>OX422213.1:119621491-122185194 GCA_949130495.1 Sambucus nigra
TTTCTATTTTGAATATATACTTGCATTATCTTTAGTTTGTTTGGATATATGATGTTTGAACAGGTATAACGTTGCTATAACAAGTACAAATATACTGTTGGGCAGTGGCAGTGGCAGTGGCCATACTGCCCAGCAGATTTTTTTAAATTCTGCCTAGAATTGTCACGGTCATTGACCGTGACAAGCACGTGACAAAGGTTGTCACAGACTTGTCACGGTGAATGACCGTGACAATTTTTTTTAAAGGTGACACGACTTTGTCACGATTAATAACCGCGACAAAACGTGTCATGGCCCGTGACACGACCGTGACAATTCTAACAAACTTGTCAATGACCATGACACGTCCGTGACAAAAAAAGTTGTCTCGCCCCGAATTGTTACAGTCATTGACCTTGACAAGTACAACTTGTCAAGGTAAATGACCGTGACAATATGGCAGATTTGGTGTAGTGCATACAGACAATAAGATAAAGCCTGGAATGGAGATCTTTTTCCAAGACAGATACCCATACGCTGAAAGTTCCCAACACCGTGTACAACCGCTTATCAAAGATACCTAAGAGACTGTCTCCAAGGATTCCTTTAACTTAGAGACACTGGGGATGACACTCTGTATGGTTCATTCAGGCACTACATCACTGGATCCATCCTACCTGATTTAAGTTATTGATACTCCTCTCCTCAACTGGCATGCTGCGCCACTACCTGTTGAAATCCCACCTAATCGCAATGTTTACCCCATCTCTTCTTCTGTTGTCTATCCTTGCTCTAATGTAATTGAGACCTCCTTTGATGAGGTTCTCAATGCTATTTTTCCTATCATTGAAATAAATGAAGATTTTGAGTATCTTTTTATGCCTTACATTAATTGTTTAAATTCTAATCAAACTTTTGATGAAAATGATTTTGCAAATGAACAATTCTTAACTGATCTAAATAAGGTTAAGAACAAACAACATAATCGCGTTCAAGATAATGAAGAAGAAAACTTTGTTGTTAACCTCGGTTCTAGTAGCCAATTGTGCGAGAATAGGATAGGGGCTACCTTCAACGAAGAATTACTGAAGGAATTCGTGGATGTCTTCGCGTGGTCCTATGATGATATGCCCGTCATTGATCCTGAAATAGCTTAACATAAGATCCCCACTCTCCCAGATTACAAGCCGGTTAAATAAAAATTGAGAAAGCTCCGCACCGATTGGTTTCTCAAAGTTAAAGAATAAGTGGTCAAACAGCTGAATGTGGGCTTCATTCGTGTGATCGAATATCCCACATGGCTAGCCAACATAGTGCCTGTGATGAAATCAGGAGTGAAATTTTGGATGTGTGTAGACTACCGGGACTTGAACATAGCCTCTACAAAGGACGATTATCCATTACCCAATATCGACATGATCTTGGACAACACAGCCAGTCATGCTCTCAAGTCATTCGTCGACGGTTAGTCGAATACAACCAAATCAAAATGCATCCAGATCACCAAGAAAAATTGACATTCATCATACCGTGGGGAACTTTTCGCTACACTGTTATGCCATTTGGTCTCAAGAATGCTGGGGCTACCTACTAGAGGGCTGCCACAACCATCCTGCACGATATGATTCATAAAGAAGTCGAGGTCTATATGGACGATATGATTATCAAATACAAAACTAGAGAAGGTCATGTTACCGCTCTTCGAAAGTTCTTCGAATGACTACGACGGTATCAGATGAGACTCAATCCACAGAAATGTTCCTTCAGAATTACAAAGGGAAAACTCTTTGGATTCATGGTCTGTGAGAAGGGGATAGAAGAAGATCCTGCCAAGATAAAATCCAGACTTCAGATGCCACCTCCCCGAATGGATAAATAAGTTTGTGGTTTCCTTGGGACATTGCAATACATCACTCGGTTCATTATCCAGCTAACTTCCATTTATGAACATATTTTCCAACTTCTGTGAACAGATTCAACCAAGGTTTGGAATGAGGCTTGCCAAGAAGCTTTTGATCTAATCAAACAATATCTGACCCAGCCTCCGATACTCATGCCACCACATCCTGGTCTCCCCTTCTCCTATACCTAACCATAACCAACAGTGCAGCTGGGGCTTTGGTAGCCAAATACCTTAAAGATTATTGCAAAGAAAGAGCCATCTGTTACGCCAGTCATAAATTGACCAGATACAAAGTCAACTACACTTCTTTGGAAAAGGCATGTGTCGCGCTTGTTTGGGTAACCCAAAAGTTGCGACACTACATGCTCTCTTCCCCATCAAACTTGTATCCCGAATGGACCCCATCATATACCTATTTAAGAAAACCGTCTTATCCAGTCGAATGGCTCGATGGTTGATTCTCCTAGTGGAGCTTGATATCGTATACATTACACAAAAATCCATGAAAGGAAGAGCCATCTTTGACTACCTCGCTGGCTACCCCATGGAAGAAGATGATGTTTGGATCTCTGAATTCCAAGATGAAAATATCCTCTGCACTGCTCAAGACAACCATCGATGGAAAATATTCTTTGATGGTACTGCCAACAAGAAGGGATATGGAATTGGGATAGTTATGATCGCCCCAGATGACTCCCACACTCCCATCGCTATCAAATTAGATTCCCCCTGCACCAACAACATATCTGAATACGAGATGTGTACGATAGGCCTCAAAGTTTCTCTCAAGAAAAGTATTCAATGCCTAGATGTCTACGGGGATTCCTCCCTAATCATTGTTCAAGTGCTCAGAAAATAGAAAGTCAAGGACGAGAAACTCCAACCCTTCCATTCCCACTTAGAAGAACTAGCCTCCTAATTCTAAGATATAACCTTCCACTACTTACCTCGAGCAAAGAATAAACTAGCCGATGACCTTGATGCCTTGGCCTCCATGGTCAACATGCCCGAAGGAATAACAATGCCCCCCTTCCTAGTTCAAAAGCAAGATAAACCAATCCACTACTACCACATTGAGCTCATCACCAAAGAAGATCCTGAGCTATCTAATTGCTGGTAGTATGATATTTGGCACGTCCTTAAGAATGGTAGGCATCCCGAAGGTTCCAACAAGAAAGATCAAGCAACTCTTCGAAAACTGGTCGCCCAGTACATCATCTGTCATAAAACACTGTTCAAAAGAAACTTTGATGGAACCCATCTACATTGCATTGCAGGGGCTAACATTGAAGAAATAATGTAGAAAATCCATAGTAGGGAATGCGTACCCCACATGAATGGTCACATGCTTACCAAGAAGATCATCCGATAAGGCTACTACTAGACCACCATAGTCCAGGATTGCACCGCCTATGTCCAGAGATGCCTCAAGTGCCAATAGTTTTCCAACCTTCAACACCTGCCTTCGCGAGAATTATACAACATGACTTCTCCTTAACTGTTCTCCCCCTGGGGAATCGACATTATGGGGAAGGTTAAACCCAAGGCTTCCAACGGGCATGAATTCATCCTAGTTTCCATTGATTACTTCACCAAATGGGTCGAAGGAGAGTCATTCGTAGTTCTTAATGCCAAGAAAGTGGCCAAATTCATCAGAAAGAACATCATCTGCCGATATGGGGTCCTGCACGATCTAGTGTTAGATAATGGGTTGCACTTCGAGGTAGAAGTCACATAAGAGGTCAATGAATATGGGATTCAGAGACATAAATCCTCTCCCTACCAACCTCAGACCAATGGTGGGGTCAAAACAGCCAACAAGAACCTCAAAGCCATCTCATGACCGAAAGCTGTCAAGATTGGGCTGACCGAATCCCTTACCCCCTCTGGGGGCTACCGAACCTCAATCCGAACCTCTATTGGGGCTACCCCTTACTCTCTTGTCTACGTCATGGAAGAAGTCCTATCCGTGGAGCTAGAAATACCCTCGTTACGTATCATACTTGAAAGTAAGGTCAGCGAAGAAGACTGGTATAAAATCCGTCTTGACGAGATGACCTTCCTAGATGAAAGGAGATTGAAAACTATATATCACATACAAGGGTACCATCGTCGTATAGCGCGATCATTCAATAAGAGAGTCAAGTACCATGGTGTCCGAGAGGGGTATTTAGCCCTCAAATAAATAGCAGAGCCCATCTAGGACCCCATAGGAAAATTCAATCCCAATTAAAGAGGCCCATACATTGTGAAGAAGATCTTATCAGAAGGTGATGCCATGCTCACTGACCTTGATGGAGAAGAGATGGCTCATCCACTCAACCTGGACCGTCTCAAGAAATTTTACCCCTAGTCCAAAATCTCAGTGCGCTACAACTCTTCTCATCTCCCTTCTATTCTATAAAAAAAATGTCCATTTACCTCTACCCAGAACTACGTGGGCCTGGTTCTCTACAAAAACCATTTCTAGAAAAATTAAAAATTTTCAAAAACCCTCAGACGTACGTAGGCAACTCATACATCTAACATGAGCATGAGCCTTTCTCTTTCACAAAAAATATTATTTCTTATCTCCAACAACGACAGTTCATTCTAACATATACTTGAACAAAAAGATTATGCATGCCTTAGCGATTCGTATAGATAATTAAAAAATAAAAAATTCATCAAAAGGCACAGTTGGATGATCAAAAACTTGTTTATTTCACAAATAATAATTTACAGTACAATAACATAAGAAAAGGAACGGATAATTTCCTTCCCCCCTACTTTCCTAAAAGTCTAAATAAATTCTCAAATCTATTCCCCATTACAAAACAAACTCCTCCCAAGAATCTTACCCACACCTACCATAGGAGCCCACTCCATCATCATCATCCACATCCTGGGGTCCCCAAGCTTCCCCTACCTGAGTAGAGTGCTGCAGAGGCTCCATAGACCGATAAGATTGAATCAATCGCAAAAAAATCATAACGCCTCCCTCCACGGTATCAGATAAGACAAGCCACCTTTGTCCAGTCTCCACTACCAACATCTTGCTGACTACACTTCTCCACAACCACTTCATATAATCCTCGGGGATGTGCCAGACTCTCCCAACAGACTGAGAAGGACGGGTCGAGGGACGCCGACTCTCCCATAAAGAGCCAAGTCACATGTGAAGATGCTCTGTTAGATCTTCTACTGGGAAGAAATCTAGTGTCCAAGGTGGCATGATCTACTCCAAACTAAATTAGCGCAGAAGCCGCCAAGAAAATTGAAAGAGGTATGTCCGTCCATCTAAACGTATGGGTATTCCTCCAGCTCCATAATAGGCTGCAGCTATCCCCACCAAGGAACTGACCAGTGCATATTTAGAGCCCCATGATCCACAAACCAGTTCTCCCAACTCTCGATATCAAGGCCAACACTAATGAAATGGTGCAAAAAGAAGTTGGGTACAACCGACAAAGGATAGTTCGGAGGAGTTACCAGGCGAAATCTTTCAGACAACCACATGAACAACATCACAGGGCTACCCCTAAGAAAGTCAGAACGACCTTCTCGTCAGGCATCCAGGCCATTCAATGTCTCCACCAGTATCACCGCTGCAGGATTACGATGGTATGACATCCATGAAGTAATGGCTACAAGTTATGGGTCCACCAGCAGTTCCCCATTCACCAGCAGTAATTTCCAAAACCAAGCCCAAAACGACAGCTCCGGCATATCCAGCATCACCAACCACCTACAAATGCATAAACCACAGTATCACCAGAAGGGAAATCATTCCTCCAGTAACCAAAGATCTACCAGCCGAGGGCGATACGCAGATAAGTCTAGCCAACAACTCCTGGGGAGATCAGGAAAACTCAGGCATAGCAGCCGCCACACTAGGATTTACTCCCAACGTGGTAGAAAATTCCTCATAAGTTGGATGTACTTCTTCCAAGCCAAAGAGGAATACATGGTCTTTGGGGTACCAAAATTTTGCCACCGCCATCAGCATGTTCCACTCTATGGGTCGATTACACCATAAAGAGAC
Organism: Sambucus nigra; assembly: GCA_949130495.1. Taxonomy (NCBI): domain Eukaryota; kingdom Viridiplantae; phylum Streptophyta; class Magnoliopsida; order Dipsacales; family Adoxaceae; genus Sambucus; species Sambucus nigra. The sequence goes on from OX422213.1 coordinate 119,627,398, forward strand.
TCGATGCATATTGAAAGCATCGTAGTCGACATTGTAGGAGCACATCGCCTTCAAAGTCTCAAGGTAGTTTGCAAACTCAACAATACCAGGGAGAGCCATCTCACAGAATAAGAAAGTTAGAATGTGAAGGTGTGATGAAAACACTCCACCCTTAACCCTTTTTTATACTTGAAAACCCTCACAAGAGACACAACCTTTGTAGAAATCAAAGGGAATCCTGCCCCACAAGGTACCAAAGGCTGAAGAGGGTATTAATCAAAGCCTTGAATTAATGGGACTAGACTGACCTGTCGGAATCCAAACACGTTCATCAATGGCTTTTAAAGCCGACCTCATACGGGCTTTCCAATAAGCATAATTTGTCCCGTCAAAAACAGGCATTTTATAATATGACTTCTCCATTTGAACACGCACTTTTTCAAAAATCATTTTTTTTTCAGAAAATTGATATCTTAGAAAAATTTTGCGAAAAATAGGAATACGCGATAGATTAGCGTAACCTGCTCTGATACCAATTTGAAGAATGTGTGTGCTCGCGTTCAAATGATCAAGTTATATATAAAACCCTTTTAACAAAAACAAACCCTAAACATGCAGCAGTATGTGATTGAATAAATTGATAATCTACGCAAGAACATTCAAACACATGGAATTAAGGAAAAAATCCCCCTCAGGGGCAAAACCATTTATTTTCACTATAATTTGTAAGAAAACGGCTTACAATCGGATTACAATGAAAATACAAGTTGACTAAGAATTACCCTCGGGTATCGGATTCTGTAGTCGCGGCTAGAATTATCCCTTTCCAGTAGGGCTGCAATGAAGAAGAAAAACGGTCTCCTCCACAAGGGTTGAACAAACCAAAGTTGTGTTCTTGGGTTGCAACAGGATTCACAAAGGTTTGGCAATGACGTGTGAATCAAAACATGAGTCTTGGGACTCAAGAATATGAAGACTAGATGTATTTGAACTCTCAAATTCGTCTCCTAAAGTCTTGCAAAACAACTCTCCCGAAGTTGGTATTTATAGGGAAATACATGAAGAGACCCACGATCTTAAAATGCTAAAATTCTATCCAGCGTACAGGTACACCTAACCGGTTCGGGTACCCCAGGGAACCGGTTCGCCCCCCCGAACCGGTTTGGGTCTGGGTTCGGGAAAGTGTGCTGGAAAAAGGCTTTAAACACTTAGAAAAATTTCCAGACTTTTCAATGAACATATCTCCATTTTCAACGGGCCATAACTTGTTCACCGTAGCTTGGATTGAGGTGCCGTTTCTTCCAGTATCTTTTTTGCGGCAAGCTCTTCAACTTTCCAGTTGACCGGTCCTCCGAACGGTGGCTGTAAAATTACCAATTTGCCCTTGAACATCCCTATCATGCCTTGTTTCACTGATTTGACTTCTCTTGCGTTCCACTTGCATTACGAGCCTACAATCAAGGAACATGAAGTCGTTGATGCAGATGAGGGACATATTAGTGGAGATAATGCATGCTTGATTCCCGGAATTCGGATAGAGGCCGTCATGTGAGATCGTGAGGTGACGTGACAAATGTAGCGGCGTACGACATAAATAAATGAAACATTTCGGACATGAGAAAAATGTACTTAAAGAACCCCTATTTCCCCAATGGAACTCTCAAAAGCCAAGTGAATCTCCCCCCAGTAACGTCCCTAGAGGACCCCTAAAGTATCCTAAACCTCGGGTTATCTCATATTCCCCAAAGGTATCAAATTTCCCCGAGCGGAACATCCAAACCCTGGACCACCTAATCACTTCACCAATGGAATTTATAGCATCAAATTGGTTGTTCCCCCACAAAGTCTCCAAACGATACAAAAATTTCCCCAACAATCAGTTCTTAGCTCAAATCAAAATCATGAGGAAATTTTCGCGGCAGAGTTCCCCGAGAACATCACAATTTAAGCCCTCAGAATTGGCTTCGACCTTCAGAATTGGTCATCTCAATTTAAGCCCTCATAATTGGCTTCGACCAGCAGAATTTGTCATCTGAATTTAAGCCCTCAGAATTGACTTCGACCCGCAGAATCGGTCATAACAATTTAAGCCCTCATAATTGGCTTCGACCCTCGAAATTGGTCATCTAAATTTAAGCCCTCAGAATTGTCTTCAACCCGTATAATTGGTCATCTCAATTTAATCCCTCAAAATTGGCTTCAACCCGTAGAATCGGTCGTCTCAATTTATGCCCTCATAATTGGCTTCGACCCGCAGAATTGGTCATCATAATTTAAGCCCTCATAATTGTCTTCGACCAACATAATTGGTCATATTAATTTAAGCCCTCAGAATTGGCTTCGACCCACAGAATTGGTCATCATAATTTAAGCCCTCAGAATTGGCTTCGACCCATAGAATTGGTCATCTCGATTTAAGACCTCAGCATTGGCTTCGACCCGCAGAATCGGTCACCCCCAGCATTAATTTAGGTCCTCGAAATCGACCTAAATCTTTGGTCGTCACTTCCTTTAGACCAACCTCAGTATGCCCCCTTAGGTCCTCAGAATCGGCCTAGACTTTAAGAATTGGTCAACCTTATCCCCAGGTCCTTTGAATCGGTCTCGACCCTCTGAATTGGTCATCCTCTTTCAAAGGCATCATGCGGTGTCTATTTAACGGCTATCGTTTGTTCCAAACTTACCCATCGAGGGGCTCTGTAGACACCCCATTCTAGCACCCCCTAACCTCTCCTTAGGTCACTAACACCTCCCTTCATCACTACAATCCTAAGTCATACCCCGAGTACTAACCTAGAGGGCACCGAATGCTCCCAGACTCTGTTTGATCAAAAGTCAACTCTTCAGCTCTACTGAGACTAAATGAATATTCAAAGGGTGCTGAAAACCCTCTCTAATAGTCCGTCCCATGCGCGATTCTAACTTACAGAATAGACCAACGATTCGTTTTACTCCAAAAGGCCATCAGACACTTCTAGGCCCTGGTTGACCAAAGTCAACCCCCCAAATCAAGTCAAACTCTTTGTAATATCTAAGCACATCTCATAAGATTTCCAACGGTTCACCTCATGCGCGATTCTGACTTACCGTGCGGACGAACGATCCGTTTGCGTGCGACGATCCCCCATCCAAAGGACCGACGAGCATTTCCAAGCCACATTTGTCCCAAATACAACTCTTGGACCGGGGAAAAGTCCAACGGAATTTTGAAGGTCTCTAAAGTACCTTTTCATCGATTTACCCCGTGCGCGATTCGAATCAACAATTTGAATTTTATAACCATTTTTCGAAGGAACTTGAAAGAGACTACCAAACGGCAGGTTCCAAATCTTGCTTATCGGTAGTGTGCCTAAACACACCCGCCTATTGGCAGTAAGAGGCCTATGTCGATCAGTAATTCCCTGGGCCTGTAAAAAGGAGGTCCCAACCTCATTGCAAGGGGACCCAAGATCTGAAATCCATCACTCTCATCAAACTCAGAAAACCTCTCTAGAAGTAATCATGATTTCCACATCCAAATCCTTTTCCAACATTCACTTTTTCATCAAACTTGGTGAATTAACTACTCTTCATCATCATCCAAGTGCAAGGGCTGCTCTCCAACATTTAAGATCAAGTTCAAGATCTTCAAGAAGGTCCAACTTTCTCATCTCTCTCTTCAAATTCTCCTAAATTCGCATTAACTTATTTTATTACTTAGCACTTTTATTCTCTCCATCTCACATATCCTAATATACTTTTTATTTAGTATTATTCCACATCACTTATTTTCGTATAAATAAAACCCCCAAAAATAAGAAAAAGAGGGTTTGCTCATAAATTCCAAACAGGAATTCTCACACTTTTCCCACAACTAAAACACTTTTTTTACACACACACACATATAAGACAAGTCCCCGGATTGGATTTATGGGATAAATCCCACCCCTCATTTTGTATGCAAACTACGTGAACTTTGATGCCTCTATAGGCTACGTAGGCGTCTCAGGGTAAAACCCAAAAATCCAGTCCTATTTTTTTATTTTCTATTTTTCTAATTTTTTAACTTAATTCTCTTAGATTCTATATATTTGTATTTACATATATTTGCTCTTAGTGGCGCATTATTCCATACGCGTTATTGTTCCATTATAACGATCAACACTACGATAATTGCGTAAATCCTATTTTCTAATATTACTTTTTGGAACATTCCTATGGATGACTCGCTCTATCTCTTCTATGATACAAGTCGATGATTCCTATCTCCACTACATATACACATGCACACATATCACGGGGAAATAGAGGAAAATAACAACAATCCATGAGATACCACAAGGGCAGAATGGGTTCCTAACACCTTCCCATTCCGTAACTTAGCCTTCGAACCCCTACTCGAATCGTTTTTGGTTTCGTATGTATCAGTAGGTCTTCGGATGCTGTCCTTTGGGATGGCTCCACCTTCTTTAATCTGTTTTGAGCAAAATAGACTGGCTACTCCATCTCTCTACATTTTTCACCTCACACATCTCCAACGACGGCCGAAGTGCTCCCGAGAGGGATGTACGGAACCAAGATCCTCTCACCATGGATATGACATCTTCTCTCTCTCTCTCTCTCCCTCCCTCTGCGAGGATCGGGGATCTCCACACCGATCGTTTGTTATATTCGGCTTACCAACTCTATGCAAAAACCTAAACTATGACTATACTCTTTTAAATGATTATGGCGGTCAGTCCGGGTATCGAATTCATGGAGACAAGGTACTAGAATTTAATTAGTTTAATACTTCTAAATAAACGTGTAGAAGATAATTGGAAACACAATAAAAGATAAATAAAGGAAAAGATTATACGAGGCAAGTGTATTTAAACTAAAATTAACAAAGCGAATAAAAACTATAGGTTGCGTTGAATATCCCTCACATAGAGTTAATTAGTATAAAATGGTTACATGGGTCGATGAGTTATTAAGATTGAGTCTCGTTTCGACAGTTAATTAAATCCAGAGTTGTCACACCCCTAAATTTTTATAAAAGTCTAAGAAGATTTTGGCGTCAACAAATACCCCAAAAATTACGCACTCAAGGTCATAAATCCGGAGCATACATGATATACCCCGTTAAATCTTCTTGGCATATTAACTAGGACAACCCAATCGAAATAAACCCATAAAAACTCCATCACCAAAACGAAGCAACCAATCAACCTTAAGTGAGTTCAATCCAATACAACCTAGATTAAACTAGCCGCTACACAGAAATAAAAGCATTAATTAAAGAACATAATTAATTAAGAAACACTAAATAAATTAACTCTAAAATTATCTAGGCATGGAAGAAAATGGAAAGCATGGAAAAAACTAAATTAGGGCACAAAGCATAAAGAGATGGGAAATGAATAGTAAAGTAACACTTACATTAATGGTGGAAAATGAGGAGAGGGGTTGATCTCTAACAAAATTCCCCAAATATTATCTCAAACCCTAACCTAAACTAACTAAAAATGACCCCCCCACACACACAAAAAAAAAAATGCACTAAGGGTGCTATTTAAAATAAGTTAGAAAAGGAAAGAAAATAAAAGAAATAAGAAAATAAAAATGGGTTTAAGATACATTTAATGACTAAAAGAAAAAGAAAAGGGAAAGAAAAAATCTCGGCAACAGCAAATGCAGGGTACCGGTCGACCGGGTCCTCAGGTCGGTTGACCACGACAGAGGGAGAAAACGCACTGCCTCGTGCCTTAGGAAAAAATCCAATTATCGGTCGATCGCCGGGTTAGAGGCCGATCGATCGGACCGGCTGTAACTCGTATGGCTGCTGCAACTGCTTTTCTCAAGATGAGACCCACCAATGGTGGTAACTCGAGAACTGCCCTTGCTACGAATTGGGTTGCCCAAATCGCCAAAAATCATGTTTTCTTCCAATTCGTAAACCAACAAAATCAAGGCCACCGCCATTTTAAGCGAAAATCGAGACCTTGTAAAGCTCCAACAAAAATGGCTAAAGCCATGGAAATACTAAAATGTGTATTTCAAAAACCCGAGCCAACTGACCCACAACTATGTCCATACGCAACCCAAACTCCAATTTCGAACGAAAGACCTCAATTTTGGACGAACCCAAAACCCGAGCACAAACCCGAGCTTGGCTAAAATAGCCCATGGAAGCTCCTGCAAAATGAAAGAGAAATGGACATAGATGGAATTAAATTGATTGTTAATATATTAATAAAATAATAATTAAATAAAGTCTTATATTTCTTCCCCGATTACATGTCCGTGTTTCCTTCGTTCGGACTCTAATTTTCACACCGTTCGTGGCTACCCGAAGCTTGGACCGAGGGTGACAACTTAGGGTAAAAACCCTAAAGTGTGAAATGATAAAAAGGCCCCTAAACATGAGAATTGTGACAGAACTTAACCGATACTAAGCACTTTAATACATATAACAGCTCAATAATACCTCAAATAACATGTTAGCATATAAAACGGAGGTTTTCTGATTACCGAGAATAATTATAGGCATTAAAGCACCCGAGGGGGCTAAAATGCACAAGTTTAAAAGGTATAAAGTGCAATATTCGATATGAATCAAGTACTTCAGCAGGAGGAGCGGGCTATAGCATATGCCTCCCAAAAGATCAAGCCTCACGAGAAGAATTACCCCACCCACGTCTTGGAGCTAGCAGCGGTCGTGTTTGCCTTGCGAATTTGGAGACACTAATTATTGGGGGAGAAGTTTCGCTTGTTCACGGACCATAAGTCACTGCAATACTTATTCACTCAATGGAAGTTGAACATGCGTCAGTGTAGGTGGCTATAGTTTGTGAAAGATTACCAATTCGAGATACAGTACCACCTGGGGAAGGCTAACATAGTTGCTGATGCGTTGAGACGTAGACCAGTAGGTGAGGTGGCTTAAATATGGAAGGAGAAATGGAAAGAGTTGGGAAATGAAGAGGCAGTGGCCTGATCCTTTATGTTCGTCATGACAGTCACACCAGAGATTGTTACAAGGGTGATCTAGGCTCAAACAGATGATTTATTTTTTCAGGATCAAATTGTATGGCTTCTAGACGAGGGTGCAGAGTCCTACTCAGTGAGTTCAGATGGGGGATTGAGATTTAATAGGAGATTAGTGGTCCCGGGGGGAGGACCTACGTCATGAAGTGATGATAGAGTCGCATGGATATCAATTTTTGGTACATCCCTGAGGGGATAAGATGTACCAGGATATGAGGCTACAGTACTTGTGAGTGGGATGAAGAAGCACATTGCGGAGTTCGTGTCTAAGTGTTCCACCTGTTAACTGGTAAAAGTGGACCTTCAGAGATTTTTAGGTTTACTTCAGCCACTAGAGATTCCTATGTGAAACTGAGAGAGCATTTCTATGGATTTCATCACGGGGTTTTTACATTATTGAGGGGTCACAATTCTATATGGATAGTAGTGGATCGGTTGACCAAGGTAGCTCATTTTCTGCCAGTGCGAATAGACTACACTATGGGATAGTATGCCCATTTATTCATTATTGAGATAGTGAGATTCCATGGGGGCCCCTGGATATCGTGTTTGATAGAGACAAGATTTTTGTGTCACACTTATGGGAGAGCTTTTAGGAGGCTATGGGTACCGAGCTACGATTGAGTACATTGTATCACCTGTAAATAGATGTGCAAATTGAGCGTACTAATCAAATGCTGGAGGATATGCTATTCATGTGTGTCCTTGATTTTGTAGGAGGATGGGAGCAGTACCTTCCTCTAGTGGAGTTCAATTATAATAACTCCTACCAATTTATGATTGGCATGGAACCTTTCTAGGCATTGTACGGTAGACCATGTCTTTATCCCACTTGTTGGCTAGAGGTGGTGGACAACAAGCTACGTGGGCAAGAAGTGATTTAAAAAACATCAGCCAGGATTGAGTTACTCAGAAGTCGCATTCGAGTAGCCCAGGACAAGCAAAAAATCTACGCCGATGCAAAATAGTTCTTCATGGAGTTTAGTGTGGGGGATCAGGTACTATTGCGAGTGTCTCCTATGAAAGGAGTGATGAGGTTCGAGAAGAATGGGAAATTATCTCCGAGGTACGTAGGACCATTTCCCATTATCGAGAGGATAAGATTGATCTCATACAAAATAGGGTTTCCAGAGCACTTACACCGTATCCACGATGTGTTCCACATTTCATCGTTGAGGCGGTATCTTTGGGATGATTTGTCCCACACACACATTGTGATAGACGATATTGACTTACATCCCAACAGCTCTTCTGAGGAGAGACCAGTGTCTATCTTAGACCGAAGTGAGAGGAGATTGAGGTCGAAGTTAGTCCCTTTTATACGGGTCCAGTGGGAGCATCATAATGTGGAGGAGTCCACTTGGGAGCGCGAGGCAGATATGCGCAAAAAGTATTCGGAATTGTGCTTATTAGGTATGCATTTTTTCAAATTTCGGGACGAAATTCCATTATTAGGGGGGAGTACATAATACCCCGCATTTTTATAGCCTTTAATTATGGGATTAATTAAATTTAATTGGGATAATTTAATATTAATTCGAATTTTAAATTGAATATTTACTAGCGTGACGAGAGTTAGTAATTATTGGTAAGAATTATATTGAATATTACTTAATGGGTAAAGTAATAACTGAGATTGAAATTATAAAAATTTGTCGCAAGTGAATAAAACGATAATTAAAGAAATTAAGTCGGGATGCGCGTGTGTCGTGTCGGGACAAAATTAATAAAATAAAAAGTAAATTAATTTACAGCCCCCCGTATGGTCATTTCAAGGGCTCCAATGTGCCCATAAGGGTCGAGATAGTCCGAAAAGTGTAACCGAGGATGTAGTTTGGGTTTCGGGGTGATTTTAGGCCTAACCGACAACTCGGGAGGGCATTTCGGTAATTTCCCATTTTAGGCCTTAATTAATGACGAAAATTGAGAGGTTATACCTAATGGAAGTGGGAGTCCTCTAGGGTTAGAAACACTATAGTTACAGAGAGTCTAAGGAAGAGAGAGGAGAGAATGTTTCGAAGGAGGAGAACCACCAATGCGTAGATCAGGGAACGAGGAGTGAGATCATACCCATCATCTTCTACAATTCAGACTTTTATTCTTGAGGCAAGTATCTAACTTGTTGTTCTTTAGTTAATAACACATCCACGCTAGTGTAGGAGATAATAATTTTATGTTTTCATGAAAGTTAAATGATGTTTGGGAGACTTTTATTGAATTTCTAAGTGGAAACCATGTTAGGACAACCCTATTGATATATGTAGATGATTAACTACAAAATTGATGTCTAGTAGAGGTTAAATTCTGTAAGAATTAGGAAGATATTAATGATGACGATAAAAAATAGGGTTCTTGATGAATTAGCTTGAATTAACCCTTTTAATTGATGGCCCTTGATGAATTTGTGTATATTTTTCATTACAAATCATGTATGTAGGATAATACAATTTTTGGTTTCATTATTTGGGAGTTTGGGACAAATTGATTAAGGTTTTAAGGATTTAAGTTGATGAAACCCTTAGTTAAAGAATTGCAGAAACTAGTCCAATAACTGCTCAATCGATTGATCGACACAAGAATGTCGATTGATCTACTAGATCGATTGATCGACCCTTTTCATCGATCGATTGACTCCTCCTATAAATTGATACTTATTTCCATTTTAATCTTAATCCGATCCCAATGTATAAGTACCTTTGGACATAATTTAGATATCATAATGGGACTTGGGAAGGACCAGCAGGGTATCGACAAGGTCCGGGTAACACGACTTTATGTGAAATTTAACCATGGGATTTCGGGGATATTAAATGGAGTGGAAATTGTGCATACTTTAAATTAGGTCTTATGAGAATTAAGAATGACTTAGACCAGTAGGGTAGAGAGCCTACACCTACTAATTTTATATTCGCTAAGATGATACACTTCGAGAGTACTGAAGCACTTAAGGACTTACGGTAATTGGGAAAGTAATAATTAATTAATTACGTAGAATTCGAGCACTACGTGCCACGTATGGTTAGAATATGTGATTTTTCATGGGTTTACCTATCTTAATAATGTAAATATATATGAGCATATGAATATATATATTGTGTGAACATTTTTGTTTAATCATACCCACTCTACTTGCTATCACGGAGGTTTTCGCACCGGGACAGTCTTATCTTGATGTGACCTTTATGGGGGATATTGACTTGTACCCTAGAACATAGGATTCCTGGATACAGGCTATCTGAGAATGACAGTCAGACGGTCCTTAGAGACATGAGTGTATGTGCTGGCCTCTTAGTGACTGGGAACTATGCTTCGCCTCCAATATGCGTGGTTTGTGTTAATACAGCTCGAGAGTGATTTCAAACTAGTATTTCCCTTTGTACGAGAGATACGGGAACTTGATGGCAGAGTATACCAGCACCATAGATTTATATGGGGTGACCTATTGGTATATATATTATGAGTGATAAATATATGAACTTATGATTAATCTACTGTGCTTATAAGTAGATAAAATTGAATAATTAGTACTAAATGAATTATGTGTTTGAGAACTTAAGTCTGTATTGAGATAAACATAACTGGCTTAATATATTCATAAGAAAAGGTTATCAGATGTAAACTATAGTTATGAGATTACTTGAAATAGAATTTGGTGAAGGGAAAATTTGATTAGACTAGTGAATTGGGTTAGTTGTATCTAGATTAGTTCAGTAGTACGTTAGGCCTGCACACTAGTTGAGGGGTGAGAATTCACAAGTAAGTGTCGAGATACTAGCATGTATGTAATATCAACTGGTAAGCATTTTAAATACTTGATAAACTATTTTTAAATCTATTTTACACTCGGGCTCTGACCCGTTTCCATATATATATGTATTACAAGTTACCAGCCACAGGAGCATCAGTCTTCGATCTTTGGATTGTTGACGTTCTACAGCTAGTGTGGGAGTTACAGGTTCTTACAATAGATGACTTTATCCTTGTATTCTTAATCTTCTATTTAGTCATTATTATTTAGGGCATGTGTCGCCCATTTCCATCTTGTATCTAGTTCAGAGAGACTTGTACTCTTTATTGTTGCAATATTCAGTTTAATTGGGATTGTTTTAATTATTTTATTTTTCTGCAATTTAGGATATTTTATCTGGATGAATTGATCTAGTCTGTTTATTCCACTTGGATATTTTGGTATTTAATATTATTTGTGATCATGAAAATGGTTTCGCATATTAAATCATAACAATAGGACTTAACCTATAAAATTTAATGTTTTGACACTTAGCTTAATTATTTATTAGGTGATTAATAAAGAAAAATTATTTTTCAACAGTGATGCTAAGAATGAACCAACTGGACACTTTGATTTAATTTATTAAAAGACTGATCACCCGGTATTTTACTAGGTGGGGTGTCACATGATTTGCTCAAAAGTAGTGGGGAGTGAAGACTCGACAACTGTCTACAGTTGATCAACCGCAGGCTCCAGAACAAGGGTGGAATCTCTGAACCCACATCATCTTCAACTTCCTTGTTTAAGTTTGGTGGGGAACCAGGATCATATCTGAGGAAGAGCCCTAATTCTGGTGGAGTGCTGATCTCAATAAGTGTCTCCGACCAACCATCCTTGTAATATTTTTTCTTCACATACTCAATTTGGACAGAAGCAGCTTTTATGGCCTTCTCCCATCCCTTTTTGAAAGAGTCTTCCCTAGCCTTCACCCTTTTGGCCTTCTCGGCAACCAAGTTCTTCTTCAACTCAAAGACTTGTCCCGATCTACAACAACCTCATTTTCATCCATCTTCTGAGCTTCCTCAACAACTTTTATTTTGTTCTCCCAAGATTTCTTCTCATTTGCCAATGCTTGTTAGAAGTCAAGCAAGGGTTTCTTCAAGCATTCAAAAGCCTCTTCTACGTCATTTGAACAAGAACGAAGTGCATCATCGTACTCCAACATCTGGTTGAAATAAACCAGGAACTGCAAAAAGAAAGGCCAAATTAGTCAAAGAAATAAATAAAAAAGTATAAGTATTAAAAAGTAAAAGTTCTTACCAAGGCAAGTCTTTGAGTAGCGCTTTCAGAAATTTTCAAACGGGGCATGGCAGAGGAAGCACCCCTATAATCTGGTAAAGTAACAGAACTTATTAATTGTCTGGCTAAGCCAGGACTTATGTCTATAGGAGATACAGAAGCTACAACAGGAAAATGGGCCAAGTTTTATTGGTTGGCAGTAGCAGCAGTTCCTTCAGCAATTCTGGAAGGAAGACATTTTCTTATACGTTCAAGAAGGGGATCCTCACCCTTCTTAGCTGGGGTATTCTTCCCATCATCTTCTTTATTAGTGGCCCTACCAGCAACAGATTTGGTGGAGCCAGGATCAGCAACATCTCCCAATATATTGGAGAATTTCCTCTTTGCCATAGTAGCAGTAAGGGAAAGGTCAGAATCCAACGATAAAGAAGGGCCAGCAGTAAGTTCACCACTACATGATAAAGTGGATATTGGGTCCTGGTCCAAGTCAAGAATAATGGTAGGAGCAACAATAGAAGCTCGTGCAATAATGGAGGTAACAGAATTCCATTATTTCAGCAAGTATGATGCCGACCTAGTGTGTTCTTCGCCAATTTTTTGATGAAGGCCCCAGAGAAACTTCAAATCGTCAAGCTTAATCTCAACCTCCGTGGGGCACTTCCTCTTCATATCAACCACAAGTACACAAAAAACCAATGATTAATTAGCATTTCAGCAAAACATTTGTTAATAAAATCACATAAGAATTTAAATCAATCTATCCCAGGACCCTCCTGAGGGCATTTTAGCCCAATGTACACTTCACCCCTGTTAGGGGTACATATTGCCAATTTTTGGCAATCACTCCATTGTTGAAGTAATCTCTATTGGAGTCGGGAAGGTTAGTAACTAAAGATCTATTTATAGCCCTAGCTTTTAAATAGTAAGTATAGTCGCTAGTGACCCACTTATAACAAAACATGATTTTAAGAATGCCTATGTGGGTCCCACGGAATTGATTAAGCATATGAACACCATTGATAACCTTCCAAGTATTGGGGGATACTCTAGTAGGTATAATGTCAAAGTATTGAGAAAATTCCAGACAAAAAGTATTTGGGGGAAAGGTAAAACCGCATTCGACAATAAATAAGGAAGGGATCCAATCACCCTCAAACAAAGAAAAAACGTCTACAAGGGGATTGGAAAATTCTAAGTCTACCCAATCTGGTATTTTAAAGGGGTGTGGGGGTAGTATGGTAAGATGAGGTGTATGGATAAGCAAGGTAAGGAAATTATGTTAGGGAATATTGGAAAATGGACTTTTTAAGAAATGGGGAGGCTCTAAATTTGAGGAAAATGTTTACTGACTGCTGAAAATGACCTCCTTCTAATAGTGAGATCATGGACCTTTTATAGTGGACTTTAGGGTTAAGGGGGTGCCAATTAGCATGGACCTTATCTTGCCTATCGACATATAACCCACATTGATAGGCAAGGAAAACTACACCCTACTGATAGGCAGGGTGCCGATAAGCAGTACGGAACAGATTTTTCAGGAAAAGAGGAATAAAATAAAACTTGTAGGTCCGAATCACTCACGGATGGGATTTTGAAAAGATAATTCCGAGCCCCTGTAGTATACATGAGATACTCCTGGGTCCGGAGCTGACCAAAGTTAAACGTGCCTTAAAAGCGCCTGATGGTCTCTAAACGGGAGGTTTTCGAAGGGAAATGGATCGTTCATGTAAACTGTGAGTTCAATTTGCACATGACACGAACCATTGGAAAAATAATTTTGTACCCTTTGAGATTTCATTGAACTTGGCCTGATTTGGAGATTTTACTAAGGTCAAACGTATCCTGGAAGTGCCCGATGAACCTTTGGTGTAAAATGCATCCTTCGTACGGACCGTAAGGTCGATACCTGCACAGGATGGACCATTGGAAAGGGGATTCAGAGGCTTTCAAGGATTCATTAAGTTTTGATTAGGGGGAGATTTTACTGGAGTCATATAAGGTTCGAGGGCACTCGATGGCCTTCATATCAGTACTTAAAGTAAAATGGATCGTTCGTGTGGCCTGTGAGGCCGATTCGCGAACAGGAGGGTCCTTTAGAATTGGGATTCAAACCCATTTGAACATTCATTGATCTTAGAAAAGTTTATCAGAGCCAAATGGAGCACTGGAGCACCTAGTGGCCTCCAGATCACTACTCGGCATGATACCTAGGGTTTATAGTCAATGGATGAGTATTAGGAATCTAAGGAGTGTGACGCCCTGCCTACTAAAATACCGTGTGGCCGCCCCACCTACGAAATTATGTTGTTTATTTTTTTCTTACTGAGATCGGTTAAGAATTATTCATTTACAAAATCACCATCATTAAGAGTTTGATTAAAATCAATGCAATTAATGTAAGGCACAATAAGATACTCAAAATCTTTGTTACTTTCATTCTTAAGGAATACAACATTGAGAACCTCGTCAAAAGAGGCCTCGTTTACATTGACATCAGAAACATGAGAAACAAAAACAAGTTCAAATGTTTCTTGAAAGGGGTCAATAGCAGGGTTTGGTTAGTCTTGAGCAGACGGGATTAGGATGGCATGCCAGTTTTGAAGAGGTGCTTCGATAGTTATTATTTTGATGGGTGGGTTTGATGGCTAAGCATCTTAGTGGATCGTGCAAAGACTCAGCCTGAGTGTTTACATGATAAAGGATTTCTCAGAGTTACTTCCTTAGGAGTTCTCAGTGATTTCCATGGTCTACATGGTCAGAGATTTCACCTTGTGCTTCCATTTTCACTCTAGGTATTGTCATCTTAGAAGAAGGTCTATATGCATGATTTAGTCTTTTCTCATCAAGGTAATGCCATGACTTGGAGAATCCTTAAAAAGGAAAGTCTTTGCCCTCTTTGATAAACTTTCCATTCAAGGATTCTCTCGAAATAGTCTTTTCATCTTCATATCTTTTTTTTATCATGGTTGAAGGAGTGTTTTGAGTTCGTCCGATGAAGGATCGTAGCCCAGGCCGCATAGGGGAAAGGCTTCCTTGAAGACTATTGACCCAAGGATCCCTTGTTGGCATTGTCCCAACCTCATTTAAATCATGAAGTGCATATTATTAAACATCTACATTACGTTTTCATTTCCATGAGGGTTGTGTTCTGGACAAATCCAGTCTTTAAAATTATCTCCCGCTAAGATAGGGAGTGGATCAATTTTAAAGCTAGAGAGGATCATGTCATTTGTCCCATATTGAATCTCCCATACTGGGTTACTAATGCTGGCATTATCTGAACTATTGTCATCCCTAAGGATAGTAATGGCCTGACATTTAACGAAGAACTTCATCTTCTAATGGATAGAGGGAAATACTCCTTGGATGCGACAAAGCCATGGGCAGCCAAGGACTAGATTGAAATAGGTAGGTATATTTATTACTTACAAATCGATTAAAGGGTTGATAGGGACAACCCCTAGTGTAAGATTTATAGACCCCTCACTTCCCGACGGCTGTTGTCACAGGCATGCACGACTGTGGATGTGGGAGTAAGATCACTAACTTTAAATCCCAGACAGTTAAAGGTTCTCAGTGGACAGACATTAAGTGCGGATCCCTTATCTACGAGTAATAGTGGGACTACCTTTATTAAAAATTCGATGGAGATATTGAGAGAATAAATGTGATCAAGGACAACTTTTGGGATTTATATTTTGAAAAAGGATAGGATTCTGGTAGAGGTCAAGGATAAACCATATTTACAACTTCTTTGAGAGTGGCAACAGGAAAAACTATGAGGCCGAAGAGGAGATTTATTAAGGCATCTTGGTGCAACTAGAAGGACATGAAGAGTCCCCATAAGGTGATGTTTTCTTGAGCTGGTCGAGAACTTGACATTCTTCGATGGTAATTTTTGGCATCGAGAGATTTTTCATAACTCCCTTTCCTTTGTCTGTTCTAGTTGAATTTGGAATTGAATATTTATAATATTGCCCATATTGGGTCATGTGGTTAATAGAGGCGAGGAAGAACAAGAACCCCGTGGGCTCATCTACTTCGGGTTAAATAGAAACTATATTTGATTTCTCCTAACAAATCTTTAAAAGAGATCATTCCACATAAGCTGGTAACTGAACTGGCTTCTTCATGGTTCGGTTCATCATTTAAGCTATGGAAGTCATCCTTTAAATCGATAATGTTGATGTCCTCTTTCCAAGAGTAATGAATGCACTCAACCTCTATGACTTCATCATATAAATATTTTAATGCAGCGAGGAAGTGCGGGAGTGAAGGGACCAAGCATCCCTGAATTTTCAAGGTAATGAGTATCTCAAAGATGCTACATATTTCTCATGTTTGGAGAAACATGTCAAATATGATCTGTACAATTTCTTTCAAACTGATTTCCTCAATGGGTACCACCCACTCATCTGATTATCGAGCCTATTTTCAACCTTCGATGAATAAGACATTGAATCTCTGGTAGTCGATGGTCATTTATGTGGGCACTTTTAGCAAAAACCTCTAGAGTTGATCTATCACAATAGGTAGTTCCATGCCTCCCCCCTCTGATCGGGTGCAGATGGTAATATAGGCTTGCATAAGGAGTGACGGATCTTGGTTATCAAAGTATGTGGGATGCAAGATAAAGGATGGGCAAACTTTGAGAGGCTTGGGTGAGACTATGGAGGTGCCGAGTATTTTGACGAGCACAATTTGGATAGAAGGGTTAAATTTGAGATTATGTTCTAGGAATATGGCCTTTGTTATGGTTCTAGGTATCGAAAGAGGTTTGTGAGTGGTGTTGGGTGTAGGATTAGCTAGTAAGATGATGATACCCTAGTATATAAGGCCTTGGATTACTCTTTTGAGGTGAAATAATTGGTCAGTGATGTGGCCCGCGACTTGGTGAATGTCTTAACGGGAATCATGTTTAAATATTTTAAGGAGATGATTGGGAAATGGCCAGTGTTCTAACAGTTTGATGAGTTTTCTAACTAGTGGGGCTTGGTATAATTTCAATGGGGGAGCATAGAGTTAATTGTATTCTTTCTGATCGGATTTTGGTGACTTTCAGGTACCCATTAAGTGGCATAATGGGATATGTTATTTATGGTTGCGACTGAGGTATTGTCGGGATTTTCTTACTTTCACGGTGTGAACTGTCCGATCAACTTCTTCGGTCCAAGCTCTACTTTGGCAACACCTTCTTCGATTTCCACACCTGCCTCTTAGAGGGCTCAGATGTGCGGTAAGTACTATCCTCCCATAGATGCTCAGCTATGAGGTAAGAAGTTCATTTCACAATGCTTATTTATTCTTCTTGTGAGGTTCTATTAGTTATAGTGGTAGCTTTCTCTCTCTACCTCCCAATGAAGCTACTGACTGATTCCCTGAGGTTTTGAATGTGAAACTCTAGGTCTATGCATATGACCTCTATCTCTTCATTGTATTTATTCTAAGACATGAATTCTCAAGCTGTATCCTCTTAACTACATATTCTGGATTCTTCGAGAGACAAGAACCATTAGACTCTTTCAAGGTTTGTTAAAACATATAGGCTATTATTTCTTCCAAATCTCTAAGAAGTGTCATTGATTGGTGGTAGCTATATAGGTGCATACTTGGAGGGTTACCCCTGAACTTCTTAATATTTGGCATCTTGAACCTTTTTGGCAATTTAACCTTGGGATAAGGAGATATGTGGGTCTAGTCAATGTAGTTTCCAGAGATCTTGCCTTGGTCAGCCATCTTTGATAACAATTTCAGGTCTTCCTTGGCCTTGTTTAGTTCTTCTTCTTTAGGATCCATAGGCACTGGACTATTATCCCCTGGCTAGGCGGGGTTCAAAATAGGTAGTTGAGCAGGGGACACCTCATTTGTAGATGGGTCATGCAGGGCATAATGATATTCCTCTGGGCCCAAATAGGCTCGGAGGAAGGTGGACCCATAGTATGAGGAA
The DNA here is from genome assembly GCA_949130495.1 of Sambucus nigra. Classification (NCBI taxonomy): domain Eukaryota; kingdom Viridiplantae; phylum Streptophyta; class Magnoliopsida; order Dipsacales; family Adoxaceae; genus Sambucus; species Sambucus nigra. Next base: position 119,645,361 of record OX422213.1, read on the forward strand.
ACATTATCTCAGGTTCATGAACTTTAAGAGTCTAGGCTCAATGTTTTTTCATTTCTTAGAAAACAACTTCAAGGTTGTCAATCTTGGCACTGAGCTGAGCTGGGATGACCATTAGAGATGGATAAACATTCAGTGCTTGATCATCATTCTCGATAGATAGCTTACAGAGGTAGATCCTAAATTCGATTGAAGTAACAAAGGGAGCAGTAGATATTTGGGGTGGTTGGTTTGACGAAAGATCTAAGCTAATTGGGAGTTAAGCCAAGTCAATATTTCATTAAGCTTTACCCGATTTGGAGAGTTGGATGAGGTCAAATGGGGCCTAAAAGTGCCCGGTGAGCCTTTAGAATAAAATGGGTTGTTTGTGCGAGTTTTGAGGTCGATTCGCGCACATGATAGACCATTGAAAAGGGGATTTAGATCCATTATAGAATTCATTGATCTTCGATCAGGATGGAGAATTGATTAGAGTCAAATGGGCCCCAGGAGCCTCTGGTGGCCTTAAGATCAGTACTCGAAGTGAAATGGATCATTCGTGTGGATCGTGAGGTCTTTTCGTGCATGGGAAGGACCATTGGAAAGGGGATTCAGATCCCTTCTAGGATTCATTGAGATTATCTCAGTTTCAAGAGTTGACCAGGGTCAAAGGGATCACAGGAGTGCCCTGTAGCCTCCAGATTAATACTCGAAGTGTGACCTAGGGTTCATGGTGAGTGGATAAATGTTTGGGACCTAATGACATGCTTAGGAGGGGTCCTAGGATGGGGTGTCTACATAAGTTATATATATTAGTGGATTAAATGGTTTTTTCTCATTGCTATAACTACACTAACAACTTAATTGATTGGATTCCCAGTACTCCTTTTATGTCCCTTTAACCAAACATTAACTCTATAATTAACTTTTTATGGATTTTTAGTTTTCTACAAAAATAAGCACAAAACCAAATAGATTATCAATACATAACACTATAAATATATAGTAACAAATATCAAACTCAATATAGAATGTATCATTTTCTCCTTAAGTCTTGGATCGCCTCTACGACTAGTTATGTGCGGATAAATTTATTTTTCCCTAGCTTCTTTGTGTCTGTCACTTGTAATCCAAAAAAAATATGAAAGAGCATTGATAAGGCACAATTGAGGTTTAAAAATAAAAAAAAATCAAATATTCAACTTAATTGCACTTACTTTGAATTCATGGGATGAACTATTTTTGACAAATTTATCGCATTCATTAGACTTTACTTCATGTGTCTTTATTAGGGCCAAATGATGAGTTGCATTTGGGCCCTGAACTACCTCTAGTTATTTTTTGTTAGTTTTTACTTGAAATCTTTCCACATCTTTCCCATGCCATTTAAATTAATGTCCTTTCGACACTCGCAAAAATTATATTTTTGTTGCATTTAATAAAAAAATGTACAAAGCTTAGAGTCTATGATTAGTCAAATGTCGTAAAAAAACATAACTCCAAATTAACCAATCAACAGACCCACAAAATTACCTCCCCTCCCCCCCCCCCCCCCCCCGACCGTAAATAAATTCACAAGCAACCCCCAAAAAGTTAACACAACAACTCTAGCAAATTAAGGCAACATCACCAATTATCAAAACAACCCTACTAGCCCCAACTAATTGGAAAACAACCCCAAAGAGTTACTAAAAGATCCCCCCCCCCCCCCCCCCCCCAACAAAAAAAACACGGGAACTACCATAACCAAGACCAAAAATAAGTATAAAAACAACCACCAAAAACTAGAAGAAAAGCCTCCAAAACTATTAAAACAACCCGATAATAACCAAATAGCGCTCCCACTCCCATCTCCACCCAAAAAAAAATTTGAATGTATTCTTTAATTTTCATCAATGAAGAAATAAAACACTTACAATTATAACTCCCATATTCTATTCTTTATTTCATTAGTCACCTTACCCCAACCTGGGTACGTTATTAGTACGTACTCTCTTTCCAAAATCCCAAGCATAGAACTTAATTGAATAGAATCATCTTCAACAGGCTGTCCAAACTCATTAAACACTATTTATATATGATCTCTCAGTGAAATTGCTATTACATTAAATTTTGATGGTCCCCTTTTTCCCCTTGATACAAAAGTGGAGTCTAGTATCTCTTCCACAAGTGATGAGTTAGATCCTTCACTCAATACAGTTGTCCCTTACTTTTTCTTACCCTTTTTGAAATTAGAAACCTGCCTCGATCTCGGTATTAGTCTCTTACACATATCAGCCTAAAATACATATGAAATATATTATATAAATAATAATGAATTTACCTACACATATATTGAAATGTTTAAAATTAAAAGAGATAAATCACATATTAACTCACCTCTTGAGTATTACGCATGGGAATGTGTGTTATTTTCTTCAAAAGTTTGGCAAATATTTCTATTCAATCTACAATTATAGAAAAAAGAGAAAGATTAGAATAATCCCTTATACGAATAATATCATTAATAACCACAAAACTAATGAGATATAAATAATTTAAACATTAAAATCAAACATTATACAATTAATATGGAAAAGATGAAATCATGCACCAAAACATTTGAGTCAAATTTATATTAAACATTCAAGTCCAATATCAATTTTTATAATCATCAATAGTCACACGATGATGCCATCACAATCTATTCTCACACATCACTCGTCTTTATCCCTATCATTTTTGTCAAGTTTAGATACATCAATTGGACAATATGGTCTATAAACACTCACATCATATGTCTCTTATGTAAAAATTGGCCCATTTTGTTTTCAAACGACGAAGAGAATATTTCAGTATGTCTCTTATGTAACAAGGTCTCATATTGAGATAAACTCCGATCAGAATGCTTTAGCTCGTCCAAATGCAATATAATATGAATGAAAGAAAATAAAGTAATAATATAAATAATATAAGAAATTTATATAATTAGATTATTATTATAAAACTCACTCAATATATGGCCTTAACTTTGGGATTGTTAAATAGCATATAAAGATGAGCTATTTTTATCATGAAATCGGATAATGTAATTGGCTTTTTTTTATAAATAGGGTTGTCTCGTAGTATTGTCTCACCTTCAAACTCTTTATTTTGAGATAGAGGAACACCTATATCTTGTAATTTATTAGGTACGTGATACAAAACCTTGCAATCTCATTAGCCAAATAATATTGTAATATGCATCCTTCATATCGAGCACTATTCCTAACATAACCATTCAGTACCTTTATTAAATAAATGACAAAACATAAATATAAGTATGTGTATGTGTATGTGTATGTGTATGTGTATGTGTATGTGTATGTGTATGTGTATAGATTTAATATATTAATGAAGGTAAATATAATCTACACTACCTCTCGAATGGTATATCCATCGAAATTGTACTGATCCACATAGACGAGCTTCTTAAGCTAAGTGAATTGACAAGTGAACCATAATGTCAAAAAAAGGAAGGAGGGTAAATATAGTAGCAACAAGTAAAATAGTATGAGATTAATCCAAAATACATTTGCAAGTATAACAATGTTGTTTAAAATAGTACCGTTCCAACATACATAATATCTCCATGATTTCTTCCTAAAAAAATTTTGTTTTACCTTTGTCTATCACTCTTTGACATAATTCATTGAAAAATTAGCATAAGAGAAATATGACTTGCCTTGGACCCTTTGATAATAGACCACGTAGAGATACTGACAACAATTATTACATTAGAACATGATATTCATGAGACTTCAATACTAATAACTTTTATTCATCTATTTTAACACAATTCCTAATGTTGGAGTTGTAACCAGCAGGTAACTTCAAATTAAAGAACCTTTGAGAAACAAATATATAATTCTTTGATAGAGTGTAAGGTACATGGAGTAGATACACTTTATTCCCATTTATTTAAGGATTTAATTCCTTTCTAATTCCCAATTCGTTTAGGTCTTTGTGAGACTGAAGTCCATCCTTTGGTTTTCCCTAAAAATGTAAAAGTGTTCCAATGAGGCTCTCACATATATTCTTCTAAATTTGCGTTAAATTCAAATTGTAACGTAAATCTATTGCCTAAATATAAAGAGAGAAGTAAAAATAAAAAACTACTTGTATGCTTAAAACAATTACCCGGTGAACTAGACAAAACACAATTTTGAAGTTAGTGACTTAAATAGTTATCAGTTGAGATACACTTACATGCCACTAGGTAAATTAAAAAATATTGACTTTTTTCCAAAAAAAATCCTTCTTGCATTTCTCCTTCCCTTTACCGAAGTCATTTTTAACTTTGTTTAAAGCATCCAAGATACCATCAATATTTAATGCTTCAGTGGTCTCCTCCTATCTTTAATTCCATCAAACCACCCTTTTTTCATATTTCCCCATGAATCATTCATTGGAAAAAAAATTATATTTCTCGTTTGCACGTTATTATGACTTTTTGATAACCTTTGATTGAATATGTTGGGACCACAAAAAGTACAAGATACGCCCCTTCCCCCTCTTGTGGTATATGAAACTAAACTATAATATTCTATAAAGACAATAATCGTCCATATCATAATAACTTTCAAATTGAAAGTACAATGATTGGGTGCATCATACATATCCAGCCCATTATTTCAAAGATCCAGTAAATCATCTATAGGCTACTGTAATATATGTTTATGTCTTTACCTGGTAGCTTTGGCCCTAGTGTAAGCAAAGTTAACATAAAATTTACTTGGTACATGCATAATAATATCACATGGGGGGTATTGTACATGGTTATCACTACAAACAAAAAACTATAGCAAGAGCTAAGGTTATCGAAAGGATTAAAACCATCCTTTGCAAGACCAAGTCTAAGATTTATCAAATCATATACAAAATGAGGTCATTTTTTGTCAATTGTATCCTAGTATACTGAACTCAAAGGATGTCTCATCTCACCATCTTCACTTTGATGATATGAATGAAACTTTAAATTCTTAGCTTTGTTAGGTGACAAAAACATCCTGCAAATTCTTAAGATTATTGGAAAAAATCTTAATAATTTTGTTGGTACTCCTTTTCTTAATCTTTTTAGTGCATTCATCTAATTTTCATCGTGATGATACATATTTAGGGCATGTATCTAAATGGTCATACTCTTTCATGAATAAACAACAATCATTACTAGATGAATTTATCTTTTTGAATCGCATGTCAAATTCCTTTAAAATAATTTTTGTTGCATATAAAGAACTCGTAAGAGTGTTATCCTCTAACAACATATCCTGAATAATCTCAGTAAGTTCATTAAATCCTTTATTAAATTTTCCATGCCTGGATTAATGTTTATACAAAGATGTAATTGATGACATCGTTATATAATTTTTACACCCAGTATATAAAGGAGTCTCAATATCTTTTAACTTTTCTTTGAAAGTTTTGTTCCCCCTCTAGTAGATATCTTATGCAACTCCAGCATCTTAAAAATAAGCATTTGTATACATCCTATGTACATCAGACATATCGATGTCATCAGACTTACTCGAATGGTTCCTGTGAAGGACCCATTTGTTATACAACAGGTCAAATTCATTAATGATCAAGTGGTCAAAAAGTGAATTCTCCTTTTGCTGACAAAGGTTTTTTTCAATTTTGGCAAGGGCATATAATCATATTAGTATTTCTTGTATTTTTCATGGCAAACTCGATAAATCCTTTTAGTCCAATTTGGTACTCGTCGGTATATCTACACAAAATAAGAAATATGTGGTCACCAACTTTATTGGATTGACAATGTGTTATAATTTTTTAAATATAGGGTACTCTAAAAAACGTAGAATTTTTTTATAACTATGTATAAGGAAAAAAACGTTAGGAGTCTTAACCATTCTTTCTCCATGTTGAGATGTACAATTTCACGCTAACATTCTGTTTGAACTAACAAAATTTTGCATAAACAAAAACTGAGATGAAGATGACTATCTTTTACTTTAAAATCTACATGATATGATGTAACTAATTTGTAAAACATATATACGTAATACATGAATTAATTCACTATCATATCAAAAGAATAAGTATACATGCTTGCAAACATAAGTGGGGTTTACAATTACATAGGTAGTTTCGTTTCAGTATCTAAAAACATTAAAATAAGTTTGAAACTAATGTGTAATAATTAAACCAAATAATGTGTAATAATTACACAAAATATGTTTACAAAGAGTTGAATCCTAAAATGAAGTTTGTGTATAAAGAGTTGAATGTCTCTAATGTAACCTTTTATTTATTTGATACTACAACCAAGCAAATCAAAACTATGCTGACAAAAGTATAATAATCATCAATTTGACTAGTTTGATAAACGGAGATGGTTTAATATGATAATTAATCATTTGAGAAATATGGAAACCCCAAACTTTATCGCGAGGACCTGTAGAATTTTAATAAAGAAAATATTTAAGAATCCAAATCTTATAAAGAGATAATAAATAACAATAAACAATCACTTTATTCTTTCAAAATCCATCCATAAAAAATAAAAAATGTGAAATCACATAGAAATTGACGATACCAGAAAAATTATCAAAATCCACAAACTCATCCTACAATTAATAATTAGCAAATACTCAATTTAAACACATAACAAAGATAAAACAAGCACTCAAAACATAAAAAATAAAGTCATGTAATAGAGTATGCTTTAACATATTTAAATTAAGTTACTAATCAAAGATAAACCATGAGGCGATTATAAGCTGTGGGTTGGATTTCGGGAAGAGCATGCGAGTGTGGCATGTGAGACATCAGAGAGAAATAAGATATCGACATTGTGACAGTCAACCAAAAGATACTGGCGAGAGAGAGAGAGATTGACACTGTGAGAGAGTCATCGCTGTGAGAGAGATTGACGCCAGAGGATAAGAGTTCAGTGTAGGGAGAAGGGTTTTTGGGGGTGAAAGAGGAGAATAAAACGGTAATTTTTTTTAGGGTGTGAGAGGCCCTAATTGGGTGTCATGGGCCCTCTCAGCTAGAGGGGGAATTGGTTTTGTTTCTCATTAGATTTCGCGCGAATGGGTCATAAAATGTATAATACATTTAATGATGCCAACTAAGAATCGTGCGATAAATTTTTATGACACGAACGACGTATCATAAATAATGATTTCAAGACTACCTTCTTATAAAACGTCATTCTAACTTTCATAACACCTCTCCTCTGTCATGTTAATTTTTTTCCTTGACTCTTTTATCTTAGGTGTCATGGTTGTTAGTTTTAGTGTTTTATACATGGCACTTATCGCAAGAGTGTCATCTTAATATATCTTTCATGTGATATATATGTTAAATGTAAAAAAAACATGTCCTCAAAATGACTTTTTCTTGTAGTGGACTCAATCCTCACTAGGAAAAAAGGAAGCCTCGGGAAGACTTATGGGAATATGCTAGGCGGTACTAGGAAACCTACAATGAAGTGGAATACTGATCCCAGCAGGTCACTATGGCCTCATTCAATATTAATCTACTAATAAACTCTCTATTGCACTAATACCTCACTAAAAAGGAGGCCAACAATATTAAAAATCTTATGTCCTGGATTAAGCCAGGGTTGAAGATCTGGTTGATGTCACCCAATATGACAATAACCTGAAAGAAATGCTAAGAATGATGATAAAGAGAATATACTCGAGAATTGGGGTAAAGAAATATAATGGTGAATCCAAAAAAGGACAAGTTGGACCCTACAAAGGCCTACCAGATGATTAACTTTTTCTTCAAATATCCCATCTACAAGATCTTGAATAAGATAAAAGATCAACATTTCCTTAAATGATCGAGAAAGATGATGGGATATCCCTCAAAATGGAACACTGCCCTCAGATGTGCTTATCATAAGGAGCATGGGAACAAGATAAATTATTATAAGTCTCTCAAGTACTATTTGGAATAATTAGAAAAGGCCAGCCACCTAGATGACTATGTAGAAAAGAATGGTGAAAAACCTACTATAGACAATGACCAGATGCCTAACAATGTCCTAGATGACAATAAGATGGGACACGAGTTTGCGGTCATGCACAGTGCATCAAGTGCAAAATAGATCCCATTTAACTTTATTTGGATGGAATTAAAGAAATTCATTATAGTAATGGAGGGTTTTTAGATTGACCCTGCCAACACTCCAGTAAGCAAGGACCAATGTCTGAAAAATATTTACTAAATACACACATAGTCTTTATTGAGGAATACCTGGTCAGAGTCATAATGCCATATCATGATGCAGTATTAATTACCCTCATAATTACTTACTAGCATGTGGACAAGCGACTAATCGATCGAGATATGTCCTCAAAGGTTATGTACCTAAAGATTTTCAATAAGCTCAATGTTAAAATGGAAGATTTTAAGAAAGAGACCACCCATCTGGTTGGCTTCGTTTGAAAGATAACAATTCCACTAAGGAAGGTGGTATTTCCAATACATCTTGGGACTATCTCAAAGATTATTGAGTTCTTAGTTATAGACATTAATTAACTATATGACGCTATCGTCGGACGAGGATGGCTTCATGCCAAGAAGGCAATCCCATCAATTTATCACCATAAGCTCAAGTGCATCATCGACCAAGGGATAATGGAGATAAAGGTAAATCAGGTCATTGCTATCGTGCATAAATAAGAAAATAAGAGGGAAAATGTGGTCGCGAATGAGGTGGTTAATGACGGAGATACTCTAAAAAGTAACTAAAGTATGGAAAATCGGGTGTGGAAGAAACAAGGGTGTCCCTAGAAGAAAAGGTCATGGAACAATTACAAGAGGTAATGTTCAATGACTCACACCTGGAGAATAAATTTATAATCGGAAGCTCACTTATTAATCAAGAAAATTAATTATTGATCTATCCATTCAAAGGGAATTAATATTTTTGTGCTTAGCATCCTTAAAATATGCTTGGAATTGATCCCTTAGTTATGTGCCATCGATTAATGTGTACCCAACATTCCCATCATTCACATAAAAACATGATAAATAACCCAAAAAAAAGGCAAAGACTGTGGAAGAAGAAGTGGAGAAACTTAGGGAGGCAAGGTCCATTAAAGAGGTTGAATTCCCCAAATGATTATCCACTCCAGTTATTATTAAGAAACGTAATAGGAAGTGGAGAGTATGCATAGATTTTACTAACAGCAACAAAGCGTGTCCTAAAAACAACTTTCCTCCACCGAATATTGACATCGATGCTATGGCAGGTCATGAATGGATGAGCTTCCTTGATGCATACTTAGGGTATCATAAAATTCCTATGTTTAGCCTTGACTTAGAGAAGACTTCATTCATTACTACACTTGGTTTGTACTTCTACATGGTCATGCCATTTGGGTTTAAGAATGAAGGGGTGATATACCAATGGTTAGTCATCAAGATATCCAAGCATTAATTAGGTGACACCTTGGAGATTTATATAGATAATATGATCATAAAGAGCAAGTATAAATCCAACCACTTGCAAGACATGGATAATATGTTTGATGTTCTCAGGTATCATAAAATGAAGATCAATGGATCCAAATGCTCTATTGGAATTCATCCAAGAAAGTTCATCGCATATTTGGTCATCCAGAGGGGATCGAGGGAAACCTCGACAAAATTGAGGCCATCAATACTGTTCAACCATAAAAAAATGTTGGTGATGTTCACCGAAATTTTAGTAGCACTCAACCACTTCATCTTTAAATATTTTGAAAAATGTCGACCAATTTTCAAACTCTTGAAGAAAGAGAAGGGTCTGATTTGGGATGAAGAAAGTTCAAGAGAACTTGAAGATATCAAGTCCTATATATGCCAACCCCATCTTCTTGCCATTTTAAATTTGGGATATCCATTTTATCCATATCTCATAATGTCTGAACCTACAGTCAACTCGACCTCAATGTATAAGAAGAAAAGGCACCATGCCCCAATCTATTATGTTAGCAAGATGGTATTGGACAACGATAAATGCTACCTTACTCTAGAAAGTATGTCTTAATTTTGGTAATTACTTTACTAACGTTAAATCAATAATTCGAAGCCCATTCAATCATAGTCATTACATCCTTTACACTCAAAGAAACCCTTAGAAAGGCCGATCTCTTTGGACGAATGTCCAAATGGTCGATGGAATTGGGAAGGTTTAACATTAACTACTAACCAAGGAATGCAATAAAATGGCAAGTGCTAAATAATTTCATCACTGAGTTTATTGGATTACACGATCTCGACGATGGGAACTTGTCGACTAATAACCAGTGAAGAGTTTGACCAACTCAAAAATTGTACCTCTATCTTGATAGGGAGTTCAACTTAAAAAGATCAAGAGTGGGATTGACATTATAACTCTAAAACAAGCCATGATCGAACAAGGAATGTAACTTGGATTAGAAACATCCAATAATGAGGCTATATATGAAGTCCTCATCGTCAGATTAAAAGGACATTACTTCTTGAGGAAAAACACCTTGTTGTCTTCTACAACTTAAGGTTGGTATCTAACCAAGTATTAGGAGGCTACAACACCTGAGTAGAAAGTATGACAAAATACTTACAAGTGTTCCATGACCTGATCACCCAGTTTAAGAAGGTTCATATATAACATTTTCCTTGGGGAAACAATAGTCATGAAGATGCTCTAGCCATTTGGGTTCAACTCTTAATTCTGTCCTCAAAAGAACAATTGAGGTGGAAAACCTAGCCCAACCAAGCATCATAAAACCAAAGGCCACCGAATAATTCCTCACCATCTAAAAATATTTTAATTGGATGGACCCAATCATAGTCTATATTCAAGATAATATTCTCTCGACCGATAAAAAGAAAGCGCATTAGATTAGTGTAAAAGTTTCTTAATTTTACCTATCGCCTGAAGGCAAGATCAACAGACGATTATTTACAGGTTCGTACATCCAATGTGTGCACCTAAATGATGTCAAAAACTTTTTTTATGAATTACATGATAAAATATGTTAAAGTCATATCGAGGAAATATATTTGGTATTCAAAGCCATCAAAAAAGTCTACTGATGGCCCTACATGTTGAAGGAAGTGATTTCTTACATTAGGAAATGCAAAAAATGTCGAGTGTTCTTACCCATGCTTCACTCGACAACTAGTGACCTAAAGTTATTGACTCGTCTATGTCCCTTCATTCAATAAAGACTGGATATTATGGGTTCCCTACCTATGACACCAGGTAATTGGAAATATCTTCTGGTTAAAAAAGACTACTTCACCAAGTGGATAGAGGCTAAACCTTTAGAAAACATAAGGGGCATCGATATGATCAGATTTATCTCGAGAAACATCGTGACCCATTTTTACATGCCAAGAACAATTAACATAATTTGAGAGTGGAACATTTTAGAACTTCTTAAATAGTCATAACATCAAGCAACTTTACAGTTTGATAACATACTCTCAATGCAATGGGCTAGCTAAGGCTTTTAATAAAATGATAATAGACGGGATAAAAAGAGGCTAGAAAAAGCCAAAGTTGCTTGGGCAAATGAGCTTCCCCATGTCCTATGGGCGCATCGAATAACTCTTAGGAGGACGAATGTGGAAATTCCCTATGCCTTAACTTATAAGACAGATGCCATAATTCTTTTAGAACCTGGCTTACCAACTATGAAGACAATCATTGAAGATCAAAGAATGAATGAAAAAATCATAAGGGATGAACTCAACCTGGATGAGGAAAGAAGAGAAAAAGTCTTAATCAAACCGTCTTTCTACCGATAATAGTTGACCAAGGAGTTCAAATAAGGTGTTAATTCGAGGAAGTTTCGAGTTGAAGATTACGTCCTTAAAAAAGTGATCGGTAACAAAGAAGCCGTCAGATGGAAAGTTATGTCGAACTGAGAAGGACCCTTTAAAATTATAGAGATAAACTATAAGGAGCCTACCTTTTAGAAGCAATGGGGTATAGGGAGATTCCTAGGGCTTGTAATGCAGCCAATCTTAAGAAATTTTATTTTTAGATTTGTTAAAGTCTTAAAGTTCTATTTCTCGAATAATTTAAAGCTCAATATCTACAATTAAATTTCTTATTATTCAAAGTACAAATTGACTTTTTTTAATTGAAAATGATCATTATAGAAATTCTATCTTTGTTATGAAGTAAAAGAAAGAGACAAAAAGGTTTTTATCGTGGTTCGGCTAGGGAGAAAATCCTACGTCCACTATGCTTCTTATTACCTTGTGTTTGCCTTTCAATCACCTGCCCTTGATGAAGGGATTACAACGTATTTATAGCTCAGTTAGGATACAAAGAGAGGTAATGTTAAAGGATGTAATGCCTTTATAAATTAGGCATTTACATCAGAACATAATATTCATAATGTTTCTAAATGTTGGCATTCTCTTATAAAGTTTGCCGGCCTCCCTACTGTTGGTCGGGATTCCTGGTGTTGGTCGGTCTTCCTTTATGCTGGTTGACATTCCAGGACTTGGTTAGTGGTTATGCCTTGCTGACTAGGATTATTGTCGAAGTGGATGACACATGTTTATTTCTAATTGGTCCACGTAAGTGGGTAATTTTTGGTATCAACAGAAGCCCCCAATGTTCCATGCTTAACGCTTGCTTTGAAAGTATGGAAACTTTAGTTCTAATAGTAGATCGTCCTACATTCTTCATGCTTGTTCAGTTGCTAACTTCCCACAATTATAAATTTTCATTATTGGTAGGAAGCAAAGAGAGGGAATGTTAAAGGATGTAATGCCTTTATAAATTAGGCATTTACATCAGAACATAATGTTCATAATGTTTCTAAATGTTGGCATTGTCTTATAAAGTTTATCGGCCTCCCTACTGTTGGTCGGGATTCCTGGTGTTGGTCGGTCTTCCTTTATGCTGGTCGACATTCCAGGCCTTGGTTGGTGGTTATGCCTTGCTGACCAGGATTATTGTCAAAGTGGATGACACGTGTTTATTTCTAATTGGTCCACATAAGTGGGTAATTTTTGGTATCAACATAAGCCCCCAATGTTCCATGCTTGATGCTTGCTTTGAAACTATGGAAAATTTAGTTCTAATAGTAGATTTCCCTACATTCTTGATGCTTGTTCAGTTGCTGACTTCCCACAATTGTAAATTTTCATTGATATGGTTGGTAGTGTGTCGGTTGATGGAAGTTTTGAAAATATTCTAAACTTTAGTGAACAGTCTTAGGGCAAATACGTCTTTTTTTATCTTGGCGCCTTTTAGGAAACCAATAGAAGATGATACATTTCTAGTTATCCTTACCTCAAACTTTTTAAGTTTTTTCTGTAACTTCTTGAGCTTTCGTGAGATCATTCTTCTCGTCTTCTAGTTCTTGTTGAATCCTTTAGTTTTTGTAAGAATTATTTCTCTTTCTTCTTTTCTTCATATCAAATCATGGTTTACGTTGTTATCTCTCTAGATGAGTTTAGAAAAGTGGGTAGACTTAGAATTCCCCTATCCCCCTGTAGACATTTTTTCTTTATCCGAAGGTAACTAGATCCCTTCCTTATTCGTTGTTGAATGTTGTTTCACCTTTCCCCCAAATCATTTTTGTTTAGAATTTTGTCACTACTTTGATATTTTACCTTCAAGAGTATCCCGAAAGAAGAATAATTAATGGTGTCTATAGGCTTAACCAAATCCATGGGACCCATATCGGTATCCCAGAGATTAAATTCTATTACAAATGGGTCACCAATGATAGTACCTATTATTTGAAAACTAGGTTTGTTAATAAAGCTTTAGTCATCAATCTGCCTAATTCCAATAGGTATTACTTCGATCATGGAGTTATTGCCAAAAATTGGCTATATGTAACTCTTTAAGGGGGAGAATTATATACTGGACCAAGATGCCCTCAAGAGGGTCATGACATAGGTTGTAATGAGTATATTTAAGGTGCTTGTGCTGCTAAATTACCTACTAAAATATTAACTAACATTGGTAGTTTATTTTCTTGCAGTTGATAGGAAGAGAAAGTGGCTAATGAGGGTGATATTAAGCTTGAGGAACTCGAGTTTATCTGGGGCCTTCATCAAAAAATTGGTGAAGAGCATACTAGGTCGGATTCATACTTGTTGAAATATAGGAGCTCTATCACCTCCTTTATTGCCCGACCTTCTACTATTGCTCCTACCATTGTGCTTGAATTGGACCAAGACCCCGTGTCTACCTCATCAGGCAGTGGTGAACTTTCTATTATCCCTTATTCTTCCCTTGAGTCAAACATTCCTCTCTCTGTTACCATAGGCAAAAGAAAATTTCTTAACCTTCTTAGGGTTGATGCTACTGCTGGTACCCATAAGCATGTGGATGGTGGGTCCAAAAAGAAGGATGATGTGGGTAAGAAGCCCTTAGCCTCCAAGGGAGATAAGTCTCTCTTAAAAAGATTGAAGAGAGATCCTACTGGTAAGCAAATTGAAGGAATTATTGATTTCGACCAATAGAGCTTGGTTAGTGTCATTCCATCTGGTGCTATCTCTTATGTACTCATTGATCCTGTCTTGGCCAGGAAATTAATTAAGTCTTGTACTCTTCCATATCATGGGGGTGCTTCTTCCTCTATACCCCGACTTAAAATTTATGAAAAGGTCGCTCAAAGCCTTGCCATGGTGTGAATTTTTATTTTTCACTTTCAAACTTTGTATTTTGGCTTTGACTTTTTGTACTAATTTTTCCTTTCTTCTTTTCAATTCATGGTTAATTTTATCCAAATGTTGGAGAAGGACAATGATCTTCATTCTTCTTCAACTGATGTTGAGGAGGCTTTTTTTGGTCTCAAGAAGTCTTTTCTTGACTCCCAACAAGCATTGACAACTGAAAATAAGACTTGGGAGAATAAAATAACAGCTCCTGAGGAAGCTCGGTAGAAGGCTGAAGATGAGGTTGATAAAGCTCAGAAGCATGTGGCTAGGATGACAGATAGCCTAACTACTGAGAAGGACAAAAGGAAGAGGGCCAGAGAAAATTTCTTCAATAAGGGATGGGATAAAGCTATTACTACTGCCTCTACTCAGATTGGGTACGCAAAGAAAAAATATTTAAAGATGGTTAGTTGGCTGCAGTGGAGGAAGTCGGCACATCAGAAGACTCAGAACTCTTTTAAAGGCATGACCCTGGCTCTCCCCTAACATCGACGATGAAGTTGAAGATGATATTAGTTTTGGGGAGTCATCTCTAGTGGTTGAGTCTTCTGCTGACCAACCTATAAATAATTTTGAGTCAGTCCTTCCACCCGTCGAGTAAGTCACTTCATCCATCCCTTCTTCCGACCAAGCTAAAGTTAGAACTAACAGAGAGAAGGTGTAAATTTTCTCAATAATCGGGTTTCATATTTTTGGCTTTCTTTTATTTCTTTTCTTCTGTACTTGTAACTTTCTCTTATATCAATAAAATAATTTTTCTTTATACTATTTGTTATTTCTTTGGCTATTATATCTTTTCCTTTTGTTGATCAACTGTTACTTCATTCTTTTAGTTCATAGACAAGATGGAATAGATTTCTTCCAATGATTCTAATCTACTCAAGTGCTGCAACAGTTTGTTCAAAGCTAGTCACATGACTCTAACTAATGAAGAGTTGTCAACTAGGTGCAGATGTTGTTGATCAAGCCAATGATGCATATGTCTACCTCAAGTTTCTTCTTGATCGGGTTGTGGCCAATAACGTGACTTATTTTGAAATGATTGAAGAACTTCAAGGAGAATAATGAGGCCAAGGCTTTTCTTCATGCTAACGATGAGGACAGATATATGGTTTTGAGTGGAGCTCGGGGATTTGAGGAGAAATTGGGAAAGTACCTTTCTATCTTTCGAAAAAAGGAATTCCTGCTCACGTGTGAGGTTTATTAGGCTAGAGCAATATTCAAGTTATTAGAGGAAGAAAATAACAATTTAATTAGTCAACTAGACTCCTTTAAGGCTCCTTCTACAATTTATACTGATGATGAAGGGGTATCATTATTAGAAACTGCGAATGCTAGATTAATGGAAAAATTAAAAGCCTTGAAGAAATCCAAAACTACTTCTACTTCCCGACCAAAATTTTGATCTAGCCGACCTACGACTGATGATGTAAAAAGTCAACAAATGATTACCAATCAAGCTACCTAGATGAAGGCCAAGAACTTAGCCATTGCTGAGATGTCCCAACAGATCCAAACTCAGGATGAGAAACTTTCCACCCAGTCTTCACAATTACAAATTAAGGATGGAGTGCTGAAGAAATTGCAACACCAGGTTGAAAGGTTAACTTTCCAGTTTTAAGTTTGGGTGTAAGGGTACAATGATGCCCTTGGGAAATTTGATGATCATTTCAGTCAGGCTCAGTGCGAAGGCTATAAATGGGGTTAGACCAATTATCTAACAGTTATGAAGGTTAAACATGATAACAAGATATGGTACTGGGATGATCCTGGGTTCTTGGACTGTGACAAATGTCCCTTCAATCTTGAAGTTAGCTATATCCTTGTATAAACCATTTCTCAATGCTTGATCTCCAAATATTTAGGGGATTATGGCTTGCACGATGAGATATAAATAGTTCAGCCTCCTCATTTGTTGAATGCTCCGGGTAGTAGTAATAGGAGAATTCTTCATGATTTTAACTTTATCGACTCTCCCTACACATTTGATGATCCTCCAGCAGGCATGGAACTAGCTCTGAGCTCCGCTAAAGCTGAGGGAAAGCGTCTAATAGAATAATCTTAGGATTAGTTTATCGTTGTATTTCATTTGTACACAACATTTGCATGTAATCATCACTAATATAAATGAAATGTGATTTATTAACTTATCTTGTTAATTTCTGGATGCTTGAATGACTCTGTTGTTTCATTAGTTCTATTGATACACTTAGACATTTACATAAATTTAGTATCAGTTACCAATGAGATTGTCATAGGTTCTACTGATATACTTAGATTTCTAAGTTTAATACAAGTTGCCATTGATTTGGCCACGAGTTCCACCAGTGCACCTAGATTAAAATCCAAGTTTAGTACTAGTCACCCCTATGCACCTAAATTTTTAGGTTTAGATTTAGTTACTAGTGGTGACCAAGAATATGTGGAATATATGTCTATATTCCTATTTAGGAATCTTCATAATGTTCTTCCTCCATTATGCTCAGTTTGGATAAAACTTATTGATATTTATACAGAGTTTTATCCCTAATTTGTCTTGACCAAGTACTGAAGACTTGAAATCGTGTGTTGACTTGGGTTTGTGTTTTGCCGATCAATTATGGAATTCGTCGACCAATTTGAAATCTTGTTTAGACTTGGGTTTGTGTTTTGCCAATCAATTACGAAATTCGTCGACCAAGTATTGGGGGGATGCATATCACCAATATTCCCCCAGAAAGTAAAAAATAAATGGAAACAACCAACTTTTTATTAATACTAAAGCCAATTGATTACAAAAGTTGTTGCTTTGTACATTACTGGTAGTACTTCCTAGGACCCTCGATGTTCCACATATTTTTTAATTCTTCCCCCTCCAAAGTTTTAATTCGATAAGTTGTTGGTCGAATAACTGTTGAGACATGGTAAGGATCGTGCCAATTGGCTTCAAGCTTATTGACCTTCAAAATCACCTTTTTAAGTACATAATACCACTCCTTTAAGTTAATAGGCTTCATCCTTTTGTTATAAAAGCATGTTGTTATTTGTTGATAGGTAGCATTACTCAAGGCTGCATCTTTGCTCACCTCTTCCAGCATGTCTAGATCTAGATTTCGCATCAAATCACTGACAGGAGAATCAAAGTTCAACACTCTATGAGTTGGCAAATCTATTTCAACTGGTATAACTGCTTTCGTCCCAAATGCCAGCATTTATGGTGTTTTTCCAGTAGCAACTTTTGGAGTTGTTCGGTATGCCCACAAAACTGAGTGTAATTAATTTATCCAATTCCTTATGGCATCATCAAATCTTTTCTTCAATCCATTGAGTAAATTTTCGTTCATTACCTCAGTTTGCCCAGTTCTTTGAGGATGACCTAGAGCAGAGTGCAACTTTTGAATCTTGGATTGAGCACAGTATGCTGGGAACTCCTCAATGTCGAACTGGGTACCATGGTCATTAATGAAGGTATATGGAAGACCATATCTACAAATGATGTTTTTTTAGATAAACTGTTATACCTTCTCTTAGGGCATATCCACTAATGGTTATGCTTTAACCTCTTTGGTGAAATAATCAACAGCTACGGCCAAGTTCTTGAATCTTCCTCGTGTGGTCGATAATGTAATGATCAAGTCTATCCCCTAAATAGCAAATGGCCAAGGTGAAGTAATGGGATTTAAATCTTCATGTGGAGTTTTGAAAATATTAAAGAACTTCTGGAACTTGTCACACTTCTTTGCAAATGTTGTGCAATCTGTCCTCATGGTCGGTCGGTAATATCCTTAAGTATTAATTTGTTGTAGTAATGATCTTCCTGCCACATGAGCTCCACAAGATCCTTCATGAACTTATTCTATTAGATCTTTAACCTCTATTGGGTGGACGCAGTGTTGTAGAGTAGTTGTTAACCCTCTCATGTATAGAACACCGTTATCTAACACATATCTTGTTGCTTTGTACTTAAGCTTTTTGGCCTCAATTGGGTCTGCTGGCAGAATTCCTTCTTCAATATAAGCTCTGATGGGATCCATCCAAGATGGTACCATGTCTACTGTAATGAAATTAATCATCAAGTCTTTATCAATATTTTGATTGGCCAAAATTTCGATGGGAATGGTTCTCCTGAGCTCAATTCTAATTATTGATGCTAGTCGAGCAAGTGCATCAGCTCGGGCATTCTCTAATCTTGGAATTATTCTCATTCGAATAGCAATAATTTATATATAACCTCTATAGCTTTGGCAAGGTACCTTGTTATTAATTCACCTTTGACTCCATACAAACCGAAGATTTGATTAACCACCAATTGAGAATCATTATGTGCCACAACTTGCTCGACCTTTAGTGTTTGAGCCAAACTTAAGCCCACAATTAATGATTTATGTTCTTCTTCATTATTTGAGGCATGGAACTGCAATCTAAGCGCGTACTAAGTATCAATGTCATCTGGGGTATTGTGTATAATGCTTGATCCACTTCCTGTTACGCACGAAAATCCATCCACATATAGAATCCATATTAGGATATTATTGTCAAGGCCTTGGTCTGACAATGTCCCATAATGGAATACCTTCTTTCTCGTCTTATCATATCTTTGAGACATTTACTGCATCTTGGTCGATTGTTTCGGTAGGTCGGCATCAACTTCTTCTAAGCTTTCCCCTATTGGGGTCTACTTGGAGTATTGGTCGTTGATGACTTTGATTGAGCTCTCTCACGTTGAGTTATGCTCTGCATGAACTCTTTGTTACTCGAGAACCTCCGGATAAGTTAATTCTACAATGAAGTTTGCCACATCTTGGACCTTTAATGGTGACCTTAGATTATATGCAATATCGTACTCCCCTGATTCTAGTGCCCAATACATCAATCTCCAATACTTCTCTAGTTTATGTAGAGCTTGCCAAAGAGGCATATCAGTGTACACCACTATAGTATGTGCTTGGAAATACAACGACATACATCGAGATGCCTCTATAAGCGCCAAATCAAGTTTCTGCAGTTGTGGATACCTGATTTCTACTCCTCGAAAGGCTTTTCTAGTGTAGTAGACTGGTTTCTGCACTCCATTATCTTCTTGTATCAAAGCAGAACTTACAACTGACTTAGAAAGAGCTAAGTATAAATATAATTTTTCTCCCAAAACTAGTTGGGAGAGCTGTGGGGGTGATCCAAGATACTTCTTCAAATATTTGAAGTATTTCTCGCATTCCTCATTCCATTCAAAGGTCTTCAATAGCACCTTAAAGAATGGCAAACATCAGTCGGTTGTTTGGATACAAATATGTTCAAAACGGCTACTTACCAAGTGAGCCTTTGGACATTCTTTTTGCAAGATTGCATTTCAATCAATGACTTTATTTGGTCAGGATTAGCTTTAATTCCCCTTTGATTTACTATGTACTCGAGGAACATTCCTTCCTGCACACCAAATACGCATTTGGTTGGATTCATCTTCATCTGGTGCTTTTCTAACTGATCAAAGGTCTAGCTGAGGTCGGCAATATGATTTGTGGCTTTTTTACTCTTTGTCGGCATATCATCTAGATAGACCTCCATGTTCTTGCCTATTTGATATTTAAAGACCTTGTTTACCACTCTTTGGGAGGTAGCACCTACATTTTTTAAACTAAATGGATTGACATTATAACATTAAGTTCCTCGGGGAGTAATGAAATAGGTATTTTCCCTATCTTCAGGCTTCATTTTAATCTGGTTATAACCAGAATAGGCATCTATAAAACTCAATAACTTATTTCCCGATGTAGCATCCATAAGCTGATCAATCCTAGACAAAGGAAAATGATCATTTAGACAAGCTTTATTCAAATCAGTGAAGTCCACACACATTCCCCACTTATTATTTTTCTTCTTGACCATAACAATATTGGACAACCAATCTCGATATTTCACATCTTCAACGAATGAATTTTTTTTTAAGATTCACTACCTCCTCCTTAATAGACTTATTCTTCTCGGGGCTGAACACCCTGTGCCTTTATTTCATTGGCTTGATGTCCTTGTTGATGTTGAGCTCATAAAAGAGTAAATTGGTATCAATCCCAGGCATATCTTCATGACTCCAAGCGAACACATTTTTTCTCTATCTCAGGAATGTTACTAGCTTCTGTTTAAGAACACGGTATAGCGTTGATCATACCTGTGTAATTCGTTCTGGCTTATCATCGTCTAAGATGATATTCTCCGTTTCTTCTAAAACTTGGCCTTTTACCAACTCTTTCTCCCCTCTTGGATATAAAGTTTCCACCTCAGATTTTCCGTTTGGCTCAGTAATGTCCACTTGGTAAGCGGTAGTCTTCTTCTTTATTTCTTCCAGATCCTCTAGCTCGGCATAGGAGTAGTAGCATTCTAGAGCTAATTTTTTATCACCCTTAACCATACCTACTCCAAAGTTGGTCAAGAACTTTAAATACTAGAGGACAGTTGAAGGAACTGCTTTAAACTTCTTAAATACTACTCGGACCATGATGCCATTGTAGGCTGACTTCACGTTCTTATCCATCATAGTCACCAAAAAATTAATCAAAGGATTTTGGTACGGATCTAACTAACAAGGATTCAAATGCATCTTTTGAAAACAGGAGTAAAACATGATATTTGTTGATCTACCATTATCAATTAATACCCTGGAAATGATTGTGTCCTGGTATCTGAATTTGACCACCAAAGGGTCGTCATGGGGGTAGAGAACTCCTGACAACTCATTTTCAGAAAACCCAATTACAAACTTCTCTTTGTTCACCTTCCTCGACCTATCTTCTTCATCTAGATTGATCCTCTGGATGTAAGAACAAGTTGGATCTTCATTGAGGTAATCTTTACTCTCAGCGATCTGATCTCCACCTCTAGCATCCCCACCTGTAATCATCTGACAATCAAAGGCACCAAAACTAAGTGTAAATACCTCACGCTGTAATTTCTAAGATTTTTGGGGGAAGTCGGGATCATCTGTGTGATTTCTTTTCCTCTCTTCCCTGGGCTTGCATGGATATTTGATATATGTCGAGCTCCTATGTCGTCCTGCCGACCAATAAACTTGTCTTATTTTCCACATCGGATGAGGGTTTCTATCTCATTTTGTAGAGCAATACAACAATCTGTAGTATGCCCATGGTCCTTATGAAATTAACAATATTTGTATTTGTCCCTTTTCCCAGAAGGCGCTTTTAGCTTCTAGAGCCAACATACCTCCTTGCTGTGCTTTTCCTCCAAAACATGATGAATGCCCATCGTTAATGAAGTGTAATTATTTTATTTCCTGAGCCTTTCATCAATCTTCTTTTTCCATGAATCCTTATGCTCCTTATGTTCCTTTTGTTCCTTTTTTTTATTTTCCCCTCAAACTCCATGCCCGAGCCTTGTTTCGCTGCCATAGCTTCCTTGACATTCATTATCTTGGTTTCTTTGGCCATTAATTCAGGCATAGTCTTGGGAGGATCTTTGGCAAGAGTATAATAAAGTTTCTTGGGGAGCAGTCCACTCATAAGAGTTGTAATAGTTATTTTCTCCTTATAATCAATCACCTCTAACTTCACATTATTAAAGCGAGTGATGTAACCCCTAGTTCTTTCTCCTACCCACTGCCTCACACTTAACAGGTGAGCTACTCTTTTTACCGATTTGGCTCCAAAGCAGAAGTTACCAATAAATAGTTCGGCAACCTGGTTGAAACTAGAAATTTGTCTTCGAGGAAGGTCGATGTAACAAATCTAAGCAAGACATGTGATTGCACCTGAGAATTCCTGCATCTCATTTCATTAAGAACAACATAAATATCAGCTAATGCATGATACTACTCTATATAAAGCACATGATCTATTTTCCCATCATACTTGGGAGTAACCACAGGATCTTGTCCTTCCCCTTTACCATCTATCCTAACCTATCTTCCAATCGC
Source organism: Sambucus nigra (assembly GCA_949130495.1). Lineage (NCBI taxonomy): Eukaryota > Viridiplantae > Streptophyta > Magnoliopsida > Dipsacales > Adoxaceae > Sambucus > Sambucus nigra. Next base: position 119,667,904 of record OX422213.1, read on the forward strand.
TGCATAGATCCCTTCCATGCTTTATTACCAAAATCATGGGAAAATGATAAACATGGAATTAGTTTGATAATGTCACACATAGTGAATTTTTTTTAAGTGGCCAGATCAACACATTATAAAAAATAAAATACAAATGTTTAGCTTCATCGCCAGTGCTCCATCTCGATAATCATTCTAGCATGGAGACCATCATCATCTAGATTGGGATAAAACTTCTCATTTCTATCATGGTCGAGAAGGTATTTTTTTATCAACTAGATAGGAATGGCATCAACTAAAATCCTTGATTCTGCACTCCCAACGGGAGGCAGCTGAACACATCTATAATCTACCCCATAGCAATGTGAAAGTTTAAATCATGGGGCATTTTCATGACTACCCGACATTCATCCACCCATATCTGTAGGCAACTTTCCTTGCTTAATGTAAATGCTACAAATTATTTATCCATCCTCCATCATATCCTGAGCTCCAAGATTCATAGGGGCCATGACAAAATTGGTACCTCGAGCTTATTATTTTATCATTCAGACTATTCTTGGTCACCTAATTTACTTTGAAGGCCTTCTTGGCCTTGTCGAGCTCCTCCCTTAGACCGTTGTTATCACTCTCTAACATCTCTATCACATCTGCAACGTTTGTGACTTCATCCCTCAGCGAAGCAATCATGCCAATTTACTCGCTATAAGCATTATCATTTTATGAAGCTCGAGTCGAACATACATAAATGCTTCACAAGCTTAGACAAAATCTTCCTGACCAAGTATTAAATCTAGATCTTCACTTTCCTAGATTAGTGGCACCAACTCTAAGAGAACAATCAAAGGATTCACAAGCAGTCAACAATTGGGCAAGTAATGGGAAGGCAAAAATATATATTCTCATTAAAAAATAAAGGATGGAAAATCCCTTAAAACATACATATAAAAATATAGGAAAAAAGAAAGAATAATGAAACCTAGGATAAATCTAAATACCTCAGTCTTCCTTCTCTTTCACCTTCTCTTGATTGGATAAACCCTTTTTCGATTCATCGACCTCCTTCATTTGGACCCATCCTCCTCCTAAAAACTACCTGAGGCCTCACCCCCTTCCGCATAAAACTTTGGTGGGACTGTATCGTGATCACCATAGAGTTCAGAAGAGGGAGGGACCTCGGTCTTACCCAATGCCGGATCCCAGCCTTTCGTGAAGATGGACTTGTGGATGAAATCTAGCTACTTCGTTGCTTAACCAACGGCATCACCAAACTATTATTCATAGGCCTTGTTCTTGGTCATTAATGCCTCAGATAGGATTCTATCATTCTCTAGGATGACTTTCCCCTATTGCTCATTAGTTGATTTTATCTCGGCCATCTCTACCTTAGTGGCCTTCGTCTCAGTCGCATAGGCCTTTTTTTGCGGCCTGGATGGCCCTTTGAGACTCTTTAAAAGTGCGCTCAGGGTCAGCACTGGCATTCCCCTACTCAGCTTTTCTATCAATAATGTCGACGACGTCTACCTGATACTGCCCAAAAAGGCCTATCACAAGTTATTACTACAAAAAAGATATAAGTAAATAATTCGATCATAATATAGAGATTCACCAGAGATAACGCGTGAGTGGCATGGGAGACCAGTTGGTCGGTGGTCAACCTGCCATCTTGATCCCTATCAGTTCCAAAATGGCCCCCTCAACAGAGAGAGGGATAATTCAGGGTTTTTCTCCACCGACATCATAATCGGGGCCTTCCCCTTATGGGAGGCATCCAACTTCTTAGAAGGCAGAGCAACAACAGTAACAGTAGGAATACCCGAGGAAGTTTTTCTCTTCTTATGGGTTTGTACTTTATCGACCAATAAACTAATAAGCTCGGACATCCTACTCATCTCCTTTTTTTAAAGGTTGAGAGTTTTGGGAAATGAGGAGGACAAACTCATCCAAAAAATTAGAATCTTCCTTCTTGGTGACATCTCTTCTTTCAAGGTGGAAGGTATGATGAATGGATGCAATGTCCACAAACTCAAAGCAGTCTGAAGTGGAATCACTCGAAGAAACTTCACTGCTATAAGGGATTGAGATTTCATGTATCATTTCCACTGGCCTAGCAATGAAAGAGGTGGTGGTTGTTTGTATATTCTAGCAGCAGGGATGCTATCCTGGGATGTTCTCCACTAGTAGACATAAGTTTCCTTAAGTTCCAAACCTTCGCAAGCTCGAAAAAATTAACGTGAGAGGAGTCATGATATTTTTCTTAGAAGCTTCTGCACATAACAAAAAAAGGATGTTAGCAAAATTTCATGTGCAGCTTAGCCGACCAAAACAAAAATTCAAAGAGAAGCAGCAATCGACCTATTTTGTGCCCTATGTTGGGGCACCTAAACCCCTATAATGATCACCACCCTTAGGAATTAGTGGATGCTCACACTATCTTATAGTGAAGCTATGACTCTAATAGCCTTTATTGGAGTCAAGAAGAATCATAACAAGCACTCTATTTGCCCTTCTCTCTTTTAAATATAAGGTGTTGTAATTTATTTTGACCCATTTATAACAAAACCTAATTTGTGGGATACCTATTGGAATTTGATATAACCCATTAATGATATGAACCCACGTTCAAAATCCTCCATGTATTCAGGGTGCATTGAGTACATACTTTAATGAAACATTGAAAAAATTCCAGTAGTAGTTGATTTAGGGGAAAGGTAATCCCACCCTTAATAATGGAATCGGTATATAACTAATGCCCCCCCCCCCTACGTTATGACAATCCTCAAGTTCATTAATACACTCAATCACAATCCAACGAGTGATGGGGAATCTATTCCTAAACTCTCCTATGGACTTCTTACTCACCTCATATACCATCTTTCTAATTCAAGAAAAAGAATAATGGAAAAATATGCTAAAGAGGAGAAATAAAGACAATCGCCTAAAGAAATTGCAGAAAAGGAAACAAAAGAGCAAAAAGAAGACTTAGCATGATTAATGAAAACGAATGAACTTTGGAACCTTTGGAATGAGTGAGTAATGGAAAATGTGTTGAAAAATGGCAGTATAAGAAGTCACTAACCTGTTTGGTTTATCTTTTGAGGCATTTCATCATTTAAAAATGGATCTTAGGTGATGGCAGGCATGCACATCATTGCCTTCAGTCTTCTCCGTGTCCAATTACCAGCATACTCCTGATAAATCAGGGAAAATTACAAGCACGCCCTCCAGAATTAATGGGAATAATAAAGTGAATTTTCATCCTAAAAATACAAGTGTTGAAATTTTTAATCACAATAAACATCACCGCCGACTAGCATTAAATTCCACTTGCGATCAAACTTCTTTACCCCTTCCAGCATGCAATGATTTTTGGGAAATTATCTAATAGCCAAGATTTTCAAAACTGAACCTAATCACCAACATCCTCTATTTCAACCCTTATAAAATATTCAAATTCAAAACTCTTCTAAGAAGAAAGAAACTATACCTCATGCCCTACAACTTTACTAAATTAACCTAAACTCCCTGAAAACTTCAAAGTAAGATAACTTGATTTATACTTCCCCGTAAACCTCAATTTTATATCAAATTAATATTTTATAATCATCTAACACAAAATTATAATTTCATCCCTTGAAACTTTTTAAAATTGTAAAAGTAGCCCAATATTTTATTAAAAGATTTTAAAGCTAAAAGTGCATATATATGACCAACCAAGGAACAAACACCAAAGTTTTGTTAATATCATAAAACCCCCTCTCTAAATAAGCTTCGACATCAACACAAACAACCAAGAATCACATGTGTACACCATCCACACATGTGAGGAACAAAATCAGAGCTTAAAAACTTTACAATATCACATCAAATCCACCTCACTTTTCCACCAATGAACTCCCCTGCTCCTATACTATAAATACCCCGAGAAATCCTCAGTTTAAAGCCACTAAAACAAAAGTTTTAAAACACAAAATTTTAACTTCGAATAGGTACTATAGGATCTTATGTACTATATTCATTTCTTTTTGTTTCAATCGTTTTTTGTGTTGTTATGATGTAAGAATAGCTCAATACAATTGGAAATTTTTGGCAGAAAACAAGCTCTAAGTGAAAATTATGAAGTTTTCACCATAAAATCCTAAGCTTTAATGGTGAACTTCAAAATATCGATCAAAACTCAGATTTATTTCTTTTAATGTCTTCATTAGAACCTCAGGGACTCAAGTGTAATGATCAAATGCCATGGATGTGCCTAATAAGCTAGAATCGATTAAAAGTGTATTTTGAATCAAAAAACTGAAAATCTTAAATTCTCCATGTAGAATCCGTCTCAACCTTTGAAATCAAAACCAAATTACTCCTACACATAGAAAAAAATAAATTATGTTCATAAGAATCCCTGCCATATCCTTAAAATTCATGAATGTTAGGTCAAATTTTTGGTAAAACATATAGTTATGGAACTCGAGATATGTTGCAGCTCAATCCACAAAACCTATATATTTGGATTCCTTGTGAAAAATTAGGTTGAGTTTGTTCAGAAATCATCTCAAATGGTTTAGAAATGAAGGAGTTATTCAAGGATAAAAATCAGAAACCCTAAAGTCGACTATCGAGGGGAAGAAGATGAACTTTTTTAACAGAAACCTTGACTTGGCGCGTGTGGGCGCGTGACCAATCAAAAAAATTTCGAATATATTTATTTTATTTTTCTGTTCAAAATGATATAAGGTAAGGCCATGTTTGGATTAGCCTAGCCTAAGTTATTGGAAAATGAGGTTTTAACTTAGAAATATTTTTTTTCTAAATTGCAATTTAACCCCTCTTGACTTTTTTAACTTATGAATTTGATCCCTAATTTTTTTTGTGAATACTTTAAAATATTTTAAGATAAAAAATCTCTTGCACCAATCTTCAAATATGGCCTTAGATTGAGTATTTTAAACTCCCAAAGTATTGACAATTAAACCCTTGAAAGTTTAAAAGATTCAATTTTGTTTATAAACTAACTAACCTAATCCCATATAGTTATATACCCAATTAATGTATATGGAGAATCAAGTACCAGCTCCCCTCGATATCCTTTTCTAATATACAAAGCCATACGATATACCGAGCCTTTTTAATAGTAAACTTTGCGTATTTGGTAACTGCTATTGATATCACTATGTGATAGCTTATATTACTCTTAGTATGTGCATATTATAATACTGCCATGCTACGTATTTTACATCATTGATGATGATGCTAAGATTTAGCACCACCAGATAAGAGGTGGAGAGCTCAAACAGTGATAACAATGGCAGGACAGAGTTATATATGTGTCTAAGTTTATAGAATGGGATGAGTATAAGAGGAATAAGACACTGATGTATAATGGTTCAGCCAGTTAGGCCTATATCCACTGTGAGTGTGTGATCCACTAAATATGGGCACTAATGGCCTTGGATACAATGCAGATAAGCTCACTCTCTCTCTACTGTGTGTACAAGCAGAGTTTTAGCTAGGGTTACCATTATCGATCCCTTTATAAGGTTGACGATGACCAGCATATATAGGGCTTGGGAGTGTAGTGTACCCCCTAAGCATGCATGGTGCATGTGAATGATGATCTAGCCAATCCCCTCCTGACACCTGGATGTGCCACTTGCAATTAATGATGACATAATATTACCTCGCGTGAGGGGATGATATTATTATAACGGTATTCTTGAGTGGGTGTATATTGGTATATCAATCACCCCCAGCCCTTAGCCATCGATGTTTGTTGAGATGGCTGAGGGGTAATGTTTCCTTGGAATTCTTGAGTGGGTGGTCAGATGGATAATGGACATATGTCCGGTTGCATATTATCAGGTTTTCATTATCGTTTCTGTTTCCCAGGTGTGGCGGCTGCACACCATTCTTAGGCTTCGTACCCTAATGATGCCTCTCCATGTGGGTTGTGTCTAGCATTGATTATTGGCCCCGTAAATAACAAGGTATTTAAAGGATTTTTGAACAATCATTTCTTTTTCTTCTTCGCGATTAAGCTTTCTCTCTCTAAATTCTTTAGCAGCTCCAATTGACATTTCTTCCATTCTCCACCTTTCTTCGTGTTCTAAGCTTGGTTGTGTCACCATTTTTCTCAGGTACTCTTTCTGCCGTAATTCCCTCTTTATCTTCCATTTCTGTTTGCTTTCTTGCTTTAGGTTTATTTTCCAATTTTTTTTGGTTATTTTATACCCGCCCTCCTGTGGCGATTGTAGGGTTGAACCTTAGGTTTTAGACTTCTTAGGATTACTCCTCCACTAATTCTTGGTGGTTTAGTGCCTCTTTGCGATACTCTTAGGTTCTCCGGTTGTTCTCCGGCGCTCTTCTCCGATGGACCTGTTTCCACTTATTCTTGGGTATTCATGATCAAAACCCTTTATTTCTTTGGTTTTAATCCAAAAGTCAACCTGGTCAAAATGTAAACTTGTTTATAGTTAGTTGGAACAAATTTCTCAAGTGTAGGGTCTTCCCCTTAATGCTCAGAAGACTTTATGATTTAGTCGAGGAATTTACAACCTTGATGAAGAAATTATTTGCTGATATCAGACGTTTAGAGGAGGATTATAAACAAAGATGAGGGGTCGACCCTAATTGGGTACGACCCATCTTTCCCATTCCTTTGGCCATAATAATTCCATCTGAGTCCAGTGGGTATTCCTATCGTCCAGCCGAGAGTGAGACGTACGAGGGAGAGATGAATGAGAGAGCATCGTCACCAACAGGTGTTGGGCCTTCTGGGAGGAGAGAGGTGTCCACTCTTAATCCAAGCCGACAGGCCGAGGGCACAATACATTATAAGGTCGTCCCTCTAACAGCCTTATCCCCTCTTGCCTTCAAGGTGGCCTTTCCAGATGGACCACCGACAGGCGTTGAGGCTAAAAGATCTGGGGATGAGGGGCATGAGGATGATAGTGAGGATCTGGATGCTGATCAAGTTGACTCTTCTAGTGCCTCGGCTTATGTCTCATCCATTAGGGATCGTGACCTCTTGATGTGGAGGCACACATTTGGTGTAAAGCCCGATGTGACTATGAGGGTCCCAAATGCAGACGAGAGAGTCTTCCAAGAGAATGAGGGGGAAGTTGCTATTTATGAGCAGATGCTCAGGGTTGGTGTTAGGTTCCCTCTGCACCCTGTAATAGTTGACATAATATATGCCCTTAGGGTTGCTCCCTCTCAACTTCCTCCCAACTCTTGGAGAATAATCCTCGACTATATCTCCCTCTAGAAGAATACTTTCATTGATGAGCCCTCGACTGATCTTTTTATAGCATGCTACAGTATCACTTACTCATTCAAGCAAACTGGGTATTTTCATCTAGGGCGAGGAAGTCTGATAAAAGACTCCTTCATATGGCCCAAACTTCAAACCACGATTGGAAGAAGAGATTTTTCTTCATCTCTGGGGATTGGGAATTCACCGCCGTGGTAGAGCCTTTAGAAGATAGCCCAAAGGTTCCAAGGTCATAGTCCAACCCTTCAATGAGATCACGGTCAGACCCTGGACTCAGCTTGGATGAGAAGGACATTTTTTACTACCTGAGGGAACAAGAGAAAGAGGGTGAACTTCACAAATTTGAAGATTTAATGACCCCTCACTTCCTCAAGGAAGTTGGTCTGAGGGTCGGCCCCGTGACAGAATTATGTGAGTAGATTTTTGCTCAATTTTTAATTTTTTCCAAGTGTTTCCTCTTTGCTAACGCATCTTCTGATATATCATCTCCTTTTCAGGTCATCCTGCAAATATATCTGATCAACTCTGGGAGATGACTGCCCCAATTTTACTGTCTGGATTGGGAAAGAAAAAAGGTAAAGAGCCTCAGTAGGCTCAGAAAAAGTCAAAGGTCGTGGGGCCGATAGAAGTGTAGCTGACCTCCGACAGTCGGAAAATGAAGGAGCCCGAAGTTCCTGGGGGATCTCGGCCTATGAGGGCGAGGGTAGAGGTGTCTCAGGCACACATTGAGGGACCAAATCCTCTTCTATCATGGGTGACTATTGGTCTCTAAATCTCACTTTCCTCAAGGCTGAACCCTTATCCCTCATAGCCAACCTGAGGGCAGACAAAGCCTCAATGTTTTCTGCACCCTCGGCCGCAGATTATGAATTCTTATCAAAGATGCCCCCGACTAAGGTCTATGATTAGGGTCTGCAGACTTTGGCTCAGGTACCTCTTTTGACTTTGTTCTTTTATATTTACCAACATTTAATTAAATGTTCCCTTGGCCCTTTTTAACATGTGTTTGTCTGTGTAATCTGTCTGCACCTTCACCTCGGCCACCAAGTGGATGGCTGAGAATCAACAAAAGTTTCATGAGGCCGAGAGTGCTATTCAGTATGAGGCTGATTTGAAAACTGAATTGTAGACTACCCGGGCTGAGCTGGAGAGTGCAAGGACTGAGCATGAAAGGGTCCTGGATGAGCTGGTGAAGAAGCATGAGGCCGACCTAAAGGTGAAGGACACCCTTATCAAAGAAAAGAAAGAGGCCTTGACCAATTAGGGGGCCCAATTCATGTATAAACTTGATGAGGCAGTGAAGAAGTCCGAGGCCGATGCAGTGGAGGCTTACAAGCTTTCGAACGAGTTTCAGTGCTTCATCCTTGAGTATCTTGAGTGGGGGATCAGGACGGCCTGTCGGTGGGTCGTCCTGAAGTTTGTTGATGATGTGTCATCCATCTGCCCCTCTCTGGAAGCAGTGGAGTTGGACGACCCACTTATTGCTGAGGCTCTGGCCTATGTGGAGTCTCAAGTGAACGTTGAAGGCAGCAACACTTTCGAAGATCGGCTTGTCTTGGTCATTAAAGAGACTCCTCTAGTGGATGTTAAAGCCTTGCCTACTGATATTTCCCATAGGGTGGCTGTCTGCAGCCAATACCCTCTTCTTTGTAAAATATTTTTGTAATTTACTTTTGTTGGACAAGCATTTGTAACACTTGATTTATAATATACTGCTTCCGGTCTTCTATGCTTGCCTTAGCTTATCATATTTGAATTAACCATCCTATGAACTCCCTCCTTGTCTTTCTTGAGAGTAAATGGGGGGTCGTCCTACCATTCACCCTCATCATAGCCGAGGGTGATTACCACCAAATTAATGATGTTTTCAATTATTACAAGTGCCCCCTCGTCTTTCTTGAGACTGAATATGGGGTCGTCCCCACCATTCACCCTCATCATAGCCAAGGGTGGTTACCACTAAATTAATGATGTTTTCAATTATTTCAAGTCCCCCCTCTTCTTTCTTGAGAGTGAATGGGGGGTCATCCCCACCATTCACCCTCATTATAGGCGAGGGTGGTTACCACCAAATTAATGATGTTTTCAATTATTTCAAGTCCTCTCTCGTCTTTCTTAAGAGTGAATGGGGGGTCATCCCCACCATTCACCTTCATTATAGCTGAGGGTGGTTACCACCATATTAATGATGTTTTCAATTATTTCAGGTCCCCCTCGTCTTTCTTGAGAGTGAATGGGGGGCCGTCCCAACCATTTACCCTCATCATAGTTGAGGGTGGTTTCCACCAAGTTAATGATGTTTTCAATTATTTCAAGTCCCCCCTCATCTTTCTTGAGGGTGAATGGGGGGTCTCCCCCACCATTTACCCTCATCATATCCGAGAATGGTTTCCACCAAATTAATGATGTGTTCAATTATTTCAATCCCCCCCTCGTCTTTCTTGAGGGTGAATGGGGGGTCGTCCCCACCATTTACCCTCATCATAGCCGAGGGTGGTTTCCACCAATTTAATGATGTTTTCAATTATTTCAAGTCCCCATCGTCTTTCTTGAGGGTGAATGGGGGATCTTCCCCACCATTTACCCTCATCATAGCCGAGGGTGGTTTCCACCAAATTAATGATTTTTTCAATTATTTTAGGTCCTCGCTTGTCTTTCTTGAGGGTGAATGGGGGGTCATCCCCACCATTTACCCTCATTATAGCCGAGGGTGGTTTCCACCAAGTTAATGATGTTTTCAATTATTTAAAGTCCCCCCTCGTCTGTCTTGAGGGTGAATGGCGGGTCGTTCCCACCGTTTACCATCATCATAGTCGAGGGTGGTTTAACGAGGATAACCCTAATCATACTAGAATTAACAAACACAAGATGAGTGTTCAATATGACATTATCATTAACATTCCAAGTGTTCTGTTGGATCAACACATTCATTACAACTTTGCTCTGATAGGACATTACATTATTGATAGTATTTCTTCAAATGAACTTCATTTCAGGGGTTGGAAAAGGGTCCCCCTTTAAGGTTCTCTAGTCTATAGGTTCCACGGACAACTTCATTAATGACCCTATATGGGCCATGCCAATTTGGGTGGAGCTTGTTAGGTTTCTATCATGTCTTTTTGAGGACTAGGTCCCCCATGGCGATTGGACTTTGAGTCACCCTATGGTTTTAAAATCTGGCAATCCTCTGCTGATAGGCTGCTTGCCTTATCTCAACGTCTTCCCTTATCTCCTCGATCAAGTCTAGGCCAAGTCTCCTTTCTTTTATATTTCTCTAGGGGTCATATATTTGGACTCTATGAGTGGGAAACCCAATCTCAGTGGGCATGATGACTTTTGAGCCATACGCCAGCATGAACAGGGTTTCTCCGGTAGGAGTCTTTTTCGTCGTCATGTAGGCCCATAGTACAACGTACAACTCCTCAACCCATCTTCCTTTTGCCTCCTCGAGTTTCTTCTTGATCCCGTCTAGGATTGTTCTATTTGTAACTTCATTTTTCCCATTAGCATAAGGTCGTCTTGGGGTAGAGAAGAACTGTTTTACCCCAGTTCTTTCACAGTATTTCTCCAGGGATACATTCTTGAATTGAGTCCTGTTATCTGTGATGAGGGTGTTCGGTACACCATATCTGCATGTAATGTTTTTCCAGATGAACTAGAAGGTCTTTCGCTCTGTAATCGTGACCATCGGCTTCGCTTCCACCCATTTTAAGAAATAATCAATTGCTACGATCAAGTATCGATAGTTATTAATGGCCCTACGTAAGGGTCCTACTAGATTCATTCCCCATACTGCGAATGGCCATGGGGATGTGATGGAGGTAAGAGGCTGATGGGGATGGTGGGGTATGGTGGCGAACCTTTGACATTTATCACACTTTTTTACATATGTCGTGGCATCTTTCCCCAAGGTCGTCCACTAGTATCCCTGGGTTACTATCCTCTTTACCAACAACCTGCCCCCAATATGGCTTGAACATGACCCATCGTGCACATCTTGCAAGATGTGTGAGACCTCAGAAGGGTGCACACATCTGATAAAGGGGAGCAAGAACCCCTTTTTGTATAATGTTTCTTCGATGACAGTGAATTTTGCAACTTTGTATCTCTACTTCTTCCTTTCTTATTTTGCCTCTGGCATCTCCCCCTGTTTAATGTACCTAACAAGGGGGTCAATCCACGAAGATTTCCTACTAATATTTAAGAAAGAGCCAAGTGTTCCCTCTACATCTTTAATCATTGGTCAAGGCAAGATTTCCACTAAGACTGTCCTCCTGATATCCGTCCTAGTTGCATCGGATAGCCTAGCAAGTGCATCGGCTCGACCATTATCAAGCCTAGGTATCCTCTTCAACTTTACTTCTTCAAAGATATTTAATAATGACTTCACTGTTTCAAGATATTTGGCCATTCTCTTATCTTTAGCCTCGTATGCTCCTAGTATTTAATTCACCACAAGTCTTGAATCACTATGGACCGAGATTTGGCCAACACTAAGAGACCTAGCTAAGGAAAGGCCTGCTATATGGGCTTCATATTCAGACTCTTTGTTGGAGGCTTTGAAGTTGAACCTCAGGGCGTACTCAATATCTGTGCCATCGGGTGCTGATAGTATTAATCCGGCCCCACTTTCTCTCTCGCAAGATGACCCGCCAACGAAAAGGTTCCACACAGACTGTTCCTCTGAGAAATTTCCCTTGATGAGGGATCCTTGTCTAAAGAGATATCTTCCCTCTTAGTTTTCGGTAACTTTCTCTCTAGCGGTGCTTGTCTCAGCCCTATCTGTGGGTGGATCAACAATTCTGCCATGTTGGGTATCTATCTTCTCGAGGGTCTCATCTTCATCCTCATCATCTTCCCAAGTAAATTCAGCCATGAAGTCTAATAATGCTTTCCCCTTAATGGCCACCCTAGGTTGATATATAATGTCAAACTCTCCCAGCTCTATAGCCCAATCCATTAGCCTCCTCGATTTTTATGACTTGTGCAAGACCTGCCTAAGAGGAGAGTCAGTGAGGATGACCATTGTATGGGATTGGAAGTACGACTTTATCTTTCTTGATGCATGGATCAAGTCATAGGCTAAATTCTCCATCCTTGGGTATCTTTCCTCTACCCCTTCAAGAGCCTTACTGTTGAAATATACAGGCTTTTGTACCCCGTCCTCTTCTCTCACAATGGTTGCGTTGATGGATGATTCTGAGATGGCTAGGTATACATGTAGTCGTTCACCCTGCACTGGTTGTGACAACAACAAGTAAGTCCCTAGGTACGACTTTAATTCTTTGAAATCCTTGTCACACTCTTCATTCCATTCAAATTCCTTTCTAAAAATTTTAAAGAATGGTAAACATTTTTCTGTGGCTCTGGATACGAACCTATTCAAGGCAGCCACTCATCCTGTGAGCCTCTGAACATCTTTAATGGTCCTGGGGGTTTTCATTTCTAACAGAGCCTTTATCTTCTCGGGATTGGCCTTAATACCTCTTTGATTGACGATGAACCCCAAGAATTTTCCTGCCTCGACCCCGAAGATACATTTGGCCAGGTTGAGCTTCATTCGGTACTTGTCCATCGTGTTAAACATCCTCTCGCGGTCAGCCACATGATCCTCTGCCTTCAAACTCTTGGTCAGCATGTCGTCTACATAGACCTCCATAGACATCCCGATTTAGTCTTTAAACATTTTATTCACAAGGCACTGATATATTGCCCCTGAATTCTTAAGGGCAAAGGGCATGACCTTATAGCAGTATGTCCCTTTGTCAATATTAAAAGCCATTTTTTAGAGTCCTCATGGCTCATGAAGATCTAGTTATAACCTAAATAGGCATCCATGAAGCTCATTAGCTCATGGCCCGCAGTAGTGTCCACCATATGATCAATGCGGGGAAGAGGGAAACTATCTTTGGGACAATGTTTATTAAGGTCAGTGAATTCTACGCACATCTTCCACTTCCCGTTGGCTTTTGGGGATATGACTGGATTGGATAGCCATTCGGGATAGATGACCTCCCTGATAAACTCATCATATTCTAGCTTCTTGACCTCATACCTTATGACTTCATATTTCTCTTGAGAATAGATTCTCCTCTTTTGCCTCATCGATTTTACGCCCTGTACTACGTTAATCTTATGGTTCATGATTTCGAAGTCGATCCCTGGCATATCTGTATGGTTCCATGCAAAGACGCCATGTCTTCTTCGTAACATATTGATGAGGTCTTCTTTTATGCCTATCCTCAGAGCTTTGCCAATTTGGATGGTTTCTTACGGCTCATCCTCATTGAGGATGATGGATTCTACCTCTTCCGCGGCTTCTCCTTTCTTCAGTTTTATCTCATCCCTGGGGTCGATGGTATCAATATTATAAGTAGTTTTTGCCTTCTTGTGTGCCTATCTTTCTTCAGAGGAGTTGAAGTAACATTCACGTTCTATCGTTTGGTCTCCCTGGGCTTCCCCTACCCCATAAGGGGGCAAGAATTTTATTATCTGATGAACCGTTGGTGGCACAGCCTCAAACTCCTTAAGGGACACTCGCCCCAGTATAATGTTGTAGGCTGATAAGACATGTTCATCCATCACGAAAAAGTTGACCTTCTTAGTAAGCCATCTCGGCCACTCATCCCCCATCTTAACATTGCCTCATACACTCCTAGAGGATGAACTTTTCCCCCACTGAAACTAATCAATGGGTGATGGTATGGGGCGATCCTAGAACGGCTAAGACCTAAGGCTTTAAAACACGGCCAGAACATCACATATGCACTACTTCCCTCATCCTCCAAGATCCTCGGCACCTCACATTCATGTACACTGGTGGTGATGACAAGAGGGTCATCATGCGGGCCTAAGAGGCCCTTGAAGTCCATTCTTGAAAAACCCACTATGAGAGTATCCATACCAACCTTCTTCCTCTTTTATGACTTTGCTTTAATAGAGGTTGAGTGTACGGCTTTCATTACTGCCTTGGCTTCAGCAACATGGTACTTCCTATCAAAAACCTATGATCCTCCTCCTGCTAATCCCCCGGAGATCATACCAACACCGAACGAGATCATATTAAGTCTTTTTACAGGGTCATGATTGTCTCTCAGTGGGAGGTCAGGGTCATCCTCATCATCCGAAGGTTCGTCCCTTCTGTTTGGAGGATCTTCTCTGCACGAATCACCTCTTTTCTTTTCAGGGTTATCCCCTCGGCCCTTCTTGAAGGAACCTTTGTCAACATATTTCCTAAGCTTCCCTTTTTTTAACATTTTCTCGATTTCATCTTTCAGAGCAAAACACTTATCGGTTACATGGCCATGGTATTGGTGAAATTCACACCACATGTTTTTATTCCTCTTGTGGGGAGCTTCCCTTAACTTCTCAGGACACTTCAAGGACCGGTCGCTTTTTATCTCATTCAGAATATGTTCATAGCTGACCGTCAAAGGGGTGTAATCAGCGAATTTGTCATCTGCAGACCTCTTCTTCCCCACTTTATTCTTTTTTTGGTACTTGCTCCCACTAGTGCCTCCTTTTGCATCTTCGTATTTTGTGGCCATCGCCTCTTCAGCGTTCATCACCTTTCCTGCTGTGGCCAGTAACTCTTACATCGCCTTCGGGGGGTCTTCAACAAGATTCCATAATAACTTTCCCTTCTGGAGTCCCCCAATGAGGGTTGTCATGGCTATACTATCCTCGTAATTCTCGACCTCTAACTTTTCTTTGTTAAATCTGTCTATGTAGTCTCTTAGGCTCTTATTCTTCCCCTGCTTGACATAGAGCAGGTCTGTGGTCTTGTTCTGTGGCCTCACTCCGAAGAAAAAGTTATGGATAAATCGGTCTGCTAACTACTTAAAGATTTCAATGGAGTTCTTCGAAAGAGACATATACCAGACATGTGCATCCCCAGTCAGAGTGCCAAAAAAGGCACGATACCTCATCTCATCTGAGTTAGAGTATATGTCTGTCGTTGATTGGTACATCTCAATTTGATGGACAAGGTTGGTACTCTCGTCATACCCTGGGGTGACTAAAGGTGGCTGAAACTTGGATGGCATAGGGAAGTTGATTATCTTCGCCACAAAAGGTGAGCCTATGGAGTATCCTCTCTGAAGAGGGTACCGAATCTTCAGGATGTCACCAATTTTATCCTCTAGCCTTTGGATCGAGTCATTCCATGGCCTCGTAGGGTCGGCTTGGTCGATGTTATCCCCTGCCACCTCTTTGAGGTGAACAGAGGGTTCTGTTGCTGTAGGTATGTATTGTTTGTTTACTTCTCCCTGACCGTTGTCCCGTCCATGGGGTCGGCCATCTGCTGCCTCCCTTATGGACCTCGCAATACTTATCGATAAGGATAATTTTTCCCGCATGTCATTTACTGGGCCCAGCCTCTCAAAGTCTGACCCCCTGTTCAGATGATCGAAAGCAGAGCCCCTCAGGCGATCGTCGGGTTTTTGCCTTCTACACTTCCCTCTTCTTTCCTGGATAGGTCACACAGTATTATTGGAGACCTCATAAGGCTCCCAACACTCTATGGGGGCTTCTTCCACCTCTAGATAGTCATATCTATCTTCTGGGCAAGGATTTCCTTGCCTCCCCAAGTATAGACACTGGGGGTCAGTAACATCCGTCCGTCGTTGTGGAGGTGGCAGGTCTTTGCGTGGTGCCTGGGGTGGTCCCCTGGCCTCATGCTTCCCTAGAGCTGCTACCGGAGTAATCATTTTCGGTGATACTCCTGGAGGTCTTAGTATGTTTTGTCTAAGAGCTGTAAATTGCTCCGGCATAATTCGTTGGCTTGCTACTAAAGACTTCAGTGCGGCCTCCACATCAGCCATCTCAGACAGAGGTGGTGCATGATTGGAGCTAGGTCCTACTCCACTATTAGGTGGAGGAGGTGGTTGAGCTATGATGATCAAAATACTGATGAGCTTGAGAACCTTAATGGACCTCTTTCAATGGTGAAATAGCTCCACATGAAGGGGAAGAACTGGTTCACCACTAGAGTTTTCGGTGAGGTCAAGTTGTATAAAGGAATAGATATCTTCTCATTCCTACAGACGGTGCCAAACTGATGATGCTAAAATTTAGCACCACCAGATAAGAGGTGGAGAGCTCAAACAATGATAACAATGGCAGCACAGAGTTATATATGTGTCTAAGTTTATATAAGGGGATGAGTATAAGAGGAATAAGACAATGATGTATAGTGGTTCAATAAATTAGGCCTACATCCCTATGAGTGTGTGACCCACTAAATATGGGCACTAGTGGCCTTCGATACAATGCATATAAGCTCACTCTTTCTCTACTATGTGTACAAGGAGAGTTTTAGCTAGGGTTACCATTATCGATCCCTTTACAAGGTTGAAGATGACCAGTGTATATAGGGCTTGGGGGGTGTAATGTACCCCCCGAGCATGCATGGTGCATGTGAATGATGATCTACCCAATCCCCTGCTGACACTTGGATGTGCCACTTGCAATTAATGATGACGTAATATTCCCTCACGTGAGGGGATGATGTTGTTATAACGGTTTAGTCCACGTGATATATGAGTCCCACGCACACTATTCCATGCGTCTCCCAAGTAACTCACTGTGATGATGTCACCCTCAGCTTATGATGTTAGGCCGAGGGTAAGGTTCCCGCTGGTAGTGAGCATGGTAGGATGCGAGCCTCGTATTGTCACCCCTTTATAAGGTCGTCTGGCTCATAATGAGGGGTCGGCCCCTTATAGGTTCATCTTCCCATGATGAGGGGTCGGCCCCTTGTAGAGTCCTCTGGCCCATGATGAGGGGTCGGCCTGTTGTAGGGTCATCTGGCTCAAGATGAGGGGGTAGGCTTGTTGTAGGGTCATCCAGCCCAATATGAGGGGGGCGACCTGTTGTAGGGTCATCCGGCCTAAGATGAGGGGTCGGCCCCTTGTAGGGTCGTCCTGGACTTTAGCCTTCGTCTGAGGTGAGGACACCCTCGGTGTGTCCAAGGGTGTATATTGGTATATCAATTGGTATTTGAATTTGAATGCAGATCAATATAACCCTTATTACTTATTAACTAATATTATGTTCCTAATATATTCAATTCACCCCTGAACTTTTGTGCAAATATTTATATTATAAGCATCAGTATTTACTAGGAAGTAGACTGACATGTTATCCCACAGAACTTTGTACTTGGCCTGATGGTCTGAGATGATTGAGAGCTTAGATTTATTTCTACATATGTATGAGTGCCATTTTAATTATGTACCTAGCCGGTTACTTTTTCCCAAACGTTTTGGGTTGATTATTATTATTTGGTTTTACTAATGACTAAATTATTTCTATACCCCTTAGTGAACCGGTATGTATGGGATTATTAGTTCAAAGATCCTTGATTCTCTTTACATGATCCTTAATGAAATGCCAAATTTTGGAATAATAGTACATGAACCTTAATGTTTATTATAAAATGATAAGTATGGTATTATTAGCTTTATTTAACACTAATTCTATGCACACTCCAACTCTTATCCATACATATACTTGTTATAGATCTGGTAAAATCATCTTAGCATATTTGTGCTAATTCTTTTTTCCTCCAAATGAGCCCGGAGAAAGAGGATAATATCTCTTCCCTTTTAGAGATAGACATCGGTAACCTGTTTGCATACGTGACGTTGTGGGCAGAGAATTGGACAGATAGGAGCAAAGAGTGGCGCTTTTCGATTTACTTTAATTCATTTCTTTATGTGTACTAGTTTAATAATGAATAAGAATGTGGTGGTACTACCCTATGTAAACTACTTTAATAATGAATAAATTTACGTTATTTCGCTTAACTTTAATTCATTTCTTTATGTGTACTTCTTCTTCATTCGTACCAAAAATCAGAGTGTGACTAGTTGGTATCAGATCATGTTTTAAATTTAAACATATCATTGGGTTAGCATTCTATATGCAAAAAGAAATAAGATATTAGTTATTTTATATTTTCCTAACCTCTTTTATTACTATTATCATATGGTAATTCCATTTTGTAGCATGTATACGTGGGTTATTTATTCAATGTAAGCATTGATCTAAACAATCGTTTCGAAACCCAAGTTCGAGAGGAAGCATTGGAAAAGTTATGAGAGATAATTTGTGCAGTAGAGGAGTACTAGGAAGGAACTAGTAGTGATGTTAAAAGGTTACTGCTGAGGAATAGAGTTCTAGGTGACATGCAAGTTATGAGGAAAGTGGATGGTTACGTGAATAATCCAGTGATCTTTCAATAAGCCATAAATCTTGCACTCGCAGATGATCCGTCGACTCCACCTATGTCCCCCGATGCAACACCAATTGGTGAAGTACATGGTGTCTACTCTCCTGGTACTATTGATGACTCGACTGATGGTTCTCCGGATCAGTAATATTATTTAGTCAGTCAGGAATCCAGTTTTACTGATGAAGAAGTTGTTCCTACCTAAAAATCCAAACTAAAAGTTGTCTCCTAGTGTAGATAAGTATAATAAAGTATTGTATATAATGTGCCATACTGAATCATAGGAGATTAACTAACTGTTGTAGCTGCACAAATATAGTAGTAGTTTGTGATATATAACTCCGATGTATCATATAACTTATCATATATAATATAATAGGCTTGTGACATAACTTTGTTTATTATTCTTATTATTAAAATTGTTCTATTATATTTTAGGATGGTTAGTACTCGAATTCCCTCCACTACACCTATAGCCCGACAACAAAAAACTACGCATTCTACTCCATAGGATATTTTCAAAGAAATCTGTAGGATGAATGCCCTTAAAGAATTCTTAAGACAAAACCCCAATATTTTCTTAGAAATCCATATGCCAGTGAAGCTAAGAAATGGATATGTTAGATTGTGAAAATTCTGAATGGAGTAGGTATAGTTACTAATCTCCGAGTAACTTTAGCAGTCTATATGTTTGAAGGTGAAACTGATTTCTGCTGACAAGAGATGTCACGTAACCGTGTTGTTGATTTTACTTGGGAGTAATTTGAGGATATTTTCTTCAAAAAGTATTTTCTTAAGGCTGAGCGAGATTAACGAATTATTGATTCCCTAAAATTTCAACAAGCTAATCTATCGGTAGCCCAATACGAGGCCCTATTTACCGAGTTATGTTGTTATGCCCTCGAGTATATAGATACTGAGATAAATAAGTGCAAGCAATTTGAAAGAGGATTACATCCAAAATTAAGAATTCGATCGCTCCTTTACAAATCTGTGAGCATTCTCAACTTATTGATGTTGCGACAATTGTGGAATGAAATTCTTCCGCCGTAATACGATATTCTCCCCCTGTTACAAAAAATAATCATGTTATTAGAACCCCCACCTCATTCTCAACCTCACCCATATTCAAACTCAAGTGGTCAAGGTTATTCTAGATCCGTCACAACACAAACCATTCAATAATTCATTGTCATGAAGTAGGACATATCCGGCCATAGTATCCAAGGTTAAAATTTGTTCCAATCCGTCGTCATTTAAACAAACCCTCAAAAAATCCAAAAATTTGTCCTATCCAAAATCAATCTAAGACAAATCATGCTAAGAAAATTGTGCCAATCCCGAGTCGTGGAAAGAATTATGCAATACTACCTACACGAAATTCCTATGACATGATAGAAGGTATTATATTTTTTTCAACATCTTCCTGCACCTATTTTATTTTATTCAGGTTCAACGCATTCCTTTACTAGTCTTAGACCAGCTAAATTATTGCAATTACTACCCATACCTTTAACTGCTCCATTGGATATTGAATTACCAACAGGTGAAATCAATACATCAACACAAGGTTATAGCAATTGTAGAAGTCAGCTTGGTCTAGGAACACTCCTAGTTAATTTAATAATTTTAGATATTTGTGGATTCGATATTATTATCGGAATGGATGTTTTTTTAAGACATCATGCTTATATCGGTTGCCATCCCAAGAAAAATTATTTTTGAAATGAATATAATTGTTCTTTTGTATTTCAAGGATCAGGTCTGTCTGAACCCTCAAGTTTTCAAATCCAACCATCTTCTTTAATTCCAAATATTTTGGAATAATTCGAAAATGTTTTCCTCGAAGAATTACCAGGATTACTACCTTCTCGAGAAATCGAGTCTAGTATCAATCTTTATCCTAATACATTTCCTATTCTGATACCTCTATATTAAATGGTTCCTTTAGAACTCTGAGAACTCCATACCCAATTAAATGATCTCTTGGAAAAAAGTTTTATTCGACTAAGTTCATCTCCTTGGACAGCTCCGGTATTATTTGTCAAGAAACATGATGGAAACTTTAGATTATGAACAGACTATCATAAACTAAACTCAGTAACTATTAAGAATAAGTATCATTTACCCCCGAATAGGAGATCTATTTGATCTACTTTGAGGAGCAAATGTCTTTTCAAAAATAGATTTACGATCTAGTTATCATCAATTACGCGTTAGAGAAGAAGATATTTTGAAAACTGCTTTCCAAACCCGTTATGGACATTTCTAATTTACTGTAATGACATTTGGAATAATCAATGCACCCGCAACTTTATGGATCTAATTTTTTTATCATTTTCATTGATAATATTCTTATTTATTCTCATAATCCAATCAAACATACCCAACATTTAGACACAGTCTTAGGTACTCTCAGAAACCATTGGTTATATGCTAAGAAGTGCAAATATGATTTTTTAATGAAGAAAATAAAATTTTTAGGACATGTGATTTATGAAAATGCAATCCAAGTCTATCCAGCCAAAATTCAGCCATTTTAGAATGGAAAAATCCTACAAATATTACTAAAATAAAAAGTTTTCTAGGATTAGCTGGATATTACAGTCATTTTTTGGAAGGATTTTCTCGCATTGCTCTCCTACTTTTAAATCTAACTAGGAAGGAAGTTATAATTGTATGGGAAAATGAATGTGATCAATCATTCCAAGTGTTAAAGGACAAATTAACCACTGCTGCTATCATCAATATTCCTTATAGTGACATAATCTATGATGTACATAACGATGCTTCATTGCAACGGCTAGGATGCGTATTCATGTAGAATGAGAGAGTTATAGAGTATGGGTTATGATAACTCAAAAATAATGAAGTAATTACCCAGTCCATGATCTTTAATTATTCGCTATAGTTTTTGCGTTAAAAAATTTGACGTTGTTACCTTTACGGTGTAAATTTTCGATTCTTTTTAGATCACAAAAGTTTGAAATATATTTTTACTCAAAAGACTTAAATTTATGACAACGACGCTGGATGGATTTTTGGATGGTTATCGATATAAATTAAATTACCATCCATGCAAATGTAAGGTAGTATCCACCGCTTTAAGTCAAAATCCAATAGAAAGACTCCACACTTTAATTTTCTACGATATTGCTGCTATTATATGTAACACCCCGTATTTTTCATGCATTAAATATCTAAGTAATTCGGGAATTGAAATTACTTGTGAGTCGTAATTTTAATTAAATTAATTAGGAAAATTTTATTTAAACATTAATCGGGAAGTGAATGATTAATATTTAATGAAAAACTTATTTACTAAGTGAATAATAATATTGTAATTATCTCATTTCGAGTATTAATGACAGGGTATGCACTTATCTCTGGATAAGTATTTTTTTTAAATTAATTCGGATGCCAATTCTGAGTGTACATTTGAGTCCGGATGGGCCGAGATATTCGGAAAAGTGTACCCGTGGGTAGTAAACGGGTCACGGGGCATTTTTAGACATAGTCGGGCCCACACGGGGGCATTTGGGTCACTTGAGCATGGTCCATTAGGCAAAAAATGGGATTTAGGTAAATTAATGAATTAGGAGAAATAAGATAACGGCTGATGTGTGTTTAGTAAAAGAGTTAGTGTGTAAAGGAACCCTAACACCAGTTAAGGGCTGACTTGGGAATCACAAGAGAGCCAACAAGGGTCATCTTCAACCTTGGAACTCATCTCCAAATTCAGACTCTACGAACCTTAAGGAAAGTGTTAACTTGCTGTAGCATGTTAAAATGTATTTCGATTCATATTCATGTGATGTGTGTATTTAAGGAAATTTGTTTTGGGTGTTAATGGCATAATCTGATTTTGAAGATAATGATCTGATTTACGAAATTTGGGTAAGGGTTTATGTAAAAATATGAAATTTGTATGTTAATATATATCTTGTGGGATGATATCTGGATAATTAGAAACGAATTTGATGATGGAACTTGGGTTGTAAATGGGTAAAGGGTTAAAAGATGAATTTTTTCCCAAATACAGAAATTTTAATTAATGGACGAATTAATAATGTTGGTGGACGTTCTGGAGGTCCCTAATAAGGTTTCTAAAACGTATTAATGTTAAGAGGGCTTAAGGTTGCTGGTAGAGTAAACTAGGGTTTAGGAAAAATTCTTCCATGGCTGAATCTGTCTTCGCGAAGAAGACGAAGACCTGCTCGATCGATCGATCGAAGGTCTGGGGTCGATCGATCGATGGTCGGCAGATTTTGGCAGTTCACCTAGTTTTCCTTTATATGGAGTTAAATTAAATTTAATATTTGACCATGTCTTAAATTTGATGAGTACTTAATACATGGATTTAAAATCTAATTAATAGTGAATAAAATTAATTAGGATTTGAAGACGGCTTAGTGTGACATCATAATTTAAAAATGTCTTGGATAAATTAGGTGTGACACACTAAGATTGAATTATGAGAAGTTTGTTCGAAAGGATTAATTATGGACATAAGGAACAAGTCCGGGCATAACGGATGAACAATACCGAGATATAAATTTTATTTAGGCATTGGGTAAATAATTTAGAGTCGGGGATTGAGACTCGGTTAATGTTAATTCGGGCCACGAAAGGAAGTCCTGATATATTGGTTAGGGTGACACCAAAAGAAATTTATGTGAAAATTAATTAATATTTCGAGTTGGGCCACAAACTCATTATAAAAATGGAATAGGCTTGTGTCACGGAATAGCCGGGATATTTTTATATTTATATATACAGACGGTGTGCGATAGTATATGTATATATATGAGTGTGCTATAATATCAGTGATAGATATTATTATTATTATTATATTCTTTAGTTCTATAGGGGAGGTTGCGAGTAGTGGATGAATCCCCTAGCTTGAGGAGTAGGGCGAGTATAATCCCAGGTCATAGCGTCTGTTATATGGGTGAGGGGCATCTCACTTTCAGGGAAGGAATATGACCGCCTCCAATATTTATCTAATAACCAAGTTAGGGAGAAATTCTGACTTGGGGTTACTAGGTCAGGTGAACATACCTAGTGGGATAGCACTATAGAGGATTTATATTTTGTGAGTATTTCTACTCGGCTGGATGTTAGTATTAAATGTTATTCAGTATGTTGTGAAAATTGCAATTTGATTAAATATATAATTAGGTAAATAACTATATATGGGATAATTAATACATAGTGAAAAATGTATTATGAGCATAACATGTGTGAGTGTTATATGAAATTAAAAAGGGTAATGATTAAATTAAGTTGATGTTTATAATAACTTAAAAATCATGATTTAAGGCATACTCGGTTGGAGTAGGTTAATTGCAAGGGATAACATAAGTATTGGGTCAGGAGCATAGGACCTAATATATTAAATGGAAGCGTTAATAGTGCACATTAGAAGAGGGGTAAGGAAGTCCTCAAGAGAGTGCGGCACTAACTAAAATATGAAGAACATGCATATTTATTTATTACTGCAAGTTAATCATTTGTTAAATGTTTTCAAATGTTTTTGGGTACTAACCCTTGCTATAAAAAAAATTTAAAAACCTTTTAGGTGTCCAACCACAGGGATGCCAGGCTTGACTCTTTCTCAGGATATCCGATGCGGCAGCATATGTGGATGTTCCGGGAGTTTTGATAGACGCTTCATTCTTTCATTTTAGTGTAGGGACTTCTATCAGCTATTTCAAGCGTGTCGATCACAGTTTATTTATTTCTGTCAGACTTGTTGAGATTTAGTACTTGTCTTTAATTCCTATTCTTTGGATTATTTGGACTGGTGGTTTATTCGGTTAGGTATTTTATTTGTGGATGGTTATGTCAGTTAACTGTGATTGTGTATTACTGTATGTTCTGCATGAGTTTCATTTAATTAATTGAAAGATAAAAATTGGTACCAGTCTATTTTCTCACTTAGGTGGTTAGTAATTAAAAAAACGACTGAGATGCTAAGAATGGACCAACTGAGAAACATGTTCTAACTTGATTTAGGACTGGTCACTCGGGATTAATTAGGCTGGGTGTCATATATGGTATCAGAGCATCAGGTTCTATTGTCCTTAGGATCTGTGCGGCTTTCTACGTTTCAGCATAGCACTCGGTTGTTATAGAGCCCTATTATTAGGACTGTTGATTCATTTTCCGCTTGTGAGATATCGTATTTCTGCTGTGAATATTTTTGTGTAAACTATGTACTTATGCGATTTAATCTATTTCAGATGCCACCGAGGAGAATGAGAGAAGAGAGGGTTGTGGCTAGGGATGAGATCATGGAGGCTCACCAGGAGCCACAAGTACCGCCACCCCCACCCGAGTTGATTTCCATTACTCAGGTGGCAGTGATAGTGGCCCAGGCGGTCGAAACAGTAATGAGAGCCCTATTAAAGGATTGTTGTATTCTCACACGTATGCGCATATACGTTCTTCTGCGAAATTTATATTTGAGAGTGAACTCATACAAAATTCGATTTTCATTCCAGATGATGCCCAGGAGAGAGAGAGCAGCTAGGGCAGCAGGGGGAGATGAGACAATGGAGGCTCATTAGGAGCAAGAGCTACCGCAACAACGGCAGAGATGATTTTGGCATCATAGGTAACTGAAATAGTGGCACAGTCAGTTGAAGTGACGGTGGTCACAACGGTAGGGTACTTTCCACGGGATCCGCCACGAGCGTTAGCGGTGCCAGATGTTCAGACTCATGCGGGGTCGTCGGGGTGGAAACAAGAAAGAGAGGTTATTTTTAGTGGGAACCCACCGGAGTTGTGAGAGGGTTCAGATGTAATGCTAGCGTGTCAAGGAAGAGATATATCCAGTGTCACCTATGCATAGGAGATTGCGATGAGGTGCGGAAGCAAATGCTAACCACTTTTAGTTTAGTGGGAGCAGCGCTACAGTGGTGGGAGTCGATCACCACAGTTGAGGAAAGGGGTACACTAGCCATTGCAGAGTTTTGGGTGCGGTTCGACCGCAAGTATTTTCCTCCAGCGGTTGAGACCGAAACGAGGAGAAAATTTTGTGAGGTGACTCAAAGGGGACCATTCAGTGGCCAATTACGAGGAAGAATTCACTCGTTGGCAAAATTTTGTACCGGATGAGGTAAGCAAGGAAAAGAAAAAGAAAGCAAAGTTTATGGATGGGTTAGTCTGGAGAATCAGACGACCTTTAATTGATAATTTCACATTAGTAGATTATACTGATGTCGTTAACGCAGAACTCCGTCACTGTCAGGAATATTGCTTCCACGTGAAAGGATGCGGGAGGGGAGTGAAAACTAGCCAGTCGGATAAGGCAGGAGGGAACAATACCAGTAGGGTATCCCAACGGCAGACTGGGGAGGATTAGGGGGTGGATTTTTGGCAGGGAAATCATGCCAAATGATTTAGAATTGGAGGCTATCGACATGATGGCCAGGAATTCCAACAAGGTCAGCACTGAGGGGACAAGTGGCAGGGTGAATGTATTAGAAGGTGTTTCGTTTGTGGGGAAAGCGAGACACATGAAGAGAGATTGTCTTAAGCGAGGTAGGGAGCAACTACAGGACGAGGTCCTGGATGTACAGCCACTAAAGCAAGTCATGGGTGCATTCGGGCAGGGAGAAGCTTCTCCGGAACCCGAGAACCAGCCGTTACAGCTGGAGTATAGAGGTAATTATTTTTACCTAGGGGTATAGGGTATATATTTTGAGAGACAAAGAGGACGTCATAATATAAGACTTATTTTTTACTAGAGTTCGCAATTGAGTCGAACTTAGTGGGTGCGTCGGCGGTAGCAGCCATATTATGTGGATAAACTTTTCGTAGGGTAGCGGAGTTCCTTGGTGTTATTCACGGGAGAGTGGAGGTGTACACTGAGTGATTGTTTGAATTATGCGAAGAGTTACTACTTTCGATAATTATGGGAGTAGGGTTGATAATATTTCTTAAATATCGGCTGGATAGCGATGGAATTTAACTATTGTGGATAGTGGTGTAAAATTTTGGTGTTCGTGACACCAAGGTAGGGTTTGTACTAGGTATCACCAGAGAGGGCGTATAGCCTGTATATATGTGGATATATATGTTGTATTGCGTGGTGAGATAGCACATAGTGAGGTTTTGTGTTCTCACGTTTTATCCCAGTAAGTGGGGATGTTTACTGAAGTGAATCAGGGTGGTTAAATTGATTTTCGAGCAAAGAGAGATAGCTCGGGGTTTATTTTGCGCAAGGACTAGCGGTAGTAAGGGCGCAGTATTTTATGTTGTCTTTGGTAGCATAAGGGTAATCATAAATACTTTTGTGTTGAGAGACAAGTATTTTGTGGGAAGATGTTTGGACGTTAGCGCATGGGTTGGGTACCCGGGCAGTAAATATATGTATATATATATATGATATGACGACGGGTTCGAAGTTATATTGTGGATTACGACTAGCATAGTCGGGTAACTTTTGTGCGGTAGAGCGCGGGGATAGGGTGTATGGGCACCCGGGTTAATTAAGGCAAATTTTATGCGGTTAAACGCGGGTATAGGGTGTATGAGAGCCCGTGCAAATTTTAAATGCCTACTTGTGTAACGCATGGTTCGAAGCGGATGGGATAGATATAGCGGGCTTGGAGGCACATAACTAGTGAGTAATATGTGAATATTGGAACACTAGGTTTATCTTAATTTCGAGGACGAAATTTCTTTGTAAGGGGGGAAGTATGTAACACCCCGTATTTTTGTGCATTTAATATTTAATTAATTCGAGAATTTTAAATTACTTGTGTGTTGTAATTTTAATTGAATTAATTATGGCAATATATATTTTGAAATATTAATCGGGGAGTGAATGGTTAGTTATGGCATTTAATATTGAAATATTAATCGGGAAATGTATTTACTAAGTGAATACTAATAATTTAATTACGTCATTTCGGGTATTAATGATGAGGTATGCACTTATCCTAGCCGGGAGTCGGTATAGACTAAATTGGGTGTAGATAAGAACTTTTATAAATTAATTCGGATGCCAATTCTGAGTGCACGGTTGAGTCCGAATGGGTCGAGATAGTCAGAAAAGAGTATCCGGGGTAATAATTGGGTCTCGGGGCATTTTTGGGCATAGTCGGGCCCACACGGGGTAAGTTGGACTATTTTAATTAAGCCCATTAGGCTAAAAACGGGATTTATAGTTTTAACCTAATAGAGGGATTAGGAAATCAGTAGCCATCACAAATCTCAGCCTAGGGCTTGAGAGGGAAATTGGGGGAAAGCTTAGCAAAAGCCAATTTGGAGATTTTGGAGTCAAATTAAGGGGCGTCGACGACGGATCAGACCCTACGAACGATTCCAGGCAAGTGGTTAACTGTTTTGATTCATAAAGTGTGATATCCAATTCATATTTTAGTGATGTGTAAACTAAATTTTGTTTTGGGAATAAATGGGTACAAAAAGGGGGTTTGTTAATTGAATCATTGAATGAGATTTAAGGTAAGAATTAGTTGTGCTATATAATTCTGAGTATGATTATCTGATTTGAATGAGAAAAATCAGAATATAAAAGAATGGAATTTGAATTTGAAATTGGGATTGGGATTGTACCCTAGAAATTTATGTTTTTGGGTGGGTCAAGATTCATAGTGTTAATGATGTTAAAAGGTTTAGATGATATTTTTAGTTCATGAGAAATGTTATAAGATGATTAATAGGCTGATTTGAGGTTGGTTTTGAGGAAAGAAACCTTGAAATTTCATTAATGGTGGAATTTAGCAAGGAAGGAGAGAAGGCACGAAGGGATCGATCGATCGATCGGGGGGCATCGATCGATCGACGATGGGAAATTCTGGGCAGTTCGCTTTGTGTGTGATATAAGGGGGAAATTAATTATATATTAATTTACATACATCCATTAGTGAGTAATTAAATATGGAACACATATTCCTAGTAATTATGGGGAAAAGTAATTGGGACTAGAGGAAATTTATGTGGGGCACTTTATGGATAAGATTTAGGAAGGTTTATTCCAAAATAGGGAGATACGGATCAAGTGAGCGAGTCCGGGTATATTGGCTAAGCGACGCCAAGGTGGTGAATTAAGTTTGGAGATAAACTAATTAATTTAGAGTCAGGATATAGACTCGGGAAATATTTAATTTTGGTCCAAGTGAATCGAGTCCGGGTATGTTAATAATTATAGGCAAATATAATTGGGAAAATTATAGAAATAAAGGTGTGACACATTGTAGGCGAAAAATGTCGGTATGATATTATGAGATGTAAATTGGACCAAATGAGAGAGTCCGGGTATGTTGGTTAAGTGACATAAAAATGTTAAATTAATTATTGAGAGAAAGTAATTAATTTGGAGTCGGATTGTAAACTCGGGTAAGTATTAAATCGATGGGTGTAAAAATTAATTTAATTAGAGTCGGGGTGTAAACTCGGGTAGTTATTAAATTAATAGGTGTGTAAATTAATTTAATTAGAGTCGGATTGTAGACTCGGGGAGGTATTAAATTAATAAGTGTGTTGATTAATTTAATTAGAGTCGGACGATAGACTCGGGAAGACGATAGACTATTAAGTGAGAAAATTAATTACGTTGAATCGGGTCACAGACTTAGAAAATTACAGGCAGTGTAAGGGATTTTAAGTACACGGTAAACCCGGGGATTTATATTATATATCTACGGTGTAGTGATAGTATATATATACGTGTATATATAGGGTGTGTTATTAAATATCAGTGACTAGATATTTATTCAATTTATATACTCTAATGCTATCAAGGGAGGTTGCGCGATGTGGGTGAATCCCCTAGCTTGAGGAGAAGGGCGAGTATATCCCCAGGTCATAGCGTCCGGTATATATATGGGTGAGGTATTAATCTCACTTTCAGGGAAGGAATATGATCGCCTCCACTTCGTTTATATTTTGGTCCAAGTTGGTGAGCGATTATAGCTTGGGGAAACTAGGTTTTGTGAACACACCTAGTGAGATGGCATTTTAGAGTGAATCATCCGGTGAGGGTATACTCGAAAGGATGGATACACGTATGATATATGTGTGGATGTTAGTAAAGGTATGTATAATATGGTAGTAAATATTATATGTAGGTGATAATACAGGGTGTGATGTATTTACTTTATATAACTCGGGTTACAGTTATATGCTGTTAATTAATGAGAAATTAATTAAGATAATCAATTGTAGTGATATTACAGTGTGTGATGTACTTACTTTATATAACTCGGGTTACAGTTATATGCTGTTAATTAATAAGAAATTAATTAAGTTAATCATTTGTGGGAATAATACAGAGTGTGACGTATTAAATTTATGTAACTTGTGTTACGGTTATATGCTATTCATTAAGGAGGAATTTATTTAAGTTAATTGGTGAGATAAATTCTAGTTAATGAATAATTATACTCGAGTTAGAGTACTATGGCAAGGGGAGGTTACACCAGGACTAGTTGGACGGGGTAGTACAACTAGGTGGGGTTAAGGTAACTGTTAGGTGTGCACATTAGTGGAGGGGCGAGAATATTAACAAGAGAGTGCGACACTATCTTTTATATGAAGCGCATTCATGCATTTTAAATTACTGCAGTTAATTCACTTGCTAAATATTTTAAAAAAATGTTTGGGGTTCTAACCCTTGCTATAAAACTATTTTCAAAACCTTTTAGGTGTCCAGCCACAGGGACGCCAGGATTGATATTCTATTCCAGGGACACGGAGTTGCGGCGTATGTGGATGCTAGCAGGAGTTTGGATTAGACGCATCATTCATTCATTCCTAGAGTAGGAATCACTCATCAATTCCAGTTTTATTTAGGGCATGTCGCCCAGACTTTCAGTTCAGTTTTCAGATTTCTTTTATTTCGATGTTGAATATTGCATTGGATTATTTCACTTTGGTGACCGATGGTTTATTCGGCAAGTTGTGTAATTAATTATTTCAGTTGAGTTTTATTCATTTGTGTGAATGGTTAATATTTATTTCCGCATGTATTATTTTGTTAAATTAAAAAGGTTAAAATTTGGCACCAGTTTTTGGAATATTAGGTGGTTAGTAAGTTTTAAAACGTTTTCGACAGTGATGCTAAGGATGATCCAACTGGGATTCCTATTTTAAATGGGCCGAGATACTAGAGACCGCGGGTAGTCTTCGGATGTGTGTAGAGTCGCCAGTAGGCAGCGGGGCTACGATTCACTCGATTTGTCGAGGTGTGGACATTTTGATTGGGAGGCTTATTTTAGTGGTGGACCTCTTAGTGTTAGATATGGAGGGGTACGATGTCATCTTGGCTATGTATTGGTTGGCAGGTTATCAGGCGACGGTAGATTACTACGAAAGGACAATCTTGTTCTCCATTCCAGGCAGGAGATGTTCTTAATAGCAATGCCACTTCCGGAGGGAGGGTCACGCACACACTTGTATTACATTGATGAGGAAACCTCATAGGAGGTGACAATTCTATTGGAATCAATCCCAGTGGTGAGAGACTTTAAGGATGTGTTTCAGGAAATACCAGGGTTGCCACCTAGCAGGGAAATCGATTTAGCCCTAGGGACGAGGCCAATTGCTCGGGCCCCATACCGTATGGCCCCTTTAGAGATGCGTGAGTTGAGGGAGCAAATTCAGCAGCTTCTTGGGCAGGGTTTCATTCGACGAAGTACATCATCGTGGGGTGTACCTGTGTTGTTTGTGAAGAAGCAAGATGGCTCACTACGATTATGCGTGGACTATCGAGAGCTAAATAAGGCCACGATACGTAATAAGTATTTGTTGCCTAGGATTGATGACCTATTTGACTAGTCTAAAGGGGCGTCTTATTTCTCTAAGGTCGACTTGAGGTCAAGGTATCATCAATTATGTATCCGAGAGGAGGATGTTCCTAAGACAACTTTCCTGTCGCGGTATGGATCTTATGAGTTCAGGGTGATGCCATTCGGGCTCACCAATGCACCAGCAGTGTTCATGGACCTCATGAACAGGTTTTCAGGGAGTTTCTCGATCAGTTTGTCATCTTGTTCATTGATGACATCCTGATCTACTCACGCACCGAGAAGGAGCATGCAGAGCACCTGCGTATAGTGTTATAGACATTACGGGATCACTAGCTCTATGCCAAATTCGGTAAGTGTGGATTTTGGCTACGGGAGGTTCAGTTTCTTGGCCACGTGGTGTCAGACCGAGGTATTTCGATGGATCTGAGTAAAGTATCGGCAGTGAAGGAGTGGGGACAGCCCACGACATCGACGAAAGTGCACAGTTTTTTAGGATTGGCCGGTTACTACAGGCGGTTCATCAAAGGATTCTCAAAGATTGCGGGCCCTTTGATGAATCTGACCCAAAAAGGGGTACCTTTCACTTGGAATGATCATTGTCAATTAGCTTTTGACGAGTTAAAGGACAAGTTGACATCTGCACCCGTGCTTGCATTGCCGAAAGGAGGATTAGAGTATCGGGTTTACAATGACGCATCCTTACAGGGACTTGGGGGTGTGCTTCAACAGGAGGGAAGGGCTATAGCTTATGCATCCCGGAACCTAAATCCACATGAGAGAAATTACCCCACTCACGACCTGGAGTTGGTAGCAGTCATTTTTGCTTTGAGGATATGGAGACATTATCTTCTGGGGGAGCAGTTAACGTTATTCACGGATCACAAATCACTTCAGTATCTCTTCACTCAGAAGGATCTGAATATGAGGCAGAGGCGATGGCTAGAATTCATGAAAGAATACCAGTTTGATATTCAATATCATCCTGGTAAGGCTAATGTGGTAGCAGATGCATTGAGTTGGAGACCGACTGGGGAAATATCAGAAGTCTGGAAAGCGAAGTGGAGAGAACTTCGATGTGAGGATGACGTAGCCAGGGCTTGTATGTCATCACTATCCATCACACCTGAGATCATTATGCGGGTGGTGAGGGCTCAGGCAGAGGATCAAACCTGCCGGGATAGGGTGAGCCAGTTGCTAGCTGAGGAAGCAGAGGGTTACTCGATCAGCTCGGAGGGAGGCTTACGCTTTAATGGGAGGTTGATTGTGCCAGAAGATGAGGAGTTGAGGCACGCTGTTATGACAGAGTCTCATGGTTCGAGATTCATGGTACATCCCGGTGGGGATAAAATGTATCAGGATATGAGGAGGCAGTATTTGTGGACAGGAATGAAACGAGACATAGCAAAATTTGTCTCGAAGTGTACCACGTGTCAGCTCATGAAAGTTGACCATCAGAGACCATCAGGGATGCTACAGCCACTTGAAATTCTCGTGTGGAAGTGGGAGGGCATCTCCATGGACTTCATTACAGTGTTACTGACATCGCAGAAGTGTCACGATTCCATATGGGTCATTGTAGATCGGTTGACCAAAGTGGCCCACTTCCTGCCGGTTCGCACAGACTTTGAGACGATGCGTTATGCACAGCTATTCATACCAGAGATTGTTAGGCTGCACGGGGTACCAATAAATATTATGTCGGATAGGGACAAGATCTTTATGGCCCACTTTTGGCAGAGTTTTTAGGAGGCCATGGGCACGGAGTTATGTTTGAGTACAACCTAACACCCACAGACTGACGAACAGACCGAGAGAGTCAATCAGATGCTGGAAGATATGCTCAGAATGTGTATACTAGACTTTGGGGGTGGTTGGGAGAAATATCTTCCTCTGGTAGAGTTTGCGTATAACAACTCCTACCAATTCATGATCGGCATGGCACCATTCGAGGCACTTTACGGGAGGCCTTATCGTTTACCCGCTTGTTGGTTAGAGGTTGGGGACAACAAACTACTGGGGCCGGAGATTGTTCAGGAGACATCTGCAAGATAGAGCTGATCTGAGGGAGGATTCGGATAGCTCAGGATAGGTAGAGAAGTTACGCTGATGCTTGACGAAGACATGTGGAGCTAGAGGTTGGGGATCAGGTATTGGTTCGGGTGTCCCCTATGAAAGGGGTGATGAGGTTCGGCAAGATGGGTAAGTTAGCACCGAGGTACATGGGACCTGTCCCTATTATCGAGAGAGTGGGGCCTGTAGCCTACAGGTTGGGATTACCAGAGCACCTTCAGCAGATACACGACGTGTTCCATATGGCATCGCTGAAGAAATATCGAAGGAGCGAGAAGGCCTTCTGGCACATTCCACTCGAGAAAATTGATTTACAGCCAGACATATCATATGAGGAGAGACCGGTGGCTATTCTGGACCGGAGCGAGCATAAATTACGATCCAAGGTTGTTCCACTAGTTAGAGTACAGTGGGGTCATCACAACGTGGACGAGTCTACCTGGGAGCGGGAGGAGTAATTCGGGGACAAAATTCCTTTGTAAGGGGGGGAGTATGTAACACCCCGTATTTTTCATGCATTAAATATCTAAGTAATTCGGGAATTGAAATTACTTGTGAGTCGTAATTTTAATTAAATTAATTAGGAAAATTTTATTTAAACATTAATCGAAAAGTGAATGAATAATATTTAATGAAAAACTTATTTACTACATGAATAGTAATATTGTAATTGTGTCATTTCGAGTATTAATGACAGGATATGCACTTATCTCAACCGGAAGTCGGTATAGACAAAAAGGGTGGGGGATAAGTATTTTTTATAAATTAATTTGGATGCCAATTCTAAGTGTACAGTTGAGTCCGAATGGGCCGAGATAGTCGAAAAACTGTACCCGGGGGTAGTAAACGGGTCACGGAGCATTTTTAGACATAGTCGAGCCCACACGGGGGTATTTGGGTCACTTGGGCTTGGCCCATTAGGCAAAAAACGGGATTTAGGTAAATTAATGAATTAGGAGAAATAAGATAATGGATGATGTGAGTTTAGGAAAAGACTTAGTGTGTTAAGGAACCCTAACAGCAGTTAAGGGCTGACTTGGGGATCACAAGAGAGCCAACAAGGGTCGTCTTCAACCTTGGAACTCATCTCCAAATTCAGACTCTACGAACCTTAAGGCAAGTGTTAACTTGTTGTAGCATGTAAAAATGTATTTCGATTCATATTCATGTGATGTGTGTATTTAAGAAAATTCGTTTTGGGTGTTAATGGCATAATCTAATTTTGAAGATAATAATCTGATTTACGAAATTTGGGTAAGGGTTTATGTAAAAATCTGAAATTTGTATGTTAATATATATCTGGTGGGATGATATCTGGATAATTAGAAACTTATTTGATGATGGAACTTGGGTTGTAAATGGGTAAAGAGTTAAAAGATGAATTTTTCCCCAAATACAAAACTTGTAATTAATGGACGAATTAATAATGTTGGTGGACATTCTGGAGGTCCCTAATAAGGTTTCTAACATGTATTAATGTTAAGAGGGCTTAAGGTTGCTGGTAGAGTAAACTAGGGTTTCGGAAAAATTCGTCCATGGCTGAATCTGTCTTCGCGAAGAAAACGAAGACCTGCTCGATCGATCGATCGAAGGTCTGGGGTCGATCGATTGATGGTCGACAGATTTTGGCAGTTCGCCCAGTTTTCCTTTATATGGAGTTAAATTAAATTTAATATTTGACCATGTCTTAAATTTGATGAGTACTTAATACATGGATTTAAAATCTAATTAATAGTGAATAAAATTAATTAGGATTTGAAGATGGCTTAGTGTGACATCATAATTTAAAAATGTCTTGGATAAATTAGGTGTGACACACTAAGATTGAATTATGAGAAGTTTGTTCGAAAGGATTAATAATGGACATAAGGAACAAGTCCGGGCGTAACGGATGAACAATACCGAGATATAAATTTTATTTAGGCATCGGCTAAATAATTTAGAGTCGGGGATTGAGACTCGGGTAAAGTTAATTCGGGCCACGAAAGTAAGTCCGGATATATTGGTTAGGGTGACACCAAAAGAAATTTATGTGAAAATTAATTAATATTTCAAGTTGGGCCACAAACTCATTATAAAAATGGAATAGGCTTGTGTCACGGACAGTACATGGTATAGCCGGGATATTTTTATATTTATATATACATACGGTGTGCGATAGCACATGTATATATATGGGTGTGCTATAATATCAATGATAGATATTATTATTATTATTATTATTATTATTATTATTATTATTATTATTATTATTATTATTATTATTATTATTATTGTGATTATATTCTCTAGTGCTATAGGGGGAGGTTGCGCGTAATGGATATATCGCCTAGCTTGAGGAGTAGGGCGAGTATAATCCCAGGTCATAGCGTCCGTTATATGGGTGAGGGGCATCTCACTTTCAGGGAAGGAATATGACCGCCTCCAATATTTATGTAATAACCAAGTTAGGGAGAAATTCTGACTTGGGGTTACTAGGTCAGGTGAGCATACCTAGTGGGATAGCACTATAGAGGATTTATATTTTATGAGTATTTCTACTCGGCTGGATGTTAGTATTAAATGTTATTCAGTATGTTGTGAATACTGCAATTTGATTAAATATATAATTAGGTAAATAACTATATATGGGATAATTAATACATAGTGAAAAATGTATTATGAGAATAACAGGTGTGAGTGTTATATGAAATTAAAAAGGGTAATGATTAAATTAAGTTGATGTTTATAATAACTTAAAAATCATGATTTAAGGCATACTCGGTTAGAGTAGGTTAATTGCAAGGGATAACATAAGTATTGGGTCAAGAGCATAGGTCCTAATATATTAAATGGAAGCATTAATAGTGCACATTAGAGGAGGGGTAAGGAAGTCCTCAAGAGAGTGTGGCGCTAACTAAAATATGAAGAGCAGACATATTTATTTATTACTGCAAGTTAATCATTTGTTAAATGTTTTCAAATGTTTTTGGGTACTAACCCTTGCTATAAAAAAAAATTAAAAACCTTTTAGGTGTCCAACCACATGGACGCCAAGCTTGACTCTTTTTCAGGATATCCGATGCTGCAGCATATGTGGATGTTGGGGAAGTTTTGATTGATGCTTCATTCTTTCATTTTAGTGTAGGGACTTCTATCAGCTATTTCAAGCATGTTGCTCACAGTTTATTTATTTCTGTCAGACTTGTTGAGATTTAGTACTTGTCTTTAATTCCTATTCTTTGGATTATTTGGACCGATGGTTTATTCGGTTAGGTATTTTATCTTTGGATGGTTATTTCAGTTAACTGTGATTGTGTATTATTGTATGTTCCGCATGAGTTTCATTTAATTAATTGAAAGATAAAAATTGGCACCAGTCTATTTTCTCACTTAGGTGGTTAGTAATTAAAAAGACGACAGTGATGCTAAGAATGGACCAACTGAGAAACCTGTTCTAACTTGATTTAGGACTGATCATCTGGGATTAATTAGGCGGGGTGCACACTATAGAGCAATATGACCTTAGATTGATACCCCCTTTCGCAAAAAAAATTGAACAATATTGCTTATCCCAAATTGAGAGAGAAAATCTTAGCTCAGCAAACCTAAGATTCTTTTGTAAAAACCTTCCAATATAAAAATACTAATTTCTCATATAATAAGGAAATATGTTTACGATTTGAATATAAATTATGTGTACCTGAAGATGCATCTCTTTAAGAGGAAATATTATAAGAAGCCTATCATTCAAATTTTGTGATTCACCCTAGAAGTTCAAAAATGTACCACGCCCTCAAGAAGCAATAGTGGTGGCCAAATATAAGAAATGATATCGAGAATTTTGCAAGGAAATGTGTTACTTTTCAGTAAGTAAAGATGGAACACCAATACCCAGGTGGACTCCTCAAACCCTTAATAATTCTCGAGAGGCAATGGGATCATGTTACCATGGATTATGTTAGTGGACTACCTCGTGCATCCCAAGGATATAATTCCATTTGGGTAATAGTAGATTGACTCACCAAATCTACTCAATTTCTACCTCTGAAGACCACCTAATAATTCTAAAATCTTAGCAAGCTCTATATTTGAGAAATTATTCAATTACATGGAATTACTTTATCCATCATATCAAACATAGATTCTTTTTTTTTAGGAAATTTTTGGCAAGAATTACAAACTGTAATGGGTATTAAACTTCATTTAAGTATTCCATTCCACCCACAAATGGATAAACAATCAAAAACGTACAATCCAAACATTAGAGGATATGCTACGCGCTTATACGTTAGATATGTCGGTTACCTAGAATATACATTTACCCCTCATTAAATTTTCATACCACAATAGTTATCAGACAAGTATTAAAGATGCTCCATTTGATGCTTTATATAGAAGATCATGTAGATCACCAGTATGTTGGATAGAATCCGGTAGTAGTAAACAATTTGATCCTAAAATAATCCAGGAAACCACTAAGAGAATACAATAAATTCGAGAAAGATTGAAGACATCCCCGGATCGACAGAAAAGTTATGCAGGACAATGTCAGAAACCCTTAGAATTCGAAGTTAATGACCAAGTATTTTTGAAAGTTTCTCCTCGAAAAGAAATTTTACGCTTTGGAAAGAAAGGAAAATTAGCCCCCAGATACATTAGACAGTTCACAATTTCTAAAGAAATTGGCTCTGTAGCCTATCAATTAGAATAACAGGTGGAATTACCCAATACTCACAATGTATTTCATGTATCTCAGTTACGCTAATATATTTATGATCCACCTCATACCATTACGTGGCAAGACATTTCTATCAAACCAAATCACGAATTTTAAGTACGCCCTATTCAATTTCTGGATCGACAAATGAAGTACCTCAGAAAAAAGTAAATTCTCTCAGTCAAAGTACTTTGGGAAAATAAAAACCAACAAGAAGGTACATGGGAACCAGAACAAGCTATGAAAGAGCAATACCCTGACTTATTCCAAGATAAATTCGAGAATGATTTTTTTTAAGGTAGGTAGACTGTAATAATCGGGATTTTCATAGTCGACCCTAATCACCTACAGTCACTATTCCAACCCTTATAAAGTATTCAAATTCAAAAGTCTTCTAAAAAGAAAGAAACAATACTTGATGCCATACAACTTTAATAAATTGACCTAGACCACCTGAAGTTTCAATAATTATAAAATAGCCTCTAAAAAATTCAAAGCAACATAACTTGACTTACACTTCACGCCTAAACCTA
This sequence comes from Sambucus nigra, assembly GCA_949130495.1. Lineage (NCBI taxonomy): Eukaryota > Viridiplantae > Streptophyta > Magnoliopsida > Dipsacales > Adoxaceae > Sambucus > Sambucus nigra. The sequence continues at coordinate 119,706,467 of OX422213.1, forward strand.
AACTCTGTATAAAATTAATCTTTTAGACTTCAACTAACACAAAATTATAATTTCATGCCTTGAAACTTTCTAAAATTGAAAAATACCACTATACTTTATGAAAAGAACATTTTTAAGGGTATAAGTGCATATATATGACCAACTAAGGACCAAATACCAAAGTTTTGTTAATTTCATAAAAACCTTGTACAAATAAGCTCCCACATCAGCACAAACATCCAAGAATCACATATGTACACCATACACACATGTGATGAACAAAATCCAAGGTTGAAAACCTTACAATATCAGTTCAAATACACCTCTCTTATCCACCAACTAACTCCCCTGCTCCTATATTATAAATACCCCACGAAATCCTTAGTTTAAACGCACTCAAACAAAAGTTTCAAAACTCAAAATTTTCAATCCAAACATGTACTCTATGAGTTTATGTACTATATTCAGTTCTTTTTGTTCCAATCATTTTCTGTGTCTTTATAATCCTAGAATAGCGCAAAATAGTAGAAAATTTTATGTAGAAAATAAGCTCTAAGTGAAAATTATGAAGTTTTCACCATTAAAGACTAAGCTTTCATGGTGAACTTTCAAATATCGATCAAAACTCAAGTTTAAATATTTTAATGTCTTAATTAGAAAGTTAAGAACTCGAGTGTAATGATCAAATGCCATGAATATGCCTAATCAGATCGAATTGATTGGAAGTGTATTTTTTTTACCAAAAAACTGAAAATCTTAAACCTTCCATGTAGAATCCATATAAACCTTTTAAATCAAAACCAAATTACTCCAACACATAGTAGAAAACAATATATGTTCATAAGAATCCCTGTTATATCTTTAAAATCCATGAATCTTAGGTCAAATTTTCAATAAAACACATAGTTATGGAACTTGAGATATACTGCATTTCAATCCACAAAACCTATATATTCAGATTCCTTATGAAAAATTAGGTTGAGTTTTGTAAGAAATCATCTCAAATGGTTTATAAATGAAGGAGTTATTCAAGGTAAAAAAATCAAAAACCCTAAAGTCAATTGTCGAGAGGAAAAAGATGAACTTTTTTACCAGAAACCTTGACCTGACGCGTGAGGGCGTGTGACTAATCCCAATTTTCTGAATTTTTTCCAATATTTTTATTTCATTTTTTGGTCAAGATGATATAAGGTAAGGCCATGTTTGGATGAACCTATCCTAAGTTATGGAAAAATGAGCATTTAACTTAGAAATATTTTTTTAAATTACAATTTGACCCCTCCTGACTTTTTCAACTTATGAACTGGATCCCCAAACTTTTTTTGTGAATACTTCAAAATATTTTAGGATAAAAAGTCTCCTACACCAAAGTTCAAATATGATCTTAGGTCCAGTATTTTAAAGTACCAAAGTATTTACAATTAAACCCCCAAAAATTTACAAGATATAATTTTGTGTACAAACTAACTGACCTAATCCCAAATAGTGATATACCCAAACATTGTATACAAAAAATTAAGTACCAACTCCTCCTGATATCCTCTCGTGATATATAAAGCCGAACGATATACCGAGCAAGTAGGTTTTCCTACATTTTCAATAGTAAACTTTGTGTATTTGGCATACTACTATTGATATCACTATGTAATAGCTCCTATTTACTCTTAGTATGTGCTTGTTATAATACTGCCATACTATATATTTTATATCATCGGTATTTGAATTTGAACGTGGATCAATTTAACCCTTCTCACATAATAACTGATATCATGTTCCTTATTGATTCAGTTCACCCCTGTAATTTTGTGCATATATTTATATTATAAACATCGGTATTAACTAGAAAGTATACTAACTTATTATCCCATGGAACATTCTACTTTGCCTAATGGTCTCAGATGATTGAGATCTTGGATTTATTACTACATACATATGAGTACCACTTTAGCTATGTGCCTAGCCGGTTACTGTTCCCTAAAGGTTTTGGGTTGCTTATTATTATTTTGTTTTGCTGATGGCTTAATTATTTTTATACCTCTTAGTTAAAATTGTAAGTATAGGAGTATTAGTTCAAAGACCCTTGATTCTCTTTACATGATCCTTAATGAACTTGTAAGTGTGGGATTAATAGTTCAAGAACCTTATTTTTCTTTATCATGATAAGTATGGGATTACCTACTTGATTTCTTTTGCGTTGTTAAACACTGATTCTATACACACTCCAGCTCTCATCTATACGTATACTTGTTATAGAACTGGTAAAACCTTCTTAGCATATTTGTGCTAATTACTTTTTCCTCAAGATGAGCTCGGAGAAAGATGATGATATCTCTTCCCTTTCAGAGACAGATACCGGTCACTTATTTGCATACGTGACTATGCGGGCAGAGAATAAGCCGGATGGAATCAATGAGTGGCTCTTTTTGATTTTCTACATTATAATTTGTACGAAAAATATGTAACTCACTCTTGTAGTGGTACTAGACTATGTAAACTACTTTAATAATGATTAAAGTAATGTTATTTCGCCTTAACTTTAATTCTTTTCTTTATGTGTACTTCTTGTTCATTAATACCAAAACGTAGGGTGTGATAAATTATCGAAGAGTTATCCAACATAATTGGAAGAGTTGACTCTTGTATAACAATCTTGATATACAATCGCAGCCTGAAGATGAGAATAAAAGAGGATTTGATGTAGAGAAATTCTCGAGCTTGGATATAATCTACCAGATCATAATTGCACCCCAAGGACATACAATCCCACATGACTCGATCTCGTTATACTCTTTATAAATGTAACCCTTACCCCTAGGAAAAAGGGGCATGTAATTCTTGTCATTAAATATGAATTAATAGAAAGAGATAAAAAGCACCCCGTGGACGTAGGCACATTGTCGAACCACACATATCTTGGATTGTGTGTTGTGTGATTTTCCTTTACTATTCATCTTTATTTTCTTCTAATACAATTTGAAAATTTATTTTTTCATTTAAATATTAATTTGGATGTAAGAAGTGTTCAACTTGAAATTTAACATGTTAAATTTCAAACAGTGACATTTAGTTAAAGATGTAAAAATAATAAATGTTAATTCAAATGAAAAGAGTAACAATATTTTTGTCAGTTGAAAATTCATGGTTTCATTTTTGAGACGTATACATATATCATATGGATTAGAAAATAATATTCGTAACCTTTCATTAAAATTTTAAAACCAACAAATTATCACATAAAGTAGAAAATAAAATGTGTTGAGATATAACTGATAACAGGTCGTATCGTACTTTGTTTATTTCCTGACATATTAGATATGAGTATAAAATTGGTCTGTCCATACCCGATTCGTTTGGAGATTATAGTCCGTGTTCATGTTCTATTAGATCTGTTTCGTAAGTTTGTATTTTTTATACTCATTTGTGAAGTGTATGATCGAGTTAGCATCACCTATTTGTGTTAATGTGACTAACGTACCCATTTGTGTTATTTGATCCATGGCCCCTAATGTTCATACCTAAACCAACATTAGTCTCCAAAAATTATCAAATTTATATATTGACCCCCTAAAATTTATATGTGTTGTCTTAACACTATATATATTTAACATCCTCCATCTTTAACTTTTAAAGCCCTAATTTATTAGCATATTCTCATGTACAAACGCACACACACGCGCGTGCACACACCCATGCAAGTACACTTTCATTTACATACACACACTTTGTAAACATGTCAGATTTTGTGAAACCTACTTTAATGCATTAGTTGTCCTTCGACCATGTATTGAACTTAGTTTGCCTAACATTCCAAATATATAGAAGATATGAGGAATGGTTGTTTAATGGATGACGGAGACATATTATATTGAAATAATCTTCAAAATAGTTCACCACATCAAAAAATCAGATTAGTAATGATTTTTACCATTAGTAAAATCATTTGTAATAGTCTTTTTTCGTTACGAGTAATCGGTATGTAATTTTTTAATGGATTTTCTAACGGTTTAAAACCATTAGTAATGTTAAATTTTTAATGGCTAAAATTGTTACAAATATATTACTAATAGATTGTATTCAAGTGCATTTATGCTTTTAAATAAAAAACAATTTTACTTTCTAACGGTTTTACCTGAATTGAGACAAAAAAAAAATCGGCCAAATCTTCTTATTTATGCTCAAGTTTTCGTGACATGTTTTTCTGAATGTAAGAGTATGTTTTATACATATGTGCCCAACATAAGACCATATTTCTTTACTCCATTGAAAAAATATACTTTGATTCCGTCCCTTGAGGTCACTCTGGAAAAGCGCCATGCAAATAATTCAAATGGACATCCTCATCGTCCATGCAAATCCTTTTATACCACTATTCAGAAGGTAAACAGACATTTAGACTTATGCACATTTTATAACACTAGTTTCTTCTTTTATTGAAAAAAATTGTGATGTGTGTTTGTATTCTTTATATGGGTCTTTGGACTTTATATGAAATGCAAACAAAAAAAAATTAAATCTTGTATTTTGCATTTTACATGCCTGTTTTGTATCTATCGCAGAACCGTCGCCACAATGAGGATTTCCTTCACTGTAACATCATCCACTCCACCAAAATGATAATTTTATGACTGCCGTTTTGTGACTGCTAATTGGGGTTTTTTGTCACTCCCAAGAGCAGTCAAAAAATTGTTTGTAACTCCCATTAGGAGTAATAAAATAAATGGTAACAAAAAAATTGAATAAATTAGTTTGTCACTGCTAATAAGAGTCCTAAATGTTACCATTTAATTAATTTGTGACTCCTATCAGCAGTCATAAATTTATAACTGTCACCAGCAGTCACAAATTTATTGATAGGCCTAACTTATGACTCTTATGAGCACTCACAAATTTATAACTGCTATGAAGAGTCACAAATTTTGCCCTAGGACTAAATTTGTAACTGCTAACGATAGTCATAAATTTGTGACTGCTGGTAGCAGTCATAAATTTTGGTGCAAGTCTTAATTTATAACTGCTAGTGATAGTCATAAATTTGTAACTGCTCCCGACACTCACAAATTTTGGCCCACTTTAATTTGTGACTGTTCAGAGGGCTCACAAATGTTTTAACCTACTTTAATTTCCCTCCTCAATCTTTCTCACAACTCTCCCGCCACTCACAACAAAGCGCATTCCTTGGTTTCTCACAACAAATTTTTTCCCGCTCACAACTCTCCCTCCTAGCAGGTCATTGGTTTCTCTTTCTCTCTCTCTCACTTAACTTTACTCACTCTTGCACCGCCTTTACTCACTTAACTTTAATAATTTTTGTAAAAATTTATGCTAAGTTAACAAATTTTGTGTTGAGGTTATAAATTTTTTGATTGACCTAAAAGGTTATGACTAAACAAATTTGTGAACTAGAAGAAGAAGAACTTCCATCCCCTTTTATCTTGCTATATCGTACCTATATGTGTTTTTTAATGAATTTCGATTGGTATTATTTATTTCAGGGCTTTGGTTTCTCCCGCTCTTTCTCACACCAAGGGTGCATTCGTTGAGTTTTCGATTTTGATTTGATGCTATAAAATTGTTTGATGTATGTTATTTGTTTTGGATTTGTTAGTTCGATTAATTTCACACACACACTTGGCTTTTGCTGTATGCAAATCGAGATTTTGGCATTTTTTTAGGATTTTGCATTTTTCCCACACACTTGTTGTATGTTATTTGTTTGGGATTTGTTAGTTCGATTTGTTTGGGATTTACCACACACACTTGCTGTGAAACAACATTTTTTTCCATTAAATGGTATTTTGATTATTGAGTGTGATGAGAGGCTATAATTTTGGGCATTCTATTCGGTGTTGATATTAAGTGGTATTTTGATTACTGAACTTTGTTTATTCAATGGAGAAAGGAAAATTCAGTGTATTAAAGTTGGTTATATTGAACTTATTTTATGTGTGTTGTATTGAACTCAGTTTACTTTAAAAAAATATTCAAGCAATTTTAGGACACTTTTTTGGAATGCAATCTGTAAAATGTGGAATGAAATCTGTAGTGAAATTTGGAAAGCAATATGAATAACATGAACACTCTTTTCATTTTATACCAACCATTACAAATTACAGCAGTTCTTACAAAATTCCAGCAATTCATAAGATTTTTCCATTATAGCCAACATAGTTTCTTACGAAAATGAGTTGTCCCAACTTAATTTTCATCACTTGCAACCAACAATTACATGAAGTAAGTTTTTACAGCCAAAGAATCACAAATTAGAAACAAGCACCAAGACAAATTTCACAATCTCGTTAATAATTTCTTCATTGAAGTTTGTTGGTATCTCAAGGCTATCATGCAGCCCATAATCAACTTGATGAAGGAAGGGACTCGATCCAAATATTGTTCTGGTGCTCCACTACTCACTGATATTGATGATAAATCATTGATATAAGATTACACCATCCCATAAAGTGATCGTGACATTTTTTACACGAGTAATGCAACTTCCCATGATTACCATTTGTGTTCGATAGCATAACTTTAACTTCTGTTATAGCCCCACAGTCACATTTTTTCAAAATAAAGCGTAACTTTAACTTCTATAATTATTTTTATATTTTAATCATCCTCTATAGTTTCTATCATATCCCAACGAAATTAATTGAGACACGATAGTGAATGAACAATTGTTTTTGTTATCTCCCAACTGTACCACCACCATTATTGAGTGTGATTAAATCTGAATCGTACTGATTGGTGGAGATAAGACCATTTTTGCTGTGATGTATTTTTTGTCGTGTAGTTTTTGTTCATTTTCTCTGTGAGTTTTTGTTCATCACCGTGGAGTAATTTTTGCTGTGTAGTTCTTGTTCTGTGACGTAATTTTTGTTCATCATTTTGCATTTCTTTGTTCATTGATGTTTGTTGCTGTGTAGTAATGTCGATTTTATCCCTTCTTCTTTTTTTCTGAACTCTCAACTTAATAAGGCATAAAGTAGACGAATCGAAACATCGATCCAATCATCGTATTCTAACAACAGTTCGGATTAGATTGGTTTCTGAAAGTGAAATTGAATTTATTTGCATTGAATTCGATTCTCTTCCAATAGGTAAACCAAAATTTTTCAATTTATGAGTGTATCTGTAATATATAGATAATTTTATTACATAAATTTTGCAATTACAGTACCGTATCTCAATTAACATCCGAAATTTTGCAATTTATGTGTGTCTATAATATATAGACAATTATATTACAAAAATTTTGCACTTACATTACCGTTTCTCAATTAAAACTTTGAGCTCTGGGGCCTAGGTACCATAACTATTTTTCTCACTGGTATTCATGCTTTACCATGTAGTTATGCATTGGAGCTACTAAGGTTCCTTGAAGTCCAGAAGGAAAAACTCTTTAACTATTTGTTGACATTTTAATATCTAGCAATTCAATTTCCATTTTTAACAGATAATTATTTTAAGTATTTTTGGCCTTCAGAAATTAGATGGAACATGCAATTCCGTGCATTAGACAACTTATTTAGACATGCTGATAGAGTTGACAAGATTGCAAATATTATCAAGATATTGGTAGAGATCATCATTCACTAAATAACTTAATTCTAAGTGTTTAAAATAGTTTTACACCTCATCATTAATGTTATCATAAATTATTCGCCATTTTATTTTATTTCGTTTACAGGAACAAGATGATTTAAAGATTCGAGTTCAAGCATTGGAGTCTGAGAGATCTTTCCAATATGAATTTGTTGTCCAAAAATAATAGTGAGTGAAAGTTTATCTTGTGCCAGATCTTCTTTTTTGCTTTGTGTGCAAAGACTTGCTGGGTTATCTGGTTGATTGCTAAGAGATTACGGCTTCTTGTGCCAGATCTGCTTTATATATGGAAGCCCAAGCTATTTTTTTAGCCTCCTAATTTTTCGTTGATAAATAATTAAGTAATGTGAGTTTAACAAATACATGGGATATTATCTAGTTTTTCAGCAAAAGTTGGGATATGTGGAGTGGATCGTTCACAGTATCTTAAATATGAAACTTATTAGTGCATAGTTCACAACATCTTAAATATGAAACTTATTAGTGCATAGTTCACAACATCTTAAATATGAAACTTATTAGTGCATACAAGAAATAAAAGAAGTACTCTTTACTGCTGTTAAATTAAGGTTTACTATTTCATCTTGTTCTCCTTAATGATCATGTGTAATTCATGTGAAAAAAATACACTACAGGGTATTATCGGTCTCCTCTGGAATTAAAAAATAGTTCTATCATTTAGCGTCTTCATTTCAGAATAATGGTTGCAATAATTGTTTGAGATTGAGCCATATCAACACTAGACTGACACTATTTCAATAAAAGAAAACATGCTTGAAAATTTATTTGTAAATTGTAGCTTAATCTGAACGACTATTTTTAAGATAAATGGTTCGGGTGTTAAGTATACCAAGTGGAGTTATTCAAGAAGTAAGTAGGAAGGCGAATTTGAATTAAAGTTTAATTGTTTGCAAGATCTTGCCAATGTCTAATGTAATGATGTGCAGCAATGATAGTGTTTTTAGGTATTCTTTCAAGAAATGTTCTGGTAGATATTTGATGTGGTTAAAATTACTAGGTCTAACAACAATCGGTTAGTTTAATCCTAACAACAATCGATCCCTCCTTGCTTGCTTGGTCTGATGATTAATTTATGAAACATGAGATGAAATGGTTGAAGAGGCTTTTAGTTGCAAAAATTGCATTGTGTTTGTATTTTAGAAATTGAATTATAAAATAAAGTTTTAGAAATAGAAGCTTATCATTTTGACTTGAAGCTTTGAATTTAGACTTGTAACTAGCATCCTTAATAAAGTTGAAAACTCTATGAATAATGAAATTACTAGTCATCATAGAACCTTCAAAAACACTAGAATTTCTACATTCCCATAACTCCCATAGAATAGCACTAGGAATGATAAAAAAAAGGAATTGATTGATTTCTGAGATAGATCTTCACATCCACCAGGACATAATCATAGAGTGAAAAGAGTAATGATCAAGTTTAAGACCAAAGATACCTGAGAAATAGTTTCAAACAGATGTTGAACACGTGCATAATGTATTTAAAGACAATCAAGACAAGAATTATCCCTCAAATACTTCCAAAGACCCCCCCCCCCCCCCCCGGCCATTAAAAGATCATCAATTGACCAATTTAACTTCCCTTCTAGAGGTCCAAAAGACAGAGGCAAACGGTACACATTCAAACCAAGCATGGATACAATAAACATCAGAATGCCTGCAAACATTACCAAATCTTCCATTTATGCTGATAAAATTAAACATTCTAAGACTGTTGTGCTTGATGCATTGCTTTCACATAAGGAAACTGAAGAGGAATAAACATATAACTCTAGACTTGTATGAAGTAATGATGATATACATATCAGACTGAAGATTAATAAAGAAGTAGGCCTAACAATAACTACTGAAGTACCAGGTAAACACAATTATAACAAAAATCGAATGTTAAACCCTATCTGAAATAGATCCTAAAGATAGTAGATACACAATAAAATGTGAACCAAAAAGCAAGCATAATTTATAAACCATATTAGTAAGTAATATAAACCATATCAGTAAAACCTTAAGGAGAAATAAACAAATATAAACCAAACAAATCAATATAAATGCGTGGGATTTAAATCTATGCAACAATCATATTTAGATGACTGCAGTTATGTTTAGTTACTCAGACAATTTTCATAATCACAAATAATGGCCAGGTATTTACGGTCTTGTGCACATTCTTAATATTCAACTTTTTCGATTTAAGACTTTATGAAGACATGAATGCGTGGGATATAAAAGGATATCAATGTTTGAGTATGTGAAAAATGTTAGGGAGAGTAAAGGTATTAACACACTCTGTCCTTTTAATTTCAATGAGAATACTATATGTCGTGCGGGTCAACGAGAATACTTTTGCCTACTATGTTTCGTGCGGGCATATGAGAATACTATTTGGTATCAACTTTATTTATTCTCCCTCATTATATATTCATTTGGTCATGATTGTTTCTATGTTCTCTACTTCTGCTAATATTGGGCCTTCTGCTAATCTTGTAACATTATAAATGTTTTGACTGATTTGGTTGACATGTACTCATAACGCCACCTTGTTCCATTATGAATCTTATTATATTATTCTGAATGTTTCAGTACTTCGTCCGTACTAGTTTTAGATTCTTAATGTATGAGGGCACATGTTATCAGGACCAACCCGTCTTAGAAAAAGTTTCCATAGTTCTTGAATTATCTGATCATCTTCTGTTAATTTGATGTTTCTTCCAGACATTAATTAAAGAACTGGATGATATGGAAAAGGTGAATACAAAACTCTCTATTATAGTTGAAGAAGTGACACAAGAACACTGCAAGAAGAGTGAGGTAAATATATGTTTTACTCTTTCAACCTGCCTCTTTTGGAAGGGTTATTATCATCATTTATATATAGACTTGAACACAGAAGATCACATTTAGTAATTTTAATATAAAAACTCTATAGATTTTGAAACCTTAAAAATTTTAATTCCCCACCTTTCCATTTCGTGTTGCTCTTAATTCAAGATGAAACTTTTACTTGAAATGTATTTTCCCTGAATTTTGTTATCTTGAAAATATTTTCCATGTAAAAATTTTTCTTTCCCATCTTTGCAATCAAATGTGTTTTCCAAGGTTAATAGTGGAGAGTATCATTTTACAACCTTTGGGAGAGGACATATTTTCAGTGGAAGCTTCCCTAGGTACACTTGGAGATGCCTATTTTTTTTTTCATTTTAATCCATTGATGCTTACTTTTCTCATTTTAATCTGATAAGAACATCATTATCCAGTACTAGAACAAACACTCAAAAGTTAAAAAAATAGTGTATAAAAGCATTTTCATGATTTTTCCTCAATCGTATGCATGCTAGGATGAAGAATGTTCTAACTGAAATGATTTCCTGGAATTGATGTACCTTTATATTTCCCTTTGTTATTAAATGGAGCTTCAAAGACGGGTTGTTGTCAACTTTTTCTACAATCCTTAGCATTTTAGAGATCAAGTTAGAGAACTCATGGAACCAATTCTATTTGTTTTACTAGACCAATGTGTGAATTTGTTTATACCGGTGTCCTATATACACAATGATGTATATGGTTTGTAAATTTTCTTAACTCTGTATGCACCACAATGTGCATTATCTACTAGTTATTACCTAATTTGAATTGTGGTATGGATTGAATTTCTACTCCAGTGTCTATGTCTCAACGTCATCAGTTTTGTCTAGTTATTGTATGCTCATTTCATTTGGCTATTTAGCTGATAGATAATAGATATTCCTTTAGTTCTCGTTGGTTTCGAGTTTTTCCGATTGCAGTTTCTCATTTATCAATGACTGTAGTTTCTCGATCCCCTGTTCAAAATTATGTGTTGCCTAATTTATTTCCAAAAAACTAGGGGAAATAAATTTATTTTTCATGGGCCTTTGTATTCTTTATTTATTTATTTCTCGGCACAACAATATCATGGGCCTTGGTATCATCTATTTTTCCCGTTCTCTTGTTCAGGTTTTAGTAGTTTTTGTTGGGTAGTGAGAAACAATTTGTTTCTCCTTCTTAAGTTATTTAACTTATTACCCTCATCCCCAGGTTCCCTTCCTTTTTATTTCACTTGGAAATAATATATTGTCAGTTCTTTTTTTATATTGGGAATCATGGGTGTAAAATGGTGCAACGCCTTCAGTAAGACTCTTACTATAAGAAATATTATATTTTTATAGATGCTTCCATCAAGTATATAACAGTAACACACACGCACGCTTACTAATCTCTCCTTTTGTGTGTTACCATTTCTTATTATTTTTAAGGTTCATTGTAATCTTTAACAAGTTTTCTCAAATGGTCCCAATGGTGTTATGACCTAGCCTAAAACTTTCTAGCTATTACTGAATCAGTTGGAACTTAAAATAGTAGTACAACACAAAAATAATTGGAATGGTTTAAGAAAATTTAAATAGGTCAAATTGTAAATAAAAAAAATCTCGCAGCACTGTCATTTTGGCAAGAATACCTCGTAAACTATATTGATGCATAAAATTCCCCTGAACCATGTATTTGGGTGCAATGACCCTTGGGTATATATAATACTCTATGGGAAATCCTAGACATTACATATCTCCAATTTGAAATTCTTATATTTTTTTTCGTCAGACCTATGTGACTCAAGAAGACATTCTAACATGGACAATATTGGTTAGGGAACTGTGTACTACTCGACTGAGCTTCAATTGCGTAATTCAATGTCCAGATCTGGGAAAAAGGAGAGAGTAGAGAGGACGATAAAAGAGATGGGGTTGGAAGACTACATTAACACGAGAATAGGAGGTTGTGGTAGCAAAGGCCTTAGAGGAGGGAAAAAGATACGAGTAAGCATTTATATAGAAATTTTAACGCGGCCAGAGCTTCTCTTCCTCGATAAACCCACAAGCGGCCTTAATAGTGCAACCCGACCAAAGCTTCTCTTCCTAAAATTTAGCTGACACAAATTTCTGAATTCATTTACTTCCTTGCCTTTCCTTTTTTCTTTTGCAGATGCATTAACAATGTAGACGACCAAAGCTTCTTTTATTAAATGCTTTTATTATTTTTAACTTGCTAATTCCTATGAATAATTACAGCAGTACACCATGAATTCCATACTACTGTAATTCCATACTGCTATAATTATGTACTGCTGTAATTCCTAGTTAATGTCTAATTATGTATTGCTATAATTACTCGTGGTGAATTAAACATTAACTAGGAATTACTATAATACCAAGCTAAAAATGACGTCTGTATAATACTGTAATTCCTTGTATGAACATTATGTACTACTGAATTATTATGAGTTTGATTTTGTACCTATTATTCTCAAGTGTCTCTAAGAAGTTATGCGTGGTGTCATTAGGAAACGTTCAATGAGGAAGCAGATTGTAGGGATCAACTTGCATTTGCCTTGTAGTAATACAGTGTATTTCCTTTGTTTACAACCAGATGTACCATTAAGTTATGTGAATGAACTTGTAAATGCTACTCCGGTATGCTAAAGCAATTAATTTGCTCAAGCGCTCGTTCCTTAGTTTTACCCGTGATAGAAGAAGAGGATATTGGAATTTAAGGCTCTCAGTTGATTTGGAACACATGGGCCGTCTCAATGAAAGTCTTTCAGTGCTGAACATGGGTTACTAGATCCACGGGTTCGTGCAGGTTCAAGAATATAATTGCAAAGGCGGGTCCTACACTTGGGAAAACCTCCAAGATGCTGGAGAACTCCTAGTTATTCATGGTCTGTCAAGAGGAAGATTACTAAGGTAATAACATAAATTTCTTTATATTGATTTCAACAATCAAGTGATTAATTTTCAAATAATAAATCATACCTATTTAATTTTAATTTAGGTTACTTAACACTCAAAGTTGTGCTTTAATAGATATGGCTTAAGAAATTTCCCTTTGCTATTGACAAGATTGGTTTATGTTCTAAGGGAGACCATTGAACTAGAAGATAGGGACGAAGAGCAGGTTTTATGGTGAAGATGGAGAACAATGTGGAGTAGAACAACTAGCTCTGAAATATAATGCCGGAGAAGGAGGTGGTTGGTAGGATGTTCATTCAGATTGGCATTCGGTTAACTATATTTGGGCTTCTCATGTGGGATATTATCTTTGCTGATGTACCGAATGTCTTCTACACCAAATTTCAGGTATTTTGACAACTCACATGTTCCTGTTTGGCAAATTATCTTTATTAGGACTTGATCATTGATCATGAACTTTTATGTACTATTGATCTATAAGGTGTTCGATTGTGTACTTCTGATTGGATTTATTAGAACTTGATGATTGATCATGAACTTTATGTACTGCTGATTTATTAAGAGTTCGATTATGTACTACTGATTTGATTTATTAGGAGTTTGAATAACAAAATTTCCATATAATGCTCTAAATCAGTCCCCTGACTCGTCTGCTTCTTCCATCTCTACAACACAGTCCACCTTTATGAAAATAACATCGTGCCCCACATTATTTATTGTAACTAACATAGTTACATTTTATTGTTTGCAGGCATACACATGACATACCCGGTATACATAGTATTCAAAGGCCTAAATTCAGGTGTTCTCAGTTCGTGGCAAGCAACATAAGCAGAAGTTAATGGATACCGAGGCACTGTATTAAAAAAATTTGAGTCCATTGAACTTGATCAATAGGCATACTCCGAGTCCACGAGGGAGGATATCATCGCATCAATACCCCCCACGACTGATATACCAAGACTTCACGAAGTGTACCCACCGCGTGGTGACTCCTGGTCTAGGTTTAGATTTGTTACATATTCATGACATTTCATGTCATCAAAGTGTTGTGTCGTTATTTTTTTTAATTTATTTTTTATTCTATGTTCATTTTGTACTTGGCGCCCAAGAAGGGGTTGTTTATTGTTAAATTAAGTTTAAACAAGTTTTATATGTACTTGATATTTCGAATATCAGAAACATAAATGAAATATTGTCAAAAAATTTAGACTTATTACCATGATATTTATTCTACTGTCATTATTTCATCATTTTGTGAAAATATAAAGATATTTGTAACAACTTTTATCACATTTAACAAATACAACTTTTGTAACTTCTAGTAGCAGTCACAAATTTGTCACTACTGTCAATTTTATAACTGTTAACATGAGTTACAAATTTGTCACTATTGTCAATTTTGTAACCGCTAACAGCAGTTACAAATATAAGATTTGTAACTGCTGTCAGCAGTTATAAACACAAGATTCATAACTATTGACAGCAGTTACATATAGCAATTACAAATTGGGGTCATCAGTTATAACCCCATAGGGGTTATAAAATTTTGTTACTGCTGTTAGGAGTTATAATATTTCTTTTGTCACCCCCTAAATTATGACGGTAAATAGCAGTTATAAAGGCCATTTGTGACTGCTGGCAGCACTCACAAATTTCCCATTTTGGTGTAGTGATCTTCTCGCTGGCCGCATCACTATCCAGAGATTTCTACCTTAGATTGACTTATATTGTCGCTGAAGGTTTTCCCCAACTAGAAAGACCCTTGCTGTAGCAACTCTTCAATGAGGAAGATCGTTGTTATAGCGACGTTCCAGAAAAAAGTGTGAGCTTGGTGAAAAAAGCTACTTTTTCTATATATTGTGCACATCTTCCTGAATAATTGTGCAAGACTAAAATCTGACCAAATCATTTTCCCTTTTGCAACTTCTCACTTCATGTAAGTATACAACTTACTTACTTATCCTCCCAAGCTTCGCTTGCAAGCTTGTTTGTATATGTAAGTGGGTTGAAACTTCATTTTACAATTGTATGAAAGAAGTGTGATTTTGTGATCTCTTAAAGTCATTTTTTACCTTAAAGAAATCCCTTTATAATTTGTTCTTGTGTTATTTTTATATTTCAGTTATCTAAAAAATATATTTTATGAGTTAAGCCATTATTTTAAGATATGGTTTCACTTTAGGTTCTTCACACACCAAAAAAGTGGTACTACACTTATTAGAGGATTTTTAACTTTGTTGCAAAATTTGAAATACACTTATTAGACCTCTCTTTGTTAGGATTTACCACCTAGAGGTAGATTAAGTTTGTATGATTACGGACTTTTATGTGAACGACCAAATGCGTGAAATGATGGGAATCAATAAAGGTCTATGTTACTCAAACTTATCACAGCGTTTGACATTTTGAATCACTCTAGCACAAACATTGTTTTGTACTCTTGTTAATGATTGTGAAGGTAGTGGTCTAAGTTCAACTCTTGATGATATTATTTCTCAAAACAAGAACTTATCTATAAATGATGTTAATTTTTCTTTGAGAGTGAAACATTTGGAGAGACAAAAATTTATAAAAGAAAATAAAGTCAATGAATCTTCTCAGTTAACTTTTGATATGGAGATTTTGCTTGATAAAATCAAAGCCATTAAAAATGAGAAAACTGAACTTTCTAATAAGCATACTTCCATTTAATAAGAGAATGACATTTTTTCCATCTATTAATGCTCATGCTCATTCCCTCTATCCTAAAGTTAAAGCTCAAGATTTAGACTTTAATAACATTTTAGAATTTCTTGATGAACTTGTTGAACATAAGAAGTTACCTTTAGTTTGAGGAAGAATGTGTATCCACATTAGAAACGGAAAGCGATGAGTTAACCATCTTTGTAGAGACTTTGAAAGTGAAATTTCAAATAGTTTGGATCTTAGTGTCAAACTTTTGAAGAGAGTTGAAGATCTTCTATTGGAACTACATTCAAGCTATTGTGAACTTCCTAAAGGAAATATTTCACTACACCAAAATGACCAAATTGTCACCTTTAAGCTGGCCACCCTTGTCAAGGTCATTGACCATGACAAAAAACACGTGTTTTATGTCACGGTCATTGACCTTGACACGACCGTGACAAATAATTGTCACGGTCAATGACCGTGACAAGGCCGTGATAAATTTACCTATCATGGGCTTGTCACGGTCATTGACCGTGACAATTCTTTAAATAATTGTCACGGTCAATGACCTTGACACGACCGTGACAATGGTTCCAGCAAAAACCCTTTCCTCCTTCTTTTTTCCCTCCCGCCGTTCACTTTCTCTCTCTCTCTCTAGACGCTGCTCTCTCTCTATCTCTCTACTTTTAGGTTTTATTCTCTCTCTCTCTCTTCCATTTATATATATATGTTTGTGTGTATGTGTGTATATATGTGCGTGTGTGGGCGGTGGGGTAGGGTGGGGGCAGGGTGGAGGGTAGGGGTGGGGCAGGGTGGGGGTAGGGGGTAGGGGTTAAAAATGTAAATAAATAAGTAATTTTCTATAAATTTCCAAAAATAATATCCAAAAATGTAAATGTAAATAATATCCAAAAATAATATCCAAAAATGTAAATGTAAATAATATCCAAATCTCAAATTTCATAAATAATATCCAAATTTCAAAATAAATAAGTATTTTTCTACAAATTTCATAAAAAAATGAAGGCCGGCTTAATATGTGATTTAAGTGTGAAATAATCGCTATATACTTGTACTAATGGAGAAAAAAATCATATATGTCATTTTTTGTTGACTTTATATGGTGAAATAATCACATGACTTTATATCCATCAAATAAAAGCATGAAAACTAAAAAACTACAATAAGGGTTAAAATGGCATCCGAAGTTGCTAAAAGCATGGAAAATAAAATATTTTTTAAAATTTGTGGTGAATAACTAAAGTATTACTTTAGTCATTAAATTACTTTTTGAATTCGGGCGATGCGCATAAATTTGTATTAATTGTCTTATAATAAAGATCAATTAGTCTATGTTGTTGAAAAATTTGATCAAATTGGTGAGCCCTTCATATTTTAAAAATGTTGTTTTTATTCCTATTTAACTTTTCTTTCTATACACCCCTAATTATATTTAAAGTTTAATAAAATAGGAGTTATAGAAAGAAAAGTGGGGTTTCCATAATCTTACTTTGTCACAATTAATTTATATGTCTCAAAGTTATTTTATCACTCTTAGTTGATATTTGTGATAATAATTTATATGAGAATTTTATTGAAGATTTTTATGGGAACTTGTTATACTAGAACTTAGATGAACACTAAGTGATGAAGATAGTCCTTAAAATTGAAAATTAAATAAAGTTTATAAAAGTAAAGATGCTGGTAATACATCAAAGATAAATTAATAAGGACTAAATAACAAAACGAGTTCAAGTGTATAACAAGAAAGAAAATGTGGTATTTAGATTAGGTAAAATTCTTAAAATAATGTTAAGGGACTAAAATACCCAAGACAACTGGCCAGTAAGTCACGGACCAAAAAATTTATGACGGGTGATGAAAGCCCGTAAACATGTTGGGGTGGGGGTGGGGTATGATTTATAAAAAGCACAAAACAATAGTAGAAATTCAATACCTGAAATTAACACTGAGATTATTTTAAATAGACAGTCACTACTGTGTGTGTGTTTAAATTGAAAGAAGATATGAGAATTTTATTAAAGATTTTTATGTGTATGTGTGTGTAATTCTCATCTCTTATAAGATATGCATATTGTGATAATATTATATCTGTACTAATAACATTTTTTTACGACAAATGTCTCCTTCAGATATTAAGGCGAAGATGATGACGCTGTTTATGATGATGTCTTCTGGGGTCGGTGGTAGTGGAGGCGACGAGGGCTCTTTCGCCCCTAGGCTCCCCAAATATGGGAAATATGGGATTACCGTCGAGAACAAATCGGAGATATTAGCGAGATCCCTCGTTCTGCTAAAGACGGTCATCGGCCCGGGGTTTATGAGTTGGAAAGAGGTGCCATATGAGCTCAAGTTAGCTGTTTGGGCGGCACTACAGGTAATATATTTATATTTATATTTATATTTATATTTATATGAATATTTCAATTGCAATTTCAATTTCAATTTCAATTTCAATTTTAATTTCAATTTCAATTTCAATTTCAATTTCAATTTCGATTTCATATTTATATTTATATTTATATTTATATTTATATTTATATTTATATTTATTCGCAACTAACATTGTATTTGTTGGGCAGGAACAATTCAACTTGGATCCAAAGCTACGCGATCCCGTGTTGGAGCAGATTAGGGAGCAACTCAAGTCGTGGAAAAAAATATGCGAGCACGGTACTTTGGGAAAACACGAGAGTCGATTATCCAATGGCGTGAATCTGTCCCCCCCAAGGAGCCGATCTCATTGGCACAATGGTAGAAGTTCATTGACAATGAGATCGAGGATCGACAATTGGCATATCGCCAATCGGGGAGGGAAAATCGGGCAAAAAAGACGGACGTGCACTACTCCGGCCGGACCTCTTACGCCGAGGTGGAGCATAGGATGCAGGTAAGATTTAATTTTTCTATAACTACAGAAATATATTATTCTTCATTATTTTACTTTGCGGGGCCGATACTAATTTTACTTTACTTTATTTTATTTCAGGGGGTAGGGAGTGGTCCAGGGGGTAAGCCACATAGGCTCGATACTTATGTGGCTCTTCGGACGAAGAAGGGGAAGGACAAGGAGGTGTCCCCGAGCGTCGCGGCCACGATTGTAAGTAATCCAACAGTTTAATTTTTGTTAATTACATTATAATTTTTTAGTTTACTTATTTTACTAATCATGTGCTTTTTGTCGTTTCAGGCAAAGCTTAAGGAAGTGCATGAGTCGCAGTCTGATGTCGACAAGGCATCTTTGTCCAGAGATGCACTCAGCCAAGTGCTTGGCTCTGATTCCAAGGGGAGGACAAGGGGGGTGAGCTCGCGGGTGGCCAAATCTAGGATCATCGGATTGGAGACGAGCGACACCGGGTTGGATCGAACGGTGGATTCACACGACGCGAAGCTGTCCCGTTTGGAGGCGACGGTCCAAGATATGTAGGCATTCATGAAGCGTACGTTGGGCGGAGACCGTAAAGGGAAAGGAAAAATGAAGGAGAAGGCGGTGGAGGAGGAGGTACGGGAGGACGAGGCGCAGGATGACGAGGATGTGGACCTCGCTGCTTCATCACCGACACGTTCGTACTTCGATGATCCACTTCCCTATTTGGTGCCCTTCAACAGACCAATGTCGACACTTGGTTGGCCGAGCGTGTTCATATTGGACATATTTGATGGCCATCGGATAGGGCGGGGGTTAAGGGACCCGAATATCGTCCAGGGTGGAATAGTTCATGGACGTGCACTTCAAGAGATGGAGTCCAGGGTGCTCGTCACGCATGTCATACCCGGGAAGGAGAACTCCCTATTGTGGTTGCGCGAACAATGTGGCACGACGTATATTAGTGGGTGCGTCAATTCGTATGTCATGTGGCCTACTCACCTCCTCAGTTTTAACAATACACCAGACATGTAGTGACATTGCTTTAAGTTTGAATTGAATTGTTTTAAGTTGTTACATTTGAATTATATCGTGATGAATATTGTTTCTATTTTGAATATATATTTGCATTATCTTTAGTTTGTTTGGATATATGATGTTTGGAACAGGTACAACGTTGCTATAACAGGTACAAATATACTGCTGGGCAGTGGCAGGGGCCATACTGCCCAGCAGATTTTTTTTAAATTCTACCCAGAATTGTCACGGTCATTGACCGTGACACGTCCGTGACAAAAAGTTATCACGGACGTGTCACGGTCAATGGCCGTGACAATTTTTTTAAAAAGGGTCACGGCTTTGTCACGGTTATAAACCGTGACAAACGTGTCACGGTCATTGATCGCGACACGACCATGACACAAAATGCGAGTTTTGTGTCAAGGTCAATGACCGTGACACGATATGTGACAAAAAAAGTTGTCTCGCCTCGAAATGTCACGGTCATTGTCCTTGACAAGTTGGATTTGTCAAGGTCAATGACCTTGACAATTCGGCAGATTTGGTGTAGTGTTTTGAACGACTAGACTTCAACTCAAATCATTCATCCACTTTTCATCATGGTTTCCAAAACTTTCATAAACTAATTAAACATTGTAGGATGAACAATTTGAAAGATAAGCACCGCGAATATCATAATCATAATGATAAAAGACCCACTAGAGATTGTATTTCGTCTTATTATTATAAAAAGGGCCATTATAATTTTTTTTACTTTATGTTGAAAAGTGTTCAACATTTTGATATGGTTGCTCCCAAGATTTCTTCTCATATATGTCATCCTAGAAGTTATAAATGTGATTATGTAATAGGAAAGGATATTTGAGATAATTTTATTATTTTTCTTAAATCAACAACACACTTTAGTAATGCTTTGGAAAAACCACATGAATATCCTCGGCATGTTCAGAGAAAAATGAGGAAAAAGATTACTAATACGCCCATGGTTCAATCTACTACCTATTCACCTCATGTTAGACAAATATGGATTATGAAGTATCATTTACATCAGGAAGAATTAGAAAATAGATTGGATAATTGGTTGATCCCCTCAACTTCAACTTATTAAAAGATTTCACCCTATGCCTAGGACTCCTTAGAATGATTGTCTTGTTCCTTGCCCCATTCCACTCTAATAATGCTTTGTTTTCATATTTTGTTTATGGAAATTTTTGAAATTATGTGCTTATACATCACCTTGATAAAATGCTTAGACTGATCTATTTTACTTGTATGCAATTGAAGTTCGTATATTGGTTGTATTTATGAATATGAACTCTACATTGAGAATCCAAAAGCTTTGAAAATTAATGATTTTTTTAGCTCAATTTATCTTGAGTGTATATCATGACTTATCTCACGTACATCGTACTACATTTTGAGCATTATTAATGAACTAAAAAATAAAGCATTACTCAATTATATTTCAAAATCATGAGAAATGATGTGGTAAGGGCTACAACTATCGAATTGTGAGAACTACCTTTGTTGAAAATAGTTCCCACCTTTAGTAATGAATGTGTGAAAGCCACCACATGCAAGAGTTTCTTTAAGAAATGTTTCAAAGAAATGTATCCTTCCAAAAATTGAGTAACATCAAGGATGTGAAACTAAAGGTTTTAACCAAAATCTCTTAGCAAGGAAGAAAAAATTGTTAGTTGAAGATCTCAATTTTTCAAGGAAAATGAGACTTTTTTAATAAAAATCATTTCATGTTTGAGATATACAAGTAAAAATTCTCTTTTGATATTTATTTTTTACACTTATTTCTTCTACGGGAGTAATCTTTTACGTGCTCTTTTATATTAACTTGAAACATGCTATGAATCTTTCACCAACTAGTTTATTCTCCATTTAGAGTACTTGGAATAACCAATAAACCTTGACTATGACAATTCATAATGCAAATATTTTGAACTTTATATGTCCAAGTCATAAAGTAAATCATATGAGATTGATAACTTTGTATCATTTTTTAGTTATTCCTTGAGTCAAACACTAATTTGAGAATTTTAGAATTCTCTAGTCAAACCAACGACCAAAGAACCATATCATCTCAACGACGCTATTCGTTGCTACAACGACTGTCGTGACCAATGAAGCTCCTAAGTTTAGAGACACTAGCTTTTAAGACGCAATAAAACACTTTATTTTATCTTTTTTGAAGTCCTCTCCTTGTGTTTTTGGTGTACTCTCAGATCTACCTCCATTTTTGTAGGTATTCGAAGCTTTCTTGGACTTCTCCTTGATATTTCCTCTTTTAGAAACATCACCGTAAGATTATCCTCGTCTATTTTTTCAAGATCTAGAACTTTTAACTCTTTTTGGCATTTCTTTATGTATTCAAAGAATTTCGTGCTTTTTGGAGTTTTTCTTTATCTTTATAGTATTAGTTCATGCTATAATAGTTGGATTCCACGTATTGGACAAATATTGCTTTTTTTACTCTAAATTTGGGATTTTGATTTTGAGTTCATGACAATCTTCTCGTGTTGCACCAGGGGCAAAATTAGCTCCATTTTTGGTCTTCTTCATCTGGGTTTGTTTCTTAAACCTATTTTCTTAATTTTGATTGATTGTTCGAGTTATAAAGTACGGGTAACAAGTTTATCGAGGAAGTGTGGTCCTACCACCGGTCCATCGACTCCCTCACCTCCTTCCCCTCTAAGTTTCACAAACTAGAATGATTACAATCGGTTTGAGAATTTATAGTAGCGAATAGTCCATTATGAGCGTATTGTTGATTTGGACAATTTTAGGATCTATCATGCAACCGGATTAAGGGTTTTAAGGAAAGACAATGGATGAACATTTGGAACTAATCATCAGTTTTATACGACTACTACATTTTTTACACCCGAGACTACCTTTACCTATGTTATTCATGGTAATTCTGTTACCATCACTCTATCTTCCCTAGGTAACTTATTGGTGTGCTCGATGTCCATAACCCCACCTATCCATATGATGCAAACACCATCTCGAGTGACGATGAAGTGGTCCTAGAGATCACTAGTGGAGAAGTTACAGAGGCACCTTAAAGGGCCTTAATAAAAGAATTTCATTAGTTTTACTATCTCCTATATGTCGTCTTCTCAACAAACATCACCCAAAACTTTCATCATTATTCCATCCCTTATTACAGTTGTCAGATTTTGCATATTGTTGGTTGGATTTGGTTGATGTATAATATAACGGTGGAATGCCTCAATAGCAAAGTAAATCATAATCGTCCTACTGTCTTGTATGGACATCTCATGAATCGCTTGCTTATAGCAATAAAAGTCCATATTTGTTCGAGTGAGAAAAAGGCACAGACTGAGAAAAGTTATCACCTACCATACTTTTCATAATGAGAAGAAGCCGAATAAGAAACTTACCCCACCAAATGTAGAAAGTGCTTGCCCAAGGTCTCGATAGTGAACCTTCACAGCCACGTCGTAGGACTATACCTCCTATGTATTCTAGTGTCTCACGTATTCCTAAGGAGTAGGTCACATAGATTTCTTATCGAGTTAAAAATATTCTACGTCCTAACATCGTTTTCACCTATATGTTCATGTCCCAACAGTTTGTGTCGATCCAACAGTCTCAGAATGTGTTTCAACCATCAGTTTTTACACAAACGGGTGATATTCGTAGTACGTTTACTCCATTCTTATAATGAGGCATCTGAAGGTAACGGTGATAGTGATGATGGCTCTTAGGTGGGGCTATTTTCTGCTGGTGGTGGTGGTAACATATTTTGGGGGTTGGTGGTATTTGGTGGTTTCTTTTATATATATTTAGTTTTTGTTGTTTGATGATACATTTGGTGGTTTATATTTTTTGGGGGGGTTGTGGTTGGGATATTTATCTTTGGTCTTGGTGACTTTGTTTATCACTATGGATATTTTGAATGTGTTGTTTGTACTCAACAGTTAGGTGTACCAATTTTGATGGAAGGTACCATGAGCTTTTTTGACATCCTATGGCATTTTTATGTCATTTTTATATTATGGATTATTTTAGAGCTATTGTCTATTGATTATTCATTCATTACGTGATCTTTAACTCATTATATTATGTGTCTTTACTTGACACAACATGGATTATTTACACCATCTATTCATTCTCTCACATTATCTCTTATTACTACATGATATATAATTGTTGAGTTGCACAAGTGATTCACTATAACCACTTGTGGTGAACCTAACCAGCATCTTTATTATTCATGCACTAGCGTATTTATTTCGTTTTCGTATGGATTTAGTGGAATTTGGACTACATTCCTTAAATTATATATCCTATTTTTATTTAATTTTTATTGAAATAACTCATTATATGATCCTTGTTAGCACACTTGCTCAATTTGATATTTCTTTACCTTTGTCAATCCCATGACAAAAAGGAGGGGCGAAAATATTTGATTAAGGGTGAGTTCTAATAGTGAATATATATTGATGTGCTTCATGAAAAACTAAAAGTAGATAGTGTATATATTTAAGAAATGAAGTACATTTCTCAATATTGTCAATAACGATAGGATATCTCTAGGTTAGAACTTGAATAAAAACTTTGAATGATGAATGAACTTCTATATCTTATTCATCACATGTTTCCAATTTAAACTGTTCACCACATTGGTATTATCATATCTATTTTTTAGAATGTATGATATCTTAACATGTTCAAGATTTCTTTAGAATTCTTACATTTGAACATTTGCAGTATAGGATAGTTTTTTGCCTTTCGTCGAGCTTGTGTCTTTATGTCATAAGTCGATAGACATTCTAATAAAACTTGTAAACCTAATTTTTTCGTATATTTTGTCACGGAATAGACAAAGTGGGAGATGTTAAGAGTATGAATTATACTCATGTCCCCCAAATAGGACCAGATTACATTACACCATATACCGAAAATGGTCACAATTTTGGCCGCAGACCAGCCATATGGGTCATGGGCCAAAATATACACATACACACACACACATAATGAATCACACATATGAACACACACATTGAAACCTTCTTCACGCACACACATGCTATAAACAAACACACATATGTAATAATTGGAGGTTGGAGATGTGTCTTTGTTGAAGGTTGGAGATGGCAAGAAATGGAGGTTAGAGAGAGAGAGAGAGAGGGACAGACTGTCATTGGTGGTTGGAAAGAGAGAGAGAGAGATAGGGAGAGAGATTATTTTTAGTATTATGATGATATGAAATCTTGGGTTTATATTTTTATACCCAAAATGTGGTTACGGTCCAAAATCGTAACCCATTATATGACTTATTAATGACTTAAACATGGTCACGATTCTATCATATGACCTATATGTGACAAGTTGGAAACTCGAGACATGGCCAAGGTCTAAAATGATAACCCATGTACTGTGACCATTTTGAAATGGATTTGGGGTTTAGGGTTTTAAATCGCGACCAGTGTTCAGACCTTCGCAACCACAAGAGCGGGAATTTTAGCGCCATAATGGGTCAAGAGGAGTCATGGTTTCGGACCGTGACCCCTTGGTCACAGCTCCTTACCGTGACCCTCAATCCTGGTCACTTATATGGTCACAGGTGAGTCTCGATTGTAGATCGTGACTACTAGTGTGACAAAATGAGCAAGAAATATGGTTCCATAATAGGTCATGGGTGAGTCACAGATTTGGACCGTGACCCCGTTGGTCACGGTTCTTTATTGTGGCCACCCCCTTAATAAGGCCACCCTAAACACTAGTCACTAATTTGGTTATGATAAATAGCAAGGGGTCACAATTTTGGACCGTGACTAGGGGGTCACGTTCTAAAACCGTGACCCATTTACTGTGACCATTTTTGGTTTTTGGTGTAGTGTTATCTTATTCCGTTAACTAAATATACTTTCAATCTTATGCTTGAGGTCATTCTGAAAAAGTGTCATGGAAGTAATTCAAATAGATATCCTCACCATCCATTCATATCCTTTTATACTACTATTTTAGGAAGGTAAATAGACACTTTGACTCATGCACATTTTATCCCACTAGTTCTTCTTTTATAATAACTTTTTGGTGTTTATTTTTGTGCATGATATGGGTCTTAGACTTTTTATTCTTGTATGCATATTATTTCTTGTTTGTAACTGTTGGTACCAAAATTTACCATTTTATGTGGACCAATTATAAACCAACACATGCCATCCAGTGTGGCTCAAATCCAAGTCAGCATGATGCAAAAGCCCAATCAACAAGGGAGCTCGACCAACACGGAAGCTCGAGAAACTGGGAAGACCGACCAACTGCCAAAAATTCAGTCTGTACAGCCAACGAAGTGACAGCAATCATATAACCTATGTAACCAGTGAAGCGACAACAATAGTATATTTAATTCTCATTATGTATTGATGAAAATGCCTAACAAATAAAGGCATTCCAACATTTCACACGATAACTATGGGTACCTCTCTTGGGCTATAAATACATTGTATCACCCTCATTTCAAGGGATCAAAAACAAATCAAGGGAGTCAATACATAACAGTGGACATAGGCTTTTCTTTTGAGCTGAACCACTTTAAAAATCTCTTTGTCTTATTTGTTTGTTCTACTTAATTTATCTGTGATCAATTAATTAGGCTTAGTCTAGTTTTTTACATCAACAGATTGGCACTATCTGTGGGAGCATATTGCTAAATGTTTTCACTCATTCATCATCCATGGTCAGCCGAGATTCCTGAATCAAGCATCAAAAATAAGGGAATTCTGCCTACTCCCTATGTCCCTCCAAATAATAATGATTTAACTAGAATTTTCGTTAGCTTGGCCAAGGGTTAAGAGACCATGCAGGATTTTATACGACAATTGGCCCAAACTCTGTAAGGAGTGTTAGACATAGCCGTTCCAGAACCTCAAGGGATCATTCATACCTTCTTGGAGAAACTTCTTCTATTAGGATTACTAATTCCTTTGATGGATAGTCACTCATCCCAGAAAGATTGAGTGCCTTAGAAAGGCTAAGTAGGGTCTCTCCTTTCTATCATTTTGGACCCTAGGGAAATGCCCTACGGATTGTGTCGAGAAATACTTAACGACCAAGCGATCTAAAGGAAGGTTCAAACCTTTCCAGATTAAACACTCGATGAACTGATCGGTCGAGTCAAAGAGAAGGTTCACACGAAGAAAGCTTAGCACGATCAGTTGGTCGGCATAAAAAAGTCGCCACCCATAGATCTGATGCTGGTAGTGATGCTTGGAAAGGTTCCATTAAGACTTTGGAAGACAGGTTGGGAGAAATAGCCAAGGCCAAGAATCCTCTCTCGAGAAGTTTTAGTAAGGAACCCCCTTTGTGCAAACCATCGTAGTATTTCCTATGCCGACCAAGTTTGAAGCTCCAATTTTCACTCCCAAATATGATAAGAAGACTGATCCAGTTCTTCATATAAAACAATACCAAGCATCGACTAATATATATGTTGTTCCTTATGAGAGGAAGTGCAGGGCATTTTTAGGAATAATTACTAGATCTTCTCAAATCTGGTATAACAGTCTTCCTCAGTGGAAAATTTCTTTCATCGAATAACTCGTCGAGCTATTCAATGGTAATTTTTACTTTGGAGAAAAAACAGTGAAACGAGTAGCTCATTTTCTTAGTGTGAGACAGAAAGTAGGAGAAAGTACTAGGGATTAAATCACTCATTTTAATAACGAGAAACTGGAAGTCATTGATTACAAAAAGAAGACTATGATCACTTCCCTCGTGAGTGGTTTACTCCCCGATGAACTATATTATACTTTGGCAAAAGATCCCCCAAAGACGATGATAAAATTAATGGACAAGTCAGCGAAGGTTATGAACATTGAGGAAGCTATGGCTTCTAAAAATACTTTAGATGCAAAGGAGAAAGAAAATATAGAAGGAAAGTTAGATAAGAAGGAGCACAAGAATCACAATGAGCACAGGAATTCGAAAGTAAAAGAAAGCCTAGATCCGCTCAGAAAATTCACTAATTACACTCCCTTAACGGTAGATATACATCATGTGTTGGAAGAAATCAAGCACAATAATGATTTGAGTTGACCCAAAAAGTTAAGTTCACCTACTGATAAGAGGGATAAGTCCATGTATTGCGAGTTTCACAAGGATCATGGTTATACGACTAACTGGTGTATTGCTCTCCAGAATGAGATAGAAGCACTCATCCGAAAAGGAAAATTTGATAGATTTATTAATCAACAGACTATTGGAAGAACTAGAAGTATAGGTCGACAGAGATCTAAATCACATGTTAAGCCTAGAGAAGATAAGAAGAGGAACCATACTAATGATCCAGAAGACGATCATAATCTCCCCAAGAAGTCTAAATAACCTGAAAGCGGGGTATTCACACTCAGTTTTGGATTGTTTGATTGCCATATGACTACAGGTGGAGATGCAGGCGGAAGAGATCATACAACGGAAAGGAAAGCTTACCTCAATGAGGCTCAAACTTATTCCTACATCCAGCGAATCAACCTCATCGAGGAGGAACGACCAAGGAAACTAAAAAATGATAAGATCCTAACTGGTTTTTCCAAGAATGATCTATCCGGAGTGTTGTATCCTCATGATAACCCTTTAATGATCAGAGTCGGGATAAAAGAAGTACTAGTAGCAAGATCGTTAGTGGATAATGATAGTTTGACAGACATCATGTTCTATCCCTGTTTGACAGTCTGGGTTTGAAACTCAACCGATTAGAGCCTGACCATAGGGCATTAATTGGATTCTCTGGAAATAAAGTATTTCCATTGGGAACAATTAATCTAGATATGTTGAAAGTAACATGGCTAACAAGAAGGACGGAAAAGGTGAGATTCTTTGTAATGGACAAAAATGTTCATTTTGTACCTTCTACTATTCATCGATGCCTGAAGTTCCCGACCAACTTTGGAGTTTGAGTAGTAAAAGGAGATCAGAAAGTAGATCGGGAATGCTACTATTCATCTACCGAGGAGGAAGATATGCTAGAAATAAAGAGGAAAATAACCACTTATTAAGTGGATATATCTGAGTCGAACAGTGAATCTGATGTTGAAACCTTAGATCCAAGAGATGAAGCAGAGCTCGTAAAAGGGTATGTGATGGAGGCAACATAAAGCATTGTTCTGGACAATGATAAATAAGAATGAACAACTCAAATTGGAGCGTCATTGGAACCGATTCTTCAATAGGATTTGGTGGCCTTCTTAAGACAGAGATAGCAGGTGTTCTCATGGGTCCATGAAGATATGCCTGGCACAAACCCAAATTTCCTATGCCATGAGATTAATGTTAATAATGAGGTTAAACCTGTGAAGCAAAGAAGAAGAGGTTTTAGCCTGGAGAAGAACCAGGATATACAGGAAGAAGTGGAGAAGCTTCAAAAAGCTTCCTTTATCGAAGATGTGAAATACTCAGACTGGTTGACCAACGTAGTTATGGTCAAGAAGAAAAATAATAAGTGGAGGATGTGTGTGTATTTTACTAACTTGAATAAAGTGTGCCCAAAGGATCACTTTACTTTGCCACGAATTAATCAACTGGTGGATTCTACTTCAGGGCACGAGCTGCTGAGTTTCATGGATGCATATTCTGGTTATAACCAGATCAAAATGAAACCAAAAGACAGAGAAAGTACTTCCTTTCTTACTCCTCGAGGAACTTATTGATGTAATGTTATGTCATTTTGTCTAAAAAATGCAGATGCCACTTATTAGAGACTGGTGAACAAAGTATTTGAGGAGTAGATAGGCAAGAACATGGGGGTGTATGTTGATGATATGTTGACTAAAAGAAAAAAAGTTGTTGATCATATTTTCGATCTCATCCAGATGAAGTTAAACCCCACCAAATGCGTCTTCTGAGTTCAGGAGGGAATGTTCCTCTGGTATATAGTAAATCAAAGGGGCATTGAAGATAATCCAAATAAGATCAAAGCCTTGATAGACATGAAATTTTCGACCTATAAAAAGGATGTTCAAAGGCTAATAGGGCATGTAGCAGCACTCAACAGATTTATGTCCCGAGCAATAGATAAATGTTTGCCATTCTTTAAGGTACTTAGAAAAACCTTTAAATGGAATGATGAATGTGAAAAATCCTTTCTGGAATTGAAGAAATACCTGGGAGTACTACCACTACTCTCCCGACCAGTGTTGGGAGAAAAGTTGTATCTATATTTGGCAGTTTCTGAATCAGTTGTTAGCTCTGCCTTGATTAGGGAGGGAAATAGTGTCCAAAAGACAATATATTACACTTGCAAATCTTTTAGAGGAGTATAAGTTAGATATCCCATACTGGAGAAATTAACATTGGCCTTAAAAGAGCCTAATATACGGATAAATCCATATTTTTAAGCTCAGACCATAGTGGTATACACTGACATGCCACTAAGGCAAGCTTTGCATAAGCCAGAGAAATTCGGGAGATTGATGTATTGGGTTGTGGAGTTAGGGGAATATGACCTTGTATACGAATGAAGAACTACTTTAAAAGGACAAGTTGTTGCCTATTTTATTGCAAAATTCACTTACCCATAGGGCTCCGAGCAATAAGGGATTCTAGCCGAGCAACATTCAGGAGTTAGCAGACCTACTAAAGTTACACCCGACCAACTCCAAGAAAGGGAAACTACGGAAGAAGTTATCACTGATCAACTAGAACCCTCCAGTGGAGTATAGGAGATGAAAAGGAAATATGAGGAGGTAAATGATAAAATTTTCCATCATGGTATTCTGACAAACCAAGCATTCGACAATGATATTCCCATATGGAGCTTATATGTTGATGGGTCATCCTGTGCAAATGGATGCGGAGCTGGAATCATTCTCAATACTCCAGATAAAATAGATATAGAGTATGCTCTATGATTCCAATTTCAGGCCTCAAATAATGAGGTAGAGTATAAAGCTGTGATTATTGGGTTAAATCTAGCTAAATCACTGAATGTCGAGTAAGTTGTGGTATACAGTGACTCACAGTTAGTGGTACATAGGGTGTTGAACTTATATGCAGCTAAAAGGGAACCAATGACCAGATACGTAGCCAAAGCTTTGAAGATAATTACCACTTTCCTAGCTGTCCAGATGAGCAGAATTCCAAGATTAGAAAATGCTTGAGGAGACGCAGTTGATCGACAAGCTTCAGTAACCAGAACTGAGTTACAAAGAACTATTCCTATTGAGCTACTTGCTAATAGGAGCATTGATGAAGATTTAATGGATAATTTTATTGCAGTTGATATGGGGCCATCTTGGATGTATCCCATAAGAGCTTATATTGAAGAAAGAATTATACAAACCAACCTACTTGAAGCTAAGAAACTAAAATACAAAGTGGCAAGATATGTGCTAGACAATGGTGTGTTGTACAAAAGAGGATTAACTGCTAGTTTACAACGATGTGTACATCCAAATGAAGTAAAGGATTTGATTTAGGAAATCCATGAAGGGTCCTATGGAGCCCATATAGAAGGGAGAATTTTTCTGTAAAGAATTAACACACAGGGGTACTACTGGCCAACTATGCGGGCAGATTGTGCAGATTTTTCCAAAAAGTGTGATAAGTGCCAAAGGTTTTTCAATATACGCAAGGCTCCACAAGCTCTCCTAACACCAATCACTTCACCTTGACCCTTTACTATGTGGGGAATTGACTTGGTTAGGCCTCTATTGACCACCCAAGGAAGGTTTAAATACCTGGTTGTAGCTGTTGATTACTTTACTAAATGGGTGCAAGATGAACCATTGATCGATATGTCCTATGAAAAATTTTATCAGTTTATTTAGAAGAATGTCATATGCAGGTATGGCTTGCCCTACGCCTTTATCACTGATCATGGTACACAATTCAACAAAGATGAATTTGTTACTTATTATGCCCAATCCAACTTCTACAAAATCCACTCTGCTCCCAGCCATCCTCAAAGCAATGTCCAAATAGAGGTAACTAATAAAACTTTGTTGAATGAGATGAAGAAAAGGTTTAAAAATGCTAAAGGGAATTGGATTAATGAACTGCATTGTGTTTTGTGGCCCTACCGAACAACTCCCAGAATAGCTACTGGAGAAAATCCCTACATGTTAGCATTTGGTACTGAAGCAGTAATTCCTGCTGAGCTAGGTTTATCTACACACAGAGTTCTTAACTTCAATTCCCAAGTTAGTGATTTAATGAGAAGGCTGGACTTAGACATGCTGGAGGAGGTACGTGAAGATATGGCTTTAAAGAATGCAGCCTAACAACAACGGATTACACATTTCTATAATAATAGGGTGAATCCAAGCAAAGAGGGTGATTATGTTTTGAAGAAAGTAATTCAAAAGAACAATAAGTTGGAAGCCAATTAGCATGGGCCTTATCGAATTACGGCAGTCATCCGACTAAGCACATATTGAAGTGAGACTTTGAAGGGTGAAGAATTCAAGAACCTATGGAATGCAAAACACCTGAGGAAATACTATCAGTAATGTAATCATGATGTATTAAGTATATTTCAATATTAATGAGAATGCGATTTCCCCAAAAAAAAAATTCTCAGAGTACTGGTGTTATGGACTACATTATGCATGCATCTACAAAAATACCAAAAATGTTGGTCGGTAGCAGCAAAGGCACCAACAAAGTTGGTCGTCATCATAAAAATACCAACAATATTGGTCGGCGGCAGCAAAGGCGCCAACAAAGTTGGTTGTCGACACAAAAATACCAACAATGTTGGTCATTAACATATACCACCAGCTAAATGTTGGTCGATATTAATAAAGGCACCGACAAAGTTAGTTGTCAAATACATAAAAAACCCCGCAAGCTAAAACTGTAAGTCCCAAATGCTTGGTTAACGAAGACTCGGATGAATAATTTTCATCTAAACTAGGCTAAAAGATGGACAAATGTTACACTCACGCTTGGGAACCAAGGTAACTAATGAAATTACCTAAAAACTGTAGGTACATTAGTGGAATCATGGTGATGAGTTGGTAATTGATATAATACTTAGGATAATCCCAAGGATATCAATACAACTAGTGAAAAACTAAAGATTAAATAAAATTTGATCCATCCATTCATAGTCAAAGACTAAAAGAAACAGTCATATATGCAAAGATTGGCTAAAAGTTGATCCAATCATAAAATACGCTTTTCATTAATTAAATGATTACATATTTCTGCTTTAACATGCAGAAACAAAATACAAAGCCTTATTCTACGGGACGTTTTCCTTCAGCCTTAGGAACAGGATCCATGCCAGTTGGAGGATCATCCAAAGTATAAGGAAAGTTGATGAAGGTACAGTTCTTAAGAATCCTAGTATTGCTACTACTAGGACGATCAAGCAGATGAGGAGGTCGGACGATCTTTAGTTCATCATGTAGCTCGTAATCTCCTAAGTATTTTGAGATCAAGCATTAAGGTATACGATGAATAAGAATCCAGTTAACATCTAACTTGAATAGAGGATTGTCGAGCTCCAGCAAGCCTGGGTTATACCAATCCCACAAAAAGTTGTTATGATCCACCTTCATCACAATTAAAGCATTCATCCAACCCCATTTGTAGGACTCATTCTTGGCATGTTGAAGCCTATGATCAAAATTTCCCAGAGCTTCATTATAACCATCCATCCGAACTTCTTTTGGTTATTTGTGGAATTAAAAGGTTAATTTATCAACCTGGGACTGCAGTTTCTTCAATACTCCATCCTTAACCTCTAATTGGGAAGATTGAGTGGATAATTGTTCAGACAATGTCTATAACTCCTGGGACATCTTAGCAATAGCTCGATCTTTTGCTTTTAATTATGCAGCTTGATTGGCAAGGGCCTAATGGGTCCTAATTTCTTATATGGTTCCTCGGCCAGGCTTACTTCTTGCTCGGGAAGAAGATGTAGGCTTAATCTTTTTTAAGGCTTCCAATTCATCCCATAATGTTGCATTGTCAGCCCCTAAAAAGGAGTATCCCTCATTAGTAGTAGCAACAACAGTTTCAAATGCAAACTTCAAAAGATTCACTTCATCTCTTAAATTATTATTCTCCTCTTCCAGAAATTTAGCAACAGTTCTGGTTTCTTTAACATCAAGCTTAAGGAAAACTTATTTTTTATTGTAAACAGAAATAAAATTATCAAAACCCCGACCTACTCTTAAGCTTTGATATTTCTGCTCGTAGCTCTGGTGCAACAACACAGTGGATTCTTTATACTTTTCTTGAAGTTCTTGTATCATCTCATAGTAGGCAACATTATTTGCTACCTCCCGATCAAGTAAGGACTTTAAATACTTATAGGTTTCTTTAGCCTGCTCTGATGCATCATCACCGATCAACTGAATAATTTCTTCTTCGGATAAGTCCGTATGACCTACTTAGAAAAAGCATTACACTTCCACAGTTTCTCGGTATCATTAGAAGACAGTTATTCCATATTCACTATAAACTAGCAATAAGAAATAATCACCAATCAACAACAAGAATAGAGAATAGTTATAATCAACACGAGACAAAAAGGAACAAAAGTTTCTTTATTGATAACAAAGAGTTCAAGTATAATAAAGAGAAAAGAAATAAAAAAATAAAAAGGGCAAATATCGAACGCCGAAAAACTTTACACCTTCTCCCTATCATTTTCAACTTTCTTGTCCTTCTCAGAAGAAGGGACTACAGAATAGAGCGTCTCGGTTTTCTCGGTTGGAAGAAGATAAGTTTCAGTAATTTTAGGTTGGTCTGCAGCAGATTCAAACACTAGAGAAGATTTTCCAAAACCAGCTTCATCTTCAACCACATCCTCAATGACTGGAGGAGGACCATGAGTATATCTCTGAAAAAGTTCAGAGCCCTCAATAGTGTTTAACTCCTGAAGAGGAGCAACCCAACCATCTCTAAAAAAAATTGTTTTGCATACTTAATTTGAGCAGAGGCAACAGAAATGGCTTTGTTCCAGCCTTTGTCCCAACCATCATTGAAGGACGCATTCACAACAGACTTTCTCTTATATATGGTAGAGGATATAAGCTCTTCAGTAGTCTTAGCCCTGCGCTCAGCTTCCTCTACCTTACGCTTAGCCTCCTTCCCCTTGTGCTCAGCTTCTATGGCCCTACGCTCAGCTTCAAGGGCATTCTCATCAGACGTCTGTCGAGAAGTTTCTTCTGTCTTCAGTTTATTCACCCAAATACTCTTCTTAATTGTGATACGCCTCCTAATAAAATATAGGGCGATCAATCCTGTACCAAATTAAAACGTAAGTCTCATATGGTTCATTCTTAGCATCACTATCGAAAACCAAAATAATTACTAATAACCTATTAGGCTGGCGTCCAAATTTTATATTAACTAATCTTTTTAAACAAACCATTCAAATAAAACATCCACGCAGTTTATATCTATGAAACTGAAATGAAATAAAATAACCGAGCACTCGGTTTAACATAATACAACCAAATCAAATGCCGCACTAAAAGGCAGTAAAAGAATAAATGAATACGATTGAGCTTTCGGCCCGAGTGTTAATACAATGTCTTTGATCTAGATCACAAGAATAGAAGCGTCTAAAAATAAACCTTCATGCATCCACAGCTGCTGGAGCAACGTCTGACTCGAAAGGATCATCATCCAGGCATCCTTGTGTCTTGACACCTATATATATATATATATATAACAAGAGAGGATAAAATAAAGAAACGGGTCAGAGCCCGAGTTTGAAAAAATTTTGCAAGTGCATAAATGCCAAATTTAGAAATATGATTTATCTCATATTTAAATTGGTATCGCACTCCCATGAGATACTCCTCACCCCTCTACTAATAGTGCACTCCTATCGCGTCTGTTTTAAACTTACTAATTAAGGTACCCTGCCTAACTAAATGCTATTACCCAACCTCTAAAAGTCCTCCTACCAGAGCACTAAGAGCTAAACTTTTTCCCATTCCCAACACTGCTCAACATTCGTGCGTGGGGTGTCTCGCGAAGCGAAATCCAAACAAGGAACCCCCCCGATACACTACCACCTGGCAATGTTGATCATCGGGATTCATTAGGCCCTCGGCACATGCCTCACATATGTATCTCGTTGATATATAAATATATATATATATATATAGATAGATAGAGAGAGAGAGAGATAGATAGAGATAGAGAGAGAGAGAGAGAGAGAGAGAGAGAGAGAGAGAGAGAGAGAGAGAGAGAGAGAGAGAGAGAGAGAGAGAGAGAGAGAGAGATTACACTAGAACTTATTATTCCTTTTCACATAAATCCGGACATCATACTACCGGAAGGTGAATCACTTTTATTCAATCTTCTCATTTTATATAGTTTTACTATATATGATGTCTCATTTTCATATACAAGCAATATACTATACGTACCAAGTATAATAACCATCCCACCAAGCTATAACTCGAGGATGCAGTCTCTTAGTGCCTATCCGAATCCGAGTTCACTCACTCAACCACGGAACCAAGCCAGACTCACTCATGGTCATGGTAAAATACACAATGGTGGAGGCGGTCATATTTCCTCTGCAAGTGGAGTACACACATCGCACTCGAACGTGGGACAAGATGACCTGGGGATATACTCTCCCTGCTCCCCAAGCCAGGGGATTCACCCACATCGCACCACCTCCCCGGATCGCACTAGAGAAATATATAATCTAGCTGTTCCAACCCTACGCCAAAGGAAATCCCGTGGAACCAACCTCTAAGATACAAATATACCAATCACACGCAGATATATATATGTTTTCGTATCATATGATATATACTGTAATCACATTGTATATATATTCTACATCACTTCTCAAATATATATATATATATATATATATATATATATATATATATATATATATATATATATGGCTATAATTTCCAATCTCATATAGCGATAGCTAATAACCCCGAATGTTCCCATTCGTAATAATATTTAAGTATTCACACACTTACGATACTAAACCAAAAAGTATTCTCTCAGTTGATATATAACTTGTACCTTAATCACTTTTAAGGATTTATATATAAACCCCAATATAGAAACTCGTACTAACTAGATAAGTATACTATCGACTTATCTTAATTCCATAGGTATCGCAACACCTATAATAACCGTCGTCAATAGGCATATCGGGTAACCGTTAAATCATCTTTAGTCTATATCCCAAATTTCATTCTAGCTGCCTCATAGGATTTTCTCAATTAGTCAGCATATAATTACATTTTCTATGCGCATAATTATCTATATATAATCGCCCGCTGAGATACTCCATCGAGTGTTACTCGTCCCGAACACCCCTAAATATATTAGTCCTGGATTTTACTCACTTAACCCAAGGTATAAATTTTGCTCAAATAATAATTTAGAGATCCCCACTCTATTTTTAGGAACCCCAAATGTCTAATTCCTCAAATTATTTATTTTCCTCTAAAATATACTTTTAGTTCCACACGATTATAGCACCCTCCTAGCCCCCATAAATTCCCTCAAATGGATAGATATTAATTCCCTAAATGAATCTTTATTTCCTCAAATAAATAAGCTAGAAACAATTAAATTTGGAATTTATCCCATTTAAACAACACTAGCCGAAACTGTCAAAATTCCTGATCGACCCTTGGTCGTCGATCGATCGATCGATCCGAACAGCTTCTTCTCCGAAAAGTTATTTCGTCCATTAAAGCTTCCCCCAAGATTTTATCTACTCTCCTAACCTCCTCCAACCTCAATCAACGACATATACACACATAAAAAGGGTTCTAAACATACTAGAATCCATAACCAACAATAGATTTCAATAAATTCCTAGGTTTCCCAAATTGTATATTATTCGGGGTTTATCCTTCAAACTTCCAAAAAACCTGATTTGATCCACGAAAACCTATCCCGAAAATCTTTATAGTTATCCACTACCAACTATGATATGATATCTATGCTTGTAAGAGGGTACTTTAGATTATATATGGAGGCGTAACCCATGTTTGAGTATAGTAATGATAGACTAATTGGACAAAGCTTTGGATTAATGATAGGGCATGCAAACACAAACTTAATGAAGATAAACTCTCATAAAAGCTCTCGTGTATAACTCAGAAAGTGGTAGTGGAACTTAGAAGTAACTTGGCTAGAGGGAGAGAGAAGCAATCACCCTAGATACACCTCGGTAGGCAGGTATAAACACACCAAACACCCATATGGTTTGCAATAACTCTCTCTGAATGTATATTCACTCTAGAAAAAACTCCTCCACTCTTAAAAAAGAACATCATCTCCTCAAAGGTGGTTGGGGTCCTTAAATATCCTCCCACACTATCCCTGAGGAAACTCAGTCATTCAAGACTATAAAAGACATCCCTCATACTTTATGTCACAACATTAAATGCCTTATGCACTAGTTGTCTCCACGTCATAAACATTAAATGCCAAGACATGCCTTTTTGCCTAACCATTGTGTGTCAAAGGGGCTGTTATCGCAGAGGTAGCTCACCAACTGTGTGACAGCCCTAAATACCACGGTGGTTTACTGAAGTGCAGGTCTGACATTGTTTAGCTGGCTAGTGACATCACCAACAGTAGATGTGACATTAAGTAGAGGGTTGTTTGGTTCTCAACTCAACGCCCGATGGAAATCCAAGATACTCCGCCCGAGGTTCCACGGTCAGGGTCCCTCGGTGTTTTACCAGGTGTATCTAAGATGGTTAGGACAAGGCCTAATGGTGCCTCACTTATCAATCCTCTAAACCAGGTCCCTCTACAGTTCCCACGGCGAGGTCATTCGATAGAGCATGAAAGTTCTCCCAGGCCCTGCCAAGCCTGGTCTCTCACAAATACCATTTGACCTCACACAAACTCATTATTAATCTCATTACAACATTACAATTGTTATATCTTATATTCAACATAAACATAAATACAATATGACTAATACAATAAGCTAAAGTATAAGTTGCCATGCCAAACTGCATCGCTGAGTTATCGCGCTTGAGCTGCCACACTTGAGCTGCTTCGATTACTTAATCTCAATCACTTTTTCCAATTTAGGAATTATCCCTAATCTCATGATTACCTTCAAGCCCCCTCTACATTTTCCCCTTCGTGGAGAGATTTATTGGAACAATAAATGTTTGCATGAAACTTCTCAATTCGATGAACCTTCTCAGCGTGAAATTTTTTTAGCTTTCTTTTCCTCGTTAGAATTTCAACGATATAATCTCCTGGAAAAAGTAAAATTGTCCCCGATGTACCTGAGCCGAAGCGCCATTGTCATTGGGGCTTGGGAGAAAGGGCATCGCCACTTTTTCCTCATGCTGAACCTCAACCGTTCTAGCTTTACTATTTGAAATTCCCCCGAAAGGCCTACTAACCTTCTCAAATACTCATTTGGACTCCTGGTAAGTGAAATTCTCCTCGATGTAACTGAGTCACAATTTAAACAACGTTTGGACTTGTGGCGAGGGGACATCGTAGCTTTTTTAAATCATAGGGACATATTTTTCATTAGGTTTTAATGGA
Organism: Sambucus nigra; assembly: GCA_949130495.1. NCBI lineage: Eukaryota > Viridiplantae > Streptophyta > Magnoliopsida > Dipsacales > Adoxaceae > Sambucus > Sambucus nigra. The sequence continues at coordinate 119,745,935 of OX422213.1, forward strand.
TAAGTCTGACACCATTTTGGCGCCGAAACATAAACTTGGTTAAGAAGGCAACCCTTTCTATTCCCTAGTCATCACTTCGTATTTGACGTAGCACTGTCTTTTCAGCTATCGAAACACTTCTCGAAGTACCATGTGTGCTTTTGAAATGATTATAGGCGGCTTGGCACATGCGAGGGTGGGAAACTCAAACAGCAGGTTCTTAAAAGGGTTTAAAAGTTTCAAAAGTCTCTTTATTTCAAACTTTTCTCCTCTTCTTATTCTTCTTCAAGCTTTCATATTTCCTCAGAGATAGATCTTTGTGCGAACTCTGTGCGACCTCCATTACTACCCTCTTCTTTACTCAGTCCCTCCTCCTCTCATCTTTTTCACCACCACCTATGGTTGTGCACCTCCCTATTCATTTCCAACTCTTCTTTTACCAAACCTTTTCATATTGTTGTTGTCTGCAATGGCCTCTTCAAGCAAACCTTCCACTCCTTCCACCAGTGCTCCTCCTGCAGCTACCATTGTCACCGCCATTTCTGCTGCCTCATTGACCGCTGCTCATCAAGAATAGTTGTGTTTCTACCGTCAGTCCCCCATTTTTGGTGAAGGTGATGACTTTGTTGGGTTTTGTAAGAGTTGCATTTTTAACGCCAAGTATGATGCCAAGACGCTTGGTGATGAAGATGGGAATTCTGATGAATGGGCCTTCTACCTCCCGAGGGGACTCCTCGATTTTGTCTTGAGCGAGGGGACTTTCCATGGTCCCACGTCGATTTTGAAAGTCCTGGGGGCTCTCCTGCTCACTTTGTTTCTTGGAACTCTCATATGCAGAGTTCCCATGATGATACCCTTGCTAAGATTGGGCTTCATCGAGCCAAGTGGTTTGGTGAGTTCACCCTCTCCAAAAATAATGTTGCTCTTCCCGTTCTTGTATCTCGCTGGAATGTTATTACCCACATGTTCATCGCTTCATGGGGAGAGTTTAAAATAATGTTGGAGGACGTGTGCGAGCTCTTAGGCCTTGAGGCAACAGGTCATGAGCCCAATTCTGATGAAGCCCTGGATGCCCAAGAAACTGCTGACCATTTGGATTTGGACTGTAATACCAAAGGTGCATCGGTACTTCAAACAAAGATATGTTCGCTCCCCTTATCAACTACTTCTTCAAGGACCCTTCCGAAGGAAGTTCCTCTGAGGCTGCCCCTGGACAAGGTATATTGCTAAGATCTTCCTGCCAATATCCTTGTCATTCTTTCTCTCTTCTTTTTAACGGGAAAACCCAATGACCAGCCTCAAAGGGATCTTATCAACATACCCCTTCATTTGGACCGGGGTAAGCTCCCTCTGGCTGTGATCGCCTTGGGGTCCCTCTACACATGGCTTGATAGGGTCCTTTTTGACATAGAGCGATCTTTGGATCGTTACAACCTAGCCAATTTTTCCAACTGCATTCTCCTGACGGGTTTCCTTTATGTGCGCTTCCCGGCCGTAGCATCCAAGAGTAATCGTCCTCCCTCGGGAGAAATAATCTTGCCTCCTCGCTCATTTATTTACCACAAGAGACAGAGCAGAAAGGAGCTGACCTCCTTTATTGATGACTTTTCGAGTTTTGTAATGAGGCCCTATGGGGAGGACATTTTCCTCTATACTTGTGATTTTTTCAAATATGGGGCAAGAGTGGTCCAGCTAACCACCGAAGACCTCATTACTTAAGACCCCTCATTGGTCGTTGTGCTTCTATTTTTGCCAGGATACCTTCCCTCATACACTGAGTGGGGATACACCAGCGAACATTACAATCCCAGCAGATGCATTCGTCAATTTGGCTTTGATCAAGGGGCTCCTCGCCCGGTGTTTCAGTTATCTAACTCGAATGTGTCTTTTGGCGAAGCATGTTCTCTATTCTCCTCAACTGCCGCATGGGGAATGAGTTCCACATTGGCTGGGCGAGTCACCATCCCCAGAATCACTAGGAAAGGGGACGTAACCTCTCTATTTGCGACAAGGTATTGGCCGAGGCAACTGGCCCAAATTACTAAATTCATCGAGGGTGATCCCGTGTATCCTCCAGTTCTTTCATTTTCTGCCCTAGAGTTAGGTTTGAAGGGCAATTCCGTTCTCGGGGTTGAGTTCCCTCTAAGCCAGACCCCCAAAGAACCTCCCACAAAACTTCCTCCATATTACCCCATGATCCCTGTTACCACACCCAAACCAAAGGCCACTACGACCCCCAAACCATCTGCCCCCATGGCCGAAGCTGCCACGGGAGAAGGGTCTTCTCAGCTACCTGCTAAGAAGGCCAAGAAATCCAGGTCTAAGAATTCTAAGGCCCAAGGTCAAATGAAAACTCCATTGGAGGTATTCCCAATTGCCTCCGTTCCCCCGCCTATGTCTCCGAACCTGGCAGAAAAGATGAGGAGGCAGGTGGAGGCCGAAGTTGCCCGAATAAACACTGAATTCCAACATCGCACAGTGGTCGTTCCTCCTACGGATACATTCTCCAAAATCGTGGTTGATCCTAGTGAGCCACCGAAAAAAAGGAGAAGAAAGTCAAAGATTCCTGAAAGTGGTGGTGCAACAGGCTCAAGAAAGAAAATGCTGGGTACTAAGTCCCAGAAGAAGCAGACACTTGAGAGACCTTTATCACCAGCTCCTTTCGCTGGTGTCTCCTCGCCACCTTTGCCCGTGATTATACCTTCTTGTTCTCCCTCTGAACCTGAGGTATGTGTGCATTCTTTATTTCTCATTCTCCTTCTTTTAACATAGCGCCTTTACTTATTGCTTGATAACTTTGGTGCAGGGAGTTGAAGAAGCGAGGGTTAGTCCTCCCAGTCCCCTTAGTCCCGCAATAAGACGTTTTATGGGGGAACATTGCAGTACCCCTCTAGACACTGTCGGCCTTCCATGTTCTCCTTTAATAAGCCTCACCTATTCGTGTCATTCATCCTCTTATCGGAGCAGGGATGCTGCCACGGGTGCTGTTGAGATGTACGACCCGCCCGAGGCAACTGTTCCATCTTCCTCTAAGTTACCCTCGGAGCGAGAGGTCTCTCTGCCCCTTGTTGTGATCGAAGAGAGAGCCCCGTAGGTAAATTTCTTCCCAATCCTTACGTCTTTTATTTGTCCCATTGGTTTACTCATCAATTCAAACATGTTGGGCTATTCTAGGTGGAAGTGACGTCGCTGATAGCCAACATTCTCCATCCTCCTGCATTGACAAGACCTATTAATATAGTTCCTCTTTTCAGTGCCATAACGGGGGTAAGCTAGGTGGATTTCTGTCTTTTATCCTTTTGTGGTTACTCCTTCTGTCTAACACTTGTCTTTACATTTACAGCTTTCTCCAAGTCTTTCTCCGCCCTTTATATTGAGTGGCCTTACCCCTCCCAGGCCCAGGTTGATGTGGCTGCTCTCGTTGGGGCATCTCTGTAAGGTCCAACATCTCCTTCTGATGAAGCGACCATGTTAGTCATGGTACCTTATGCCAGTGAGGGGAGTGTGCTTACCCTTGAAGCTTCTACATCCAAGGGCTCCGTTGAGGCTGCTGAGGTAATGAGCCCGCCTCCCACGGTTTCTAGCATTATGTCTCCCGTGGTAACTACCCCTCTCGCTCCTGCTGCTGCTGAGGTACTTCTTTAATTTCTCTGTATTTCTCACCTTCTCAAAATCCACCTGTATAGGTGACTTAATCAATGAAAACACTTGTTAAGGTTTTTTTCATAAACTCCACCTATAATCGGTGACTTAACAATGAAAACACTTGTTAGGATTTTTCCTCATAAACTACACCTATAACTGTGGCTTAACAATGAAAACACTTGTTAAGATTTTTCTCATAAACTCCACCTATATCGGTGACTTAACAACGAAAACGCTTGTTAAGATTTTTTCATAAACTCCACCTATATCGGTGACTTAACAATGAAAATGCTTGTTAAGATTTTTTTTCTCATAAACTCCACCTATAATGGTGACTTAACTATGAAAACACTTGTTAGGATTTTTTTCTCACAAACTCCACCTATATCGGTGACTTAACAATGAAAACGCTTGTTAAGATTTTTTTCTCATAAACTCCACCTATAACGGTGACTTAACAATGAAAACACTTGTTAAGATTTTTTCATAAACTCCACCTATATCGTTGACTTAACAACGAAAAAGCTTGTTAAGATTTTTTTTTCTCATAAACTCCACCAATAACGGTGACTTAACAATGAAAACACTTCCTAAGTTTTTTTTTCTTATAAACTCTACCTATTTCGGTGACTTAACAACGAAAACGCTTGTTAAGATTTTTTTCTCATAAACTCCACCTATAACGGTGACTTAACAATGAAAACACTTGTTAAGATTTTTTTTCTCATAAACTCCACCTATAACGGTGGCGTAACAATGAAAACACTTGTTAAGATTTTTCCATAAACTCCTTGTTTCCTCTAACTGTTTTCAGGTTGCTCAGGAGGATTCTCCACCTGTTCCCTCACGTATTGCCTCGCCCCGTTGTGAGCCTGTCGCTTCCGAAGGAACTAGCCATGATGATCAAGGTTCCACAACAGGTGCTGCTATGGAGAACGAATCTGGGTACGAGCTTCCTCTGCCCGACTCGGCTCCTCACGCCTTCTGCCTAATGGTACTCTAACGTTCTCCCTAGATACCTGCTAATCACCGTTTGGTAATTGAGCAACTTGTGAGCTATCATCCTGAAACCTTCACGGTGAACTGCCTTCGTTCAAATATCATTTATGAGCTACCGGCTTCAAGGCATGGCCACTGTTATTCCTGAAATTGCCAATACTCCAACTGCCAATGTCACCAGACCCCTCCTCAACCGATTCCTAGGTTATCTGAGGGAGTTGGGTCGTGACGGGTTCCGCTTTGACTATCTCATCGCTCACTTGAAGACTTTGAAGAGCCAGCGGTTGAACAGCCAGAGGGAGCTCTTATGAAAACATCGGGAGAATCAGCTAGAACAACCCGCTTAAAATAATAACGGGTGGCCAGCCCTATACTACTTTAATTCAAGAATCTCACATGGCCCAGTCTCAACATCAACTGACGATACTAAATAATATAAGACTAACTACCTGAAATCATATCAGCGAGATGTTAAAATTTAATAAAACATACCACAAACCACAAACTAACACTATAGAACTACTAACAAAGGTAAAACATACACGAGTACATGATAAATGAAGTGCTGGAATAAAATGAAATGAGTATAGAGAAATGAATATACCCGAATAAGTTGTCGGGTCACAGACAGTGCAATAACTGAAATGGAAAAATATAAACATATATAAATATCCCTTGGGTATAAACTCGATATACAACATGAGTCCTATCTAGATATACAAAGAGATAGGAAGCGACTACAACTAAATCCAGCAACAGTCCGCACCTGTTACGGCTCCCACGACTCTGGATAGAAGAGCATCCGGCATCCATCCGGTAGGACACTTGTAGTAATATATATACATGCAGGAGAGAAATATAAACGGGTCAGAGCCCGAGTTGTAAAAATGTTTAGCAAGTGTGTTAACCATGCATAATAAATATAAATGCACTTATTTCATAATTTAAGTTGAGTCGCACTCTCGTGAAACCCCAACTCACCTCTCATCTAACAGCGTGCACCTATTCGCGTCCTGGAAACTTAAGTAAGATACCCCATCCATAAGGACAACCTAACTTACTGCCTATACCCCCAAGACCTGCCTTCCTAACATAACCCAAGAATCTTTCCCATTCCAATTACACTTAGTTATTTTTACACATAAATGCCATATTAAGCTTAATTGATTCCGGTTTATAATTTAATCAATTATAATTATTAATACTTTACCCATTTACATTCGGTTTGAATCATATGATTTAATCTCTAAATAACAGGCATACAAATTAATAAGGACAAAACTTCTCTCCACTCTCAACATTGCACTACGTTTCGTGCGTGGATCGTAAAGCGAAATCCAAACAAGGAACCCCTCCCCCCCCAATACACTAATCCTTAACAATGTCGATTGTGGGGATCTATTATGTCATACACACAAATACTACTACTATAATTTATATTACTATCTAAGAACAACCTCCAAATCTCCAATAATATCCTTAGGACGATGTAACCGAAATATTCCTTAAATGCGATACATCAACCCCCAACAATCTAGTACACCATAATCACCCAAGGTGTACACCATAGAAATTTTATATCCTTTCTCCAATAGGATATATAAATATATACATTTACTCTAAACATATATATAGATACAATCATTCATTCCCATAGCCAAGTGTACATACCACATATGATGTACAATGGCCATTCACATAAAATAACTGACTATATATATCGCCAATATATTGCACCATGCTATCATCTTCCTAGTGCCCGAACCACGTAGCATACTTTGGATCACCTGGCGGGGCTAAACGACACCCATCCTCGTGATAACTCACACACACAACGTTCGGGAAGCGGTCATAGTTCCTAACTGACAATGAGACGAAACATACCCACCACGTCTCATCCCAAAAAAAATGTAAATCACATAATAACACAATGGAGGACTATGAGCTGGGGAATATACACACTCTGATCCTCGAGCCAGGGTGCTCACCCTCATCGCAGAAACTTCCCAATGATAGCTTGTGCGGGGTATTCTTAACCATACAAGTATATATATCATTCACATGCACAATATATATACATCCATATGATCCCATCATATAATTAAACCATCACATACGGTTTAGATATTTTACAACATGAGTATACACATATATCCATATCTATACAATTTTATATATATATATATATATATATATGTACATATATATATATGTACATATACATACATACATACATATATATACATACTATCTCTCATTGTATGTATGAAGCTCATAAACTCGACTATTAACATCCCAAAATCCTCACTATAATGGCCATAACTCCAATCATAATAGCTTAATTCGTTATGTGAATACGATCCCTCACTTAAATCATATTCACCCATTTTTCCTTATAATATAAATAATCTTCCAACATAGATACATATCCAACATTGAGGTTATTACCCAAAGTTTAGTGTAGGCAACAATCACTACATATCGCATCGATATCCGAAAGTACCTCAATATCTCCATCACTAATGTCGACTATTGGTATGCACATAACTAATAGTCTAGGAACCTCAAGCTTAACTCAAATTCATTTCAAGTATTGGAATCCCAATTGTTACTCCCACACAATTATATGTATAAAACTATCCTGACTAGAATTACACTACACTTATTCTAGTTAATAGCACGATCCAATCATTCCCAATTTCGCCTACCATTCAATTTCTCTTATGAACCCTTAATCCTATTGCATTACAGTTTGTTCCTTAATTTAAACATTTCTAAGGATGCATGACCACTCTCTCTCTCACTCACTCTCTCTGTCTCGTTAGCCCCCATTTATAACTTAATAGAATTCTATCGCTATAAGGATTTGACTTGAATATCGGCCCAAAATTTCCCAACTTACCCTCACAAATCTCTCTCTAAGAGATCTTAACTTCGTATAATATCTAGACTCACTTTTGATCTATAATTAGGATTCCCATCCCCAATGAGGTTTTCCACAATCTCCATACACACACACAACTCCAATGCTTACACATAAACATATACCTTCCTTAAACTACTTAAAAAAGTCCCCATAATCATAATAATTGAGAAACCCCATATAAGTCTCCAAAACATAACTCTTACGTCATAAAAGAAGGCCCCACATCAACAAACCCAATCAAAAAGGGTTACAAATCATTCTAGAAAAATATAGCAAAACTACCCTTTTTCGAATCGATTAGGCCCCAGCATATCGATTCGGTCCAACCAGACCTGTAAATATGCTACATATCGAATCGATTCGGTCCTAAAGACCTGAGGCTTCTGCAACCTGGTGAATCGATTCGCTAGGGGCGAATCGATTCGGCCAGTTCAGAAAGCCACGAAAATGGCTAATTTCTCCGAAACCCAAAATTCCCAAAACCCAGATCATACAACTTCTACCCAATTATCCTCAACCCAGATATGTTACCAACATCAAATTTCATCCTATATCTAGTTTCATCAAGTTATATTCCTTAAACCCATGTGTAAACTTCATTTTCAAGATTGAAACCAAAAACTTAGGTTTTGATAAATATACTCAAAAATCCAATTTTCTTATCCACAAATTATGAAATGAAATACAAAAATGAAATATTTAGAAAAATTAAACACTTGCCTTGATTTCGTAGAGGTTGGATCGTCCTCATGATTGCAGTTGGGCCAGAAATCTCCAAGCTTTTCTTCCTCTCTCTCTTCCTTTCTTCTCCTTTCTCTTTTCTTTATATTTCTTTCTTTCTCTAAATGAGAAGGCCTGATCTGTATGCCTATAAATCCCTTAATACAATAAACCTAGTTTTAAATGTTAATACACACTTTAAATGACTCGTTTATTCCAATTCGAGCCAAACATACTTAAGAATAATCCGGAACCGAAACAAAATCCAATGACAGTCATTTTGACTATCTCGACCCATCCGAAACCAATGGCACACTCAGAATTATCATTTGGAATACTTAACAATGTCCTAAATTTTTGGACTTCAAATTCCAAATTCCAAAATTCTCTATTTTTCCCAAAATTTTATTTCTCAGTCCCAAAAATCGTGGGGTGTTACACTCTTCCTCCCTTACAAGAATTTCTCCCGCGAAATTTAGGATATGCCTAGGAATTCAATCTCGTCTAGTCCTTGCATATACCCTCTATATCCCTATACCGATCCTTCCTAGTTCTCACCTCAAACCATATAGATTTTAAAAATCAAACTAACTACCCAGGACGCCCATACACCCTGTACCTGAGCTCAACTCGTAAAATAATAACCCGGATCTACAAGCCTCAAGTCGTAACGTAATTCTCAACAACCCAACCTATAGCAACGTATTAAGTATATAAAAGTTTGAAAGTCCCAATGGTTGAACTCTTCTCAATTACTAACACTAGCTACATTCATGTTGGGAAGGTCTCGCAAACGAAATCCAAACAAGGAACCCTCCCAATACACTACTATGTAGCTATGTCGGGAATTGAGATCAGTTGAACCAGGGTTAAGGTTTTATAAAATATTTTCATATTTTAGATATTGCCCGAAGGCCCATGTAACAATATAATATAAAATAATTCCATGTCTTTTGACACACCAAACAAACACATTATGTTTAGGACACAAGGGCTCAACAAATACAATACTCTAACCAATACCTAGTTCTCAAAACTAGCACAACTATGAGCTAAATTCTCCACTCAAAATAAATCCACTAAACTCTAAACCTCTCAGTTATACAATTCCTATATATTACATCAAAGCATTTTCCACAAGGTAAGTCCTCCTCTCAGTGGAATACCACAAGTATATGCCCTAGCATATCAATACAACAATAACATAATAACCACTACCCAAAAACCTAAACAACCCACACTTCCAGAAATCAATAGCACAACTCTCTACTATCTCTTCACGAGACGGTCTACTATCTCCAAAGGTGCCATACAAAGGTCGTACTTGCTCACTCCTTCCTCCAAGGAAATTTTATACACCCTAACAGTGTAGAGGCTAACTATTCATCATACCTTATGCGCAACGTTACCAATATCGCATAAAGCGTGACTTAAACCCAAAGAAAGGTATTCTACCTTATACTTCCATAATCCAATGGTTTTACCTCATCCGAGAATCTCAATTCAAGGTCCTCTACTTCTTCCAGGACAATAATTCTTCCTAAACCTATTTCTCCACAAGATAAACATCTTCCTTAAAATCCTTCCTAACCATGTTGAAGGACAAAAGCGGTTGCGACCCCCGATAACTCCTTCATTCATACCCAAAGAACCCAAGCTTCCAAACTTCTTACTCCCTCTTCACGAAGGCGATACTCCAAATAATGGGACAACGACACACACCTCGCCTCGGTAAAGGTCACCAACACCAGGTTTCCTAACAATTCTTGACTAATTCCTCAATCTAAACCTCCCGCGGGCTTCATTATTCTCTCCTCATTAGTACTTACCTTATCGATCACGAAACTCTCCTTCTTATCTCTGACCAAATCACGGAAAGAAATACCTCAAATCAAGGCGTACCCAAAATCTGTTATGGGTATTACATCTCTCATATTGCACCTTCCTAACCGACTTATTCTCGGTGACGTCTAAAACGAAAGCAACTGTGTCAGAATGTCATTCGAACGAGTACATATCGCGAAAGAAGATATATATAGGGAACACAACAATCCTACTAGTAGGGTTTTATGTCAACAACGTCAATGGAAGAACGTAGAAAACTCGCACAGATCCTAAAGACTCTAGAACCTGATGCTCTGATACCATCTGTAACAACCCGCTTAATATAATAACGGGTGGCCAACCCTATACTAATTTAATTCAGGAATCTCAGATGGCCTAGTCTCAATATCAACTAACGATACTAAATAATATAAGACTAACTACCTGAAATCATATAAGCGAGATGTTAAAATTTAATAAAACATACCACAAACCAAGAACCAACACTATATAACTACTAACAAAGGTAAAACATACACGAGTACATGATAAATGAAGTGCTGGAATAAAATGAAATGAGTATATACAAATGAATATACCCGAATAAGCTGTCGGGTCACAGACAATACAATAACTGAAATGGAAAAATATAAACATCTATAAATATCCCTTGGGTATAAACCCGATATACAACATGAGTCCTGTCTAGATATACGAAGAGATAGGAAGCGACTACAACTAAATCCCGCAACAGTCCGCACCTGTTACGGCTCCCATGACTCTGGATAAAAGGGCATCCGGCATCCATGCGGTAGGACACCTGTAGTAATATATATATATATATATATATATATATATATATATATATGTGTGTGTGTGTGTGTGTGTGTGTGTGTGTGTGTGTGTGTGTGTGTGCAGGAGAGAAATATAAACGGGTCAGAGACCGAGTTGTAAAAATGTTTAGCAAGTGTGTTAACCGTGCATAATAAATATAAATGCACTTATTTCATAATTTAAGTGGATTCGCACTCTCGTGAAACCCCAACTCACCTCTCATCTAACGGCGTGCACCTATTCGCGTCCTGAAACTTAAGTAAGTTACCCCACCCATAAGGACAACCTAACTTATTATAGGCATGGCCTATACCCCCAAGACATTCCTTCCTAACATAACCCAAGAATATTTCCCATTCCAATTACACTTAGTTATTTTTACACATAAATGCCATATTAAGCTTAATTGATTCCAATTTATAATTTAATCAATTATAATTCCAAATACTTTACCCATTTACATACGGTTTGAATCATATGATTTAATCTCTAAATAACATGCATACAAATTAATAAGGACAAAACTTCTCTCCACTCTCAACATTGCACTACGTTTCGTGCGTGGGGCGTCTCGCAAAGAGAAATCCAAATAACGAACCCCCCTAATAAACTACTCCTTGACAATGTCGATCATGGGGATCTATTATGTCATACACACAAATACTACTACTACAATTTAGATTACTATCTATGAAGAACCTCCAAATCTCCAATAATATCCTTGGGATGATGTAATCGAAATATTCCTTAAATGCGATACATCAATCCCCAACAATCTAGTACACCATAATCACCCAAGGTGTACACCATAGAACTTTTATATCCTTTCTCCTATAGGATATATAAATATATACATTTACTCTAAACACATATATAGATACAATCATTCATTAACATAGCCAAGTGTACATACCACATATGATGTACAATGGCCATTCACATAAAATAACCGGCTATATATATCGCCAATATATTGCACCATGCCATCATCTTCCCAGTGCCCAAACCACATAGCATACTGGGGATCACCTGGCGGGGCTAAACGACACCCATCCTCGTGGTAAATCACACACACAATGTCCGGGAAGCGGTCATAGTTCCTAACCGGCAATGAGACGAAGCATACCCTCCACGTCTCATCCCAAAAAAATGTAAATCACATAATAAAACAATGGACGACTATGAGCTGGGGAATATCCACACTCTGATCCTCGAGCCAGGGTGCTCACCCTCATCGCAAAAACTTCCCAATGATAGCTTGTGGGGGGTATTCTTAACCATACAATTATATATATCATTCACATGCATAATATATATACATCCATATGATCTCGTCGTATAATTAAACCATCACATACGGTTTAGATATTTTACAACATGATTATACACATATATCCATATCTATACAATTATATATACACATACATATACATACATACATCTATATACATACTATCTCTCATTGTATGTATGAAGCTCATAGACTCGACTATTAACATCCCAAAATCCTCACTATAATGGCCATAACTTCAATCATAATAGCTTAATTCGTTATGTGAATGCGATCCCTCACTTGAAGCATATTCACCCATTTTTCCTTATGATATAAATAATCTTCCAACATAGATACATCTCCAACATTGAGGTTATTACCCAAAGTTTAGTGTAGGTAATAATCACTACCTATCGCATCGATATCCGAAAGTACCTCAATATCTCCATTACTAATGTCGACTATTGGTATGCACATAACTAATAGTCTATGAACCTCAAGCTTATCTCAAATTCATTTCAAGTATTGGAATCCCAATTTTTACTCCCACACAATTATATATATAAAACTATCCTGACTAGAATTACACTACACTTATTCTAGTTAGAATCACGATCCAATCGTTCCCAAATTCGCCTACCGTTCAATTTCTCTTATGAACTCTTAATCGTATTGCATTACAATTTGTTCCTTAATTTAAACATTTCTAAGGATATGTGACCACTCTCTTTCTCTCTCTCATTAGCCCCCATTTATAACTTAATAGAATCCTATCGCTATAAGGATTTGACATGAATATCGTCCCAAAATTTCCCAACATACCCTCACAAATCTCTCTCTAAGAGCTCTTTACTTCACATCATATCTAGACTCATTGTTTATCTATAATTAGGATTCCCATCCCCAATGAGGTTTCCCACAACCTCCATACACTCACACAACTCCAATGCATACATATAAACATATACCTTCCTTAAACTACTTAAAGAAGTCCCCATAATCATAATAAGTGAGAAACCCTTTATAAGTCTCCAAAACCTAACTCTTACGTCATAAAATAAGGTCCCACGTCGACAAACCCAATAAAAAAGGGTTACAAATCATTCTAGAAAAATATAGCAAAACTACCATGTTTTCTAATCGATTCGGTCCCTCCGAATCGATTCGGCCCCAACAGCGAATCGATTCGGTCCCAGCAAATCGATTCGATCCAACCAGACCTATAAGTTTGCTACATACCGAATCGATTCGCTAGGGGTGAATTTATTCGATCCTAAAGACCTGAGGCTTCTGCAACCTGGCGAATCGATTCTCTAGGGGCGAATTGATTCGGCCAGTTCAGAAAGCCACGAAAATGGCGAATTTCTCCAAAACCTAAAATTCCCAAAACCCAAATCATACAAGTTCTACCCAATTATCCTCAACCCAAATATGTTCCAAACATCAAATTTCATCCTATATCTAGTTTCATCAAGTTATATTCCTTAAACCCGTGTGTAAACTTCAATTTCAAGATTGAAACCAAAAACTTAGGTTTTGATAAATATACTCAAAAATCCAATTTTCTTATCCACAAATTATGAAATGAAATACACAAATGAAATATTTAGCAAGATTAAACACTTGCCTCAATTTTGTAGAGGTTGGATCGTCCTCGTGATCATGGTTGGGCCCAAAATCTCCAAGATTTTCTTCCTCTCTCTCTTCCTTTCTTCTCCTTTCTCTTTTCTTTCTATTTATCTCTTTCTCTAAATGAGAAGGTTTGATCCTTAAGCCTATAAATCCCTTAAAACAATAAAACCAGTTTTAAATGTTAATACACATTTTAAATGACTCGTTTACTCCAATTCGAGCCAAACATACTTAAGAATAATCCGAAACCGAAATAAAACCCAATGACAGTCATTTTCACTATCTCGACCCATCCGGAACCAATGGCGCACTCAGAATTATCATTTGGAATACTATAAAATGTCCTAAATTTTTGGGCTTCAAATTCGAAATTCCAAAATTCTCCGATTTAAATAAATTTTATTTTTCCCAAAATTTTATTTCTGAGTCTCAAAAATCGTGGGGTGTTACATCAGCGTGTCGAGGAAGCTAAGTTGGACGAGCTAGCACCTCTCCTCAAATCCATTGACAAGGAGGTGGAGGACCTCGAAGAAGCTCTGCGTACGGCGAAGTTGAAATGAGAGAAACTCCTTATTGAGCGCACACTGGCGCAAACAAGGTTGGAGGTCTCTATTAACGCCCAACGGTCTTGCCAAGCAGCTTATTCGGGGCTCCCTGGAGATTTATTTTCTTCTCCTAATCTTTGGTTCCTTCTTGGTGAATGAACTTGTGTATATATTTTTCTTTTCTTATCATGTAATTCTTGGGCAATAGCTCCCAGTTTTGTAACGCCCCAAAGTTCATGAATGGAAAAAGATACTTATTCCCATGCCATTTCTTTGTGTTACAACTGTTTACATAGATTGTGGAATGTAAAGTTATGTAGTTCTTTCATCTTTAATTGAATTAAAATAAAGAGAACATGCATACTCATCAAAAGAAAGAACTTGTGTATTTATAACAACAGCCAATTAAATCAGTGGTCAGACATAACTGCCTACACATGATAAACCTTCAACCACTTATTGTTAATCTTAAATGGTTTATCTTCTTTCATTTTTTAAATTAAGCAATAACCTGAGTCATGAGCCTCCTTTATGATGAAAGGCCCCTCCCAATTCGCTGTAAACTTAGGTAGGGGAAGCCCCCTAATATGTTTCACTGTTGCCTTTAATATGACATCTCCCTCCACGAATTTCCTTGGTCTCACCAAGTTATCATATTCCCTGGAGAGCTGGTTCATGTACATTTGAAAGTATTGCATCGCATTATCTATGTGTTCGTCCAACACTTCCCACTGCACGTGTCTATTCTGAGGGAGCATGCTACTTCGCAAAGCATATCGAGCCGAGGGAACTTCTAACTCTACCGGGAGAATTGCCTCAGCACCATAAACAAGAGAGAATGGTGTATACCCTGTAGGTTTCCTCTTAGTCATCCGATAGGCCCATAAAATGGTTGGTATCTTGTCATCCCACGATCCTAGGAAATCCTCCATCGTTTTAGCCAAGATATTAACCAAAGTTGAAAGAGTGTGCATGCGTTCAAATACAAAAATTATCTAATTAATCACGGTTTCATCCCCATTAGATCCTAAACATGCATCTAGGTGTGATTGAATAGGATGTAAAGCATGTAAGAACATTCAAACACACATGTGAGGAAAAATCCTCCAAAGGGGAAAAACCATTTATTTTCACTATAATATTGTAACATACAATTTCTCGGATTACAATGAAAATACAGTGATACAGAATTACCCGCAGGTGTCGGATTTATAGTCGACAGATGGAAGTTTCCCTTTCCAGGAGGGCAGCAATGAAGAAGAAGAAGAATGGTCTTCTCCACAAGGGTATGAACAGATACACGAATGTGTTCTTGGGTTGCAAATGGATTCACAAAGGATTGGCAAAGTTTGTGTGAATCAAAACATGAGTATTGGGACTCAAAAAGGTGAAGACTTGAGGTATATGGACTCTCAAAGTTGTCTATGCAAGACTTATAAAATAACTCCCCCGAAGTTGGTATTTATAGGGAAACAAATGAAGAGTTCCATATTTTCAAAACTCTGAAATTCTATCCAGTGTCCGGTACCCCTAACCGGTTCGGGTATCCTGCGAACCGGTTCGCCCCCCAAATCGGTTGGGCCCTCGGTTCGGAAAAAATCACTGGTCAAGGGGATTTGAACACTTAGCATTTTTCCCAAGTCTTTTCTTGCAAATCTCCCTATTTTCAAATGGCCATAACTTGTTCACCATAGCTCAAATTGAGGTGCCATTTCTTCCAGTATCTTTGTTACGACAAGCTCTTCAACTTTCCAATTGACCGGTTCTCCGGACGGTGGCTGTAAAATTACCAAATTGCCATTGAACTTCCCTATCAAGCCTTGTTGCACTGTTTTGACTTCTCTTGCGTACCACTTGCATTACGAGCCTAAAATCATGGAACGTGAAGTCGTTGAGGCAGATGAGGGACACATGATGGAGATAATAAATGCTTGATTCCCAAAATTCGGATTGAGGCCGTCGTATGAGATTGTTTAGAGACGTGCCAAATGTAACGGCGTACGACATAAATAAATGAAACATTGTGGCAGATGAGGGACACATGATGGAGATAATAAATTCTTGATTCCCAGAAGTCGGATTGAGGTCGTCGTATGAGATCGTGTAGAGACGTACCAAATGTAATGGCGTACGACATAAATAAATGAAACATTTCGGACATGATAAAATTGTTCTTACAAAAGTCTTGTTAGTCACTTCAGCTTGACCGTTCACCTTTGGGTATGCCACCGTCGAAGTATGATGGATAATGGAGTATTTATCTGTGAGCATCGTTACCTCTGTATTAACGAAAGGGGTTCCATTGTCTGAAAGGATAACCTTTGGAATCCTAAAATGGTAGATGATGTATTCTCTGATGAAGTTGCTCACTACTCTCGCGGTTGCCCTTCTCAGTGGTATCGCCTCCGCCCACTTCGTGAAATACTCCGTTACCACTAGTATCCATATCTTTCCTCTCGACGAAGGGTGTATTGCCCCAACCAGGTTGAACGCCCAAGTGTGAAAAGGATAAGGCATCGCTAGGGAGTGAAAGTCCACTGATGGGGCATGGATCATATTTCCATGAAGCTAGAAAGCCTTTCACCTTCGAACGAACACAACAGAATCTTTCTCCATCTTTGGCCAATAGTACCCCAAAGTCATAAACTGATCATATAGCTTGGCCACTCCTATATGAGTTGGATCGTGCCCCTGTTTGAGAACATTGACCGCCTCTTCCTTGGTGATGCAACGCAATGGCCTGTTAAAGTATCCCCTTCGATAAAGCTGCCCCTCTTGAACATAGAACCTCGGGGCCCTTCGTCGGATTCCTGTTGCATTAATTTTCTCTATTAGGATCACTACATCCTTAATGAAGTCAATATAGGGTTATCTCTAGTCAGGCTGAGTCTCCACGAAATGACATTCTGCTGCCTCGAAGAATAATTGGCATTTATCGGACTTCCGTTATAACTCGGCTGCATCCTGCTTCATGCTAGGCCAGAAATACCCCTCCCTTTGAATTTTTCTATAAAGGGGGATCTCAGTCATTTCACAGTGTTCTTCGTATGTTTTCTTCAATCTCTACCCTACTTCTTCTAGGTCGATGCACCTTGAAAGTCATCCTCCTATATTTCTGAAGTAAAGGTTTCCCTGATTGGTAAAGTACTGGGCCAATTCTCTGAGCCCCATCATTCCTTCACCAGACTCCAATTACCTCTTAATCTCTCCCCCCCAGTCCGCATCCTCTTCCATCGGCAAAATTGACTGTACCATCGAAGGAACTGTTCTTCGTTAAATCATGATAGTATTCATATCTCTCCTCATTATCATCTTCTGGGCAATGGTGGCATAGGCGTCTGGGTGATGGTTCATCATTCTACGCTGCTTTTTTTATCTCAGTCCGATGGAACTAGCTAAGGAGCCTCTGAATGATCGTTTTGTATGGTGACAGGCTCATGTGTTTCAACGTGTATCCTCCATTCACTTGCTGAACCACCAAGTTTGAATATCCCTTGATGTAAAGTGAACGGATCCCTCTTCGAAGAGCCTCTTGCAATCCCAACACCAATGCTTCATATTCTGCCTCAGTATTAGAGCAAGGGAAATCTAACTTGTAAGAAATGCAAATCTCCTCCATTCCTTTCGAAAGAATTACCCCTGCTCCTCCTTTCTTTTTTGTCGATGACCCATCAAACTGCATTGTCCATTCTTTATCCATTGCATCTAGGTGATTGGCCTGCAAGTCATCTCCTGGAATGCTTTCTTTGGGAGGCTTAAATGTTCCTGAAGGGAAAATACCCAATAGATCAGCATACGCCTGGCTTTTAGTTGTGCGAGTAACCACGCACTTTAAGTCATATTCAGGGAGGATAAGGAACCATCAATTTTCCCTACCAATCAATATAGTTATTGCAAGCAAATACTTAATGGGATTACATCTCGTTATAATATGAATTGTAAAAGACAGCATATAATGTCTAAGTTTTTGCGCTACAAATACTAAGGCTAAATAATGCCTTTCTAAGCTACTATATCTGACTTCTGGCCCATGGATGATCCTACTGAGGTAGTAAACCGGTCGTTCTTACCCGTCAATCTCTTATGCCAGCAAAGCTCCCACAGACCTCGTGGTGGATGTGAGGTACAGCTGCAATGGTATCCCTGCCCTTAGGGGAACCATGGTCTGTGGTGGCATGAGCAGCTTCTTCAGTCCATCAAGAGACTCCTGGTGAATCACCTCCCATTTTAACTTTGTGTTTTTTCGCAATAGATGCATCAACGGATGTGTTATTTTGGCTAATCTATTCATAAATCTCCTAAGTTAGGAGACTTTACCGAGGAAACTCTTCAGCTCTTTCGCCATTCTCGGACATGGCATTTCAAAGATCGCCCGATGTTTATCCTGGTCCATCTTCACCCCTTGTCGATCAACTACAAAGCCTAGGAATTTCCCACTTGTCACCCCAAAAATGCACTTCAGCGAATTCATCTTTAGTTTAAACTTCCTGAAATATGAAAACACATTCCTCAAATTGCTCAGATGAGACTCCTCCTTCCTCGACTTGATGACCAAGTCATCCACATAGAATTCCACAGACTTGTGAAAGAAGTCATGGAAAATGTCCATCATTGTTCTCTGGTAAGTTACCCCATCATTCTTGAGTCCAAACAGCATCACTCTGTACATGAAGTTACCCAACGGGGTTCTGAATGCTATCTTTTTTGCATCCGAGGGGTCCATCTTGATATGGTTATACCCCATATACCCATCCATGAATCTATACATCTCATGACCCGTCGCTGCATCTATCAGTCTATCGATGGAGAGTAGAGGGAACTCATCTTTGGGTCAAGCTCTGTTTAAATCTCTAAAGTCCACACAGATTCTTATTTGATTTTTTTCTTTCTTCCCCACTGGGATAATACTGGATACCCAAAGTGGGTGCTATATCGGTGTAATAAACCCTGCCGTTAGTAAGCGTTGAACTTCTTCTTTGATCTTTAAATCTAGTTCAAGCTTTTACATTCTTGTTTCTTGTTTTACTGGAATGGTTGAAGGCATTATGTTCAACTTGTGACAACTTACTTCCTCATCTAGCCCCTCTATCTCTATGTACTTCCACGTGAAGACATCTACAAATTCCCGAATTAACTTAACCAAGGCCTATCGTTTCTCTTTACTGAGATCCTTTGAGATGAAGATGGGCCTTGGGTCTTCCCCTTCTTTTTCCAGGTTTAACTGCTATAGCTCTTGTGCCTACGACTTCGGTCGATCCGCTATGTAATCTGGTTCCTTAGCGACTTCCTTCATAAATTCCTATATGCTGGAATTGTCTATCGCCATAAATTATCCCATTTGATCTACCAAAAAGCATTCATATATAGGGTCAACCTCATCGTCAACTTCCTGGGCCGCCCATTCACACCGTTATAATAGATACACCACATTTCCTTCCTCGGTAATGACCTTCTTGCACTGTCTGCCGGTAGTAGTGACTTCTTTCCTCTTCTTCTCTCTAGATGCTTCGGCCACTCTTTTTCCTGAGAACTTACTCAGCACACTTTGTCATTGGACCTCGTGTTCCATCGGATCCACTATGGGCCTTATCCAATCTTTGAGCTGCTCTGAGATGACTTGGGGCCGAGGGACCGCCTGGTGAGTTTCTTCGGTCATTACTCTTGCGCTGCTCACAACCTCTTTACTATGCTCGTTCAAAGACCCCATCCATTCTATGATTGAGGGAACCCATGCTCCCTCCATCCTCCTCGTTAGGACCCAAACATCTTCTTCCAACTCATTATAAAATGTTGCATCCACCAAGTGAGCTTCCTCAATAGCGAAGGGCCTCTTTGTAGCCCTAATGGTTACCTATGTCCCCTTAATATTCGCCTTAGCCCATTGGTGGTACGTACAAGGAACTAACCCTTGGTTGTGCATCCACACCCTTTCTATTAGCAGATGATAGGAAGTTTCACTCTCTATCAAGTGGAAGTTTATATGGGAACTCAAATTTCCCATCACAATCCCCACATTAACATATCCAATGGATTTGGAAGATTGGTTATCATACCCCGAAATTACCAAAGGCATGGGGACCAACCTTTCTTCTGAAATATTGGCTGCATGAAAGGAGTTAATTGTCACGATATTAATGGAAGCGCCCCCATCCATGAGAGTCCTCGTAAAACTAAATCTGTTGACACTGGCAGTCACGTATAATGGCATGTTATAAGGAAATCTCACAGCACTATCGGCATCGTTGAAATTCACCTCTGACATGAACCTCCTTACAAACCTGGCCATGGGTCCCTTCCATTTTAGCGAAGGGACTTCATCTTTCCTCTCACTATCTAGTATCGCCTGGGTTATTTCCAACTTGCTTTCTTTTCGAATCCCCACCTGGTCGAAGAACCAGGTGAACTTCGAGGATTTTGAAACTGAACAGTACAGTAGGCCCGGATCTGCTTCCTCACCTTCAATGCTGTACACATCCTCCATATCCTTGGTGTTTGCTTCATCATAGGCCAAAACTATGTTAGCCATTCCCTAGGTACAAGTCTCCAAAGTTGCTTCATACTCTTATCTCTTTCCTCTCTCTGCCTTTTTTATCGTAGGACACCATGAGATTGGCCCCATGTGCTCGTAGTGGGTTGTTATTGATATTATGTGGAGAGATTTGCAACGTCCCTGCCTTCACGTACTTGTCAATAATTCTTCTCAGTGTGAAGAAACTTTCTGTTGGATGATGGATCCTCCGATGAACCTGGCAATACTTTGGATCCGCCTTCGTTTCCGCATCGGGCTCCCCAGTGGGAACGTCCTTTGGCTCATAGACCATTCCCCCTTGGACCATCACATTGTAATAGTTGACAGCTTCTTCTATTGTACAAGGCAATGGTGGTGGGTCTTCCCTATCTCTTCCAAACTTCCTATTATTGTCCTTTTTTGGTGCTTTGCCCCTATCTCCCCCTCGGTGTACCCTACCCGTAGAGGCTGAGACCTCCCCCCCCCCTCCCCCCACGGGTTGCATCGACTGCCTAAACATCATGGGCACTACGACCGAATTGGGTCGTACCACCAAAAAGATATTTCTCGTTGCTTTTAAGAACGCCGTAAAAGTCCCTCGCGCGTCTCATTAATAAGATGGCAGATGTACTCAGGAAGCAATCCCTTAGCGTAGATCTGTAGTAACTTGGATTCTTTGGCCTCCTCCCTCACGTCAAAGGATCTTTCTCTGAATCTTCGAACATAGGCCACCACTTCTTCCCCAGGTCATTATTTTTCCCTACCCAGTTGAGTCAAAGTAAACTCATCTTTCGCCGGAAATAACTTCTGGACAAACAACACGCGCATCTCTTCCCATGTAGAAACGTTATTGGGAGCCAAATGGGAATACCAGGTATATGCTTTATCGGCCAAGGATTTATAAAACTCCCTCAACCTAAGCATTTTATTATTACAATGCGCCCCCAAATTTTCAACAAAATGCTTAATATGCTCCTTCTGGTTCCCACCCTTTCCCGTGTAGTTTTAAAAAATAGGTGGAATATAGTCCTTTGGATTGGGCTCGTTGTTATATTCCTGGGGATACAGTTTTCGAAAGTCATCAAAAATCGAAACTACCTCGCTAGCAGATTGCGAGGAAGCCTGCATGAATTTCAGCATCTACTTTTGCATCTATTTTCTCATTTCCTCCATGGGCGATGCCACTGGGGCAACAATTAATGGAACCACGGGATGAGTGCCCGATGCAGCTGGAGCAGGCGCCATAGTTGGGGTCGTCGATACTCCTGATGTTCCCCATGCTGGATTCATAAAAGAGGGTATGATTGTTGGGACCGTTCCCGTAAGACCTGACCCTGATGGGGCCGTTAGAGCTAACCCTAGTGTTATGAAGGTGTTAACCTCCAATCCTCCCAGCATAGTTGAAGCTACTGGAGTTTGCAAAAATTCATAAAACTTGCTCATGAGGAGTGCGGCCTGAGTGGGTCCCAACCCCGCACTCGTGGATGCTTGTGTCACCCCCGAAATGCCTATCATCACCGAAATCGGAGGTACCTGTACTCGAGGAGCCCCATCCCTTAGGGCCTCCAGTTCTCTCGCAGCTTGTTCTTTATTATGTTGGATGTCATCAAAATTGATCCTTAGATTAGCATTATCCTACGCCATACTCCTTACTTAAAAGAATGCCTCCCCGGCAGAGTCGCCAAATGTAAGAGGGTACTTTA
This sequence comes from Sambucus nigra, assembly GCA_949130495.1. Taxonomy (NCBI): domain Eukaryota; kingdom Viridiplantae; phylum Streptophyta; class Magnoliopsida; order Dipsacales; family Adoxaceae; genus Sambucus; species Sambucus nigra. Next base: position 119,768,523 of record OX422213.1, read on the forward strand.
GATTATAGATGGAGGTGTAACCCCTATTTGAGTATGGTAATGATAGGCTAATTAGCCAAAGCTTTGGATTAATGATAAGGCATGCAAACACAAACTTAATAAAGATAAACTCAGTTTAAACTCACAAAATCTCTCGTGTATAACTCAGAAAGTAGTAGTGGAACTTAGAAGTAGCTTGGCTAGAGGGAGACAGAAGAAAGCACCCTAGATACACGTCGTTAGACAGGTATAAACACACCAAACACCCTCAAGAATCTTTGTCAAGTATTAAAAACTTCGTAATAAATAACAATGATGAGTGAGTAAACCCCTTTGGTTTGCAATAACTCTCTCTGAATGTACATTCTCTCTAGCAATAACTCCTCCACTCTTCAAAAACATCATCCTCTCCTCAAAGGTGGTTAGGATCCTTAAATAGCCTCCCACGCCATCCCCGAGGCAACTCAGTCATTTAAGACTATTAAATACATCCCTCATACTTTATGTCACAACATTAAATTCCTGATGCACTAGTTGTCTCCACGTCATAAACATTAAATGTGAAGACATGCCTTTTTTTCCTAACCAGTGTGTGTCAAGGGGCTGTTGTCGCAGAGGTAGCTCACCAACTGCTTGACAGCCCCAAATACCACGGTGGTTTACTCAAGTACAGGTCTGACATTATTTAGCTGGATAGTGGCATCACCTACAGTTGATGTGACATTAAGTAGAGGGTTGTTTAGTTCTCAACTCAACGCCCGATGGAACTCTAAGCTACTCCGCTCGAGGTTTCACGGCCAGGGTCCCTCACTATTTTATCAGGTGTATCTAAGATGGTCAGGACAAGCCCCAATGGTGCCTCACTTCTCAATCCTCCAAACCAGGTCCCTCTAAAGTTCCCACGGCGAGGTCATTCGATAAAGCATGAAAGCTCTCCCAAGTCCTGCCAAGCCTGGTCTCTCGCAAGTACCGTTTAACCTCACACAAACTCATTATTAATCTCGTTACAACATTACAACCGTTATAGCTTAAAGTCAACATAAACAGAAATACATATGACTAATACAACAAGCTAAAGTATGAGTTGCCACTCCAAGATGCCTCGCTGAGTTGCCGTGCTTGAGCTTCCATGCTTGAGCTAATTCGATTACTTAATCTCAAACACTTTTTCCAATTAAGGAATTATCCCTAATCTCATGATTACCTTCAAGCCCCGTCTACAATGCTTAAAAGAAATAATCAAGTAAACACTTACCTTGTGGATAAAATCCGACCACCTCTAGTCAAATCCCGCAGAGTTTAGCTGGAACCTCCCTTTTCTTCTTCCATTCTCCTCTTCCTTCATTTTCTCTCTTTTTCTTTCCTTTATCTCCCACTCTTGTGCCTTTTATAGGAGAGAATAAGGGTTTATCCCTTATTAACCCAAAAATGACTTGTTTACTCAATTGCGAGTCCCTATTAGTCCAAAAATTACCGAAACGTAAACACTACTCCCGGATACTCTATTCTGACTATCTCGGCCATTCCAAAACCAACCGCATACTCGAAATCTCCATCTGAGTCACTTAACTACAATTCACTAATTAAACCCAACACATCTTAATACGGGTTTTTCACATGAAATATTATCCTTTGTCGCTTTACCCAACAGCGACTTGTAATTAAAATAATCCGACTTATTTACTTAATCCCAAAAGTAAATGTAACACACATCGAAAATCATCTAACACTCATAAATTCCAAAAATTATTATTCAGAAAATTTTCTCAATTCTCCAAATTACACTCACTTATGAAATTTAAATGTCCATAAAAGTGTGGGGTATTACATTCTCCCCCCCCCCCCCCCCCCTACAATCGAATTTCATCCCCAAAATTCGGATACGACTGGTACCACCAACCTAAGACCACTACTCATACTACATCCTACACAGATAAGTCGAAAGGTACAAATCCAAATGGTACCCTACCATATCCTCATTCACGGTACCCACCTATTTTAAGGCTTATACTCTAACGAACTAGCTTAACCACAAGCTTATCTAAATCTCTAAATTCTAACGCACTACCTCGGTCGTAAGGTTAACTTTAACAACGTCACATCGCACCTAGTGCTTCATGGCTTCATATAAAGGAAACGAGCATATAATCGCCGCTCTAATGTATAGATCCGACCTGAGGGCCATGACTTAAAGCGTCCACTCATTTACAACAAGACACCTAACTTCTTTAAAAAAGGAAGTTACGTTAACACTCGACTACCCCCGCCATCTGATTGCTTATTTTAGGTGTACTAACTCTTGTTGCACCTACACCATTGGGTTGTCGCGTGCCTCCTACGACTTTCGATCCGTTAAACTCCAAATGCAAATCCATTTTAACTGCTCCATAGCATATTCTCCAGCTTTATATATTACGCCCCTTCTATTCCGAACGATATATAAAACCAACTTACCAAGGTGCCCATACACCTTTTTATCCGTGATTATCTACACAACCAACGTAAATGTCCAACACGTAACACTCTCTCAAAACAATGGGCCTTATTTCTTCGGCCTCGTACGAACACCTGGGTTTTTCCTAACCCGAGAAAATTCCAAAATTCCATTCTTCCTATAACAGCGCCACTAGTCCTACTGGCCTTACTTCCTAATAACCCTACGATCAAAGTGTTTGCAACACACGTAAAATGACAACTATCCTAACTATATCCCTAATGCCCAAGACCTCTCTCAACTTTCGATATTCTCTCGATTTTATGTGTGGGATGTCTCGTAAAGCAAAATCTGGACAAGGAACCCTCCCATTACACTACTCCCTCGCGTCATTAGTCATCAAGATATAACGGTCTAAGTCACACCATCGGGACGTTCTAAATCATACCTTGCTAACCTACTAACGTACTTCTACCACTATGTCATTCCATTTTGGCGAAATGGAAAGTCTAACTAATCTGGGCGCCTACTTTCTGCCAAAGTGTTACTAATATCATACCCAAAACATACCATCTCAAAAAAATTCCTTTTTATCAAGGCCTGGCTACAAGACTTAAATCAATTTCCTTAACCTTACCTCACCTGCTTACTTACCATGTGGGAAACATTTATGTGCTTTTCCACAACACATGTACTTTTTATTAGCCCTTAGTCATCACATGGCTCTCAGCTAATATCACCAAAACCAACATCCTAGTGTACGATAACACCTCTCCACTCCCAACGTCGTTAAGGTTTGTGCGTGGAGCATCTCGCAAGCGAAATCCAAATAAGGAACCCCTACTATACACTACTACTTAACTTTGTCGGTCGTGGAGGTATGTCAACATAAAACATAAAAAAAAAAATTATCCTACATATCCCCATGCACTTAAAGTCATGCCAGTGAAACATCTACTCACTGAAGTTCCACCCAGATGCATAATAAAGGCAAGCTCAACCTGTATCCTGGTGAGATATCGCAACAACAATCGGTTCCACCCTGGAATCGAGGATACGATAGTCTTGCAATCACTAGTCTGCTATCGCTCCGATCATTCACAAACACATATTGTACTCAGAATAATACCATACTCGTATAACACACACAAACGAGTAGTATAAACCAGATATATACTCAAAATATCAACACCCACTTTTATAGCAAGTGAATGAAAATAGAACTCCGCTACCGTGGAAAAACATATATACCTACACTATATAATTTTATCGATACCGCCAGTAAACTCAAATCACACACGAATCTAGGGCAATTAAAATACTGTGAATCAATCTTGTCACACGAAATATACCTCCTCCATCTGAGGTAAAACTCATAACAACAACTTCGCCAACTTTCCTAGCTACTCCAAATGGTTCCCGAACATGATACAATTTCCCTAACTGAACCCCAAAACTACATTAACCAATGACCCATCTAGTCACCTTACTCGTGTCCTTTAATTCCTACTGGCAAGGACTAACTAAGTAGTTCTACATGACACATTACAATTATTCCCCATCTCTGGCCACTCTGACCATGTTAAGGTTATCAGTATCTGTGACACCCCGACTAATTAAATACCGGGTAGCTACTCCTTTATTAGATTAATACAAAATGCCAAGTTGGTTCAGTTAATAGCATCACTGTCGAAAACATTTTAATGATTACTAACCACCTAGTATATAAAAAGTAAGTTGCCCAAATTTTAATTTAAGTCTGATTAACATGCAATAAAAGAATAATGGAAGAACAACATAATCCATTCACCATAACGAAGTAAATGAAATAACCAACAAATAATAATAAGTCCGGAGGAAAACTCCTCACAACAATCCCACAACTGAAAATAATATGACAAGTCTAAATCCTGAATTAATTACATGCCAGAAGTCTGAATAACTGAAATAAATGAACTGTCTCTAAAAGAAATGGGCGGCATGCCCTACAACTGATAAATACTCAATATCGAGTCAAGATAGATGAAGTGTCTACAAGCAAAGTCCTGTAACTTCCACAAACAGCTACAGCTCGTCACCTGAATGAGGATTCTAAGCATGGTGTCCTTGTGGCTGGGCACCTAAAATGGTTTTTACAAAAATAGATTTGAAAGCAAATGGGTCAGAGCCCGAAAGTGGAAATCATTTTAAAAACAGCATGTGTTTTAATAACATTAAAACATTAAATGCAAAATACATGTTAGGACGTGCACTCACATGAAATTCTCACCTCTCGACTACATGTGCACTCCTAACGTACCATACCCATCTAAATAACATACATATCTAACCAAACCGTAATAAGTTCTACCCCTTACTACTCGATTCCCATATTACATTCTAGCGTTATCAATTAAATAGAGGGTTTTACTTAAACTCAGGTTCTCAATTAGTAATACAATTCACTATCGGTTAACCCGTTATGTTTTCTCAAAACATTACCATAATTATATTCACAATATCAACATGAAAGTTCCCATTAATTAAGTGTATATTATTCACGTCATAAATATACAATACAAGGACCCCGAGACTATGCTGCGGTGCACACATACTCTTCTATCCATCCCAGTACATCACGTACATAAGGATCACGCATTCCGAATCTCTCAGGAATCGTTATCAGATAATAGCAAATCACAATACAATGGAGGCGAACACAGTCACATCAAATGGGTCACGCACATACCTGCGCTCCCACGATCAGCAGACTTATTAACATCCCAATAAGTCCTTCTCTGACCTATGTTCTCGAGGTGCCAGTCTAAATCCGGGCAACACAAGGATTAGAGGGCCCTAAGCGAATGTAAACCTCCCATGATAGCAAGTATGGTAGGTATGTCATACACAAGATCATATACATATACTAAGTATGCACACATCTTAGTAGTCACCATAATATTGTTGTGGTATACTTCTCATTCTCGTACCGATATATAATGCTACACAATTTATATGTTCCCGGTTAATATAATTATTTAGGCCGTCAATAGTTCTCGCATCGTAATAGACACTCACGTCCTAATTCATAACTTCCCTTAGGTTCAAACTACACTTATAGGTTTTACTCCTCATTATATTCCAAATATCCCAAATATATCAATTAATCCACAAGGAAGTGTTATCTCTACATATAAGCAAGGTTACGGGACACTCGGGATCAAAACAGGCTAAAAAGCCCAAACTGTCAGCTCGTTAGAAGTCTCGTTCGAACGAGGTTGTTCGAACGAGAGTTCGTTCGAACGAAGTGGGCCTTCTAACGAGATCTCGTTCGAACGAAAGTCATCGAACGAACCTCCCTCTCATTAGAAGTCAAACTGTCAACTCGTTAGAAGCCCGTTCGAACGATCTCGTTCGAACGACCTGGGCAGGTCTTCTAACGAGTGGCCAGATTCGAGCCCAGATTTTCCTTAACTCGTTTTTCCATCTTTTCTTCCACTTTAATCTCATCTAAACATCAATCCAACAATTGTACATGGGTTCTAATCTATCCTAAACATACTTAGGTCATATATTAACGTCTATATAGGGCCAATTCTTCCTAAACATTATTGAATCATCAAATCCCTCCATTTAACCCCAAATCACATGAACATGAACCCTAAAATTCTTAAATCCCCAATGAGTCTAATTAAATCCGTTTTTGTTTCATCCAAAATATATTATCATCAGATTAATCACCTACATACAGTTCTACATGCAATTCCTCATCAAAATATAAGTTTCAAATTCCAATTTAATGGGTTTTCATTAATCTCCCAAGAACAATAAAAATTTTGTCAATTACCTACGCATGGAAGTAACATTCTTTGTAATAAACGAAATTAAACCACTTGCCTTATTTGCATCTCTGATTTTGATGTTGAAGATCGAATAGTTCTCTCTCTCTCTCTGCAGAATTTCTCATATCTCTCTCTTTTTCTCCAAGCTTTTCTTCTCCAAAGTGACAATGGTGGCTAGGGTTTTGTTTTAGGAACTTTTGGGACTAATTCTAATAACCTCCGTAGCCCATAAGGTCATAAGGTGTAGTTAGTGGGTTTAGTGGGTAATTACCAAGTCAGATTTAATTCCTAATTTTCGTTGGTTTTAATTCCCAAAAATTCAAAATTACCAAACTACCCTTTTACGTTGCCGGTATGGCCTAAAAATGCCCTGGGACCCAAACTCAACCCCCGGCTAGTGTTTTCTGACTATCTAGACCCTTCCGGACGCGTTGGCGCACTCAAAACGACCATACGATTAATAGAAATAAAATTCACTATTTAATTAAATAATATTATTCTTGACGCGACTGTCACACGCGTCTCAACAAAATTCCCAAATTGCCGTATTTCAATCTCACGACAAATTTCATAATTCAATATTCATATATAATCATATATGCACACTATAATCAAATACCAACTCGCATCTCGCTAGTATTTTTAATCCGGATTAATTTCCAATTAATATAAATTTAATTCAATTAATCCCATATATAAATATCACAAAAATACGGGGTATTACATACTTCCCCCCTAATAACAGAATTTCGTCCCGAAATTCGGAACTAGAAAGTACCTGGTAAGAACAACTCTGGATAACATTCGCGTATCTCATCCTCGCGTTTCCATGTGGACTCCTCAACATTATGATGTCGCCACTGAATACGTACTAACGGAACTATCTTTGACCACAGATTCCGCTCACTTCGGTCCAAAATAGCAATCGGCCCCTCCTCGTAGGAGCTATCAGGCTGTAGATCGATGTCCTCCAAAGCAATATGAGAATGAGCCAAATCGTCTCTAAGATATTTCCTTAGCGAGGAAATATGAAACACATCGTGAATACGATGCAAATGCTCCGGTAATCCAAGCCTATACGCAACCGGTCCAATCCGCTCAATAATAGGAAATGGTCCCACATATCTCGGTGCCAACTTCCCTTTCTTCCCAAAACGCATAATCCCCTTCATAGGAGATACTCTGAGCAAAACTTGGTCCCCCACTTGGAACTCTCTGAAGAACCTCTTCGCATCAGCATAGCTCTTCTGTCGATCCTGAGCTACTTGAATGCGACTCCGTATCAATTATATCCTCGTCGAAGTATCCTGAATCACTTCCGGCCCAAGTAGTTTGTTGTCCCCCACCTCCAACCAACATGTTGGGGAACGACAAGGTCTACCGTAGAACGCCTCAAATGGAGCCATGCCAATGGTGAACTGGTAGGAGTTGTTGTAGGCAAACTCCACCAGTGGAAGATACTGCTCCCATCCACCCCCAAAATCAATGATGCACATACGTAGCATGTCCTCCAACATCTGGTTTGTACGCTCGGTCTGCCCATCGGTCTGCGGGTGATACGCCGTACTCAATCGCAATTCCGTGCCCATGGCCTCCTAAAAACTTTCCCAAAACCGTGAAACAAATATCTTGTCTCGGTCAGACACGATATTAAGGGGCACACCGTGAAGTCTCACTATCTCTGAAATAAAGAGCTGGGCATACTGTCCCATAGTGTAGTCTGTCCTTACGGGTAGAAAATGAGCGACTTTGGACAACCTATCCACAATTACCCAAATGGAGTCGTGACCTCTCTGCGACGTAGGCAACCCCGTGATAAAGTCCATGGATATGCTCTCTCACATCCACATCGGGACCTCCAATGGCTGTAGAAGTCCTGCCGGTCTCTGATGATCCACTTTTACTAACTGAAAAGTGGCGCATTTAGAAACAAACACGGTAATATCTCTCTTCATCCCGCTCCACCAATACTGTCGTCTCATGTCTTGGTACATTTTATCCCCTCCGGGATGTACCGCGAACCGTGAGCCGTGAGACTCTGCCATCACCTCGTGCCGCAATTCCTCCCCTTCTGGAACTACCAATCTCCCATTGAAGCGTAATCCCCCGTCTGAGATAATGGTATGGGATTCGGCTCCCTCTGCTAGTAATCGAACTATCAGCTCCTGACAGAACGAGTCATCTGCTTGTGCCTTTATCACTCTCGTGACAATCTACGGTGTAACAGTCATTACCGACATGAATGATCGGGCCACTGCATCCTGGTGTCCCAATTCTTTCCACTTGGCCTTCCACACCCCTGCCTCCTCATCTACTGGCCTACGACTCAACGCGTCTGCTACCACGTTAGCCTTCCCCGGGTGATACTGGATATCAAACTGATAGTCCTTCACAAACTCAAGCCACCTTCGTTGCCGCATATTCAACTCCTTTTGCATGAATAGGTACTGTAGTGACTTGTGGTCCGTGAACAGTCGAAACTTCTCCCCCAAAAGGTAATGTCTCCAAATCCGAAGGGCAAATACAACTGCCGCTAACTCCAAATCATGAGTGGGGTAATTCTTCTCATGAGGCTTAAGCTTACGGGAAGCATAAGCTATGGCTTGACTCTCCTGCTGTAATACACCTCCAAGTCCTTGCAGGGACGCATCGGTGTAGACTAGATACTCAACTCCCGGTCTCGGCAATGCTAACACAGGTGCTGAGGTCAACTTATCCTTCAACTCATCAAATGCCAACTGACAGGCATCACTCCAGAGGAATGGCACACCCTTACGAGTCAGATGTGTCAAAGGACCCGCTATCTTTGAAAATCCCCGAATGAACCTCCTGTAGTATCCTGCTAGGCCCAATAAACTATGGATCTCTATCGGTGTCATGGGCTATCCCCACTCCCTCACCGCGGATACCTTCCCCGGATCAACAGATATCCCCCGATCAGAAATAATGTGCCCCAAAAATTGGACCTCCTTCAGCCAAAACCCGCACTTCTCATACTTTGCATACAGCTCGTTCTGACGTAGCGTCTGCAAAACTTGCCTCAAATGCTCGGCGTGCTCCTCCTCTGTCTGGGAGTAAACCAGAATATCATCAATGAGGACAATGACGAGCTGATCAAGGAACTCCCTGAACACCCTATTCATCAAGTCCACAAACACTGCTGGAGCGTTGGTCAAACCAAAAGGCATAACTCGAAACTCGTAAGAACCATATCTCGTTAAGAACGCAGTCTTTAAGACATCCTCATCCCTGATACGCAACTGATGGTATACCGATCTCAAATCAATCTTTGAGAAGAAAGAAGCTCCTCTCAACTGGTCGAATAAGTCATCGATTCGAGGCAACGGATACTTATTCCGTATCGTGACCTTATTCAACTCTCGGTAATCCACACACAATCTCAGTTAACCATCTCTCTTTTTCACAAACAACACAGGGGCACCCCACGGCGAAGTACTCCTCCGTATAAACCCCTGACCCAACAACTGCTCAATCTGATCTCGTAGCTCTCGCATCTCTGCCGGAGCCATACGGTACGGTTCGCTTGCTATAGTTCTCGTATCTGGCAATAAGTCTATGACAAAGTCTATCTCACGACTGGGGGGTAGGCCTGGTATCTCCTGAAACACATCGGAATACTCCCTGACAACTGGGATCGAATCTAAAGGAATCACAACCTCCTTAGAGGTATCCTCCTCTATGTAGTACAAATGAGCGGTCGAACCTCCCTCTGGGCGAGGCATCGCCACTACAAACATCTCTTGCCCCGGAATGGCAAAAACAATGCTCCCACCGAAATAATCAATCATGGCTCTATAATCAGCGAGCCAATCCATACCGATAATCACATCGTGCACATGCATATCTAATACCAACATGTCTACAGGTAATACCAAACTACCAATCTCTACCCCCACTCCCCGGCATATAAAGAAAATAAGCGACCCACTCCCCAATGGTGAGTCTACACACGTCACTGTGCTCTCTGCTGTGGCTAACAACCCTAAGGCTTTCGCAAAATGTGTAGCTATAAAATAGTGTGTTGCCTCCGTATCAAACAAAACCCGACCCATAGTACCATGGATAGGAAACATACCCTCAATCGTGGGTGGTGCCTGTGGAGCTGTTGCCTGGTGGATGTTATAGACACGTCCATACTGCAACTGCCTCTGCTGCACAGGAACTGCTGGAATGGCTGGTAGTACTGGCACCTGGGCTGGAGCTGGGAGGGCAGGTGGAAAAAGTGGCCTCTGTGGCTCATGTCGAGCACCTTCCTGCTGCTGCGGGGCCCTGCCCTTATCGGGACAGTCCTGGCGTTTATGGCCAGTCTTACCACAAACGAAACACTTCCCTGGGAAATTCCCCCCTCTATGTCCCTGCTGTCCCCGGCCTTGGTGGCCGTTACCGTTCCTCCACTGGCCCTGCTAGCCCTGCTGAAATTGCTGTTGACCATTCTGACCCTACTGGTTCTGATGGCCGTTCGGACCCTGATGGCCCTACCGGAAACCTCCCTATCCGTGCCTGAAGTTCCCCGATCTGAACCTCTTATGATCCCCCTGCTGGGAACCCTGGTCACCCTGTCTCTGCCCCTGAACAGATTGTGCCCCATTGGCACCATGTCCTCCAGTCCTGCCCTGATGGCTGGACTCTCCCGATCTCTTTCCCTCAGCCATGTGAAAGCGGTGATCCTGGCAGTGTAACAGTGCAGCGTTAACCACATCAGAGTAAGTGGCCAATGATAGGTTCCCCAACAAATGCTGACGGATCCTCCAAGTCAACCCGTCTATAAATTTCTGTATCTTCTTCTCTTCCGTCAGTATCTCATCCGGTACAATGTTTAACAGATTAGTGAACTCAGCCTCATACTCGGCCACAGTCTTACCCTCCTGTCGAAGGCTCATCAACTTCCTCCTCATTTCCGTGTGAACAGCTGACGGAAAGTACTTGCGGTCGAACCGCACCCAAAACTCCTGGATAGTGAGAGTATCTCTCTCCTCCACGGTGGTAATAGACTCCCACCACTGCAGTGCAGACCCCACTAGCTTAAAGGTAGCTAGTATCTGCTTCTGAACCCCTGTGCACTCGTACATCCTCAAGTGCCGCTGAATGTCTTTCCTCCACTGACTAGAAGTCACAACATCGGAGCTACCTGCGAACTCCGGAGGATGTGCTTTCTGAAAAGCATCACGTACACGTTCCCAAGCAGACGGGAATGAATATGCCAGAACTGGCGCGGCTATCGGCGCCTGAGGTGGTGCCTGCTGAACTACGGCTAGTGCGGCACTTACGGCCTGGGCCACAATGGCTGCAACCTCGGCGGCATTCATCGTGCCCTGAACTGGTGCGGGCTGTGGTTCTGGCATTGCATCCCTGGGAATCCTTTGCGCACGTCGTGGAGGCATTCTGAAATAAGAATAAAGTTTATAAGTTCGCAGTTATAAACTTGAAATAGCTGAAGAACGTAGCATAAACAAAAGAATACAACAGTCCTAAAATATAGGGCTCTACATCAAACAAAACTCAGCGAAAACATAATAAGACGTACAGATCCTAAAGGACACTAGAACCTGATGCTCTGATACCACCTGTGACACCCCGACTAATTAAATACCGGTTAGCTACTCCTTTATTAGATTAATACAAAATGCCAAGTTGGTTCAGTTAATAGCATCACTGTCGAAAACATTTTAATGATTACTAACCACCTAGTATTTAAAAAGTAAGTTGCCCAAATTTTAATTTAAGTCTGATTAACATGCAATAAAGGAATAGTGGAAGAACAACATAATACATTCACCATAACGAAGTAAATGAAATAACCAACAAATAATAATAAGTCCGGAGGAAAACTCCTCACAACAATCCCACAGCTGAAAATAATATGACAAGTCTAAATCCTGAATTAATTACATGCCAGAAGTCTGAATAACTAAAATAAATGAACTGTCTCTAAAAGAAATGGGCGACATGCCCTACAACTGATAAATACTGAATATCGAGTCAAGATAGATGAAGCGTCTACAAGCAAAGTCCTGTAACTTCCACAAACAGCTACAGCTCGTCACCTGAATGAGGATTCTAAGCATGGTGTCCTTGTGGCTGGGCACCTAAAATGGTTTTTACAAAAATAGATTTGAAAGAAAATGAGTCAGAGCCCGAAAGTGGAAATCATTTTAAAAACAGCAAGTGTTTTAATAACATTAAAACATTAAATGCAAAATACATGTTAGGATGTGCACTCACATGAAATTCTCACCTCTCGACTATATGTGCACTCCTAACGTACCATACCCATCTAAATAACATACATATCTAACCAAACCGTAATAAGTTCTACCCCTTACTACTCGATTCCCATATTACATTCTAGTGTTATCAATTAAATAGAGGGTTTTACTTAAACTCAGGTTCTCAATTAGTAATACAATTCACTATCGTTTAACCCGTTATGTTTTCTCAAAACATTACCATAATTATATTCACAATATCAACATGAAAGTTCCCATTAATTAAGTGTATATTATTCACGTCATAAATATACAATACAAGCACCCCGAGACTAAGCTGCGGTGCACACATACTCTGCTATCCATCTCGGTACATCACGTACATAAGGATCACGCATTCCGAATCTCTCAGGAATCGTTATCAGATAATAGCAAATCACAATACAATGGAGGCGAACACAGTCACATCACATGGGTCACGCACATACCTGCGCTCCCACGATCAGCAGACTTATTAACATCCCAATAAGTCCTTCTCTAACATATGTTCTCAAGGTACCAGTCTAAATCCGGGCAACACAAGGATTAGAGGGCCCTAAGCGAACGTAAACCTCCCGTGATAGCAAGTATGGTAGGTATGTCATACACAAAATCATATACATATACTAAGTATGCACACATCTTAGTAGTCACCATAATATTGTTGTGGTATACTTCTCATTCTCGTACTGACATATAATGCTACACAATTTATATGTTCCCGGTTAATATAATTATTTAGGCCGTCAATAGTTCTCGCATCGTAATAGACACTCACGTCCTAATTCATAACTTCCCTTAGGTTCAAACTACACTTCTAGGTTTTACTCCTCATTATATTCCAAATATCCCAAATATATCAATTAATCCACAAGGAAGTGTTATCTTTACATATAAGCAAGGTTACGGGACACTCGGGATCAAAACAGGCTAAAAAGCCCAAACTGTCAGCTCGTTAGAAGTCTCGTTCGAACGAGGTTGTTCGAACGAGAGTTCGTTCGAACGAAGTGGGCCTTCTAATGAGATCTCATTTGAACGAAAGTCATCGAATGAACCTCCCTCTCGTTAGAAGTCAAACTGTCAACTCGTTAGAAGCTCGTTCGAATGAGCTCGTTCGAACGACCTGGGCAGGTCTTCTAACGAGTGGCCAGATTCGAGCCCAGATTTTCCTTAACTCGTTTTTCCATCTTTTCTTCCACTCTAATCTCATCTAAACATCAATCCAACAATTGTACATGGGTTCTAATCAATCCTAAACATACTTAGGTCATATATTAACGTCTATATAGGGCCAATTCTTCCTAAACATTATTGAATCATCAAATCCCTCCATTTAACCCCAAATCACATGAACATGAACCCTAAAATTCTTAAATCCCCAATGAGTCTAATTAAATCCGTTTTTTTTTCATCCAAAATATATTATCATCAGATTAATCACCTACATACAGTTCTACATGCAATTCCTCATCAAAATATAAGTTTCAAATTCCAATTTAATGGGTTTTCATTAATCTCCCAAGAACAATAAAAATTTTGTCAATTACCTACGCATGGAAGAAACATTCTTTGTAATAAACGAAATTAAACCACTTGCCTTATTTGTATCTCTGATTTTGATGTTGAAGATCGAATCGTTCTCTCTCTCTCTACAGAATTTCTCCTCTCTCTCTCTTTTTCTCCAAGCTTTTCTTCTCCAAAGTGACAATGGTGGCTAGGGTTTTGTTTTAGGAACTTTTGGGACTAATTCTAATAACCTCCGTAGCCCATAAGGTCATAAGATGTAGTTAGTGGGTTTAGTAGGTAATTACCAAGTCAGATTTAATTCCTAATTTTCGTTGGTTTTAATTCCCAAAAATTCAAAATTACCAAACTACCCTTTTACGTTGCCGGTATGGCCTAAAAATGCCCCGGGACCCAAACTCAACCCCCAGCTAGTGTTTTCTGACTATCTCGACCCTTCTGGACGCGTTGGTGCACTCAAAATGACCATACGGTTAATAGAAATAAAATTCACTATTTAATTAAATAATATTATTCCTAACGCGACTGTCACACGCGTCTCAACAAAATTCCCAAATTGCCGTATTTCAATCTCACGATAAATTTCATAATTCAATATTCATATATAATCATATATGCACACTATAATCAAATACCAACTCGCATCTCGCTAGTATTTTTAATCCGGATTAATTTCCAATTAATACACATTTAATTCAATTAATCCCATATATAAATATCACAAAAATACGGGGTATTACAGTATCTAAGACTCTATAGCATCGATCATGACAATCGCCTTCATAATTCCCTTAACTTCTTCGTCACAAGAAAACTCCACTGCCGGTCTCAACAGCCCTGTTTCAATGAATTCCCCAGGTGGATGTCCACCAATGGGGTTCCACGAACACAACTTCTCCATAAGCGTTAGAAACACTTACTAGTGAGCGTATCATTCCACTAAAGGACTCTCTCTTCCTTCTACCTACCTTAATTCGATACAAAGTTCTCTTCTCCATATCCTTCTTTATTCACAGTCGATCTCTGACCGATCCTTATGTGAATAATTCAGAAACTACATTCTCTCCATTTCTGACAAACCAAAGGAACTTGCGGTTAAAACCATCTGTAAGATTCCTTAATGAGAAAAACATCATGCTCCCCCAAATATGGTGACCATCGTTCCCACCATTTCAATATTTCTCCCACGAGTGAAAAAAAAATTCCTCAAATTTTCACATATGGGTATTTCCATACCCTACTTTAAGACAAAGCTTCTGAGCCCTATACTTCCACTGAATAATGCTACATTTACATTGCATGACTAAATATTCAGTGTATGGTCCTTATCTAAGGCCTTTCGAACCTTTTTCCAATTTGACTTCACTGGCCAATTCAAGTTTAGCACCACTCTCTACTATAGCAGTACTTGGATAATTATAACTACTATACTTTAGCAGTCGTTGCAGCGATTCATAAAAATGCCACAAAGGGATTGACCTCATCTGTGGTCCTCGTCCCCCAACTTAAATTTACAGCTCCAACTAAGCCATGCCTCATACTGCCCTCATCACGGACTTACTTAGTCGCTCTTCCTTGATCAGCACACGAATCTCGAACAAACACGCAAAAGATTTACTATAGTCTTATACAATGGCAGGGGAACAACATCTCACAAGAGGAATCAACAATCCTAATCCTAAGGCTTTACATTAAATCAAGAGCAATGTTGAAAGCGTAGTACATCCATACAGATTCCTAAGGACACTAGAACCTGATGCTCTGATACCATCTGTGACACTCTGCGTAATAAAATATCGGGCGATCAATCTTGTACCAAATTAAAACAGGAGTCTCATATGGTTCATTATTAGCATCACTATCGAAAACCAATATAATTACTAATAACCTATTAGGCTGGCGTCAAAATTTTATATTAACTAATCTTTTTAAACAAGCCATTCAAATAAAACATCCATACAGTTTATATCTATGAAACTGAAATGAAATAAAATAACCGAGCACTCGGTTTAACATAATACAAGCAAATTGAATGTCACACTAAAAGGCGATAAAAGAATAAATGAATACGATTGAGCTTTCGGCTCGAGTGTTATCACAGTGTCTCCTATCTAGATCACAAGAATATAAGCGTCTAAAAATAAACCTGCATGCATCCATAGCTTCTACAGCAACGTCTGACTCGAAAGGATCATCATCCAGGCGTCCCTATGTCTGGACACCTATATATATATATATATATATATATATATATATATATATATATATATATATATATATAGCAAGAGAGGAGAAAATAGTTAAATGAGTCAGAGCACGAGTATGAAAATATTTTACAAGTGCATAAATGCCATATTTAGAAATATGATTTATCTCATATTTAAATTGGTATCGTACTCCCATGAGATACCCCTCACCCCTCTTCTAATAGTGCACTAATATCACGTCCGTTTTAAACTTACTAGTTAAGCTACCCTGCCTAACTAAACGCTATTACCCAACCTCTAAAAATACTCCTACCAGAGCTCTAAGGGCTAAACTTCTTCCCATTCCCAACACTATGCTACGTTCGTGCATGGGGTGTCTTGTGAAGCGAAATCCAAACAAGAAACCCCTCCGATACACTACTACCTGACAATGTTGATCATCGGGATTCATTAGGCCCTCAGCACATGCCGTACACACACACACACACACATATATATATATATATATATATGTATATATTCCACTAGAACCTATTATTCCTTTTCACATAAATCCAGACATCATACTACAGGAAGGGGAATCACTTTTATTCAATCTTTTCATTTTATATATAATTATATGATGTCTCATCTTCATATACAAGCAATATAATATACGCAACAAGTATAATAACCATCCCACCGAGCTATAACTCGAGGATGCAGTCTCATAGTGCCTATACGAATCCGAGTTTACTCACTCAACCACGGAACCAAGCCAGACTCACTCATGGTCATGGTAAAATACACAACGGTGGAGGCAGTTATAGTCCCTCTGCATCGCACTCGAACGTGGGACGAGATGACCTGGGGATATACTCTCCCAGCTCCTCAAGCCAGGGGATTCACCCACATCGCGCAACCTCTCAGGATCGCACTAAAGAAATATATAATTTGACTATTGCAACCCTACGCCAAAGGAAAGCCCGTGGAACCAACCTCTAAGATACAAATATACCAATCACACACAGATATATGTGTATTCGGATCATATGATATATACTGTAATCACATTATATATATATTCTACATCACTTCTCAAATATATATATATATATATATATATATATATATATATATATATATATATATATATATATATATATATGGCTATAATTGCCAATCTCATATAGCGATAGCCAATAACCCCGGATGTTCCCATTCGTAATATTATTTAAGTATTCACACACTTACGATACTAAACCAAAAAGTATTCTCTCACTTGATATATAACTTGTACCATAAGCACTGTTGATGTAAAAAATTAGATCACTATAATTATTCAATCACTAATAAATAAATGAGACAAAGAATTTTTAAAGTGGTTCAGCCTTATAAGAATGGCCTATGTCCACTGTTATGTTATTGCTGAGTGTTTTGGGAATTCTCGATTTACAAGTTCTATCAAGAAATTCCGATCCGGGGTCGCCATACAATGAGGATTGTACAATGTATTTATAGCCCTGAGGTTGTAAAGTGAAAGGGTAATACATTAAATGATGTACATATGAAAGGGTGATACATTCAATGCCCTTTAAGCGTGTGCGTCTGAATGATAAGCATTTAATGAATAGTCAAACTGTTGGTTATCCTGCTATTAAAGCTTTGTTCGAGGTGTTGCTCGGACCGCCTAAGCTTCTCGGTGTTTGGGAGTTCCTCGGAGAGTTCTTGTTCCTCGGAGTGTATGAGTTCCTCGTTATATTCTTGTTCCTCGAAGCGTGTGAGTTCCTCGGAACTATTTATTGTTGCCATGTAGATTGCCACGTGTCATCACTCAATTGAGCCATGTCAGCAGACTAAATTTGGTATCAACAGAAGCCCCCAATGTTTCATAGTTCGAAATTTGAGGAGTATGGAACATTCTTTCTCCGAATATGGTAGCTTTAAATGGTCTTCCTGATTTTTAGGAGTGTTTCCCTTGTATTTATTTCTCCTTCCAAATTCTTAGAATCAAGCTTTTTGAATTTTTATGCCCGCTTTGATTCCCGTGCCCCTTTTTGTCTTTTTAGCCGTCGGTAACGTAATCGTCTCTTTTTGTAATAATTACTTTTCCTTTTTCCAAGGTAGAGTATTTAAACGCTGCAGAAAATCCCATCGTCTTCTACTTTTTCAAATTTGTATCTTCGAGTTTTCCGTCGTCTCTTTCTCTCCTATGTATTCATCTCTTCCATCATTCGTTGTCATCAGATCCACTCTTTTTCTGTAAGATTTTCTTCCTTCTTCTTCATTTCTTTTATTCATCATGGTTTACCCTGTTGAATCTCTTGATAAGTTTCGCTCTGACTTTTCTATTCCCTCCTGGGTTGTTCTGGAAGAGCTTTCTGAGCCTTCTGATTATTTCCGTTTTGCTGAGGGACATTGGTTCCTTAGCCTCTTTATTGCCGAGTGTGGATTTTCTTTTCCACCCAATCCCTTGTGTCTGGAATTTTGTCAATATTTTGACGTTGTTCCTGCAAGAATAGCCCCCAACACATAGAGAATAGTTAATGGGGTTTATAGGTTAAATCAAATCCATGGAACTCGCATAGGAATTCCTGAGATTATGTTTTGTTATAGATGGGCAGTTGGTGATAACACCTTTTATTTAAAAACTAGAATGTTAAATAGGGCTTTAGTAGTCAATCTCCCTGATGCCAATAGGGATTATTTTGAGCACGGGGTTGTCATAAAAAATTAGCAACATGTTCCTTTATCAGGAGATGAAGTTTATCAGGGTCCCAGATGCCCTCCCTATGGCAATGGGATAGGTTATTTTTATTTCCTTTTATTTATTTTGAAATCATGCTTCCTTTATGTTTGATAAAATGTATCACTGATGGCAATGTTTATTTATTTGCAGTTGACAGCAAAAGAAAGTGTCCAAAAGAAGCAGACGTTAACATAAGACACTTAAAACTTATCTGGAGTCTGCATCAGAGTGTCGCCGACGAGCACATTAGGTCAGCCTCATATCTGCTGCAGTAAAAGAGCTACACCACTTCTTTCACTACTCGTCCGGTGATAAGTGAAGCAGAGCCAGTACCAGCTTCCACCAGTTCCTCGCCTGAATCTCACGTCCCTTTGAGTGAAAGAATGAAGAAGAGAATACCTCTCACTCTCTTCGAGAAGCCTGCCTCTGGTTCTGGAGAGGCAAAAAGAAGTAAAGTTGATGTCCCAGGGGAGGGGACAACGAAGAATGATGCACCTTCCTCGGCTGCTGTTGTGAAGGTTGTCGAGAAGCCCGCAGTGGCTCCGAGCAGGTCTTCTGCTCCTGGAGAGGTGATTGTAATATCACCGACCAAGGGTTCTTCCTTGGTTGAATCTGTTCCTGTTCCCCCGAGGAGGCTGAAGAAAAGCTCCTCAGTTAATTTGGTTGACACCATCACTCAGCCCCCAGCTACTGGAACTGGGGTTCCAACTTTTGTTCCCCCGAGCTCTGCCATGAGCTCGATAAAGTCCTGGATCATTCCCGAGGTCCAAGGTACTGAAGAAAACATTACTCGGAACATGGTCACTTCGTTAGATGCTTGCCACCTTGCTTCTGTAAGTCTTCTTACTTTGAACTTTCCATATTTCCCTTGTCATTTATGTTTCTGACTTGCTTTCTTTTTCTTTTCACAGTTGATGAGCTGCTTTAATATAATTCTGAAGAAAGACGAGGCGATTAAAGCTTCATGCTCCTCGTCGAGTGTGGAGGGAGCTCTGAAAGAAGCTATTAAGTCTTTGGATGATTCTCGCCAAAAATATGCCACTGACAAAGCTGTCTGGGAGAAAAAGCTTGCCTCCACCGAGCAAGAAAAAGCTCGAGCTCTTGAAGTCTCCAAAGAGTTGGAGAAAAAAATGAATGCCCTGGAGAAGGCAAATAAAGAGCTTGAAGAGAAGCTCAAAACTGCTGGGGAGCTTGAGGATAAGCTCAGGATTGCTGAAGAGGAGTTGTCTCAACTTCGAGAGGTAAATCGGCAGAAGGAGGAGGCTGAGAAAAAACTGAAAGCTGCTGATGACCTGCTGTCCGAGAAGCTTTCCTCGGAAAAGTTGAAAAGGAAACTGGTTGTGAAGAAGTCCTTCAGCGCTGGCTGGGACAAGGGGTGGAACAAGGTATTGGCTGCCATGGTATCGCAAGTGGACTATGGCAGCCTCAAATACTTTAGGGATGGATGGGTTGCTGCCCTTCAGGAGATAAAAGTGGATGAAAATTCTGAGATCTTTCAGCAACACAACCCTGGTCCCCCTCCAACTCCTGAAGACTTAAAAGAGGACGAAGCTGCCTCTGAAGAGTCTTCTATGGTGATGGGAGATCATCCCCCAGCCATTCAGCCTGCTGCCGAGGAGCTTCAGCAAATCGTTACTTCCTCCGAGCAATTGCTAATGCTCCCCGAGCAATTATCCATTCCCTCCGAGCAACCTACTTCCTCGTCCCAGCCTTCCGAGAAGGTTTTGGGAGACAAGGAAAAGGTGTAAAGTTGTTCGGGTTTTTTACATGTTATTTTTATTTTATCAAATGTAACCCAAAACTTGTAACTCTGAACTATGATATAATAAAACTTGGACTTTTTTGCATACTGTTGTCTATCTTCTATTCATACTCTGCTTGTACTTCTTATTGATGATTTCTCTTTCTTTCTCTGCTAGTTTCTGGCCAGGATGGAATTGTTATCTGCCCATGATACAAAGCTGTTGCGACAATGCAATGAATACTTTAAGGCTGGTCACACAGACCTGAGTGCAGCACAAGTTGTCGACATCCTCGACCAAGATGCTTCAGAACAGGCAGTTGAAGCATATCAATATCTGAAGTGTCTACTTGATCGAGAAGTGGCCAATAATGTGGCCTATTATGAAATGATTGAGGATCTCCAAGGCACCCTCGAAGACCTTCAGCTACAATATAAAGAATCCACTGCCTTGTTGCATGAGGGGTATGAGAAGAAGTACTAGAAAATTATTACCGACAAGGGATACTAGAAGCTTTTGCTGGGTATGATATAAGGGAGACAATTCTGAAGGGTGAGGTCGAGGAGTGCAGACAAATCGCTGAGTTGCTGGAGCAAGAGAATAATAATCTACAAAAAGAGTTATCTCAGTTAAAGTCTGCAGCTTTCACTTCAAATGCCTTTATCCCAGTGACCGATGAGGGATTCTCGTTCTTGGAGGTTGAGAACGCCAAGTTGAGGGAAGAATTGGAAACCTTGAAGAGCTCTGGCCCCTCTACATCTTCTCGTGGTCGAGCAAGAGCTCCTCGGGGACGAGCAAGAGCATCTCGGGTTCTTGTCGAGGAACAGAGGACTCAGTCTGCCTTAGAGAACCAGGCCTTCCAGTTAATGGCGAAGAACCAGGCGTTGGCTGAAATATCAAAGAAGATCAGGGACCTGGAAAAATAGCTCTCCGCGCAGAAGTCAGTCTTGGAGAATAAGGAACTCTTCATCAAGAATCTCCACGAGCAGCTGGAAAGGCTGACATATCAATTCCACAAACAGCCCAGGGAGTTCTGGATGGTTGGATACAACGAGGCTCTATACCACTTGGACGATCGTATCCAGAATGCCAATAATGAGGGCTACAAGCAAGGCTGGTTGAATGCCTTAGGTGTGCTGCAACTCGAACAGGGTCATTACCTGTGGGACTACCATGATCCCGGGCTGATCGACTTGCTTGTGCCACCGTACAAATTGGATATGAGTTGGATCCCTGCTCGGGCCATTCCTCGGAGCTTGATTTCTAAATATCTTGGTGACTACAATCTCCATTCAAATGCCGAGATATCTCGTCCCGAGCACCTCTTAGATCGACCATCCATGATGAATGTCAGGATGTTGAAGGATCTCAACTTTATAAATTCTCCTCTGGCTTTAAATGATCCGCCTGCTGGCGAGGAAATCGTGTCAAAAGCATAGGGGAAAAGACCAGTAGAATAGGAATTTTGATGTAGTAGTTAGTATACATTTCAATATCAATGTAACTTTCATTTCATTATCAATGTAATTTATTTTGAATTCAATGAAAGACTTTCATTTTTGTTTGTAAATCTTAATTGCTATTGTCTTGTAATTATCGAACACTTTATATTTGTGCATATCTGTTAAAAAGATAACAATATTTTGTTGTTTGTCGACCAACTCAGTAATAATTAAAAAGTTACAAGCATCAATAATGTTGCTCGATCACTTAATAAAGTTTTGTTTCTCGACCAACTTAGCAATAAAGTAACGAATATAAAAAAATGTTTAAAATGTTTCCAACCAACCAAGGTCATTAAATTCTCCATGTCGACCAACTACAGTTAGTGGGTTTTTATCCCCGACCAGCCATAGTTAGTAAAATTTTCTCTTAAATGTTTCCGACCAACCAAGGTCGGTAAATTTTCCTTGTCGACCAACTACAGTTGGTGGGTTTTCATCCCCGACCAGCCATAGTTAGTCTTTTTGAAATAATTTTACCCATAAAATGTTTCCGACCAACTAAGGTTGGTAAATTTTCCTTGTCGACCAACTACAGTTGGTGGGTTTTTATCCCCGACCAGCCATAGTTAGTAGACTTTGGCTCTTTCAGGAATAATCTTACCTTCCGACCAACATAAGTTGGCATTTTCGAGAATATATGTACTTCCTAACCAACATAAGTTGGCATTTTTAGGAATATTTTGTTTCCTAGTAAAACAGGTTGGCATTTTTAGGAATATTTTGTTTCCTAGCCAAACAGGTTGGCATTTTTAGGAATATTTTGTTTCCTAACCAACCGAGGTTGGCATTTTTAGGAATATTTTATTTTCTAGCCAAACAAGTTGGCATTTTTAGGAATATTTTGTTTCCTAGCCAAACAGGTTGGCATTTTTAGGAATATTTTATTTCCTAACCAACCGAGGTTGGCATTTTTAGGAATATTTTGTTTCCTAACCAACCGAGGTTGGCATTTTTAGGAATATTTTATTTCCTAACCAACCGAGGTTGGCATTTTTAGGAATATTTTGCTGAGTAGTCTGAGCTTTGCCGAGTTTTGCCGAGTAGTGTGTAGCACTAGTATTCCCCGAAAAATTTTCAATAAAAAGAGAGACTTGCAGAATATCTTCATTTTATTCATACCGATGGAACTGCGTTACATGGGAATATACATCACTGATAATACTTGCGCAGGTGCTCTACGTTCCATGCATTCTTAAACTCCTCCCCCTCTAGAGTTGCTATTCGATAAGTTCCTGGTCAAACAACTTCTGTAACTCGGTATGGTCCATGCCAGTTTGCCTCCAGCTTATTGTGCTTTTGAATTACTTTCTTCAGCACATAGTCTCCTTCTTTCAGGTCGCATTTCTTCACCCTCTTGTTGTAAAACAAATTTGTTCGCTGTTGGTAAGCAGTATTTCTAATGGCTGCTTCTTCTCTAACTTCCTCGAGCATGTCTAAATCCAGTCTTCTCATTAAGTCACTGACAAGGGAATTGAAATGCAGTACCCTGTGTGTTGGGAGGCCCAACTCGGCAGGTATAACAGCTTCACTTCCAAACGCCAGCATATATGGTGATTCTCCAGTTGCTGCTCAGGGAGTAGTACGATAAGCCCCTAGTACTGATTATAGCTCGTTGATCCAGTTTGCTTTTGCATCACTTAGTCTTTTCTTCAAAACATTTAGCAGTGTTCTATTCGTCACTTCAGTTAGTCCATTGCTTTGAGGATGGCCTGGTGCTAAGTGGACCTTCAAAATATTTGACTGATGACAATAGGCAGCGAACTCCTCATTATCAAATTGTGTTCCATAGTCTGTGATGAAGGCATGAGGGAGACCATATCGACAAATGATGTTCTTCCAAACAAATTTGTACACCTTGTAGTATGTTATATCAATGATAGGCTCAGCTTCTACCCACTTAGTAAAATAATCCACTACGATGATGAGGTATTTGAACCTTCCTCGGGTCGTTGGCAGTGGCCCAACCAAATCAATTCCCCACATGGCAAATGGCCAAGGGGAAGTTATGGGTGTCAACAATGCTTGTGGAGTTCTTAGGATGGAGGAAAAGCGCTGGCACTTGTCACATTTCTTGGCATAGGCTATACAATCAGCTCTCATCGTCGGCCAGTAGTATCCCTGTGTTATCATCCTTTATAAGAGCGTCCGACCTGCTACATATGCTCCACAGGACCCTTCATGGATCTCTTCAATCAATTCTTTCACCTCGGAGGGATGTACACATCTCTGCAAACCTGCCATAATTCCTCGTCTATAAAGAATACCGTTAGTTAATACATACCGAGCAGCTTTAAACTTCAATTTCTTGGCTGCGAGCTTGTCAATTGGCAATTCTCCCTCCTCAATATATGCCCTGATGGGATCCATCCAAGATGGTTCTAAATCAAGGGTAATAAAGTTCATCATCAGATCTTCATCTATACTCCGACCAGCTAAAACTTCAATTGGGATTGTTCATCGTAGCTCGGTACGAGTAGCTGATGCTAATCGAGCTAAGGCGTCTGCTCTCGCATTCTCCATTCTTGGTATTCTGACCAGCTGAATAGCGGAAAATTTTGACACCAGCTCCTTTGCCTTTGCATGATATCTGATCATTAACTCTCCTTTGACTGCATATACTCCCATCATTTGGTTTACGATCAATTGAGAGTCACTGAAAACAATGACCTGCTGCACCTCCATAATTTTCGCCAACTTAAGTCCTGCAATCATGGCCTCATACTCAGCTTCATTATTGGAAGCTTTGAATTGGAAACGCAGGGCGTATTCCATGTCGACCTCCTCCGGAGTGCCCAAAATGATCCCCGCGCCACATCCTGCAGTGCAAGATGAGCCATCTACATATAGCCTCCATATAGGTAACTCGTCTTCAAATTTCTGCTCTGTCAGAGTTCCTCGGTGAAATTTTTGCTGCTTCATTTCATCTTCCCCTGATATTTCTCACTCTTCGTCGATCATTTTTTCTTGTCCTTTTACCAACCGGAGTTGGTCTGAGCTCGAATTTAATGATCATGTAACATCCACTTGCCCTTTTACCAAGCGGAGTTGGTCTAAGCTAGTGTTTGTTGATCCTGTAACATCCACATATTGATCAGCGAGCTACTTTTACTCCTCAGGGGTATCAGGATAGGTGAACTCTGCTATAAAATCTGCTACAGCCTGCCCTTTTAGCGATGATCTGGGTTCATAGAATATATCATATTCATCAAGCTCTATTGCCCAGTACATCAATCTCCCTGATTTTTCTGGTTTATGAAGGGCTTGTCTCAACGGCATATCAGTATATACGACTATAGTATGAGCCTGAAAGTATGGCCTCATTCTCCTACTCGCCTCAATCAGCGCCAGTGCCAATTTTTCCAGCCTTGGATATCTGATCTCTGCTCCTCGGAAGGCCTTACTTGTGTAATAAATTGGCTTTTGCACTCCATTCTCCACTCTGATCAACGCCGAGCTAACTGCATTCTCCGACACTGCAAGATATAAGTATAATATTTCTCCCATCATCGGCCTGGACAACAGTGGAGGTGCTCCCAAGTATTTCTTCAAGTCTTGAAAAGCCTTCTCACATTCATCATTCCACTCAAAAGTCTTTCTGAGTGTCTTGAAGAATGGGAGACATCTATCAGTTGCTCGAGATACAAATCTGTTGAGTGCTGCTACTCGTCCTGTAAGACTTTGCACCTCTTTCTTCGTTGTTGGAGATCGCAGCCCTAATAGAGATTTGATCTTTTCAGGATTTGCCTCAATGCCTCATTGGTTGACAATGTATCCGAGGAACATGCCTTCTCGTACTCCAAATATGCACTTCCTCGGGTTCAGCTTCATTTGATATTTATCCAGTTGATCAAAAGTCTGACTTAAGTCAACTAGATGATCGGAAGCTTTTTTGCTCTTTGTCAGCATGTCATCAACATAGACTTCCATATTGCAACTGATTTGTTCAGCAAAAACCTTGTTCATCAGCCGCTGATATGTCGCACCTGCATTTTTCAAACCAAAAGGCATAACATTATAACAATAAGTTCCCCTAGGGGTAATGAAAGAAGTACTTTCCCTGTCTCCAGGTTTCATTTTAATCTGATTGTAGCCAGAATAAGCATCTATGAAGCTCAGCAGCTCGTGTCTCGAGGTAGCATCCACTAGTTGATCAATTCGGGGAATTAGAAAGTGATCCTTTGGTCATGCTTTGTTGAGATCGGTGAAGTCTACATACATCCTCCACTTGTTGTTCTTCTTCTTTACCATCACCACATTGGCTAACCAGTCTGGATATTTAACATCTTCAATGAAACAAGTTTTTTGGAGCTTCTCGACTTCCTCCTGTATAGCTTGATTCTTCTCAGGGCTGAACACTCTTCTTCTCTGCTTCACAGGCTTGATCTCCTTATTTACATTGAGATCGTGACATAATAAATTTGGATCTATCCCAGGCATATCTTCATGACTCCACGCAAAAGTTTGTTTTCTGCTTCTAAGGAAAGTTATCAATTCTTGTTTTAATGAGGCTTCCAACGACGAACCTATTTGAGTAGTTCGTTCAGGGTGCTCGTCGTCCAGAATGATGTTTTCAGTAGCTTCCACCACTTGACCCTTCACGAGTTGCGACTCATCTCGAGGATCCAATGTTTCAATCTCTGCACCTTCATCCACTTGATAGGTAGTAGCCTTTTTCCTTGATTCCTCCATCTCCTCTTGCTCGGCAGATGAGTAATAACATTCCTGAGCTACTTTCTGATCACCCTTCACAACTCCTACTCTAAAATTTATCGGAAATTTTAGGCACTGATGCACTGTAGATGGTATAGCCTCGAACTTCTTCAATCCTACTCTTCCCATGATGATATTGTATGATGATTGAACATTCTTATCCATCACGAAGAAGCGTAATCTTTCTGTTCGACAAGCAGGCCACGTACCAATGAATATATCCAACTTGATTGTCCCAAGTGGAAACACTTTCTCGCCAGTAAAACCGAGGAGGGGTCTATGATAAGGCTCGAGTTGAGATAGCTTTAGATTTAAACTATCGAAGCACGAGTAGAACATGATGTCTCCCGAGCTACCATTGCCAACCAGTACTCTTGAAATCATTACCTCCTTCATTCTCATCTTGATCACCAATGGGTCATCGTGAGGATACAGAACACCTGCGAGGTCATTCTTTGAGAAACCGATGACCAATTTTTCTTTGTTCACCTTTCTCGAGCGATCCTCCTCAGCTAGATTTATTCGTTGAATGTACGAGCAAGCTTGAGCCTCACAGAGGTAAGCTTTTCTTTCTGCAGTAAGGTCTCCTCCTCCTGCATCTCCACTTGTAATAACATTACAATCAAATGACCCAAAGCGTATTGAAAATACCTCTCGTTCTGGCTGCCTTGGTCTCTTGGGAAGATCGGGGTCATCCTCGGGATCATCTTCATAGTTTCTTTTCTTGTTCTCCTCTGCTCGACGAGGAGATTTAGACCTCTCTCTTGTTTGGTCGCTGTTTCTTCTTTCATTTCTACGATCAACGTACTTTGCCAATTTTCCTCGTCTAATGAGTGTTTC
The DNA here is from genome assembly GCA_949130495.1 of Sambucus nigra. Taxonomy (NCBI): domain Eukaryota; kingdom Viridiplantae; phylum Streptophyta; class Magnoliopsida; order Dipsacales; family Adoxaceae; genus Sambucus; species Sambucus nigra. The sequence continues at coordinate 119,796,279 of OX422213.1, forward strand.
GATCTCATTTTGAAGAGCTATGCAATTTTTGGTCATATGGCCATGATCTTTGTGAAACTCGCAATATTTTTCCTTGTTCCTCGTGTCAGGGTCTGCCTTCATTTTCTTTGGCCAGTTTAACTCCTCGTTGTTCTTAATTTCTTCCAGGACGTGATTGATATCTACCTTCAAAGGAGTATAATTATCAAATTTCCTCAAGACCTCCCATGACGACCTATTTTTGGATTGTTTGTCACCACCATTGTTCTTATGCTCTTTCTTCTTGGCTTTGTCGACTTCCACCTTGGTTTCTTTATCCATATTCTTCTTCGCAACCATAGCCTCCTCGGCATTCATGATTTTGGCCACTTTTGCCATTAATTCTGACATAGTTATGGGTGGATCTTTGACCAAAGTGTAATACAACTTGTTAGGCAACAGCCCACTCGTCAAGGCAGTGATCGCTATCTTCTCCTCATAATCATTGACTTCAAGTTTCTCGTTATTAAACCTAGTTATATAATCTCTGGTACTTTCACCAGCTTTTTGTCTAACACTTAACAAATGTGCTACTCGTTTAACTGGTTTTGCCCCAACGCAGAAATTTCCAATGAATAACTCGGCCAATTGAAACAAAGTTGAGATCTTACCCTGAGGAAGATTATTATACCATATTTGATCAGATCCGGTAAGAGTTCCTGAGAATGCCCTGCATCTCATCTCGTCTGGGACAGCATAGATGTCGGCAGCAGCTTGATATTATTCTATATGAAGAACAGGGTCAGTCTTTCCATTATAATTGGGGGTCACAACAGGTGCTTTGAACTTTAATGGTGTTGGAAAATCTACAATGGCCTGGACAAAAGGTGTTCCTCGAACAAAGGTTCGTTGTAAAGGGTTCTTGGCTTTAACCATTTCCACTAATCTATCCTCCAGCCTTTGAATAGAGCCTTTCCATGCATCATTTCCTTCTTCGGGCCTGTTGGTTCGAGCAGCTGATCGCGTTGAAGTTGCTTCCTGGGATCTATCTTGACGAGAAGCTGGTCGCGACTGGGCAGATCCTTCCCTTAAGGCTGTTGATCGTCGAAAGCTCCTCGACGCTGCATTAAGAAGACTTTTGTTCCTCCTAGGGCCTAATCGGTCGAAAGGAGAAACCCTACTTAATCTTTCCAATGCGCTGGTCCTTTCTGGGGAGAGAGTGACACGTTGTTCAGTATTTATGGCTCGTACTGACGAAGTTCGCCCAGGTTGATAAGAGAAATCATCAGATTAATCATTACAATATGAATTAGTACGCCTAGTACGTGAAGAAGATGCACGGGTATTTCTTCGCATACTTCGTAGTCTTGAATGGGTTGGTGCACCTCCATGGAGGGTTTGTATGAGTTGTCGCATTATTTCTTGCATGACGGTCTGGCCCTGAGCCAGATTTGTCATTATTCCAGCCAGATCTGGAATATTTGGCGGAGCAGATGGATTTGGAGGGCTTCCAGCATTTCGATTGCTGGATTCTGGAATATCAGCCAATGGTGATGAATTGTTTTTGATGGAAAATGATATTACCAGTCGTTCCCACAGACGGCGCCAATCTGTTGATGTAAAAAATTAGATCACTCTAATTATTCAATCACAGATAAATAAATGAGACAAAGAATTTTTAAAGTGGTTCAGCCTTATAAGAATGGCCTACGTCCACTATTATGTTATTGCTGAGTGTTTTGGGAATTCTCGATTTGCAAGTTCTATCAAGAAATTTCGATCCGGGGCACCCTTACAATGAGGATTGTACAATGTATTTATAGACCTGAGGCTGTAAAGTGAAAGGGTAATACATTAAATGATGTACATATGAAAGGGTGATACATTCAATGCCCTTTAAGCGTGTGCGTATGAATGATAAGCATTTAATGAATAGTCAAACTGTTGGTTATCCTGCTATTAAAGCTTTGTTCGAGGTGTAGCTCGGACCGCCTGAGTTGCTCGTACCGCCTAAGCTTCTCGGTGTTTAGGAGTTCCTCGGAGAGTTCTTGTTCCTCGGAGTGTATGAGTTCCTCGTTGTATTCTTGTTCCTCGGAGCGTATGAGTTTCTCGGAAGTATTTATTGTTGCCATGTAGATTGCCACGTGTCATCATTCAATTGAGCCATGTCAGCAGACTAAATTTGGTATCAACAATCACTTTTAAGGATTTGTATATAAACCCCAATATACAAACTCGTGCTAACTGGATAAGTATACTATCGACTTATCTTAATTCCATTGGTATCTCACCACCTATAATAACAGTCATCAATAGGCGTATCGGGTAACCGCTAAATCCTCTTTAATCTATTTCCAAAATTTTATCCTAGTCACCTCGTAGGATTTTCTCAATTAGTCAGCATATAATTACATTTTCTATGCGCATAATTATCTATATATAATCGCCCGCTGAGATACTCCATCGGGTGTTACTCGTCCCGAACACCCCTAAATATATCACTCCTGGATTTTACTCACTTAACCCAAGGTATACATTTTGCGCAAATAATAATTTAGAGGTCCACACTCTATTTTTAGGAACCCCAAATGTCTAATTCCTTAATTTATTTATTTTCCTCTCAAATATACTTTTAGTGCCACACGATTATAGCACCCTCCTAGCCCCCATAAACTCCCTCAAATAAATAGATATTAATTCCCTAAATGAATCTTTATTTCTTCAAATAAATATGCTACAAACAATTAAATTGGGAATTTATCCCATTTAAACAACACTAGCCGAAACTGTCAAAAATCCTGAAGGGTCGATCGATCGACCCTTGATCGTCGATCGATCGATCGATCTGGACAGCTTCTTCTCCGAGAAGGTGTTTCGTCCATTAAAGCTTCCCCCAAGCTTTTATCTCCTCTCCTAACCTCCTCCAACCTCAATCAATGACATATACACACATAAAAATGGTTCTAAACATCCTATAACCCATAACCAACAATCGATTTCAATAAATTCCTAAGTTTTCCAAATTGTAAATTATCCGGGGTTTATCCGTTAAACTTTTGAAAAACCCGATTTGATCCATGAAAATCCATCCCGAAAATCTTTATAGTTATCCACTACCAACTATAATATGAGATTTATACTTAAAAAAAATAATCAAGTAAACACTTGCCTTGTGGATAAAATTCGACGACCTCGAGTCGAATCTCACGGAGTTTGGCTAGAACCTCCCTTTTCTTATTCTTTTCTCCTCTTCCTTTCTTTTCCCTCTTTTCTTTCCTTTCTCTCCCACTCTCGTGCCTTTTATAGGAGAGAACAAGGGTTTATCCCTACCCAAAAATGACTCGTTTACTCAATTGCGAGTTCCTATTAGTCCAAAAATTCCTGAAACCTAAACACTACTCCCGGATACTCTATTCTGACTATCTCGACCATTTTGAAACCAACCGCGCACTCGAAATCTCCATCTGAGTCATTTAACTATAACTCACTAATTAAACCCAACACATCTTAATACGGGTTTTCCACTTAAAATATTATCCTCTATCGCTTTACCCAACTACGACATGTAATTAAAATAATCCCACTTATTTACTTAATTCCAAAAGTAAATGTAACACACATCAGAAATCATCTAACACTCATAAATTCCATAAATTATTATTCTGATAAATTTCTCAATTCTCCAAATTACACTCACTTATGTAATTTAAATATCCATAAAGTGCGGGGTATTACATCAGTCTCTAAGGCCTGTTAAGATTCGAGCAGAGATTTTTTCAAACCAGATAAGGCTTCCTCCACATCATTTAAAGAAGAAGACCTAATTGCATCATCCTTATCGAGCATATTATTGAAGTGTACTAAGAATTGCAAGAGACGAAGAGCAAGATGAGTATACAAGAAACATAAAAGATAACCAAATCAAGAAAATGAAAACCACTTACTGACGCAAGGCTATGAGTAGCCAATTCGTAAAACCTCGCTCGGGGGAGCATGTCAATCCCCCCTATGTGGTCTGGAAGAGTACCAAACTTGATTAACTTCCTGGCTAAACCGGAGGAACAACATCAGAAGAGGGTAATTCAACCAAGGATAGTTGATTAGTAACCTGGTCAACCTTCTTCTCTGCAAGCCCTCGGGGGCTTCATAACATCCCCTGTTTTCTTCTTGGCTCCTTCAGCAGGTGCTTAGGAGCCAGAAGTGCTACCACTAAGAAGATCAGGAAATTTTTTATTCTTCATGATATCAGAAAAAGGAGTGTCTGAATCTTCCTGGTCATGATCAATCACTTGAGAAGGAGGAGCAGCAGGTGGGGCGATGAAGGAAGAAACGGTATTTTTGTATTAAAGTAGATTAGAGGCATATCTAATGTGCTACTCAGCAATCATATTGTGAAGTCCCCAAATGAACTTCAATTCTTATAAATTTACTTCACTCACTTTGGAGAGTTTTATCTTCCTTTCAACTACAGTTATAATTACAAAACAACAGTCAGTATAACATTTTATCAAACAAAAACAGGGCAAAATAATCCCTATTAGAATCAGGGAGGTTAACTACTAAAGCTTTACTAACTTCCCTAATTTTCAAATAATAAGCGGTATCACTAGTTACCCATTTATAAAAAAAAATTATCTCTGGAATCTCGAGATGGGTTCCATAGATTTGTTTTAACCTATATACACCATTCACCACTCTTCACGTGTTAGGAGCTATTCTTGCAAGTACATCGTCAAAATATTGACAAAACTTTAGACACGGGGGATTGGGAGGAAATGTGAACCCACACTCAGCAATAAAAATGAAAGGGAACCAATGGCTCTCAGCAAGAGAGAAAAAATTAGAAGGAAAAGTGGGATGTTCCAGCACAACCCAAGATGGAATGTTAAAGTCATTCCTGAATTTATCAAGCGACTCAACAGAATAAATCATGAAGAAGAAGAAGAAGAAGAAGAAGAAGAAGAAGAAGAAGAAGAAGAAGAAGAAGAAGAAGAAGAAGAAGAGAGAAAAGTTCTTACAAAGGTTTAAGGATACAACAAGAACTGAAGACATAAAAGAAAATGATCGCACGAAAATTCAACAAAAACAGTAACAGAATCATAAGTGAGAGGTAAAAGATGATCGAAGTTTTACTGCCCTTTTTATAAGACGCATCGAAAATTGGGAAAATCTATAATTAAAGTGAACGACGGTTAAGTTTATGGCGGCTAACAAATGAAAAGACGAAGATACCCCATAAAAGTTTGCTAAATTTTGAAATATTTATAAAATTCCCATTCGCGCCCAAAAATCGTCAATCAAGTAGATAAAATTCACAAGCCTGGAAGGTCTGTAGCTAACCAAACATCCTGAACTACTGTTAAAGCATAATATTTCACACTTTCGCATCAGCTCCAAGTATGAAACATTGGGGCCTTCTGTTGATACCAAAATTTAGCATCCAACATGGACCAATTATAAACCAACATATGTCATCCAGTATGGCTCAAATCCAAGTCAGCATGATACAAAAGCCCGATCAATAAGGGATCCCGACCAACAAGGAAGCCCGAGCAACTGGGAAGACCGACCAACTGCTGAAAATCCAGCTAACGAAGTGACAGCAGTCATACAACATGTGTAACCAGTGAAGTGACAACAATAGTCTATTTAATTCTCATTATGTATTGATGAAAATGCCTAACAAATAAAGGCATTCCATCCTTTCACACGACCACTATCAGTACCCCTCTTGGGCTACAAATACATTGTATCACCCTCATTGCAAGGGATCGAAAACAAATCAAGGTAGTCAATACATAGCAGTGGACATAGGCTTTTCCATTGAGCCGAACCACTTTAAAAATCTATTTGTCTTATTTGTTTGTTCTACTTAATTTATCTGTGATCAATTAATTAGGCCTAGTATAGTTTTTTGCATCAATAGTAAGTAAGGTTCTTACTTTAATAATATGTTCACTAAGTTCATACATAAATTTAGGTCATATTTACACTAGGTAATGCTTTAATTAAAAACGACACCATTATTGATGCACACAATTCTACTCCAGTTTATGTAGATATTTTGAAACTAGTGGCCTATTTTTTGAATTAGTTTGAAAATAAGTTTAATTTGACTTAAACTTGTTGATCTTAAAGGTTTTACTATTAATGATTAAACTATGTCCCTCGATCTTTCCACTACCTTAAGTTCAAAGGGCTTTTTTTAATGATATTTAAATTTGGAAATTTCCATACTTTAAATTCACTATAAATTAGATTCTTGGGAAGTTATAAATTAAATTACAAATATAATTATTTTTAGGAGGAAATATCTATTTTAGAGGAATTTTCGTTTTATCTTAATTTATATATTAATCGAATAGATGGACACATGGGTTCCTGGACAAAATTGCAATATTCATAAACATACATATTTATAATATGTGTTTAGTTGAATCCAAAGATAGCGTTGCATATTATTCTTATGTTTACACATGGGACATACTTTCATCATCTTCAAGTGATTACTTACATGCCTCTGAACCTATGATTGAAAAGTTTTTTGTTGTATACATTTTGATATTTTCATATACTATTTATTTAACAAAGTTTTTACCATATGCCCTAACAGATGATTCACAACTTCCAATTCTAATTCGGTAAATCAAATCTTCATAATAGTATTACTACTTCATAATGAAATACTCTCTTTATCTAAAATTTATTATAAAATTAGGAATAAATTTTGAAAATTAATTTTTTTATTTAAATATTAATTTGGATGTAAGAAGTGTTCAACATCAAATTTAATTTGTCAAATTTCAAACAATGACACTTATTTCAAGATATAAAAATAATATATGTTAATTCAAATGAAAATAGTAACAATATTGTTGTTAGTAGGAAACTTATGGTTTTGATTTTAAGACGTATAAGTAGATGTAAATATCACATAGATTAGCAAATAATTTCATAACCTTTCATTTAAATGAAATTTGGAAAGCAATAAAGTATCACATAAAGTAGAAAAGAATTGTTGAGATATACATGAGAACAAGTCGTGTCGTATTGTGTTTATGACCTATTATATTAGATTTTAGTCAGAAATTGGTCTATCCATACCCCATTCGTTTGGAGTCATGTATAGTTTGTGTTCATGTTATGTTGGATCAGTGTCATTTTTGAGTTTTTATTTGCGATACATATTCGTGTAGCCTATGATCAAGAAAGTGTTACCTAGTTGTGTTAACGTGACTAACGTCCCCATTTGTGTTATTTGATCCATGACCCCTAAAGTTTATATCTAAACCAACATTGGTCTCTAAACATTGTCATATTTAAATATTGACCCCCCAATTTATAAGGGTTTTCATTACACTATATCTACTTGACATCTTCCATCTTCTACTTAAAAACCCTAATTTATTACCTTATCCGCTCGCACACATACACGCGCACACTCGCACACAAACAATTTTACTTAGGTACACCTGTTATACACATGTATAATTGCGTGAAACCTATATTATTGTATCATTTGTCCCTCGTCCGTTTATTAAAGTAAGTTTCCCTGAAATTCTGAATATATAAAGGGTAGGAGGAGCGGTTGTTTAATGGATGAGAGAGCCATATCACATTGTAATGATCTTCAAAATAGTTCACCACATCAAAACATCATATTACTTTTGGTTTTTTCGTTAGTAAAATTATTTTACCCCCATCACGTAGATCAGCTGGTAAGGGGTTGTTCTAGCTTAACTAAGGTCTCGAGTTCGAGCCTTGGGAATGCAGATGTGTTAAAATTTGGGAGGGAGAGCTTTACCGCCCTTGTGGTCCTACCCGGCTCGAACATGATTAGTCCCACGCCAAAGGCGTAGGGAACCTGGGTCTAGACAAAAAAAAAGTAAAATTATTTCTAACGGTCTTTTTACGTTAGGAATAATCCGTAGTTAATTTATTTTAACAAATTTACCAACAGTTTAAAACCCTTAGTAATTCTAAAGTTTTAGCAGTTAATCCGTTATAAACATATTACTAAAAGACTATCTTCAAGTAAATTTATTCTTTTAAATAACAAAATTTTCTACTTTCTAATGATTTTAACCGTTAGTATTTGAGAAAATTTGTTTAAATAAATTGATCATATATTCTTATTTATATGCAAGGTTTTGTGAACACTTTTTTCTGAATATGCCCATGGTTCAAGTGTTATATCTGCAACACAAATAAATAACTTGTTTAAATATTATAAACAGAAATGATGCTAATTTAATATTACCAATAGTCAATGGAGGCTATTATTGTCATCATAAAACATTTGAGTCATGCAAGAAGTTATCACGAGAAAATGGTCACACGTGCTTGGATATACGTTTTTAGAGTTCTAAACTTGTAAGTCATAGACAAAAGTCATCTGGAAAATTCAGAGTTTTATCATATTTCTTTTTTTCATTTAATTTTATATTCCAGAATTTCCAATACATAAAAGTATTTCAGTAATCAAACCTAAGTAACCGACAAAACGCGAATAAAAATTAATTAAAATACACATAAACTAACCGAACACCTCATAATATCCTACACCAAACATATATAAATTCATTGGCACGCTATGTTTATTATTTTTCAGTATAACAATCATTCAAAACGTTTTGGTTTCCAAATCATAAGGACCAATACAAAAAACACACAAAAACTTTTGTATTATTTGTCGAGCACACTTTCGGTGTACCATTCCCATCTTACTTCAGTGTTATTAATCTCACACAATGATATCTCCGACAAGAAACCGTTGCCAATCCAGCTGGAAATTGCCGTCGGATTGAAGCAATTGCCTCTTAGCTTCATCAGATTAAAACACATAAATCTATGCAATAACTAAAATGAGGAGAATAAAAAGAATCGATGAGAAACATAAATTACCCAAAATCGAATCACCACTGAAATCAAACCAAAAATAGAGTCACCATGAACGTCAAAACCCAAAACCAAATCACTATCCGACACACCAAACATCAAACGGGTCTTGCTCGACCTACCGACCCACCACGAAATTTGAAAACTGACACATCTGAGAGTCAAAAATTTGATAGCCCTTGGTAAAATCGATACACTCTGGAAACTATTGAAGGACCTACGATTTTCTCCCTACCTGCGAAGAAGAGTAAGAACAAACCTGGTCTACCGTCCGAAAAAATATTGGATTACCCTAACAAAAGAAAGGAACCTACTGAAGGATCAGTGGCCAAAAATGCTGACTTGGATTTTGGTCCGGTGAGGGGACTTGGCTACCAATACTATGTCATGTTATCTGCAAATAATGAGTAGCCCAAATCGACAAAATAGGTTATCTTCTTTGAAGACTCGTAACCAAGAGATTAGAAATGGAGCACATCGGTACTTTCCTGATTTCTTTTATAAAAGGGATATAAAATCAAGGACAAAACCCACCATCCGAAGACTAGCCATAAACGTTCGGGTAAATGACAAACAATAATGGTTAGAGATGTTCCGATCCGGTTCGGTCTGGTTCGATTTTGGGGTATTTTTGGGACCGGATCGCATTAATCGGTCCTAAAAAATTACGGATTGAGATCGGATCAGAATTATAGGTCTCGGTCCTATTCAATTTTTAAGAAGTCCGTTTTCGGTCTCGGTCCTATTCGATCCATACCAATAAGAATTTATTGATATTTTGAAAATAACACTTTTTTTAATTGAACCTAACGTTAACAATTAACACCCGTGTTATTTTGAATTTAATTGGTATGGATTTTGAATTGATATGGATTTTGAATCATATAACTGTTAATCAATAATGTCATATGGGCAAACCTATTTACTCAATACATATAATTGTTATGTTTAAAATGGGTGAACCTATTTATTGAACCAATAGAGTTAAGTGGGCCACTCTTGTACATATCTTTGAAACCCCAATATTTTTACCCAAAAATGGGGGACTCTTTTAAACCCCAATAATTTTACCCAGAAAACCCTCTATTAAGGCCGACGATTCTTGTACATCTCTTCATGTACATCAGTTGTTTTCCAGACCCAAAATTCTTTCACAAAATAAGCTTCCAGCAAAAAGAAAGATTAGTAATTCAAGTGTTACTCGACATACCCCTCTTCATGAATATACAATGTAAAAAAGTGTACACAATCTATTAAGGCCGGCATTTAATAACAAATAAGGGAGCGGCCGACGTTAAATTACAAATAAGGGATGGATCGTATGTACCTTGAATCTTGATCAGAGTTTGCTACCGAAGATGAGGGAGCGACTGGCGTAGAGCAGTGTTGGGGTGGTTGTTCGTAGAGCGGCCGGAGATGAGGGTGTCAGCTGTGGCTGTTCGTAGAGAGACAGAGAGAAGAAAATAAGAAATTAGGTTATGTTGGAGAGTGGTCCTAGCGTGCGTGTGTGGGTGTGGGTTTCAAAAGCCGTGGTCTTGTGCATGTTAATCCTGTTAGGAAATTTAAAAAAAACTATATATATATATATGTAATGAAAGGGGTCCGATCCGATCCAAAATCGCTGTTTACAATCTAAGATCGAGACCGACCCGAATTTTGCGGTCCTATATATTTTTAGACTGAATTAAAAAAAATCCGCAAAAGGGTGTTCGATTCGATTTGATTTTTTCGGTCCATGTGGTCTAATTGGGTTCGTGCACACCCCTAATAATGATAGACTCCCCGAATGGGGAGTCACTAATCCCCGTCCTTAATCTCGTTAGATACTAAAATAATTTTAATCCTTAATTTTTTTTTTAAATGTATTATATTTTAGAATTATGATTTATTTTAAATTGAAATTAAAAGATATTTTTTTAATTTATTTTAGATTAATAAACAACTAAAGTTATGATTTATTTTAAAGTTAAATAAATTTTATATTAAACTAACATTTAATGGATCAAATATCAAAAAGTTCCTCAAACATTTTTTAATACGCATTTAGTCTAATCATTTTTATTTTGTTCCAAAAAGTCCTCAAACACTAATTTAAGCAATATTCTCTTATTTTTAAAGGTCCGCGCTATATATGTGATGAAGAACTTCTTAGAAAATAGTTTTTTATTTATGTGGTGAGGGACTTTTTAATAGAAAACATAGTTTTTTATATATAATTTTTTTAATAAAAAAAACTGTTTAACTTGATGTCTTAGATTCTTAATTGATTAGTGTCACTGGTGCATACCTACATTCACAAAGCCACATCATTTGTTGAATGTAGGGATGCGCTAGCAACACTAATCAATCGCGAATCTAAGACGTCAAATTAAACAGTTTTTTTTATTAATGTCGATTTTGTAAGAAAAAAAAACTTGTATCGTGTCTTAGCTAGCACAATTTAATTTACATTAGATAGAAAAAAAAAATTATTTTATCCAAAAAAACACCCAAAAAAATGAACTCATACTGACATATCGTGTCTACATTGGTTCGTTTTGAGGGTGCTATAGTGTGGGTCCCGCCATGGCTAAAAATGAACTCATAGTGACGTGACATGTCAGCGCATCATACAAAATGAATCAGATTTGTGCGTCACTGTAGAATTGCTCAAGAAAAAAAGTACGTGATGTTTTTTTTTTTTTAAAAAAATTACTACCTAAAAAAGACATAAAACTGATTTTAACAAAAAAAAATACTACCTAAAAAAATATATAAAACGTTTTAAAAAAAATTATTACCTAAAAAAATTCACGACCTAAAAAATTTGTGTCGTGCCATGTCATGTTTTAATTAGGTCATATTCGTATTTGGTAAAAAAAATGCGCCGTGTCATGTCGTGTTTCAATATGGCATGTGCTCGAACGACATTATTTTTTTGTGCGCAATACACCTACAAATATGTGTTGCTATGACTCATTGCACAAATATCCGTGCACTTTATTTAGTTTATTTTACTTTAATTAATTAAATAAAAAAATAAAATAAAAGGGGCATGATAAAGATTGTACATGGATATTTCCTAATACTTTCTAACCATTTGCAATATTATTCCGTCAAAAAAACTATATTATTTTGCAGAGGCCTTGAATAATGTTAGACCTTAACCCACACTGACATATCCTTACAAAATTGTGAGATAACATGCTACAATAGCAACTGCAATGCAAACAACTCACGACAAGATAGAGTACACAAAAGTACCCACGTATATGTTTAATTTCATTTATCTCATGACAAATAAAATAAAAGGGATTAAATCGAGTACCATGATATTACATGGCTATTTCTAAAGCTTCTTTAGTTGGCTTTGCAATAATTTCAAGCTAATCAAACTTCAAAGCCAAAATAACAATATCAGACTAGTTGTCACTCAGAAATTGGCTAAGAACTAAATCATAGCCATGTTGCAGATATAAAAAACATATGAAACCTTATCAAAATCGTGGCAAGTCACCCATAGTGGTGCATTATATAGAAGGGTATTTCAAGCTTGACCACTATATTTTGGATTGAGGGTCCCTCAAAGACCCCCCCCCCCCCTTCAGCTTCCAGAAAATATTTGGAAAGCGGAACCCCCAAGTTCCCTCAACTCCAAGAAAATATATATGGGTTGCGGAACCTCCAAGGTCCCTCAACGGCAAGAAAATATTGGGGACGCAGAACCCCCAAGGTCCCTCAACGATAGGAATATATTTAGGACGCGAAACCCCCAAGGTCGCTCAACCTCAAGAAAATATTTGGGACACGGAACCCCCAAGGTCGCTCAACCACAAGAAAATATTTGGGACACGGATCCCCAAAGGTCCCCCTCAACTGCCAGAAAATACTGGGACGAGGAGCATCCAAGGTCCTCCCCCTCACCTTCCAGAAAATTTTGCGGAGAGGAACAGTCAAGGTCCTCCCCCTCAGCTTCCAAAAAATATGGGACGCGTAACCCTCAAGGTCCCTCAGCTTCTAGAAAATATGGACCGCTGAACCCTCAAGGTCCCTTAGCTTCCAAAAAATATCAAGGCGAGGAGCAGTCAAGGTCCTTCCCCTCAACTTCTAAAAAATATCAAGGCGAGTAGAAGTCAATGTCCTCCCCCTCAACTTCCAGAAAATGTTAGGTCAAGGAGCAGTCAAGGTCCTCCCCCTCAACTTCCAGAAAGCAGGCCAGGATGAAGGAGGGGCTACCATAAGGAACCCCTCATCATGAAAAGATTATTGTTATAAAGAATAAAAATACTAATATTTATTTTCGTTTACAGGTAACCTAGTTGAGCAAGCAGTGATCAAATAGGCCAGTTGGGATCTCTTGGAAGTTTTTGCTTGGCAGTTGAGGAACAAGGTTTGCTGAGCAATCTCAATAACTTAACACTTTAAGATTGAGATAATACTAGTAGAAAGACCCAAGGGTTACCCAACCCTCACAGACCTCACGGCCTCACAGTCAGACACAACCAGGGTGAGCAACCAAAGAGTTGCTCACAAGAAATGAATAGTTTGTAAAATGATTCTAGATAAAAGGGGGCCCTCGTGACCCACTCAAGTTTTTAAAGATTTTAGATGAGGAGGTCTTTGAGACCCCCCTCAAGTTCATAAAGATTTTAGAGGAGGTGGCCCTCAAGGTCACCCTCTCAAACTTACAAAGTTTGTACCATAAGTTATCATTTCAAAAGATGTTTACCAAATCAAATATTTTATCTTCAAGCGCAAACATATTTTCTTTTTTACTTTGGTTCGCACCAGATGGTACCTGTCTGAGGGGACAAGCTGTTGCTCAAAGGTAGGGACACATGGTACATTGTAGACCTTGTCGCTTACCAACTCTTTAAGTTTTGGCGCTCAAACGTGCCAACTCAGCCCTAGTGCCCGAGTATAAATAGGACCCTTGGGCAAGATTAAGATCAGAAGAAGAGAGAAAAAACTCAATAGCATCGTTACTCTCACTACACCAAATCTGCCCATTTGTCAAGGTCATTGACCTTGACAAATCCAATTTGCCAAGGTCAATGACCGAGACATTTCGAGGTGAGACAACTCTTTTTGTCACGGTCGTGTCACGGTCGTGTCAAGGTCAATGACCGTGACACGTTTGTCACGGTTTATAACCGTGACAAAGCCGTGACCCCTCTTACCCAGAATTGTCACGGTCATTGACCGTGACACGTCCCTGACAATTTTGTCACGGGTGTGTCACGGTCAATGACCGTGACAATTCTGGGCAGAATTTAAAAAAAATCTGCTGGGCAGTATGGCCACTGCCACTGCCCAGCAGTATATTTGTACCTGTTATAGCAACGTTGTACCTGTTCCAAACATCATATATCCAACACAAACTAAAGATAATGCAAATATATATTCATGACGATATAATCCAAATATTCAAAGTAAAAATAATATACATGACGATATAATCCAAATATAATTAAAATGGACAAACTTAAAAATAATGTTACTACATGTCTTGGATAAAACTGAGGAGGTGAGTAGGCCACACGACATACGAATTAACGCACCCACTAATATACGTCGTGCCGCATTGTTCGCGTAACCACAATAGGGAGTTCTCCTTCCCGGGTATGACATGCGTGACGAGCACCCTGGACTCCATCTCTTGAAGCACACGTCCATGGACTATTCCACCCTCGACGATATTCGGGTCCCTCAACCCCCGCCCTATCCGCTGGCCATCAAATACGTCCAATATGAACACGCTCGGCCAACCAATTGTCGACAATGGTCTGTTGGAGGGCGTCAAATAGGGAAGTGGATCGTCGAAGTACGAACGTGTCGGTGATGAAGCAGCTAGGTCCACATCCTCGTCATCATGCGCCTCGTCCTCCCGCACCTCCTCCTCCACCGCCTTCTCCTTCTCTTTCCCTTTCCTTTTCCCTTTACGATCTCCACCCAACGTATGCTTCATGAATGGGTACATATCTTGGACCGTCGCCTCCAAACGGGACAGCTTCGCGTCGTGTGAATCCACCGTTCGAGCCAACCCGGTGTCGCTCGTCTCCAATCCGATGATCCTAGATTTGGCCACCCGCGAGCTCACTCCCCTTGTCCTCCCCTTGCGATCAGAGCCAAGCACTTGGCTGAGTGCGTCTGTGGACAAAGATGCCTTGTCGGCATCAGACTGCGACTCATGCACTTCCTTAAGCTTTGCCTGAAACGACAAAAAGCACATGATTAGTAAAATAAGTAAACTAAAAAATTATAACGTAATTAACAATAATTAAACTGTCGGATTACTTACAATCGTGGCCGCGACGCTCAGGGACACCTCTTTGTCCTTCCCCTTCTTCGTCCGAAGAGCCACATAAGTATCGAGCCTATGTGGCTTACCCCCTGGCCCACTCCCTACCCCCTGAAATAAAATAAAGTAAAGTAAAATTAGTATCGGCCCCGCAAAGTAAAATAATATCCAATAATATATTTCTGTAGTTATAGATAAATTAAATCTTACCTGCATCCTATGCTCCACCTCAGCGTAAGAGGTCCGGCCGGAGTAGTGCACGTCCGTCTTTTTAGCCCGATTTTCCCTCCCCGATTGGTGAGATGCCAATTGTCGATCCTCGATCTCATTGTCAATGAACTTTTGCCATTGTACCAATGAGATCGGCTCCTTGGGCGGGACGAATCCGCGCCATTGTAAAATGGACTCTCGTGTTTTTCCAAAGTACCGTGTCCGCATATTTTTCTTCCACGTCTTGTGTTGCTCCCTCAACTGCTCCAAGACGGAATCGCGTAGCTTTGGATCCAAGTTGAATTGTTCTTGTCCAACAAATACAATGTTAGTTGCGAATAAATATAAATATAAATATAAATATAAATATGAAATTGAAATTGAAATTGAAATTGAAATTGAAATTGAAATTGAAATTGAAATTGAAATTGAAATTGAAATTGAAATTGAAATATTACCTGTAGTGCCGCCCAAAGAGCTAACTTGAGCTCATATGGCACCTCCTTCCAACTCATAAACCCCGGGCCGATGACCGTCTTTAGCAGCTCGAGGGATCTCGCTAATAGCTCCGACTTGTTCTCGACGGTAATCCCAAATTTTTCATATTTGGGGAGCCTAGGGGCGGAGGAGCCCTCGTCGCCTCCGCTACCACCGAACCCAGACGACATCATCATAAACAGCATCATCATCTTCGCCTTAACATCTGAAGGAGACATTTTTGCTGTAAAAAAAATGTTATTAGTACAGATAAAAAAAATGTTAATAGTACAATTATCTAGGGTTAAAAAATTATCTAGGGTTTTACCTAATTGAATCCATTTCATGAATAAAATTATTATCAATTTAAATGAAAATATCAATTATTATCCAATATTTTTTAATGAAATATTTATTTTGAATGAAAATTTCAATTATTATCCAATATTTATATTTTTCTTTTTCTATCTAATAATTTTCAACGTAAGAGCACAGTACATAACGTATGTGTAAGTTTCGTCAATACCATTTCATTTCAATTTTGTAATATTATGTTTTTTCCAAATATTTTAAAAGTTATTAAATGGGTGCCCCACCCCCACCCCCTGCCCCCCTCCCCCCGCCACACACACACGCACACCTAGGCACCTACGCACACACACACACACACACACACACACCCCACCCCCACACACCCACCCCCACCCCCTCCCCCCACCACGACCATGACAACTACATATATTGTTTATCAATAAAATTATGACATGAGATAATTATAATTGGAGCATAAATTTCATTATCATAAAGGGATAAATCCAACCAAGTACAGATAAAAGCATGAGAAGATTAATAAATTTCATTATCATAATCATCATCCACAAATATAAGATAAACAAATAAAAGCATGAGAAGATTAAACTATAAGTAATCAAGAGGAGGAGATCAAACCCATTTAAGTCTTGAATTGGAATGAAATCTTCAATTACATCAACAATCTCTCAATTTATATATAAAAAATCTCTCAATTACAATTCCTCACTCATGTATTTATTGAATCTAAACTAAATATTACAAAATAAAAATAAAAAGGATAGTGGATGAATTCATAATGGATAATTAAATAATAAAAGAGATTTGCTAAAAATGCAAATCCTAACATTATAAAATTGTACATTAGAACTCATCCAAAGAAATAAATTCTAAATCATAACTTTATATTGAGATAATTGCTAAAAATGCACAATCTCAACATAAATGAATGGGTTAGAATTTACCTCCCATGAGAGATGAATTTCACTACATCAATCTGTTTTGAATTAATTGCTAAAAATCCAAAAATTCATAATAGATGGGTGGGGTGAAATTTATCCTAGAGATAATTTTCACTACACACCTCTATATTGAGGTATTTGCTAAAAATGCAAATATTCAACATAGAGGGCTGGAGCCAATTTTATCACACCAAAGTAAAAAAAAAACTAAGTTTGAGATCCTTTGAAAATGGCCCAAGTCTTCAATTTATATGGTGCACATGAACGCTAGGGATAAATTGGGTATTGGGTGGTATAAATGGTGGAGGAACATGGGGTGAGTGAGGTGATAAAATCTGATTTGGTCATGGGTTTTGAAAGGTGCAAGTGGAGTGGTTTGTTTGGGTATTTTTGGAATTTTGGGTTAAAAGAGTTAGTTGGGGGTTTTAAGGGTATATTGGGAAAAGGGGTTTTAGTTTGGAATGCACATGGGTAGGGGTGGCAATTCATGTGCGTCGTGTCGTGTTCGGGGTGTGTCATGTCGGGTTCATGTCAAGTATTAGTCAACCCTAACCCGACCCATTTAACTAATCGTGTCAGATGAGGAAACACTAACCCGACCTATTTATTATCGTGTCGTGTTCGGGTTGACCCGCATACCCATTAAGTAAAATATAAAATAATTTTTTTCTTCTTTCTTAACAAATCATACCAATCACAGGCCTAAGATAACTTAAATTTAATTGATTTCAACTTCTTTCAACACCTAAATTATTTATCATCCGATTATCCATGAATTTTACAGAATGCCTATCAAGATATATAAATTATCTAAAATATTCTCCATAAAATACGAGTTAAGGCGGGTCTATTCGTGTCATTTTCGAGTTATACATATTTGACACTAACCCAACCCGTTTATTATTCGTGTTGGCGGGTCGTGTCATATTCGGGTTCGTGTCAAAAAATCGTCAACCCTAATCCGCTAACTTCGTGTCGAGTTCGTGTCGAGTTATCGTGTCGTGTAAAAAATTATCACCCCTGCACATGGTTATTTGGCTTGATTTTGGCATTTGACAGGTGAGAAAATCGTGCAAGGCTAGAACACATGGGTTTGTTTCTTTAGGAATGGGTTTGAGGGTTTAATGGGTAATGGTTGTGAGAGGTTTGAAATGTGTTAAAGAGGTAGGTCCAGTGGGTTTTCGGTCGCAGGTAGGTGGGAACACGGGTCAGGGAGGTCTCGTCGCCGGCAGGGGGAGTGGTTTCACCGGAGAGCTGCAGTGGTGGGTCGCAAGGGGTCGGAGATGTCGCCGGGTTTTAATGGGTCTGCGCCGGGTATGGAGTAGGTCGGGCCGACGACGCACCGAAGGTGGGGAGAGGTGCAGAGGGTTCGTCGGAGTGTTGGCTGGAGGGGCTGCCCGGAGTTGGCTTACTCGCAGGCGGCCGCAGCTGGGTCTACTCGGGTTTAGTATACCGACGGGTTGGGAGTCAAAAAGGAGTGGCCGCCGGCGATAGTGTGCTGGCCGGAGGTGGTCGGAGGTTTGAGGTCCGGCGGGCGTGATTCGGCTTGGTTAGGTTGTTGATGGGTATAGTTGGGTGGAAAGATGATTAGGGGTGTAAATTGAGCCCCGAGGCATGAAGCCCGCCTGTTTGGCCCGCTATTTTCGGGCCGAGGTTGAGCCGAACCTCGCCAAACCCGAATTGGGCCCGAAGCCTGAACTTCATATTTATAAATAACTAAATAAATAATTTATATAATATAACATATTTATGTTAACATTGTTTAATTTGGTTTCGTTCTTTTATTTCATTTACGACTTTTAAAAAAAAAAATCATTTGTCATAATACATTAGATTACATGTGATTTTCAATTATGTGATTTTCAATTTTGTGATTTTATTGTTATTCTCATTATGAGTATTTGATTTAATAATTACTCAAGCCACAATAGGCCTTTGTTAGTGATCAAATTTTGCTAAATGTATGAAATTTAATAAGCATTTATAGGTTTTCACTCTTATTTTTCTCGTTTTAATTTAATACATTTCATAATTATATATTTTATTTCATGAAATATCAATTAGATTTTAATGTGTAATTATGTCCATGATGGAAATACAAGAAAAAAAAATTAATTCAAACTTTTTTAACAAAAAAAATTGAAATCGGGCCGGAAGCCCGCAATATATATGAGCCGAGTTCGGGCCTAGGTGGGAAAAAGTAATTCGGGCGAGCTCGGGCTTGAGCATGGGTAAGTGAGTTCGGGCCGAGCCTGAGCAACCCCAAGCTCGGCTCACCCAACCCGATTTACAGCCCTAAAGATGATGATGGTGGTTGGAATGTGAGTTTGAGTTTTGTTAATGGTGGTGGATTATGGAGTTGGGTTTAATGAATGGATGAGAGAGAAAGAGGTGGGTGTGTTGGAGAAGATGATGGAGTGTGGGGTTGTGTGTGGTAGGGTGTAGGATATTTAGGTGTGGGTGAGTGTTTAAGTTGTATTTGTTTTGGTGTGTGTGTTTAATTTGTACCTAACTAAAATAATAAAAAGACTCAGCCAACAAAAAAAAAAAAAAATCTACTAAAACAAAAAGTATTAAATAAATAAATCCTTAACTCTAAAAATAAAAAGATATAAAATTAAAAATTAAAAACCTATTAAACTTAAAAACAAAAGTCCTAAAAAAAATAAAATCTAATAAAACTAAATTCCTAAAAACTAATCCTAATAAAATAAAATAAAATTAATAAAACTAAAAATTAATAAAAATCAAAATAAAATAAAACTAATCCTAATGAAAATAAAATAGAAAATAAAATGTAGAAAATACTAAATAAATCAAAAATAAATCCTAAAAAGAAAAAATGACTCAAACTAAAAATCTAAAAAAAATAATAAAAAGACATAAGCAAAACACACACAGGCTTGGGGTAAGTTTGGGCTAGGTTTAGGCTCGGGTTAGGGTACGAAAGAGGGAATTAGCTTCATATTGCGCACAATTGCCTTGATTTAAGCGTTTGAACTCCGCAATGCACAATTTGACCTACAAGATAGACATTTAAGCACATAAAACCCGCATTGCCGAGAATTAGCAACTAAAGTACCTCTATTCGGGGGTATAAATTGTACAGTTTTGGGTGCTTATCAGGCCTTCTTATCGTTTGGTAGGGTACCGTCTTTCAAATAATCCCTTAGGGGGTTCATCTAATTGGGGGCTGGTTCAATCTGGAGAACATGACTTGTGTTTCACTGCTCGTTGATCTGATTAATGCTTAGCTGGGCGAGGAAGTCGATCGGGATTATTCTCTTCAAGTCAGAATTGATCACTGAGCTTAAGGCCGCTAGGGCATCAGCATGACTATTTTGTCCTCTAGGAAACTGTTGGACGCTAACTTGTTCGAAGTTAGACATTAATTTCTTTGCTGTGGCGAGGTAGGCCGCCATTCTCTCATCCCTCGCGTTGAAGTCTTCACTTATCTGATTAGAAACCAGTTGTAAGTCACCGAACACCTGGAGTTGCTTTGCCCCCAACGCTTGTGTCTTCTGTAGGTCTGCTATTAATGCTTCATATTCTGCTTCGTTATTGGAGGCTTCGAATCCAAGCCTGATTCCTTGCTCGAGGATTATATCTTTTGGGGTAACCAGCACAATGCCCACTCCTACCTCTTTGGAGTTGGAGGCTCCGTCAATGAAGAGTCTCCAAACACCTTGTGCCGAGTGATCTCCCCTTTGACCAACGGGCTGAATTTTGTCGTGAGTCTATTCTCTTGTAAATTATGTGATGAAGTCAACGAGGACCTATCCCTTGATTTCATTCCTTGGCTGAAACTGAATGTTAAATCTCCCGAGCTTGACCGACCACTTTGATAGTCTGCCGGACAGATCTTCTTTTCACAGGATTGCTTTAAGGGGGTGTGATGTAAGGACGATGATAGAGTGAGCTTAGAAGTAGTGATTTAATTTCCTTAAGGCTACCACTAGTGCAAAGGCGAGCTTTTCCAGTGGTAGGTATCGTTGTTGGGCGTCCAAGAGGGTCTTGCTCGCATAGTAAACTGGGTGCTGGATTCTCATTATTTCACATACCAGCGCATAACTAATGGCATGGATGGAAACTGTGAGGTATAGGAATAGGGAATCGTTCTCTTGAGGTATTACGAGAAAGGGTGGTGTGCTGAGATAAGATTTGAGCTCCTCTAATACCTTTGAGCAATCCTGGTCCCACTCCACAGTTTTTCTTTTCTTCAATAATTGGAAGAACGGTTGGCACCTTTCGGATGACTTCGAGATGAACTAATTCAAGGCGGCGAGCATGCTTATGAGCTTATGTACATCTCTTATCGTGTGTGGGGGGGGGGGGGGGGCTGCACCCTATTGATTGCGTCAATTTGGTCTGGGTTGGCTTCAATGCCTCTCTCTCTAACCAAGTACCTGAGAAATTTTCCTGACTGGACATCGAAGGAACACTTACTTGTGTTGAGCTTCATTTGATATTTCCTGAGGATTTCTAAGGTCCGTGATAGGTTTGAGAGGTGGTCTTCTTTATGCTTACTCTTGACGAGCATATCATCGATGTAGACCTCCATGGTATCTCCCATTTGGTCCTTAAATATTTTGGTGACGAGCCGCTGGTAGGTCGCCCCTGCATTTTTTAGACCAAAGGGGATAACTTTGTAACAATACAATCTGACGGTGGTGATGAACGTTGTCTTGTCTTGATCTGGTTCATACAGAGGGATTTGGAGGTACCCAGAGTATGCGTCCAGAAAACTCATTCTTTCATGAGCTGCTGTGGCATCCACCAACTGGTCGATCTTTGGGGAGAGGGAAACTATCCTTAGGACATGCCCTGTTAAGGTCAATAAAGTCAATACAAACACTCCATTTTCCATTTCTCTTTGGAACCATTACTGGGTTGGACATTCACTTAGGGAATTGTATGGATCCTACATCTAGAAGCTTATCCACTTCTCTCTCCACGGCCTTGGCCTTTTCGAGTGCAGTTCGTTGTGCTTTTTGTACGATTGGTTTGAAAGTCGGGTCGATGTGTAACTGATGACAAACCACGCTGGGATCAATCTCGAGAAGCTCATAGGGATCCCACGTAAAAATATCCAAGTTGTTCTGCAAAAGTGTTGTTAGTTCCTTCTTCTCTCGTTCTGTGAGAGAGGCTCCGATCAAGAACATTCTATCTTTCTTGCTATCGCCGGCTACGACCTCCTCCAGGTTCTTAATGACCAGCTCAGAGGGGAGGAGCCTGGTCTCCTCCACTCCAGGTCTTCCATATTTTAGCTGCTATTTGAAAGGCATCAAACCTTCCTGTTCTTCATCTTTCTCCTTGGCCTTCTCGACCTTTTTTTTCGATTTTGGGCAGATGGCTGCTATAAAGCACTTTCTCGCCATCACTTGATCTTCGTGAATCTCCATCACTCCTCGCTCAGTCACATACTTGAGTTTCTGGTGGTGGGTACAGGGGAAGGCCTTTGCCAAGGATGGCCTGGTAGGGCGAGTCAATATCGACCACCAAAAACTCGATCACATTGGAGACGCTTCCTGCTCTTACTGGCAGTAAAATCTTTCCCAAAGGGATGGCCACTTTACCAGCGAAGCCGACCAGAGGGACAGTGGCTTCCTTCAAATCGGCGACGCTTAACTTTAACTTTCTGAATAGGTCGAGATACATTACTTCGGACGAGCTACCATGGTCGACATCGTAGTTATCTATCCTGAGTGTAATGATCAAGGCATCATGATGTGGGGTCCTTACTCCCACCAGATCTTCATCTGTGAAAATAATGTGTTTGTCGTAGTCAACATCATCTCCTCGTCGAAGCTTTCCTGTCTGTGTTTTAGCTGGATCGATTTGAAAATCTTGCATTACTTCCGTAAGCTTTTTTACTTCCATCCAAGCTGAGTTTCCTTGAATCTTTTTTATGTCCTATGCCCCATGAATCACTGCGAACTCATGGCTAGCATTCTCCTCGACCACGTTGTCGGGCCTTGTGTCTCCAATAGAAGCAACCTTCTGTTCCTTCTTCTCCACAAATTCATTCAGGTGCCCAGTCTGGGCTAATTATTCAAGGCGAGACTTAAGAGCTTTGTAATGCTCAGTTTTGTGCCTACTTTCCTTATGAAAAGCGCTTCTTAGTGCGTTATTCCTCTTTAAGAGGTCTCCTCCCATCTTTCTGGGCCATTTGATGAACAAATCATCCTTGATCTTTGAGAACGTATGTGCTTGCGTTCAACTGAGCAAATTATATATTAAACACCTTTTAACCCAAACAAACCCTAAACATGCAACAATATGTGATTGAATAAGATGATAATCTAAGCACGAACATTCAAACACATGCTTGTGAGGAAAAATCCCCCAAAGGGGCAAAACCATTTATTTTCATTATAATATTATAGGCTGTACAATTTCGAATTACAATGAAAATACAAGTGACTAAGAATTACCCTCAGGTGTCGGATTCTGTAGTCAGCGGCTGGAACTATCCCTTTCCAGTAGGGCTGCAATAGAGAAGAAGAACGGTCTTCTCTACAAGGGTGTGAACAGCAAAAGGGCGTTCCTAGGTTGCAAAGTGATTCACAAAGGATTGGCAATTTGTGTGAATCAAATACCTAGAGTCTAGATGCTCAATAGGTGAAGACTTAGGGCTTTCTGTACTCTGAAAATCGTGTGTATAAGTCTTAGAAAACCACTTCCCGTAGTGGGATTAAATAAGAGGACTTGAGCCATAAAAATCTGACCACGATCTGAACATGATCTGTTTAAGATTATCCCAGGAGGACCGGTCCGGCTTGGGGGCGGATCGGTCCGATTGACCGGATCGGTTCTGTTATTGCAGGCGGATCGGTCCGATGATGATCGGATCGGTTCTTTTCCAGGCTTCATCGGTTCGCTTGCGGTCCGGGGTATACTGGCCTTCAGCAGTCGGATCGGTCCGGGTCTGAGGCGGACCGATCCGGTTGACCGGATCGGTTCTTTTGTTCCAGGCGGACCGGTCCGGTTCTGTCAGACTTTGATTCCGCTTCTTCTTTTTGATATTCGGATCCGTTGATGAATGTATGAATCTTGAATTTCTTCAACGGTGTAACGGCGTGCGACATAATAAATTTATAATGGACAAAAATGTCCTTACAATATTTATTAGGATCT
Source organism: Sambucus nigra (assembly GCA_949130495.1). Taxonomy (NCBI): domain Eukaryota; kingdom Viridiplantae; phylum Streptophyta; class Magnoliopsida; order Dipsacales; family Adoxaceae; genus Sambucus; species Sambucus nigra. The sequence goes on from OX422213.1 coordinate 119,820,510, forward strand.
TAAGATTGGTTCCTTAAAGACAATGTTCACTGCCTGAAATGCTTTTGAAGCATTGTTATAGTTTTCGCTCTTGGAGCCAGTTTTGCCCCCATTTTTGCCTCATTTCTTCGAGTTCTCAGCTTTGTCGTTGTTCTGACCAGTGAACTTAGAGAGACCATTTTCCCGTGCACTTAGGTGGGTCACATCCTCAACTTTGGCATATTTTCAATGCGAGCCATTAGGTTGTCAATGGTCGTGGCTTCCTTCTTGGTGCAAGAGGCAGGAGTTGGATAGGCCAATTTTAAAGGATGCCATAGTGACCTACTCTGAGCAGTTCTCGACCTTGTTGAACAACTCCCAATATCTTTCTGCGTAATCTCTGAGGCTCTCCTGAGGCATATTCTTCATCATTAATAAGGCATCCATCCTTTTTGGATGGAGTTGCTATTAATGAAGCGAGATGTGAAGAGCTCTACTAGGTACTCGAAGCTCCTGATGGATCAGTGAGGGAGTCTTTTGAACCACTTATGGGCCACATCGTGCAATCTCGAGGGAAAGATCCAGCACATTAATGCGTCCTTATGGTTCCAGAGGGTCATAGCCTGCCTGTATTACCTCATATGTTCAATAGGGTCAGTCTTTCTATCATAGATCTTGAACTTGGTAATTGCAAACTTCTTGGGGGCTTCTTCTTCTTCTTCTTCTTCTTCTTCTTCTTCTTATTCTTCTATTTCCCTTGAGAAAGGGGACTTCATCTGGGTCCTGAGAGCTCTCCTAGCTAGCTCTCTGATCGATCTGTCACCCTGATGTGATGGGTGCTGGTCCATTTCTCTTCGGACCAAATTTCGTATGTCATTATTTCCTCGAGCTAGGCTCCTATAACGGCGAGCTGGTTGTTGTTGCTCGAGCAAGTCATCATTTGATTTGTGTCCCTCAAGTCTTTGAGATCTATGTTTAGGGCTGCTTCCTCAGTTGCGAGACTTGCTCCCCTAAGGGCTAGGAGTGCGGTATTGACGTTGCCTGGTTCTACAATGGAGTTCTCTCTCCATTCTCTCCAATCTTCTTTTAAGACGAGCATTCTCAGCTTCTTTCTTGTGAGTGGCCTCATCTTTCTCCTGGAGCTTGGCCTCAAAGGTGTCAATTGGCCTGGAGACCTATGTGGACCTGACAGGACCTCGGCTTTCCTCCGAGGCTTACCATTCTGGGCGAGCCTTAGGATTTGAGCGTCGAACTTCATATCTGATCCTGCGAGGGGATGGCTGCTCTTGAATATCCCCTGCTTGAGGGGCATTGATGTTGTGACCAGACATTTCAAATTCTTTTTGGTGAAGGCTTTCTTAAAGGAAAACAAATGTTTCCCACAGACGGCGCCAATTGTGGTGATAATTAAACTCAACACAAAATAACAAGCAAAGGCAATCATTAAAAATACGTAAAGAACTTAAAAGAATAACAATCACACACAACACAAGATATACGTGATTCGGTAAGAAGGCCTACGTCCACGATAGTGCTCTCAGTATCTTAATTCTCTTTACTCCGGGTTGTGTTTACAGAAAAGAATACATGAACTTTGCCCCAGGCTGAGGGCTTATTATATACATGTTGTTTTTTGGAGAGTGGGGGTGTTGGACTCCCCCACGTCAGTCTATGATTCCTAGAATATCTCCTTGAGAGATTTTAGGAATTGAATAAGTCACAACTGAATTAGAAGATGCGCGAGGCCTTTAGACTTTGGGTCGTATTTAATCGGGCTACTCTTTTGGGCCAAAGTGACAAATCGAGGTACTCACACTGTGACTTTGTATTAGACCTGATCAATCTATTATGAAACTTTTTTTGTGTGACATGATCATCATCCATAATCAAGCCATGCGTTTATTCTTACATTCACAATGAAAGAAAGAAGAACAATATCCATGCATAATAAACTATCACATTCTCACTCATTCATGGAAAGATCAACTTATTAGTATAATCGAATAAGATCATCATTAAAGTTTTAATGATCTTCATTCCATAAAACCATACACGACAAATATCAATCAAAGTTCTTGATCCTAATAGTCAACCAAAAGAATAATTATACGTTCCGCACAGTAAAGAGAAATGATTAAGATCCACAAGACTCTCCCGGAGCTATAGGTGATTAAGTAATAATTTTAATAGTGTAAATGAACTTATATGATCATGTACTTTCTCAAACCAACCAACCAACAACTCCTCTTTCTGAATAAGATTATCTTCTCAAGTTATCTTAAAGACAATATCTCTAGGTCAAAAGTTCCCCAAATATATAACGAACCCAAAATATGTTAGATATCATGTCGGGTACTTTATGTCAAGTCAAAGTGATTTTAAGTCAACTTCAAAATTGGTTTTAAAAATAAGACTATGGAAAACTTCAAAAGTGGATCTGGGACTTTAAGTCGACTCAAAATTTGTTTAGTCGAGTCAAAGTACTTTGAGTCAAATCAAACTGACTAGGTGGTTTCGATTTACTAGTTTTCAAAATTCAAATTCCAAAAGTTCCAAAATTTACCATAGTATCCTCCAACAACTAGTTTTTTAAAAAGCCTATAATTGGACCCTTTGGATTCCTTTTTCAAACATATTAGATTTCTACAACATCTTCGAAATATTAAAGTTCCATTTCATAGCTTGTGTCTCTTTACTTAAATTTCTATAAAGAAAAACCAAGACTTAAAACCCAAGTTGAGAGTTTCAAAACCACAACTCCGTTAAAGAAAAGCTCCTATCAAAAACCCTTTTGCTTCAGCTTCTTCTTAAATCCTTATTTAGTTAAATATAAAAACCTAATACTCTATTCTGATAAATATCCAACTAAAACCCCACATGAGCTACATATTTATGATTACTTGTTTGTTTACAATTCTAGAGAGAGAAAGTAAAACCATTTTCCGTTGTTCTTAGTAAAGTAACTTTGCTTTGCGTTCAGATACATATCTCAGGTTAATACTTTTGGTTGAACTTAATTGTATGTTCACGACTATTAGAGCCATAAATTAAGGGAGTCAAGGTGTCATAAGACATCAAGATCTTGGGTGTACAACTTGGGCAAGGATAGGTATAATTACCTTATTGGTTTCAGTTTATAAGATGTTATAATTCCTCATGAGGTTTTGGTTCCACCTTATTGAACCGGAGATAATAAAAAAATTTAGTACTGTCACGAGCGTGGATATAGGCAAGGCCGAACCACATTAAAATCTCGATTTGTAAAGTTTCTCTAAACTCTCTCTCGTAACTACTTATGCCTATTTTTTAATTAATTGCTCATACTAAAATTAATTTATCATATTACAATTAATCTCAAAAGAAAGTTAAGAAAGTTTTAAAATCTCCCTTAATTTTATACATACCCAATTCACCCTCTCCTTAGGTATATTTTTGGGACAATATTCCTGAATTATTTAAACCTAAATTTTGAATAAAATATATCACAATCAAACCTGAAGTTTTGATTGTGTAATTGAAAAGGTACAGACCACAATTCTCCCCATTAGCATTAATTTATGATATGAAGATCCATAATCATTACTTTGACTAGAAGTTGACAAATTATAATTTGTAATTGAGAAATAGTTTCCTAATTACTATTGGAAATGTGAGGCCCAAACATCTCATGTTGTTTAATAATACTTGGACTAGAAGTTCCAACAAAATATTCCCTAAATCAAAACTCGAAGTGTTTATTACTTATGTAATAGGGTATGGATATTAATTTTTTTGAAATTAATTGTTTAGAATTTGAAATTAAAGCACCAAATATATTTTTCCCAAGAATTAGTTTCAAAATAAATTAAATATCAAAACAACGCTTTTCAACTTATTGGATTTTCATTTTATTTATTAAATGAAATATAGTTTAAATCTCGATTACTGATTAATGGTCCCTTTGACTATCCTATTAACAATTTCACTATTAAAATTGTCCCTTGATCTTTCGGTTAATTTGAGTATGAAATTATGTTTATAATGGTGTTTAATATCAACTATTTTTTAGAATCCAATCATTTACTATAAATGGAGTCATGGGAATGTGCAAAGAATGTTAAAAATTAAGCCCCTTATTTTTAAAAGGAATTTCGATTATCATCGGTCGGAATATATATATATATATACACACACAAACAATCAAACGTGAAATTTTGATATAAAGGGTAGATAATTTAATGTCCGTGGACATTAACAATATTGAACCCGAAGTTCAACTATTTGTGTACAATTAGAAGTTCTCAAACACAATCGATAAAACTTGAAGTTCATAAATAAATTTTACATGTTTTGATTCTTCTTTGCAAGTGATAAATATAAATCTAAAAATCATATTTTTCATATAATTCGCACCAGGCGCTTTGTGAATTATTTTAATTTAGGACTTGAATTCTTGAATTTTGAATTTTACAGTTTATATGAACCCAAATATTGATATACATATGACATAAAATAGATGCTGGATCAATTTATGGATATAATGTAATAAAAAAATCCAAAGTGCTAAATTGATATCCTAGGAACCCGAGGTTCTAAATTACTAGATTCAGAGCCAGAAGTTTCAATCATTTAAGAATGATCTTAAAGTTCTAATTAAGAACTTGAACTGACAATTACTTTTCGATAGATTATATATTTCTATTGTATTATTTGTCCATAAAATATTTGCAATCATTTATCTATTGAATCACGATGATAAATATTAGGCAAAGCTCAAAATTTGATAAGTATTGCCAAAACTCAAAATTTTATTCCCTAGTCGTATAGTAGAAACCAAACGCTTCTTATTTCTAAGCAAGAAGTCTTTGACATATTATCAAAACATGAAAGTTTGATTCTTTGGTTGAGAACTAGATGTCCTAGCCTGAATTGACCAATTTTTGTTCTTTAGTTTTACAACTTAATTTAATACTCGTATACTTGCGATTTTTATGCTTGAAGCATAGTGATTATATTATGATCTACGGTACGTGATTCTTAATGATCCAAAGCCATTAAAATGCATGATTTGTAGACATATATTTCTTTGAATGACTATCATAAATCTAACGATCTATATCTTCAAATTTTAAATTATTTAGAGATTATTAAGTATTATATAATTCGTTGACAAGAGCTTGAAATTTTTGTTATCCAACTCATCCTTTGAATATCTGATACTAATTTGATACATATATTCTTTAAATATTTTTCCATTTGATTAGTCTTGGTCACCAACATATTATTCATAAAATAGATTATTGTAGCTATACATCTTATCTCGACTGACATTAAAAATTTCAAAGTCTATTTTAACTCGTTGTACTTGATATGCCCAAGTATAACCTCAGCCGGGGATACCTACCTCGGCCGGATAATGGCCGAGACGTCAATTAGCCCATCGAGAGGTAAGGGGCCACGATATCATCCCTCGGCCAGTATTACCTCGGCCAGGGTCGACACTACTACATGGACCTCCCCAAAGATATAACGCACATGTCGGACAGCAACAACATCCTCAAGGACCAGTAATGGCAACCTCGGCCAGAATGGGCCTAAATAGCAAGGAGCCACTGATTTATAAACGAACATGGATTCTACCTCGGCTTAGGCCGAGGTAGCCCAGGGTATTAATAACCATCATCACGCATGCCCGACATCGGCGTAGGCCGACCCCAGCATATGCCTCGGCTTACATCAGGCCGAGACTCCTCATGACACTTCGCGGATTGAGCGGACGACCAACCTTATAGCTCGGCCTCTCCTAGGTCGAGGCCATTCACCAACCTGACTGCCGAGCACCTGTTGACATTTGGATAAAGACACCTGGGCACAAATCAGTTATAACAAGATTATTCTCCACATGTGGGGGAATATTTCATCATCATTGCTTACATGTGATAGGGACAGGTGGCGTTCCCACATTGGTGAGGATACCACACACATGCTCACTGCATGCATGGGGGGTACACTACACCCCCTAGACACTATATATAGGGATCATCCCCTACCTTTCAAAAGGATCCAGATATTAAAACCCTAGCTGAAACTCTGTCTAAATACACACAGTAGAGAGAGAAAGGGTTTGAGAGGTTGTATCCATGGCCATTAGCGCCTTCTTACAGTGATATTACTCACACACACTCACAGTGGACGTAGGCCAGATTGGCTGAACCACTTATATTCGGGTATCATTCCTCTTATCCTCACCTCATTCTTATCTTCTTTATACAGCTGTGTTGCCATTGTTGTACCTAAATTGAGCTTGGAAACATCTCACCTGGTGGTGCTGATTCCCAGCATCATCATTTTGGCGCCGTCTGCGGGAATTTGGTTCCTCTTTTTCTGCTTTTACCTCACCGGAGACTCTGGTGGTGAACCAGGAACCACCCCTTGTGTGGAGCCGTTTCACCATTGAAAGAGGTCATTTAAGGTATTAAGCTCACCTGCTACTAAAGCTCTATACAATTAACGCATGGCACCAGACTTACCGCCGCCTTTTCCGCCGCCCGGAGGTGGAGGAGCTAGCTCCAGTCAAGCTCCTCCCCAGTCAGAAATGGCGGAGGTGGCAGCTGCCTTGAAATCTTTGGCTGCAACACAACAAGCGATGAAGGAGCAATTTGTACAGCTCAGCCAAACCATGATGATGAGACCGCCAGGGGTCTCACCGGATATGATCACTCCGGCGGCGGTTCATCCACATCCAGACGCCAGGGGACCACCCCAGGCACCGATGAAGGACCAACCTGCACCTCAGCGGAGGAGGGACGTTGCTGACCCTAGGCGCTTGCGCCTGGGGAGGCAAGGAAACCCTTGCCCAGAGGACAGGTGTGATGACCTAGGAGCAGAAGAGGCACCAGAAGACTGCTGGGAGCCGTATGAGGTGTTAGATAACACCGTACGACCTCTTAGGCAAAGCCAAGGATGCGTCGGCCGAATAAGAGATGAGGTCCAGCAGAGGGGGTCGGCCTTCAACAGGTTGAGCAGAGGCTCGGCCTTCGAGAGGCTGGGACTAGTCAATGACCTAAGACAAAGGCTATCAAGGTCAAGGAGCGCGGAAGGCTCCCAAAGAGGGGATAGGCAGGCTCGGCCAGATCAAGGCCGACCCATGGAGAGAAGAGCCAGGGAGCAGGGAGAGATCAACAGTCAGCGGGTCGCGGCTGGGAAACCCTCTGTCCACCGCAGAGAGGTGGTAGGGGATAACCTCGGCCAAGTTGATGATAGAAGACCCTGGAATGACTCAATCCAGCGTCTCGAGGAGAAGATAGGGGACCTCATGAAGAGTAGGGACCCATTACAAAGAGGCTACTCGGAGGGCTCCCCGTTTGTAGCTAGGATAGTGGGGTTCCCAACCCCCGCTAAGTTCAAGCCCCCTACGGTGACTCCTAAGTATGATGGAAGCACTAACCTAGTGCACCATATCGAGATATATCAGTCAGCCGCAGACATTTACTCGATACCTGATGAGATGAAGTGCAGGGCCTTCTCAGGGACCTTGACAGGGGCCGCGCATAGCTGGTTCACCTCTCTTCCAAAGAATTCAATCGAAAACTTCAAGGGGTTGGCGGAGCAGTTCATCCATAACTTCTGCTTTGGAGTAAGACCTCAAAAGAAGACTACCCACCTCCTATATATCAAACAGGCTAAGGGTGAAAGCCTAAGAGATTACATAGCAAGATTCAACAAGGAGAAGTTAGAGGTGGAGGACTATGAAGAGAGCATAGCCATGACCGCCCTTATAGGAGGCCTCCAGAAGGGAAAGCTGCTATGGAAGCTGGCGAAAGACCCCCCCCCCAAGTCTATGGAAGAGTTGTTGTCCACTGCAGGGAAAGTGATGAATGCGGAAGAGGCGATGGCGGCCAAATACGAGGAGGAGAACCGTGGTAGCGCGGGGAGGTCCCAGGGCAAGAAAGAAGGGAAGAAGCGGTCAGCAGATGACAAGTTCGCTCATTACACTCCTCTGAATGTGAGCTGTGAACACATTCTTAATGAGATCAAGAGTGACCGGGCTCTGAGGTGGCCAGAGAAATTGAAGGCTCCGCCACATAAGAGGAATAAAAACCTCTGGTGCGAGTTCCATCAGGATCACGGCCATGTCACAGACAGATGCTTTGCCCTAAAGGACGAGATTGAGAAGATGCTGAAATTCGGGAAGCTAAGAAAGTATGTGGATGGCAAGGCCCCAAAAGGTGGAAGAGAAGACCCTAGGAAGAGAAGAGACGATAGGTGCCGTGGCGATGTCCCGGCTAGAAGGCATGATGATTAAGAGGGTGATGATGGAGATGACCCGGATCTCCCACCTAGGGATGAAAACACCCCAGTGAAGAGGGTAGGAATGATCTCCTTCGGTGTTAGCACCATATGTGGGGGATTCGCAGGAGGTGGCTCTGAAGTAGCCGATAGAAAGGCTCATGTAGCGGAGGCCAAGTCGGTGGTCAAGCCTGAGGTTATGAACCTGACGTCTTCTGACGCTGTGCAGAAGAGAACAAAGGTGGACATGGACACCCTAGTGGTGGGGTTCTCCCGGCTCGACTTCAAGGGCATCTTAGCCCCCCATTATGACCCCTTGGTCATAACGACGAGGGTGCATGGGTGCGATGTAGGGAGAATCCTCATAGATGGGGGAAGCTCAGCAGATGTGATGTTCTGGCCTTGTTTCAAGAGCTTAGGTCTTAGCAGATCAATATTAGTGCCATACCACCACCCCTTGATAGGCTTCAGTGGTGAGAAAGTGCAACCATTGGGCATGTATGAGATGGATGTGCGCATGGGGGATGAGTGGCCTAAGAGACTGACTAAGAAGATAAACTTTTTTGTTATGGACGAGAATGTCTTCTCGGCCTACAACCTCATCATCGGAAGAGTAGCCCTCAAGGAGTTTGAAGCCGTGCCGTCAACGGTCCATCAAATGCTAAAATTCCCGACTCCTTATGGGGTAGGGGAGGTGCAGGGGGATCAGACCACGGCACGGGAGTGTTACTTCAACTCAGCTGAAGAGAGGGAGGCCCATAAGAGAGCAACCGTCACCTACAGCATAGACACACTTGACCCGAGAGATGAAACAAAGCTAAAGAAGGGTGAGGCCGCGGAAGAGGTAGAATCCATCGTCCTCAATGAGGACGAGCCGAAAAAAACCGTCCAGGTCGGCAAGGCCTTAGAACCAAAGATTAAGGAAGAGCTGGTAAGCCTTCTCAGGAAGAGGTAGAGTGTCTTCGCCTGGAACCACACCGAAATGCCTGGTATAGACCCTGAGGTCATGACCCACAAACTCAACGTGGACAGGGATGCCAGGCCAATCAAGCAGAGGAGAAGAATTTACTCCAGAGAGAAGTATGAGGTCATTCGGGAAGAGGTGAAAAAGTTGGAAGAGGCCGAGTTCATACGAGAGGTCACCTATCCAGAGTGGCTCTCAAATGCAGTGATCATGCCTAAGGCCAATGGAAAATGGCGGATGTGTGTAGATTTCACAGACCTGAATAGGTCTTGCCCGAAGGACAGCTATCCCCTACCTAGGATAGACCAGATGGTGGACGCAACAGCAGGGCATGAGCTCATGAGCTTCATGGATGCTTATTCAGGTTATAACCAAATCTTCATGGACGCCGAAGACTCTGAGAAGACAGCCTTCATCACTGACAAGGGGACGTACTGTTACAAGGTAATGCCCTTTGGTCTGAAAAATGCGGGGGCAACATATCAGCGTCTCGTCAATAGGATGTTTGAGGAACAGATAGGTAAGACCATGGAGGTGTACGTGGACGATATGCTAACGAAGAGCCTGAAGGCATGTACACACGTGGCAGACCTTGAGAAGACGTTTGATGTCATGGACTCATACATAATGAAGCTCAACCCGGCGAAATGTGTCTTCGGGGTAGGAGCTGGGAAGTTCCTGGGGTTCATCGTTAATCAAAGGGGGATTGAGGCAAACCCTGAGAAAATCAAGGCATTTCTCGATATGAAGACTCCTAGGAGTATCAAGGATGTCCAAAGACTCACCGGAAGAGTGGCAACCCTGAACAGGTTTGTTTCTAGGGCAACGAATAAGTGTCTTCCATTCTTCAAGGTTCTAAGGAAGGCCTTCCAGTGGGATGAAGAGTGTGAAAAAGCCTTTGATCAACTCAAGTCCTACTTAGGGTCTCCCTTGCTGCTGTCCCGGCCCATTGCGGGAGAAAGGTTGTTTGTGTATTTAGCGGTCTCTGAGTCGTCCATTAGCGCGGCCATCATACGAGAGGAAGGTGGAGTTTAGAGACCTGTGTACTTCAATAGTAAGGCCCTTCAAGGGTCTGAACAAAACTATCCACGGATGGAGAAGCTGGCTTATGCCCTTATCCATGCTTCAAGAAAAATGAAGCCTTACTTTCAAGCTCACTCTATGATAGTCCTTACGGACTCACCACTAAGGCAGGTTCTGCACAAGCCTGAGAAGTCCGGCCGATTGATGGACTGGGCCATTGAACTAGGAGAGTATGATCTTACCTACCAGCCCAGAACAGCCATTAAGGGGCAGGCCCTTACAAATTTTGTCACATAATTCACTTGGGAAGAGACTGAGTCAGAGAGGAGCTTAGATGGCGGTAAAGAAAAGAGCCGAGGTGTCCTTCGAGATTCGGAAGAGGTAGACCCGTACGTCTTTCGGGGCCGAGCAGAGGTAGTCCCAGGTAAGGCGAGGGGAAGAGTAGAAGAAAACGAAGAGGATCGGTACCTCTTCGAAAAAGGAGTAATGAGAGAAGGGGTCTTCTCTTCGGACGAAGACGTATGGAGCCTCTTCGTGGATGGATCATCATGTGACGGTGGAAGCGGCGCGGGGCTAGTACTCTCAGCTCCGGATGGCGCCCACATTGAATATGCCTTGAGATTCAACTTCCAGGCCTCAAACAACGAGTCAGAGTATGAGGCCATGATAGCAGGTCTCTTGTTGGCAACAACTCTTCGAGTAAAGCGGCTTCTGCTCCATAGCGACTCAAGGTTGGTTGTTAACCAAGTGCTGGGGGCATATGAGGCCAAAGACGAAAGGATGGTCAGGTACTTAAAAAAGGTAAGAGGGTTGCTAGAGTTTTTCGAAGAGGCCAAACTGAAGAGAGTGCCTAGACTGAGCAATAACCATGCTGATGCATTGGCAAGACTGGCCTCAGCAATGAAAACAGATTTGGGAAGAACCATCCCAATTGAAGTCTTAGGAAAAGCAAGTATCGAGGAGGACGAGGTATGTAAGCCTTGTCACAATGTAAACCAGGGAGACTCGTGGATTGACCGGATTGTCATATACCTAAGAGAGGGGGAGTTACCTGAGTCCAAGATAGAAAGAAAAAAGTTGAGATACAGGGCTGCCAAGTTCTCATTGATAGGAGACGTCTTCTACAAAAAGGGTTTCCTCTTGCCCCTCCTTAGATGTGTGACCCCATGGAGGTACCCCAGATCTTACAGGAGGTCCATGAAGGCTCTTGCTCTAGCCACATAGGGGGAAGGCCTTTAGCCAAAAGGATCATCACTCAGGGATACTGGTGGCCCACCTTGTCTAAGGACGCTGCTGACTATGTGAAGAGGTGCGACAAATGTCAGAGGTTCGCCACTATCCCTCATCTACCCCATCAGCCTATGACGTCAATCTCTTCTCCATGGCCATTTGCGGTATGGGGAATTGACCTGGTAGGACCTTTGCCAAGAGCAGTCAATAATTATAGATTCTTGATAGTTGCTATTGACTACTTTTCAAAGTGGGTAGAGGCGGAGCCAATGATAACAATTACGGAGAAGAAGACCTTTCAGTTCATCTGGAAGAACATCATATGTAGGTATGGCCTCCCAAACACGTTCATCTTGGATAATGGGACCCAGTTCAGGAATGCCTCCTTGGAGAAATATTGCCAAAGTGTGGGGATAAGACAGTTCTTCTCATCCCCCCGTCGACCTCAAGCAAACGGCCAGACCGAGGTCACGAACAGAACCATCTTGGATGGAATCAAGAAGAGGTTAGAAGATGCGAAGGGGAGATGGATAGAAGAGGTCTACGTTGTGCTGTGGGCTTACAGGACTACGGCAAGGACACCTACAGGAGAAACCCCATTCATGCTGGCACATGGCTCGGAGGCAGTCATACCAACGGAGGTAGGACTACCAACTCATCGGATTCAGACTTACGACCCTGACAACAATGGGGAGAAGAGAAGGCTAGACCTGGATCTCATTGAAGAAAGAAGAGAAGACGCAGAGGTCAGGAAAGCAGCCTATCAGCAGAGGGCAACAAGATTCTACAATCAAAGGGTGAAGTCAAGGCCCATTGCAGTAGGAGACCTAGTGCTTAAGAAAACCCTACATAAGGCAAACAAGCTACACCCGAACTGGCATGGCCCCTATAGAGTAACGAAAGAGGTTGCGCCTGGCACGTATAGGCTAGAGAACCTAGAGGGAGAACCCTTCACCAACCCGTGGAATGCCGACCATCTAAAGAGATATTTCATATGATGTTACATCTAGTTTGTAAATTATAAATGTACCATCTTATCACGAAGAGGTTGTTAATAAAGATCAGTTTTCATGGCAAATTCTTGTTCCATTCTTAAACATCATTAATCTGGTGATTTATTATGAGGCTTACCTCGGCCCAGATGATGACCTCAGACCCTCATAACATCACTCGGTGGTGAAGAGGTCTGAGCTCAGACACCTTGGCTAGAGGACCTCAGACCCTTAACATCATTAATTTGGTGATTTATTATGAGGCTTACCTCGGCCCAGGTGATGACCTCAGACCCTCATAACATCACTCGGTGGTGAAGAGGTCTGAGCTCAGACACCTTGGCTAGAGGATCTCAGACCCTTAACATCATTAATTTGGTGATTTATTATGAGGCTTACCTCGGCCCAGGTGATGACCTCAGACCCTCATAACATCACTCGGTGGTGAAGAGGTCTGAGCTCAGGCACCTTGGCTATAGGACCTCAGACCCTTAACATCATTAATTTGGTGATTTATTATGAGGCTTACCTCGGCCCAGGTGATGACCTCAGACCCTCATAACATCACTCGGTGGTGAAGAGGTCTGAGCTCAGACACCTTGGCTAGAGGACCTCAGACCCTTAACATCATTAATTTGGTGATTTATTATGAGGTTTACCCTCAGACCCTTAACATCATTAATTGGGTGATTTATTATGAGGCTTACCTCGGCCCAGGTGATGACCTCAGACCCTCATAACATCACTCGGTGGTGAAGAGGTCTGAGCTCAGACACCTTGGCTAGAGGACCTCAGACCCTTAACATCATTAATTTGGTGATTTATTATGAGGCTTACCTCGACCCAGGTGATGACCTCAGACCCTCATAACATCACTCGGTGGTGAAGAGGTCTGAGCTCAGACACCTTGGCTAGAGGACCTCAGACCCTTAACATCATTAATCTGGTGATTTATTATGAGACTTACCTCGGCCTAGGTGATGACCTCAGACCCTCATAACATCACTCGGTGGTGACGAGGTCTGAGCTCAGACACCTTGGCTAGAGGACCTCAGACCCTTAGGTGAGGACCTCGTACACCTTAGTTAGAGGACCTCAGACTCTTAAATAATGGTCATGGCATCATATTAAGTAATGACTTCAGAGAGTGCACAGCATTCAAATACATTCACAGATCAAGATAAAGGAAGACCTTGGCATTCAATAGAAGAAATCACAAGGCCCAGATGTCTCAGAAGAAACAGAGGTACATAACAATTACAGAAGATTACAAGTCAAAACAAATTAATGCAAAATACAAGGCAAAGTCAAACATCTGAAGGAGGAACATTCGATGTCTCGTCTAGGTTGGACTACTCGGTATTTGTCACCTCAGCCACTTCATTTACAGGGTCAGTCCCTCCGAGGTCAGTCCCTTCTAGAGTAACAGTTTGACCAGGGGCAGCAGCTTCATCCTCTATCTCTTGCAAGGCCTGGGCAAACTGGGCGTCGGCAAGGCCGAGACCCACAAAGTCTGAGGCCTTTATGGTGCCAACCTCGGCCTCCCTGACCTCGGCCCATTTGGTGGTGGCCTTGATACCCCTTTCAAGGTACTCAAGACCAAAACCTACAAACTCCTCGGAGACCTTGTAATCAGCAATTATTTTCTCCGAGGCATCTGCAAGAGAAGCCTTCACCGCAGCATCGACCTTCCTCTACAGGGCATCGTCCTTGTCCTTCAGGGCCTTGGTGTGGCTTTGGACGAGTGCAGAGATGTCCTTTTCCAGACTTTGGGCCCTATTTTCAGAACACTGGGCCTTGGTCTCAGCATTCTGAAGCTTTGTCCTCAGACATTCAACCTCGGCCTTCAGGGTGCTCTCCACCTGCTCAGCCTCTTGCCCCTTCTGAATCAGAGGCAACTTCCTCAAGGCCCAGTTAGATAACTGGTACATGGCAGTCACAGTCTACACAGATAATGAAGAGGTTAGAGGGAAAAATTCAGAGGTTGCACTTGCAAAATTATTGACAAAAAGATCAAGCCATACCTGAGCGGCTCTGTGGAGGCCGAACTCAACCAGCATATGAGTGTCCATGGCCCTGTAAAAGCGCTTGTCGGCATCAGTCATCACGTTGGCAAGGGCATCCACGGCTTGCCTGCTGTTGCCGACCACGCTGTCGGTAAGCTTCAGCTGGTCCAGACAAGCTGCTAATGTGTCGACTGTGATAGGGATCCCAGCCTCTGGAGTCTTCCTTGTCCTGGAGCTCGGCCTCTGATCCTCAGGGGGATGGACCTCAGGGGCCCTCTTCTTGGACTTGGACGTTGAGGGAGCAGGTGGAGGAGCATTTAAACCGGTCTTCTTGACAAGCCTAGCTAAGCTTGGGGCTGCCATCTCCCACAACTCTTCTGAAATGCCTGAGGGCCTCTCTGTAAAAATGAAAAGATAAGACTCAGAAATAAAGTATGTATGATAAGAGGCTACACTTGGAATAAAAAGAAAAATCCTTACCAAAGTCAGCTAGGGGACTTCCACCCAAGCTCGTCCCCGAGAGATACTGGGGGGTTAGCAGATGCTCGAACTTGACAAACATCCCATGGGCCCCTTGGTCTTGCAGGGCCTTCACCTTTTTGCCGTTTTGAACACTTAGTCCAGGATCGGCCCTTGCAGACATGGTGACTTTTCCCCATTTAAGGGGTACTCTCGGCTCGTAAATAGAAGAGGGAATAGAGGAACCAAATTCCCACGGCCCTGAGGCAAAAAAGTACCTGGGTTTCCAATTATGATTGGAGGTTTGAGTGACCAGGAGCATCTTTTTCTCAGGCCTCCGAGCCACAAAGTGATAGTATCTCGGATGATTCTTGGCCGAGGTGGGGACGTAACAACCAGCAAAGACCTGCACTCGGAGGTCAGAGTGGTGGACCGCCCTCCACAGGATGATAGCCCCTATAATAACTCTCCAAGCATTGGGAGAGAGCTGTGAGGGGGCCCAAGTTAATGAAGGAAAGGATGGATCTGATGACAGGGTGAAAGGGAAGACGAAAACCTAACTTGAACATCTGCTCGTACAAGCAGATCTCTCCCTCTTGGCCGTGGTAGGCCCTCTCCTCCCTCAGAGGTCTTCTTAAATGGATAGAAGGACTGATGGAGTATAGGTACCTGAAGTGCAATAGGTCCACCTCAGTAACTGTGCTCTCATACTCGGCCGCCTCAGATGTGTCGACATCACTTTCGACATCCTCATTATCTTCAGACTCAACGTCGGCTGGAGCAGACGTGGACGGGTTACCGGGGAACCTCTGAGCAAACTCGGCTTCGATAACGGCCGAAAGAGGAATAGCATTTAGAATGGGAGGCACAGCCACACTTGGCCCAACAAGCTCAACCTCTTAGGAAGATCTTGAGGTACTCGTGTCATTTTGGGACGAGGCCCGGCTGGAAACCTCGGCCTGGTCAGGGTCCCGACCAGCCTGAGGAGTGAAGTCCATGGCCTCTTGGAAAGAGTCCACAGACATTGGGTCGGAGGTGGAAGACTCAGACTCCGACATCGGCAAGTTATTGGCAGAGGCGTCTGTCTGATAGAAATTCTCAGGTGGACGAGGGTATACCACCTTGAGAGGGGGAGGAAAGAGAGGTCTGACAAGGAACTCCTGTGACCTACGAGCTTCTTCCTGAGCTCTCTCTATTTGCCTAATTTTCTCTAAGGTCTTTTCTCTAAGAGATGGGGACTCTTCAAGAAGTTGGTACAGGGGTCTAAGCATCAGGGGACGACCCAAAGCTTGGACAGACCCTAAACTTAAGGAAAACTCCTAAAAACTACAAACAAACTTGGCTTGAAAAGTTAAGGGGACCAAAGATCAAACCAAGGAATCTATGCAGAAAACCTGGCTCACCGGAAAACCCAAGTGCTCACCGGAAAACTCAAGTGCTCACCGGAAAACTCAAATGCTACCGAAAAACTCAAGTGCTCACCGGAAAACTCTAATTAAAAAGTACCAAAAATGAAGGAAATGGAGAGGGAGGATACCTGAGGGTGAGTTGATGAATAAAATAGAAGAGATCGCTCAAGAAACGATGTATTCCCCTGCAGAATAAGCGCTGGAATGAGGGCAAGCTTCGGAGATAGTAGGCTGCAGAAAGCTGTGTGCGAGGGCGCGAAAAGAGAAATGAAGAAGAAGAAGGGAAAAAAGGTTTTTTAGCCCTTTATATACTTGGGCACACTTCCCAAGGCTCATCATTGCCTTGGGAAGCCCAAGGGACAGTTGACAGTACATGTGAATCAAGTGGGCATGCCTAAGCTTAGGACAGGTGTCACGCAGGTGTTGGCCTTGGGCTGAACAGGCCTCGGAGGTGAGAATCCCTTAGCCACCTGCTCTCGCAAATGACTAAGGGCTGGGGGGTGATTGATATGCCCAAGTATAACCTCAGTCGGGGATACCTACCTCGGCCAGATAATGGCCGAGACGTCAATTAGCCCATCGAGAGGTAAGGGGCCACGATATCATCCCTCGGCCAGTATTACCTCGGCCAGGGTCGACACTACTACATGGACCTCCCTAAAGATATAACGCACATGTCGGACAGCAACAACATCCTCAAGGACCAGGAATGGCAACCTCGGCCAGAATGGGCCTAAATAGCACGGAGCCACTGATTTATAAACGAACATGGATTCTACCTCGGCTTAGGCCGAGGTAGCCCAGGGTATTAATAACCATCATCACGCATGCCCGACATCGGCGTAGGCCGACCCCAGCATATGCCTCGGCTTACATCAGGCCGAGACTCCTCATGACACTTCGCGGATTGAGCGGACGACCAACCTTATAGCTCGGCCTCTCCTAGGCCGAGGCCATTCACCAACCTGACTGCCGAGCACCTGTTGACATTTGGATAAAGACACCTGGGCACAAATCACTTATAACAAGATTATTCTCCACATGTGGGGGAATATTTCATCATCATTGCTTACATGTGACAGGGACAGGTGGCGTTCCCACATTGGTGAGGATACCACACACATGCTCACTGCATGCATGGGGGGTACACTACACCCCCTAGACACTATATATAGGGATCATCCCCTACCTTTCAAAAGGATCCAGATATTAAAACCCTAGCTGAAACTCTGTCTAAATACACACAGTAGAGAGAGAAAGGGTTTGAGAGGTTGTATCCATGGCCATTAGCGCCTTCTTACAGTGATATTACTCACACACACTCACAGTGGACGTAGGCCAGATTGGCTGAACCACTTATATTCGGGTATCATTCCTCTTATCTTCACCTCATTCTTATCTTCTTTATACAGCTATGTTGCCATTGTTGTACCTAAATTGAGCTTGCAAACACCTCACCTGGTGGTGCTGATTCCCAGCATCATCAGTACTAACAATTATGAATCGTCATTATATAATGACATTTTTCTATTAGGCAACTCACACTATTCTTTTTTTGGTATGTGATATATAGTTTAGGTTTTCACCATAGTTGGACCTTCCAAAATCTTTAAATGCTCCAGAAGATCCTACTCGGTGTTGTCACTTGGTACCCGCCGATTCACATGAAATGATTTATAAGCAATCAATTCCGTAACTATTTTTCTTAATTTTATGTGCATAAGAATACATGGGTACTATATTGATTTAGTAATGAAATGTACCTCTGCATTTATAGTTTTTTAAGCTAGAAGTTTAAACTATAAAATCTTATTGCAATATTTATGGGGTTATCTTGTACAAGAACTATTGTAACATAATTACATTTTTGCATGAGGCTGAATCTCCATTGTTTAACTAAATTGATATTATTTATTTTCATAAGCATATATTTATAATTTTAATGGATACATATATTTACTATTGTTATCAGAAGGATATATATGGAACTTTTTATTAACCCTCTATCGAATCATTGATAAATATAGTGTTTATCACATGTTATTGTAAAATTTTATTTTGACGAGACACTTTTCCCGCCATTGGGGGGGGGGGGAATACTTGAAGTAAGAACCATTCTATAAGAGCAACTTGTTCCTGAAGAATGGTCTGAACCTGAAGAGCAACGATAATTATTATGGAATAGTTTCACTTTATCTAAACTAATCCCACATATCGCTCAGTGTGAAAATAGAGTGAAAAGGATATTTCAACATCAAACTATTACAAATATTAAATTGTCAGATGCTGTCACAAGACTAGTTGCAAACATGAATTCTTGAATCATTGTCCCAGTAGGACCAAAATATAAATTTAGTAGAAAATAAATCTGTTCCACACCAGAAGTGTGGCAAAGCTATCGGTCTCAACTACTTGACTTCCTGGTAGTGGTGGTTAAATAAAATTATACCTAAATAATGCTCTAAGAGAGGTTATGAGTATAATATTTACTTTTTTCTAAATCTCCTGAAGATGTTATTGTCTATGAAAAAACACAAGACCTTGAAGTGATTATAAATCTCTAAAGTAGGCAAATGTACCAAATGTTGATGAAGTATCTATGTGCTCAAGATGATCATCAATAATATAATTACATATATTGCCTTTACACAAACATCATAGGACAATGCTACTATAAATCAACGAACTATAATTGAATGCCGAAAAAGAAAATATTGGACAAAAATGAGAAAATACCATGATGACATATATCGAGTCCTTAAGTAACCGTGGTGTATTTGAAAATATAGTACAAACCCCTTGAGAAGTTAAACTTGAAGGTTATGAATGAGATTATATAAGAAAGCAGAGAGAAAAAATCGCTAAAAGTGCACAACCCGTGGCACAAGGTATCCTATAAAAACCAAAAATTGATTCTATACGAACACAACATCCCAGTACGACCGTAAACACTTTTTAGATATGTGACACCCCGACTAATTAAATATCGGGTAGCTACTCCTTTATTAAATTAATACAAAATGTCAAGTTGGTCCAGTTAACAGCATCACTGTCGAAAACATTTTAATCATTACTAACCACCTAGTATTTAAAAAGTAAGATGTCAAATTTTAAATTAAGTCTGATTAACATACAATAAAAGAATTATGAAAGAATATCATAACCATACACCATAAAGTCTCAATAAGGTAACCAACAAATAATAGTAAGTCCGGAGGAAAACTCCTCACAACAATCCCACAACTGAAATAAATAAAACAGTGTATCCTGAATTAATTACATGCCAAAGATTTGAATAACTGAAATAAGAAATGTCTCTAATAGAAATGGACGACATGCCCTACAAATGATGAAACTGAATAAGGAGTCAAGAAAAAAGAAGTGTCTACTAGCAAGGCCCTGTAACTTCCACAACAGCTACAGCTCGTCACCTGAATGGAAATCCTATGCATGGTGTCCTTGTGGCTGGGCACCTAAAAGGTTTTTTTACAAAAATAGATTTGAAAGCAAACGGGTCAGAGCCCGAAAGTGGAGAGTATTTTAAAAAATAGCAAGTATTTTAATAACATTAAAACAATGAATGCAAAATACATGTTAGGACGTGCACTCACATGAAATCCTCACCTCTCAACTAATTGTGCACTCCTGACGTACCGTACCCATCTAAGTGACATTCATAACTAACTAAACCGTCATAAGTTCTACCCCTTTCTACTCGATTCCCATTATACATTCTAACGTTATCAATTAAATAGAGGCTTTACTTAAACTCGAATTCTCAATTATTAGCAATACTATTCACTACAGGTTATCCCTTTTTATTTTCTCAAAGCGTTACCATAATTATACTCAAAATACCAACATGAAAGTTCTCATTATTTAAGCGTATATTATTTACGTCATGAATATACAATACAAGCACCCGAGACTAAGCTGCGGTGCACACATACTCTGCTATCCATCCCGGTACATCACGTACATAAGGATTACACATTCCGAATCTCTCAGGAATCGTTCTCAGATAAAAACAATCACAGACAATGGAGGCGAACACAGTCACATCACATGGGTCACGCACATACCTACACTCCCATGATCAGCAGTCTTATTAACTTCCCAATAAGTCCTTCTCTGACCTATGTTCTCGAGGTACCAATCTAAATCCCCCCGTAGGCACACAAAGAGTAGATGGCCCTAAGCGAACGCAAACCTCCCGTGATAGCAAGTATGGTAGGTATGGCATACACATAAAATCATATACATATACTAAGCATGCACACATCTTAGTAATTACCATAATTTATTAGTGGTATACTTCTCATTCTTATACCAACTTATAATGTACGCAATTCACATATCCCCGGTTAATACTAACATTTAAATAGTCAATTATCCTCACATCGTAATTAGTCACTCACGTCCTAATCCACAATTTTCATTTAGTTCCAATCACACTTCAATGTTTTACTCATCAATATATCCCAAATATCCCAACTATATTAATTAGTCATCAAGGGAATGTTATCTCTATAATTAAACGAGGTTACGGGACATTATAAATCAAATCAGTCCAAAAAGGTCAATCTGTCAACTCGTTAGAAGTCTCGTTCGAACGAGAGTTTGTTCGAACGAAGTCGCCATCTAACGAGATCTCGTTTGAACGAAAGGCATCGAACGAACATCCCACTCGTTAGAAGTCAAACTGTCAACTCGTTATAAGCTCGTTCGAACGACCTGGGCAGGCCTTCTAACGAGGTGACAGTTTCGAGCCCAGAATTCTCCTATCTCGTTTTTCCCAATTTTCTTCACCTCTAATCTCATCTAAACATCATTCCAACAGTAGTTCAAGATTTCTAATCATTCTTAAACATACTTAGGTCGTATTTTAACACATTCATGGGATAAATCTTCCTATACAACACCTAATTATCAAATCTCCCAAAGTTTTTCCCCAAATCTTATGAGTAAGAACCCTAGAATATAAAATCATAAATTTCCATAAATAAATCCGTTTTTGTAACATAAAGAGTAGTAATTCTTTTAGTTCAAACACCCAATAACAATTCTACATGCAAACCTATATCAAACTCTGAATTTATAACTCCAATCTCATGGTTTTTATAAATCTTCCAATACAATGAGATTATATAATTTTCTAATCATAGAAGAAACATTCTCTTGAAATTAACGCAATTAAACCACTTGCCTTGGATTATTCTCTGAATTTGATGTTGAATTGATGAAGGTTGATCTCTCTCCTTTTTCTCCCATGGTTGAAGGTTGAAGATGAAGGTTAAGGTTTTCTCTTTTGGGAGCCTCTCCTAACTTCTTATGAAACTCCGGTTGCCCATTAAGTCATTTAGTGTTGTTAGTGGGTTTATTGGGTAAAGACTAAATTAGATTTTAACTTCTAATTTTCGTGGGTTTTAATTCCCAAAATTCCGAAATTACCGAACTACCCTTTTGGGTTGCCGGTATGGCCTAAAAATGCCCCGGGACCCAAACTAAACCCCCGGCTAGTGTTTTCTGACTATTTTGACCCTTTCGGACTCGTTGGCGCACTCAAAATGACCATACAGTTGATAAATAAAATTCACTTTTTAATTAAAATAATTACATTTCTGAGGGGACTGTCACACGCTTCCCAACAAAATTTCCCAAATTGCCGTATTTAATTAATCCCATAAATAAATATCAATAATAGAATTTCGTCCCGAAATTCGGAACTAGAATGTAACTGGTAAAAATAACTCTGGACAACGTTCGCGCATCTCATCCAGTCGCTCCCATGTGGACTCCTCGACATTATGATGTCGCCACTGAACACGCACTAACGGAACTATCTTTGACCGCAGTTTCTGCTCCCTTCGGTCTAAAATAGCAATCGGCCCCTCCTCGTAGGAGCTATCAGGCTGGAGATCGATGTCCTACAAAGCAATGTGAGAATGAGCCAAATCATCTTTAAGATATTTCCTTAGCAAGGAAATATGAAACACATCATGAATCCTGTGCAAATGTTCCGGTAACCCAAGTCTATATGCAACAGACCCAATCCGCTCGACGATAGGAAATGGCCCCACATATCTCGGTGCCAACTTCCCCTTCTTCCCAAATCGCATAATCCCCTTCATAGGAGATACTCTGAGTAAAACTTGGTCCCCCACTTGGAACTCCCTGAAGAACCTCTTCCAATCAGCATAGCTCTTCTGCCGATCTTGAGCTACCCGAATGCGACTCCGTATCAATTCTATCCTTGCCAAAGTATCCTGAATCACTTCTGGCCCAAGTAGTTTGTTGTCCCCCACCTCCAACCAACATGCTGGGGAACGACAAGGTCTACCGTACAACGCCTCAAATGGAGCCATGCCAATGGTGAACTGATAGGGGTTGTTGTAAGCAAACTCCACCAGTGGAAGATACTACTCCCATCCACCCCCAAAATCAATGATGCACATATGTAACATGTCCTCCAACATCAGGTTTGTACGCTCGATTTTCCCATC
Organism: Sambucus nigra; assembly: GCA_949130495.1. NCBI lineage: Eukaryota > Viridiplantae > Streptophyta > Magnoliopsida > Dipsacales > Adoxaceae > Sambucus > Sambucus nigra. Next base: position 119,843,322 of record OX422213.1, read on the forward strand.
GTTCTGCGGGTGATATGTCGTACTCAACCGCAACTCCGTGCCCATGGCCTCCTGAAAACTCTCCCAAAATCGTGAAATAAATATCTTGTCTCTGTCAGACACGATATTTAGGGGCACACCGTGAAGTCTCACTATTTTTGCAATAAAGAACTGGGCATACTGTCCCGCAGTGTAGTCGATCCTTACGGGTAGAAAATGAGCGACTTTGGTCAACCTGTCCACAATTACCCAAATGGAGTCGTGACCTCTCTGTGACGTAGGCAACTCCGTGATAAAGTCCATGGATATGCTTTACCACATCCACATCGGGACCTCTAATGGCTGTAGAAGTCTTGCCGATCTCTGATGATCCACTTTTACCAGCTGACAAGTGGCGCATTTTGAAACAAACACGGCAATATCCTTCTTCATCCCGCTCCACCAATACTGTCGTCTCATGTCTTGGTACATTTTGTCCCCACCAGGATGTACCGCGAACCGTGAGCCGTGCGACTCTGCCATCACCTCATGTCGCAATTCCTCCCCTTCCGGAACTACCAGTCTCCCATTGAAGCGTAATCCCCCGTCTGAACTAACGGTATAGGACTCGGCTCCCTCTGCTAGTAATCGAACTATCTGCTCCTGACAGAACGAGTCATTTGCCTGTGCCCTTACCACCTTCGCGATAATCTGCGGTGTAACAGTCATCACAGACATGAACGATCGGGCCACTGCATCCTTGTGTCCCAACTCCTTCCACTTTTCCTTCCACACCCCTGCCACCTCATCTACTGGCCTACGGCTCAACGCGTCTGCTACCACGTTAGCCTTCCCCGGGTGATATTGGATATCAAACTGATAATCCTTCACAAACTCAAGCCACCTTCGCTGCCGCATATTCAACTCCTTCTGCGTGAGTAGGTACTGTAGGGACTTGTGGTCCGTGAACAATCGAAACTTCTCCCCCAAAAGGTAATGTCTCCAAATCCGAAGGGCAAATACCACTGCCGCTAACTCCAAGTCATGGGTGGGGTAATTCTCCTCGTGAGGCTTAAGCTTACGAGAAGCATAAGCCATGGCCTGACTCTCCTGCTGCAATACACCTCCAAGTCCTTGTAAAGACACATCGTTGTAAATTAGATACTCAACTCCCGGTCTCGGCAATGCTAACACAGGTGCTGAGGTTAACTTGTCCTTCAACTCATCAAATGCCAACTGACAGGCATCACTCCAAATGAACGACACACCTTTACGAGTCAGATGTGTCAAAGGATCTGCTATCTTTGAGAAACCCCGAATAAACCTCCTGTAGTATCCTGCTAGGCCCAAGAAACTACGGATCTCAGTCGGTGTCGTGGGCTGTCCCCACTCCCTCACTGCGGATACCTTACCCGGATCAACAGATATCCCCCGGTCGGAAATAATATGCCCCAAAAACTGAACCTCCTTCAGCCAAAACCTGCACTTCACATACTTTGCATACAGCTCGTTCTGACGTAGCGTCTGCAAAACCTGCCTCAAATGCTCGGCGTGCTCCTCCTCTGTCTGGGAGTAGACCAGAATGTCATCAATGAAGACAATGACGAACTGATCTAGGAACTCTCTGAACACCCTATTCATCAAGTCCATAAACACGGCTGGAGTATTGGTCAAACCAAAAGGCATAACCCGAAACTCGTAGGAACCATATCTCATTAAGAAAGCAGTCTTCGAGACGTCCTCCTCCCTGATACGCAACTTATGGTATCCCGATCGCAAATCAATCTTTGAGAAGAAAGAAGCCCCCCTCAACTGGTCGAATAAGTCATCGATTCGGGGCAACGGATACTTATTCCGTATCGTGACCTTATTCAACTTCCGGTAATCCACACACAACCTCAACGATCCATCCCTCTTCTTAATGAACAACACAGGGGCACCCCACGGTGAAGTACTCCTCCGAATAAACCCCTGACCTAAAAACTGCTCAATTTGATCCCGTAATTCTCTCATCTCAACTGGAGCCATACGGTAAGGTGCGCGGGCAATAGGCCGAGTGCCCGGCGTCAAGTCGATCACAAAATCTATCTCTCTACTCGGAGGTAATACAGGTATATCCTGAAATACATCGGCAAACTCTCGAACAACCAGAATTGAATCAAGTGGTATCACCACTTCCTTAGAGGTCTCCTCCTCTATGTAGTACAAATGAGTGGACGATCCTCCCTCAGGACGAGGCATCGCCACCAAAAACATCTCCTGCCCGGGAATGGCAAAGATAATGCTCCTACTAAAACAGTCAATCATGTCTCGGTACGCAACTAGCCAATCCATACCAATAATGGCATCATACTCGGTCATCTCTAACACTAACATATTCGCGGGTAAAGTAAACCTCCCGATCTCTACACTCACGCCTCTACATACAAGGGAAATCACGGAACCCCTACTCAATGGCGAATCTACACAAGTAACCGTACTCTCGGCGGTGTCTAACAACCCAATGGTGCGTGCAAATCTCATAGCAATAAAACAGTGTGTGGCCCCCGTGTCAAACAAAATACGCCCCAGAGTCCTCTGAATAGAGAACATACCCTCAATGGTCGGTCGAGGGCTGCGGCCTGCTGAAGCTGCTATACTCTCCCATACTGAAGTTGTCCCTGCTGAACTGGGACCGCTGGAATGGGTGGTAATGTTGCCATCTGTGGTGGTGCTGGGAGGGCTGCGGGAAATATAGGCCTCTGCGGCTCCTGTCGAGCACTCTGTTGCTGTTGCTGCGGGGCCCTGCCCTTATCAGGACAATCCTGGCGTTTATGGCCAGTCTTGCCACAAACGAAGTACCTCCCTCGAAACTGCTTCACTTCATTACGTTGTTGACTAGTCTCGCTTTTTCCCTAGTCTTGCTGGCCTTGGGGGGAGATTTGAGGAAAAACTATGTCAGGGCGAGGACAATCCATCCACTTGTGACCCGGTTGTACACATTTATAGCAGAGTTTCGAAATTCTTCGCTGGTCAGATTGTAGTTTATCCCCAGTCTGATTTGGACAAGATTTACGTTTGTGATCGTCCATTCCACAACCGAAACACCTCTTTGTGGTTTCATTCGGAACCTGACTTCGTTGGCCCTGACACTTTTGCCCCTGTACATAAATCTCGTTACTTCTGGAACTTACTCGATCTTGATTGTTTTGTTATCGCAGATTCGGTCCCTTCGCACAATTTTTAACGTTAGTCACATGCATTTGGTTAACCTCTCTAGGTCTTTTGCCTCCTTTAAGTTGTATGCTGCGTTCTTGGTATTGTAGAACTGCAGTGGTAACTGCTTGCGCCACGATACCTGCTAACTCGGCGGTTGATATTCTCTCTGGGGATACCTGAGGTGTGAGTCGATCTTGCTCGTTGACTCCCCTAACCGTTTTAGCTTGTTCTTCTTGACGATTCATCTGAAATTTAAGTAAATTTGGATGAGTTCATCATTCAAATAAACAAATCGCAGAAGTACGAATTTCCAATGTAGAGAGATAAACACAACATTCCTATGATTAGGGCTCTATATCAAAGAAAGCAACGCTGAAAGCATAATAAGCCGCACAGATCCTAAAGGACACTAGAACCTGATTCTCTGATACCACCTGTGACACCCCGACTAATTAAATACTGGGTAGCTACTCCTTTATTAAATTAATACAAAATGTCAAGTTGGTCTAGTTAACAGCATCACTGTCGAAAACATTTTAATCATTACTAACCACCTAGTATTTAAAAAGTAAGATGTCAAATTTTAAATTAAGTCTGATTAACATACAATAAAAGAATTATGAAAGAATATCATAACCATACATCATAAAGTCTCAATAAGGTAACCAACAAATAATAGTAAGTTCGGAGGAAAACTCCTCACAACAATCCCACAACTGAAATAAATAAAACAGTGTATCCTGAATTAATTACATGCCAAAGATCTGAATAACTGAAATAAGAAATGTCTCTAATAGAAATGGGCGACATGCCCTACAAATGATGAAACTGAATATGGAGTCAAGAAAAAAGAAGCGTCTACTAGCAAGGCCATGTAACTTCCACAACAGCTACAGCTCCTCACCTGAATGGAAATCCTATGCATGGTGTTCTTGTGGCTGGGCACCTAAAAGGTTTTTTTACAAAAATAGATTTGAAAGCAAATGGGTCAGAGCCCGAAAGTGGAGAGTATTTTAAAAAAATAGCAAGTGTTTTAATAACATTAAAACAATGAATGCAAAATACATATTAGGACGTGCGCTCACATGAAATCCTCACCTCTCGACTAATTGTGCACTCCTAACTTACCGTACCCATCTAAGTGACATTCATATCTAACTAAACCGTCATAAGTTCTACCCCTTTCTACTCGATTCCCATTATACATTCTAACGTTATCAATTAAATAGAGGTTTTACTTAAACTCGAATTCTCAATTATTAGCAATACAATTCACTACAGGTTATCCCTTTTTATTTTCTCAAAGTGTTACCATAATTATACTCACAATACCAACATGAAAGTTCTCATTACTTAAGCGTATATTATTCACGTCATGAATATACAATACAAGCACCCGAGACTAAGCTACGGTGCACACATACTCTGCTATCCATCCCGGTACATCACGTACATAAGGATTACGCATTCCGAATCTCTCAGGAATCGTTCTCACATAACAACAATCACAAACAATGGAGGCGAACACAGTCACATCACATGGGTCACGCACATACCTACGCTCCCACGATCAGCAGTCTTATTAACTTCCCAATAAGTCCTTCTCTGACCTATGTTCTCGAGGTACCAATCTAAATTCCCCCGTAGGCACACAAAGAGTAGATGGCCCTAAGCGAACGCAAACCTCCCGTGATAGCAAGTATGGTAGGTATTTCATACACATAAAATCATATACATATACTAAGCATGAACACATCTTAGTAATTACCATAATTTATTAGTGGTATACTTCTCATTCTTATACCAACTTATAATGTACGCAATTCACATATCCCCGGTTAATACTAACATTTAAATCGTCAATTATTCTCACATCGTAATTAGTCACTCACGTCCTAATCCACAATTTTCATTTGGTTCCAATCACACTTCTATGTTTTACTCATCAATATATCCCAAATATCCCAACTATATTAATTAGTCATCAAGGTAATGTTATCTCTACAATTAAACCAGGTTACGGGACATTAGAAATCAAATCAGGCCAAAAAGGCCAATCTGTCAACTCATTAGAAGTCTGGTTCGAACGAGGTCGTTCGAACGGAGTGGCCATCTAACGAGATCTCGTTCGAACGAAAGGCATCGAACGAACATCCCACTCGTTAGAAGTCAAACTTTCAACTCGTTAGAAGCTCGTTCGAACGACCTGGGCAGGCCTTCTAACGAGGTGACAGTTTCGAGCCCAGAATTCTCCTATCTCGTTTTTCCCAATTTTCTTCACCTCTAATCTCATCTAAACATCATTCCTACAGTAGTTCAAGGTTTCTAATCATTCTTAAACATACTTAGGTCGTATTTTAACAGATTCATGGGATAAATCTTCCTATACAACACCTAATTATCAAATCTCCCAAAGTTTTTCCCCAAATCTTATGAGTAAGAACCCTAGAATATAAAATCATAAATTTCCATAAATAAATCCGTTTTTGTAACATAAAGAGTAGTAATTCTTTTAGTTCAAACACCCAATAACAATTCTACATGCAAACCTATATCAAACTCTGAATTTATAACTCCAATCTCATGGGTTTTTATAAATCTTCCAATACAATGAGATTATATAATTTTCTAATCATAGAAGAAACATTCTCTTGAAATTAACGCAATTAAACCACTTGCCTTGGATTATTCTCTGAATTTGATGTTGAATTGATGAAGGTTGCTCTCTCTCCTTTTTCTCCCATGGTTGAAGGTTGAAGATGAAGGTTAAGGTTTTCTCTTTTGGGAGCCTCTCCTAACTTCTTATGAAACTCCCGTTGCCCATTAAGTCATTTAGTGTTGTTAGTGGGTTTAGTGGGTAAAGACTAAATTAGATTTTAACTTCTAATTTTCGTGGGTTTTAATTCCCAAAATTCCGAAATTACCAAACTACCCTTTTGGGTTGCCAGTATGGCCTAAAAATGCCCCGGGACCCAAACTAAACCCCCGGCTAGTGTTTTCTGACTATTTCGATCCTTCCGGACTCGTTGACGCACTCAAAATGACCATACGATTGATAAAAATAAAATTCACTTTTTAATTAAAATAGTTATATTTCTGACGGGACTGTCACACGCTTCCCAATAAAATTTCCCAAATTGTCGTATTTAATTAATCCCACAAATAAATATCAATAAAAGTACGGGGTATTACAAGATATCTGATTAGCTTAGAATTTTATTGAAATATATTATATATGATACTCATTAATATTATAACTCCTTATTTTTATAGGAATTTGACAACGTATACATATTAAAATCCCAGAAATATTTTTTGTACCTGAAGCAAATCCAAGGAGTATAAACTTAATTCGAATAAGATGTTCACTGTGAAACTTAAAGCAATTCAAAAGGTTATGGGTACAATCATCTTAGCAAATACTTGTCCAAGGAAAGATATAAAAATAATTACATATGTCATTATATAAATGTATCTTTTAACGAATGTACTCTTGAAGAGCTCAATAAAAATATAAAATATATATAAAAGGATTAAAAAATGAATGACCCTGGGATAAATAGTTATTGGCTTGGCCTGCAGATCAAGAATAATTTCAGTTAAACACTGATTTATCAATTAAATGGATTGAAAATCCTATAGTGCTTTAAAATATATTTGGTACAACATTTTAGCACACCTATGGTCTCAGGTGTTGATATATTAAATTACTCATATCGTCATAAAGATGATGAAAAATATAACTTTGGTTTAGATGTACCATATTTGTATGTTATTATTTCATTATTATGTTTGATCTAGAAGTACCATACTTGTATGTAACTAGGTGTGCACACATGCGTTGTATGTGTGAATAAATCCGGGTAGTCAACTTAATTATATAAATACCAAAAAAGATATCTCAAGTACCCAGATCCATTACCACCCAATAAATCATACCAATGGTATGTTATATCATTAACTCCAAATGGATTGAGTAAATCACACAATATCACGACTACATCTATGTGTATCCATAATCCAAACATATAAGCATAACACAAACACATTATGGGAAATAAGAAAAATCAGATATGAAAATAAAAGGATGTTCACCAAGGTCTATTTAGAAATGAAATAAATATTCAAATAATTTAAATAAATATGTGACCAAAACTTGAGTGAAAATTAGCCAAAATAAACCAAATCTAATATCATGTTACTATCAGTCTTCATAACGCACTCATGAAGTTCATTTTGTAGTAAGAATTATAAATTGTTGTGTAAACTTGAGTTACTATAAAAAAAAAAGGAACTTTCATGGGTAACTCATTAAATTTCCGTATTGAAAAATATTGCGCTAATAATTTATTGAAAAGAAGATGCATACTTATTTGAAACAATTATTGAATTCTAGTAAATCAAAGAGACCAAATACTGGATATCCACACCCTAAAAACATTTATAGATCAAATAAAAAGGGACACAACAATCTAAGTAATAAAACATTTATTGCATAATGCTAATAAGTTCATGTATAAATGTACTATTAATTTAACCCCGGGGTCTAGAAACGACAGAGCAAAAGAAGAAGCAAATACAAATGGAAATTTAGCTATTAGGGGGTGGAAATTCTATAAATATGATAGTTAACATTATTATGAGAATGTACAGTTATATTAATTATATAAGTGAAAAGGGTAGGTGAAAATATCATAAATAAGGCTTTAAAAATCTTGAAGATGCAACTTACAACACTTAATAGATATAAGATTTGAAACTAAAATCTGGAGAATTAAAATATACGCAAAGTAGAAAAATTCTTTAAGCAAATTTAGGTTAAATAACACGTAAGAGAATAAATTCCAACATGTGAATATTTAATCATTATATGATTACATTATACACTTGAACAAAAAATCTAAATAAAAATATAAATCACCTATTCTTATAAAATTCATATAATTATTTTACCATAGAGATGAGATGCAATTAATAAGTTCAATTTGAGTCGAATTACATTAATGAGCACGAAAAAACTATAAATGAAAAAAATGTATTCTAATGAAATTAACACAAAAAATGAAATTAAAGGTAGCCAAAAATCGCCATATTAGCTTGGGATATAGGTACCTTTAGCCCGTACTAAATTCTTGATGACGATATTTTTTGTTTTACTTGCACGAAGGACCATACAATTTTTTACACACAATAATGACAATATTTTAATAGTTATTCTAAAGGACTAGATGATCAATTAATTACTTTTGTAATAAAAATTAATAATTTGCTAAAAACATATTTTCATATGTGTATTGTAATTTTCAATAATCATAAACCGACCAAAAATTTTAACAAGAGCGATGATGTTGATAAATTGTATAACTTAACTACATCTATAGAGGAAATAATACTCCAAGATATTTTTAGTGGAAGATCAATCAGTACCATGAGAGTCCAACTTCATCACGAATTCCCCTTACGAAGTCGTCATGCTCCCTTACCATTTCTCTCATTATATTTCGTACCGATAAGCATGTGAGTCATACTATCTATCTTCTAAACACGCAATCGTACTAAAACTATTGACGATTTTTGACAATGGAATGCTAATCGAAGTTTAAAACAAAAACCTATGTTGCAGTCATAGAAGCCACGTATGAAAATGTTGAACCAGTTGTCCAACCTAAATTAATTATAGATACTGAATCAAAACTCAATATGTAGAATCTAATTTGTCACCGAAAGTAAACACACGATCCACCTATTTCAAACACCTGTCCATCGGATAATCCCCAAACTTCCCATACGTCTTACTAACCATAAAATGAGTCACAAGTGGCCACTGGTGATCAACAAAAAATTGGATGATAATTCTTAATAAACTTCTTAGACATATCAATCAAAATCTATATGTAATATATGAAAGAGATAAAAGAATATGTGGCCAAACCGTATATGATCACACTTGCTAGAAAACAAAATAATGTGAAAAATTGAAATTTAAATTTGGACCCCATCCCAATGAATCTTTAAAGTCATAATCTGTATACTATTATAAAATGATTTACAAGAATTTAACTCCCTGAATAGTAAGACTATCCACGTCATCTACCCTTCAATTGATAAAGCACTCATGTCCCATTCAGCCTTTAGTCTTTCAACTTCCCTTAAAACTCCTCTTATTTTTCGTAATTCTCTAGTCTTTAATCTGTTGGCTTTTCATTTTCTCAAGAAACATATATCCCTTTTAGGCCTTGTTTGTGAGTTCTAATTTGGAGAGAAAAGAAAGGAAAGGAAGGGAAAGTGTGTTTCCTTTCCTTCGTTTGGGAGTTTAAGTAGGAAGGAAAGTGACTTTCTCTCGTTTGGGAGTTTAAAAGGAGAGAAAAGAAAGGAATTTTTTTAAAAAACTTTCCCTTCCTTTCTCTCCAAAACTTTCTTTCCAAATCGAAAAGAAATGAAGAGAAAGGAAAGTTTTTTAATGAATTGTTCCTTCTTCCCCTTAAAAAAAATATTTTCCTTCCAAACTCCCAAACATAAGAAAGAAAGTTGTTTTCTTTTCTCTCCCAAACTCCTTTCTCTTCCTTTCTTTTGTTTTCTCTCTTATTAACTTTCCTTTCTTTTCTTTTCTCTCCGAATAAAATTTTTCTTTCCTTTCTTTTCTCTTCAAAACTCCCAAACGAGCCCTTAATCTCCTATCTCTACATCTTACAACTCATGTTCCCATTCTTATTCTTCTTCTCATCTTAAAAGGGTTTCCATACAAGTTGCTGTGAAGGAGAGGGAATCAGAGTTATCAAATACATTTAGGGATATTGCCACCATAATCATACAAAAGACTATCAACCCTGAAACCCAACGCCTTTATACAATAAGCATGATTAAGATCCACATAACAACTCAAAAAAATAAGTCATTTCATATGTTTTGTTCTCTCTTATATATTCATGAGCAACTATAGTTTGGTATTGTTATTGATTGTTGTATTCTGTATAGATCAGTCATATATTTATATCATCTATGACATAATCTAGCTAATCATATATCCTTTACAGGCACTAGATATCATTTATGAACTTCAGAAACAATTCCCCATAAAATGGTCTCCTATGAGACTAAGAGTGATTGTGCCAGAGCCCAACTTTTCTTCTACTAAGAAGCTCGGTGAGTGGCATACCCACATTATTTCTAAAGATGAATCTGTACTTTAAATCTTTCATATGTTGAGGTTGTATCAATTAGGGATTGTTTATTTCGGTTATTTAGGTAAGTTGATTGTTTTGAGTTTTTTTAAATCTTTGTAATTGCATGTTATATGTTTGATGAAATTCCTAAAACTAAAATCAACCATACCGTTCACATGCTATTTCAATGTTCCAATCCAATCACCATGTGTGTATAGTTCTTCTTTACCTTGATTTATTTGAGAGATCTGACTTTAATTGAAATAGTTTCTACCTTTTACATAGTGCATCCAAAAATTCATTATAGGGATAGCATACTACAAAGAGTTTTTCTGATATTTTTTGTTCATTATGATGGATTTATGGGTCTTCTTTTCTTTCACATTATGTGTTGGTATGTTTTTAGTGGTAATGATTTTAGATGTTTTATTTCTTGATTTGGAAATTGAAAAAATTCCCCATTATTATCCAAAAATTGTTTACCTAAATGTTTTTCCATGTTAGAGAAGTACTGCTCTGCTCACTGAGTGAACAAACGTTCAATTTTATAAGCACTACCACTTTGGATTTGCTTTTTCAGCGAATCGTTTTTCACATTCACTCATTTCAAGATGAAATTTATTATATCATCCAGTGCTTTCTCTATCGACTTTTCAGTTGAGGTTGTAATGCTTACAATTTGTTGGTCAATGTATTGTTTAAGTTAGACTTAATTTCAACCATAAAAACCCTATTAATGCACCCGGTTTGGAGAAATGGCTGTTAAAGGCATCCAATTTGTCGATTTGGATTCCAATTTTTCCGTCAATTCATCGATTGGGATGTAAAATTTGTTATATGTTGAATTGGAGATTTGGATGTCAATTGAATTTCCACACTCCCTGCATGGTCGATGGCATTTAGGCCAAAGAAGAGGTGACATAGAGGTATTTCATAATGGGAAATGAAAAGTCAAATGAGAAATCAAGATATTTCCGTGGAAACATATGTATGATCACCATTTTGTGAAGAATCATTTGTTGGGATTATCAAAGTGTTTGATTGGATTCTCAAAGATTATAGAATCAGAACATATGTTTTACAAAGATTATAGAATCGGAGCAAGTATGGTTTACAATTTCATAGTTTATATATTGCAATGTTAAGTTTGATGGGTTGATTACAATTTTTTTTAACATGTATATAAATATTATACATATAATATTCGGATGCTTATTTTAAATTAGTTATAAATTGAATATAAGTGAGCATAGTCATCAGAGTGTTGTCATGGTGAACATGATTTAAGGTTGAATTCTTGCCATAGAAAAATAGTGTACAATAAGTGTACAATGAAATGTGTCAAATAATTCTATTTAAGGAAGGGATAAATTATATTTTGTAGTTGCATTTTTTGTACTATTCACCTTCTTATTAGACAAAATTTATAAATTGAATATAAGTATGCATAGTAATGGCAGTGTTGTCATAATGAACATGATTAGAAGATGAATTTTTGCCATATAAAAATAATTGCCAATAAATGTTTGATGAAATGTGTCAAATAAAATGTATTGTTTGGTTGCATTTTTTGTGTGGCCTAAACTAATTTTACCTATATGTATATTGGCGAATATTTTATCATTTAGGCTTTATTTCATTACTTGTATTTATATTATTTCAATCTCATATTATATGTACAATTAGTTGGATTTTGTGTTTATCTGACTCAGTCCTTTTTCTGTGTTTGACCACAAGTTATTGACATACAGGCTGATCTTTTATGTTTGAGCCAGTGGGTAATATGACTGGTACCCAAAAGGAGTTTAGGTATGGCTCAACTTTTTTTTTTGGTAATACCAGGGTGTCCACTGTACCACAGTGACTAATCCCTTCGCTGATTGTAGGCACCTCTTAGGGTGGGACAGCTGGCCCAGAGATTTAAGGCTGCTCCATGACCAAGGCGAGAATCGAACCTCCGACACTTGGTTAAGGGAGGAGGAGTCCCTACCACTCCACCACACCCCCTGGGTTAGGTATGGCTCAACTAACATCCTGGCTTGATCAACTAAAAACCTTGATGGCTCCATCAGGCTTATGCCCCAAAATGAGAATTAGAGCTAAAACTCAAAGTTTGAAAGGAGTACTTTCATACGGACTCTCCATTGCAAATAGACTTTTAATGATCCTTATTAAATTAATTTTTATAATTAAGTTTTACTCATTATCAGTGTGTCACGTGTCATTTATTTTTGTGATATATACGACCTCCTCAGTAATATGTGTCTCATTATACATTGGACATTAATTTTCATTAACATTGTTTCTTCTTTTCCCAATAAAACTCATATTTACACTTAACAAGTATGTAATTTTTGGTCCCTCAAACGTACAAATTAAGTAATTTTTAAAATGTAAACTCAACCTTTAACAAGCCCTCTACTCCATTATACATCATATAGCATCCAAGACATGGTTTATGTGTGGCCTAAGAAGATAAGTGTTTATTGGAAAAATAGTATCATCGATTATGTAATTGTTCACATTTATGGTGAGTTTGGGAGATTGGAGTCTTTATTTTATTTTATTTTTAGCAAAATGCACACATTAACAGTTGTCACTGAGATTTGAGGGATTGTAAATGAATGCTCATACAATCCAGGATGTCATTTGGAAATTCACAAAGTATGAAACCTAAGAAATCTATAACATCCGTTCTATTGTTAAAGAAAAAGGCCGCTAGCTCTTGGTGTAGGGATATAACTAGACGGATATATAATTTGAGTTTTCTTTATTTTTTGGTTTGATTCATGAGTTCGGTTTTGATCCGATTTGAATGTTTGGATTTTATTAATTATTTTTTCTCTTCTTTAATTCATAAATTTGTTGTTGATTAATATACATCTTTTCCTTTTCATGGATATTTTTGTTTATTAGCCATGATGTTTTGGTGGAAATGGAAGGATTGCTAAAGGTTTGTGGCACTGGTGCTTCATTGCATTTGTCTTTTAACTTCAAATTATATTTAGGGTGTTCAGATTAGGAATTTGATAAAAAATTCGTACATTAATGATTTGGGTAATGGTTATGTGTTTTTTATTGAACTTCCATTTTCAATATTATTATTACTTTATATTCTCTTATCCCTGCTTAGAAAACCCAACGAATTTGAAGGTGTCAACTTTTTTTCCTTGTAAAAAATTTAGTTACTTTAATCATTTTACACATTTATAACAAGCCATTTATGTTTAGTTGATAACTAAACTTCACTTGTGGTCATATGTATATTGATATGAAAAATGTTATATACACCGAAACTCGGTACCGAAAAATTATCGAATGTACTTTAAAGGTATTGTACTATGATGTAGGTTTCGCCTGGGTATAAATCCCTAAGGCACATTTTCGGTAATTTTTTGGTAATATTCCGGTGTGTGTATCATTACTCTATTGATATTCTTGGAACATTTATTTGGTTGTTATATAGTTAAGTTAAAAGATTTTGATATAGAATAAGTTTGGAATATTGAGCCCAAATGTGCGGTCTAATAAAAGTCATCTAGTATTATCAAGTTACTAAAGTGGTCATTTTCCCAATATATCACTTCGAATGACTCATATTATAATAAAAAGTTACCTACCCTAAAAATTTCATACAAATTGATCCATGTAGATGGTTTACTAATACGAATACATACTTATTGATGGTAAGTTGTGCAGAAAATAACATATGAAGTGGTCACAAATGCACGATAAAAATTTGAAGTACCATGTACTTGATAGTTGTTATATTGCATGTATGCCAAATTTCTATCACACATGTACCTCATAAGATATAATGAGATTTTTTTTTTGTATATAATTATTATTTTCTTAACCTAAAAAAAATCTCTTTTAAATTCTCACCAGGATATTTTCTTTCCATATATAGTTTAATATTTTAGTTAAGGCTACGATTAAAGTTTTAATTATGTATTGCATTTTTTTTCTCTTGGGGTTATAGTTGTTCACGTTGCTTGCAAGCATTTATAACAGGTTGAATTTGAACATTGATTCTTTTACCATGAATACCCATTAAACAAGGTACTAACGTAATGGTTTGAATTTAAACTTGAAGGTGAACTTGAACAAGTTACTGTTGGAAAATATTGTGTTTTTACACAAATTATTTTATGACCAAATTAATATATTGGTCAAAGTAGGACCAAGTACGTGCGCATGACTAGTCATGCGATATATTTATTTGTTTAAAACGGATAAATGATGAATAAGAAATTTGGTATCAAAGTCCCCATTTATGTATGAAGTTTATTGGGAAATTTTATTTAATTTTCTGAGACGGATTTTCGTAACTGTTGCTAAAGGTTGTGACTGTTCGCTATATAGTGACTGTTTTTCAGAACCATCCCTAAAGGTCGTGACTGTTCACCATTAGTTGTGACAGTTCATGAAAAACGTCCCTAAAGTGACTGTTTTCTAAAAGACATGTCTTTTCATGAAAAAACACTTTGTTTTATATATATACGTGACTTGTTTTCATTTTTAAAGAGAGAAAAAAGGAGAGAAAATATATTCTCAATACTTTCCATTCCCGATCGAGTCGGATAGAGTATCAAACGTAATTAGTTCGTGGGACACGCACACTGAAGTGCTTCTTGCGCGTGTCGAGATCGTTTTATCCTGGGAGGCGAATGCTCATTGTTCATTGCTGTAAGCACCATAGCGGGAGCGCATTTTGTCTTAAGGAGAGAGTGTCAAACACTTGACTCGGTCATCTTCTTCGTTTGTAAGTTTTCTAGTGGTGTTAATTTTTATTGCATAAATATGATTTATTTCATATTTTAAATTTTGATAAAATACAAAAGTATATATTTTATATAACAATCTTTAGACAAAAAATTTCTTTGTGTTGTTTGGGTTTATATGTGATTATGTTACATATTTTACATTTTAAAATGGCAGTACCTTACTGTGTGTAAAATGAACTTTCTTTAAAAGGAAAGAAAACATATTGAGTATTGATATAATTGAAAACATGAAGATTTGGATATAAAACTTTTATTGTCTTCTTTCACTAGTTCACAAGAGAATCGGAATAGATGTATTGTACTTTCGTGGTGGTATCATGGTATGGTTTTATGTGACAAATAATAAGAGGATTACATGTTTGTCTTCCTGGATAAAACATTTGTTATGCATAGATATCTGAAACCGCTATAGACACCTTGTAACTTTGTCTTTACATATATGTGTATAGACTAGTTTAAGAAGACAGTGGGGTCTATAAACCACTAATTCGTTGGAGCCAAAAGAGAATGGATTGTAAAAGATTTTTTGTGGGAACGGTGGCAATAGACAGACGAGAAGTTCGTTCACGAATGGTTTTTTATGTTCAACATTTCGTCTAATTGGATTTTCCAATAGGCGAGTCCACTTAAGTAGACAATAATATCCCGTCGATTATTGTTTAATCCAGTAATTACATGTGCTGATTTTTTTTTTCCAGAACTTTAGCGTGAAAGTAATTATTTTGTGAATAATGTTTTCTTAAATTTTTTTATTACTAAGTGTATGGCTCGTGGTAATATTTTTTGTATCGGAATAATATTTTAAATATTAGAAATTTGTTTAAATAATATTGGCTATTTGTTCTTGACACACTTTTGATTTGAATATCCAAAACTGAAAAGGTGCATCCCAAATAAAGTGATTTTGAATACATTTGCATGCAATTAAAATTATATTTGTCGAATTGATAAAAGGGACAACAAGAGTGTGTTTGATTCATAGTATACTTAATTAATTTATATATTGATGGTAGAGCTAAATACCCTCTTGGATCGAAAAATAAATTAGTAAATAATGATGTGATGTCACATGTATAATAACGTGCATTTATGTATATTATCACATGATAATCAAATGTCTGATTATGCGTTGAGATTTAGTCACATCTTTGGTAATGTTATTCACATGATATTTAAGTGCACTTTATGCGAATTAATGTGAAAATAATATATGCGATGATATTATGGTCTCTTGTATGGTTACATGTATACGTGTAACAGTACTATTTTAGTGTCACCTAATTAAATTAGATTACATGAACGGAAATGTGATGTATTTAGAAACATGATTTGAGTTGCATTCCTTGTAGAATGTCAATATTTAATTATTGTGATAATTGATGTAATCTTGATATTACATTTAAATTGGTTTTAATCTCCCGTGTCACGAAAAAGAGAAAAATAAAATATAATGCATTGTCCATTATTGTTGGTATGTATGTTAAACATTGCAATGCATGCATTATATCGACTCTTAGATATATGAATATGCACTATTATTTAAAACGATGTGAACCAACATGTTGAAAATTTGAGAATATTAAATTCACGCATAATAAATTAAAAAGTCCTATAGGTTAGGAATTTATTATGTTTGCATAATTTTTATAGTTGATGACATGTTGTGGCATCCGATGACCTAATGTCCTGTAATGAAAATTGAGGTGTGTAATGACATACTAATCTCACGTGTAGAAGTCTATTGGATATTTGCGGCATGATTGTATATCATTAACCATATATTTGAATAGCATATTTATAATGCGACTTTTAATTTTAGGGGTGACCATTTCACTCTCAATTTTGTGAGACACTTTCATCAAAATATCATTGGAACATGTTATGTTAAACATGATGTTTCATGAAGAATTACATTTTTATGTAATATTCAATTGATGCTTAACGTTGATGAAAAGTAAATACAATTTGTATTGATATCGTGGTGCTCATTTTTTCCATGACAAAAGACTTGAAAGAGTGGATATGATTACTTTCAATAGGTTACTCCTCTTTACTATATTGAATATTATTAAATGTGATGATGATTGCAAAAGATATAAGAATCTTTAGTTGATATAAAGTGATATATTCCTTTCATAATGTATAAATTCATTTTGGAAGAATTTTATACTCCAATGAATGTGTTTGTCTATGTGATTGTCGAACGTGCTCTTCAAAGAAAAAAAATTGTGGCATGATTACAAATCTATTTATTGAATTTATGATTCCAAATTCAGAACCGAGTGGTTTAACGACTGCTTTAAAGATGGTGTAGAATTAAATCATAAATCAATACAAATGATCAAGGGATTCAGAACCGAGCGGTTTCACAACTGCTTTAAAGAAGGTAGAATCAAATTATGGTCTCATTGGAGACTTAGGTGTAATCTCAAGACTCCACAACTAGTAAACTCAAAGAAGGGCAAGTAACCAAATTGCATATTTTGTAGGTCTATGAAACAATAAGGAATATATCATTAAATGTCGAAATGACTAAAGTAGAGAAACTTATCTCAACTAAATTTTATTTAGAATGAAATGAATGTATACCTTCTAAATGGACATATGTGTTGGCCCAAATATACATTAATATCATTTCATTTTAAAGAAAAATAAAGAGTTTGGAGGTTGAAAATAAATGTATCAATTTTGTATAATTTCAAATTTATGTTTGAAATTGTGGGGGAAGTATTGTGTTTTCTTTGAGTTATATTCTCAACACATTAACCCACGATAAAAAAAAAATTATGGGAAAAGTTGAGAACCTTTGTATGAATTATGATAAATGTGGGGGTATGTGACACCCCGACTAATTAAATACCGGGTAGCTACTCCTTTATTAAATTAATTCAAAATGCCAAGTTGGTCCAGTTAATAGGATCACTGTCGAAAACATTTTAATGGTTACTAACCACCTAGTATTTAAAAAGTAAGTTGTCAAATTTTAATTAAAGTCTGATTAACATGCAACAAGTGTAATGAAGAATAATAACAACACCATTCACCATACCGAAGTAAATAGAATAACCATCACATAACGTAATTAAAGTCTGGAGGAAAACTCCTCACTACAAATCCACAAACTGAAATAAGTAAACTGAATACAGAATCAATACATGCCAAAGTCTGAAAACTGTAATGAAAAAGTAACTCTAATGGAACTGGGCAACATGCCCTAAAACTGAAGAATACTGAATATGGAATCCAAATGAGAGAAGCGTCTAAAAGCAAATCCCTGTAACTTCCACAAACAGCTACAACTCGTCATCTGAATGAGTATCCTATGCATGGTGTCCTTGTGGCTGGACACCTAAAATGGTTTTACAAAAAAAAATAGATTTGAAAGCAAACGGGTCAGAGCCCGAATGTGGAGATATTTTAAAAACCTGCAAGTTCTTTAAAAACATTTAAAACATTAAATGCAAAGTACATGTTAGGACGTGCACTCACATGGAATTCTCACCTCTCGTCTAACTGTGCACTCCTAACGTAAGTACCCATCTAACCACTAGCTAAGTGACATCATATCTAGCTCGACTATCATAGATTCTACCCTTATTACTCGGTTCCCATTAACATTATAATGATCGCAATTAAATAGGGGCTTAACGTAAATTTCATGTTCTCATATAAAAGTAATACAAATCACTATAGATCATCCCTTTCATTTTATTCCATAGTTACACACAATACCATATGAAAGTTCTCAGTTTATTAAGTGTATATTTTCCACAACATAAATATACAATATAAGCACCCCGAGACTAAGCTGCGGTGCACACATACTCTGCTATCCATCCCGGTACATCACGTACATAAGGAATCACGTATTCCGAATCTCTCAGGAATCGTTCAGATAACACAAATCACAAATAGTGGAGGCGAACACAGTCACATCACATGGGTCACGCACATACCTACGCTCCCACGATCAGCGGACTTATTAACATCCCAATAAGTCTTTCTCTGACCTATGTTCATCGAGGTAACCAGTCTAAATCCGGGCAACACAAGGATTAGAGGGCCCTAAGAGAACGCAAACCTCCCGTGATAGCAAGTATGGTAGGTATGTCATACACACAATTCATATACCAATACTAAGTAAGCACACATCTTAGTAATCCCGTAGTTTAATTTTAGTACTTATCGCATTCTCGTACCAATCTAATATATATATAACTTATATAATCCCTGTCCATAATTACACGCGTCATAATTTATTCTCACGTCGTGGTAAACACTCACGTCTCAATCCCATATTAACCATTATTTAAATCACTCGTATATAATTTACTCCTCATAATAACCCAAATGTCCCAAATCCATCACTATATCATCAAAGGAATGTTATCTCTATCCTCGAACAAGTTTACGGGACTCCTAAAATCAAAACAGGCCAAAAAGGCCTAATCTGCCAGCTCGTTAGAAGTCTCGTTCAAACGAGGCTGTTCGAACGAGATTTCAGTTCGTTCGAACGAACTGCACCTTCTAACGAGATCTCGTTCGAACGAAGTTATCGAACGAAATTCCCTTTCGTTAGAAGCGACTGGTCAACTCGTTAGAAGATCGTTCGAACGAGCTCGTTCGAACGACCTCGAGAGGTCTTCTAACGAGGGACCAGTTTCGGCCCAGATTTTCTCCAATCTCGTTTTTCATCCATTTTAACACCTCAAACCTCTTCCAAAGTTCATCCCAACAACATTTTAGGGTCTCTAATTCATCCTAAACATATTAAAGTCACCTCCTAACATGTTTTAAGGAATTAATTCGTCCTATACATCATTAAATCACAAGTCTCTACACTTTTCCCCAATTTTTCAAGAACATGAACCCTAAAATTTATCGATCCTTAATTTATCCAATTAAATCCGTTTTTGTGTCTTACAAGATATATCAACATCAGATTTGTCCTCTAAATATGATTCTACATGCAATCCTTTCATCAAAAATTAGTATTCTACTTCCAAACTCATGGGTTTTTCATCATCTTCTAAGAACAAACATAAATTTGAATTATCTAACATGGAAGGAACATTCTCTGAAATTAAATGGAATTAAATCACTTGCCTCGAGTTTATCTCTGATCTTTGTGTTGGTTTGATGGAGCTTTTCTGCAGAATTCCCTTCTATCTCTCTCTCTCCAAGCTTATCTCCAATGGTGGCTAGGGTTTTTCTTTGGGAAGTTTTGGAAACCTAATTTGATAACTCCCGTAGCTTATTGGGTCATTAAGGGTTGGTTAGTGGGTTTAGTGGGTCTATTCTCAATCAGATAAAGACTCCTAATTTTCGTCATTTTTAATTCCTAAAAATACAAAATTACCAAAATACCCTTTATGTTGCCGGTATGGCCTAAAAATACCCCGGGACCCAAACTAAACCCCCGGCTAGTGTTTTCTGACTATCTCGACCCTTCCGAACGCGTTGGCGCACTCAAAACGACCATACGATTAATAAAATTTTAAATTCACTTTTATAATGAAATAATTATATCCTGACGCGACTGTCACACGCGTCCCAATAAAATGACCAACTTGCCGTATATCAATCTCACGACAAATTTCATAATTCAATATTCATATATCACCATATATACTCAATATAGTCAAATACCAACTCACATCTCGCTAGTATTTTATCCGGATTAATTACCAATTAATACGCATTTAATTTAATTAATCCCAAAAATAAATATCACAGAAAATACGGGGTATTACATACTTTTTCCCCCTAATAACTGAATTTTGTCCGAAAATTCGTAACTAGAAAGTACTTGATAAGAATAACTCTGGATAACGCTCGCACATCTCATCCTCGCGCTCCCATGTGGACTCCTCGACATTATGATGTCGCCACTGAACACGCACTAACGGAACTATCTTTGACCGCAGCTTCCTCTCACTTCGGTCCAAAATAGCAATCGGCCCCTCCTCGTAGGAGTTATCCGGCTGGAGATCGATGTCCTCCACAGCAATGTGAGAATGAGTCAAATTATCTCTAAGGTATTTCCTTAGCGAGGAAATATGAAACACATCGTGAATCCGATGCAAATGTTCCGGTAACCCAAGTCTATACGCAACCGGTCCGATCCGCTCAATAATAGGAAACGGCCCCACATACCTCGGTGCCAACTTCCCCTTCTTCCCGAAACGCATAATCCCCTTCATAGGAGATACTCTGAGCAAAACCTGGTCCCCCACTTGGAACTCCCTGAAAAATCTCTTTGCATCAGCATAACTCTTCTGCCGGTCTTGAGCTACCCGAATGCGATTCCGAATCAACTCAATCCTTGCCGAAGTATCCTGAATCACTTCCGGCCCAAGTATTTTGTTGTCCCCCACCTCTAACCAACATGCTGGGGAACGACAAGGCCTACCGTGCAACGCCTCAAATGGAGCCATGCCAATAGTGAACTGATAGGAGTTGTTGTAAGCAAACTCCACCAGTGGAAGGTACTGCTCCCATCCACCCCCAAAGTCAATAATGCACATGCGTAGCATGTCCTCCAATATCTTATTTGTGCGCTCTGTCTTCCCATCGGTCTGCGGATGATATGCCGTACTCAACCGCAATTCCGTGCCCATGGCCTCCTGGAAACTCTCCCAAAATCGCGAAACAAATATCTTGTCTCTGTCAGACATGATATTTAGGGGCACACCGTGAAGTCTCACAACCTCTGAAATGAAGAGCTGGGCATACTGTCCCGTAGTGTAGTCAGTCCTTACGGGTAAAAAGTGAGCGACTTTGGACAATCTGTCCACAATTACCCAAACGGAGTCGTGACCCCTCTGCGACGTAGGCAACCCCGTGATAAAATCCATGGATATGCTCTCCCACATCCACACCGGAACCTCCAACGGCTGTAGAAGTCCTGTCGGTCTCTGATGATCCACTTTTACTAGCTGGCAAGTGGCGCATTTCGAAACAAACTCAGCAATATCTCTCTTCATACCGCTCCACCAATATTGTCGTCTCATGTCTTGGTACATTTTGTCCCCTCCGGGATGTACCACGAACCGTGAGCCGTGCGACTCTGCCATCACCTTGTGTCGCAATTTCTCCCCTTCCGGAACTACCAATCTCCCATTGAAGCGTAATTCCCCGTCTGAGCTGACGGTATAGGACTCGGCTCCCTTTGCTAGTAATCGAACTATCTGCTCCTGACAGAACGAGTCATTAGCCTGTGCCCGTACTACCTTCGTGATAATCTGCGGTGTAACGGTCATCGCAGACATGAAAGATCGGGCCACTGCATCCTGGTGTCCCAACTCCTTCCACTTTGCCTTCCACACCTCTGCCACCTCATCTGCTGGCCTACGGCTCAACGCGTCTGCTACCACGTTAGCCTTACCCGGGTGATACTGGATATCGAACTGGTAGTCTTTCACAAACTCAAGCCACCTACGCTGTCGCATATTCAACTCCTTCTGCGTGAACAGGTATTGTAGGGACTTGTGGTCCGTGAACAGTTGGAACTTCTCCCCCAACAGATAGTGCCTCCAAATCCCTAGGGCAAATACCACTGCTGCCAACTCCAAATCATCCGTGGGGTAATTCTTCTCGTGAGGCTTAAGCTTACGGGAAGCATAAGCTATGGCCTGTCTCTCCTGCTGTAATACACCTCCAAGTCCTTGCAAAGACGCATCGGTGTAAACCAAATACTCAACTCCCGGTCTCGGCAATGCTAACACAGGTGCTGAGGTCAATTTATCCTTCAACTCATCGAATGCCAACTGACAGGCATCACTCCAGATGAATGGCACACCCTTACGAGTCAGATGTGTCAAAGGACCTGCTATCTTCGAGAAACCTCGAATAAACCTCATGTAGTATCCTGCTAGGCCCAAGAAACTACGAATCTCAGTCGGTGTCGTGGGCTGTCCCCACTCCCTCACCGCGGATACTTTCCCCGGATCAACAAATATTCCCCGGTCGGAAATAATATGTCCCAAAAACTGGACCTCCTTCAACCAAAACCCGCACTTCTCATATTTTGCATACAACTCATTCTGACGGAGTGTCTGCAAAACTTGCCTCAAATGCTCGACGTGCTCCTCCTCTGTCTGGGAGTAAACCAGAATATCATCGATGAAGACAATGACAAACTGATCTAGGAAATCCCTGAACACTCTGTTCATCAAGTCCATAAACACTGCTGGGGCGTTGGTCAAACCAAAAGGCATAACCCGAAACTCGTAAGAACCATATCTCGACAAGAACGCCGTCTTCGAGACATCCTCCTCCCTGATACGCAACTGATGGTATCCCGATCTCAAATCAATCTTCGAGAAGAAAGAAGCTCATCTCAACTGGTCGAATAGGTCATCGATTCGAGGCAACGGATACTTATTCCGTATCGTGACCTTATTCAACTCTCGGTAGTCCACACACAATCTCAGTGAACCGTCCCTCTTCTTCACAAACAAAACTGGAGCGCCCCAAGGTGAGGTACTCCTGCGAATAAAGCCCTGACCTAACAGCTTCTCTATCTGATCTCGTAGCTCTCGCATCTCTGCCGGAGCCATACGGTACGGTGCGCGTGCTATAGGCCTCGTATCTGGCAATAGGTCTATAACAAAGTCTATCTCTCGACTGGGGGGTAGGCCTGGTATCTCCTGAAACACATCCGAATAATCCCTGACGACTGGGATCGAATCTAAAGGAATCACAACCTCCTTAGAGGTATCCTCCTCTAGGTAATACAAATGAGCGATCGAGCCTCCCTCTGGGCGAGGCATCGCCACTACAAACATCTCTTGCCCCGGAATGGCAAAAACAATGCTCCCGCTGAAGCAATCAATCATAGCCCTATAATCAGCGAGCCAATCCATACCGATAATCACATCGTGAACATGCATATCTAATACCAACATATCTGCAGGTAATACCAGACTACCAACCTCTACCCCCACTCCCCGGCATATAAAGAATATAAGTGACCCACTCCCCAATGGTGAGTCTACACACGTCACTGTGCTCTCTGCCGTAGCTAACAATCCTAAGGCTTTCGCGAAATGCGTAGCTATAAAACAATGTGTATCCCCCGTATCAAATAATACCCGACCCATAATGCCATGGATAGGAAACGTACCCTCAATCGCGGGCGGTGCCTGTGGAACTGCTGCCTGGTGGACGTTATAGACACGTCCATACTGTAGTTGCCCCTGCTGAACTAGGACTGCTGGAATGGGTGGTAAAGCTGCCATCTGTGGCGGTACGGGGAGAGCGGCGGGAAACATAGGCCTTTGCGGCTCCTGGCGAGCACCCTGCTGCTGCTGCTGTGGGGCCCTGCCCCTATCAGGACAATCCTGTCATTTATGGCCAGTCTTGCCACAAACAAAACACTTCCATGGGAAGTTCCCTCCTCTCTGTCCCTGCGGTCCCCGACCCTGGTGGCCGTTACCGTTTCTCCCTTGGCCCTGCTGGCCCTGCTGAAATTGCTGTCCATGCTGCCCCTGTTGGCCCTGATGGCCGTTTGGACCCTGATGGCCCTTACGGAAACCTCCATGTCCGTGCCTGTAATTCCCTGATCTGAACCTCTTCTGATCCCCCTGCTCACCCTGTCTCTGCCCCTGAACAGATTGTGCCCCACCGGCACCATGTCCTCCTGTCCTGCCCTGATGGCTAGACTCTCCCGATCTCTTGTCCTCAGTCATATGAAAGCGGTGATCCTGGAAGTGTAACAAAGCAGCGTTAACCACATCAGAATACGTGGCCAACGAAAGGTTCCCCAACAGATGCTGATGGATCCTCCATGTCAACCCGTCGGTGAATTTCTCAATCTTCTTCTTTTCTGTTGGTATCTCATCCGGAACGATATTCAACAGATTTGTTAACTCGACCTCATACTCGGCCACGGTCTTACCCTCTTGCCTCAGATTCATCAGTTTCCTCCTCATTTCCGTGTGAACAGCTGACGGAAAATACTTGCGATCGAACCGCACCCAAAAGTCCTGGATAGTGATAGTATCCCTCTCCTCCACGGTGGTAATAGACTCCCACCACTGTAGTGCAGATCCAACTAGCTTGAAAGTAGCTAGTACTTGCTTCTGAACGTCCGTGCACTCATACATTCTTAAGTGCCTCTGCATATCCTTCCTCCACTGGCTCGAGACTATTACATCTGAGCTACCTGCAAACTCTGGCGGATGCGCTTTCTGAAAAGCGTCACGTACACGTTCCCAAGAAGACGGGAATGCATTTGCCTGTACTGGCGCGGCAACCGGTGCCTGAGGTGGTGCCTGCTGAACAATGGCAATTGCGGCATTTACCGCTTGGGCTACAATAGCTGCAACCTCAACGGCGTTCATCATGCCCTGAACCGGAACGGGCTGGGGTTTGGGCGTTGCATCCCTGGGAACTCGTCGTGCACGTCGTGGAGGCATCTGAAATAAGAATAAAGTTTATAAGTTCACTGTTTATAAACTTAAAATAGCTGAAGAACGAAGCATACACAAATAGAGTACAACAATCCTAAAATATAGGGCTCTATATCAAACAAACTTAGCGGAAACATAATAGCCGTACAGATCCTAAAGGACACTAGAACCTGATGCTCTGATACCACCTGTGACACCCCGACTAATTAAATACCGGGTAGCTACTCCTTTATTAAATTAATTCAAAATGCCAAGTTGGTCCAGTTAATAGCATCACTGTCGAAAACATTTTAATGGTTACTAACCACCTAGTATTTAAAAAGTAAGTTGTCAAATTTTAATTAAAGTCTGATTAACATGCAACAAGTGTAATGAAGAATAATAACACCATTCACCATACCGAAGTAAATAGAATAACCATCACATAACGTAATTAAAGTCTAGAGGAAAACTCCTCACTACAAATCCACAAACTGAAATAAGTAAACTGAATACAGAATCAATACATGCCAAAGTCTGAAAACTGTAATGAAAAAGTAACTCTAATGGAACTGGGCAACATGCCCTAAAACTGAAGAATACTGAATATGGAATCCAAATGATAGAAGCGTCTAAAAGCAAATCCCTGTAACTTCCACAAACAGCTACAGCTCGTCATCTGAATGAGTATCCTATGCATGGTGTCCTTGTGGCTGGGCACCTAAAATGGTTTTACAAAAAAAAATAGATTTGAAAGCAAAACGGGTCAGAGCCCGAATGTGGAGATATTTTAAAAACCTGCAAGTGCTTTAAAAACATTTAAAACATTAAATGCAAAGTACATGTTAGGACGTGCACTCACATGGAATTCTCACCTCTCGTCTAACTGTGCACTCCTAACGTAAGTACCCATCTAACCACTAGCTAAGTGACATCATATCTAGCTCGACTATCATAGATTCTACCCTTATTACTCGGTTCCCATTAACATTATAATGATCGCAATTAAATAGGGGCTTAACGTAAATTTCATGTTCTCATATAAAAGTAATACAACTCACTATAGATCATCCCTTTCATTTTATTCCATAGTTACACACAATACCATATGAAAGTTCTCAGTTTATTAAGTGTACATTTTCCACAACATAAATATACAATATAAGCACCCCGAGACTAAGCTGCGGTGCACACATACTCTGCTATCCATCCCGGTACATCACGTACATAAGGAATCACGTATTCCGAATCTCTCAGGAATCGTTCAGATAACACAAATCACAAATAGTGGAGGCGAACATAGTCACATCACATGGGTCACGCACATACCTACGCTCCCACGATCAGCGGACTTATTAACATCCCAATAAGTCTTTCTCTGACCTATGTTCATCGAGGTAACCAGTCTAAATCCGGGCAACACAAGGATTAGAGGGCCCTAAGCGAACGCAAACCTCCCGTGATAGCAAGTATGGTAGGTATGTCATACACACAATTCATATACCAATACTAAGTAAGCACACATCTTAGTAATCCCGTAGTTTAATTTTAGTACTTATCGCATTCTCGTACCAATCTAATATATATATAACTTATATAATCCCTGTCCATAATTACACGCGCCATAATTTATTCTCACGTCGTGGTAAACACTCACGTCTCAATCCCATATTAACCATTATTTAAATCACTCGTATATAATTTACTCCTCATAATAACCCAAATGTCCCAAATCCATCACTATATCATCAAAGGAATGTTATCTCTATCCTCGAACAAGTTTACGGGACTCCCAAAATCAAAACAGGCCAAAAAGGCCTAATCTGCCAGCTCGTTAGAAGTCTCGTTCAAACGAGGCTGTTCGAACGAGATTTCAGTTCGTTCGAACGAATTGCACCTTCTAACGAGATCTCGTTCGAACGAAGTTATCGAACGAAATTCCCTTTCGTTAGAAGCGACTGGTCAACTCGTTAGAAGATCATTCGAACGAGCTCATTCGAACGACCTGGAGAGGTCTTCTAACGAGGGACCAGTTTCGGCCCAGATTTTCTCCAATCTCGTTTTTCATCCATTTTAACACCTCAAACCTCTTCCAAAGTTCATCCCAACAACATTTTAGGGTCTCTAATTCATCCTAAACATATTAAAGTCACATCCTAACATGTTTTAAGGAATTAATTCGTCCTATACATCATTAAATCACAAGTCTCTACACTTTTCCCCAATTTTTCAAGAACATGAACCCTAAAATTTATAAATCCTTAATTTATCCAATTAAATCCGTTTTTGTGTCTTACAAGATATATCAACATCAGATTTTTCCTCTAAATATGATTCTACATGCAATCCTTTCATCAAAAATTAGTATTCTACTTCCAAACTCATGGGTTTTTCATCATCTTCTAAGAACAAACATAAATTTGAATTATCTAACATGGAAGGAACATTCTCTGAAATTAAATGGAATTAAATCACTTGCCTCGAGTTTATCTCTGATCTTTGTGTTGGTTTGATGGAGCTTTTCTGCAGAATTCCCTTCTATCTCTCTCTCTCCAAGCTTATCTCCAATGGTGGCTAGGGTTTTTCTTTGGGAAGTTTTGGAAACCTAATTTGATAACTCCCGTAGCTTATTGGGTCATTAAGGGTTGGTTAGTGGGTTTAGTGGGTCTATTCCCAATCAGATAAAGACTCCTAATTTTCGTCATTTTTAATTCCTAAAAATACAAAATTACCAAAATACCCTTTATGTTGCCGGTATGGCCTAAAAATACCCCGGGACCCAAACTAAACCCCCGGCTAGTGTTTTCTGACTATCTCGACCCTTCCGGACGCGTTGGCGCACTCAAAACGACCATACGGTTAATAGAATTTTAAATTCACTTTTATAATGAAATAATTATATCCTGACGCGACTGTCACACGCGTCCCAATAAAATGACCAAATTGTCGTATATCAATCTCACGACAAATTTCATAATTCAATATTCATATATACTCAATATAGTCAAATACCAACTCACATCTCGCTAGTATTTTATCCGGATTAATTACCAATTAATACGCATTTAATTTAATTAATCCCAAAAATAAATATCACAGAAAATACGGGGTATTACAGGGTATTTATCTTAGGCGATAATTTCTATCCAAAAAATAGAAACAAAGATGATTCCTATTGAAAATAGGATAAACACTACTGAAAGTGTAGTATTTGATTGCATAAGTGCATTTAATGTACTATAGTATTTCCAATGTGCATTTGTCTAGAAGAAGTGTATACTGAAATGATTAAGCATGTACACAAATCTTTAGAATAAAGATAATGGATCAAAGAGTCTAAAGTATAAATGAGTCATTCAGTATCGATACTAAGATATAAGTGATAAATGACATAAACATTAGGAAATTATGAATATATTTTTAAACAATATATGTTTTTCGAGACTCGTATTCCGAGTGATATATTAACACGATTAGAGGTGTTAATATTTGAAAATCCTCTTATGATGGAATATGAATATTATTTCCTAGAAAGCAAGGTACCTTGACAATTTTAAAAGAGGATGATTTGAGATAATAATTCTAATGCATGTTCTTGCAATTGAAAAACATTGCTTAATAAAGCAATTTGGCAAGTCACGACTTATTATTCATGACATAAGACCATAAAGAAATCTTTCTTTGTTAGTGATAAAATTAGGCTTAATAAAATCATTGCGGATCCGCTAACAAGA
The DNA here is from genome assembly GCA_949130495.1 of Sambucus nigra. Lineage (NCBI taxonomy): Eukaryota > Viridiplantae > Streptophyta > Magnoliopsida > Dipsacales > Adoxaceae > Sambucus > Sambucus nigra. The sequence continues at coordinate 119,872,556 of OX422213.1, forward strand.
GAGTAAGATACGTACATCAAGGGGAATTGGCTTACAGCCGGTTAAAACCTAAAAGAATTTCCATAATGGAAACCCAACCTAAATGACTGGAGATCCCAAGAATTAGGTTCAACGGGATAACCTAATTATGTGCAATTCAGTTAGCACTGAGAAGAAAATAAATTCTTCCTCCCATTCCTAGGATGAGTCAGTGCACTATCTGTCGCGTGTAACAGGATAAATTTTATTTTAATGATTTCTATATCTTGAACATATGGGTCAAGTGGGGTATTAGCAGGATACTCTTTATAGAAATTACCTATATGAGTGAGAAGGGGCCACTTCTATGAGAATAACCAACCGCTACATTGTTAAATTCTCTAACACACTCATGAAACCAGGAGGTGTCCAAGGCCAAAACGGACACAACAGTGAGAACCAAGAATGTTCAGAGAAGGACTGCGTGAATTCTATTATCTCGGTTTACACAAAAAGGTTGATCAATTCAAGACATCGCGTTCATTGATTGGCCAGTAAACCCGATAGTCTCTCACTAGGAAAGATTCAAGGCCAAAAGCTATCTTTACCGATGCAGCTCTTTTCCACCGATACTCTGTCTAATTTGTCATCATGTTTATTTGATTCTTTACCCAAATTTCATTCATGTGGGGGATTGTTGAAAAATATTGTGTTTTTACACAAATTATTTTATGACCAAATTAATATATAGGTCAAAGTAGGACCAAGTACGTGCGCATGACGAGTCATGCGATATATTTATTTGTTTAAAACGGATAAATGATGAATAAGAAATTTGGTATCAAAGTGCCCCATTTATGTATGAAGTTTATTGGGAAATTTTATTTAATTTTCTGGGACGGATTTTCGTAACTATTACTAAAGGTTGTGACTGTTCGCTATATAGTGACTGTTTTTCAGAACCGTCCCTAAAGGTCGTGACTGTTCACCATTAGTTGTGACAGTTCATGAAAAACGTCCCTAAAGTGACTGTTTTCTAAAAGACATGTCTTTTCATGAAAAAAATACTTTGTTTTATATATATACATGACTTGTCTTCATTTTTAAAGAGAGAAAAAATGAGAGAAAATATATTCTCAATACGTTTCATTCCCGATCGAGTCGGATAGAGTATCAAACATAATTGGTTCGTGGGACACGCACACTGAAGTGCTTCTTGCGCGTGTCGAGGCCGTTTTATCCTGGGAGGCAAACGCTCATTGTTCATTGCCGTAAGCACCGTAACGGGAGCGCATTTTGTCTTAAGGAGAGAGTATCAAACACTTGACTCGGTCATCTTCTTCGTTTGTAAGTTTTCTAGTGGTATTAATTTTTATTGCATAAATATGATTTATTTCATATTTTAAATTTTGATAAAACATAAAAGTATATATTTTATATAACAACTAATTTTTTTTAATCGATTCACAAGTTCTTCCCAAATGACATCCATAAGATCTCTTCAGGCGCCGAAGGAATGCAAAAAATAGGTTGTTGCACAATCGTCTAATTCGCATATTTCGCGGGTTTACACCTAGTTAAGATATATAACTAACCATGTTAGTAAGTAATAACTTACAAATACACTGCCCTAAGTAATTAAGTATTACATATAGAAAAAGAATTAGTAAAATCATTCACAATGGTTTGGAAACTAAGCTATTTTATTACATATGTTGCAATTTCTCCCGATGAACACATTTACATTCTTAACCCCTCTATAATAATCCACATAAGGTTTCATGTAATCAAACCTTTCTCATGTAATAGACCTGATAGAAAAATATATTTGAGAAATACCCTCCCTAATGTTGAAAAACTCCTTAATGAACCATTTTTTTGAATCAGTGTATCTTTCAAACTAAAACTTCTTATAGACATGCGCACTATACAAAAGTCAATGCAAAGTGTATATCATGAGAAATATAGACGAGAACCCATATCTTAATACTAAAAAAAAAATCCATCCATGATGAAACCATGCCCCAACTGCATAAATGGAAAATCAAATGTAATAACAAATTAAAATAAAATGTAATAATGTAAGAAAGGAAATGAAATGCCAATTTTTCATAATAGATGATTTTTTTCACATGAGATGATTTTTTATATGCTAAAAAGAAACAACAGAAGAAGAAAAACACTCAATCATGATAAATCACATCAACATAGAAAGAAAGGGTTCACAAAGTGTGATACTAGGGTCCGTTTGGTTCGTGGTGAAATAATTTTTACCGCGTTAAAAAATAATTTACCTAGGTAAAATATGTGTTTGGTTGAGCATTTAACACGGTGAAATAGAATGAATATGGTGAAAAGTGAGGTGAAACTTTAACCATTTTAAACCATGGGTAAAGTAAATAATTTAACAGGTGAAAACAATGGAATTTATTTTATTACCAGACTAACCTTTCTTATTTCCACTTACAACTATCACACATTCATTTCTCCCTCTCAATTTACACGATCATTAAATATTCATTTAAAAAAAATATTTTTTTTAAATTCCATTTTTTATTTTAAAAAAAAAAAAAACTTAAAAATTAAATAAAAAAATTTAAAAATAAATAAAAAATGGAATAGCTATTCCTACACCCTCTATGTCTTCCCCACACCCTTTTCAATATTTAAATACTAAAAGATCCAAAGACCCTCTATGCATATATGATTTGAACAAATATAATCTTTTGCCCAAAAATCTATTACTTTAAAAAATACGTAATATTATGAAAAAATAAAAACATAATATTTTGAAAATAAAAATCTTAATATTCGAGAAAATTAAAATTTTAATATTCAGAAAATATAAAAATTATAAAAGTTATTTTTTCATTTTAAAAACATTATGTTATTTTTATTTTTTATTTAAATGGACTTTGATAAAAAACTATTTCGTTATTTATTTAAAAAAATGGACATTCTTTTTTTATCATTTTTAGTTAAAAATTGTTTCTTTATTTATTTTAAAAAAAAGTTTCGTTATTTATTTTTTCAGTTAAAAACTGGTTCTTTTACTATTTTAAAAATAATATTTTTACTATATAAAAAAATGGTCCGCGTCAACGGTATGTATAGGTAGTCCGACCACTTATACATACCGTTGGCGCGGACCAACATATTAGAAAAAATGCTCCACGCCAGCAGTATATATAGGTGGTCGGACCGCCTATACATACCGCTGTCGCGGACAATATTTTTTCAAAATAGTAAAAAGATTATTTTTAATACAGTTAAAAAAAACAGTTTTTAACCAAAAATAAAATTTGTAAATAAAAGAAACACTTTTAAGAAAACAGTTTCTTAAGAGAAACAAATTTTACATTTTATATACAGTTTTTTAATAAAACAAATATATAAGATTTTACGTTTTGTAAACAGTTTTTTTTTAATTATTTATTAAAAACAGTTTTTTTTATTGAAAATATAATTTTTTGTTTTTATCAAATGTATTTATTGTAGTTGAAGGTGAAAAAATTGGACCTTTAGATTTGATAAATTTAAGCGCACAATTATCATTTATTATTCAAAGGGTGTGGGAGAACATATGGAGGGTGTTGGAATAGTTATTCCCATAAAAAAAAAAATATAATAAATAAATAAATGAATATTTGTGTGGTGCATGGTAATGTGTTCGGAATTTTTTTACTAATTGGGACGGTTTCATAGTTGGGAACTATTTTTCTTTAATTCTTTTAATTGAAACACTTTTTTTTCATAGTTGGGACTCTTTTTTTTTTTTAAATTATGGCTATTTTTTTCTTTTTTTTAATTGGGACTGTTTTTTCATTGTTGGGAACGATTTTTTTTATTGTGGACTACTGTTTTTATAGTTGGCTTTTTTTTTAATTGCGATTATTTTTTACAAATGACAGTTTTTTTTTTTTTTTTTTTTTTTTGATAAATAAATGATTGTATTAGAACCCAACCGCTAAGGGAGCGAACCCGTATACAGGGAGTATACAACAAAGAAGTAATGAGAATAAACGATAGCTAAAAACTACATTGCTACACAAATACACATAACAACCAGAAGAGATACTATGTAGAAGAGTGAAGCTCCTCCACGAACTCGAGGAATTCATGATTCGTAACAGAGCACTTCATCTTGTACCAACCCATCAGAGTACTCAAAAAACAATACCGCAGTCTCGAAGACACCGTCTCCTTACCATCAAAACAACGAGCATTCCTCTCCTTCCAAACCGTCCAAAATATACAGTGAGGAACAATACCGCAGTTTTTTTCATTGTTGGAAACTTTTTTTTTTAAATTGGGACAGTTTTCTTTTTTAATTATGACTTTTTTTTAATTGGTACAGTTTTTTTACTTATTTGTCTTGCGTAGCCAAATATGACTAGTTAGGGGGGGGGACATTGTGTCAAATGTGAGTTTGAGGTAAATGCATATTTTTTAATGGTCTTGACACTTGTGTGATGAAAATCAAAATAGTTATGTGCATTTGAAGAATAAGGGTAATATGGTCATTTTATTTTTTCACCATATTCATCTAACCATCCAAACAACAAATGGTGAAAAGTTAAAATTTTCACCTAGTGAAAACTCGACCATCCAAACGGAGATGGTGAAAACAAAATCACCAAGCTAATAATTCACCTTTTACTTTTAACACGGTGAAAAGTATTTCACCACGAACCAAGCGGACCCCTAATGATCGTGAGTCCGTGCTTTGATTCTTGTTGATGGTTAATATGCTTATTGGTAGGCCTATAAATGAATTAAATTTTATCCGAATACGAATTTAAATTCGATTCATTTAAACGGGTATGGATCATGCCTAAAATTTAATTATCCGATTATTTGATTACTCATTTATTAAATGGAGCGGATTTGAATTCATATACTCCGATCCGTTAATAATTCGATCCGATTAATATGACAATAATAGCGCCGGCGTTAGATATAAAATGATCGAGTAAATATAATGGGTACACGGTGGTGGTCCGTGGTGATGTTAAATCTATCCGTCACGAAAAAAATGGGAGATCGATGAGAGGGGTATAAAGAAAAAAGGGTGGAAAATGAATGGATGGGAGGAGAAGCGTATCTCATATTAATTATTGCGGTTGTTTTGAATTGATGAGAGATAAAAAGGTAGAAAGCGAGCGCGTGGTGAAAGATGATAATAAAGGCTGAGTTGGAAAAATATCATAAGTGAGGGTATTTTGGATATTTAGTCATATGAAAGGTTTTTGGCTCTTTATAAGTAGTATAGATTAGTATATTGATATTCATGATGCCGGACGTAGTATTCATATACAAATTCTTAACGTACAACACCAAAGACACCATCTTTTAGACCTTGGTGATGGTATATCTTTCACATGGATTAGGTTACGTATCCTACCAATACGAAAAAACTGGCATCAATTAATGGTCCAACTCCAACTATGTTAAGACCACACGCAAAGAAAGCCTCCAGCATTTGATAAGAAACTATGGAAGTGAGGTAACGACATACCTAATCCATGTGAAAGGTGTTCCTTACTCAACTGTTTCACGCGTCAAATGAATCTATTTTTCAACAACCCTGGTCCCTGTCCCTCCTCAGGTATTAGTATATGGACGTTGTGCATGTTTCTTAAATGCTCTTATTACGCCTCACATGCAGGAAAGGAAGCGACCCCACCACCATTAGGCGCATATATTGGTTTGACCTCTTTCATGATACTATATCTCATTCGAGTTAACTCTCGTGTTCCGATTGATAATCGGTAAAATTGAGCCAAATTTAAATCTTTTTAAATATTTTTGATAAACTATAAGATTAATGGGTTTGGTGGAATAAAAATATAGTATCTTCTTTGTGAAAAAAATGGGTGAAATCAAAATACATCTAATATACGTGAGATTCTTATTTTTTCATGAGAATTCTTTCAAAAAAATTTTGAAGACAAAAACTACCGTTAAAAATATTAAATTATAAAAACAACGCATAAAATGTAAATACTTATTTTGTGAAGACAATTTTGTTATGTCAGTTTGTATTATATTTCAAGTCAATCAAATTTTATTTATGCATTTTTTTCTATTTATGTATTATTAACTTACAATATAATACACACATATCTACAATAAATTATTATATTTGTTAAATATTGTAAAATGTATATTTTAAAATAAAAAAATATATATATTTAAGTTCATACATTTATAAATAGGGATTCATAATATTGTATCCCTCTCTCTCTCTCTCTCTCTCTCTCTCTCTCTCTATATATATATATATATATATATATATATATATATATATATACACACACGCAGACATACACATACAGTAGTGCTCTTGTGTGGACTATCCCGCATTTTAATAGTGTGAACTGAACATGTGTCACCTGGAGGTGAGCTCAGAAAAAAAAGAGAGTGCGCCTATAAGTTAGCCGATAGGTTTTAGGCTCGCCGTCAGGTGATACGTGTACAGTCCGCACTGTTAAAATGCGAAAAAAAATCCACACAAGTGCATTATCATATATATATATATATATAATAATGCTCTTGTGCGGACTAGTCCGCATTTTAATAATGCGGACCGAACATGTGCCACCTAACGGTGCCCCTTGAAATTATCGCCTAAATTATAGGCACACTCTCTCTCTCTTCTGGGCTCACCGCCAGGTGACACATGTCCGGTCCGCATTCTTAAAAAGCGGACTAGTCCGCACATACAGTCTTGCTCCTGTGCGGACTAGTCCGCATTTTAAGAATGCGGACCGAACATGTGTCACCTGGTGATGAGCCCAAAAGAGAGAGAGAGTGTGCCTATAATTTCGCCGATAATTTCTAGGTGCACCATTAGGTGACACATGCCCGGTCCACATTCTTAAAATGCGGACTAATCCACACAAGAGCATTATTATATATATATATATATATATATATATATATATATATATATACAGAGAGAGAGAGACTCCTGTGCACACTAAGTTTGCACATCATTTATTTAAAATAGTAAAAATATTATTTTTTTAGATGATTTTTTATGTGATATTTAAACATTTCAAATGACTCATATAAAAAAAATCAACTCAAATTTTTTTTTTCTATTTTTAAAAAATCAGTAAAACTTTCGCTGTTTTTAAGTTCTTTAAAAGCTGCGAAAGTTTGACCGGTATTTTAAAAATAGCAAATATATATATATATATATATATATATATATATATATATATATAAGTTGATTTGTTTTATATGGGTCCGTTGTAATGTTTAAATATCATATAAAAATAAACTCAAAAATATTTTTTTAAATATTTTTAAAAAATTGGTGTGCGCTAGCACAAATGCAAACTAAGTGTGCACAAGAGTTTGCCTTATATATATATTAAAGGGTATTATTAGTATATATTGTACATTCTTATGTCACTTTTTATGAATGAACCAAATTATAAATTCTGATTCTCAATAAGAGTCCATTAGTTAACCAAACAGAACGAAATGATTTATAATCATGGTAAAAAAATTATTGGTAATCACTTTTTCGATAATTACACTCTATTCAAAATATTATTGCGAATCAAACGAGACATTAAGATGATACACATACATGTCTAATACATTTTTATGCTTGTTGTATTAAGATTCGTTTACGTTTTATTAGGTTTGAAATTAAGTGTTAAATTTTCTTAATACTAATTTTTCCTTTGTAGTATACCACGAGATATCCGTATCGGTTTACATGCACCACGACTAATTCTCATACACGGATCGTGACTTTCGTTGACCAAGTATTATTTTGATAGCGTCGCAAATCGAACTGAAAAGCAAATCTAATCGACCTCAAGTCTATCTCATAGACAACCTTATACCATCAAGTCACTTCATTATATTAAAACTGGTTCCACCAAAATTGAAAGGGAGGGGAGTCATAACAGAAGTTCGTCCCAGTTGGCACAAAATTTCGTATCACTTTTTTAATTAAGCAATTATTTTAAACCCAAATAACCAGAATTATTCTTGTCTATTAAATTACGTTTTGACCACATATCTTATCACGTAACCTCCAAAATGAAGGAGTTCAAAACGTGTAAGTTTGGATTGGAAAGGTAACCAATCATGTTCGTTCAGTGGTACAAGGGTGGAACCGATTTGGGGTCGATTGAGTATTTTTTTCAATTTGATTTTTGACGCAATTAAAATAATATTTAATCAGCGAAAATCACGAATTACAAATGAAAATTAATTAAAATGTGCATAATATTTACCCGAACACTACATAATATACTATAAAAAAAAGTAGAAAGGTAAATACCAAAATGTGTCATCCATCTCAAATTAAGAGCTAACTTTTAAAATTTTAAGAAAAAGTAGACTTTCATATATTTAATTGCTGTAATCAAATATTATTTAGTTCATATGATAATTAGTAAGTTCAACTGAGAAAAACTTATAATAGATTACATACTTTTATGATTTAAAATAATATTGATTATGAATATAGGATAGCAAACATTTCGTTTCTATTTTTAGTCCCTATTTTCAAATTAAAGGGACACGTGGCATATTGTGATTGGTTGACTTTTTATGAATATGGAACCGCGTCAGCAACTTTATTGAAAAATAGGGACTAAAACTATAAATAAAATGTTTGTTGTCCTATTTCCAAAATACATATTACAATAGCTCATAAATTTACAAAGCGCCTAACTTATAATTTAAGTTATCACTTAAAGCATGTCGCAACTCTTACTGCGATGTTGGGAGAGTAATATATACAAAACATATTGATTTTAAAAGCAAATTTGTACATTTTTTACACTTGTTTAAATGACAATAGGAAGTAAAAAATTTTAAAAAATTATTGTTTCACTTGTCATGTGGCATTTTTGACAAATGCGCGTAATTATTGCAATAAACGTATATTTTTTCACTAAAGAATAAAAGTAAGGAAAGTGTTATACACACCAGGTGGTAGTACCGGTTTAGTATCGATACTGTTTTATTTGCTTGTACTATGGTGTGGGTCCCGTCAGGGAATGTTATAGGTCCTATCGATGTACAATCAAATAAAGCACATTTGGTACTAAACCGGTACTTGGACCCGGTAAGAGTATCATTACTCTAAAAGTAATAGCCAAGCCTAATGTTAACACCGAATAAATGGAAAGTGTGACAGACATGTAATTAATATATGTATGGAATTCAAATTGAATAATGATAGGTTTATTGGGACTTAGTATCGGGTCAGTATCATATCCGCTTTATTTATTTGTATTATGATGTGAGTTTCATCAAAATACAAATTAAATAAAGCATGTTCGATACTAACTCGATACTAAATCCCGATAAGTATAATATTACTTTTTGAGATTTGTTAACTCATTATTTAAGTGAGTGAGTTATTATGATCTCTGAGCATTGATTGAAACATTAAAAAAAAATCAGCCAATGATGTGAAATGATGATAATGATCCAATTGTGAAGAGCAATTCTACTATAATAGAATTTTTTTAGACACATTGATGTGGCGATTTATTATTGGTTGGTTTGTAGGTCTCACTAGCGTGGATCCCAAAAATTAATCAATAACAAGTCATCACGTCAATGTATCTAATAAAAATTTATCTAAAATTCGGTCACAATAGAATTTTTCAATTGTGAAACTGATCCAACAAATTTGGACTCACACGTAACGCAATATATACTACTCAAAGTCATCAAATTAATTTGGAGTGATAAAATACCTAATCAATTAAATGTAAGATGACTTTGGTCAGCTGCAACTAAAAACTATGGTAATTGAGAATTGTTGAAAGTAACCTTTGTGTTGTGTAATAATACACTGATCAAGGTTTGGACTGATAAACCAAACCTAATGAATGAAATATCAGATCTCCATTTATAAGTTGGCTTTTGTAATCGGCAACTGCCTTCAGCATGTCATAGTTTATGGTTTTGGTGGCCCAAGATTTTTAACATGAGCCGATATATATATAAAATATATATTTATGTTACATATATATAGGTGTCAAGATAAAATAGTTAGTTATATGTTAGGGTAGTGTTGGTCTCAATCAAATAATGTGTCTCCCATATCCTCTCACCAAATGCCCGGCGTAATAACCGGCAATGCATGTGCTTTACTCCACCCTTCTGTTTATATTTCTCTCTCTCGGTACCTCTTTATCTCTCTGTGATATCTACAATGGGAAATTGCATTTTGAAAAGTGAAAGAATTTTGGTACAAGAAGAGAAAGCTGAGGGACCAAGAGAAGCAAAAGCAACCAAAAAGATGGGATCATCAATAGTTTCATCCAAGTTAGAATCAGCAAGGCCTGTGGATGATGTTGGTAAGACAAAGACTGTGAGATTTAAAGTAGGGGATGAGAGAGAAAGGAATGGAGATAGTATGAGAAAAGGTGGGAGAGTGAGGATTAGGCTGGTGGTGACACAAAGTGAGCTAAAAGAGTTATTGAATAACGACTCTTCTAATTCTATGGAACAGTTATTAAGGACTATGAAATTGAGAAGCACAAGAATTTCCCAAGCTAAGGCGAGTGATGCTGGTAGTTGGAGGCCAGTTTTGGAGAGCATTCCAGAGAACCATTGATGTATGGCAGTGTTAATTGTGACCGTCTCTCTCTCTCTCTCTCTCTCTCTCTCTCTCTCTCTCACACACACACACACACACACACACACACACACACACACACACATATATATATATATATAGTGTCAACAAATGTCGATTGTATGTGGTGAAGCTAATTTTGTCATAGTATCTGTTGAATTGGTGACTAATGTCAAGGTTAGATGGATCTTTTTTTTTTCCCTTTGGTCTAATTTAGTACAATATAGAATTCACCATGTCATTGTGTATGTGTGGTGTTTATCTACCATTCTTATGTATGAAGAAAACAAAACCTGATATTTTGTTAATGTGCAATATAAGCCCCATTTCTTAAAGGAAAATGCTATGTGTCCCAAACAACTCCCCAAAATCATCCCCAAATAGCTTTAAGTGTTATACCTTATGGTATGGGTCCCGTCAAGACATAACTCATCAATGCTATTTGGAAGAGATTTGGGGGAGTTATTTGCTACCCATAGCACCACTCTTTCTTAAATCATAATCAAAAACAATATAAATTAATCATGATTTTGTTGAGTTGATTAATCCTAAACATGTAATTTGGTATTAATAACAAGTTCTTGATCTTCATTAATTCATATATTGTACCTATACTTCAACAAGAACATATTTTTCTCCACTGATATGAATTAGATGAAGGAAGAATTTTATTTTCTAATTCCTTGATTGCTCTAGCAAATCCTTCTTCATTGATAGAATATTGCAATAATTTAAAATTTTGGAATCTTCTCTTTTGCCCAATATATTGTGTGTTATTTTATGCAAATTATTAATGAAATATAATATACTATATATAGGGTGAGAGATGAACATTTTCCTTATTTTACTATAATTTTACCATTCATCGCAGCAGTTAGACTTCAATTAGGAAACTAATCCACTAATGTTACCTTAAAAATCCTAATGACTTATCCAAAGAAATCCTCATCAAATCTTATTTCTTATGCGGATCACATCTAGTACGACACTTATATTTAATTAATTTTGAATTTCAATTAATTTCGAAATTGATTTGCATTTCTTGGAGGTTCCCTATGTAAAGAAAAGCTTCATTTTGTTTTGTTTTCGCAATCGAAAAGAATCCTTACATCAAATTTGAAACATCAGAAATAGAACCAGAGCCACTGCACCAATTATTAGAAGGAACTAAAATTAAATTTGATTCTAAATAAACAAAGGTCAAAGCCTTATCTTTCCTTTTGAATAAAGCTTTACATTTCGGCGAGTCTTTTTGAAAGTGCCCATTTTATCTTTACAAAAATCACACTTTTCATTCCATTCCTTCTTATCAAGTGAACCAAATTATTCTTAGTTCGAAGGGCCACACTTAATGCCTTTTCCATCTTTCTTCTTTACAGCTCCTTTGATCATTACACTAGCTACATGCCATTTAGACACATGGCCATTATGTTGCCTCAATCTTCCCTCCTCTAGGACCAACATATCTTAAAGTTCATTTAAATTCTACTTATCTTTTATAGTATTGTAATTAACCAAAAATGGTTCATATTCAGGAGGTAGAGACTTTATGCCAAATTGGACAAGAAATGAGGCATCCACTATCGTGCCAAAACTAGTTAATTTAGCAGCCATATTCGTCATTTAAATTATGTGTTCATTATTCATGGTTTGAGTACCATGAAATCGCAGTATGATAAGGTTTTCCATTAATATCCCAGTTAGGGACTTATCAGCATTGCGAAAACGTTCTTTTATATTGTTCGTATATTCTTTAGCTTTAGTTATTGCAAGTAGGGAGGTTTTTATATTAGTATAAATGTACATTCATATAAACATAAGGGTCAGTCTGTTAGAATTGGACTATGACCGATGAATGGCCTCCTCATCCTCAATACCTTGATCAATAAGAGTAGGAGGTTCTCCCATGAGTCTCAGTCTAAAATGTGTACATTGAACTCAATTTTCTCACTCGAGGTCGAAAAGTTAGTTTTGTCAATTTTGATGAAAGACGAAGCATGAAAATACAGGTTAAGGGGGATGCATAATTAATGGTCACAATTATTAATTAACACACATAAAAAAATTTGCAACATAATGAATATTAAACTATTGATGTTTGTCATAATATGGTAGAATGTTAATTAATCACAAAGTTATGGCTTTTGTATTTGATGTCTAATAATTTCATCATTATAAAACATACCACCAATTGATTTTCATTTTATCATAATACCAAAATTGTGGCATCTTCATTTGATGTCCAACAATTTCATAATTATAATTGAAAGAACTTAATATATAAACAATTTAACATTCATATGCATGAATCTAAAGTTGTTAATTTTTAGACTATAGTCTGCGTTTGGCATCTAAACTGACTTAGTAACGATCATTAGAATAAAATAATTCAATTATTCAATATCCACACAGATGAATTATAGCCCATGTTTTTCATTTATTTGATCTTTTTCACAAACACACACACATATCCAATATTTATGGACAAGACCAAACCAAAGAGCCCAATGCTTAAGCCAAGTTCCACTCCAAAAGGGCCTGACTCTTGGCCAAAGTAGCCAGCATTTCATAAAACCCCACATTGGACTTATAACCGTGTTTTTCATATAATCTAACTTTACATGGACATTAGTATAAATGGTAATTTAGTCCCCTGAAGTTTGGTTAAATTATCACTTCAGTACCTAATGTTTTAAAAGTGGCACATAAAATTCCAAAGTTTCCTAGTTGAATCACTTTGTCCAAAATCTAACAGACCGTTAAAGTTAGACAAAAAATGGCATGTGCGATGCACATGCTTGAGATTTAACATTTAATTAATTAGTTAAATTCTTTGAATAATCATAACTTTTAATATAAAATTCAGAAAAAGTATGAGAAAAATACTATTGGATTCGTGATGATGTGTAGATGGTTTATATATTGCATTTGACACAATGTTGATAAACATTTTATTATTTTCCTTAGTATTAGTGCAACATCACCACACACCATACTATTTAACAAACACCTGTTAGACCTCGTCGGCTAGCTGGGTTAGACATAATTTTACCGGGTTTGTTCTTTGATTGAATTTTTACGTCCATTTTATTAATTGTAGTTCTGGCTGGAATGGTTATCACCCCAGACTTTACACATACATGTGACAATAGACACTCACACACAACATATAATGGCATTCCACAAACAAATAAGGTCACAATGATCTTATCATAATTACATAAATATAAATAAACGCACACATAAACATACTCTACAAAAATATAATCTTATAGCATCACCGCACTCTGATACCAACCACAAATCCCCAAGACCGCCCATATGCACACAAGGCACCTAGGAGCTACAATAACCTTACCCATCACATTGGTTAAACACTAGGATTTCTGTACCATCTCACACTCACCTATATAATTCATATTATCCTTTCTTTTCAAAATGTGGAGAAATTAGCCAACCTAATTAGAAGAGTTGACACATGTTTGACAACCTTATAAACGATCACATCTTGAAGATAAGAATAAAAGAGAATCCGATCAATGGATATCTTGAACATGGGTCTACTAAGTTATATTGCAATTGCATCCCAAAGACATAAAGTCCTACACATCTTATTCTCTATCTGTTCTGTATAAATATAATCCACATTACTAGAAAAATGGGCATGTAACCTTTGTTATCATGAACTGATTAATCAAGAGAGAGAAACACCATCGTGGATGTAGGCACATTGCCGGACCACATATATCTTATGTTGTGTGATTTTCCTTCACTGATTGACTTTAATGTGATGAAACATCATAGTAGGATTTTATCACCTACAATTGGCGTTGTGTATGGGAACGAGCTTCCTTATCTCATCCAATAAAAGCCAACGAGTAGACATGTATAAGTCGCACAACCCTCATTTACCATCTAACGACGATCACTAGAATGAGGAAAACGGGCCTCCAACACATGGGCTTAGGTCTAAGGTCCACACCCATAGGACTCTAAATACTTTAAACTCGCATTATCACCGACAAGAGGAACATACTGTGGATAACATTGAACAACCTAGATACACTCATATCTCGTAGCTCGTAGATGCCTATTAACACTAACTTTACTATCAAGAGGATGCCACACGGCTCCAACGGGAGGAAAAGGTTCATTTTCAACGTCGCCTAGAAAGAATGGAGCACGAGTGTCATGGGGAAAAGCACAAAGGCTATGCCCCAACACCTAGACCTTAGGCGAGCAAAACTTGCATCCGAGGAAGTAGTTAGCAGTGCGATCAGGAACACTCCAGGCATAGGATTCCTCCAATGATAAAAGATATGGAATGGGGTAATCGCAAGAGCAACCTCCATAATCTCAGTTGACGAGAGATGGACGAGAACCCAACTCATCGTGAGTCATATCTACCAAAGAACTAGATATGAGGGACCTTATCAGTTAGACGAAGTTCCCTTTTTAAGGAAATTGAGGAACCAAAGCTTCCTAAGAAGTTTTCCACCCCTGGGTTTAAAATCTAAGATGGAAAGACTGGTCCCATCGATAATGTTAGCCAATACTGTAAAGAAATGACTCTTTGGAGTAATAATAAAACATTCATATGAACATATTCCCTTCTAGCATAAGGAATTCCATGAATAAGTGATTTGAGAAGTTACCACATAGGTTAGTCACCAGTTTCAAGCAGCTCGCGAAAGCCTTCACTACTAAATTCATAACTAGAAGATCCAATACTAAGAGGATGCAATCATTACTTGCCATGAGGAAGCAATCCCAGGAGACCTTGTGAGAATATTCTTGGAGGTACAGGGAAACTAATAACAAATTGAGGATTTCTCTGAGCAAGTTGACGTGGCCTTATTTAACATTGGTTTATTGAGCAACTCTATGTTGCACCTTACTGAGAAGGAGGCCAACACAATTGATGACCTTATGTCTAGAATAGAGAAATATGCCAAAGTAAAGAACGTGGTAAATGGAAGCCAGAATGACAACGGTCGGTAAAAAAATAAGTAAAAATGGCGATAATGTGAATGTTCCCAATAAAGGAGACAAAAAGGAGAATGGTGGATCTAAAAGCAATGACAAGGTGGACACGACAAAGGTCAATAAGGAAATCAACACTGTTTTTAAATAACCGATCTATAAAATCTTAGGCAATATTAAAGATCAACAGTTCCTTAAGTGACCGATGAATATGATCGAAGACCTGTCAAAGAGGAAAAACTCCTTAAGATGTACCTACCATAAAGATGATGGACACAAAACTGAGAATTGCAAATCTCTTAAGGCCTACTTAGAGGAATTGTCCCAAGTAGGATAACTCGATGACTATGTGGAGATAAAGGGGATGAAGGCCACCATGAAGCACTAACAAAATCCTGAAAATGAGGTTGAATCATACCCAAGACGTCTCACCCCTAAATACGGATGCTATGACTTGGAGACTATACCCACCCTGCTCCTCAAGCCAGGGGATTCACCCACATCACACAACCTCCTATGGTAACACTGGAGGGGTATTCTTTTACTAAATATCTAGTCACCGATATTTATTAACACAACACACACACACACACATACACACACACACACACACACACACATATATATACACACACACACACACACACACACACACACACACACTAAATTTATTTCCAGCTATACCGCGCACAAAATCCGTAGCACTAGCCAAAATTATACCTGAGTTTGTATTCCGACTCAAATTTAATTAATTACGCATTAATTAATTTATTACCTTGGTGTAGCTCAACCCATATATCCGGACTTGCTCACTTGGCCGGAAAATACAACATTTAGAATTTATTATACACAATATTCCTTAATAAGTCTTGCACACTTATTAATCTAAGGTTATCAAATTTCTCAATTTCAACCTTAATTTCCCTTTGGAATTATCACTCTAGTTGCCCCATTAAAATTTCACACAATCCAGCCTATAATTGTAGCCACCAAAAATAATCCCCCAAACAGTAAACTTAACATTGAACCCAGGGCCGAAACAGGGGAAGGAAGAAATGGCGGCTGGTATTGTCACCTCGTTCAAACGAAGCAGCATGACATTCGAACGACAATGGCTTTCGCTCGAACCAGACCCAGGTCATTCGAACGACGTCGGGCTCTCTCCTCCTCCTTCGTCAGCCAATAGTTTGCCATTAACGAGATTTCTACCTCAATTTTCTGCCCAGATTGTCGTCATTTACCCCCTTAAAACTCACATTAAATCCACCATTTCAAGATCCTAAATCTTAATGAAACACCCACATAGATTGAAGGTTTAACAATCAAAACCTCAAATTCTTTACAGATTTTAAATATAAATTTATCGAACCCCAATTTAGATATCAAACTCACCCAAAAACCATATAATCTTATCACACCCACTATGATATGAATTAAAAACTGCAATTAATTTAAAAGAAAGTTTAACCACTTGCCATATAGGGTTTGTAGGGTTTGAATCTCTTTGGTGTAGATGATGATTTGATGAAGAATGTCCACCCTTGTTCTTGATATAGACTCCTAAGGCTTCTTTAATTGCACCCTCTTTTGTCCTCTACTTGATTAGGTTTTGTTAATTGAGTTATGGCTCTCACACCCTCTCACTTTTAGGGTTTATTAAGTCAATCCATTTTTTAGGCTTGTGAGCTTTATTAAAAGGGCCCAAACACCCCTATATGGACTTGGTTATGCCAAAAAATGCCTCGAGACCCATTTACTATATATGGGTACTCTTTTTCGACTATTTCGAGCCATCCGGACTCAACCGTATGCTCAGAATTGCCATCCGAATTATTTTACTAAAAGTTAATATTCACCTATTAACTTATTAAATTGTTAATATTCACTTAGCAGCTTTAAATCCCATAAATATTAATCGCTTACTCACCGAATTAATATTTAATTAATAATAATAATAATTAATTCAATTATATATCGACACACGAGTAATTTAAAATTTACTGAATTAATTAAATAATAAATGACCAAAAATACAAGGTGTTATAGTTTATGTTTCAACTGGGTGACATCATGGAGGTGTACATAGATGACATGCTCGTCAAGAGTAAACATAAGAGCGACCATTTATAAGACCTGGCGAAGATATTTGAAGTTCTTAGGTACTACAGGATGAAACTCAATGTTTCCAAGTGCTCTTTTGGACTAAAGTCTAGGAATTTTTTGGGCTTCCTGGTCAATTAAAGAAGGATCAAAGAAAACCCCGAACAAATTGAGGTGATAAATAATGTTCAACCAATAAAAAAGGTTTAAGATGTTTAAAAATTGACTGGAATGTTAGCTCCGCTTAACCGATTCATTTCCAAATCTTCTGAGAAGTGACAACTATTCTTCCAACTCTTGAAAATAAATGCTTGAGTTGGAAGGAAGAATGCTCAAGGTCACTTGAAGAAATCAGGTCCTATTTAAGTTGACCACCTTTTCTTGCGATCCTAAATTCGGGAGATCCCGTCTATCTGTATCTTACGGTATTCAACCATGCAGTTATCTCCACCTTAATATGAAAAAAGAAAGGGCACCAAGCCCCAAGTTACTATGTTATAAAGACACTATTGAACGTCGAGAAATGTAATCTTCCTCTAGAAAATATAGCTTTGCCTCTGATCATTGCTTCAATAAATTTAAAGCACTAGTTTGCAGCCCATTCAGTTTTAGTTATCACCTATTTCACTATCAAGGCGGTCCTTAGAAAGGTCTACCTATCTGGACGAATTTCTAAATAGTCAGTAAATATAAGGAGGTTAGAATTCTATTATCGACTTAAGACTGTAATCAAAGGCTAGGTATTAGCAGATTTCATCATTGAGTTCACTGGAGGGCAGGAGCCTGACAAAAGCGAAGTCGTCAACAAAAAATCTAGTGAAGCGCTTAACTAACTCAACAAGTGGACACTCTACGTTGATGGGGAGACATGATAAGGAATTGTACTAATGACTCTAAAATAAACCATTATCGAGTAGGGGGATTAGGCTTGGCTTTGAAGCATCCAATAATGAGGCTGAATATGAGGCACTCATAGTCGGATTGAAAAATGTCTTATCTCTTGGCGCGAGTTACCTTGATGTATTATACGACCTAAGGCTGGTATCTAATAAAAAATCATGAGACTATAACTTCAAAGATGAGAACATGCTATTATAGTTACAAGTTGTCTATAGCCCGATCGCCCCATTCGAAAAAGTTCATATCTAACAATTTCCACGCTAAAATAATAGCCATGTAGATGATTTGGCCACTTTGGGTTCAACAGTTGAATATGATCTTAAGAACGATTGATGTGGATTAACTTTCCTGACCAATCATCATGAAGGTGAAGGCCATCGAGAAAGTCATTGCCATCCAAAAGGATCTCATCTGCATGGAGCCGATCATAGCATACTTACAAGAGGATATACTACCTACCGATAAAAACCAGGCCCATCAAATCAAGGTGAAGTTTGCTCGAGTTTACTTATTACTTGAGGGGAAGCATTACAAGAAATATTTCACAGGCCATATCTCCGATGCATGCACCCAAGTGACATCGAGTAATTCCTATATGAGTCGCACGATGGAATATGTGGAGGTCATGGCGAAGGAATATCTTTGGCATTCAGGCTATCAAAAAAGTCTACTAGTGGCCTTATATGTAGAAAGACGCACTCATATCTTAGGAAATTCAAGAATTGTCAAGAGTTATCTCATATAATTAACCAACCATCCAATGACCTGAAGGCATTAACTAGCCCATTGACCTTTTCTCAATGGGGATTAGACATTATGGGTGCTCTACCTACAGCATGAGGGAATCGCAAGTATCTTCTGGTCAGCACAGACTATTTCACTAAATGGATAGAGGTTGAACACTTGATGAACATAAGGTACCGATAGGATCAAATTTATCTGGAGAAGCGTTGTGACCCACTTTGGCATACTGAGAATGATTATCATTGATAATGGGACATAATTTGAGATTATATTATTTCAAGAATTATGCATCAAGCACTACTACAATTCAGTGGCCTACCCCCAGGGTAATGGTCTAGTTGAGTCCTCCAATAAAATAGTTCTCAACGAGATGAAGAAAAGGTTGCATAAGGCAAAAGGTGATTGGGTGGATGAGTTTCTCGACGTCCTCTGGGCATATTAACAATGCCCAAAAGGTCGACTGGGGAAACTCCATTTGCCTCGACTTGTGGAATGGAATTCGTAATTCCATTGGAAACTGGTTTGTTGACATAAAGACAAATATTACCGATTAAGGTCTCAACGAAAAAATCATAAGGACTGAGCTCGACCCGACTGAAGAAAAAAAAACATGCCTTGATTAAATCGATTTCTTACCAACAATAGTTGAATAAAAATACAATAAAGGCATTAATCTGAGGAAATTCCAGGTCGGAGATCACGTCCTCGAAAAGGAGATTGACAGCATGAGGAATCCATCATATGACAAATTAGGTCCCAACTGATAAGGACCGTTCAAAGTTACCAAAGACGACCTCCAGGGATTATACCATGTAGAAACAATGGGGGCAGGGAGATTCATAAACCAATCTTAGGAGATTTAATTTTTACAATTTTTAGTTTTCTTTCTTTGATAATTTAAAGTTAAATTAATGAAATTAGCTTTACCATTTTTTCAAATGGCAGATTCACTTTGTTTACTAAAAGTTACCATTTTAGTGAAGCTTTCATCATTATAAATATGTTCAAATTATTTGGTCAAGCTTTGATATCCGGTTTATACACCTGGTCAAACGTTGATCGATAGTTTAAATGCCTTAATAATATTACATTTAATGAAAACTCAAGGTTACATGTTTTCGTTATAAAAAACATGAAAACATCAAAAATTTCCCATATAATAAGAAGACCTATAGACGGTCCCTAGGCACTAAGTGTCCATACTTTGGTCGATTAGTTACCTGAACGGGTGGACTACCCTATGATGAGGTGCATTTTTGTCATTGTTGTTCCTAGGCCTAAGGTAGTGTGACGACATTCACCCTAAAAGGTAAGACAACTAATAAAACATGCTCGACATAAAGAATGGGAAAATTCAAAACATGAAATTAACATATAATTTTATTCACTAAAAATTTTTCAACCAATAGGACTAAATTGTCTTATATCATTAACCAAATATATTGTGAGACTTGTCCTTGTGGTCATTCCGGTAAAGCGTCATAGAAATCATTCAACGAATATATCTACCTTCATGGGTATCCTTTTATATCACTATTAGGACGGTAAACAAAAACATAGACTTATATACATTTCACTCACACATGTCGTCTTAAAGAAAATACTTTTTTGTTTGTGGGTGTGTGTATATTGATATGGAACTTTGGACTTAACTATGAAATGCAAAACTAATTTTCAAAAATCTTACAGTTGGTATTTCATAAAGGTTGCTATGATTTGTCGTGGGAGACCTTTGACGCAATGATGTGACTAAACACTGCAATGACAGTGTCTCACTGATTGCGCCTTTGTTGCAATATTTTTTTCTTCTTTATCTTGCTTTGTATCCTCGTTGCAGGTTCGCCATGGCGACGTGAAAGTTCGTTGCAATGACACTATCTTACTGGTTGTCTTATGCCTCATTCAAAATTTTTGAATAAGTGCACGACCTGGATTGCCCCATGTTCACTGCATCAATGCGATGGCTCACTAATATGATGTGATAGACTGCTATAACAACCTTGCGACGATACATGTTATACAAGCGCCGAAAATCAGGTTTTGAGTTAGATACTTGCACATCTTTATTGGTACCCATGCAAACTAAAGATTTTTCCTCATCTTTCTTTCTTACACCTTTTAGGTCTACTTACCTACTTGTACCTTCATATATTTTCTTGCAAGCTTGATGCTATATTTAAGTGGATTGGAATTCATTTTGAAAGAGATAGTGTAAGTGTGATTTTGCGATTTATTTGTGGACAAAATATTTTTGCTGAATATTTCTTATCACAAGAATCATTTTAGGAGAGAAATCTTTTGATAATAGCATCTTTTTGAATCTTCTATTCATCTAAGTTTTATTTTTCTCTTATATATATTTTTGAGATATTTGAAGTTTAATTGATTTCAAAATCTGGAAATATTTTAAAGTAAACTTATTTGCTTTAAAATCTTTTCAAAACCTTTAACAAATCACTTTATATGTTGTTCTTGTGTTATTTTTAGATTTCACATATTTCGGAGATATATTTTATGAGTTGAGCCATTATTTTCTAAAAACACTTTCACCTTAGGTCATCACACACCTAGAAAGTGGTACGACACTCCATGGAGGCCTCTCACCTTTGTTCCAAGCAATGGAACACATAATTCTCTTCAAACTTAAAATGAAAAAGTTGCTTATACTTTGAAGAATAGTTTTTGGGCATGAGGACTTGATGACATTGGTTACGAATAAAAATCGTTCGCGGTTGTATAGCATTTTCCAATTGTTGGTTCTCTCTACGGATAATATGATAGGAAAGAGTGTCTAGTTAGTTATAGTGTCGTGAGTGTTGCGGGTCTTTTTCTTCTAGTTATAAAACTCTACCGTATTACATAACCCGAGATTTTTTCCCGATGTGGGTTTATCCTCGTACACCTTGGTGTTGTGCTATATTTTTTTTTATCTTCTTGCACTAAGATTAAGTCACCTAAACCTTGAAGATAAAACTTGGTGTAATCTAATTGGTAGATAATTTATCACATAGACCTTAGGGCTTGTATTTGATATCCCAATTTGAACTTGTAAGAAAAACCTTATCATAACCTAACAAGAGATTTTAATTGGGTATCTTTTATCCATATCAATTTCGAGCATAAGCATTATCAACTAGTATTAGAGCTAGACCTCACTTTTATTGATTTAGTAACCTTGAGGAAGATTTATTGTGTGTGAAGATGGATCTTAGCATGTGCGATAGTATTAGTGATTTAATTGGTGCACCTAATTGCCATGATTTTACCAGAATTATGATATCGTTTGATGTTTTGAATCACTCTATTTCTAACATTTAAGATGTTTATGTTAGTAGTAGTGATAAAAACTCAGTCTTCCTCTCTCTCTCTCTCTCTCTCTCTCTCTCTACTGCTTCTGAGTTTTCTAATAGCAGAATGCCCACCACAACCTACCGGATCGGAATACTGTCAAAAGCTTTGCATCTATCATATCTGACCAAACACTGCATGCAGATAAATCTTTCAAACTGAAAACTTCATACAAAGGAGAACCCTCTGTTGAGTTCTCAGTTGATGAAACTGAACGTCTCTCTTCTCCATACAAATTCTCTCTTATAGGTAGATTCACTTTTATCCATCCTTATATAGAAACAATTCACAAGGCTTTTCATGGCTTCTCATTTAAAGCATCCTTTTCTATTGTCTTATTGGATAATCAACACATTTTAATTAAAATGTTTTGTGAGGAAGACATTATGCGACTTTGTCTTCATGAGCAGTTGTACATTTTCAAAGCACCATTGAAACTCCAAATTTCATTCCAGGTATTGATTATCCCATTTTTCATGTATGGGTTAATATATCACACCTACTAGTTCATTTGTTTGCTAAAAATTTTTTATTTTCTATTTTTAGAGGATTGGTAATCCACTGAGAATGGATGAGTTTACTGTTAATGTTATAAGGCCAAGTCAGGCTCGCATCTGTGTTGAGGTTGATGTTTTAAAAACTCTACCACGTCGAATTTGTATTGTTAATGGAATCAAAGGTTTTTGGCAACGAATCATGTATCAAAACCTCCCAAAATTTTATGGTAATTATTTGAAAGATGGCCATTCTACAGATGATTATGCAAATACAGACTTAGGGTTAGAGGTAAACTCTAAAAATGTAGATCAATTGTTAGGTGACCGTACTGAACGTAAAAAAATATCAATCGATAAGATTTCACCCCTTCCAGTAACTGAATAGTCAAAGACTTACAAAGATGGAACAACGTGGAAAAAGAAATGATCGTCTCAGCCTGGAGTTGTTTTTAAGGAGGTCATTCCGGTTAAAACTCCTTCTATTAAGGAGGTTTCAGAAATTTGAAATATGCAACTAGCCACGTGTCAGATGGTATTGAAAGAGTCATCCCATTTGTTATGAACTCGTAGTGGGGTCCAATAAATTACACCTCATGGGCTAGCTTTAAACTCTAACACGGTTAGTGTTATCTACGCAGATAATAAATAAAAGTCAAAGGTTCCAATAATTGAGGAGGACGTATCTATGCATGGTTCTAATGAGGACATCCCAATACATACATTTGCAATCTTAGAGGAATTTTACATAGAAGAAGGAGAAGTTCTATTTTATGACAAACCTCAAACAAAAAATAATCCACCATTTTCTCGTGTTAAATCTGATTCTTCATTACAACCACCACCCTCCTAAGATTCTAAAGAATGTTTACTTCCATCTTGGCACACCACTAATGATATAGCCACTACCCACACTCAGACCCTCTCTATTAAGGAGTTTTGAGAATTTCCATGCGTTTACAGAAGAAATTCTCTTGGCTAGTTAAAACTCCTATTCTCCCAGAAGAAACTAGTTTAGAACGTCCCAAAACTGCGAAAGCAAAAACAAAAAAAATCAGGCCAAAAGGATTTTATTGTCTTCTATCCTAACTAGGTCTAATTCTAAACTCTCTCAAGCTCAACCTCACTATAATCTTAATGATTACTCTTCTCTTTTGGAACATTAGAGGTGTGGGTAATACCTCCTCAGTTAGACGTCTCAAAAGGATCATCAAAAAATATAAAACCTGGATAATAGCTATTCAGGAGCCTAAAATTGATAAAGAAAATATTAATTCTCTTACGAGGAGAATTGGATTTGCTAATGGTATTTCAAATTGCTCAAATAAAATCTAGATTTTGTGGAACCTTAATTGTTCTGTTGATGTTGTTAGAGACATGGAACAAGTATTAACAATATCTATTCAACTCTCTTATTCTCCTATATCTTATGTTGTTTCCTATGTGTATGCCAAATTTAATAAATATGATAGGAGATTTATCTAGGATATAATTAATACTCTTGCAGTAATGGGATTTGATTCTTGGGTTATTGGGGGTGACTTTAACATAGTGGTTAAACAAGATGAGAATTTGGGAGGTAATATAATTGATCGAAAGGCCATCCTAGATTTTAATTCTACCATGATTAATGCTAATCTTCATGAAGTTCCTTACTCAGGGGATAATTTTACTTGGTGCAATAATAAAGATGGGGATTCTAAAAGTTGGGCCCATCTTGATAGGGTTCTTGGTAACGATGGGTGGTTTAACAATCAATTTTCTTCTTCGGTGGAACATTTACATTGCACTAATTCGGATCATGCTCCTCCTGTTCTAAAATTAACCTTTAAAAATGACATTGTTCCTAAACCTTTCAGAATATGTGGGTCTCTCATCATTCCTTTTTAGACACGGTCAAAAAAGCATGGAACTGGGATGATTTGGATCCCCATATGGCTTGTTTTGCTCATAAATTAAGGAATGTGAAAACTACTCTTAAAGAATGGAATAAAAATATTTTCTCTAACATTTTCTCTAGGGTTAAAAAAGCATAAGATGATATGATTCTCAAAGAGCCTTTATTTCATGATTATCCCTCTTCTTCTAATAGGGAATCTTTTCATTTGTCCAAAGCTAAATTTAAAAGGGAACTTGAAATTGAAGATTTTTTTTGGAAATAAAAAGCGAGGCTTAAATGGGTTAAAAAATGTGATGTTAATTCAAATTTCTTCCATTCGGTGGTCAAAAGGAAAAAAATAAGATCCTTATCCATCATATCAAAAATTCGGAAGGTGATAATTTTTGTACTCCTAGTGGGTAGAAAAGGAAACTGTTTCTTATTTTCAAAGATTACTTGGGAATCACTCTGCATGTGTTGATGATTATTCTATTTTGGATCACATTACCAAGTTGGTAAGTAGGGAAGACAACCAAAATTTATCTAAAATTCCAGATGAATTTGTAATCAAAGAAGTTATTTTCTCCATAGATAGAGATAGTGCTACGGGCCCGGATGGATTTAATGGATTTTTCTTCAAAACTTGTTGGAATATCATTGCAAAGGACATTATTAGTGTGATCCGATATTTTTTTGTCAGTAATGAAATTCCAAAAAGTTGGTCTTCAACAACTATTGTGCTTATTACCAAAGTGGAAAACCACAAAAAATTGTTCATACTTGAGACCTATAAGTTTGTGCCACTTTTCAAATAAAATCATTTCTAAAATTTTAGCTAGCCATGTTGGCGTTTTGCTTCCTAAGATTACTTCAGATTCTCAAGAAGGTTTTATTAAAGGAAGATAAATATCAGATAATATTGTTCTTGCACAAGAAATGATGTCTCAACTCAACAAAAAAGCAAGAGGTTCCAATATTGTTATTAAACTGGACATGGCAAAAGCATATGATAGGCTTGCTTAGGTTTTCATAACCAAAGTACTCTATGCCTATGGCTTTTCTGAAACATGGATCGACATGATATGTCTCATCCTCTCAAATTGCAGGTATTCTATTATCATAAATGGAAAATCTTGCAGGTACTTTAAATCAGGTAGAGGGATGCGCCAAGGGGATCCTTTTTCACCAGCTCTTTTTGTTATAGCTGCTGAAGTTCTGAACCGTGGTATTCACCACCTTATGTCGCAATGCCTAATTGACCATTTCTCAACTCCAAGTGGTTATTCATTGATATCTTCATTATCCATTGCAGATGACATAATGTTCTTCATGAATGGTAACGCTAAAGATGTTTCCTCATTTAGGAAGCCCATCTCAATATATGAATATTGTTCCGACCAGCTGATTAACTCATCCAAACACAGTATTATTTTTTCAGCCTCCTGTAACAGCAAACGTCGAAAAAAAATTCTTCATATGACTGGGTTTAAACAGTCAATGCTTTTACTTTTTTACTTGGGAGTTCCTCTCTATACCTGTAGGAAAATAAACTCTCTTTTTCATGGTATTTTATCAAAAGCAGTGGACAGAATTAAAATGTGGAATCATTCATCCATCTCTCAAGCAGGTCGTCTACTCCTTATTAAAGGAGTTCTTCAATCTATGGGCCTGCATATGATTTCAGCTTTACAAATGTCCAAGACATTTTTTAAGGAATTCAGATCGATCTGCTCGAATTTCTTCTGGGGTAACATTGATGAAGCGTCCAAACGTCATTGGGTTGCTTGGGAGGTAATTTTGTGTCTGAAAAACGAAGGTGGCCTTGGCATACGAGATCTTAATAACATTTGCGATGCCTTTTCTTGTAAAATATGGATTTATTTCTTTCAGAAAAAATCATTATGGGTAAATTTTATGCACTGCAAATATAAAAAATTAGCTTCTCTTAATTTCATAGGAGTGCCTTCTTATGCTAGTGTCACTTGGAAACCTATGCAAATGGTTGGGGATTTTTTTTAAGGATAATGCTTCTTCATCTTACCAAAATTGGCTCATTCATCGTTTCTCAATTTCTAAGGCGTGGGATTTTATTAGCGAATAACATTGTTCCCAATTCTCCTTTTCTATAATATGGGATGCTAGAATTCTCCCTAAAGTATCTACATTTATGTGGAATATATTTCATAAATCCATACCGTTTGATATCAATATTAATAGTATATTCATACCCATGGCTTCTAAATGTAGATGTTGCTCATTGCCTCAAGAAGAACATGATGATCACTTATTCATGTCTAGTGATATTGCTCGGGACGATTGGAATCATTTTGATAAATTGATGGGTTTGAAAATTCGGAATTCCTCTCTTCGATCGAGACTCATGAGTTGGTGGTTTAATTATCGAGGCAATAATATTATTACCATTATTTATAATATTCTCACATGCTATATTTGTCTGCAAATTTGATGCTCGAGGAATCACGATACTTTTGAAAATTCAATTATGAATCCCAAACTTATCATCCAAGCCGTTCATTACGACATTGTTTTGATTTTCAAGGCTAACCCATCTAAAGGTCATGTCTCTAGATTTTTTAAATCTATGATATTACCTCTAATTGATTATATGCCACCGGAGGAAGGCTATTTTCCTCCATCTCATCAATAATATTGGGGTTTATTCCTTTTTTAAAAAAAATTAGTAGTAGTGACAGTGATTGTGATGAAGATGATCTCCAAACTTCTTGCGACAAGCTTTGCATAAATCCAAAAGCTTATTAAAAAAAACAATGTGTAACCATATTCCAAGATTAAAAAAAACTAAATGAAGAAAATGTCATTAATAACATAGAAGATGAATCCTCTTTTCAGTTGTTCCTTGAAAGGTATATTTTATTATAAAAGATCAAATCCCTTGAAAGTGAGGAAATTGAAATCTTCAATGAGGTTCTTTTTGTAAAAGTAGAAAATTAATTTTTCCAAGTTTCTGAAGCTCATGGTCATGCCCTTTATATAAAATCAAAGCGCTTGATGTTGAATTTAGTGACCTCCTAGACTTTGTTGATGAGTTAAAATACTAAAAGGGGGTTTACTAAAATGGATGATGAATATTTTTCTACATTGATAAAAGAAATATATGATTTGATCATCTCATTGAAAAATTTAAAAAGGGAATATCAAATTTGTGAAGAATCCAATGTCAATCTTTCCGACAAAATTGATAAACTTTAAAAAGACTTGGATTCTAGCAAACTATACACTCCTAAAGGAGAGATCATTTTTGTCAAACCTTCGTCATAAAATAAGACAACACTTATTGTAAGTGTTCCTAAAAATTCTCAAAATAAACGAAAACACGTTGTCAATTATTTGATGGGGAAGAATATTGTTCCTCCTATTTGTACTAATAAAAATCACACGCTTAATCATAAAAGACCTAAGAGGAAATTTATTTATCATTATTGTCATATAAAAGTCACCTTAGAGATTTATTTTACAAGTTGAATAGTGTTTTACATTTTGAAAAAGTTGTTCGTAAACCAAACATCCAAGTGACTAGACCAAAAAGTTTTCCATGTGATCATTGTCCCAAAATTGATCATTTTAGGGATTTTTTTCTTTTTGCTCAAAAGAAAATTAACTATGCATCGTGGTAAGAGTGGTAAGATTTTTTTGAGTATTAACAAATATAAAAAGACATTTGATTTTAGAATTTTTTTCACATTAACTCTTTGAAAAAATGTTGATTAAGAAGAACCCAAATGTTTTTGCCAAAAAAGACCATAGTAATAGAGGCAAAATGAAAAGAATTATGCCTAAAGCCCCATTTAAACCCGAGGATCCTCGTGTGAGTCGTGTATGGGTTAGGAAAAACATTTCAAATGAACTTAAAGATGAAACTAAAATGTTTTCAAAATTTGCTCCTTCCACCTCTATATGCTAGAGGTTGTTTTGTTTTTGGTCGTAGCCTTTATTAGCATGTCATTTCAAATATCTTATGCTAGGCTATATACTTTTGGTCATATGCAAGTTTACATTTTATGTTTATCATTCTTGATAAATGATATGTAAATTGTTTATCTTCTTGTTTTGTTCCTGCTTAAAACCTTGAATAATTTGAAAAGACTTTATTTTGGAGAACACTTTATTTTGGATTTTCAAAAATGTGCTCAGGATTTTCACATCTAGATGATCATTTCTTTTATCTATGTATGTTGTATTCTTACGTATGTTAAATGTATTTTCACTTTACTATATATATATATATATATATATATATATATATATATATATATATATATATATACGGGTATAGAGACAATATATATTCGATATGATTAAAATATATCTGTGTGTGATTGATATATTTATGTGAAGCATGCCCCTCTAGTGCTATCGTGGGATGTTGCGCGATGTGGGTGAGGCCCCTGGCTTGAGAAGTAGGGAGCGTATAGTCCCCAGGTCATAGCGTCAATTTTTAATAGTGTGACATTTATCAGGGGTGAGACGGGGTGGGTATGTTTCTTTCTCATTTTCGATGAGGAACTATGATCGCTTCCCATACGTTGTGATTTGGATTTGGGGTCAGTGTCAGATTCCGTCCCGGTTGTCCACATCGATGTGTGTTCTCCCTGGAAGATGATAGCATTGAGAGACTGCATACATTGAGTTATAGCTCGGAGGGATGGGTATTATATATATATATATATATATATGCGGACAGAATAAAGATTGTATTGTAAAATAATATTTGGATCATCCGGGAGTATAAAATCTGGAATAAAATATGATATACGCATATAAAGATGAGAATATTATATACTAGATAAAGAACACTAAAATGCGAATAGTGTAAATAACTAGTGAGAGTTATAAATTATGAGCGGATTAATTATAAGTGACAGATTATAATGATAAGCTCGGGCGATATCTTAGAATATTCTATATTACGCGGGGTACGAGATAACGTATGGTGTCTTGGGAGTTTTGCGAGGTGCTAGTTAGGTTTGGTAACGTAACAAGGTTGTTTTAAAATACATGCGCTAGGTGTGCACTGTTAAATGAGATCTGAGGGGTATCTCATGTGAGTGCGACACCGGTTTAAATATGGAGAATATCATATTTTAAATATTAAAGTATGTTAAGCACTTGCTGCATGTTTTTTAAACCCGGGATTTGACCCGTGTCTATCTTTTCTTTTTCTTTTCTTTTGTTACACTTTTTAGGTGTCCAGACACAATGATAACTGGATGAATATTCTTTCGAGTCAGACGTTGCTACCACAACATTGGATATTGGTAGGAAATTGTTTAAACGCTTATATCCTTGTTATCTAAATAGGAGGTATTGTGAGTTATATCCGAGAATATTGCCCAATTGTTGTCAGTTATTTTATTTTGCGCAATTTTCATTTACGTCTTTTCGATATGGTTGTATAAATATTTTACCAAGAGTTATCGGTTATTATTTATTCATTTCAGGTGTTGTTCATATCTTTGTATGGATGCATTTACTTGTGCTTTTAAGTAAACAAGATTATAAATTTTAAAATTTAACCCCATGCCTAATAGGTTATTAGTAATTAAATTGTTTTCGACAGTGATGCTGTGAATGAAACTATTTGATATTCCTATTTAATTTGATATAGGACTGATCACCTGGTATTTTATTAGGCGGGATGTCACAAGAGGGATGTAACCTTCTTCCCCAATCATCCTGACTTCGAGGCCCGAGCTCGCGTTCTGAAGGAATTCAACTCGAATGGACACAGTGCCGACTCTGCTGGGGACTTTTTAGAGGAATAGACTCTATTTCTACATGGGAGATATTCCCGAATATAACATTTCCTACCAATATAACTCCCTCTTGTGACACAGTGGCGATTTTTAGAGGAATTTTTAGAGGACACAGTGGCGCCTTGTATTTTTCCTTTACTCCCTTGATTACTTCTTGTATATCTATCTCATGCTTATCTCCACCATGCTCTCTTCTCATGTATATATCTTCACACACTTGTATATATTCTTCATACTCGCTTCACACACTCACACTCGTATATATTTTCACCTCTACTTATATGATACACACACCACTTATAGATTATTCATGCTTAGCTTCACTAGCACACCCTTAATTCTCTCACTCGTATATATCTCCATGCTCACTTACACAGCTCGCACACCACTTGTAGTTGATCCATGCTTAGGCTCACTAGCACACAACTTCACTTGTATATATTCACATGATCACTTACATTCTTACCATGTCACTCTCACACTCACTTGTACATATTCACATGCTTCTCTATCACCATGCTTTGTATAGTTTTAATGCTCCATGCTGGCTTTATTTTTCATGATATTTGTATATTCTCCCTCATAGTGGTACTACTCCCCATGCTTAGCATACAAATAAGAAATATCTCCATAAGATACTAATTAAGACTTGTACATTTTTTCCTACTACATCACTAGAGCATCACAATATCGACTAAATTTTTGTCCCCTGCTAGGGGGTCACTTCATTATAGGTGCCGACTTGCTGGGGTATAGTTAACCTAAGCGATATGATTCTCACCTTCCATTGGACTCGTAGCTTCGACGTATATCGAACGGTTCCCCCCACATTTTACCATTTGACCCTACTCATGACGGGAGGTATATATCATGGAACTCGTTCACGTACGTCGAGTATATTGAATTTTATATCACACATATCGTCCCCACGAGGTATATTATGAGGAAATTCACATACAATCAGGTATTTCAAATGTCTTGTCCACACGTACCGATGAATGATTTCCCTTATAGGCAAGAGGCATATCGTGGAACTCATGCCAAGGGGGAACCCTTCCACTAAGCCACCAATTGCATAAACCTCGTGTAGGAATCAAGCTTAGGGCACTCATAATTAGTTTGTCGATTATCATGCGAAACTCTGCTAAAATTTTGGGTTGTCATACCTCCTGAGTTTTCGCGCTATTTCACCCATTTTTAAAATAGGACCCTATCCATGAGTGTGAAAAACAAGTCAAACCGCATCTTATATTTTGAACCCTATCTTTCCCCAGGCTCATGTCCTGTCTGGCATTTTTCGCATTTAGGCAAACATATTACAAGTGTAACCTAATAATAATAAATGTGCTGAGGTTCTCCCTTTTCCCTCTATTTTCAAAAACAAAAATAACAAAAACATGCCCCCCCTTTTTAAATACAAAAAATACTCCATTTTTCTTCCAATAATAAAATTAAATTACTTTTCCTTCTCAGGTGGATCGCATACCCGACTTTGGCTTGGCTCCCTATTGGCTTCGATCTTCCATCAAATCACCCCGAAGCTCCACTGCTTCTTCTGCTACATCAATTGAATTTTGGATCTACCTCTGCAAGCTATCTATGGAGAATACTGACCAAGCACCAAATATTTAACCAGATCTGATGGCCATCCTAGACCAACTCAGTGCTAAGTTTGACAACCTTTAAGCCGATGTCCAAGAGACTCAATGACATCAAGCCTAGACTCTTGAAGCTTATGAAGACGAGATCCTTCTTTCTCGTGTTATGGGTCCACCTACCCCTAAGCCTGTTTGGGTCCCAGAGGAATACCAACATGCCCCATATGCCCTGCCTGTAAATGGGCTACCACCTTCTCAACTCCCAATTCCAAATCTTGCCTAGCCAGGGGTAAATCTGCTAGTGCCTATGGATCCTAAAGAAGAAGAATTGGACAAGGTCAAGGAAGACCTCAAGTTGCTATCAAAGAAGTTTGACCAAGCTACATGGATTACACCCACATGTCTCCCTACCCTAAGGCTAGGTTGCCAAAAAAGCTTAAGATTTCGAACATTGAGGAGTTCGGGGGCGGAAGGCTCCCCATTATTAACCTATACGCCTAACACTGAGCCATGACCCTTTTTAGTGCCTCATAAGAAATAATGGCCAAAATGTTTTAACAAATGTTGAAAGATAGTGATCTCCAATGGTTTTTATCTCTCGAAGAATCTAGAATATGTAGTTGGGAGGATGTAGCTCGAGAATTCATATCTGAGTATAAATATCACGGACAGCTAGAGGTCACACGCAGAGACCTAGAGCTGCTCAAGTAAAACTCCAAGAAATTAGTCAGTAACTTCATTGGAATGTGGAGAGACAAAGTCACCACTATGACGCCCTCAGAGAAAGAATAAGTGAACATTGTGAAGAATAACTTCTTGCCTCATATCCGAGAATCTATGGGAGGATAGTATTACCCGCACTTTTGAGCCCTCGAAGAGGCTGGTGTGTAAATTGAAGAAGTTATTACCAAAGTAGAGCCTGAACCAAAGAAGTTAACTGGACAGTTTACACCACAAAAGTATGAAAATCCTGCCAATACCTTAGTCTTGATCATCAACATCATATCCTAACTTGCCATTTCTTGGGCGCCAAAAAGTCACCCCAACCCTTTCAGAAGAGATTACATTGAGTTCTATGCTCCCCTGTCGAAGATATACCAAGCCCTGCTTTCCCAAAATCTCATCAAACCATTAGAACCCTGGCCATTGTCAAATCATCTCCCTAAAAACTTCAAACATGATGCCTACTATGGCTTTCACTAAGCCGTAGGCCACACCACTGACCAATGCTTTCACCTAAAAAACATAATCCAGGGCCTTATAGATCGGGGTATCATCGCCCTGCTAGCTAATCCCAAACCCAACACCAATCAGAACCCTCTCCCAACACATGGAACCGGAACAAATCCCATTTTCCTGGAAAATAGCCTTGAATTTAACCCTCCTACCCAAATTATACAAGTCAAAATATCCGATACCTCCACAGTCTCACCCAAACCTCTCAAAGTTTGCCCATCCTTTCTCCTACATCCTATATACTTTGCGAACTAAGCTCTGTCGCTGCTTACTGAGCCTTGTCGTCCGCAGTCGATCAGAGGGGGAGGCATGGAACTGTTTGTTTTGCTAGACCAAATATGAAGGTTTGGGCTGAAACTGCCCATATAAATTAACATCAACTACCAGAGATTCTATGGCCTATACATGGAAGTTCGTAAATGGGCTAGAGAATCAAATGAGTGGGTGGTACCCGTTGAGGAAATCAGTTTGGATGACTTTATAGAGATAATGATCGACATGTTTTACCAGATAGGAAAAATATGTAGCATCTCTGAGTTGCTCCCTTCACACTTTCACTTTCTCGCTGAGTGTAAAGATCTATATGATAAATCCCTAGAGGTTATTGGGTGTATTGATTACTTTTGGAAAGAGTTCATCGTCACTACTAGTTGGGGGAGGACTTCGATAGCTCAGATGATAAATGGAACTATAAAGAAGCCAATTCAGTTACCAACCTGTGTGGAATGATCTCTTTCAAAGATTTATTAGGGAAAATCAACAAAGTGTATATTCATCCTGAAGTTGATGAAGACACGGGATTCCTATTCCTCCCCACCTTTGTTAACCAGATGACCTGATTTGGGAGATTTTATTAATATCCAATTCCCTATTCAATTAGAACAAACAAAGGAAAGAGAGTTACCGAAGAGGTCCCAATGTCATAAATAACCATTGAAGAAAGTAAAGTTCTTGACTAGCTCGAGAAAACTCAAGATAATATGACCTTATGGGAACTCATCGTGTCATCCCAGCTGCAATAAAATGCCTTGATAAAGCTCCTCACAGGACCCACAGTTTCTCCTTCCACCTCTCTCGAAGAAGATATGAATATAATTAGATCCTTGACCTCTACCAGACTCCTCTCTACCAGGCTCCTCTCAATATCTCCATCGATGTTTTAAGGAAGTCAGTATTGCTATCACTTGTAGATAATAAATTTGCTCTCAATGTTTGTCCACTCAAAGACTTCAATTGACTGGGATTGAAAGCCAGTGATCTCACTCCCACATTCTTTGTTTTGTGTGCCTATGAGAACATCCAACGGGAAGTAATGAGTTCTATAAATCTTACATTAGAGGTTGGCCCTATCAACCCTTTGGCCGAGTTCCAAGTTATCGATATACCTGCATATTTCAATCTACTCCTTGGTCGCCCTGTATTCTTAGCCTCCGAGGAGTATCTTCCTCTCTCCAATAGAAATTGAAGTTATTCTCGAACGGTCAGGTCATTACCATCATTGGGGATGGCGATAGTTCAGACCATGCCGGCTCTAATAACCCAGTATTAGAGATTCAACATGGGACAATGACATGCTCCTCTCTGCATTAAGAATAGATCCACTTCCTATCCTAGTGGGAGATAATTTTAACGACCAGGTTTATATAAAACACATCCCTTATGGAAATGTCAATGTAATCTAGATATTCAAGAATATGCACTTCATGACCGGAATAGGACTAGGACGATGCCATCAAGGTATCCTTGAGCCAATAGTCCTAAAGAAAGCCTTTCCCCCATGCATCCTTGGCTAATAACCTTCACTAGTCGAACTCAAAGCACTCTGACGACAGCATTAGAAAGAAGTCGGGAAGACAAAAAGACCATTTTGGGGGAGACTCTATAAACGAAAGGTTTATAAAATAGGGTGAACACTTCCCCTCTTACGGATTCTTTGAGCCAAAACCATGCTGATAAAAATAGGAAACTCGGACTAGAGATATTATTTCAAGATGACAATACCTAGGGTGAGGAATGGAAGCACGAGGTGAAACCTCTAACTAAGGAGACCGTGGAAACCACAGATAACTCTAAGGATAGTGACTCCGAGGAATACTTTGACCTGAGAATACTGGAGTTGAGTCCCTTCATGATTCACTAAGATACTGAGCCATTAAACCCTTTCACTAAAATCATAACAATTGAAGTATCTCTTTTAAACTGGCATGCTATCTCGGTGCCGCCTGCTCAAGCCCAACTAAACCCTGTTGTTTATCTCATTCAAGAAATCCTTGCACTTTTTCTGTTTCTCCAATTTCTAATGTCAATGTAAACGAGGCCTCTTTTGATGAGGTTCTCAACGTCGTATTCCCTGAGAATGAAATAAACAAAGATTTTGAGCATCTTATTATGCGTTACATTAATTGCATTGATTATAGTCAAACTATTGATGATGATGATTTTATAAATAAAAAATTCTTAATTGATCTCAATAAGGAAAAAATAAATAACATAATCGTGTTCAAACTAATGATGATGAGTCTGTTGTTATTAATCTCGTTCTAGTATCCATTAGCAGGAGATTAGGATATGGACAACCCTTAACGAGCATGAGCAGGTGAAAATTTGAAGAGTTGCTAAAAGAATTCGTAAGCGTCTTTACGCGTTCCTATGAAGACAAGCCCAGTATTGACCTAGAGAAAGTTTAGCATGAGATCTCAACATTCCCAGAATGCAAACCAATCAAGAATAAACTGAGAAAACTACAAATGAAATGGTCCCTCAAAGTCAAAGAAGAAGTATTCAAACAGTTGAATGTGGGTTTCATTCGCGTGGTTGAATACCCTACGGGGCTTGCAAACATCGTCTCCGTGGAGAAATTAGGAGGAAAAGTCCGCATGTGCGTAGACTATCGGGATTTGAACAAAGTATCCTCAAAAGATGATTAACCATTGCTAAACATCGACATGATCACGGACAGCATGGATAGTCATTCCCTAAGATCATTTGTCGACAGATTTTTAGGTTATAACCAGATCAAAATGCACCCTGACCACAAGGAGAAAACTATCTTCATTACCCCATGGGGGACATTCTACTACATCATCAAGTTATTTAGGTTAAAACATACAGCGTCTACCTACCAAAAGACCACCATAACCATCACTGACAATGAACTCCTCGGGTTCATAGTCAGTGAGAAACTAATTGTAGTTGACCCTACCAAAATGAACGATATACTTGAGATGCCACCAGTTCTTACGGAGAAGGAAGTACGAGGATTCCTGGGTAAGCTATAATATATCAATCAGTTCATCAACCAATTGACCTCTATCTCCAAACCCATTTTCAAACTTCTCTAGAAGGGTTCGACCAAAGTTTGGAATGAGGTATGCACTGTAGGTATCTCGATCACCCTCGAGAAAGGTATCAAGCACCTAGATGTTTATGGGGAATCTACCCTTATTATTGTAAAAATTCTCAAAAAATGAAAAGTTAAAAATGAGAAGTTTTTACCCTTCCATGCCCATCTAGAAGATCTTACCTCCCAGTTCAAAGATGTCACCTTTCATTACCTTCCTCGCTCGAAGAAATGCCTAGTCGACTCCCTAGAAACCCTCGCCTTCATGATCGATATGCCCAAGGGAATAACAATAGTCCATTTCCTGTTTTAGAAACAAGTTATGCCCATGAACTGTTACCACATTAAGCTCATCACTGAAAATGATCCTGACAGGGATGAATCATGGTACTATAACATTTGTCACCTTTTCAAACATGGTAGGTATTTTCGAGATACAAATAAGGAAGACTATGCGACCCTTCACAAATTAGCTATCCATTACATTCTCTACGATAAAGTAATTTTCAAGAGAAACTTTGGTGAAACCCATTTACAATGCATAGTAGGGGGTGATATTGAAGGAATGATGTAGATGATCTATAATAAGGAATGTGAGCCCCACATTAATGATGACATGATTTCTAAGAAAATCATTCTCTAAGGGTACTATTAGACCACCATGATATAATATTTCACTGCCTATGTTCGAAGATGCCTCAAATGCTAATAGTTTGGAAACCTCCAATGCTTGCCTTCCAGGGAACTATACAACATGACCATTCCCTGGCCCTTCTCTACCTAGGGCATATACATCATAGGGAGGTCACTCCCACATCTTCAAATAGGAAAGAGTTCATCCTAGTTTCCATTGACTACTTCACAAAATGGGTCAAAGCCAAGTCATACGCAGTATTGAATGCAAACAAAATGGCCAAGTTTAGCCACAAGAATGTCATATGCCTCTATGGGGTTTCCCATGAGTTGGTATCAGAAAATGGACTCCACTTTGAGGCCAAGGTCTCAAAATTAATCGACGAGTACAAAATCCAGAGACACAAGTCTTCTCTCTATCGACCCTAGACCAACGGTGTTGTCGAAGCCGCCAAATAAATCCTTAAAACCATCATCAGCAAGATGATCGAAAGCTGTAGAGACTGGGCTGATCGAATCCCATACATACTATGAGGCTATGACACTTCTATCAGAACACCTATTGGGGATACCCCTTATTTACTAGTATATAGCATGGAGGCGGTTCTCCTAGTCGAGCTAGAAGTGCCTTCTTTACATATTACGCTTGAAAACAAAGCCAGTGAGGAAGACTGGCATCAAAGCCACTATGACGAACACTCGCCCTTAGAAGAGAAGAGACTCAATTATCTACACCACATACAGGGGTACCATCATCGGATCGCGCAATCATTCAATAGGAAAGTCAAGGACCGTGGTGTCCAAGAATAAGACCTTATCCTCAAAGAAATCATAGAACCTATCTTTGACCTCAAAGGGAAATTTAAACCTAATTAGAGCGGCCCCTATATCGCGAAGAAAATCATGTCAGGTACTGCCGCTATGCTCACAGATCTCAACGAAGAGGAAATGGGGCCCTTAATCCAAATTCTCGGTGTTCTATGACTCCTCTCATCCCCTATCTGTTCTAAAAAAATCTCTTCATTTCCCCGATCCGGAACTACGTGGGATCTAATTCTCTTAAAACACCCTTTTCATAATGAAACTCATGAATTTTCAAAACCCACAGAGGTACGTAAGCATCCCATACGACACACATGGGCGCGATCCTTTCTTTTTCACAAAATGCTATTCTCCCCCTAGAACGATGGTCCATCTGATCATTTACATGAACAAGAGGATTATATATGCCTTAGTGATTGGTATAGATAATTCTAATACAAAATTCACCAAAAGACACAACAAAATATGCCAAAATTACTTCTATTTCAAATAAAAGAATATAATTGTTACACGAAATATAAGTAATGGGAGTCAAATAGACCATTCCCTATTAAATTACGAACAAACCTACCTGTACCTACCAAATAACCATCAAAGAAAAACATACCAAACACCTACCCAAACATAATTTCCTACAAACCCAGACACAACCAGTTTCACAAATCCTACCCTCAGTTAAGAGACGGACCTGCCTCATTATGATTTCCCGCTCCAGGAGGTCCCAAAGTCTCCCACTCTTAATTATTACTCTGAATGCGCTCCATGCAATAGTAAGCCTTGACAAGCTGTGACAAACCACAATACCTTCGTCCCAGTTATTGAAAGTAACATGCTATCTTTGCCTATTCTCCTCCTCCAAAATCTTCCTAACTATTCGGTTCCATAACCAATGCAGATAATCCCTGTGACACCCCGCCTAATTAATCCCGGGTGATCAGTCCTAAATCAAGTTAGAACAGGTTTCTCATTTGGTCCATTCTTAGCATCACTGTCGTCTTATTTAATTACTAACCACCTAAGTGAGAAAAGTAGACTGGTGCCAATTTTTTTTTCTTTCATTAATTAACAAACACCCATGCGGAAAAATAAAACTATATAACAATCACAGATAACTGAATTAATCATTCACAAGTAAAAATAATTGACCGAATAAACCAACGGTCCAAATAATAAATCCCATAAAGATAAGAATAAACTCTCAACAAGTCTAATACAAATAAATGGAAAGTGAGCAACATGCTCGAATACTAATCAAGAACTTCTACATTTAAGAATGAAGAATGAGGCGTCTATCAAAACCCCGCAACATCCACATATGCTGCAGTAACGGATCCCTGGAATATAGTCAAGGCTGGCGTCCCTGTGGTTGGACACCTAAAAGGTTTTTAAAAGTTTTTATAGCAAGGGTTAGTACCCAAAACATTTGAAAAACATTTAACAAATGATTAACTTGCAGTAATAAATAAATATGCATTCTCTTCATATTTTTTTTTTAGTTAATATCGCACTCTCTGGAGGACTTCCTTACCCTTCCTCTATTATACCCTACGAATGCTTTAATTAAATTACCTAGTTACTCATCTCATGACTAGATAATTAACAAAGTTCCTTTATACCCACCCTACTCTAACTGATTATGTAGTGATTTTGATATATAAGTTATTGGTAACATCAACTTAACTAAATCATTTCCCTTTTTATATTCATATAACTTCTACACTTGTTATACCTGTGAAATAACTCACTTTTCATTAATATTCCGTATATAATTAATTATAAAGTTATATACTTATAATCATATTCCAGCATTCACAATCATACTGTAATATATATAATAACTTGCAACCTCCCGAGTAAAATACTCCCGGAATGTAAATTCTATAAAGTGCTATCCCACTAGGTATAATCACATAGCCTAGTTATCCCAAGTCAGAATTTTCACACCAACTTGATAAAAATAAATAATTGGAGGCGGTCATATTCCTTCCCTGAAAGTGAGTTGTCCCTCACCCATATAACGGACGCTATGACCTCGGGAATATACTCACCCTACTCCTCAAGTTAGGGGATTCATCCACTACGCGCAACCTCCCCCTATAGCACTATAGTAACAAATATCTAATCACTGATATTAATTGAGCACACCATATATATATACTAACGCCTCCGTATATATATAAATATAAAAGTCCCGGCTATACCGTTCACTAAAATTCGTAACATAAGCCTATTAAAATTATTAAGAGTTTATGGTCCAACTCTAAGTATTAATTAAATTGCACTTTAATTAATTTAGTTATTTTTGGTGTCGCCCCCACCATAAATTTGGACTTACTCCTGTAGCCCAAAATAAATTTACCCGAGTCACAATTCCCGACTCTACTTTATTAGCCTCAAACCCTAATTAATCTATCTACAATTAATTAGATTCAAACTCATGTATTTAAT
Organism: Sambucus nigra; assembly: GCA_949130495.1. Lineage (NCBI taxonomy): Eukaryota > Viridiplantae > Streptophyta > Magnoliopsida > Dipsacales > Adoxaceae > Sambucus > Sambucus nigra. The sequence goes on from OX422213.1 coordinate 119,913,461, forward strand.
TTCTCAATAATTAATTACATAAGATTTTTATATAAATATTCCCTCTTATATAACCAACTGGCGAAACTGCCAGGTTCTGGCGACCGTCGATCGATCGACCCAGACCGTCGATCGATCGATCGAACAGGTCTTCGTCTTCTTCGCGAAGACAGGGCAGCCATGGACGGATTTTCTTAAACCCTAATCTCTTCTAACATGAGTTTTAAGCCTTCTTAACACCAGAGTATACTAGAAACCTTATTAGGATAACCCATAAAGACTACAACAATCATCAATTCGTCCATAAACAACTGATTCATAAATTTTTGGGGAAAATCCATCTTTTTCCTTAAACACATTTTTACTCCAAATTTCTTCATCAAATTCGTTCTAATTTATCTGGATATCATTCTAACAGATACACATCAATATTCCAATATCAGATTTTACATAACTCCTCATAATTTCGGCCAAAACAGATTCATGTTTTCTTTAGAATTATCAAAGCCCCATGTTTATACCATGAACCCCAAAACGAATTTTAAATCCATAACAGCACACAAATATGAATTGAAAGACAGTTTTCATGCTATTGCAAGTTATTCACTTGCCTTAGGTTTCGTAGTGTCTGAATTTGTGATGGATTCCAAGGTTGAAGATGACCTTGTTGGTTCTTTGAGATCCTCAAAATGGCTTTGGCTGCTGCTAGGGTTTCCTAACCCTTTAGTTCCTTTTCTAATTAAGCTCAGCCATGCCCTAATTTCTTTTTATTAGGTTAATTTCTCAATTCCCGTTTTTTGACTAATGGGCCAAGCCCAAGTGACCAAAATGTCCTCGAGTGGGCCCGGCTATGTCTAAAAACGTCCCGTGACCCGTTTACTACACCCGGGTACACTTTTCCGACTATCTCGGCCCATCCGGACTCAACTGTACACTCAGAATTTGCATCTGAATTAATTTATAAAAATACTTATCCCCCACCCAATATAGTCTATACCGACTTCCGGATGTGATAAGTACATACCTCGTCATTAATACTCGAGACGACGTAATTACATTATTACTATTCACTTAGTAAATAAGTTTTCCCTAAATATTAACCATTCAATCCCAGATTAATATTTATATATTATTCTATCCTAATTAATTCATTAAATTACAACACACTTAGTAATTTAGAATTTCCGAATTAATTAAATTTTAAATGTACCAAAAATACGGGGTGTTACATACTCCCCCCCTTATAAAGCAATTTCGTCCCCGAAATTAGATCGTACCTGCGTTGAAAAGTTCTGGATATTGTTCCCGCATATCCTCCTCTCGCTCCCAAGTAGACTCGTCAACATTGTGATGACCCCACTGTACTCTAACCAATGGAACAACCTTGGACCGTAATTTTTGGTCACTATGATCCAGAATTGCTACCGGCCTCTCCTCATACGAGATGTCTGGCTGTAAGTCGATCTCCTCGAGTGGAATGTGCCAAAAGGCTCTCTCGCTCCTTCGATATTTCTTCAGCGATGCCACATGGAATACATCGTGTATCCGCTGAAGATGTTCTGGTAATCCAAGCTTATACGCCACCGGTCCCACCCTCTCAATAATAGGGAAAGGTCCTACGTATCGCGGTGCTAACTTACCTTTCTTGCCAAACCTCATCACCCCTTTCATTGGGGATACCCGGACTAAAACCTGGTCCCCAACTTCTAGCTCCACATGTCTTCGAGAAGCATCAGCATAACTCTTTTGCCTGTCCTGGGCTATCCGAATTCTTCCTCGAATCAACTCTATCTTGGCAGATGTCTCCTGGACAATCTCCGGCCCCAAGTGCTTGTTGTCCCCACTTCTAACCAACAAACGGGTGAAAGACAAGGTCTCCCGTACAGTGCCTCAAACGGTGCCATGCCAATCGTGAATTGGTAAGAGTTTTTATACGCAAACTCTACCAAAGGAAGATATTTCTCCCATCCTCCCCCGAAGTCCAAAATGCACATTCTGAGCATGTCCTCCAGCATCTGATTAACTCTCTCAGTCTGTCCGTCAGTCTGTGGGTGATATGCTGTACTCAAGCGCAACTCCGTGCCCATTGCCTCCTGAAAGCTCTGCCAAAAGTGGGCGACAAAGATTTTGTCTCGGTCGGATACAATATTTATAGGCACTCCATGCAGCTTAACAATCTCTGCTATGAATAGTTGTGCATAACGCATCGTCTCAAAGTCTGTGCGTACCGGCAAAAAGTGGGCCACCTTAGTCAACCGATCCACAATAACCCATATGGAGTCGTGACCCCTCTGCGATACAGGTAACCCTGTGATGAAGTCCATGGAGATGCTCTCCCACTTCCACACGGGAATTTCTAACGGCTGTAGCATCCCTGATGGTCTCTGGTGGTCAACTTTCACAAGCTGACACGTGGCACATTTCGAAACAAACTCCGCTATGTCCCGTTTCATTCCTGCCCACCAATACTGCCTCCTCATATCTTGGTACATTTTATCCCCACCGGGATGTACCGCAAATTTCGAACCATGGGATCCTGTCATAACGGCGTGCCTCAAATCCTCATCCTCTAGTACCATTAACCTCCCATTAAAGCGTAGGTCTCCTTCTGAGCTAATCGAGTAACCCTCTGCTCCCTCAGCTAACAACTGGACCACCCTATCCCGGCAAATCTGATCCTCCGCCTGAGCCTTCACAACTCGCATAATGATCTCGGGTGTGATGGATAAAGCTGACATGCAAGCCTTGGCTACGTCATCCTCATATTGGAGCTCTCTCCACTTCGGTTTCCATACTTCTGATATCTCCCCAGTCGGTCTTCGGCTCAATGCGTCTGCTACCACATTGGCCTTACCAGGATGATACTGAATATCAAACTGGTAGTCCTTCACGAATTCTAGTCACCGCCTCTGCCTCATATTCAGATCCTTCTGTGTGAAGAGATACTGAAGTGACTTGTGATCCGTGAATAGAGTAAACTGCTCTCCTAGAAGATAATGCCTCCATATCCTCAAAGCAAAAACGACTGCTGCCAACTCTAGGTCGTGAGTGGGGTAATTCCTCTCGTGGGGCTTTAGCTTCCTGGAAGCATAAGCTATAGCCCTCTCCTCCTGCTGGAGTACACCCCCAAGACCCCGTAAGGATGCGTCTGTGTAAACCCGATACTCTAGCCCTCCCTTTGGCAATGCAAGCACGGGTGAAAATGTCAACTTGTCCTTTAGCTCGTCGAACGCTAATTGACAACTATCATCCCACTTGAAAGGTACTCCTTTTCGAGTCAGATTCGTCAAAGGTCCTACAATCTTAGAGAATCCTTTAATGAATCGCCTGTAGTAACCGGCCAAACCCAGAAAACTGCGCACCTCGGTCGATGTCGTGGGCTGTCCCCACTCCCTCACCGCCGACACCTTATTCGGATCCACTGCAATACCTTGATCTGACACGACGTGACCAAGGAACTGTACCTCCCGAAGCCAGAATCCACACTTCCCTAATTTGGCATAGAGCTGATGATCCCTCAGTGTCTGTAAAACCATGCGCAAATGCTCTGCGTGCTCCTCCTCGGTGCGCGAGTAGATTAGGATGTCATCAATGAACACGATGACAAACTGATCTAAGTACTCTCTGAAAACCCTGTTCATTAGGTCCATGAACACTGCTGGTGCATTGGTGAGCCCGAAGGGCATCACCTTGAACTCATATGATCCATACCGCGACAAGAAAGCGGTCTTAGGAACATCCCCCTCTCGGATACGCAGTTGATGATACCCTGACCTCAAGTCGACCTTGGAGAAGTAAGACGCCCCTCTCAATTGGTCCAATAAATCATCAATCCGAGGCAACGGATATTTATTTCGTATCGTCACCTTGTTCAGCTCCCTATAATCCACACACAAGCGGAGTGAACCATCTCGCTTCTTCACAAACAATACCGGCGCACCCCACGACGATGTACTCCGCCGAATAAAACCCTGACCCAATAGTTGCTGAATCTGTTCCCTCAATTCCCGCATCTCTGAAGGGGCCATTCGGTAAGGTGCCTGAGCAATCGGCCTCGTCCCCGGAGCCAAATCGATAACAAATTCGATTTCTCTGCTGGGTGGTAATCCTGGTATTTCCTGGAATACATCCTCAAAGTCCCTCACTACAGGAATAGAGTCTAAAGGAACTACCACTTCCTGTGAGGTTTCCTCCTCAATGTAATATAAATGAGCGGTCGAGCCTCCCTCTGGGCGAGGCATCGCCACAACAAACATCTCTTGTCCCGGAATGGCAAAAATAATGCTCCCACCGAAGCAATCAATCATGGCTCTATAGTCAGTGAGCCAATCCATACCGATAATCACATCGTGAACATGCATATCTAATACCAACATGTCCGCAGGTAATACCAAACCACTAATCTCCACCCCCACTCCCCGACATATAAAGAATATAAGCGACCCATTCCCCAATGGTGAGTCGACACACGTAACAGTGCTCTCCGCGGTGGCTAACAACCCTAAAGCCTTCGCGAAATGTGTAGCTATAAAGAAATATGTAGCCCCCGTATCAAACAATACCCGACCCATAGTGCCATGGATAGAAAACGTACCCTCGATCGCGGGCTGCGCCTGCTGTGCTGGGGGATTAGGAACATCCCGAACGTTATACACACGTCCGTAGTGCATCTGCCCCTGCTGCTGTGGGGGGGGTGGGGCTGGCACTACTGGCGGCATTTGACCCTGTTGCCCCTGCTGGGCACCCTGCTGCTGGCCTCTTCCCCTCTGCGGGCACTCCCTCTTGAAGTGTCCTGGCTGGCCACAGGAGAAACAGCGTTTCTGGTCGTCACCCTGTCGTTGGCCCTGACGTTGCTGCCCCGGGTGGCTTCCCCCGTTGTTCCCTTGACCCTGTCGGCCCTGAGGAATCTGCTGTTGCTGATTAGGGCCTGGTTGCCCCTGCCTGAACCCCTGTCCTCCCGGTCGGAACCCACCAGGCTTAAACTTCTTAGCCTGATTCCCTTGCTGAATGATAACCTGCTGCTGTGTGCCACTCGTCTCACCACTAGTGACCGCCTTGCCCTGTTGGCTCGGCTCACCTGCCTTCTTGTTTCCCTTAGCATGGAAATGATGATCTTGGCAATGTACAAGTGCGGCATTAACGACATCTGTATAAGTCACTAACGCCGGATTTCCAATCAAGTGCTGCCTGATTCTCCAGGCTAGACCATCCATGAACTTTGACTTCTTCCGCTCCTCATCGCTCACCTCATTTGGCACAAAATTTGCCAACCGGGTGAACTCCTCCTCATATTCTGCTACTGACCTGTCACCCTGTACCAACTCGCTGAATTTCTTTCTCATCTCAGACTCTACTGCTGGAGGGAAGTACTTGCGGTCAAACCGCACCCAGAATTCAGAAATCGGCATCGAATCCCGCTCCTCAGCGGTGGTTACAGACTCCCACCACTGTAAGGCTGACCCTGACAGACGAAAGGTAGCCAGCATCTGTTTCTGCACCTCTGTACCCTCTAACATGCGCAGATGGCGCTGAATGTTCTTCTTCCAGTCACAAGCCTCGACCACATTGGTGCTACCTCGAAATTCAGGTGGGTGACCCTTCTAAAAGGTCTCCCTCACTCGCTGCCAAGATGGTGGCCCCACTGGAGCCTGAACTGCTGGAGCCAATGGAGCCGGTGCCTGGGGCTGTGGAAAATGAGCTGCCATAGCTCGCATTGCTGTCTCGACCGGTTGGGCCACTATCACTGCCACCTGAGTGGTAGAAATCAACTCGGGTGGGGGTGGGGGTGGCGGTACCTGTGGCTCCTGGCGAGCCTCCCTCACCTCATCTCTAGCCTCAGCCCTCTCCGCTCTCAGTCTCTTTGGTGGCATCTGAAATAGATTGAATTGTATAAGTACACAATTTATACAAAACTAATAGCAGGAATACAATATCTCACAAGCGGAAAATATAATCAACAATCCTAATTATAGGGCTCTATAACAACCGAACGCTACGCTGAAATGTAGAAAGCCGTACAGATCCTAAGGACTCTAGAACCTGATGCTCTGATACCATCTGTGACACCCCGCCTAATTAATCCCGGGTGATCAGTCCTAAATCAAGTTAGAACAGGTTTCTCATTTGGTCCATTCTTAGCATCACTGTCGTCTTATTTAATTACTAACCACCTAAGTGAGAAAAGTAGACTGGTGCCAATTTTTTTTTTCTTTCATTAATTAACAAACACCCATGCGGAAAAATAAAACTATATAACAATCACAGATAACTGAATTAATCATTCACAAGTAAAAATAATTGACTGAATAAACCAACGGTCCAAATAATAAATCCCATAAAGATAAGAATAAACTCTCAACAAGTCTAATACAAATAAATGGAAAGTGAGCAACATGCTCGAATACTAATCAAGAACTTCTACATTTAAGAATGAAGAATGAGGCATCTATCAAAACCCCGCAACATCCACATATGCTGCAGCAACGGATCCCTGGAATATAGTCAAGGCTGGCGTCCCTGTGATTGGACACCTAAAAGGTTTTTAAAAGTTTTTATAGCAAGGGTTAGTACCCAAAACATTTGAAAAACATTTAACAAATGATTAACTTGCAGTAATAAATAAATATGCATTCTCTTCATATTTTTTTTTTTAGTTAATATCGCACTCTCTGGAGGACTTCCTTACCCTTCCTCTATTATACCCTACGAATGCTTTAATTAAATTACCTAGTTACTCATCTCATGACTAGATAATTAACAAAGTTCCTTTATACCCACCCTACTCTAACTGAGTATGTAGTGATTTTGATATATAAGTTATTGGTAACATCAACTTAACTAAATCATTTCCCTTTTTATATTCATATAACTTCTACACTTGTTATACCTGTGAAATAACTCACTTTTCATTAATATTCCGTATATAATTAATTATAAAGTTATATACTTATAATCATATTCCAGCATTCACAATCATACTGTAATATATATAATAACTTGCAACCTCCCGAGTAAAATACTCCCGGAATGTAAATTCTATAAAGTGCTATCCCACTAGGTATAATCACATAGCCTAGTTATCCCAAGTCATAATTTTCACACCAACTTGATAAAAATAAATAATTGGAGGCGGTCATATTCCTTCCCTGAAAGTGAGTTGTCCCTCACCCATATAACGGACGCTATGCCCTCGGGAATATACTCACCCTACTCCTCAAGCTAGGGGATTCATCCACTACGCGCAACCTCCCCCTATAGCACTATAGTAACAAATATCTAATCACTGATATTAATTGAGCACACCATATATATATACTAACGCCTCCGTATATATATAAATATAAAAGTCCCGGCTATACCGTTCACTAAAATCCGTAACATAAGCCTATTAAAATTATTAAGAGTTTATGGTCCAACTCTAAGTATTAATTAAATTGCACTTTAATTAATTTAGTTATTTTTTGTGTCGCCCCCACCATAAATTTGGACTTACTCCCGTAGCCCAAAATAAATTTACCCGAGTCACAATTCCCGACTTTACTTTATTAGCCTCAAACCCTAATTAATCTATCTACAATTAATTAGATTCAAACCCATGTATTTAATTTCTCAATAATTAATTACATAAGATTTTTATATAAATATTCCCTCTTATATAACCAACTGGCGAAACTGCCAGGTTCTGGCGACCGTCGATCGATCGATCGAACAGGTCTTCGTCTTCTTCGCGAAGACAGGGCAGCCATGGACGGATTTTCTTAAACCCTAATCTCTTCTAACATGAGTTTTAAGCCTTCTTAACACCAGAGTATACTAGAAACCTTATTAGGATAACCCAGAAAGACTACAACAATCATCAATTCATCCATAAACAACTGATTCATAAATTTTTGGGGAAAATCCATCTTTTTCCTTAAACACATTTTTACTCCAAATTTCTTCATCAAATTCGTTCTAATTTATCTGGATATCATTCTAACAGATACACATCAATATTCCAATATCAGATTTTACATAACTCCTCATAATTTCGGCCAAAACAGATTCATGTTTTCTTTAGAATTATCAAAGCCCCATGTTTATACCATGAACCCCAAAACGAATTTTAAATCCATAACAGCACACAAATATGAATTGAAAGACAGTTTTCATGCTATTGCAAGTTATTCACTTGCCTTAGGTTTCGTAGTGTCTGAATTTGTGATGGATTCCAAGGTTGAAGATGACCTTGTTGGTTCTTTGAGATCCTCAAAATGGCTTTGGCTGCTGCTAGGGTTTCCTAACCCTTTAGTTCCTTTTTCTAATTAAGCTCAGCCATGCCCTAATTTCTTTTTATTAGTTTAATTTCTCAATTCCCGTTTTTTGACTAATGGGCCAAGCCCAAGTGACCAAAATGTCCCCGAGTGGGCCCGGCTATGTCTAAAAACGTCCCGTGACCCGTTTACTACCCCCGGGTACACTTTTCCGACTATCTCGGCCCATCCGGACTCAACTGTACACTCAAAATTTGCATCTGAATTAATTTATAAAAATACTTATCCCCCACCCAATATAGTCTATACCGACTTCCGGATGTGATAAGTACATACCTCGTCATTAATACTCGAGACGACGTAATTACATTATTACTATTCACTTAGTAAATAAGTTTTCCCTAAATATTAACCATTCAATCCCAGATTAATATTTATATATTATTCTATCCTAATTAATTCATTAAATTACAACACACTTAGTAATTTAGAATTTCCGAATTAATTAAATTTTAAATGTACCAAAAATACGGGGTGTTACAATCCCCAAACACATACCAAGCCCCACCAACAGATTATGTCGACAGGTAAATGGATAGTGGCACTGCCATAAAGGCCCAAGTATCATCCTCAAGGACTCGATCAAGTCCTCCACCAAAAACTGAGGCTATAGTTGTGGTCCAAAGGCCCTGGAATGACTCTATTCAAATGATGGAAGATAAGATAAGGGACATTCTCAAAAGCAGAGACCCCTTGCAAAGGGGATACAGTGAAGGCTCCCCCTTTGTGGCAAAGATCGTGAGTTATCCAACCCTGGTGAAGTTTAAGCCACGGTGGTCACTCCAAAGTATGATGGGAGCACTAATACAGTCCACCATATGGAGATGTATCAATTAGCTACTAATATTTACTCCGTCTCAGATGAGATGATTTGTCGTGCCTTCTCAAGCACCCTGACCGAAGCAACACATGTATGGTTTACCTCTGTCCTAAAAAACTCAATTGAGAATTTCAAATAGCTCGTAGAAAGGTTCATACACAAATTCTACTTTAGAGTAAGACCCCAGAAGAAGATGACCCACATGCTGTATGTGAAGCAAGGAAAGAATGAAAGTCTGCGAGAATACATAGCGAGGTTCAACAAGGAGAAATTAGAAGTTGAGGATTATAAAGAGAATATTGCCATGACTGCCCTGATGGGAGGTTTGCAGAAAGGAAAGCTACTTCAAAAGCTTGCAGAAGATCCTCCAAAGTTTATGGCTAAACTCCTAACTACGTCTAGGAAGGTCGTGAATGCGGAGGAAGCAATGACTTCCAAAGGTGAAGAAGAGAAGAGGACAAGCAGTGGGGGTAAGTTCCACAACAACAAGGATGGCAAGAAGAGGTCAGCGAATGACAAGTTCATGGACTACACCCATATGACTGTCAGTTGTGAGAACATTTTGAATGAGATCAAGAATGTTTGGTCTCTGAAGTGGCCAGAGAATCTAAAACTCCTCCTCACAAGAGGAATAGAAACATATGGTGTGAATTTCACCAAGACCATGACCATACTACCGACAAATGTTTTTGCCCTTAAGGACGAGATTGAGAGGATGTTGAAAGTTATAAAGCTGAGGAAGTATGTTAATAAGTTAAGTTCTAAGAGTGTCTGAGATGACACCCAAAAGAGGAGGAATGATAAGTGCAAGCCTGATGCCCCAACATGCCAAGATGACGGTGACTTAGACGATGATGATGAACAAGACCCAGACTTGTCTCCCTCAATTAGTGATCCTAGAGGTGGGATTCATACGATTTCTCTTGGGGTTAGATGATATGTGGAGGACTAGATTGAGGAGGAAAAGAGGTTGCCGATTAAAAGTCTCATATATCAGAGGCCAAGGCTCTCCCTCCAAAACCCAAGGAAGTGCATCCAGCAGCAATAGAGACGAAGAAGGTAAAAAAAACTAAAATTGATATGCATACTTTGATTGTGGGTTTTTCTAGAATAGATTTCAAAAGGATTCTAGCCCTACATGATGAACCTTTGGTTATCACCACTGTGGTGCATGGTTATAAGCTACCGAGGATTTTGGTGGACGACGGCAGTTTGACCGACGTTATATTTTGGGACTGTTACAAAGACTCAGGTCTAAGAAAAAAAGGCTAGTGTCATATCATCAACCTCTCATCGGGTTCAACGAAAATAAAGTACACCCTTTGGGGATTTATAAAATGGAAGTAAGAATGGGAAATTACTGGCCGAAGTGCCTCATGAAAAAGATTAGTTTCTTTGTCATGGATGAAAATATCTACTCGGTCTACAACATATTTCTAGGAAGAGTAACCCTCAAGGAATTTAAGATCGTGCCCTTAACGGTTCACCAAATGATTAAATTCCCGACTCCATATGGGGTAGGGTAAGTGCAGGGTGACTATGTTGAGGCACGCGAATGATACTTAAACTCAGTTAAGGAGAGAGAGGCATACAAAATGGCTACTACCACGTACAACATTGATACCCTGGATCCTCGAGAAGAGACTAAGTTAAAGAAGGGTGAGGCTACTAAGGAGGTAGAATCCATTGTCCTCAATGAGGAAAAAAAATGTACAAATTGGCAAAGCCCTAAAGAAGGAAATCAAAGAAGATTTGATCAAGCTATTGAACAAGATTCAAAACATTTTTTCCTGGAACCATGAAGATATGCCTGGCATCGATCCAAATATCCTCTGTCATAAGCTCAATGTGGTCGAGGTTGCAAAGTCGATTAGATAGAGAAGGAGAGTATACTCCTAGGAGAAATATGATGTCATCCGAGAAGAGGTGAAGAAGTTAGAAAAGGTCAACTTCATTAGGGAAGTCATCTACCCTGAGTGGTTGGCCAATGTTGTCATCGTCCCTAAGGCCAACGGCAAATGGAGGATGTGTGTTAATTTTACAGATCTGAGCAAAGCCTGTCCTAAAGATAGCTTCCCTTGTTCGAGGATAGACCAGATGGTGGATACTACCATTGGACATGAACTGATGAGTTTCATGGATGCCTACTCAGGGTATAATCAGATATTCATGGACCCAATCGATGCGGAGAAGACATCATTTATCAATGACAAGGGGACTTATTGTAACAAGGTCATGCCCTTTGGTTTAAAGAATGACAGGGCAACATAATAAAGGTTTGTCAACAAGATGTTTAAGGATCAGATATGGAAGACGTTGGAAGTTTATGTCGATGATATGTTGACAAAGAGTCTCAAGCCCGACACTCATGCGGCTGACCTTAAGAAAACTTTTAATACCATGGATAAGTTCAGGATGAAGCTTAAACTCACCAAGTGTGTCTTCGACATGGGAGTAAGAAAGTTTCTAGGCTTTATCATGAACTAGAGGGGCGTTGAAGTAAAGCCTGAGAAGATCAAAGCCTTACTGGAGATAAAGACTCCGACGACGATCAAAGATGTGCAGAGGTTGACGGGGTGAGTGGCATCATTAAATAGGTTTATGTCTAGAGCTACTTGTAGACACCCCATTATAATACCCCCTAACTTCTCCTAAGGTCCCTAGCACCTCCCTTCATCATTTCAAACTTAAATCACCCCTCGAGTTCTGACTTAAAGGCCATCGGGCGCTCCCAAGATCCATTTGACCAAAAGTTGAACTCTTCAGATCGAATGAGACTAAATGAATCTTAGAGGGTCACTAAAACCCCTTTCCAATGGTCTATCCCATGCACGCTTATGACTTATGGTACGAACGAATGATATGTTTTCCCCCAAAACTTGATCAGAAGGTCACCGGATGCTCCCAGGCTCCGTTTGACCAAAGTCAACTCTTCATCTCAACTAATACTAAATTAATCTTCGAAGGGAACTGAAACCCCTTTCCAATGGTCCGCCCCGTATGCGATTCTGACATACAGTATGGACGAACGAACCATTTTACTCCGAAGGGTCACCAAACGCTTCCAGGCCTCGGTTGACCAAAGTTAACTCCCCAAACCGAGTCAAATACTTTGGAATGTCGAATTACATCTCCCAACCTTTCCAACGGTCCTCCTTATGCACGATTCTGACTTACCATGCCGACGAACGATCCGTTTGCATCGGACAACTCCCCGTCCAAAGGACCGACGAATGCTTTCGAGCCATATTTAACCCAAAGTCAACTCCCAGATCCGGGAGCAGTCTGAAATAATTTCTAAGGTCTCTGAAGTACCTTTCTAATGGTTCACCCCGTGCATGATTCGGATCAATGGTTCACGCTCTACGACTAATTTTCCGAAGGAATCTGAAAGAGACTGCCAAATGGCAGGTTCCAAACCCTGCCTATCGGCAGTGTGCCTAAACACACCTGTCGATTGGCAGGATGAGGGATATGCCGATCAGCAATTCCCTGGTCCTATAAAAAGGATGGCCTAACCTCATTTCAAAAAAGACCCAAGATCTGAGATCCATCACTCTCAACAAGTTCAGAAAACCTCTCTCAAAGTCAGCGTGATTTCCACATCCAAAACCCTTTCCAACCTTCACCTTTCATCACCTTTTTCATCAAACTTGGTGAATTAAGTACCCTCCATCATCATCCAAGTGCAAGGGCTACTCTTCAACATCCGAGATCGAGCTGCAGATCTTCAAGAAGGTCCAACTTTCTCCACTCTCTCCTTAAATTCTCCTAAATTCGCATTAATTTATTTTATTACTTTGTACTTTTATTCTCTCATCTCAAATATCCTAATATACTTTTTATCTATTATTATTGCACATCTCTTATTTTCATATAAATAAGACCCAAAAAAATAAGAAAAAGAGGATTTGCTCATAAATTCCAAACGGGAATTCTCGCACTTTTCTCACAACTAAAACACTTTTTTACACACACACACACGCACATATATAAGAGAAGTCCCCGATTGGATTTATGGGATAAATCCCACCCCTCGTTTTGCATACGAACTATGTGGACTTTGATGCCTCTATAGGTTACGTAGGTGTCTCGGGGTAAAACCCGAGACTCAGGTCCTTTTCCTACATTTTTTTTCTATTTTTCCTATATTCTTTAAACTTAATTCTCTTAGACTCTCTATACATATATTTGTGCTTAGTGGCGTATTATTCTATATGTGTTATCGTTCCATTATAACGATCAACACAAGGATAATCGCATAAATCCTATTTTCTAATATTATTTTTTAAGAACATTTCTACGGATGATTCACTTTATCTCTTCCATGATACAAGTCGATGATTCCTATCTCCACTATATATACACATGCACACATATCACGGGGAAATAAAGGAAAATAGCAATAACCCATGAGAGACCGTAAGGGCGGAATGGGTGCCTAACACCTTCCCATTTCATAACTTAGCCTTCGGACCCTATTCGAATCTCTTTGGTTTCTTATGTATCAATATGTCTTTGGATGCTGTCTTTCGGGACGGCTCCCTCTTTCTTTTATCTATTTTGAGTTAAATATACTGGCGACTCTATCTCGTTACATTTTCACCTCATCACCGACGCCGACCAAAGCACTCCCGAGAGGGATGCGCGGGACCAAGATCCTCCTGAGATGAAGGGGAGACACCCCCCTCTTCTTCGCCTCCTCTCGTCGCGAGGATCGGAAGGGATGGCCACAGTGGCGACTCCGCTGAGGAACTTTTATTTTTGAGGGCTAGACTTTATTTACATGGGTGTTATATATGTTTATATTTTCCCCTATTTTGCATGCCCCCCTTTACCTTTCATGTGTACCTCATACTTATGCTTCTATTCACACACTTGTAGAAAATTCTCCATGTACACTTCACACCACGTGCACCTAGGATCACATATATCCCCATGTTGCACGCATCACCCCTTCATACTTGGTATACCATTGGTACTCGTACTTTGATCCCTATTAGGCATGATCAAGACGATATTCTTATAAGATACTAATAAGAGAATAAAGCATGATTCACACGATATCACCAAAGAGCATTGTGATTGACCAAATTTTGTCCAGTAACTGAAGGGTCACTTCGTGATGGGCGCTGGTCCGGCAAGGTGCAGTTAGCCTAAGCGATATGACTCTCACCTTACATTGGACAAGTACCTTCGACGTATATCAAACGGTTCCCCCGCATCGTACCGCTTGACCGAAGTCATGACGAGAGGTATATCGCAGGGAACTCGTTCACATATGCTAAGTATATTGAATTCGCTCTCACGCGTACCGTCACCATGAGGTATATAGTGAGGCAGTTCACTTACACTCAAGTATATCAAATGGCTTGTCCACACGTACCGATTGCCCTCAAAAGCAAGACGTATATCGTGGAAGCCACGCCAAAGGGGGGAACCCTTTCCGATTCATCCAACCAACTACATAACCGCATATAGGTGTCAAACCTAGGACACACATATTAGGTTGTCGGTTTCAAACCGAAACTCTGTCGAAATTTCGGGTTGGCATACCGCCTAAATTTTTGCGCATTTTTAAAATAGGACCCTGTCCGTGAGCTTGGTCGCAAGTCCATCCATAGCCTTGCATATGTTACAAACCCAACTTTTCCAGGCTCGGGTCCCGTCTGATATTTCATTTTGCATTTAGGAGAATTTAATACAAGTGAGAACATAATAATAACAATAATCATACTGAGACTCGTCTGCCAAAACATTCCTCCTTCTGCATCAAAAATCCAAAAATATTTCTCTTTTCTTCATCAAAAATCCAAAAATATTTCTCTTGTCTTTATCAAAAATCCAAAAATATTGTCTTTCAATCTCAAAAAGAAAAAAAAATTTAACAATATGTTCCTCCTTTCTTTTCAAAAATAAATCCCATTTTACGACTTCTCAGGTCGATCGCACCCCCTTGGCCTGGATCCTTATTGGCTTCGATCTTCAGTCAAATCACCCCGAAGTTCCATCTGTTCCCCTGCTACCTCTTTCGAGTCCGGTATCTGTCCACTTTCCATGCAGAACACAGATCAAGTACCAGTTGTGCAGCCAGATCTGACGTTAGTTTTAGCTCAGCTCGTGTCTAAGATTAACAACCTTCAGACTGAGGTCCGAGAGATGCAACAAAACCAGGTTCCTATTCCTCAAGAGCCTGAGACCCTATTTCCTCATTCTATGGGTCTACCTGAGCCTATCTGGGTTCCTGAAGAGTATTAACACGCTCCATGTGCCCTTCCTGCTAATGGACCGCCTGCCCAGCCTCCTATGCCAAACCTTGCCCAGCTTGGGGCTAACTTACCTATGATCGTTGATCCGAAAGAGGAAGAATTGAAAAAACTCAAAGAAGTTCTCAAGATGCTGACTAAGAAGTTCGACCAAGTTTGAATCTCTAGAAATTACATGGACTACACCCACATGTCTCCTTATCCTAAGGCAAGGTTACCAGAGAAGTTCAAGATGCTAAATATCGAGAAATTCGGAGGAAGTGGACCCCCGATTGTTCATCTTCGTAGTTATCACCATTCCATGACTCTCCTAGGGGATTCTGAAGAAGTGATGGCCCAATTATTTCATCAAACTTTAAAGGATAGCGCTCTCCGATGGTTTTTATCTCTTGAGGATTCTAGAATTCGTAGCTGGGAAGATGCATCCCGTGAATTCATGTTGCAATACAAATACAACGAAGAGCTAGAGGTCACCCGACGTGATTTAAAGCTACTCAAATAGAACTCTGGGGAATCATTTAGTAACTTCATAGCCCTATGGAGGGAAAAGGCAGCCACTATGGCCAATCGGCCATCCGAAGAAGAACAAGTCAACATAGTGAAGAAGAACTTCTTACCCCATATCCGAGCAACCATAGGAGGACTATACTATCCCCATTTCCGAGCCCTCAGAGAAGAAGGAGTAGAAATCGAGGAAGGTATTGCTAAAACAGAGGTTGAACCAAAGAAGGTGTTCAGATAATTCACCCCCAGAAAATATGATAAGCCTGTCAGTGCTACAGTCTCAACCATCATCAACATCTCTCAACGCCCACTATTAGCCAATGACAGGGTTTAAGTTGGGATGTCAATAACTTGTAAAGCAAGATCCTCGATCAACTAAAGAAAACTCAAGCTAAAATCACCCTATGGGGATTTTCATATCTTCCCAGCTGCACAGAAAGGCTTTGATCAAATTGCTCACTGGACCCACAGTTCCTCCTTCTACCACACCCGAAGAAGCGATAAATTTAGTCGAATCTTTTACCTATACCTGAATACTATCATTTTTTGAAGAAGAAATCCCCATAATTGGGCCAAACCACAATCATGCACTCAACATCTCCATCGAAGTCATGGGAAAAATCGTACCACTCTCTCTTATCGATAATGGATCTGCCTTGAATGTCTGCCCATTAAGAACCTTCAAATTCTTAGGACTGAAGGAAAGTGACCTTGCTCCAACTTCCACTGCTGTACGTGCCTACGATAATACCCGTCGAGAGGTGATGGGATCCATAAAACTTATAATAGGGGTTGTCCCTATAAACCCTGTCATTGAATTCTAAGTTATTGACATCCCAGTTTGTTTTAACCTGTTACTCCAACGACCTTGGCTCCAGAGTATCAAGGGTGTGTCTTCCTCACTCCATCAAAAATTGAAGTTCTTCACCAACGAACGTGTCATTACCATTTTGGGCGATGACGATAATGCCGAGGGTGCAAGTACTAGTTGTCCAATCCTTAAGATACAGCACGGGTCAAATGATATGCTCCTGTCAGGATTCTAAGTTGAACCACTTCTACTCCCGGTAGGGGACGATTTCAAAGAAAGGGTTTATTCAGAATACGACCCTCATGGCAACGTCAATGTGATTCAGATGTTCAGAAACATGCACTTCATGACCAGGCTGGGGCTATAGCAAAGACAACACGGGATATTTGATCCCATTGTGCTAAAAAAGGCTTTCACTCCTTGTGGTTTGGGGTATCAACCATCAGAACAAGAGCTCAGAATGATCCGCCAGTCTCGACCAAAGAGAAGATTAGACTGGACCCAGACTATCCCAGGTGACTCCTTGAATGGAACATTCATCAAAGAGGGTGAAGACTTCCCCTTTTGTGGCTTTTCGAAACCCTGGTACGAACATACAGACAAAAAGATGAAGCCTGGAATGGAGATCTTTTTCCAAGATAGCTACCCATGAGTCGAAAGTTCCCAACACCATATACAACCGCTCATCAGAGATACTGAAGATTTTGATGGAAGTGACTTCGAGGATTCAGTTGACTTATAGATATTGGGGCTGACACTCTTCATGGTTCATTCAAGCACTACATCACTGGATCCATCCCACCTGATTAAAGTTGCTAATACACCACTCCTCACCTGTCATGCTGTGCCCATTCTACCTATTGAAATCCCATATAACCCAATGTTTACCCCATTTTTTCTTCTGTTGTCTATCCTTGCTCAAATGTAATCGAGACCTCATTTGATGAGGTTCTCAATGTTGTTTTTCCTATCAATGAAATAAATGAAGATTTTGAGTATTTTGATGTGCCTTAAATTAATTGTTTAGATTCTAATCAAACTTTTGATGATGATGATTTTGCAAATGAACAATTCTTAACTGATCTAAATAAGGTTAATAACAAAAAACATAACTACGTTCAAGTTAATGAAGAAGAAACTATTATTTTTAACCTCGGTTCTAGTAGCCAACTGCGCGAGATTAGGATAGGAGCTACCCTTAATGAGCATGAGCGCGCACAACTCAATGAATTATTGAAGAAATTTGTGGATGTCTTCGCATGGTCCTACGACGATATTCCCAGCATTGATCCTGAAATTACTCAGCATGAGATCCCCATTTTTTCAGATTACAAGCCGGTTAAACAAAATTTGAGAAATCTCCGCACCGAATGGTCTCTCAAAGTCAAAGAAGAGGTGGTCAAATAGCTGAATGTGGGCTTCATTCGTGTGATCGAATATCCCATATGGATAGCCAATATAGTGCCTATGCTAAAATCAGGAGAGAAAGTCCGGATGTGTGTAGACTACCGGGACTGTAAGAAAGCCTCTCCAAAGGATGATTACCCGCTACCCAATATTGACATGATCATGGACAACACAGCCAGTCATGCTCTTAAGTCATTCGTCAACGGGTTTACCGGATACAACCAAATCAAAATGCACCCAGATAATCAAGAAAAAATCGCGTTCATCACCCTATGGGAAAGCTTTTGCTACACTGTTAATGCATTCGATCTCAAAAATGCTGGGGCTACCTATCAGAGGGATGACACAACCATCCTACACGATCTAATTCACAAAGAAGTCGAGGTCTATGTGGATGATATGATTATCAAATCAAAAACTAGAGAAGGTCATGTTCCCGCTCTCTGAAAGTTCTTCGAATGATTGCGACAGTATCAGATTCTTTGAACGATTGCGACAGTATCAGATGAGACTCAATCCATATAAATATGTCTTCGGTGTTACAAAGGGAAAACTCTTAGGATTCATGGTGAGTGAGAAAGGTATAGAAGCAGATCCTGCCAAGCTAAAAACCATACTTAAGATGCCACCTCCCCGAACGGAAAAAGAAGTCAGTAGTTTCCTTAGGAAATTGAAATACATCAATCGGTTCATTAGTCAGCTAACCTTCATCTGTGAACTGATTTTTAAACTCCTCCGAAAGGATTCAACCAAAGTTTGGAATGAGGCCTGCCAAGAAGCTTTTGATCGAATCAAACAATACCTGACTCAACCTCCGGTACTCATGCCACCACAACCTGGTCTCCCCTTGCTCCTATACCTAACCATGATCGACACTACAGCTGGGACTTTACTAGCCCAATACCTTGAGGATTCTTACAAATAAAGATCCATCTATTACGCTAGTCGTAAACTGGCCGGGTACAAAATCAACTACACTGATTTGGAAAAATCATGCATCGCGCTTGTCTGGGTCACCCAAAAGTTGTGACAGTACATGCTTGCCTTCCCTATTAAGCTTGTATCCTGAATGAACCCCATCAAATACCTACTTGAGAAACCCACCTTATCCAGTCGAATGGATCGATGGTTGATGATCTTAAACGAGTTTGATATTGTGTACATCACACAGAAAGTCATGAAAGGAAGATCCATCTCTCACTACCTCGTTGACTACCCCTCGGAAGAAGCTGATGACTGGATCTCTGAATTCCCAGATAAAAATATCCTCTACACTGCTCAAGACGATCTTCGATGGAAAATGTTCTTCGACGTCACTGCCAACAAAAAGGGGTATGGCATTGGGATACTTCCTAAAGCCTCATATGACTCCCACACTCCCATCGCCATCAAATTAGATTTACCCTGCACTAACAACATGACTAAATATGAGGCATGTACGATACGCCTCAAAGTTGCTCTCCAGAAAGGTATCTAATGCCTAGATGTCTATGGGGATTTTGTCCTCATCATTGGTCAAGTATTCAGAAAATAAAAAGTCAAGGACGAGAAACTCCAACCATTCCATGACCACCTAGAAGAACTAGCCTCCCAATTCCAAGATATCACCATCCATTACCTACCTCGAGCAAAAAATAACCTAGCCAATGCCCTTGCTACCCTATCCTTTATTGTTGACATGCCCTGAAGGAATAACAATGGCCCCCTTCCTGTCCAAAAGCAAGATAAACCAACCCACTGCTACCAGATTGAGCTCATTACCAAAGAAGATCTCGAGCTAGACAATTACTGGTATTATGATATTTGGCACCTTCTCAGGCATGGTAAGTATCCCAAGGGTTCCAACAAGAAGGACCGGGCAACCCTCCGAAGACTGGCCGCCCAATACATCATCTGTCATAAAGCACTGTTCAAGAGAAACTTTGATCGAACCCATTTACACTGCATCGCAGGGGCAGACATTGAAGAGGTAATGCAGAGAATCCACAGCGGGGAATGCGGGACCCACATGAACGGTCACATGCTTGCCAAAAATATCATACGAAAAGGCTACTAGTGGACCCCCATGATCCAGGATTGCACCACCTATGTTTGGATATTCCTCAAATGCCAACAGTTCTCCAACCTTCAACACCTGCCTCCGTGAGAATTATACAATATGACTTCTCCCTGGCCGTTCTCCACATGGGGAATTGACATCATAGGGAAGGTTACACCCAAGGCTTCTAATGGACATGAATTCATCCTAGTTGCCATTGATTACTTCACTAAATGGGTCGAAGCTGAGTCATATGCAGTTCCGAACGCCAAAAAAAGTGGCCAAGTTCATCAAGAAAAACATCATCTGCCGATATCCTTTCCCGCGTGAGCTAGGGTTAGATAATAGGTTGCATTTTGAGGCAGAAGTCATAGAAGTAATCACCGAGTATGGGATCTAGAGACACAAATATTCTCCCTACCGACCTCCAACCAATGGTGCAGTCGAAGCTGCCAACAAGAACCTCAAAGCCATCATTAGCAAGATGACCGAAAGCTGTTGAGATTGGGCCGATCGAATCCCATACGCCCTTTGGGGCTACCGAACCTCAATCTGAACCTCTACTGGGGCTACCCCTTACTCTTTAGTCTACGGTATGGAAGCAGCCCTACCCGTAGAGTTGGAAATACCCTCGTTACACGTCATGATTGAAAGCAAGATCAGTGAGGAGGACTGGCATCAAAGCCGCCTCGATGAGCTATCACTCTTGGACGAGAGGAGATTAAAAGCGTTGTATCACATACAAGGGTACCATCGCCGAATAGCGTGTTCATTTAATAAGAGAGTCAAGGACCGCGGTGTCCGAGAAGGGGATTTAGTCCTCAAAGAAATAGTAGAGCCCATCTAGGACCCTAGATGGTAATTCAAGCCCAATTAGAGCGGCCCATACATCGTCAAGAAAATCTTATCTGACGATGCCTCCATGCTCACCGACCTAGATGGAGAAGAGATGACTCGTCCAGTCAACCTAGACCGTCTCAAGAAATTTTACCCCTAGTCCGAAATCTTGGTGTGCTACGACTCTTCTCATCTCCCTTCTATTCTAAAAAAAATCTCTTCATTTCCCTCCACCCAGAACTACGTGAGCCTGATCATCTGCAAAAATCATTCTCGAAAAAATTTAAATTTTCACAACCCCCCAGAGGTACGTAGGCAGCTCATACATCTTACATGAGCACAGCCCTTTCTTTTTCACAAAAAACTATTCTTTTCTTATCTCCGAGAACAACAGTTTCTTCTTACATATACTTGAACAAAAGGATTATGTATGCCTTAGCGATCGGTATAGATAATTCAAAATACAAAATTCCTCAAAAGGCACAGTTGGATGATCAAAAACTTAATTATTTCACTAATAAGAAATTGCAGTGCAATTCCATAAAGGAACGGATAACTCCTTTCCCCCTACTTTCCCTGTTACAAAAATAAACACTCCAAGAGCCATACCCACAGCTACCAGAGTAGCCTGCTCCATCATCATCATCTATATCCTGGGGTCCCCAAGCTTCCCCTGCCTAAATGGAGTGTCGCATATGCTCAATAGAGCAATAAGCTCGAACTAGCCTCGGAAAAACTATCACACCTCCGTCCATGGTATCAGATAAGGCAAGCCACCTTTGTCCAGTCTACACTTCCAACATCTTGTTGGCTAATATTCTCCACAACCACTTCACATAATTCCTAGGGATGTGCTAAAATCTCCTAACAGACTGAGAGGGACGGATCAACAGACGCCAACTCTCTCACAAAGAGCCAAGCTGCATGCGCAGACGCTCCATCAAATCGTCTACCGAAAAGAAGTTTAGTGTCCGAGGTGGAACAATCCGCTCCCATCCAAATTGGAGCATAAGCCACCAAGGAAAATAAAAAGAGGTCTATCTAAGACCAACCGGCCGGACATACGGGTATTTTCCCAGTTCCAGAATAGGCAGCAGCTATCCCCACCACCAAGGCACTGACCAGTACAGATTTGGAGCCCCATGCTCCATGAAACATCTCTCCCAGCTCTCAATATCCAAACCCACACTGATGAAATGGCGAGAAAAGAAGTTGGGTACAGCCAACAAAGGGTATTTCGAAGGAGTCACTAGGAGGAATCTTTCAGACAACCACATGAACAACATCAAAGGGCTACCCCTCAGAAAGTCAGAACGACCTTCTCGCCAGGAATCCAGTCCATTTAGAGTCCCCGTCAGTATCACCGTCGCAGGATTATAACCGTAGGACATCCATGAAGTAATAGTTGCAAGTTGTGGGTCCACAAGCAGTTCCCCGGTCACCAGCAGCAATTTTGAAACCAAGCCCAGAACGACGGATCTGACATATCCAGCATCACCAACCTCCTATAAATGCACGGACCGCAGCTCCGTCGGAAGGGAGATCATACCTCCAACCATCAGTGATCTGGCCACCGAGGACGAAATACAAAGAAACCCGGCCAACAAATCTCTGGGAGAACGGGAAAACTCAGGAAGAGTCATAGCAACACTAAGATTTATCCCCAGCATGGAAGAAAATTCCTCGTAGGTAGGATAAATCTCATCCAACTCGAAGCGGAAGACATGATCCTCGGGATACCAAAACTCGATAGCCGCCATCAGCATGTTCCACTCTATGGGCCGATTATGCCATAAAGAAACTCGTCGCATGTTGAAAGCATCATAATCGACGTTGTATGAGCACATCGCCTCCAAAGTCTCGAGGTAGTTGGCAAACTCAACGCTACCAGGGAGAGCCATATCACAGAATAAGAAAGTCGGGATGTGAAGGTGTGATGAAAACACTCCACCCTTACGCATTTTTATACTTGAAAACCCCACAAAAGACATAACCCCTGCAGAAATTGGAGGAAATCCTGCCCCACAAGGTACGAAAGGCTGAAGAGGGTACCAATCAAAGCTTTGAATTGATGGGACTGGACTGACCTGCCGAAAGGCAGGAAAAGGTGCTTGCCGATCGGCAACCCCCTATTTTTAGAAATTTCCCTTTTTCCTCTTTTGTCAAAAGTAGATAAAAATAAATTGATATTCTCAACAAAATGTCAAAAATTCCCCTTTCCCGCTTTATATAAATTCTCATTTTAAATAAAACTTTCCTTCAAACCCCAAAAATATTTATTTTTATGATCTCAGCAGCAAAGTAAAAACCGCATCTGAATGCATTCATTCATTCATCATTAACAGAAGATAATAAAAAAAACTTCATTTCATTGCATATATATGTTTCTGTGTTACATCATTTTTGCAGGAAAATAAAGAAAAGCAAAAAAACAATGGGACTCAGCCCAAACCATTCTCTATCTCTCTCTCTCACCTAACCCTCACCTCTCTCCTAAGAGCTTCCACCCCTACGACGCGCTATCTTTCCCCTGTGGTGAGATGACGCACCACCGCTACCCGAACTAAACTCCTCCTCGGATGAGCCAGACGAAACCAAGCAAGAAGGAACAGGAACCAAGTCCCGAATATGGGATGTCGCTGAAGATATCCAGTCCCTAATATCCCTCAGCCAAGTGGTGGACACCCGGACTTGCTAGAAGAAAAGGCAGAATTAGTATCAAGCAAAAAAAGATCAAAAGAAACCAAAGGATAAGAACAGAAAAGATATACCTCAGGATGAAGAACCTCTTATGTCCAGCCTAACTCCTCCGGGTCCATCGCATGAGGACGATGCAATATATGCACCATCCCTCCATCAGTCCGCCGGATATTATATGAAGGGGTATGCAACCACACAAAGGGTAAATCCGAAGTCTATGCCTCCATAGATGTCGACAGACCACCACCGCTGTGGGAGGACCCCACTGGCCGATTCGAACCCGCAGGAGGGAAGGGAAGTGCATTATATATGCTGGGTGCCATCAGCCATCTCGTCACGAAGTCCATATAATCATATGGCACAGCCGTATCAGTGTACAACAGATAGTACTCGCCAATCATCATAGCGATCCTCGCATCCTCTAGCAATAGTTGTTCCCGCCTCATAGACATAGGGGGCCTCACAGGTGGCACCACCACCTCCTCCTCAGAAATATATCGAACCACCATCTCCTGGAGATACCAAAAGTGGACAAACTCATGTGCCAGCAAACACCTCATATGTGCATTCACCCCAGTCAACCCCGTGTCCTGAACAGTCGTCCCCCAAGGGTAAAAGGTGACCGGAAAAATCCCCAGCAAAATATAAGGAAATATCGAATCAGAGCACCCAAAGACCAGGACTGAAGAAGAAAAAAGTCTTACCCTATCACTCGTCAGGCCATTTAAGACCTGACGCACCGCCTCCAGAGAGAGAGACCTCCTCGACTGTCGATTGGCCGTTCGCCACTAATACAACCGGCAAAAGTCCCCAACAGTCTCGTCCTTCAAAGTGATCAGTTGGGTATTACACCCAATCACCTCATAGAACCACGTCTGTCAAGGACAAAAATTCACAATAAAAAAGAGACGCATAAGGAAAATGCGAATGCACGAAAGGAAAATGCGCAAATTAAAGAATACCTGAAGAAGATACGTGGCTCCAGTGAAAGACTGGCGACAGCACCAGCTGAATGCATCCAGAGAAAAATGAAGGGTCGCCAAAGTGAGGCTCCCCCAATCATAGAAAGGGATGTTCGAAAACATCCTCAAGTATGGAAAAAACCATAAGTGGATAACTTTGCCGCTCGACACCACCAGAAATCCCCCCAACACCAGAAAAATGAACAACTGGGCCATCTGTCTAACCTGTAGCCGTCCTCCACATCAATCACCCTGCCCAGTAAAACGTCCTTTAACAGCAACAAGCGAATGGAGTCCCCAGATAATATCCTCCCCACATCACCAAGCATCGCGCACACCGCCTCCGGCCTCACCCGTAAAGAGCGATCCACCTCTATCTGCTCTCCATCACAATCCAGCCCCAGCAGCTGCTGCACGTCTATGGGAGTCACAGTCATCTCCCCGAAACCAAAATGAAAGGTGTGGGTCCCCAGAGCACATAAGACCGCCATCGAATGAGGCGTCTCATCCATCATAGACGCTAACCTCCCAAAGCGTGCTGAGGATACCACCCAACGCACCACAGATGGAAGATGCTCCCAGACATCCTTAAGCCCCATCGTCCCGCGGGCACGCATAGTCGACAAAGAAATATCAGACTGCCAAAAGAGTGAAACCTTGTCAAAATCCAAGAAAAAAGGAAAAAACACAAAAAAAGAATGCCAAAATTCATTTTACTTACGTAACCGCCAGGGTTCACCACCCTCGAAGAGCGATGACACGATGGCTCCCACAGAAAAGTTTGCTCATCTGCAACCGGCTTGAATGCATCAAAAGAGTTCGCACTCCCCAATGCAAGAGGCGCCCTGGCTCACCACTCCACGCTTGCCCAGTCGTCAGCAGCCAACCACTCCCTATGTACTGCAGTGCTCACAAAAGCGTCCTTTTTTTAGATTACGAAATGCTAGAATGATTCGCAAACAAAAAATCGCAGAAAGAGAGAAGGTAAGAAGCTGTGAAAAATGAGGGGATCCCGCCCCATTTTTATAGGATGCCAGGGGTCATGTCAATCGGCACTGCACCCCCACCTACCGATCGGCACTGACCCTTTGCCTTCTCTAGGCAGTCCAAAAGTCTGTGCCACTACCGAATGGCACCCTCCACACCATGCCGATCGGCATCCCCCTCAAATTTTCATATAAAAATTATCAAAAAATACCAAAAAACCCTAAAAAATCCTCAGAAAAATCCTAAAAATACCAGAAAGGATTTAGAACATTTTCACCAAGAAAACTTTTCATTTACTCAAGAGGAACTCTCAAAAGCCAAGTGAATCTCTTCCCGATAACGTCCCCAGAGGACCGCCAAAATATCCAAACTTCAGGATCATCTCTTATTCCCCAAAGGTCTCAAATTTCCCCGAGAAATACGTCCAAACCCTGGACCACCTAATCACTTCCCCAGCATCAAAGTGGTTGTTCCCTGGTAAAGTCTCCAAAAGACATGAGGATTTCCCCAGTAATCAGCTCCCCAGCTCGAATTAAAATCACGAGGTAATTTTCCCAGTAGAGTTCCCCGAGAACATATCAACTTAAGCTCACAAAATTGGCT
Organism: Sambucus nigra; assembly: GCA_949130495.1. Lineage (NCBI taxonomy): Eukaryota > Viridiplantae > Streptophyta > Magnoliopsida > Dipsacales > Adoxaceae > Sambucus > Sambucus nigra. Next base: position 119,939,687 of record OX422213.1, read on the forward strand.
TCGACCCGCAGAATTGGTCATCTCAACTTAAGCCCGCAGAATTGGCTTTGACCCGCAGAATTGGTCATCTCAACTTAAGCCCTCAGAATTAGCTTCGACCCGCAGAATTGGTCATTTCAATCTTAAGACCACAGAATTGGCTTCGACCCGCAGAATTGGTCATCTCAAACTTAAGCCTGCAAAATTGATTTTGACCCGCAGAATTGGTCATTTCAAACTTAAGCCCGCAGAATTGGTCATTTCATTCTTAAGCCCGCAAAATTGGTCATTTTAAACTTAAGCCCGCAGAATTGGCTTTGACCCGCAGAATTGGTCATTTCAAACTTAATTCTGCAGAATTGTCTTCGACCCGCAGAATTGGTCATCTCAACTTAAGCCCTCAGAATTGGCTTCTACCCACAGAATTATTTGTTTCAAACTTAAGCCCGCAGAATTGGCTTCGACCCGCAGAATTGGTCAGTTCAAACTTAATCCCGCTGAATTGGATTTGACCCAAAGAATCGGTCATCATAACTTAAGCTCACAAAATTGGCTTCGACCCGCAAAATTAATCATCTCAACTTAAGCTCGCAGAATTAGCTTTGACCCGAAGAATTGGCTTCGACCCAAAGAATTAGTCACCCTCATCCCTAAGCCCTCAGCATTAAATTCGACCCGCAGAATCGATCACCCTCATCTTCAAGCCCTCAGAATTAGCTTCGACCCACATAATCAATCATCTTCATTCTTAGGTCCTCATAATCGACCTCTACCCTCTGTTCATCCTCTTTCAAAGGCATCATGTGGTGTCTATACGATGGTTATCATTTGTTCCAAACTCACCCATTGAGGGGTTTCATAGACACCCCATTTTAATACCCCCTAATTTCTCCTAAGTCCCATAGCACCTCCCTTCATCATTTCAAACCTAAGTCACCCCCGGGTACTGATCTAAAAGCCATCGAGTGTTCCCAGGCTCCATTTGACCAAAAGTGAAACTCTTCAGCTTGAATGAGACTGAATGAATCTTTGAAGGGCACTAAAACCCCTTTCCAACGGTCCATCCCGTGGATAATTCTGACTTACGGTACGGATGAACAATCCGTTTTCCCCCAAAACTTGATCAGGAGGTCAGCGGATGCTCCCAGGATCCGTTTGACCAAAGTAAACTCTTCAGTTCAATCAAGACTGAATGAATCTTTGAAGGGCACTAAAACCCCTTTCCAATGGTCTATCCCATGCGTGATTCTGACTTACGATACAGACGAACGATCAGTTTTACTCCGAAGGGTCACCGAACGCTTCCAGGCCCCTGGTTGACCAAAATTATCTCCCCAAACTCAGTAAAACTCTTTGTAATGTCTAAGTACATCTCATAACCTTTCCAACGGTCCGCCCTGCGCACAATTCTAACTTACCATGCGGACGAATGATCCGTTTGCGTCCGACAATTCCCCGTCTAAAGGACCGATGAACGCTTCCTAGCCATATTTGACCCAAAGTCAACTCCCAGACCCGGGAGCAGTCTAAAAGACTTTTTAAGGTCTCTGAAGTACCTTTCTAACGATTCACCCCTTGCGTGATTCGAATCAACGGTTCGGGCTCTACAACCAATTTTCCTAAAGAACTTGAAAGAGACTACAAAACGGAAGGTTCCAAACCCTGCCTATCGGCAGTGTGCCTAAACACACCTACCGATTGGCAGGACCAGGTCTATGCCGATCGATAATTTCCTGGGCCTATAAAAATAAGGGCCTAACCTCATTTCAAAAAAGTCCCAAGATCTGAGATCCATCACTCTCATCAAGTTCAGAAAACCTCTCTCGAAGTCAGCGTGATTTCCACATCCAAATCCCTTTCCAACCTTCACCTTTCATCAAATTTTTCATTAAACTTGGTGAATTAAGTACCCTCCATCATCATCCAAGTGCAAGGGTTGCTCTTCAACATCCAAGATCAAGCTCAAGATCTTCAAGAAGGTCCAACTTTCTCCACTCTCCCCTTAAATTCTCCTAAATTCGCATTAATTTGTTTTATTACTTTGTACTTTTATTCTCTCATCTCACATATCCTAATATACTTTTTATCTAGTATTATTTCACATCTCTTATTTTCATATAAATAAAATCCAAAAAAACAGGAAAAAGAGGATTTGCTCATAAATTCCAAACGGGAATTCTCACACTTTTCTCGCACTTTTCTCATAACTAAAACACTTTTTTACACACACACACACACACACAAATATATATAAGAGAAGTCCCCAATTGGATTTATGGGATAAATCCCACCCCTCGTTTTGCATACGAACTACGTGAACTTTGAGGCCTCTATAGGTTACGTAGGCATCTCGGGGTAAAACCCGAGACTCGGGTCCTTTTCCTACACAGTTTTTCTATTTTTCCTATATTCTTTAAACTTAATTCTCTTAGACTCTCTATACATATATTTGTGCTTAGTGGCATATTATTCTATATGTGTTATCGTTCCATTATAACGATCAACACAAGGATAATCACATAAATCCTATTTTTGAATATTATTTTTTAAGAACATTCCTACGGATGATTCGCTTTATCTCTTCCATGATACAAGTCGATGATTCCTATCTCCATTATATATACGCATGCGCACATATCATGGGGAAATAAAGGAAAATAACAATAACCCATGAGAGACCGTAAGGGCGGAATGGGTGCCTAACACCTTCCCATTTCGTAACTTAGACTCCGGACCCTTTTCGAATCATTTTGGTTTCTTATGTATCAGTATGTCTTTGGATGATGTCTTTCGGGATAGCTCCCTCTTTCTTTTGTCTATTTTGAGTTAAATAGACTGGCGACTCTGTCTCTCTACATTTTCACCTCATCACCGACGCCGGCCGAAGCACTCCCGAGAGGGATGCGCAGGACCAAGATCCTCTTGAAACGAAGGGGAGACACCCCCCTCTTCTTCGCCTCCTCCCTTCGCGAGGATCGGAAGGGATGGCCACACTATTGTTAAATGCCTTCCTTTTTTAAATTAATTTGAAAGGCTTTTAAGTGGAATGAGGAGTGTGATAGGGCCTTTCAAGAGTTAAAAGCCTACATCGTCTCCCCATTCTTACTATCAAGATCAATTCAAGGAGATAAGTTTTACTTGTATTTGGGTGTGTCGGAGTCAGTCATAAGTGCTTCTATAGTTAGGGATAAAAATGGAGTACATAAACTAGTGTATTTTAGTAGCCAGGCCCTCCAAAGGTCCGAAAAAATATATCCCAAAGTGGAGAAGTTGGCCTATGGTTTAATCCATGCATCAAGAAAGATGAAGTCATACTTCCAAGCACATACCATGGTCGTCATCACGAACTCTCCCCTCAGACAGGTCGTCCATAAACCTGAGAGAAACCGGGTAGGTTGATGGTTTGGGCCATTAAATTGGGGGAATTCAATATCATATACTAGCCAAGAATGGCCATTAAAGGGAAGGCCATAGCAGACTTCGCATCTGAGTTCACATGGGATGAGGCTGCTATAGAATTTAAGGTTCCAGCTTGTAAGCCAGTATGTCTTCCCCCGACTGAGGTGGAGCCTAGTTCATTCAAAATTAAGGTGTCTGAGAATGAGGAAGAGATATATCTCTTCAAAAATGGGCCCCTAGAAATGGATAATTTTTTAAAAGACGTTACAATATGGAACTTGTATGTTGATGTCTCCTCTTGCGAAGCAGGGAGCGAAGCATGGCTAATTGTGTCGACCCTAGATAAGATCGATATTAAATATGCACTGAGGTTCAACTTCAAAGCCCCCAATAGTGAGTCATAATATGAAGCCCTCTTAGAAAGTCTCTCCCTTGCCCAAGCACTAAATGTCGGCCAGCTCCTAGTTTATAGTGATTCCAGGTTAGTTATGAATCAAATTTTAGGGGTATATGAGGCTAAGGATGATAGAGTAAACAAATAACTAGAAAGGGTTAAAGAAACACTGAAAAATTTTAAAGAAGTGAAGCTGAAGAGGATACCTCATCTGGACAACAGTCGAGTCGATGCTTTGGCAAGGTTAACCTTCGCTATAAGAACAAAAATCTGAAGGTCGGTGTCGGTAGAAATCTTACATTGGCCAACTATTAAAGAGTAAGACTGTATAATAAAATTTTGTTTGAACTTGAATTTGGGAGCTTCTTGGATTGATCTATCATCCAATACATCAGTGATAGGGAGCTTCCAGAGTCTATAGCTGAGAAAAAGAAGCTGAGGTATAAAGAAGTTAAGTTCTCCATCAACTATTGAAGAGGAAGACAGTACAACGGAATTTTATTTGAACTTGAATTTGGGATCTTCTTGGATTGATCTATCATTCAATACATCACTGATAGGGAGCTTCCAGAGTCTATAGCTGAGAAAAAGAAGCTGAGGTATAAAGAACCTAATTTCTCCATCATCGGAGATATCTTGTACAAAAAAGGATTCTTACTCCCTCTACTCAGATGTGTCCATCCATCTGAGGTAGAGTATATTTTAAAGGATGTGCATGAGGGATCATTCTCTAGTTATATCGGAGGTAGGTCATTGGTAAAAAGGATCATCACTCAGGGATACTGGTGGCCGACATTGGCCAAGGATGCAACCGCATGTGTTAAGAAGTGTGATAAGTGTCAAAGGTTTGCCACCATACACCATAAACCTCATTAGCCTCTTATTTCTATCACTTATCCCTGTCCATTTTCGGTCCGGGGGATTGATTTAGTAGGGCCATAGTCGAGAGATGTGAATAATTATCACTATCTGATTGTGGCAATTAATTATATTTCCAAGTGGGTAGAGGCCGAGGCGATGATCACGATCACGAAGAAGAAGGCCTTTCAGTTTATCTGGAAAAATATCATCTGTAGATATGGCCTACCCAACACTCTGATTTCTGATAATGGGAAGCAGTTCAAGAACATATCCCTTGAGAAGTACTGTGAGCGGGTCGGCATAAACAATTATTTTCAACTTTAGGCTGACCCCAAGACAATAGGCAGACAGAGGTTACAAACAAAACAATTCTTAATGGAATTAAGAAAAAGTTGGAAGATGCCAAAGGGAGATAGATTGATGATGTGCATGTCATACTTTGGGCATATAGGACAATAGAGAGGACTCCAATGGGGGAAACTCCGTTTATGCTAGCCCATAGCTCAGAAGTTATGGTGCTGACAGAGATAGGTCTCCCAACCCATAGAATCCAAACATACGGCCCAAAGCAGAAAGTGGAAGATAAGAGACTAGATTTAGACCTTATAGAGGAACAAAGAGAAGATGTTGAGGTTAGGAAAGTTACCTATTGGCAAAGAACAACAAAATTTTATAATAAGAGGGTGAATACCCTGCCATTGGTAGTAGGAGACCTCATTCTGAAGCAGACTTGGCAGAAGCCTAACAAGATTCATCCCAACTAACACGGTCCTTATAGGGTGGTTTAAAAAGTGGTTCCAGGAACATATCAGCTGGAAAATTTAGATGGAGAGTCGTTATCCAACCCATGGAACGCAGACCATCTCTAGAAGTACTACTAGTAAGAGTTATTTTAAAAGCTTCATTTTAACTTCGTTTGTTTCTTAATAATTTCATTTTAGTATCATTTTTCCATGTAATATGATAATCAGATTATGAGTGAAAATTTTAAGATTTCTCTCCTACCTTGTCTGTTGTTTGAATGTTTGTTGTTTGTATATAACCAGCCCATCTTAAGCTATAAAACATTATTCGTGGTGGAGTAGATTTAACTTTCTCTCGGTGACATGACAGTCCAGATGGGGTTAACCTTGTCCATAGACTCTCAATAACACCGAGAGAGGGGGAAATAACTTAAATGTGGTTCATTTTAAACATCATTAATTTGGTGGATGAAACCTCTTGGACGAGACAACAGTGCATAGACGAGACGACTCTCATCCATACACTCTTAAAATGAGGAAAGGGGACTAATGATACAATACCTTAATTTGGTGGATTCAAATTAAAAATCACTTAAATGTGGTTCATTTTAAAAATCATTAATTTGGTGGATGAAACCTCTCGGCCGAGACAACAGTGCATGGACGAGACGACTCTCATCCATACACTCTCAAAATGACGAGAGGGGACTAGTGATACAACACCGTAATTTCGTGGATTCAAATTAAAAATTAATTAAATATGGTTCATTTTAAACATCATTAATTTGGTGGCTGAAACCTCTCGGTCGAGACGACAGTGTATGGACGAGACGACTCTCATCCATACACTCTTAAAATTATGAGAGGGGACTAGTGATACAACACCATAATTTAGTGGATTCAAGTTAAAAATCACTTAAATGTGGTTCATTTTAAACATATTTAATTTAGTGGATGAAACCTCTCGACCGAGACAATTGTGCATGGACGAGGAGATTCTCGATCGAGATGACAGTGCATGGACGAGACGATTCTCAACCACACACTCAAATTATGCAAATATCTCGACTGATAAAAAGACGATATTCAAAATATAAAACATGTTGTATATATGAAGTTCGTCTAAAATAGGATGATGTTGACATTATTCAGTTAGTTGGTGATATTAAGGATATAAACCATCTTATGGTTACTTGATTAAACATTGGGGAGAGGCATGCATGAAAAGTAAATGCTAGTCATCGATTCATAAGACGATAATAAATGGTTCAAAGGCATTTTTCATTCGTAAATATAGTGATAAGTGTTCAAGAATAGATACGATGTTATTGGTGAATTACAAATAATATTCAAGCAGTCAGATAAAATCAAGAGAGAGCATTAGGCCACAGGCGGTCGCCCAAAAAAGAGAAAAATTGAGAAGAACTAGGCCTGGGAGTTCGTTAATTCAGCATTAGGTCCTCATCTTCTCCAAGAGTTTACACATCTCGAGTTGCAGTACTGTCATCTTTGAGATCTTTAACAGGCTCAGTCTGGTTAACTAGGTTTATAATTTGAACTATGGACTCATTATCTGGTGCTGACCCCATAAAATGTGCCAAAGCTATCATAACAAGAGAATCGTCTAGGATAAAAGTCTTCAGTTGATCAGACAAATGAGCAATCTCTGGGAACTTCATATTTGCCCACACGCAACCAGTGTGAGCACCTCTTTCAAGGTACTGCACACTGTAGCCCAGGAACTCCTCAGAAGACTTAAAAGTCTCAACTGCCTGCATCTGAGCCTCAGAGATTTTACATTTAATTGACTCCTTCACTTTCCCAATAATTTCCATTGAGTGGGTGTTATTTAGAGACTTGATAACATCCTTCTAACTCTATTTCAGAGATAAAATTGCCTCAAAGTGTTGCTTCTTTAGGTTCTCCACTTGTGTCTTAATCTCTTGTATAGGGCTCTTCTGAGCTCGTCGTCCCTGATGTCTTCACGGGCTACAAAGATCTCAAGAACCATCTTTTTTATCCATTGGTGGAGATTTTGAAGGCAAATAGTAGTTTGCATTAAGCAAGGAAGGTCAGTACGAGAAGGTCTTACAAGACGACCTTACAGTTCGAACAAAAATGGAAATAATATCCTGGAAAATAGCAGTCACTTACTTGAATATCCCTATGAAGGACAAATTCGTTCATCAGCAAGATATTTGTTGCCTCCAAAAATCTGAGATCAGACTCTGGGGTATTAGAGTCAAGGAACTCAACAGCCTTATCCTTACGCCCCAAGATAGAGTCAGTGCAAAGTTTTAGGTTCTCCAGTCGTGCAGATAGGGCATCCTTAGAGGAAATAGGAATAGCTCTACTCGTACTGGTCTTGGATGGGACATTTTTTCTCTTCTTTCTCTGATGGGTTGACAGTAGGTTCTCCTAGCCCTCTTTTTTTTTCCTAGAACCCTCAACCTAAATAAGGTCAGCAGTAGTGGATTTCTTAGTTTGGGGAGCTGGGGCCGACTTCCTACTTATCTTCTTAAGTAGGTTGGCTATGTCTGGGGCTACCATCGTTGACACAGCCTATGAGGTGTCTGGTGGTCGGTCTGTAAGCAAGAAAGTAAGATTATTAGTTCAGACAAGAGAAATATGATACAACAGTTAGAAGAAATATTAGTTGACAAACACTTATATAGCTTAGACAGGGGGTTCACCCCCCATGCCCGTCTTCTCTAAGAAGAATGGGGTCATCAAATGTTCAAATTGGACGAGACCTCCTTCCTCTCCTTGTTCCCTAAATTCATTAAGTTTTTCCAAGGCTTGAGCACCTAAGCCCGGATCAGCCTTAACTGATATCATGGCTTTGGCCCATCGATGGGGGACTCTTGGCTCGGAGGCAGTGCAAGGGACGTCAGTGCCAAATTCCTAAGCTTATGAGATGAAAAAATAATGAGGCTTCCATTTTTGATTAGATGTTTGAGTGACTAATAAAGATTTATTCTCAGATTTTCTAGCTAAGAGATGATAGTAGTAAGGTTAGGTACTAGGAGAAGAGATCGTATAACACCCCTTAAAAATGCTAATAGGAAGGTCGGCATGATGAAACACCTTCCATAAGATCACAAACCCAAGAATTCCTCTCCATGCGTTCGGTGATAACTGGGTAGGGACGAGACCAAGACTACTTAAAATGGATCGTACGGTCGGGTGTACGGGCAGCCTAAAGTCGACCTTAAACATTTGCTCATATACAAAAATTTCACCCTCTCGGCCTTGAAATTCTCTCTCGTCGGTCGAGGGTGCTCTCAAATAAATGGAGGGTATGATACCATAACGATATCTCTAGTACAGGAGATTGACTTCGGTGACTGTGCTGATGTAGGACTCAACACATGAAGTATCAAGTGATCCCTCATCATTATCGTCATCTTGATTTGTAGTCAGGATGACACCAGGGGAAGACGAGATGACACCAGGGGGATGAGAGGTCCCAAAAAAGTGTTGCCCTAGAATGGTAGTAAGAGGGATGGCATCTATTGGGGGGTGTCATAGTGACATCCACTCTCAGCCCATCATGGGACGAATAGATCTCTATAGAAGAATTTGACCCTTAGGAGGACTCAGATCAGTTTGATGATGACTCAGCCTGGTCCGATAACTCGACCCTATTGAATGACTCAGCTTTGCGAGAAGATGAGGCCATTAAAGAACCCTAAGCCTCCTCAGACCTATCATATAGGAATTCCATTGCCACTTGGAAAGAGTCGACACTCTCGGAAGCTGACTCAAATATAGAATAACTAATTTCTACAACTGGAGGACATACGGTTGTAAGAGGGATAGGAAAGATAGGACAGAGAGTAAAGGCTTCATCCCTGCACTTGGTAGCTTCCCCGGCCTCGTGCTTTCTGATCTCCTGTAAGCACCTCTGTCTGAGAGTAGGGAAATCCTCAGCTAGCCCGTATAGTTTCCTAAACATCTAAAGGAAGACCCTCAACTTAGTGAAAAGGTTTGGAAAAAGGAAAACCACTAATGATTTGACTATATTTGACCAAAAGATCTGGAACAAGGAACATAAACAGTTGGGATTAAGAACACTTAAGAACATAATGAATGATTCACCAGAGAAAATGATCGGTGATCCACCGGAACAACCTCGAGAGGGTAAAACAGAGAGAAAAAACCCTAAATCTATTACCAAGCCCTCAAATCCTCTCTCTTAAGCCCCAAACAAATTTTTCAAGCCATGAAAACCGCTTAGAAGTCGTCAAAAATAATATAAAACTCGCTGGAAAAATGATACAAAAGCAGAAATGGGTAACAATGACAAAAGGCTAACAAACAAGCAGGAAGAAGTGTACCTGGAGAGGATGGTGAGATGTGACACCCGCCTAATTAAATAACGGGTGATCAGTCCTTTAATAAAATTAAAACAGAATGTCCGGTGGGTTCATTCTTAGCATCACCCTCGAAGACATTTAATATTATTAATCACTTAATAAATTATTAAGTTAAGTGTCAAAACAATTTTCCATTTAATTATACCCAATTAATCCATTAATAAATGTCCATTCTTTTAAGATATAAGCTACCCACATTCCACAAGAATATAATAAATAGTGGAGATGAATCAAATACTGAAATAAATCAGACTGGATAAAACATTCCAGCTCCAAGTCTAAAACCAACAAATCATAAAATCCACAAGTGCAACTGAAATAAACTACTAACGTAAACTGAGTACAATCTCTAATAAAACGAATGAGGATGGGCGAAACATGCCCTAAGAGAAAAGTCTGAAAAGGAACATAAAGAACTGATAGAGGCGTCTAATGCAAGGACCTGCAACTCCCACAACCGATGATGCTCGCTAAATGATCCACGCGTCTAAGTCTGGTAACCCTGTGGCTGGGCATCTAATAAATAAATAATATATATATATATATATATATATATATATATATATATATATATATATATATATATATATATATATATATATATATATATATATATATATATAGTAAAAGAGAGAAGAATAGCAAGAAACGGGTTAGAGCCCGATTTGTAAAAATATTTGCTTTAGCAAGTATTTAAAACTGCAATAATGCAATTATTATGTGCATGTTAACTTCGAACTCTCACATGAGATTCTCACCTCTCCACTATTGTGCACGCCTAACGTACGTCTATCCAAACCTAGTTATCCAAAATGTTCCCAACTAGCTCATAGACTTATACTTCAAAATATATCTCAAAGGAGTAAACCTTATCGCCCATAAAATACGCTAATAAGATCATTTATTCCAATTAACCGTATAATACATTCACTGTTCTGATAGAATTCTTTTATCCACTAAAATCACTTTACTTACCAACATTTATAAGTTTGCTAATTTCACACATTAGAATCATTCACAAATATATATATATATATATATATATATATATATATATATATATATATATATATATATATATATATAGTCACATCATCCCTATACATATATATACAAATCCTGCGCCCCTTGGTGAGGACCACTTGGCGTAATGCATACTCTGTTATTGTGTCCCGATGCATCACTCACTGCGTAAAAGACAATTGTTTTGGCGTCTCTCATGAACCAAAAATCTCATAGCACAAATATTGGGGGCGAGCATACTCACCAACCAAATGGGTCACGCACATACCTAAGCTCCTATTCAGCCGTCGAAACTATCCTACGTCTCAGATAGCACGTATCCAAGTTCATATGCTCTGGGTACAAGTCAAACATCCCCCCATTGGGTCACCCAGGATAAGACTGTACACTGCGCGAAAACCTTCTCCCGATAGCAAGTAGCGTAGGTATGCTATACACATAATAATAATAATAATAATAATAATAATAATAATAATAATAATAATAATAATAGGCGCCCCCACGTCCTATTAAAGTCCGAGTATTCACCCAACCCATACATACATTTCTACAAGTCGTGTACTTCCAATTATTACTTATAATGTAAATTATTCGAACATTCACTCTCTCAAAATTCCCAAGGCTATTTCGCATATCTAAATATTAAAGTGTTGTCCTAGGAATATTTCTGAATAAATTTTGTACTGGACTACAAATCCTCAACTGGCAGTTCTCCCTCACTCAAAATAATCGCGTGACTGAATTTGGATTATACTGGGAATTTTAAAGATATGGAACTGTCGTTCGAACCAAACTTGATGTCGTTCGAACAACATCAGCATGTCGTTTGAATGACCATGCTTCTCGTTCGAACTAGACCCCATCTCGTTCGAACGAGATGGAGCTTTTCCCATTTTCGACCAGACCAGCTACTGCTTTGTCCACACTAGATTTCCAATCCTAAAACCTCTAAATTCTTCAACCCAACCAACAAACCTAATTGATGCTCTAACATGTATAAAGGATTTCCCTTAACTTTAAAACATTAAATCATCATAAATCAGTTATAAAATCAAAAATCCCCAATTTAACAATTCAAGACCCTAGTTCATCAAATTTCTTCTGGTGATGTTGAAGGTCTGATCTCCCGGTGATGTTGATATAGGTGTGTTCCTAGTTTCACGATCTACACTTTGATGGGATTTTTGGTGTGTGTTCTTGAGTTAGGCACCAAGAACACTTTTGGCTTATTCTTCCTTCCTCTGTACCTATCTCTTCTCTCTTATGTAGGTTTAGAATTGATAACTCCCCTCTAACCCACGTACATCCATATTTAATTTCCTAATTTTCGTCCCTAATATTTCCTTAAAAATTCAATGGACAAAAATCCCCCTACGGGGTGCTGGTTAGGCCTAAAAACATCCCGGAGTTCAAATAAAATACCCGGGTAGAGTTTTCTGACTATCTCGACTCTTTCGGACTCAACGGCATGCTCGAAATTACCATACGAGTTACTTAAAAATAATTTACTTCTTTAATCCATTAAATTGGGCTCAACACGACTCACACGTGCGTCCTGACTTAATATAGCAAACTGTCGTATTTACCACTATCGACAATTTATAAAATTTCATAATTACATATTATGTATTCACACAGTAATATTCCATAATTCTCAACAATAAGTGTTAACCCTTGGCACGCTAGTTAATATTTATTTTTAATCCGGATTAATTAATAATTAATTTTCTAACAATTTTAATTTAATTAATCCAACATAATAATTAATCCCATAATTATTTAACATAATAAAAATACGGGGTGTTACATACTTCCCCCCTAATAACGGAATTTCACCCCGACATTCGAAAAGTAAAGCATACCTGGTAAAAATAAGTCTAGATATTTCTTGCGCATATCCACCTCTCACTCCCAAGTAGACTCCTCTACATTATGATGCTCCCACTGAACCTGCACAAGTGGAACTACCTTTGACCTCGATTTTCTCTCGCTACGGTCTAGGATGGCCACTGGTATCTTCTCGTAGGAACTGTGGGGCTCCAATTCAATCTCCTCAATCACAATATGGATGTGGGCCAACTCATACCGAAGATATCGCCTTAATGATGAGATGCGAAATACATCATGAATACGGAAACCCATGTCTATATGCCACCAGTCTGATCCTCTCGCTAATGGGATATGGTCCTACGTATCTGGGTGCCAATTTCTCCTTCCTCCCGAACCTCATCACTCCTTTCATAGGAGACACTCGCAGTAGTACTTGGTCCCCCACACTAAACTCCCTGAAGAACCATTTTGCATTGGCGTAGATTTTCTACCCGTCCTGGGCTACCCGTATGCGACTCCTGATTAATTCAATCCTGGATAACGTCTCTTGAGTCGGTAGCCAACAAATGGGAGAACAACAAGATCTTCCATACAACTCCTCAAATGGGGCCATGTCGATCGTAAACTGATTGGAGTTATTATGAGAGAACTCCACCAGTGGAAGGTACGGCTCCCAACCCCCTCCAAAATCAAAGACACACATGCGTAACATATCCTCCAGCATCTGATTAGTACGCTCAGTCTTCCATTCTGTCAGCGGGTGATAAGCCGTACTCAACCGCAGCTAGGTACCCGTAGCCTCCTTAAAGCTCTCCAGTAGCGTGACACATATATTTTGTCTCTGTTAGACACGATATTCAGGGGCACCCCATGCAACCTCACTATTTCAGCAATAAATAACTTGGCATACTGTCCCGAAGTGTAGTCTGTCTGGACCGACAGAAAAAAAAGCTACCTTGGTCAACCGATCCACTACTACCCATATATAATCTTGACCCCTCTATGAGGTAGGCAACCCAGTGATGAAGTCCATGGAAATGCTCTCTCATTTCCACATAGGGACCTCTTGCGGCTGAAGTAACCCTGGTGGTCTCTGATGGTCCACCTTTATCAGCTGACAGGTGGCACACTTGGACACGAACTTTGTAATATCCTTCTTCATCCCACTCCACTAGTATTGTCGCCACATATCATGGAACATCTTATCCCCTCAGGGATATACCGCAAATCGAGATGCATGTGACTTTGTCATCACTGCATGACGTAAGTCCTCCCCTTCCGGGACAACTAGTCTCCCACTAAATCGCAAATCCCCATCTGAACTCACTGAGAAGGACTGTGCGCCCTCAGCTAGAAGTCGTATAATCTGGTCTTGTCAAAATGTATCATTGGCTTGGGCCCGTATCACCCTCGTAACAATCTCTGGTGTAACTATCATGACGAACATAAAGGATTGGGACACTACATCCTGATGTCCCAACTCTTAATATTTCACCTTCCACACCTCCACCACCTCACCTACTGGACGGAGGCTCAATGCATCGGTAACTATGTTGACCTTCCTCAAATGGTACTGTATATCGAACTGGTAATATTTCACAAACTCCAGCCACCTGCGCTGACGCATGTTCAACTCCCGCTGAGTGAACAAGTATTGCAGTGACTTGTGGTTTTTGAACAGGAAAATTTTTCCCCCTAACAAGTAGTGTCTCCAAATCAGTAGGGCAAACACGACTGCTGCTAGCTCCAAGTCATGGGTGGGGTAATTCCTATCGTGAGGCTTAAGCTTACGGGAGGCATAAGCTATAGACTGGTCCTCCTACTGAATTACTTTACCAAGTCCCTGTAGAGAAACGTCTGTGTATACTAGGTACTCCACTCCTAGTTTGGGTAAGGCAAGAACCGGCGCCAAAGTCAACTTATCCTTTAGCTCATCGAAAGCTAACTGACAAGCATCATCCCAAATGAACTTCACCCCTTTGCAAGTCAAATTTGTCAATGGGCCCACAATCTTCGAGAACCCTCAGATGAACCTCCATAAATATCCGACTAACCCCAAGAAGCTACGCACCTCCGTCGGTGTCGTGGGTTATCCCCACTCCCTTACTGCCGACACCTTTCCCGGGTCCACTGATATCCCCATCTCTGACACAACGTGCCCCAGTAACTGTACCTCTTGTAACCAGAATCTGCACTTTTCATACTTCACATACGGATGATGCTCTCGCAGAGTCTGAAGAACTCATCTCAAATGCTCATTATGCGCCTCCTTGGCCTGGGAATAAATCATAATGTCATCTATGAAGATAATGAAAAAATGATGCAAGAACTCTCTTAACACCCGATTCATTAAGTCCATGAATACGGTTAGAGTATTTGTCATCCCAAACGGCATGACTCGGAACTCGTAGGACCCATAACTCGTCAAGAAAGTAGTCTTCGACACGTCCTGATCCCTAATCCGTAGCTGATGATATCCCGATCTCAAATCTATCTTTGAGAAGAAGGAAGCTCCTCTCAACTGATAGAACAAGTCATCGATTCGGGGAAATGGATACTTATTACGTATCGTGACTTTGTTCAACTCATGGTAGTCCACACACAACCTCAACGAACTATCTCTCTTCTTTATAAACAACACAGGAGCACCTCAAGGCGAAGTACTCCTATGAATGAAGCCTTATCCCAATAGTTTCTCAATATGATCCCATAACTCCCTCATCTCAGCTGGAGCCATACGGTACGGTGCGCGAGCTATCGGTCGAGTGCTCGTCATCAAATCTATAATGAAATCTATCTCTCGGCTAGGCAGTAGTCCCGGTATATCCTAGAACACGTCAAAAAACTTACAAACTACAGGAATCAAATCAATAGGAATCTCTATCTCCTTAGAGGCCTCCTCCTCTATATAATATAACTGGGTGGATGATCCTCCCTCAAGACGAGGCATTGCTAACGGAAACATCTCCTCGCTTGAAATAGCAAAAATAATGGTCCTACTGAAATAGTCTATCATGGCTCTACAAGTAACAAGCCAATCCATGCCAATAATGGCGTCATGCTCGTGCATGTCAAAGACTAGCATATCTGTAGGCAAAATCAAACTCCCAATCTCTATACCTACTCCTCAACATATAAAGAAAATCAACGATCCATTACCCAGCGGTGAGTCTACACATGTCACTGTACTCTCTGTCGTATCTGACAACCCCGTGGCCCGTGCAAAACTAGTGGTTGTCAAATAAAATTTTTCCCATAGTACCATGAATAAAAAATGTACCCTCAATGGTGGGTGGTGCCAGCGGTACTGCTGCCTGGTGGACGTTATAAACAAGTTTATACTGTAACTGTCCCTGCTGAATCGGGGGTGCGGGCAAAGCTGGGACTGGTGCCACTACTAGTGAGGCGGGGGGAAATATGGGTCTTTGGGACTCCCTGCTGCTGGGGGAACTTGCCTTTGTCAGGGAAATCCTGTTTTCTATTGCCAGTCTTGCCACTAAAGTTACCTCCCCTCTGCCCTATTGGCCATTGTCACCCCTCCACTGGCCCTGTTGATGCCTTTGTTGAACCTGATGGCCCTCCTGTTGGCCCTAATGGCCCTGTTGATAATGAGGTTGGCCCCGCTGACCATGCTAACTGGACTGGTCCTACCTATAACCCCCACATCACTACCTAGAATCACTTGATCAAAATCACTTAGCAGGGTACCCTGAAGGACCTAACCCTGAGCTGATGGTACCCCGCTGGCACTACTACCTCTTTTCGACGCTGCTAGCTGGGCTCCCCTACTCATTTGCTCCCCTGCTAATGGAAGTGGTGGTTCTGTCAATGTAACAGGGCGGCGTTGAGTACATCATTGTAAGTACCCAACGACAGATTACCTATGAGGTGCTCACGAATCCTCCAAGTCAATCAATCCATGAACATCCGAATCTTCTTCCCTTCGGTAGGTGCCTCATCTGTCAAGATAGAAATTAGTCTCGTGAAATCCTCCTCATACTCTGTGACAGTCATACTTTTCTGCTTGAGATTAAACTGTTTTTTCCTCATCTCAGTCTGCACGGCAGAAAGAAAGTAATTGCGATCAAACCGCACCCAAAAGCTCTGAATCGTCATATTATCCCTCTCCTCCAAGGTGGTAGTGGACTCCCACCACTGTAAAGCTACCCCACTAGCTTGTAGGAAGCTAGTAACTGTCTCTAAATTTCTGTGTACTCGTACATGCGAAGATGCCTCTGGATGTCTTTATTCTATTCGCTCGCAATGACAATATCAGAACTACCCGAGAACTCTAGGGGATGTGCTCTCTGAAAGGCATCCCTAACCCTCTCCCATGTAGTGGGAAATTGAATCGAAACTGGAGCCACAGCTTGTACCGCTAAAGATGTATTTACCGCCTGAGCAACTATGGCGGCAACTTTAGCTACGTTCATTATTCCTTGAGCTGGAGCTGCTAGTTGCTTTAACTGGGCATTTATGTTCCTCGGGGCTCATCTCGGAGGCATCTGAAATGAGAAGGGATTTTATTAGTCCACAATTATTATTAAATCTCACATAGCTGAAGATGTAAACACATAAATAAGAGTACAACAGTCCTAAAGATAGGGCTTTATATCAAAGAATGCTAAGCGGAAAGCATAATAAGCCGTACAGATCTAAAACGACTCTAGAACCTGATTCTCTGATACCACCTGTGACACCCCGCCTAATTAAATATCGGGTGATCAGTCTTTTATTAAAATTAAAATAGAATGTTCGGTGGGTTTATTCTTAGCAACACTCTCGAAAATATTTAATATTATTAATCACCTAATAAATAATTAAGCTAAGTGTCAAAACATTTTTCCATTTAATTATACCCAATTAATCCATTAATAAATTTCCATTCTTTTAAGATATAATCTACTCACATTTCACAAGAATATAATAAATACTGGACATGAATCAAATACTGAAGTAAATCAGACTGGATAAAATATTTGAGTTTTAAGTCTAAAATCAACAAACCATAAAATCCGCAAGTGTAACTAAAATAAACTACTAACGTAAATTGAGTACGATCTATAATAAAACAAATGAGGATGGGCGAAACATGCCCTAAGAGAAAAGTTTGAAAAGGAACAGAAAGAACTGATAGAGGAGTCTAATGCAAGGACCTGCAACTCCCACAACCGCTGCATCTCGCTAAATGATTCACGCGTCTAAGTCTGGTAACCCTGCGGCTAGGCACCTGATAACTAATATATATATATATATATATATATATATATATATATATATATATATAGCAAAAGAGAAAAGGATAGAAAGAAACGGGTCAGAGCCCGATTTGTAAAAATATTTATTTTAGCAAGTATTTAAAACTACAATAATGAAATTATTATGTGAATGTTAGTTTTGAACTCTCACATGAGATTATCACCTCTCCACTATTGTGCATGCCTAATGTACGTCTATCCTAACCTTGTTATCCAAATTGTTCCCAACTAGCTCATAGACATATACTTCTAAATATATCTCAAAGGACTAACCCATATCGCCTATAAAATATGCTAATAAGATCATTTATTCCAATTAACTGTATATTACATTCACTGTTCTGATAGTAATTCTTTGATCCACTGAAATCACTTTACTTACCAACATTTATAAGTTTGCTAATTTCACACATTAGAATCATTCACACATATATATATATATATATATATATATATATATATATATATATATATATATATATATATACATATATAGTCACATTATCCCTATACATATATATATACAAATCCTACTCCCCTTGGTTAGGACCACTTGGCGCAATGAATACTCTGCTATTGTCTCCTAATGCATCTCTCACAGTGTAAAGGACATTTGGCTCGGTGTCTCTCACGAACCATAAATCTCATAGCAAAAATATTGGAGGCGAGCATACTCACCAGCCAAACGGGTCACACACATACCTACGCTCCCATTCAGCCGTCGAAACTATCCTACGTCTTAGATAGCACGCATCCAAGATCATATGCTATGGGTACAAGTCAAATATCCCCCCATTGGGTCTCCCAAGATAAGATTGTACACTAAGTGAAAACCTCCTCCCAATAGCAAGTAGCGTAGGTATGCTATACACACAATAATAATAATAATAATAATAATAATAATAATAATAATAATAATAATAATAATAATAGGCGCCCCCACGTCCTAGTAAAGTCCGGGTATTCACCCAACCCATACATACATTTCTACACATAGTGTACTTTCCATTATTACTTATAATGCAATTAATTCGATTATTCACTCTCTCGAAATTCCCACGGCTATATCATCTATCTAAATATTAAAGTGTTATCCTAGGAATATTTCTCAATAAATTCTGCACTGGACTACAAAACCACAACTGGTAGTTCTCCCTCACTCAAAATAATCGTGTAACTAAAGTTGGATTATACTGCGAATTTTCCAGATTTGGAACTGTCGTTCGAACTAAACCTGATGTCATTTGAATGACATCAGCATGTTGTTTAATCGACCATGCTTCTCGTTCGAACCAGACTCCATCTCGTTCGAACGGGATAGAGCTTTTCCCATTTTCGACCAGACCTGCTACTGATTCGTCCACACCAGATTTCCAGTCCTAAAACCTCTAAATTATTCAACCCAACCACCAAAGCAGCAGACCTAACTGATTCTCTAACATGTATAAAGGATTTCCTTTAACTTTGAAACATTAAATAACCATAAATCAATTCTAAAATCCAAATTCCCCAATTTAACAATTCAAAACCCTAGTTCATCAAATTTCTATACAAGAACATCAAAATCAATTTTCGTCCATCATAATTAATCATCAATTTAAGGTATCTAACCTATTTACATGAGGGGTTTGTCTTTATTACATACCATATTTTAATTAATGTCGTTAGTTCTCCAATTTCATCAAAATTTATGAATCATAAATGGGTATTGTATATCTATACTAACATGAACATGATTGTTGCGACAATTTTACAAGGATTAAACACTTGCCTCAATTTCGAAGGTCTGATCTCCTGGTGATGTTGATATAGGTGCATTCCTCGTCTCACGATCTACACTTTGGTGGGATTTTCGGTGTGTGTTCTTGAGTTAGGCACCAAGAACATTTATGGCTTCTTCTTCCTTCCTCTGTGCCTCTCTCATCTCTCTTATGTAGGTTTAGAACTGATAACTCCCCTATAACCCACGTAAATCCATATTTAATTTCCTAATTTTCGTCCATAATATTTCCCCAAAAATTCAAAGGACAAAAATACCCCTACGGGGTGCTGGTTAGGCCTAAAAACATCCCGGAGTCCAAATAAAATACCCAAGTATTCAGACTATCTCGACTCTTTCGGACTCAACGGTACACTCGAAATTACCATACGAGTTACGAAAAATTAATTTACTTCTTTAATCCATTAAATTAGTCCGACACGACTCACACGCGCATCCTGACTTAATATACCAAACTGTCGTATTTCTCACTCTCGACAATTTATAAAATTTCATAATTCCATATTACGTATTCACACAGTAATATTCCATAATTCTCATCAATAAGTATTAAGCCTTGGCACGCTAGTTAATATTTATTTTTAATTCGAATTAATTAGTAATTAATTTTCTCACATTTCTAATTTAATTAATCCAACAATAATAATTAATCCCATAATTATTTAACATAATAAAAATACGGGGTGTTACATGAGGCTGACAACCATTAGAAAATTAGAAAGGTGGTCGAAGAATGCCCAGGAAGCGAAGGAAATAGAGAGAGCTCTAGAATGAGAAGTCTGGAGAGAGATTAAGGCGGGGCGCGCGAATATGGTGAAGGGAACCAAAGTTTCTAGGTAAAAGCATTTTTAAACCCCCTAATGGTGGGGTTCAACTCTCAATGATCCCATCATTAGGGCACAACTTCCAATATAAGCGTATGCTGCAGCCATTACTGGGGGAGCACACCTAACTAGGGGTAGATAACATGTGCCACCAACTCGTACACATCAATACATCATTATCTAACAAGTTAGAGACGTACCTTCATCAGTGCAGATTGACATTTTTAGCCCTTAGTCCTCTATCTACATAAAAAACTAAGGGCTAGGGGTGATTAATACGCCATTACCTGACCTCGTCTGAGCCTGAGCTAGTCTCGGCTGAAGCCGACCTCACAGAGCATCCTTATGGGAGTTATCTCGAACAACTGATATAATCTGTCTCGGCCAGTACATATCGACGTGGCCTTAAGCCAACACAACAGGTATCTCATCTCTTTTAGCGACCCCCCTCGTCTGGATCATAAAGGCCTAGATCTTCTAGGCCGGCTTATTCTCTTCTCATCCTGATGATAGTCAGTCGAAACTACACTTGGAAACTATTGACACATGATTCAGTAATACCACAGTCATCTCGTACTCATCCAGGACGACACTTCAACCTCAGCAGGGCACTATTGACATCTACTAGAGTGCGTGGAATGAGGAACTCGTGGGAGAGTGCGCATGCGAAGCAAGACCCACATTATCCAAACCATTATGATAGCATCATCCACACATGTGGAGAATATCTTTTAATCATTACTTGCATGTACAAAGGATAGATGGCATCACAACATTGGGCATTGGATATTATGCATGACTACTGCATGATTGGGGTGCGTATGACATCACCCCATCCATATAAATAATTATCTTTTTTCTCATTGTAAAGGATCGATAATTATAAACCCTAGCTAAAACTCTGTCAAAATACTCAAAAGAGAGAGAAAGCTTGAGTGTTGTATTAGCAGGTCAATAACGCCCTTATTATAGTGAAAACCACCATTCACACTACACAGTGGATGTAGGCTCGGGCCAAACCACTTATATTTGGTGTCATATTCTCCTTCGCCTCATCTCCTTATACATTTTTATAGTTATTAATACTCCATTATTATGTTGATTTGAGCTTACTTATCATACTGACTTGGTGGTACCAATTTTGGTATCATCAGTATATATTCACATGATTCACGTATCCCATGATTCACATCACTTGTATATACCCCATACTTCCTTGTATATATTCACATCACTTTCACACGTATCTCCATGATATCTTCACTCGCACATGTCACCATGTTACTCTCACTTTGTATATATACCAATCTCACTTGTGTATATGCATGCTCGTATATATATATATATATATATATATATATATATATATATATGTATTGTCATGCTTTGTTCACTTGTACATACTCCATGCTTTGCTCACTTGTACAAACTCCGTGCTTCATACATACTTACTTGTTTACTTTTCTTATTTATTTAGCCCTTTTTTCCTATTCCACTCATGTGTATCCCCATGTACATCCCCATGTGTATTATCATGCTTAGTAGTTTTCCATATTCATCTCAACATACATAAAAATTTGCATAAAGATACTAATTA
Source organism: Sambucus nigra (assembly GCA_949130495.1). Lineage (NCBI taxonomy): Eukaryota > Viridiplantae > Streptophyta > Magnoliopsida > Dipsacales > Adoxaceae > Sambucus > Sambucus nigra. The sequence continues at coordinate 119,961,754 of OX422213.1, forward strand.
AAACTCATGCATTTTGCACACTACATCATGCGAACTACATATTAACCTTATATTTGTCCCATGCTAAGGAGTCACTTTGTGATGGATTGTCAGTTATGCAAGGTGTGGTTAACCTAAACAATATGACTCCCACCTTCTATTGGCTAAGTACCTTTAACATATATCAAATTGTTCTCCCCGTATTATACCGCTTCATCGAACTCACGATGGGAGGTATATAGCAGGGAACTTGTTAGCGTACATAAAGAATATCGAATTCTCTCTCACACATACTATACCCATAATGAATATCATGAGGCAATTAAAGTATACTCATGTATATCAAATGGCTTTTCCACACGTACCGATGAATGATTTCCTTATAGTCAAGACGTATATCGTAAAAGTTGTGCCAAAGGGGGGAACCTTTACATTAACCTCCCATTCATAAATATCATATACGAATTTTCCCTAAGACACTCCTACCTAGTTTGTCGATTCTAACATGAAACTTTGCCAAAATTTTGAGTCGTCTTACGTCACAAATTCATGATAATTTTCTCATTTTTGAAACATCACCCTATTCGTGAGTCTGGAAACAAGTTAACCGTGTCATGTATTGCATACCCCATCCTTTCCCAGACTTGTGTCATGTTCAAAAGTTCACTTGCACCCACAACGAAACATAATACAAGTGAAACTTAATAATAACAACTACACTAGGTAATTTTCTCTCCTCCTTGTTGTTTTTAAAAATACCAAAAATATTTCCTCCATTTTTCCAAAATACCAAAAATATTTCCTCCTTTTTTCTAAAACACCAAAAATATAATTTTTCAATAAAAACATTTTTTGTCCGTATTAGGTGTGTATGCACTCTTTGGCCCGTCTCTATATTGGATCGGATCAACTATCAAACCACCCCAGATTTCTACACCTCCACCATCCACTTCAACAGAAACCGAACGGTCTTATCGGAGATTCCTCATAGAGAACCCTGATCAGAACGCTAATGCCCAGCCAAATTTGATGGTTGTACTTCTTAACTTAGTCTAAAGATTAACAGTCTGCAAGTCTATGTCCAAAAAAATCAAAGAAATAAGGGTAAAATCTCATAAACACTTGAGATTTATGTTTCCTTTCCCTTTGTTGTGGGACTGCAAATTCCTGAGGTGATATGAGTTCCAAAAAAGTATCAGAAAGCTCCACATCCTCTACATATTCCTCCTATCCCACCACATGCTCACCTAACAATGTAAAATCTTTCTTAGCAAAGAGATAACTTGTCCATGTCTATCCCTATCAACCCAAAGGAAAAGGAACTGAATTAAGTCAACGAGGATCTCAAACTTCTCTTTAAGAAGTTTAACCATGCAAAGATCTTAGGGAACTACATGGATTACTCCCACATGTCCCCTTACTCGAAATCCAGACCGTGAGAGAAATTTAAAATGCTTGACATTAAGAAGTTTGGAGGTAATGAACCTCCCATTCTGCATCTTTGAAAGTGACATCATTGTATGAGTCTACTAGGGGCTATAGAGGAAATAATGGCTCGAATGTTCATACAGACACTCAAAGAAAGTGCCCTTCTTTGATTCATGTCACTTGACGAGTTTTGCATCCACAACTGAGAAGATGTAGCAAGGGAATTTATGAATCATTAAACATATAATTGAGAATCAAAAGTAACTCTTTGAGATATTGAATTGCTTAAGAAAAACTCTAGGGAATATGTCAATAGTTTCACCAGGAAGTGGAGAGAGAAAGTCGCCACCATAACCGACCACTCATCTGAGGAAGAGCGGGTTATCATTATGAAGAAGAATTTCCTTTCGCATATTGGGACCTCCCTGGGTAGCGAGTAGTAACCAAATTTTATATCCCTTTAGGAGGCTGGGGTTGAGATTGAAGAAAATACCAAAAGTCAAAAAGTTGAGTCCGAATTAAAGAAGCCGATGGGATAATTTACTCCCTATAAATATTATAAGCATACTACCTATGCTATCAAAAATATTTCCTCTCAGCCCCACCTCATGGAAACTAGAAGCCCCATCTACTACAAACTGAAAAGAATATACTGAACTCCATGATCCTCTCTCTAAGGTGTACCAAGCTCCCTTATCTCGTAACCTCATCAAACCCTTGGACCCCCATCCACTACCTAGCCAACCTTCTAAGAATTTTATACATGACCCCCGTTACCACTTCCACCAAATCACCTACCAATAAATTATATTACCTAAGAAATTTTATCCAAGACCTTACAGATAAAGGTGTCATTGATCCCCCTGAAATCCTAAGCCAAACACTGCCCAAAATCTTTTACCAACGCATTAAGTTGGGGTGAATTCCATCCTCACAATTAAAGACCCAAATTTTGACCCATCTACTGAAATTCGACCCATTAATAAGCCTACTTCACCCAATATCTCTCCCAAACATCTCAAAGTTTGCCCATCCTTCCAACTACAACCCGAGAATACTCCAAACCAAGCTTTTTCCCTCATGACAAGGATTTGTATTATTGTTCGAACTCGCTGAGAAATAGGGAGTATGGAGATGTTAGTTATACTGGAATAACTTATAAGTTTTAGGGTGAAATTATCGTCTGAAATAACTGATATGTCCAAAGTGAACCCTCGTACTCAAAGTCACTAACCTCAGCCTGTCTCACAACCGAGTTGTCAAGAAGCTCAAACTGCCATCAGAAAGGTCGTATCTTGCAAGGTCGACTCTCTACTGCCAACCTCGGCTCTGCAGCAGCCAAGGTCAGCAGCGGTTTATGGGAACAGGTTTGTCAAACATCCTACTCTACTTGAGCTGACGTTACATCTACATCTGCCTAACCTCGACTAGTCTTCCCGGCTGAGGTCATCATGGATATTGACAAGACAAAGCTACACTGTCGAACTTCACCAATCTCGTACTCATCCAGGACGAGGTAACATAAGTCAAGGACACATGTCTGAGAATATGCAAGCACATGCAAGGTTTCCAATGCGTGAGCAAATCAGTTATAATCGAATCACTCCCCTCATGTGGGAGAATATTATGGTCATCATTATCTACATGAGATCAGCCAGGTGTCATCATCATACTGGTTTGATCTTCATAAACATACTCATTGCATGCTTGGGGGGCACATTACACCCCCCAAGCACTACATATAGAGAGGTATTCCTCTACCTTGTAAAAGGTAGATAATTGCAACCCAAGCTAAAACTCTTTTGGTTTACACGAAACAGAGAGAAAGCTTGAGAGATTGTATCTATGGCCATTAGTGACTTCATCTAGTGAAATTACTCACGCACTCACAATGAACATAGGCATGATTGGCTGAAGCACTTATATACTAGTGTTCCTCCTCTTCTCCTCACCTCATTCTACTATATATTCACTCTTGTGCTGCCATTTTATCACTAGCTAGAGCTTGACAATAGCTTATCTGGTGGTGTTGTTTACAGCATCATCAATAACCTTTAAAGAAAGAAATTGCAAGAAAATCTGTGACATATACATGAAGGCCCAAAAGTGGGCGCATCAGTCTAACGATTGGTTTATGCCTCCCGAAGAATCAGTTTAGATGACAACATTTAAGTTTTATCATATGAATGCATTAAAAAGAAAAAGATATGCAAAGCTCCCAAATAATCACCACACTGAAACTGAAAGGGTACCTAGTCCCTTCCTTCTAGCACTTCTCCGTCGCATGGGAAGATTTTCATGATGAAGCGGTTAACGTTATAGAATGTATCGACATTTCTTGGAGAAATTTATTATCACTACGGGGTGGGAAAATTATTATGATCCTTCAAATGACTCAAATGGTGAGCCCAATATTGAAACTCTCAAATTTGAAATATTTTTTTAATACAAATTCACTTATACAAAAGGCCCAAAGGATGAGGTGAAACCATGACAATCTCCACTGACACTAAAAGCACTGAAAGCTCTGATAGTGACGAATCATTTGGCTTTAATGCGCTGGAAATGGATCTCTGCATGAACCGCACTGAAGTTGGACCTTTCCAACCTTCTACTGAGATCACCCCTGCTGATAAGCCTCTCTTCAACTAGCGAAGCGTTCCATTCAACCCAACCCTGCCTATCCAAAACCTTACTGTATATCTCTTGGAGAATGAACCCAAGTCTATTTTTCCTTTTCTAAATTATTGATCCAAGTGTAAACGAGGCTTCCTTTCATGAATTACTTAATGTTGTATTCCCTGAAAAATATTGCTAACTAAATAAAGTAAGATTTTGAGTTTCTTGAATACTCTTATATAAATTTCATTGACTCTAATCAAAAAATTGATAAAGATGATCTAATGAATGAAAAATTCTTAACCAATATCAATAATGAAAAAAATCAAGCAATATAAGTGCATTCAAACAAATAATGACGAGACTATTGTTATCAATATTAGTTCTACTATCACTTCGCATGAGATTAGGATATGTCCAGCCCTTAACGAGCATGAGCGGTCATAATTCGAAGATCTCCTTAAAGAATTTGTAGATGTATTCGTATGGTCTTATAGTGATATGCCTGGCATCAACCCAGAGATCATAAAACATGAGATTGCCACTTACCCATAATGCAAGTCTATCAAGCAGAATTTGAGAAATCTCCAGCCCAAATGGTCCCTCAAAGTAAAGGATGAAGTGGTCAAGTAATTAAGCATAGGTTTCATTCGTGGTATCAAGTATCCTAATTTTCTCGCCAATATTATCCCTGTGCTGAAATCAGGATGAAAACTATATATGTGCGTCGACTACTGAGATCTGAATAAAGCTTCTCTAAAGGATGATTAACTTTTGCCCAATATTGACATGGTCATCGATAATGTAGCCAATCATGCCCTCAAGTCATTCATCGATGATTTTATGGGGTATAACCAGATCAAGATGAATCTTGACCACCAAGAGAATACTGCTTTTACCACTCCATGGGGAATCTTTTGCTACATGGTTATGCCTTTTGGTCTTAAAAATATTGAGGCTACATATTAAAAGGGCGACTATGAACATCTATGTGATCTTATTCATAAATAGGTCAGGGTTTACCCCAACGATATGGTCATCAAGTCCAAGATGTAAGAAAGTCACATTATTGGCTTGAGGAAATTCTTTGAACAAATGCAATAATACCAGATGCATCTCAACCCGTAAAAATGTGTCTTCAGTGTCAAAAAAGGTAAACTCCTTGTCTTTATGGTCAGTGAAAGAGGGATCAAAGTAGACCCAACTAAACTCAAAGAAATCATCAAAATTCCACTCCCTCGAACTGAGAAAAAAGTTCATGGTTTCTTGGGCAAACTCCAGTACATCATCAAGTTCATCAGTCAACTCACTTCCATTTATGAACCCATCTTCAGGCTCCTCTAAAAGTATTCAACCAAAGTTTAAAATGAGGCAAGTCAAGAGGCCTTCAACAAAAATTAAGCAATACCTCGCCCAACTTTTGATACTCATGCCACCTCAATTTGTTCTCACACTTCTCTTGTTTCCTACTATCATTGATACTATGGATGGGGATATGTTATCCTAGTGAATCAACTAATAATTCATAGAGAGATACATTTACTATGCCAATCAAAAAATGGCAGGGTACAAGGTGAATTATACATCATTGGTACATGCGTGTGTAGCCCTAGTTTTGGTTACTCTAAAAGTTCATGCTTGCATTCCTCATCAAGTTGGTGTCTCAAATGGATCCCATTAAGTACTTACTAGAAAACTTTACCTTATCAATCCATAATGCCCATTGGCTACTGCTGCTACCCGAGTTCGAAATCACATATGTCACACAAAAGGTTATAAAAGGAAAAGATATCTCTAATTACGTAGCTAAAAATTCATGAAAGAAGCCAATGTATGGATTTCCAAATTCCCATACAAGGATATTCTCTGTACTTTTGATCAAGAGATCCGATGGCAAAGTTTCTTTGGCGTGGATGCTATTAAGAAGGGATACGGAATTGGGATACTCTTGATCGATCCTGATGGCTCGCACACTCCCGTCGCTATAAATCTATCATTCCCTTGCACCAAAACATGATAGAATATAAAGCATGAACTGTAAGCCTCAAACTTACCCTTGATAAAGGAATCTAATATCTCAATGTCTATGGAGACTCGACCCTCATCATAGGACAAGTCCTTCGAAAATGGAAACTCAAAAAAGAGAAGCTCCTACCTTTTCATGCTCACCTTGAAAAACTTACTTCTATATTCATGGATCTTAGCTTCCACTACCTCTCTTTCTCGATAAATAGTTTTATCTATGAATTAGTAACCTTAGCCTCCATAGTCGCAATGCCCAAGGGATTATCCCCTTTCAAGTTCAGAAAATAATCTATACCAACTCATTGTTATCACATCGTACTCGTCATAGTAGAAGAGTTAGACAAAGTTGATTAATGGTATTATAATATTATGTGCCTTCTCAAGCATGGTCGGTATCGCCAAGGGGCTGATAAAAAAGATCGCATGACCCTTCTCAAGCTTGTAGACTAGTACATTATCTACGATAAGAGCTATTCAAAAGTAACTTTGATGGTACCCATTTTCAATGCATAACAGGGGCTGACATTGAAGAAGTAATGTCAAAAATCCACATCGAGCAATGTGGGCCTCACAATAATCATCATACGCTTGCCAAGAGGATTGTTCGACAGTGATACTATTAGACCACTATGGTCCAAGACTGTGTTGCTTATGTCAGAAGATGCCTTAAATGCCAGTAATTTTTCAATCTCCAATATTTACCTCCTCGTGAGTTGTACAACATGGCCTTTTCTTGTCCCTTCTCGACTTGGGGGTATCGACATCATTAGGAAAGTCACTCCCAAAGCATCAAATAGGAATTAATTCACTCTTATCGTTGTTGACCATTTTACCAAATGGGTTGAAGTAAAGTCTTATGCTATGTTGAATGAAAAGAAAGTAGCAAAGTTCATCAGAAAGAATATCATTTACCAATATGGGGTTCCTTACGAGATGGTATCAGATAATGGTCTCCATTTATAAGCCTGTAAAATGAATAAATGCAGTGTGTGATACCGATTTAAATTAATTCGCAACTTTCCAAGAAAACCTTATTTAATTAGAGTCTATTTAAACCAAATCAATTCAGCCCCTAAACATGCAACTACGTGTGTGCGTGTGTCAACCCGTAAATAAATAAAGCATATGACATAAAATTTAGGAAAAATCCCCTCAGGGCAAAACGTTTTATTTCTAGAACTTTGAAGAATTCACAAGACCATTGACTTACATACAACCTGATAATCACCCACAAGTGCAACGCACGGTGTCAAACCTCCAAAGCAACGGCTTGAAATCAGCAGTGGTTCACATGCAGTTATACCACAAGGACCGCAACCCAAAAACTCTGTAGAGACTCCCTCCACAATAGCACGCAACTCTCCAGTTATAGAGTTCTCCCCACAAAGAATAAACAAAATTAACGCAGTGTTCTTCAACACCAAAACAATTCACTAAAGCATATGGGATTTTTGTGAATTGAAAACAAAAAAGGATTAAACCCTAAAAAAAGAAGTCAAAAGGATTCTGCACTTTCGTAGTTTTCTTTCTTTCAAAACGCCGGGACTTCTTAATGAAAACGAAACCATTTAATGAGGATTTATATAAAAACACGCCGCCTCGGTATACGAGCTCATTTGAACGAGAAAGAAATCTTGTGTGAACGAAGTACAGATGTCATTCAAATGAGGCGGCGCGTTTTTGTATAAATACTCATTAAATGGTTTCGTTTTCATTAAATCCCCCACATCTATTTAGGTTAGGAAATTACTTTTAGAGGCACTAGATTTTAGACAAGTTGATTCTCGTTTCCTTGCACATGATTCTTCTCTTGCCATATCATATAGATAATTGTGTTCGCATGTTTGTTATATGCTAGTTTTTGTTTCATGATATTTATGTTTGCTAGCATTGTAACATGTACTTTTTGTATAAATTTTTTGCTTTTGAAAAATACAAAAATAATTTATTTTGATAAAATTTTCAAAAAATCCAAAAAGAGTTTTATGGATGAACACTTAGGATGACCGAGTAACAACATTATTCCACTTTTCATGTGACTATTTGATAGTGTTTTGAGATAATATATCATGCCGTCTTTGTGCTTTACAATGTTTGGAGTCACTAAGATGGAATTAAGTGTTACTGCCTACATGTTTGACTCATGATTTCCTTTATTGCACACATGCACGAATTTATTTGATTATTGTGCTTGTCTTATCACATGTTGGTTGGGTGTTTTCACTTCAATACTGTCCTTAAAATTAACCAAGTATGATAATACTTCTTACAAAGTTGTGCATGTAAGAGACGTTTGTGCGTTTGTGTGCTTTATTTGAAAACAGTGAAGGGATACGAAAGATTATCATTTATCCTTTGCGATTAAGCCGTTGTTTAAATTGAACGTAAAAAAATTGAGGAATTTTATTATCCGGGGTCCCAAGAGGTTTAAAAGAGCCCGAAAAAATTTAAAGGCGATAAAAAGAAATTCATGCCAATTAGGTTTTTGCACCAATTCTCCAAAGTTTGAGAATTTAGTTTATACACCTCTAAAAGAAGATATTTTTTAGGGAGTTTGATTGGAGATTTTGAAACGGGTTTGCACGTCCTAAAAAATCTTGAAAAAGAGCTACATAGTTTTGGACGTTATTGGTGTGGAAATCACTTTGACTTTGATTTGTTGATTTGCATAAGACAATGCCATCTAAATTCAATAATTTTTACACCTAAGGACACTTTTGATGTTCATTCGTTAGGAGTACACATATGCATCGTGCACATATGATTGATTGAGTTTATTTACCTATCGAATGTGTTCGCACACATTCATTCCATTTTCATGACTTGGCTGTTTGAGTTTAAATCCATGGTGTGATTTTTTGTTTCTTATTTTTGCTTTGAAAAAATTTGGAAAATCAAAAATAGTTTGTGAAAGTTTTTAGGACATACCTTTGCATGCACGTAGTTTGGTCCATGTTTGCTATGCATTTTATCGTGACACTCCACGTTTTGATTTTTTCTTATTATCTGTCTATTTGGAGACATCATAAAAAGGGGGAGAAATAATTATCATGTTATGGGGGAGTTTTTACATTATGCGGGAGATTTGATTTTTAATGATTTATTTTTATATCATTTCAAACTCGATGCATCACGAAGGTTTTTGTTTTATCTCATGTGTGTAGGTACAAAATTGAAGATTAATATATTGCACACCCTGATGGGAAAAGCTTTGAGAGTTTTGATGTTGAAGAAAAATTTTAGAACTTGCAAATTTTACCTTTTCAGTTTTGGGATTCATTGGAGGGTAGATTTATATAGGCATTTTGGTATTTGATAATTCGGATGTTTTTATGTATGTACCGGCATAGACATAGGGGGAGATTCGTAAGGACATAATTTTATAAATGTCCATCACAATTAATTATGTCGTATACCGCTACAAGTCGTCAAAGAATTGAGAAGATTGTATCTACAAAAGACGGATCCGAATTACAAGTTGTCTTCAACATTCAAGCCTAACAATATGACATTTGGTAAGATAATGTTTAAAGTGTCATTTATATTTCATATTAAGAGTGTTGGGTTACTTTTTTTAAAAGAGTTTTAATAAGCTTTTATATAAAAATGTTTTTATAAATGTTTTTTATAAAAAGGTTTCATTTCTATTTTAGAAAAATATGTTTTGAAAAGGTTTGAGAAAATTTCTAAGGCAGTAAACGTACTTGGGTTTCGACGCCAAGGTCGTTCAAACGAGATCACCATCTCGTTCGAGCGACATATGGATGTCGCGCGATGTCATTTGAACGACATATGTACTTCATTCGCGTGAGATTGCTTTCTCGTTCGAACGAGCTTGTATACCGAGGCGACGCATTTTTATATAAATACTCATTAAATGGTTTCGTTTTCATTATAAAAATCACTTTTATAAACGTGTAAACGCCGTGTGGGGGATTTAGGAACCAAGGGAACACTAGACATAAACTTCCTAGGACTTTTTCCAAGATCAAAGCAAAAAAGCCCAATGGGACCTTTCTTACCACAATATGAACATGTGTAAACGGGTGGAACGACACCTATGGCTTGACCTTGTCTGACGTCCTTAGGAATGGTTGACCCTCTAAAACAAATCATGGTTTTGGCTTTAGCACTAGAAGCATGAGAAGAAGATGAGCCATTACCATCACTATCAAACCTACTCGAGTCTGTCAAATCATTTTTTAACTTCAAAATTTTTTACTCAAGCAAAGAATTAGACTCTTCCTAAGACAGGGATTTCTTTTTAAAATTTTCAATAATTTCTAAAAGGGTATCTCTCTCCCCTTCAATTAAAGCAAACTTTTCCCTAAGAGTCTCTTCACGTACCACAAACTCATTGATTAAAATATTTTTGAAATCTTTGGCACAAGCACAAATCATTGAATTTTTAAGGTCCTCTAATTCTTTTTCTAAAAATAGGACCCTATCATCACTTTCCTTCTTCAACAATTTTAAAGCAACAAAGCCATGGTCCAAGGAAACAAGTTTCTCACGATCAAAATCTCTTTGATTTTGAGCCGTTTGCAAAAGATCCATCGCGGATTTAAAACGGGAATTTTCTTTTTTCCAAAACTTCAATTCTTCTTGTAAACGAAAAATTCAAACTATTTAAATCATTAAAACTTTAACTCGTGTCAATAGGAGGGGGCATCAAAGTAGACAAGTGTTCCATAAAAAAATTGCGATTTTTCACAGACTGATTTTTCAAAAAAAATCAATATCACAAAAAATTTGCTGAAAATAGGAATACGCGATAAATTAGCGCAACCTGCTCTGATGCCAATTTGACGAAGTGAGAAGTCAAATTGTATCAAAGAAATAAATCCTTGAAAAATCAGGATCACGCGATAAATTAGTGTATTTCTCTCTGATACCAATTTGTAAAATGAATAAATGCGGTGTGTGATACCGATTTAAATTAATTCGCAAGTTTCCAAGTAAACCTTATTTAATTAGAGTACATTTAAACCAAATCAATTTAGCCCCCAAACATGCAACTACATGTGTGCATGTGTCAACCCATAAATAAATAAAGCATGTGACACAAAATTCCGGAAAAATCCCCGCAGGGCAAAACCTTTTATTTTTAGAACTTTGAAGAATTCACAAGACCATTGACTTATATACAACCTGGTAATCGCCCACAAGTGTAACGCACAGTGTCTTCGTCAAACCTCCAAAGCAACGGCTATAAATCAGCAGTGGTTCACACACAGCTATACCACAAGGACCGCAGCCCAAAAACTTCATAGTGACTCCCTCCACAGTAGCACGCAACTCTCCAGTTGAAGAGTTCTCCCCACAAAGAATAAACAAAAACAGCGTAGTGTTCTTCAACACCAAAATAATTCACTAAAACATATGGAATTTTTGTGAATTGAAAACAAAAAAGGATTAAACCCTAAAAGAAGAAGTCAAAAGAATTCCGCACTTTCGCAGTTTTCTGTCTTTCAAAATGTTGGGACTTCCAAATGAAAATGAAACCATTTAATGAGTATTTATACAAAAATGCGCTGCCTCGGTATACGAGCTCATTCGAACGAGAAAGCAATCTCGCACGAATGAAGTACAGATGTCGTTCAAACAGCATCGCGCGACATCTATATGTCGCTCGAACGAGATGGTGATCTCATTTGAATGACCTTGGCGTCGAAACCCATGTACGCTTATTGCCTTCGAAATTTTCTCAAACCTTTTCAAAACATATTTTTCTAAAACAGTAATGAAACCTTTTTATAAAAACATTTTTATATAAAATCTTTTTAAAACTCTTTTAAAAAAAGTATCCCAACACTCTTAATATGAAATGTAAATGAAACTTTAAACATTATCTTACCAAATGTCATATTGTTGGGCTGAATGTTGAAGACAACTTGTAATTCGGATATGTCTTTTGTAGATACAATCTTCTCAATTCTTCGACGACTTGTAGAGGTATACGACATAATTAATTATGACGGACATTTATAAAATTATATCCTTACAAAGTCGAAGTCATTGAAGTGGTCGAAGAATGTGGAATTTAGAAACACAAATCTTCTCTTTATCGATCGTAAATCAATGAGGTTGTTGAAGCTGTTAATAAAGTATTCAAATCCATAATCAACAAGATGACAGAGAGTTGCAAGGATTGGGATGATCAAACCGCTTATCGCCTTAAGGCTATCGCACATCCATGATCACCGGGGCTACCCCTATTGATCTTGAAATACCATCATTGTGGGTCATGCTTGAGAGTCATGTCGAAGAAGTTGATTGGAAAAACAATTGTTATGACGAGCTCGCAGTCCTGGATGAAAAGATCCTGAAAGCTTTATATCACATACAAGGGTATAATCATTGCATTGCTTAATCAATCAACATAAAAGTTAAAGAATGTATCATGTGAGAAGGCAACCTCGCTCTCAAAGAAATTATAGAACCCATATGGTTAGAGTGGACCATATCTGGTGAAGAAAATTATATCAAATGGAGTTGATATGCTCATAGACCAGAGAAGAACGTACATTTAATCAACTTAAATCGTCTTAAGAAATTTTACCCTCGAGTTGACTCTCTTCGCGCAATGAATTTCTCACTTCCATTCTATTCTAAATAAATAAAAAATATTCTTTCCTCCCTTAACAAGAACTATGTGGGACCTGATCCTTTCAAAATACCTTTCAAAACTTAAAAAAAAAATTCTTTGAGAGTTAGCGCAGTATTACTTTGCAATGAAGTAACCTTTGATTATTGAATTCTAATCGATGTGAATAAAGGGGGACCAGTTTAAACTTTTCAACTTAGACTGATTAATTATTACCTAATAATCAAATTAAGTCCTTAATCCTCTATTTAACCTAAGTTAAATGACAAGATTATTATACCAATTATTTATGTGGGTTTTTAATTAGCAATCCTAGAATATTTCAAATATGATGCATGTTACTACTAAGCAAGATATTAAAGGCAATAAAATGAGCTGAGGATTTTTTTTTACATGGTAGAACTCCCTTCCCCTAGAAGAAACATCCACGAAACCCTCTACGGTCAACCTAAAGACCGCTAGATAAAATAAAGTAAAATGAGTTTACAAGTATAGAAATTGAATCAAAAGAAATAATCCTAAACAGTGATACCTCTGCAGTTGTTTGATAGTTCTTGAACAGTCCTCGCTTTCCTACTTGTTCCCTTCACTGTCTTTGAAGTTACCTCTTGGATATACCTCACAACCACTAGGTGTTGTCCTAATTGATCTAGTGATTTATGTGAGTTCCAAGTGCGCTTAATGTTACAGACCAAATGCTCATACAACAATAAGATTTTACAAGTATCTTAAATTCTAAGTAAGTGTATGGTGATTATGATATAAAAATGTTTTTGAACACTCTTTAACCTACTATCCAATATAAAGACAGTATGTATATTTGAGTCCAAAAATCACTTTTCCAAGACAGCCAAGTCTAAAATAGCTTAGCCTTAAAAAAGTCAACTATAAAAAATAAGATCTATAAACACTAAATCAGTCAACATTGTTACAACAATATAATTATTCTAATCTGGAAAAATATCTTAAACTGGAAAAGTTAAACCCAACACTAGTATAAAGCAACACAGTTCTTGATAGACAAAAATAACAAACAGGTGTATACAGAGTAGTCAGTACCGGAATATCAAGCCAAACAAATGTATATCAGTTACAAGAAATGGATCAATAAAAATTATATCTAAACAAACTCAAATACATAAAGTAAAAGATACATAATAGCATGATATAGGGAAAATCTATAACCAACCTTGTAGAAAATATTTTTTTTCAAAAAGAAAATTTTTCGCACAGTAATGTACAAAGATGTGTGTAGCGAGAAAGGGAAGAAGGATGTATGTATTTTAGGCACTATTTCCTATCTCTCTCTTTTTTTCTCTCTAAGGTAGTGTTCTTTCTATATATATATACTGTTGTTTTCTATCGAAAAAAAAAAGATGGGAAGTCGATTTTACAGGTTGATGAAATCACTACACCAAAAATGCTAATCTGTGTAATACCCCGTACTTTTATGGATATTTATTTATGGAATTAATTAAATTAAATGTGTATTAATTGAGAATTAATCCGGATAAAATACAAATGAGATGTGGGTTGGTATTTGACTATAATGTGTACATATGACGTTATATGAATATTGAAAATATTGAATTTGTCGAGATAGAAATACGGCAATTTGGGAAATTTTGTTGGGACGCGCGTGACAGTCGCGTCGGGAATGTAATTATTTAAATTAAAAAGTGAATTTTATTTTTATCAACCATATGGTCATTTTGAGTGCGCTAACGTGTCCAGCAGGGTCGAAATAGTCAGAAAATACTAGTCGGGGGTTTAATTTGGGTCCCGGGGCATTTTTTAGCCACACCGGCAACTTAAAAGGGTATTTTGGTAATTTTGGAATTTTAGAAATTTTGACCAACGAATTTTGGGAGTTTAAATTAGGGAATTTCATAACCCACTAACCCATTACCAACAATTAACTGAGTTGAGGGCAACGGGAGTTTTAGGAGAGGTTAGGAGAAGTTCCCAAAAGAGAAAAACAACCTCCATCTTCAACCTTCAACCTTGGGAGAAAAAGGGGAGAGCAACCTTCATCAATTCAACACCAAATTCAGAGAAAAATCCAAGGCAAGTGGTTTAATTACGTTAATTTCAAGCAAATGTTTCCTCCATGCTTAGAAATTCATATAATCGCATTGTTTTGGGAGATTTTTAAAAACCGATGAATTTGAGGATTAAAACTATAAACCATGTTAGGATTTGCATGTAGACATATTCTAGATGAATTATGAATTCATACTATAGCCCTTGATAATTCAAAAAACAGATTTAAGAAGAGGATTATTGTTGATTTTGAAAGAAATAGAAAACTAGGGTTCTTGATGATATTTTGATCTAAATAAGGCCTTTGGGTGATGATTAATTAGTTTTAGAACGTTAACAATGTTGTAGGATGATTATTTGATGATATTATAACGTTAGAATGAAGTTTCATGCATTGTAATGGATTTTTTTGGCGATTTGAGGACTGCAAAACGAAGCAGTCTGTAACTTATCTAGTGCAATCGATCGATCGACATTCATCAGTCGATCGATCGACCACCATCGATCGATCGAAGTTCAAGGTCGATCGATCGACCTTCCCAGAATGAGTAATATTTTCCCTAGTTAAATTTTAATGATGTTAACCCTTAGAAAATTATTAATGGAGATTTTATGAATATCCTTAGACTTAAGGAAGACCAGTAGGTTTGGTTATAAAATTTGGACCGGAGTTAGAATTTAATTTGAGGAATTATTATGAAATCTAATAAAATTCGATGAGTGAGATAATATTAGGGTTAAAAGAGTAAATTCGAATAATTTGATGAAATGAGGTTTGGGGCAGAAGTAAGGATCTTAAGAATAATGAAAATTGTGGATTAGGACGTGAGTGACTAATTACGATGTGAGAGTAATTGACGATTTAAATGTTAGTATTAACCGGGGATATGTGAATTGCGTAACATTATAAGTTGGTATAAGAATGAGAAGTATACCACAAGTAAATTATGGTAATTACTAAGATGTGTGCATGCTTAGTATATGTATATGATTTTATGTGTATGACATACCTACCATACTTGCTATCACGGGAGGTTTACGTTCGCTTAGGGCCATCTAATCTTTGTGTGCCCGGATTTAGATTGGTACCTCGAGGACATAGGTCAGAGAAGGACTTATTGGGAAGTTAATAAGACTGCTGATCGTGGGAGCGTAGGTATGTGCGTGACCCATGTGATGTGACTGTGTTCGCCTCCATTGTTTGTGATTGTTGTTATCTGAGAACGATTCCTGAGAGATTCAGAATGCGTGATCCTTATGTACGTGATGTACCGGGATGGATAGAAGAGTATGTGTGCACCGCAGCTTAGCCTCGGGGTGCTTGTATTGTATATTTACGATGTGAATAATATACGGTTAAATGAAAAGGAATTGTTATGTTTAATTGCAAGTATAATTGTAGTAACGTCTTGATAAAGATAAAAAGGGAAAACCTGTTGTGAATTGTTATGCTAATAATTGAGAATCCGAGTTTAAGTAAAGCTATCTATTTAATTGATAACATTGGGAATTCATATTGTGAATCGAGTAGTTGGGTTAGAACTTATGTCGGTGTAGTTAGATATAAATACCACTTAGATGGGTACTGTACGTTAGGAGTGCACAATTAGTCGAGAGGTGAGTATCTCATGTGAGAGCACGTCCTAACATGTATTTTGCATTCATTGTTTTAATGTTATTAAAGCACTTGTTGTTTTTAAAATATTCTCCACATTCGGGCTCTGACCCGTTTGCTTTCAAATCTACTTTTTGTAAAAACCTTTTTAGGTGCCCAGCCA
The DNA here is from genome assembly GCA_949130495.1 of Sambucus nigra. Lineage (NCBI taxonomy): Eukaryota > Viridiplantae > Streptophyta > Magnoliopsida > Dipsacales > Adoxaceae > Sambucus > Sambucus nigra. Next base: position 119,978,233 of record OX422213.1, read on the forward strand.
CAAGAACACCATGTATAGGATTTCCATTCAGGTGACGAGCTATAGCTGTTGTGGAAGTTACAGGGCCTTGATATTAGACGCCTCATTTTTTAGTCTTGACTCCATATTCAGTTTCATCATTTGTAGGGCATGTCGCCCATTTCTATTTAGAGACATTTCAAAATTCAGTTATTCAGATTTTTGGCATGTAATTAATTCAGGATACACTGTTTTAATTTATTTCAGTTTATGGGATTGTTGTGAGGAGTTTTCCTCCGGACTTATTATTATTTGTTGGTTACTTTATTGAGACTTTATGGTGTATGGTGATGTTATTCTTTTACATTTCATTTATCGCATGTTAATCATATTTAATTTAAAATTTGACAACTTACTTTTTAAATACTAGGTGGTTAGTAATCATTAAATGTTTTCGACAGTGATGCTATTAACTGAACCAACTTGGCATTTTGAAATAATTTAATAAAGGAGTAGCTACCCGGTATTTAATTAGTCGGGGTGTCACAGGTGGTATCAGAGCATCAGGTTCTAGTGTCCTTTAGGATCTGTATGGCTTATTATGCTTCCAGCGTAACTTTCTTTGATATAGAGCCCTATGCTTAGGATTGTTGATATCTTTGGTGAGATTTCGTTCTCCTGCTTCGATATATATGGTAGTGAATCTTATTTGCAATCATGTGTGTTCGTGTGCCAAACGATGTAGTACGTCAGGTGAAGACAGTTGGACGAACAGCAGGAGGCAAGGATCAGTTGAGATTAATAAATTAATTAAGGGAAGACCGTAGTCGAGGTCACCCATATCAGGGTACGGAAGTCCTGGATGGTCCAGACGGCCAAGGCGCGACTTGTGACTTCCAAGCACAACAATAGTTGAAGGTAGGGTCAAATTAGACACATCCAACAAGGTTGAAATGGGAGAGAAGGAGTTAGGTGTAACATTGAAGAGAACCAGCAGTAGCAATACTCAAAAGGTGAAGACGGCATGTGCTAGCCAAACGAACGCAATGTATCCGAAGGCTTGGACTTGTGTCGGAGTATGGCCAATCGAGAGTGAAAATTTGAGGAAAATTCTTCTTGTCTCGTGAGAGCGGAGTTTCAATGGGGAGAAACAATCACCACACTTATAAGTGGAATGTGACGTCGAGAGAAGGCGTACACGAATGGTTTGACCATAAGTTCCTTGATCAGATGTTTAGGATGAAAACCGAATATCGTTCGGAACTCACACGAGAGGTCCGGACAGAGGTCACTTTGTGAGAAGAAATAAAATTATTTAGTGAACCCTACACCGGGTGAAGTAGGTGAAATGGAGAAGGGGATATTAAAGGGAGAATTTACATAGAAGAATTGCTAGTCCTTCTGGCAGAATTCTGCTTGGACGGTTAAAGCAACTGGTATTATCGCATAGTGTTAATTTGGAGGTAAATGTTCCCTTGGGTAGGGAGATACAAAAATCGAAGAATTTTTATAAAATAAGACTGGGAAAATGGTGTTAGAGAAACACCACAAGGAGGAAGACCCAACGGAGAAACCGTTAAAATAATTCGATAGCGGAATTACTACCGAGCGATGGTAATTTCGGTGAGAGATGTAGAAATTAGTAGCGTGTTCCTTAGGGCCGTCAAAACTAAGGGAACAACGGAGATAGTCGTCTGAGTCGAGACTACCAACGTCCGAGAGATGGACCACCTTAACATGAATTGTGAGACAAAAGATAAGTGGAGTATGTGTAGAGGTATTTCTGTGGGGAGTGAAACCCGTGCGTTATAAAAAATTTCCCGATACAAGAGTAGGGATCAAGGTATTGTGCCTGGCGAGGGAAACAGTTATTGAAATATCCGATTTGGGACAGACTTGTGTGGTAAGTCCAGGAACCATTTGAGCAGCCGGGACGATTATTAGGATAGAAGTATGAGTTATATCCTCGGATGAGGATGCATGTTATTTGTGGCATGAATGAGTTACTACATTTGTTACAATGGTATTTTCACTTGAAAGTCGAGTTTAGTGAGTATATCAGTAAGTTTATTATATATAAGAACATTTTCCCTGATAGTGTGGGGGTTACTTTTATTGTCATCCGCGGAGGATGAATGGGTATATTAATAGCGGTTTATGCTTTATCGGAATTACTCGTTTTAGTGATGTGTTATACGAGTATGATATGATCTTAATTATTGTTTTATATATATGATTATACCGATAGTGTGCTGGTATTGCAAGTTTATTGGGATTACTACATCGGAGTAGCATGTTTTGTTCTAGCGAGGCCCCATCTGTTAGAGGGCCGGGCTCGCAATTGTACTTTCGTGCATATATGTATATATATATATATATATATATATATATATATGTTGTGATTTCAAAGTATAATGGTCTCGGATATTTAATCCCAGTATGCGTAGGGATTTCATTATTATGAGTCGTATGTAATTGATTTACTAGTCAACAAATAGTTAGTTGGTTTTATAATTAACGATAGAGAGGTCGTAACAAAAATAGTGAATTGTTTTATCACCCATTAGAGATTTGGAAGTTTATACTCATAGTTGTGTGTCTGGGGACGGGAATTTGAGGGTCTCAAATATCTCACATGTTGTATATGAAATGTGATTTCCATCACTGTAAAGAGAAAAGTGTCTTTCAGAAGGAGTTCTTTATTTATGTATAATTGCAAACTGAGATGAAACTTTGTTGTTAAAAGACGGGAGTATAGAGGTACATATTATGGACAGGGCTTAACGGATTCCGATGGCCAACAATCTTAGGTAGTAGTGTATCGGGGGGGTTCCTTATTTGGATTTCGCTTTGCGAGACACCCCACGCATGAAACTTAGCGTAAGGTTGGTAGTAAGGAAATGTGTGGCCCTTCGTTCATGATTTGGATACCTCTATCGTTATGGGAGTACGTAGTTATAACGGGAAGTTTCAAGGAGTAAATTATGATGTACGGCCATTAGAGCCAGTTGTTAGTAAATTACGATATAAGTACTAATAATGTTGGTTTTGTCACGGCGTGTTGAAGGACGCATTGAGGATAAGGAGGATTTAGGATTTCTAATTCAGAAGCGTTTGAGAACGCCCAAGTGGTATAGCACCGTTGTATTTACAGTGACAATAAAGAGTTTGGGATTTGTATGAAACGTATATAATGTTTAAAAAAAACCGTATGGTTGGGTTATAAGGGGCGTAGACATCTTTATTTGCTAAAGTGTAAATCAAAGGAAGAGGGAACATAGACGGGTGAGATTATTACTTATGAGATTGAACGTCATAAGAAAAGGTGTAAGTGAATATCATGTGTAGTAAGTGTAGCACGTTCAAACTTGGAAAAAGGGGAGTAGAAAGCCATTTAATAAAGGGATATCTCTTGAGAAGGCGAATAAATTATTATGAAAAATTTGGAGTAGAGTTCCAATCAATCAAATGTTGAGGGTGACTCAAGAGTAAATAGAATGAGGATGTCAATCAGGTATAAAGTCCAGATATGCACAAAGTGGTGAAAAGTGTAAAGGTCCAAATTTTGGTATTCGTCGGGAGAATAAGATCATTATCATTTAACGGGGAAAAAAAATTATGTGAATATCGACATTGAAATAGGTAGAGTAAGTAGTAGAACAGTTGGGGTCAGATGAGCAACCAAATAATTTTGTATCAAGACGACGATTCCAAGAATGGGAGGGTCAAGTTGGAGAATTTTCTTGAGAGGTATCCAACTTATTGATAAGTAATGAGTTCCTTCGATTATGTGGGACATGTTGTCCAGAAGGAGAGAAATTGTTATATACTTGGGGTAATTTACACTATTAGATGGTGAACACGTCGGTCCGTGGTTCGACGTAGTATTATTTAGAACTGGGATGAAATCCCCGAAATCCACATTCAGGTGGGGTGACAATAAGTAGTGGGAAATAACGATTCAAACTGAGGGTTGTATCACCTATAAACCGAGGTGCAGGCGCAAGGTGACTAACGACTGATGGATTGTATGAAAGAAATTTTGGATTCATTGCGATATTTTCAATTACAAATCGGGTATAACTAGTGAGGTATGTTGTAGTCATGAGGAGGAGATATTACCTAATGGTAGAGTTGGGGGAAAAGCACTCGTATCTATTTATGGTGGATAAGGTGCTTACAAACGTTTGTGTGACACCAACAGGTTGAAGTGGTTTTCCCTTGTGTAAAAGTCACAACGTCGGGATATTTCAAGGAATGGACAAGCGTAGTCAGATATGTTATTGATTCATCCCAGGATGGGAGTTTGGTGTTTTAATAAACGCGGGAGTTAGTAGTGAGGTGCGGACTCACAATACTAATAAAGAGAATGCGTCTAATGATGTATAGCCTATTTTTATTCGAATGTTGTTTAATAAGAGCACAACATGAGGTGCATTTATCGAAGATTATTCTGATAAGGTATCAAGTATGTTAAATAAGCTTATTGTGAAGCGAGGGTTTTAGTGATTTGGGCTTTTCTTTATAATTTTTTTGGATATTGGAGGATACCAAATATTTCCAGGTGTGCCTTACTTATCCGAATTTCGGGACGAAATTCTGTTATTAGGGGGGAGTATGTAATACCCCGTACTTTTATGGATATTTATTTATGGGATTAATTAAATTAAATGTGTATTAATTGAGAATTAATCCGGATAAAATACTAACGAGATGTGGGTTGGTATTTGACTATAATGTGTACATATGACGTTATATGAATATTGAAAATATTGAATTTGTCGTGAGATAAATATACGGCAATTTGGGAAATTTTGTTGGGACGCGCGTGACAGTCGCGTCGGGAATGTAATTATTTAAATTAAAAAGTGAATTTTATTTTTATCAACCATATGGTCATTTTAAGTGCGCTAACGTGTCCAGCAGGGTCAAAATAGTCAGAAAATACTAGTCGGGGGTTTAATTTGGGTCCCGGGGCATTTTTTAGCCACACCGGCAACTTAAAAGGGTATTTTGGTAATTTTGGAATTTTAGAAATTTTGACCAACAAATTTTGGGAGTTTAAATTAGGGAATTTCATAACCCACTAACCCATTACCAACAATTAACTGAGTTGAGGGCAACGGGAGTTTTAGGAGAGGTTAGGAGAAGTTCCCAAAAGAGAAAAACAACCTCCATCTTCAACCTTGGGAGAAAAAGGGGAGAGCAACCTTCATCAATTCAACACCAAATTCAGAGAAAAATCCAAGGCAAGTGGTTTAATTACGTTAATTTCAAGCGAATGTTTCCTCCATGCTTAGAAATTCATATAATCGCATTGTTTTGGGAGATTTATAAAAACCCATGAATTTGAGGATTAAAACTATAAACCATGTTAGGATTTGCATGTAGACATATTCTGGATGAATTATGAATTCATACTATAGCCCTTGATAATTCAAAAAACGGATTTAAGAAGAGGATTATTGTTGATTTTGAAAGAAATAGAAAACTAGGGTTCTTGATGATATTTTGATCTAAATAAGGCCTTTGGGTGATGATTAATTAGTTTTAGAACGTTAACAATGTTGTAGGATGATTATTTGATGATATTATAACGTTAGAATGAAGTTTCATGCATTGTAATGGATTTTTCTGGCGATTTGAGGACTGCAAAACGAAGCAGTCTGTAACTTATCTGGTGCAATCGATCGATCGACATTCATCAGTCGATCGATCGACCACCATCGATCGATCGACCTTCCCAGAATGAGTAATATTTTCCCTAGTTAAATTTTAATGATGTTAACCCTTAGAAAATTATTAATGGAGATTTTATGAATATCCTTAGACTTAAGGAAGACCAGTAGGTTTGGTTATAAAATTTGGACCGGAGTTAGAATTTAATTTGAGGAATTATTATGAAATCTAATAAAATTCGATGAGTGAGATAATATTAGGGTTAAAAGAGTAAATTCGAATAATTTGATGAAATGAGGTTTGGGGCAGAAGTAAGGATCTTAAGAATAATGAAAATTGTGGATTAGGACGTGAGTGACTAATTTCGATGTGAGAGTAATTGACGATTTAAATGTTAGTATTAACCGGGGATATGTGAATTGCGTAACATTATAAGTTGGTATAAGAATGAGAAGTATACCACAAGTAAATTATGGTAATTACTAAGATGTGTGCATGCTTAGTATATGTATATGATTTTATGTGTATGACATACCTACCATACTTGCTATCACGGGAGGTTTATGTTCGCTTAGGTCCATCTAATCTTTGTGTGCCCGGATTTAGATTGGTACCTCGAGGACATAGGTCAGAGAAGGACTTATTGGGAAGTTAATAAGACTGCTGATCGTGGGAGCGTAGGTATGTGCGTGACCCATGTGATGTGACTGTGTTCGCCTCCATTGTTTGTGATTGTTGTTATCTGAGAACGATTCCTGAGAGATTCGGAATGCGTGATCCTTATGTACGTGATGTACCGGGATGGATAAAAGAGTATGTGTGCACCGTAGCTTAGCCTCGGGGTGCTTGTATTGTATATTTACGATGTGAATAATATACGGTTAAATGAAAGTAATTGTTATGTTTAATTGAAAGTATAATTGTAGTAGCGTCTTGATAAAGATAAAAAGGGAAAACCTGTTGTGAATTGTTATGCTAATAATTGAGAATCCGAGTTTAAGTAAAGTTATCTATTTAAGTGATAACATTGGGAATTAATATTGTGAATCGAGTAGTTGGGTTAGAACTTATGTCGGTGTAGTTAGATATAAATACCACTTAGATGGGTACTGTACGTTACGAGTGCACAATTAGTCGAGAGGTGAGTATCTCATGTGAGAGCACGTCCTAACATGTATTTTGCATTCATTGTTTTAATGTTATTAAAGCACTTGCTGTTTTTAAAATATTCTCCACATTAGGGCTCTGACCCGTTTGCTTTCAAATCTACTTTTTGTAAAAACCTTTTTAGGTGCCCAGCCACAAGAACACCATGTATAGGATTTCCATTCAGGTGACGAGCTGTAGCTGTTGTGGAAGTTACAGGGCCTTGATATTAGACGCCTCATTTTTTAGTCTTGACTCCATATTCAGTTTCATCATTTGTAGGGCATGTCGCCCATTTCTATTTAGAGACATTTCAAAATTCAGTTATTCAGATTTTTGGCATGTAATTAATTCAGGATACACTGTTTTAATTTATTTCAGTTTGTGGGATTGTTGTGAGGAGTTTTCCTCCGGACTTATTATTATTTGTTGGTTAATTTATTGAGACTTTATGGTGTATGGTGATGTTATTCTTTTACATTTCATTTATCGCATGTTAATCATATTTAATTTAAAATTTGACAACTTACTTTTTAAATACTAGGTGGTTAGTAATCATTAAATGTTTTCGACAGTGATGCTATTAACTGAACCAACTTGGCATTTTGAATTAATTTAATAAAGGAGTAGCTACCCGGTATTTAATTAGTCGGGGTGTCACAATCTGGCACGCTGAAGGAAGGATATTCTGGCATAGTTTGAAACCGTGCCAGAATCTGGCACGGTTTAAGCATAATCTGGCACAGGTTAAAACCATGCCAAAGTTTGCCACGGGTTAAAACCGTGCCAAATATGGGTACGTTTCATTAAAAAAACAACACCCCAAAATTTCAAGCGGGGACCAAAATTTCAAGCGGGACCAAATCATTCTAACCTAAGTCTCTCTCTCTCTCTCTCTTTCTCTCTCTCTCTCTCTCTCTCTTACCCCCACGCTACCCGGCGTCCTCCACGATCCACACTACCCGCGATTCATCATCGTTGCCTATCGACTCCTCCAAGAGTCCACACTCTCCGGCGCCTTCATTATCCACGAACTGTCATCATCCACATGCCTCTATCCATAAACCTCTATCCACGAACGGCTATCATCCACCATCTGCACGAGCGAAGAAATCTCACAAAATAGGTATACCGCTATCACTGGGACGTCGGTGAGTGAAATTTTCCCCAATAAATTTCATTAGTTGTTATTGTTTCATTAAATCTGAAATTATTTTTAGTTCATAATTTTAAAGTTTAATAGTTTTTATTTGTTATTTTTTCTGTAATTATTGCTGAAATTTTTAGTAATTATTGCTGAAATTAGTTGTTGTAATTTCCATTGTTGCTGAAATTAGTTGTTAAATGTTGCTCAAATCGTTGCTGAAATAAAATTATTAGTTATTTTTTTGAGTATGCTAAAATTAGTTACTGAATGAAATTATTGTAATTTGAGTATACTGAAATTATTGTCTGTTTGTAACATCTCTTATGTCTGGTGCATACAAAATGATGGTATAACTGATAAATGATATAACAGTTATAACTGATCTAACAGTTATAACTGTATAACTGATATAACAGTTATAACTGATCAAACATGTTATAACTGATATAGCACGGTATGTTGGGTCTCTCATGGTATGTTGTTTTTACTGCTACCTTATGGATGATTCGAAAAGCTATAAATGTATTTTGTTTTAACAGAATTAACTCCAATCCTCAGTTGATTGCATAAAAAAGCACAAATTATGCTAAAGAAATAGTCCAAGCTTATGGGGCAACAAACAACTAGGTGAGGCATGTGGAGAACACACTTATTAATTGGAAATCCCCTTGCGCGTGTCAATTAAAGATCATTACATATGGGAGCTCAAATGGAAACTTTGGACTAGTAACTTTGGGGGGCTTGTTCAAAATGAGTAGGGTGCTTGGGTTGTTAAATATAGTGGTCGGTGGAGAGGCTATACCACGTGTCTTCATGCGAAACTCAGGGAGCTTGGGTTCTTTTCATTGACTACTTCCCACTTGAACCGGATTTTATTCTGTAATAGTTTATAGTTCCTTAATATTCTTTTCAGTTCCTCATGCTCTGACAATACTGTGAAAATGTTTTGTTATACTGGTCTTTTTGAATCAGAAATGGGAGGCCCCACCTGGTGAGAAGACATAACTTGTGAAAACTCACCTGCGTAATATGATTATTGTACCCAAGACGATTGGAAGCATGGTTGGTGTTTACAATGGCAAGACTTTCAATCAGATTGAAATCAAGCCTGCAATGATTGGGCACTATTTGGCTGAGTTTTCGATATCGTATAAGTCAGTCAAGCATGGACGCCCTGGTATTGGTACCACCCACTCGTCGAGGTTCATTCCTCTCAAGTGAAAACTTCTATTGGAAATCTGGATACAAAAGTCATTTCGTTTTCAAGGATTGTCTACTTATGTAATGTGAGTATTAAGAATCGTTTATCAGATTATCTTGTTATTATGTATGTTTATGCTTTGATTATTTTTGCTTTGATATTTTTATATTTATGTTGAAATTACAAACAGGCCGTTAAAGGGTGATAACCCAAACCAGTCCGTTAAAGGGTGATAACCCAAACCAGCCCCCAAACAATCACGTAGGAGGCACGAACACCTCGCACGGGACCAATGTAACTTGTAGGAACTGATCGCGTAGTCCTGGGTCTCCCGATTTGAGATTATGACGATAATTTGCAAAAGTCACGCTTAGCCTTAAAAATAGGTCGTTAAAGGGTGAAAACCCAAACTAGCCCCCAAACGACCCCGTAGGAGGCACAAACACCTCACACGGGACCAATGTAACTTGTAGGAACTGACCGCGTAGTCCCGGGTCTCCCGATTTGAGAGTATGACGATAATTTGCAAAAATCACACTTAGACTTAATAACAACCCGTTAAAGGGTGAAAACCCAAACCAGCCACCAAATGACCCCGTAAGAGGCACGAACACCTTGCACGGGACCAATGTAACTTGTAGGAACTAACCGCGTAGTCTCGGGTCTCCCGATTTGAGAGTATGACGATAATTTGCAAAAATCACACTTAGACTTAAAAACAGGCCGTTAAAGGGTGATAACCCAAACCAGCCTCCAAACGACCCCGTAAGAGGCACGAACACCTCGTACGGGACCAATGTAACTTATAGGAACTGATCGCGTAGTCTCGGGTCTCCCGATTTGAGAGTATAACGATAATTTGCAAAAATCACACTTAGACTTAAAAACAGGCCGTTAAAGGGTGAAAACCCGAACCAGCCCCCAAACGACCCTGTAAGAGGCACGAACACCTCACACGGGAGCAATGTAACTTGTAGGAACTGACCGCGTAGTCTCGGGTCTCCCGCTTTGAGAGTATGACGATAATTTGCAAAACAATACACTTAGACTAAGAAACACGCCGTTAAAGGGTGAAAACCCAAACCAGCCACCAAACGACCCCGTAGGAGGCACGAACACCTCGTACGGGACCAATGTAACTTGTAGGAACTGACCGCGTAGTCTTGGGTCTCCCGGTTTGAGAGTATGACGATAATTTGCAAAAATCACACTTAGACTTAAAAACAGGTCGTTAATTGGTGAAAACCCAAACCAGCCCCCAAACGACCCCGTAGGAGCACGAACAGTTCGCACGGGACCAATATAACTTGTAGGAACTGACCGCATTGTCCCGGGTCTCTCGGTTTGAGAGTATGACGATAATTTACAAAAAAAACACTTAGACTTAAAAACAAGCCGTTAAAGGGTGAAAACCCCAACTAGTGTGACACCCCGCCTAATAAAATACCGGGTGATCAGTCCTATACCAAATTACAATAGGAATCCCAGTTGGATCATCCTTAGCATCACTGTCGAAAACGTTTTAAAACTTACTAACCACCTAGTATTCCAAAAACTGGTGCCAATTTTAACTTTTTAATTAAACAAAACAGTACATGCGGAATTAAAATATAAACCATTCACACAACTGAATGAAAATAAATAGAATAATAATTACACAACTTGCCGACTAAATCACCGGCCACCAAATAAATAATCCAATACAAATATTCAACACCGGAATGAATTACACCTGAAAACTGTACCGAGAAGTCTGGGCTACAAGCCCTAAATGAAACTGAGACTGATACAAGATTCCTACTCTAGGAATGAATAAATGATGCGTCTAATCCAAACTCCTGCTAGCATCCACATATGCCGCAGCTCCGTGTCCCTGGAATAGAATATCAATCCTGGCGTCCCTGTGGCTGGACACCTAAAAGGTTTTGAAAATAGTTTTATAGCAAGGGTTAGAACCCAAAACATTTTGAAAATATTTAGCAAGTGAATTAACTGCAGTAATTTAAAATGCATGAATGCGCTTCAAATTTAAGTTAGTTTCGCACTCCCTTGTGGACATTCTCACCCCTCCACTATTGTGCACACCTACCGGTTACCTTAACCCCACCTAGTTGTACTACCCCGTCCAACTAGTCCTGGTATAACCTTCCCTTGCCATACTACTCTAACTCGAGTATAATGATTCTTGAATTATAAGTTATTTCATAATTAACTTAATTAATTCCTCTTAAATAGCAGCATATAACCGTGTCACAAGTTATATAAAGTAAATACATCACACACTGTATTATTTCCACAAATGATTAACTTAATTAATTTCTCATTAATTAACTGCGTATAACTGTAACCCGAGTTATATAAAGTAAATACGTCACACACTGTATTATCACCTACATATAATATTTACTACCATATTATACGTACCTTTACTAACATCCACACATATATCATACGTGTATCCATCCTACCGATTTTACCCTCACCGGATGATTCCCTCTAAAATGCTATCTCACTAGGTGTGCTCACAAAACCTAGTTTCCCCGAGTTGGAATCGCTCACTAACTCGGCCCAAAATATAAACGTAGTGGAGGCGGTCATATTCCTTCCCTGAAAGTGAGGTAAATCCCTCACCCATATATACCGGACGCTATGACCTGGAGATATACTCGCCCTACTCCTCAAGCTAGGGGATTCACCCACATCGTGCAACCTCCCTTGATAGCATTAGAGTATATAAATTTAATAAATATTCAATCTCTGATATTTAGTATCACGCACAATAAATATACGTATATATATACTATCACGACACCGTATATATATAATATAAACCCCGGCTTTACCGTGTACTCAAAATCCCGTACACTGCCTATAATTTAATATCACACACAATATATACATATATATATATATATATATATACTATCACTACACCGTATATATATAATATAAACTCCGGCTCTACCGTGTACTCCAAGTCCCGTACACTGTCTGAAATTTCCTGAGTCTATGGCCCAACTCAATGTAGTTAATTTTCTCACTTAATAATTTATCGTCTTCCCGAGTCTATGGTCCGACTCTAATATATTTAACTCACTCTTTAATTTATATAATACTTCCCCCGAGTCTATGGTCCGACTCCAATTAAATTAATTGACACACTTATTAATTTAATACCTTCCCGAGTCTATTACCCGACCCTAATTAAATTAATTAACACACATATTAATTTAATACCTCCCCGAGTCTATCGTCTGACTCTAATTAAATTAATTAACACACTTATAAATTTAATGCCACCCCGAGTCTATCGTCCGACTCGAATTTAATTAATTTACCCATTAATTAATCAACAAAAATCCGAGTCTGTGATCCGACTCTAATATAATTAATTTACACATTAATTAATTAAATCCTACCCGAGTCCACAATCCGACTCTAATTAAATTAATTAATACACTTATTAATTTAATACTACCCGAGTCTACAATCCGACTCTAATTAAATTAATTCTCACACCCATTAATTTAATCTTACCCGAGTCTACCATCCGACTCTAATTCAATCAATTAGCGCAATCATTTATTTCATAACTTGGTGTCACCCAACCATTATCCCCGGACTCACTTACTTGGCCCGTAACTTAATATTTCCCGAGTCTATGTTCCGACTCCAAATTAATTACTTTTTCTCAAAATAAATTTGATACTTTGGTGTCACATAACCAACATACCCGGACTCACTCACTCGGTCCATTTTTACATCTCATAATTTCTTTTCCACATTTTTCGCCCACAATGTGTCACACATTTATTTCCATAATTTCCCAATTATATTTACCTATAATTACCAACATACCCGGACTCGCCCATTTGGTCCATAATTAAATATTCCCCGAGTCTATATCCCGACTCAAAATTATTTAGTTTATCTCCAAACTTAATTCACTACCTTGGGGTCGCTTGACCAATATACCCGGATTTGCTCACTTGATCCGTATCTCACTATTTTAGAATAAAATTTCTCAAATTCATCCATTAAGTGCCCCACATAAGTTCATCCTAGTCCCAATTACTTTCTCCCATAATTGCTAGGAATATTTGTTTCATAATTATTTATCACTTATTAAGGTATGAAACTTAACTTTTAATAATTTTCCCTTTATATAACAAACTGGCCGAACTGCCCAGATTTCGCCTTCATCGATCGATCGAGCCCCCTAGGTCGATCGATCGATCGTTACAGTAATCGTCTTCTCCAGCCACTGTCAGCCATGGACGAAACTTAAAGTTTAATTTCTCAACCTAAGCCCTTACCCAAATACAAATAATACATTCTCCATGTAAGGAAAGGGTCTAAACATCTCATAGACCTAATTTTATCATCAATATCCATAAATTCCAAGGTTTTCCCGATTTGGGTATTATCCGGGTTTCAAATCCCCAATCCGAATTTTATTTATTTTAACAGCAATTAACCATCTACTCTTACTGGTTTTAACATCTGATTCAGTCCTCTACATTCTAGAATCATAACCACGATCAATCTCCCCCTTAAATCTCATTAAGGTATATAAATTTACAAAACCCAATTTAGATTTTTGGTGACACACCCAAAATGAATTTTTCATATACACATCACTATAATATGAATTGATTATCATAATTTTAGAAATCACAACAGTTAACCACTTGCCTGGATTGTTCGTAGTGTCTGATCCGTTGTTGCTGTCCCTTAATTTGGCTCCAATAACCTCCAATTTGCTCTTGATTTGCTTTCCCCCAAATCCCCTCTCAAACCCTAGGTTTAGAGTTATGTTGGCTGCCATTTCTTAATCTCCCAACTAGGTTAAAAACCCTTAATCCCGTTTTTCACCTAATGGGCTTAATTAAAGTGGCCCAACTCACTCCGTGTGGGCCCGGTTATGCCCAAAAATACCCCGAGACCCAATTACTACCCCCGGGTACTCTTTTCTGACTATTTCGACCCATCCGGACTCAACCGTACACTCAGAATTGGCATCCGAAATAATTTATAAAAATCCTTATCTCATACCCCATTTAGTCTATACCAACTCCCGGTTGAGATAAGTGCACACCCCGTCATTAATGCCCGAAATGACGTAATTAAATTATTACTATTCACTTAGTAAATAAATTTCCCTAAACATTAACCATTCACTCCCCGATTAATATTTAAATATATATATATTGCCATAATTAATTCAATTAAAATTATAACACACAAGTAATTTAAAATTCCCGAATTAATTAAATATTAAATGCACAAAAATACGGGGTGTTACAACTAGCCACCCAATGACCCCGTTGAAGGCACGAACACCTCGCATGGGACCAACTTGTAGGAACTGACCGCGTAGTCCCGGGTCTCCGATTTGAGAGTATGACGATAATTTGTAAAAAAACACACTTAGACTTAAAAACAGGCCGTTAAAGGGTGAAAACCCGAACCAGCCACCAAACGACCCCGTAGGAGTCACGAACACCTCGCACGGGACCAATGTAACTTGTAGGAATTGACCGCGTAGTCCCGGGTCTCCCAGTTTGAGAGTATGACGATAATTTGCAAAAAACACACTTAGACTTAAAAACAAGCCGTTAAAGGATGTAAACCCGAACCAGCAACCAAACGACCCCGTAGGAGGCACGAACACCTCGCACAGGACCAATATAACTTGTAGGAACTGACCGCGTAGTCCCGGGTCTCCCGGTTTGAGAGTATGACAATAATTTGTAAAAATAACACTTAAAAACAGGCCGTTTGTGGATGAAAACCCAAACCAGCTCCCAAACTGTCCCGTAAGAGGCACGAACACCTCGCACGGGACCAATGTAACTTGTACGAACTAACCGCGTAGTCGTATATGCAATTTTTCTGCTTGTATATGCAATTTTTTTGCTTGAATACAATTTTTTTAAAAATGACTTGGTTACTAATATTGTATCTTTTTTGTGTCTTATTTTTTTTTGTAGGATGACATTCAATCGCTAGCTTTTATCCACTTGGAACGCACGAAGAAGTTAATGCTTTACAACAGGGGGATTGCTATTTAGTGTCGTTAATATTCAGGATTCTATTTTTTGTGTTATGGCCGAGCAGGCTTCAGTAGTTTTATGGTTTAATTTTATGGTCGTGCTCGCTGGAGTAGTTTTATTGTTGACTTTTATGGCCGTGCGGGCTTTATATGGGCAGATTTTATGTTAGCAGGTTTTGGAATGCTAAAAAAATAGAGAAAACTCTGTCCAATTTTTTTTTATATGGGAACTATTAACTCTTATAATTTTTTTAAGTTTATATGCACATTAGTTTATCAACAACCTACGATATTCATAATTTGTGAATTTTCTTGATTTTTTTTTTGCAAATAATAAATATTTTTCCTACCGGATTTGGAATTTGCAGATTTTCCAGATTTGTTTCCTATTTTTTTTTAATCAACCGAAAAATCTGGCACGATTTTAAACCGTGCCAATTTATAAAAATGAGAACGCTTATAAAACAATCTGGCACGCTTTATAACCGTGCCAAAAGCGTGCCAGAAAATAGACAATTTGGCACGGTTTCGGCGTGTGCCAAAAGTGTGCCAGATTTAACATCTAGCACGGTTTAAAAGCGTGTCAAAAGCGTTCCAGATAAAAAAAAAACTGGCATAGTTTAAAAGCGTGCCAAAAGCGTGCCAGTTTGGGAAATCTAGCACGGTTTTAAACCGCGCCAGAAAATCTGGCACCCCAGATTCTGGCATGGTTTTGAACCGTGCCAGATTGTGTCTGGCACTATTTTGAACCGTGCCAATTTTCTATTTTTGGTGTAGTGAATTAGGGTTTGAAGAAAAGTGGACAGGATCTTTTCTTGGCGAACACTCTTAATCTAATGGCTAATAATGGACCAGAGTTAAATATTCTCTAATTGGTCTAAAAGTCTACACAAGGATCACGATTTTAAGCCACTAATTAAAATTGATCTAATGGTTAAAAAAATAGGCCAAGTTTACTCTCACAAAAACACAAATGTATTGATTAATTAAAAGGCTTTAATTAATAAAATGGCATTTACATTTTTAAAAGTTATATTAACTCATTTAAAAATAAAAAAAATGTACAAATTCATAAATCAATTATAAAACACATTTTAGCAACTTTTTCATGAAATAATAAATTTTGTTCCTTTTTTTCAATCTTTAGAAAAATGTTATTAATTCCTAAACATATTTAAAGATTAACACAAATTCAATTTTAATCAATCAAACGAGCATATAATGCATCAAATAAAATTCAAAACATACACAAGACATAAAATGTGCATAGAGATGCGTATGCAAGTAAAGTCAACGGTGTGTGTGTATCTTACTAGAGATTCTTGAGGTTTTTATACCTTTGTCTGGATGAAGTTGAGTAGGGTTTTGATGTTGTCTTGGATAGATGTAGTTGTCACTGATTCTAGACTCAATATTACACTGAAATCTTATCATAATTAATCCAATTTAGTTTGAGAACCTTCTAGCTGCACAACTCAAATAAGTTCTAACTTATTGAGAGCCTACATAGGTGTTCCCATTCTTATCCCCACAGAGGTACGTAGGTAGTCCATAAAGTCACTTTAGGCACGGTCCTTTTTATTTCACAAAATTTTATTCTTTTCTGCCATGAAGGAATGATATTCTCTCCTCATTGTTAAATAAACAAAAGGATTATGTATGCTATAGCGATTAGTGTAAATAGTCAAACAAAAGGAAATTCTTCCAAAGTCACAACAAAATATTTCAAAACCACCATCTATCACGTCTTTTTATTTCAAAGCATGAGCAATTAACTGAAAGTCCCAAATACTTGCATAAACCCTTAACTCATCTACATAACATAGACTACCCAAATCCATATCCAAACATGAACCTACAACCAAACTTACACCAATTAATATTCACAAACAATATCAACCATAAGAAAGCCATGCTCCATCACCACCGCAATCGTTGCCATTCCCCAGGGTTCCTTAGAATTCCAATTCTGATTACTTATCCTCATACATTCGATACAAAAATATGCCTTGAATAGTTTGGATGGCATCATCATATCCCATTACATAACCTCAACCAACAAGAGTAATTTTTTACCCATCTCCTTAACACTAACCTTCATAACCACATCCCTCCACAACCACCTTAGATAATCCTTCGACACCACCGCAACCTCCCCTACAGATTGATACGGAGGGGTAGACGACCTATAAAGCTACCACAAAGGTCTAATATCATCCTCAATGACTCAGTGAGATCCTACATTGGAAAGAAATTAGTTATGTGCTGAGTGATAATTTTCCCTCAGCCCACTTAACGCATAAGTCTCCAAAGAAAATAAAAAAATCTTGGATAAGACCCACAAGTAAAGAATAATAGAAATCATCCAACTACAAAATGGGTTGCAACTCGTCCTACCATGGCATAACCCATCGAAGAGATCGGGCCTCATTTTCCAAGATCCAGTCACTCTAATATTCTACAGAAGCACCAAAATCCTCGAAATGTCGCGTAAAGAAATTTGGAACACCAAATGAATCCTCTCTAAAAACTATATGTACAGCATCAGGGTTACCCTGCAAAAAAGTGGATCGGCCTTTCTTTGAATCATCCAATCCATTTATGTTTTCACCAGTATTATAGCAGTAGGGTTGTGATGGTAATGCATTCACATAACAATAGTGTCCACCTAGGGTTCTGCACTTAGACCATTAGTCACGAAAAGCACTTTAATAGCCAGTCCCTAAGCCACTGCACCTACAAAGCCATTGTCCATATAATCCCTCTGATGCACATAATTCATCATTATAGGAAGATTGATACTTCCCCCGTGCACCATTGGTCGGGTGACAGAAAGAGAAATATGAAACAATTCGGTTAAATTCACCCAGGGAGAATGATAAAGGTTAGGCATGGTTTCATAAAATCGAGGATCAACCCCCAACATAGCGGAGAATTCCTCATAAGTGGGGCACACCTCATCCAAGACAAACAAAAATAGACAGTCTTCAAGGTACCATAATTGCAAAGCTGCTTCCAGACGACTTAAGTAAATTAAATGATTTCACCACAAGTTGGTCGATCGCAGGTTGAATGCATCATATTTAACGCTATACAAGCACATGACTTCAATACTTTAAAGGTAGGCAGCAAATTTTTTAGTCATATAAATAGCCATTTGAGAAGATAAAAAACTATACAATAGAAAGGAAAAAAGGAGTTAAACTGTGACTTCAGCCCTCACCCCATACTCCTTTCTATACTTGAAAATATCGACAAAAAATGGAATTAATAGAACCTACAACTGCCACAAGAGAATCCAAGTACCAAGGATGCAACAAAAGTGTAATAAAGTCTAAAAAGACAATTGTACTTATACTAGTATGTCGATAGGAAGGCCAAGGGGTATGTCGGTTGTCAAACTCCCATTTTTTGGAAGATTCCCCTTTCCTTTTTTTGTTTCCCTTAATTTCAAATAAGACTCTTTCAAAGATAACTTCTTACAAAATGGCTTCCTTTGGATTTCTTTCTCTGAACATCCAAAAGGAACATGTTTAATATTTTAAACACATTTTCTTACTTTTTATTCAAATAAAACCCTAGTGGAAATTTAAAAGAGCATATAGACTAGGTCATTAATTCAAGATAAGCCAAAAAAATGAAAAATGTATCATTTTATATATATCTGTCATTTGTTTTATAATTTTCAAGAAACAAAAAATAAATAAAAAGATTAAAAATTTTGGGGGAGCAACTCGAACTTCCTAAACCTGACCTAAAAAAAACTCAAGGGTCCCAACGAATGTGCTTCCCATGACGAAGTGCAGTAGACCCACTATTTTAAGAACTCACATCCGGTGCAGTATAATCAATAATTGTCAGCGATGCAATGTAAGATCAATTCATCATCCATATGTACTCAGCCATGGAAGCCATCGAATATCGAATGTCCCGTAACCAAGATGTCGACACGATCACAATTTGTAAGAAAAAAGTATCAAGCAAAGAATCAAGTGAATAGAAAACGCATAAATCAAGAATTAGATAACCAAAATGTAGAAATCAAGAAGAAGGGCAGAGGTCATACCTCCCGCTTGATGTCCTCTTATGGAAAAAGGAGGAAAGTTGTTTATCATCACCAAAGGAAGATAATGCACTAACACTGGGTGACCCATACCAAGATGAATGTAATAGGAGTGAGTGGCATAATTCCTAAGCGGTAGAGCCTCCGTAATGCATTGCTACCACCCCTTGTGTCAGTCGATAGAGGGGTACGCCCTCCATTTCATTGCTCCATGACGGCATTAACCAACTAGATGCGAAGTCTAGATAATCATACCTTGACATCGTGTCAAAATGGAGAGCATAATACTCCCCCTCTATATCTGGCACTTGCTCCGTGTCTAGCATCTTCCCCACATTTCTCATATGGACAAGAGGGACCGCTAAAGGAACCTCCACCTCACTCTCCCTCACCTTACTGACCACCCTCTTTCTCAGGTGCCAAGCATACCCAAACTAATGTATCAACAACCGTTGTGATTGGTCATGAATACCGTGACCCCCACCATTCTTGAGGGCTGATGCTAAGGGTAGAATGTCACCAGTCCCTAAATAAATTTAGTCATCAATATCTAATAAAAAAGCTAAAATACAAAATCCAAAAATAGAATAAAACCTAACATGATCACTTGTAAGTCCATTTAGCACATCCCTCGTATCATTAAGGATTAGGAACTCTTTTGACACTCTGTTTTCCCTCCTCCACCACTCCTCCTCGCTCGCCATTAAAGGCATCTACCATGTGTTGTGCACAATCACCTCATAAACACCTGATATAGCAACACATTTTTTTCCTATAAAAATATTCAAAAAAAATGCCAAAATGAATAAAAACAAATGCAATAGTAAAAGGTTACCTCCAATAGGTACCTGGCCCCTACGAATGTTGACCGATAGTGTCAACTAAAGACGTTAAGAGAAATGTAAAGAGAGGCAAATGTCAAGCTCCCCGGTTATACTTATGGATCTCATAGATGATTAGAAGGAATGGAAGTAATCATAAGTGGACAACAACTCCACTCATCACCACCAAGACGCCCCCAAAAAAAGAAAGATAAACATGCAAATAGCCTTCCGTAGTTACTAGTCATCCAGGACATCTATCCTCCTTGATAGCAAAGCATTCTTCATCACCAAAACCTTCACTGAATCCCCAGAACCAACCTGTTTGAAGTCCCCCAACACATCCTAAATCATTGCCTCAGTCAGATCGAGCGATCTTTCCACATCTATTTTCTCCCCATCGCAATCTATCCCTGTGAGATGGTACATGTATATCTGTGTGACCCTAATCTCGCCCACACCCATATGGAATATGTTGGCAATAACCCACCATCGCTCGCCCAGAGAACATAATAACATCATTGACCATGGTGTGTCATCTAGAGACCTCACCAAATAGCCGAAGTCGACAACATCTACCATACATCGTACCTACTTGGGGAGTTTCTCCCATACCTTCTTTATCCTCATCATGCCCTGAGAGAGAACACTTGACAAGGCAATGTCTGTCTACAAAATTTAAATAAATAAAAAATCAATCCCCATTGGAAAACAAAACACAAACGAAAATAAAAATTATATATATATATATATATATATATACTCACATAGCCCTCCGGGTTCCTCACTCGCATAGAGAAGTGGAGCTCGAGCTCCCACAGTAAAATTCTCTAATCTTCCACCACCTTGGAATGGTGGTATGTATTCTCCCCGCGGGCATTTTCGCAATGCGTCCCCACTCGATGTCGGCCCAGTCGTCAATCTCAACGATAATATTGTTAGCCATTTCTTCAGAATTTAAAAAAATGCTTAGGATTATTTTTTATAGAGAGGATGAGAAAGATATTTTCATTTGTAGATGTGAAAAATGAGCTGCCTGAACCCCCCTTTTATAAGAAGACTAGGGGGTATGCCAGTCAGCACCCCCTAGGTGTGCCTACCATCAGTGACCCTCGGGAGGCCCTAAAGTCCCTTAAAATTGTATGCCTTACCTATAGTTATCCTTAACCTAGTGTCAATAGGCTACTTTTGATCTAACCCTATAAAGATATATTAAATGCCCGCTAGTAAAACATGTGGTCAGATTTCCAAACTTCAAAAAAAAAAAGATTTCCTTTAGAATTCTCATCTCAAAATAATAGCCTAAAGGGTTGTTTATTTTTACCTCTTAGGTCTAAATGTGAACTATTCGGATTTAAGAGTTAGTAAATAATGTTTTGTTTTTTATAATATTAAGAGGATAATGTCTATAGTTACCTATAAATGTTTAAGAAGTAAAATTCCCTTTGAATCTGAAAGTTAAATTTTCACTTGAATAAATACATTCATTCAAATGTTCATTTAGACATAAAAAAAAATATATTTTAGATTCAGACTTCAAATTAAGATGGGAAAAAAATCCTCCTAAACATTTTCCATTTTAAAAAATCAATAAATTTGGGGTATATTCTTCCATTAAACTTGAGATCATTGGTTATGAACTTCAACCTTTACAAGTGAACCACTAATGATGATTGTGTTCTTTGGGATAAAGTTTTTAGTCCCATTTGGGATAAAGTGTTTGTGTCTAATCCTAAGTTTTTCTTGTATTGGTTATTGGTCATATATGAAATAAGTAAAACAATCGTGGGACAGATGTCAATAAAATCCTTAGTATAGAATGAAAATTCCCCAAAATCTCACAATCACGTTCATAGATTTTGGAAGTTAAGAGGGTAATAAATAGTTTGTGTGTTCCGTTTCCACTAGTTATGGGACTGAGTGCAAATAAAACAAAAGGAATGATCGGTCCCAGTGAAAACGTCACGGATGGGATTTAACTCCAAATTTCTCTTCAAAGAAAGGTGGAGCTCCTCCATATAGTTGGGTTAAATTGAACGGTGGAAATCGATTGAGTACCCTTAGAAGTTCAATGTTGTTGTAATGACATTGCAAAAGTACATTTTTTTTTATTAACAACCAAAGCAACTTTAAAAAAGATATATATAAATACTCAAGGTTTTAACTTACAAAAAGAAACACCCATTTTTGTGTATTGAGGGTAAAATTCTATTCCCATCATTTTATTATATATCAGCAACCAATATAAAGATCCATTGGTCATAACCCAAACATATTGCTACATACAATGTTGGTGAGGTAGAGTTTTGCATTCCAGGAAAGTTGAGAAGATTGACGGACAATGAGGCATGGAGGCGTTTGTTGTCGTCGATGAATTTCTCCAATTGTTATAAAGATGTGAAATATTTGAAGATCCTCAAATTCTTGCATGAGTTGAGTCAAGTTGAGTAGTGAACCATAAGTTTGTTCAATGTTTGTAATTCCTTTTTCATAGTGAATATTTTTAGACTTGGTCGCACCGTGGTTTTCTTGAATTGGGTTTTAGTTTTAAATATCATTTTATGTATGATTGATTGACATGATTTATTGATGAACTATGCTTTTCATTGGGTTTCCTTGACCTCCACGTTGGAAGTCGGTTGCAAAGGAATATATTACAAATGAAGTTTTTTTATGCAAAGGGATATTTTTCTAACCCAAAAGATTGAGGTCTTGAAAACTTCATTGATTAACTAAAGACGTTTGATAAGGAAAAGGCTTTAGGGAAGGGAAAATTGGTGAAATGGAAAAATATACAATATAAATAGGTGTCTTGACATGGTTTTGAGATGCATAAAAATGTGGATGATTATCAATTCTAATGGTCTTTACATGTGACGTTTTATAATGTTATTGTCAAAAGTTATAGAATTTTGAACATTACTTCTCTAATGTAGGAAATATAATGCATCTTAATCCATGGGAGGAGGGACGTGAGGCTAAGTGGGAGTTGTAGCCCCAACAGTTTAAAAAAAAATACATATAGATATGCTTTTATAAAATTTGAGATGTAAACTAATTATTTTTCAAAATAAGTTGGGCCATATATTAAAATATAGAAAACTCTTAAATTAACCTACCAAACAAAACACAATATACATACGACAACTATATTATTTATGCCTCCTCCCTCTCCCTCCTTCAACACATAACCAGCAGCTCCAACCTCAAACCTCAGCCGCCCTCCTCCGTCGATACAGTCTCTCTCTATCTCTATCTCTATTATTTCTTTTTTTCTTTAGACTAAATGGTTTTGTGTTAATTTTTTAAATGGTTATATTAAAAAGTCTAGTGTTAATTTGTTAAATAGTTATATTATTTTTTTTAGTTTATTGTTAAATTAAATTTAAATAGTTATATCATATATTTCTTAGTGACACTGGGTAAAAAAATTCGGTAAAATTAATGTTAGTTTTATTGTGAAACCGAAATATTTCTTAGTGCTATAGTTAAATTATTGTTAATTGGTTAATGTATTTTTTTTTTTATATTTTCAGTTGGTTTAAATTTTAGCCTCTATGGTAATTTTAAATTAAAATGTTAAATTTTTATTATGCGGTGGAGAATTTTGGATTAAAATGATATAAGTATTTATAAAAATATAGGTGTGAAAAAATAATTTTTAAAGTGTTTAGTGGCATATGTAAAAATAATCAAACTTTCATTTAATTTGCATTTAACTATATTGAAGTTAAAATATGGGGCCTATTTTAGGGTTGTAATGTTAATGTTTGTTAGAGTTTGCTTAATGTTGTTGTGGTTTATATTTTAGGGTTAATTTTAAGGGATAATTAGGGATATTGTTGGTTTAAGTTTGGGATTGAATGTTGGTTTAAATATTTGTTTCTCTTTCCATTAGATTAAATAAATTACTTTATTTTTGTTAAAAGCTAAAAAATAAACTCAAAAAATTCGGCTCCGGAGCTCTCCCCCTAAACCCTAGAAATTGTCGTTAAATTAGTCTTCAGTCTCGAGAATTCATGGCTATGTCCCTGTCTAGATCGCACAATAAGAGGAAGAGTAGTTGTTGTAGATTTAGTCATTGGGTAGTAAATTTAGTAATAGCATGCACGATCTTGCGTTTTTGGGTGAGGTATAAGTATGTTTTTACAACGACCTATGCATACTGCTATTTCATTACTGATAGTACAAATATAGCACCCTGCCGCGAAATGTATTCTTCTCCGGTTCGTAGGCATCTTAGGTCATACAGGCCGCGGCCAAACCTCACTCAGGGCGTGGTCAGAACTCACTCGGCGTGATCCCTTCAGGACCAGATGGCACAGGGTGCGGCCCTGTCCATTATAGGCCGCGGCACTCCACCTTATGGTGTGCAGCACACCTCCATCAGCTTGCAACACTGCTTGCTTTGCAGGTTGCACCCCCTTTATCCGCAACTACTGCAGACTTAGTATACGCCACGTGCTTAGGGCATGTGACTCAACACATTTCTTCATAAATAGAGGACCACACCTAGAAGGAAACGGATCGATTCCATACCCGACCAGGGCAGGCTCTGCAATACATATTCTCTCTACACGACCTCAACATATCTCTTGGAGGCCACACATCTACATCACAGTCACCTCCCGGGCTCACCGAAATCTGCAATACCGCCATGTATTCACCTTTATTCTCATACTTGTACGCCTCTTCAGGCATGATTATATTGTACAATGCAACGCACATAATGAGAATGGAGCAACACAGTGGATGTAGGCCTATTTTAAAGGCTGAACCACTCTATATCTTGTCTCCTCTCTATTTGCTTGCTTTACTTGTTTAACACACACTTTACTCTTGACTTGCTGGTATGGGAACGCCTTATGGCTGATTTCTCGTATCATCAGTTTGGCGCCGTCTGTGGGAACCGAGATATTTCAATCTTGTTTCTCTACATATATGAGTTCTTAAACACCTTATTCGACCCCTGAGGGTCCTATGGATCATCTTCTCACGGGTCCCCATTTAACGGATATTTCATATTTCTGGATCTGTCTTTGGATCTTCATTTGATGGTTTTGGATCTATTTTATATATCCCTGTGATATCATTCCATCTAGATAATGCTGAAGGCGTGGTGGACTTTAGTCCCGAAAAGGTGGATGATTAGGGAAGGGCTATATTTACTCCCATTTTTGTTGCCATCTTCCTATGATCTAGGGGTTATCATTGAAGTTATGCAGTATTGCGCACCGCAAGGGAATTCTCTCATCAATGTACCCTAGTAGGTTTTCTTCGCGTATTGGGGGAGAAAATATCAGTTCCTGGGCTCGAATTAGGATCTCTCCGCGGCCTAAGCAGGGGAGAGGCCTGTAAGTTCAACAGCCTCTAGCGCCGCGACCTATACTAGTGCGGACCTATTACAACAGTTCAAAATCACCGGGGGAAGGACTTAAGTGGCCTTCGGATCGACCTTGGTGAATAACATTAAAGGGCTGCGGCAGTGCACTTTTGTGCCATACTGGCCGCGGCCTTGTCGGCATATCATGGAGGAGTTCAAATTCCCCTTTTTCAATATTCCTGTGATCACTCACTTCTATTAGTTTTGTCTCAGATTCTATATACTTTATAAAGACTAACAAAAGCAGAAATGGAAGGAGAATCCAGCCAGAGCGCAGAAGTCAAGGATGAGATTGTGCAACTGTACAATCACCTTAATCACCTCTATGACATCCATGCCTCACTTCAGACCCAGGTCAATTACCTAACTCAGAGGGTGCTAATGCTAGAGGTCGCGGCCTCTCAAAATATAGGCACGGGGGTGGAGGAAAAAACACAACCAGCCTTGTCTACCGCGGCAGTTAAAGAAGCCGCGGAATCAACCAGTAGAAGTCAGAAAAGGAGAACAGAGAAATCAGAGAAGAAATCGGGTGCCTATACTCCGTTGATTTTCCCTGTTGAAGAGATCTTTGAGTTCATCAAAGAGGACAAGCTTTTGAGGTGGCCAGAAAAGTTGAGAGCTCCACCCCACAAGAGGAACAAAGCTACCTGGTGCAAATTCCATCAGGACCATGGCCATGACACAGAGCGATGCTATGCTATAAAAGATGAAGTTGAAAGGCTAATTGGGCAAGGGATGCTGCAGCGATTCCTGAAGAATGCATAAAGGACCCAGTCAGACCTAACAGAGGCTGCATGCCGCACCTCATCCTTAGTCTTTCCAATTTCAACTGTTTATGTTTATGTTTTATGAAGCTCATTGTAGCCTTAATACTCCACACTTTATGTTTTGTTAACAAAGTCATTAGCTAAAGCATATATATATAAATATATGAATTAGCAATTTTTGCTATATCTGATATTTCTCTTGGTTTCATAATCTGTTATCTCACAAAAAGACTTTTTGTCTTAAACAGATTCCAGAGGAAGAATAACAAAATTATCTCGAAGGATTATTCTACTTTGGGATGCACTTATGGAGGGATTACGACCTTCATTAGCTCAGAAGTTCCCCTCGCAATGTGCAACTACATCTTATCGTCTGATGATCATATTCGCGAAAACATCTGAGAATTCAAGGGGCTCTTATTAGCCACGGGGGCTAACAATGCCCGTTATCAGCTTTTGAAAATCATAATCAGTCGTGAGGGCTTACAATGCTCGCTCTTAGCTTTTGGGATGCGTCAACGAGCGGGGAGGCTTATAATATCTAGCCAGGTATGGCTTTATATATATCAGCAGATGTGGGTGGCTTAATGACATAACCCAGCCTGGAGAGGCTTGATAGTATTTCGCATATTAGTTGTGGGTGGCTTAATAACATAACCCAGCCTGGAGAGGCTTGATAGTGTCTCGCATATTAGCTGTGGGTGGCTTAATAACATAACCCAGCCTGGAGAGGCTTGATAGTGTCTCGCATATTAGTTGTGGGTGGCTTAATAATATAGCCCAGTCTGGAGAGGCTTGATAGTGTCTCGCATATTAGGGCTTGGCAACATGACCCACCCTGAGAAGGCTTGGAAATACCAATGTGTGTCTACAGAGGCACATTGTTCGGGTGAACCAGAAATGTGTCGCATCCCACCGATACGGTTGCAGAGCTCTAGGATCCATTCATTCATGAAAGTGCTGAGGCACTAACATCTTGAAGCATGAAAAAACTACAACTGCCACAGCGTCAAATGCCACGGTGGAGGAGAATCAATTGTACAAAGTCTAAGGAAAGGTTTTCTCTACATGATCCATGTTGGTTATGGGATGACAAAAGATAAACGGTTCAGACAACCAGGTGCAATGAAAGCAGCTGGGGATCCATGCAATCAGCAAGCCCCAGCCTTGAAATCATGTCCGGGGCAATCAAGTTAAGATGTTAAAAGGATGCGGCATAATAAAGGGCCGCGGCTTGCACACAGCTGCCTTGTGACGCAGCAGTTGATGTCCTACGGGAGTAAAATGGCACCATTAATGTGGGCGCGAACATTGACAAATAATCATACTACGAAGAAATGGATCTCTGTCCGCGGACTTAAAATGTTATGTCTATCGGGGCACGGATGCATTTTCAAAAATGAGGCAGTTATGTACAACCATTCATTATAGCAAGCAATGTAAAAGAGCAAGGAATATCAAGCAGTCAATCGTAGTGGTAAAAATATGGCAGCAACCTTGATATTAATAGCCAAAGATTACAGAATGAAGGCCGCAGCCACATCAGAAGTTAAGATTACAAAAAGGAAGGACGCAACCCTATATTAATGATGCAACAGAAATTGAGTTTAAGAGGCTGCGTCATCTTCATCATCAGCCTCTTCTCCATCCGCGGCAGTTTCTGTCTCTCCGTCTACTGTCGCTGCTTCTGCCTCAGCTCTCAGCCTTGCTCTTTCTTCCGCTGCTGCCTTAAGTTCAGCGATGCACTCTTGATGTTCGTCATCGCTTAACTTCCAGGCAAGAACCTCCTCCTTGGCCTCAGGGAACCTCTTAATAAATCTTTACCGCAGCTCCTGGTAGCCGCGGAGATATGCCCTGTTGTTGATAAGGAAGAAGTCCTTGGAGCCTTTGAATGACTCCATGGCATGATCTATGGCTAGTTGGAGGGCGTCACCATGATCAACCTCTAACCTTTGTATTGCCGCGGCATGATCTTCGTCTTTTTTAGCGGATTTGGCTTCCAACTCTTCATATTTCTGCTGGAGTAGGGCGAGCTTGGCATTGGAAATCTCCGCGACACGGGCGGCTTCGGCAGTCTGGGCATGGGAGGATTTCAGGGATTCCGCGGATTGCTTAAAATTCTCCTCCGCTTCCTCCCTCGCCTTGAATGCTTTCTCAAGGTCCATGTGGGCTGTCTGAAGAGCCTCGGCAGAAGACTTCTTCCCTGCCTCAAAAGAAGAAGTCCGTGCACGCGGCATGAGCACTCTTCTCGGCCTCCTTCAACCTGTATAAGGCCTCGTACTTCCTCTTCTGGACCACAATCACATCCGCGGCCTGAAATAAAAGACGTTAGCAAAGGTATGGAAAAATATGAGATGCAAAAGTTAAAGGATGGCAACTGGTACGTACCCTCAGAAGGCTATGGAGGCCACAGTCCTCCAGATCGTCATGATCTTCTCCCACAAGCCTGTAAAGGTCTGCGGCATCCAAGGCTCTTTTCATTCTCCGTGCAGCCTTTGCGGTAGTGTCCCAAGAAGAATTGGGGTCAGGCTGCCTTAGTTGGGGCCTTGGTCTACCATCAGGCCCAGACCCTCCGCGGAATTGAGGAGGTGGCAAGTTCACGTTAACCGCCACAACAGTTGGCGGCGGGGGAGAGGATGAATGAAGGGGCACATCAGTTGACTCAAGCCCACCGCGGCCAGGTTTTCCCCTATGTCATCATCAAAATGGTCATGCGGAAGGTTCTCATCATTAACCATTTGATCCGCGACAGGTGTTGGGGTTCTTTCTATAGGAGCCACGACAGGCGCAGCATTATTTTCTCCGGAGGGAGCCGTGACAGGTCCCTTGGCCTTGGACCCCTTCCTCTTTATGCTCCGCGCAGTATTATTTAGGACTACTGCATCCTCATCCATCTCCGCTAGCTGCGCCGCTAGCAGTTCCCTGTCAACTTCTTCACCTGAAAAGGAATAGCATGAGTTCAAGAGAATAAATGACCGCGGAGTAAAAATTATGGCGTAGTTAATTACCTTCCGCGCCCATTTGTCGAGGAATGGATTTATTTGGGAAAAATCCCGCTTCAAATATGGTTTCCGACGTTACAAGTGTGCCGAACTTCTTGTGTTCAGCAGGAACTTCCGCGGCCTCGACAACTCTTTTTTCCTGTCGCTTGTTCAAGTGTAGATTGTCAAGGGCTGCAGAAAGAACAGACGATTCAAAGGTTAGTGGAAGTTATGCATATTTGTGAAATTAAAGGACGCGACTACAGTCTTATTACCTAATTTTGAGGGAGACCCCCACTGCCGCGGCATTCTATATGTCTTTTCTCTTTCATTCTCCTCGGGGTGCATCTCCCAGCCTTCACCGGAGATGTAGAAATATTTCCCCTTCCAGTTTTTCACACTGGTCGGTCTCCCAGTGTAAAGGGTCTCGTCCCTGCCGCAGCTAGAGGGGTAGTAGTAGCCCGCGAACTTCACTGAGTTCTCCTTTGGGCGGTAGAAGTGAAAGAACTCCGCGGGAGTGATGTCCTTTTTGAACAAATTCTCCCAAAGGACAACTGCAGCGAGAATGGCTCTCCAGCCGTTAGGGTCCAACTGTGCTGGGGCCAGGTTCATTGCCTGAAAAAGGCGACGAATAGGAACTGGAACAGGCAGCCGCAACCCATAGATGAAAGCGTGCAGAGGGAAGCAAATTCCATCATCAGATAGAATCGTGCATGGTCTTTGGTTTGCGACAGGGGCTGGGCACGTCAAATTTTATGAAAATTCGAAGGCCTCAGCCACCTGCTCAACCCAATCTTGGGTCATGCAGCCGCGGATATCAAGCGCGGCCAAGGGTCTCTCAGCTCTCCCAGATGTTCCACCTGGGTTATTTCTAACAGCCGCGGCACTGTCTCCTACACCCATTGGATGAGTACTTGAGTTGGCTTCCTCTTCCATCGGCGGAGATTTGAAATCCTTCCCAGATGCAGAGTCCGCGGAGTCTGAGTCAAGTATCACGCAGTTTGGGAAATCTTTTAGCTTGCAAGGGCCTATTGATCTTAGAGGGGGCACGGAAGTAAGCTCGGGGGGAGAGGTCCCAAAATGCTTTTCCAAAAACCTCTCAGGAACTCGTCTGGGTCAAAGTTCATATGGCTGCAGCAGTACCTGAAAAGCAGAGTTCGCAGTTAGGCGCCGCAGCCATTATGGTTTGGAAAAGACTTCAAGAAGCCGCAGAAGGGTATTTTTAAGTATTGAAAATGTCTTTGGAATTATTTCCCTAACACGGTTATTAATAGGCAAACTCTATTACTTATGGGATCGTACTGTCCCAACTAGCCGCGGCCACCTCCATATCAGCAGAGGAACATAGGCTGCCGCGGTAATAAGATAGAATTGCTTTAAGGCATTCCTGGCCACGGCCATTCCTAAATTTTCAGAGTCAATTCGATGTGCTCTAGTAGCAATTACAGTTATTTAACATGGATGTGCCTTGGGTTCATGGAAGTTTGAAGGTTGTTCGAGACTACAAGGGTGGTGATTTGATGCCTCGGATGATAATTTGAGGGACCGCGGCCATTTGGCACAGTATGACGCAGAAGGACCATACCAATTCACGGGAATGGGTATTGAAATCCTATCATGCCGCGGAATCTATCCTAAACAGTTGATTATCTAAATTCTAATCATTTTTAGGATAAAACTCACAGAATACGAAGAGTTCGATTATGAACATCAAGAACAGTTGTATGTATTTCATATGTAGCATATGTGAGAAAGGGCAAAACGTACGAACAAAACCCTAGATTTCTAGCAAATGAACTAGAAAAAGCGAAATCATATCAAAAGGGAAGAAAACTGTAAATTTCAAAGGCTTTTACGAAAGTATGGTGGTTGAAAAATCACCTGGAAATGGAGAAACTCGCAATGATCAGCTTCAGACCGCCTTGAACCTCCGCACACCGCCTCGGAAGGTTGCCGGAATATGCAAGAGAGAGTGCAGAATTTCACTCTCGATGTGCTCTAAAAAGTTTTGGAAACGTAATGAAGTCCACGGCCAGAAACAATTTATATAAGGGAGCGCGAAAGACGAATCGTCGCTTTGGAAGCACCGCGGCACCTAGGCTACTGAGCCACAGTCCCAATTGATCTCCCTTGGAACTACGGCTTGGGGGCTTATTGATAGTACAAATATAGCACCCTGCCGCGGAATGTATTCTTCTCCAGTTCGCAGGCATCTTAGGTCATACAGGCCGCGGCCAAACCTCACTCAGGGCGCGGCCAGAACTCACTCGGCGTGATCCCTTCAGGACCAGATGGCACAGGGTGCGGCCCTGTCCATTATAGGCCGCGGCACTCCACCTTATGGTGTGCGGCACACCTCCATCAGCTTGCAACACTGCTTGCTTTGCAGGCTACACCCCCTTTATCCGCAACTGCTGCAGACTTAGTATACGCCACGTGCTTAGGGCATGTGACTCAACACATTTCTTCATAAATAGAGGACCACACCTAGAAGGAAACGGATCGATTCCATACCCGACCAGGGCAGGCTCTGCAATACATATTCTCTCTACACGACCTTCACATATCTCTTGGAGGCCACACATCTACATCGCAGCCACCTCCCGGGCTCACCGGAATCTGCAATACCGCCATGTATTCACCTTTATTCTCATACTTGTACGCCTCTTCAGGCATGATTATATTGTACTATGCAACGCACATAATGAGAATGGAGCAACACAGTGGATGTAGGCCTATTTTAAAGGCTGAACCACTCTATATCTTGTCTTCTCTTTATTTGCTTGCTTTACTTGTTTAACACACACTTTACTCTTGACTTGCTGGTATGGGAACGCCTTATGGCCGATTTCTCATATCATCAATTACTAAAAGATGGTTGCGTCATGCCAAGACTTCCAAGGCACTAAAAGCTGGTTATGTCATGCCAAGACTTTCAAGGTACTACCTTTTATCATGACATGGTGAAAAGGGAGCATAAGAGAGCTTGTTTGGTAGATTCAGACACCAACAGGGTCATGTAGACTTGACCAAGTTGAAATGCAAAAATTATCTAAATGAAGAACCCTTTGTTTGTTAGTTCCAAAATCATAAGCAAGTGTCATAAACAAAGAGCCCCAACGATAATTCACGATCTTTTGTTTAATATTCCCATTCGTATATCACATATCATCACCTCACTGTGGATGACAACCTGAAGTTGAAGAAATTTTTAGATACTTTGGATAAATGGATATATTATGATGATCTAAAATTTCAATTATTCATGATTTTGCACCTAATTTTTAATGCATATATATATAAGCCATTTGTATATGGTGTCGTGTGTCCTTCATAATTATGTCTTATTCATATATTGTCAAGCCATTTTTCAAAATTTCTTTTATATTCCAATTGTATGAAAGTGATAGTGGAAGACTTCAAAAACTTCTTTCACATAAGGAACCCCGATTTTTTAAGTATTGATCTAAAAAATGCCAATATTATGGCAACATGTGTTGAATATAGTATAACCATATTTATTTCAGACAATACTTCACACACTACCACAAAGCTTGGATGAATAAGTACAAATAATATATTTTAACATCTTACGAGAAGAGCGTGGTGATATGGTTAAACAATAGCAGTGGGAGGTTTTTATCTCAAATATGGTTTGAAATCGATAAGAAATCCAAACATGAGCATAATTTGAATGATGCGATGAGATTAGTCAAGTCATTTGAATTTAAAGAAGGAAATTATGTCCTCTAAGGATCGATTAAAGTGAAGGGGTGTGTGTCAATTCTCAAGTGTGAGGAAACATATGTGTGTCAAAGAAAAATTATATCACACACTTAGAAAAAATCTCTACCATTATGTTTAGGGTGAGAAATGAAAATGTTAACTCCCGTTTACATGACCAATAAAGACGTGAATGAAATGATGCGTTAATTTTATGACAAGGTGGAATTATGTCATATTTTATGACGTGTTTAAACATTATAATTTTTTTCCAATATAAAACATTCATTTGTATATATTATCATGTATACATATATTTAAATATTAATAAATATTTATATGAATGTAGACAATGGCAATTTCAAGTCATCATCGAGGCAACAATAAGACTCCATTAACAAATGTCAAATCTCCTGATTAGGACTATGACAGAAAATCCACGAATAATCGTTGTCCAGAGTTTTTTTTTTAACATTAATGGCATGTGTAGATTGGGCAAAAAGGAGTTTAAGAAGAGGTAGAGAATTGGACTTATTTATGCTAATTGGCATGAAGTTGAGAAAAGGATGAAAATGAAATATGATAAACCCTCTTGAGATAATTTCAAATATTGACAGAACAAAAAGAAGATACGTAATGGCCTTGGAATTCAATCAATAATTTGGAGTAAGAGTATGCGTAATACTCATTTTTTAAATCTAAACAACAATAAGATAAAAATAGTGAAGGATAAGGTACCGACAAATCTACATATTCCTCTCCAACACGAAAATTCATTGCAAAAGAAGCGATGGAGGCTAAACTACTTTAAAAATAAACACTCAAAGATAAGAAGTCAAAAAAGAGTAGGGTCCATTAACTTTTCCAAAGGTCATTTGACGAAAGCCCAAGGAGATGGTAGACTATTATAATAATTATATAAAAGAAAAAAAATATAAATTTAACCCCGAAGTTTGGGGTGTTTTGCAATTTCAGATCAACTCTTTCGATTTTTGCAATCTTAACCCCCCAACGTTTTCAATTTGTGTCAATGTAAATCTTGGGTCCAACTTCCATGAAGAAGTTATCCATTTTTTTGTTTATACATTAATTCAAATATAATAAACCAATTCTCTCTCTCTCTCTCTCTCTCTCTCTCTCTCTCTCCACCAACTCTCTTAGCAAACCACCACCAAAGTCAACCGTCGGCACTAAAAATACAAAACATTGCCACTAAACCAAAACTAAACAACCACTACAAATAACACCAAATACCACACCACCACAACCACAAATAACACCAAATACAAAACCACCACCACTAACCACCAAAACACCAACATCACCAATACTACCACAATTAATTAATTCATCGCCATGCAAAATACAAAACCACCACCACCACTACTGAAACACCAGTGCAACTAACACAAAATACCAAACCACCACCACCACCCAAAAAAAATTAAACAGGCCTTTTCTGACGATTATCTTTGTGGGTGGGTTGTGAATTGGGCGGAGGAGGTGACGGAGAGAGTGTGGGTGGGTCTATGAAGATGAAAGGTTTTTTTGTTGTAGTTTCTTTATATATATATAATTTTGAAGTTTTCTTAAAAAAAAACAATATTTTGCTTATGATTTTTAAATTACTTTAATATAAAATTCCACATGCTAATTAATGGTTAATTAATTACACTTAGGAATTCTGAACTTTGACCCCCTACACTTCCCTACCTTAACTTCCAATTTCTGCACTTAACCCTCCAAACATTGAATACGACTACAAATAACCCCTACCGTCCAACTCCATTAATTTTTACAGAAAACGTTAGGCATGTGAGTGACACATGACTTAAAGTAAGGGGATTTTTGTCCTAACATATTTTTTTGAATAAAATCTGAAAATAATAGCAAAAACATTTAAGAATTAAGAAAAAAATAAAAAATATATATTTTAAAAATATAAAAAATCCTTGAAAAAAATTTATAAATATTTTAAAACATTTGAAAAATACGAATATTGTGAGTACAAACTAATCGTCATAAAATGATTTCAGAAAGAAACAAAAGAATGAAAATAAGATGTCAATCACACAACACAAGAATATACGTCGTTCAGCAAGTTGCCTACGTCCACGGAGATGTCACTATATTTTATTAGGTTCTCTCAAAGTTTTGAAATTATATCCCCCTTGGCCATGGGGTGTGGTCTGTATTTTAATGGTGTAAAATCATAGTGGTTGATTTGTTTTAGAAACTCTTTCAGCTTGTTATTGGCTCGTGTGGTGACTCCTGAATATCTCTTCTAAGATTATAGGTAACCAACTTGAGCTTATTAATATGTACGTGATAAGAGTTTGTGTTTGTCCACATAAAAAATACTTGGGCTGATTTCTTTGAGGAGTTGGATCGGGCGTGACTCTCATACTGCTGGGCACAGTCAGCCAATCTCAATTGAGCATAACTAATGATTTAGGTCCAAAAAATTTCCCCTAAAACATCTGAGTTAAGGCTTGTTGGGCCATTAGGTTTTATTGTTGGCTTAGGCCCAAAAGATTTTGATCCATTCTTTTGAAGTTGAACTGGTAGGGAAAACTTGTGATTACGCAAAAGTTCCATGGGTACGCTCGTCCGAGCAAGAAGTCAAGTGCAAAAATCTCCATGGGTGTCGTGCCTGATGATTGTGCACAAGGTTTCAAACTGAGCTTCGTCAACACCAAGCCGTCACTTTGCTCCCAATTTTCCTGCTATCAAAACTCCAAAGCTTTCGTCTTCGCACTTCTTCATCTTTATAATTCTCCATACTTATTTATTACTTTCACAACTTTCTTCTTCTTCTTCATTTTATTTGTCTTCTTGTAGTGATAATTTACTCTTCCAAAAATGTCGACCATCCATGGAAAAAGTGTTGAAAAGTTTAGGAAAACCTACTCCATTCCTTCCTGGGTCACAATAAAGTGTGCCCCCTTACCCAAAGATATTAGAGACGTTGATGGGGGACATTGGATTCATACCTTAGCTATAGTCCAAGGGGGGTTGACATTTCTCCCAAATTCTTTGTTTTTAGAGTTTGTTGAATTCTTTGGGGTGATCCCTGCTCAGTGTGACCCTAATACTTGGAGAATAGTCAATGGGGTGAATCGTATAAATGAGCTCTAAAGGACCAACCTGGGCATCTCAGAGATCAGGTATTGGTACACCTGATCTCGTACTTCTGATGGCCTCCTCTACTTGAAGGTGAGGAAGTTCGAGAGGGTATTGGTCGTTAATCTTCCTGATTCCAACAAAGCATATTGGGTTCATTGCCAAAAATTGGTAACATCCATCGCTCCCTGAGGGCGAAGAATACACGGAGTTTTTGTTCCCTGACTGGGGAAGGGTCAAATAGGTTAACACTTGTTCTTTTAATCATTAATATTATGCTTTATCGTTTGCTTTGTCGTTGCTAATTTTATTTTTTTGTTATTTGTGTACAGCTTGCAAGAAAACAAGGAGCCTTCTCTCCGAGATATCAAGGTTGCTGACCTCCTAAAGACTTGGAGGGTGAAAGAATATATGCATAACTGTGAATACCCCAGGTCGTCAACGCTTTTGCTTGAGTACACTGACACGCTAGCAGCTTCATCACTCGCCTGGTGGATGACATACCTGATCTTCCTCTTCCTAATAAGGAAACTTCTTCTTCTTTTGAGACATCAAACATTGGGTCCATCCAGCTAGAGGATAGGAGGAGGAGAGTCCAATGGTTCCTACTAGGAAGAGAGTCCTTCTAGTTTCTGATAATGATGTTTATGATGTCCTTCTTTCTTCCTGGGCCAAATCCCAAAAGAAACAGAGGGTGAATCCTCTAAGTCTAGTGACCCAAGCTTAGCCGCTAAGAAGAATGAAAAGGGGAAGAAGAAGAAATAAGAGGAGAAAAAAAGGAGGAAGAGAAGAAAAAGACCCTTACAAACCCTTCGAAGGAGAACAATGTTCCCCCTTCTCTCCCCAACATCTTTGAGGCCCAGTCTGTGGGCCACAATCTAACCCTTGCCCTTGGTTTGCTGAGGGGGCAATGCTTACGGGTGATCGCGAGCAACTGAAGATGCTGGGACCTGACTAGCTTTCTCTCCGAGTATCCCAAACTCTGTCCCTCGTAAGAGCCTTTTGTTTATTTTCTACATCTAGTCTGCTTGAGTGAAATTTGTCAGATCCTTTAATACTCGATCGTTTCCTTATTTTTCAGTTTATGGCATTGTTTACTAGTCTTCTAGATGGTCGCGTCGACCAGTCTTGATTAAATAATGAACTGACGAAAGCCTTACATAAGTCCGAGGAGGCTATGGCCCATGCCAAGGAGGCCCACAAGAAAGAGAAGAAGATTACTACCGAGGCCAATGCCTCACTGAAAACTGAGAATAGCAACTGAGAATAGCTTGCTGAAGGTGGAGAACACTCGCCTATCGAATGAAAATTCTCGACTGACTACATAGGTGTCTCAGATCCCTTTTGCCAAGGACGACATCTTCGAGTAGGGCTGAGACGAGTTCTATGCCGATGCCAGGGTCCATATTGCCTATGCTCAAAAGGTGAGCTTCAAGAATGGCTGGAATCAGCCCTTAGCCAATGTTGGGGTCACCGTTGAATTCAAGCTCTTTAGTCTGCACCAGACAAGTCCTCCTCTTGTGGCTGACGAACAGCCTTCCACCAGCCATCCTTCCGACCAGGAGAAGGAGGTGGCGTCCAGGGAGAAGGAGGTGGCACCCAAGGGGAAAGGGGCTGAGATAGAAAAGCAGGTGAAGAAGTGAAACCTATAGCTCTAGGGTTTCTTCTTCTTTTGTTCGTACATTGTAATTTTTTTCTTTCCTTGAATTGTAATGGCTCTGCCTACTCCTTACTTTGTTAATGGAAATAACATTTTCATTCGCTTGAGTGGGTCAATTTATGCATTTTCAGATAAATTGTAGTCTATTCTGCTGTGATGTTGTAGCCTATTGTCGAGAAAATCCCTTCTTCCATCAACTTTGATAATGTGCTCGGGCGAGATGGTAGCGCGCAAGCTCACCGAGCCTTTCTGATTGCCTGTAAGGCTCTAAGAAAGAGGACTTAGGCCTATATGAATCAATCCATCCTGGTCGCCAAGCTAAAGGACAACCTCAAGGACATGTAAAATGTGAGTGCTTCCATACAAAAAGAAATAAAGGACTTGAAGGCCAAATTGGCGAAATCCAATGATGTGGGTGAGGTCAACGCTCTAGTCCAGTCAGAAAATTATGACTTGAAGAAAAAAAAATTAAAGCCGAAGAGAGAGCTCAAAGGAGTAATGCCATAGTGATGAGGCTAAGCCGTGACAACAAGAAGTTTCAATATTTGTTCAGGATGGGTCCCCGAGCGGCTTGGTCAGCAGACTATGATGAGGGTTAGTGAGATGCCCTAACGAGGTTGTAGGAAGCTCAAGACGTCGCCTACAATCACGGTTGGCTGAACGCCCTCAAAGTTGTTAAGGAAACCCAATGCTCTAAGCTCTAGTATATGTACCAAGTTGATTGCCTTGCATACATCCGACCTCCTTTTGGGCGTGATGAGACTTGGATTCCTTTAGATGCCATTTTTCTTCAACTTGTCGAGAGCTACCTGGAAGGTCATGATAGTGATGACAATTACAGGCCTAACCTTGACGATGGTCGAAGGAAGCAAATAGATTAATTTCTGACTTGCAGACCATAAAATGTTGTAGATATTTGTAATTATTATGTAATTGGTACTATTTTGTAATCGGGCGCTACCGATGAATCAAGTCAATACCAATTTTTATTCATTTATTCAGTTCAATTATTATGCATTTTTTTAGATCTTGGGTTAAAAAAAAACAAATAGGTTTCCACCTAAAAAATAGTTTAAAAAAAAACTAAATGAAAACCCAAATCAAGATGAAAACATGAAAAAAAAATCAAGATGAAAACTCAAATCAAATACAATACCTCATCAACAAAAAATCCATACCTTATCCTTCAAACACATCAACAAAGAAATCCATAAATACCATGTGTGTGTGTGTGTGTGTGTGTGTGTGTGTGTGTGTGTGTGTGTTCGTGCGAGATGGAAGAGAGGCGGGCAGGGGGAAAGGGTGGATAGGGGTTGGGGTAGGCAGGAGCAGGGGGGAGGGGGAGGGGGAGGGAGGACAGGCTGGGGGTGGGGATAGCAAGGGTGGGTGGGTGTAAGGGTGGGTGGTCTTCAGGGCTAAGAGAGAGAGAGAGAAGAAATAAGGTTGGTGGGTTTTCATTGACAAAAATACCCTTTAATGAGTCATGTGCAACGCAGATGACTCGAATTTCCCACAAAAACTAACGGAGTTGGACGGTAGGGGGCAATTTGCATTTGCAGTCGTGTTAGATGTTAAGGGGGTTAAGTAAAAAAAAACTAAAAGTTAGGACGAGAAAGTGCAAGGAGGTTCATAATTCTAGAGTTCTAAGTGTAATTAACCCGCTAATTAAAGTTAACAGATTTTCTAACAATATTAGACAAAATTTAATTTTTAAATTAAAATGTATTCAAGTTCAAAACTGAGAATTAGTAGTGTATTAAAATCAAATAAATTATTATTTAAGATATTGATTAAATAAAAATGACCAATAATTTTCGTTAACTTCTTGACAAAAGCTAGACCTGGGACTTTCAAGTAGTATAACGAATCTATGTAGTAAGATGAAACTTGATGTTTTTGAGATCTTAGACACATGCATTCGCGCGGTTTCAAGTTGCATCACTAACTTTTTAATATGTACTGGAAAATACCAACTACTCGAGACCAAGCCCACGATGAAATTTACTTGCATGGAAACAAAACACTTGTATTTCTTTAAGTGAGTTAAAAACACAATTTTTCTTTTTTATTTTAGCACAAAGTCTAATTCTTTAAGGGTGACGAACGTATTAAGGGGTGAGTGGGAGTTGTAGCCCCCATAGCTTTTTTTAAAGTCGAATTCTTTAAGACCGTTCCTCGTTATGTCATCATGTGGTACAGGAGTGACATTTTTCGGCACGACACGAAAATACGACAAGACCTAACACGAAATTAACACGGTATGTCATGTTCGGATCGTGTTTGGGCTATGGTATTTTGGCTCGATAGTGGGTCGTGTTCATGCCATAATTTTGACACGAAATTGACCCGTTTTGACCCAATTACAACCCGATTAAGCAGCCTGAGTTAACCCAATTGTCACCCCTTTATAATTAATGTATTTCATGCAATATAAAATAAAAAAATAATATTTATATATATGAAATAAGTTGGTTATCGTGTTGGGTCGTGTTGAATCATAAGAATTAAGACGAATTTGATTTATCGTGTTATATGTGTCGTGTCGTGTCGTGTTTTTAACGAGACATGTTCGTGGTAGCCAAAAAAACACGACTTCGTGTCGTGTTCTTGTCGGGTAAAATGAAGTGTCGTGTCAAGCCAGGCCCAAACATGACCCGTTAGCCCGAATTGTCACCCCTATCGTGTTATGATTCATGTTCATTCAGAAGTAGACAAAGCCCCCCTCATATGGCAGTTCTAATTTGCAAATCAACGGTTGGGCTACACAAAGGGGGTAACCCTCCCCTACCATTACTAACCGAATAAGGTGGGATTCAATCCAATGTCTATTGTACATGATTACATATAGACTCTACCAGCTAAGGCTAGCTAGCACCTCTCATAAGTCAAAAATATTTATTGCGAAAAAATTGTTCCTTCTGTTGGCAAACCGAACTTGCCAATGATCAAGGAAATAATGTAGAAAATCCCCAACTTAAAAAGGGACATTTTATATTGTCCATGACTTTTATTCTCTTCTTGAATGTTACAATTGAAAAGGCTCACCAATGGAGTAAAGCTGCTAACCAACAATTCCATCAATTACTGCTTGCTTAGTTGCCGAATAACATATGGAAGTATGCCTCCGTGATTGAAATAAGCCAATTCCACCTGCAAAAGAAAAGAAATTTGAGTTGTAAAAGCTAACCCTCTGGTTCAATTGAGGAAAGTGAACATAAACCAACTCATCCTGTTTATTTTCGTATAAAAGTTTACAACACTGATAACTGCATTGATGTTATCAGTGTTGCACCACAAGATCTAACTTAGACATGACATATTATAGGAGCAAAGATCTACAAGAAGATTCTAGCATATACAATTTTTTTTAGCGTGTCTACGAGGAAGGTTCGATGCGAGTGGTTTTGGAGAAGAGAGACCCACCTACCCTATTTTTGTAATTTAAATTGGCAGGTTAAAAAAAAAAAAAAGCTCGTATTGCCACTTTTCATATCTCATACCCACATATGACACCCTATCTATACCTTAGCATCTCAAAAACAAGAGTTTTAAAAGAAAAAAGGAAGGTGAGAAGTACCTCGGTGTCAAAGCGGACTGTGCAAACAAAAGATTTTCCGTTATCAGTTGTGACTGTAACATCTTGGCCAGGCCGGATCTCACTAATCGTGCTTGGGAGATCAATGGTATAACGTTCATGACCCGTCAATCCTAGTGTGTCTGCATCCTCACCAGACTTGAAACAAAGTGGAATAATACCCATTCCTACCAAATTACTGCGATGGATCCTCTCAAAGCTTTTTGCAATCACCGCTTTAACACCCTGTTACAAATCAACAGTTGCTGAAACTCACACAAGAAAAGTAAAGAAATAGTGGTGTGATAACTACTTCAAGTACAGAGACTGACCAGTAACATTGGGCCCTTGGCAGCCCAATCTCGTGAGCTTCCACTTCCATACTCTGCTCCAGCCAACACAATAGTATCCTGCCCAGCAGCCTTGTACTTCTGAAAGTAGCAGATTGATTGCAAAGAATTAGATATAAACAGTGACCTGTGTAGTTATAATATTATAATCGTGACGTTTTTGGTACTTATAATTCACACGAAACTACATCATATTTAGAATTATATTTTCAGGTCACAAGAATACAAAGAAAGCCGTAAAAAAATAGGGTTAATTGCATAATAGACCCCGCATATAGGGGTGAATTTCAATGTCTTCCTCTAAATTTCAAATGTTGTGATCTCAACCTTGGGCCTGAACTTAAGGGTATATATGTAAAAGAAAAAAAATGATAAACGAACATTAGCTTTCCATTTTTCAATTTAAGGGAGTTAGCCATGGTTTAAATTTAAGTTGCAATCGAAATCCTAACTGTAACTCCGTTTAGAATTAAAGACGAAAAGCTGATGTTACTAGAACTTTAGGATTTCAATGTACAAAAATTAAATTCCAGGATTTAAAATGCAAAAAGAAAAAGAAAAAATAAAAATAAAAAACGAAGCAGAAAAATTAATAAACAAAATGTCACATTAGCTTTCCATCTCTGATTTTAATGAACCTAGAACCACGGTTTAAATTGAGGTACTAATGGAAACATGAAAGTTTAAAATGAAATGAAACGTGGAAGGAGGCAATCAAATTGATCCCCAACTTCAGGTTCAATTTTGTATTTTAATATAGAAATATACAGAAAGCTTAACAAGGAACTCACAGTGGCTGCTTCAAACACATAGAGTTTTTCTCCTGTGGGGATGTGTACTGTCTTTGGGCCCACTTCCCCATTCAATAG
Source organism: Sambucus nigra (assembly GCA_949130495.1). NCBI lineage: Eukaryota > Viridiplantae > Streptophyta > Magnoliopsida > Dipsacales > Adoxaceae > Sambucus > Sambucus nigra. The sequence continues at coordinate 120,020,733 of OX422213.1, forward strand.
TTTGTTAACCAGGCGGATATTGGCAAAAGTACCCCTGGCCATAACTTCATCATTACCACGGCGGCTTCCATAGGAATTGAAGTCCTTACGATCCACCCCACGCTCAATGAGATACTTTGCAGCCGGACTATCCTTGTGAATGCTTCCAGCTGGAGAGATGTGATCTGTTGTTATACTGTCACCAAAGTTCAACAAGCAATAGGCTTCCTTCACTCCGTGGGACCCAGGAGGATCCATGGTCATGTTCTTGAAATATGGTGGCTCATGAATGTACGTAGAGTTTGTGTCCCATGAGTACAATTTGGAAGCAGGGACAGATAGGTCATTCCACATGGGATTACCCTTCGTGATAGCCTCGTAAGTACTCTTGAACATTTCAGGCAACACACTAGATTGAACAACCTAAAATGTATACAATCTCAGGTTAAGTTATTTTAGGTAGTAACAGCTTCTTCTAATGATATGTAAATTCAAGGATGCGTACCTCTACAATTTCTTCGGTAGATGGCCAGATATCCCTAAAATAGACATTCTTACCATCCTTTCCTACTCCAATTGGGTCCTTCTCAAAATCAATGTCAACCTAGAAAAAACAATTTCAATGCATCTTCAGCCGAGTAAATGGGCTAAAAACTACTATGAATAAATAAAAAGTCGTATCCAGTGCACAAGGCTCTCGCTTAACTGCAGCGGTCTAGAAGAGGCGGATGTTGGTTGGCCTTACCCCCATATATGGAGGGGTTGTTCCCATGTCTCGAACCCAAGACCAACCGTAGCTTGGGCGAGTGCACTTGCCATCGCACCAAGGTACGACCTCTAATAAATATTATAAAATTAATATATTTAATTTTATTCGGTAGAAAGAGGTGAGGTAAAAGGTAACAAATTTTATATGAATGACAATTGTTGCCAATTAAACAAGGTTGGTGAATTCGATGGCTAACCGCTGCAATACTTCATAAATTTATAACAGTGTAATAGACCCAGCAACACAAAATATCCACTCCCCAATGCTCAATGTCGAGACTAACATACAATTATATTCACATAATCTGTTAAAAGTACTACAAGGCTACACTGAGCCATGAAGTGGCCAAAAGAAAATGTTTTTTCCAAGAATTAGATTCAGAATACTTCGTCACCTTGTAGATTGACATGAATGGACTACAAATTGAAGCGCATATGGCATGTTAGATACATGAATAGAATTACAAGCTATTATATATGTGATTTAAGATGGCAAGTGACACTTTCCTTAATCTCATTGCCTTTTACGAACACATACCAACCATCATCCTTGACGCACATTCCATATTCGAGACTTACATTTTCCTTCCCCTGCTAGTAAATTTCCTTTGATCTTTCTTACAAATATTTGTATTTATGTTAATAGCGTACTATGGCTTATTGCCTCACCTCTTCCCTCCCGTGGTACCATTGTAGCTTCCTTCCCAACAAATAGTTATCCATCAAATTTGTTATCATTCTTATGCGTATCATTGTGACAAACTCTTGTTCTATAAAATTGATCATGGAATTTAAACAACAAGCCAAAAATGACCTCCGTCAACGTTTTCGGCGGCAGCCCTCAAATGGTGTGATTCAATTTGCAGAAAACGTAATTAGCCAGCACCACAACGAAGTAGCCTTAGGGGGGCAGTCCAAACATTGTAAGCATATGTCTGGTAGGACCTAATAGTCTCCTAGAGCTTTGTAGTGCACCCTTTGGAATCCTAAGAGGGTTGTTGATTTGGAGGTTAGAATAATGGGGCTTAGGCCATCTCCACAGCCTTTCCACTCTAGGTAATAGGAGGGAGATGGGTAGAGATAGTAATATATATACATATACAGAGAGATACAAAGAGATACACAATTGCCCTCAGGCCAAAAACGCACAAAGCTTTACTTAATAAGCTTCAACACTATCGAAATTAACATATTGCATCAAAATTTAAAGGAAATAGAAAAAGCCTAAATCTATTGAGAATACCACTGGAAGATTAAAAAGAAAAAAGACTAATAATATATATCGACTTGAATAACCATGAAGAACCCAAAGCTCCCTGATTTAATGGAAAAAAAAAGTACATCCATTAATCACCCAGTTGATAAATACCTCAAGCATAATTTATCAGCAACACCACTTTTACCAATCATCCTACCAGTGCATCCCGCATCATGTTCATGTCTTCAATTTTTCAGTTACAATCCTTGATAAATTCCTCTTTGACCTTTTTCATCGTTTTCGAAGAAACAGTTTTTCCCCTGCTATGTTTCACCATCTAGTTGCAAGGTATGTACTTTTCCTCTCTCTCTCTCTCTCTCTCTCTCTCTATATATATATATATATAGAGAGAGAGAGAGAGAGGGGTTCAGAAGGGAACATAAAAGATGAACATTTTAATGATCCTTAACAAAAAACACCTAACAACCCACTAATTTATTTCCTATGTTTTAATTGGTCCACGCCATCGACAACGGACACGCGTGTCGACCGAATAATTTTCTTACACCCCCCCCCCCTCTCTTAACCCAACCCCAACTGATGTCAAACTCCAAGCTATCAGCTGCCATGCTACCTGCTACAACAGGTAGCCAACCATGGTTTGATCCCCAACTCCTTAGACCTGGCCACCAACCTACCATTTTACAGACCTCCACCAACCTTATCTCTCACCCGACCAGCCTGACCCATTTCTCCAACTCGATTTCAGCAGCCATCTCCATAACCTCCATAACCTCCAAACCTGTCCGGCGAACTCAGTGTAGCCATACCCAAACCCCTGCCTTTATCTGAGGTAGGGGGGTGTATATTAAAAAACACGCGTGTGTGTGTCACACGCGTGTCCGTTGCCGTTGACGCGGGCCAATTATAACATAAGAATTAAAATTAATGGGTTGTTTGGTGTTTTTTGTTAAGGTTCATTAAAATTTTCATCTTTTATGTTCACTTTTGAACCCCTCTCTCTCTATATATAGAGAGAGAGAGAGATGGGGGTTCAAAAGTGAACATAAAATATGAACATTTTATTGAACCTTAACAAAAAACGCGTAACAACCAATTAATTTTAATTCTTATGTTGAAACTGGTCCGCGCCAGCGACAACGGACACGCGTATACCCACGTTAACCCCCACCACCACCACCACCTTCTCTCACCTCTCTTCTTCCATACCATATATCCAAACTCCAGCCTTTTAACCCTGATGACCCGCGACATTAAACCACCAGCAGGTGGTGGTTCATCCTTGTTTCCCCATCCAGTCATCCCCCACCTCACCGGTGACTTCCAGCCTACGCCACAGCTCCGGCCAGCAATCCTAGCTCCGGACTCATCTCAGACCCATATCCCCCATACTCGCCGACCTCCATTTTTTTCGCTAGCCATAGCCTCACCTCCGGCCTAAACCGGAGACATAACCTGGCGCATCCCACCTCCAGCCAGGCTTGAAAGCTGCGACCATCTTCCCCAAAGCCGACGCAGCAGCCTTATAACCCCTCGCCGGAAAACCTCTGCCTACAACACAAATCCATAACCTCCGGCCAGTTTAAACCCACACCAGCGCCGGTTTAACCCATACAGAAATCCAACCCGAAACCCATTTCCTATTTCCCACAAAATCAGCCAGCTCACACCAGTGCCAATATCGTGAATACTACAGCATTGACACTGGATTCCTATGACAGCCCGATTCTAAGTTCTAAATGTGTTGCTATTCTCAATTAACCACTGATGATATATGGTGGAAAAAAGATTTTTCATAAAGCATAATTAAGAAATAAAGTAACTATTTAATTATATACCGTGCCAGCAAGAGCATAGGCCACAACTAAAGGAGGGGAAGCAAGGTAGTTCGCTCTTGTCAAGGGATGAACACGACCCTCAAAGTTCCTATTCCCAGAGAGAACAGCAGCTGCAACAATGTCTGCAAAAAACACCATAATGATTTAGATAAAAAAATCAATTTGGTCATAATACAGAAGAATCTCAATCAACCAAGCATGTAGACTTGCAGAGGATAACTACAATTATACCATTTTCTGATATTGCAGAAGCCACTGTTTCATCCAAGTCTCCTGAATTCCCAATACATGTTGTGCAGCCATATCCAACAATGTTGAATCCTTGCTCATTCAGATACTTTTGCAGTCCACTGCATCAAGCAAAATAATATTTTCTTATGCTGAATTATAGAGCTTTTATTATAACGTTTTCCTTCGAAAATTACAAGCAGTACCTCTGGAGTAAATATTTTGTAACAACGCCAGAGCCAGGAGCCAAACTTGTTTTTACCCACGGTTTGACCTGGAAGATGATTATACATATTCTTACATCAAATGATCAGAAATAATAAAACTAGGGAAAGGGAAATAAGAAATTTAACATGTGCCAGAACCTAAGTAAATTAGTCATTTGACCGTGACCGACCTGTAGACCTAAGTCACAAGCCTTTTTTGCAACGAGGGCTGCCCCAAGCATGACACTAGGGTTTGATGTGTTTGTGCAACTCGTAATAGCCGCAATCACAACACTACCGTGCTTGAGCTCCGCTGCCTGTCCATGAAAAGAGAACTTTGCCACTTTCTCTTGTGCCTCCTTTGGTACAGCAAATCCCTGAAAAAAGGTAGAATTTTAGAAAAAGACAGTTATGAGATACTTCAATAAACTCGGTAACAATAATAAAAGAAAAACTCATTTTTTTTAATCAAGCCTCTTCCCATTATTTTATTTTATGTTATTTTATTTTTATAATGAGGTAAAAAGTATATTTGGACAAATAATTACTGTTTGGTCTGCTTGGCCAATATATATAAAAACTTAAGTAGGGACAGGTTTGATTTAAATTACTTACAACCAAAAACAATTTGAAGCTTTTAAAATAACTCAAAATTGTTGTTCTAATACATTCAAGAAGAAGATCATTCAGGAAAACAACATGATTAGAGGTTTACAAACTTAAAGTTTGAAACTCACTTTAAATCCCACTTTGCTATCGAGGCAAGAATGCCAATCAGCCTTCATTTCTTTCAAAGGAACACGATCATGAGGTCTGTCACGAATTGCAAGTATTGTAAAATATACACATCAACTTAAATTCCAATGAGTGTCAATATGAAAGACTGAGTAAGCAAAACAAACCTCTTTGGCCCTGAAACACAGGGTTCAACTTCAACAAGATCCAGATGCAAGTAAGATGAGTATACCCTTTCTAGTTGAGGCTGAAATTAGAAAAAAAATAGCAATGGTGTTTGAAATCAGAATCCGCCAACTGGAACTGATATTCAAAACTAATGGATTACAAAATAATATAGGATTTTACCTCATTGTAGTCAACAAACATTTTATTGGCACGCAGATATGCTTCTATCATTGCCACCTGAGTTTTAACAAAGAAAAGTAGCCATGAGGATTATTAGAATCAAAATAAAACAAACTTATTAGGGATGATTGGTATGATCTCCCCTATGTTCTGGATTATTAAACAAACCTCCTGTGATTCGAGAAGTTATAGTCAACTATATATTATAAATTTTCCAATGTTGACATCATTTTCGATTAACTTTTACAACTCTTATGCACGGAGATTTATCTTAACTTTCTCCGTGATATAACTGAAAGCAACAAAGAATTATTCAGAAAAAAGAAAAAAAGGGGAGCTCATTGTCATGCAACTCGAGGCAGTTCAATATGGTCATCCAAACTTATTTATTATCAATGTTCTCAGGCACACGCATAAATAACAAAAATCACTCACAGTATCGTCACTTCTTCCAGTTAATTTGAGATATTGCAATGTGACATGATCAACTGGGAAGAACCCCATTGTTGCACCATACTCAGGAGACATGTTGGCAATGGTGGCCCTGTCAGCTAATGACAGTTCACCCATACCATCCCCTACACAAAAAGACATTTTAAACCCTTAGATCTTCTGTGACAGAACCATGACAGGTGCTTCTTACTATAGTTTCAACATTAATTACCATAGAACTCTACAAATTTGCCAACAACACCATGCTTTCTTAGCATTTGTGTAACAGTTAAAACCAAGTCAGTAGCAGTTACACCATTGCGTAGTTTTCCAGATAACTTGAACCCAACAACACCAGGCAAAACCATGCTCATTGGCTGTAAATACAAGAAGAGTAGAATCAGAAACAAAAATGATGCAGAACATGACTCTTCCAACACATTATATTTCAACAGCATGAATAAATATGAATATGATTGGATAATCATGCAGGGACTACCTCATCAGTAGTATTGGGGATTGGGAGAGTAGCCTAATCAACCAGCCCTACTGTTATAGGGTGATTTTGACATCAACCTTACTTTTGTTTCAACTTTTATATTACATCCCTACCTTTTTTTAAATATTAAGAGATACTCCAAAAAAGTTTGCTAAAGCTCACAAAGTATCGCAGAAAAAACACTTAAAAAAAAAGACACTTTGTGAGCATTAGCAACATTTTTTTTGTTATTATTGTTTTTTTAAAATGAGGAAGTAACAGTAAAATTGAAACAAATCCAAGGGTGAAAGTCAAAATAACCTGTTCCTTAATAAATCCAATTCCTTAATTTAAGTACCATGTATCACATGTTGAGGAAAACCTATCCTGGCTACTCACGATGCTATGATGCAAGGCATAAGATATTCATTCCAATCGAACAGTGATGCTTTTACAGGTGCTTGAACAGCATTTATTAAGTAAACAAACCATAACCGTCAAAGCATAATACTAATTACCTAAATAAAACTGAATGGTGAAGAAACCCAAATTCATCAACTTGCAGTCAATTGCACAGGAGAATGGTTTTTTTCATAAATATAATTGTGTGGCATTAGTTACCTGCCCAAGCATTGTTGCCTCTGCTTCAATACCTCCAACTCCCCAACCAGCAACACCCAACCCATCAATCATAGTTGTATGGGAATCAGTTCCAACAACGCTATCTGGGTAAAGCATGCCATCATTGTTGAAAACAACCCGTCCAAGGTATTCCAGATTAACCTGAAATTGTATAATGTCACATTACACTCCATTACTTCATAACAACTACATTAAAAACATAAACAAACAAGGTTCTGATGTAAAGAGAAGATGCGAAAGTGTGAAAATTAATCACACAACAACAACAACTAAAAGACGAAGTCATGAAAGCTTTCAATTTGTCTCTCTAGGTTCTCATTATCAAATGCCAAAATATGTCACAAGAGGGCCTCTAAAGGCTATTTATACTAACAATAAAAGAAGGCTAAAAAAAAGGACAAATAAGAAGGAATAATAAAAATGATGATAGGAAACCGGTACTTCACGGTGATTCTATTAATAGCCCGGCTATCAACACACATCCGCCAACTCCCATCCTTCTCTGGCGCTAAAAGGGCGGGTGCCGCCAAGGGGACACACTCCAGAATGTACCCTTTGTCACATAGCTCGGTGACCTATCTCTGTAGCTCCGCGTACTCCGTAGGCGACATAGGATAATGGGGTAGATTTTGGAACTATGCCCCAGGAACAAAATCAATGGCGTGATATATATTCCGGAGAGAATGAAGATCATCTGGAGGACTACACACATCGGACATCGGAATAAGAGTCCAACAAGCTCTGGACCTGTGAGGGAACAGCTATCTCCGGGGTGGTAATGGGACTGATAAGAGCATAACATAACCCTGTCTCGGCGGTTTCTGTGGCCAGCTCCTCATGTGAGACGATCAGAGCAGAAGGTCACGACATCGAGAACGGCCTCATGGGACAAAGAAGAAAATCCCTCCCCTCATACATAAATGAACAAGTGTTAACTCGATCTTCATTCATCTTGCGATGATCAAATTGCCATTGTCTCCCCAACAGAAGGTGTCACACCCTCATATCTACCGCGGTACACAGAATCTCATCATGGTAATCTTCAGTAGAAAAAGTTACTCGTCATTGTCGGCTAGGAGTAAGTATGGCTCCACTCCCCAACCACCCAATACGACACGGGGTGGTTAAAGACTCTGTGGATAACTTCAGTCTATAGACCATCTCCTGTGCCACCAAATTATCGCTAGCTCCTCCGTCAATAATCACCGTACATAGTCGCCCCCTGTCGGTTCAATGAGTAAAAAAAATATTCATGCGGATACATGTATCATCACTAGGTAGGGGTATCAAAGTATGCACATAGGCAATAGAAACACCCACGAGCTCCGCCTGTATATGGCAAAATGAATCCCATCGCCTACAAATAGATTGGGCGGTGGATAATGGAACATGGGATGGAATAGGAAGGATGTCCAATGAAGAACACCCTTTGTAAATAGGGTTGGGTTTAGGGTTTGGTTTCATGGGTATTTAGTTAGGGCATATGGGTTTGTGATAAGAAATTTGAGTGATGGGGAAAGATTGGGAATTCTTTGTCAAATTAGGTGTATGGGAATTAGGAATAGGGTTTCGATTGTGGAAAGAATTAGAAAATAGGGTTTCTCGGGGATTAGGAATAATTGGAGACGGATTTGTATTTGGATTGTGGGTCTTGGCCAGAGAAGAGGGATCAAACGTCGCACCCTGCGAGGGGTTTGCGACGTTGTCGGTAATAGGTTGGTGGGCTAGGCAGCAGCCGCGGGGGTTAGCCTACCTATTTTCGGTGGTTCCGGCTTGTTTTTGGGGCTCCAGCCTGCTTCCGGTGGTGTTGCCGCCAATGGTTCCAAGTCCGGCCACGGTTAGGTTGGCTTCGGGGGTTTTCTTGGTGGCCACAATTGGGGATGATGTTGCATGGTGATTTGTGAAATTAGGGTTTCTTATTTGTTGTGGTTCTAGGATTAAGGTTTCCTCGAGGTGTTTGAGAGTATGTTGTAATTTATTTGGGTGAGACCAACCCGAATCCCAATCGTCTATAAACATGTTCAATCCAAGAGCAAACGAGGCTCTGATACTAATTTGATGTAAAGAAAAGATGCGGAAGCATGAAAATTAATCTACACAACAACAACAACTAAAAGAAGAAGTCATGAAAGATTTCAATTTCTATATCTAGGTTCTCATTATCAAATGTCAAAAAGTTTCACAAGAGGAACCTCTAAAGGCTATTTATACTAAAGATAAAAGAAGGCTAAGAAAAGGACAAATAAGAAGGAATAATAAAAATGACGCCCATGTCAAGTTCAATGTATAAAGTCAAACGGAAAGCTTTAACAAAGAAGTGAGAGCTCAAACAGCAATTACACACAATTGTATGTTAATGAAATTAAGGAAGATATGAAATCCAATAGGTTGAAGTTCTGCAAGTAACATTAAATTCTGTTTTTATACCCCCCATACCTGATGCACAATACCAGAACCTGGAGGAACGACAAGCATGTTATGGAAAGCATTGGATCCCCACTTAAGAAAAGCAAATCTCTCCTTGTTTCTCTGAAACTCAAGCTCCATATTTGCTTGCACTGCATTTTCTGACCTTGCAACATCAACTTGAACTGAATGATCAATGACTAGATCTACAGGAACCTGAAAACAGTGCAATGAAACGAAAAAATAAATGTAATGATACAGTAAAGATAATATCTAACAAATCACATGAAATTAAAAGACATCTTCTGTGATACTCATCATTCCGATAATCCAACGAGGCCAAAAAAGAATTTCATTAAATTTGTAACGTCAATGATTATATGAAAGTAAAAAATCATATATAAACAATACAGTGTAGCTATAAAACATATACTCTTTTAAGTTGTCTTTCTAGGCAAGTGATACACATAATCATGTCAAACGTGTGACTTGAAGCTGCACAATTAAAGTCCATAATACCGCTCAAATTTTTTTCTTCCGATTAACATATTTAAAAGGCTACAGAATTCAAATATGCTACTAATCGGATAAAACTGCCATGACAATCTGGCCAAAAAAATATATAATCTACCAAAAAAGGAAAAATACACACCAAAGGATTGATCTTGTTAGAGTCACTGCCAAGTTTATTCATGGCGTCCCGCATACAAGCAAGGTCAACCACAGCTGGTACACCAGTAAAATCCTGGGAAAAGGAAATAATCGGTTTAGCTGTAAAATACTAACAGGCCTGTTTTCCAGAAAAAAAATTCAAACATTTTTCTGCAAAAATAGAAAATTAAAAAATGTGTTAAGTTTGATATTTTTCCAAAATGAAAAATTGGAAAACCACTATTTCAGGTTTTCCACAATTTATCGAATTCTCAAAATTATATTTTGACCCTGAACTTTCTATAACTTATATTCAGACCATTTACCTTTTCGTAAATTACATTTCTATAAATTATATGTTGGCCCTAAACTTTTTGTAAATACATTCTAACCCTAAACTTTATGTAAATCACATTTCACATCCAAACTTTCTATAAACTACATTTTGAAAATAAATATTTTTAGGGCCCTATATCAAATAGTCTCTCAAATATTTTTTAATACACATTTAGTCCAAGCCTTTTTATTTGTTCCAAAAAGTCCCTCAACATGCCACTGGCGCGAACTTTAAAAATAAGAGAATATTACTTAAATGGGTGTTTGGGGGACTTTTTTGAACAAAATAAAAACGCTCGAACTAAATGTGTATTTCTATTAAAAAAATATTTGAGGAACTTTTTTAGTATTTGATCCATTTTTATTTCTACCAAATGAACTCATTTTCTGAAATTTTCTACGGAAAATGAAAATTAGAAATGGAGATGAAAATTGAAAATAGAAAATAGAAAACGGAAAACAATTTTCCATATTGTTACTATCGACTCAATTAATACAATATGGTGGAATAACGAGCGAGGAGTACCTGCAAGAGAACACGGGCAGGCTTGAAGGGAATCTCAACTTGGTTAGGAGAAGTACTTTCCCAATCAATAATCTTCTCAACATCTTCCTTAGTAACTTGAAAGTTGTCACAATTACGAATGGCGGATTCCAGAAGGATTCTTATAGAGTATGGCAGCTTTTCTGTTATTCACAAACAAGGAGTAAAATTTTAAATTGTTCACATTTCCATGCAATCCAAAACCAAAGTTTGAAATAATTACCGATCCTGGGATCATTCATAGCAGGCAGACTATAGAACTTTCCAAACTCCCCACCTCCTGGCTTGGGGAGGCTTGTCAAAATTCCCTTGAAAGCATGCTCAGAGGCTGAATAGTGAATAATACATATAATTAAACAAGGGGTACAGCTAAAAACACTCCAAAAATTCTTTATACACTCCAAAATTTTGTGAATGGACAATATTACCCTTTATCCTTTATTCTTTACCCTTACATCAAATTTCATTTAATAATTATATACAATTTAAGCAAATAATTTTTTTTAACTTTAAATAACAATTATTAATAAATTAATCATTAATTGATTTATACTTTAGTGCTTATTTAATTTTTTTACTAAATATGAATATAATTCAGTTAAAATGTGACACAACACGAAATCTTATTTTTTATCTAACAAAAACACAACTCAAATAAAAGTGACATAACACGAAATCTTTTTTTTTTATCTTAAACGAACACGAAATATTTTTTTAACCTAACACGAACAAAATCCAAGTAAAATAGACACGAAATGACACGAAATATTATTTTAATTTATTTACAAAAACAGAAACACGACCGAATAAAAATGCTATAAAATACGAATTTTTTTTTTACAAAACACAAATATGGCCAAGTAAAAACGACACAACATGATTTTTTTTTCCAAACACAAATAATAATTTTACCAAATACAAACACAATTAAAATGCGACACAATACGAAATTTATTTTGTTTTTATCAATATGACCAAGTAAAAGCAACAAAACATGATTTTTTTATTTTTTTACCAAACAAAAACACGATCCAATGTGGTGTTTAGTTTATGTTTTACTTCGATCGTGTTTGTGTTTGTGCTCGGTAAAAAAAATGTGTTTGTATTTGCTAAAAAAACTATTATTTGTGTTTGAAAAAAAAATCATGTTGTGTCGTTTTTACTTTGTCATGTTTGTGTTTCTTAAAAAAAAAGATTTCGTATTGTGTCGCATTTTAATTTGGTCGTGTTTGTATTTTTGTAAGAAAATTAAAATAATATTTTGTGTCATCTCGTGTCTCTTTTACTTGGATTGTGTTTTTGTTAGATAAAAAATAAAATTTCGTATAATTTTGTGTCGTGTCGCATTTTAATTGGATTGTGCATTGTAATTAAACCGTGTTCGTTTTAGATAAAAAAGATTAAAAAAAAAAAAGACTTCACAAAGGCATTTTTTGTTTTAAAAAATAAACATATGGTTATTGAATTTTAATAGAAAAAAAAATGCAAAATTGTATTTTAATTAGATCGTGTTCATGTTAGATAAAAAAATAAGATTTCGTGTCGCGTTCTTGAATCAAGTCATGTTGCGATATATTTGCGTGTGTTCTTGTTAAGTTAACAAAAAATATTTTTCTTTTAGTTACATTTTAATTGGTTTGTGCTCATGTTAGAAAAAAAGGGGTTTTGAGAAAAGGTTATCATAATCCTCAAAGTGTATAAAAATAGGACATCCACATAATTTTTATAAATTTAGTCTATGTATTGAAACCATGACTAAAACACCAAGAAAAATGGTGCCGCTGGCGCGGACCCAAAAAATGAAATCCAAGCTCTAAAGGGACCACACAAATAAATGATATTGTACCACAAGGACTAGATTTATAAATTTGAAAAGCATTGTCCTAAAAATCCAAATATATTAAGAAACATGACATTTACCTTAATTCTCTATAGAAAAAAATATACGACTTATTGTCATGTTACGTTTTATATGGTTCGTGTTCATTAAAAAAAAATTAACGGTAGCAACGGGTTTACCAAACACGAATACGATCCAATTGTCGTATTGCGTTTTAAGTGGATTGTGTTCGTATTTAGTAAAAAATGAAATTTTTTGTTGTCTTATATCACTTTTATAGGACTCGTGTTTCGTTTTAGGCAAAAATAAGATTTTGAGGTGTGTCATGTCCTTTTTATTTCGATCGGGTTCGTGTTTGGATAAAAAAATAACATAAATTGTGACGTGTCACTTTTACGTGGGTCGGGTTCGTGTTTATTAAAAAAATAATATTTCACGTTGTATCGTATCACTTTTAATCGAATCGTGTTCATGTTTGGTTAGAAAAGAAAACCATGTCGTGTCGTGTTGAATTGTATTGTTTCTATGTGTTGTGTCTCGTTTTAATTGACCATGTTTATGATTGGTTGAAAAATAAGATTTCGCGTGTCGTGTTCGTATTAGATTAAAAAAAATAATATTTATTGTCATGTTATAGCGTATCACGTTTTAGTTAGGTCGTACTTGTGTTTGATAAAAACAATAAAAATAAATGGGATCAAATTTAATATTCATAATTATTTTCATATGTTGTAAGAAAGTAATTTAAATTTAGTTACTTAATGGGTATTAAATATTCTAATTACATATGAAAAAGAGAATTAGATGTTCGTAATATCCTTTTGTTTTTAAACAATGAATTGTTAAAATAATAACATATAATCCATGAGGACATTTTTGTCATTGTGATAAAATTTGGAGTGTCTCCAGATTTGAAAGGAGCGGCAATAGCCGCTCCCTTAAACAAGTCAGAATTGTAAATTTATGAATGAGATTAAAATGAATGAGATTAAGTTTACCCATTGTAGCGATGTTGCGTTGGAAGCGTTCGATTACGGGAGAGACGGTTCTGATCTGAGAGGTGAGAGTGAGGGGTGACTTCCAATTAACACCGTGACTCCAGCGGGGAACGGAGCAGCGGAGAGAGCGAAAAGCGGAGGAGAATGTGAGAGATCGGTGGTGGGAGGTGAGAGATGGGGAGATATGGGGGAGTGTTGAACTTGAGAGAGAAGAGGGAATTCTGGAGCGAGAAGCTCTGAGGAGAGCTGTAGCGGAGGAGTAGGCAGTTTTATGCATGACGAGATCAACACAAACAAACGAAGGTGATAAGAGTTGTGGCGTTGGTTTGTTATTGATAGTCCCAATGGAGGTGATGAATTATGATGGCATCGCAAATGTTTTGATTGTGAGAGACAAAAATGGGGGGCGTGTGGAGATAGACAGAAAGGGTACCTGGGGTGGCGTGCCACTTCTATAGACAACTAGTGCTCATGAGTAGGAGAGGGACAGGTCTTCGTGCCACATGGACTGGTTTCCTTCGTTTATTACGGGTCGTTTGGATTTCAGTTAAGATGAGAAATAAAAGTTGGCTATTTCTTTCTACAATTTCATCGACGAATTCGCATGTACTTTTAAATGAATTTCAGCGGAGACCAATTCAGATTTTGGAGGCACCAACCGACACACGTTTATTTATTTTTATTTTCTTTTGACCTGAAGGTAGGTTTATTATTAACCAAATTTTTATTTACAACCTAATAAATGCACCAATTTCGTTTGATCAATTCTAAATTTTTAAGCCAGATTGTCCTTTTTTTTATCATTGAGAAATATAATATAAAAATTAAAGAAAATACAGTAAATAAAATTGTGCAATAATGAGAATCGTGTTACATTTGTGTAGGACGTACATTAAATTTGAATTTTAACTTATGTAATAAATGTTATCTTCCATACATTTATTATCAAGGCATATACTAAAAAGTCATTCGAACATTTTTTAATATATTTTTACTCTAACGCTTTTAATTTTGTTTCAAAAAGTCTCTCATCACTTAAAAACACAAAAAAAAAAGAGTTTTGGTCAGGATTGTCGGAGTTTTGAAGGTGGAGGGAAGGGGAGGCGGGGGACGAGGGGACGTTAATGCGGATTTTTAAAAATAAGAGAATATTGGTTAAATGGGTGTTTAAGGATTTTTTTTTAAATAAAATTTTTAAAAAATTGAATTAAATGTATATTAAAAATATTTGAAAGACTTTTAATAATTAATCCTATTATTTTTATATTTGAAAAAAAAAACATTCTAAGTGGCATTCCTAGCAATATATTAGTGGAAAGATGGGGCATCTTCTATCTTTATGGGTGCAGCCAGACTTTCCCCAACTTCAAGTGGGGTGGGGAGAATTATTATGTATGAAATGATCGGCTAGGATTTGCCCATTAAGAAGGATCCATGTCAAATGAGCTCTTTTTTCTTCTTTTTCTGGTCCAACCAGATGAGCTCTTTGTACAGCGAAAGGGCCGTTTAGATGTCCAAACGCTGAACATCCTTCTGGTCATTGGATTATTTAATTACCTTTAGCTTTTCGAATAGATGATGAATTGAATAAGAATAATGTTATTCGGGTGTTAACCCGGGTTAGAACAGGAGAGAAAAAATATCTTTTTTTTTTCATTGGTTTTTCAAGTTATTTAAGTTGATTATTTTTTTAAATGTGACATGGTTTTTAAAAATAAAGGTATCACTATATTGACCCTCTTTTCTATCCGCCTAATAAGATAGGGCAATAAAAAATTATACTTTATGCTATGACGGAAACCACACAACAACAAAGTTTTACATTTTAATGCATTGGGTATTAAAAAAAAGGGTAGAAAAGTGTGTCTATATAACTTTATCCTTAAAAGTAATTTTAAACGGTGATTACCTCCAAATCATTTTATGATTTGATTATCTTAAAAAAAATAAAAAATAAAAACATTAAGTTTTTGTGTTGTACTTGTGTTAAAATTTTAACACGCGGAGGATACGACACAAGTGATAGTTTTAACAAATTGTTTTTGTTTTTGTTTTAAAAAAACTATTCTAATAAGATTTTTTTAAAATTATTTTTAACTCGTTTTGGTCCTTCAAACACTCATTTACTTAATATTCTCTTATTTTTAAAAGTGCGCGCCAGTGGCACCCCTTATTTTTAAACTTTTTTTCTAATTTTACAACATTTAAAACAATTTTTGTATTTTTTAAAACTGTTTAAAAATGTAAAAAAAAAAATTTATTTATATTAAACTAACTTTTATTTTTTAAAACAGTTTTTTTCAATAAAAAAATATTTTTTTATATTAAAATTGTGTTTTTTAACAATACAAATATATTTTTTATATTAAAATAGTGTTTGTTAACAATACATTTTTTTTACTTTATAAAAAATATTGTTTTATAATAAAAAAACTTTTTTTAAATAAAAAAAAGTCAAATTACCCTATTAAAAATTGTACCTATTTTATCAAATAACCCTATTAAAAACTATACAAATTAAATCTAGGAATAATGTTAGACTATCCAGGTTTTAACCTCGGGTTAGTACATGGAAGCAAAATTACCTTCTTCTTTTTTCATTTTGTGGGTTGATTATCTTAAAAAAATAAAAAATAACGTTTTGTTCTGTAGTTATTAAAATTATTTTTAAAAACTATCTCGCATTAAAAAAATCAACTTAAATCACATGAAAATATTAGGTAAATGGGTGTTTGAGAGACAGAATGAGTTGAAAATAATTTTAAAAAAATCAATTTCTTATTAGAATAGTTTTTTGATTATTTTTAACTCATTTAGTCCATTCACTCCATATTCTCTTTTTTTAATGTCCACGCCAGCGGCACACCTTATTTTTAAACTTATTTTGTTTTTAATTTTACAACATTTAAAATAATTTTTGTATTTCCTAAAACTGTTTAAAAATGTAAAAAATAAGTTTTTTTCTATTTATATTAAACTATCTTTTTTTTAAAACAATTTTTTTCAAAAAAAATATATATCTTGTATTAAAATAGTATTTTTAAACAATACATTTTTTATAATTTATAAAAAATATTATTTTCTAATAAAACAATTTTTTAAATAAATAAAAAAGTCAAACAACAAGAGTCATAAATGTAGACTCTTAACTGTAAATAAAAATTAAGAAACTAACTTTTATATACAAAAAAAATGTAAACTTCATGCCATGTCATCAACCGGTATTAACCCGGTTCTTAGACTCGGTGTGTCTATCACTACTCATTGAATAAATAGTATGACTTTTAATTGCACTAAAGAAACTCTTTCCTATGTGACGAATAGATGGTTGGGAGACCTAGAATTATATGTTTTTTATTCCTTTATTCCATAAGTTACCGTAAGATGCTTACAAACATGACGGGATAAGATAAAATTATGTGGTTACTATATTTTACTCCTATTTATCTCATCAATATTTATTTAAGTTATTTTTATATTTAAAAATATAAAGATCGTACCTTGACGAGATAGCAAGTGCCCTCGTCCAAGCTACAATTAATTTCGAATTCGAAATATGAGAGCGAGCTCTCCATATGTAGCGCGTCTCTCTCAAACCCTATAATTAAGTGAGAGTCTTTATGCACTGGATACGACCATGATATATTCAAAATATGGACAACTAATGTTTACTCCATAGGATCTAAGTACGTTTTGCACTTTATTTCATATTTTTCAAAAAGTCTTGTCTATCTTTTTGGCAAATTTTTATTAGGATTTAGGTAAGAGAAGAAATAGTATTTTTGAGTGTTCTACACAGTGAAGACTTTTTGAAACAAAATAAAAATATTTTGAATCAAATGTTAATTAAAAATTATTGAGGAAGTTTTCATCGAATGACCTTTTAAAATATCCTAAATTAAAATGCATAAACTACCCAATATAAACACTAACTCTCACATCTAAACCATTTGCAACAATACATTGTCATTCTACATCTCTTCATCTTCGACTCACTTGATCTTTTTCTTTTTTTCTCCGATCTTAATCAAGATATCCAATATGTATTATGTATGAGTGTGTGTGCACAATTGTATGTTTTAATTGAAGAGGGGGAGAATCATACTGAGCTAATGAAAATAGAGAATATGAAACGTTTTAGGTATGTAGTTTGCGTTAATTTTTTATAAGAGCAAATATTTACATTGCCAGTAAATGTTTACTTTTTAATCATTTTTCTTATGTAAGTAATTAGTTACACTCACAGTAAATATTTAATGTGAGTTGATTATCAGTTTATTATTCTCCTTCCTATTATTCTTTGTCCTGGAATTTTTTATTTTAAGTGTAAATATTTACAATTAGTGTAAGTTTTGTTTCAATTCTTTTTCTAATAATTTTCTTTTTTATTATGATGGTAAATATTTATGCTCATTGTGAATATTTAGTTTAAACACTTCTTATTCCTATTATTATTATTATTATTATTGTTGTTGTTGTTATTATTATTATTATTATTATTATTATTATTATTATTATTATTATATTTTTTTAGGTTCTTAGTTATTATTAGTTGGGGTGGAGCTAATGTGGCAGCTTTGTGGTGGTGGTGGTAGTAGTACCATAGTGTTAGTGTAATACCCCGTATTTTTATAGCTTTTAAAATTATGGGATTTATTAAAATTAATTGAGATATGTAATACCCCGTATTTTTATAGCTTTTAAAATTATGGGATTTATTAAATTTAATTGAGATAAATTAATTTAATTTTAATCCGGAATGTTGCTTTGAATATTTACTAGCGTGACGAGAGTTAGTAATTATTGGAAATTTGTTATTTGTTGCATATTACTGGATGAGTATAGTAATATATGAGATTTATTTTTATAATGTTGTCATGAGTAATTTAAATGACGATTGCGGAAATTTAAGTCGGAACGTGCTCGTGTCACGTCGGGACTAATTTGGTTAAATAAAAAGTGAATATTTTATAAGTTGTCTGTATGATCGTTTTGAGTGCGCCAACGCGTCCGGTAGGGTCGAGATAGTCAGAAAAGTGTACCCGGGGGTGTAGTTTGGGTCTCGGGGCAATTTTAGGCTTAATTAGTACCCCGGGAGGGCATTTTAGTCATTTTACATAATTGGGTAATTAAACCCACAAAATTCAGCAACCTATATCAGCCATTTAGGTTAGCTTTTAGGGTTAGAATATCCAGAATTCAAGTGACGGCCATTGGAGAAGAGAGGAGAGAGCTCCAAGGAAATTCAAGGCCAAGAAACCACCGGTTTGCACCACCGCCACCACCACCGCGTAGATCGCGAGACGAGGAACGCAGCCATACCAAAATCAGCCGTGAATCAGAATACCAAAAATCCCAGGCAAGTGTTTAACTTGCGTATTTTCGTTAATGCAATCTTCATATTGGTTTAGGATTGATTAGAGATGATAAATATGGAAGAACACCCAATTTGTGTTAGGAAAATGCATGTAGAAATGATTTATATGAAATTCTGAAACCCTTGCCATGTAGAGGAAATTAAATCACGAAATCTTGATGATCATAAGAAAGAAATTCTGGAGAAAGATTGATTAGAAAACTGTTTAAGAAAATTCTAGGGTTCTTGATACTTGGAGACAACTTTAGGTGGAAAATCCATGTTTAAATGATGTATATGAACATGCCTTACGTTAGAATCATCTAGTATATTGTTATGATGTTAGTAGTAGAATTCTGGGACGATTGGAACTTGGAAATATCGATTTGGTGTAATTTTTGGTGATAAAACCCATAACTGCATTCTGCAGAATTTTGCCCAGACCTGCTTGATCGATCGATCGAGCCTAGAGCTTCGATCGATCGAAGGTTCGATCGATCGAGCCCCAAGCTTCGATCGATCGACCTCTCCTGGCAGACTCCTAATTCCCTCTTTAAATGCGTTAAATTCTAATTGTCGTGATATAATTCTTGGGCATTCTTGATAAATTGATTTGGGAGACATTGAGGACCAGTAGGGTATATGAATAAATGTTGGAACCTTTAATCTTCAACGAGAATGGTATTTATGGGATAATTACTTTAGGTTGGTAGATTTATGAATTTAAAGGGTGAGGTGCGTAAGAGAGTTACGTTGGAACCTAATAAAGACACTTACTGAAATTTAGATTTGTGAGGATATAGCCCACGAGTGTTAGGTAATAAGTGAGAAAACCCTTCGAGTTAAGGTTAGGAATGAAACCTTATACGTAATTCTATAAATGTGAAATTAAGGATAAAT
Source organism: Sambucus nigra (assembly GCA_949130495.1). NCBI lineage: Eukaryota > Viridiplantae > Streptophyta > Magnoliopsida > Dipsacales > Adoxaceae > Sambucus > Sambucus nigra. The sequence goes on from OX422213.1 coordinate 120,040,637, forward strand.
AGTATAATAATGGGTGACGAGAAGAACCTATATTAATATGATAAAGTGGTATATTTATATGATTGTGTGTACATATATTATATACTTGTGAAAATTCATGCCCACGCTACTTGCTATCCCTGAGGTTACCGCGCTGGGGCAAGTCTTATCTCGATGGGACCTTTATGGGGGATATTGACTTGTACCCTAGGAGATAGATATCCTTGGTACAGGCTATCGATGTGATAGTTCAGACGGTCCTAAGAGACGCAGGTATGTGCCATCCTCTTAGAGACTTGGAATCTATGCTTCGCCTCAATATTGTTTGTGTATTCATGTTAATACTATTCGAGAGTGATTCCGATTGTATTCCCCTTAATATGTGTGATATGGGGTTCTGGATAGTAGAGTATGCACGCACCATAGTTTTATGAGGGGTGCTGTTATTTTATATATATTATACGAGTAGTTAATATATATATGAGATTTTGAAACTTGAAACTGTCTACTGTGATTTGATAAGTAGGACATGGTTGATGACTCTTATAGTAAATACTTGTTTGTGAAAAACAATATGTCACCGAGGAACTTTGTATATTAATAATAAAGCTAAAAAGAGAGTTGTGCTTCTAATTGAAAGTATTCCTTGTAAACAAAAATATAGTTTGGTTTTGAAATCTTACGAGTAAGTAGATACGCTAAATTATTGGGAAGGTTAGTATAATAAAATGCTAAGATAAACCGTTGGGAAGGTTAGTGCGATAGGTGGGCATATTAGAAGAGAGGTGAGTATTTCTCAAGAGAGTGACGCACTAATATGTTGTTGCATTGGCCTGTATCAATTTAAATGCTTTCTAAACGTATTTTAAAATCAAACACACTTTCGGGCTCTGACCCGTTTTCTCTCTCTCTCTCTCTCTCTCTCTCTCTCTCTCTTGTATATATATGTATGTATTACAGGTGCCCAGCCACAGGGGCGTCTTGATTAGGATCTCTTGGAAGGAACGCGCTGCAGCTTAGGTGGGAGTTGCAGGTCTCTGGATTAGACGACTTCATTCATTCGGATCTACTCTTAGTACTTTCACCAGTTGAGCATGTGTAGCTCTCTCCATTATCCCGTTGTTATTGGGACATTTGTATATCAGTTGTTTTCAGTATTGTTACTATGGGTTTTATTCAGTTTGTATTGGTGACTTTAGTTTTCTTATGTTGACATTCGATTGACGAATGTATTATATTATTTGGTTTACTGTGATGTGATTCTAAGTTTTAGAAATGTTGTTTTAAATAAATAAATCTTTTTCTTTAATTAAAATTTGGAAAGCATGTATGAAAATGGTTTTGACACTTAGCTTAATTATTTAGGGTGTTAAATTGGAAAATGTATTTCTATCGACAGTGATGCTGAGAATGAACCAACTGTTTACCTTGATTTAATTTAATAAAGGAGTGATCGCCCGGTATTTAATTAGGCGGGGTATCACAGTTAGTTGTAATGATAGGCTGTTTTGGAGACTATATAATATAATGGTGCAAGGTGGTGGCAGCAGCAACGACGACAGGTAGTGGTGGCAGTGGCAAGTGGTGGTAGAGGCGGCAGCGGCACCAATGGCGGTGGCGGGTGCAAATTTGATGGATAATTTAGGGTTTGGTTATTTTTAATACATTAGGGCTATTTTGGTCATATATAATTTTTAATATAGGTTAATAGGATGTATATAATAGTTGCAACTTTGACAGATAATTTAGGGTTTGGTTATTTTTAATACGTTAGGGCTATTTTGGTCATATATAATTTTTAATATAGGTTAATAGGATTTATATAATAGTTGCTTCATTAACAGGATTTATATAATGAAAACTCTTATAAATGGAACTAACATACAAGATCCCCTTATGTTGAATTCAAATTGAACTATAATTTAAATATAATAAAGCCTAGAAAAAGTTGATAATTCATTTATTAGTATGGAATGAAGCGGTTTCATTAAAATGTTTATAAGATTAAATAAATGGTACCTTTTAAAAGACCTTCCATTAATATATGACTGCGGTTATGTAATTTTTTTTCTAAAATACCCACAAGACACAATATAATCTTAATACTCTGTATTTATTAACATATAAACAATACATATCATATATTTGATCTGACACATAACATATGTCTTATCATCATCGCACATTCTCCATTATATACACACATTCTCTAAGGGCATGTTTAATTAAAGAAAAATTTATTGTGGAATATATGGAATTTTACATATAATGCAACTTTGGAGGTGTTTGCTTGCACGTATTTTTCTTTGAAATATTTTTCACCCAACAAGAATACACAACTTAGTAAAGCCTGAAATTTTTCATTTTCCACGAAGGGTGAGAACTTTTATGAATGGAGAGTGTACTTTGGTGGAGTTTTAGGTCCTCTCCAAGCATGTCTCACTAGTGGGGATTTATGTATAATGTCAAATACCGGAGGCCCCCCCTAAATTTGACTTCCCCTTATCACTTATCCAAAATGAAATATTTCAGTTGATTATCATCTTTCATAGGCGTGGGACTTAGTCCATGAGCAACCCACGTGCCTTTATGTGCTCATAAAATTTGGGATTTCATAATTGCCCCTTAAACTTTTTGTTGCTTGCAGTGTAAGGTTTATTCTGGTCGGAGGGTAAAACAAGCTTTACGTCTAGTTAATGAAGAGACATCAATTTTGGGGGTCGTGAAAATGTCTCTCAACGCCTTATGCAAACCTTGTTAGATTAATACTCTCATTTGACCTTTACACATGACAAAATTAATTGATTTATCATCAAACTTCTCCAAGTCAAAGTTCACTGTTGCCACATTTGCATACTTAAATGTAGTCATTCTCTAATATATAAAATGAATCTTTAACAAGAAACAACCAGGATAAAACCAAAATCCCATTTTGAAATTTTATAAAACATCTTGAATATACACTAAGGAAAGACCTTACAAGATAAAGCTTTTATACCAATTTGTTGTGCAGATAATCATTCAATAGAGGGATTCAATCATATGCCCGATATCCAAGATTATGAACAACCCAAGATATAATAAGAGAATACAATCCAAATGAAAAGTAATTAGAAAGTGAATATAAAAGACACACCAATAAGAACAAGACAATATGTATGTGGTTCATCAATGTGGCTACGACCACAAATGATGGTTTCATTTCCTTGATTCAATCAATATGGGTGACAACCCTCTCAATGTCAAAAATCCTCTTAATATGTATACATGCAATAAAATGAGATGATAAAAGTTGTTATTAACTTAGGTTAATTAACCTAAAATGTTTTATTTATATAAGGGAGAAAACATAAGAGAAATACCCAAAATTAACCCTCGCTTAAAACCTATTTTCAAAAAAAAATGATTTTTGTTCACTAAGCGAACATGGATCTTTGTTGGTTGCAAATTTCCAAGTGATAGAACCTATAACAATGGTCCCATCTTCTCCCCTCAAACCCTCCCTTTGGTGCAACGAATCCCAACTTTCGTCACTTGCGCTAAAATACTGAATACATGGGGTTGTTGGAATTTGAGTTAATTCTCACACTTTAAACAATGCCACTATAAAAGGTTTAGATTTGGTTGTTATTTTGAATTTTGATTTGATTAAATATACAATTACCATACCTATTCTAAGGAAGAGCATTAGTAAGTGGGTTTTGCTTTATTAGATTTTTGTTTACATTAGGTTCCCCAAAAGGCTGTAAAAGTCCAATCCCGAAAAGGCTATAAAAGTCCAAGACTTGTCTGAATTTGGCAAGTGGGTTTTGTATTATTATAGTTTTGTTTACATTAGGTTTCCTAAAAGGCTGTAAAAGTCTAATACCGAAAAGGCTGTAAAAGTCCAAGCCTTGTCTGAATTTATATTAGACCATCCTTGTGAGGATGAATCTCATGGAGAGCGTGACATAGATTATGTATCTCTAAGCCCTTAGACATTATGATTTTATGGTTCTAAGACTGAACTTATGTTTGATATAGGAGTAATTACGAAATCTCCTAAACTTATCAAAACCAAAAATGGTTTTAGTCTATAAAGTAGTTTATGTTTAAAGAATCAGATAGAGTGTGAATCAATAATAGTGTGATTAAAAATCCTTCAAATTTTCAAGGCCTCTGTAATTAAAGTGTATGGAGATTCTTAGTTGGTCATAAAATAACTAACTAGTGAATGAAGGCTCTTTAGTGACAACTTAACCCTTATACAAAAAATAACTTTGGAGTATCTATTCTAGTTTAGTGAATTCGCTTTTAATTATATCATAATATTCTTTAATGAAGAGGTCAATGAAATGATTTAAAAGTCTTTTGGATTTTAATTATATCCTAGTATTCCTTAATGAATGAATGCTATTTACTATTGTTTACATTATTTTTACCTTTCATGAAGCCATTCTTATTAGGAGATATAATATTTGGAAGCACTCCAGCAATTCTAGAATTGATTATCTTGGAGATAATTTTAAAAAATAACCTACTAATAATGATATGTCTAAAGTGGGAGCTTAGATAGGGGTTTGAAATTTTAGGAATCAAGACAATAGTAAAACTTGTCCACCTTTTAGGAACATGATCACCTGCAAAGAAAGAATGAATGGCTCTAACGAATTCAGTTTTAGTTATCCCCCAAAAGTGTTTATAGAAACAATCCCCCATAACCATTATGGCCAGGTGCCCTATCTTCATTAACATCAAGAACTACTTTGAAAATATCATCTTCTTCATGAAATTTAGCCAATATTGCATTTATCTCATTAGAAATAAGATGAGGAATAGCTTCAGGAATAGAGTTTGCATAGAATTGAGGAGCATCGTAAAGATACCTTCAAAAATGATCCACAATAACATCTTTTATCTCATTTAGAGTGTTCACCCAAAGATTAGCAGAGTTATTTAATTTTTGAATCCATGTGTTCCTTCTTCTAGCATTAATAATGAAGTGAAATAATTTGGTATGTAGATCCCCCACTATAAAACACTTCATATTAGATTTTTTTTTCTCCAAAAAATCTTTTCCTTGTTCAGAGTATTATTCAAATAATACTTCACACTCTGTAACTCTTCTCTATTATCAATATACATATTATGTTCAAATTTATTTTCTTTTGCCAAAAGCTCATCTTTACGATTTCAAATAAACTAAAAAAATATCCCTATATCGGGATTTATTCCAATCTATTAAAAAATTTTAAGCCTCTGCAGCTTCAAAGAAAATATCCTTATAGGAGTAGCATTAATAGGGCCTTCCCAACAATGCTGAATAATGGATCTAATCTTCTGATGATAACACCACATTTTCTAGAATTTAAACGATCTAGGATAATTATCCATATTAAATTTGATAGACAAAATTAAAGGAGATGGTTAGACTATTTTGTTTTAAGTGAGATGTAAAGGAGTTTAGAAACACATTTCCCCATCTCAAATTAAATAAACCCATATCCAGTATGGAAAAAATCAGACTGTTACCTCTCAATTGATTGGTATCTCTTCCTTGATCAAATGTACACAATCACCATTAAACTTGTCTTGACTATCATTTACTTGGTTCTTATTTTCCTCATCTGTGTGGGTGATTTTGCTTATCTAATTATCAATGGTCTTCAAACTTTTAAAATTTTATTTTCTGCACCGGAACTTTCTGTACTGGTTTTTTGGAAGGGTTTTAAAAGATACATTGATATATTCCATATCCTTTGTTTATACAGTTAGGCAGAATTGTGGGATATCCTTATAAGACGCTTTATGCTAGAATCCATGATCAGCATAGTCTATCCACACTCAAAAAGGTCTATCTTTAAGTAAACATAGTTACACATAAATTCCTTCTAGACTTGGTTTAATGATTGTAATAGTTGAACAATCCATCTTTAATGGTTTACCAACTAATTGTGTTATATAATAAAGTGAAGATTTGGCAAAGAAATAGATAGGAAGGTTAGGGAAATTACTCCAAACAGTAGTAATAGAAATTTCTTCCTCTGTATTAAATTCCAAAGACAATTTAAACGTTCTCATAGGAAATTTTCCTAAGAACCATTGATCACGTAACCATAGTCGTACAAAATCTTCTTCACAATTCAGTCTAATCAATACATATTTATAATCCAGCATGCCAATAGTGAAAGAAGTTTTCAATGAGAAGGTTAATAGTGTTTTACATATGATTTCCATAAAAGGATAGTCACGTGAGAACTACCAATGATTGCATATTTAAATGGCTCTAAAAGGTTTTGGATGTCTTCATGAGAAAAATGAACATCTAGATATCCTTTAAAAGTTTTTGGATGTTTTAACATAAGTTCTTGTATTCATGGTGAGGCATTAACACTAGAAAAGGATTGGGTATGTTTTTTAGATATGGGGGCTTTGGATTATCAAGAATGGATGAATCACGTTTATGTTAGCTCAATTTTTCCATGCAAACCATAAAGAAACCATAATCTCCTAGAGAGAGAGAGAGAGACTTGGGTTGCGTTTATTTTTTCATTTGAATCTGAAATTTGAAATCTAAATCTGTAGTCTGAAATATGAATTATAAAAATGTGTTTGTTTTTATGTTTATATGAACCTCTGAATGAATTTATTTAGACTATTTCAGACTTCATATTCAAATATCAAAGGTACATTTACCTCTTAATCATTCAAAAATAGAAATAGTCATTAGCCTTCTAGTCTTTTAAAAAATAAACACTATTTAATATCTCTTAAGTCCGAATGATTCAAATTCAGACTTAAGAGTCAAAAATAATTGTCAACTTGGTTATCCAATTTGATAGAAAGTTTTTTATTCAGTTTCATTACCCTAATTAGTGATGATAATAATTCTAATAGAATCCACACCAATAATATTTTCTAAACGTTCATCATAGATCAAATAATGTAAGGTTTTCAATATTCATTATTTATTCTGTTCATGTGACTGTTGAAGAAGACTTCAAAAAGAAAGTGTCTCAAGAATACAACCCACTTGGGATTGTCAAGGTGATACAGATTTTTGAAAAAATGTATTTCTTACCCAAGTTGGGGATAATACGTTGCCAACAAGGAATTACTGAGTCCATTAGTCTGAAGCCTAGTTTCCCCATTCGAATTTAGGTTTTTAACCGTCTCCTAAAGAATTGGATCAAATCCTCCATACTTACTTGAAGAAAGTATTGAAGGGGAAGAAATACATATTCATGTATTATCTAAAAGGATGTTTCATCAGAGAAGGTGAAGACATTCCTCATTATGGATTTTTAAAGCCATGGTATGATTCGATTGAGAAGAAGATAAAACCTAGTTTTAAAATTTTCTTTGGAGATAAAATCATCTAAAAAGGGAGTTGAATCTAATGTATCCCTTCTCCTTCTCAATAATGTGTCCCTTGATTCCTTCGACCTCATCTTAAATGTCTTATTCCTTATTGACTCAATTATGAAAATTATGATTTTGAGTATCCATATGTGGTTATATTAATTATATTGATTCAACTAATAAATATGTGTATGTAAAAAATTAGATTGTCTCTAATTAATCAATCACAAATAAAATAAATAAGATAAAAGAATTTTAAAGTGGTTCAGCCTTATAAGAATGGCCTACGTCCACTGTTTTTGTACTACTGACTGTTTGAATGGAATTCTCAATAAATGGTTTACCAAGAGATCTAGAGTCCCCTTCTAATGAGGAGGTTACAATGTATTTATAGCCTTGAGGTTGTACATGTTAAAGGACATTGTGTTGTTATCTAGTAGACATATACATTTGTACGATATTAATGAGCATTTAATGCAAAGTCGTCTTTTTAATTATCCTGATTTGGATACTTTGTACGTTGAGTTTATCGGACCACCTGAGTTACTCGGTACGCTTAAGTTGCTCGGAGCCTTAAGCTCCTCGGGGCGCCTAAGCTGCTCGGTATGATTGAGTTGCTCGGGACGCTTGAGTATCTCGGTGACAGTATGTTGTTCATTGAAAGTGTTTATAATTGCCATGCAGGTTGACACGTGTCTTCAAGTGAATGGTCCACATTAACAGACTAAATTTGGTATCAACAGAAGCCCCCAATGTTTCACACTTTGAGGTTGAAGAAAAATGTGGAATATTCTACTCGAAAACTGCTCAGATTATTGGTTTTTATGGTTTTTAGGAGAATGTGCGTTGTATATAACTCTTTCTTAGTGCATAGTATGAGGCCTCATAAATATTTTAAATTTTCATAACCGCTTTGATATTTGTGCCCCTTTTCTTCTTTTATCCACCAGAGATGCAAACGTCCTCCCTTGTAATCATTGCCTTTCTCTATTCCCGAGGTAAAGTATTTAAGCGCGACAGAAATCCTATCGTCTTTCACTTTTCAAATCTGTATCTTTGAACTCTTCATTTTCTTTCTATCTTGTGCCTCTTTCTTTCCATCGTTTGTTGTCAACTGATCTCTCTTTTTCTGTAAGGTTTTCTTCCTTCTCCTTTATTTACTTTGTTCATCATGGTTTACCTTGTTGAATCGCTTGACAAATTTAGGTCTGAATTTTGAATCCCTTCGTGGGTTATTTTAAAAGAACTTTCTAAACCTTCTGATTATTTTTCTTTGGCTGAGGGACATTGGTTCCCCAGTCTTTTTATAGCCGAATGTGGCTTTTATTTCTCGTCAAATCCCCTGTGTTTGGAGTTTTACCAATATTTTGATGTTGTACCTGCAAGAATAGCTCCAACTACATGGAGGATAGTTAATGGCGCACGTAGGTTGAATCAACTTCATGGAACTCGTTTAGGGATTCCAGAGATTATGTATTGCTACAGATGGGTTATCAGCGATAGTACTTTCTATTTAAAAACTAGGTTTTTGAATAAAACGTTAGTTGTCAATATTCCTGATGCCAATAGGGATTACTTTGATCATGGGGTGGTGATGAAAAATTGGCAACACCCTCCATTAAATGGAGATGATGTATACCAAGGTCCCAGATGTCCACCTTATGGCAATGGGATAGGTTTTTTTTTTTGAAATCTTATTCTTTTTGTGTTTGATAAAATGCATCTCTGATATTTGATTTTTGCTTATTGCAGTTGACAGTAAAAGGAAACTTCCAAAGGAAACTGATGTTAATATAAAGCATTTAAAACTTATCTGGAGTTTGCACCAATTTGTTGCTGAGGAGCATATTAGATCTGCTTCTTACTTGTTGCAGTACAAAAGCTATACTTCATCTTTCACTGCTCGTCCTCGTCCAGTGGTAGTTAATCTTGACCAAGTACCATCCTCTGAGACTAGTGTGGAAGGTTCTTCCTCTGAGTCGAGTATTCCTATCAGTGATCTGATGAAGAAGAGAAGAGATCCCGCCTTTTTTGACAAATCTGCCTCTGTCAGTGTGGAGTCAAAGAAAAGTAAACAAGATGTCCCAGAAGAAGGGACAAAAACTATTGATGTACCCCCTCATGCTGCTTCCAAGAAGGCTGGCGAGAAGCCCCCTGTGGCTCCGAGCAAGACTGTCACTATCTCTCCTTCGAACGAGGTTATTGTCATATCACCAATAAAGATAACGTCTTTAGTTGAAAATGTTCCTGCTCCTCTGAGGAGGTTAAAGAAAAGCTCTTCCGAGAGACCTGCTGAACCTATCTCTCAACCTTTAAATGTTGAAGGTAGTGTTCTAACTTTTATTCCTCCGAGCTCTACTATGGGCTTGGTAAAATCCCGGACTATCCCAGAAGTCCAAGGCATTAAAGATACTCTTTATCTTGAGAGAATCACTACCCTAGCTTCTCAACACATTGCCTTAGTAAGTATCTTTATCTCGACCCCTTTATTTTTTTAATACTATGTTCATGTATTGACTTTAAGTGATTTCTTTTTTCAGCTGGTGACGTGTTTCAACAGCATTTTGAAGAAGGATGAAGATATTAAGGCTTTGAAGTTCCTCGGGAGGAGTAGAGGAAGCTTTTGTTGGGCTGACCCAATCTTTAAAAGACTCTCGTCAAAAGTACGTGGAAGATAAAGTTTCTTGGGAGAAGCAACTCAAGTCCATTGAGCTGGACAGAAATCAAACTGTGAATGCCTCCAAGGAATTGTAGAAGAATTTGAAGGAGTTTGAGCAGAGCAATAAAAAGTTTGAACAGAGCAAAAAAGAGCTTGAAGTTAAGCTCAAGTCTGCTGAAGAGGAAGTTGCTAAACTTCAAGATGTTGAGCGGCAGAAAATGGAGGTGGAAGAGAAGTTGAAGGCTGTCGAGGAGCTCCTTAGGGAAAGGACCTCCTCAGAGAAGGCAAAAAGGAAAAATGCAATTAAAAAATCATTCAGTGCTGGTTGGGACAAAGGCTGGAACAAGGGCCTGGCTGCCATGTCTTCTCAAATGGAGTATGCCAGCCTCAAATATTTTAGGGATGGATGGGTTGCAGCCTTGCAAGAGCTGAAAGTTGCTGAGAATTCTGAGTTATACCAGCAGCACACTCATGACCCTCCTCCCTCTCCTGGAGAAGAAGAAGAAGAGGATGAAGCTGCCTCTGAAGAATCTTCAATGATGATTGGAGATCAGGTCCCTGTTGTTCCTGTTGTTCAACCTTGCTCCGAGCAACTCCAACCAACCAGCACTTTTGCCGAGCAACTAACCTTATCCTCCGAGCAACCAGTCACTTCCTCCGAACCTTCTCAGGAAGTCATAGGAAATAACGAGAAGGTGTAAAGTTATTTGGGCTTTTTTATTTTGTTGCTTTCTTGAATGTAACCTTGGACTATGTATCTCTTCTTATGATGAATAAAAATTCGAACTTTGGTTGTTCGTCTTGACTTTCTCTTTTACTTGTCATGTCTACATCATTATTGATTCTTTTTATTTCTTTTCTTTGTTAGTTTATGGCCAGGATGGAGCTCTTATCATCTCATGACACAGAATTGATGAAGAAATGTAATGACTATTTTAAAGTTGGTTATGCAGATCTTAATGAGGCTCAAATCATTGATATCCTTGGTTCAGATGCTTCTGAACGAGCAGTTGAAGCTTATCAATACTTAAAGTGTTTGCTCGATCGTGTTGTTGCCAACAATGTGGCCTATTACGAGGTGATTGAAGATCTCCAAGGAACTATCGAGGAACTCCAACAATAATATAAAGAATCTTCTACCCTTTTTCACCAAGGATACGAGAAAAGATATCAACAATTGAGTGCTGACAAAGGTATGACAAGTTTATCTCTTCTTATGAGAAGAAAGAGAGTGTTCTAAAGCTTGAAGTTGAAGAGCACAGGCATATCGCCAAGTTGTTGGAGCAGGAGAACATTTCTTTGTAAGAAGAGATCAAATAGCTCAAATCTGCTGCATCTTCTTTGGGAGCCTTGGTCCCTGTTAATGATGAAGGTTTTTCTTTTTTGGAGGTAGAAAATGCCAACTTATGAGATGAGTTGGAAACTTTGAAAAGAGTTGGAATCTCCACATCTACTCATGGACGAGCAAGATCTTCTTCTCGTGGACGAGCAAGGGCTAGTCGGGTTTCCATTGAAGAAGAGAGAACTCAATTGGCCTTGGAGAATCAGGCATTTTAGTTGATGGCGAAGAATTAAGCTTTAACAGAAATGTCCAAGAAAATTCTGAATTTTACTGACCAACTCTCTTCCCAGAGTTCTGCTTTGGAAAATAAGGAAATTCTGGCGAAGAGTCTCCACGAGCAACTGGAGAGGTTAACTTATCAGTTCCATAAATAACCCAGAGAGTTTTGGTTGGCTGGGTATAATGAAGCCCTTTACCATCTTGATGCTCGGATCCAGCAGTCAAATAACGAGGGGTACAAGCAAGGGTGGTTGAATGCACTGTGTGTGCTAAAATTAGAGCAGGGCCACTACTTATGGGATTATTATGACCCTGGAGTGCTTAATTTTCCCGTGCCTCCTTTTAAGATTGACATCAGTTGGATTCCTGCTCGGGCAATTCCTCAATGCTTAATCTCCAAGTATCTCGACGATTACAGTCTTCATGCAAACATTGAGATATCTCGCCCAGAGCATTTGCTTGATCGTCCCTCCGTGATGAATGTTTGAATGCTGCGAGATCTAAACTTTATAAATTCCCCTTATGCATTAGATGATCCTCCTGCTGGGGTAGAACCTGTTTCAAAGGCAGAAGGGAAAAAACCAATAGAATAGGGTTTTTATATAATGAAGTATATTTTTCACTTCATATGTAATTCTACTTGATTTGAATGAAGAAATTTTTAATCTTTTGCCATTTTATTTTCTTCTAAATAATTTGTAGAATATCCTTGTTTGTTTATTTGTGAATATATGTATATTCTGTTTTGTTTTTGGATAATGGAACTTGTCCTATTTATTATTTGATTATAGTGACTTGTCACTCTTTGGGTCTAAGCAATGGAATTATTTACATCCCATGTTCCTGCTTAGTTTGGTACTAACCAACCGGAGTTGATTGTAATTGATTTTTCGACCAATCGAAGTTGGTGGTAATTAGTTCTCGACCAACCAGACTTGGTGGTAATTGATTTGCCAACCAACCGGAGTTGGTGGTAATTAATTTGTCGACCAACCGGAGTTGGTGGTAATTGATTTGCCGACCAACCGGAGTTGATTGTAATTGATTTCCAACCAATCGGAGTTAGTGGTAATTAATTTCCGATGGAGTTAGTGGTAATTGATTTGCCGACCAACCGGAGTTGGTGGTAATTGATTTCCGACCCACCGGAGTTGGTGGTGATGGATTTTCGACCAACCGGAGTTGGTGGTAATTGATTTGCCGACCAACCGGAGTTGGTGGTAATTGATTTGCCGACCAACCAGAGTTGGAGGTAATTGATTTGCCAACCAACCAGAGTTGGTGGTGATTGATTTCTGACCAATCGGAGTTGGTGGTAATTGATTTTTGACCAATCAGAGTTGGTGGCGTTTGATTTTCGACCAACCGGAGTTGGTGGTAATTGATTCCGACCAACCGGAGTTGGTGGTAATTGATTTTCCGACCAATCGGAGTTGGTGGTAATTGATTTCCGACCAACCGGAGTTGGTGGTAATTGATGTGTAGTGTGTAGCACTAATATTCCAAAAAAAATTCAACAAAGAGAGAAACTGGGCGAAACATCACTTTATTTATACTGAAGAAATTGTATTACATAGGAATTTCAATTATTGATAATATTTGCGCAGATGCTCTGCATTCCATGCATTCTTGAATTTTTCTCCTTCCAAGGTTTCAATCATGTATGTCCCTGGACGAACAACTTTTGCTACTCTGTAGGGTCCATGCCAGTTGGCTTCCAGTTTGTTATTCTTTTGGATCACTTTCTTCAACACATAATCCCCTTCCTTCAAATCACACTTCTTTACTCTTTTATTATAGAACAAAGTTGTTTGTTGTTTGTTGTTGATACGTTGTATTCCTGATTGCTCCTTCTTCCCTAACTTCTTCGAGTATATCCAGGTCTAATCTTCTCATCAAATCACTGACAGGAGAATTGAAATTAAGCACCATATGCGTGGGTAAACCCAATTCAGCAGGTATGACAGCCTCACTCCCAAATGCCAGCATGTATGGAGACTCTCCAGTTGCTGTTCGTGGTGTGGTACGATAAGCCCACAGCAAAGAATGTAGCTCGTTAATCCAATTTTCTTTTGCATCATCTAGTTGTTTCTTCAAACCATTCAACAGCGTTCTATTTGTCACCTCAGTTTTCCCATTGCTTTAGAGATGGCCTGGTGTAGAATGGATCTTCAGTACATTGGATTGATGACAATACGCAGCAAACTCCTCGTTATCAAACTGGGTTCCATGGTCAGTAATGAATGCATGTGGTAGACCATATTTGCAGATAATATTCTTCCAAATAAATTGATAGACTTTGTCGTATGTCATATCAATGAGAGGCTCAGCTTCCACCCATTTAGTAAAGTAATCCACAGCAACTACGAGGTATTTAAATCTTCCTCTGGTCGTTGGAAGTGGCCTGACCAAGTCTATTCCCCACATGGCGAATGGCCAAGGAGACGTGATGGGTGTTAACAATGCTTGGGGAGTTCTTCGGATAGAAGAGAAGCGTTGACATTTATCACATTTATTGGCATAAGTTACACAATTAGCTCTTATCGTCGGCTAGTAATACCCCTGTGTTGTTATTCTTTGCAAAAGCGTCCGACCTGCCACATGGGCTCCACAAGACCCTTCATGAACCTCTTCGATCAAATATTTCACTTCGGAGGGGTGGACACATCTTTGTAACACTGCTATAATTCCTCGTCTATATAAAATGCCATTGGTCAATACATAATGAGCAGCTTTAAACTTTAGTTTCTTGGCTGGGAGTTTATCAATTGGTAAAGCCCCCTCTTCAATATAGGCCCTGATGGGAAAGTCAAGGGCGATGAAGTTTATCGTCAGATCTTTGTCAATGCTCCGACCAGCCAGGATTTCTATTGGGATTATTCTTCGTAGCTCGGTGCGTGTGGCTGATGCTAACCGAGCTAGGGCTTCTGCTCTTGCATTCTCTAATATTGGTATTCTAATCAACTGAATTGCAGTAAAACTTGATACAACCTCTATCGCTTTTGCATGATACCTGACCATTAATTCTCCTTTTACTACATACACCCCCAGAATTTGATTTACGATTAACTGGGAGTCACTAAACACAACGACTTGCTCTCCCTTAATGGTTTTGGCCAGGCTTAGATTCACGATCATTGCTTCATATTCGGCCTCATTATTAGAAGCCTTAAATCCAAAGCGTAGAGCATATTCCACATCAATCCCATCTGGACCGTTTAAAATAATCCCTACTCCACTGCCTGTAGAGCACGAAGAGCCATCTACATTCATATTCCATACAGGTACTTCATTATCAAACTCTTGGTTAGACAGAGTTCCTCGGTGGAATATTTGATGCTTCCTTTTGTCCTCCTCCAGCACTTCTCACTGCTCATCCACCGACGTAAGTTGGTCGGGGTTTAAATTTGATAATCCTATAACATCCACAGGTTGGTCTGTATTCAACTCCTGCTCGTCGGAGGAATCCTCCTGAGTAAATTATACGATAAAATCCGCTACTGCCTGCCCTTTGAGCGACGATCTAGGCTCATAAATTATATCATATTCACCAAGTTCTACTGCCCAATACATCAATCTTCCTGATTTCTCCAATTTATGCAGAGCTTGTCTTAATGGCTTATCAGTGTACACCACTATCGTATGGGCTTGGAAGTATGGCCTCATCCTTCTGCTTACTTCAATCAGTGCTAGCGCTAATTTCTCCAGCCTTGGACTGATTTTTGCTCCTCGAAAAGCTTTGATGGTGTAATAGACTGGTTTTTGTACTCCGTCTTCCACTCTTATCAACGCCGAGCTCACTGCATTTTTTAAAACTGCCAGGTACAAGTATAGTCTTTCTCCCATAACTGGTCTAGATAATAATGGAGGTGTCCCCAGATACTTCTTTAACTCTTGAAAGACCTCCTTGCATTCATCATTCCACTCAAAAGTTTTTCGGAGTGTTTTAAAGAATAGGAGACATTTGTTTGTTGCTCGTGACACAAATCTATTAAGTGCTGCAACTCGCCCTGTGAGGCTTTGCACTTCCTTCTTTGTGGTTGGAGATCGCAGCTCCAATAGAGCCTTGATCTTTTCAGGGTTCACCTCAATCCCTCTTTGGTTAACAATATATCCGAGAAACATACCTTCTCGTACTTCGAATATGCATTTGGTGGGATTCAATATCATTTGATATTTCTCTAGTTGATCAAAGGTCTGACCTAGGTCAACGAGATGATCAACAACTTTCTTGCTCTTCGTCAGCATATCATCAACATAAACCTCCATGTTATGACTGATTTGCTCCGCAAACACCTTGTTCATCAACCGCTGATATGTTGCACCTACATTTTTAAGTCCAAAAGGCATAACATTATAATAATAAGTTCCCTTGGGGTGATAAAATAATTACTCTCCCTGTCCTCAGGCTTCATCTTAATCTGGTTGTAACCAAAATAAGCATCCATGAAACTCAATAATTCATGCCCCGAGGTAGCATCCACCAGTTGATCAATTCGGGGCAAAGGAAAATGATACTTTGGGCATGCCTTATAAGATTAGTGAAGTCTACACACATCCTCCACTTGTTATTTTTCTTCTTTACCATGACCACATTTGCTAGCCAATCAGGATATTTGACATCCTCAATAAAATAGGCTTTTGTAGTTTCTCTATTTCTTCCTATACAGCTTGGTTCTTCTCAGGACTGAACACTCTTCTTCGCTATTTTACTGGCTTGATTTCCTTGTTCACGTTGAGCTCGTGACACAAGAAACTCGGATCTATCCCTGGCATATTTTCATGAATCCATGCAAAAGTTTGCTTTCTTCGCCTTAGAAATGCTATCAATTCCTATTTTATCGATACATCCAGTGATGCACCAATTTGAGTTGTTCGTTCTGGATGCTCGTCGTCCAGAATGATGTTTTCAGTAGCCTCCATGACTTGTCCTTTCACGAGCTGAGACTCGTCTCTAAGGTCTAACGTTTCAATCTCTACATCTTCTATTTCCTCCACTTGATAGGTAGTAGTCTTCTTCCTGGATTCTTCACGTTCCTCCTGTTCGACAGATGAATAGTAGCATTCCCGAGCTACTTTCTGGCCTCCTTTCACAACTCCCACTCCAAAATTGGTTGGGAATTTTAAGCATTGATGTACATTAGATGGTACCGCCTTGAACTTCTTCAGACCTACCCTTCCCATGATGATATTATAAGCTAATTGGACATTTTTATCCATTACGAAAAAACTTACTCTTTCTGTTCGACAAGCAGGCCATGTACCAATAAGCATATCCAACTTGATCGTCCCAAGTGGAAAAACCTTCTCGCCAGTAAAACCAAGGAGGGGTCTATGATATGTCTCCAACTGGGCTAGCTTCAGATTCAAACTGTCAAAGCATGGATAAAACATGATGTCTGCCGAGCTACCATTATCCACCAGTACTCGTGAAATCACCACTTCCTTCATTCTCATCTTGATCACCAATGGGTCGTCATGAGGATATAGCACACCTTCCAAGTCGTTCTTATAGAAACCAATCACCAATTTATCTTTATTCACCTTCCTCGAGCGATCATCTTCAGCTAGATTTATTCACTGAATGTACGAGCAAGCTTGAGCCTCATTGAGGTAAGCTTTCCTCTCCGCAGTCAGATCTCCCCCTCCTGCATCTCCACCTGTAATAACATTACATTCAAATGATCCAAAAGGGATTGAAAATACCTCACGTTCTGGCTGCCTTGGTCT
Source organism: Sambucus nigra (assembly GCA_949130495.1). Lineage (NCBI taxonomy): Eukaryota > Viridiplantae > Streptophyta > Magnoliopsida > Dipsacales > Adoxaceae > Sambucus > Sambucus nigra. Next base: position 120,057,907 of record OX422213.1, read on the forward strand.
TTTAGGGAGATTGGGGTCATCTTGGTCATATTCTCTATCTTCTTCGTGACTTCTCTTCATGTCTTCTTTTGCTCGACGAGGAGATTTAGATCTTTGCCTTCTTCGGTCGTTAGTCTTTTCACCATTTCGACGATCAACATACTTGGTCAATTTTCCCCGCCTAATGAGTGCTTCAATTTTATTCTGGAGAGCTATGCAATACTTGGTAGTGTGACCATGGTCTTTATGAAACTCGCAATATTTGGACTTATTCCTCTTGTCAGGATCTGCCTTTTTTTTCTGGTCAGTTTAGCTCCTCGTTGTTCTTGATCTCTTCCAGAATGTGGTTTATATCTACCTTCAAAGGAGTATAATTTCCAAATTTCTTCAACTTTTTCAGTGCTTGCTTTGCTTTTGACTGTCTGTTGCCACCATTATTCTTTTGATCCTTCTTCTCAGTCTTGTCAGCCTCGACCTTGGTTTCCTTAGTATCTGCATTCTTCTTTGCGGCCATGGCCTCCTCGGCATTCATGATTTTGGATGCTTTTGCCATCAGTTCAGCCATGGTCCTAGGCAGATCCTTGGCTAAAGTGTAGTACAATTTATCCGATAACAGTCCACTCATCAGAGCAGTAATTGTTGTTTTCTCCTCATAATCAATTACCTCAAGTTTCTCATTATTGAAACGAGTAATATAGTCCCTGGTGCTTTCACCTGTCTTTTGTCTAACACTCAGCAAGTGTGCTACTCGTTTGACTATTTTCGCTCCAAAATAGAAGTTTTCAATAAAGAGTTCTGCTAGTTGAAAGAAAGTCACAATTTTCCCCCGAGGAAGGTTGTTGTACCATATATGAGCAGATCCGATAAGAGTTCCTGAAAATGCCCTGCATCTCATCTCGTTTGGATCTGCATAGATATCGACAGCATCTTGGTATTGTTCTATATGAAGGACATGGTCAGTTTTTCCATTATATTTAGGCGTCACCATAGGAGCTTTGAATTTTGATGGTGTGGAAAAATCCATAATTGCCTGTACAAATGGTGTCCCTTGGACAAAAGTTCTTTATAGAGGATTCTTGTCCTTAGCCATTTCCCCTAATCTGTCTTTCAACCTCTAAATAGAGCCTTTCCATGCATCGTTTCCCTCCTCGGGCCTATTGGTTCGAGCAACTGATCGCGTTGAATTTGCCTCTTGGGATCTTTCATTACGAGCAGTTAGTCGTGATTGGGCAGAGCCTTCCCTTAGATCGGATGGTCGTTGAGAGTTCCTCGACATAATCCTAGGGGGACTTCTATTCCTCCTAGGGCCCAAACAATCAAAAGGAGAGACTCTACTCAACCTTTCTAGAGCACTGGTCCTTTCCGGAGATAAAGTGACATTTCGTTGAGAATCTGTAGCTCGTACTGAGGAAGTACGACCAGGATGATAAGAAGGATCATTAGATCTTTCAGTACGATATGAGTCGGCGCGTCTGCATCGATATTCCTTTGGGAATAGTGTTCGCCTAGTTCGCGAAGAGGGTAAATGGGTATTTCTCTGAACACTTCGTTGTCCTGATTGAACCAGCACTCCGCCTTGAACAGTTTGTATAAGTCGTCGCATGGTTTTTTGCATGGTCGTCTGGCCTTGGGCCAGATTAGCCATTATACCAGCCAGATCTTGAACATTTGGGGGAGTAGAAAGGTTCGGAGGGACCCCAATGTTTCGATTACTGGATTCCAAATTATCGGCAATTGATAATGAATTATTTTAGTGAAAAACGCTAAGTACAGTTATTTCCCACAGATGACGCCAATCTGTTGATGTAAAAAATTAGATTATCTGTAATTAATCAATCACAGATAAAATAAATAAGACAAAAGAATTTTAAAGTGGTTCAGCCTTATAAGAATGGCCTACACCCACTGTTTTTGTATTACTGACTGTTTGACTGGAATTCTCGATAAATGGTTTACTAAGAGATTCAGAGTCCCCTTTTAATGAGGAGGTTACAATGTATTTATTGCCTTGAGGCTGTACATATGAAAGGACAATGCGCTGTTATCTAGTAGATATATCTGTACGATATTAATGAGTATTTAATGCGCAGTCGTCTTTTTGATTCTCCTGATTTGGATACTCTGTACGTTGAGTTGCTTGGACCGCCTGAGTTACTCGGTACGCTTAAGTTGCTCGGAGCCTTAATCTCCTCAGGGCACCTAAGCTTCTCGATATGATTGAGTTGCTCAGGGCGCTTGGGTAGCTCGGTGACAGTATGTTGTTCGTTGAAATTGTTTGTAATTGCCACGTAGGTTGACACGTGTCTTCAAGTGAATGGTCCACGTCAGCAGACTAAATTTGGTATCAACAGTAACTAATGAATATAACTCAATGAATAATTATCAATCCACCTAATAAGCAAAATAATAAATAATATGATGGCATTCAAAATAACGATGATGAAACTATTATTGTCATTCTTTTTTTACCAAACTTCTTTTTTGGCTAATAGAACATAATATCTCACCCTTTGTCTCTTTCAAAGCTTGGTGGGAGCATGGTTTTGTGTGGTTTAGCTTGATATGGGGGTTTTGAAATCATTTTACTTATTTTAAAATTTACTTAGCCTCATTTTTTCTTCTTAACTTCTCAAGAAAATTTAAGAGAAGATTTTATTAGAAAAGCTATATTTTTTAATTCTTCATTTCTAAGAACTTAGAAATATTTCAAAAAAGAAGATAAGTTTATTCTTACTCATCTTTTTCTATCTTTATCTTCTTTTCACTTGATCAAATTTTCTATAGGTTAATTAGTAACAAAAAGGAGGGAAGAAAATGTGTGAGTCCTTAGACACTTTTGTCACTCAAAATCTTTTTAGTTGGAACTTTTATTCCTTTGGATATTTGTGATCATGTGGTTCATTTCATAGGTTTCATCAAGAGTAAAATCAAGATATACTTCATCTATAAAGAATAAAGATTTCAAGTTGGTTCAAGATCAGTAGTGTTGATCATTGTACAAAGACATTGGATATGCTGAGTTGTGAGTCAGTGAGAAAGGAATGTAATGTTTATCCCCTTTATAAATCCTTTCCATGTTTTTAGATAGAATGTTGAATTGTCTCGGGATTTTTCCTCATACATCTAGTGTTTTGTGTGGATTTACTTTTTTTAATTAATTATTGTTCATATTCTTAATAAGATTAAAATATGAAGTTTATAATGAATTATCACATAGACCTTTTAGTGTGGTCCACTAATTTTAGAATAACTAAAATTTGAAAAGAAAATTTTAATTTGGTCTATTCTCTATTTTGATATTAAAAAATCTCTCAATCTTCCATGTTGGAAAATTGGTGAGTGGATGGGATTTGTCTTGATGTTGACTAGAAAGACTAGATAATTTAGGATTATGATGCTAAAGAAGTATTTTAGTGTCATCTTCATAAACCTGAAGGAGTCCAACCATAGTTATAACCTTTATTGAGATAGTGGACAATTATAGTTGAGGGCATTTTGGGTAATCCACATATTATGCCTTATGGGATAGGTTGGCCTAATTTCCATAAGAAAATGGAACATCAAGGATTAAAATATTCAACCCTACCACTCCTCCCGAAATTAATTCACATCCAAATTTGAGCACCTCAAGTTTAAATTCCTGCCTAAGACCAAGAATAACTTTGCAGATGACCTCTCCACATTGGCATTGATGATTAACATCCTTGATGTAATCATAGAGATCACATTCATATTCAAAAGACTAAGAGTACCCTCATAATAGTTCGAGATACAAAAATGAGGAGATGGTAGTCAAGCCCAATGGTACTATAACATATGGAGCTTTCTTAACGCCAATTGTCATCTTTCTAGCATCACCGCAAATGATCGAGTAACCTTGAGAAAAATAGGTCTCTCAATTCATCATTTATGGATGATAGATTTATAGGAAAGTATTTGACACATTCATTTAAGGTGTGTCATTAAAGACGATATAAAATAGATAACAGAGAAAATCCTTAGCAGAAAGTGTGCCTCACACATGAGCGATCACATCATCTCTGGTGAAATACTCTGACAATACAACTATTGGATCAGCATACAAAATAACTACACTAATTATGTTAAAAGATGCTTCAAATGGCAACAATATCCACCCGCACAACATCTCTCGCCCAAGGTACTATATTTGATTACCTATCTATATATATTCTCTACCACGGGATCAAAATCATTGGTAAGGAACTTTGAATCCCTCTATGGGATATGAGTTCATTTTGGTCACTATAGAATAGTTCACAAAATGGGTCAAAGCAGAGTCTTATGTTGCACTTAAAAGGTGGATAAATTTATGCGTTAAACATCATCCTCCATTTTGGAGAACCCCATTAGTTGGTCTTCGACCTTTTTATATACTTTAAGAAAGAGATCTCCAAGTTACTACAAAAGTACGAGATCATAATACATAGTTCATCCACTTACATGCATTAAACTAATGTTGTGGTTGAGACATCCAACAAAAATGCCAAGATCGTCATCAACAAAATGACAGAGACCTATAGCGACCGGTCTGACAAACTACCATACACCCTTTGGGGCTACCACACCACAGATTTCAACTCTGTTGGAGGTAACTCCTACTTAGTGGACAATGGTGTGTAAGGTGTCCTACCCATGGAATTGGAGGTTCTCTCCATCCAAATTATATTGGAAATATAAGTTATAGAATCTAATCAGGGCCAAGCCTAATACAATGAACTAACACTTTTGGACAAAAGGAGGCTTAAAGTCGTGTGCTACAATCAAGACTATAAACAGCATATCATCGGAGCCTTTGATATAATAAACTCAAAATAAATAACATATAATAAAGTGATCTAGTCCCGAACGATAAGTTGAAACCCTCTTTAACCCCCAAAGCAAAACTCACCCCCAAATGAGGTGGATCTGACCTCTTCAGTAAAATTAACTCAAGAGGGCATTCCACCCTGGCTAGGCTTCACAAAGTCACCATTTCACAAATTCAATTAGTTAAACAAGTTATTTGGATAGAAAATCAAAAGTCTAGTAAAAGACACTCCCATGATAAACATCCCACCTTAAATAACCCCATCCTCGCAACTTGAAGTCAATTAAACACTTTGAACTTCCAACCATTCATTTTCCAAAATTATATAGACTTGATCCTCTAATATAAACATCACAACATTAAAAAAAGACACATTATTGTCATTCAATCAAAGGTATGTATGCCACACGAGATATCATTTCAAGACTGATCTAAAACTAAACATAAACCCTGCCTTAAGAATCCAAAGCGAACTGACAAATGTCTCTTCATCAACAAAGATGTTGCACGGTACAAAGAATTATGTCAAGTAATATAAAAAATCCCTAAAGCATCTGAACTGTCAAGAGTTCTCCTTATTTAAACATAACACGAGAGTTGGTACTCCAATATCACAACTTGCAACGCCTAGTGGGAAAGTGTGCTCCCTAAAGATCCCTGATATCCCCAAAAGAAGTCTTCACCTAGAAGAACCACTACACCAAAAATAACAATTTGGCACGGTTTAAAACTGTGCCAGATCAAATTTGGCACGATTTTGAACTGTGCCAGAATCAGGTGTTCCAAAATGGCCATTTTTTTCAGGCACGGTTTAAAAGTGTGCCAGATTTGACCAAACAGGAACAATCACTACACCAAAAACAGCAATTTGGCACACCCTGATATTAAAAATCTGGCATAATTTAAAACTGTGCCAAATTTTGGCACGGTTTAATGACAATCTGGCACACTTTAAGACAGTGCTAAATTTTGGCACTATTTTAAAGTGTGCCAAAATTGAGTACACTTGACTAAAATATAAAATACCTCAAAAAAATCATTATGCTTATTCTCGCTCACCCGCTCTCTTATTCCCGCTCACCCGCTCAATCATCTTTTAGGTTTATGAGTTTTGGTTCCTAAGAGGGTACTCTCTCTCTTTCTGGATCTCTCTCTCTAAATCATCTTCTAGTGTGTGGGGGCTCTTTGGTTTTGGAGGGTTTGTTTTTGTTGTTAAAGAAAATGGGTCAAGTGAGTTTGTGATGTTTTCCCATTGACTTTCATTACGTATAATCTGTGTAACACTGTTTGGTTTTGATTTATGAATCATTACCAATTAATTTAGCAATATGTTGGTGTTTTTTTGGTTATTTTTCATTTTTGTTTATGAATAATCGCATTTGGGCTGACTCACACAGGTGAACCACAATCGGACTAGCCTCTTTCATAACCTAATCAGTAGAAACTGGTAATTGGTAAAGGTAGTAATAATATTTGTGACTTATTATTCTGTAATGTTTATTTTGCCTTGGAATCATTTGTTTTATGCCAAATTATGTTTTGTGTTATTTTAGTTTTGAGAAAAAAGTAGGTTTTTAAACTGTAAAATCCTTTGGAAGTTCATTATAAAAGTTTATGTTGATTAGGATTAAACTACATTAATTCTTATATTTCTTGAGAATCTGTTTTAAGCATTATATTTAGGGCAATTTACATTAGGTCCCTTGGTAATAATTTTTAAACATTTAAGGACAATTTACTATTAGGTCCAATTGTTATGCCACTAGCGTAGACTTCTACAGGAAGAGAATTAGTGGACCTAAGTGTTTAAAATTTGTCAAAATTCCTTTAGTGTTTAAAATTTGTTTGTGAGGGACCTAAGAGTATTTTTCCCTTATATTTATAGTTTTCCTTGAAAAAAAATAACGGAATGGAAGCGAGACTTGGTTTTTTATTTGCACATTGTAGGCACCACATTAGTTTTTATTAGCACCCCTTGCGTCGTTGCCGCCTATTTTATACACATCACATTGGTGCACCAAGAATAGTTATAAATGTGACACTGACATAGGTTATATCCAGAGGGTGTTTTGAGAATACACCTTTGTTCTGTGAACTTGGGGATGAAAGCATTCTAGCTCTCAAGTATGAGGATGTGTACTTTGGTAAAAAAATTTGTTGTCTTGTGTCTTGAATTCTTATGTCTTATTGGCTGAGGTATCAATTTGCTTTATTAGGCTGGTGCGCTAGAAAATATTATTAAGCAATCTCAGCTTGAGATAGTTGAGCTGCAACATACTGTCGAGGAACTAAGGTACTCTATTGGTTATACAAGTTCTTACTGTTCAGATTTCATCATAGTGTATTAATTTATAACACAATGTTTATTGGTATCTTTAAAATGAGATTGAAATATTGGAGCAATTGTGTGTTACGAAGAAGCAAAATTTTGTAAAACAACAGCAACTAGATAATGAGATGAATGGATATTTAAAAAAAAACTTGATTCACAAGGGATGAAACATTGTTCGACCGTTAAGTTTTCACAAATTCACAAATTCAAATGAGCATTCACAAATTCATTTACGAATATGTTCTCTAAATTCCAGTTGTAAGACTGTTCGACCGTTAAGTTTTCATGGTCCTTCTTCTCAATTTGTTGAATCAATTGGAGCCCTTGGGTGTAGGTCTTTATCCTGTAGCAATTGATAGATGATATAGGTATTAGGTACATGTTGGTTTTAAGCCAACCAAAATTCTTGACTGAGTATATCAGGTAGGTTTCACAATTGTCGTGCATTCATCACTTTGGTTCAAACCATTGCTGATATCTCTATTGCTCATAATAGTGTTAATATCTCTATTGCTGATATCTCCCATATATTGCTGATATCTCTATTGCTCGTTCTCGATAATCCTATCTTCCATTTCTCAGAATAGTGCTAATAATTGCATTAATCAAGATACCAGTGTTAAGAAACTAAAAATTGGAGTAGCTAGATAAAATATTCACTCCTTGGATCCATGAGTTAATGCCAGAATAAAGTATCTCTACTATATCCAAAAGTATAGAGCATATGAGGTTTGGTCACCAATTTACATTTTATAATACACCTGTGATAAGATAAAACTATTCATCTATCACACTGCCTAGGCAAAAAATATAACCACATTGTCACAGCAATATTGGCAAAACCCCCATTTCTCACTTTCTCTCAATTTGTTTCTGCAATTCAAAATTTTAAGCGTCGAAATGCTTTATCTGAACCAGATGTTCCAAAGGAGACAAATCAAATTTTTTCCTTCATTTCACAACATAGTAATGGGCGTGGGAAGTGAAACTACCATGGCAGAGGAGGACACACTATCAAGCAGCATGCTAGTAATCAAGTTGCAAACTCCTCCATACCATCTTCACCCATGGCGTGTCAAATCTGTGGTAACCACACTGCAGCAAGGTGTTGGTTTCGATTTGATTATGCTTACGAAGTCAATGAACATCTTCCACAAGCACTTGTCTCTACCACATTAGGCGACACACCAACCCCAATTAACCCTTTCCCTCACTCAACTGACTCACATATACATTCCCATACCCATAATGCAGAACTTCGCCAACCTCTTGACACATCTAGAACCACACCTACGATCTCTCCCAATTCTAACACACCTACACCACCTATTCACCCAATTAATCAACCCGTGGAATTATCACCTAAAGGAACCCAACTCCTCCTAGTTATCCCTCTCACAGTTGGCATTCCTCTTTCCTCCCAACCCTCCACCAACACACACCCTATGATTACCCATAATAAAGCCCGCTAGCTCCCACACTCCTCTCACGTACTCCTTTCACTTCAACCTACTGAACCGACTGAACCCAAATCTATCCAAACCGCATTGCAGTCCCCACATTGGCGGGCTGCTATGGACACTGAGCTGACAGCACTTAAAACCAACTATACGTGGGATCTTGTCCCTCGTTCCCCGGAGATGCACGTCATTGGCTCTCGATGGGTTTTCAAAACCAAATTACATTGAATGAAATATTTTTTTGGCGAAATTCACTTATTCTATATATCATTTTTCCCTTAATTCTTTAATCTCCTGTTCTTCTTACAATACGAAAAAATCATAGAAGCTGCTTAAGTAAAGCTATGAAATCATCCTAACCTCTATACCAGTTCATGGGCATGATAACCCTCACTTAGAACAACTTAAACCTTTGACCATTTTATATTGCCAACTAGGCTAAATTTAGCCTTGACCCGTTTTGCATCTGCCTAGAAACCCCCGAGTTATTTTAAACAAGGTCCTTGGGCGGCAAAGGCTATGCCACCAGTAGAGACCTTACCACTCGGATGCTCACTGTATATGTATTCATGACACAAATTAGAAGCGACTCTCGGCCAGGAAAAAATTACCATGTCTTTCCAAACGACTCTCGACTAGTACACGAATTAGTACTGATCTCTTCTACATAGTTTCATCATCTAATTACTACAGGCACTAAGGGCATCGTAGGCTTGAGTACACCAGAAACAATGCCATGTGATAAATTATATATGACAGTTGTGACTAGCATATTTATTTGTCCATCACGCCTCTTCCTATGTTGCCTTAATTTATCAAGGTTAGATTTAACTTTTCCACCAATAGATACTATAAAAACATCTCTATTTGGAATGGTTATAAGGAGGCTCTTGATTCTATTCCTTTTAATGCTGCATGACAAATTGGAAATGGAAAATCAGTGCTATTCTGGACTTCAAATTGGTTGGTATCTTCCATTTCTCAACAAGTGGGAGTGAATTTTTTTTATGATGATTTGGACCTTAAGGTGGAAGACTTCATTCAAACAGGTGAATAGACTTCCTTCAATCATTTATCACTTCTTTCCCCTCAATTTATTCAAATATTATGTCTATTCTTCTTTCTGTTGTCGATTGTGTTCTGGATGTGTTCTATGTAATGTGAGATGGAGAGTTTGAATCATCTTTTTGTGGAGTACGCATACACCAAGTCTAATTGGAATCGTATCTTCTTTAGACTTAACAAGTTTCTAGGCACCATATCCTCTTTTTGTAATCAAGCTATGTTATTTAAAGGTAATAATCTCAATATAAGAATCTGGTATGCTTCTATTTTAGGAGCTTTTGATACCATTTGAATGGTTAGGAATCAAGCTATATTTGAGAATAAGATTCCCACCATCAATGGTTGTTAATATTATTAGATTTATGAGTAATTTGGTGAAAGGACATATTCATTATGACATTGTTAATTTGTTAATTATTCATTCTTTAAATGTTACTCCTAAACTGAGTAGTTTTTAGAAATTGCAGAGGCTTTGTTAAAGTCGCCCTCTGTAAGAAAGTTGCTTTTAATTAATCTTTTATACTGAGCTTTTAGTTGTTATTTAGGGGATTGGATTTTCTTGGTCTTATAATTGTCATTATATATGGTTGGAAGTGGATTCTTTATCTTTTTTTTAGTGCACTAATAATGATGATTTCATTGATCCTTGGGACAATAGAACTAGATGGATGAATTATAAATTCTATCAATGCAATATTTAAATCAATGCAATCTTAACTTAAATTGAGTAATGATATTAATTTAATATTAAAAGGTCCCTCTGTTTTATCACATTAAAGCAGGTACCTGGTCAAGAAAAGTGTCAGGATATACATTCCAAACACTTTGCGAGTGATACATAGATAAAGTTTTTTTGCCTTGTTCAATTTTATGTATTCCTATTGTAAAATTCAATATATTTTTAGTGATCTTGATTTCTAATAGTAGGGAATTTGGGGTTGATTTTGATCATTGATGGCAGATTTGTAAGAGAGTTTTTTTCCCAGTGTTGAAGTCTGAGCAGATTGTGCCTAAATTAAATGTTGGCTTAATATAAGGGCAATTTCTTTTAACTTGATTATTAGCTTACCTAGCATCCATGTTTAAGAAATAAATTGATTTATAAATATTTGAGTTGGAGAAATAAATTGATTTTTAGCTTACCTAGCATCCATTGTTAGCTAATTATGAATGATAGGCTACGTTGCAAAGCCTCACAAAATTTGCTGAAATTAATCTCCTATACGGAATACTTGTTTCAAATTTTCATTTTGACCTGAATTTTGGTACACGTATATATCTAATTGTGATGTTTCCGTCGTGAATTGCTAAATGCCTTTGCTAGATATTTGAGGTTCGATATGTGTTTTGTTAAAGTTGTAGGGAAGAAATGGCCGTGCTTTTCTGTTCTCCAACGCAATGAATTATGTGTTCTTCATTGAGTGTTCTTTTCTATGCAATGTTCATGTCTTTGTTTTGTGAATGCTTACTGTATCAAATTTTGTGAATAAACTTCGATTTCCTTTTATGTATTGGCAGATAGGTTGCAGGACACGGAGATCATCGGTTGACAGAAGTGTTGCATTTGTATCTCATACTTCGACAGTTGCCAAGTAAGCCATGTACTCTCCTGTAAATGAATTTTGTTTATATATGTTGTCGAGTTATGAGTCATAAAACAACAAACTTGTGCCAAAAGAATTGAGTTTCTAGCTTATGTGATGCTTTGTGAGCTTACACATGTATCATGTTTATATATGTGTGTGCTCCCGTGTGCCCGCGCATATTTACATATACGAGTCTCCTATACAAGACTCTGCTTCTGTCACGGGAGGAGGCAGAATACTTGTCAAAAGTGGGCAAAATATGATGCTAACATTTTCTTCAAAAACTAAAGGGATTAAAACACATTTGATATTAGAATCCCCCCACCCCCTTCCCTGGCCGTGAGGGTTCTATGACTAACTTCTTTGATTTTTCCAATGTAGATACAAGCAGCATTTCGAACTGATGAAATAAGGAGAACTGATCCAACTCCACAAGATGAGAGATGAGGGCAAGAATGAGCTACTTTCATGAGACAATATGGAAAGGGGTACCCAAGTTCTTGCGCCGTGTTGACACTGCTTTGAAGAATATAGGCATAAATGAGCGTGTTCCTTACACTGAGGTTAGCCCTACAGTATTTTTAATTTTTAGTCATTTGGGGATTTGTCTTTTCTTGGTCGGTTCGAATCCGGACCAGTTTATATATATATATAACACATTATGCATTGTAATATGCATATTACAGTGAGTATTACAACTGTAATATGCATATTATAGTTAACTGCTGTAATATGCATATTACAAGTTGTAATATGCACATTGTGTGGAGGCAATAATCGTTTGACATAGCATATATGTTGCATATATGCTACTGTATGCATATATGCATACAGTTATTGCATGTATTCTGGGGTCACATGGTCTTCTCACGTTAGTACATACATAACGTAGTCACGGGCCTCTCGATTTTTTAGAATATCATGATAATTTGAAAATATATCGATTAAGCTTAAAAATAAGCCCTTAAAGGGTGAAAACCCAAACCAGCCCACAAACGGTCCCGTAAGAGGAACGAACACCTCGCATGGGACCAATATAACTTGTACGAACTGACCACGTAGTTGCGGGTTTCTCGATTCGAGAATATGACGATTATTTCAAAATACGTAGATTAGGCTTGAAAGCAAGCCGTTGAAGGTTGAAAACCCAAACCATATCCCAAACGGCCCTATAAAAGGCACAAACACCTAGCATGGGACCAATGTAACTTGTACGAACTGACCGCGTAGTCGTGGGCCTCCCGATTTGAGAATATGACAATAATTTCAAAATTTGTCGATTTGGCTTAAAAATAAGTCGTTGAAGGGTGAAAACCCAAACCAGCCTCCAAACGGCCCCGTAAGAGGCACGAACACCTCGCACGGGACCAATGTAACTCGTACGAACTGACCGCGTAGTCCTCGGGTCTCTCAATTTGAGAATATGACGATAATTTGCAAAAATAACACTTACACTTAAAACTAAGCCGTTAAAGGGTGAAAACCTAAACCAGCCACCAAACGTCCCCGTAGGAGGCATGAACACCTCGCACGGGACCAATGTAACTTGTAGGAACTGACCGCGTAGTCCCGGGTCTGCTGGTTTGAGAATACCACGATAATTTGCAAAAATCAACACTTAGACTTAAAAATAAGCCGTTGAAGGGTGAAAATTCAAACCAGCCTCCAAACGACCCCGTAAGAGGCACGAACACCTCGCACGGGACCAATGTAATTCGTATGAACTGACCGCGTAGTCCCCAGGTCTCCCGGTTTCAGAATATAATGATAATTTACAAAAATAACACTTAGACTTAAAATCGGGCCGTTAAAGGGTGAAAACCTAAACCAGCCACCAAATGTCCCCGTAAGAGGCACGCACACCTCGCACGGGACCAATTTAACTTGTACGAACTGATCGCGTAGCGAGTCTCCCGATTTGAGAATATGCCGATAATTTCAAAATATGTAGATTAGGCTTGAAAACAAGCCGTTGAAGGGTGAAAACCCAAACCAACTCCCAAATGGCCCCGTAAGAGGCACGAACACCTCGCACGGGACCAATGTAACTTGTACGAACTGACCGCATAGTTGCGGGCCTCCCGATTTGAGATAATGATGATAATTTCAAAATATGTAGATTAGGCTTGAAAATAAGCCGTTGAAGGGTGAAAACCCAAACCAGCCCCAAAGCGACCCCGTAAGAGGCACGAATACCTTGCACAGGACCAATGTAACTCGAACGAACTGACCGCGTAGTCCCGGGTCTCCCGGTTTGAAAATATGACGATAATTTCAAAATATATCGATTAAGCTTAAAAACAAACCCTTAAAGCTTGAAAACTCAAACCAACCCCCAAACGGTCCCGTAAGAGGCACGAACACCTTGCACGTGACCAATGTAACTTGTACGAACTGACAGCGTAGTCACGGGCCTCTCGGTTAGAGAATATGATGATAATTTCAAAGTATATCGATTAAGCTTAAAAACAGGCCGTTAAAGGGTGAAAACCTAAACCAACCACCAAGCGTCTCTGTAGGAGGCACGAACACCTCGCACGGGACCAATGTAACTTATAGGAACTGATTGCGTAGTCCTGGGTATCCCGATTTGAGAATACGATGATAATTTGTAAAAACCAACACTTAGACTTAAAAAAAAGCTGTTAAAGGGTGAAAACCTAAACCAACCCCCAAACGGAACCGTAAGAGGCACAAACACCTCGCACGGGACCAATGTAGCTTGTAGGAACCGATCGCGTAGTCACGGGTCTCCCGATTTGAAAATATGACGATAATTTGCAAAAATAACACTTGGACTTAAAAATAGGCCGTTAAAGGGTGAAAACCTAAACCAGCCACCAAATGTCCCCGTAGGAAGCACAAACACCTCGGACGGAACCAATGTAACTCGTACGAACTGATCGCGTAGTCCTGGGTCTCCCGGTTTGAGAATATGATGATAATTTCCACTCCTATATGTAATTTTTTAGTTTGAGTAAGTTTTTTTTGTAAATTACTGGGTTACTAATATCGTATCTTTTTTGTATCCTATTTTTTTTGCAGGATAACAATTTATCGTTGGCATTTATTCACATGGAAAACGAAGAGAACTCAATGGTTTACAACAAGGAGTTTATTCATGATTCTATTTTTTTGTGTTATGGTCGTGCGGGATTTTGTAGTTTTATTGTTAATTTTTATAGCCGCGCGGGCTTTTGTAAGTTAATTGTTATATTGTGTGGCCGTGCGTGCTTTATTGTAGGCAGGTTTTGTATTAACAGGTTTTGGAATGTCCAGAAAATAGAGAAAATTCTGCCCAATTTTTTTTCGGCGTGTGAACTATTAAAGACTTGTAATATTTTGAAGTTTTTATGTATATTAGTTTATCAACAACGTGCAATATTTTCAATTTGTGATTTTCGTGCTTTCAAATAATTTTTTTTTTCTTTTTATAAAAAATTTGGCACAATTCAAAACCGTGGAAAAAGTGTATCATATTTTGGCACGGTTTTGAACTGTGCCAAAAGTGTGCCAGAAATATCAAATTCTGCCACGGTTTAAAAGTGTGCCAGAAGTGTTCCTGTTTGGCCAAATCTGGCACACTTTTGAGCCGTGCCAGAAAAAAATGGCCATTTTGGAACACCTGATTCTGGCACAGTCCAAAATCGTGCCAGATTTGATCTGGCACAATTTTAAACCATGCCAGATTGAGCACATTTTAAACCTGATTCCTATTTTTAGTGTAGTGAGTTTTGGCATAGTTTTGAACTGTGCCAGATTGAGCACATTTTGATAAACTGTTGGCACGGTTCAAAACCGTGCCAAAATTTGATACACTTTTGGCATTTCACGTGTACCAAAATCAACTCATATAACTACACATGAAGTGAATCTTTGGATGATTTACTTGGGGTGTTCGTTCCTCTTACGGGGCCGTTTGGTGGGTGGTTTGAGTTTTCACCCTCAAACGACTTATTTTTAAGCCTAATCTAGATATTTTCAAATTATCGTCATATTCTCAAACTGGGAGACCCGTCATATTCTACAAGTTACATTGGTCCCGTGGGAGGTGTTTGTGCCTCTTACTCGGCCGTTTGGGGGCTAGTTTGGGTTTCCACCCTTCAATGACTTGTTTCTAAGCCTAATCTATATATTTTTAAAGTATCCTCATATTCTCAAATCGAGAGGCCCGTGACTATGCGATCAGTTCCTACAAGTTACATTGGTCCCGTGCGAGGTGTTCGTGCCTCTTACGGAGCCATTTGGGAGTTGGTTTAGGTCTTCACCCTTCAACGGCTTGTTTTTAAACCTAATCTATATATTTTCAAAGTATCCTCATATTCTCAAACCAAGAGGCCTGAGACTATGCGGTCAGTTCCTATAAGTTACATTGGTCACCAGCGAGGTGTTCGTGCCTCTTACGGGGTCGTTTGGGGGTTGGTTTAGGTTTTCACCCTCAAACGGTTTATTTTTAAGACAAATCTAGATATTTTCAAATTATCATCATATTCCTGAACCAGGAGATCCGCAACTACACAGGCAGTTCCTATAAGTTACATATGTCTCGTGCGAGGTATTCGTGCCTCTTATGGGGCCATTTGGGGGCTATTTTGGGTCTTCACCCTTCAACGGCTTGTTTCCAAGCCTAATCCATATATTATCAAATTATCGTTATATTCTCAAACCGAGAGGCCCGTGACTATGCGGTCAGTTCCTATAAGTTACATTGGTCCCGTGCGAGGTGTTCGTACCTCTTACATTGGGGATGTTTGGAGGTTATTTTGAGTTTTCATCTTCTAACGGTATGTTTTTAATCAATTTAGAATGTTTATTGATTTTAGAAAATTTTAACATAGTTTCATTTGTTAATTTGTTAAATTCAACATGCTTTAACATTTAAAATAAGCTCAACAGCAACAGTAAATTCCAAAACCAAACCACCAGCAAATCCCTTCCACCAATTTAACTAAATAATCTCATAAAGTAAGCCATTTTACGTTTGGCTACTTATTGCCGCTATTTCAGGCCATTTTTTTTATTTAAGGCTGCAACATTTAATGAGAATTGGACCGAAGTCTTTGGTTAGAACAAATAATATACTTCAGAGACAGTTATTATAGAAAAATAAGATTGAGAGATATAAGAACTGACTGAGATACATAGAATAAGAATGAGAGATATCAGGGAGAGGGCGTACCTCTAGTCCATTAGTGAGCAATGTAATGTTATTGTGGGAGACCTGTTAATCATACTTAGATACCCCAATATCTTCCCCTCATCCATAAGCCACTTGCCAACTCAACATGCGCTCACTCTGTCACCACCAACAGCAAGGCTTCCTAGAATCAAGAAAATAAACAAATAATTACATTCAGACATCAGTCAACTACTTGGGATCACTTTGATTAGTTAGTTTTAGATTGTTGAAATAGGGTATTATTAGATTTGAGTAAAAAATTGATACTGGTTTCAATTTCTTGAAGGTGCTCTCCAGATTTTCCTCTTGCATTCTTATTAGATAAATGGTCTCGTTCAAAGTAGTGGGATAAAACATATTAACTAGAGATGGAATTTGATCCTTTAGACCACTTAGAAAACTCAACACAAAATACTTAAAAAGCAAGTCATGATGAGTGTATAGAATGAATACATGGATTTTAGATTTAATAGCACGTTAATCTCCTGCGGATACACTAAGAAAAAATTGGTAAGACGCGAAAGAAATTATCTCATTAAGGTCCATACCAGTGGATATATTTATTATTAGACAACTATAACCTTCTAAATTGTTAAATCTATAAACATCATACAAGAGATGCTATATATAATATATGGAATATACATTAGTACCTTCATTTACTCTTGGGGCCTTCTCCTGAAAAACACGATCGAGAAGTACAATTAATTTATCAAATAATTGCAATTGATAAAAAATTCCATTGTTGAAAATAGTCTACCAAAACAGAGCATAGTTAATGTTATGCCAACTGAGAAGTTAGTAGTTACTTACATAAAGAAATACGAATGTAAACATGCTAAAGTCATATTCTACTGACTACTTTACCATTGCCTTGGGAAACTGATAACAGTTATATAATTGTTATATCCTTCCCTTCTTCGACCCTTTTTTCTTACCTGAATTCACATCCTTCTTTTTCTCCCCTTTCACCTCCAACTCACCACGATCTTCCACACTATCCTTAATCCCTTTAATCTTCAACTTTATGTCCGTCACCATTTGATATATCGGCAAAGCCAACGAATTCAAAAACTTCAGATTCAACGACCTCACGCCCGACCAACCTTTCGGTACAACAACCTTATTAATCACAGTAACCACATTCTCCACAACCTCCCCAATCTCCATGGAAACCCTCACAACACTTCACGTCCCCGTCTTCACATACAACAAAGCCGACGAACACCCCCTCTAAATTTGCTCCTTCCAATTCTTATGAGCCAAATTCACAGGCAATGGCAACTTCTTCTGCCTAAAAACTTGCTTACCCAAAAGCTTAGGCAACAAATTAATAACCCTATTATCAGCAAAGAAAAAATCATAAGTATCACACAATTTGATTTAAACCCCAAATCCAATTTCTGACTTTGAAACCCAACGAATCCAGAACTTAATCCCAAATCCAAACAATCAAAATCGATTTTGTTCCTCGCCTTTAAATCTCAAACAGTATAACAACAAACTATTTACAAAACCACTCTGTAACTTCTTTAAACAAAAATATATATAACAAATTTAAATTGATTTGTACTTAATGAATTGGAAAAAATGCTGTCAACACCACCACAATCCAATTGATGCGGTTTAATGAGTTGGGCAGCAAGTTTCTGAGACCGTAGCTGGAACTAGGGTCGCCGGTTTAATCATCAGAATAAAGCTAAAGTAAATTTGTTACATATATTTGTTTAAAATATCAAAACTACATTTCAAACCTTTGGTCAGAGTTTAACTTAATAAGTCCCAGTTTAAATTTTTTTTAAATACAAGAATTTCTCGATTAAGAGCTTTTCTCAGTGGCCAAACACGATGGAATTGCTACGTCTGGTCGATTGAAGTCTCGATTTCATAGATCGGAGGTTATTTTTTATCGGTGGAGGTTATTTTTTTACCGGCGAGAGAGAGGGTCGTCCTGGACAAATGAAGAAATAGCTATCCAGAGAGAGAAAAAGCTGGACGGATGGATGATGAAGCTGGCCGGAGATAGAGGGAGAGAGAGAGAAAGAGTTGGCCGGAAAGAGAGCAGCGAGAGTGCCAATGAGATAAGAGAGGGGGGCTTGAGTGGGAATGAAAGAAATATTATCTAATGTTTTTTTTTAGGTATTTTATATTTTAATAAGTGTACTCAATTTTGGCACACTTTAAAGTAGTGCCAAATTTGGCACTGTTTTAAAGTGTGCCAGATTGTCATTAAACCGTATCAAAATTTGGCACAGTTTTAAACTGTGTCTGATTTTTAATATCAGGGTGTGCCAAATTACTGTTTTTGGTGTAGTGAACCGTCCAAAAATACCCAAAAAAACTCATAGCCCCTGCATGGAATCTCACTCATAACAAATAGTCGCCCTCTGAATGAGGTAAGCAAACATGAAGACAATAAAGCATGCTCACTAAAACGACTAATTCGCAAGACTGAGTACATAAAAGTAAAAGGGTACAAATAGAAGTAACAACACCCTATGGCCTAAAAAGAGAAATGATGGATCAATAAGATCCCTTCCCCCTATCACCCGGAGTGACCCCTACTCCCACAAGAGTGCCCACGCGCCTGTGTCATTTATCTTAATTTAATTTAATATTTAATTTTTTAACTTTTCAAATATGTATGGTGAGCCTAAGATCATTCCATCTACTAGGTTTTAGACTTTTCAAAAATAAGACTCATTGTGTTAAAAAAAATTAAAATTGTATTAACTAAAATCTTAAAGTAATTAAGTTATAAACAAGGATTTAGAAATGGGATAAATAAACATCTCCATTGTTCTTTAATAATATTTATTGATATTACATATAATTCTAAATATAGTACACATATTTTCAACTCTATAACATTGCCTAAAACGTGTCTTCACAATTACACACACATTTTTACCGTTTA
This sequence comes from Sambucus nigra, assembly GCA_949130495.1. Lineage (NCBI taxonomy): Eukaryota > Viridiplantae > Streptophyta > Magnoliopsida > Dipsacales > Adoxaceae > Sambucus > Sambucus nigra. Next base: position 120,077,253 of record OX422213.1, read on the forward strand.
AAACTCACTTAGGCATTATAAGACAAAGTACATGCAATTGTAATAAAGTATACATGAATTCATGTGTATTTTAATTAATTCCAAGTAAATTCGCATGTACCGTCACTTTTTTCTCCAAGTTACATGCACATCCACTACTTCTAAAAGTGCCAACTCAAAATATAAAAATAAAACAATACATTGAAAAACAATTATTTCCCAAACACTCTAAAAAAAATCCTAACCTAAACCTTAAAAATAAACACTAAACCTTTAAAAAAAAATCCACTAAGTAACCCTAAAAAATCATATACCCTAAAAACCTATAAACCCGTAAACACTAAAAACACTAAGCCCTAAAAGAAACCAAAAACCTAATAAACCCTTCATCACTTGCCATGGAAATGTATGATACGCTCCCTATGCTCCTATTTCGGCTTTTATAAATGGTGTTTCCTGGACTAGTCTTTTTCCAAAGCATATCATCCAAGATCTTAAAATTCATTTTAGTGTAAGTGATTATATCCTAAACCCTAAAAAACCAACTTATGAATCCTAAAAGAATTTTAACCTTAAAAAACCCTAAGCCTTGAACAACCCCTAAACCCTAAAGAAATCCTATACCCTAAACTCCTAAACGACCCTAAACCATTGAAAAAAACTAAACCTTAAACCTCGAAAGAATAAAACCTTTAAGAACATTAAAAATCCTCAACTCTAAATACTAAAAAAAACCTCAAACCTTAAACCTAATCCTAGCCCCATGCCTTTTTTGCAACTCCTCACAATGACCAAGGATATATCAAACTTAAGGGGAACTATGAACTTAATAAATCCTTAAACGGGGCACAACTAACCCAAATGGTTAAGAATTCAATATATATACAAGAACTTACAAAGTGATATCTATACAATGTAAATGTTACGGTAAGAGTTCAAGGTAAAGTTTCAAGGGAGCACAATTAACATTAGCCTAAACCCTACACCTGATCCCATTTGGGAACTCCTCACAATGATAAATAATATAACAAACCAAAGGAGAATTGGTCACATTCTAAAACCTTAAATGGGAAATGGTCAACCCCGACGGCACACAAGACTTAGTAAAAGTACACATATAAATAAACAAAGTTCACATATAAAATTAAACACCATCTCGCACATGTACACACTAATGTATTGTTTATTATAAAAATACATGCACAAATCACAATAGTACCCGTACGAATCATCAATAATACACATAAAACATAAAAGTAGATGCACAAACCACAAAGTACACACGTAAATAAGAAATGTAACCGCACAAAATTAACAAAAAGTGAGCCCATAAAGAAAATTAACTTACATACACATTAAGCTACACCTACAAATCAGTCCACACATAAATCAATATGATTTCCCACATCAATCATCAATAACGGTGAGTTCATAGACATTCGCATAATAAGATAATATCATTAAATGTGTAAGAATGTAAAAATTATGTGTAAATAAACATATTAAACATAAGCACCAATAAAGTACACGGACAGCTGCCATAATTTACACACATTAATCATCATGGTAAGTAAAAATGTTATATACTACACATCTATGGTATACAATATTTTTTACTACACATACATATATGAAAATAAAGTACACACATATATCCAACATGTAGGTGGAAAAATCCTTTTTTTTACTTCAATAATCACGCAAATCGAATAGAATATGATGAAAGGAGAGGAAATAAAAAAAACATACACACAAGGAGACGAAATATAGATGATTCGCCAACATACCTACATCCAGTGGCGGAGCCAGAAAGTTTAGGTGGCCTGGGCACCAGAGGAAATTTCTGGGGGTTCGGGGGCGGGAGCCCCCGAAATTTTTTTTTGAGGAGTAAATTAAAAATAACATTAGTTTCAACAACTTCATGCCCAAAAAATAAAGGGTCAATTATTGAATAGTCCCTACTATAAATATATATTTTTTTAAAAGGACACATATTTTTAGTTTAACTCATTTAGTCCCTCAAACACTCAATATTCTCTTATTTTTAGAGGTCCGCACCAGCGGCACTTTTTCTCCAAAATATGTGGCAAATGACTTTTTAAAGCAAAATAAAAAAGCTTGGACTAAATGAGTATTAAAAAATGTTCGAGAGACTATTTGGTATATGTCCCAAAAATAAATACTACATACTAATAACAACATTTATACTAATATTAAAAGAGGTAAAACAACACTCTGATATTGAAAGGGGTAAAACAACTGTGATATTTATACTAATAATTACTACAAACCAATAAACACATTTATACTAATATTAAAAGGGGTAAAACAACACTGATATTTTCAGAATTTCATAATCTTAACGATATTTTTAGAATCTCAGTAATCTCAGAATCTCAGCAATGTGTACATATTAAAAAAAAAAAAAAAAAAAAGGGATCTACCTGGGCTAGCCTGGGCCTGTGCCCAGGTCATGTACAAAGTGGCTCCGCCACTGCCTACATCCACGATAAGTTATTTGTTTCTTTCTTCATACAAAGCACTCTTGGTAGAGTTTTATTAATGTCGATCAATACATGACCCTCACTGAGGGGATTTTATTCATATTTATAGATGGAGCAGCGGAGAGTCCTTAGTCTTCTTGGACTTCTTCATTTTGATCATTACTAACTAATATCTATTATCTCCTCTTTGATGTTAGGATGTACAATGTGATTCCTATATTTTTCTTAAAGTGGGCTCTATGTCATCTTCCACGTGCTCAAATTTTTTCATCCCCGTAATTCCCCCTAAAGCTCTGCTAGTGTTGAGATTATAGAGGTTTTTCAATTGGTCAGAGGGTATGCTGGTAATATACCACTTGCTAATGAAAGGACATTTCACCCATTGTGATCAGAGGGAATATTGGTTTTTTTGCGTTGCTACTGAAAGGACCCTTGGACTGTTAAGGAGTTAACCGTCAATGGGAAGCGCTCATTTAATGATGAGTAATTCTATATGCCCCGCCTCCAAACCGCCTAACAACCGCATTTTTCATTTTTTTTTATAAGTTTCTTATTCTTAATTGATATAAAAACAGTTTTTTATATTAAAAAATTTATTTATCTATTAATATAAAAAAAATTAATTCAAAGTAAATAGTTTTTTTCAATTAAAAGAAAAAAGTTTTTTATTAAAATTAAAAATATATTTTTTTCATAACTAAAAAAAATATGTTTATTGACATGATATCGCGATTGATTAGTGCCGCTGGCGCGGACCCACATCATTTGTTGAATATGGGTCTGCGCCAGCGATACTAATCAATCGCGAATCTAACACATCAAAATAAAATTAAATAGTTTTTATTAAAATTAAATTAAAAAAAAATATTTGTTTCATAAATTAAAAAAACTATGTTTATTGATATGATATCGCGATTAATTAATGTCGCTGGCACGGACCCACATCATTTGTTGAATGTGGGTCCGCATCAGCGGCACTAATTAATCACGAATCCAACACATCAAATTAAATAATTTTTTTATTAAAATTAAACTGTTTTTTATTAAAATTAAAATTAAAAAATATATATTTTTGTCATAAATAAAAAAAACTATGTTTATTGACTTGATATCATGATTGATTAGTGCCGCTGGCGCGAGCCACATTCAAAATGTGGATCCGCGCCAGTGACATTAATCAATCGTGAATCTAAGACATCAAATTAAACAATTTTTTTATTTAAATTAAACACTTTGTATCAAAATTAAAATTAAAAAATATTTTTTTCATAAATAAAAAAACTATGTTTATTGACATGATATCGCGATTGGTAAGTACCGCGCGGACCCACATTCCGGGGCCCACATCATTTATTGAACGTGGGTTCGCGCCAGCGGCACTAATCAATCTCGAATCTAAGACATCAAATTAAACAGTTTTTTAATTAAAATTAAACAATTTTTTATTAAAATTAAAATTAAAAATATATGTTTTTGATAAATAAAAAAATTACGTTTATTGACATGATATCGCGATTGATTAGTGATGCGCGGACCCACAATCTATGACCCACATCATTTGTTGAATGTGGGTCCACACCAGCGGCACTAATCAATCTCGAATTTAAGACATCAAATTAAATAGTTTTTTTATTAAAATTAAACTGTTTTTTATTAAAATTAAAATTAAAAAATATTTTTTCATAAATAAAAAAAACTATGTTATAAGAATAGTCGGGATGTTCATAGGAAGGGGAACAAGAAGGAATACCCTCAAAAATTTCCTAAGGAAAAGGCAACTAAGTTTGTTCCTCCCAAGGTGTTCTTGAAATTTGAATCTTGAACTATTAATACTTGTTGGATTAAGATACACATCTTTGGTAAAGACGAGTTAGAAACCTTAAGAGATCATGCTAGAGAGAACTTTTCATCCTCTACTAAGTAGAGTTAGGATTTTTTTTAGGTGCTTTAGAGTGTTTGGTTTACTCTTTTATTAGGAATCTAACTCTCCATTCTATATTTTTATTATTTAGGTGATGTTCTTTGTTTTGTTCATACCAAAAGATTTTTTTGTATACAATTTTGATCTTCTATGTTTTTAGGGATAATTTTATCCCATGTGCTTCATATGAACCTAAATGCTTAGTTATTATACCAATGGTTTAATTCTTGACTTATATACTCGATTATTGGAATTGTATTGCTTGAAAAATTAAGCTTGCTATTTAGAGTATTTATCATAACTCATGTACTTTACACTTCATTATAACTTCAACAATTTATATGCATAATATAATCAAAGGATTTATTTTCTACTTCTATCAGAAATTAAAAATTTTGTGTGATGTTTTGAAAAAGAGTGTCACTGTTAATCCTTTGTGTCCAAGAGGTTTTTATGATCGTAATAGTAGTTGAAAATACATGATATATTTTAAAATCATGAGTGATTATGTTATAAGGTATGCAACACTGGGATTGTGAGGATTACCTTTTATTGTCAAGAGTTCCCCACCCTTTGTAATGAATGAACAAAAGTCTCCACTTGAAAAAATTATTTCAAAATCGATGACTGAAAGATTTTATCTATCCAAAATTAAGTAACATCGAGGATATGCAACTTAAAAGGTTTTAATTATAAATCTCAATTTGAAAAAGAAAAAAAGTGGTAGTTGAAAATTTTATCGTTTTCAAGGAACATGAGATTTTCTCTTTGCTGCATAAAGCCAAAATTTTACTTGCTTATAGCTTAGAATGTTATTAAGTGAATTTTAAAATGTGTGTTTTTTCCCTCATATATTTTTCTGGCTTGTACTGTGACCTAGAGTCGCCAGTGCTTTATTGTAACGAAAAATTTGGGCTTTTAAAACTTTCGAAATCATTTCTGCAATTTTGTTTACCCTCTTTTATCTCTCAAACCCTTTCACCTGAGCCTCCATACCTTCTTCCCAAATCAGTACCTTAGAAGTTGTTTTTAGGAGTTCTCTTTTCCAATCTAGTGTTTAGTTATTCTCTTAGTCAGTTTATTCGTCCTGGATTTCTTTATTTATTCCTTGTTTATATTAGGTCTTGATGTTATATTTTTAATTATTTATTGTCTTTGATTGATAAGTTTACTTGTCGTGAGATAGGATTTATTATTTTAAAGTAGTTTTTTCATGTATATATCTTTGCTTTACTCGTTTTTGGGTTTCTATACTCTTATATATTATGTGCATTGGAGTTATGAGTTTTTGGAATCTTGCTTTTCATGAGACTCTTTCCATATTTTTATTATAGGATCCTCGATTTATCTTCTAATATTCCATTTTCTCATAGGATTTATTCTCTTTGTTATCTTGGCGTGTGTGATTTTACAATTATTTTTGTGGCTCCAAAGTCTCGTGCAGGTACCTCGACTTCCTTCGTTCATTCTATATTTAATGAAATTTTCTCTAAGCACTCCATGCATTGGGAAAGGTATATTGATTTGGATTAGCTTTCGAAGGCACGAGTTCCTAAATTTTTGGAAGAGATAAAGCTGCAAGGAATTTGTTCTCAAATCGTATCGCGCAACCCCAATCTGGTTAAAGACTTTTATTCTACCCATATGAATGGTGAAGATGTCTACGGTGACAGAGTTTTTATGCTAAATTTAAGGTATTTAATGTTAATATTTCTACTGAGTGGATAAAGAGACATTTTGATGTCCAGGTCAAAGAGCACCCTCACTATACATATACGCAAAATGTTGGCATACCGTCCAATTTTTCTGTGATTATATTTTTAAGTGATAGTCATTGAGTAGTAAGAACTTTCCTCCACAAGCATACCTTGAGAAGGATTTTTATATTCTCAACATGGTTACATCATCATGCCTTTACCCACATAGCACCCTCACAATGTCTATTTTGATCTCGCACAATTGTTGTAAGTTATTGGAATGGGTTATCATATTTGTTTGTGTGATATGAACTTGGAATCGATCTTTAATTACACTTTGGACGATAAAAATCCTCGCCCTTTTCTATTTGATAATTTTATCATGCTCTTGCTTTTGGATTTTGAGGTTTCTATTCTTCGAGATGAAGCAGAGGAAAATCCTGAATCTGGGTTAACCATCCAATGTTATTATTGGCCTATCTCTCAACTTGGTGACTATAGTGGACATCCCGTGTCGCCGCATGTTATCCTTAAATTCGTTCCTCGTCCTTCTCATACATCACAGGCTACTAATTCGCTACTTTTGAATGAAATTGAGTTGGATCATATTGTTACTCAGTTTTATACCCAAATGTGTTCAATTTTTTTGCATATATGTAAGGACTTTAGGAATTTCTATTCCTTCATGAGTTCGGTGAGTTCTTCTCTTTGCAACTACTCCTATCGTACCTTTATCACTAAAATTAAGAATGATTAGGACGTCTTGTAGAAATCTCATACAAGTTTTACTGATTTATGTTCCATGAAGACCTTGAAGCAAAAATGTGATGTATTTTATTTAGTTTTGTTTATTTTTGGGCTTTGGTCATTTGTTTAAGAGTTTTGGATTTGGATTTAATTGACTATATCTCATTGATATGCCCTATATGGACCCAACAGCTCAGAGACATCAACCTCGACCAGAGAGATGGCCAAGGTTGGAAGGGCCCTAGATTGACGCTCAACAGTGTCATCCTAAGCAAGGTCGGCCATGGCCGACGTTACTAGTTGCCTCACAGCTAAGCGACAGTTGAGGTCCTCACGGTCCAGGCAGATAGTAATCCATCAGGTCGGCTGGAGCCGACCTCACGACTACACCAGACATCAACCTCAGCTGGGTGTAGGCCGAGGAAGCGGAGGCAACTCAAATCATTATTATCCTCGGCTGGGAACCAGCCGACATCCTGCTACTTCACCATTACCCCAGCCCGGGCCGATATTACAGCTCCACCTGCCTTACCTCGGCTCTCCCACTGAGACAAGATTATTGCTGATAACCTCTGATCAAGCAGTTGCCCGAACTCACCAACCTCGTACTCTTCCAGGCCGAGGTTGGTACTAATCGAGGACAGCTGAGCTTCTATATGTTCTTGTATAACTTGGAACACGTGGACAAATCTGTTATAACCGAATTATTCCCTCCACGTGAGGGAATATTAAGGTCATCAATATTTAGTTGGGAACAACCAGTGTCACTCTCGTACTGGCTCGATGCTCATGCACATGCTCATTGTATGCTTGGGGGGTACATTACACCCCCCAAGCATTATATATAAAGGTCATCCTCTACCTTGTAAAAGGATTCCAAAATTACAACCCTAGCTGAAACTCTTGTCATTTTATACAGTAGAGAGAGAGAGAGAAAGCTTGAGAGATTGTATCCATGGCCATTAGTGCCTTCATTCAGTGATATCACACACACACTCACAGTGGACGTTGACCATATTGGCTGAACCACTTATATATCAGTGTTCATCCTCTTATCCTCACCTCCTTCTACTATATATGCAAATACTCTTACGCTGCCATTATTAACATTAAATTGAGCTTGCAAACACCTTGAAGGGTGGTGCTTTTTCCAGCATCATCATTTTGGCGCCGTCTGTGGGAACGAGAAGCTGTTTCTTCCTCTTTTTCCGCTTAACCTCATCGGAGACTCTGGTGGTGAACCAGGACTCACCCCTTGCATAGAGTTATTTCACCATTGAAAGAGGTCTTTTAAGGTGTTGAGCTAATTTCCTTCACAAGCTCTTTAGTTTTAACACATGGCACCGGAGTTACTACCACCTCCTCCACCACCTAGTGCTGGAGGGCCTAGTTCCATCCAGGCACCGCCCCAGTCCGAAATGGCTGAGGTGGTGGCAGCCTTGAAGTCCTTGGCAGCAATGCAGCAAGCGATGAAGGAGCAATTTGCACAACTCAGTCAAAACATGATGAGACCACCGGGGGTCTCACCGGAGATGATTACTCCGACGACCGTTCAGCCTCATCCTGATGCCAGGGGACCACCCCAGGTACCGCAGAAAGACCAACCTACGCCTCAGCGGAGGAGGGACGTTGCTGACCCTAGACGTTTGCGTCTTGGGAGGCAAGGACACCCATGCCCTGAGGATAGGTATGATGATTTGGAGGCAGAAGATGCTCCAGAATATTGTTGGGAACCATATGAGGTTTTGAATAACACTGTACATCCTATCCAGAGGAGCCAAGGTTGTGGAGGCCGAATAGGTGAAGAAGACCAACAAAAAGGGTCAACTTTTGATCAATTAAGCAGAGGGTCGGCCTTTGAAAGGCTCGACCCAGTAAACGACCTACGATAGAGGTTATCCAGGTCGAGGAGTGTAGTCGACTCACAAAGGGAAGAGGGGAAATGTCGGCCTCATCAAGGACAACTTAACACAGGACGGGCTAGGGACCAAGAAGAGGTCAACAACCGACGTTGTGCTATGGCTGGGGAACCCTCGGTACACCCCTTGGAGGCGGCTGGGGACAACCTCGGCTAGGCCGACGTTGCAAGACCATTGAATGACTCCATCAAACGTCTTGAGGATAAGATAGGAGACCTCATCAAAAGTCAAGACCCACTGCAAAGAGGTTTCTCAGAAGGCTCTCCATTCATGGCTAAGATAGTGAGCTTCCCTACCCCTGCCAAGTTCAAGCCACCTACGGTGTCGCCTAAGTATGATGGTAGAACCAACCATGTACATCATATCGAGATGTACCAGTCTTCAGCGGACATTTACTCAATACCAGATGAGATGAAGTGTCGGGCCTTCTCCGAGACTTTAACAAGAGCTGCACATATCTGGTTTACCTCTCTCTCGAAGAACTTAATAGAGAACTTTAAGGGCTTGGATGAACGATTCATTCATAATTTCTATTTTGGGGTAAGACCACAAAAGAAGACCACCCATCTGTTGTATGTCAAGCAAGGCAAAAATGAAAGTCTAAGAGACTACATTGCTAGATTTAACAAAGAAAAACTAGAGGTTGAAGACTACGAAGAGAATATAGATATGATCGCCCTCATAGGAGGTCTACAGAAAGGGAAGTTGTTGTAAAAACTTGCGAAAGACCCTCCTAAGTCCATGGCGGAATTATTGGCAACTGCAGGTAAGGTCATGAACGCTGAAGAGGCCATGGCCGCAAAGTATTAGGATGAGAACGGCAGTAGCAGCGAGAAGTTCCAAAGAAAGAAGGATGGAAAGAAGAGGTTAGTTGATGACAAGTTTGCATGTTATACCCCTCTTAATGTAAGCTGAGAACACATCCTCAATGAGATCAAGAATGACCGATCCCTAAGATGGCCAGAGAAGCTAAAGGCCCCTCCACATAAGAGAAACTAGAACTTATGGTGCGAATTCCACCAAGACCATGGCCATGTAACAGACAAGTGCTTCGCCTTAAAGGATGAGATCGAAAAAATGTTGAAGTCAGGAAAGTTGAGAAAGTACGTTGATAAAAAGGTTCCTAAAAGGGGAAGAGATGACCCTAAAACTAAGAGAAACGACAGATGTCGTGAGGATACCCCAACAAGAAGAGACATCACTCGGATGGCGATGATGAAGAGGATCTGTACGTTCCACTAAAAGATGACAACAACCCAGTGAAGAGGGTCGGTATGATCTCCTTTGGTGTTAACACCATATGCGGAGGACTTATCGGGGATGGTTCTGAAGTGGCTGATCGAAAATCTCATGTGCCAGAGGCCAAGTCAGTGGCCAAGCCAGAAGTGGTAAACCTGACGTCTTCTGAAACCAAGCAGAACAGAAAGAAGGTTGATGTGGACAATCTTATAGTTGGGTTCTCCCGACTCGACTTCAAATGCATCCTAACTCCACATGATGACCCTTTAATAATTACAATAAGAGTACATGGATGTGAGGTACAGAGAATTCTTGTAGATGGAGGAAGTTCAGCAGATGTGATGTTCTGGCCCTGCTTTAAAAGCCTAGGCCTTAGCAGAGCTAGGCTGGTACCTTATCATCATCCATTAATGGGCTTCAGCGGTGAAAAAGTCCATCCATTGGGCATGTATGAGATGGACGTACGAATGGGCGATGAGTGGCATGAGAGGTTCCCGGAAGATAAATTTTTTCATCATGGACAAAAACGTCTTCTAGGCCTATAACCTCATCATATGAAGAGTAGCCCTTAAAGAGTTTGAGGATGTGCCATCGACGGTCCACCAGATTCTAAAATTCTCGACCACCCCTATGGGTTAGGGGAAGTGCATGGTGACCAGACCATAGCACAAGAATGCTACTTCAACTTGACTGAAGAGAGAGAGGCCCATAAGAGAGCAACTACCATGTATAACCTTGATACGCTTGACCCTAGAGATGAAATGAAGTTGAAGAAAGGAGATGTCACGAAAGAGGTAGAATCCATCGTCCTCGATGAGGACGAACCAGAAAAAACTGTCCAGGTCAGCAAAGCCTTAAAAGAAAAAATCAAGGAAGAGATGATAAACTTCTTGAAGAAGAGGCAGAGTGTCTTCGCTTGGAGTCACGCGGACATGCTTGGCATCATCCCTGAGGTTATGTGCCACAAGCTGAATGTGACTAAGGATGAGAGGCCAATCAAACGAAGATGAATAATCTACTCTAAGGAGAAGTACGACGTCATCCGGGAAGAAGTCAGAAAGTTAGAAGAGGCTGAATTCATCCGGGAAGTCATATATCCGGAGTGGTTGTCAAACGCAGTCATTATGCCCAAAGTTAATGGGAAATGGAGGATGTGCGTAGATTTTACTGACTTGAACAAGTCTTGCCGAAAAGACAGTTATCCCTTACCTCGGATCGACCAAATGGTAGATACCACTGTAGGACATGAGCTCATGAGCTTCATGGACGCATATTCGGGTTACAACCAGATCTTTATGGACGTCGAAGACTCAGAGAAGACAACCTTCATCACTGACAAAGGGACATATTGCTACAAGGTTATGCCCTTCGGATTGAAAAATACGGGGGCAACATACCAACATCTTGTGAATAAGATGCTTGAGGACCAAATAGGCAAAACTATGGAGGTGTATATAGACGATATGTTGACAAAGAGCTTAAAGGCCTATACTCACGTGGCAGACCTAGAAAAGACCTTCGATACCATGGACTTGTACAGAATGAAACTCAATCCCGCGAAGTGTCTCTTCGGGGTAGGACCTGGGAAATTCCTTGGATTCATTATCAATCAGAGAGGAATAGAGGCGAACCCTGAGAAAATCAAGGCTTTGTTTGACATGAAGACGCCAAGAAGTATCAAGGACATTCAGAGACTCACTGGAAGAGTAGTTACACTCAACAGATTTATTTTCAGAGCGATGGACAAGTGTCTTCCGTTCTTTAAAGTGCTTAGAAAGGCCTTCGGGTGGGACAAAGAGTGTGATAAGGCTTTTAACCAACTCAAGTCCTACCTCGGATCTCTTTTGCTCTTATTTCAGCCCATAGTGGGAGAGAAGTTATATGTTTCTCTAGCAGTCTCTGAATCAGCTATAAGTGCGACCATAGTACAGGAAGACGTTGGGGACCAAAGTCCTGTATACTTCAACAGTAAGGCCCTTCAGGGGTCTGAACAGAATTATCCTCGGATGGAAAATTTAGCCTACGCTTTGATACATTCTTCTAGTAAGACGAAGCCCTACTTTCAGGCCCATTATGTGGTCATCCTCACCGACTCCCCACTAAGATAGGTCCTCCAAAACTTGAGAAGTTGGGTAGATTGATGACATGGTCCATTGAGTTGGGAGAGTATGACCTTACTTATCAGCCCAGGGTGGCCATCAAAGGGCAGGCACTTACAGATTTTATCGCTGAGTTCACATGGGAAGAGGCTGAGGTTGAGAATAACCTAGAGGCTACAGAGGAATTAAACAACAACGTCTTTCGAGATCCAAAAGAGGTTGTATCCAAAGGATCCATAAATGGAATAGCCGAGAATGAGGAAGACCGGTACCTTTTCAGACATGGAGTCACGTCAAAAGGGAGATTCTCATCAGATAAAGACATCTAGAACCTCTTTATTGACGGGTCTTCTTGCGAAAGCGAAAGTGGTGCAGGGCTAATACTTTCAGCTCCAGATGGTACTAACGTTGAATATGCCCAAAGGTTTAACTTCAAGGCGTCAAACAACAAGTCAGAATATGAGGCCATGATAGAGGGCCTCTCATTGGCGAAGACCCTTAGAGTAAGATGACTCCTGCTTCATAGTGACTCAAGGTTGGTTATTAATCAAGTATTAGGGGTTTATGAGGCCAAGGATGAAAGGATGGCCAAATATTGGAAGAGGGTGAGAACAATACTCGAAGGTTTCGAAGAGGAAAAAATGAATAAAATACCTCAACAAAATAACATCCATGCAGATGCACTAACAAGGTTGGCTTCAGTAACAAGGACAGACATCAGAAGGACAGTTCCAGTTGAGATCCTGCCCAAGGCAACCATTGAGGAATAAGAGGTCAGTAACCCTTGCTTCAATTTGAACCTAGGGTACTCATGGATGGACCCCCTTATTAGATATATCAGAGAGGGAGAGATACCAAAATCAAAATTGGAGAGAAGGAAACTGAGGTACAGAGATGTAAAGTTTTCAATAGTAGGAGATGTCCTATATAAGAAGGGATTGCTATTACCTCTCCTCAGATGTGTTCACCCCACAGAAGTTCCCTGAGTCCTACAGGAGGTACACGAGGGCTCTTGCTCCATTCATATAGGAGGAAGACCTTTGGCCAAGAGGATTATTACGCAGGGATACTAGTGGCCGACCTTGGCCAAGGATGCTGTAGCCTACGTGAAGAGGTGCGATAAATGTCAGAGATTCTCCACTATCCCCCATCAACTTCATCAGCCTATGACATTAATCAGTTCCCCTTGGCCATTTGCAGTATGGGGAATTGACTTAGTGGGTCCCCTGCCAAGGGCTGCAAATAACTACCAATTTCTGATAGTCGCCATTGATTACTTTTCCAAATGGGTAGAGGCCGAGCCGATTGTCACGATTATAGAGCATAAGACCTTCTAATTTATTTGGAAGAACATAATATGCATACATGACCTCCCGAACACCCTCATCTCGGACAATGAAACCCAGTTCAAGAATTCTTCTTTGGAAAAATATTACGAAAGAGTTGGGATAAAGAAATTTTTCTCTTCTCCTGGCGGACCTCAGGCAAACGGTCAGACATAAGTCATAAATAGAACGATCCTTGACAAGATCAAGAAGAGGTTAGAAGAAGCTAAGGGAAGATGGACTGAAGAGGTCTATGTTGTGTTGTGGGCCTATAAAACAACGACTAGGACACCAACATGGGAAACCCCATTTATGTTAGCCCATGGCTCAGAGGCCGTCATACCAACAAAAGTAGGACTTCCTAGTTATAGGGTTCAGGTTTTTCCAGTACGACAGTTAGGGACTCTAATTATGGAGAGCATGATGATAACCTGAGGACATCATAGAATGTTGGGACTCGATAATGTTATCACTAATGATTGTTGGTCGCGGTGAGTAGATTATGTAATACTTAGGTATGCGTTCGATAGTTAGACGCCTTGAATGAACCTAGGCTCGTTAAGAATCATGAATAGGGAACTAGCCAGACGGTTGGGTCGTGACGTAATAATGTATTGACCCTTGATGTGAGAAATCAGAACATGAGTGAATATCAAACTTAAGCAAGGTTACGTTATTGAATGAATCAAAATTTTATGAAGAAGAAGAATGTGTTGTCCTAAGGATTTAGTAATTTCTTGATGATGAATCGGGTATTGATTATAATGCAGTTCACTCTTAGGTTAGTATCGATCATGAGAGAGTGCTACCGATAGGGGCACCGTTATGCTTTGAATATTAACAAAGGTAATCTTAGGACTCGACTAAGTACGATCACTAAAAAAGTGGAGACTCAAGGATTGTTAGGTGAATTTGATGACTAGCTTGACGGTGGGCATTAGATCATGTGTCATGAGGAGACTTTTGGTGGTAAATTCATGAATGAATGTATGTTGCCATCTTCACACTAGTTGACCCGATAACGTAGTCTTTAAGAATTTTGGGGACCTAGAGTAGAAATTCGTGGATTTATTAGGCTCGAGGATGGCATGAGTTAAGAATTTCGGGGATGAAATTCCCCAAGGAGGGAAGTTTGTAATACCCCAAACTTTGATTAAATAGTTGAAAGAATAACTACGTGGTGTGCATGGACTAATGATAAGAAGTCTACATAAAATTTACACAAACTAGGAGTCACTTGGAATTTACACGTATTTTCAAGGACTTACGTAGGGTTGCATGTTCCATGCATGGCCTCGCATGAGAATTAATCGACACTATTGGAAAGATGAGGTAATTATGAGAAGATTAAAAAGTCAATTAATTTAAGAAGAATTTATGGATGTTATATGTGCATATAAATCTAAGTAGATTATGGATTCTTTTATAAAATAAATATCGAGTTGTGTTTGTTGTACAAGTCGTGTTGGGACGAAATGGTGTGAGGCAAAAATATAACACTAAACTATTAAGAAGCAAACAAAAAAAAATATATATATATATATATATATATATATCTTTCTGGCGTGAGCTTAATAGCTAGTTGGATGTGTGGGACAAAACATATTAAAAGGGATGATGTGAAGAAACCCTAACAGCAAAAGGTTGTTCGTTAGTCTCAAAAGAAGTGAGAGGTAGGTGAGGCTTAGTCAACATAACAGGTAGTAAGGATTAAATCCATTAAAATTTAATGAAGCCAATTATCTTAACAACAAAATAAATGTTGGGTTCATGAGCTTCCAAGAAAAGAGCAAACAAAAACACATGTTGGTTCATTGGTTTCTAAAGGAGTCAAACAAGTATGGGTCCCTTAGTAAAAAATAGTAGACAGTTGAAAGGACTTAGGATGGTTACTATATGGTTAGAGTTGAACGTGTAATATATATGTAAGGGAATATAACCTCCACGAGAGTATCTATAAGTGACGCATATGGTGTAAACGAAGGGATGGGTCAGACGCTTTTAATCTTTCAAAACGTGGCCTTGTAATTTTATCCCATCTGTTGGATCATTTTAGAGTATAGATATATAACACCAACAAACCTTCTCACTTTAATAAAATCTCGGCCAAAAATAGTGAAGGAAGATCCTTTCTAAACCTTAAATCTTCTGCAAAAGTAGGGGTGTACGCGGTTCGATCGGTTTGGTTTTGACCGGGTCTTTTAAGCCAAAACGACCTTGTCGGTTTTTGGAGTTAGAGGACCGAACCGAACCGGGCCCGTTTTTGACAGGGCCGATTCGGTTTTCTCATCGGTTTTTAACAGGTCTGGTTTTATACTGTGCCGGTTCGGTTTTGTCATTTTTTTAATAAAAAATATTTTTTTTAAACTCTGAAAAGCAAAATAATAAAATATTACCATTTTTTTCAACTTCAATTTAAGTTTCAAAATACCCACATACTACATTGTAAAAACAAGGCCTGTATTATATATTATGCTATTTTTCAACCTTTATATAAGCATCTCTTTTTCAACTTTCTTTTAGTAAGCTGTTTTTCAACTTTCACATATGCAGCTCTTTAAAATATTACATGTTGTTTGTTTTTTTTAACTTCTTTTTTTCAACATTCAGTATAAGTATATGCAACTTTCAGAAATCTTTGAAAATTACATTCCAAAATAGTCCAAAACAGAATTACATTCCCAAAATAAAAATTACTATAATTTCATATTCCCATGATAACTGTCATAAATAAAAAACAATCCAAAACAGTCCCAAAATTACATTCCAAATGCAAAATGTAAATGTCTAAAAAAAGTCCCAAGCATCTTGCTAAAACAAGCATCCAATCCAAACATCAACCTTCAATGTATTTTTATTTGTCTTGGCATCCCAACAACTCCGAAAAACAAAAACAATAAAATATTATCATCTTAACTTTGAAGTATCAAATATATTTAAACAAGAAAAAATACATTTGAAACATAAAAATTGCCCAAATCAAGTTTCTCATATTCCTCGATCATAAAAATTACCCTTTACTGCTGCTTCTCTAGACCTTGGGTCATCAACATCTACAACTGAATCCATATTTCTGCCCAAAAGAAAAAGAGAAAAATTCGTAAACTAAAAAATTAAAGTGGTGTAAACTAAAAAATCAGTCAACTGAATCCATATTGTAGCAGCATTAATAATAATAATAATAGTAATAATAATAATAATAATAATAATAATAATAATAATAATATCACAGTTATTATTATAGTTATTACTTTTAATATTATAAGTTGTGATTTTTCAGCTGGAATTTCAAGTGATAAGTTAATAAAATGTCAAAAAAAACATATTGTGAAGCTAATAGTTGATGAAATTGCCTCATTAACCTCTCAGACAAAACGAAAGGCAAAATAAATTGATACAACAGATAACTGACCCTTTGTATAAAAATCTATGTTGATAAAATGTAAAAAAAACGTGGTGTTTAACATTTAATTAGTTAAAGATATTAAAATAAAAGAAAATTAAAAAAGAAAAAAGAGGTTGATTTTTGTATACAAAGATCCTAGCCTTGAGCAAGCCTAAGAACACAAACTATGCATTCACAAATATCATAACAGGGGCCGTGAAAATGAAAATGAAAAAACGTATGGTTGAGGTCCGAACAGATGATATAATAGGGGTTGTTTAGATCCAAACCAAACAGATGAAAAAACATATATTTGGATAAAAAAAATGTAAAAAAAATCATGAGAGACACCTGTTGTCCGAACAGAACAGGGGCTGTGAAAATCTTGTAAGAGAGGGGTGTGGTTGAGGTCCGAACAGGGACTGTGAGACCTTCAGTCGCCGTTGAAGGTTGGAGAGAGAAAGGGGTTGAAGGTTTTTCTTTTAGAAATGAAATGAGGCTGGAGAGAGAGAGGTTGGAGAGAAATGAAATGGAAACCAAATGCGGCGGCTAGGGTTTTTCTTTTAGAAGTGAGATGCGCGTTTGTTAATAAAATGCAGGTGCAGCGTGCGTGTGTTATACTTATTATAACATATAAAATTAATTATAAAATTAAAAAAATATGAAAACTAATTCGGTTCGGTTCAGTTCAAACCGTATTTTTTATGTCTAAATTAAAAACCAAATCGACACCATCGGTTAACTGTTTGACCAAATCGAACCGACCCGATCCTTAAAAAAATCCGGCCCGAAAATTTTTGGTTCGGTTCGATTTTGTTGGTTTGATCGGTTTTTCTGCACACCCCTATGCAAAAGAGAGACACAACAAATTATTTTATTATTTTCTTATTGTCACAAAAAAATCAATCTAAAATTAGGGCATTAACACACAACCCTTGTGTCCCAACTCCAAACCTTTGTGTAGGGCTAGAATGTCGAATTTGATGTTAAAAGGTAGGTTTCAAATTAAGAATTTTAGAGGTGGTGACTACATAAATAATTGTGGAGTGTTGAAGAGGGTTTTAATGGTGGTTTCTTGGAGGCAAATTTAATGGAGCTAGACAACCCCTCTTAAGGCCACCTTAGGAGATGGGGGATTGTCATCTTCCTTGATCTTCCATGCCTTACATTGTTGAGTTTCATTGAGGTGGAAAAAAATCTACTCTTAGCTTATAGACTTTATTTTTAGTATATTTGTAGTCTTGATTATTCCAGAATGTTCAGAGTAGGATTTCTATGAATAAAATGATAAGTCTTCTAGTAAACTGAAAATAGACATTTTTATGAAATAAAAATGTAAGAAAATAATATTTTTGTGGATTTCTAGTAAAAGGAAATAATAGACCTTTTTATGGAATAAAAATGTAACAAAACATCATTCTTGTTAAAGATAAAGGAAGAACCCATATTTTCATGTTTCTTGGAATAAAGAGGGATTTTAAGAGAATGGTGTATTTTCTAGAGGTTTGATGTTAAATATTGTATGGAATAAAATATTTGGAATGATGCTAATCTTGCCAAAATATTTATGAAATAAACATTTCTATCTTTCTTGCAAAAATTGAGATTTATTCACAAATTGACATTTGTTAAGTTTAACGAAATTGAAAATGTCTTAATGACTTGAAAAGCATGTTTTTTTGCAAATAATGTAAATCTCTATAATGAAATGTATGTTTAACCCATTTAATAGGATTTTAGGATCTAAAGTCCACTTTATCATGCATATAAACTTGCAGTATTTTACTAAAAAATATATGAACAAGTTTAAAGAAAGTCTTGTTGGGTTTAAACATCATATAAGACAAATGAAATTTTAAGTCTTCAAAGTGTGTAATAAAGATATTCAAAGTATGAATAATGTAAGGTTGTAAGACTAAATGTGTTAATAAAGAGAAACGATAAATTCTAAATAAAAAGTAGTCTTCAAATGTAGTTAAATTCTTGGATAAAGAATGTGTAGAAATATGGGGATTTAATATGTAAAGGGTGATATTTTGTATATTACAAGCGTAAAAGTGACAAGTGTGAAAGTTGGTGAAAGGGGAATATTAAATAAGTGTTAAAACTGCTAAAGTTGTTTTAAATATAAAGTTAAAAACTTAATAACCATTTGACAAATAATACTTGTTAAAGGACTAAATTGCGAGTTTGGGCAATACAAGGGTAAATCGGTAAATTTACTTAAAGACGAGAATTTTATGAAATAAAATGTAATGAATGGTGTTACAATACTTCTAATAAAGTTGGCATAAGTCGTTAAGATGTAAATTATTTTAGTATAAAATCAACGAAAGTACGTAAAGGACAAGAATAGACTAATTCAAAGTGTATCACAAGTTGGGATGAAATCCTGGGTTTTGGCTTTGAACAAGTAAAAGTAAAGAAGTCGAATAATGAGAAAACATGTAAAATATTAAACACATTAATAAAGATTCATATGTAACTGGAAAACAAGCAAGAAGGTCCCGGAGCCTTTGGGTGAAAAGCCCTAAATCACTGGCCAGAGTATATGGTGCGCATAGGTGGCGGTGTGGAGCCTGTGGAAGTATGCGGTATACGAAGATTCCATGAAAAAATAATGGAATGTGGGTAAATGGTCGATTAAGTAACCAAAGTGGTCAAACCCATATTCTACGTAAGGATGTAATGAAATGGCTTTCAAATGACAAAATAAAGTATTTTCTAACACGGTGAATGTATATGTTGAAATGGTGATTTTCAATGAAAACACTAAAGTGTATTTAAAGGAATAAAAATGGTAATTCTGGTAAGGGAATGTGGTTGGGTAAATCAAGTGTAATGGTTTCAAGTGTTGAACCGAGTGTGTTAAACAAGGCGAGAAATTCTAAGTATGAGTAAAGGAATTATTTTTAAGATTAAGGTAACTTATTGTGGACAAGTAAGGTTTTTGAAAGTGAAACTATTAATGCATTGGAACATGTATTTTTTCAAGGTACCTATATATATATATATATATATATATATATGTGTGTGTGTGTGTGTGTGTGTGTGTGTGTGTGTATGTGCGTGTGTGTGTGGAAGTGGATACATGTATACTTTTACATGAATGTGGTGGTAGAGTGTGAGTATCTTTTCTGCCTTTCATTTCTATATTGCTTTGTATTCTCCCACTTGGCATAGGCTCACACCCTCGCTTTGTTACGGCAGGTTGGGTGTGGGTACGTATTTTGAGGGCGTTATTTAGTTAAGTGTACTTTATTTGTTTTACGTTAGCAGCTCTATTTACTTGAATTTAGGGGTCCTCCCCATGGGTCCCACATGTAGTTTATCTTGAAACTAGAATCGAATGATAAATAAGTGAAATGCTAATTAAAATCAAATTGGACTGGCAACATTATCTAGGTTGTTATATTTTACTTCACACCTAACGCTTAGGTCGAATCGGGTTGACTCACGGGTAACCCATATATCCGGGCCTGGGCGTTACAAATGCACTTCACAATTAACGTACGAATCAGATTGGGTTGGTCGTTTATTAACCCTTTAATACGGGTCGGGGCTTTACACGAGGTGGGTTTATTATCTTACATAAAAGTATGGTTGTTCTTGTAATTCAATACAAAGTTCTTAGGATAAGCCAATCAAAACCTTATGATCAAAATTTGCTTGATCAAATAAATAGGATGTAGGACTTAACCAAAGCTTCTTATATTAACGTTGTACTCACAATATTAGCATAAAGATTCAATAAAGGATTATCCTTTTATGTATGTAATCACTCTATCTGGGGATTGGTGTCCTAAAACACTCGATCAATTCAATTAGAAGGAATGAGAAATATACCTTATGCTTCGATAGTGGGTATCTTCATAAATACTATGTTGCATAGTTGATCAAATATCTGTTATGCTCTTAGCATGATCATCAGATTTCAGTCTAATAATTTTATATCATTTAGGTGCAAAAACTAGGTTTACGATCAGATTAGAATTCCAAGTTTTCTACTTTAGAAGATGTGTTTACCCTATGAAAATGAGTTATCGTTCAAGGAGTGAGGAGAAATGTTTCATTGTTGGATCCAATATGGAGGCCAAAGTTGTTGCCACTTCAGAGGCAATGAAATAGGTTATATAGATCGGTAACTTTCTGAGTAACTTAGGTGAGGTTTCATGCAATTGTCTATTAAACTTTGTTGCGTTCATAGCAATGCAATTTGAAGTTTGAGAGAATCCATAACCAATAAAAGGGTTTGACACATTGAGCATAGGTTTCACTTAGTTCGAGAGATTAAATAAGGTAGGTGACAAGTTTATAATAAAGGTTGCATCAAATAATACCTGATTAATCCTTGTACAACCAGGGCTATAAACTTTTGAGTAGATGGGTTGGGTGTTGGATGCATTGATATATGGATTTAAAATTAATTTGGATATTGTTGGGGTTTTATTCTTAAAACTATGTATGATGTTGTGGGAGCCCACTTTTTACAAGCCCATGAAAGTAGCCGGCCAAGATAACTTGAGTTATTTGGTTCGACCCAAATCATGGCTTAATTACGACATGGGAAGTTTAGTTAGATAAGGATACTCACGGATATGGTCAAATTTGGTGCCAAGAATCTCGGTTGAGATATTCAACCACCTCATGGCCAACCCACGTACGATGATGGATTTACTTAAACAACTCAAACTCTGTAACAAACATATGTATAAAGTGTACTCCCTGTCCTAGGGCAAAGGGATGAAAAAATTATAATCATTGAGGAAAATAAATATAAAACAAGTAACCTTTTCATGGACGTAGGTAAGTTGTTAAACCACTTACATCATTTTTGTGTGTGATTTCATTTACTTTCTGGGTTTTGTGATTGCTTTCATGAATCTTTTCATTGTGAATTTTTCTGCACTCACAATTGGCGCCATCTGTGGAAAACGACTTGTGTTCCTATGAAAGCATTCATTAGAACAAAGCCATCAATATCTCACCACAACTGTAACCTTCGACAAGCCGATGATGTTCAGGAATAGCCTGCCCCTCCTAGGGTCAAGTCTGAAATTCACCAACATTCAAACCCAAGGTTTTGCCAAGAAAGGCAACCCTCAGAAGAGAGTCATGGACCTCTAAGGTCCACTTAGATTTCCAGGCTGGTCGATACCTATGAAGCCAGACTTCAAGAAAAGGAAGAGGCAACGTGCCGCCAAGAATAAGAGAATGCTTGCCTCAAGAGGTGACTAGAAATAATGGAGAGATAACTCTCTAGAAACACAAGGCGGCATCAAGACAGGACTCCTAGTCCTTAGGGGGGAATTCCCCCAGTCGAGTAAGGAGCCCTAGGTATGACCAGGACATAACTGAACGTGATAGATCAGAGGGAGCACAATCATAGCGTGGAAACCAGGAGAGGCACCACAGGAGCAAGGACTGACCAAGTGAAGATTTGAGGAATCTGGTTCGTAGGGAGATGGACTAACATCCGGCGCACCGAGGAGCCATATCGACCAGAGAACTTGCTAGAAGAACTCTAAATTCTCAGATAAAGACCCCTTTCTTAAGGTAAATGGAATGCGATGAGCCCCCAAAGAAATTCGTTGTCCTAGGTTCAAGATCTATGAGGGGAAAATAGATCCTATAGATCATGTTAGACAATAGGCAATGACCATATGGAGCCACATTGACGTACTGATGTGTAAGATATTCCCTTTTATCCTACACGATGTAGCATAGAAGTGGTTTAAAAGGCTCCTCTACAGGTTGATCAAGAACTTCACAGCATTGGCAGAGGTTTTCAAGACACGATTCATAATGGGCTCCCATCCTAAGCGGATGGATGCACTGCTCACTATTAAAAAAAGCCTCAGGAAAACCTCAGAGATTACGCCAAGAGATACTGGGAGATCTTTAACGAAATCGAGGAATGCTCGAAGAAAGTAACCATAGAATCCTTCAAAATCGTCTTGCCTACCATTTCCCTACTGCACCAATCTCTCACCAAGAAGGAAGTCGTAAACATCGAGAATCTTATGGCCCGTATCGAGAAATACGCCAAGGTTGAGGACATGCTCCATCCTAATGGGGGAGATAATGGTCGAGCAAAGTCAAATAAGGGGACAGAGAAGAATTACACCCGAAAATAAGGAAGCAAGTATGGGGGCAAGAATGGCTCCAAAGGTAGAGGTAAGAATTACCCCTTCAAGGCGTTCCAAGCTATTAACACAGCCTTTAAGGAACCCATTTACAAGATTCTCAGCAATATCAAGGACGAGTCCTTCGTCAAATGGCCCAAGAAGATGGGCGGAGATCCGACCAAGAGAAATAATGCACTAATGTGCGCATTCCACAAGGAGGGTGGTCATCGAACCGAAAATTAAAAAGATCTAAAGTCACATCAATAAGAGCTAGTTTAGGCAGGGAACCTTAGCGAGTACATTGACAAGAAAACAGATAAGGTCACAACCAATGGCTGCCAAAAACTAGACAATGTCCTTGATGATGACACCGGATATGAGTCTGTAGTCATTCATGGGGATTTAGACCTCAAAAAGATTCAAGGCAGTGCCGTAAGAATGGAACTCAAGAAGGTGATTGTCGTGATGGAAGCTTTTAGATCGACCTAGCCAAGACTCAAGATAGAAAACGTCGGTGACCAAAAGATGTTGATTACACGAAGCACATCATGTTCACTGAAGAGGATTTGGTTGGGGTAAGGACCCCACACCATGACGTAATAATAATCATACTCAGGATTGCTAACTGGGATATCAATAATCTACTGGTGGACCAGGGGAGTTCATCCGAAGTGATGTATCTGGACATGTTCCATAAGCTGAAATTGAATGTCGCCGACCTCAAAGAAGCCACTGTTCCATTGGATGGCTTCGCTGGAAGGGCTACCATGACATTAGGAAATATCACCTTGCCATTGAGGGCAGTGAACATCCCGTAGTTAATCGAGTTCTTAGTTGTGGACATCGAGTCCCCATACGATGTTATTTTGGGCAGAGGTTGGCTATATGACATGAAGGTCGTACCTTTCACTTATCACTAAAAGCTGAAGTTCATCACGAATTGTGGAGTGGTCGAGATTCGTGGCGACCAGGATTCAGCCCGAAGGTGCTTTATTATAACCATCCGCCCGAAGGAAGAGAAAAAAAATGAGCCCAAAAATTCCCAGGAGAAAGCCCAGGAAGGGGTCATTCTCTCTATATAGCAACTACGGTATGATCGACCTGGGGTGGAAGATACCAAAGCCTGAAAGAAGTTTTAGTCGATGAAAATTTGATAAAAAGAATGTTTTTATTGGATCTGCTCTCACCGATCAGGAGAAAAGGGAAGTGATTGCACTCCTTAAAAGAACCATAGATGTTTTTGCATGGTAATTTTACGAGTTGCCTGGGATTGACCCCAGATTGGCATGCCACCGTCTACATATCGATCCTACTTTCAAACCCATTACACAAAAGGATAGTCGAACGTCACCCAAGAAAGAAGTGGAGAAATGGGTAGGGAAGTTATTGGATGCAGGATCCATCAATGAAGCTTATCTCCCTGTATGGCTATCAAGTGGTAGTACCCAAAAGCAATGGAAGTTAGAGGGTGTGCATCGATTTTATCGACTTCAATTGGATATGTCCTAATGATAGCTTCCCTCTCCGGAAGATGGTCTACGCCACAGAGACTCACGAAAGGATGAGCTTCCTTGATGCTTACTCAAGATATCATCAGATCCCGCAATACGGGCCCGACCAGGAAAACACCTCATTTATAACCTCAGTTGGTTGTACTGCTATAAGGTTATGCCTTTTGGCCTCAATAACGCAAGGGAAACTTACCAAAGATTGGTAACCAAGATGTTCATCAAACAGATAAGAGAGATGATGGAAGTGTACATCGACGACATGCTCGATGAACTCAAGAACAAGGCTAATCACCTCTCAGACCTAGCAGCAACCTTTGAAATCCTCAAGAAGTACCGAATGAAGCTTAATGCAAGTAAGTGTTCATTCGGGGTCCAATCAGGAAAATTCTTTGGCTACCTAGTGAATAAAAGGGGAATTGAGACCAAACTAAACCAAATCGATGCTATCACCAAGGTCCAGCCTCCTCGAAAACTAAGAGATGTTCAGAAGCTTACTGGAATGCTCGTTGCGCTCAATCACCTCATATCCAAGTCTTAGGAGCATTACCGACCATTCTTCCAGCTCTTAAAGAAAGGCAAAGGCCTTGTATGGTATGAAGATCGCCTATAAGCTCTGAAAGAGGTCAAGTATTACCTTAGTAAGCCCCCAATTTTTGTAATTCTAGACGATGGAGAATAACTGTACCTTTACCTGGCAGTATTAGACCATGTTGTGAGCTCTGCCTTAGTTTGTGAAAAAGAGGGAGAACATCATCCGGTTTACTATGCCAACAATACACTACTAGATGCTGAACAACGGTACTTGCCTCTGGAAAATCTCGCTTATGCCCTGGTGATCACTTTGAGGAAGTTGAAGCACTACTTCGAAGCTTATTCCGTAACAGTAATCACCTCTCACCCATTCAAGGATGTTCTATAAAAAGATTACCTTTACGGTCGTCTTTCGAAGTGGTCGATCAAGATCAAAAGATTTGACATCCACTTCCAGCCTAGAACAACGATCAAGGGACAAATCCTAAAAGATTTTATTATTAAGTTCACAGGAAATCGGCTAATAGATCAGCTGAATGAAGAGAAATTAGTCACATGTGATGCAAAGTCTAAACACTGGACGCTCTATTTGATGGAACCTCAAATTCTAAGGGGGTGGGAGTAGGGATTGTTCTCGTTACCCCCCGAAGACACAATAATCCAACAAGGAATTAAGTTGGGATTTGAAGCCTCCAACAACGAAGGTGAGTATGAAATGTTGACTACCGGTTTGTGAAAAGCCAAACTACTAGGGGTACTATGCCTCAACATATTTGGTGATTCTAATCTGGTCTCGAAATAGGTAAATGGATATTTCAACACCAAAGACGATCAAATGACAGCATACCATGACGTAGTTAGAGGACTCATGAGAGACTTTAAGCAGGTGGAGATTCAACTGTTCTCGCGAGGGCAGAACAGTCACACTAATACCTTAGCAGCACTAAGATCAGCAATTGACTCCGACCTGAAAAGGACAATACAAATTGAGTTCCTAGCATAGCCCAATATCGATCAAACAATCATAGCCGAATAAGTTCTCCTCATAAATAAATCCCCAAGTTGGATGGATCCCGTCATCAATTATCTATGGAGCAATATAATCCGAGATGATAAGAGGTTGGCACACCAAATCAAAGTTAAGGCTGCTCGTTTCTACCTTATCCCAGAAGGTAAACTCTATAAGAAGTCATTCACGGGCCCCTACCTCCAGTACGTCCACCCACAAGATGCAGATCAAGTACTTAGTCAACTTCACGAAGGCATATGTGGGAGTTATGAAGGTGGAAGATCACTAGCCATTAATGCGATCGAGGAATGATATTGGTGGCCTCACATGCAGGAAGACGCTGGCATATATGTTACAAATGTGAAAAGTGCCAAAAGCTCTCGCTTATGGATCACCTTCCAGCCAACGACCTAAAATCTCTTACTAGTCCATGGCCTTTCGCGCAACGGGGATTAGACATCGTTGGACCACTAGCTACTGCTTCTGGAAATTACAAGTACCTGCTGGTCGCCACTTATTATTTCACTAAATGGGTTGAGGCCTAACCATTGGCGAACAATTCAAAACTCTGATATGACCAGGTTCATATGGAGAAACATCATAAATCTCTTTGTGATACCAAGAACCATCATTATCGATAACAATACACAATTCAAAAGCCTTTTCTTCCAAGCTTTTTGCGATAAGCACGACATCAAGCACCACTTCAGTTCTATGGTGTATCCCCAAAGCACTGGTCAAGCGGAGGCTTCCAATAAAACCATGATAGATGGGATGAAAAATAACTGGAAAATGCTAAGGGTTCTTGGGTGGATAAACTCCCTCATGTTCTATGGGCCTATCGCACGACGCCTAGGAAACCAACTGGGGAAACACCATTTACCCTCACTTATGGCATGAAGGTTGTTATCCCTCTGGAAGTAGGCCTCCCTACTATGAGAACCACAGTGGTCAACCAAGGCCTTAATGATGAAGACTTACGCACTGAGATCGACCTAGCAAATGAGCGATGAGAGCTAGCCTTGATCAAGTTGGCCTCCTACTATCATCAACTAGCCAAGAAGTACAACAAAAGGGTCAACCGATGAAGTTTTCAATAGGAGACTATGTACTGCAAAAAGTCCTCGACGGTGCCGTAAAACCATCAGATGGAAAATTAGGACCAAAATGGGAAGGACCATTCAGAGTGATCAGAGATAATCTTCAAGGAGCATATCATCTAGAAATGCTAGAGGTCAGGGAGATACCAAGAGCATGGAACACAACCAATCTCAATAAGTTCTACTTTTATATCTTCTTTTTTATCTTTTTAATTAGCAAAAAATTTAGTTTTTTAGAGTTTTTATTACTAGATAAGACAATTTGTAGTGAATAAAGGTCGGACTTGTCCATCCATTCTCAAAGTTTACATTGTCTACTTAACTCATATCATCTCATTAATTTGCACCTTTTCCAATGATATCTCCTACGTTCGTACTTTGAATCTTTAACGAACTGGGTTATCAAGTGAAATACTAATACTTGGAATTACCCTCAAACCCTTATTGTTAACACAAGAGGCCTCATGAGTTACCCCGACAACAACAAAAGACCTATTGGGGATCTTTAGGTAATAAAGCCAATTTTGGTTGGTCACCAACATCTGTTGGTCGCAAAAAAACTGATCATGTGGATTGCCTAATAACCAGGTACATTCTCACCATCATCTCACTTAGGCCTAAGGAAGTGTGACGACACGAACTAAAATATAAAGTGAATAGAATTGTACGGCTTAGGCATATTAGACTGGGAGAATGTTCAAATAGATGAAAGGCAGAATGCCAACACTTAAACGTCATTAAGTCGGCTGCTAAAGCCCAAAATGATTTAAACTATGTATGAACTTACCTAATGCCTACGATTGGTCAATCAATATCATTTTGGTCGATAAAAGTGCTAATTAACCTACGAACATATAAAATAAAAATATATTTAGTCAGCACACACTCAAAATATGTTTAGTCTGCACACGCCTCTTTAAGAGCGCTCAGCCATCCCTGAGAAAAAATAATGCTTTCAGCCTCCTTAAGTTTTGCTGGGGAATCTTCCCAACCAGCATTATAACCTTCCCCCCATACCTCTCCGAGTCCTACCTTAAAGGAGCATCTCAGCTTCTTGACATTGTCTTTTAGTAATCCTATAAAAGATTTCAATCTCGCCACTTCCTTTCGCAGAGCATCATTTTCAGACTGCAGGACCTCGCCCACTTGGTCGACCTCAAACCTCGCCAGATTCTGGGCCCTTAGGGAATTAACTTCCTCTTGAACGAAGGCCCCAATATCCTCCATCTCAAGGAGGTCATCCTTCATCTTTGCAATCGCTTCAGTCTGGTTTTTTTATTGCTCATTCCTAACTCTTAGTGACTTACAGACTTTTACGAAGGCTTTGTGAGCTTGTAAGATGATATCAGATCCAAGAATTCTCCCCAGTTGAGAATTAGGAGAAATGTAGAGATCTAAATCAGCAGACTACAAACAATAAATATCAAACTAGAAGCAAGTATTGGCATAAATGCAAATAGATGAACACATAAACTAAGGGGTAAATTTCATTATCGTATAAGAAAAGAAGGCCACTGGACAGTACATGGATTTTACAAAATAATGGTACAGACCAAAGAAAACAAAAAATTATACAAGGAAAATGGGAACTCCTAGTCTATAAGATCCCTAGTCTTTCACTTGGTCTTTCCTTACGTTTTTCTTCCCCTTGTCGACCACCTGATGTTCCGTGCAAGCACCAGTACTCCTACCGACCGTAGCAGGAATGATCTCAGTATTTCCAACAGATAGGTCACCTCCCTCTTATTTTTCGTCTTCAATATAAGGGTCAGGACCAGGAGAGTGAAGGCTGAAGAGTTTAGAACCTGCAAGAGTTCCAACAGCCTTCAAATCCTGGTCCCATCCCCCCTTAAAGGAGTTCTTACAAGCATAAGACATTTGGCATTCAACATCTTCATAAGCTTTATAAAAACCTTCACAATAGTTGTCATCCTTGGCTTGAGAGAGGTCTCCCTCTAACGTGGCCACCTTGCCAGTCAGCTTCTTTTTTCCCTCCACTAACTCGAACTTCTCAGAAATAATCACCTTCTGAGCAGCCCCCAAAGCATCATAGGTCTTAGACATGTCACTCTTTTCACGCTCCTATAATTGACGAGCATTAGTAAAGGCCACTCTCTCGGCCTCCAGGGCCACATTTTGGGCCTCTAGGGACTTTTTCTGCTCTTCCTCCCTTCTCAAGCTATCAGAGTGATTGTCCAGAAGGATAGTGAAGTCAAACAGAATCTACAGAGAAACCAAAATGATAGGTAAACAGAACAGAAATAGGAAATAGCAAAAAAAAAGACAAGTAAGAGAGACTTACCAGAGCCATCCCCTGTGCGGTCCTACGGGAGAGTTAAGATGGCCCCAGCCTCGAGGACTTCTCATGATCAATGGTGAGAACTGACCTCTTCAACGGGTCTAGGGCTAAAAAGGGGGAATCGCCCACACTAGCCCTCAAAAGACTAGGGATGGTGGGCCCTCCAGCGGATTGTAAGGATAACTTCTTAGCCTCAACTTTCTCTTTCTCTCTCTTATTATCTTCTTCTTCTTCTTCTTCTTCTTCTTCTCTCTCTCTCTCTCTCTCTCTCTCTCTCTCTCTCTCTCTCTTTCTTATTCTCTTCTTTTTTCTTTCTCCCTCTCTCCCTTTTTTCTCTTCTTATCTCTCTCCTTCTCTTGCTCTATTCCCTTATCGAATGGGCCAGTACCACTTCCCTTAGGAGAATCTATCGTAAAAATCTTTAAAGAAGGAATCCTGTCAGACAGAACTGCATAGTCATCATTATTATCAAAGGTTCAACCTCCTCTTCTTGACTAGAGGGGCCATGTCTTCTTCTTCATTTTCTTCCTTTTTTTCCACTCGTCCTCCAACATAGACTACTCCTCATCTTTCTTCCTCTCTCTCTTCCTATTATTCTTCAGAACTTTCCTCCTCATAAGGACTTACCTCTCAAGCTCTTAAAATAGGGACCTAATCGACTAGTCGAGCAATGAAGCTCATGCATGTGTTCTTGTATTCAAAGAGAAAGGTCTTCGACCTACGATGCTCACCGTCTGCCAATCTCTCCTTTATGCTCCAAGCCTTCGTGAGATCTTCAGTATTAAACTCAATAATATCAGGTTCTTGGTTCCTGGCACGATCTATGATAGCAAATAAGAGGAAAATGAATCACAAAAATGAGAGGAATCTACAAGAAGTTAGAAAAAAGGAAAAAAAGAGAAAGTGACCTATTTCGGTCTTCCCGTAGAAAAAAATGGGAAGTTCGTGTGGTCTTTATCCTTCCACTAGTGGAGGGTGATACCAGTTCCTTACAATAAACCCACTTTCCCAGTAGTCCTTGTGGGAATTCGGGAGATCTACCACCAGAACTCGCTCAGCTTTTTTAGTTTTTAGATACAACTCCTCTTTGGTTTTCGAGAATACATAACAGTAACATATCTCGGCAAGCTCTAACCTTATTCCATAAAGAGTATTTATCCTATGAACACCGTTTACTATCTTCCATACATTGGGGGCACACTGAGCAGGAACAATGGTGAAATACCTAAAAAATCTAAGAAATAACTCATTTGGAGGAAAAGTCAGGCCTCCTTGAGTTATCAACAGGGCATGAATCCAGTGCCTCCCATCCACTCTGTGAACAATACGAGGAAGGAGGGCACATTTGATAATTACCCACTTAGGAATTTTATACTTACGCCTAAATTCTTCTACATATTTACCATCCAAAATTGCCATAACTGAACAGAGCAAGAAGAAACACTAACTACGGTAACTAGCTAGTTTAGAGAAAAAGTACCAAGAAAAGGTAGGGACTATAACTTACAGGCTGCAATGAAGCTTTGAGAAAGCACAAAAAGAGAGAAACTTCAACTTTTGAAGCAAAAGAGGAGCTTAATAACGGATTATGCACAAGAACGACCAAAAGTAATGAACAAACGCTTAAGTAAGCCTCAACGGATCACTAGAACACTCAAATGATGAGTTTTTACTTCCTAGGAAGATTTTGGCTCTTCATTTCCCTTCTTAAGACAAGTGTGCACTTGTTGCAAGCCCTGTTATTACAATGATGTCATCATGGACTCTCACTACATGACAAGGACCGGGACCTCCGATCCAGTTGAAATCTATTATCCTATGGTTATTAGCCCAAAGATTTCAGGGGAAATTGTGGGAGCCCAACTTTTACAAGACCGTGAAATTATCCAATTAAGATAACTTGAATTATTTGGTTCGGCCTAAATCATGTCTTAATTCCAATACGAGCAGTTTAGTTAGAGAAGGATACTTGCAGATATGGTCAAATCAGGTGCCAAGAATCTCGGTCGAGATATTCAAGCACCTCATGGCCAACCCACGTATGATGGAGTTACTTAAACAACTCAAACTCTGTAACAAATATATGTACAAATTGTACTCCCTGACCCGGGACAAAGGGATGGAGCAATTGTAATCGTTAACATACACTTAATGGAAAACAAGTAACCTCTCGTGGACATAGGCAAATTGCCGAACCAAGTACATCGTTGTTGTTTGTGATTTCATTTATTTTCTGCCTTTTGTGATTACTTTCTTGAATCTTTTCATTGTGAATTTTTTTGCACTCCTAGATGTTTACTTTTCAATAAAGGTGTGTCAGTTTATATTAAAATACGAATCATGTTTGTGAGAATATATTATATTTGTGGTAGAGCATATTATACGTTATCTCAGTCAATGGGACTTAATATAAATTTTGATGAGTTGGGTTTGTCCTGATCATGTGATATCAAAATTTCGGTACTAGTATGATTAAACAATTCATAACCTTGATACAAAGTTTACATACTTTCGTTAAAGATGCGACTGAAATCCTAGTAATTTATCTCACATTATGGGAACGTATCTGATGGTTTTGTAACCTGCATGATAGTTCAAAGAGGATTGTACAATCATCTGTGAGATTCAAGTCTATGTGTTGAGTAGATTATGCTTGGAAAATATCATAGCATTTTCAAAGGGTGCATAGGCTCTTAGTCCCGAGGGTTATGAGGATTAAAATTTATGCATAATTATTCCTTTGAGTGTTATGGGAAAGATTCAATTTAACTGTATCTCAACCTCTGAAGGTAGGGAAATAATTGTGTGAGTAGGTCTGAAATCATACTTCGTAGGAATATTCATCCAAGAAAGATCTTGTATTGCGATCCACCCTTGTTAAACTTATTGGTTTTTTTATCATAATAGTAAACCTAGCCAGTGTATTTGTATCTGGTAGAATATCAAATAAGTTATGTTTGAGAATCAAGGAATAAATAAGAAGTTGTTTAAAATCGATTAGCAGCGAATTGATTAAACCAAGTGGGTATTGTATGCTTAACCCAGGGAATCATATTATGTACGCATTAGGCATAAATATTTCATATTTATCCCCTTAATTTTGGTTCTTTTATGACCCCGTGCATTGTAATTAATCTTGATTTATCTCATATCTATGCTACTAACTCTTTTTGGTTTGTATTTCTTATTTTGTGTATTTCTCATGTGTTTTACAGGCTGTTCATGCAAGTAAATTCAGGAGAGAAACATAAACAATGAAAGAAACCAAGGAAAGGAAGTTGAAGGCCATTTTTGTAATTTTTTAGACATATTCTGGAGGCAGGGCTAATTGGAAAGTTGAAGAATATGAAATCACGAGAACATTGGAAGAAATGGCACCTTAATCTGAGCTATGGAAAATATAGGGGCAAAAGAGTAATTTCATAAATATGTACTTGCGAATCGGTTCGGAGGTACAAGTGAACCGATTTGATCCACCTGAGCGCGAATTTTAATTGTTCTAATTTTCCCCTAGAGTTGTATGGGTTTAGGACTCTTGTAAAAATGATCTCATTAAGTTGTAAAACAACATTAGTCATATCTTAGATAGTTTTAACCTAGTTTTGAGAGGAGGAAAAGAGGCAAGAACATAAGAGATTAATTTTTGCACCAAGTTTATGATTTTTGGATCCTTTTCATGCAATAATCAATATAATTTGTCTTTCTCCCCATTGATCTTTGATTTTAGTCATTTTTCTAGTTTTCTTGCATCGTTTATTAATCCTTACATGCTTAGCTACATATTAATGATGATTAAATTCACATGCAACGTCAAAATCATGTCTTTAATTAGCAACGTCATGTCTGGCTAGATTTTCAAGGGTTAGGATGCATGAACCCAATCCTAAGTGTTTCACATGGATATAAAAATATGTTATTGAGTTAAATACTTATTGAAAACGTGTCCTTGTGTTAATATAACCTTCGCAGGACTTTTAATTCCGTTTGCCCTAGGTAACCAGAGTGTTTAAGAATGTGATGCGCGTGTTAACAATCTTATCACATACTTTATTTTTATTCTTCATTACGTATTGTGTGGGTTCATTCCTTCATATATATAGTGCTTGAAATAAGTAAAGTCTTTATTTCAATTAAGTGTTTAATTCTCGACTAGTTTTGCATCCAGTGAAATTACTAGGGTTGGGGGATTATTTTTCGAACTTATCTTTCTTTCATATTAATTAATTAGTCAATTTTTAGTATTGCTTGCATAGTTAATTTAGATAGGATTCAATTGCTTTCGTTAGTATTAGTACATCTTTTCTTTTTCTTTTTTTTTCATGAGTCATTCGTTAGGGTTAGTCTTCTTAATTAGTAGTCATCACGAGCAATCTTCTTAGTCCCTGAGTTCGACACCCGATTTACTGGATTATTACTTAAGTGATCGGTTTACACTTGAACTGTATTCGCACACGTTAGAGACATTTTTAGAGTATCGTCAATTTTTTGGCGCCGTTGCAGGGGACTAGGTAGATATACTAGGTTAGGTCGAATTAATCCTATAATTTGACTCTAATTCTTAAAAAATCCAAAAAAATCAAAAACATTCGTAAAATAAAAAATAAATAAATACATAAACTAAAAAATCCCAAAAATATTCTCTCCATCCTTAAATGCAAAACTCTTCTCCTAATCCCATCATTCCTAGAGTACACGAGAATCCGACAATGGAGCTTAACTCTAATAGCCCACGTACTCCAAACGCTTCAAATTTCTCGTTTCCACCTCCTACACTGCCCAACTCCATCACGAGTCACACTGCGAGTCACATGTCTAGGGTGTCTAGTGAGGATATTGAGTCATTAAGAGAGAGCACGGTGTCAGACAATGCTAGTTATGGTATGAGTGAGGGTGAGTTACCATATCTCCATATAAGTGACCTTTTATATCTCGAGCGAACTGTCACTCCGAGATACATTACACTCCCGTATAATGTAAGGCAATTTAGTTTTAGAAATGGGATGAACGAGATTCTCCCAACATTTCACAGTTTGGAGTCAAAAAAGACCTACCTTTACATTCGACGATTAGAAGAGGCGTGCGAGACTTTCACGGACCAAGCATGCACTCAAGATGTAGTGTGTTTCATGCCTTTCCCCTTCTTCTTAAAGGATAAGTCTAAGACATGGCTTTGGTCACTAGAACCGTACTGATAGCCACTTGGAGGGATATCAAGGCCAAATTTCTCCAAAATTTCTTTCCAGCACATTGGACCAATGCGATTAGGTCTCAAATTCAAACATTTAGGCAAGACAATAATGAGCCCTTTGATCGATGTTGGGATCATTTCAATGAGTTAGTCACTATGTGCCCACGCCACGATTTTGAGAAGTGGAGACTCAACTCCTATTTCCATCACAGATTGAGCTTAACTTCCAAACAATTTATTGAGACCATGTGCGAGGGAAAGTTCTTAGGTTTAGATTTGAACGATGCAGAGGCCCACTTTAAGTACGTACCCAAGACTAGTCAAGCGTGGGACACATCGGACCCAAGTATCCAACCTAAGCCTAGACAAACTTCCACGGATCCTTTCGCATCCGGACTATATCAATTGCATAAGGAAGTTAAATTAAAACCCCAAGTTAATCAACTAGCAAAGAGGCTAGAGGACATAGTCGAGGCTAGGGGGAGAGATGTATCTGGATCCACTCGATCATTGAGAGAGAAGGTGTGAGTTATTTGTGAGGTGGGACATTCAATGAAGGAATTCTCAATGATACCCGCCTATAAAGTGATGCTCTAAGAGCAAGTGGAAGCGGTAGGAGCCTTTAAGGGTAACTTTAATGCCACACATGGGAATTCTTATAACCCTTTGTGGCGAAGCCATCCGAGTTTTAGTTACAGGCAACTAAATGCTGAATTGAATCGAAATTCAATGTTTTCCTAAAACCCTCCTTCGCTTCCCCCTTTCCAACAAGATCCACCCATATAAGCACCATCTCCCGCACCTTATATCACCCCACAACGAAGAAGTCTCGATAACACTTTAAATTAATTCATGCAAACTCAATCAGTGATAAACGCTCAAAATGCCAAAAATTATGCCGACTTAAAGGCAACGTTGTTTAAGCTATAATACTTCCTAAGTGTTTGAGAGAAGGGAAAGTTTTTCGCCCAAGGCTAAAGACATTCACAAGGTTAAAATTGTGTTAGCTCTTATAGTGATAAGAACAAAGATCAATGTCAAGCGGTTACTAATATACGCAGTGGGAGAGTTGTTGACTTGTCACCTTTACCACACGACGAGCATAATGACCAGTAGGTTTCTCCCGACACAAAAGTGGCCGAAGATGACACCTTTTAAGAGACTGATAAATAGGACACAATTAGGCCCGAGGTGGTAGTGAAACCCCCTAATATCACTCCTTACCCTCAACGGTTGGTCCCTCCCCCTAAAGGGAAGTAATCAAGCAAGTAAATCTTAACTTACCTTTTCTCGTGGTAATAAAGAAAATTCCCGATTATGCGAAGTTCCTTATGGGCTTGCTAATGGTGAAACATAGAATAAAGGTAAAGAATAAAGTATTTCTAGTGCAAAACTTAAGTTCAGTACTTTTGAGCGACCTCCCACTAAAGTATAAAGATCCGGGTTCACTAACCATTTCATGCACCATTATAGAGAGAAACATTGAGGGAGAGCTATTAGATTTAGGGGTAAGTGTTAATCGTATCCCTTACTCCATTTATAAATAGCTTGATTTGGGTAACCTTAATCCCATAAAAAAAATTACTCTTCAACTCGGGGATCATTTCGTAAATATACCTGAGGGGATTGTTAAGGATGTGATCGTCCAAGTCGACACTTTCTACTTCCCAATAGATCTTGTCATTTGGACACAAATCCTTCTTCTCCCTCGATCCATAATGTTCCCGTGATCCTTGGCTGCCTATTCTTAGCTATAGATAATGCTTTTATTAATGCACGAAATGGAAAAATGCAACTCACATTTGGGAACATGACACTTGAGACTAATATCTTTAACATCACTAGGCCAATGGATGATGAAGATGAGTTATGAGAGACAGATCTTATTGAGGAGGTAGTATAAGAACATTTTGAGGGCAATCACACGAGAGATCCATTAGAAGTGTGCCTTGTTACGGTGAGCGTAGGCGATAATGCATATACCAAGTTCGAGAGAAAGGTGACGGAGATAGGAGAGTTGTTAAACGGGAGTGAGAGCAATGAGGATGTGAGAGATGTTAGTCGGATGTCTCGATTTGAGGAACTACCACCGAGGGAGTCATGCACGGTTCCTTCCATTGAGAAATTTCCTACCCTCCAATTGAAAAAGCTTCCTTCGAACGTTAAATACGCTTACTTGGGATGGGATGAGACATTTTCTATTGTTATCTCCTCGATCCTAAGTAAAGAGAAAGAGGGAAAGATTTTAGCCATTTTGAGGAAGCACTGAAGTGCTTTTGGTTGGAGCATCCCGGATTGGAAAAGTATAAATACCCTAATTTGTACCCATGAAATCCACCTCGAGGTGGACATGAGGCCTTCGAGGGAGATGCAGAGGCATTTGAACCCCACGATGAAAGATGACGTGAGAGCAAAAATTATAAAATTATTGGTGTGGGCATCATATATCCCATCTCGGATAGAAAATGAGTGATTCCTATTCAAGTCGTCCCAAAGAAGTCGGATATTACTGTGGTCGAGAACGCTAAGGGTGAACTTATCCCAAAACGTACCACCACCAGGTGGCACATTTGCATTAACTATCGGAAGCTCAATGCCAAAACTAAAAAATATCATTTCTCCTTACCGTTTATTGATCAAATTCTAGAGAGAGTAGCAGCCCACCCATTTTATTGCTTTTTAGATGGTTGTTCAGGATATAACCAAATCGAGGTGGATGTAGTGGATCAAGAGAAGACTACATTTCTTAATTTATAAAAAGCCCTTTCCCCATTTCACTAGGAGAGAAATCTCTGCAAGCTGCCCCTTTTCTTTATGGAAAGCGTTCCAAACGCATCTTGGAGCATCTTCCCGCATGTAGGCTTTTGATCGGGACAAAACTCCTTTCGATTGATAGTGCGATTTTTCCCACCCCTTGTTCCAAACCCATCTTGGAGCCTCCGCCCGCAGGCAGGCTTCCCTATTATTGGATTGCGAACCAATGTCGTTTGGAAGACTCTAAACTTTGAGTTAAGTAAGTCAATGAGAGTTCTTATTCGATCCATTTATTTTCTTCTTCAATTGATCATTTGGCATGTTTGCCTACAAACTTATGCCATTTTTATTATGTAATACACCCGTGACCTTTCAACAGTGCATGTTTAGTCTTTTTAGTGATATGATTAAGAGAGGACTAGAGTTTTCATGGATGACTTCAGCATTTTTGGCCCTTATTTTGACTATTGCCTCGCTAATCTTGAGAAGTTGTTAGCCCGATGTGTGGAGAATAACCTTGTACTGAATTGGGAAAAGTGTCATTTCATGGTTACCGAAGGCGTAGTTTTTATCCACATTGCTTCGTCCCAGGGTATTGAGGTAGATAAGGCCAAAATTGACATCATTGTCGATCTTCCCCTACCAAAGTCACCAAAGAATGTGCACTCTTTCTTAGGTAATACAGGTTTATACTATAGGTTTATTAAGGATTTTAGTGCCATATCTAGGCCTTTAGGCAACCTACTAGTAAAGGATGCCCCCTTTGAGTTGAACGAAGCATGTCAAGGAAATTTTAAAAAATTAAAAACAATTCTAATCTTCGCTCTCATCATGCAAGCTCTGGATTCGTTCCTTCCATTCGAGCTTATATGTGATGCGAGTGATTATGCGATTGTGGTTGTTTTAGGGAAAATAAAGGATAAAAAGGTCCATATCATCTAATATATTAGTCGGACCCGAACTTAACTACTCCACCACGGTGAAAGAGTTACTAGTTGTAGTATTCGCCCTAGATAAATTCCGCTCCTACCTCAATGGTTCACCCATTACTTGCTTCACCAATCATGTGACTCTCAAATACCTCATTTCTAAAAAGGATGTGAACCCGCACCTCATTAGGTGGATCCTACTCCTCTAAGAATTTGATCTTTCCATTAAAGATAAAAAAAGGAGTAGAAAACATCATCGCCCATCATTTATCGAGGCTTTCATCTAACGTACCTAGCGATCCTATACCTATAGATGAATATTTTCGGAAAAGCAATTATTTTCCACTTACTCTCTCCCCTGGTTTGCGGATATAGTGAATTATATTATCACAAGGTCCATTTACCCTGATTGAACACCGAAAGAGAATAGGAAGTTCCTTACTTGATCGCGCATGTTCTTTTATTACGATCCCTATTTGGTCAAATATTGCGTAAACCAATTCATCCAAATATGTGTGTTAGATGATGAGATTCCTAGCGTCATCCACTTTTGTCGTGGAGGCCATTTTTCCATGAATAAGACGATCGCTAAGATCCTTCAAAGCGGTCTCTATTGGCCCACAATTTTCTGGGATGTAAGCGCTCATTGCAGATCATGTAATAAATGGTAAAGGATGGCAGACATCACTAGACAAGACATGATGCCGTTGGACCCTATTCTTATTTTTTAGATATTAAATTGTTAGGGCATCGACTTCATGGGGCCCTTCCCTCCCTTCTTCGATTTCTTAAATATCCTCCTCGTGGTAGATTATGTGTCGGGATGGGATTAGGCCATATCTACTAGGACAAATGACAAAAGGTGGTGATAAAGTTCATCCAAGAACATATACTTTATCACTTCGGTTCTCCGAAGATGATTATGAGTGACAACGGTAAGAACTTTTGCGATAGGCCGTTTGAGAAGTTAATGAGGAAGTATGGTGTCGCCCATAAGGTTAAGAGGACTTATCACCCACAAAAAAATGGGCAAGCCGAGTTAGCAAATCGTGAGATAAAGCAAATTCTCGAAAAGACCGTTGATCCCAAATAAAAGGATTGGTCTACATGATTGAACGATGCGTTATGGGCTTACAGAACAGCTTACAAGAACCCCCTCAGGATGTCCATATTTCCCTTTTGTCTATGTAAAACCTTTCCATATACTCGTTGATATTGAGCATAAAGCATATTGGGCAATCAAGAGGTCGAATTACAACTTAGATAAAGCTAGTGAAGTGCGAAAACTTAAATTGCATGAGTTAGAGGAAATATGTAACGATGCGTATGAGAGGGCCTGCATATCCAAAGAAATGATGAAACTCCTGCATGAGCGCACCATCCATCGAAAGGAGTTTTATCCTGATCAAAATATGCCCATCTAGAACTCACGAATACACTTGTTTCCTGACAAGTTGCGTTCAAAGTGGACCGGTCAGTTTATTGTTAAGGAAATATTTCCCCATGATGCTATAGAATTAGAAAAATGGAAGGGTGGGGATATGTTTAAAATTAATGGACAATGCCTAAATCCATATCTTGAGTCACGTGTTGAGTAAGCCGACCCAGTTTGGTTATAGAGCATCATCTACGGGGATGATTGGATTCGAAAGAGGGGTTGTCGCACCCTCGATGCATATAGGATGAGTAGGTGCTGTATATTAACGAGTAGGGTCCCTTTTAGGGTAGTTTAGAGGTCCGTAAATATTATAACTTAGGTAAGTTATGAGCAACACATTGTGTTTTCATGCACGAGAGAGAAAACACGCCTACGAGGGTGAGGTTGAGGTGTCTCGGGGTCCCGAGGTGTTAAGGGAGATTTGAGATACCTTGGAGAGTAGAGCTAGGGGTGTAAACACTTAGAATCTAAAAACCATGAAGAAAATGCATGTTGTGGAAGCGAACTCTGAACGAACCGCAAGCCGAATCGGTTCATACGCGAACCGATTTGTTTGAACCTATGAAATAGTTCGAACGACCTGGTGGCAAATTATTTCCCCCTTTTTCTTCTCCCGCCACTTTCACCCTCCTTATTTCCCCCTTCCCTCCATACTAATTACCCCCCCCCCCAAAAAAAAACCTCCCCGACCCAATTTTTCACACTTTTCCCTTACCTCCACCCTTTCCCACCTCTGCCTTTTCCATCTCCCACCATTTGCCACCTATTCCTACCTATAAATACCCCCCTTCCCACCCTTTCGTCCACACCAAAAAACTCCCACATTGTTCTTCTGTCAATTGTTATCAAATCTCCTACTACAATTCTCCATGGCTCCCCCCGTCGCGCCCCTTGCCTCCTAAAATATGACCCCACCATAATCCTAGACGAGGGGGTTGACCACATGTTTTGATACAACAACAAACGAGATTGGTATGACGCTTTCTTCAATCCAACTCTCACAATTCATATCGAGCATTGTGTCAAGTGGGAGGAGCTTCCACTAGAAAGTCTAATCATAGAATTGATGAATTTGGACACCCTAGATCCACGATATAGAAGGAGTAAATAGGTGAGCCAACAAAGGCTCGGATCACTATTTGTATTGATGGAGAGGATCCAACCAAGAAAGTAAAGATTAGGGTTGTCCAGATCCTTGACCTTAGAGAGGAGCTCACCCTGTTCCTAAAAGAAAACAATGAAGTGTTCACCTGGATGCATTCAGTAATGGTTAGAGTAGATCCCGAGGTCATAGCCCACCACCTCAGTGTGGACCCAAACAATAGGATTGTCTGCTAGAAGAAGTGGTTCTTCAGTTCGAAGAAGAACAATGATTCTTCATAAGAGGTTCACAAACTTTTGGAAACCAACTATATCAGAGAGGTGAAATATATATAATGTCTCTCTAACCTGGTACGTATGAACAAAGATAACAAAAGTGGAGGATGTGCATTGATTTCACCTACCTCAACAAATCGTTTGAAAAGGATTTCTACCCTTTACCTTAAATTGACATGTTGGTGGAGTCAATAGAAGGTTATGAGCTCCTCTCATTCATGGATGCATATTTTGGGTATAACCAAATAAGGATAGACACTGCTGATGAGGAAAAGGCTTCATTCATCATAGACAAAGTACATACTATAATAAAGTTATGCCTTCTGGACAAAAGAATATAGGCTCCACTTATTAAAGGGTGGTGAAATCCATTTTCAAAGATCTCATTCGCAAAACCATGGGGATCCATATTGATGACATGCTAGTAAAACTCTTACATTCTTATGACCATGTACAAAACTTCGGGAGATTTTTGCCATTTTGTAACTAGATGAGCCTCAACCCAAAGAAATATGATTTAGGGTTGTTGGGGGAATTTTTTTGGGTTTTATGGTCATCGTACGGGTCATAGAGGAAAATATAAAAAATATTCAAGATCTATTAGATATGAAATCCCAAAAAACCATTGAATAGGTCCAGTTACTAACGGGGAGAGTTGTTTTCCTTAATTGGTTTGTCTTCAAAGCCACAGATAAGTGCTTACCCTTCCTCAAGATGTTAAAGAAGGATTTCTGATGGATCCGTGAGGATGAAGAAGCCTTCCAATGCCTCAAGAAGTACCTAGGGTATCTGCCTCTACTATCCTGGACCATCACTAAGGAGGATTTATAATTATACCATATTTTTTTCTTCAACCACTGTTATCTCAGCTCTGATTTGAGAGAAATTTAAGGTCCAATAACTCATATATTATGTCAACTGAACTCTATAAGGATATGATAGAAAGTGTTTGAGGATAAAAATCTCACATCTTAACTCATTACTTGATCTAGGCATCTAGGGCTCTACTTCTAGTCTCACACCATTGTGATCAAATTTAATCAACCCCTTCAATAAATCATCCATAAGCGCGATACCTCAGGAATTCTTATCAAGTGGTTTTTAGAGTTGGGAAAATTTGATATCAGGTATCAATCACGGAGTGACATTAAAGGCCACACCTTAGTTGACTTCATTGCGGAGTTTAGCAACCTGGAAGAGGTAGAAGGAGAGGTCAGGAGCTCTGAAGTGTAAGTAACCAAGGCAAAGGAACTAAAGAAGCCACTTTTCCATGAAATATACTGTAGCTCTCCAAAATGGGTCTTACACGTGAATGGATCTTCCAACAGCTCAGGCAGAGAAAGTGGGCTACACTTGGAAATCCAAAAATAAAGTGTTATCTCTCTGACTCTTTGTTTCCAATTCAAAACCACTAATAATAAGGTAGAGTATAAACCCATCCATTTGAAAGCAAAGCAGGTAGAAGCCAATAATAACCCCTCAACCAGGGTTTATTCAGGTCATTGAGGTCTATGAGGCAAAAGGTGATAAGATGATAGGGTACTTAATAATTTTAAAGCACCTCATCCATAGAATCCTAAAAAAATTCATCACAGGGGTCCCTCAAGAAGAAAAATTCAAAGGACGACCACTTTGTATATGTGGCCTCATCAGACGAGGGGCATCCAAAAACCTGATTATTACTTTGGACCAACTAAGCATCACCAACCTCCAGATCAAAACTGTAGAGGTTGAATCATGCTTAGACTGGACCATTCCCATCAAAGAACTTAAAAAATGAAGTCCTGCCCAAGGACAAGCTTCAGGGCAAACGACAAAAATTCTCTAGCTTCTTGTTAGTACATGAATAATGGGGTAATGTTCAAAACTGGGTATTATTTATTACCTCGATGATGCCTCATCCCATCAGAAGCAAGTTATGTTCTCAAGGACCTCCAGGAAGGGGGCTATGGTGTTTATACAAGCCCAAAGACCTAGTTTAGAAGGTCACGAGGTAAAGGTACTTTTGGCTAACCTTAGGGAAAATCTAAAGATCTCGTCCAGCACTATGATAAGTACCAGAAGTTCACCTTCGTTCTAAAGTAGCCAGTAGGAAAGATGGCTCCCATGCTAAGTCCATATCCCTTCGCTCAGTGGAGAATGGATTTGGTAGGGCCCTTACCCCTCGGCAAAGGCCAAAATAAATTCTAAATTGTGGCTATTGATTTCTTCAGCAACCGGGCTGAGGTTGAACTCTTGGACCCCATCAAAGATAATAAGACCACTAATTTCATTTATAAGAACAACATCTGTAGGTTTGGCTTGCCTAGAGCCATAATTTATAACAACGAAAAACAGTTTGACAATCCATCCTTTAAGGAATTCTTCTTAGACTATGCTATAAGTAACCACTAATCATCTCCATTCCATCCTTAGGCCAATGACCAAATCACGGTGACCAATAGGTCCATCTTACACATCTTGAAGAAAAGGTAGGAAAATCCAAATTTGTATGGGGTCCCTACAAAACCACAGTCGGAGTCAGTTCGAACAAGTTGATAATAACTAAGGTCTCAAAAGGTCCTTGGATGAGTTAGAAGAAAGAAGGGAAGTTACACTGATCAGGATGTTCACTTACAAGCAGGGAATAACACCCTACTTTAATAAAAAGGTCCGCCACAGAGTTCAAGTTGGGGGATAAGGTATTGAGAGAGG
Organism: Sambucus nigra; assembly: GCA_949130495.1. Taxonomy (NCBI): domain Eukaryota; kingdom Viridiplantae; phylum Streptophyta; class Magnoliopsida; order Dipsacales; family Adoxaceae; genus Sambucus; species Sambucus nigra. Next base: position 120,121,026 of record OX422213.1, read on the forward strand.
TTACCCTTGAAACTAAAAATCCAAATGAATGAAATTTAGGCCCTAAGTGGGAAGGCCCCTATGTAGTGGTGAGAATAGCAAGGCCATGGTGTTATTACCTCAAAAACATGAAGGGAAATGAACTTCCACATCATTAGAACATAGATCATCTAAAAAATTACTACTAATTATCGATTTTTCTACTTAAATTTAATGAAAATAACTCTTTTTGCCGCCTATAATCTCTCAGTACAATGTCCAATATGGGTTGCAAGGATTTAATCCTTAGCTCTAACCAAGCGGCTGAAGTCCAAAAGACCTCAAGATAATGACGCAAGGATTTGCAAGGCTTCAATCCTTGTCTTCCAAAGTCCCAAATATTTAATACCCAATTACTAGTTACAAGGCTTTAAACCTTGATTCCATTAAAATTGAATAAGGTCTTAGGAGCCGTGATAATCATCTCAAAGGACCCTCTTTGCACAAAAAAATCTTTGAAAAAGCACAGAATTATGCAAAAGCCTTGAAAAACTATCTTGTTCAAACCTATTTTTTTTAAGAATTATTAAAAGTCACATTTTTAGCCACAGTTTAAAAAATCTGAGACTTGGGAAAAACTTCCATTTTCAAAAAAAATGGGAGGGGAAAAACTTTTACATACAAAAAAATTATTCAAAATTCCAATTTTATAAAAGTGAAAGGTCCCAAATTTTTAAAAAAATGTTTAGAGGTCTCGAGACCCTTCATAGAACCTCATACTTATACCAAAAGTCTTTCATCCTAGTGGAAAAAATTTCAGAGGTCTTAGGAACCTTGGTGGAATCTCAGACTTATGCCACATAGATTTCATCCTAGTGGGCTAAGGTCCATAGGTATTAGGACCCATTATGGATATCAAAAAACTTCTAAGTCCGAGGTCTTATAAACCACTATCGGTCTTCAAATTTAATGACTTTCAAGTTCATAGGTCTTGCAACTCATTGGTCGACTTCGGGTTGTAAAAATTCTTAAGTTCTAAGGTCCTAGGACCTTCAATGGAGTAATATTATTTATCCTAATGCTCTCATCATTCACAAAACATGTTTCATGGTCTTAGGAACCTTTATGAAACAATTTCAAAATACATAAACTCTCACTTCTAAGTCCAATTATGAATCTAAGGTTTTAGGAACCTTATCATATTTACTTTTTAACTTACACTCCCAAAAAAATTGGGGGGTTAAGTGTTTATGATCATAAATTTGAGGGCTTTAGGTATTAAAAGGGTACATGTTCAAAATATTTTATGATTCTAAGGTATTATGACCAATTTCAGATCCTTAGTCTTGACCTTAAAAGTTGCACAATTATACAACAAAGGTCTAGGGAGCCTCAGCTCTACTTCAACAGTGTTACTGCCCAAGTTATATTTCTTTACCAAGAAATCTTGGGTGCTAGGAGGGAATACTACCTAGTTGGGGGACCTCCTATAGATAAATACGAATGAAAAAATTCCTTGGTAAATCAAATAAAAAGAAAGTGTAAAGCAAAGGCAAAAAGTATAGAAATTAAAAGGTCAAATAAAACCTATTGGTGCTTCCATTCATTATATAAGGGATATCACAAGGTTATATCAAAAGGCCCATGGCCTGAAAGATTTAAAAAAATACATAAAAATCATTCTCAAGGCTTGGTATTGATAGGGGTTTCCTTCACGTGGGCTTCACTTTATTTATTCAGATGGCTTGACTCGAGCTGAGGAGTGGGGGATTTTTTCTAGACCTATTCTTATTCCCTAGAACCAAAGGCTTCAGTAGTCTCCCCATTAATTCTCTCACTGTTAGATCTCTCATCAACAGACTGAGGGATTTAAAAAAACAAATCAAACACATATACCTTAGGAAAGACCTATTGATACTTAGCTTTGCATGCTTTAAACCCAAAGGCATACTTCTGGAAAAGAAACTTCTTATAAAACTTAAACTCAAGGTATGAATCTAAGAAACTCTTCACGTGGCATAGATCCTTCATTGTAGCTCAGCTCACTAAAATCTCAAAGTACTCGTTCTGCACTCTTGGCCCTTAGAGGTCAACTGATCCTTCATGGAATTAAGGTCATAAACTTGTTTCTTCAAGAGCTTCATATCCTTAAGAGCTTGAAGAAATTTTTTAGAAGCACCTCGAAGATTGAGAGTATTTTCTTGAAGGTCCTCTAAAACCACTCTATGCTCGATTTGAAATAAGGCATGTGTTTTTTAACCTTAGCTAAAGATTCTCGAGCACTAGTAATAAGGGAAACATTATCTTTGGAAGAATTCTCACAGAGAAGCCAATACTGCTAAAAAATTTGATCTGCAACCTCAGACCCACTATTTCCTTCTCCAAGGCATCCACTTTAGTCAATGATTATTAATCATTTGGTTTAGTTCCAATTAGGTTAGTCCTATTAGGCATCCGTCACCAAAGCCTATACCACCCTCTTCAACCCTCGATGGTGTTAGTCATAAAGGCCTCAGTAAAGTATTGAGCCTACAATAGGGAAAAAGTATGAGAATGAGGCATATAAGGAAAGAATTTACTAAGGTAAAGTCAAAAAGTATATAAAGGTACCTTTCCCAGAATATTGTTCACTTCATGAGAATTAGCAGAGGTTCCCTGTCCTCTCAGCTTGGCCACCATGTCAGAGTAGTTTGTCTTGGCCAACGAATGTAATGCCTCCACAATTTAGGCATTGGAGTTTTGCTCCTCGGGAAAAGGAGGTCTTGATTATCTCGCCACTCAGAGGTTAGCAAGTCTTCTCTCTCCAGAATAGTTGACCCCCTGGGTAGACTAGAGGCCTCAAGGGCACTTATCTGAACCTTTCCTTATAAGGGCACCATCACTAGTTTTCCCTTTTGAAATGGGATCACGTAACACTTCCTCAAGCTTTGAGACCAAGGGATGCAAGTCCCTTAGAATACAAGGAACACTCTGGTTTGCCCCAAAAATCCTACCTACACCCGAATATGCATACAAAAGGGCAGGACTTTAGCAGTAGACCCCAATAATGGGCCTTCACTGAAGCCAAACTTCAGTTTTACCTTGTCCACCAACATTGTGGCCATTCGGGTCAAATTACTCTGGTGCGGGCTAGCCCCAAAATCGATACGGGAGGGAAAATCGTAGAAGTCCCTCTCTCCCTAGTGTTTGCGGGTGATTTGAGGATATGGGAGTCCTCTTTCTACCATTCGCACTGATAGTTTATTGAGCTTCATTGGATACAAATCGGTCATCATCAAAAGGGGATAAATATAAAGAAATGTTATCACCAAGCTATTTTGCTCAAAATGGGCAAAATAAATGTATTCATATCGAAAGAATGACATCAAGATCGTACGGATGCATACAAAACCAAATGAATCAAGGGTCTAGGACTAAGTTATGGAATGGGAAGGTGTTAGGCACTCATCCCGCCCTTTCGATCTCTCATGGGCTATTTTAATATTCTCCTTTTCTGCAAAGTGTGATATATGTGTACATGTGTGCGTTGTTAATAACGGGAGAAAGAAATTATCCAACTCACGTCGTGGGAAAGACAAAGTGGAATCATCCTAAGGGTTGTACCCCCAAAATTAATATAAAAATAAATATAATGTGAGTGTTCGTCGAATCACAAGTCACTTTGGAAAAATGAATATGCATGTCGAACGGAACACAAATATCTATGAGTTCATGACTCACAAATGCTACTAAATATAATAGAGAATAAAAGGTTGAAATAGAACTTGGGTCCCAGGATTGGGCCGATATGCCTACGTAGCCCAACGGGCATCAACGTACACGTAGTTCGATGTGACATAAGGGTGGAGTTTAACCCATAAACCCAAATTTAAGACTTTTTTTTAATTATTTTGGAAGAAATCATGCTCAAGTGTAAAAGTGTGAAAAATTGAGGAACTCTTACTTTTGGAGTTTACAAGTAAACCCTATTTTTCGTCTTTTGAGTTTTGTAAAATTATGTTATATGAATACTAATAATATAAAACGGTATTAGTTAATGTGAGATAATGAAGTAAGACTAAATGATATAAAAATGGAAATAAAGTGAGTAAATAATACTAAAAGGATAAATTAGAAAAGAATAGGAATAGACCTCCTAGAAGACTTTGCTACTGATTTTTTAAAGAAACTAGGTTGATTTTATGGTGATTTACCGGTGGTAAAGTAGGATGAGGTAAGTGGCTTAAGGTGGTATTAAATTTAGGTCAGATAAATGGAAGGAATTTTGGGATTTTTTGGGAATGCGCGCACTAATTTCAAAAGAATGTTTCTGATTGCTGAAAAAGGGATTCTTGGGAATGAGGTTATGGCCTCCTTAAATAGTTCCAAAATAGGGTTTAGGGGGATGTTGATCAGCATGGCCCCTATAATTCCAATTTTCGTAACCCCTGCCTTGCTGGACAAGGATAGTACACCCTAATAATAGGCAAGGGGTTTAGGGTTCCTATAGGCAGTCCAGAACGAAATCTTTTAAAAAATGGGCATAAAATGCAAACCTAAGTTCGAGTCGTGAACATCTAGGACTGTTGGAAAGGGGAATCAGAGCCCTATAATAATACATTAAGAAAATCCCAGGTTTGAGAATTAACAAAAGTCAAAAGGGGCACAGAAGCACCCGATGGTCTCTTAACGGGGGTTTTCGGAGTAAAAATGATCGTTCGTGTGAACCGTGAGGCCGATTCATTCATCGTATGGAACTTTGGAAAAGGTATTCATAGTCCTATGAGATCTCATTTAGCTTCTCTTAGTTTGGACAGTTGATCGATTTAAACGGGGCTAGAAGGGCCCGATGGCCTTTCTAAGTAAAAAGTCACGTTTGTGCGAATCGTGAGGCCGATTTATGAACAGTATGGGACTTTGCAAAGGGGATTCAGAGATTTAATGGGTTTCATTGAGCTTCAATCAAGTTAGAGTTTATCGGAGTCAAATGGGGTTCGAAAGAACCTATCGGCCTCTAGATCAGTTCAAAGAGTAAAAAGAACCTAACTCATCGAAAGATAGACACCTCATCGATGTTCAAGGATCGAGGACCCTATTGGGAGGTAGAAGACGGTTGGTTAAAGAGGTTGATTTTATGGACCTACAGGACGGAGATGACTGATTGAAACGGTCGAGGAAATTTTTATGGACCTAAGGATTGAAATGACTGATTCGGTGGATCGAGGTTAGTTCTACGGACCTAAAGAGTTAGAATAACTAATTCAGCAAGTCGAGGTTAGTTTTATGGTCCTAGGTATTTGAATTGACCGATTTAAGGGTCAAGGTCGATTTTACGGACCTAAGGAGTTGAGATGATCAATCCAATGGGTCGATGTTGATTCTACGAACCTAAGGAATTATGATGATCGATTTAAAGGGTCAAGGTCAGTTATGAGGATCTAAAGAGTTGAGATGACCGATTCAGTGGGTCGAGGATGATTATGTGGACCTAAGGAGTTGAGATGATCGATTCAGTTGATCGAGGTCTATTTTACATACTTATGGATTTAAAGTTACCGATTTAGTGGGTCAAGGTCGATTATGTGAACCTAAGGATTGAAACGATTGATTCAGTGGGTCGAGGTTGATTCTGTGTACCTAAGGATGTTATTTATGGAGAGTGTTTTCCTAATTATGGGGTTTCACCAGGGAAGGTGTAGATTATTGTGGGTGTTGGTGCACAATGGGTTTTGGTTCTGATGGGGAGTGAGTGATAATGAATCTTCGTGTGATCCTCCTTTAACGAGGACTTTGTGACTAGTTTGGTGCTTCAAAAATGGATTTTTCTCAGAGTAATGACATTCTTGCCTTTGTCAGGATTTTTTAAGAAATTTTCATCAATTTTTTGGGCAATTTTTTTTTATTTGTCTTGTATTTTTGTAACGAAAATTTGAGTGGACTACTGATAGGCAGGACCAGGGAGGTGCCTATTAGCGTAGGGCATGGATTCTCGGGCTTCTCGAAGGTGTGGAAAGGTTAGAGGACTGACGATCGGCTTACCCCTTAGCCTACTATAAAAATCGGTGGCCCTTTTTATTTTTTCACACCTTCAAGTGATTGAATATCTTTTTATATCTCTCTAAAATTTGATTTTAAGTCTATTTTCTTTGCAAGAAATGATGGGGGTACTTCTGGAAAAAATAACAACTAGACGACTATTATTGACTTGGAGGGCTTAGAATGGCAAGCTGGTGTGCCATTGGCGTTAAGCAATGAGAATGTGTATAAAAACTTCAATCCAGTACTGGATGAGAGAGTTCTATTGTGGGAGTTGGCACATCACCATTTTGTAAGGTCGAAAAACCTTGATGGCTATCTAAGTTCTTATCCTTTTGGTTTTCATCCTTTTTCTTTTTCTTCTTATCCTTAGGATACTGAAGGGTTATCTTAATTTCTATGCAGGTTGACATATCCTCTTCGAGCAGTTGATCCCGGTGGTCGATCAGGATGAAGGAGGTTTGGGATTGTCTTCCTAAGGGAGTTCAATGGATGGTAGGTTCTACTGAGTTTAGCCTATTAGCAAGGACATTGGATGAGATGTCGCGCTCTTCGATGATATTATGTGCACTAGGAGAGAGGTGGTGGGACACGATCCACACATTTTATTTGGGAGTCGGGGAAAAGACGGTCACTCCCTTGGATGTTTAGCAGCTTACGGGGTTGGAGTGCATATGTCAGCAGCTTGTGGTGGATCGCACTTTACGAGTTATGGAGGCAGCAGTGCAGGCTACTTTGGGGGATATTGGGAGAATCGTGTTAGGGATTATGTCCGTATATCCATGGTGGCGATGAGTAGCTACGTCATCCACCTGTGGTTTTTTCCATTTTTAAGGATCATTTTTAAGATACATCTATATGATTGGGAGAGATTTACACTATCGTCCATTTATGCTTCTTTGGATGCTTTTAGTCGGTACTAGCGACTGACTTTTACAGGACCCGCGTATCTCTTGGAGGTAATCTTTATACTCAATTTCCCCTTTATTTCTTATGGTCTTTTCTCTTTTTTCTTTTGACTTTTGGTGTTGCCTTTTGCAGATGTGGTTTTATGAGGTGATAGGGCATAGTGTTGAGTTGGTGTCCTTGAAGGTGAGTGAGCTGGGAGACTTCTCTAAAATGTATATATAGAGGATGTCAAATAGACCTTCAAACTAATCCTTTTCTTTGACGGATGTGCGGGTGGTGCTAAACGCCATGATAATCAATTGTGTTAGGACTCTTTATCCTTATTTTTTTTTAGTTTTTAGTACTTTTCGTTTGGGTTGATTAATGATTATTTGTTGGGAAAATAGGTGATCTTCTACCCCTGGCACCTACCCTCGGGGGCCGTAGGGGTTACAGTTATGCATGCGTAGATGAGGAGACTGCTGGAGAACGAATTTGGGTACATCTGGTACCTTGGATAGAGGTTAGTGTGACATTTTATATGTGGAGGTCCCATCATCAGTGCCCCTTGAGTGCATGAGGCAAGTAAAAGGGATGATAAACGAGGCTAGGGTGACAGCGATGAAGGGTGAGCCCTATATGCATTACACTGGTATGACAACGTGCTATGACTTTTTAGATTTTGTGACCAGTTAATTAATGACTTCGTGCATATATGATGTGGATAACATGCCTACACCTGCGATGAAATTGGGGAGAGGTATCAGCATACTGCCGGCTTTGGCCCATAATAATGGAGGAAGTTCGACGACTGCATCGGTGGAGATTTCATTTCCACATATATCCACCCCATTCTATCATATTTGGTTTCATGGTGGGGATGTGATATCGGTGACTTATCGCCCTCATGCGGCGATAGATGGGTTTGCGGCTCTTCCTGAGGAGGCTCTCCGAGGATAAATATGACCATCTTTCTCTATTTTCCATTTCCTATTTTCTTCTTCTCTTTACTTACTTGCTCTGATTTTAGTGCTTTTAGTTTTCGCAGGTTGTCCGAGTGTCAACAACCTGATTACAGGATATTTGGGATTGGATGGCATCAATGTTGAACTAAGCGAAGAAGTCGATCAGTGCTTACTTGGTGCCGTCAGCCATGCCCGAGGAGATATCTAGCTCAGGGAGTTGGGGGTCCACTACTCGATGTCGGGGGAAGAGCGTCCGCCGAGATAGTTGAAGGTGGGGGTTTTTAGGGAGGTTTTGGAGGGATCCGGGTTGCGTCCTGATATATCATTTTTTTTTCTTTCCTTTTCTTATTGTGCTTTTAAGAGGATGTAATTATTCTAAACAAGCTAAATTTAAGAAATGCATTTTTTATGTTTTCTTGGTTTAATGGATTACTTATACATACACTTTAGTTTACTGCTGAGGTTTTTTGTTATTTTTAAAGATAGAGATAGAATAAATGAAAGAGGGACTCGAAGATTGATTTCTTCAAAGTAAAAAATATCTATTTCAAAAATTTTGTACAGTATAGAAAATAAAGAATTCCCAAAAGGGAAAGCTCTACGATTAATTTTTCAAAATAAATGTCCATGTACAAAAGAGGAAAGTGTAAAATTTCCCAAAAAAGGGGGTACCGATCGGCATACCCCTTGGCCTGCATATCAACACAAGGGTAATACCAAATCGCTTATATAGCTTTAATTGCACTTTATACGTACTTATGGGTACTTTTGGAGAAGGAATTCCAGTGGAAACTTGAACTATTTGTCCTTTGTGTATTTTTGTAGTATAAAAGGAGGCCTTGAGGGGTGGTTTTCATCACCATATCCCACTTTCTCTTCTTTATAACTTTTTTCTTCTTTTCTTTAATGGATCTTCCAATTCCCCAAACCTTGTTATCTTGCCTTAAGGGTTTAGAGTCCATGTGCCTCTAAACATTAACTACGAAGCTTTTGGTTTGCGCCAGGCCTCCTTGTGGTATAATCATCCCATAAACTGGAAACTCTTGGAAGCGGCGGTACAGTTCTGGTATCCTAAAGACCATATATTTTGGTTTGGCTTAGATGAGGTGTGTCCCACCTACGAGGAGTTCTCTATGATGCTAGGTGTCAGCTCTAGAGTAGCGATAGCTATGCCAAATTTATTTCGTTCTCCATGGGTATCATTGGCGGAGTTAATCCACATATCCCCTTCAGCTGTCCGACCGTTAGTGCATGGAGGAAACATCGTCCTCCTAATTGTCATGAATTACGTATGCCATAGGGATTTTTACTAATAACTTATTTATCGGTGATGTAGCCCAGGGTTTAACTTCCAGGCTTCTATTAGTGACGGGTGATCTAACAGTTGACCCTTAGGTGGAAACAATAGCGATGTGGATATCTTACCACTGTAGTCTTGTTGCGGTGGTATTAGCAAAGACTTCAAATGTCCTAGATGCCTGGAAGGAGTATTGGGCTACCTTATTATGGTGGAGACCTGACATGCTATTTATGTAGTTATTCGAGAGACTACGCTTGGCAGCCCCTCCCGAGTACACTCTATTGAGCGTTCCTAAGTTTTTGTCTAGGCCCTTCTTCATATTTACCCCATCGAGGAAAAATTAGTTTAACTATCTTGTGGATCACGAGGCCCAATTCCTTCATTGGTATATACCATGGTAGGGGAACTAGTGGCCTATTTTTTAGTTGAGGGACTAATGGTATGTGTGATTGGTGGGTATTCACCAGACTTCTTTCTACTTTCCATGGTGGCAGAGCAAATTATCTCCCCGCATAACCAAATTCTTTCTGGTGGAGGATTTTACCGAGTCTTTGAGGATGATATTGGGGACTTTATGGCAGTGCCGTCGAATGTCTACTGTTCGTCTCAATATATTGGAGAGGTTGAGTTCATATCAGGGGACTATTTGAAGCGGTTGTGGAAATGGTTGGATGAGAATATTTTATTAGAGGAAACTGAATAGAGATGACTCGTAATGTTTGACACCTTGGAAGAGGGTGTCCTGATTTTATGTAACCTCATTGAGATTTATCATCGCATGGAGTGCAGTCATAGCTATAATCATGAGTGGGATTCCAGGGGCCTCCAGGGATAGGTAATGATAATGAGGCAGTCCCATCAGGTAGTTAAAGACAAGGTTTGAGAAGTTGGTGTAGGTTTTTAGAAGTTTGTGTTTGGTTTTGGGTAGGTGTTTGGTAGGTATTTGGATTTTTTGTGAAGATGTTAATGGAATGGGTTTTTATGTTATATGGGGCTTTGGAAAGGAGTGGTTTTTTTGTCTCCCATCATTGATACTGCATGTAATATTCATATTCCTAATTTTAAATAAAAGAATAGTGATTTTGACATTTTTTTTATGTCCTTGATGAATTTTGTATCTGAATTGTGTATACTAATCACTAAAGCATACATAATCCTTTTTTCATTTAAATGATGAGAGAGACCATTGTTCTCAGAGGGAAAAAATAGCATTTTATGAAAGAGAACGGATCGCACCAATGTATGTCTTATGGGTCGCCTTTGTACCTTTGTGGGTTTGAAACTTTGTGAGATTATTTTTTTAAAAGGAGTGATATGAGAGGATCAGATCCCGCATAGTTCTGAGTACAAGGGGGACAAGAATTTTTTTAAGAATAAAAGGGGTGTGAGAAGAGTCGTAGCACGACGAGATTTCGGACTAAGGGTAAAATGTTTTTAGACGGTCCAAGTTGACTGAACGGCCCATTTCTTCTCCATTGAGGTCTGTATGCATAGCGGGGCTACTGGACAAGATTTTCTTCACAATGTCGGGGCCATTCCAATTAGGTTTGAAATTTCCTCTCGGATCATAAATAGGTTCCATAATTTTTTTGAGGGCAAGATCTTCTTCTTGGATACCGCGGTCCTTTACTTTTTCATTGAATGATTATGCGATCCGGCGATGGTACTCTAGTATGTTGTACAGACATTTTAATCTCTTTTCATCTAAGAATGATATTTTATCATCGTGACTTTGATGCCCGTCTCCCTCACTGACCTTGCTTTTAAGCTTAACCCATAGAGAAGTCACTTTTAGTTCGATTGGGAGAACCGTTTGCACAATATATAGCAGAGAATAGGGAGTAGCATTAATGGGTGTTTTGATGGAGGTACGGTATCCCTAGAGGGCATATGGAATTAGATCATCCTAATCTCTGCAGCTTTCAATCATCTTATTGATGATGGTGTTAAGGTTCTTGTTGGCAACTTTAACATTGCCATTTGTTTGTGGTCGATAGGGACAAGACTTGTGTCTTTAAATTCTATATTCATCGACTAACTTTGTGACCTCAGCCTGGAAATGGAGTTCGTTGTCTGAGACTAACTCATAGGAAACTCCATAATGGCAAACTATGTTCTTTATTATGAACTTATCTACTTTCCTCACATTTAGTACCACGAGTAACTCAGCTTCGACCCATTTTATGAAGTTGTCAAAGGCAACCATGATAAATTTGTTCTTGTTTGAAGCTATGGGAGTGACCTTACCTATGATGTCTATTCCCCACGTAGAGATGGGCTAGGGAGAGGTCATGTTGTACAACTCTTAAGGAGGAAAGTTTTGAAGGTTGGCAAACTATTATTCTTTTTAGCATCTTCGAATATAAACAGTGTAGTCTTGGACCATAGTGATCCAGTAGTACCCATGACGGATGATTTTTTTTGGCAAACATGTGACCATTTAAGTGGGGCCCTCATTCCTCACTATAGATTTTTTGTATCATTTCCTCAATTATAGCCTCTACTATGCAATTTAAATGGTTTCCATCAAAGTTTCTCTTGAAAAACACTTCATTACAGATGATGTATTGGGCAACCAGCTTGCGAAGGGTCACACGGTCTTTCTTGTCCATGTCTTGGGGGATACCTACCATGCTTGAGAAGGCGCAAAAAGTCATTGTACCATAATTTCCATGTATGCATCTTCTTTTGTGATGAGCTTGATGTGGTGGCAGTGGGTGGGTGCAGCTTGTTTCCGTACCAAAAAGGGGGGCATTCTTATTCCCTCTGGCATGTCGACCATAGAGGCGAAGGTTTATAGTGCATTGACTATGTTATTCTTTAAATGAAGAAGGTAATGGAAGTTGACATCTTTTAATTAGGAGGCAGTCTCCTCTAGATGGGCGTGTAAGTGTAGGAGCTTCTCATCTTTGACTTTTCATTTTTTGAGAATTTGCCCGACAGTGAAGCTTGAGTCTCCATAGACATCCATTTGTTTGATACCTTCTTTAAGAGCAATCTTGAGACCTACGATTCATGTCTCATACTCTGTCATGTTTTTGGTGCAAGGGAAATCCAACTTAATGGCAATGGAAGTTTAAGAGTCATCGAGGGTGGTTAGGAGTATCCCAATACCAAACCCGTTCTTATTGGAAGCTCTGTCAAAGAATATCTCACACTTGAGGTTCTCATGAAAGGTGTAGAGGATGTCTTCATCTGGGAATTCAGAGATATAAACTTCAGTTACCTCCATAGGATGGTCAAAAAGATCATCGGAGATGTCTCTCCCTTTTATAGCCTTCTATGTGACATAAACAATGTCAAACTCGGCTAGTAACATCATCCAGTGGCCCATGCATCTAGATAAGGTGGGCTTCTCTCATAAGTATTTTATGGAATCTATTGAGTACACTAGTCTGATAGGGAAGGAAAGTACGTAGTGTCATAGTTTCGGCATAACCCACACCAGTATGGCACACACCTTTTACAAGGTAATGTAGTTGACTTCGTACCCAGATTGATTTCGAGTGGCGTAATAGATTTATCTCTCCTTACGAGATTCCTCGATGTATTGGGCCAATAAATACCCTATCGCGGTATCAGTGACTATTAAGTATAGGAAGAAGGGAAGACCTTGCTACGGAGGCATGATCACCGTTGGTCGGGTGAGGTATCATTTGATCTTATCGAAGGCTTCTTGGCACACCTCGTTCCAAATTTTGGTTGAACCCTTCAAGATATGTTTAAAAATGGGTTCGTATATAGAGGTCAGTTGGATGATGAAGCGACTTATGTATTATAGCTTTCCCAAGAATCCTCGCACTTCTTTCTCCATCCAGGGTGGTAGAATCTCGAGTATGGCTTTTAGTTTGGTGGGGTCTACCTCAATCCCATTTTCACTAACCATGAGCCCGAGGATATTTCCTTTAATGATGCTGAAGACACATTTATATGGGTTGAGTTGCATTTGGTACTATCGCAGTCGCTCAAAGAATCTCCTCAAGGCAAGAATGTGACCTTCCAACGTCTTCGACTAGATAATCATTTCTTCGAGACAGACCTCGAATTCTTTACATATGAGGTCGTTGAGGATGGTTGTAGAAACCCTTTGATAGGTAACCCTGACATTTATGATCCCAGATGGAATGACTGTATAGCAAAAGGATCCCCATGGGGTGATGAAAGCGGTCTTTTCCTAGTAGTCCAAATGCATTTTAATCTGATTATACCAAAAAAAACATCGATAAATGACTTGAGAGCATGGTTGGTCGTGTTGTCTAAGATTATGTCCATATTGGGTAGAGGGTAATCATCTTTTAAGGATGACTTATTCAGATCTCGATAGTCAATGCATATGCGGACTTTCCCTTCTGATTTCATTATGGGGACGATGTTTGTAATCCATGTAGGGTTTTCGACTACGCGAATGAAGCTTACCGTCAATTGCTTCATGACTTATTCTTTGACCTTGAGGGACCATTATGTTCGTAGCTTCCTTAGTTTTTTCTTAACTAGTTTTCTCTTAGGGAATGTGGTGATCTCGTGCTAAGCTATCTCTGGATCAATATCGGGCATGTCATCATAGGACCATGCAAAGTCATCCACGAACTCTTCCATATTATCTTTGAATTATGCCCACTCATGCTCATCAAGGATGGACCCTATCCTAATCTCGTGTAGATGGATACTATAATCGAGATTAATAAAAGCAACCTCATCATCATTAGTTTTAACATGGTTATGTTGTTTGTTTTTTCCTTCTTGAGATCATTTAAGAATTGTTCATTTACTAAGTCATCTTTATCAAAAGTTTGACTAGAATTAAGACAACTAATTTAAGGCATGTAAAGATACTCAAAATCCTCAGTTATTTCATTAAAATAAATTCAAGACATACAGTAATGAGAATCTCATCAAATGAAGCCTCATTTGTAATGATATCAGAGACAGGAGAAAAAACATCGGGCTTAGGCATCTCTTGGAGAGAGTAAATAATAGGTCTTAGATTGACTTGAGCAGGTTGAACCGAAATGGCATGCCTATTAAGGAGAGGTGTTTCACTAGCGTCGATCTTCTCAAACAGGTCTGACATGCAGCCTCTTGAAGGATCATGGAGAGGTTCAGCCCCAGTATGTGCAGGTCGAAAGGCTCATCGGTGTCACTGCCCCCAGAGGTTTTAGTGTTTTTCATGGATTTTTTAGTCAGAGGTTGCACCTCATGTTTCTACTCCTCGTCCCAAGTGATGTCATCCTCAAAGAATATTTCCGTCCCTGATTTCATCTTTTTATCAACATGGTCACACCATAGTTTATAGAATCTATAAAGGGGAAACTGATCCGGAGGCCACTGGGATCTCCTGGGATCCGTTTGACCAAGGTCAACTCTTTAACTCCAATGAGACTGAATGAATGTTTGAAGGGAATTGAATACCCTTTCCAACGATCTACCCCTTGCATGAGTCTGCCTTACGATACGGATTTGTTTCACTTTGAAAGGTCACCGGTCGCTTTCGGGCTCCTTTTAACCAAAGTCAACTCTCTAAACTGAGCGAAGATCTTTAAAATGTTTAAGTGCCTTGCATAAAATTTCTAATGGCCCATCCCGTGCGCTATTCTGACTTACGGTTTGGACGAACGATCCATTACCATCCGATGATCTCCGGTCCAACGATCTCCCGTCCAAATGATCGACGAGCGCTTTCGAGACCCGTTTAACATAAAATCAACTCCTAGACCTGGGAGCGGTCTAAGTACTCTTAAAGGTATCTAAATTATCTTTCTAACCGTATGCCCCATGCATGATTTGAATTTACGGATTGCGATCTACGACCGTTTTTCCAAAAAAATCTGCATGAGACTGTCGATTAGCTGGTTCATTTCCTTGCCTATCGACAGTGTACATAGGGTTACCCGTCGATTGGCAGAGCTAGGGGTATGCCGATCGGCATCTCCCTGCCCTATAAACGGAAGACATGATCTCACTCCCAAGGACACCTCAGATTCATCAATATCCGTGATTTCAGCAACATTCTCTTGTATTCAGTGAAGTTTTCTTGTGTGAAATTCCTTTCCATATTTCATTCCCATAATTTTCATACCCAATTTAGCAAAATCTCCTTCTTTCTCATCCAACATTCAAAGGAGCTCATCAAGGATCAAGATCACGCCTCAATTCTCGAAGAAGGTACAAATATTCTCCTCCCTCTTTAAGTTTCTTTATTTTTGCATTAGTTACATAAATTCTAATCTAGTTTTTACTTTAGTTCATACACATTAACATCTCATCCTTTACTAGTTATATTGCACATACTTTATTTTCTATAAAAAAAACAAAATAAAGAAAAAGAGGGTTTACCTATAAATTCCAACCGGATTACCCACCATAATTTCTCAAAACTAAAATACATTTTCTACACACACACATATGATAAACTCCAGTTTAAATTTATGGGATAAAATCCACCCTTATGCCGTTGGCAAACTATGTGGACTTTGATGCCTTTATAGGCTACGTAGGAGTTTTGGGCTAAAATTCGAGACTCGAGTCTAACTTTCCAATTTTCACATTTTTATCTTTTTTATTTATACATTATTCTATATATTATATTTGTGATTCATATAGGCATTTTATCTAACAAATATTATCGTTCCATTATAACGATCAATATCTCGATAAACGCATACATCGTATTTTCTAAATATTATTTTGGGAACATTCCTATGGATGACCTCGCTCTATCGTTTACTTGATATGAGTCGGACGATTCCAGTCTCCATTTATACATACACACACACACTTCACGAAGAAATTAAGGAAAATAGTAACATATCATGAGAGACCACAAGGGAGGTATGGGTACTTAACACCTTTCCATTCCGCAACTTAGCCCCCGAACCTCTGAACTATTGGTTTCGTAAGCATCATTTTGTCTTTGATGTTGCTCTCTCGAGTCGGCGACATGTTATTTTGCCTATTGTGTGAAAAATAGGTTGGCGACTCCATCTCTTTATATCACTCCAAATCAACAACGGACGAAGCGATCCTAAAAATGGTGCGAGACCTTCTCTCCCTCTCTAAGTGCGCGATCGCTAGCGCCGGAGCCCCGACACAGGAGGAATGAGCCCAAAGGAAGGGATGGTCACACATGTAGTAAAAAAAATAGCATGGTAGAGATAAACACCGTGATAAGAATGATATATATATATATATATATACACACACACAACAGATGTAAACATAGCAGTAAGGGGAACTTACAAGTGGAGGAGTATGTGCATATATAGAAAAATAGGAGAGCATAGAAACAACACCCATGTAAAAATAGAGTCTACTCCTCTAAAACATGCCCAGCGGAGTCACCACTGTGGCCATCCAGATAGGATTCCTCCGGCACAGGCTAGCCTCGAAATCAGGACAAGAGGGAAAATAGGAGAAGTCCCTTTCTCCCCTGTGTGCACAGGTAATTCGAGGATATGGCAATCCTCTCTTTGCAACTCGCACTGATAAAATTTTAGGCTACCTCGTATATAGACCAGTCATCATTAAAAGGGTCCAACCTATTTTGATTAAAACAGGCAAAAAAAATGTAGCCATATCGAGAGAACGGCATTGTAAGGGACACTTGAAGGTAATGTTTAAATTAGAGAGAGCATCCCCAATTAATGGAAGAGACTCAAGATAAGGAAAGAAGATAAAGGCAGCAAGGTAACTCAGCGAAGTAGCTCAACGAGGCAGCTCAATGATAGAGATCAACGAGGAAACTTGTAGAGAGAGCTTTTCTTGAAAAATCCAAAAACATGTTGATTGGTTCTTATCCATGTTATCTGAAATTTTGTTGTAAGTTTATGTGTTTTGAGACGTGTCTTTGGTATTTCACTTCATGATATTTTTATTTCCATCATATTTCACATGTGTCACATGCTTTATATGTTTTGCTTTGCCATGCTTTTCATGTGTTCTCTCTTTGCATGCATAGGTTTAGAGGGAGTGATATTTGTCTTAAGAGGGATTTGTATCTATTTATTTGAGATTGAGTGATAGTATAATTTTGAGAGTGTTAAGTACATCTGGATTTCCACATTAGCACATTTGAGCTTGTTATGTGTTTGTAAATATTTCTTTTGTGCTTTTATAATAAAAATTCAAAAATATTTTTCTATTGTTTTGTGTATTTTTAGTTAAATCACATGCTTAACATGTTGATTAATCTATAGGATTACATAATTTAAAGTCTTGTTACTTATATGGTTTGTTATTGATGTAATTGTTAATTATGTTTTGTCAAAGTAAACTTTTTAAAAATATCATGACAAACATTGACTATAGTTTGACTTTGATCAATTTAAAGCGTGTATTCAATTTACACCGCACGAACTCACAAATGGTGTTACAAATTTTCGTTTATAAAAGCATTTCAAAATTTAAAATCAATCTTGCTTGAGTTTCACAATCACTCTATGGTCTACTTGTGATAGTAAGAAAACTTGAAATGATGGAGTCAAATTTGGATCCTTTTAAATTTGTTGATAAGGTCTAGTGTTAGTGTGATGACACCCAATTTGAACTTAAGTATAAATGGATAGGTGCCAACTAGGTGTGTGAAAAGCCAGTCGATGGAAAAAGCCAATGTGTCAGAAAGGTCTACTAGCCAAGTGATTATCCCATAATAAAAATAAGATAAAGTTTATCATTTTAAAAGAAATTACTATTTTAGTTTGCATTTCAAACGAATTGACCAACACTTGTACCGAGGGAGTTTTTAGATGGAGTAGAACTTAAATAATAACTCCTGATCGTATTGCATTTATTTATTAAAGATTGTTAAATATGTCAAGAAAAGCAATGTGTTAATTATTTTGTGATTGCCCATCTCTATGCACATGCAGCCAATATGATTCTTATCTTACTCCGATTGTGTTTAAATGTGACTTGAAAATGTTTAATTTTCATAACATTTGCACAATTTTGATTTGATGAATCTCTAGTGATTCTACATTCTAGTATATGTGATCTTGTACGATTTGCATAATTGTTTGGTTTTTGTGATTTGATCTTGTGTTTTTCCATATACTCTAGTTTTTTGTTTGTGATAATGATCTTTAGTTTTAAGCAAGTTAGTTGGGTGCTAATGAGAATTCTTGTGCTTGTTTTGATTGAGTTGAGTTTGTTTTTTTCTAGAAAGTGTTTCATGGTGATTTGTGATTAAGGAGGACAATTTCTTTTCAAATGAGAGATAAGGATGGAATTTGACTTGCTTTGCTAGTGTTTTAATCGAGATTATATGAAATTTTAGGTTTTGGGTAACATTCTCTGGGGTCCCATTCACATGGATCAAATTTGACCTATTCGCATAATTTCTTGAATGATAAAAGTTGGGGGCACACTGCCTCGTGTTGTGTGCATGGCCAAAAGGCCTTCGTGCGTACGCCTCTGTTCGCATAGCTGAGAAGCATTGCGTGCACATGGTTCCCCTATTTTCAGGATCCTTATTTTATCATAACATGATCCATATGTGTTTACTATTCATGTTTTTCTTTTTTATCCCCTCTTTATATCTCTCCCGTGTTCATTTTTTCATTACTTACTTTGTCTTATTCCGTGACAAAAAGGGTGATATGATTTCTATTAGTAAGGGAGAGATTTATGTCATTCGTATTGCTTGTTTTGTGATGGGAGGAGATGTTTTAATATAGGATGAAATACTTACTTGTTATATACTTAGTTATTTTGTCATGTTTTCTTGATATATGTTTTGGGTAAGGTTTTTAGGGTTTGATATTTTGATTATGTTTGACTATTGGATTGATATAGTGAGTTTGTTGTTTGTATATGTGTATAATTGACGGGAGATTTATTACATCATTTGGTTAGCATATAATTTTATCTCATCATTCATATTTGTTAATAGTATCATTTTTGGAAGGATTCCCAAGTAGGGGGAATTTTTTTATTTTCTTGTCCTGCATAATTGTTTCTTGTTTTTGAAAGTTTTGCAAGATACCTATAATTGTTTGAAAGACCAAGATCTTACATTATACTATTGAGTCAGTCTTAAAGATTCGTGTATCGTGATAATCCTCTCTTATTATATGGATAATGTGTAATGAGCTTCGCTTGTCATAATCAAAGCATTTTGGGTTTGGGGGGTTTTGCCACGAAATAGCTAAAGGTAGAGATTTAAAATGTAAACATTTAAATTTTATATTATTTGGCTATCCGTCGTGACAAAACATTTGAGTCATGCACAACATTGAGCCAAAAATCTTGATGCACTAGATGGGTGATAGTTTTTTATCCTTTACGTATGAGGATTGTGACTTGAAGACATGAACACATCTCAAGTTTTGAAGCCTTTATTGTTGAGTTTAAATTATATCCTTTTACGGAATCTATTAAACTTTGGCAATATTTGACACTCAAGCACTTTTAAATTTAGAGTATTTTTCATAAAACTTGTTATTGAAAAATACTTTTGAGTAATATATTTGTTCTGGAAAAAAAATAAAGGCTTATTTTCAAAAACATCAATGTAATTTATTTTTTGAGGATTTTTTAGCTATAACCATTCGAACGATGGAATTTTGAACCTGTTTGCACTTCTAGTGAGGTTTAGGACAAACCGCATGCTCGACTATGTTTGGTCACTGTGCACATGGCCTTGGGTCAAATTCGATCTAGGGTTATATTGTTTAAGATCATGTGCATGAGAAAACTCAATCGCGCACACCATGGAGCTGGGATTTTCAAAAATCCTATAAATATCCTTGTTTTCCCTCCATTTATTAAGAACTCCTTCACACTTTTCAAAATACACTCTTTGAAGAGTTTTTCATGCTTATGAGGCTTATTTTCTCTCTCTAACTCAAGTTTAAATATTTTAATTAAGTGATTGTGAGAAGTTTGGATCTCGCATGAGATCTTCATTTGTGAGTTGATTTTAGATATTTTTATCCACATTTAGACAAGTTAATATATGAATTATGATTCAATTTAATGATTTACACTCTAAGATCGTAAATGGAGTTTCTCAAGCTATTGAGAGATTAAGATTGGTGGGGTTCTAGGGCAGGGATTCGAGTTTCGTGTTCAAGAGACGGAGTTCACTTAGACTTCTCACTAACACGGGGAAGATTAGCGATATTCATAGATAAATTCTTATGGGTGCACTTGATTGATTTACTTTCTTATACCGTGTAAAAAGAACTTTCAAAATTTGATGAGATGATATCACAGTGAGGTTTTTTTTCCCTAAGTTGGGGGTTTTCCTCATATACCCAGTGTTATATGTTCTTTATGTTATTGTTTATGATTTTACATTGGTTGTTTGGGCTTAAGTGTTTACAATTCAATTGAGATAACATTCATAACTTGAACATATCATAGATCTAGATTTTAATCAAAATTGAAGTTAAAATTGGGAAAAAAAATATGTAATAACCTATTCACCTCTCCCCCCCCCCCCCCCCCCCCCAAGTTATTTTAGTGGTCACACACTCACGTTTTCAGCTCCACCCTACAAGAGGAAGGATGCCGGGGGAGAGTCACATCTCGTTACCTTGACGAATTCTCTAGAAAAAATGCAAGCCCATTTTACAAAGAAGAGAAAGACTAGAATTAGTCTTGTTGCTACTTCTTCTATTGTTCCTACCGGTAAAATTAATAGCTCTAATAAAGGGAAAGAACTTATAATGTATGTGTATAGGAATCCTGACCTGGTCCCCTCGCTGTAAAGGGAGAAATTTTGGAAGTGGATAGAGAGCAGATCGACAAGTTGTCTATTGACTAGTTAGTCTCCTAGGCCACTCAGATGTTATATCAGGTAAGTCCTAGTCGGATATTTCACTTGAAAATTGTCATAATACTAATTTTTTCATATCCTTTTTTGCAGTTCTTGATGGACTTTGTCGATATTCTTGACAGAAGGGATAATCAGGCAAAGGTCGGTACCGAGGCTAACCGCGCTTTGTAAGAGTCTCAGAAGGCCCTCCAAGCCACTAATAAGGCTTATAAAATCGAGAAGAAGACCAGTATAGGATATGGTTAAGATGTTGTCAACAAACGAGAAGATAGTGAAAGTTTGTGAAGAGAACGCTCAAAGCTTGTGTGCAGAGTTAATGGTGATGGAGAAGGCCTACCACCAATGCCTTCGGTCAAGCCAAGAAGAAATTGGATTTTATTCGTAAGTCAATTTTAAGAAAGAAATTATCCAAGCGAATGATAGGGGAAAAAAAAAAGAGGGACCACAATTTCGAACAAGTGTTTGGACAATCAAGAGCAAGTGAAAGAGAAGGAAGGCCAAGTTAGTTAGATTTAGCCTAGGTTTCCTTAATCTTTGTATTTTCCTACCGTTTGATATTTATGTTCTGAGGGCTTGCTTATCCTTTGATTTTTAATGAAAATTTTTGTTTCTATCGTGTCAAATCTGGTTGGACTGTTGACTACTTATGAATGCTTTAATTGTCCTCTTATCTTTGATTATATTCCCTTTGATATTTGTAGTCCGACCATAACTTAACACCAGTTCTAATGAGGCAAGAAAGTGAAGATATGGATCTAATCCTTAGTCGAAAAGCTTTTGGACGAACTCTCAAACTGTTCCTTTCTTTTCAACAAGAACTTCATAAAATAACAAATGATTATAGCAAGTAGGCATGTTTAGTTGCTGATCTTCAGATCGAAGTTAAGGAGGTTAGAAATAATACCAAGTTACTACAAAATGAGAATAATTCCCTTATGAAACAGCTCTACAAGGCTGGGGAAGACTTTTATAAGAACGAGGTGATCAAGTAAATCTTAAATCATCAAATAATGAAGCTGAAGTTCTCCTTTAGGAAGAGTCCTCGTGCAATTTGGGTTGTCGATTGTGATGACGGTTGGATGGATGTCTATTTGATCCTAAATAAAGCCAAGCACATGGCCGATAAGCATGGTTGGATCAATACCCTATCTATCATGAAGGTTACCAAAGACTCCAATCATTAGTACTGGTCTTCTTCTCGATTTCATATGCTAACCAGAGGTGAGATCACTGAGTTAGTGACTCGTTAGAGATAACGGTTATCTTTATCATTTCAGTATACATTCATTTTGTAATTTTTTTTATCTTGCCCTTTTGTGAAATGAATGTCTTGTAAATGAAATTAAGTTAATTCCATGTTTTGAATTTTCCCGTTCTTTATTCTGAGCATGTTTTATGAGTTGAATTACCATTTAAGATAAGTGTCATCACACTACCTTAGGCCTAAGAGCAACCACGGAGAAAATCCACTTGGTCACGGGATAGTCCACCCGTTTAGGATTTTAGTCGACCAAAGTCAAGGCACTTAGTCTCAAGGGATCCCCCGTAGGTCCATTTCTTGCCTGGGCCGTTCTTGATTTTTTTTTTATGTTTTTTTGTGACAAAAATATGTAACCTTAAGCTTTGATTAAGTGTAATCTTACCAAGCCATTCAAATTGGGGATCAGAGCTTGATTGGCTATTCAACCGGTAATCAAAACTTGATCGAATAAACTTAAGAAAATTACAACAATGATAGCCCTGTTATAATGAAAACTTTCAATAAAGAAAGTTGGCCTAGCATTTGGAATAATAAGAAATCGAATTATGTTAATTGAACTTTAAATCATCCAAGAAACAAAAGTAAACTAAAAAGATTTTAAAAATGAAATCTCCTAAGACTGGCTGCATTTTAGACCTTAGGAATCTCCCCACCCCTATTATTTCTAAATAGTAGGATCCTTGGAGGTCGTCTCTAGTAAAGTATCCCTCCCTATTAGGACCTAACTTGCCATCTTATGGCTTCCTCGCACTGAGGATCACCTTTCCTAGGACGTAATCACAGACATTGAACTTCCTCAAATTGACGTCTTGGGTGTACTCTTAGGCTAACTATTATTGGTTAGAAATCAATTTAATCAAGTCTTGTTCTCTACTTTCATCAGTCAAGTCAAACTCAGTCCTTATTGCTTTCATGTTCAAACTTTGATCGACAATAACTATCTTCAAGGCTAACAAGCCAACTTCCAAAAGAATTATGGCTTTCAGCCCATAAGCTAAGGCAAACGTCAATCAACCTCTTAAGAGTTATTCGATATGCCCAGAGGAAATGGGGAAGATCATCCACCCATGCACCTTTGGCTTTTTTAACCTATTTTTTATCCCATCAAGCACCGTTTTATTGGAGGCCTCTACCTACCCATGGTTTTAGGGGTAGGCCATCGAATTGTAGCGGTTCTTGATGTCGTGGTTATTTAAGAAGTATTGAAATAGTTTTCTCTCAAATTTCATCCCATTGTCAGTGATAATCACTCTCGATATGCCAAAATGGGTCACGTCACAATGTTCCTTTAGATAAATCTGATCATATTGGTGTCACTTATGTTCGCCAAAGGCTTGGACTTTATCCATTTGGTAAAATAATCTATGACGGTCAGGTGATACTTCATATTCGCCAGTGATGTAGGTAGGGGACATGCAATGTTTAGTCCTCATTAATTAAATAACCATGTACTAGTCATTGACTTCAAGTTATTGGCTAGTTGGCGATGCATAGGCGAGAAATCCTAGCACTTCTTACATTCGCTGATATACAAGATTGCACACTTCGTCATATAAGACCACCAATCGTCTTCTTTGATGGATCTGAATGCCAAAGACTTTCCCCTTACATGACTTTCGCATATTTTGCCATGTAGTTCCTATAAAATTTGGTCAATGTAATTTGGATTCACAAATTGGAGGTATGGTACCATAAAGGATTGTCTGTAGAGCTTTTATTTAGGTGATAGGTAGAACTGAGCAGCTTTTATCCTAATCTAATGGGCATGCATCTTATATGTCGACAAAATATTCTCTCGAGATACTTTATGATTAGGTCCATCCAATTGAGAGGTTTTTTTAGTGTAAGAACTTATTTAGCGGCCTTCAATTTTATGATGCTTGGTTGGGAGAGGTATTTCATCTCAATTCCCTTTTTAATGTCAAAATCAATGGTTGAATCCAAAGCTGCCAGAGCATCTACATAATTGTTGTTTCCTTGGGGAAACTCTTAAATATGAACCTTCTTTAACTGGGCGGCCGGGTTCTGTAAGACTTATAAGTATAATGACATATAATCTTCTTTGGCATTATGGTCTTTAAATAACTTATTAGATACCATCCTTTAGTTATAGAATACGTGAACGTGACTCACGTCAAGAGATAAGGCCTTTTTTAATTCAGCAATTAGAGCCTCGTATTCATCTTCATTGTTTGATGCTTCAAAGATAAGTTTGATCCCTTGCTCGATCATAGATTATTCTAGAATCATAAGGATAAATCCTAATACTTAACCTTTTGAATTGGAGTCCCCATCAATATAGAGCGTCCACTTATTGAGTTGGTCAAACTCTTCATTAGGTGTTTTGTCGGAGAGTTCCTCATCATCAGGCTTCTTCCCTCCAGTAAACTCAACGATGAAATTCGCTAGCAATTGTTGTTTGATTATAGTCATTCGTTGATATTAGATGTCAAATATTCCTAGTTTCACCAATTATTTGGACTTTTTTTCAGATAGATCGGCCTTTTTGAGGATTGCCTAGAGAATAAAATAAGTGATGATTGTTAATGAATGGGCTTTGAAGTAGTGCTTCCAATTACTTAAATCAATTACAAGAGAGTGATATATTTTTTTAGAGGGAAGTAGCATTTCTCGATGTCCAATTGTGTCTTGCTAGCATAATATATTGGGCCTTAAATCCTTTCCTTTTCTCACATTAAGGCTGAACTAATGCGTGGTCAAACACTATGAGATATAGATATATTGGATCACCCAAATTTGGTATCGCAAGCATAGGTGGTCAGATTAAATAGGACTTAATTTCTTTAGGTGACTTTGTGCATTCTCCATTCCACTCAGGTCCTTCTACTTCTTTAAAAGCTTAAACAATAGTCAGTATTTCTCATAATATTTAAAGATGAAGCGGTTAAGTTCAACAACATTTCGATCAATTTTTGAACATTTCGAATAATTTTTGGCAATTTTATTGGGGTTTACCTCGATTCCCCTCTAACTAACCAACTATCCTAGGAACTTCCTAAATTGAACTCTAAATGAGAATTTGGTGGTGTTGATCTTTATTCTTTAATACCTGAGGACCTCGAGCGTCTTCTTTAGGTCTTATAGGTTGTCAACTATATACCTACTCTTCACGATCATTTTGTTTATATAGACCTATGTGGTGTCACCCAGTTGATCTTTGAACATCTTCGTGACCAATCGTTGATATGTTTCTCCTGTATTCTTACGCCCAAATGGCATGAGTGTGTATCAATACAAGGGTGGTAATGAATAATGCATTCCCTTGATCGGGGCCAAACAAGGGGATTTAATGACACCCTAAGTATGAATACTCGAAACTCATTCGTTCATGAATGGTTGTAGTATCAAAAAATTGGTCGATCTTTGATAGAGGAAATTTATCTTGAGGACAGGATTTGTTTAAGTTGGTGAAGTTAATATCGTCTCTCCACTTTTCGTTACTCTTCTTTACAATGATCGGGTTATAGATCCACTTGGATAATTAAACTTCTTTAATAGACATTGACTTCGAAAGTTTTCCCAACTCGTTTTTCGCAACCTTAGCCTTTTATGAGGTTGTTCGATGAGCCTTTTATGTGATCAACTGAAATGTTGGATCCAGATGAAGTCGGTTTCACATGGCTTGTAGATCAATTTCACGTGTATTATAAGGTTCCCAAGCAAATACATCATGATTACCTTTGAGCATAGAGACCAATTCCTTCTTCATGTGATTGGTGAGTGATTTGTGAATCAGAATTTTCCTCTCTGGGTGTTAGTCTTCAAACATCACTTCTTGCAGTGGTTTTATGACTCTATATGTGGGGACCACCTTTATTTTTTATACTCTCGATCTACCATACTTTAATTGTTACTTGGATAGAGTAACCCGCCCTTGGTTGCCTCATTCACGACTAATTTTCCTTATTATTTTATTTTTTAGGCCTGAGAGAAGTAATAAAACATTTCCAAACTTCCTGGTTTCCCCTTATCTCCATTATTCCCTACTTGGTTATGCATTTGATCCTCTAGTGATAAGTGGAATGGACAAAATTCATAGCATGAATCCCTCCTTGCTCGAGGATAGCATTATATGGGGACTTAATCTCTAAAACTAGGAACTCAATCATCTTTGAGATATTTTTCGTTCGAACTAGAAGAACCACATTCCCTAGTTTCATGATCATCATTCTAACAAAGTCGACAAAGGGATAGTCACCTCCTTCAGATATTCCATCTTGACATTGAGCTTGTTGAATATATTTAGTTGCATAACCTCTTTCTTGGTCAACTAGTAGCTTATCAACGTCCCAATTGGAAACTTTGAGAGTGATTAATTACGTCTTCCTAGGTAGAGACTACATGCTTATTATAATTAATATCTTCTGGTCAACGACTTTTTCCTGTTGGAGTTTTGGCCGGGTTAATTTGGGAATCCTTCATGACCATAGTGACCTTCTTCAATTCCATCTGAGTAGCATTACTTTGGATCTAGTTCGACCAGATTCACTATGAATGACTACAAACTCATGTCCCATTGCATCGCCATCTAATACATAGTTATTTTTTTGTCATATTCTACGGTGGGCTTTGCACCCTTATTTTCCTCATAGTCATCGAGGTGGTTGGCTTGGGCTAACTCCTCTGCGATGGGCTTTGCACCCTTATTTGAAAACTGTGTTAATAGCTGAGCGAGCCTTAGACGGGTTAGAATTTATTGTCCCTCTTTGCCCATTGGTTTGTATTTATCCCTTTATTGGTGGCTACGTATTTTTCTCCGTTCTTTCTAGACTGTTTTTCGTTACTGCACTGATTTATCCACGTGACCACATTTTCCACTATAGCACACGTCTCTGAGAGTGTGCCTCTTGACGGTAGCTACCCAAATAAAAATTAATTCACCTAATTACAAAAAAAGTTTTGTTAATTTATTATTACAAAAGGGATTAACAATACAAAAGTCTGTGTGATAAAATATTTTATTAAGTTTTAAATTCTCTTAAGTTTTAACTTCTTAATTAAGATATTGATTCTTAAAGATGCAAAAAGAGATAAGTGAAATAGCGAAGGTATGAGGGAAAAACCCACTAACTGGAGAACCTTGGGCCGATACGAATGAAAAATGTACTATTGTAGAATTTTACAACAAGAAGAAATAAAGTTATAACCCTCAAGACGTTATAACCGACTATACACTCTTCCCCACCATATCTTCCATGGAGAGAGCCAACGATTGGAGAAAGCTGTACAACATCGCTCCATCTTAGTCCACAACCAATGCCTTCGAATCCTCTGGCCAAACATTTCTTCTTCAAAATAAAAGTAACTTTTGTTGTTCTGGGACAAAACCTTAAAGCAACCAAAATGCTTGATTCGTATTAATTATTGCATTTATTTACCCTCATTATTTATGCATTTTAACCTCCTCAGGTACCTTAATTCCTATAATTATGCATGTTAACCAGACAACCTCCATTTTATACATTTACATGTTTTATGAGGTATAGTTAAGCTTGTGTAGGTATTACAGTGCTTAGTGTGAAGTTCGATAGCGTTCCGTGGATATTTCGTTGATAATTGCACTGGCAGGGGAATTTTAGTCATTTCACAATTTGGGATTTTTTCCCAATGTCTTCGCGGGAGTTGAAGCCCTCTGAATAGGTACATATGTCCGCTAACGGTGCACAATTCCAAATCCTAATGAAGAAGTTACGGGACTTTAAGCGGAAGTGGAACTACACCAAAAACATAAGACCCAATGGCTGCTCTAAACAGGGGACTGGTAGATCAGCATTAGGACCCCGATCGACCGGTGAATCAGAATAAGCCTACATAGTGAAGCAACAACATTTTTCCTCGACCCGCGGTCGACCATCCCCTTGGACGCTGCGGTTTATCGGTTGCTACAAAATTTCGACACTTGTTTCCTTTTAATTTCGTTTTCTTTTATTTTTACTTCCATTTACTATATGAACAAAGTTTTGTTGTATTTGTAGATATCTTTCATTTTAGTTTGTTTTAAGGGTTTGTTGTTGGGAGTTTCCCTAGACCTCACCTCTTTTGAGTTTGTACCTATTTATGTAAGTTATTTACTATTCATTGTCTTCTTTACATGTATTTATGCTTTATTTCATTTATTTCTTGCCTTGTCTCTTATTTACTTGCTTTGTATTTACATTTTGTTAGTTAATTAGTTATTTACTTTGGTTAATTATTTTTATTTCTTGCTTTAATTATGTCTTATAGCTATTTTAAGGGTTGGGGTCATATTTTCTCCATTAATGGGTCTTAGGCTTTGAAATCTACGCTTTGAGTCAAAACGCATTTAATTGGAACCTCGTGTAAACGTGAGTATTTATTGAGATATTGCGAAATTAATCCACATGTGACCATTTTCGATTAAATGTTTAATCTTTCATTGTTAAATTAATTTTCTTCATATTTGATGTTTATAATTAATTGAATATGCTCGGTTAAATATTTTCGAACCTAAATCCTTTTTACGCATTGTTTAGCCGATGGCGGGGATGTGACCCTAATCCTTTTTTATTGTTCTTGCCTAGTTTTGTTTTTATGTTTCCCCTTTTTCCCTTTTAAACCATCAACACTTTTTACACTTTTATTCCAGAAGTAATAAATCAATTAAAGTATGTCTAACATTCCATATGGATTTTCGATACTCGGACTGGTCGCTATGCTCCCATAAAGAGTGTAGTCATAGTTTAGGTTTTTTGCATTACGGACATAAGTCAATAATAACTACTGGAATATCTACATGGACGCTCGATTTCCACCACATCAAAATAGTGCCATTGTCGGGGAGTGTTTGTTATAGATTGTAATTCTTTTATTATTTTGTAGTATTCTTTTTTTATATATATTTGTATTCTTTGTTTCTCCTTTCTTTTTGACTTGTACTAAATTATTTTGAGAAACTTAAAATTTGGTGCTTGTCGCATTTTTGAATTGCCTAATTTAAAATGTCTCGCTATAACTCTTTAGATAACCTTAATTTTTATGAGGATAGTTTTACAAGTTACACTCCCAAGACTATGCGAGAATGCCTACAAATTATTGAAAATGAACGACTTGAGCATGAAATTCAAGAATTTATAAGTAATCCAATCCCTCAACGGCTTGGGAAAAAACTTTAGGAAGTGGGGAATCGTCTAGATATGAGCAAACCTCCCAAGAAGATGGCATGTCTTCTTGTTTATTTGATCATAAGTTAGATTTCAAGGAATTGAATGTCCAATCTGAGAGTCATAAAGCTTGGTCTTTAGAAATAAATGGCCAACTCAATGAGATTATTTATTCTTCACAAAGCTCGGTTGAGGTTGAAACTTGTGTTTCACCTCCACCCCTTTTTGAGGAAGAAATAATCGAGAGTGATCCAAGAACTTTTCAATTTCAATCTCTTATTAATATTTTAAATTTTATCGAGATTGAAGGTACTTCATTTCCTTGGTTCTGCACTATTATCGAACCATTAAATTTATCACAAGAATCGGTTGAAAGTATTGAAGACTTTGACCCGATTCTTGAACGAGAATGTTATTTTGAGATGCTTCACCTCATGGGTTATTCGATTGCACTTGACCCACCTCCCTTTTCAATTGAAAAATCTTGGGGATGTGATTTTAATTTTCTGAGATTAATTTGGTCTTGTCCCTCTTACTATCCAAATCCCACATCACCGGCCTAAATTTTTTATTGGTGATGGTTTATTTCTTATGCCTTGCTCATGCCTTCTGTTGTTCAAACAGAATTATTATTTTCTAGGAGGTATGCATTTTAAGGAGGGTTCACCATTTATGTTAAATTGTGTTTTGGTTGGACCCTCAAAAATTTCAACTTCTAGTGTACAGTTAGAAATAGGTTAAAATTGTAGGTTGTAAATAGTTAGTTTTTCTTTCTTTCTTTTTCTCTCTTATTAAATTTAATCTAGTGTAACTAGTTAGAGTTTTTGTTATTCTTTTTGTTATGCTTGGTTCTAAAATGTTTTGTAGATTCGATGGACTCGTAGTTATCAGGGATCTCTCCATTTTCAGTAATATCTTCTTTTCCTCTCTTTATGTTGTGCTCCTAATTTGCATTGAGGAAAATGCAACATTTAGGCTAGGGGTGTGGGATATTCTATCCATTACTATTTAATTTCATTGATTTGATCACATGTTATTCACTAAGCATGCTTTTTTGTAAAAAAAATAAAAAAATTCAAAAATATATTCTTTGTTTTTTCTCTTTTGTTGGGCTTTTTGCCTTAGTTTTCGATAATATATTTCAATAAATACCTGATGCAATAGACAATTCAACGATATGTGTTCTTGATTTTAGAAGTTATTAGACTTTTGCCCTCAAATCATTGATATTATGAATAACTTTATGAAATAAGCTTTAATCACATGAGCACATGCGCTTTTCTTGTTTTATTGATTTGGTTTAAGGCCTTTATAACTCAGTAATCTTTGTTGCATTGTATATGCTTACACCTAGTGAACTTTGGGATTTTCTTCATTTGTGAGTGTTAGACACTACTCTTTCCTCCTTTAAAACGTTGATTTTGTCGGTAATCTCACTATTCTTTCATTTTGTCGTTCATTAATTGAGTTCATTTATGAATTGTGTTACTTGAGCATGATTTTCAAAGTTTGTTTCGACTCAAGAATTGCGTAAACATTAGAAAATTATCATGGCCCATCTTTTTTATATCACCCATATTGACCTTGACCTCACCTTATATGTTTCCCCTCGTCAACTCCTTTGAGCCTTAATATAGCCTTTCAATTCATAACCCAAAATCCTATAACCAACTCCACATTGAAGTTATAAACCATACATATTACCTTCCATACCTTTATTTGGAATGATACTTGGGATTGAATGATGTTCTTGTTATGTGGTTGCAATTAAGCATGTGAGAGTGAGAAAAGTAAAGAAAAGAAAGAAGTGAAAAAGCAAAAGAAAATAAAAGAAAACAAAAGAAAAGAAAAATATGAGAAAAGAAGAAAAGAAAAGAAAGGGAAAGTTTTTATATTATGTATTTAGTGTTCAATAATCCTTGTCGCTCCCCAATTTCATATCTAATGCTTGTTATGGAAATCATTTTCCAATTTTTAAATTGCCCACTATTTTCCATTATCTAGAGTTTTCATCCCCGAACACCTTTGAATCCGTAAATATACCCTTCCCTTCTTAAACTTACCCCAAACCTACATTACAACCCAATAAAAGTCCTATGTGATCCTAGGGTTAATTTAATTCAAATGTTTAAATAGTTGCAATAATTTGTGAAAATACATTCTGCCTCCTTTAATGACAGTATCTTTCATTGAGATTACATGTTTTTCATTTTATATATAGCGTTCTCCATTAGTGACATGTGCGCGTCCTTATTTCTATTTACATTTACTATTTATTCCCGCATGTCCCGTGTATTACCTCCCATTCATAGTGATTTGATTTGTTGAGTATATACACCGATGAGGATTGATTTATATGCAGGCTTCAATGCTTATTCGATTTATAAAATTTTTATTAAGTCATACTTTGCATGTTCTTGCTCTTCCACTTTTAAGGTTTCAATTCGACAAATTTCATTCTATGATGTTAATAATACGGACTTTTGTGTGAATTCATTCATTTTGCTAATAACGTGTTTGAAATATTTTTCGTTATTATTGGGCTTGTTGCATGTTTGTTGGGCATATCACTTGAGAAAACTACGATGTTTGTGAGTTTCATCCCTGAAAACCATCATGAGATGACACTCATCCACTAGGGTAACCTATGTGTTTAATGGATTATTACATATGCTAAATGCAATAGTTTACTCGCAAAAGTGACTTTTATTTTATTTTTTCTCTCTCCTTCATTGTGGTTTACTTGTAGTTCTTCTTGCTTTGTATTTCATTTCTAGAGACTAGCAATGTGTAAGTTAGGGGGTGTGATTTGTATTGATTATTGGATTTATTTACCCTCATTATTTACGCATTTTAGCCCCCTCGGGTACCTTAATTCCTATAATTATGCTCGTAACAAGACAGCCTCCATTTTATTCGTTTACAAATATTATGAAGTATAATTGAGCCTGGTTAGGTATTACGGCACTTATTGTGAAGTTCGATAGCGTTCCGTGGATGTTTCATCGACAATTGCACTTGTAGGGGCATTTTTTTCATTTCACAATTGGGGATTTTTGTCCAATGTCTTCATGAGAGTTGAATCCCTTTGAATTAGCTTCGCATGGCCGTTGACGGTCCGTGATTCCGATTATTAACGAAGAAGTTACGGGACTTTAAGCGGAAGTGGAACTACACCAAAACCATATGACCCAAGGGATACTCTAAACAGGGGACTGATCGACCGGCCTTTGGACCTCAGTCAAACGGTGAATTAGTATAAGCCTACAAAGTGAAGAAATAACATTTTTCCCGACCCGCGATCGATCAGCCCCTTGGTCATGGTCGACCGGTTGCTACAGAATTCCGACGCTTGTTTCCTTTTAATTTCTTTTTCTTTTATTTTTATTTACACTTACTATATAAACAAAGTTTTGTCGTATTTGTAGATATCTTTCATTTTTATTAGTTTTTAGGGTTTGTTGTTGGGAGCTTCCCTCTCCCTCATCTCTTTTGGGTTTATACCCATTTACATAAGTTATTTACTATTCATTATCTTCAATACTTGTATTTAGGCTTATTTCATTTATTTCTTGCCTTATCTCTTATTTTCTTGCTTTGTATTTACATTTTATTGGTTAATTAGTTATTTAATTTGGTTAATTTGTTTTATTTCTTGCTTTAATTATGTCTTGTAGCTAGTTTTAGGGTTGGGGTCATATTTCTGCCATTAATGGGTCTTGAGCTTTGAAATCTAGGTTTTGGGTCAAAACGCATTTAATTGAAACCTCGGGTATTAAAGTTGGAATTTTAGGCGTTTAACATTCTTCGTCATGCAACGTGAGTGGTTATTACGATATTGCAAAATTAATCCACATGTGACCAATTTCTTCATTATTGAATTAATTTTCTTCATATTTGATGTTTATAATTAATTGAATATGCTCGGTTAAATGTTTTCAAACTAAAAACATTTTTACATATTGTTTAGCCCATGGCGGGGATGTGACCGTAATCCCGTTTTATTGTTCTTGTCTAGTTTTATTTCTCTTTTTCCATTTTAAACCATCATCACATTTTACACTTTTATTCTAGAAGTAATAAATCAATTAAAATTTGTTTAACATTTCCTATGGATTTTCGATACCGGGACTGGCCCCTATGCTCCCGTAAAGAGTGTAGTCATAGTTTAGGGTTTTTGCATTACAGTTGGAAGCCGATAACAGCTATTATCATATCTACACGGACGCTCGATTTTTGCCACATTAATGCTACTTTAAGGCAATCCTATAAATATGTGTGTTGGGATGTTTGCAAAAGTGTGGTGCTTTAAATCTCAAAATGAATTTTTTCAAGACAAAGAAGAGAAAATACTTACTCACTAATAAAGACTAGAATATTGAAACAAGGTGAAAAAATATATCTATATTAAAAAAATGGCTTGAAAGAACTCAAAGAAGAAGAGTGAACAAATATGCTCTCAAATATAGCAAATGTTTTATCAACAAAAATATTTTTCCAAAGCTCTCACTCTTGGTTTGGAAGAGAAGACAACAACTTAACTTATAGCATTTTGATTTGAAAATTTTTAAAGGCTCAAATTTTAGGTGTCACACTCTCGATGTGTCAAGTAGTCACATCAAGGTCTTAATCACCCAAAAGAATTATACTTAACACACTAACCAAGAAGATCTTAAGGAAAGATCTTGTGCAAAAGTAACTTATAGCGTTATCATACGCATGTCACCGCTGGGTCACTACATCGAGCTATTGTGTCACTGCAGAGAACCTAAAGAGATACAGGTTGCACACTAGTTCAGACTTTTTGCACTGGGACATAATCAACCAGCGAGACAGTGTAGTTGCATCAAGTAGAACCATTGTTACGGAGGAGCTATTGTGAATCAAGTCATGCATTTGTCCAGAGATTTTGAAATATGGACAATAAAATGTTAGCAACAACTTTCGATGTGGCAAGATGTCTCTGCGAGAAGATAAGGCGAAGCACGCTGCGCATGTGTCCATAGATTTTGTCCAATTTGCCTTAGAATATTTTCAAAATAGTTTTAAGAAGAACTCCAAGTATTTTTGTTTCTCGCGTGGACACTCATACTTAAAATACACAAAGAGATGCAATTATTTATAAAATAAATTTGTCTATATGAAAAGTATATTTGCATGTGTATTTGACAAAAATAAAAAACTAATGTTAATTAAAAAGATTTTTCAATTTATAAAAACGTTTTAACCAAGTTGAATTCAAGTCCTCTAAGTATTATACGTTTACCCAAGTGGTGTGTTTGAGGTTTGCTATTGAGTGAATCTGGTTCGTTGATGAAGATTTTCGATGACTTGGATGAAGACTCAAACATGTTTTGGTCAAGGAATTCAAAAAATCTATTTCATGGAGCACATCGAGTATATTATACTCTTACAATCTCCCCTTTTGTTGAATTCCGATACAAGACATAAAAGGAAAAATTATAACCAAATGAACGAAATCTACCATTTTATGACTCGCCTCACCAAGGGAAAATACAAAAATAAAGAATTATATTTGTTGCGAGTAACTAATAACTACAAGAGATTCAACTATTTTTAAGAATCTATTGTTCAAATTTTCTTATCACATATTAGCGAACTCATTAAGGTATCAATGTGAAGAAATATGACAAGAAAATATGATAAATATGAAAATGTGAATATAATATTGTGAACATGAACATCATATCTATCTAACATCACTCCACCCCCAGATATACAATCCCTCTCAATAAACATGATATAGCAATAAACAACTCTCAGAACCTAATGTGCATTAATAACTATACTCCCCTATCTACAAACTTCTCCCCCTTTTTATCATGAAAAATGACAAAGAAAATAACTAAGCACATAGTAGGATCAAGTTAACAGGGCATTTTAAGAGAGTAAAACATGTTAATCAAGACAACAAATAAATAAAATTCATATAGTGAATGAATAATTAAATTGTTAGTCTAGGAAATATATAGTCATGAGAGTAATAGGCCTAAGATCATCATTCTAAACTACAAATGGGAAGATAAAGTATATCCAACAAGGATATATAGAGTGTTAAAAGGTAATAAGCATTAAAAAGTTAAAAGCTTACAAGAATTACAATAAATATGATCAATTTGAACCAAAATCCATATAACTCTAAACTAAACCCAAAACAAACAAAATTTGCATCACTTCTTCTTCCTTTTTAGCACCCCAAAGGCACACAAAATAATAATCTTGTTATTTTCATTCTGCAAGGCATCCTTAACATTTTGTGTATGCATATTAGACAGTTGTTGAGTGTTGTCATAAAAGGAAGAGTTCATAAGATCAAACGATGATAGGAAACTAGGACCTAGTTGAGTAGATATCCAATAGACGGTGGCATCCAACTCATTTTTGTTAGAATGCATTAACTAGATGCCTGTGATGTAGGGAAAGAAGAGAAGGTGGTGGAGGAATGACATGGAGTGGTATAGTGGGGTCATCAAGATCACTAAGCTGAGCAATTGACTTAAAATATGAATGAATAGTCAATGTAGACATCGACTTTTCCTTAACCTCCCTTGGAAGATATGTCCACACTCCAAAAGCAAACACACAATCAAACGATCGTAGTGCAAAGTGTGAGATTTAAAATTTCCCTTAGTGTGATTAAAAATCCAGTCCAAGATCAAGTCACACAAACACATCCCAACACCCGAACTAATGACACACAATAATCATGCACGTTTTGAAGTTACATTGTGAGGGTGGTATGTGGGAAAAATATAAGAACAAATAGCCATAGTTAGGATGTAGAAGTCTTTATTAAGATAAACATGCAAAAAATCCCTACCATTCCATTCTTAATAATAGTTGTCATTTAAAAAAGTGATAGCATCCGAGTTGCTAGGTCCACTCAAATACTTCTCATACGGATATTTAGGATATTTTTATTTTAGAAAACTAAAGTGGTTGCTTATCCACTTAGAAGAAAGTTTCACTTGAATTCCCCTCTATTTGGAAGAAAGAGTTTTATAGCCTTCGTTATCCTTACCATTTACAAAAGTAGAATAAATTATCTCACTATGTTGGGGTAACATGCTTCGATTTGAGAACAAATACCAAACCAATCTCTTTTATCCCAAAAATTGTA
This sequence comes from Sambucus nigra, assembly GCA_949130495.1. NCBI lineage: Eukaryota > Viridiplantae > Streptophyta > Magnoliopsida > Dipsacales > Adoxaceae > Sambucus > Sambucus nigra. The sequence goes on from OX422213.1 coordinate 120,157,472, forward strand.
TAAACACGTGTCGAAAAAATATTTCAAATCTATTGACCTCTCTCAATACGCAGAACGTGTGGTAAATAGTTCATCAAAATTGGAGTGTTTGGTGGAGATCTAGGTACATGATCTTGATTTTGAATCCATAAGAAAGCCTGAAACCACATACCAAGACCCAAACACAAAAATCCTTTGAGATATGGAAATGAAAACCAACAATCCAATGATAGTACTCTGAGTAGACAAACCCAAAAATGTAAAGCACAAGTTATACACAATAAAAGCTACTGGAGAGATTCAATATAAACTCAAGATAAGTAGAAACTCATCATTAATAGAGAAAAATAAATTATCAAAATCTAAAAAAATAATTATCACCAAGCCCTACTGTTGGAAAAACTAAATTATAGAATCTATGGAAGAAAAACTTACGAAGATGGTGATTTAATCTGTTTGAGAGATAAAGACAACCTAAAAGACTTCAAAATTTTAAAATGGTAGGAAGGCAAAAGGTTTCACTAATGGTAAAAGTGGATTTGAGAGAAAAGTGGGGAAAAGATTAAAATGACCTTATGTAGGATTTTTTTTTATCATTTAAGCGTTGTAGATGTAGCAAGAAAATTCTCGTAGGTCGCAATATCGTCGCTGCAGTGAAGCGCTGGCGACATAGGTCGCACCAGTTTCCAACGAATAAAAGTCGTGCAAAAATAACACAAACAAAAGGAAATGTATGTATAGATTTTTATCTATAAAGCAGATACTGTTTAATCTCTAAATTACTTTTTTGAATGACCAAACAAGCAAAGAAAATATCATACAATGGCTCTTAGTTATGCCAAATACTCTACAAAAAAATTATTTTAGCATTCAATAGTCTCAGGTCAAATTAAAGCCAATTTAAAGGTAGAGTGATTTCAATGACATAATTAGTAATAGAAAGCGAATAAAATGAACATTAACCCGTAAAATTGAAGAATGAAGATCAATGTTTGAACTCACTTTTCAGATTTGTTGACTTTGTGAAATAAAGAGAAAGCCTCATTTTTCCTTGGAAAAAAATAAAATTTTCAACTATCATTTCTCTCCCTCAAATAAATATTTATTATTAAAACCTTTTAAGTCTCATATCCTAAACGTTACTCAATTTTTTTATCAAAAAAAATCATTGAGACATCGATTTTGATAAAATTTTGCATGTGGCAGCTTTCGCTCATTCATTACAATGGGTGGGAAACTATTTCTTATTTTTCAAAGGTAGTTCCCATGATCCAAAGTTATAGCCCTTACCACATCATCACTCATGATTTTGAACATATATATTTTCAAATCTAACCATGATTATAAAAACTCTCATAAAAAAAGGGTTAACAATGACACCATTTCATCAAAATATCGCACAAAACTTTTAATTTCCCGTAGAAGTAGAAAGAAAATCCATTCATTCTAATTTTTTGTGTGAATGCTCAAGTTTATTGTGTAGTGTAAAAGTGCATGAGCTATAACGAATACTCTGAAATAGCAACTTTAATTTACCAAGGCAATTTAAGATATAACGTCTAATTATTGAGTATTAAAATCCATAAATAAAACCATTAGTGCAATTACTTGGCATGTGGGATTTCATTTAAGTTTATGGGATAAATAATTCCTAACAAGCATTGAATACTAATATTGTACAATGCTAAAAATCTAAAGGTGTGAACAAAGCAAAGATCATATCTAAAGAGTAAAAGTCTTGATAGAGAGAAGTCAAGATGCCTATCCACAAAGAGTAGATCAAACCCTCTAAGACACCTAAAGAAAAATAATCCTATTAATTTTTTAACAAGGACTAATCCTTGCCATGTTTTTCTAGGGATTCTAGTTATCCTCTATCAATAGCTTGTTTCGAAACCCTATATGGATAAATTCTTAAAGAGTTAGATCTAGGAATTGAATTAGAAATTCTGGGAGGATCAAACATTATTTTTTCCCCTTTCATTTGGAAGAAACCTTTTGAGGACCTTCCACCTCCTTTTTCCATTTCCTATCGACCTTTCTACCCTTAAAAAATCACTTATATCTGAAGCGGGTTGAAGCAAAATATAAAAATCCTTAAGGTGTCCTAATTTATGAGAATGTATCCACCTAAAGGGTTGTAGGTCAATGGGGCCCTTGAGTTGATGTTTCCTAATTCTAAAGCAAAACACGTGAAAGTCACCTTCCCGTGGATTTCTTTGGGTGTAGAATGAGTTTAAGATTAAACCATGGGAGATGGAAAAATGGATTGGGATGCTATGAAATCTTGGTTATACATATAACCATAAATTTCAAAATCGAGTCCTCATTTATCTATACTGGACAGCTTGGCACCCAAAAGAATCTTATCCAACCTTTGCGACCTACTCTTTATATTCATCTTGAAAGTGGTCGCAGATAATAGCTTGGTATCAATGAAAGATATTTGGTTCTCAAAGAGTATTCTTGAGTTTTCACTCTCATGTAGCCATATCCTAAGGAACTAAATCTCCATATGAAGAGGATCAATGGAACTTCCTTAAAAATGTGGTGCACTACTCACCACGTGTGGAGCAATAAAATCACTCACACAACTCTCACCACTATAGCCATTTGGTTATCGGCATTGACTAACTTATTTGAAAATTCCATGTCATGCCTTTTGAGGTCTATGGACTCCCCATAAATCCTAACATAGTTCGCATTAAGATCATTTTCCTCTTCTTCATTAGTGGTGCTCAAAGAGGAGCCGGGATTAGTCCTTTATTCACTAGGTGGAATAAGCACATCAAAATCCTCTATATCATCTAACTCGTCAAATTTCTTTCTTGCCATAAATACGACATAATTGTATTCTTGAAAGTCATCTTCAGAGTTCGAGTCATCATCACTAAAAGTGACTTGATATACATTTTTACCACCATCATGACACATATTTGAGGGACATTGCTTCAACATATGCTCTCGACCACCACACGTAAAACACGTGAGGGTCCTTAGAGATTTGTCTTTATTTTCTCCACTTCTATGACCAATATCAACTCTAGGCGGATAGTTTTTTAGTGCACCTCTAGACTGAAATCGTTTTTAACACTTCTTAGAAAACTTAGTGACAAGTGCCATCTCTTCCTCACTAACATCATGGGAACTAAAATTATGAGATGACTTATTAGCCTTAAAAGATAGACCTTTATCATTTTCTTTTGTAGGCACTCATTGGCGATAAGACAAATTCACCTCATAGATTTGGAGAGAGCCGACCAATTTGTCTACATGAATTGGTTTCGAAAGCAAGGATTTAACCTCTTCAATGACATCCACTTTGCCACAGAACCTAGTGAAAGAGATCATAAGATTTTATCAATAATTTTATGCTCTTTTACAGTCTTCCCCAAAACTAAGACAGAGGTAACTTTATCTCGGGTATAGAACTTGTCAAAACTTTCATTCTCCTTCATGGTAGGAAGTTCGAATTGGGTGAAAAGCTGTTGAAGCTTGGAATTCTTCATGGTAGAGGTGCCTTCATAAATCATTTTTAAAACGTCTCACGCCTCCTTAGACATTGTACATGTGGATATATGTCTAAACTCACTCGGGGACACGCAAATAAAAATAGAGTTAAGTCACTTCATGTTCCACCCACACTCCTTTAAATCGTTGTTGTCCCAAATATATATAATCAACTTGAATGTCATTAATAATGTTTTTAGGATAAGTCCATCCCATGAGCACACTATTCCATATACGGTCATCCGTAGAAATTAAAAATATTACCATATGGGATTTTTAATAGGAATAATTACAACCATCAGATGGAGGAGGTTGGAGGGCACACAAAAAGGATATATATCTGGGTTATTAAACCTAAAACATGTAGACCCGCTCTAATTCCAGTTGCGAGTATTCCTTTCGACGGTAGCTACCCAACTAAAAATTAATTCACCTAATTCAAGAAAAAAGGTTTGTTGATTTATTATTATAAAACAGTTTAACAATCAAAAAGTCTATGTGACAAAATATTTCATTAAGTTTTAGAATCTCTCAAGTTTAATGTTCTTATTTAAGACAACGATTTTAAAAGATGCGAAGAGAGTAAAATAAGCACAAGATCAAATGAATGAGGGAAAAAACCTCTAAAGGAAAACCTCAAGACGATAAGAATAAAAAATGCACTATGATAGAGTTTTACAAATATAAGAAATAAACTTAAAATTCACATGACGCTATAACGAGATAGACACTCCTTCCGATCATATACTCCTTAGAGAGAGCAAACAGTTGGAGAATGCTGCACAATCGTGACTGATATACCTTCAAATCTTCTAGATGAAATTTTCTTCTTAAAAGTATAAACAACTTTTACTTCACCTGGATGAATGCTTTGAAATATTGCTGATATGGATGAGCTCCAAAAATAAACACACCACAATTTTTAAAATTTTAAAATTTAAATTAGACTTAGCACTAATTAAATCAATTGTTGTGTTAAACACATTCACCAAATTTATCTTACCCTAAACATGAATCTAGGTTATAGAGGGATAAAATAAAATAATTAAACACTAACGCCCGATGTACAAGGAAAATTCAAATGGGAAAAACCAAGGATGGCCCACCCAACACAAATAACTATGTCGAGAATTAAAGAAGGACATGCAAGAATACTAATATAATCGACTCGACCCCTTCCAGCCTTGATGCATCTTTATTTCCTCGACCTTATGTATAGAGACACGTAGGAATTCACCTACGCATTGCCATACCGTGTGAATGCACATACGCCTCGGTATCCAATGATCCAAGCTTAGCAAATCATCACAAACATGGAGTCCAATGCGTTTAACCCACAATGAGCACAGAGTCCACTGTATGAAATAATACTCAGCAATTTGTTGATGAGTAAATAAACTTGATGCACACAAACGGTAATATCAAAGCATAAAAAGATTGAATCTTGGATTTTAAACTAGTTGGCTGAAAACCAGGGTTTAAATGCTTTTGATTATAGATATAAAAATAATTTTCGCCAATATTCTCAGGTGAAAAAGATGTCAGCACGCCTATTTATAGGAAAATAAATTTTGAGGCGGTAGAATCTCGTTTGAACGAAAACAGTAGGTTTGTTAAAACGAATTATCATATCTCGTTCGACCAAACTAGCATATCTCGTTCAAATAGACTTCAAACAAGCTTCGAATGATAATCCACTAGCAAAAGGAGGAAGGTCGTTTGAACTTTGTTTGAACGTTGTTTGAATGACATTTTCAAACGAACATAACAATCTAGTTCAAACGACTTTCAAAATAAAAAATAGTTTTCTTTTAAAATTCATTTTATTAAAAATTACCTCAAATAAGATTTAAAACGCACCCTTTTAAAGTCCAGGGATCAAACTAAAATGCATCCATACCTTTTGAGTTTTTTGTGGATGTTGAAGACGAAATATGGCACAAAACATGACATTATGCTGTACACATTATCACCTTTCCACTATGGTATTCAATCAAACATACAACATAGGCTTTGAAGTATAAACACTCGGTACCTAACTTATGACTCAAACGATTTTGTCCGAACCGAATTAAGCCATTATATACAAATTGACTCGATTCAAAAATTTGTCCTTTTAAATTTCTCCCTTTGGATATTTTGGGACAAAACCCAAAACTAAAACACTATGGGTCGTCAATCTCATCTAAAGAATCAATCCCAACCCCCAACGGAAAAAGTACAAACTTGCTGACACATACATTGAGTAACTTTGCTCTTGTGTAAACTTTTCTGAATCGTTGCAAACTATCACATTGAAACACGCCTTTAAAATTTAACTTGAATATATAAAAATATAAACCGTAATTGAAGGGGTGTGAACTAGTTTTAAAATAAATATGACCCAATCACACAAAATATGTCCAAGAAGTTCTATTTGGCAAAAATTTATTAACTTCAGTTTAGTCCCATTGTGACAAATAAAGAAATTGTATATGGGCAAACATACAAAATGCGCTAGCAGAGAAATTTTAATAATTCTCAAATCAATATCATCAAATAATTAAGCTCAATTAGGAATCATTGTGAATGCCGATTGATATTCAACTTAACACCCTCAAAATATAAACATTAATTTTTTCACTCATTTTGACGATACTAAAATTTGAAGCATCAATAAACAAATTTGGCATTGGAAATATTTTATGTTCTTTGCCTCCATTTGCTTTTAGGTTCTTGACAATGGGCGCCTTCCACGCAAAGGTGATTTCTCCTTTCATAGCCATTTTCCCATTAAACACTCAATTTTTTTATCAAGTATGATCAAACTCATGCAATGGTTCTTATATGCAAAAATCCCACATAGTAAAAAATATTATGTATATGACATAATTTGCTATGAGAACACCTCACTTAACTCATGCAACATAGCCAGTAAATATAAAAAAGCTCGTGCAAAGTGAGTACGGAGGTATATTCAAAGTGAATCCATCTGAGAGTGCGCACGATCTTAATGAATTAACTTAATTAATTAAATGCCCCAAACACATATCCAATTTCACTAAATTTTAATTTTTGATTAAATTCATTTCAAAATTAACTACGCATGCAATCACACAAATATGAGGAGAAATCCCTTTATAGGGAAAAGCCTATATTAAAAACTTTAGAATGTTTTGTGAGACTGTTGATGTAAAAAATTAGATTGCTTCTAATTATTTAATCACAGATAAATATAAATGAGACAAAGAATTTTAAAGTTGTTCAGCCTTATAAGAATGGCCTACGTCCATTGTTTCTGTTATTGCCAAGTGTTTTGGAGTTCTCGATATGTAATTCTATCAAGAAAATCCGGTCCCCTTGAATGAGGGTGATACAATGTATTTATAGCCCTTAGGCTGTACATGTGAAAGGGTAAGCAATTAATGCCCTTTAAGAGTATACGTCTGTATGATAAGCATTCAATGAATAGTTGAACTGTTGATTATCTGGCAATCAATGTTGTGGACGAGATGCAGCTCGGACCGCCTTAGTTGTTCGTTGTTCAAGAGCTCCTCGGAGTATTAGAGTTCCTCGGAGTACACTTGCTGCTCGGAGTGAGTATGACTTGGTCGGGGAAATAACCTTCCTCGCTGACACGTGCCTTCTTATTATTCGTCTATATCAGCATACTAATTTTGGTATCAACAGAACCCCCAATGTTTCATATTTCAAACTTTGAGGAATATGGAACATTCTTTCTCGGAATATGGCAATATTAAATGACCTTCCTGGTTTTTAGGAGCATTTTCTCCGTGTTCGGACGTCCTTTAAGATTCGCAGAATCTGCCTTTTTGAATTTTTATACGCGCTTCGATCTTCGCGCACTTTTTGTCCTTTTAGCCGTCGGTAGAGTAATAGTTTCTTTTTTGTAATCATTTCTTTCGCCGTTTCCCAAGGCAAAGTATTTAAGCTTCATAGGCAATCCCATCATCTTCTACCTTTTTCAATTTCTGCTTTCGAGTTTTCCATAGTTTTTCTCTCTCTAGTGCGTTCATCCTTTTCTTCGTTCATTGTCAACGGATCTCCCTTTTTCCTGTAAGATCTTCTTCCTTTTTCTTCATTTCTTTTATTCGCCATGGTTTATGTTATCGAATCTCTTGAGAAATTCCGTTCTGATTTTTCTATTCCGTCTTGGGTGACTCTGGAGGATCTTTCTGAGCCTTTAGATTATTTTCGTTTGGCTGAGGGACATTGGTTCCCCAGCCTCTTTATTGCTGAATGCGGATTTACTTTTTCACCAAACCCTTTGTGCTTAGAGTTCTGTCATTATTTCGATGTTGTTCCTGCAAAAATAGCCCCCAACACATGGAGAATAGTTAATGGGGTGTATAGGTTAAATCAAACTCAGGGAACCCGTATAGGAATTCCTGAGATTATGTATTGCTATAGATGGGCTGTTCTAGATAATATTTTTTTATTTAAAAACTAGATTTTTGAATAGGGCTTTAGTAGTCAACCTCCCTGATGCCAATATGGATTATTTTGAACATGGGGTAGTTATCAAAAATTGGCAACATGCCCCTTTGATTGGAGATGAAGTATATCAAGGTCCTAGATGCCCTCCATATGGCAATGGGATAGGTTATTTTCATTTTATTTTATTTATGAAATTATGATTTCATTATGTTTGATAAAATGTATGACTGATATTTCACTATGTATTTGTTTGCAGTTGACAGCAAAAGAAAAACTCCAAAAGAATCAGAAGTAAATATTAAGCATTTGAAACTTATCTGGAGTTTGCATCAGAAAGTTGCAGACGAGCACATCAGGTCTGCTTCATATTTGTTGCAGTACAGGAGTTATACAACCTCTTTCACTACTCGCCCTGTAATCATCACCAGTGAACCAGCGCCAGTTCCTGAAGATTCTTCACCAGACTCTCATATTCCTTTGAGCCAGAAAATGGGTAAAAGAAGAGTTCCTGCTCTCTTTGAGGAGACTACCTCTATTGGAGATGGAAAAAGGAACAAGACTGATGTCCCAAAGGGGACAAAGAAAGTAGATGCCGCCCCTTCTGTTGCTCCTCAGAAGGCTGCCGAGAAGCTCCCAGTGGCTCCGAGCAAGAAAAATGCACCTATGGAAGTGGTCACCATCTCCCCAACTAAAAGCTCTTCTTTGGTTGAAACTGTTGAAATGCCACCGAGGACACTGAAGAAATCCTCCTCGGTCAATTTGGCTGAAACCATTCCCCAGCTACAAGTTAGTGAAGCTGGTGTCCCAACTATTATTCCCCCGAGCTCTGCGATGAGCTCGGCAAAGACTTGGATTATTCCTGAGGTCCAAGGAATTGAGGAGAATATGTTTAGGGATATGCTTACATCCCTGGCTACTCGTCACATTGCTTCAGTAAGTTTTTCTTATTCTGAATTTTCTTTCTTTCTATCAATACATGTATCTCTGTGCTGACTTATCATTATCTCTTTTTTTCAGCTGGTGAGTTGCTTTAACACCATTGTGAAGAAGGATGAAGCAATCAAGGCTTCTAACTCCTCGTCTGTAGTGGAGGATGCTTTGTCGGGGTTAACCAAATCTTTGAAGGATTCTCGTCAAAAATATGACGAGGATAGGGCTGAATGGGAGAAGAAGTTGGCTGCAGTTGAAGCAGAAAAGGTGCAGTTGGAAAATAAAGTGAAAGATTTGGAGGGAGAGAAAAAGAAGTATGCCGAGAAGCTCACAAACTTCGGGGAGCTTGAAAATAAGTTGAAAATGGCAGAAGAAGAATTGTCCCTTCTGCGAGAAGTGAATCGCCAGAAGGAGGAGGTAGAAGATAAGTTGAAGGCCACCGAGGATCTTCTATCCGAGAAGCTCTCCTCGGAGTGAATAAAAAGAAAAATGGCAGTAAAGAAGTCCTTCAACACTGGCTGGGACAAAGGGTGGAACAGGGGGTAGCAGCCATGATGACTCAGGTGCAGTATGGGAGTTTGAAATACTTCCGAGATGGTTGGGTGGCTGCCCTGCAAGAATTGAAGGTTAATGATGACTCAGAGCTGTTTCAACAGCATATCCCTGGTCCTCCCCCAAATATTAAAGATGAAGAGGAGGACGAAGCTGCCTTTAAAGAATCTTCAATGGCAGTGGGTGATCCAATCTTTACTCAGCCTGTCGACGAGGAGCTTTCATCTCTGCCTGCTCCTCCTGAACAAGTTCCAGCTTTAGCCGACCAACTCATTGTTCCAACCAAGCTCCTCGTCCCAGCCTCCCGAGAAAGTCTTGGGAGACAAGGAAAAGGTGCGAAGTTGTTCAGTATTCTCTTTCTATTTTTCTTTTTTTTCAAGTGTAACCAAGATCTTCGTAACTTTGCACTATGATCTAATAAAATTTGAGTTCTTTTCTTCCATATGATTGTCTCTTTTCTATCTGTACTCTGTCTTGATCTTCTTTTTTATAATTACTTTTTCTTCCTCTGCTAGTTTCTGGCCAGGATGGATCTTCTATCTGCTAATGATACCAAGCTGATGCAGCAATGTCATGAATATTATAAGGCTGGTCACACTGACCTGAGTGCATCAGAAGTTGCCAATATCCTTGGTCATGATGCTTCAGAACAGGCAGTCGAAGCTTATCAGTACTTGAAGGGCTTACTTGACCGAGCTGTGGCCAACAATGTGGCTTACTATGAAATGATCGAGGATCTTCAATGTACCTTAGAAAACCTTCAAAATCAGTATAAAGAATCAACCACCTTGTTGCATGAAGGATATGAGAAGAGATATCAACAGCTTTCTGCCGAGAAGGGCTACGAGAAGCTCATCGTTGGATATGATGTTAGGGAGAGAACCCTAAAGGGTGAAGTTGAAGCATGTAGACAAATTGCCGAGCTGCTGGAGCAAGAGAATAACAATTTACAGAAAGAGCTAGCACAGTATAAGTCTGCAGCTTTATCTTCCACTGCCTTGGTACCGGTCACCGATGAAGGATTCTCATTTTTAGAAGTGGAAAATGCTAAGTTGCGAGAAGAGTTAGAGGCTTTGAGAAGAGCTGGGCCTTCTACTGCTATTCGGGGACGAGGAAGAGGTTCTCGTGGATGAGGAAGAGTTGCTCAGAATGTTGACGAGAAATAAAGTACTCAGCCTGCTCGTGGACGACCAAGAGGTCTTCGTCGTACTATTGAAGAAGCTCGTACTCAATCAGCATTGGAAAACCAAGCATTCCAATTGATGGCAAAAAATCAAGCCTTGTCTGAACTGTCCAAGAAAGTTAGAGAACTGGAGAAACAACTTTCTTCAAATAAATCAGTGTTGGAGACTAATGAACTTTTCATCCAGAGTCTTCACGAGAACCTTGAAAGGTTAACATTTCAATTTCACAAACAGCCCAGGGAGTTCTGGATGGATGGATACAATGAAGCACTATTCCATTTGGATGATCGTATCCAAAATGCCAATAATGAGGGCTACAAACAAGGCTGGCTGAATGCCTTGGGCGTGCTGAAGCTCGAACAAGGACACTACCTGTGGGACTATTATGATCCTGGGGTACTTGACTTGCCTGTGCCACCGTATAATTTGGACATGGAATGGATCCCAGCTCGTGCCATTCCTCGGAGCTTAATTGCAAAATACCTTAGTGATTACAATCTTCATTCTCAGATCGAGGTATCTCGTCCCGAGCTTCTACTGGATACACCTTCACTAATGAACGTCAGAATGCTTCGAGATGTTAACTTCATTAATTCTCCCCTTTGACTGGAAGATCCTCCTACTGGCGAGGAGCCTATTTCAAAAGCAGAAGGGAAAAGACCAGTAGAATAGGAAATTCTGATGTAATAATTAGTATACGTTTTCATGTAATTATCAATGTAATTTGTAATTTATTTTGAATTTTATGAAAAACTTTCATTTTTGTTTGCAAATCTGTATTGCTATTGTCTTGTACTTGTCAAACACTTTATATTTGTGCTTGCATAACAATATTGTGTGGTTCATCGACCAACTTAATAATAAAAAATTACAAGTATTAGTAATGTCGCTCGATCACTTAATAATGAAGTAATGAGTATAAAAATGTTGAATTTTTTTCCAACCAACCAAGGTTGTTAAATTGAGCTTGTCGACCAACTATAGTTAGTGGGTTTTTATCCCCGACCAGCTATACTTGGTGCTATTTGGAATATTTTCTCCTCGTCGACCAACTACAGTTAGTGGATTTTTATCCCCGACCAACCATACTTGGTTCAGTTTGGAATATTTTGTTCTACGAGGAACTTTTTGTATTTTCTGTAATAATCTTACCTCCCGACCAACATAAGTTGGTATTTGAGAGCATATCTTGTTTCCTAATCAACCAAGATTGGCATTTTTAGGAGTATTGTTCTCGCCCTTTTACCAACCGGAGTTGGTCTGAGTTCGAACTATCTTGTCCACTTGCCCTTTTACCAAAATTGGTATGAGCCAGTGTCAGCCTCCTAACCAAATGAGTATGGTTTGTTCTTGCCCTTTTACCAACCGGAGTTGATCTGAGTTCGAACTATCATGTCCACTCGCCCTTTTACCAACCGGAGTCGGTCTAAGCTAGTGTACGCCTCCTAACCAAAGGAGTATGGTTTGTTCTCGCTCTTTTACCAACCGGAGTTGATCTGAGTTCGAACTATCATGACCACTCTCCCTTTTACCAACCGGAGTTGGTCTGAGCTAGTGTACGCCTCCTAACCAAAGGAGTATGGTTTGTTCTCGCCCTTTTACCAACCGGAGTTGGTCTGAGCTTGAACTATCGTCTTCTTTTTACTGCCGAGCAGCGTAGTGTTAAACACTAGTATTCCTCGAAAAACTTTCAATAAAAGGAGAAAAGATGGTAAAATATCATCGTTTTATTCTTATTAATGGAACTGCTTTACATTTTACATCACTGATAATACTTGCGTAGGTGTTCAGCATTCCATGCATTCTTAAATTCCTCTCCTTCTAGAGTTGCTATTCGGTAAGTTCCTGGTCGAACAACTTCTGTAACTCAGTAAGGTCCATGCCAGTTTGCTTCCAACTTATTGTGCTTCTGAATGACCTTCTTTAGCACGTAATCTCCTTCTTTTAAGTCGCATTTCTTCACCCTCTTGTTATAGAACAGAGCTGTTCGTTGTTGGTAAGCAGCATTCCTAATGGCTGCCTCTTCTCTAACCTCCTCGAGCATGTCCAAATCTAATCTTCTCATTAAGTCGCTGACTAGGGAATTGAAATTCAGCACTCTGTGTGTTGGAAGACCCAACTCGGCAGGTATTACGGCCTCACTTCCAAATGCCAGCATATATGGTGATTCTCCAGTTGCTGCTCGGGGGGTTGTTCGGTAAGCCCATAATACTGACTGTAGCTCATTAATACAATTAGATTTAGCCTCACTTAGCCTCTTCTTCAAACCATTTAGTAATGTTTTGTTCGTCACTTCAGTCTGTCCATTGCTTTGAGGATGGCCTGGTGCTGAATGAACCTTCAAAATGTTGGACTGATGACAATAAGCGGCAAACTCTTCGTTATCAAATTGTGTTCCATGGTCTGTGATGAAGGAATGAGGGAGACCATATCGGCAGATGATGTTCTTCCAAACGAATTGGTACACCTTCTCGTATGTCATATCAATAAGTAGCTCAGCTTCTACCCACTTAGTAAAATAATCCACTGCGACGACGAGGTACTTGAATCTTCCTCGGGTCGTTGGCAGTGGTCCAACCAAATCAATTCCCCACATGGAAAATGGCCAAGGGGAAGTTATGGGTGTCAATAATGATTGTGGAGTTCGTCGGATGGAGGAAAAACGTTGGCATTTATCACATATCTTAGCATAGGATATACAATCAGCCCTCATTATTGGCCAGTAGTATCCCTGCGTCATCACCCTTTGCAAAAGTGTCCGACCTGCTACATGGGCTCCACAGGACCCTTCATGGATCTCTTCAATCAATTCTTTCACCTCGGAGGGATGTACACATCTCTGCAAACTTGCCATAATTCCTCGTCTATACAAAACACCATTAGTTAGTACATACCGAGCAGCTTTAAACTTCAATTTTTTGGCAGCGAGCTTATCCTCCGGTAATTCTCCCTCCTCAATATATGCCCTGATGGGATCCATCCAAGATGATCCTAAATCAAGGTTAATAATATTCATCGTCAAGTCTTCATCTATGCTCCGACTATCTAATACTTCAATTGGTATCGTTCTTCGCAGCTCGGTACGAGTAGCTAATGCTAGTCGGGCCAGTGCGTCTGCTCGTGCATTCTCTATTCTTGGTATTCTGATCAACTGAATGGCATCAAATTCTACCAACAACTCCATCACCTTTGCATGATACTTGACCATTAATTCTCCTTTAACTGCATATGTCCCCATCACCTGATTCACAATTAATTGAGAATCACTGAATACCATCATTTGTTGCGCTTCCATAATCTTTGCTAAATTAAGACCTGCTATAATGGCCTTATACTCCGCCTCATTATTGGAAGCTTTGAATTGGAATTGCAGGGCGTATTCCATGTCAATCTCGTGTGGGGTGTTTAAAATAATCCCTGCTCCAGAACCTGTTGTGCAAGATGACCCCATCTACATATAATCTCCATGTAGGTAACTCGTCTTCAAATTTCTTATCGGACAGAGTTCCTCGGTGAAATATTTGCTGTTTCCTTTCATCCTCCCCTGGTATTTCTCGCTCTTCGTCGACCATCTCTTCTCGCCCTTTTACCAACCGGAGTTGGTCTGAGTTCGAATTTGATGATCCTTCTACATCCACAAGCCCTTTTACCAACCGGAGTTGGTCTGAGCTTGTGTTTGTTGATCCTGTAACATCCACAGGTTGATCAGCGAGCAACTTTCGTTTCTCGGGGGTATTAGGATAAGTAAACTCTGCTATAAAATCTGCTACAGCTTGCCCTTTTAATGATGATCTGGGTTCATACACAATATCATATTCACCGAGCTCTATTGCCCAGTACATCAGTCTCCCTGATTTTTTTGGCTTATGAAGGGCTTGTCTCAATGGCATGTCAGTATACACGACGATGGTATGGGCCTGGAAATATGACCTCATTCTTCTACTTGCCTCAATTAATGCCAATGCCAATTTTTCCATCTTTGGGTACCTGATCTCTGCACCTCGGAAAGCCTTACTTGTGTAATAAATTAGCTTCTAGACTCCATTCTCCATTTTGATCAATGCCGAGCTGATTGCATTCTCTGATACTGCCAGGTACAAGTACAACTTTTCTCCCATTACTGGCCTGGACAACAGTGGAGGTGCTCCCAAATACTTCTTCAAATCTTGAAAGGCTTTTTCACATTCATCATTCCACTCGAAAGTTTTTCGAAGTGTTTTGAAGAATGGGAGGCATCTATCACTTGCTCGGGATACAAATATGTTGAGCGTTGCAACTCGTCCTGTAAGACTCTTCACTTCTTTCTTCGTCGTTGAAGATCGCAACCCTAAAAGAGCTTTGATCTTTTCTGGATTCGCCTCAATGCCTCGCTGGTTAACAATGTACCCGAGGAACATTCCTTCTCGTACTCCAAAGGTGCACTTTGTCGGGTTGAGCTTCATTTGGTATTTATCCAGTTGATCAAAGGTCTGACCTAAGTCAACTAGATGATCAGCAGCTTTCTTGCTCTTTGTCAGCATATAATCGACATAGACTTCCATATTGCAACTGATTTGTTCGGCAAAAACCTTGTTCATCAGCCACTGGTATGTCGCTCCTGCATTTTTCAAACCAAAAGGCATAACATTATAACAATAAGTTCCCCTAGGGGTAATAAAAGAAGTACTTTCCCTGTCTTCAGGTTTCATTTTGATCTGATTGTAGCCAGAGTAAGCATCCATGAAGCTGAGCAGCTCATGTCCCGAGGTAGCATCCACTAGTTGATCAATTCTGGGTAATGGAAAGTGATCCTTTGGGCATTCCTTGTTGAGATCGGTGAAATCAACACACATTCTCAATTTATTGTTTTTCTTCTTTACCATCACCACATTTGTTAACCAGTCTGGATATTTCACATCTTCAATGAATTGGGCTTTCTGGAGCTTCTCGACCTCCTCTTGTATAGCTTGATTCTTCTCGTGAATAAATACTCTTCTTCTCTGCTTTACAGGCTTGATCTCCTTATTCACATTGAGCTCATGACATAAGAAGTTTGGATCTATTCCTGGCATATCTTCATGGCTCCATGCGAAAGTTTTCTTTCTGTTTCTCAAGAAAGTTATCAACTCCTGTTTTATTGAAGCATCCAACGTCGAACCTATCTGGGTTATTCGTTCAGGGTGCTCGTCGTCCAGAATAACATTTTTTGTAGATTCCACCACCTGTCCTTTAACAAGTTGGGATTCATCTCTGGGATCCAATATTTCAATTTTTGTACCTTCATCCACCTGATAGGTAGTAGTCTTTTTCCTTGACTCTTCAATCTCCTCTTGCTCAGCAGATGAATAATAGCATTCCCGAGCTACTTTTTGATCACCTTTCACAACTCCTACTCCGAAATTTATTGGGAATTTTAAGCACTGATGTACTGTAGATGGAACTGCTTCGAACTTCTTCAAACCAACTCTTCCCATGATGATGTTGTAAGCTGATTGCACATTCTTATCCATCACAAAGAAGCGTATTCTTTCTATTCGACAAGCAGGCCAAGTTCCAATGAATATATCCAACTTGATCGTCCCAAGTGGAAAAACCTTCTCGCCAGCAAAACCTAGGAGAGGTCTGTGATAAGGCTCCAATTGAGATAATTTTAAATTTAAACTGTCGAAGCATGAGTAGAACATGATGTCTGCCGAACTACCATTATCTACCAGAACCCTTAAAATCATTACTTCTTTCATCCTCATTTTGATCACCAAAGGGTCGTCGTGAGGGTAAAGAACACCTGCAAGGTCGTTTTTTGAAAAACCAATGACTAGCTTATCTTTGTTTATCTTCCTCGGGCGGTCCTCCTCAGCCAAATTTATCCGTTGAATGTATGAGCAAGACTGAGCCTCACCAAGGTAAGCTTTTCTTTCTGCAGTAAGATCTCCTCATCCTGCATCTCCACCTGTAATAACATTACAATCAAACGTTCCAAAATGTATTGAAAATACCTCGCGTTCTGGTTGCCTTGGCCTTTTGGGAAGATCGGGGTCATCCTCTGTATCATCTTCATGATCTCTTTTCCTGTTTTCTTCTGCCCGACGAGGAGATCTAGACCTCTCTCTTGCTCGGTTTTCATTTCCTCTTTCATTTCGACGATCAACATACTTTGACAACTTTCCTCGTCTAATGAGCGTTTCAATTTCATTCTGGAGGGCTATGTAATTTTTAGTCATATGACCATGATCCTTATGAAACCCGCAATATTAATCTCTATTTCTTTTGTCAGGGTCCGACCTTAGTTTCTTTGGCCACCTAACTTCCTCGTTATTCTTGATTTCTTCCAAGACATGATTAATACCCATTTTCAAAGGAGTATAATTATCGAATTTCTTCAGGACTTCCCATGACGACTTATTATTTTTAGAATGCTTGTCACCGCCATTGCCCTTATGCTCTTTCTTCTTAGATTTGTCGACTTCCATCTTGGTTTCTTTATCTATATTCTTCTTCGCAGCCATAGCCTCCTCGGCATTCATGATTTTGGCCGCTTTTGCCATCAACTCTGACATAGTTGTAGGTGGATCTTTGGCCAAAGTGTAATACAACTTGTTAGGCAACAACCCACTCATCAAGGCGGTTATTGCTGTCTTTTCTTCATAATTTATGACTTTCAGCTTCTCGTTATTGAAACGAGTTATGTAATCTCTAGTACTCTCACCAGATTTTTATCTAACACTTAACAAGTGTGCTACTCGTTTTACTGGCTTCGCTCCAAAATAGAAATTACCAATGAACAACTCGGCCAACTGAAAGAAAGTTGAAATCTTACCCCGAGGAAGATTATTGTACCATATCTGGGCAGATCCAGTAAGAGTTCCTGAGAATGCTCTGCATCTCATCTCGTCGGGGACAGCATAGATGTCGGCAGCAGCTTGATATTGCTCTATGTGAAGAACAGGATCTGTCTTTCCATCATACTTGGGGGTCACCACAGGTGCTTTAAATTTTAACGGGGTAGGAAAATCCACAATGGCTTGGACAAAAGGTGTCCCTTGAACAAAAGTTCGTTGTAGGGGATTCTTCGCCTTAGCCATTTCTCCCAATCTATCCTCCAACCGTTGAATGGAACCTTTACACGCATCATTTCCTTCCTCGGGCTTATTAGTTCGAGCAATTGATTGTTCTGACGTGGCCTCCTGAGATCTATCTTGACGAGCAACTGGTCGTGATTGTGCTAATCCTTCTCTTAGATCTGATGGTTGTCGAAAGCTCCTCGGCATGGTCTTAGGTGGACTCTTATTCCTCCTAGGGCCTAAACGGCTGAAAGGAGATACCCTGCTCAATCTTTCCAAGGCACTAGGTCTCTCTGGAGAGAGAGTGATACGTTGCTCAGTATCTGTAGCCAGTATTGACGAAGTTCGCCCAGGTTGATAAGAGAAATCGTCAGATCCCTCATTGCGATATGACTCAGTACGCCTGGATCGTGAAGAAAGTAAATAATTTTGCCTCTGACCACTTCGCTGTCCCGAACGTGCAGGTGTACCGCCGTGAAGGGTTTGTATGAGTTGCCGCATTGTTTCTTGCATGGCGGTTTGTCCTTGAGCCAGATTCGTCATAATTCCAGCCAGATCTGGAGCAGTTGATGGTGCAGAGGGATTTGGAGGATTTCAAGCATTTCCAGCATTTCGATTGCTGGATTCCGGATTATCTGCCATTGATGATGAATGATTTTTAGTGAAAAACAACAGTCATTTCCCACAGACGGCGCCAATCTGTTGATGTAAAAAATTAGATTGCTTCTAATTATTTAATCACAGATAAATGTAAATGAGACAAAGAATTTTAAAGTGGTTCAGCCTTATAAGAATGGCCTACGTCCACTGTTTCTGTTATTGCCAAGTGTTTTGGAGTTCTCGATATGTAATTCTATCAAGAAAATCCAGTCCCCTTGAATGAGGGTGATACAATGTATTTATAGCCCTTAGGCTGTACATGTGAAAGGGTAAGCAATTAATGCCCTTTAAGAGTATACGTCTGTATGATAAGCATTCAATGAATAGTTGAACTGTTGATTATCTGGCAATCAATGATGTGGCCGAGATGAAGCTCGGACCGCATTAGTTGCTCGTTGTTCAAGAGTTCCTCGGAGTATTAGAGTTCCTCGGAGTACACTTGCTGCTCGGAGTGAGTATGACTTGGTCGGGGAAACAACCTTCCTCGCTGACACGTGCCTTCTTATTATTCGTCTATATCAGCATACTAATTTTGGTATCAACAGAGACACTCAACTTAAAAATTGCTTAGAGTAACTAAGTATGATGCACAGTGTTAAAAAACTTCTAAAGAAAATGGCTCAGTCCATAGTCGTCCACGGGCTGCGATCCACCCTCGGTATCCACTGATCAGCCTTTTTTTCTTCTTCATCAGTGAATCATCGGTTCATAAGATCAGTCGTAGAGAATGAACTCCATAGGATGTATGTATGGTATAAAGCTAAAGGGTTTCAAAAGGATTCGCAATTCATATAAGGGGTGTAAATTTATGAATCAAAAGATGTTTAGAAACACAAAAGATGGAAACTTTTGAAGCAGATATGCGCGTTTTATTTTTTCATAAGTCTCAAGAAAAATAATTTCGAAATAGGTATTTATAGATCTGCCACAAAATTTGAGGCGGAGGGTCGTTCGAACGAAAATCAATGTCGTTTGAATGACAATGTCATTTCATTTAAACCAGAAAGCCATGACGTTTGAACAATAAAGGAAGTTCATTCGATGTCTACATCTAACGAGCTTTCTAATGAAAGTTCACTGTAAAACAGTACCCTCTCGTTTGATGTTCGTTCAAAGTAAACATCTAACATGCTTCTAATAATGGCTATTGCATTCGAACGAGATTCCATCTCATTTGAATGAGGAAAAAAATTTATTTTGGATTCCCTAAAAAATCCAGCCTCATTTTTTATAAAAACACATTCCAAATATATATACTAATAAGTATGATCTCCTAAAGGTTTCGTATCTTCATGAGATGTAAAGGAGTTTTGAACCTGGAGATGTTGGAGTTCGGTTCGACGTGTCGGTACATGTCAGTTCGTAATGAGATATGCCAAATATGACAAAATGCAAATAAAGGTCTATGTTATGAGAAACTTCATAATATTTGCTCTTAAAAATCTCCTCATTTGGCTATTCCGGTACAAAACTATACAAACTTAAATCGAAACCCAAATTACATTAAAACCCCTCTATGACGAAACATCTTAATTCCCTCCCAAGCTATAGAAATGAAATGGCATAAGAGTAATTTTATCTTCAAACTCATCTTATTCTTTCCTTGGGAAACTTTGTCTTCATCTGGTGTAATATGTTCTTCCTATTAGATACCTACACAAATGAAGCAATGAAATACCTTGATGCATAGAGTTTGAAATAGAAAATACAAACTCATAGAAAATTTTAAAAAAAAAACTCGTAATGCATGTAATGAATTATCCCCCATAAATCAAACTCCTCAAATCTCCCCTGTAATTTGTTCTCCCCCTTTTTGTCCAAAATCGACAACGGAGTAGAATCTAAACATGAAGTATAAAGCATCACATATGATATCATCATAAAGAGATAGAAATAACACACATGGATGATAATCTCAAAGGCATCACCAACTATTTTTGAAAATTTTCAAATTTTTCTCAAGTATAAGATTTTACAATCACAACACACCATGAATTTACATAAAAATACCTGAATCATTGAAGTGTAATGGAGGGGTGTGAACATATTCCATTGGTTAATCAACATTAAAAATCATAACAAATGTGCACGAAGGAGTGAGATACCACTAACAAAAGATCTAAAATTCTACCTTAGGTGTACATATTGTGAACTCGTGTGAATTGACTTAACCTAATCAATTGATCAAGAACAAAAATGATTCTCACACCAATGACGTCGAAATTATTTATTGTTTTTCAAAATTCCTAGAGTATGTGCAAACCCATTGATCTTCAACTAAACTCCTTCAAAATCTCACATGACCTAAGTATACTCTCAATTTTTTTTAAGGAATTAATGATTATATTTAGCGAAGCATCAATGATTAAAAAATTAGCCTGGCACTTTTATTTTTATATGCCTCTAGTATTTTTTAGGTTCCTTTATGCAAAGGTGCCTTTTAACGCAAAGAATTTTTTATCTTTTGTAGCCCCTTTCCATTGCTTAACATTTAGCTAATTTTTTAAAAAATTATATAAATCCGGGCAATGGTTCTTATATACACAACTTTTTATCTCATTTTTATATTTGGTTCGTTTTAAAGCAAAAACAAAAATTGAGATGAGAATACTATGTTCGACAAGTGACAGGTAAGAGCAATGTTCAGACAAGTTCGTACACATGTGTATTAAAGATGACTAGAAGTCAAATGTTTAGTAAGTAATCATCAAATCACAACATAATGACTCCACACAGTATTGAGCACATAAATAAAACGATGTCATGTTTCAAATAACTACGAAAAAGTCACGTGGATACGGAATGAATGGGTGATCCAAACATCTTAAATGTTCATCCATATATGGTGATAAAAAAAAATTCAAAACGCTTTTTGTCTTTTTCAAAATTTTATCAAAATAAATTCTTTTTTCCTTTTTTAACTTTTTCTTAGAAAATATTTTTGTATTTTTTTCAGAAAAATAATAATCTTTTTAGATTTTTCTAAAACTATCAAGATTATATATATATATATATATATAACACAATAATAATATAATATAGCAATAGGGATGTAAGCAGTGGCGGAGCCAAGAATTGAGTCTGGGTAGGGCACAAACCATTGACGGGATTTAGGATTATTTTGAAATTTTTACAAATATTTCATTTATAATTTTTATTTTTAGACAAGTATAACTCAAAATTTTAGGGTTATTTTTGTGTTTTTACAAATATTTAATTGATAATTTGTATTTTAGACAATTATAATTTGTATTTTGAGATTAGAAAAAATACCTGAGGAAAAATTAAATCCACTAATCCATAATAAGGCACTAACAAATTAGCAATCAAACACACAACACTTAATTAATCTTCAAATGAATAAACACCTAACAAATATAAAATCAAACCCTAAAAGAAAAGAAAAAAAACAACACGCCAAAATGGGGTTAATTTTAAGTGGTGGATTTGCGAAGCCAAATTAAAACAATCACTTGTTAAAGTTAAATTACTTTCAAAATGAATAGTGAGAGGAGAAAACCAAAATGGGGAGAGAAAATTGTGTGGGAGTTATAAGAGAAATGGGGAGCAAGCCAAAGTTTGAGAAATGGGGAGAGAAATGTGTTTTGAGCGGTTGAATTTAGGTTTAAATTGGTTTGAGTTGTTTTGAATTTCTATATTTAACCTTTAAAAATTTCTAGTTTTTCAAAATTACCCATAACTTAATTATTTTTTTTAATTTCCTCGTTGGGGAACTTGCCTCCCCCCCCCCCCCCCCTCCCCCCAAGCCATAGTATAGCTCCATCACTGGATGTAAGATATGAATATGGTAAGCATCCTATTCTACAAACAAGTCTCAACCCTAATTATTAGGCCCGGAGGATTTCTCCAAATGAGATGGCATCCTATGAAATTTCTCGACCAAACATTTTTAAGTTTTGACTAAATACTCTACTTACTCTCAAAATCTCTAAAGTGATGTGCGGGAGTGCGTGTAAGAACCTGTGTAGGAGCTCGTGTGGTAGCATACCGAGGAACACGCATATGAGAAACTCTCCCTAGCTAAAAACAAAATTCTTTAAGGTGACCTCTTTGTTTATAATGGGAACAAACATATATGGGCTTGGGTCCACCTTTCTCAAAACGTTTAGGATGAGCTCTCCTACATGGATTAGGTCGCATAGGTGGGTTAGGTTGAGGGCCAAAAGGATTCAACACAAACTCAAAAACTGGCTCGGGTGCGGCATGGAAGGTGGATGCACCGTCATAATCTATTCCTTGCCTCTCAACATTACCTAATGCGAGATCGAGGAACATCTTTACAACCCTCTTAAATGTGTCATCTAAAGTGACCTTAACCTCTTGGGCATGTTCGAGATCAATCTTAAGTTATAATACACGAGTTTTAAGTTTCTCACGAGTCTGCAATAAATATTTAAGATCTCCCGTAAGACTAGCCACGGTGTTGGTCAAATCGATCTTTCCCCTACCTAAAACAATCAACTGCTCACACAACGAAATTTTCACCTTCTCAAGTTGACTCACCGACGCTTCATGCTCTCTCAAAACTCCTACCTTTTTCTCCAAATCTAACACCCTAAGAGGCAGTCTTTATTAAGATTTTTATTTTTCAAAGTCTTGGTGTAAAGATAACTAAATGACTTTTGGAGATCCCCTTCTCCCTCACTCAAATTTCTATCCTCGCTGTCACTATCTCCATAATGAATCGAAACATCATTGAGGCTTTCACATTTAGATGTGTCCTCATTACCGTGGGACAAACTAGAAGTGCTAACGTGACTAGCCATGAACGTAATGCACTGTTCATGTGGTGATTCTCCCCCTGAATCAACCAACTAGATGTCACTATCGCTAAGAGTGAACTTATTAGCAAAGTTTTTGCCCTTTCTCTTAAGCCTAGTAGGACACTCATGTGCCTTGTTCCCTTTACCCTCGCATTCACAACATCTAATATTTTCTTTCACACAGACCTTCTCGCCCTCATTATTATTTTTATTTTTCTCAAAAATATTTTCTTTGGAAGAATTTTCTTTTGAAAATTTGAGATTTTTTTTTTTATTTTTTTGCAAAAAGTGCCAAGTCATTCAGTTTAAAATCAAATTCAGATTTGGACTCACAAACTTTTTCTCTCTTATTTTTCTGTAGCCTGAGTTTTTAAAGAAATTCCTATTTCCTTAGGTTTAACAGTTTTAGGAAACATATATATCTCATAATTTTAAAGATCTCCTACAAGTTCTTCTAACCTAAGAGTATCTAGCTTCCCTAAAGAAATAAGTACGGTGACTGTTGTTTGTAAAAATTACACTCCCACGTGGACCAATGATGAATGTACACCTGGCCTCCTACGTGGCCGACGAACCACCTTGATCGGCTTCAGAGACACTTGGTCGATTGGAATGCTGACCAACTCCAGAAGACCAACCAATAGAAATACCATTAGTTACTCGGATGGGATGCCAACCAGCACTGAATTCCATGAGTTTCATCTACTGTTGACAGATGTAAATGCCTGTAAATACAAAGGCACTCCGTCTCTAGGGTTTGACACCCATATAAATACGAATTACTCCCTTAGCTCAAGGGACAACTCAAATCACTCATATGCACATCATACTGAGCTATTATAAACCCTAAATAAATAAAACTAATAGTGGACGTAGGCTATTTTATAGGTGAACCGCTATAAAAATATCTTCTCCAGTGTGTATGGTTTAAGTTACTTACTATATTATTATTTGTGATTATAAATTTGAAGTTAGTCCATTTTTAGACATCAACAGATGGGCGCCGTATGTGGAAACATTTGTCTGTCATTGTTCTCTACCAATTACTTTTCTTCTTTGCCTTTAAAGAAGTGAGTGACCTAGAAAAAAGCATTAGGAATGAATATGGTGCTATCATCCCAACTTCTCTTCCTAATGCAGCAGGAGTATAAGGAATTCTACTCAACCTTGCTATAGGGAAAGAACCATGTAAGAGTTTGTTAAGCAATTGGCCCATACTATGCAAGATAAGTCTTCCAGTTCTAGAAAGGATATGCCACCTCCACGATCTAGAAAGGAAATGAGTTATCAATCTCGTTCTTCTCATGATATGTCATACCGCCCTAGGGTAAATTCTTCATTCTGATCAACGGATTACTATGATGGTTGATCTTTTTCCAAAGAAAGACTAAATGTCTTGGAGAGGCTAAGCAGGGAATCTGCCTTTGATCTTCTAGGCCCCCGAGTAACTAGAAGACATCATAGGGAGTAGGAGCGTCATCGTGAATATAGGGAAGGGTCCAAAAGATCTAGGGCTAGTATGAGGGGAACTATGCGTGTCGAGCAGACCTCTCAGGAGGAGAGTTCAGCACATAGACACAATAAAATCGCTAAATTTACCTCGGCCAAATCTAAGCTAGAATAACATCCCTAAAAAGGATCCATGCAGCAGTTGGAAGATCGGCTAGGTAAAATGGCTAAAACCAAGAATTCATTGCAAAGGAGTTTTGCTAAAGGCTCACATTTTATTCTGGCTATCATTAACTACCCTACTCCATCCAAGTTCAAGCCTCCAGTGGTCATTCCCAAGTATGATGGTAAAACTGATCCAACCCGAAACATCGAGCAATATCAAGTTGCTGCTGACATCTACTCAGCCCCCAACGAGATGAGGTGTAGATCTTTCTCTAGTTCCATCACTGGACCAGCCCAAATCTGGTATAATAATCTGCCAATAAGTAAAATCACCAGTTTTCATCTGTTAGTTGAGTTAATCATAGATAGGTTTTGTTTTGGGGCCAAGATGACCAGTAGTGTCACTTATCTCTTGACTGTGCAACAAAAGTTGAGAGAAAGCACTATAGAATATATTACACACTTTAACAATAAATAACTAGAGGCAGTGGACTATGAAGAAAAATAGCCATTGTAACACTTTAAGTGGGTTTCTCTCTAAAGATCTCTACTAGGATTTAACGAAGAATTCACCTAAAATTGTGACTAAATTAATGGCTAGTGCTAGAAAAATAACGAATGCCAAGGAAGCTATGGCAGCCAATGAAGCTCCTGAGACCAAGGGTGAAGGTCAGAAAAATAATTCTAATTCTTTCAAGAAGGACTGTATAGATAAAAAAAACTCGATCGGATCAAGAAGTATGATGAATATACCCCGCTCAATAAGGGTGTTCACCATATCCTATAGGAGATCAAGGGGAACTGAAAATTGAATTAGCCTAAAAAATTAAAGACGCCCCTAGAGGGACAAGTCCAAGTACTGTAATTTCCATTGGGAGCATGGGCACATCACCAACAGTTGTATCGCACTAAAGAACGAGATTGAAATCTTATTCGGTAGGGAAAGTTGAGAACGTTTGTTGATCAGAATGGAAACTGAAATGATCAAAAGAGGTCTAAATCTCCATCTCGAGCCAGGGATGATAATACAAGAGCAAGAAATGATGAAGATCCAAATTTTATAAAGAAGTCTGATGAGCGAGAGGTAGAGGTCGACATGATATCCTTTGGATGCCACTTCATAGAAGGATGGGATGTTGGAGGAGGAGACACAATAGTAGAAAGGAAATCTTCTTTGAATGAATTCAAGGCCTGCTCAATTGTCAGACAGATTGATATGGTTGAATCCAGTGATACTCGACCAAGAAAAGTCAATAGAGATAGGTTAATGATTGGATTCTCCAAAAATGATCAGAGCGGGGTCATCTATCCTCACGACGATCTTTTAGTTATCACATGGAGAATTCATCATGGCAGAATTACAAGGATATTGGTCGATAATGAGAGTTCAGCAGATGTAATGTTTTATAACTTCTTCCAAAGCTTAGGGCTAAAGGACAGTAAGCTAGAACCACACCATAGACCTCTTATTGGATTTAAAGGAGAGAAAGTATACCCATTGGGAACCATCAAGTTAGAAGTCTTGGTCGGAACCTGGTTGACGAACAGGAGAGAAAGAATTTGTTTCTTTGTTTTAGATAAAAATATCCTATCAGCTTATAATATCATCCTAAGAAGAGTGGGAATAAAGAAGTTAGAGTTTGTGCCATCTACAATACACCAATGCTTGAAATTTTCAACAAATTATGGACTCAGCATAGTAAATGGCAATCAGAAAGAAGCCAGAGAATGCTATTACACTTCAGCTGACCAACAGGAAATCTAAATGAAGAGCACAGCCACTGTCCATATTGACACTCTAGATCCTCAGGAAGAATAGAAGCTGGTAAAGGGGCAAGTTACGAAAGAAACAAAAATTGTTGTGCTGGACGACGAGAAGCCAGAGAGAACCACCAGATCGGTTCTAGGTTATCTCCTTCTCTCAAACAGGAATTAATTGCATTCCTTAGAGAAAGAAAAAATGTGTCCGCTTGAATCCATGAAAATATGTCGAGAATTGATTCGAATTTCATATGCTATGACCTTAATATTTATCCAGCCTCTAAGCCGATCAAGAAAAAGCGTAGAGTCTTCAGCCCTGAGAAGAATACGACGATCCAGGAGGAAATGGATAAATTATAGTGAGCACAGTTCATTAAAGACATCAAGTACCCTAGTTGGTTGGCTAATGTGGTAATGGTCAAGAAAAAAAATAACAAATGGTGCATGTGTGTAGATTTCATAGATCTTAATAAGGCATGTCAAAAAGATCATTTTCCTTTACCAAGGATTGATCAATTAGTCGATGCTACACCAGGCCATGAATTACTCGGCTTTATAGGTGCTTATTCTGGTTATAACCAGATTAAGATAAAACCTGAAGACAAGGAAAACACTTCCTTTATTACCAGTCGAGGAACTTACTGTTACAATATCAAGCCCTTTGGGTCGAAGAATGTTGGAGCTACCTGTCAGAGACTAGTGAACAATTTTTTAATGACCAGATCGTCAAAAACATGGAGGTATATGTAGATGATATGCCCACCAAAAGAAAATATGTTGTCGACCACATTGCGGACTTGGCTCAAACCTTTGATCAACTGGAAAATCGTCAGATGAAGATCAACCCAACCAAATGTATCTTCGAGGTACAGGAAGGGATGTTCCTAGGGTACATTATCAATAAAAAGAGAATAGATGCAAACCTAGCCAAAATTAAAGCCTTGCTTGAAATGCAGTCCTCGACCAATAAGAAAGAAGTCCAAAAACTGACAAGAAGAGTAGGTACATTAAACCGTTTTGTCTCCCGAATAACTGATAAATGTCTTCCATTCTTTAAGGTGCTTAGAAAGAGCTTTGAGTGGAATGAAAAATGTAAAAAATCCTTCCTGGATTTGAAAAATTACTTGGGCTCTACCCCACTCCTTTTCCGACCAGTTTTGGGAGAAAAATTATATTTCTACTTGGCTATTATAGAGTCGGCTGTCAGTTCGGCTCTGATCCGACGGGATGGAGTAGTTCAAAGGCCAGTATATTATACCTGTAAGGAATTTCAAGGAGCAAAAATCAAATATCTACTCTTAGAGAAGTTATCCCTAGCTCTTATTGAAGCCTCTAGGAGGATGAAACCACACTCCCAAGCCCACGCCATTGTTAACTACACGGATTTGCCTTTGCAACAAGCATTGAATAAAACAGAATAATCTGGAAGGTTAACGTTTTGGGTAGTTAAATTGGGACAATATGAAATTGTGTATGAACCCAGAGTTGAAATAAAATTCCAAGCAGTGGCAGACTTCTTTACCGAATGCACATATGCAGAGGAATAACATAATCCACGTTTGCCTGCCGAGAAGACTTCTAGGAAAAAGATCTTAGCTCAAAAGCAAACAAAAATTGTAGTCAATCAAACTAATTCATTGATTGCTTAAGAAAGACTCTAACAAATCAATAAAATGTTCAAATATGGAGTGCTGGCAGAAGAAGAGTTCTCTGATGATATTCTAATCTGATAGTTATTTGTAGATGGATCCTTGTATAATACTGGAGCAGAGCAGGCCTCATCATCAATACTCCGAATAATTTGGATATGGAATATGCTATGAGATTCCAATTCAGGGCTTTCAATAATTAGGCCAAATATGAAGCATTGATCACAGGATTGAAATTAGCTTCTTTATTGGGAGTCGATCAGGTGTTGTTACATAGTGATTCACAGCTAATTGTCAATCAAATGGAATAAATTTATTGAGTCAAAAGGAAAATTATGATGAGATATCATAAAAAAGCAATGGATATTATTTCTTTATTTACTTCAGTTAAGAATGTAAGGATTCTAAGATTATAAAATGCCCGAGAAGACGCTCTTACTCGGCTTTCTTCAGCAACTCCAACAAAACTTAGGCAAATAATCCCAAAGGATATTCTTGCCCATAGAAGCATCGATGGGATGGAAGTCAACGTCATCTCTATAGAGTTAGGTCCTTTATGGATGGACCCAACTAAAGAGAATATTAAAAGAGGAATACCACCGTCCGACCAGAAGGATGCTAGGAAGATGAGGTACAAAGCATCCAGTTATGTGTTGGAAAAATTTATCTTATACAAGTGATGATACACTATTTCCCTACTCTATTGTATCCATCCAAACGAAGTGAGTGATTTGATCAAAGAGGTGCATGAAGTCTCATGTGGGGCTTATACAACCGAGAGTTCTCTAAGACAACGAATAGTTATGCAAGTTTACTGTTGGCCGACGATGAAAGCAAATTATGTTTCTTTCACCAATAAGTGTGAAAAATGCCAGAAGTTTGCTACCATCCACAAAAGACCAGGAACAAGTCTAACACCAATCACTTTTCCATGGCCTTTTTCTATATTGGGAATTGACTTGGTAGGACCATTGTTGACCACTAAAGGAAGATTCAAGTACCTGGTTGTAGCTGTTGACTATTTCACCAAATGCTTGGAGGCTGAGCCCTTAGTTGATAAGCATAATCAGAGATTTTTCAAGTCCATACGTAAGCAGATCATTTGTAGGTATGGCATGCCATGTGCCTTCATGACCGACCATGGAACTCAATTTGATAATTAATAATTTGATAAATATTGTATTAGGTCTGGTATTCATAAACTTCACTCGGTACCTGAGCCCCCACAATGCAATGGCTAGACATAAATCACCAACAAAACCCTGCTAGATAGGTTGAATAAAAGGTTGGATGAGGACAAAGGCAACTGTATTAATAAACTCCACAACGTCCTTTAGTCATATAGGACTACTCCCAAAATAGCAACTGGGGAAACCCCGTACATGCTAAATGTTGGCACTGACGTAGTTGTATCAATGGAAATAGGCTTGCCGACTCGTAGGGTATTAAACTTTGATTCTCCCAAGAGTGAACTCATGAGGCAACTAGATTTGGACATGATAAAAAAAGTCCGAGAAGATGTTGTTATTTGGATGGTTGCCTACCAACAAAGGACTACAAGGTTTTACAATGAAGGTTCAAGCCGGCCAACCTGAAGGAGGGAGATCTGGTGCTCAAGATAATAATCCAGAAAAAATAAGCTGGAGCCTAATCGGTATGGTCCATACCGTATCTCGGCGGTTATCTAATCAGGAACTTATAGCTTGGAAACTCTCGAAGGAGAAGAATTTAAGAATCCTTAGAACACAGACCATTTGCGCAAGTATTATCAGTAATTCAATTTTAAAAATTTTGTCCTTAATGTAATTGGTTATTCAAGTTAATGAAATTTTAGGTTTTCTCCATTATACATCCTTTTTGTGTTTTGTTTTTCGAAGTATGGTGGTTATAGGCCCTTAACTCGTACCGTAAATTAAGGAGAAATTTTAATTTTTCAAACTTTTCCAATTTCTAGAAAAGTTTGCAAAGAGCATGGTTCAAACTTTTCCAACTTCAAAAAAGTTTCCCAAAAGTTCCTCACTAAAGAGCATGGTTCGAACACAACTTCAGAAAAGTTAAACTCCATGTATTATTTGTCCTCGGTAAATCACGAACAGGAAGGCATTAAAATTTCTTAATTAGAGGTTTTGCCCGGCCAGGTTAAAATACTGGAATAATTATACATTCCTAATACACTTGGTCGCCACTAATAATAATGCTACAACTTAGTACAATAAATCTATTTATAGTCTTATCTAAGTGCATTAGTCGAATCTAAGGCCATGTAAATAATTCAAAGATGAATCAAATATCAAACATTTGAGCAGGTTATTTAGTCTCTAAGGCGATTAACTAATCATTATACAGGTTACCTAGTCGGAAAAAAGATTAATAATAACCATAAGTTTGAATAAAGAAACTCAATAAAAAATAACTTCATTCCATTAATCAAAATGTATTACAATATCAACAATTGATCAAAATACAATACAAGAAGGATAAAATTATTCTGTTGGACATTTTCCTTGTGCCTTGTCCATTCCAGTAGGAGGATCATCAAGGCTATATGGAGAATTTATTGTGTTGAAATATCTTAGCATCTGTCTATTATTGTTGCTCGGCCTATCAAGCAAATGAGGAGGATGAAGTATCTCACACTCTTCATGAAGGCCATAATCCCCCCAAATATTTACTTATAAGGCATTAAGGAATGGCATCAGGAGGAATCCATCTCGTAACCAACTTGAAGGGAGGGTTATCATAATCCAAAAGACCAGGGTCGTTCCTGTGCCATAAATCACTATTTTGATCATACTTCAGTAAGATCAATAGGTTGGTCCATCCCTATTTGTAGCCTTCACAATTGCGTTGGACAAGATGGTCATCCAGGTGAATCATTGCCTTATTATACCCATCCATCCAAACTTTAATTGGCTACTTGTGAAAATGGAATGTTGGTCTATCCATTTGTTCTTGAAGTTTTTTAAGGACATCATCTTTAGATTTCAAAAAGGCAGCTTGGTCGGCAGGAGTTTTCATAGTTTCATCATCCTCAATAGTTGGCCAAGCAACTATACTTTGCCTGGAAGTTTACCCAAGTTTGGTCTTTTTCTTCTACAATGCTTCTAATTCCTCTAACAGTCTTGTATTTTCAGTCTCTAAGAAGAAAACACCCTTATTTGGACCAATAGTGGCTGATCTCTTTAAGCTGTCAAGTTCATCAGAGCAGAAGTAATATCTTTTAACTTTTGGTCAAAACCTAAGCGTTCACTTAATGCCTCATACTTGATCTCATAATCAGCATGGATTAATACTTTGGACGTTTTGTGATCTTCTTGAATTTTCTTAATCATCTTACAATAAGCAGCATTATTTGTCACTGCTCTATCTAAGAGGTAGTGGAGATGAATGCAAGACTCCTTCACTCGATCAAAAAAAATTGGGCCGAGTAACCCTGACAAATCTTCCTCAGATAAAGGGACATGGCCAACCTCAAAAATATTCCTGCACCACCTAAGTAGGTCAGATTCAGCAGAAATAATGGCCTTCTTCCCAGCATCAAACTAGAAAGTTAAAAATACATGAGTTCGTGGGATAAGTGCAGAGAAGCATACAATATAGAAAATGATAAACCATGGATAAATAAAGAACATTAAAAGGCATAAAGAGCTAAGACAAGAAAAGTTGATCTTTCATTGATTAATTGTTGAAGTACAAGAATTGATACAGCATCAAGAAATGAAAAGACAAAAGGTAAACTGGCTAATAAGGAGTTAGACCTTCTCCTTGTCCTTATCCTGGTCCTAACTAGCAGCAGGTTGATCAGCACTAGCAGTTGGCATCAATGAAGAATTAAGGGGCATAACAGAAGACTATCCAAGCCCCTCCTCGTCATCAAAGTCCTCATCCAGGTGAGGAGGAGTATCAGGGTCATTCCTTTGGAAGAATTCAGAATTTTCCTCTGTGTCGACCACCTTCAAGGTTTCAGTCCAACCCTCCTTAAAGGATAACTTTTTAGCATACTTAATTTGAGTAGAGGCAGCAAAAATATTTTTCTCCCAACCTTTATCAAATGTAACCTTGCATTTGGCTTTCAAGGAAGTCACCTCAGAGATCAAGTCGACCACCTTATCTTCAACAACTTGCGACCTAACTATGGCATCTGAAAACTTATCCTCGGCAACCTTTTCCCTGACATCAGCATCATTCAGCTTCCTCTCAGGAACTTTAGCTCTTTCCTCAGCAATAGTTATTTGGCCTTCAGCCTCAGTAGCCCGATCATTGGACTTCTTCAAATCCTCTTCCTAGGATTTCTTCTTTGTCTTTAAAGCCAGTCGGAAAGCCTCCAAAGATTATTTTAGACCTTCAAAGGCCTCTTCAACTTCACTAGGAGAGGACCTCAGTTGGTCATCCTTCTCCATCATTTGGTTGAAATCAACTAAAAACTGCAAAAATAGGCAAACACCAGATGTCATAAAGAGTTCAACAATATGGAGTAAAAAGCAAAAAAATAAAAAATTATCAGTGATAAGTTATGGCAAGCCCTCAGTCAGCTTGGACCTGTACATGGGGGCTAATGCAGATCTATCAGCAAGAAATGTACAAGACTTAATCAAACCCCTGTCCAGTCCAGGGTTGATAACAACAAAGGCTGGCCTAATGTCAAGGTCAACTTGAATTTTTCTTACCAACTCTTATTAGTCGGGGATCTTTTTTGTATCCAACGCTTACTGGTCGTCTGAGGTTTTCTGGGCCTATTTTTGAAGATAAGGAAAACCTTTCCTCAAGCTCTTGAACTGAGGCTCAACAACTTGAGTCTCATCATCACCAATAATCCTCTTGTTACTGGCTTGAGACTTTTTTCAGGTGGCTTCTTACCAACATCAATAGTTTTCTTGAGGATAAGAAATAGAGGTCCCCATCAAGTTGGGGATTTTCCTCTTAGCCTTGTATATGTAAGGAGAGAGGGGGGTCTCAGAAATATCAAAAGACCTAAAAGAAGAGTAAGTTCCCCTGGATGAATTCAGTATTAGTAGATTCAGTGGCTGAGAAAGTAGGTAAGGGTTTTCTTCTAAGTTGATTACAATTTGGGGCAGCAAAAGCATTAGTCGGGCAACAAAAGAGGTGATAGAAAATTTTGTAAAACAACAACAAAGATGTTGGTTTAGGATGTTCTTCTCCCACTCAATGGTTAATTCCCCACAAAATCTTCAACTCTTTAAGGTTAATGTCCGCTTATTTAGGACATTTTTTCTTACTTTCTTCTGGGTAAAAAGGAAACAACAAAGTTAGTCAGGAAATGTCAGAAATACACAACAAAATTGGAAAAACAAGTTGGACGGATTACAACCTATGCCATATCTTGATTGAGGACATCTGGGACCAATATAAGATACTCCAGTAGGGAGGGGATCATGTTGCCAGTTCCTTACAACTACGCCATAACCCCAATAGTCCTTATTGGAATCTGCTAGATTTACTACTAAATCCCTATTGGCTTGATTAGTTTTCAAATAATTGGTACTTTCTCCAACAGTAGACCATTTATAACAGAGCATCAACTCCAAAACCCCAATATGGGTCCCATAAAGTTCATTCAACCTGTGTACACCATTTGCAACCCTCCAAGTGTTGGGTTCTACTCTAACGGGAACTACATCAAAATATTGGAAAAACTGAAGAAAAAAAGGGTTTGGTGGAAAGGTTATGCCATACCCAGCTATGAATAAAGTGGATATCCAATGACCCTCACGGAGATAATAAACATTTATGGGACCTTGGGAATCTCTAAATCTACCAAAGTTGGGATTTTTCTTTTCTCTTTAAACTCATCTGATGAACTCTCATCTACGATGCGAACCATGGTGGAAATAGAGAAAAGATGATAAAATAGAAAAAATGGAAAAGAAGGATTACCGGGTATCTAATATGATTGCAAGAGATGACTACAAAAACTGAAGAAAAAATGGTAGCAAAAGATCACACAGGAAAAAGCTTAAAGACAAAGAAAGTGCTAAGTTCAGAAGGTTTGAGGTAAAAAGAAATGAGGAAAATTTCGTACCTATTTATAGGTTGCCTCGATAAATAAGAATGAAATGATTAACTGAACGAACCGTATATCTACCACCGAACGCACACCTCTTGAAGCGTCAAAATACTACTATATTCTTTGGCGGTTCAAAAAAGTTTTAAGTATTTACAAATATGCCATCACCAAACAGTTCTGGTGGAAATTTTTACAAGTATGGGAGGTCGGTTGTTTACTAAACACTCAAAATAGTACGCTGAGCAACTTCTTGGGCTAAATACTCCATACTTTCAATCAAGCATCAAGCATGGAGTATTGGGGGATTTTGTTGTATGTAAAAATTATACTCCCACGTAGACCAATGATGAATATACACCTGCCCTCCTACGTGGCCAACCAGTCTCCTTGATCAGCTTCAGACACACTTAGTCGGCTGGAATGTCGACCAACTCCAGAAGTCCAACCAATAGGAATACCAATGGTTACTCGGATGGGATGCCAAACAGCACTGAATTCCAAGAGTTTCATTTATTGTACATAGATGTTAACGCCTATTAATATAAAGACATTCCATCTCTTGGGTTTCACACCCATATAAATACGAATGACTTCCTTAGCTCTAGGGATAACTCAAATCACTCATATGCACCTCATACTGAGATATTGTAAAACCTAAATTAATAAAACCAATAATGGACGTAGTCTATTTCACACCCGAACCACTCTAAAACTCTCTTCTCTTGTGTGTATGATTTGAGTTACTTACTATATTATTATCTGTGATTATAAATTTGGAGTTATTCCATTTTTAGACATCAACAGTGACCTTAGAAATAAAGCAGGCAAGGAGCGCCTCAAATTTTTTTTAAGAACTCTTGTCTCAAGAATTTTCTCACCCGAATTAAAACTAGAATTAATTCAATTAACTATGTCCAATAAACGGGCATAAAATTCATCCAAAGATTCGAATTCTAGCATGGTAATGGTCTCAAATTGGGTGGTCAAAGTTTATAGCTTGGATGCCTTTACAACATTGGTTCCTTCGTGAGTGAGCTAAAGGGTATCCTAAGCTTCTTTAGACATGGTTCACTTCATAATGCGACGGAAATCATCAGGGGTGATGGCTTCAGAAATAGCACTTAAATCGTGAGAGTTAAAATTACTCCACTTAAAGTCATCCTCTATCCATGAAGAGACGGGTTTAGGGCCAATGACATTATCTACAATCACTGTGGGTAAAGTCCATCCTATTTCACAAACTAACCAAACACATTCATCAATGGCTTTTAAAGCAAACTTCATCCTAGCTTTCCAGTAAGCATAATTGGAACCATAAAAAATGGTCATTTGATTATTCAAATTATCCATTAAATTTCGGCTTTTTAAATATCAACAATTTTTTCAAAAAAAATTGATATAAAATTTTTTATGAAAAAAGATTATACGATAAATTAGTGTAATTGACAGTGATATCAATTGTAAGAGATGATATCAGCAAAAAAATCATTGCAAATCATGATCATGCGATTTTTTGGTGTAATCTGCTCTGATGCCAATTTGAGAGTGCACACGATCTTAATGGATGAACTAATTTAATTAAATGCCCCAATCACAAATTCAATTTCACCAAATTTTAATTTCTGATTTAATTAGGTTGCATATAATAATTGCTCCAATCACATAAATGAACTAGGCATGAAATTACACAAATATGAGGGAAAATCCCTTTACACGAAAAAACCTATATTCAACATTTTAGAACGTTTTAAAAGACAGTCGACTTACAAATCACTTAGAGTAACTAAGTATGACGTGCAATCTTCAAAAACATCTAAAGAAAACAACTCAGTTTAGAGTCACCCACAGGCGGCGATCCACCCTCAATATCCACCGATCATCCTTTCTTCATTCTTTAGCAGTGAACCCTCGGTTCACAAGATCAGCCGTAGAGAATGAACTCCACAAGGTGTATGTAAGGTATGAAACTATATATTTTAAAAAGGATTCACAATTCATATAGGGGATGTAAATTTGTGAATAAAAAGGTGTTTAGAAACGTAGAAGATGAAATTTTTTAAAGCAGATATGGACATTTTATTTTTTCAAAAGTCTCAAGTAAAATAATTTCGAAACAAGTATTTATAGATCTGACACAAAATTCGAGGCGGCGGCTCATTCAAATGAAAATTAATGTTATTTGAACGAGAATGTCATCGTTCGAACGAGAAAGCCATGTTGTTCAAATGACAAAGGAAGTTCATTCGATGTCTAATTTAACGAGCATCTAACGAAAGTTTACTGTAAAACAGTATGCCCTCGTTCAAAGTAAAGATATAATGTCTTTCTAACAAAATGGGTATTTCATTCTGTTAATGAAAATGTTATTTTATCCCTAATTAATTATATTAGTTTAATTAATGTACATTGTAGTTTAACTTAAAATATTGATTTTGATGATTCCAAACATTTTTTATTAGGTTATTCCATAAATAGTTATTACTGTATATTAGTGCCTCTACTCTACTCAACGACGTATTCGAGTATAAGTCTTCACGTATGTTGCATAATTCTTGATCTACAATTTTTTAAATTATGAGTCTTATTAATTATGAGCCCAAACATTTTTTATTACATTTTTTAGCACCACTATTTAAAATAAATTTTCCTATCTTAAAATAATTTTCGGAATTTTTTTTAATGAATTTTTAGAAAACGCATTTTGTTTATTAAAATGTCATTTGGCTACTCTCTTTGCTGTTACGATCTGATATGACCAACTTACATTTAATGGTTTCAACTATTAGATTTTTAGGAGCCTTATTATAGGACGTGATTTTTTTTTTAAATCTTTGGTTTATATGAGGTGTCTTGACCGAAATGTGACCTTAGCTTTTCTAGAGTTGGCGATTTGCCATGCCTTAATTTTTTTTTTACCTGCTTCAGAAGCCGAGGTATTTTCGTTTTGATGATTCGTGTAGATCTGATACCGCCAATTTGTCTTGTCAAATCAGTCCCTTATCAACTGGCGTTCGTCCTCTGTAGCTTTAGGCTATGATGTGGTATATACGAACAATACTCCTACTGGTATAGAGTTGGATATGCCATTCCTTTAACCGTATTTTTCTTGCTTTTGGCTTTAGGGAGCTTTAGCTTTTGTCATAAAGATTTAGCCATATAAAATCTGTACCTTAGCTACATGATAGCCCTGTACAAACTTTCGGCCATAACTGTTAACCCTAAGACTTTGTCATAAAAATATCTACATTTGCTTTGACCGAGTTGGACTCATCATTGTCTGTTTCGGCAGTAACAGCGAGCCATGCTTATTTGTTTTGAACCTCGTACCATGCTTCTGCCACATGCATGTGGCATTATCTGCTCCCACTCATCCTTCGGTCTTATCCATGTAGACCTGACTACACTTCTTTTGGTGTACCAGTTACTAGACCTGTCCTACTTGACCCCTTATTGATCTGTTTCATTTTTTTACAGCCTTATGGAAACCCTCGGTCATAGGTGACTTATTTAAGTGACGCATTTCTTTTACGAACTATACCTGCTCGTGAAAAGACTTGGACTTGACCATGTACTGGTTACAAGTTATTTCTTACTAGCGTTTAGCTCAAGAAATATACCATATCTTCCAAACTTCTCAATATACGTGCTTTGTTCAAACTTTTGTCCATCAGTATAGTATTGGTGTGGTACGACTGATATTATGACCGAGTAATATTTTACCAGCTATTCTGATTATATCTGTTGGACAACTTACTTACACACCTACATTATATTCGTCTAATGTTGAGAAGTTGATTCTAAACTTTTGATTAATTAACTGCATGTACTTATATTATCTCTCTATGTGAAACACTCTTATCTTCTACACAATGGTATATACATGTTATTATTTATTCTTTTGTTTCGGACTAACATTTCACTTTTATACATCATATCTGTATTTTATTTCTTGGACTAATATATTCTTACAGGAATTATTTTGGGATGTAAAAAGAACCCACTTTCAGTCCCATATTTTCAGATTACCATTTTTGTGCTACAACAGATATATTTTTATGGAGAAGATAAATATAAAGATTTGCAGATCAGATTGCAAGATCATTTTTCAGCTGCTCCATCTCAGAAAATCTGGAGCATTTAATGCTCAAAATGATGTGTCTAAACAGCTAGTTTTTGGAAGACACATTTAAGAAGACTTCAAGTGCTGCATTGAACACACATGAACAAGACAGAACATTATCAAGACTTGAAACATATTGAGAGCATTTTTTTTAGCTACATATTCAAGAGAGCAATAAATTCATTTATCTGCTCAATCATTGAAGAAGAAGACTTGTGCCTACTTCAAACATCATTTATTGAAGTCTGATTAAAGAAGGAGAAACTCAGATTACAAATTGTATTTTAAGGAGTTTCAGTTATTGTATCTTGTACTACAAAAATTCAGATTTAGTGTGAAGCCTTGTTGAAGCTTCGGTTGTATGCGGTGATTTGATCCTACCCGCAAGTGGATCAGGTTTAGTGAAGCGCAAGGAGACGGAGGCTCTAGGCGCGTGGACGTAGGCCGGGATTTGGCCGAACCACGTTAAATATCGGTGTCATTTATTTTCGCACTCTTATTTAACCATTTGCATATGCTTGTTAGAGTTAATATTTTCAGCACAATATCTTGCAAATTAATTAATTCCGAAATTTAACTTAATTAATTTTTAGGGTAAAATAATTATTTTTGAATTAATTAATTAATTTCAGAATTTTATTTAATATCAAATACGAAAATTATTTTAATATTTCTAGTGTAATAAAATCTGTATCTCTAGTTGTTTGTAATCTGTTGATAGTATTTATTTGATATTGTTCAACTTATTCTTTAGTTGTTTTATTAATCTGAAATTTTGTCTAAAAATAATTTAATCTTAATATTTTTCTGAAATCTTAATTTGACTTAAAAGTTATATAAACTCAATTCACCCCCCTCTTGAGTATAATCTGGGCAACAATTGGTATCAGAACAGGTACTCTCCTTTTTGATTTAACAATCTTGAGTTAAAGATCAATGGCATATGTTACTACATCACTTGGTGAAGGTCAATCCATTTTTAAACCGCCTCTATTTTCTGGAAAAGATTATAGTTATTGGAAAAATAGAATTAAATATTTTATTCAGTCTCATGATTATGAAGTTTGGAAAGTTATTATGAATGGTCGCTATACTCCTACTAAAATAGTAAATAATGCTTCTGTCCCTAAAGACGAAAATGAATGGAATGATGCTGATATTAAAAAAATTCAAATAAATGCTAAAGCTATGAATATTCTGCACTGTTCACTTGATGTAAATGAGTACAACAGAATCTGTTGTTGTGAAACTGCTAAAGAAATTTGGGATAGACTAGAAGTCACATATGAAGGAACTAGTCAGGTCAAGGAAGATAAAATTAGCATGCTTGTTCACAACTATGAACTTTTTAAAATGAAAACAGATGAAACTATATCTGACATGTTTACTAGATTTACAAGTATTATTAATGGTTTGAAATCTCTTGGAAAATCCTATACTGACTCTGAATTAGTAAGCAAGATTCTCAGGTCATTACCATCTGCTTATATGACAAAGAAGCTGGCAATCAAAGAAGCTATTCGAGAAAGACCTATCTCTCTTGATGAACTATTGGGGTCATTAATCACTCATGAAATGGAACTCAAAGAACTTGCTGAAGATGAAAAGCCTAAAGCAAGCAAAACCATAGCTTTCAAATCCATTGAGGAAGAAGAAGATAGTGAAGAAGCTGATGATGATGAAGATGGTGACATAGCACTTCTTACAAGAAAGTTTAAGAAATTTCTTGCCAAAAAGAAGGGATGGTCAGGAAAACACAAAAAATTCTCTTCAAAGAAGGCACATGAAGGAAAGTCATTCTCCAAGTTTGAACCAAAGTGCTATAACTGCAAAGAGTTAGGACATATTAGACCTAACTGTCCAAAGGCCAAAGAAGAGAAAAATGACAAAAGAGAGAAAAGAAGTGAAAAATACAAAAAGGCCATGAAAGCTACAACTTGGAGTGATAGTGGTGAAAGTAGCAACGATGAAGATTCAAGTGATGGAGAAGTTGCAAACCTTTGCCTCATGGCAAAAGATGATGAGGTATCTTCTAACCTTAATTCAGATAGTGAATATGAAACATCAAATGATCATGATGAACTTCAAAATGCTTTTGATGAACTCTATTACAATTTTGATGAACTTAAAACTAAATATATAAATCTTAAAAAGATACATTCTTCTTTATCACATGATTATGATTCCCTCCTTGAAAATATAGAAATAATAAAATCTGAAAATAACTCCATAAAATCTGAAATGGCAAAACTGAAAATTAAAGAATCTTCCAGTCATGTTTCTGAAAATGAAACCTTAAAACTTAAAATTAAGGATTTAACCTTGTGCCTTGAAAAGTTTGTAAATGGAGAAAATAATTTAAACCTATTACTTGGAAACCAAAGGTGGATGTATGACAAGGCTGGAATTGGATACAATGAAAAACAAAATGAAAAAAGTTTTGAAAATTACTCCAAAAATATGGGAAATTCTTTATGTACATATTGTGGAAGACATACTCATTTTTCAAAATTTTGCAAATATAAACTCTCCACCAAAGTGGCATGGGTTCCTAAAGGAACTCCTATGTTTGCTAACCCATATGGACCCAACACATTTTGGGTA
Source organism: Sambucus nigra (assembly GCA_949130495.1). NCBI lineage: Eukaryota > Viridiplantae > Streptophyta > Magnoliopsida > Dipsacales > Adoxaceae > Sambucus > Sambucus nigra. The sequence continues at coordinate 120,198,321 of OX422213.1, forward strand.
CCAAAAGAAAAATTATTTAAATATCCTTTGTAGGTGTGTCTCAAAGCTGGATCGATCAAATCAAAATGGTTTTTAGACAGTGGATGTTCTAGACACATGACGGGTGACAAAAACAAGTTCTCAAGCTTAATAGCCAAAGATGGAGGTCTAGTCACATTCGGAGACAATTCCAAAGGCAAAATCATTGGCATAGGTAATGTTGGTAAGGAGCCTTCTCCTTGCATTGAAAATGTTCTTCTTGTTGATGGTCTTAAACATAACTTAATTAGTATTAGCCAATTGTGTGATAAAGGTTATAATGTACTATTTAAGGAAGATCTTTGTCTAATAAAAAATGCTAAAGATGATAATATTGTGTTTATTGCTTCTAGACATGAAAATGTGTATACTCTCGATTTTGATAACTTGTCACAACAAGATGTAAAATGTTTAGCTTTCCTAAATGATGCTTGTTGGTTATGGTATAGAAGATTAGGACATTCCAACATGGAACAACTTAATATTCTGTCTAAAAATGAGTTAGTTAGAGGGCTGCCCAAAATAAAGTTTGTTAAAGATAAACTGTGTAATGCTTGTCAATTTGGAAAACAAACTAAAACCTCTTTTAAAAAGAAAAGAGACATTTCAACAAACAGGCCTTTAGAATTATTACATCTAGACTTATTTGGACCTAACAAGGTTGCTAGTTTGGGTGGAAAATATTATGCTTTTGTTATCGTTGACGATTATTCTCGATTTACTTGGGTTTTCTTTCTTGCTCACAAAAGTGACACACAATATGTCTTTGCCAAATATTGTAAGAAAATTCAAAATGAAAAAGGGTGCAATATTTTGTTCATAAGAAGTGATAGAGGAAAAGAATTTGATAACAAAGATGTTTAATCATTCTGTGATGAAAATGGTTTTGAACACAACTTTTCTGCACCTAGGACACCTCAACAAAATGGAGTGGTAGAAAGAAAGAATAGATCTTTACAAGAAATGGCAAGAACTATGCTAAGTGAACATAATCTACCAAAATATTTTTGGGCAGAAGCTGTGAATACATCTTGCTATGTAATAAATAGAACTATTGTTCGAAAAGGTTTAGACAAAACTCCTTATGAATTATTGAAAAATAAAAGACCAAATATTGGCTATTTTAAAGTTTTTGGAAGCAAATGTTTTATCTTAAATGATAAAGATATTTTGGGAAAATTTGATGCAAAATCTGACGAAGGTATTTTTCTTGGTTATGCTCTTAATAGTAAAGCTTATAGAGTATTTAATAAAAGGACACTAGTCGTCCAAGAATCTATACATGTGTCTTTTGATGAGTCAATATCTCTTTCAAAAAATTCCAACGTTGATGATGAGGCTCTAGACCTAAATAAGCATATTAATGAGGTAAATCCTACTATTGATATTTCTTATAATAATGAAAACTTTTCACATAAAGACAAAAATAAAAATGACTCAAATTTGCCTAAAAGTTGGAAATTTGTAAATAATCATCCTTTTGAAAATATTTTAGGAGAACCTTCTAGTGGTATTCTTACTAGATCCTCCTTAAAAAATGTTTGCAATAATTTAGCTTTTGTGTCAGAAATCGAACCAAAAGACATAAAAGAAGCTGAAAATGATGAATTCTGGTTATTAGCTATGCAAGAGGAATTATTGCAATTTGAGCGAAATAATGTTTGGTCACTTGTTCCCTTACCCAAAGATAAAACCATTATTGGCACTAAATGGGTTTTTAGAAATAAAAAGGATGATGGCGGAGTAATTATAAGAAATAAAGCTAGACTTGTTGCGCAAGGATACAACTAACAAGAAGGTATTGATTTTGATGAAACTTATGCCCCCGTAGCTAGATTAGAAGCTATTCGCATGTTACTAGCATATGCACGTTATAAGAATTTTAAATTATTTCAAATGGATGTGAAAAGCGCTTTCTTAAATGGTTTTATTAGTGAAGATATCTATGTTAAGCAACCTCCCGGTTTTGAAAATCACGAGTTTTCAAATCATGTTTATAAACTAAATAAAGCTCTTTATGGTTTAAAACAAGCTCCTAGGGCTTGGTATGACAGATTAAGTAAATTTCTACTTGAAAATGATTTTGTGAGAGGAAAAATGGATTCCACCTTATTTATAAAAATTCATAACCATGATATGCTCCTTGTGCAAGTATATGTTGATGACATTATTTTTGGCTGCACAAATGAAAACTTATGTAAAGATTTTTCAGAATTCATGCAAAAAGAATTTGAAATGAGTATGATGGGTGAGCTGAAATTCTTTTTAGGTTTGCAAATCAAGCAAACCAAAAATGGAGTATTTATTAATCAATCCAAATATATTAAAGATCTTTTGGTAAAATATGGCTTAGAGCATGGTAAAGCTCTTGGTACACCAATGAGTACCTCTATTAAATTAGATATTGATGAAAAAGAAAAATTCGTTAATACTACATTATATCGTGGTATGATTGGTAGTCTATTATATTTAACCGCTAGTAGACCCGATATTATGTTTAGTGTATGTTTATGTGCATGCTTTCAAGCCAATCCTAAAGAATCTCACTTAAGTGCCGTAAAACGAATTTTTAAATATTTAATTGGTACTAAGGATTTAGGCTTATGGTATCCTAAAAATACTTCTTTTGAACTTGTTAGTTATTCCGATGCAGATTTTGCAGGTTGTAGAATTAATAGAAAAAGTACTAGTGGCACATGTCATTTATTGGGACACTCACTAGTATCTTGGTTTAGTAAAAAGCAAAATTCCGTTGCTCTTTCCACGGCCGAGGCTGAATATATTACCGCCGGCAGCAGTTGTGCTCAAACCTTATACATGAAGCAACAATTAGAAGATTTCAAAATATTTTTTCATAATACTCCGATTTTTTGTGATAATACTAGTGCCATTTGTTTGACAAAAAATCCTATATTGCACTCTAGGACCAAACACATCGAAATTAGACATCACTTTTTACGCGACCATGTTCAAAAAGGCGACGTTCGCATAGAATTTATTTCTACGGATCTTCAATTAGCGGATATATTTACAAAACCATTATCGGAAGATCGGTTTACCTTTATCCGTCGTGAACTCGGTATGGCATGTTTAAATGACATAAAATTATAATTTTTTTTTGGACCCCACTGTTATTGTGTCATATCTGGCCATTCTTCTATAAATACATGTGAGGTAAATCCTCTTCATTCATACCATGAAGTCGTTTTATGTGGTGTGGGTGGGAAAATCTCCCGGCATTTACACTACTTGGGGAGAGTGTGAACTTCAGATTAAGGGAGTTAGTGGCTCTAAATACAAAAAATATCCCTCATTTGATACCGCAATGCTTGCGATCCGCTCTTCTCCACCGCATGCTCCATGGGTAAAACCACCCTCTTGGCCTTTCGTTTTACCTCAAAATATGCATTTACATGCTTCTACTCCTTCTAATGAAAATGTTGCAACCTCATCTTCTCCAAACATGGCTGAAAATTCTGTTAAAGTTGTTGTAGAAGGCAAGAAAATCACTATTGAGGGCAACGCTGAAGATGTGTGTCATGTAGTTAACAACCTTAAGCTGTAAATCTCTTATCAAAATGTTGTTGAACTTTCTTTTGATGAAGTTATGCATTATTTGATGATATTATTGTCTATCCACTAAATCAAATACATGCTATGTAAGAATATTATGTTGAATATGTGCTCAGAAAAATTCTTGGTATTCACATATGTTCCTTACCACTTATGGTTATATCCCGTGCTTGAATTGTTTTTGATAGGGGGAGATCTTGTTTACCCTTAACACTTGCTTTATATGATACATCTTTTTGATAATGTCAAAGGGGGAGAAATATTTATGATTCACTAATTGAGCTTAATTTATACATTTTATGGATTATTGTGAATCATTGTTTGTCATCATCAAAAAGGGGGAGATTGTTAATGAAAATGTTATTTTATCCCTAATTAATTATATTAGTTTAATTAATGTACATTGTAGTTTAACTTAAAATATTGATTTTGATGATTCCAAACATTTTTTTTAGGTTATTCCATAAATAGTTATTATTGTATATTATTGCCTCTACTCTACTCAACGACGTATTCGAGTATAAGTCTTCACGTATGTTGCATAATTCTTGATCTACAATTTTTTAAATTATGAGTCTTATTAATTATGAGCCCAAACATTTTTTATTACATTTTTTAGCACCACTATTTAAAATAAATTTTCCTATCTTAAAATAATTTTCGGAATTTTTTTAATGAATTTTTAGAAAACGCATTTTGTTTATTAAAATGTCATTTGGCTACTCTCTTTGCTGTTACGATCTGATATGACCAACTTACATTTAATGGTTTCAACTATTAGATTTTTAGGAGCCTTATTATAGGACGTGATTTTTTTTTAAATCTTTGGTTTATATGAGGTGTCTTGACCGAAATGTGACCTTAGCTTTTCTAGAGTTGGCGATTTTCCATGCCTTAATTTTTTTTTTACCTGCTTCAGAAGCCGAGGTATTTTCGTTTTGATGATTCGTGTAGATCTGATACCGCCAATTTGTCTTGTCAAATCAGTCCCTTATCAACTGGCGTTCGTCCTCTGTAGCTTTAGGCTATGATGTGGTATATACGAACAATACTCCTACTAGTATAGAGTTGGATGTGCCATTCCTTTAACCGTATTTTTCTTGCTTTCGGCTTTAGGGAGCTTTAGCTTTTGTCATAAAGATTTAGCCATATAAAATCTGTACCTTAGCTACATGATAGCCCTGTATAAACTTTCGGCCATAACTGTTAACCCTAAGACTTTGTCATAAAAATATCTACATTTGCTTTGACCGAGTTGGACTCATCATTGTCTGTTTCGGCAGTAACAGCGAGCCATGCTTATTTGTTTTGAACCTCGTACCATGCTTCTGCCACATGCATGTGGCATTATCTGCTCCCACTCATCCTTCGGTCTTATCCATGTAGACCTGACTACACTTCTTTTGGTGTACGAGTTACTAAACCTGTCCTACTTGACCCCTTATTGATCTGTTTCATTTTTTTACAGCCTTATGGAAACCCTCGGTCATAGGTGACTTATTTAAGTGACGCATTTCTTTTACGAACTATACCTGCTCGTGAAAAGACTTGGACTTGACCATGTACTGGTTACAAGTTATTTCTTACTAGCGTTTAGCTCAAGAAATATACCATATCTTCCAAACTTCTCAATATACGTGCTTTGTTCAAACTTTTGTCCATCAGTATAGTATTGATGTGGTACGACTGATATTATGACCGAGTAATATTTTACCAGCTATTCTGATTATATCTGTTGGACAACTTACTTACACACCTACATTATATTCGTCTAATGTTGAGAAGTTGATTCTAAACTTTTGATTAATTAACTGCATGTACTTATATTATCTCTCTATATGAAACACTCTTATCTTCTACACAATGGTATATACATGTTATTATTTATTCTTTTGTTTCGGACTAACATTTCACTTTTATACATCATATCTGTATTTTATTTCTTGGACTAATATATTCTTACAGTAGTTATTTTGGGATGTAAAAAGAACCCACTTTCAGTCCCATATTTTCAGATTACCATTTTTGTGCTACAACAGATATATTTTTATGGAGAAGATAAATATAAAGATTTGCAGATCAGATTGCAAGATCATTTTTCAGCTGCTCCATCTCAGAAAATCTGGAGCATTTAATGCTCAAAATGATGTGTCTAAACAGCTAGTTTTTGGAAGACACATTTAAGAAGACTTCAAGTGCTGCATTGAACACACATGAACAAGACAGAATATTAGCAAGACTTGAAACATATTGAGAGCATTTTTTTTAGCTACATATTCAAGAGAGCAATAAATTCATTTATCTGCTCAATCATTGAAGAAGAAGACTTATGCCTACTTCAAACATCATTTATTGAAGTCTGATTAAAGAAGGAGAAACTCAGATTACAAATTGTATTTTAAGGAGTTTCAGTTATTGTATCTTGTACTACAAAAATTCAGATTTAGTGTGAAGCCTTGTTGAAGCTTCGGTTGTATGCGGTGATTTGATCCTACCCGCAAGTGGATCAGGTTTAGTGAAGCGCAAGGAGACGGAGGCTCTAGGCGCGTGGACATAGGCCGGGATTTGGCCGAACCACGTTAAATATCGGTGTCATTTATTTTCGCACTCTTATTTAACCATTTGCATATGCTTGTTAGAGTTAATATTTTCAGCACAATATCTTGCAAATTAATTAATTCCGAAATTTAACTTAATTAATTTTAAGGGTAAAATAATTATTTTTGAATTAATTAATTAATTTCAGAATTTTATTTAATATCAAATACGAAAATTATTTTAATATTTCTAGTGTAATAAAATCTGTATCTCTAGTTGTTTGTAATCTGTTGATAGTATTTATTTGATATTGTTCAACTTATTCTTTAGTTGTTTTATTAATCTGAAATTTTGTCTAAAAATAATTTAATCTTAATATTTTTCTGAAATCTTAATTTGACTTAAAAGTTATATAAACTCAATTCACCCCCCTCTTGAGTATAATCTGGGCAACACATTCAAATGAGATTCTATCTCATTTGAACGAGTACAAAAAAAAATATTTTTAAATCTCTTAAAAAACCCAGCCCCGATTTTTCTAAAAACACATCCCAAATATAAATACGAACAATTATGAAAACCTAAAAGTTTTATGTCCTCACGAGATGTAGAGGATTCTTGAACTTGGAGATGTTGGTGTTCGATTCTATGTGTCGGTGTGCGTCAATTTTTAACGAGATATGCCAAATATGTCAAAATCCAAATAAAGGTCTCAGCTATGAGCAACTTCGGAATATTTACGCTTACACCGTCAAAGCAAATGAATTTCTAACAACTCCATGCAAGATTTATTAAAAACAATCCAGGCATTGGAAATGAAAATCAAATGTTTTATTTTTAAAAATCATTTTTTTCAAAAATAACACCATTTGAAAGCTAAACTCAAAAGAAAATGTGGTTACAATTATATTCAACACAAATAAATAAGAAAAGCGCAATCACCAGAGGAAATAAAGAACATAAAATATCAATCACACAACACAGTATGTACGTGGTTCAGCAAGATTGCCTACGTCCACGATGGTGCAGTCAGTATTATTTCTAGATACTTCGGGGAGTGTTTTCAGAGAATACAGTGCGTGCCTTTTGCCCCAGGCTTAGGGTTTGTTACATACATGTTTATCTTCGGGGAGTGGGGGTGTTGGACTCCCCCACGTCCATCTTTCTCTCCTGAAATATCTCCCTACGATATTTAGAGAGAGGAATATGTCATAATTGAATTTAGTTGAGGTGTGAGGAGTCCGAACTTTGGGCCGTTTTTATTAAGATACTCGTCCGGGCCCATGATGGCAAATTCGGGTACCCACAATTGCCACTAAAGTTGTTGGGCCACAATATGGGCTCAATAAATTTAAATGATTTGTCATAATGACTCTTTTGTAAATTGTATAACTCTTTCCAATGTTGGAGCTCTTTACTTTGATTTTGGTGGCAGCCTGCTTCGTATTTTGTGCATCATGATTGAGAACGTTTAAGGAGTCATTTGGAGTGGCATTTCTATATTGTCGTTTCAAACTTCTTAGCATTTCCTCATCTTCTGTGAGTTTTAGCCGTTGTGCCCTCTTCTCCAAGTCTTCATTTTTTTTGCTTTCAGTCTCCCTCATCGTCTGGGCCTGTGATCTTGCATTGTCCAAGACAAACTTTTATCTTGTAAGTCCCTTTTTCTCTCTCTTTTTGCTTTCTCTGTTGAGTTTTCTTCGAATTTGTAATTTAGGGTTTACAAATGACGAAAATAGGTAATAGATCAGTGCCTGAGTTTAGGAAGTTTTACAATATCCCTGAATGGGTAGAGATTGAATGCGTCTCTGTCCCTAAGAATGTTAGAGAGATAGAGGGCGCTCATTGGATTCATGTCGTGTTTCTTTCCCAAGGGGTCTTACTTTTCCTCCAAACATTTTTTTCTGCATTTCTTTGGTTATTTCAACATCGTCCCTGCACAGTGCTCGCCTAACGTATGGAAGATAGTCGATGGTGTCCATAGGTGAATCAACTTTATGGCACTAAATTAGGGTTTGTTGAAATTTGTTTTTTTATTCCTTCTCTCGAACGAGCTCTTGTCTTCTTTACCTCAAGGCCAGGAGTCCTGACAGGGTACTGGTAGTAAATTTACCTGATTCCCATAAGGACTACTGGCAAGAGGGCTTTCTTGCTAGGAATTGGCAGTTATCCCCCAGACTGAGGGGGCGAGGTCTGATAGATTCACTGTTCCCTTTTATGGGGAGGAGTACATAGGTAATATTTTCTCTTCTCTTTTGATCTTCTTGTTAATGTATGATTTTTCTGATACTATCCTGTTTTCTTTTCAGCGAGGACAAAGAACTTCGAAGCTGCCCTTAGCGAGGTTCGAGCTGTCGAGCTAATTAAAGCTTGGAATATCAGGGAGTCTTTGGCTGATGGTGAACATCCCCGATTCGCTGCTTTCCTGCTGGAGTACAAGAACATCGGGTCCAATTTCATTGTGAGGCCTGTGGACAGCATTCATGACTTAGATATTTCTAAAGAAGTTGTTGCTGATCCCATCTAGCTGAAGAGAGGAGATCTAAAAGTGATATCAGAGGAGGTGATGAAGGTGGTTGTAGAGAGGAGATCTCTAGTGGTGAATAATATTCTAGCTCGAACGAGGTCTCTGAGGCTCAAGAGTCTTTAAGTACATCCAGCAGTTCTAGCGAAGAAATGGGTCCCCCTAGGAGGAACCTGATCCGTGATGATGATGATGAGAATTATGTGCTTCTGGCTCAGTGGTCGAAGAAGCAAAAATCCAACAGTGGTGCTATTGCCACTGGTTCTCAATCCTCTGCTCGTGAGCAGGAGAGGAAGAGAAAAGAAGAAGAGCAGTTGAGAGAGAGAGAGAGAGAGAGAAGAGGAGAGAAAGAAGACTGAAGAGAAAAATAAAGTGGAGGAGAAGAAGAGGGCAGAGAAGGAGAAGGAGAGAGAGGAAGAGTGGAAGTCAGGACGAAGACTGGGCAAGCTTTAGTGCTCGTGTCTGCATTGCCAGAGGGGGCCTCGGTTGCCATCTCTCCCCAACTGGCTCCTGCGCTGCTCGAGAGAGCAGTCCTACCTACTGATCGCCAAAGGGCAATGGGGACTGACCAGCTAGCTTTACAAGCGAGCCAGAGGCTAGCCTTGGTAAGTCTGTTTCTTTTCCTTAACACTTGTACAAATCTGTTTACTACTTTCTTCTAATGCTTCCTTTTTACTTGCAGTTCGTGACTGACTTCGCCGTACTCTATCGCTCTCACGACGAGCTAATGAATAAGAATGCTGAGTTGGAGAAGCAGAACGCTATTTTAAGGGAAAGAGAATCGAGCTCGAGGCCAGCTTGAAGACTGATGATACTGCTCGGATGTCCTCTGATCTTGTCCTTATTGAAGCCAATCGGTAGAGGGAGGCAGCATTCAAGGGTCTGAATGAGCTACAGCAGCCCTATGATTTAGTATGCTCGAGTAAGCTAGCGGTTATGGAGGAGAATCGGGTGCTGGTGGAGAAGTTGAAGGATAAGGAGTCTGAGGCGGCTTCTCTAGAGGAGAGTTCCTACAATGATGGTTGGACCGCGGCGTATAAAGATGTTGAAGTTCAGATTAGCTACATCAGCCGACTGAACTTCAAGAAGGGCTGGAACAAGGCTCTTCTGGATGCTGGGGTGGATACTGACTCACCCTTATTTGACGAGCATGATCCAGGACCAAATCCTTTATAGATTAAGCCCCTGCCCCAATAATTGAAGGTGTTGCCCCTGCCTCCCAAACTATTCCTGCTGGTGCTCTTCCTTCTCAGGGAACAGTAGTTGTTTCCTCTGAGGGTGAAGCTCCTACTGCTGCTGATATGGGAAAGCAGCCAGCTTCCTCCAAACAAGCTAAGGTTGCTATTTAGACTGCTCTTAGGATTTTTTTTTACTTATCTGTAATGTTCTTTTCTGATTCTCAATGTACTTTGATCCTTTATGTATGAATGGAATGAAAAGACTTTTTCCCTCAGTGTACTGATTCATTTTATCCTTTACTGTTCTTTTATGGCCTGTAGTCGATTGGTGTAGATGAGTATATACCAGCCACTTCTCAACTAGGAAGAATGATCGGTCCTGATGTGAGTCCTCAAGTTCGCCAGACCTTTGTAAGAATTTGCAAATCACTGCGATCGAGGAATAAGAGTTTCATAGATCAGTCGGAGCTCGTTGCTAAACTAAAAAATAGGCTTCAGGAAATGGAAGAAGTGGGAGATTCTATTCAAGATGAGGTGAACACTCTGAGAGCAAGACTCCTCGATGCCACTGAGATTAACCAAGTTGGAGAAGTTTTGCAATAGGAAAATGAGTCCTTGAGGAGGGAAGTGTTGCGCCTTAGGGAGCATGCGTCGAGCACCGCACCTCTCGTTTTAAGGGGTTACTTTTCATCACGAGCTGGCACAGGACCAAGCGATGCTCCTCTGGTTCTGTGAGGTTCTACCTCATCGACTGTTCCGCGAGCTGGTTCAAACGTAAGAAGTCCAGCTAGGGAAATGGACGAGCTTCATGAAGATGTCCGTTGAGCATACGTTATTACTACTGGTCTCCAAAGGGATGTCACACGGCTGAGGCATCTATTTAAGAAAGGACCTCGGTGAGTGTGGGCTGATGGTTACGACCAAGGTTGGGCAGATGCTCCGACGAGGTTGACAGAGTTTGAAGAGCTCGTATTTATTAGGGGATGGTTGAGTTCCCTCAGGGAGCTACAAGTTCTAAGGAACTCAGTAATCTGGTACCGTCAATAGATCTCTCCTTTGACTTTATGGCCTAACCCTTTTAGGAGGGACGACCGATGGATCCCTATCGATGCTATCCCTAGGCAGCTGTTAGAGACAACCGCCAATGAGGTCGAGCAGGAACTGGCTCCTCGTCCGAACGATGGCCGAAGAGCACAAGTGGCTGACTATCTTGTTCAGAAGCCTCAACCTCATTAGGATTTTACCAGTTGTAACTCTCCATATATATGTAATGAAGTAATATAATATTGATGTTTTGGGTGATCTCGCCGACTAAACACTACATTCTTGTTGTAAATGTGATGAAATAATATAATATCTATGTTTTGGGCGATCTCGGCAACTAAACATGTGTTCATCATTTATCTCTCCCTTAATTATCTTAGGCCCCGATGGACGACTAGATTGGTAGGATTGCAATGTTGAATTAGTGTCCTCCCAGTTCAGTATACTTATAAGATACCGTTCTGCCTCGCTTTACCTTTTAGATCATGTCGTCACACTCCCTTAGGCCTAAGTGTGGAAATGGCGAGGACACACCTAGCGCTGGATGTTTTATCCGAGCAGGGTTTTTTTTATCCAAACATAGTCTGGTGACCAATTCGTTTTTGGTCTAATTGCCTAAGGATCCCCTGTAGGGCTTCATATATTATCGGGGCAATGCTAAGAGGTTGTTTGTGTTTCATAACGAATACCTGAGGAGGGTGATACCCTACTTTTATGCTTTGAGTAAGGTGCCTGTTATTTGGAAAGGCTGTGCAAGTTATAAAGTTCTCAATACAGGATTAACACTTAATAGAATGCAACTGCCAAACATCTTTCATTGATTCATAAGTAAATAAAAAATGAGTTACCAATTCCAAAGATTTTATAAGAGAGCCAAGAAAAATAAAAAGCTAGAAATAGAATTTCTTTAGGTTGGATACGTTTCATGCTCGGGGTATCTCTCTTCCCTCCAGCATTTCTAAGTGATAGGCTCCTTGTAGATTGTCTCTTGTTATCTTGAATGGTCCTTCCTAGTTCGGCCTTAGCTTGCCGTCCGATGGTTTTACTGTGCTGCCAAGGACTTTCCTTAGGACGTAGTCCCCAACCTGGAATGCCCTTAGATTGACCTTCTTGTTATATTATTTCGCGAGTTGTTATTGATAGCTTGCCAACCTTACTAGGGCTAGTTCTATACGTTCGTCAGCTAGGTCAAGTTCAGCGAGTAATGCTGCATTGTTTTGGCCTTGGTCGGCAAGGGTGGTTCTCATCGTTGGTAGGCCAGCTTCTAAGGGGATGATTGCTTCCATTCCATACGTTAGTGAGAATGGGGTTTCCCTAGTTGATCACCGTGGGGTAGTGCGGTAAACCCACAAAATATGTGGCAGCTCACTCACCCATGTACCTTTGGCTCGCTGTAGTCATTTCTTTAGCCCATTGATCACTGCTTTGTTAGAAGCCTCGGCTTGACCGTTGCTCTGGGGGTATGCCACCGAGCTAAAATAGTGCCTAATTCCGTGTTCATTACAGAAGTTCTGGAAAGGGCCACTTTTGAACTGTGTTTCGTTGTCAGTGACGATGGTTCTGGGGATTCCAAAACGGGTAATTATGTTTTTCCATATGAATCTCATCATATTTGCATCTTGGATGTTGTCTAGTGGCTCTGCCTCGATCCATTTGGTGAAGTAATCCATTGCGACCAACAGATACTTGCAGTTGCCAGTGGCAGTAGGAAGTGGGCCTACGATGTCCATTCCCCATTGGGCGAAAGGCCAGGGGCTGGTGAGTGATTTTAGGTCGCTGGCAGGTTGGTGAACCATAGGAGCATGTAGTTGACTTTTTTCGCACTTTTGAGCGTATACTGCCGAATCTTTTTGCATATATGGCCACCAGTAGCCTTCCTTCATAGCTCGAAAAGCTAGTGATCTTCCTCCAATATGGCTTCCACGGATTCGTTCATGAAGCTCGTGTAGAACTTGCTCGACGTCCTTCGGGTGGACACATTGAAGGTAAGGGCCGGTGAATGATCTTTTGTATAGTTTTCCCTTATGAGATAAGTGAAAGCGAGCATCTTTAACTCGTATCTCATGAGCAGACTTTTTATCGTCTGGAAGTGTACCATCTTTTAAATATTCCCTCAGAGGGTCCATCCAACTGGGAGCTGACTCGATTGGAGCATGTATTTTAGGTTCAACGGTTTATCACTCTAGTTGATGCTCGGATGGGCGAGGAAGTTGATGGGGATCGTCCTCTTTAAGTCAAAATCGATCGCTGAACTTAGGGCTGCTAAGGCATCGACATGGTTATTCTGTCCTCTGGGAAATTAATGGACATTGACTTTCTCAAAACTAGACATTAGATCCTTTGCCACGATAAGGTAGGTTGCCATTCTTTCATCTCTTGCATTGAAGTCCCCACTTATCTGATTGGAGACCAATTGTGAGTCACCGAACACCTGTAGTTGCTTTGCCCCCAGTGCATGTGCCTTATGCAGGTCGACTATCAAAGCTTCGTATTCTGCCTCGTTGTTGGAGGCTTCAAATCCAAGCCTGATCCCTTGCTCGAGGATTGTGTCCTCTGGAGTGATGAGCACAATGCTTACTCCTGCCCCCTTTGAGTTGGAGGCTCCATTGATAAACAGTCGCTAGACCCCTTCTGATGGGTGTTTTTCCATTTCCTTCATGGGTTGAAGCTGTCCGTAGGGTTGTTTACCAATGAATTCTACGATGAAATCTGCAAGAACCTACCCTTCGATTGCATTCTTGGGTTAAAATTGGATATCGAATCGTTCGACCTCGACTGACCACTTGGACAGTCTGCCAGACAAATCCTCTTTTCGAAGGACTGCTTTAAGGGGGTGTGATGTAAGGACGGTGATAGTGTGAGCTTCAAAGTAGTGTTTTAACTTCCTCAAGGCTATTACTAGTGCGAAGGAGAGCTTTTCTAGTGGCAAGTAGCGATACTCGGCATCCAATAAGGTCTTTCTCGCGTAGTAGACTGAATGCTGGATTCCTGATTTCTCGCACACCAGTGCAGAGCGGACGGCGTGGCTGGAGACGACGAGGTATAAGTAGAGGGAATCAATTTCTTGAGGTATGACGAGCAAAGGCAGCTTGCTAAGGTAGTTCTTGAGTTCCTTCAATGCTTTCGAGCAATCTTAATTCCACTCCACTATTTTTTTTCCTTTCAGGAGCTGGAAGAATGGCTTGCACTTCTCAGAGGACTTTGAAATGAAACGATTCAAGGCGGCGAGCATACTTGTGAGCTTCTGCACATCCCGTATCGTGCGAGGTGGTTGTACCCTATTGATCGCATCGATCTGGTCGGGGTTGGCCTCAATGCCTCTCTTGCTAATAAAATATCTAAGGAATTTTCCTGAATGGACACCGAAAGAACACTTGCTCGTGTTGAGCTTCATTCGGTATTTCCTGAGGATTTCGAAGGTATTGGATAGGTCTGAGAGATGGTCCTCTTTTCGCTTGCTTATGACGAGCATATCGTCGATGTAGACTTCCATGGTTTCTCCCATCTGGTTTTTGAACATCTTGGTGACTAGCCTCTGATAAGTTGCTCCTGCATTCTTGAGCCCAAAGGGCATAACTTTGTAGCAATATAATCTGACAGTAGTGATAAATGCCGTCTTATCTTTGTCTAGTGCATGCAAGGGGATCTGATGATACCCCGAATATGCGTCTAGAAAACTCATTCATTCATGAGCTGCTGTGGCGTCCACCAACTAGTCGATTTTTGGGAGAGGGAAACTATCCTTAAGGCATGCCCTGTTAAGGTTAGTGAAGTCAATGCAGACTCTCCATTTCCCATTACTCTTCGAAACTACTACTGGGTTGGATAACCATTTAGGGAATTGAACTTCCCGTATGGATCCTGTATCCAGTAGTTTTTTAACTTCTTTCTCTACGGCTTTAGACTTCTCTGGCGTGGCTCACCGTGCTTTCTTTACGATAAACCTGAAAGTGGGGTCGACCGGTAACCTATGGCAAACCGTACTGGGATCAATGTTAGGCAGCTCATAAGGTTCCCACGCGAAAACGTCTAGGTTGCTTCTCAGTAACACCGTCAATTCTTTATTTTCTTGTTCTGTAAGAGAAGTTCCGATAAAAAAACTCCTTCCTTCCTTGCTTCCACCGGCCGTTATTTCCTCTAGGTTGTTGATGACCCTCTCAGAGGGGAGGAGCCTAGTCTCCTCCACTACGGGCCTTCCATATCTTAGTTGCTATTTTGAAGGTATCAGACCTTCTTGTTCCTCAACTTTCTCTTTGGCCTTATCGACCTTTTTATCTGGTTTCGGGCGGATGGCTGCTATGAAGCACCTTCTTGCCATCGCCTGATCCCCGTGAATCCCCATTACTCCTTGCTCAGTTACGTACGTAATTTTCTAATGGTAGGTCGAAGCTACTGCCCTCATTGCATGCAGCCACTCCCCTGCCGAGGATAGCTTGATATGGCGAGTCGATGTCGACCACCAGAAACTCGATCATCTTGGAGACACTTCTTGACCTTACCGGCAGCACGATCTTTCCCAAAGGAATATTTACTTTTCCAGCGAAGCCGACTAGAGGGACAGTGGCTTTCTTCAAGTCAGCAACGTTTAACTTTAATTTCCTGAATAGGTCAAGATACATTACCTCGAATGAGCTTCCTTGGTTGACAAGTAGCTTATCGACGTCGTAGTTGGCTATCCTGAGCGTAATGATCAAAGCGTCATGATGTGGGTTTTTACTCCCACCAGATCTTCATCTGTGAACACGATATGCTTGTTATAGTCGACGTCATTTGCTCGCCGATGTTTTCCTGATTATGTCTTTGCTGGATCGATCTGAAAAGCTTGCATTACTGTTGTAAGCTTTTTTACCTCCATCCGAGTTGAATTCCCCTGAATCTGCTTCATATCAGATGTCCCATATATTTCTTCGAATTCATGGCCAGCATCGTCTTTGAGTATGTTATCAGGTCTTGTTTCTCCATTGGCAGTAACTTTTTCTGCCTTCTTCTCCACAAACTCGCTCAGGTGCCCAGACTAGGCCAGTTCTTCGAGGTGAGACTTAAGAGCTTTGCAGTGCTCAGTCTTATGTCCTCCCTCTTTATGAAAAGCGCATCTCAGCGCGTTGTTTCTCTTTGAGGGATCTCCTCCCATCTTTCTGGGCCACTTAATAAATGGCTCGTCTCTGATCTTCGCCAGAATCTTGTAGATTGGTTCTTTGAAGACAGTGTTGACTACCTGAAATGCTTTCGAAACATCATTCTTGCCCCTATTCTTGCCTCCTTTCTTTTGGTTCTCGGCTTTGTCATTTTCTTTGGCAGCGAGCTTAGTTCGACCGTTCTCCCCTGTACTGAGGCGGGTCACAACCTCCCCTTTGGCGTATTCTCGATGCGAGCCATCAGGTCATCGATGGTTGTGGCCTCCTTTTTCGTCAGGGATTGGTGCAGAAGGCAAGAGTTGGGTAAACCAATCTTGAAAGAGGCTACTGCTACTTGCTCCAAGCAGTCCTCGACCTCATTGAATAACTCTCAGTACCTCTTTGCATAGTCCCGGAGGTTCTCTTGAGGCATCTTTTTCATTATTAGTAAAGCATCCATCCTTTTGGGATGGGAGCTACTAGTAATGAAATGGGTCATAAAGAGCTCGGCCAGGGACTCGAAACTCCTGATAGACCTGTGAGGGAACCTCTCGAACTATTTATGCGCCACATCATGGAAACTCGAGGGGAAAATTCGGCACATCAGTGCATCCCAGTGGTTCCAGAGAGTCATAGCTTGCCAGTACTGCCTAACATGATCAATAGGTTCAGTTTTTCCGTCATAGATCTTGAATCTCATAATAGAAAATTTCTTGGGGGCTTCCTCTTCTTCTATCTCCCTTGAGAAAGGAGATTTCATCTGGGTTTTGAGAGCTCGTCTAGTATGCTCCCTGGTCGATCTTGCACCGTGATGTGCTGGTTCTTGGTCCATCTCCCTTTGGACCAAATTTCCTATGTTCTCATTACTACGAGCTAGGCTCCTGTAACGAAGAGTCGGTCGTTGGTGCTCGAGCGAGTCGTCGCTTGACTTGTGCTTCTCACTCTTCTGGGATCCACGTCTAGGGATCCTTCCTCGGCTGCGAGACTTGCTCGCCTGAGGGCTAGGAGTGAGGTATGGACGTCGCCTAGTGCTGCGATGGAGATCTTTCTCCATCCTTTTTAATTTCCTTTTGAGGTGAGCATTCTCAGCCTCTTGCTTTCGAGTGGACTCCCTCTACTCTTGGAGCCTTGCCTCATAGGCATCGATTAATCTGGAGATTTGTGTGGACTTTACTGGTCCTTGGCTCTCCTCTGAGGCTGGCCTCTCTGGGCGGGCCCTCTGATCTGAATGCCGAACTTCAAATCTGATCCTGCGTAGAGCAGGTTGTTCTTGGATATCTCCTGCCTGAGGGGCATTACTGCTGTGACCAGACATTTCAAACTTCTTTGTTGGTGAGGGCTTTCTCAAGGAAGACTAACGTTTCCCATAGACGGCGCCAATTGTGGTGACAATTATATTCAACACAAATAAATAAGAAAAGCGCAATCACCAGAGGAAATAAAGAACATAAAATTCAATTCACACAACACAGTATGTACGTGGTTCAGCAAGAATGCCTACGTCCACGGTGGTGCAATCAGTATTATTTCTAGATACCACGGGGAGTGCTTTCAGAGAATACAGTGCGTGCCTTTTGGCCCAGGCTTAGGGTTTGTTATATACATGTTTATCTTCGGGGAGTGGGGGTGTTGGACTCCCCCACGTCCATCTTTCTCTCCTGAAATATCTCCCTACGAGATTTCGGTAGACGACTAAGTCATAATTTAATTTAGTTGAGGTGTGAGGGGTCCGAACTTTGGGCCGTTTTTATTAAACTACTCGTCCGGGCCCATGATGGAAAATTCGGGTACCCACAGAAAATAAAATATTTTTGTATTTTTCCCATTAAGACTAAAAAAAAGAAAATAAAAATACAAAAGATAAACATCATACAACTAGCAATCACATATACCATGAATCACAAAAGATAGTGTATGAAAAATATCCAAACGCAATCAACCATTAGATTTATCATGAGAAGTCTCATGTGAAATCATTCGAGAATCAAAAAGTCTAATGTTTAAAGTCTCCAAAATCGATTTCAGAACCAAAAATAGATGAATAATAATGCCTCGAGTTTTGGAAACCATGGTGATAATATATCTAGACTTTGTAGGAACTTTTCTTAGATCATGACAAAACATCCTAAGGTGACCTTTCCTACCACAATATGAACATATGCAAAAATGAGAAAGATGACCTTTGCATTGAACTTTTCTAATGTCCTGGGAAACACTTGACACTCTTAAGCAAACGTTAGTCTTGGCTTTAGCAACGGAAGAATTCAAATTATCGAAGTTATACCAATGTGTGACACCCCGCTTAATTAAATACAAGTCGATCAATCCTTTATTAAATTAAAACAGGATTTTCCTTTGGTTTATTCTTAGCATCATTGTCGAAAACCATATTCATAACTAATGACCTAATGATTTAATTAAATTGGTGCCAAATTTTATCTTTCATTAAACATATAAATACATGAAAACTAAAATAATAAATCCATACACATCATCACGGAATCTGAAAACAAATACTGAATAAATAACTAAAAGACTGGCTGAATAAATATCGGCTCAAAATATAAATCCAACATAATAATCCAATGAATAAATAAATAATCCAAAACTAAATATGAAAGTAAATGGGCAACACGCCCTAAAAGGAACTAAAACTGAAATGACATCCCTAATCTAGGAATGAAAAGATGATGCGTCTAATCCAACTCCTGCATGCATCCAGATATGCCGCAGTTGCGTAACCCGGGAATAGAATCTTAAGTCTGGCATCCCTGTGGCTGGACATCTAAAAGGTTTTTAAAAATATTTGCAGCAAGGGTTAGAACCCAAAACATTTTGAAAATATTTAGCAAGTGATTAAGATTTCAATAATTAAAATGCATGAATGCCTTTCATATTAAAGCTAGTGTCGCACTCACTTGAGATAATGCTCACTCCTCAACTATTGTGCACACCTACTGCTTTTTCTTATACCCCTAGCTACACTACCCCGTCTAACTAGCCTTGTCATAAATGTTTCCTGGCACCTTACTCTAGCCCGAGTAATTTTATTTAGGATTTATAAGTTATTTCTCACATTATTTAATTAATCCTTTTAAATAACTATATAATAGTCTCACTAATTACATATAATTAATACAATAGCACTTCATGTATTTTGCCCATATATAATTTTCTACCCTATTATATACGCATAACTATATTACAACATTCACGCACATGTCGTGCATATATATATATATATATATATATATATATATATATATCCTCCCGAGTAAGGACTCACCAGAAGTTTTCTCTAAAATGCTATCACCCCAGGTATACTCAATGCACCCGGATACCCCGAGGCTCTTAGCTCACTAAAATAGAAAAAATAGATAAAAGCCTTGCGAAGGTGGTCATAGTTACCCGATTGTGAGATCGAATCATACCCAGTGCGTCTCACCCCAAAAAGAATCTTAATATACTATAATGGATGATATGACTAGGGATTATACTATCCCCGCTCCTCAAGCTAGGGGATTCACCCACATCGTGCAACATCCTGTGATAGCACTAGAGGCATATGTATTTATACAAATATCTACACCGATATTTAATAAGCATACTATAATATATATACACTATCACACTATCTGTAGACACCCCATTATAATACTCCCTAACTTCTCCTAAGCACCTTCCTTCATCATTTCAAACCTAAGTCATACCCCGGGTACTGACCTAAAGGCCATTGGGCGCTCCCAGGCTCCGATTGACCAAAAATAAAACTCTTCAGCTCAACCGATACTGAATGAATCTTTGAAGGGCACTAAAACCCCTTTCCAACGGTCCGTCTCGTGCGCTATTCTGACTTACCATGCGGACGAACGACCCGTTTTCCCTCGAAACTCGATCAGGAGGTCACTGGACGCTCCTAGGCTCCATTTGACCAAAGATAACTATTCAGCTCGATCGAGACTGAATGAATCTTCGAAGGGAACTAAAACCCCTTTCCAACGGTCTACCCCCTGCACGATTTTGACTTACGGTACGGATGAACAATCCATTTTACTCCGAAAGGTCACCGAGCGTTTCCAGGCCTCTGTTGACCAAAGTCAACTCCCCAAACCGATTCAAGATCTTTGGAATGTCGAATTAAATCTCCTAAACTTTCCAACAGTCCACCCCAGTGTGTGATTCTGACTTACCATGCCGACAAACGATCCGTTTGCGTCCGACGATTCCCTGTCCAAAGGACCGACGAACGCTTCCGAGCCACATTTGACCAAAAGTTAACTCCCGAACCCGAGAGAAATCCAAAATACTTTTGAAGGTATCTAAAGTACCTTTCCAACTGTTCACTCCGTGCACAATTTGGATCAACGGTTTGCGGTCTACGATCGATTTTTTGAAGGAACCTGAAAGAGACTGCCAAACGGCAGGTTCCAAACCCTGCCTATCGACAGTATGCCTAAACACACCTGCCGATTGGCAGGACTAGGGATATGTCGATCGGTAATGCCCTGGTCCTATAAAAAGGATTGCCTAACCTCATTTCAGGAAAAAAGGAGATCTGAAATCCATCACTCTCAGCAAGCTCAGAAAACCCCTCTCGAAGTCAGCGTGATTTCCACATCCAAATCCCTTTCCAACCTTCACCTTTCATCGCATTTTTCATCAAACTTGGTCAATTAAGTACCCTCCATCATCATCCAAGTGCAAGGGCTTCTCTCCAATACCCAAGATCAAGTTCAAGATCTTCACGAAGGTCCAACTTTATCCATTCTCTCCTTAAAATTCTCCTAAATTCGCATTAGTTTGTTTTGTTACTTGGCACTTTTATTCTCTCATCTCTCATCTCTCATCTCACATATCCTAATATAATTTTTATCTAGTATTATTTCACATCTCTTATTTTCATATAAATAACACCCAAAAAATAAGAAAAAGAGGATTTGCTCATAAATTCCAAACGGAAATTCTCATACTTTCCTCACACTTTTTTTCTCACAACTAAAACACCTTTTTACACACACACACATACAAGAGAAATCCCCAATTGGATTTATGGGATAAATCCCACCCCTCATTTTGCATACGAACTACGTGGACTTTGATGCCTCTATAGGCTACGTAGGCGTCTCGGGGTAAAACCCGAGACTCAAGTCCTTTTCCTAATTTTTCTTATTTTTTCTATAAAATTAACTCTCTTAGATTCTATATATTTACATATACGTATATTTGTGCTTAGTAGCGTATTATCCCGCATGCGTTATCATTCCCTTATAATGATCGACGCTAGAATAATCGCATAAATTCTATTTTCTAATATTACTTTTAGGAACATTCCTATGGATGACTTGCTTTATCTCTTCCATGATACAAGTCGATGATTCCTATCTCCACTACATATACACATGCACACATATCACGGGGAAATAAAGGAAAATAGCAATAACCCATGAGAGACCGTAAGGGAAGAATGGGTGCCTAACACCTTCTCATTTTGTAACTTAGCCTCCGGACCCTTTTCGAATCATTTTGGTTTCGTATGTATCAGTATGTCTTTGGATGATGTCCTTCGAGATGGCTCCCTTTTTCTTTTGTCTGTTTTGAGTAAAATAGACTGACGACTCTCTCTCTACATTTTTATCTCATCATCGACGCCAGCTAAAGCGCTGTCGAGAGGGATGTGCAGGATTAAGATCCTCCCGAGACGAAGGGGAGACACCCCCCTCTCTTCTTCGCCTCTCCAGCTGCGAGGATCGAAAAGTGGGATGACCACAGTGGCGACTCTGCTGGGGATTTTCTTCATTTTGAGGGATAGACTCTATTTACATGGGTGTTTTATTTTCTTATATATCCCCTTATTTGCATGTCCCCCTTTACTATTCATGTGTACCTCATGCTTATGCTTCTATTCACACATTTGTAGAAAATTCTCCATGTACACTTCACACCACGTGCACCTAGAATCACATGTATCCCCATGTTGCACGCATCACCCACCCATACTTGGTATACCATCGGTACTCATACTTTTCTCCCTGTTGGGCATGATCAAGCAAGATACTTTCATAAGATACTAATAAGAGATTCATGCATGATTCACACGATATCACCAAAGAGCATTGTGATTGAGCAAATTTTATCCCGTAACAGGAGGGTCACTTCGTGAAGGGCGCTGGTCCGACAGGGCGCAGTTGGCTTAAGCGATATGACTCTCACCTTCCATTGTCCAAGTACCTTCAATGTATATCGAACGGTTCCCCCGCATCGTACCACTTGATCGAAGTCATGACATGAGGTATATCGCAGGGAACTCGTTCATGTACGTCGAGTATATCAAATTCGCTCTCATACCTATCGTCCCCACGAGGTATATAGTGAGGCAATTCACGTACACGCAGGTATATCAAATGGCTTGTCCACACGTACCGATTGCCCTCAAAAGGAAGATCTATATTGTGGAAGCCACGCCAAAGGGGGGAACCCTTTTCGATTCACCCAACCAACTGCATACCCGCATATAGGTGTCAAACCTAGGACACACATGTTAGATTGTCGGTTTTAGCCCGAAACTCTACTGAAATTCCGGGTCGGCCTGCCGCCCAAATTTTTGCCCATTTTTTAAAATGGGACCCTGCCCGTGAGCCTGGTCACAACTCCAGTCATAGCTTTGCATATGTTATAAACCCAACTTTTCAGGCTCGGGTCCCATCCGGCATTTCATTTTGCATTTAGGAGAATTTAATACAAGTGAAAACATAATAATAATAATAATAATAATAATAATAATAATAATAATAATAATAATAATAATAATAATAACAATGATAATAATGATAATAATAATAACAATGATAATAATGATAATAATAATAATAATAATAATAATAATAATAATAATAATAATAATAATAATAATAATAATAATAATAATCATGCTGAGACCTGTCTCCTAAATATTTCTCCTTCTTTTATCAAAAATCCAAAAACATTTATCCCTTCTTTATCAAAAATCCAAAAACATTTCTCCCTTCCTTTATCAAAAATCCAAAAACCTTTCTCCCTTCTTTATCAAAAATCCAAAAATATTTCTCTTTTCTTTATCAAAAGTGAAAAAATATTTTGTCTTTCAATCTAAAAAAAATGTTAAAAATATTTTCCTTCTTTCTCTTAAAAAAAAAAAAATCCCGTTTTACGCCTTCTCAGGTCGATCGCATGCCCTTGGCCTGGTTCCTTACTGGCTTCGGTCTTCAGTCAAATCACCCCGGAGTTTCGTCCAATTATTTCAGCAAACTTTGAAGGATAGCGCTCTCTGATGGTTTTTGTCTCTTGAGGAGTCCAGAATCCGTAGCTGGGAGGATGTAGTCCGTGAATTCATGTCGCAGTAAAAATACAGCGAAGATCTTGAGATCACCCGCCGTGACTTAGAACTACTCAAACAGAACTCTAGGGAATCAGTTAGTAACTTCATAGCCCGATGGAGGAAAAAATCAGCCACTGTGACCAATCGGCCATCCGAGGAAGAACAAGTCAACATAGCGAAGAAGAAATTCTTGCCCCATGTCCGAGCAACCATGGGAGGACAATACTATCCCCACTTCTGATCTCTCAGATAAGTAAGAGTAGAAATTGAGGAAGGTCTTGCTAAAACAGAGGTTGAACCAAAGAAGGCGTCCGGACAGTTCATCCCCAGAAAATATGGCAAACCTGCCAGTGCTGCAGTCTCAACCATCAACAACATCTCTCAACCAATCACTTCGTGGGCACCAGAAAGCCGCCCTATTCCAGTGCGAAAGGAATACACCGAGCTCCATGCTCCCCTCTCCAAAGTTTATCAAGCCCTATTAAATCGAAACCTCATAAATCCTTTGGATCCCTGTCCATTGCCCAATACACTTCCAAGAAACTTCAAGGCAGATGCCCATTGCGCCTTTTACCAAACCGCTGATCATACCACCAACCAATGCTTTCACCTTCGAAATTTAATCCAAGGTCTAATTGATCGGGGTACCATTGCCCCACCACCAAATCCTAAGCCAAACACTACTCACAACCCACTCCCAAATCATACCAATGTTATCTTCCTAGAAATGGACCCAGAATTTTATCCCTCAACTCAGATCACACCCATACACTCTCCCAAACCTCTCTAAATTTGCCTATATTTCCTCCTACACCCTATTAGCCTCACTGATCAGGCACTGTCACTCCTTACCAGAGCATGCATCATTATCCGTACCAGTTCTGAAAATGGAGGAATGGAATTATCAGAAGTGTTAAACCAACTCCTAGAGTTAGGGTTGAAATTGCCCTCACAAATGATCATTGATTGCCATAGTTTCAGTATGCTATTCTTAGAAGCACGAAAATGGGCTCGAGAGTCAGATGGGTGGTACCAATCGATGAATTCAACCTAGATGACGTTGTCCAGATCATGGCAGAATTATTTAGGCAAACCAATAATCTTTGCTGTATGATCGAATTACTTGATACTATGAAGCTACAAGGACGCCTGGTCCCTTCACCCTTATATATCCCCACAGAATAGGAAGACCTGTATGAAGAAGCCATTGAAGTTGTGGAATGCATTGACTTTACATGGAAAGACAAAATTATTACCATCGGATGGGGGGAAGAATTTGAAGATTCGAATGAAGAATAAGCTTTCGAGAAAATTGGCCCGGTAACCGACATATGTGGGAAGATATCATTTGAGGAGCTCCTCGGAGAAATAAACAAAGTAGAAGAAAAACCCGAGATTGATGAAGAAACTAGGTTCATACTTTCCCTTCTTCAGTAAATCACATGACCAGATCAGGGAGGCATTACCAGATCCCAATCTCACTACCAGCCAATGATAAAAGGAAGGGCGTTAAAAACCTTCCTATGCCAGAAATCACCCTCGAGGAGAGCAAGATCCTCGATCAACTGAAGAAAACTCAACCTAACATCACTCTATGATGGATTTTCATGTCTTCCCAGCTGCACAAAAATGCTTTGATCAAATTGCTCACTGGACCCACAGTTCCTCCTTCTACTACACCAGAAGAAGCGATAAATTTAGTCGGATCCTTGACCTCTACTCGAATGCTATCATTTTTCGAAGAAGAAATCTCCATAATTGGGTCAAACCATAATCATGCACTCAACATCTCCGTCGAAGTTTTAGGGAAGATCGTACCACTCTCTCTTATCGATAATGGATCCGCTTTGAATGTCTGTCCATTAAGAACCATCAAATGCTTAGGACTGAAGGAAGGTGACCTCGCTCTAACTTTCGCTGTTGTACGTGCCTACAATAATACCCATCGAGAGGTGATGGGATCTATAAAACTTGTAATAGGGGTTGGCCCTATAAACCCCATCGTTGAATTCCAAGTTATTGACATCCCAGCTTGTTTCAACCTGTTGCTAGGATGACCTTGGCTCCATAATATCAAGGGTCTGTCTTCCTCGCTCCATCAGAAATTGAAATTCTTCACCGACGGACGAGTAATCACCATTTTGGGTGACGACGATAATGCCGAAGGTGCAAGCACCAACAGTCCAATCCTTGAGATACAACACGGATTAAATGATATGATCCTATCAGGATTCCGAGTTGAACCACTCTTACTCTCGGCAGAGGACGATTTCGAAAAAAGGGTTTATACAGAATACGACCCTCGTGGCAATGTCAATGTGATTCAGATGTTCAGAAACATGCACTTCATGCCCAAACTGGAGCCAGGGCAAAGACAACAAGGGATACTTGAGCCCATTGAACTGAGGAAAGCTTTCCCCCTTATGGTTTGGTGTATCAACCATCAGAACAAGATCTCAGAATGATCCGCCAATCTCAACCAAAAGAAGACTAGACGACATCCACACTATCCCAGGTGACTCCTTGAAATGGATGATTCATCAAAGAGGGCGAAGCCTTCCCCTTTTATGGCTTCCCAAAACCATGGTATGACCATACAGATAAGAAGATGAAGCCTGGAATGGACATCTTTTTTCGAGACAGCTACCCATGGGCCGAAAGTTCCCAACACCATGTAAGATATTGAAGAGACTGAGGAAAGTGACTCCGAGGACTCGTTCAACTTGTAGGCACTGGGGCTGACACTCTCTATGGTTCATTCAAGCACTACATCACTAGATCCATACCACTTGATTAAAGCTACTGATACACCTCTCCTCAACTGGCATGTTGCGCTAGTTCTACCTGTTGAAATCCCACCTAACCCCAATTTTACCCCATTTCTTCTTCTATTGTCTATCCTTGCTCAAATGTAATCGAGACCTCCTTTGATGAGGCTCTCCATGTTATTATTCCTATCAATGAAATAAACGAAGATTTTGAGTATCTTGTTGTGCCTTATATTAATTATTTAGATTATAATCAAAGTTTTGATGATGATGATTTTGCAAATGAACAATTCTTAACTGATCTAAATAAGGTTAATAACAAATAACATAACCGCGTTCAAGTTAATGAAGAAGAGACTGTTATTATTAACCTTGGTTCTAGTAGCCAACTGTGCGAGATTAGGATAGGGGATACCCTCGACGAGCATGAGCGAGCATAACTCGAAGAATTATCAAAGGAATTCCTGGATGTCTTCGCATGGTCATACGACGATATGACATGCATTGATCCTAAAATTTCTCAGCATGAGATCCCCACTCTTCTAGATTACAAGCCGATTAAATAAAAGCTGAGAAAGATCCGCACCGAATGGTCGCTCAAAGTCAAAGAAGAGATGGTCAAACAACTGAGTGTGGACTTCATTCGTGTGATGGAATATCCCACATGGCTAGCCAATATAGTGCCTGTACCAAAATTAGGAGGGAAATTTTGGATGTGCGTAGACTATCGAGATTTGAAAAAAGCCTCTCCAAAGGATGATTACCCGCTACCCAATATCGAAATGATTGTGGACAACACAACCAGTCATGCTCTCAAGTCATTCGCCGACGGGTTTTTCGGATACAACAAAATCAAAATGCACCTAGATCATCAAGAAAAAACCGCGTTCATTACCCCCATAGGGAACCTTTTGCTACACTGTTATGCCATTTGGTTTCAAGAATGTTGGGGCTACAAAGGGCTACCACAACCATCCTGCACGATCAGATTCACAAAGAAGTCGAGGTATATATGGATGATATGATTATCAAATCCAAAACTAGAGAAGGTCATGTTCCCGCTCCCCGAAAGTTCTTCGAACGATTGCGACGATATCAGATGAGACTCAATCTATAGAAATGTGTCTTCGGCATTACAAAGGGAAAACTCTTGGGATTCATGGTCAGTGAAAAAGGGATAGAAGCAGATCCTGCCAAGCTAAAAGCCATACTTGAGATGCCACATTCTCGGACAGAGAAAGAAGTTCGTGGTTTCCTTAGGAAATTACAGTATATCAGCCGGTTCATCAACCAGCTCACCTCCATTTGTGAACCGATCTTCAAACTCCTCCAAAAGGATTCAACCAAAGTTTATAACGAGGCCTGCTAAGAAACTTTTAACCGAATTAAATAATATATTACTCAACCTCCGGTACTCATGCCACCACAACCTGGTCTCCCCTTGCTTCTATACCTAACCATAACCGACTCAGCTGTTGGGGCTTTGATAGCTCAATACCTTGAAGATTCCCACAAAAAAATAGTCATCTATTACATGAGTCACAAATTGGCCGAATACGAAGTCAACTACACTACTTTGGAAAAAGCATGTGTCGCGCTTATTTGGGTCACCCAAAAGTTATGACGTTACATGCTCGCCTTTCCCATTAAACTTGTATCCCTAATGGACCCCAACAAGTACCTGCTTAAGAAACCCGCATTATCCAGCCTAATGGCCCTGTGGTTGATGCTCCTAGATGAGTTTGATATCGTGTACGTCACACAAAAAGCCATGAAAGGAAGAGACACCTTTGACTACCTCACTGATTACCCCATGGAAGAAGCCGATGACTGGGTCTTCGAATTCCCAGATAAAAATATCCTCTACAATGCTCAAGATGACCTTCGATGGCAAATGTTGTTTGACGGCGCTGCCAACAAAAAGGGATATGGAATTGGGATACTTCTAATAGCCTCAGATGACTCCCACACTCCCATCGCCATCAAATTGGATTTTCCCTACACTAACAACATAACTGAATATGAGGCGTGTACAGTAGGCCTCAAAGTTTCCCTCAAGAAAGGGATTCAATGCTTAGATGTCTACGGGGATTCTGCCCTCATCATTGGTCAAGTGCTCAGAAAATGGAAAGTCGAGGACGAGAAACTTTAACCCTTCCATGCCCACTTAGAAGAACTAGCCTCCTAATTCTAAGACATCACCTTCCACTACCTACCTCGAGCAAAAAATAACCTAGTCGATGCCCTTGCTACCCTAGCCTCCATGGTCGACATGCTCGAAGGAATAACAATGGCCCCTTTCCTAGTCCAAAAGAAAGATAAACCAACCCACTGCTACCACATTTAGCTCATCACCAAAGAAGATCCCGAGCTAGCCAATTGCTGGTATGATATCTGACACCTCCTCAAGCATGGTAAGTATCCCGAGGGTTCCAACAAGAAGTACCGGGCAACCCTCCGAAGACTGGCCACCCAATACATCAACTATCAAAAGCACTGTTCAAGAGAAACTTCGATGGAACCCATTTACACTTCATCGCAGGGGCTGACATTGAAGAGGTAATATAGAGAATCCACAGTGGGGAATACGGACCCCATATGAACGGTCACATGCTTGCTAAGAAGATCATTCAACAAGGCTACTTCTGGACCACCATGATCTAGGATAACACCGCCTATGTCTATAGATGCTTCAAATGCAAACAATTCTCCAATCTTCAAAACCTGCCTCCGCGTGAATTATGCAACATGACTTCTCACTGTCCATTCTCCACCTGGGGCATCGACATTATAGGGAAGGTTACACCTAAGGCCTCCAACGGGCATGAGTTCATCCTGGTTTCCATTGATTACTTCACCAAATGGGTCGAAGTCGAGTTATACGCAGTCCTGAATGCCAAGAAAGTGACCCAATTCATCAAGAAAAACATCATCTGTCGATATGGGGGCCCGCACGAGCTAGTGTCAGATAATGGGTTGCATTTCGAGGCAGAAGTCATAAAAGTGGTTAACGAGTATGGGATTCAGAGACACAAATATTCTCCCTAATGACCTCAAACCAACGGTGCAGTCGAAGCCGACAATAAGAACCTCAAATCCATCATCAGCAGGATGACCGAAAGCTGTCGAGATTGGGCCGATCGAATCCCATACACCCTCTGGGGCTACAGAACTTTAATCCAAACCTCTACTGGGGCTACCCCTTACTCTCTAGTCTATGGCATGAAAGCAGTCCTACCTATGGAGCTAGAAATACCCTCGTTACGCGTCATGCTTAAAAGTAAGGCTATCAAAGCCGCCTCGACGAGCTATCACTCTTAGACGAAAGGAGACTGAAGGAGTTGTTGAGATAAAATAATATCACGTCACTATCGCTTGCTATGACATAAATAAATTATTACTATACACTTAGTAATTTATATTCCATAAATATTAACTAATCACTCTTTCAATTAATATTTAAATAAACTTATAATAATTAATTCAATTAAATTACGACACACTAGCAATTAAAATTAGTCGAATTAATTAAATGAGTAACGCTTAAAAATATGGGGTGTTACACAATGCAACTTGAGTCACTTAATTCATCTTTTAACTTCAAAACTCTAAAATCGAGCAAAAATTTAGACGCTTCAAATGTTAGGGGCTCCTTATTTAAATTTTTAATAATACCTAGAAGATTATATCGTTCGACCTCCTCAATGCAAGAGAACTTATCCCCAATAGCCTTTTCACGTGCCTTCAAATCATCAAATACTATATCGTTATTCACTCTGGCACAATCTTTCACCCTAGTCTCAAACATCTTAGAGTCCTTTAATTCATTCTCTAAAATACGAACTCTATGACCACTCTCTTTCTTAGGCACTTTTAAATTTAAAAAATCATATTTCATGTCCTTAAGCTTCTTACGAATGATATCTCTTTGAGTTTGAAATGTTCACAAAAATTTAATTTCATCCTTTAAGTAAAAGATAATATTTTTCAAGAAATTTAACTCTTTTTGCAAACTACAAATTCAAATGAGTTAACTTTTTAGCACGATTATGAAGCTCATTTAACTCCCTTTGAATCCCAAAATAGTCATCATCACTAAACACAACAGATAACTTATCACTATGATAATCCGTCGAGAGAAATAACCAATCAATAGAGAGAGAAAAACACACAATCCACTTAAAAGACCCCTGATATGGATAAAGTCCAAAAAGACACACATCACTATTTTAAAAAATTTCAAATTTAAATTAAACTTAGCACTAATTAAATCGATTGTTGTGTTAAACACATTACCAAATTTATCTTACCCTAAACATGCATTTAGGTGATAGCAAGATACAATAAAATAATTAAACCACAACGCTCAATGTACGAGGGAAACCTAAATGTAAAAAACCTCGGACGATCCAGAAAATACAATCCACTATGTCGGGAATTAAAAAAGAACACAACAAAAGACTTATACAACCGACTCGACTCCTTCAAACCTTAACGCATCTTCGTTCCCTCGACATTCTCCACAAAAACATATAAGAGTCCCCACCTACATGCTGCCACAACGCGTGAGTTCACATAAACCTCGGTATCTATCGATCGAGACTCAACAAACATTACAAATACGGATTTCACCGTATTTAAACCACAACGAGCACGGAGTCCACCATATGAAAAAATACTCAACAATATGTTAAGGAGTAAACAAACTTGGTGCAGACAAATCGAGATTGTGAATGTTAAAAAGATTAAATCTTGGGCCTCAAACTAACTGAGTGAAAAATGGGTTTGGAGGCTTTTGGTTATAAATAGAAAAATATTTTTTGCCAAAATTTTTAAGTAAAAAAGATGCCAGTACGCCTATTTATAGAAAACACGAGTTTTGAGGCGATGAATCTTGTTCGAACGAAAATAGTAGGTTCGTTTGAACAAACTAGAATTTCTCGTTCGAATAGACTTCGAACGAGTTTCGAATGAGAATCCACTGGCAAACAGAGGATGATCAATTGAACTTAGTTTAAATAGTAATTTGAATGACATTCACCAAGTCATTCGAACGAGCATAATAATCTCGTGTGAAGGACTTTAACAATATCTTTTAAATTTTATTTTATGAAAAATAGCCTCAAACAAGATTTAAAACACACACAGTTGATATTACGGAATCAAACGAAAATGCATCCATACCTTTTGAGATTCCATGGATGTTGAAGAATAAACGTGACACGAAATACGACACGGTGATATACGTTCTAACTTTATCGCTATGGTCTTCAATAAACCATATATCACGGACTTTAAAGGATAAACGCTCAATACATAACCTATGAATCAAACGGTTTTATCAAAAAAGAATTAAGCCAATGCATACAAATTGACTCGATTAAAAAATTTATCCTCACAACCTTAAATCAACCAAAATACTACACCTAAGATCTTTGATGAAATCCTAAAGTTATGTGTGTTGGTGTGTTTGCAAAAGTGTGGTGCTTGAAATCTTAAAACGAATTTTTCCAAGTTAAGGAAGAGAAAAAATTTACTCACCAATGAATATTAGATTTTTTAAACAAGGTGAGAAAATATATCTCTATTAAAAATAATGACTTGAAAGAACTCAAAGAAGATGAGAGAAAAAATGTGCTCTCAAATATATTTTTTCAAAGCTCTCACTCTTTGTTTGGAAGGGAGGACGACATCTAAACTTATAGTGTTTTGATTTGAAAAGGTTTAAAGTCTTAAATGCTAGGTGTCACACTCTTAAGGTGTCAAGTAGTCACATCAAGGTCTTAGTCACCAAAAAAGTTACATTTGACACACTAACCAAGAAAATATAAAGGAAAGATCTGTGCAAAATTAACTTTTTGTTCTATCAGACGTGTGTCGCTGTAGTGATCTATTACGTCACTGCAATGAACCCGAAGCGATACAGGGACACAATTAACCAACGAGACAATGTCGCTACAGACAATCGTTGCGATAAAAATACTACGAGGCAAGTCGTGCCTTTATCAAGAAATTTTGAAATATGGACCAGCAGCAAGTTTCGCTGAAGCGAGGCAAGTCGTCGTTGTGGCGAAACTGAGGCGAGGCAGGTTGTGCATGTGTCGAGAGATTTTGTCCACTTTACCTTAAAAGATTTTTAAAATAGTTTTGAGGAAAACTCCAAGTACGATTGTTTCTCGAATGATCACTAGTACTTGAAATAACAAAAAGATGCAATTCTTTATAAAATAAATTTATCTATATGAAAAGTATGTTTGTATGTATATTTGACAAAATTACAAGACCAAGGTTAATTAAAAAGATTTTTCAATTTATAAAAACATATTAAATAAGGTGTATCTAAATCCTCTAAGCTTTATACCATTGCCTAAGTGGTGTGCTTGAGGTTTGGTATTGAGTGAATCCAGTTCATTGATAAAGCTTTCCGATGATCTCTTAGACGAAGACTCAAAAATTATTTTGGTTAAAGAATTAAGACAATCTATTATATAGAGCACAACGAGTATACTATACTCTTACCTTCTTTATGCTTTACACACGGTCATTGATGGTAGTTTTTTTCTTGGTAAGTGAATTATACAACATAGGGTTGTTCGGTAGACTAAGATTGAAGGAAGCGACAATGACCTTCTCACTGTAGTCCTCTACCTCGTTGTAATTTCCCACTATATATCGACATATTCTTACAGTCTCGTATGGTTTCTTATTTAACATGATAAAGGAATTCATTCTTTTTGGCTGGAAGTTACTTGTAATGAACCTGGCATTAAAAGCTACAACGAGTTGTTTGAAACATGAGATCGACCTGAATGTTATTTTCTTGAGCCACTTTTGGCCCATGTCTCCCAAATTATAGGGGATCGTAAGCATCAATAAGGTGCAAGATTTGGCTTGAGCATGGTCTCACGTTGCTCTCTTTAGTTTGTTCCCCTATTGTCAATTACGAGAACTGGGGTGTTCCTATCCTGCTGAAGTTGGACTAAAGATTTGATCTTAGTGGACTTGTGGGTTGTGTGCCCATTCTCAATATATTTATAGGGTTCCAGGTACTCCTCTCGTGTATTGGCATGACGTAACTGGGTATTGGCTAGTGAGATCGAGAAATAATCATTCCCACACATGATGCCAATTGTAAGTGAAAAAGCGTACTATTTTTAAGTTCAACAATCAAACAAGCCGAACATAATAAAAAATGTCAAGAGAGGAAATAAAAACCTCACACACGAGACATGATATACATGGGTTGTTAACATGCCTATGTCCACAAGGAGTTCTTTTGTTTATTTTTGATTCACAAAGGCCTCGTTTAGTTGTCCAAAAATTATAAATTGACTCAGTAATAATTTGGTTCATTTAGAAATTATCACGAGTTAATCGTGTTTGGTTTAATTAATAAAATGATTCATTAATTGCTCAATTTTAACTCATGTGTAAAATATGAAATTGGATTATTTAAAAAAAACGTGATGTACGTCAATTTAAAACAGAAGTCATATGAAGTGCATGCTCTCCTCTCTCTTCCCCCTCCCTCCCTCTCTTAATTTGTTTTTATATTTTTTTCTCATAGAACCTTAACATCAATTTCAAATTACCAACCACTGCGTGAATTGGATTTAACTCATTTCAAATTCACTTATTTACAATTCACTAATTCACAATAAACTAATTTATATAATCAAATAATTTTTGCAACCAAATAGGGTCAAAGTATTCTTGGCATAGCTTTAGTATCGTCAATTAATATGAGAATTTGATTCATATTTATAGATAGAATAGGGAGCGTCATTTGTCTTCTTACACTTATTCGTGACAATCATGACTAATTACTCTCATTTATTTATGTTCCTTTTGTTTTAACACGTTAAAATTGTATTTTGAGTGTTTATAAAATGACATCATATGATATTACTACTAATTAATTTTCCTATAATTGCTAGTTTAAATTTTGAAAAATAGTCTCCCATTTATTAAAATTTGAAATTGAGTCGTCACGAGTTGAATACCCCATAGCATAATAATAATATCCCACCTTACACGGCGCGCCTCTCCATTTTGAAACACGATTTTGTGTGTACTCCCTCTTCCCTCCACTATCTTCCCGCCTACATCCCCTTCCTTAAAGCCCGCCTCCCTCACTCTCTATCTCAAACCCACTCTCTCTCTCTCTCTTCAACCACCAACTCTTTAGCCACCATGAACCGCCGTATCCGAAGGTCATCTACCAACCCAAACGAATCCTTTCTCAGATATCTGAAACCCGGCGCCCTCGCTCAGCTCCGAGACTCCAAAATCATCGCCAGATCCAACCGATTCGACTCCCAATCCAAGATCTCCTCATCCCCACCAAGATCTCAAACCCAAACGCCCCCTCAATCATCTGACGGCTTCCCTTGCTTTGGCGGTCGAATCTTCGGTCCCAGATGCCCACAGAGGAAGAAGCTCATGGCTGCTAAATCTGTCTACTTTCTCCCCTCTAGCCCCGTACCCGACTTGCCGGATCCAATCATCGATGTCTTCACTCCCGATTTTCTCATTGCTCACTGAATAAACCTGTGAATGTACAATTTTGGCCTTCCTGTAGTGGACTGTATTGTATGTGAAGTACATGTTATGTTACCTAGGCTTCCATTTTATAATAAACTCATTGTTTAATGATTCTGCCTTCATTAATTCTGTTATTTCCAATATTTTGGTGGAATGATTACTTTATCTCAGTGTCACT
The DNA here is from genome assembly GCA_949130495.1 of Sambucus nigra. Taxonomy (NCBI): domain Eukaryota; kingdom Viridiplantae; phylum Streptophyta; class Magnoliopsida; order Dipsacales; family Adoxaceae; genus Sambucus; species Sambucus nigra. The sequence goes on from OX422213.1 coordinate 120,233,151, forward strand.
TGGGTTGTAACTGGTTAAATGGACTGTTTTAATTGACAATTAAAAGCATAATTTATCATTAAAATGAAACTTTGTTGAGCCTTCATTGATCATTATTATTGCATTTAGTTCCGATTATGACAGGTTTCTGATTAGTTGAGGTCTTGTTGTAAGTTTGACAGTACATGTCTTTGATTTGGGGATCTTCTCATTCATTTTTATGAAGGTTTCTCAAGTGTTACAATTTTGTAAGACTTGATTCTAGTATTTTTTTTCATCTATTCAGAAACTTGTATGAACAAGTTGTGTGTCAATTGTAAGAAAAGTAGTATATAGTTCTTAATGTTTTGATTAGAATGTCTGAAAATTAAAACTTGCAAGGAGATTCTTATAAGAGAAATTAGGTCTATGTTGGCCATTTGCTTCTGAATTCGTATTGGGTTACAAAAGAAAGTTCAACAGATCAGAGTAGATTCTGGTATGTGGCAATGCATTGCCACTTACACTTGTAAATCATTGGTACCATTAGCATTGTCCTTTATCTTATTGTAATAAAATAAATTTATTAGCATGTTCTCCAGACCTTCAAAACTTGTTAAGCTGAGTGCTTTATTGATTTGCCAGCATAATATTTCCCATTCAAGTAGTCATGATACACAATATTTAACTTTGCTCTTGGGATCTTGCAAATTGATTGAGCTTCATTTTGACTCTCATTGGTTGAAAAAGATGACGACAAATGCAATAAGGTAATCATAAAGCGTTGAGTGTTCGTTTTACTTTTCGAATGTTTTTGAAGTGATCATGATCTTCACACTGGACTTAACATTGTCTGTCTTTGCTATTAACCCTAGGATTGAAGTTATAGAGTGACTTAAAAACTTAAGGAAGCTTGGTTTTCACTTATGAGCACATGATGCCCATCCTTGCTCATGACTCACAAGGGAAGGGAAAAAATCATGAAAGCGTCTTACAACAAGGTGAAATCTCACTTGTGAGCTCTAATAACATGCTTTGCCTTACTCCCCGCTTTTACTGAGGATGAGCCTGGTGCCTTCATATCTTCTTAGTCATTTAAGACGGACCTAGATATATGTGCTTTCACTCATGGATGGTTTGATAGACATGTCCACCAGTTGATAAATAACTTATGAGGATAATTTTCCAGTCACGTGATTTGATTCATTAGTTGATGGATGAGCATAATAATATCATATGAACTTTCACATCCCATTTAACGTAGTAAGCTAATGTTCAAGCATACATTTTCTCACTTGGTGAGTTCACTTGACCATGAACTTCATGAGATACGATATTGGCTTCTACGTATTGATGATGATGATAATTATGAGAAAACACTATTTCTTGTGTGTTTTTCAGAGTTAAAGAGTGAGATTTCTTATTTTATGCATTTCATAAACTCTTGTTTATTTGTACTTCTATCAACACTTTGATCTTGTGCTTAATGATGATAGTGTGGGTGATCATGCTTGAGATGGAGTAATGTCCCTAATTGAAAACAATTACCGTGTTAGTCGGGAAAGTTTTCTTTTAACTCCTTTTATGGGCATGCAAACATAACCTATATTTACACAACAAATGATTTACAAAAGATATTATTCCAAATTTATCTTGAACGATTATGTGATGTAATCGAATGTGGAAAATAAAAATCATTCACACAACACAAAGGCTAATAAGGATTAACACTAACGAGGAAAACCTCAGGTCCAATAAATGACAAATGAACTATGATAGCTCTTATGGAGAGGATTTTAATTGGAAAATATCTAATTTATATGCTGAGATGAGTTGATTGGATTTTGAAACTTGGTTGCCTTGATTGCGTATTGGGTTTGGATGGATTGAATTATGGGCATGTGTTGAAGCTGTAGTGTGCATATGAGCCTCGAAGAAATCTTAGTGGGCAACTTATGAGGATTTAAGTGTTAAAACGTCATAAGTTGTTGAATATGGCTTGGCATGATTTAAATTCGCATTAAAAGTTGATTAAATTCATATTTAAGGAGCTAAGTGTTAGGGTGGCCGTTACATGGCCATTTCATATGCGCCATGTAGCATGATCCCACTACAACACACTATTAGGCCCATGCATTGGTGTTAAAAATTTTAAGGGACCATTACGTAGGTATAACATGCTATAACAAGCTATTTGGTTGATATAAAGGGGTAGTGCAAATACATGATGGGGGTTATCCTATATAAACCACTTTTGATGTTGTTAAACATCATTTTCACCTCATAAATGCTAGAACACTTCTCTCTAATCTTAATTTATCTCAGTGTCACGTGGGTTGTAACTGGTTAAATGGACTGTTTTAATTGACAGTGAAAACCACAATTTATCATTAAAATGAAACGTTGTTGAGCCTTCATTGATTAAGACAATTTCTGATTAGTTGAGGGCTTGTTGTAAGTTTGACAGTATACATGTCTTTGATTTGGGGATCTTCTCATGCATTTTTATGAAGGTTTCTGAAGTTTTACAATTTTGTAGGACTTGATTCTAGTATTTTTTTTCATCTATTCAGAAACTTGTATGAACAAGTTGTGTGTCAATTGTAAGGAAAGTAGTATATAGTTCTTAATGTTTTGATCGCGTGTTTGAGTAGAATATCTAAAAATTAAAACTTGCAAGGAGATTCTTATAAGAGAAATTAGGTCTATGTTGGCCATTTGCTTCTGAATTCATATTGGGTTACAAGAGAGTTCAACAGATCAGAGTACATTCGGGTATGTGGCAATGCATTGCCACTTATGCTTGGTGTAAATCATTAGTACCATTTGCATGGTCCTTTATCTTATTATAATAAAATAAATTTATTAGCATGTTCTCCAGACCTTCAAAACTTGTTAAGATGAATGCTTTATTGATTTGCTAGCATAATATTTCCCATTCAAGTAGTCATGATGCACAATATCTAACTTTGCTCTTGGGATCTTGCAAATTGATTGCGCTTCATTTTCACTCTCATTGGTTGAAAAAAGATGACGGCAAACGCAACGTGTCCGTTTTACTTTTCGAATGTTTCTAAAGTGATTAAGATCTTCACACTGGACTTAACATTGTCTGTCTTTGCTCTTAACCCTAGGATTGAATTTATAGAGTGACTTAAAAACTTAGTTTAGAAACTTAAGGAAGCTTGGTTTTCACTTATGAGCACATGATGACCATCCTTGCTCATGACTCACAAGGGAAGGGAACAAATCATGAGAGCGCCTTACAACAAGGCGAAATCTCACTTGTGAGCTCTAATAACATGCTTTGACCTTACTCCGAGTCCCCGCTTTTACTGAGGATGATCCTGGTGCCTCCATATCTTCTTAGTCATCTAAGAGGGACCTAGATATATGTGCTTTTACTCGTGGATGGTTTGATAGACATGTCCACCAGTTGATAAATAACTTACGAGGATAATTTCCCAGTCACGTGATTTGATTCATCAGTTGATGGATGGGCATAATAATATCATATTAACTTTCACATCCCTTTCAACGTAGTGAGCCAATGTTCGAGCATACATTCTCACTTGGTGAGTTCACTTGACCATGAACTTCATGAGATACGATATTGGCTTCTACGTATTGATGATGATGATAATTATGAGAAAACACTATTTCTTGTGTGTTTTTCGGAGTTAAGAGTGAGATTTCTTATTTTATGCATTTCATAAACTCTTGTTTATTTGTACTTTAATCAACACTTTGGTCTTGTGATTAATGATGATAGTGTGGGTGATCATGCTTGAGATAAAGTAATGTCCCTAATTGAAATCAATTACCGTGTTAGTCGGGAAAGTTTTCTTTTAGCTCTTTTTACGGGCATGCAAACATAACCTATATTTACACAACAAATGATTTGCAAAAGATATTATTCCAAATTTATCTTAAACGATTATGTGATGTAACCGAATGTGGAAAATAAAAATCATTCACACAACACAAAGTCTAACAAGGAGTAACACTAACGAGGAAAACCTCAGGTCCAATGAATGACAAATGAACTATGATAGCTCTTATGGAGAGGATTTTAATTGAAAAATATCTAATTTAGATGCTGAGATGAGTTGATTGGATTTTTTGACTTGGTTGCCTTGGTTGCGTATTGGGCTTGGATGGATTGAATTATGGGCATGTGTTGAAGCTGTAATGTGCATATGAGCCTCGAAGAAGTCTTAGTGGGAAACTTATGAGGATTTAAGTGTTAAAAACGTCATAAGTTGTTGTATATGGCGTGGCATGATTTAAATTCGCATTAAAAGTTGATTAAATTCATATTTAAGGAGCTAAGTGTTAGGGTGGTCGTTACACGACCATTTTATATGCGCCATGTAACATGATCCCGCTACAGCACACTATTAGGCACATGCCTTGGTGTTAAAAATTTTAAGGGACCATTACATAGGTCTAACATGCTATAACAAGCTATTTGGTTGATATAAAGGGGTGGTACAAATACATGATGGGGGTTATCCTATATAAACCACTTTTGATGTCGTTAAACATCACTTTCACCTTATTTTCACCTCATAAATGCTAGAACACTTCTCTCCAACCTTAATCACTTTCTATAAACCTCCATAACCTAAAGTTAACTTAAAAAATTTTCACGTGGAGAATCAAGGATAAATTTGGAGCAATGAATAGATGGAGATCATGTATTCAAGTGCAGATTATTTGTAATTGATATTCAAGGCATTAATGTTATAATTGTATATAACATCTAAACATATTAATAATTATGGTGATTAGAGATTAAATTGTGTGTCAATTAAATAATGGGAATTAATGCATAATAATATGAATAACATTATATCAGAGAACCTATGGTAATTGACGGTTGTTCGGTGATTGAACTATAAATTTGGGAATTGTAAATTAGCATTCTTAAACTAGGCACGAATTTGATGGATTTTATAATCATTTTAGAATTATGATTCAATTGTTAAATTTTATGATAATTGGAAAACTACGTTTTGATTTGGCTACTATAATCTAAGACCACGAGAAGACGTGTAGTTTAATGCCCTTAATTGTAATAAACTAGGATATAATTCATATATGTAAAAGCTTATATAATCTTATCCAAAGTGTGTTATCTATTTATCTTAAAATTATTATTCCTCCTATATAAAATGTCAGTGTTTATACATGGGTTGGCTTGGGTACAATGGAAAGAGTGGATCTCACCTATCTTTGTGGCTTGCTTTTGTTTACGAATATATGAAGTTGGTAATATTTGGAAAATTGTTAGGATAATTTTCTAATATTATACGAAGAGTAAGAAACATAATGAAAACATTAAATTTAAGAAATAGTGGAATAGTTGTTTGTTCGATCATTCTCTTAATCCCATGGAAGTTCTAATGTTGAAACTACCCTTAAAGCAGATGGACTTCCACACACGATAGTTTTTATTATATAACTATAATATGTCCTAAATTTAGTTAGAGCGACTATGAGTTATGATCTATCGTGTTCCACTATTGATTTTTTTATAAAAAATATTGTCATTAATTTCGAAAACATTGAGGAAAATCGTATACAATATAAATTGGAATAGAAAAAACTTTTATCAGATTCTGAATTATACAAGTAAACTTGTTCTTCAAAACTCATTTGACACGACTAAAGAAAAAAACGTTTAAACTTTAATCAATAATAATCCAAGCCAGAACATAACTTCCACAAATCCTTTTGATTATAAAACGTAAATTATAGGTATTAAGTGCATATATTAGCAAAAATTTCAACTGTTAAGTTTTGATGTGCTTACTTCGGTTCAAATATGAAGGATGATTAGGTTGTTTTGGCCCGCTAGATGGGACATGTGAAATAATATTCCCAAACTACCCTTGACATTGATCAACCACTAATAGAGTCTGATATCAAAATATGAGTAACTAGAGGCAACGTGCCAGATCACATCTAGATCAAGCCGAATCCCAAAAATATAGGAAGATTCTTGGGGATTCTTATAGCAAAGGCTACACTTCAATTGAAACTCAACCATAACAACCCAGATAAACTCAACGATGGAGGATCATAACAAATTCTCACACAATTATAATTATAGGTTGATGGGACTCTCATGTATGATATATAATACCAAGTAGTATATACACGATACATAGTGTGCTAGAAGTCTTGGATCTTAACTAGCATCCTAGCGCTCAAGCTCTTTTACTATAATAAGAAAATTATCTCCCTCTTTTCCCGTGGATGTAAGCAAGAAAGGCTTGTGAACCACGTATGTCCCCATGTCAATTTTATATTTATGCATTAAACTATGGAGAAATATTTCTATAATTATATCGCATAAATAAACAACCTACAATTTTACGTCGTTTATTTAAAACTATAGTCCCATTACGTGAGAATTTCCATATTTGCCACAATGGTTGAATAAAAGTCATTCTTCTCCTATAGACCTCATCGAATCCGATCTAAGATTAGGATTGAGAAGCACGATTAGTCCCTTTGTCGATATACGCTATCCCTTAGTGATGACATATCTAAGGGATGATAAATTCATTGATCTACCCACAATTATTGTAGTCATCATATGACATCCATAAACCCTCTGATTAAGGACCATACATCTCGCCTAATCATTATTTATGAAGAATGTTTGCAATAGTGAGATCATGATATCCTTATGCCAATGAACATGCCGGTCTCAAAAGAGTTTGAAAAAATTGTCTTAAGGTTTCATCCTCAAAAGAACTTGTAATTGAAAATTGTTAGAAGATTATTTCTTTACGACATGAAATGGTTCAATGGATACAAAATTTTAAATTTGCTACAAAAATATTTTGATTTAATTTTCTCACCAAATTAAAATTATCAATTAATTAAATCTAATTGAGGTAAATTTAAATATTTACTCAATTAATTAATTAGATTTAATAATCATGTGTGACGAAGACAGATTGATTATTGCATAAAATAAAGATCAAGCACATATAAAAGACAACGATACACGCCACGAAATCTCTCTCTTACATTCTGATTTGATGCCTCTACCTATAGTAGCAATCAACTTCTTTGGACAGACACAACTTGCATAACCCGCGGGTCTCCGTATCCACCAGTCTTGACTGGTGCATGATCTTCTTATACTAATCCTTATGCTAATCAACATATACGATTTCTCGTGTTGATATCTTCAATATGAAGATTGTTTATCTGAATCTGAATCGTAGTTTTTGAATCCTTGGCATATTAATCTCTGATAGACTTAGCCTTAGAATCTACTAAGGACTTCAACTATAGCCAAATCAAATGTATTTGATTTTGATTTTTTGTTGTGTGTTCATAAAATGACTTATTTGACAAGATCTCTTATGAACACTGAAAGAATAACATAAAAACACTCTCTCTCGGATTTTAAAAAGTTTTAGTAGCTGGAGAGATTGCTTTGGATTGAAACAAGAATCATATCTTTCGTTTCTAAGAGAGATAAGTGAAATTCTTGAGTATTGACCCTCATTCCAACCATGTCAATTTCGTTTGAATGATCTATCAGTTAAATCAAGATCTTGTCATACGAAATTCTACATCGTACTAGGGTTTCTATCTATAAATCATTTTGAGCAAAACTTTTAACATAAATGCGAGATGCACAATTTTATGCATTGTAAATATAAACCAAAACACCACAATTTTCATGTTTTAAGAGGTTAGAAATTCTAAGGTTTAATTCTTCAAAATACCCAGAGAGTTTTCAAGAATTGTCTATATAAAATTAGACAAACCAAAGGATGGATATAAAATACGTCCTTACAAAGCTCCCCCTCTGGATATTATGGGATAAAACTAACAACAAGTTAAAAATTAAAAAGATATAAAAAATGTAAGGATAAAATATACCCATATGTCAAAACTACCTAGTCCCAAATCCAGCGAGACTCAATATCTGAATAGGTTTCAAAACTTGAATCATGTATTTTCTACATCTTTATATGTACTCATGGACCTTGTATCTTGCATACTTAAACATATCTATGATGTAATAAATATATAGGAGAATAATATATTAGCGAGTAACTAAAAACTGAAATTCATGCAGTAAAATACTCAAAAACATCCCCTAAATCAAATTACCCCTTTATCAAGACTTCTCCCCCCTTTCGTATCAAATATTTAAAACAATAGTAAAAAATAAACAAAAATCATCTAAACTAAAATAAATATGAATATTTCAATGTTAAAATATGTGCACATGCTAGAATAGAGATACCAAATTAAAATTCACCTTTGAAAATATGAATCAGCATGAATATATCTGTTTAATGCATTAAATTCATATATCCAAGTTCAAGCAAACAAAAACAAAACAAAACAAAACAAAACACGAGTGGTTCACATATGCGAGAAAACGTCTAATTTAAGAATCCCGCACAAAATATCTAACGAGAATTGGAATGAGATAAAAATCTTAGAAAATAGATATACTCCACTTATATTATACATGAACCCCAAGATTTCATCCATAGCGAAAAATGATAAAAGTCAACCACATTGAGAAAAGTTGTATTTACAGAGGTTCATGCTGCTTAAGATCTAAAATTAATCGCTTGTATTAACAGTTCAATAAGGCCAAACGAATTCATATACTGGATGAAAATGTGCCAATGATATCTATCTTACTAATGATTCTCTCATTTTTTTTTATTTAAACTCACAAGAAATGATTTTTATATGCACATCTAAAAAATCTAGTGAGGACAATATGACCCGATTGAGTGAAAACAAGTGCAAGTCAATAGTTTGGATCGAAATATAAAATACACCTTAGTTAAGCTTGTGTATGTGTGTGTGACATGGTAAAGACCACTAAATAATCAACATAAGTTATTTTTTAAGAACACCATAAAAATAATTAATCAAAACGTGCAGCACTTTGCACTACCTTCCCATATTTTTAATATAAGAATAGAAAAATAAATAGCAAGATATGTTACACAAATTTTCAACATCTCAATATATGTTATCCATAAAAATCACAAAAATAGAAATCTTATTGTATTTTTGTAAAAAAAATTAAAAAAATCCTTTTGTTTTTTCTTAGATGACTCAAAAAAATCTCACAAACCCAAAAAGCAACTCAAAAGAATTTAACAAACTATTTTTGTGTATTAATTTTCTTAAAATATATGAAAAACAAAATAATACAAATCTAGTACGTATATAAAAAACATGCATTAAAAAAAATCCAAGACTAGAAGAAAACTCACACTTAGTTTAAGAAAAAGAAACAACGATAAGAATGCCTAGTCTATGGAGCAACGTAAACTACTCAATAGTGAGGAGAACCTTTTAGAGATTAAGAACTAGGAGTATCCAAGGGAACAAGGCGATAAACATCATGCTTACCAAAGGTAACACCCCGTATTCTTAAGCATTTATATTTAATTAATTTGAGCACTTTAAATTACACCTGTGCTGTAATATAATTGAATTAATTATTACGTGTAAATTAAAATATTAATCAGGAGAGATAATTGTTAATATTAATGGAATATAATTACTAAGTGAATAGTAAGTTATTAATTTTACGTCCTGGCGAGTGATAGTGACGTGGCGATATTTTATCTTAACCGGGAGTCGATATTGACTGCTTGGGGTCGAGATAGGACTTTATTGTAGAGCGACTTGGATGACAATTTTGATATCACGATTGATTTCGAATGGGTCCAGATAGTCAAAATAGTGTACCCGGGGGTAGCAATTGGATCCCGAGGCCTTTTTAAACGTAATCGAGCCCACATGGGGGTGTTCAGGTCATTTTAGCTTGGCCCATTAGCTTAATTACAAGATTAATAATTTTAAACCTAAGTGTTGGAGTTAGAGGCAGCCATAACTCAATTAGAAAATTCTAAAAATTAATATAAGGTAGAAGGAGAAAAACAGAGGACTTTAGAGACCAAATTCAAAGGGAATTTGGGTGTGCTTTGTTAGATTCATCATCTTCTACATGGAGTCAAACCCTATGAATCCTATAAGGCAAGTAATTAAACTTACTTTTGATTTGAATAGCAGAATTGCATGTTCATATTATTGTATGTGTTGATAACTTTGTTTTGGGAGGGTGATACATGTGAAATTTGGGTTTTAGGGGATTTAAGCATTAAAGGTGAAATTGATGTTTAATTAATGTGAGAATACTATCATATGATGTTAGATATGATTTAGAATCGAAACCCAGTAGAAATCGTTGTTGAATTTGGATTACTGAATCGAATTGAATTTGTGATTTAAGAAATTTTGAGAAAAACCCAATTCGTGAACCCTAGAAGTTTTAATGAGAACCAGTGATGATTGATGATATATATGTGTGTTAGAACCTGTTTATAGATGTAATAAATATGGGGTATCAATTGGGTTGAAGTTTTGGTTGAATCCATGGAGGTTTGAGGGTAAAAATGGAGAACGATTTTCGGAGAAGAGGACTTGTTCAGGTATCAATAGATCGACCTCGGGACAAGAAACTTGTTCGAACGAGTTGAGATTATCGTTCAAACGAGATTAGTATCTCGTTCCAATGAGGTTGATATCTCATTCAAACAACCCTAGATTTTGTACGCGGAGATAGATCTTTTCATTACGAACGCGTGGCCGACAGTTTCGTATTTTTCTGATATTAATTTTCTATGAAAGGGTGTCCGACATCGAAATCTTTAGTCAGAAATCAAATCCGGGTATGGATTCCCGGGATTATTTTACCTAAGGGTTATAGGTGGATGTATATGAGCCTAGAAAGGTGAGAAAAAGGAGGAACCTAAATAATGAATTAAGTAAAATAAATTTATAAATGTTTAATTAATGGTCGATTGGGTGAGTCTGAGTATATTAGCAAGTGAAGCTACTTTAAATTATTTAGTGGATGTGAAATTAAATTAAATAAGAGTCGGGGATATAGACTCGGGTATTATAGACTAGAGCTACGGGAGTTAGGCACGGGTTAGCTGAATGTTATTTTATTTATATATATATATATATATATATATATATATATATATATACTTGTGTGCTTTATAAATATCAGTGTTAGATATTTATGTGAATACATACCCCTCTAGTGCTATCATAGGAGGTTGCACGATGTGAGTGAATCCTCTGGATAGTGAATGTAGGGAGAGTATATTCCCCGAGTTATAACATCCGGTATTTATTTTTGTGTTCTTTTCGAGGTGAGACATTTTAGGTATGATTCGATCTCACTCTCGGGGAACTATGACCGCCTCCACTATGCTTAAGATTTTATTGCCTAATTCGGTTTGAGTTAACCATCTTATGGTATCTTGGTTGGATTGAGTATAACTGGGGTGATAGCATTTTAGAAAAAGCATCTTGTGAGTTATTACTCGAAAATTGATGGTTATTATACGCGACATGTGTGTGAATGTTGTAGTATACTAGTACGTATATAATGGGTAGATAATTATATACGGGTTTAATACATAAAGTGTGATTGTATTTCAGATATAACTATTGTGAACGTTATATGATTAATTGGTACTTCATATATAACTACTGTGAATGCTATATAAGTAATCAAAGTTAAAATGATTAAAAAATTTAATGAGTAGATAGCTTATAAATCAAGGTAAGAAATACTTGGGTTAGAGTAGCGTGATAAAAATAAGTGTAACAAGGCTAGCTAGGTGGGATAGCATAACTAGTTGGGTTAGAAGGTGAGCGATAGGTGTGCATATCAGACGAGAGGTGAGCTATTTCTCAAGAGAGTGCGACACCATCTTAAATATGAAAAGTGATCATGCATATTTAATCGTTGCATTTTAATTGTTTGCTAAATATTTTTAAAATATTTTACTTTGGCTCTGACCAGTGTCAAAATATATTTTCCAAAACCATTTTAGGTGTCCATCCATAGGGATTCCCAACTTGAGGATTCTGTTCAGGGATGCTTAGCTGCAACAATTCTGGAGGATTGTAGGATCTTGTTATAGACGCTTCTTTTATTCATCCCTAGTTTAGGAATTTTCATTCCTTATTTACTCGGGCACGCCCCCCCTCAGATTCAGTATTTCAATTTATTAAGTAGACTTTGTGTATTCAGTTTATTATTTTAGATTTATTATTGGATTCTATTATTGAGAACCGATGGTTTATATGGTCTTATTTATTTATATATCTTTTGTGTGTTGAATTAAGATTTTATATGTGTGGATGGTTTGATTATTATTTTATTTTCGTATGTTGTTAATTTAACGAAAGATAAAATTTGGCACCGGTCTATTTAATTACTAGGTGGTTAGTAACTTAAAAAAATGTGTTTTCGACAGTGATGCTAAGAATGAGACATATGAGACTAACATTTTGTTTTGATAGAGGGATGGCCACCCGGTATTTTAATTGGCGGGGTGTCACATCAACCGATTTAGTAACCAAGTTGGATTTCTGAACCCAAATAGGTATAACAACGGAGACACATGGTTTGACAATTGGTTTAGTATTAGACTTAAAGGGTACCTTGATATTAGGCTTTGGACCTAGAAATTTCATAGCGTTTGTCAACACGTCGACTTCCCTAGTGATTCTTAATCCATTAACCTATAGATTTTGACTTGAACCTACGACTAGTGAAAGGTTGTTTATAAGCATCATGGACACTCTCCTAAGAGCAAAACAAAATATTTAAGGTGACCCTTTCTATTAGGGGTGCACACGATTCAATTTGGATTGGTTACACTACAAATCCGGAACCAGAACCAAGATGGGTCAGCTCCAATTTTTGGAAAATGGAACCAAAACCTATATGGTCAAGAACCGAACCAAACTGATCCAACTATTATTGGTTTGGTTCACGATTCTAATTATATATATATATTAAAAAATAAATATAGAATAAAGTAACCTAAAAATTACATGTGTTCCCTTTGATTTTGATTCTCTTCTAGTGTAGTTAATGATAAAAATAATTTCATTTTGATACCCGAATCATTTCATTCAATTTCATAACATCTAAAATGTTTGTTAAAAAACTCGCCTAAGTCCAAAAATAAAATATAGAGCCAAATTACTCCAAACACATCGTGTTTAAAGTAAATAACATAAAAAAAACACTGAAATAACCCATAAACATAATAATGAAGTGATGAACTGGTGAGAGGGAGAGAGAGCACCATATGGTTTTTGAAGTCAAAATGATTTATGACTTTTATTTTTGAAAATTAGGATTAGTATATATACAAGAATGTAATACCAGTTATAAATCGGTTTGGGTGGATTGGTTCTGTTTGGATTAGTACTAAAATGAGGAATCGAACCGAAATAATTGTTTTTTTATAATTTGGAACCCAAAACTAACCAACAATGTAAAAATCCAAACCAAACCAACCCAATGCACCCTGTTTGGTTTGGTTTATCATTTTTTTTATTTCGATAAACACCCTATTTTTAGGTGTAAACATATTATTGCGGGGAGTTTGCCTTCGTCTGCTTAGGAGTGTTCCTATATGTAGTAGGCGTGGGAGTTTTGTTCATCCTTTTGACAAAGACGGTCTTTACTTTTGGGAGTAGACCCTTTTGAATGGTCAACCAAATACAATCTTGGCATTTGAGGATTGGGATGTTTCTACGATCATCTTTCCTAACTTCTTATATCTTCTTTAAAGGCCAACCTTCACTTTTTTAGACTCATCAACGTGTTTATTTAACCTAGAATTATCATCCTCTATCAGACTTCGATCCTCAAAAGACTCAAGAAACATCATCTTTAGGTTACCAAACTTCTCGTGCAAAAGCTCATGTTCTATATTCCCCTCCTTAATATTATCTAAAAGAGTAGCCTAATGATACTTCAGCTTGATCACAATTTCCTCACTCTCCTTCATGGAAAAAAAATATTCTATTTATACATCTTAAGCTTAGCAATAAGACTAGGATTCACCTTATCCATCTTGAGGGACATACTAAGAATCTTGGAAATTTGTTTTACAAATTCATCCTCCGTCTGTTCATTTTCACTCAACTCTTCCTCTTTATCTTGGTGTAATACCCCGTATTTTTATGGCTTTTAAATTCAGGGAGTTATTAAATTTAATTGAGATAAATTAAGTTAATATTAATTCAGAAATTTGTTTTAAATATTTACTAGCGTGTCAAGAGTTAGTAATTATTGGAAATTTGTTGAACATTGTTAGATGAGTAAAGTAATATATATAAGATTGATTTATTTAAATTGTCACGAGTGAATAAAATGGCAATTATGGAAATTAAGTCGGGCGCGCCTGTGACGTGTCAGGATTAAATTAATATTATAAAAAGTGAATAAATTATAAGTCGCCCGTATGGTCATTTCGAGTGCACAAAAGTATCCGGAAGGGTCGAGATAGTTAGAAAAGTGTATCCGGGGGTTTAGTTTGGGTCTCGGGGCATTTTTAGGCCTAATTAACATCCCAGGAGGGCATTTTGGACATTTCATTTTTTTGGGCAATTAAACCCACGAATTTTCCAAGGTTACATCAGCTTTTAGGAGTTGTCATCTAGGGTTAACAAAAGAAAAACCAAAGAACGACCATTGGAGAAGAAGTGGGAAAGCTTTCCAAGGAGTTCAAGGCCAAAAACTTCACCGTTTGCATCGCCACCACCGCCAAATCGTAGATCGCGCGACGGGGAACACAACCACACCGCTTTCTTCCACAAATCAGAGACTAAATTTCTAGGAAAGTTTCTATCTTGATCTATTCTTAGTTAATGCCTCAATTATGTTAGTCTAGGGTTGTTTAGAACTTGTTTCATGAAAGAAAGTGTAGTTTGGAGACTAGAATTCACATGTCATTGAAGAAGTAATCATCTTCTGGACATCTCATTTGCATGTAGAGGATAAACCACGAATTTGTATGGATTTAGAAGTATAAATCTAGAAAATAATTGGAAGAGTTGAAAGAAAAAGAAAAATTAGGGTTCTTGAAGTCTAGACAAATTTTACCCCATTAAATGGTTATAATTGATGAATTGGAACATATTTTACATGGAGAATCATGTATTTAGGTATATAGTACTGGTAATAACATTTGTTGGGAGTTTGGGAATCAAATATGAAGTTTTGGTTGAGGTTGGAGAGGTAAACCCATAACTGGGTAAATGCAGTTTTTGCCATAACTGGTTGATCGACCGATCGACCCAAGAGTGTCGATCGATCGACTCTCTTCCCTCGATCGATCTAACCCTCCTGGAAAATTTCATATTCCTCTTATAATGGTCCATTCCAATTAAAATGCGTAGTAACCCTTGAGTATTATTGTTCGAACATTTTGGGATATAAATAGGACCGATGGGCTTTTTGTAAACCCCAATAAGTGAGAATTTAATGTAAGATGAAATTAAGGGTTGGCGGGGAGTGATTTACCCATATGGGATTATGCGAATGTTTAAATAAAAGATTGATACTCATTAGGAAGTTAGACTAGAAAGTAAGGGAGAGTACCTACTGAGATTATACTTAGGGAGATAGAATACTTCGAGAGATATGGAGTAAGTATAGAATAACCTATAAATGAGAATAAAAGAGACGAGTCCGTTATGCGAGATAATTCAGTAAAATGTGCTAAGAACGAATAATTATAATTTTGGGTTGTGGGCGCAACTAATTTAAAAATATGAATATATATATATATATGACTGTGTGATTGTGCATATATTATATATCTGTGTAAAAATCATACCCGAGCTACCTACTATCACGGGGGTTTCCGCGCCGGGACAGTCTTATCTCGATTGGGCCTTTATGGGGGATAACGACTCGTACCCTAGAAGATACTATCCTTGATTACAAGCTATTTGAGTTATAGTCAGATGGTCCTAAGCGACGTGGGGGTATATGCTGACCTCTTAGGACTGGGAACTATGCTTCGCCTCCAATTGTATGTGTTTTGTGTTAATACAGTTCGAGAGTGATTCTGAACTAGTATTTCCCTAAGTACGAGTGATACGGGGACTTGATAGCAGAGTATGCCAGCACCATAAATTTTATGTGGGGTGCTAATAGTATATATATTATACGAGTGATTTATATATATATATAGACTTGAAAATGGGAACTTTCTACTGTGCATAAAAGTGGTTAAGTAATGATTTAAATACTCCAACATTATTATAAGTGTTGGGAAATTTTGGTGACATCACTGAGTTATTTCAAATGACATAAGACATATGAGGGAGTTTAATTTATACCAATTAATTATCTTAGCCATAGTAATTGTCGGTAAGAAACCTTATGGGAAAGTTAAGTTAAAATAAACTTTTGGGATTAATAGGGCGATAGGCGTGGACTTTAGATGAGAGGAGAGAATTTTTCAAGAGAGTGTCGCATACTAACATGGTTGTTGCATTAGCAGGTAAGCATTTTAAATACTTGCTAAACTAATTTAAAACTGTTTTACAATCAGGCTCTGACCCGTTTCCAGTTATCTCTTCTCTCTTGTATATATATGTATATATTACAGATACCTAGCCATAGGGACGTCATGCTTAGGTTCTTTGGATTGGACGTGCTGCAACTTATGTGGGAGTTGCAGGCCATTTTCTTAGACGACCTCGTTGTTGATTCCACTCGTATTTCAGTTCTAATTAGTTTGGGCATGTGTCATCCGTTTCCTTATTCAGTTGGATTTGTCAGAGATTTATGTCCATTTATCTTTAGGAATTTAGTCTTTGGGATTTGATTACTGTCAGAATGGTTTTCCTTTGTAGTTTTAAACTTGGTATTGGTTTTATCTGAATGTTTTTTCTTAGGCATTTATTTCCATCCTTAATATTCGTGTGATTTGAAATCTGTTAATTGTCAAAGGTTTCATATTCGGATTAAATAAAAAAAATGGGAATAATGTTTTAAATGGTTTTGACACTTAGCTTAATTATTTGGGGTGTTTAAATTGGAAATCTTATTTTGCGACAGTGACGCTAGGGATGAACCAATCGTTCACCTTGATTTTTAATTTAATAAAGGACTGATCACCCGGTATTTAATTAGGCGGGGTGTTACACTTGGGAGATATCGGCATGACACTTTTCACCATCATCATATACATTGTCTTCAAATATTATAACTAAACACATCTTGGATGGTGGTGAATGCGGTGAAATTACAATTAAAGGAAGACTCATTCAGGGAGCTTGTGTCACTAGCAATGGCATACAACTTCTTCTTTCCCTTACTCTTTAGTGTAGTGGTACGCTTGAATGACTTGTGACCAACAAATTAACATTCTACAAACCTCTGTGAATCCTTTTCAACCTTATTGTAATGGATTTTCTTAATTTTCTTATCATATAAAACATCATAAAAAATGGAAAGTAAATCAAACTATCCTCCATAGACACCCCCCGAGATACACAATAAAATCATACTTTGATACCACTTTGAAAAAAGTTATCCAAGGGCGGTCCAAGTCTGGTTACTTAATCCATTTAAAAAATTATATTTTTCACTTAAAACAACTCGTAGTCAAAATTGTTTGAATATTATTTAGTTACGACATGAAACAATACAATTGATACCAAATTTTAAATTTACTCAAAAAATTATCATGGCCCAATTTTAAAAACTAAATTAAAATTACCGGTTAATGAAATCCAATTAATCTAATTAAGGTCAATTATAATATTTTGCCAATTAATTATTTAGATTCAATTTTCATATGTGGAGATTGGAAGTTAACAATGGCTGAAAAATAAAGAGCAAGAATATACAAACAAGCACTAATAATTTAGAGGTAAAATCCTCTAAAAAAAATTACTATCGAGCTTTACCCCAACCAAGTCCACTAGTAGTAATAATGTTTTAGGTCTTAGTGAGAATATAAAATTTTTATATATAAAACAATGATACATTCCAAGATGTTTCTTCCGATATGATGCCTCTACCCGTACTAACAATCAATTGCTCTTGCGAGACACAAATTGCACAAGTTGCAAGTCTCAATATCCACCAATATCGATTAGGGCATAATATTTCCAAACAAATCTTTATGCCAATCAACCCACACAATTCCTCGTATTGATATCGTTAAATTAAAGATTGTTTATCTAAATCTGAATTATAGTTCCAACTCCTTAGCGTATTGGTCGCTGGTAGAATTATCCTCTAAATCCACTAAAGCTTCAAACTATAACCAAATCAAGTGTATTTGATTTTGATTTACTCATGTATGTTCATTGAATGATTTATTTGGCAAGATCTCTCGTGAACACTTTAAAATAAACTTAAAAATGCTTTTTATTGGGATTTGAAAAGTTGTAGAAGCTAGAAAGATTGTTCTGAATAAAAAATAAAGTCTTATTTATAGTTTCTAACTCACATTGGTAAAAAACACACATATTGAGAATTAGCCCTCATTCCAATAATGTGAATCTCGTTTGAATGATGTCTCGTTCGAACATGGGTCATCTCGTACATGGTGCTACCTCAAAATTATTTTGATAATAACTTTAACTTAGATCTTAGAATAACATACATGTTTTGAAAATTCAAGATTATACAATTGCTCATAGATTAGGCATTTTGGTATTTTGGCATATCCCGTTACAAACCAGAGTTTCAAACCGAACACTACAACCACATTACCTCCACGATCATTCGATGATATGTTAGTGACTGAGCATCGTTTTCAGATTTCAAGTCATTGGATTTGTCACCCGATGCTTTAATGGAGGTATATAATTTGTGGTTTTTGTTTCTCAGTCAAATTATATTCCGAGATGTCTATTTTTAAATTGAATCTCTTTGATAAAAAATATTTTAAAAATATAAATTTTATTTTTTTAATCACGTTCGAACGAGATTGAGATCTCGTTAGAACGAAATTATATTTTCATTTGAACGCCATCAAATGATCTTCGAATGAGAATCCTCTGCCAAGGATTACATAACTCGTTAGAAGCTCGTTAGAAGGACAATCAAACGAGAAAGCTGTCTTACTTGAACGAACTGGAGTTTCATTAGAATAAAAATCTAACCTCGTTCCAATGGACAAGTGTTTTCGTTCAAACGACTTTGGCGCTTTGAAATTCTTGATTTTTCTATAAAAACTTGTTTTGATGATTTTTTCTCAAGATTTTTGGTGAAAATTAATTCCCAATATTTGAACCAAAGTTCTCACTTTTATGTTTTAGAAAAATAATTTTTCTTTTCCAAATCATACATCCCATATATGATTTGTTGAGTTTGTTCAAACCCAAGTTTCCATACACTTGCATAAGCCTTGTAGAGTCCTACTCTACTGCTGACTTATTGAGTCCAGGCTCTACTGTTGAAGAAGAAAGTTGATCGATGGATACCAAGGAAAGACCGCTTCCTGTGGACGGCTCTAGACTATGCCATATTCTGTAAAATATTTGAAGATCTCTGTGCGTCATACTTAGTGGAACTAAGTAGTCTTCAAGTCGATTAGAGTCTGTCAAACTCTTTATGGTACTGAATACTAGGTTTTACTCGAAAGGAATTTTTCCTTGCTCCTTCTCATGTTTAGTTTGATTGTATGATTGAGATATTTAATTTGGACTTCATCATCGCATGTACACCTAATTGGTAATCAAGACAAAATTTTGTTAAAATTATAATTTGTGTGTGATTAGCCTAAGATACGAATAAATCCACAGAAAATCTTATCTTGTTTTCTCAAATTGGTATCAGAGCTTGTTGCACTAAGTTCTAGTGTGATATTTTAAAAATTTAGGTTTTATGGATAATTTGTATAATAAAAAACATCGGGTTCTTTCATGCACCGTTTGACTTCAGTCAACTCCCGAACCCCAGAGTGGCTTAATGGATACTTGAAGGCTTTGAATCCCCTTTTTGACAGTCCCGTTCATGGCGATTTGAACTCGTGGCTTGTATTTTATGCCCATTTTCCCAAAAAAGTCCGTTCTGGACTGCCTACAAGCACCCCAACCCCTTGCGTATCGACAGGGTGTACCTTCGTTGCCCAGGAAGGTAAGTATTGTGCCGATAGGCAGGATAGGGGCCATGCTGATCGACTGCCCCCCAAACCCTAAAATGGCACTGTTTATGAATACCTTGACCACACTCCTAGGGGACCTCGTTTTCGACAATCAAAAACATTATCTCGAAATCAGAGCACCGTCATTACCAAAAAAACCTATTTTCCAACATTTTCTCCATTTCTCTTACCTCACCCTAGTTCATCACCATTATATCACCATATAATTATCCTACTCTCCTTCAAAACTCAGTTGCAAAAGTCTCATAGGAGGTCGATTCCTACTGTTTTCTATTTTATCCATATAGTATTATATACTCACTTTATTCCCATTTTTGTATCTTTTAGTCTTATTTTTGTTATTTCATATAAACTAGTATCCTTTTTTTAGTATTCACATAACCTATTTTCATAAAATCCAAAAAGATAGAAAAGAAGTTTTACATGTAAATTTCGAAAGTTAGTGTTGATACCAAAATTAGTCTGCTGACGTGGGCCAATTATATGAAGGCACGTGTTATCATACATGGAACAAATAAAATTAATGAGTAACCTAAAGCACCGAGCTACTCAACGTACCGAGCTACTCAGCGTATCGAGCATCTAGTCAAGAAGATCAAGCGGTGAAGACAGATTCAATGAACATTCTTATCATGTACATATGTATATGTCTATTAAATAACGACATATTGTCTGTTCATACTGACTGCCTAAGGGCTATAAATACTTTGTAAAACCCCCACAGTGGGGTAAGTTTCGATAAGCGTACATACTCAAGATTAAGGAAAAATACCCAGTAATACAAAACAGTGGACGTAGGCCATTTACTTAAGGCTCAACCACTTTAAAAATCCTTTGTCTTATATATCTATCCATATTTATCTGTAATTAATTAATTAGATCAAATCTAGTTTTTTACATCAACAAATTGGTGCCGTCCGTGGGAACGACTATACGTAGCGTTTTTCACTAAAAGCTCATCCTAAATGGATGATATCCCAGAATCTAGCAACATGAACAATAACGGGATTCCTCCTAATGCTTCTGCTCGTCCAAATGCAAACGATATCATAGGGATCTTGGCCAGCTTATCCAGGGGACAAACTGTTATGCAGGATACTATGTGACAGTTCATTCAAACTATCCAAAATGGCGCGTCATCCCTATCCGGCCAACGAAGCATCATGCGTCCACCGTCTTCACAATCTGTACGTATTGTTCCCCACCATACTTCACCATCTGGACATACCGAACTTCACCATACTGGAACATCAAGTGATCCATCTTATCATCCTGGTCTGACATCCCCTATAAGAATTGTAAATTCTCAAGAAAACATTACCCTAACTCCATAACGAACAAGCTCTTTGGAAAGGTTGAGCAGAGTCTCCCCCTTTGATTGTTTGGGCCCGAGGAGGAATAAAAACCCTCCTCGGATTGCGTCGAGAATTTATCAATGACCAAGTAATTTAAGGTAAGGATCGGCCCAATCACGTCCAAATATCAGGCCTGCAGCTCGCCCAGAAAGATCCCAAGAGGATAACTCAATGCGATCTGTTGCTCGGGCAAATAAATCAGAGGCTGGAAATGATGCATAGAAGGGCTGCATTTAAAGATTGGAGGATAGTTTAGGAGAGATGGATAAGGCCAGAAACCCCCTCCAAATAACCTTTATCAAAGGATCTCTTTTTATACAAAGAATTGTGGATTTCCCCACACCCTTAAAGTTTAAGGCTCCTGTAGTTACACCAAAGTATGATGGAAAAATTGATCCTGTTCTTCACATAGAGAAGTAGCAAGCTACTGTAGATATCTATGCAGTCCCAGATGAGATGAGGTACAGGGCATTCTCAGAAACCATCACTGGATCTGCTCAAATATGGTACAACAATCTTCCTTGGGAGAAGATTTCAACCTTCCATCAAATGGCAGAGCTCTTTATAGGAAATTTATATTTTGGTGCAAATCCAGTCAAGAGGGTAGCACATCTGTTGAGTGTAAGGCAAAGGGAAAGAGAAAGAACAAGGGACTATATCACTCATTTTAACAAAAAAAAATTAGAAGTCATTGACTATGAGGAGAAAATATCTATTACAACCCTTATGAGTGGTATTCTACCGGACAAGCTGTAGTACACTCTAGCCAAGGATCCCCCCAAATCCATGGCAGAGTTCATGGCTAAAGAAACCAAGATTATGAATGCCGAAGAAGCTATGGCTGGGAAGAAGATTGCTGAGGTAAAAGTAGAGACTAAAGCTGAAGGCAGGTCCGAGAGGAAAGATCACAAGCATAATGGAGGGAACAAGCAGTCGAAAGGCAAGGAAACGTTGGAGCATTTGAGGAAATATGCAAATTATACCCCCTTAAAGGTGGATATAAACCATGTGATAGAAGAGATCAAGAACAAAGAGGAACTGAATTGGCCAGGAAAAATGAGGAAACTCCTGAAAGAAGAGATAAGTCCAAGTATTGCGAGTTCCATAAGGATCATGGTCACACAACCAAGCAGTGCGTAGCTATCCAAAATGAAATGGAAACACTCATTAGACGAGGGAATTTGAATCGGTTTGTTGATCTCCAGAACGGTCAGAAGACCAATAACAGATCACGGTAAATGTCAAAATCTGCTCACCGAGCAAGAGATGACAAGAAAAGGGACCATGAAGATCAGCCAAAAGATGATGCCGATCTACCCAAAAAGCTAAGACAGCCAGAGCGTGAGGTATTTTCAATCCGTTTTGATTCATTTGATTATAATATGATAACAGGTGGAGATGCAGGCGGTGGTGATCATACCGCTGAAAGGAAATCTTACCTCAATGAGGCCCAAGCTTGTTCCTACATACAATGGATAAATCTAGTGGAGGAAGATCGTTCGAGGAAGGTTAACAAAGATAAACTGGTAATTGGTTTTTCCAAAAAATGATCTGGAAGGTGTTTTGTATCCTCATGATGATCCCCTAGTGATCATGATGAGAATGAAGGATGTAATCATCTCGAGAGTACTAGTGGACAATATTAGATCGGTGGACATCATGTTTTATCCATGATTCAATAGTTTGAACTTAAAACTTAGTCAACTGGAGCCATATCATAGCCCCCTTATTAATTTCTCTTGTGAAAAAGTTTTTCCACTTGGGATGATCAAGTTGGACATGTTGATTGGTACTTGACCTGCCTGTAGATAAGAAAAGATACGATTCTTATGATGAACAAAAATGTCCAATTGGCCTACAATATAATCATGGGGAGAGTAGGCCTGAAAAAGTTTAAAGCAGTTACATCCACTATACATCAGTGTTTAAAGTTCCCGACCAAATTTGGGGTTGGAATTGTGAAGGGTGATCAGAAGGTAGCTCGGAAATGCTACTACTCATCTGCTGAACAAGAAGAGTTAGAGGATTCTAGGAATAAAACCACCACTTACCAAGTGGATGAATCTAATGAGTCTGAGATTGAAACCTTAGACCTAAGAGATGAAACAAAGCTCATTAAAGGCCAAGTCATGGAGGCAACGGACAACATTATTCTGGACGATGAACGACTAAAAATAACAACTTAGATTGGTGCTTCACTTGATTCGATATTGAAGTAAGGATTGGTGGTGTTTATGAGGCATAGAAAGCATGCATTCGCGTGGAGTCATGAAGATATATTGAGGATGGACCCAGCCTTCCCGTGCCACAAGCTTAATGTTAATAAAGAGATCAAACCGATGAAGAAATGAAGAAGAGTCTTTAGTCCGGAGAAGAACCAGGCTATTAAAAAAGAAGTAGAGAAGCTACAAAAGGCTTCTTTCATTAAAGACGTCAAGTATCCTGATTGGCTAGTTAACGTTATGATGGTAAATAAGAAGAACAATAAATAGAGAATGTGTGCGGATTTAACAGATCTGAATATGGCCTACCCAAAAGATCATTTTCCGTTGCGTAGAATAGATCAGATGGTAGATTCTACTTCGGGGCATGAATTATTGAGCTTTATGGATGCCTACTCTGGATACAATCAAATTAAAATAAAACCTGAAGACAGGGAGAGTACTTATTTCATTACCCCATGAGGGACATATTGTTACAATATTATGACTATTGGTCTTAAAAATGTAGGTGCTACATATCAACGGCTGATGAACAAGGTGTTCGTAGAGCAGATTGGCAAAAATATGAAGGTGTACGTCGACGACATGCTGACCAAAAGCAAGAAAGCTACTGATCATATAACTAATCTAAGCCAAGCATTTGACCAGCTGGAGAAGTACCAAATGAAGCTGAACCCGACCAAGTGAGTTTTTGGTGTACATGAAGGTATATTCCTCGAGTATATTATAAATCAGTGAGGCATTAAATAAAATCCTGAAAAGATAAAAGCCTTGCTAGAATTACGATCTCCAGCCACTAAGAAGGAAGTGCAAAGCCTTACGAGGCATGTAGCATCTCTCAACGAATTTGTCTCTCAAGCAACTAATAGATTTATTCCATTCTTCAAGGTGCTCAAAAAGATCTTCGAGTGGAACGACGAGTGTGAGAAGGCGTTCCTGAAGTTGAAGAAATACTTGGGGACACCTCCTTTGCTGTCCAGGCCGGTGCTGGGAGAAAAATTATACTTGTACTTGGCTGTCTTAGAAAATGCAGTCAGTTCAGCTTTGATAAGAGTAGAAAGAGGAATGCAAAAACCTGTTTATTATACGAGCAAGGCATTCAGGGGAACAGAGATAAAATATCCACAAGTAGAGAGGTTGGCATTAACATTAATTGAGGCGAGCAGGAGGATGAAGCCATATTTTTAATTCCATACAATAGTGGTATACTGACATGCCACTCAGACAAGCTTTGTATAAGCCAAAAAATCTAGAAGGTTGATGTATTGGGCAGTGGAATTAGGGGAGTATGACCTTATCTACGAGCTAAGATATTCTCTTAAAGGGCAGGCAGTGGCAGATTTCATCGCTAAATTCATCAGCCAGATACCTCCGACCAGTAGGGGCTAACGCAGAATAACTCAAGGATTCTAGAGAATCACCAAAAATTATCCCCGATCAACTCCCAGCAGCAGAACTGCCAGAAGGGACAGTGGCCGATCAATAAGAATCTCCTATTAAGATCCCAAACTTGAAGGATGAAGAAAGGAAGCACCAGATATTCCATAAAGGGATTTTTTTAAACCAAGGGTTTGATGATAATATACCTATATGGAATTTATACGTTGATGGTTCCCGTGCGCAACAGGGTTCGGAGCTGGAATAATTCTTAATAGCCCAGATGGACTAGACATAAAATATGCTCCGCGTTTCCAATTCAAAGCTTCCAACAATGAAGCTGAGTATGAAGCCATAATTATGGGCCTCAGCTTAGCTTAATCACTTAACGCAGAGAAAGTTATAATGTTCAGTGATTCACAACTAGTGGTAAATTAAATGCTCGATCGTTACACAACAAAAGGAGAATTCATGTCGAGGTATCTCAACAAAGCTTTGGAGGTTATAACCAACTTAGCAGCTATCCAAATGATTAGAATATCAAGACTAAAGAACAAAAGGGCATGTGCACTAGCTCGGCTAGCCTCAGCTACTCGCACCGAGTTAAGAAGAACAGTTACTATTGAGATACTCGCCAGTAGAAGTATCGATGAAGATTTGATGGTGAAGTTTATCACTTTGGATATGGGACCTTCCTGGATGGATCCCATCAGGGATCATATCGAAGAAAGAATTTTACAAGCCGACCAACTTGCAGCCAAGAGGTTGAAGTTTAAAGATGCTATATATGTCTTAAACAATGGAGTTTTATACAGAAGGGGTGTGATTGCAGGCCTGCAAAGACGTCTTCACCTAGCAGAAGTTAAAGATCTAATAGAAGAAATTCATGAAGGATATTATGGAGCTCACGCAGCAAGTCAAACTCTCTTGTAGCGAATAATTACGTAGGGGTACTATTGGCCAATAAGACGCGCTGACTGTACAACTTATGCCAAGAAATGCGATAAATGTCAGTGATTTCTTACTACACGAAGAACTCCTCAAGCATTACTGATGCCAATCACTTCACCTTGGCCATTTGCTATGTGGGAAATAGACTTAGTCGGGCCTCTGCCAACTACAAGAGGAAAATTTAAATATTTGGTGGTCGCTGTTGATTATTTCACAAAATGGGTAGAAGCTGAACCTCTCATCGATATAGCATATGAAAGGGTCTATTAATTTATCTGAAAGAATATTATTTGCGGATATGGTCTGCCACATGCTTTTATCACAGATCACGGTACCCAATTTGATAATGAGGAGTTCACCACATACTATTTACAGTCTAACATTCAAAAGATCCATTCTGATCTAGGTCATCCCCAAAGTAACGGGCAAACATAGGTAACTAATAGAACTTTGTTGAACGGGTTGAAGAAAATGTTGGATGATGCAAAAGGGTTGGATCAACGAGTTGCATTCTGTGCTATGGGATTACCGAACAACTCCCCGAACAGCAACTGGGGAATCTCCTTACATGTTAACCTTTGGAAGTGAAGCAGTCATACCTGTTAAACTAGGCTTACCTACTCATAGGGTGCTTAATTTCAATTCTCCAATAAGCGATTTGATGAGACGCTTAGTGTAGACACCCCATTCTATTACCCCTAAACTCTCTTTAGGTCCCTAGCACCTCCCTTCATCACTATAAACCCAGGTCATACCCCGAGTACCAACCTAAAAGCCATCGGGCACTCCCAGGTTCCATTTGACCAAAAGTCAAAGTCTTCAGCTTGATCGAGACTGAATGAATCTTCGAAGGGCCCTGAAACCCCTTTTTAACGGTCCATCCCGTGCGTGATTACGACTTACCATGTGTACGAACGACCCATTTTCTCCGAAACCTGATCTAAAGGCCACCGGACGATCCCAGGCTCTATTTGACCTAAGTTAACTCTTCAGCTCGACTGAGAAAAAATAAATCTTCAAAGGGCACTAAAACCCCTTTCCAATGGTCCACCTCATGTGCGATTCTGACTTACGGTACGAACGAACGATCCATTTTACTCCGAAAGGTCACCGAATGCTTCCAGGACCCAGTTCCCGATCAAACTCTTCGGAATGTCTAAGTACATCTCCTAACCTTTCCAACGATCTACCCCGTGTGCAATTCGGACTTACCATGCGGACGAACGATCCGTTTGCGTCCGACGATTCCCCGTTCAATGGACCGATGAATGCTTCCGAGCCACATTTGACCCAAAGTCAACTCTCAAACCCGGGAACAATCCCAAGTACATTATAAGGGCTCCGAATTACCTTTCCAATGGTCCACCCCGTGCATAATTCGGATCAATGTTTTGCACTCTGCGACCGATTTTCTGAAAAGGCCTGAAAAAAACTACCAAACGGTAGGGCCCAGACCCTGCCTATCAGCAGTGTGCCTAAACGCACCTGCCGATTGCCAGGACCAGGGCTATGCCGATCGGCAATGCCCTGGGACTATAAAATGAAGGCCTTGACTTCATTACAAAGGATCCCAGATCATATACATATCACTCTCAGCAAATCCAGAAAACCTCTCTCGAAGTCAGCGCTATTTTCACATCAAAATCCCTTTCCAACCTTCACCTTTCATCATCCTTTTCATCAAACTTGGTGGATTAACCATTCTCCATCACCATCCAAGTGCAAGGGCTGCTTTCCAACATTCAAGATCAAGCTCAAGATCTTCAAGAAGGTCCAATTTTCTCAATTCTCTCAAATTCTCATAAATTCGCATTAACTTGTTTTATTACTTAGCACTTTTATTCTCTCATCTCACATATCCTAATATACTTTTTATTTATTATTATTGCACATTTTATATTTTCATACAAATAAAAAACCAAAAAAATAAGAAAAAGAGGGTTTGCTCATAAATTCCAAACGGAAATTCTCACACTTTTCTTACACTTTTCTCACAACTAAAACACTTTTTCTACACACACACACACACACACAAATAAGAGAAGTCCCTGGTTGGATTTATCGGATAAACCCCACCCCTCATTTTGCATGCGAACTACGTGGACTTTGCTGCCTCTATAGGCTATGTAGGCATATCGGGGTAAAATCCGAGATTCGAGTCCTATTTTTACTCTTTCTTTCATCTCCTATTCTCTCTAACTTCGATTCTCCTAGATTACATATATATACATATATTTGTTCTTAGTGGCATATTGTTCCACATACGTTGTTGTTCCATCGTAACGATCAACGTAAGGATAATCGCGTAAATTCTACTTTCAAATATTTTAATACCTTCCTACGGATGACTCGCTTTACCCCTTCCATGGTACAAGTCGATAATTCCTATCTCCACTATATATATACACATGCACATATATCACGGGGAAAATAAAAGAAAATAGGAAAAACCCATGAGATACCGTAAGGGCGGAATGGGTGCATAACACCTTCCCATTTCGTAACTTAGCCTCCGGACCCTTTTCGAATCATTTTGGTTTCGTATGCATCAGTATGTCTTTGGATGCTGTCCTTCGGGATGGCTCCCTTTTTTTGTCTGTTTTGAGTAAAATAGATTGGCGACTCTATCTCTCTACATTTTTCACCTCACCCAAATGACGCCGGTCGAAGTGCTCCCGAGAGGGACGTGCGAGACCTAGGATCCTCCCTCATGCCGCTCGCCCACTGCGAGGATCGGGGATGGCCACAGTGGCGAATCTGATGGGGAATCATGAGGGCTAGACTCTATTTACATGGGTGTTATGTTTGTTTATATTTCCCCCCTATTTGCATGTTCCCCCTTTATTACTCATGTGTACCCCTTGCTTATGGTTCTATTCACACAGTTGTAGAAAATTCTCCATGTACACTTCATACCACGTGCACCTAGGGTCACATATATCCACATGTTGCACGCATCACCCATCCATACATGGTGTAACATTGGTACTCCCTGTTGGCATAATCAAGAAATACATTCTCATAAGATACTAATAAGAGGATCATGCATGATTCACACGAAATCACCAAAGAGCATTGTGATTGACCAAATTTTACCCAGTAACTGGAGGGTCACTTCGT
The DNA here is from genome assembly GCA_949130495.1 of Sambucus nigra. NCBI lineage: Eukaryota > Viridiplantae > Streptophyta > Magnoliopsida > Dipsacales > Adoxaceae > Sambucus > Sambucus nigra. The sequence continues at coordinate 120,262,167 of OX422213.1, forward strand.
GATGGGTGCTGGTTCGATAGGTCACAGTCAGCCTAAGCGATATGATTCTCACCTTCCATTGGCCAAGTACTTTAGACGTATATCGAACGATTCCCCCGCATCGTACCGCTTGACCGAAGTCATGAAGGGAGGTATATCGCAGGGAATTCGTTCACGTATGCCGAGTATATCGAATTCTCTCTCACACGTACCGTCCCCACGAGGTATATAGTGAGGAAATTCACGTACACTCAGGTATATCAAATGGCTTGTCCACACGTTCTGATTGCCCGCAAGATCAAAACATATATCGTGGAAGTGACGCCAAAGGGGGGAACCCTTTTCGATTCACCTGATTAACTGCATACCCGCATATAAGTGTCAAGCCTAGGACACACATATAAGATTGCCGATTTCAACCTGAAACTCTGTCAAAATTCCGGGTCGGCCTACCGCTCGAATTTTTGCCCATTTTTAAAATGGGACCCTGTTCGTGAGCCTCGTCACAAGTCCAGCCATAGCTTTGTATATATTACAAACCCAATTTTTCCAGGCTCGGGTCCCGTCCGGCATTTCATTTTGCATTTAGAAGAATTAATACAAGTGAAAATATAATAATTGTAATAATCATACTGAGACCGTCTCTCCTTTCTTTATAAAAAAAATCCCCCCCAAAAAAATTTCCTCTCTTTATCAAAAAGCGAAAAATATTTTGTCTTCCAATCTCAAAAAGAAAAAAGAAAAAAAAATGTCAAAAATATTTTTATCCCTTTTTTCTCAAAATAAATCCCATTTTTACGCCTTCTCAAGTCGATCGCAAACCCTTGGCCTGGCTCCTTATTGGCTTCAGTCTTCAGTCGAATCACCCCGGAGCTCCGTCCGTTCCCCTATTACTTCTTCTGAGTTTGATATCCATCCGTTTTCCATGGAGAACATAGAGCAAGTCCCCATTGTGCATCCGGATCTGACGGCAGTCCTAGCTCAGCTCATGTCCAAGATTGATAACCTCTAAACCGAGGTTCGAAAAATGTAACGAAACCAGGTTCCTGTTCCTCAAGAACCCGAGGTCCTATTTCCTCACGCTATGGTTCCACCCGAGCCTATCTGGGTTCCCTAATAGTATCAACACGCTCCACGTGCCCCTCCTGCTAATGGGCTACCGCCTGCCCAGCTTCCGATGCCGAATCTTGCCCAACATGGGGCTAACTTGCCTGTGATCATTGATCCGAAGAAAGAAGAGCTGAACAAAGTCAAAGAGGACCTCAAGATGCTCACCAAGAAGTTTGACCAAGTCATAATCTCGAGGAATGACATGAACTACACCCACATGTCTCCTTATCCTAAAACGAGGTTACCCGAGAAGTTCAAAATGCCAAATATCGAAAAATTCGGAGGAAGTGGACCCCCGATTATTCATCTCCACAGCTATCACAATTCTATGACTCTACTAGGGGTTTCTAAAGAAGTGATGGCCCAAATGTTTTAGCAAACCTTGAAGGATAGCGCCCTCCAATGGTTTTTGTCTCTCGAAGAGTCCAGAATTCGTAGTTGGGAGGATGTGGCTCGAGAATTCATGTTGCAGTATAAATACAATGAGGAGCTTGAGGTCACCCACCGTGATTTAGAGCTGCTCAAGAAGAACTCTGGGGAATTAGTCAGTAACTTTATAGCCCGATGGAGGGAAAAAGAAGCAACCATGACCAATCGTCTTTTCGAGGAAGAACAAGTCAGCATAGTGAAGAAGAACTTCTTACCCCATGTCCGATAAATAATGGGAGGACAATACTATCCCCACTTCCGAGCTCTCAGAGAAGCAGGAGTAGAAATCGAGGAAGGTTTTGCTAAAACAGATGTCAAACCGAAGAAGGTGTTTGGATAGTTCACCCCCAGGAAATATGATAATCCTGCTAGTGCTGCAGTCTCAACCATCAACAACATCTCTCAACTAACCACCTCATGGGCACCAGAAAGTCTCCCTGTCCCAGTCCAAAAGGAATACACCGATCTCCATGCTCCTATCTCCAAAGTCTATCAAGCCCTGCTAAGACGAAACCTTATCAAACCCTTGGATCCTCGTCCATTGCCAAATCCACTTCCAAGAAACTTCAAGGCAGATGCCCATTATGCCTTTCACCAAATAGTTGGCCATACCACTGACCAATGCTTTCATCTCCGAAACATAATCCAAGGTCTAATTGACCGGGGTACCATCGCCCCACCATCCAATCCTAAGCCAAACACTACTCACAATCCACTCCCAAATCATGCCAATGACATATTCCTAAAAGAGAACCCATAATTTGATCCCTCAACTCAAATCATACCCATACACTCTCCCAAATCTCTCCAAACCTGCCCATATTTCCTCCTACACCCTGCTAGCCTCGCTGATCAGGCACTGTCACTCCTTACCAGAGCATGCATCACCGTCCGTACCCGTTCTGAAAATGGAAGTATGGAATTATCAGAAGTCTTAAACCAACTCCTAGAGTTTGGGATGAAATTTCCCTTACAAATGATAATTTATTGCCAAAGGTTCAGTACGCTATTCTTGGATGCAAAGAAATGGGCCCGAGAGTCAGATAGTTGGGTAGTACCGATCGATCAAGTCAGCCTGGATGATGTTGTCCATATTATGGTAGAATTATTCAGACAAACCAACAACATTTGCAGTATCACCGAGTTATTCGATGCTTTGAAGCTAAAAAGGCGCCTGGTCCCTTCACCCTTACACATCCCCACCGATTGTGGAGACCTGTATGAAGAAACCGTTAAAGTTATGGAATATATCGAATTTACATGGAAAGACATAATTGTTGCCGTCGGATGGGGGGAAGAATTCAAAGATTCGAATGAAGAGCAAGCATCAGAGAAAACTGGCCCGGTAGCCGACATGTGTGGGATGATATCATTTGAAGAACTTATTGGAGAAATAAATAAGGTGGCGGAACAACCCCAGGTTGACAAGGAAACGCGATTCATGTGCTTCCCTTCTTCAGTAAATCACATGACCATATCAGGGAGGCATTACCAAATCCCAAGCTCACTACCAGCCAATGACAAGGGGAAGGGCGTGGAAAACCTTCTTATGCCAGAAATGACCCCCGTGGAGAGAAAGATCCTCAACCAACTAAAGAAAACTCAAGCTAACATCACTCTATGGGGGCTTTTCATGTCTTCTCAGCTGCACAGATATGCTTTGATCAAGTTGCTCACTGGACCCATAGTTCCTCCTTCTATCACACCAGAAGAAGCGATAAATTTGGTCGGATCCTTGACCTCTACCCGAATGCTATCCTTTTTCGAAGAAGAAATCCCCAAGATTGGGCTAAACCATAATCATGCACTCAACATCTCCGTCAAAGTTATGGGGAAGGTTGTACCACTCTCTCTTATCGATAGTGGATACGCCTTGAATGTTTGCCCACTGAGAACCTTCAAATGTTTAGGATTGAAAGAAAGTGACCTCGCTCCAACCTCCTCTACTGTGCGTGCCTACACTAATACCCGTAGGGAGGTGATGGGATCCATAAATCTTGTAATAGGGGATGGCCCTATAAACCCTGTCGTCTAATTCCAAGTTATTGACATCCCAGCTTATTTGAATCTGTTGCTTGGATGACCTTGGCTCCACAGTATCAAGGGTGTGTCTTCCTCACTCCATCAGAAATTAAAATTCTTCACCGACGGATGGGTCATCACCATTTTGGGCGATGATGACAGTGCCGAGGGTGCAAGTACCATCATTCCAATTCTTGAGATACAACACGGGTCAAATGATATGCTCCTATCAGGATTCCGAGTTGAACCACTCCTACTCCCGGCAGGGGACGACTTCAAAGAAAGGGTTTGTCCAGAATACGACCCTTATGGAAACGTTAATGTGATTCAGGTGTTCAGAAACATGCACTTCATGCCTGGAATGGGGATAGGACAAAGATAACAAGGGATACTCGATCTAATTGAACTGAAGAAATCTTTCCCTCCTTGTGGTTTGGGGTATCAACCATCAGAACAAGAGCTCAGAATGATCTGCCAGTCTCGGCCAAAGAGAGGACTAGACTGCATCCAAACTATCCCAGGTGACTCCTTGAATGGACGATTCATTAAAGAGGGCGAAGACTTCCCATTTTGTGGCTTTCCAGAACCATGGTATGACCATACACACAAGAAGATGAAGCCTAGAATGGAGATTTTTTTTCAAGACATCTACCCATGGGCCGAAAGTTCCCAACACCATGTACAATCGCTCATCAAAGATACCGAAGAGACTAAGGAAAGTGGATTCAAAGATTCCTGGGGCTAACACTCTGCGTGGTTCGCTCAGGCACTACATTATCGAATCCGTTCCAAGTGATTAAAGCTGCTGATACACCTCTCCTCAACTGGCATGCTGCACCAGTTCTACCTGCTAAAACCTCTCCTAATCCTAATGTTTACCCCATTTCTTCTTCTGTTATCTATCCTTGTTCAAATGTAATTGAGTACTCCTTTTATGAGGTTCTTAATGCTGTTTTTCCTATCAATGAAATAAGTGAAGGTTTTGAGTATCTTGCTGTGCCTTACATTAACTGTTTGGATTCTAATCAAACTTTTGATGCTGATGATTTTACAAATGAACAATTCTTAACTGATCTAAATAAGGTTAATAATAAACAACATAATCATGTTCAAGTTAATGAAGAGACTGTTGTTATTAACCTGGTTTTAGTAGCCAACTACGTTAGATTATGATAGGGGCTACCCTTAACGAGCATGAGCGTGCACAACTCTAAGAATTGCCAAAGGAATTTGTGGATGTCTTCGCATGGTACTATGATGATATTCCCGACATTAATCCTGAAATAGCTCAGCATGAGATTCCCACTCTCCCAGATTACAAGCCGATTAGACAAAAGTTGAGAAAGCTCCGCACCGAATGGTCGCTCAAGGTTAAAGAAGAGGTGGTCAAACAGTTGAACGTAGGTTTCATTCGGGTGATCGAATATCCCACATGGATAGCCAACATAGTGCCCCAGCTAAAATCAGGAGGAAAAGTTCGGATGTGTGGGGACTATCGAGACTTTAACAAAGCCTATCCAAAGGATGATTATACATTACCCAATATCGACATGATCGTAGACAACACAACCAATCAAGCCTTAAGTCATTCGTTGACGGGTTTATCGGATACAACCAAATCAAAATGCACCCAGACCACCAAGAAAATATTGCATTCGTCACCCCATGGTGAACCTTTTGTTACACTGTATGACATTTGGTCTGAAGAACGCTGGGGCTAGCTACCAGAGGGATGCCATGACCATCCTGCACGATCTGATTCACAAAGAGGTTGAGGTCTATATGGATGATATGATTATCAAATCCAAGACTAGAGAAGGTCATGTTCCCTCTCTTCGAAAGTTCTTCGAATGACTGCGACAGTATTAGATGAAACTCAATCCACAAAAATGCATCTTCGACGTTACAAAGGGAAAAATCTTAGGATATATTGTCAGTAAGAAAGGGATAGAAGAATATCCTGCCAAGCTGAAATCCAAACTTGAAATGCCACCTCCCCGAACAGAGAAAGAAGTCCGAGGTTTCCTTGGGAAATTACAATACATCAGTCGATTTATCATCCAGCTAACCTCCATCTGCGAACCTATCTTCAAACTCCTCCGAAAGGATTCAACTAAGGTTTGAAACGAGGCCTGCCAAGAGGCTTTTGACCAAATCGAACAATATCTGACCTAACCCCCGGTACTCTTGCCACCACAGCCTAATCTCCCTTTGCTCCTATACCTAACCATAATCGACACTACAGCTGGGGTTTGCTAGCCCAATAACTTGAAGATTCCCTCAAAGAAAGAGCCACCTATTATTCCAATCACAAATTGGCCAGATACGAGGTTAACTAGACTTCTTTGGAAAAGGAATTTTTTGCACTTGTTTGGGTCACCCAAAAGTTACGGCACTACAGCTCTCATTCTCTATCAAACTTGTATCCCGAATGGACCCCATCAAGTACCTGCTCGAGAAACCCGTCTTGTCCAGTCGAATGGCCCGATGGTTGATGCTCCTAGCTGAGTTCGATATCGTGTACGTCACACCAAAAACTATGAAAGGAAGAGCCATCTCTGACTACCTCGCTGATTACCCCATGGATTAGGCCGATGTGTGGATCTCTAAATTCCCGAATGAAAACATCCTCTGCACTGCCCGAGATAATCTTCGATAGCAAAAAAATTCTTTGATGATGCCGCCAACAAAAAAGGATATGGCATTGGGATACTTCTAATCACCCAGATGACTCCCACACTCCCATCGCCATCAAATTGGATTTACCTTGCACCAACAAGATGGCTGAATAAGAGGCATGCACGGTAGGCCTCAAAGTTGCTCTCAAGAAAGGTATTCAATGTCTAGACATCTACGCGGATTATGCCCTTAGCATCGGTCAAGTGCTCAGAAAATAGAGAGTCAAGGACGAGAAACTTCAACCCTTCCATGCCCTCTTAAAAGAGTTAGCCTCTTAATTCCAAGGCATCACTTTCCATTACGTACCTCGAGCAAGGAATAACTTAGCTGATTCCCTTGCTACCTTGGCCTCCATAGTCGACATGCCTGAAGGAATAACAATAACCCCCTTCCTGGTTCAAAATCAAGACAAACCAACCCACTTCTACCACATTGATCTCGTCACCACAGAAGATCTCGAGATAGCCAATTATTGGTACTAGGATATTTGGCACCTTCTCAAGCATGGTAGGGTTCCAACAAGAAAGATTGAGTAACCCTTCAAAGACTGGCTACCCAGTACATAATCTGTCACAAAGTATTGCTCAAAAGGAACTTTGATGGAACCCATCTACACTGCATCACAGGTACTGACATTGAAAAGATAATGCAGGAGATCCACAGCGGGGAATGCGGACCCCACATGAACGGTCACATGCTTGCCAAGAAGATCATCCAATAAGGCTACTAATGGACCACCATGACCCAGGATTGCACCGCCTATGTCCGAAGATGCCTCAAATGCCAATAGTTCTCCAACCTTCAGCATCTTCCTTCGCGAAAATTGTACAACATGACTTCTCCCTGGCCGTTCTCCACCTGGGGCATCGACATCATAGGGAAGGTTACACCGAAGGGTTCCAACGGGCATGAGTTCATCCTAGTTACCATTTATTACTTCACCAAATGGGTCGAAGCCGAGTCATACGCAGTGCTAAAGCTAAGAAAGTGGCCAAATTCATCAAGAAAAACATCATCTGTCGATATGGGATCCCGCACGAGCTGGTGTTAGATAACGGGTTACATTTCGAGGAAGAAGTTATAAAAGTGGTCAACGAGTATGGGATTCAGAGACACAAATCTTCTCCCTACCGACCTCAGACCAACGGTGCAGTTAAATCCGCCAATAAGAACCTCAAAGCCATCATCAGTAGACTAATCGAAAGCTGTCGGGATTGGGCCGATCGGATGCTGTACGCCCTCTAGGGCTATCGAACCTCAATTCGACCCTCTACTAGGGCTACCCATTACTCTCTAGTCTACGGCATTGAATCCGTCCTACCAGTCGAGCTGGAAATACCCTCGCTGCACTTCATGCTTGAAAGCAAGGTTAGTGAATAAGGCTGGTGCCAAAGCCATCTTGATGAGCTGACCCTCTTAGACGAAAGGAGATTAAAAGCACTATACCACATACAAGGGTACCATCGCCGAATAATGAGATCATTCAATAAGATATTAAAGGACCACGATGTCGAGAAGGGGATCTAGCCCTCAAAGAAATCATAGAACCCATTTGGGACCCCAGAGGGAAATTTAAGCCCAATTGGAGGAGCCCCTACATTATTAAGAAGATCTTGTCTGGTGGTGCTGACATGCTCACTGATTTAGATGGGGAAGAGATGGCTCATCTAGTCAACCTGGATTGTCTCAAGAAGTTCTACCCCTAGTCCAAAATCTCAGCGCGCTACGACTCTTCTCATCTCCCTTCTATTCTAAAAAAAAAATCTCTTCATTTCCCTCTACCCATAACTACGTGGGCTTTATCCTCTGCAAAAACCATTTTCAAACGAATTAAAACTTTTTAAAAAATCCCAGAGGTACGTAGGCAGCTCATATACCTTACATGAGCACGACCCTTTCTTTTTCACAAAATACTATTCTTTTCTTATCTCCGAGAATGACAGTTCATTTTAACATACACTTGAACAAAAGGATTATTTATGCCTTAGTGATCGGTATAGATAATTCAAAAATACAAAAATCATCAAAAGGCACAACTGGATGGTCAAAAACTTATTTATTTCATTATTAGGAAGTTATAATGCAATTATATAAAGGAACGGATAACTCCCTTCCCCCTAGCTTCCTAAAAAAGCCAAAATAAAATCCCCACATTTATTCCCCATTATAAAATAAACTCTCCAAGAGTCCTAGCCGCAGCTACCAGAGGAGCCCGTTCCGTCATCATCATCTGCATCCTGGGGTCCCCAAGCTTCCCTTGCCTGAATAAAGTGTCGCAAACGCTCCATAGACCGATAAGCTCGAACCAGCTTAAAAAAAACTACCACACCTCCCTCCATGTTATTAAACAAAACAAATCACCTTTATCCAGTCTCCACTGCCAACATCTGGCTGACTACTCCCCTCCACAACCACTTCATATAATCCCAGGGATATGCCAAACTCTCCCAACACACTGAGAAGGATGGGTCGATGGACGCCGATTCTCCTACATAGAGTCAAGCCGCATGCACAGAGGCTCAGTCAAATCTTCTACCGGAAAGAAGTCTAGTGTCTGAGGTGGCACGACCTTCTCCCAGCCAAATTGACGCAGAAGCCGCCAAGGAAAATAGAAAGAGGTCTATTTGAGACCAACCATCCAGACATACGGGTATTCTCCCAGCTCCAGAATAGGCAACAACTATCCCCACCAGGGCACTGACCAACACAAATTTAGAGCCCCGTGCTCTACAAGCCAATTCTCACAGCTCTCAATATTCATGCCAACACTGATGAAGCAGCGCGAAAAGAAGTTGGGTACAGCCGACAAAGGATATTCTGGAAGAGTCACCAGGCGGAGTCTTTCAGACAACCACATGAAAAGCATCACGGAGCTACCCCTCAGGAAGCCAGAATGACCTTCTCACCAAGTATCCAGGCCATTCAAAGTCTCTGCCAGTATCAACGTCGTAGGATTTCGACGGTATGACATCCAGGAGGTAATGGCTACAAGTTATGGGTCCACCAGCAGTTCCTCAGTTACTAGAAGTAATTTTGATACTAAGTCCAGAACAACGGCTCCAACGTATCCATCATTGACATTCTCCTACAAATGCACGGACTGTAACACCGCCGAAAGGGAGATCATTCCTCCAGTAACCAATGGTCTGGACGCCGAAGGCAAAATGCGAAGAAGCCCAACCAGCAAATCCCTAGGAGAATGGGAAAATTAGGGTAAAGTCGCGACAACACTGGGATTTATCCCCAGCATGACAGAAAATTCCTCGTAGGTAGGACAAACTTCATCCAACCTAAAGAGGAATACATGGTCTTCGGGGTACCAAAATTGTACCGCCACCATCAGCATGTTCCACTCAATGGACCGATTGCGCTATAAAGAGACTCGACGCATGTTGAAAGCATCGTAGTCGACATTATAAGAGCACATTTCTTCCAAGGCTTTGAGGTAGTTAGCAAACTCAATGCTACCAAGGAGAGCCATCTTGCAAGACTAAGAAATAGTAGGCGAGTAAGTAATAATGTGAAGGTGTGATGGAAACACTCCACCCTTACCCCTTTTTATACCTGAGAATCCTCACAAAAGACATGACCCCTGCAGAAATAGGACGGAATCCTACCCCACAAAGTACAAGAGGCAGAAGAGGGCACTAATCAAAGCTTTGAATTAATGGGACTGGACTTGACTGCCGATAGGCAGGACAAGGGTTTTGCCGATCGGCAACCCCTATGTTTGGAAATTTCCCCTTTTTCCTATTGTGTCAAAATCAGAAGCTCAATAAAAATAAATCGATATTCTCAAACAGAATTTCAAAAAAATCCTCTTCCACCCTTATATAATTTCTCATTTTAAAAAATTCCCCCCAAATTCCAAAAATATCTCTTTTTACGGTCTCAGTAGCAAAGTAAAAAGCGCATGCGCATGCATTCATCCATCATTAACAAAAGATAAAAAAAAACCCCATTGAATTGTATATATATATTCTTTTGTGTTACATCAATGTTGCAGGAAATAAAAGAAAAGCAAAAAAACAACGGGACTCAGCCCGAACCCACATTCTCTCTCTCTCTCTCACCTACCCTTCACCCCACTCTCTAAGATCTTGCACCCCTGTGACGCGCTCTCTTTCCCCTACGGTGAGATGATGCACCACCACTACTCGAGCCAGAGTCCTCCCCGGACGAAGCAGACGACACCAAGCAAGAAGGAACCGGGACCGCATCTCGAATATAAGCAATCGGCGAAGATATCCAGTCTCTAATATCCCTCAACCAAGTAGTCGACACCCGAACTTGCTACAAGCAAGGAAAAATCAGTATCAAAGAAGAAAGGATCAAAACAGAAAAGAAATAAAGAAAAGAACAGAAAGGTATACCGCAGGACGAAGAACCTCCTCTGTCAAACCCAACTCCTCCGGATCCATCGCGTTAGGACTGTGTAATATAGGCCCCATCCCTCCCGCTGAATATTGTATGAAGGGGTATGCAATTGCACAAAGGGGACCTCTGAAGTCGCCACCTCTACAGACGTCGACGGACCACCGTTGCTGTGGGAAGAACCCACCGCCTGACTCGAACCCGCAGGAGGGAAAGTCAAGGGATCATATATGCTGGGCTCCATCAACCAGCTCGTCACGAAATCCATATAGTCATATAGTGCAGCCGTATTAGTATATAATAGGTAGGACTCGCCGATCATCATTGAGATTTTCGCATCCTCCGATAATAGCCGCTCCCACCTCATAGACATAGGAGGTTGCACAGGTGGCACCACCATCTCCTCCTTCGCAATCTGTCAAAACAACCACTCCATGAGGTACCAAGAATGGCTGAACTCATGCGCTAGTAAACGCCTCATCTGCACATTCACCCCGGTCGCCCCCGTATCCTGAATGGCTGTCCCCCAAGGGTAAAAAGTCACTTGAAAATTCCCAGCAGGCATAAGTCAATAATAGAATCAAAACCTGTAAAAACTAAGACTAAAGAGGAAATAGCCTTACCCTACCACTGTTCAGGCCATTCAAGACCTGACGCACCGCCTCCAAAGAGAGAGATCCCTTTGACTGTCGATTGGACTTGCGTCATCGATACAATCGACAAAAGTCCCCAACAGTCTCGTCCTTCAAGGCAATTAACGGGGTATTGCACCCAATCACCTTATAAAACCACGTCTGCCAAAGACAAGAATTCACAATAAAAAAGAGACGCATAACGAAAATGCGATTGCATGAAAAGAAAATGCGCAAATTAAATAGTACCTCAAGGAGATATGTGGCTCCAGTAAAAGTTTGCCGGCAGCATCGGCTGAATGCGTCCAAATAAAAATAGAGGTTCACCAAATTCAGGCTCCCCCAATCATTGAGAGGGATGTTCGAAAACATCCTCAAATACAGCAAGAACCACAAATGGATGACGTCGCCGCTCGACGCCACCATGAAACCTCCCAGCACCAATAATATGTACAATCAGGCCATCTGCCTCACCTGTAACCCATCCTCCACATCAATCACCCTGCTCAACAAAACATCCTTCAACAAGGACATCCGGATGGAATCCCCAGACACTATCCTCCCTACATCGCTGAGCGCCACCCTCACCGCCTTCGGCCTCATCCGTAGAGAGTGATCCACCTCTATCTGCTACCCATCGTAATCCAGCCCCATCAGTTGCTGCACATCTATGGGATTCATGGTCATCTCCCCAATGCTAAAATGGAAGGTGTGGGTAGTATCCCACCACCTCTCCCCCAAAGCAAACAGGACCGCTGTCGAACGAGGCTTCTCATCCAGCGCGGACACCAACCTCCTAAAACTCACTGAGAATACCACCCAATGCACCACAGGTGTAAGTTGCTCCCAGGCATCCTTAAGCCCCGTCATCCCATGGGCACGCATGTTCTTCAAAGAGATATTGGACTGTCAAAAGAAAAAACCTTATCAAAAATTCAAGAAGGAAAAATCACCAAGAAAAAAGAGAAGAATGCCAAAAGTCAGGTTTCTTACATAACCGCCAGGGTTTACCGCCCTCGATGAGAGATGATGCGATGTCTCTCGCAACAAGGTCTGCTCATCCACAACCGGCTCGAATGCGTTAAAGGAGTTCTCACTTTCCAAAGCAAGAGGCGCGCTCGCCCTCCACTCCACATTCACCTAGTCATCAACAGTCAACCATTCCTTATGCGCTGCAGTGCTCACAAAGGTGGCCATTTCTTAATGATTGAAATGCTAGAACGATTTGCAGAAGAAAATTGCAGAAATAAAGAAAGCAAGAAGCTATGAAAAATGAAGGGATTTCGCCCCTTTAAATAGGATGCCAAGGGTCATGCCAATCGGCATTGACCACCCACCCACCGATTGACACTGACCCCTTGCCTTCCCGAGGCAGTCTAAAAGTTCATGCCACTGCCTAATGGGACACCCCCCCTTAAAGTATCGTACAAAAATTCCCAGAAAATACCAGAAAGCCCAGAAAAATTCTCAGAAAATTCCTAAAAATCCCACGAAGGATTTAGAACATTTTCACCAAGAAAATTTTTCACTCCCTCAAGAGAAACCCCTATTTCCCCTACGAAGCTCCCCAAAACCAAGTAAAACTCCTCCCAGTAACGTCCTCAGAGGATCTCTAAAGATCACCCCCTATACCCCAAAGGTATCAATTTTCCCCAACCAATACGTCCAAACCCTGGGCCAACTAATCACCTCCCCAGTGGAATTTTTGCAAATGATTTCCCAAAGCAATCGACTCCCCAGCCCAAAACAAAACCACAAGATAAATCTCCCCGATAGAGTTCCCCAAGAACGTCTCTACTTAAGCCCTCAGAATTGGCTTCGCCCCGCAGAAATGGTCATCTCTACTTAAGCCCAAAAAATTGGCTTCGTCCCGCAGAATCGGTCACCCTCATCTTCAAGCCCTCAGAATTGGCTTCGACCCACAGAATTGGTCATCTCACCTTAAGCCCTTAGAATTGTCTTCGACCCGCAGAATTGGTCATCTCACCTTAAGCCCTCAGAATTGGCTTCGACTCGCAGAATCGGTCATCTCTACTTAAGCCCGCAGAATTGGCTTCGACCCACAGAATTGGCCATCTCACCTTAAGCCCATCGAATTGGCTTCGACCCGCAGAATTGGTCATCTCTATTTAAGTCCGCAGAATTGGATTCACCCATAGTATTGGTCATCTCTACTTAAGCCCGCAGAATTGGCTTTGACCCACATAATTGGTCCTCTTTTACTTAATCCCGCAGAATTGGCTCCAACCCACATAATTGGTCATCTCACCTTAAGCCTGTAGAATTGGCTTCGACTGCAGAATTGGTCACCCTCATCTTCAAGCCCTCAGAATTGGCTTCGACTCGTAGAATCGATCACCCTCATCTTCAAGCCCTAAGAATTGGTTCGACCCGCAGAATCGGTCATCCCCACCACCTCCTCAAGAATTGGCTTACACCTTTCCTCCAAACCATCCGTTAGGTCCTCAGAATTTACCTCGACCCCCTGAATTGGTCATCCTCGTTTCCTTAGGTCCTCAGAACCGGCCTCGACAATTTGAATTGGTCATCCTCCCTCAAAAGCAACATGCTGTGTCTATTCGACGGTTGTCATTTGTTCCAAACTCAACCATCAAGGGGCTCTATAGACACCCCATTCTGTTACCCCCTAAACTCTCCTTAGGTCCCTAGCACCTCCCTTCATCACTACAAACCCAGGTCATACCCCGAGTACCGACCTAGAAGCCATCGAGCACTCCTAGGTTCCATTTGGCCAAAAGTCAAAGTCTTTAGCTCGATCGATACTAAATGAATCTTTGAAGGGCCCTGAAACCCCTTTCCAACGGTCCTTCCCGTGCGTAATTTCGACTTACCATACAGACGAATGACCCATTTTCTCCGAAACCTGATCTAGAGGCCACCAGACGCTCCCAGGCTCCGTTTGACCTAAATCTTCAGATCGACCGAGACTGAATGAATCTTCAAAGGGGACTGAAATCCCTTTCTAATGGTCCACCCCGTACGCGATTCTGACTTACAGTACGGACGAACGATCCGTTTTACTTCGAAAGGTCACCGAATGCTTCCAGGACCTGGTTGAACAAAGTCAACTCCCCAAACTAGATAAAACTCTTTGTAATGTCGAAGTACATCTCCTAACCTTTCCAATGATCCTCCCCGTGTGCGATTCAGACTTACCATGCGGATGAACGATCCGTTTGCGTACAATGATTCCCCGTTCAATGGACCGATGAATGCTTCCGATCCATATTTGACCCAAAGTCGACTCCCAAAACTGAGAGCGGTCCAAAGGACTTTCTAAGGTCTCTAAATTACCTTTCCAACGATCTATCCCGTGCGCAATTTGGATCAACAGTTTACACTTTGCGACCAATTTTCCAAAAAGGCCTAAAAGACACTGCCAAACGGCAGGTCTCTGACCCTGCTTATCGGCAGTGTGCCTAAACGTACCTGTCGATTGGCAAGACCAGGGCTATGCCAATCGGCAATGCCCTGGTCTTATTAAAAGTATGCCTTGACCTCATTACAAAGGAGCCCAGATCAGAAACATATCACTCTCAGCAAATCCATAAAAACTCTCTCGAAGTTAGTGCGATTTCCAGATCCAAATCCCTTTCCAACCTTCACCTTTCATCATCCTTTTCATCAAACTTGGTGAATTAACCACTCTCCATCATCATCCAAGTGCAAGGGCTGTTCTCCAACATTCAAGATCAAGCTCAAGATCTTCAAGAAGGTCCAATTCTCTCAATTCTCTCCTTAAATTCTCATAAATTAGCATTAACTTGTTTTATTACTTAGCACTTTTATTCTCTCATCTCACATATCCTAATATATTTTTTATTTAGTATTATTTCACATCTCTTATTTTCATACAAATAAAAATCCAAAAAACAAGAAAATAGGGTTTGCTCATAAATTCCAAAGGGGAAATCTCACACTTTTCTTATACTTTCTCACAACTAAAACACTTTTTCTACACACACACACAAATAAGAGAAGCCCCTGGTTGGATTTATGGGATAAACCTCAGCCCTCGTTTTGCATGTGAACTATGTGGACTTTGATGCCTCTATAGGTTACGTAGGCGTCTCGGGGTAAAATCCAAGATTCGAGTCCTATTTTTACTCTTTCTTTCATCTCCTATTCTCTCGAACTTCAATTCTCCTAGATTACATATATATAAATATATTTGTTCTTAGTGGTGTATTATTCCACATACGTTGTCGTTCCATCGTAACGAATAGCGTAAGGATAATCACGTAAATCCTATTTTCTAATATTTTTATACCTTCATACGAATGACTCGCTTTACCCCTTCCATGGTACAAGTCGATAATTCCTATCTCCAACGGGTGCCTAACACCTTCCCATTTCGTAACTTAGCCTCCAGACCCTTTTCGAATCATTTTGGTTTCGTATGCATCAATATGTGTTTGGATGCTGTCCTTCAGGATGGCTCCCCTTTCTTTTATCTGATTTGATTAAAATAGATTGGAGACTCTATCTCTCTACATTTTTCACTTCACCCAAATGATGCAGGCCGAAGCGCTCCCGAGAGGGACGTGCGGGACCTAGGATCCTCCCTCACACTGCCTGCCCTCCGCGAGGATTGTGGATGTCCACATTTATATTTCTACATGCTCGAGGAAGTCAGAGAAGATGCAGCAATTTGAAATGCTTCTTATCAGCAACGAACTGCCATGTTCTACAATAAAAGGGTCAGAAAGTGTGATCTCAAGGCAGGAGATTATGCTGTCAAGAAAGTCATTCAGAAGCTCAATAAGTTGGAAGCCAACTAGCATGGGCCTTATCGTATCACAAC
This sequence comes from Sambucus nigra, assembly GCA_949130495.1. Taxonomy (NCBI): domain Eukaryota; kingdom Viridiplantae; phylum Streptophyta; class Magnoliopsida; order Dipsacales; family Adoxaceae; genus Sambucus; species Sambucus nigra. The sequence continues at coordinate 120,278,217 of OX422213.1, forward strand.
TGTTGTTCGAGCTGGAACCTATAGAATGGAAACTCTAGAGGGTGATGAATTCAAAAATGCTTGGAATGGGGAGCACCTGCCCAAATATTACCAGTACTGTAGATTCACATGTACCCCATTATTTCAATATGAATAAAAATGACAATTTCTCAATATTCTTTTGAGTTAAATTTTTTCGGAGTACTAGTGCTCCACACTACACCAACTAAGTTTGGTCGACATATCAACAACCACCAACTAAGGTTAGTTGGCATATCAATAACCACTAACTAAGGTTGTTCGGCATCAACAAACCTAACCAACAGTGTTGGCACAACAATCATATAAGGCAAGGTCTATTTGATAATAGGTGACCTCAAGGGGCATCTAAAACTAGGCAAGAAGATTGGTAAAATATCCATCACCTAGGCACCAAGGCAATCTAGATAAGATTGTTACAACTAAGCAAGAACATGGGATGAAAATAATTCCATTGCTTAGGCACTTATGGGTGATAAGTCACTACAACTAGGTAAACATATGGGGCAAAGTTCCATTATCTAGGCAATCAAATGAGCACAGGAAACATTGTCCCTTTATAAATATACACGATAAACATCATACAATTAATTTACTCCCAAGGAAATAAAATTACAAAAGATGGTTTTTTCTTCATTAAATAATCATTAACGAAATACAAATGGCCTACTCTATTGGTCTCTTTCCTTCAGATTTAGGTACAGGCTCCATTCCAGCTGGAGGATCATCTAGAGCAAAAGAAGACATGATAAAATTCAAATCTCGCAGCATTCTGGTGTTGCTCGAGCTAGGCCGGTCAAGCAGATGTTAAGGTCGGGATATCTCAAAATCGTCATGAAGATTGTAATCGCCAAGGTATTTGGAAATCAAACACTAAGGAATGGAGTGGGCTGGAATCCATATGACATCTAACTTAAATGAGGGGCTGGTAGATCAAGTAATCCGGGCTTATACCAATCCCACAACTCTATTCCTTATTCGACCTTCATTACAGTCAAGGCGTTCAACTATCCCTGTTTGTATCCCTTATTGTTTGATTATTTCAACCGGGCATCAAGATGACATAAATCTTCATTATATCCCCCATCCAAAACTCTCTGGGATGCTTGTGGAATTGATAGGTCAATATCTCAACTTGCTAATGAAGCCTTTTCACCAAGTTTTCTTTACTCACCAACGTAAAACTTTGATTGGAAAGTTGCTCAGTGAGACTCTGAATTTTTTGGGACATCTCAGCTAAAGCTTGATTTTTTGCCTTCAGGTGAACAACTTGATTTTCTAAGGCCTGTTGAGTCATAATCTCTTCAATGCTGATCCGACCAGCTCTTGCTCAACCCCGCGAGGAGGATGTAGTTCTGGTTCTTTTTAAAGTCTCTAATTCTTCTCTCAATGCAGCATTTTTAATTTCCAAAAAGGAAATGCCTTCATCGTTGATTGAGACCAGAGCTCCATAGGAAGAGGAAGATTTTAGTTGTCTCAGCTCTTATCTCAAAGCATTATTATCTTCCTCCAACAACTTAGCGATGTTTCTGTGATCCTCAATCTCAAGATTTAGCACACACTCTCTCTTATTATGAGCTAAAATGAACTTATTATAACCCCGATCAGCTCTCAACTGTTGGTATTTTTTCTCATAACCCTCATGACGAAGAGAAGGGGATTTCTTGTGCTGAAGCTGAAGTTCTTCGATCATCCCTTGAAGATCTTCAATCATTTTGTAATAAGCCACATTATTTTCCACAACCCGATCAAGCAAACATTTTAAATATTGGTAAGCATCGATTGCTCGTTCAGGGCATCAGATCTAAGAATATCAACTATCTGTGTCTCAGTGAAGTATGCACGACGAGATTTGAAGTAGTCTATACACCTCTTTATCAACTCTGTTTCATAAGCCGATAACAGTTCCATCCTGGCAATAAACAAGCAGGGAAAAGTGAAAATAGATCAACAACAGTACAACCATATTGAACAAGTGAATGAGAAACTCAGAATAAATAACAAAGTCCATTTTATTGATCATAAGAAAAGGGGGTACAACTAAAGTTAAAACAAAAGGGAAAATAGAAAAACAATACAAATAAAGAGCCGAACAACCTTACACCTTCTCCTTATTCCCTACAACATCATTTGTCGACTTTGAGGAAGGAATTTGTTGCTCGGTGGGCAGTTGACGTTGCTCGGTAGAGGGAGTTGCTTGGTGAAATTGCTCGGAGGACTGAGAGATAGTAGCAACAAGTGTTTGTTCTATAACTAATAAAGGAGATTCATCAGATTTAGCTTCATCTTCTTCTTCTTCTTCTTCTTCTTCTTCTTCTTCTTCTTCTTCTTCTTCTTCTTCTTCTTCTTCTTCTTCTTCTATAGCAGGAGGAGGGCCATGAATGTGTCTCTAAAATAACTCAGAATCTTCAGCAACATTCATTTCTTTCAAAGCGGCAGTCCATCCATCCGTGAAGAACTTTACACTTGCATACTCCATTTGGGTAGAAGCAACAGTAATAGATGTATTCCATCCTTTATCCAAGCCAGAGCTAAGGCCTTCTTCACAGCAGCGCCAAGGAAGTATTTTCCTTAGGAAGCTCTTCACCAGACTTTACCTTCTCCTCAAGGTCTTTCTTACGCCGTTCAACCTCTTCAAGCTTTCCCTCAATTTCCACCTTACTGGAAACGACAACCTTGCATTTCTCCTCTGCCTCCTTGGAAACATTTACAACCTCCTTGGCAGCTTCCTCAGCTTTCTGTTGACCTGTTTCAGGGGACTTGATTTTATTTTTTCAGGAAGCTTTATCCTCCTCATACTTATGCCGAGATTCCATCAAAAATTTTGATAACCCAGCAAGGGCTTCTTCCACCCCACTGGATGAATTTGAAGCCTTGATAGCCTCATCCTTCTCTAGTATATTATTAAAATACACCAAAAATTGTAAGAGAAAAAAATCCCAAGTCAGAATATGAACATAGTACAAAGAGGTAAAATGGCAAGTGTGATGATACTTACTGATGCAATATGTTAGGGTGCCAAATCAGTAACCTTCTCCCGAGGAGAAAAAGTATCAGCAGCTCGATAGTCAGGAAGAGTCTTAGACCAAATCAATTTCTTGGCCAAGCCAAGAGAAATAAGAGCCGGAGTACTAAATCTCAAAGAAGGTACCTTAACCCTAGAAGGTTGGGAAACATCATCTACAGTCTTCTCAGTAACAACCCTTCTCAATATTTTCAAAGGAGCAGCTTCAATCAAAGGTGTTGTCTCTTATTGAATAAGAACAACCCCTTCAATAAAAGTTGATCCCTCTTTAGGGGCAACATGGGGCTTCTTACTGATATCCTTGGCAATTGTGACTGCTTCACCAGGTGGAACAACATCCTTTTTCTTAGTCCCTTCAGCTGGGACATCATCTTTACTTTTCTTCGTCCCATCAGCACCAGGGGCAACCTTGGCAAAGAGATCAGGCATCCTCGTTTTCTTTGTCACCAGGTCAGCAATAGAAGTACCCAAGTTAGAAGAAGATTTTTCAACAAATGAAGAAGTGGCTAGAGCCTTCTCAAGGTCAATTACAAAGGGAGGAACAAGAGGTCGAGCAATAAAGGAAGAAGTTGTGTTCTTGTATTTCAGCAAATAAGAAATAGACCTGACGTGTCCCCCAGCTATTGCTCGATGCAATCCCTGGATAAATTTCAAATCTTTTATATTAATATCACTCTCTTTTGGGGATTTTCTCTTACTGTCAACTGCAACCAATAAAAAATAAATGTTAGTGATGCATTTTATCAAACAAAAATAGAGCTAAATTGAAAAATAAAAACAACCAATCCCATTTCCATAAAGTGGACATCTGGGACCTTGGTACACGTCTTTCAATTTTAACGGGGGGTGTTGACAATTTTTCATCACAACCCCATGTTCAAAATAATTCCTATTAGCATCAGGGAGATTGACCACTAAAGCTCTGTTAGAAAACCTAGTTTTTAAGTAAAAGGTGGTGTCGCTGGTAACCCATTTATGGCAATACATAATTTCAGGAATGCCTAAATGAGTTCCATGAATTTGATTCAATCTATGTACGCCATTAACTACCCTCCATGTATTTGGAACTACTCTTACAAGAACAATATCAAAATATTGGCAAAATTCCAAACACAAGGAATTAGGCGGGAAAGAAAAATCACATTCAGCTACAAAAATGGAAGGAAATTAATGTCCCTCAGCTAGAGAAAATAAATCAGAAGGGCAAGGAGGTTCTTACAAAATAACCCAAGAAGGAGTTCCAAAATCAACCCTGAACTTATTCAACGATTCGATAAGGTAAACAATGGTGGCTAAAGCAAAGAAAGAAGAAAGAAGAAATTCTTACATAAAAATCAAGAATTCAGCTAAGGCGGATGACAGAGAAGACGATCGTAAGAAGAAAAGTAAGAAGATAGAAGGTTTAGGAATCTAAAAGTCAAAAAGGTAGAAGATAATCTAACGTTATCGTCTTTAAATACGCTACCATGGAAAACGAAAAAAAAATAATGATCACTAGGGATGACGGTTGCATTTTTGGCGGCTAAATGATGAAAAAGCGCAAATACCCAAACGTTCGTCCAAGATTCAAAATATTTATGAGTTTTCCATTTCGCGCTCAAAATTATTAAGCTAAAAGGAAAATTTCACAAGTGTTGGAGATCTGTAATCTAACAAGACTGGGTAAACATGCCCGAGCAACTTTTGGGCATAATATTCCACACTCTCATATCCAACCTCAACTGTGAAACATTTGGGGCTTCTGTTGATACCAAAATTAGTCTGTTGATGTGGGCCAATTATATGAATACACGTGTTATCCTATATGGCACAAATACAATTAACGAGTAACCTAAAGCACCGAGCTACTTAGCGTACCGAGCATCTAGTCCAGAAGATCAAGCGGCGAAGACAGATTCAATGAACATTCTTATCGTGTACAGATGTATATGTCTATTAAATAATGACATATTGTCTATTCATACTGACCTCCTAAGGGCTATAAATACTTTGTAACACCCCCATAGCGGGGTAAGCTTCGATAAGCGTACATACTCAAGATTAAGTCAAAATACCCAGCAATATAAAACAATGAACGTAGGCCATTTCCTTAAGGCTGAACCACTTTAAAAATCTTTGTCTTATATCTCTATCCATATTTATCTGTGATTAATTAATTTGATCAAATCTAGTTTTTTACATCAACAGTTAGATTTCCTCATTTTTTTTCACACCTTTACACTTGAGCACACTTTCTCAAAGACATTCAAGGGGGAGTCTTAAATTTAGGTTTATTAGTTAAACCCCACCCCTACGACATATTGAAATAGGTGGACTTTGATACCCCTTGGGCTACATAGGTGTCCGGGGCTAATCCTGGGATTTGAGTCCCATCTTTCTTGTTTTATGCTTTTATATTATATTGTATTTGTTTTGTGAGTGAGAACTCCTATATATTTGTGTCTCATTCGACATTCACATTCGTTTTCTATTGCAACATGTGTTTCGATGGACATTTACATTATATGTTTATGTCATTTTTGGGTACACTCATTAGGATGATTCCGGTCCGTCTTTTTCATGACGTGAGTCAGGTGATTTCCTTCTCCCATTATTTATATTATACAAATGTATTAGCACATCACACTTTGGACAAAAAGAGAATATTAACATAGCCTGTGAGAGATCGAAAGGGAGAAATAGGTGCCGAACACCTTCCCATTTCATAACTTAGTCCCTGAACCCTTGATTAATTTGGTTTCCTATGCATCAGTATGACCTTGTTGCCATTCTCTCGAGACGACTACATTTTTTTGCCTATTTGGAGTAAAATAGGCTGGCAACTCCATTCCTTCATGTTATCTCCTATTAATGATCGCCGATTTTATATCCGAGGTAGCCCAAAAGTATACCAATGTGAGTGGCGGAAAGATGACCCCCTTATCCTCGAATCACCCACACACGCACGGTGGAAAGAGAGGGATACGATCTACTCTTAGGAGTTATTCCCCCTCCCGTCCCGATTTTGGGGCCAGCCTGCGACAGAGGAATCTGACTCGGATGGCCAAAGTGGATACTCTGCTGATGACTTTTTAAAGGACGAGACTCTATTTTCACATGGGTGTTATTTCTTTGCTCTCCTACTTTTCTACGTGTGTACATATGCCTCTACTTGTATGTTTTATTTACTCCTATGCTTACATTTAGTTTATATATCTCATTATTATCTTGATTATTATCTCTACCATGCTATTTTCTCATGTATATATCACCTTCTTATCACATGCTTCACTTTTTACACACTTATATATATATATTCACCATGCTCACTACTCACACTCAAACTTGTATATAGTCTCACTTTTACTTACATGCTTCACACACCACTTGTATATTATCCATACTTAGTATCACTAGCACACACCCTTAATTTTTGTCACTTGTATATATCTCTACACTCACTTTCACATGTTTCATCTAACACTTGTAAATTATCTATGACTAGTCTCACTATCACACACTTCCACACTTCATTCACTTGTATATATTCTCATGCTTTTTCACTCACACTATTCTCATGTCACTCTATCACTTTGAACATATCCCCCACTCACTTGTATATTCAATGTATTCACACTCTAAAACAATCACCATGCTTTATATAGTCTCCATGATCCATGTTTATACTTGCTAGTTTTACCTTCCATGATTATCCCCTTATCTCATGCTACTTGTATATTCCCCGTTATAATGGTAGTATTCCCTTTATTTTGCATACATAAAACTCTTCATAAGATACTAATTAAGACTCATGATTTTTGGACACTAAATCACGTGAGCATGGTAATATTGACCAAAATTTTATCCCGCACTGGGGGTCACTTCGTGATGAATGCCGGTCCTGCGAGGCGCGGTTAACCTAAGCATATGATTCCCACCTTCTATTAGCCTAGTACCTTCGACGTATATCGAACAATTTCGCCCGCATTATAACGGTTGACCAAACTTATGAAGGGAGGTATATAACAGGGAACTTGTTTACTTATGTCGCATATATATATAATTCTCTCTCACACGTACGGTCCACACGAGGCATATAATGAGGTAATTCACGTACACTCAGGTAAATCAAATGGCTTGTCCACAAGTACAGATGAATGATTGCCCTTGTAGGCAAGATGTATATCGTGGAAGTTATGCCAAAGGGAAGAACCCTTACACTAACCCAGCAAAAAGCATCACTCTCATATAGGTGTCAACCTTACAACACTCATATCTAGTTTATCGGTTAAAATGCGAAACTCTATTAAAATTTTGGGTCACCATACTGCCCGAATATTCTTGATATCTCACCCATTTTTAAAACATGATCCTGTCCGTGAGTCGAAAAACAAGTCAAATTGTGTATTATATCATGTACACCATTTTTTCCAGACTCGGGTTCTATCCGACATTTTCCTTGCATTTTAGGCAAACATAATACAAGTGAAACCTAAGAATAATAACTATGTTGAGAATTTTCCATTTCCCCCTTTAAAAAAAACACCAAAAACATATCACCCCTTTTTTAAAAAGAAAATACCAAAAATACTCTTATTTCCCTTAAAAATAAACTAAAATAAATTTCCCTCTCAGGTTGATCTCATAGCCAAATTTTGTCCTAGCTCCCTATTCTCTCTGGTCTTCCATCAAACCACTCCATAAATTTATCGCTTCCTCTGCTACTTCCACCGAGTTTGAGATCTACCTCCGTAAGTTATTCACGGAGAACATGATCCAGGCTGCCAATGTTTAACTAGATCCGGTGACCATCCTAACCTATCTCAGTTTTAAGATTGATAATATCCAAGATGAAGTCGAAGTGATACAACGACACTGGGTCCAAACTCTCGAGGCTCATGAACTCGAGATGCTATTTTCTCATGCCATGAAACCACCTACTCCTGAATAAGTTTAGGTCCTAGAGGAGTATCAACATGACTCGCGTGCCCCACTACAAATGGGCCACCATCAGGTCAGCTACTAATCCTGAATCTTGCCCAACCAGGGGCTAATCTGCCTGTGACTGCAAATCCTAAGGAGGAAGAATTGAACAAGGTCAAGGAGGACCTTAAGCTGCTGTCAAAGAAATTCGACCTACTCAAAATCTCAGGGAATTACATGGACTACACTCACACGTCTTCCAGCTATCCTAAAGCCAGGCTACTAGATAAATTTAAGATGCTAAATATTGAATACTTCGTAGGTAACGAACCCTCGATTGTAAATCTACGCAACTATTATCGTGACATGACCCTCCTTGGGGCTTCAGAGGAGATAATGGCCCAAATATTTCTGCAAACCCTAAAAGAAAGTGACCTTAGGTGGTTCCTATCCCTCGAGGAATCCAAAATCCTTAGCTGGGAGGATGTGTCCAGAGAATTCATGTCACAGTACAAGTACAATGAGGAATTGGAAGTTAAATGCCGATCAAGCTCTGCCACTCCTCACTCGAGCCTGCATTACCGTTCATATCTGATCAAATGGGGAAATAATGGAATTACCCGCAATTTTGAACCAAATCTGGATGTTTGGGCTAAAATAGCCCACAAAGATGACTTTTGACTCTGAGAGGTTCAACGATTTGTTTATGAAAGCCCGAAAGTGGGCTCGAGAATCAGATGAATGGGTTGTGCCCGTAAAAGAGTTCATCTTAGACGATATCGTACGGACCATGTGAGATGTGTTCCACCAGAAAGGGTACATATGCAACATCCCCAAGTTTCCCATAATCCTAAATCTCTAAGGGCATCTTATCCCTTAATTCCTTCACTTCCTTACTGAATAGGAAGACTTATATGATAAAGTTGTGGAAGTTGTTGAGTTTGTTGACTACTCTTGGCCGGATTATATCATCGCCACGGGATAATGTGATGATTTTAAGAGCTAAGACGATGAATCAAAAGGTGAAAATTTACCTTTCTACGGGTTTCCTAAACCATGGTATGACTCTGTTAACTAGAAGATGAAACTGGGGTTAAAAATCTTCTTCGAGCATGACATCGCCTAGGGAAAGGAACATAAACATAAAATGAAACTACTGACTAATAAAGCCATGAAAAGTAATGAAAAGCTTGAGGAGATAAATACTGGGGAGTCGTTTAACCTATATATTGGGGTTGAATCTCTACATGATCCACAAGGAGACCGCACTGTCTGACCCATCTGCAAAGATTGAAACTACTAAAACACCTCTCCTCAACTGGCATGTCATTCTAGTCCAACCTGATCAACCTAATCTAAACCCTACTATCCACTATTTTTAAGAGATCCCTAAGCCTCTTATTAATTTTTTTGTTTATGATATCATTGTAAGCGAGGCCTCCTTTGATGAGGCCCTCAATGCGGTATTTCCTAAAAATTCCTTTAATGAAATAAACGAGGATTTTGAGTATCTTGTTGTGCCTTACATTAATTGTATTAATTCTAATCAAAATTTTGATGACGATGATCTAATAAATGAAAAATTCTTAACTGATCTCAATAAGAAAAATATAGACAATGTAACTGCATTCAAACTATTGATGACGAGACTGTTGTTATTAGTCTCGGTTCCAATAGACAATGTGTGTGAGATTATGATAGGGTCCACCCTCGATGAGCATGCGTGGGCATAATTGGAAGAGCTTATGAAAGAGTTAATGGATGTCTTCACATGGTCCTACGATGACATGCTTAGTATTGATCCAAAGATAGCTCAATATGACATTCCCACGTTCCAGAAGAGCTAAGTCATCAAACAGAAACTAAAGAAGCTCCGAACAAAATGGTCCCTCAAGGTTAAAGAAGAAGTGCTGAAACAGTTGAACGTAGGCTTTATTCAGGAAGTCAAAAACCCTATATGACTTGCAAACATCGTTCCCGTGCTGAAAATTGTAGGGAAAGTCCACATATGCACTGATTATCGAGATCTGAATATAGCATCCCCGAAAGATGATTATCCTCCGCCCAATATCGATATGATCATAGACAACACTTCCAGCCACACTCTGAAGTCATTTATTGATAGTTTTACCGGATAAAATCAGATTAAGATGCATCCTGACCACCAGGAAAAGGTTGCATTCATCACCCCATGGGGAACCTTTTGCTACATAGTCATGCCGTTCGATCTCAAGAATATCATGGCTACTTACTAAATGGGTGCTACAACCATCCTACGTGACATTATCCATAGAGAAGTTGAGGTATATGTTGATGACATGATTATCAAGTCTACGAATCAGGAAAGTCATATTCCCACCCTTTGGAAATTCTTTGAGCGACTGCAATAGTACCAGGTGGGTCTCAACCCATAGAAATGTGTCTTCGATATCACTAAAGGAAACCTCCTCGGGTTCATGGTTAGTGAAAATGGATTGAAGCTGACCCTGCCAAGCTAAAATCCATACTCAAGATACCACTACTCGGGATGGATAAGTAGGTGCGTGGATTCCTGGGTAAGCTGTAATACATCAGTTGGTTCATCAGTTAATTGGCCTCTATTTGCGAATCCATTTTCAAACTTCTCCGGAAGGATTCAACTAAAGTTTGGCATGATATGCGCCAAGAAGACTTTGATCAGATCAAATGATACCTCAACCGATCACTAGTACTCATGCCTCCGCAATAAGGTCTCCCTTTCCTCCTGTACGTAAATGTCACTGATACTACAACAGGTGCTTTGTTAGCCTAATAAATTGAGGAATATCGCAAGGAGAGAGTAATATATTAAGCTATTTAAAAGCTAACTGTGTACGAAGTTAACTACACTGACTTGGAGAAGGAAAGTGTTGCCCTGGTCTGGGTCACACGAAAACTACTACACGACATGCTTACATTCCTCATCAGACTAGTTTCCTAAATGGATCCCATAAAAAACCTACTAGAGAAACCATCTCCATTTAGCCGAATGACCTGACGGCTAATGTTACTGACCGACTTCGACATCTTCTACATCACACGGAAAGATTTAAAATAGAGATCCATCTCCGACTACCTTGCAAACCATCCTATAGAAGGATCTGAAGTTTGGGTCTCTAAATTTCCAAACTAAGACATTATTTGCAGACAAATTCTCAGGATGTGGAAAGTCATAGACAAGAAGCTTCTACCCTTCCATGCCCATATAGAAGAGATTGCCTCCAAATTCAAATATGTCTCCTTCCATTACCTTCCTCGCTTGAAGAATATCTTAGTTGATGTACTATCAACCTTGGACTCCATGGTCGACACGCCTAAGGGAATAATAGTGGACCCCATTCTAGTCTGAAAATAAGCTATACCCACCCACTACTACTACATCAAGCTCGTTACAGAAGAAGATCTGGATATGTCACGATTGTGGTATTATGACATTTGGTACCTCCTAAAATATGGTAGGTATCCTCGAGATGCGGATAAGAAAGACCGTACGAACCTTCGTAAGTTAGCTACCCAATACATCATCTGTGACAAAATGCTTTTTAAGAGAAACTTTGATGGAACCCACTTACATTGTATATCATTGAATGGAATTAAAGAAATGATGTAGAAAATCCACACCGGGAAATGAGGGCCCCACATGAATGGTTACATGCTTGTCAAGAAGATCATCCGTCAAGGGTACTATTGGACCACCATGGTCTAAGATTGCACTGCTTATGTTCGGAGATGCCTCAAATGCCAGAAGTTCACCAACCTTCAGTGCTTACCTACTTGAGAGTTATAGAACATGACCTATCACTGGCCCTTCTCCCTTTGGGGCATAAACATCATAGGGAAAGTCATTCCTAAAGATTTGAATGGGCATGAATTTATCCTGGTCACCATTGACTACTTCATAAATTAGGTCGAAGCCGAGTCATATGCAGTACTAAATGTGAAGAAAGTGTCCAAGTTCAATAGAAAGAATATCATTTACCGTTACGGAGTTCACCATAAGTTAGTGTCAGACAATGGACTCCATTTCAAGGCTGAGGTCACAAAATTAATCCACAATTATTGAATTCAAAGACACAAGTGTTGTCCCTACAGACCCCAAACCAATGACACTTCAGAAGCCACTAGCAAGAGCCTTAAGACCATCATCAACAAAATTACTGAATGCTACAGAGACTGGGATGATCGGATCCCATATGCCCTCTGGAGCTATCGTACCTCCATCAGAACACTCACTAGGGATACCCTCTATTCTCTGGTATACGCTATGGAGGCGGTTCTCCTTGTCAAGCTAGAAGTGTCATCCCTATATTTTATTCTCGAAAGTAAGGTCAGTGAGGAAGGCTATCATCAGAATCATTACGATGAACTCTCTCTCCTAGACGAAAAGAGGTTGAAAGCTCTACACCATATATAAGGGTGCCATCACCAGATCGCGCGATCATTCAATAGGAAAGTCAAGAACGGCGATGTCCAAGAAGGAGATATTAACTTCAAGAAAATTATAAAACCCATTTGAGATACGAGAGGAAAATTCAAACATAATAGGAGTGGCCCCTACATTGTGAAGAAAATCCTGTCAGGAGGCGCTGTTATGTTCACAGATCTCGACGAAGCAGAAATGGCGCGTCCAGTTAACCTGGATAGTCTAAAAAAATTTTACCCTTAATTTGATCTCTCATCACGCTACGCCTCTTCTCATCCGCCTTTTATTCTAAAAGACTCTCTCTCTTGATTTCCCTTTAATCAGAACTACGTGTAACTTGATCCTCTCAATTCACCCCTCTTTAAATGAAAAGCTCATAAACCTTCAAACCCACTGAGGTACGTAGGTAGCCCATAAAACACATATAGGTGCGATCCTTTCTTTTTAACAAAATGGTATTCTCCCCCCAAGGATGACAGTCTCTCTCATCATTTAAGAAAACAAAAGGATTCTATATGCCTTAGCGATTGGTATAAGACAATTTAAATACGAAATTCATCAAAGACACAACAAAATATGTCAAAATCACTTTTTTTTCTTATTTAAATCAGGAATATGGATATTACATGAAGTATCAACGACATGAGTCAAACAAACCACTCCCTTCCTAACCTTCATAGAACATACAAACCCCTACTATTAACAGCTTCACAAAATATCCAAAAACCTACCCCAAATCAAATATAATTGTCCAAAACTTACACCAACTTCTCAAACATTTTATTCAAATACTAGATGGGATCGCCTCATCATCATTACATACCCCTAGAGGCCCCCAAGCATCCCACTCCTAATTATGTCTCCGGATGCCTTTTATGCGACGATAGGCCTTAATGAGCTTTGAAGAAACCCGGACTCCCTCTTCTAAGGTGTCGAACATGACCAGCCATCTCTGCCCACTCTCATGCACTAGAATCTTTTCAACTACCTATTTCCATAACTACTTCAAATAGTCCGTTGATGTGAACCTAGCCTCCCTAACAAATTATGACGAACGAGTGGATGGTCGACAGTGCTGCCATAAAGGCACCAGTATCATCCTCAAAGACTCAGTCAAATCCTCCATCGAAAGAAATTGGTTATATGGGGAGGAATAATTTTTGTCAATCCTACTTGCCGCAGAAGTCACAATGGAAAGTAAAAAGAAGTCTAGTGAAGTCCAACAAATCGCACATACCAGTAGTGCCCCAACTGTAAAACTGTCTTCAAGTCCCCCGCCACGGTACAGACCAACGAAGGCATCAAACCCCATGCTCTACAATCCAGTTAACCCAATTTTATGTCGACGGGTTGAAGTTGAAAAAGGGCATAGAAAAGAAATTAGAAAAGTCCGACAAAGGGTACTGAGGAGGGCTGCCAGATGCAGTCTCTCAAATATCCGTATAAATATCATTATAGGGGTCCCCCATAAAACTCCAACTTGATCCTCCTCCCAGTTATCTAGGTCATTTGGAGTCTCCGATAATACCACCGCAGTAGGACTACACTGGTAAGATATCTACAACACTATTGTGGCTACCTGAGGTTCAACCGTCATATCACCTATCACCAATAAAATCCTCACCATTAATCCCAAGGCTATGACACTAGGGAAGCCATTATCAGTATAATCTCTTCGATACACCAGATCTACCACAATGCGATAAAGGTGACTAGCTCGACTTGACATCAAGCTTTCTATCTCCTCATCGATAGGCTAACCAAACTTGCAATGGTTCTAAAAAATATGAACACCAATAATGCAAGAAGGTTTCCACAAAAGATTAAAAAGCAGTGTACTTAAACTAATAAGCTCACAAGAAGGCTAAGGATATGTCGGTCGTGCCCCATTTTTGGAAAATCTCATTTCTCTTATAACCCTTTTTATTTCAAAATAAGACCCTTGAAGGGGAAGTTCTTTGTAACCAATCCCCTCGAGACTTCCTCTATTCAAATATGCTAAAAACATATTCAAAAACTCCAAAAAACACATTTTCCTTACTTTTTCTAAAAATAAAACCTCAGCAACAAATTAAAGTGCATGTAGAGTAAGCCAGTAAATAAAGATAAATAAATAAAACTTGCATTTCCTCCCTTTTTGAGTCTCTTTTCAGGTACAAAGCAGAGCTACTAAATCAAGCATACGACGTGGTCAATCCCAAGCTCCTCCAGTCACAACAATGAATCTGGGAGAAAATAAAAAAAAAGAAGCAGAAATGAATGTCACTTGTATCCTCACCAAGAGTTAGTTACCCATCGGCTGTGACCTTTCTCCTTCCACAAGAAGCCCAAAAGTCCATAACCTATGCCTATAGGCACCTCCCCAACCCTTCCTATCAGCAGTCCAGTAAGTTTTTTTATTATAAAATACCAAAAAATCTGAATATTTCCTCAAAATCCACATAAATTCCCAGAAAATCCCTGTAAAGTTAAGAACGTCATTACTCCGAGAAAAATCTATTATGGATCATCAAGAAAATTATAATCCCTCATTAGTCCTCGACAAGATCATCGACACTCACTCTTCTCACCAAAGTACTCCCAGAGGAACCAAAATAATCTACACTTTCCTTAGCGGAGCTACAATTTGAAAAGTAACCCGTAAATGACTTCTTTGTGTCCGTAGAATCGACCTCGTCCTCTGAATTAGTCATTCAACTCTTTATGTCTGCAAAATTGATATCGACCCTATGAATCGATCATTTCACTCCTTAGGTTCGTAAAATTGACCTCAACTCTCTAAATCGATCATCTTATTCCTCAGGTCTGCAAAATTAACCTCGATCTTATGAATCGGTCATCTCAATTCTTTAGACCCACTAAATTAACCTCGACCCTCTGAATTGGTCATATAAACTCTTTAGGTCCATAAAATCAACCTCAATCTGAATTATTTTTTCAACTCTTTAGGTCCGCAGAATCAACCTCAACCCTATGAATCGATCATCTCAATCCTTAGATCCATAGAATAGATCTCAATCCTCTAAATCTATTATCTCAACTAGGGGTGGCCATAGGCCCGAGGCCCGCCAAGCCCGCCCAACCCGCCCAATAAAAAAATAGGGCTTGGGTAAGGTAAATAGGCCCGCAAAGCGGGCATGGCAAAATTTTATAGGCCCGATTTTTTTTCGGGCGGGCTTGGGCATGAGTTCTTAAGCCCGATGAGGCCCGGCCCGGCCCGAGGCCCGAAATATATATATATATATATATATATATGGGGGGGGGGGGACTTCTATAAATATAAAAACGTATACCAAGTCTTTTCATGTAAAGTGAGAAACTTTATATATGGACTTTGTAATATATGGAGTTTAAAACAGATTTTTAAATAATAAAATTGGTCTTTAAATAAAAAAATAGGTATTTTAATTTTTAAAAAAAATCTTTTAATTAACATAATAGGGCCCGATCGGGCGGGCCTGGGTAAAGAGCTTTCAAATCTGGGCGGGCTTGGGATTACATAATAAGGCCCGATCTAGGCCCGAGCGGGCTTGGGATAACACTTAATTTTTCAAGCCCGGCCCGGCCCACGGCCACCCCTAATCTCAACTCTTTAGGTTTTAAAAATTGACCTCGAGCTTATAAATTAATAATATCGACTCTTTAGATCCGAAAAAAATTAACCTCGACCATATGAATCGTTCATTCAATTCTTTACGCCCGTAGAATCGACCTCGACCCTCTAAATTTGTCATTTTAATCTTTAGCTTCACTGAATTGACCTTGACCCTTTGAATCGGTCATCTCAATCTTTTAGTTCGTACAATCGACCTATTGACCCTCTAAATTGATCATCCCAACTCTTTATGTCCGCAGAATCACCCTCAACCCTCTAAATAGGTCATATCAACTCTTTAGGTTCGTAAAATCGACCTCAAACCTCTAAAATGGTTATCTCTCTTTAGCTCCGTAGAATCATCACCGACCCGCTGAATCGACCGTCTCTATCCGTAGATATGACCTCAATCCTTTTCTCAAACATCGATGAGGTGTCTATTTTTCAATGGCCTTCACTTATTCCAACTTTTCCCTTTGAGGGGATATATAAACTCCCCATCCTAGTATCCTCTAAGTACCTTCTCAAGTCCTTAACACTCATTCTCCCTCCCTAAACCCTCGATCCTACTCTGAATATTGATATAGAGCCCATAAGGTAATTTTGGGCCCCATTTGACTCTGGTTATCTCTCTAAAGTGATAAAAACTTAATATAATCTTAAAGGGTTCTGAATCCCCTTTTTAATAATCCGTACCGTGCATGAATCGGCCTCACGATTGGCATGAATGACCATTTTCACTACGAGAATTAATCTAAAGGCCACAGGCGCACTTAGGCCCCATTTGACTCGGTTAACTCTCCTACCTAAGCTAAGCTCAATGAACCCTTATATGGCTCTGAATACCCTTTCCAATGGTCCATACTGTGCACAAAGGGTCCTCACGATTTGCACGAATGACCCTTTCTACTCTAAAAGGTCACTGGGTGCTCCCTACCCCTGTTTGACCTTGGTCAACTATATAAATCAAGAGAAGATCAATGAAATCTTATAATTCTTTGAATCAATTTTCCAACGGTCCATTCCATGAGCAAATCGTCCTCACGATTCGCACGAATGACCCTTTTACATCGAAAACCCTTCGTCCAGGGGGCCATTGGGTGCTTTAGAGCCTCGTTTAACTATAGTAAATTCTCGAACCTCGGAGTGTCTGAATGGTTTCTTGAAGGAACTTGAATATCGTTTCAAATGGTTCTATACGTACGTGATTCGAACTTACGATATTTATTTTTTGCCCATTTTTTCTAATAACGTCCGCTCCGAACTGCCTGTAGGCACCCCAAACCCCTGCCTATCGACAATGTGTACTTTCCTTGCCCAATAAGGCAGGCACTGTGCTGACATATAGGCTATTGTCCATGCTGATCGGTATCCCCCTACACAATAAAATGGCACAATTTAAGGAGACCATGACCTCACTCCGAGGGACCTCCTTTTCACCAATTAGAAACAGTATCTTGAAATTAGAGTGCAGTAATTTCCAAAAAACCCTATTTTCCAACATTCTTTCCATTTCTCTTACCTCACTTTCTTACCACCTTTTTTCATTTACCTTACCCTACATCACCACCAATATATCACTGTAAAATCAGCATGCTCTCCTTCAAAATTCAGTAGCAAAAGTTTCCTACGAAGTTTATTCCTACTATTTTCAAGTTTATCCATTTATTATTATTTACTCATTTTATTCCATTTTTTTTATCTTTTAGTCTTATTTTTGTTATCTCACATCAACTAATATCACCTTTTATAATTATTATTATTATTATTATTATTATTATTATTATTATTATTATTATTATTATTATTATTATTATTCACATAACCTATTCTCGTAAAATCCAAAAAGATAAAAAATAAGGTTTACTTGTAAATTCCAAAGTAAGGTTTCCTCATTTTTTGACAACTTTGAACTTGAGCTCACCTTCTTCAATGACATTCAAAGTGGAGTCTTAAATGTGGGTTTATGTGTTTAACACCACCTCTACGACATATCGAACCACGTGAACTTGATGCCCCTTGGTCTACGTAAGCGTCCTGTGCCAATCGTGGGATTCGAGTCCTATCTTTCTTGTTATGATTTTATATTATATTGTATTTATTATGTGAGTCACAAAATCCTATATATTTTTGTTTCGTTTGACATTCACATTCACGTTTCCATAACGACTTTTGATTCGACGGAAACTCGCATTGTACATTTATGTCATTTTTGGGTACACTTCTTGGGATGATTCCGTTCCGTATTTTCCATGACATGGATCAGATGATTTTGTTCTCCCATTATTTACATTATACACATGTACACACACATTACACTTTGGAGAAAAGGAGAATATTAACATAGCCCATGAGAGGCCGAAAGGGCGAAATATATGCCTAACACCTTTCCATTCTATAACTTCATCCCCAGTCCCTTGATTCATTTGGTTTCGTATGTATCAATATGAACTTGACGCCTTTATATCAGTACGACTACATTTCTTTTGCCTATTTTGAGTAAAATAGGCTGGCGAATACATTCCTTCATGTTATCCCCTTTGGCAATGATCGATTTTATATTCGAGGCAGCCCCCGAAGATACCTGCGCAAGTGGGAGAAAGAGGACCCCCTTATCCTCGAATCACCCGCACGCACACGGTGGGAAGAGAGGGAGACAATCTCCTCCGTGGGGTTGTTTCCCCTCCCAGCCCGTGCCAGAGGAATCGGACTCATATGGCTACAGTGGCGACTCTGTTGGGGACTTTTTAGAGAACTAGACTCTATTTTCACATGGGTGTTATGTTCTCTTTACTCTTGTGCTTATAAATATATATATATCAATCTTATCATAATTATTATCTCTACCATGCTCTTTTCTCATGTATATATCACATTCTTATCATATGCTTCACTTTTTACTCACTTGTATATATTCACCATGCTCACTTCATTCACTCACACTCGTATATAGTCTCACTTTTGATTACATTCTTCACACAACACTTGTAGATTATCCATCCTTAGTTTCCCCACCATAAACCCTCATTTTTTTTCTTCTCATTTTGTACATGTTTCTCTTGCCACTTATATATTATCCATGATTAGTCTCACTATCACACACTTCCATGTTTCTTTCACTTGTATATATTTGCATGTTGTTTCACTCACACTATTCTAATGTCACTTTATCACTTTTCACATATCCCTCATTCACTTGTATATTCACATGATTCACACTCTATATCTATCACCATGCTTTGTATACTCTCCATGCTCCATATTTTTACACCTAAGGTTGAAATCGAATTCTTTATTTAGAAGTATCTCATGACTTCGTGCACCTATATTATGAATGTTATTGTTGATTTGCCTACGAAAAATGTTCTCACAATTACATTCCATTTTTCACGATTTGGTTATTTTAGTATTATTCCATTATTTAATGTGTTTTGTACCTATATGTATTTTTATGTATACTTTTTATACTTATTTTTTTAAAAAACTTTAAAAATAATTATTTGAAAGAGGGAGAACACACTATGCCTTTTGTCTTATCATTACATATGCTTTATCGATTACCTCTGTGATGATGTCTTTGCTCCTTTGTGTGATGATTATTATTCAAGTTTAAATTCTACTCCTTTATCTATTGTAGACAAAAAGGGTGAGAACAAATGAAGGGAGAGTTTTATTTTTCTTAAAAACTCGTACATGTCACAGGATTTCTTTATTTTACGTGTGTTAGTCTCTTCCGCTTTGAAGATGATTTCATTGACTACACAAGATGAAGACAAAGTTGGCTAAGGGGAGAATAATTATAGTTGAAGACAAAGTTTCAAATGTCGTTCCATTTATTGGGTTTAGGAGGACAATAGGATACATTGTCTTAAGGATTTTATTGTAATTTGGTTTTTTATTTTTATCTTGGCCCGGAATAGCCAAGGGAGGAGATTTATAAGATCAAGATTTTATAATTTCTCATAGCGTAGGCGTTTGGGTATTTTGCCGTATCCTGTTAAAAGTCAAAGTTTCAAAGCGAACACTACATCCGCATTACCTCCACGATCATTTGAAGACATGTTATGGATTGAGCATCATTTCTGGATTTCAAGCCGTTGGATTTTTCACCGACAATTTAGTGGAGGTAATATGACTTGTGATTTTTATTTCTCAGTAATATTATATTCTGGGATGTCTATATTTTAAATCAAGTCTTTTTGATAAAAATGGATTTTAAAAATAAAAATTGTATATTTTAATCCCGTTCGAACGAAATTGAGTTTTCGTTAGTACGAAATTGAGTTTTCATTTGAATTCCATCGAACGAGAATTCTCTGCCAAGGATTGTACATCTCGTTACAAGGACGATTGAATGAGAAAGTTGTCTCATTTGTACTAACTGGAATTTCATTTGAACAAAAAGCCAATCTCATTTAAACAACCTTATGTTTTCATTTGAACGATTTTGCTACCTTAAAATTTGTGATTTTTCTATAAAAACTATTTTGATAAGCTTTTCTCAAGACTTTTGACAAAAATAAATACCCAATATCTAAACCAAAAGTTCTCACTTTTATGTTATAGAAAAATACTTATTCTTTTCCAAATCATACATCCCACATATGATTTAATGAGTTTGTTGAAACCCAAGTTTTCAAACACTTGCATAACCTTTATAGATTTCTACTCTACTGCTGACTTATGGAGTCGAGGCTCAATTGCTGAAAAAGAAGGGTGATTGGTGGATACCGAGGGAAGACCGCTTCTTGTGGACGATGTTAGACTGTGCTGTATTCTGTAGAAGATTTGAAGACCTTGGGACGCTATACTTAGTAGAGATTAGTAGTTTGTAAGTCGATTAAAGTATGTTAAACTCTTTACTGTACTGAATACTAGGTTTTGCCTAAAAGGGATTTTTTTCTTACATCTTTACGTGTTTGGTTTAATTGTGTGATTGAGATATTTAATTTAGACATCATCATAGCATGTACACCTAATTACTAATCACGATAGAATTTGGTTAAAATTGGAATTTGTGTGTGATTAACCTAAGATACGAATAATTCCATAGAAAACGCCATCATATTTTCTCATTTTTGCATTGTAATGATCAATCAAAACTCAACAACTATGTTTTGAGAGGTCCTAAATCCCAACATTTGATTTTTCAAAAATACCCTAAAAAAATTATAAAACTTGTTTTGTTTTTACTTTAAAAAATTCTAGGACATCAAAATGTTGTTTCTCATTTTAAAAGATTCTTTCAAAACCAAATCACGTGAAAACACAACATAAATAAAAATCATAACTTACCAAACTTATCAATACCTCAAGATATGTCGGTTCATTCAATGATCTTATCCGGTCAGATGTTGTAGTTAGGCAAGTCATATGTTTAATACACAAATGGAAACATAAACCTAATTTTGTATGTTTTGTCAATCTGAAATAAGAACTAAAAGAATGGCATAAAGATACATCATTTCATAATTTAGTGGCCTAATGAAGGAGATGGATTCAACACACATAGGACGAACCAACGTCATGGGAGAATAATTCAATCCCCAAGGACACCCATATCTCATACCTATACCTATGATAGAGCATCAATATCTAGGGGCCCATATGAGAATATTGAGGGTCAATTCTAGGAGAGATATCCTCTATCTCATCGTCCTACCTCTGTGGTTAAACGACCAGTTTGCACACTCACCAGTAAGTTAGCATAACATTCCTATTGGTCCACTTTAGTTGTCGAGTCAAGTTCCGTACCAAAAAGACTTATGGGACTTCATAAAGAAGGATTTAGATGCAAGACTACAAACCAAGAGAATTCTCACCCCTGAGAACTTATAAATGAGGGATCAACATCTATTTTCCCTTAATAAATTGAATACGTAGTTCCACTAAGAAGAATTTGATTAAAAGATGTGACACCCCTCTTAATTAAACACCGATTGATCAGTCCGTTATTAAATTAAAACAAGATTTCTGATTTCCATTTGGTTCATTCTTAGCATCACTGTCGAAAACCATATTAATTATTATCCACTTAATTAATTAATTAATTGAACTGGTGCCAAATTATATCTTTCATTAAACAGATAAATAAATATGCGGAATAAAATAAACTAATAATTATATACACACTATCACCGACTCTGAAAACAATGCTGAATAAAAAACTAACAAGACTGGTCGAATAAACCATTAGCAATAAATCCAAATCCGACATAATAATCCAACAAAATAATATTAAATCCAAAACTGAATCTGAAAGTAAATGGGAAACACGCCCTAAAAAGAACTGTAACTAAAATGGAATCCCTCATCCAGGAATGAAGAAAAGATGCGTCTAATCCAATCTCCTGCATGCATGCTGTAGCTGCGTATCCCTGAGATAGAATCTCAAGTCTGGAGCCCCTGTAGCTGGACACCTAACAGGTTTTGAAAATATTTTGTACCAAGTGTGAGGACCCAAAACATTTTGAAAATATTTATCAAGGGATTAAGATTGCAATAATTAAAAATCATGAATGCTTTTCATATTTAAGTTAGTGTCCCACTCACTTGAGATAATACTCACCCCTCAACTATTGTGCACACCTAGCGCTTTTCCTTATAACCCTCCTAGCTACACTACCCCATCTAACTAGCCTTGTTATAACCGCAGCCTGAAATTTTACTCTAACCCGAGCAACTTTACTAATGATTCATAGGTTATTTCTCACGTTAACTTAACTTATCATCTTTAATTGACAATATAACAATTTCACCCGTTATATAAAGAATGCCATTTCACTCCAGGTATTTCACCCTCATATAATTGTTGACACTATTATATACATATAAATATACTACACATTGACACATATGTAGTATATAGTATCCATCCACCCGAGTAATAACTCAGCGGGTGTTTTCTCTAAAATGCTATCATCCTAGGTATACTCAATCCACCTGGATACCCCGAGACAGTTAGCTCACCAAAATAGGAAAATAAATGAAAACGTAGCGGAGGCGGTCATAGTTTCCCGATTGTGAGATCGAATCATACCCAAAGCGTCTCACCCCGAAAACAATATCAATATAATATAATGGATGATATGACCTGGGGGTGATACTCTCCCTGCTCCTCAATCCAGGAGATTCACTCACATCGCGCAACTTCCTGTGATAGCATTAGAGGGGTATGTATTTATAAAAATATCTAATCACCAATATTTAAAGGGCACACAAAAATATATATACTATCACACTACCGTATATATATAATTAATTTAAACCTGGCTAATCCGTACCCCACTCCTATAGCACTAGCCCGAAAGCATCCGAGTCTATTCCCCGACTCTAAATTTAATCAATTTGTACATTAATTAATCTATTAAAAATGGTGTCACTCAAACAAAATACTTGGACACATTCCCGCGGCCCGTAATGTATACTTTAGAATTTATCGCTCCAATTCCATAATCTGGGTCTCACCCTTTTTATCTTGCAATACAATTATTTATGCTCTTCCCATATTAAATCCTTAAATATGAAAGAAATCAAATTCCATTACTGAATAATCCCTTTTTAGCCATTAAAGTATCTCAGCCAAAAGAATAGATTTAAGCAGAACCGTTCCTAGTTCTCCCATGTCACTCGAATGACTCACCGTGTTGTTTGAACGATAGGTGACATCGCTACAAATGATACCCAGGTCGTTCGAATGACTGCCTGGGTTCCCCCCCCCCTTCGTCTTCCTGTTATGCCTTCTTCCATGAACAAAGCTCCCCAAGATTTCTGTGTAACCCAAAATCGATTTTTTATAACCCCTTGATACCAAAGCAATTCCTAAAATATTTAAATCCAAAATCCATATTTAACCAACGATATAGGTCTGATAATTAACTGATAATCCTTTACCATTTATAGAACATAAATTTATCTTTAAATTCATAAACCTAAATACACAAGATTTATAATACCTCCATCTCAATTTGATTTCACTAATCATCAATTTAATGAGATAATATCTGGGTTTAGATGACAAGTCTTAATCTCCACAGTACACTTGAAATACTAATCTTCCTCAATGAAAAATCTACACGTAGCATTAAATAAATTGAAAACATAATTTATGTGTTAACCCAACCCAAAAAGGGATTTTTGTCACACCCACTATGATATGAATTAAAGACTGCATTTTAAATTTAAAGCAAGTTAACCACTTGCCTGTACTAGTTCATAGGGTCTGAATTCCTTTGGTGTAGATGGTGATTAGATGATGAACACACTCAAACCCCTTTGATTTGGCTCTCTAAAATCTCCCTACTCTCTCCCTCTTTTCTTTAATGCAGAACTAGGGGTTTGGGTCCGATTATGACTAAAAGTTCCTCGAGACCCATTTACTACCCCGGGTACTCTTTTCCGACTATCTCAGCCTATCCGGAATCAACAGTGCTCTCAGAATTGTTATTCAAATTACTTTACTAAAAATCCATATCTCGACTTCAATATAGTCTATGCTCGACTCCCTGTTGAGATAAAATACTATCATAACACTATCACTCGATATGACATAAATTAATTATTACTATTCACTTTGTAATCTATATTCCATAAATATTAACCATTTACTCAACCGATGAATATTTAAATCAACTTACAATAATTAATTCAATTAAGTTACGACACACAAGTAATTTAAATTAGTTGCTTAAATATATAATGCTTAAAAATATGTGGTGTCACATACTTCCCCTCTTATAAAGGAATTTCGTTCCCAAAATTAGATCATAGCTGCGTAGAATAACTCCGGATACTGCTCTCGCATTTCATCCTCCTGCTCCCATGTCGACTCATCGACACTGCGATGTCCCCATTGAACTCTAACAAGTGGTGTCGCCTTAGATCGCAGCTTATGCTCACTACGATCCAGAATAGCCATGGGTCTCTCCTCATGCTAGGTGTATGGCTGCAAATGAATCTCCTCGAGTGGAACGTTCCAAAAATCTCTCTTGCTCCTTCGATATTTCTTCAGCTAAACTACATGGAACACGTCATGTATACGCTGAAGATGGTCCGATAAACCCAGTCTATATGCCAGTGGCCCCACTCTCTCAATAGTAGGGAAGGGTCCTACGTATCTCAGCACTAGCTTCCCTTTCTTATCGAACCTCATGACCCCCTTCATGGGAGACACCCAAACCAACACCTGGTCGCCAACGTCTAACTCAATGTGCCTCCAGTCTGTATCAACATAACTCTTCTGCCTATCCTGAGATATACGGATATGTCCCTGAATTAGTTTGATCTTGGCAGTAGTCTCTTGTATCATCTATGGACCCAACAACTTGTTGTCCCCCACATCTAACCAACAGGCGGGCGAATGACAAGGCCTCCCATAAAGTACCTCAAACGATGCCACGCTGATGGTGAACTGATAAGATTTATTGTACGCAAACTCTACCAATGGAAGATATCGCTCCCATCCTCCCATGAAATCCAGAATGCACATCCTCGTCATATCCTCTAGTATATGATTGACCCTCTCAATCTGTCCATCTGTCTATGGATGATATGTGATACTCAATCGCAAGTCTGTGCCTATGGCCTCCCGAAAGCTCTACCAGAAGTTAGACACAAAGATCTTATCTCTATCAAACACAATGTTAATTGGTACCCCATGCAGCCTAACTATCTGCGCAATAAAGAGCTGCTCGTACTGCATCATCTCAAAATTGGTGCAGACAGGTAATAAATGGTCCTCCTTGGTCTATCGATCCACTATCACCCATATCGAGTCGTGACCCCTCTGCAACGTCGACAGTCCTTTATTAAAGACCATCAAAATTCTCTCCCATTTCCATACGAAAAACTTCAGTGGCTATAGCATCTCCAAAGGCCTCTAGTGGTCTACCTTAACCAACTGACAGGTAACACATTTGGAGACAAACTTCGCTATGTCTCGCTCTATCCCTAACCACCAATACTGTCTCCTCATGTCCTGGTACATCTTATCCTTTCGAAATGTACTGCAACTATGGTACTCACTCATCATTTCACGCCTCAAATCCTCATCCGATGGCACAACTAATCTCCCATTAAAACGTAGGCCTCCCACTGAGCTGATCGAGTAAGACTATGCACCCTCAACTAATAACTAATGTACCCTATCCTAACAGTACTGATCCTCTTCCTGTGCTCTCACTACCTACATGATAATCTCGGGAGTGATAGTTAAAACTGACATGCACACCCTGGTAACCTCATCATCTCATCGAAGCTCACTCCACTTCGCCTTCCATACCTCAGCCAACTCCCTAGTGGGTCTCCAGCTCAATATGTCTGCCACCACATTAGCCTTACCAGGATGATACTATATATCAAACTCGTCGTTCTTCATGAATTCTACCCACCGCCTTTACCTCATATTCAAATCCTTCTATATGAAGAGATACTGAAGTGACTTATGATTTGTGAACAATGTGAATTTCTCCCCCAATAGATAGTGTCTCCATATCCTCAGAGCAAATATAACCGCTGTTAACTTTAGGTCATGGGTGGGGTAATTCTTCTCATGGGGATTAAGATTTCGAGATGAATAAGCTATGTCCCTCTCCTCCTATTGTAATACACCCCCAAGTACCTGCAAGGATGCATCCGTGTAGACCCGATACTCCACCCCACTCCTGGGTAATTCAAGTAATGGCATTGATGTCCACTTTTCTTGCAGCTCATTAAAGGCTAGCTGATAGTGATCACTCCACACAAACGGTACCCCCTTAAAAGTCAGGTTTATCAACGGACCCAAAGTCTTAAAAAATCCCTTAATGAAGCGGAGAAAATACCCGACCAATCCTAAAAAGCTGTGAATATTTATCGGTTTAGTGGGATGTACCCACTCCCTCACCGTCGATACCCTACTTGGATCCACCATGATACCCCTGTCAGACATGATATGGCTATGAAACTGTACCTCCCGTAGCTAAAATCCACACTTCCCGAATTTGTCATACAACTGGTGGTACCGAAGTGTTTGCGAGACCCTACGCAAGTTATCTGCATGCTCCTCCTTAGTACGAGAGTAAACCAGAATGTCGTTTATAAAAAAGATCACAAATTGTTCTAAGAACTCCTTGAATACCTTTTTCATAATATCCACAAACACTGCTGGCGCATTGGTGATCACAAACGGCATCACCCTGAACTCGTATGATTAGTATCGCGATAAGAAAGAGGTATTAGGAACATCCTCTTCCCTAATACGTAACTGGTGATATCCCGATCGCAAATCAATATTTGAGAAGTTGGTAGCCCTTCTCAACTGATCAAATAGGTCATCGATTATCGACAACAGATACTTATTCCATACCATGACCTTATTCATCTTCCTATAGTCCACACACAAGCGAAGTGAACCATCACTATTCTTCACAAACAACACCGATGAGCCCCATGATTATGTACTTCACAGAATAAAACCCTGCCCTAAAAGGTATTGAATCTGCTCCCTCAACTCTCGCATATCCAATGGGGCCATGCGATACATTTCTCGGGCAATCGATCTCCTACTCACTTCTAGGTCGATAACAAACTCGATCTCTTGACTGGGTGGTAGCCCTGATATCTCTTAAAATACATTCTCAAGATATCTCACTTCTGTAATCGAGTCTATCGAAATCACTATTTTCTGTGAGGTTTCCTCCTCAATGTAATATAAGTGGGTGTGCGAACCTCCCTCAGGAAGGCACATAGCCACCAAGAACATCTCTTGACCCAAAATGAAGAACACTATGGTCCTCTCGTAACAGTCTATGATCGCCCTGTATCCCACTAACCAATCCATACCTAGGATAACATCGTATCCCTCCATGTATAACACTAGAAGGCCCACTGATAAGATCATACGCCCAATAATAATATTCACACATCTAAATACTGAGTATATAAGTGACCCACTACCTAACGGTGACTCTACACACATAAGGCGAGTTATATCTGTCTCTAAAAGACCGTCTACTCATGCAAATCTAGTAGCAATAAAGGAGTGTGATGCGCCCGTATAAAAAAGAATCCTACCCTCATTCCCATAAATAGTAAACGTACCCTTAACTGGCGGTGCTTGAGGTACTGGTGCATAGGCACGTCCTGAACATTATACATGACCATACTGTATCTGCCCTTGTGGCTGGTGGTGCTAGTGGTGCTGGAGGCCTCTGTGCCTGCTGGGCCCCCTACTGCTGTCTCATAGCTCTCTATGGACACTCTTTATTCATATGACTTGTCTGTCCATAGATAAAACATCGCCCCTAAAAGCCCCCTGGTCCTGACGAGGCTGTCCTTAATGTTGGCCCTGTTGGCTTCCCCCATTGTTCCCTTAGCCCTGTCGGCCTTGGGGAACTTGTTGTTACTGATTAGGACCTTGCTGGCCCTGCCTAAAACCTAACCATCCGGTCTATACCCACCATATTTGAATATCTTGGCAGGATTGCCGTACCGAGAGTCTTATCCCTACTGCTTTTCAACCTGTTGCCGTGCTTCGCTAACAGTACCCCCCACCTGCCTTGCCTTGCTGGATGGGCTCACCTCATCTCTTGATTCCATTCATATGGAAGCAATGATCTTGGAAGTGCAGTAATGCCACTTTGACTACATCAGTATATGTAATCAATGCTGGGTTGTCGATCAAGAGCTACCTGGTCCTCCAGGCTAAACCATAAATAAACTTTGTATTCTTTCGCTCCTCATTGCTCACCTTGTCTGGCATAAAATTTTCCAAACGGGTGAACTCCTACTCATACTCTTCCACAGAGAGATCACCCTGGGTCACCTCGCTGAACTTTTTCTGCATCTCGGCCTCCACTAGTGGCGAAAAATACTTGCGATCAAACCGCACCCAGAAATCAAAAATTGTAATCACATCCCTATCCTCGACGGTGGTAATAGACTCCCACCACTATAATGCCGCTCTAGCAAGTCAAAAAGTATCTAGTATTTGCTTCTGTGTCTCACTACACTCCACCATGTGCATATGGTGCTGGATGTTCCTCTTCCACTGACACACCTCAACCAGATCAAAGCTACCCTGAAACTTGAGTGGGTCAGTAGATGGCCCTGTTTAGACCTGGATCATCGGGTGCCACTGGCTGCTTTGGATGGGGTTGTGGGAAATGACCGTCCATAGCTGTCATAGCCGCGTTGACTGCCTGGGCCACTATCTCTGTCACCTATGTCATCGAGATAATCTCCGGTGGTGGCTGTGGCACATGGTGATCCTCCCTCACCTCATCCTTGTCCTCTGCCCTAGATGCTCTCTCTCTCCTTAGTGGCATCTAAAAATAGATCTAATTGTAAAAGTACACAATTTATACAAAATCTAATAGCAGAAGCATGATATGTCAATCACGTAAAGTTAAAAGAAATAGTCCTAATAATAGGGCTCTATATCAAAGAAGGATATGTAGAAAACGTAATAACCAGTATAGATCCTATGGACACTAGAACCTGATGCTTTAATACCATTTGTGACACCCCGCTTAATTAAATACCAATCGATCAATCCTTTATTAAATTAAAACAGGATTTCCATTTCGTTAATTCTTAGAATCATTGTCGAAAGCCATATTAATTACTATCCATCTAATTAATTAATTAAACTGGTGCCAATTTTTATCTTTCATTAAATAGATAAATAAACAGGAGGAAGAAATTAAACTAATAAATCTATACACACCATCGCTGAGTCTAAAAACAATGCTGAATAAATAACTACAAAGACTGGTCGAATAAACCATCAGCGATAAATCCAATTCCGACATAATAATCCAACGAAACAATAATAAATCCAAAATTGAATTTCAAAGTACATGGGCAACATGCCCTAAATGGGACTGTAACTGAAATGGGAGCCCTAATCTAGGAATGAAGAAAAGAAGCTTTTAATCCAATCTCCTGCATGAATCCACATATGCCCCAGCTGCGTATCCCTGGGATAGAATCTCAAGCCCAGCGCCCCTGTGGCTGGACACCTAAAAGGTTTTGAAAATATTTTACAGCAAGGGTTAGAACCAGAAACATTTTGAAAATATTTAACAAGTGATTAATATTGCAGTAATTTAAATGCATGAATGTTTTTTATATTTAAGCTAGTGTTGCACTTACTTGAGATAATACTCACCCTTCAACTATTTTTCACACCTACCACTTTTCCTTATAACCTTCCTTGCTACACTACCCCGTCTAACTAGCCTTATTATAACCATTGCATGAAATCTTACTCTAACTCGAGTAACCTTTACTAGTGATTAATAAGTTATTTCTCACGTTAACTTAATTTATCGTCTTTAATTGACTATATAACAATTTCATCACTTATATAAATAATACCATTTCACTCCAGTTATTTCACCCGTACATAATTATCGACACTATTATATATGTATAAATATACTACACATTCACACAGATATTGTATATAGTATCCATCCTCCTGAGTAATAACTCACCGGATGTTTCTCTAAAATGCTATCACCCCAGATATACTTAATCCGCCCAGATACCCCGAGATGATTACCTCACCAAAATAAGAAAATAAATAAAAATGTAGTAGAGGCGGTCATAGTTCCCTGGTTGTGAGATCGAATCATACCCAAAGCATCTCACCCCGAAAAGAATCTCAATATAATATAATGGACGATATGACCTGGGGATTATACTATCCCTGCTCCTCAAGCTAGGGGATTCACCCACATTGTTCAACCTGTTGTGATAGCATTAGAGAGGTATGTATTTATAAAATATCTAATCACCGATATTTAAAGGGAACACAAACATATATATATATATATATATATATATATATATATATATATATATATAAAATTAATTAATTAATTTAAACCCGACTAATCCATGCCCCACTCCTGCAGCACTAGCCCGAAAGCATCCGAGTCTATTCCCCTACTCTAAATTTCATTAATTTGCACATTAGTTAATTTATTAATATGGTGTCACTCAACCGAAATACCCGGACACATTCCCTCGGCCCATAATGTATACTTTAGAATTTATCGCCCCAATTCCATAATATGGGTCTCACCCTTTTTATCCTGCTATACAATTATGTATACTCTTTCCATATTAAATCCGTCAATATGAAAGAGATCAAATTCCCTTACATAATGACCCCTTTTTAACCACTAAAGTATTTCAGGCCGAAGGAAAAGATTTAAGCAGAACTGTCCCTGGTTTTTCCAAGTCGCTCGAACAACTCACCATGCTGTTTGAACGACAGGTGACGTCACAAAATGATACCCAGGTCTTTCGAACGACCGCCTATGTTTCCCCCCTTCGTCTTCCTGTTACGACTTCTGCCATGAACAAAGCTCCCCAAGTTTTCTATGTAATCCATAATATAGTTTTTTGTAACCCCTTGATACCAAATCAATTCCTAATAGATTTAAATCCCAAATCTATATTTTACCAACGAGACAGGTGTGATAATTAACTGATAATCCTTTACCATTTATAAAACATAAATTTATCTTTAAATTCATAAATCTAAATACAAAAGATTTATAATACCTCTATATCAATTTGATTTCATGAATCATCAATTTAATGATATAATATCTGGATTTAGATTCAAAAGTCTTAATCTCGACAGTATACTTGTAATATGAGTCTTCCTCAATGCAAAATCTACATGTAGCATTAAATAAATTCAAAACCCAATTTATGTATCAACCCAACCCCAAAATAGATTTTTATCACACCCACTATGATATGAATTGAAGACTGCAATATAAATTAAAAGCAAGTTAACCAGTTGCCTGTACTTGTTTGTAGGGTCTGGTGGTTCGATGAAGAACGCACTCAAACTCATTTGAATTGGCTCCCCAAAATCTCCCTACTTTCTCCCTATTTTCTTCTCTACAAAGCTAGGGTTTTGTTTTTGATTTATGACTGTCACAAACTCTTTAACTTAGGTTTTATTATGTGAATCCAGAAATTTGGCTTATGGGCCAAATTAAAATGGCCCAAACACCCCCATGTGGTCCCAGTTATGCCTAAAAATACCCTGATACCCATTTACTACCCCAGGGTACTCTTTTTCAGCTATCTCGGCCAATACGGAATCAACCATTCACACAGAATTTCCATCCGAATTACTTTACTAAAAATCCCTATCTCGACCTCAATATAGTCTATGCCCAACTGTGGTAGAGATAAAATACTACCACATCACTATCACTCAATATGATGTAAATTAATTATTACTATTCACTTAGTAATTTATATTCCATAAATATTAACCATTACTCACCTGATTAATATTTAAATCAGCTTACAATAATTAATTCGATTAAATTACGACACACAAGTAATTTAAATTAGTTGCTTAAATATATAATGCTTAGCAATACGGGGTGTTACAAAGGGCACCATATATAATGGGAAGCTAATGTGTCCCACCATATATACCATTATCAATATTTTATATCTTTTTAGTTCACCAAAAATCCCCTCATATGTCGGGTCCTCCCTTCGACTCTAAGTAAGGTTGGCCTAAGTCGTTTGAGAAGCTAACCCCGAAGTCGATCTCAGTGTTCATTGATTTGGCCAGTTAGTTTACCACTCGATTTATCACAATTAGCAAGGTTGTTAAGGAAGTTCACTCGTAGATCCCCCTTTAACGGAATCGCAACGAGACGATTATGATGTATGCTCAGAGATATTAGAAGATGTTCAATGACATTGATGATTGTAATAAGCAGCATGCAATCTCATTTTTCAAATTTGGTTTTACGTTAATAGATGATATTTATAGATATCATAAAGAATATAATATCGTCCATAAACAACCCAATGGACCACACTGAAAAGTATGCCAAAGTGGAGTAAATAACACGTTAAGATTCACCTCTACAAATAAAGGATGCTAACCAGACAAACCCAAAGGAAAACGTTAAACCAAAAACCAAAGTGAATTCTAATATGGGGTGAAAACGATCTTCAATGAGCCAATATATAAGAAACTTCCTCTATTAAAAGGTAAGTTGTACTTTAAAAAACACCCAAGATGGTAGGAGATACGAACAATGACATAGGACGATACGATTAACCTATCATTAGGACTATGGTCACAAGATGGATAAATATAAAATCTTGAATCAACTCATAAAAGATTTAGTCCAGGAAAGGCACCTTTAAGATTTAAATGATTAAAAAATGGAAGGTCGAGCAAACCATACTAAACAAGCAAAATAAGAAGATTAACCACTTTCTGTTATCATGATTACCATTAATGGGTACACTAACCCTTTCAACGAAAGCTGTCACCCCTCAATAGGCATGCCAAATGGAGGTGTATAAGATAATAATTTCATAAGCGTGAAAATAAAAAAGTTGACCTCGAAGAGATCATCATTTTTTTCGATGATGACATAGTCAGGGTAAAAATCCCTCATAAATAGGCCCTGATCCTAACATTGGTAGCCATTAGTTTTGATGTAAAAAGTACTTTGGAGGATCAAGTCAATGCATTTGGAATCATAAATGTGGGATTATTCTAGGAGATCAGATACACCTTCAAGGACCTGGATCATAAGGTCAGTCAATTTATCCATTTCAATGGAAACAATGAGATTTTTTTTAGGGGATATCAAGCTACCAATTAAAGTTGGGCTAATTAATTATGAGATTGAGTTATATTTAGTGGGATATAAAAATATTTACAATGCCATCATAAAAATCGAATAGCTTCATACTATGAAGGTCGCCCTCCTTCTTCAACCAAAACATGAAGTCCATGACTGATCAATGTATCACGAAGATATATGGCGACTAGGCAAAAAAAATGAGTTACTTCATAGAATATATTAAATAAAAGGATGTATAATATAAAGAGACAAATAGGGTAAGGGTTGGGAGTCCAACCAGGATAAATAAAAATAAAAGTGAGCTACTCATAGAGTTAAAAATACAAAAGTAGGACATGTAGACAGAACAGTGTAAGAACTATGAACGAACCTTATTGGTCCATTACTACCTAATAAATTCTTCCTTGTTGGTTATGAATAACTAAAGGAAGAAGATGCTCAATTAATTGTATTACTTAAGGAGACTATGTATGTCTTTCCTTGGTAACCTTTTAATCTGCATTAAATTAATCCAAAGATTTATTGTCATTGATTGCACGTGGATCCTGATAGTTGAGCCATCAAGAAAAAATCAAGACAATAAGTTATTGAAAAGGTTAGAGCCGTTGAATATGATGTTCAAAAACTACTTCCGATCGTTTCAATTAAAGATATTCATTTTGCATATTAGATCTCCAATTCCGTAGTGGTGTGGGAGAAAAAAGGCAAAGTGTAAATTTTGCATGGCTTCCATCAATCTCAACAAAGCATGTACCAAAAGAATCTTCCCTCAACCAAGTATCTATAGATTGGTGGACAAAACCTAGGGTATTATAGGATGAGCTTTGTTGTCTCTTATGAAGGGTACAAGTAGATTTCATTATTTGTACCTGACTAAGAACATACATAATTCAATATAACACTGGGTATGTTTTCCTATTAAGTCATGTCATTCTTCCTTAAGACTGTTAGGATAACCTTTCAGCAGTTAGTCACCAAGATGTTTAAGAACCATATTGGTTCGACCATAGATGTATATACTAATGATAAGTTTTTAAGAGGAATGATTGTCTATAATCACATCTTCAACCTCATTATTAATTTCAAAATCATAGTTTGAAGCTAAATGCATCAAAATGGGATTTTAGAATCAACTTTGGCAAGTTATTAGCCTATCTCATCAACCAAAAGGTTATAAATGCCAACCACAATCAGATCAAGCCTTGTAAGTGGAAAAAAATATAACTAAACACAAGGAAATGAAAATACTCACTTGGATGCTTGTTGAGCTCAATAGGTTTATTTTCAGGTCTTTAAACATGTATCAAGCTTTCTTTTAGGAATTAAAGAATGACAAAATGTAGTTTGAATGATCGAATGTGATAAAGTGATGGTTCATATTAGGATGTAAATAAATTCCTTCACTTTTCTCAATATAAATAAGTGGTGAGAAGCTCCACTCACATGCAGATGTTTCTAAATATGCCACCAATAGGGTATTAAGTCAATCTAATATGTAAGTCACAGTCTCTCTAATGCATAATGAAGTACGTCTCCAAATAAACTCTAGCCTTGGACTTGGCTAAGCATTGTAGATAAATAAGGCATTACTTCGACAAACAATACATAGTCGTCCTCACCAATATAATGATGAATTTGTCACACAATTTGTCTTAGTTTGACATAAACAATGAAAAAAGGAGGACCACAAAAGGAAAAGTCATATATAAATTTATAGCACATATATGAATTCTCGAAGAGGAAGTTATTACATAAAGACCAATTCTTGAGATGTTCAACGTTAATTTAAGAGGCCAAACTTTGATTAACCTTGTAAATCAATTGTCCATATGGATATAATTTATGGATGGGGTCTCCAATGAGCATGGAATGAACATTTACATCACCCTCAAAAGTCTATAATCGAACAAGTAGTTTCATTAGGATTCAAAGGATCCAATAATTATGCAAAGTACGAGGCCATGATAACTTTCCACTAAAGAGAAATTACAATGGGGAAAGGGACATAAGTATCCATTGCGATTCATGTATGACTTCAAACCAATTGAATAACGAGTATGAATATTGAGATATCATAATGTTGGCTTATCTAAATAAATCTATAGGTCTATTCAAGACCTTTATATTGGTTACAGTTAAGCAATTTCCAATGAAATACAATAGTTATACTAACATCTTGGTACTTTAATGTCATACATTCCCACTAACCCTAAAGCTAACAATAAAAGTGCTTAAACAATCAATCATAGAAGAATCTAACCTGAAAAAAATAGTGATGTAGATAATAAACTCTAGATTGAATGGATCCAATTGTAACCTACCTCAGAAGTAGTGAGCACCTAGTCGATAAAAAAATAATCCCCAAAACTTAAATTCAATTCAACCATATTAATCTTGGATTCGGCGTGACATCTTTACAAGTGATAATTTATTGGGACTCTTTTCAAAATGTGTGCACGTGAAAGTGTAGATATATACTAAGGGAGATGCTCGAACAAATTTATGGTGCCCATAATCATAATTGGTCATTTGCATATAGGTAAATTTTCCATGGGTATTGATGACCTTCATATAGAAATATGTATTGAGGTTCGTTTAGAGGTACGCCAAGTGTCAGGTTTTTGCCTTGCTCATGAGACAATTATTCAGTGACTTGAAACCTTAACAATTCCTTATTAATTTGACCAATAGAGCATGAACATGGTGGACCCAATAATAATGGACCTAAGAGATTGCAAATTTAAAATAATGATGACCGACTATTTCCTTAAGAGCCTTTAACACATATTAGAGAGGCCGGTACAAGGAGGTATGTTTAGAGAAACATCATCATAGAAGTTATGATCCCCATAACTTTAATATGAGATAATTAGGATTATTTTGATAATGATGCATCCAGAGAGTCCTAGGTAGAATATGGGTTTCTCAATCCCTAT
Organism: Sambucus nigra; assembly: GCA_949130495.1. NCBI lineage: Eukaryota > Viridiplantae > Streptophyta > Magnoliopsida > Dipsacales > Adoxaceae > Sambucus > Sambucus nigra. The sequence continues at coordinate 120,314,767 of OX422213.1, forward strand.
GATTTAGTTATCTTTAAGATGATGATTATTGCTAAAACTAAAAGGTCATTTAAGAAATCCAAGGGAAAGTGGGTTGAGGAGCTACCCACTATCATTTAGGCATATAAAATAGCCCCAAGGAAATCCATTGGCGAAACCCCCTTTGCATTGGCTCATGGGATGAAAGTGATCAATCCCTTGGAAATCGGCCAACCAATATTAAGTTCTAAATCTACAAGGATGGACACAATAATTACCACATGGCTTTTGAATTAGAGCCGAAGAGAGTAAAGAATAATATTTCATCAATCCTGTAGCATACCAGTAAAAACTTTCCAAACAACACAACAAAATAGGTAAGTACTACGAATTCGCAGTTGGTTATTTGATGTTTATAAAGGTACTATCAGGATCTAGGAATATGTAATACCCCGTATTTTTAATGGGTTTCAAAATTGGGGACTTATTAAATTTAATTGAGATATTAATTTAATATTAACCCGAAAATTTATTTTAAATATTTACTAGCGTGATGTGAGTTAGTAATTATTGGGAATTTGTTGAATATTACTGGTTGAGTAAAGTAATATATGATATTGATTTTATTAGTATTGTCACAAGTGAATAAAATGGCAATTATGGAAATTTAAGTCGGGACGCGCCTATGTCGTGTCTGGACTAATTTTTTTTTTATAAAAGTGAATAAAGTATAAGTCACCTGTATGGTCGTTTTGAGTGCGCCAAAGTGTTCGAAAGGGTCGAGATAGTCAGAAAAGTGTACCCGGGAGTTTAGTTTGGGTCTCGGGGCATTTTTAGGCCTAATTGACATCCGAGAGGGTATTTTAGACATTTTGTATTTTTGGGTAATTAAACCCATGAATTTTCTTAGTATATATTATCTATTTGGAGTTGTCTCTTAGGGTTAACAAATACAAAACCTAATCCCAACCATTAGAGAAGAAGATGAAGAGATTAGAGAAAAAAGTGAAGATATTAGAGAAGAAGGTGAAGAGTTTCCAAGTAATCCAAGGCCTAGAACTCACCCGATTGCACCGCCACCACCACCAAAACGTAGATCGCGTGACGAGGAACGCAACAATATAATTTTTATCAACAAACCAGATCCTTGAATCCCAGGCAAGTATCTATCTTGCTAATTTCCAAGTTAATATACCTTCCATGTTAGTCTAGGAATGAAAATCATATGTTTTAATTGAAGAATTATATGTTTTGGAGGAGAATTTATGTGTTATAGGGAGAATCCTTGTAGTAAAAAATCTTGATCATATGTATAGGATTAACCACGAGTTTAGTATGATATTTGGGAAGAAAATTAGGATCTAAATAGAGGTTTGTGATTATTCATGCAAATTTTGGTTTTATAAAGAAACCTGAGATTAAACCCCTTTTTAATTGATTCGTTGAGGATTTATTGATGTTGTTACGTTAGAACTTATTTATATACATTGCTTATACGTTTGGATAATTTTTATGGGAGTTTGGGATCCAATTATAAAGGTTTGGAGAGGTTAGAATGATTGAACCCGTAGGTTGAAGATTACAGAAAACTGGGCATGAACTGCTTGATCGATCGATCGACTAAGACCATCGATAGATCGATGATCGATCGAATGGCCCCATTCCACGATCGATCGATCCCTCCTAGAAATCGTATATTTTTTCCCCTTTTTGTATAATGAGGATAAAATATGTGGTAACCCTTGAATATATTTTAAATAGTATAATGGGTTATGAAAAGGTCCAGGAGGGTCTAAGTAGACTCCGTTGAGTGAAATTAGTATGGGATGGAATTGTGGGTTAACGGGGCGTTATTCATACATTGGAAATTATGCGTACGTTTACTCAAAGATTGAGACCCGTGAAAGATTTAAACTAGAAGGTAAGTGAGGGTATACCTACTGAAATTTATACTTAGTGAGAGAGAATACTTCGAGAGATGAGAAGTAAGTATGAAGTAAATTATAAATGAGAATAAAAGAGACGAATCCGTTATGCGAGATAATCGAGTAATTTGTGCAAAGAATGGATAATTATAATTATGGGTTGTGGGCACACCTAATTTAGAAAAAGTGAATATTTATATATATGATTGTGTGACTGTGCATATATTATGTATCTATGTAAAAATCATACCTGGGCTACTTGCTATTATGGAGGTTTTCGGGTAAGGATAATCTTATCTCGATTGGATCTTTATGGGGGATATTGGCTCGTACCCTAGAACATATGATTCCTTGGTGCAGGCTATCTGAGAATGATAGTCAGACGGTCCTAAAAGATGTGAGGGGTATGTGCTGACCTCTTAGTGAATTAGAACTATGCTTCGCCTCCATTTGTATGTGTATTGTGTTAATACAGTTCGAGAGTGATTTCGAACTAGTATTTCCCTTAGTTTGGGTGATACGGGGACTTGATAGCAGAGTATGCCAGCACCATAGATTTATGTGGGGTGCCGATAGTGTATATATATTATTTGAGTGATTGATATATATATGGATACTTTCTACTGTGTGTATAAGTAGTTAAGTAATGAATAAATGCTTCATCTTTATAACAAGTGTTCGTGAATTTGGTAACGGTATTAAGTGATTCTAAGTAAATTAAGAATATGGAAGATAATGATTTTCTAAAACTAAAGATTACGGCCTTAGTACTTCTTGAGATAAAACTTTATGGAAAATAAGTTAGATAGACTTATGTGATCAATTGAACGGTAGGAATGGACACTAGAGGAGAGGTGAGGATTCTCAAGAGAGTGTCGTATATTAACATGGTTGTGATATTAGCCGGTAAGCATTTTAAATACTTGCTAAATTATTTTTAAAACTGTTTTACACTCGAGATCTGACCTGTTTTCTGTCATTTCTCTCTCTCTCTTGTATATATGTGTATGTATTACAAGTGCCCAGCCACATGGGCGTTTTGCAGAGGTTCTTTGGATTGGATGTGTTGTAGCTTTTGTGGAAGTTGCAGGACCTTTCTTTAGACGACATCTTCATTGATTTAGTTCTTACTTTAGTTCTTCATAGTTAGGGCATGTGTCGCCCGATTTTCTATTCCGTTTGGATTTGCCAGAGGTTTATGTACATTTATATTATCGGTATTCAGTACTCCTTGGGAGTTAACTATTGTCAGGATGATTTCATTTTTAGTTCTTAAACTTGGATATGGTTTAAATTCTTGTGTGTTAATTGCCATCATTAGCATTTATGTGATTCTTAAACTTCTAGTTATTAAAAAGGTTTTATATTGGAATTAAATAAGATGAAAATAAGACTTTAAATTATTTTGACACTTAGCTTAATTATTTAGGGTGTTCATTGGAAATATCATTTTACGACAGTGATGTTGAGAATGAACCAACCGTTCACCTTGATGATAATTTAATAAATGAATGATCACCTGGTATTTAATTAGGTGGGGTGTTACAAAATAGTTTTGATAGAAAATTATACCCAAAGTAGGAAGGGCCTAATAATATTGTGTTAGAAAGAGGAACATGTCTCTACCACTTAGAGTAGTTAAATGTAACACTAGTGCCCAAGTCATGGAATTCCATGAACCCGAGGAAGTTTTATCACTATAATTTATATATATTTACTCTTATCATTAGAAGAACAAAGTGGTTATAATTTATAATAGTAAATAAACATCAGATTCCTAACTTCAACATTAATTTCTAAAAGTGTTTGATCGGTGTAATTGCGAATTCGTTAAATGATTTTTCCATTGTATGTAGAATATCTAAGATGATCAAATAAAGATAAGTTCAGAGAAGGTTTAGATCAGATCTAAAATTATCAAGCCAACTTAGAGATGAATATGTAAACCTATGAAGCTGTAGGTGGTAAAATCCTATTAATCAAGATTCAACAGAAAATAACTGAACAAAATAGAAAGATCAAGCACGCACACATAAGAACAAGAAGCACATGGTTCAACAATATGCCTACGTCCATGGGAGTTTTTACTTTTCTATCAACAGAGCTTCAATACTCATCTTTACATTCCCCTTTTCCCCCATGGATAGATTTTCATTTATTGGAAGAAGTCATTGGGTCTTAGGGAACTGAATCACTATGGTTATTATCCCCAACTTGAAAAACTATATCTTCTCCCTTAATTCACGTAGGTTGGTTATCTCCAACTAACTTTACCTTTATGGGTGAAAATTATTAACCGAATTAATGGGGGTGTATGACTTCCTTTCACATGTAGAGTAAAATTTCCCTTACAATTGCCACCAAACCTCTACAGTTGATCAAGGTCACAAAGGTTTGTTCTTGCTTCGAAAAGAATTCAGGATGTGGTCCCGCATGGTTTTTATTGTCCAGTTGTGTTTTGGTAGGGCGGTATGGAACTAATTTTACTTGATAATGAAGGGTCAGTTTTCTCGTTAATTCTTTGGGTATGCTCATTTTTTTTCTCTCGCTCGTTTAAGGGATAATTAGTCATTTGGACAGTCTGAGCTAAAAGGGAGGCTGCATGCCAGTCGACATTTGGTGACGTATGTGTCTAGTGATAATTTTATGCAATGGAACTCATTCCAATACACTAACACCTTTGTTATTTATGTTTTTTTCCAAAGTTCCATGAAAAAAGAGTTCAAAATAGGTTTTTATAGATCTAATTTTCAAGGCGGAAGATCGTTCGAACGAGAATCAGGCTCGTTTGAAATAGAACATGGTTTTGTTCGAACGAGGAAGTATGTTAATTTAATGAAAATACCATTTCGTTTGAAGCATGTATCTAATGAGCTTCTAACGAGAATTCCCTATGAAGCAGTGCCAATTTCGTTTGATGTTCATTCGAAGCAAGATCAAACGAAAAGGCTTTTTCATTCGAACGAGGTTCTAATCTCATTTGAACAAGGCTAAAAAATAATTTTTAATTTTTAAATCCTTTTCAAAATGTCAGCTTCCCTTTTAACAAAATAGCATCCCAAATACTATTCAAAAAATTTATGAACACCTAAAGTCTTATACCTTCATGAGATGAAAGGGTGACTTCAATCTTCGATATGATGGAGTTTGGTTTGTTGTGACGGTTTGTAACGATATACACCAGAATAGAAATCAAATCCTAAGCTAAAATATTTTCCCTTACAAATCTCCCCCTTGGGATATTCCGGTACAAAACAAAATCGAATCCAAAATTATAACAAAAACCACTCTATGTCAATAATTCCTAATGCCCTCATAAACCCTAGAAACATAATGACATAAGAGAATTTTTTTTCTTCAATCTCGAATTTTTCTTTCTTTGGGAAACTTTGTCTTCATTCAATGTAGTCCATGAATTCATCACCAATGCTTAAGTAGCCTACAGACATGAAATAAATAGATACCGTGACACATAGAGTTTTAAACATAAAATCCCCTTAATTTGTTCTCCCCTTTTTGTCCGTAATAGACAAAGGAGTAGATATGAAACATGAAGTATAAATCATCCCATGAATAAGTAAGATATCAACACAAGTATATTCAAGTAGGCACAGGTGATGATAGTCTCAAAGGCATCCAATTGTTTTTGAAGTTTTTCAAATTTTTATAGTATAAATTTACAAACATAACACACCATGAATTGACACTAAAATACCCGAATCATGAAAGTGCCAGTATAAGGGTGTGAGCATTTTCCATAAGTTAATCAACATAGATGGTCATAACACATGTGCACGAAGTTTTGAGATACTACTAACGAAAGATCTCGAAATCTACCTTAGGTGTAAGAACGGTGAACTCATGTGAAGTTGACTTAACCTAATCAACATATCAAGAAAAAAATGATTCTCACACCAATGACACCAAAACTATTTAATGTTTTAGAGAATTTTATAGTATGTGCAAACTATAGTATGTGCAAACCCATTTATCTCAACTTAAATTCCTCAAAATCTCACATAACTAAGAATAATCTCAATTATTTTTTAAGGTATTAATGCTCATATGTTGCGAGCATCAATGATTAAAAATTGGCCTAACACTTTTGTTTTTAGGTGTATCTAATATTTTTAGGCTCTTTTATTACAAATGATGGATTTTAATGCAAAGATATTTTATCACTCATAGCCCCTTTCCATTGCTTAACATATAACAACATTTTTGAAAAAATGATGTAAATCCGGGTAATGGTTATTACATGCACAACTTTTTATCTCGTTTTTATATTTGGTTCATTTTAAAGCCAAATTGAGATGATAACGCGATGATCGACAAGTGACATGTAAGTGTAATATCTAGAAAAATTCCTTCACGTGTGTATTAAAGGTGACTAGGAGTCAAATATGTAGCAAGTAATCGTCAAAGATCAACGTAATGACTCCACACATTATTAAGCACAATAATGAAATGATGTCATGTCTCAAAACACTACAAAAATATCACGTGGAAATATGGAATGAATAGATGATTCAGACTTCTTAATTTCTCATCCATATATGGTAAAAAATTGCAAACCACTTTTTGTCTTTTTCAAAATTTTTATCAAAAGGAAAATCTTTTTGCCCTTTGAACTTTTTCTTAAAAACCGAAAATCTTTTTGTATTTTTCAAAATTTTTCTAGAAAAACAAAACCCTTTGGGTTTTTCTAGAAAATATATGAAAATGAAAAATATGGATACAAATATAACACAATGATAGTACAATCGAGAAATGGGGATATGAGATATGATCATGAAAATCCACCTACACTTAGATAAAATATCCGAACTCAGTCAATGGTGCAAATACCTCAAGATTTCCTAAGATCCTAAGATCAAAATGCATCTAAAGGTTTAATGAATATACTGGCTAACTGATGAATGATGCTCACAAAGATCAAGGACACAATCTTCTCCTCAATAAGGTCTCAAATAAAGTGCTTGAGTATCCTAATGTGCTTTGTGCACGAATGTTGGGCAGATTACGAGCAATATGGATTGAACTCATATTATCATAACAAATAGTCATCGCGACTCGTGAAATACCATAATCCTCCAATATTTTCTTCATCCATAAGAGTTGCATGCAACAACTCCCGACGATAATATACTCTCCACCGTGGATAAATATGTGGAATTTTGCTTCTTACTCAACCCCGAGACAAGGTCACTCCTAAAATATAAACACCCTCCCGAAGTGATCCTACAACCATCTACATCCCCGACCCGATCGACATCCAAATAGGCAGACAATTGGTCACCGGTATCAAAGGATTATGAAATGCCATATAAGAGAGTTCCACTCACTTATCAATAATAGATTTAAGAGCGTGTTAGTTTGACTCTTTCGGGGATGTCTGGTATCAAGCACTGATTCCAACACTAAAAGTAATATCAAGATAACTAATGATCAAGTAGAGAAGACTACCTATTATACTCTGATATACGGTTTGCTCTACGTCCTTTTCTAAAGCATTTTTGCTAAGCTTAGTCGATGTACTCATAAGGGTGTGTGAGTGCATAGAGGAGTCTAAACCGAATTTCTTCACAAGGTCTCTTGTATAATTGGATTAAGATATGAATATCCAATCCTCAAGCTAATGAACCTGGAAAGCTAGGAAGAACGTAAGCTCACCTACCATGCTAATCTAAAACTCACTCTTCATCTCTTCCATAAAGGTATGAGCATGGAGGGAGCATGTAGATCCAAACACTATGTCTTCCACATAAAATTGGGCAACCAAAATCGCACCACTCTCTCTCCTCACAAATAATGTCTTATCTACTCCCACTCTCTTGAAGCCAGGAGCTAAGAGATAGGAAGTAAGCCTCTCGTACCAAGCACGGGGTTCTTGCTTCAAACGATGCAAAGCTTTTCTAAGAAAATAGACGTGTCCCAAGTGCTTAGGGTCTACAAACCCTTTTGGTTATTCCATGTAAACCTCCTCCTATAGAATTTCATTCAGAAAGGCACTCTTAACATCCATCTTATATAATATGAAGCTCAAATTACAAGCTATAGTGAATAGTAAGAAAACAAACTTAAGCCTAGTAACATGAGCGAATGTCTCCTCAAACTCTACACCCTCGATCGGTGTGTAGCTTTGAGCTATCAACTTATCCTTATTGCGAACTATGGTACCATTCTTATACACGTTATTCTTGAAAATCCACTTGGTACCTATCATATTAATTTGCTAGTTCAGGGCAATAACTCCTAAAAATCATTCTTGTAAAACTGAAGTAACTCATCTTAAATGGTAGAAATGCAATGCTCATCATTGAGTGCTTCTTTCAAATTCTTGGGATCGACTAGGGTGGTGTAAAATAGATAGATAACCATATTTTTTAGTTGATCGGGAGTCTTGATACCTAGTGTAGGATCACTAAGTATAGTGGAAGGTTCATGGCTCTTTAGAACCCAAGATGGTGTCTCCCTTAAAGCAAGAATGGGGCCCACCGTGGTAGCATGAGGAAGGATAAGATCATAACCAGGGGGTGTATCATACTCACATTGGGGGCTAGGAGCAACAAACTCCGATGGCTCATCATCTCCAATTGTGATGTTTATTGACTCCATAACCTTAGAGCTAGCCAATTTAAAAACTCGATAAGCCCTACTCATCGATGAATATCCTAAAAATATTCCCTCGTCACTCCGAGATTTGAACTTTCCTAAGTGATCTTTATCTCGCAAGATGTATCAAGTACTTCCAAAGACACAAAAATACGATATATTAGGCTTATTCCTTATTCACAACTCATAAGGCATGTAAAGTGTGTGCGGGCGAAGATATACCCTATTCATCGTATGGGTATGACCTGTAGTGCTCATCGCCTCTGTCCAAAAATGTCTAGGTATGTTTCTTCCAAGAAGCATGGATCTAGCCATCTCTTATATTGTTCAGTGCTTTCTCTCAACAAGCCCATTTTATTAAGGAGTACGAACGACTGAAAACTCATATTTGATGCCCACTCCATCACAATAGCTATCCACTTTAGCTTATTTAAATTAATTTTCGTTTTCACTATACATCTGATTAGTAGTGACGGCGTGTTAGTTTTGTAGGACTCATACGACGCAAATATTGCGTATTTCACCCATTAACCTATTCGTTATTAGCCCCCTCGGGTATCTTAATCCCTATATTTATGCTCGTTAACCAGACAATCTAGGATTTCTATGTTAACATGTTTTGCAGGGGTTAATTGAGATTTTTTAGGTATTTGGATGCTTAGTATGAAGTTCGGACACTTTCCGGAAATGTTTCGTCGACTTTTGCATCTTTGGGGGCATTTTAGTAATTTCAGCATTCGGGTCTGATTCCCAAGCTCTTCACGGAAGTTGAAGCCCTATGATTTCTCTTCGTGTGGCCTCTGACGGTGCATGATTCCGAGTTGTATCGATGGAGTTATGGCATTTTTAGGATGGTTTGACTTAAAAAGTACACTCAAGGTCATATTCAAGGGCATTTTAGTCATTTCATAATTTGGTTTTTTAGCCTCATGTCTTCTTGGATGTTGCAGTCCTCTGAGTTATCTTCGCGTAGCCTATGACCGTGCCTAATTCCGAGCTATAACGAAGAAATGGCGGCATTTTCTGTAAAACAGGACAAAGCTGACCTGTAGGGTGCGAATCGATTCGGCCAAAAATCAAATCGATTCGGAATGCACCAAAATTGCAGTTCGAATTTCCCCTGTTTCCGAATCGATTCGGCCCTCCAGATTTTTGTTTTTCTTCCCTTTTATTACAAGTTTGCCATTGGATATTTTGTATATAACTAATTTCTCTCATTTGGGAGAAAAAATCTCTTCATTTTAGCTTAGTTTAGGGTTAGCGTTTTGAGAGCTCTTCTTCTTCTCCATTTGGTGTGACAACTTTTGGGTGTTGTAAGTTGGATTTTTCATTACCCCTACCATTAATATAATTGTTGTTCTAGTTTATTTCCATTGTTGTAGTTTAATTTCATGTTTAGATAATTAGTTTTAGTTATTTATTTCTTGCTTAATTAGTTTATTGCTTTGTTAATTAGTTTCATTTATGTCTTACCCTTAGATAAATAGGATCGGGATTGTGATCCTCCATTAACGGGCCTCGAGCTCCGAAAATTAGGTTTTGTGTAAAATTGCATTTAATTGAAATCTCGCGTATTAAAGTCGGATTATTATGCGTTTAACTTTCTTTGTCACACAACGTTAGTGTTTATAGCGATATTTTGAGTTTAATCCACGTGTGATCATTTTCCGTTAAATGTTTAATCTCGCAACTTTGGGTTAAATTCCTTATTGTGTGATGTTTATGCTTAATTGAAAATGCTCGATTAAATTGTTTTCGAGCCGAAATCTTGATTAGTAGTTGTTTCGATCCGTGTTGTAGGATGCGATCTCGATCCTCGCTTTACTTTTGTGTAGCATAACTTATTCTTTTTCTTTTTCTACCATTCCCAAATATCACCTTTTCATTTATTTATTTTACACTTTTATTCCTGAAGTAATTAAACAATTAAAATCTAAAATTCAATCACTCCCTGTGGATTTCTTAGGATACCCGACTTACCGCTGTACTTGCCTCGCAAGTTCAGTCGTAGTTTAGGTTTTTGTATTGAGTAGGCGAAACGAAAACAACGATTAGCGTTCTGATGCGACGCTACTTTTCGCGCTTAATCAAAATGGTGCCGTTGCCGGGGAGTGTGTTTTTTTATTGTAATTGTTTTATTGTTTCGTATTATTTCTTTCATTCATATTTGTATTCTTTAGTTTCCCTTTTCTTTTTGACTTGTGCTAGATTGTTTCGAGAAATTGAAATTTTGGTGATTGTCGCTTTTATTGAATAGCTTATTTTGAAATGTCTCGCTATTACGCTTTAGATAACCTTAATTGTTATGAGAATTGTTTTCAAAGTTATACTCCCAAAACAATGAGAGAATGCGAACAAATTCTTGAAGATGAGCGCATTGAGCGTGAAATTCAAGAATATGTAAGTGATCCCTCATCGCCTTGTGAGGGTAATTTGGAATGCGGGGAATCCGTTAGCTATGAGCAACTCGCACAAGAAGATGAAATGTCTTCTTGTTTGTTTGATTATGAGTTAATGATAAAGAAAATTAATGACCAATCCGAAAGTTTTCAAGCTTGGTTTCTAGAAATCGATGCCATGCTCGATGAGATTATTTCTTCACAAAATCGGGTCGAGGTTGAAACTTGCGTTTCACCTCTACCCCTTTTTGTTGAAGAAATAATTGAGAGCATTGTTCTAAAAAACCCGCCTAGGCACGCCTAGGCTTGAGGCTTGGGAGAAACGCCCCGCCTTAAACTTTTCACGCCTTATGCTCGGTAAAACCCTTAAGGTGAACTTTTTCTCTAAAAACAACAATGCTTTAGTGAAACGATACTGCCTTTTAACGATTCTTTTACAAATCACACCATTATCTCATCCAAAATAATCAAATATTATTTTAATTTGCAAACATTCAGGCATATTTGTATGATATGTATAATTTTAGTATTTTAATAGCCCTGTTATGGTTCAAAAATATTAAAATATATTAAAAAGGCCTAAACGCCTTTTCACGCCTTTTTACGCCTAAGGCCCGCCTAGGCTTCTAAGGCTTAAGGCTTGGCCTCCACGCCTCGATCACGCCCCGCGTTTTTTAGAACCTTGATTGAGAGTGAGCCAAGCTTTAGCACTTTCGATTTTTAGCCTCTTATTAATTCTTTCGATTGTGTTGAGATTAATGGTCCTTCTTTTCCTTTACTCCCTACTATTCCCGAACAATTAAATTTATCGCAAGAATCGGTTGAAAGTCTTGAGGACTTTGACCCGATTCTTGAGCGAGAATGTTATTTTGAGATGCTTCATCTCATGGGCTTTTCACTTGTACTTGCCCCACCTCCCCTTCCATTTGAAGAATCTTAGGGATGTGATTTTGATTTTTCTGAGACTAATGTAGTCATGTCCCCCATAGTATCCAAATTCCCCATCGTTCCCCAAAAATTTCAAATTGGCGATGGTTCACTTTTTTCACCACCCAGATGCCTTCCGTTGTTCAAACGGAATTCTTATTTTTCGGGAGGCATGTTCGCTTTGGAGGGTCCACCGTTGATCTTTCAAAGTCAAATCCCTTTTTGGGTGGACCCTCAACTATTTAGACTTCTAGTGTATAGTTAGTGTGAAGCCTAAATAGTAGGTTGTAAATAGTTAGTTTTTTTTTTAATTTTCTTTCTTTCCTATTTTTCTTTCCTTTTAATTTAGTCTATTGTAATTAGTTAATTTTTTGTTATTTGTTTTTCCTATGCTCGGTACTAACTTGTTTTGTAGATTTCATTGGACTCATGCTTATGGAGATCGCTCCAATTTTGGGTAATATCGTTCTTTTCCTCTCTTTATGTTGTGTTCTTAATGCACATTGAGGACAATGCAACATTTAAGTTAGGGGGTGTAGGATATTTTATCTATTTCTTTGTTTTGTCCATGGCTTTGCTCACATTTAGTTACTAAGTATGCCTTTTTGTGAAAAAATTAAAAAATTTCAAAAATATTTTCTTTCCTTTTTCTCCTTTGTTTAGCATTTTGCCTTGTTTTCGATGATAAATTTTAATAATTTCCCGATTCGATTGACAACTCAATGATGCATGTTCTCTATTTTAGAAGTTATTAGACGTTAGTCCTCAAATCATTGATATTGTGAATAACTTCATGAATTAAACTTTATCCCATGAGCATATGCACTTTCCTTGTCATATTGATTTGGTTTAAGATTTTTATAACTCGGGAATCTTTTGCTGCATCGTATATACTTACACCGAGTAAGCTTTGTGCCTTTCGTCGTTTGTGAGTGTATACACTATTCTTTTCTCATTGAAAACGTTGAATTCGTTGGTAATCTCACTATTCTTTCATTTGACCGTTCATTAATAGAGTTCATACTTGAAATGTGTTACTTGAGCATGATTTTCATATATTGTTTTGACTCGAGAATTGCATAAACTTTATGAAATGATCATAGGCCATCTTTGTTATATCACCCATATTATCCTTGACCTCACCTTATATATTTACCCTCGTTAACCCCTTTGAGCTTAAATATAGCCTTTCGTTTCATAACCCCATTCCCATAACCTACTCCGCATTGGAGTTTTAGCCCATATATACACTTTCCATACCTTTGTTTGGAATGTTGTTTGGGATTGAATGATGTTGTTGTGATGTCGGTTGCAATTTAGGCATATGAGAGTTTGATAAGCAAAGAGAAGAAAGTGTAGTGAAAAAGAAAAGAAAAAGCAAAAAGCAAAAGAAAAGAAAAGAAAACATGAGAAAAAGAAGAAAAGAAAAAGAAAGAGAAAGTTGTAAATGTAGTGTATAGTGTTCAATAAGCTTTGATTACTCTCCCCGATGATATATCTAATGCCGTTTTGGAACTTGTTTTCCAATTTTGCTATTGTCCGCATTTTCCCATTATCCCGAGTTTTCATTCCGAACACTTTGAATCCGTACATACATTCCTTTCATTTCGTACCCTAGCCTAGACTACATTACAACCCTATCAAGTCCTATGTGATCTTAGGTGCATGCAATTCAAAGGTTTAAATAGTTTTGATAATCTGTGAAAATGCATTTTGCCTCTTTTAGTGTGCGGTATCTTTCATTGAGATTACAAGTTTTTCATTTCCTATATAGCGTTCTTCATTTGTGACATGTGTACGGCCTAGTTTCTATTTACATTTACTCTTTATGTCCGCATGTTCCGTGTGTTACCTCCCTATTTCGAGTGAATTCATTTGATGAGTGTAATGCCCGTGATGATAGAATGTATGCACACTTTATGTTTATCCGGTTTATTTAAGCTTTTACCAAATCATATTGTGCATTTGCTCTCCCCCGTCCCACTTTTAAAGTTTCAATTCTATGAGGTGCATTCAACCTGTTAATAACAACGGACTTTTGCTTGAATTCATTCAATATGCTAATAACGTATTTGCAATCTTTTTCGTTGTTATTGAGTTTGTCGCATGTTGGGTTGGGCATATTTTGAGGAAAACATGTGATGTTTGTGGGTATCATCCCTGAAAACCCTCACGAGACGACACTCGTCCACTAGGGTAATCTATGGGTTTAACGACTTATTGCATATGCTAAATGCAATCGTTCTTCAGCGTAAGTGGCCTTATATTTTTATTATTTTTTCATCCCATTTCGTACTTGTATCCTGCTTTTGGTTTACTTGTAGTTCTTGTTGTTTCCTATTTCATTGCTAGGGACTAGCAATGTGTAAGTTACGGGGTGTGATACGAGGCAAATATTGCGTATTTCACCCGTTAACCTACGCGTTATTAGCCCACTCGGATATCTTAATTCCTATATTTATGCTCGTTAACCAGACAAACTCGGATTTCTATGTTAACATGTTTTGCAGGGGTTAATTGAGCTTTTGTAGGTATTTGGATGCTTAGTATGAAGTTCGGACGCTTTCCGGAAATGTTTCGTCAATTTTTGTAGCTCTGGGGGTATTTTAGTAATTTCAGCATTCAGGTTTGACTCTCGAGCTCTTCACGGAAGTTGAATCCCTATGATTTCTCTTCATGTGGCCTCTGACGGTGCATGATTCCGAGTTGTATCGATGGATTTATGGCACTTTTATGATGGGTTGACTTAAAAAGTACACTCAAGGTCATATTCAATGGCATTTTAGTCATTTCATATTTTGGTTTTTTAGCCTCATGTCTTCTTTGATGTTGTATCCCTCTAAGTTATCTTCGCGTAGCCTACGACCGTGCCTAATTCCGAGCTATAACGAAGAAATGGCGGCATTTTCTGTAAAACAGTACAAAGCTGACCTGTAGGGTGCGAATCGATTCGGCCAAAAATCAAATCGATTCGGAATGCACCAAAATTGCAGTTCGAATTTCCCCTGTTTCCGAATCGATTCGGCCCTCCAGATTTTTATTTTTCTTCCCTTTTATTACAAGTTTGCCATTGGATATTTTGTATATAACTAATTTCTCTCATTTGGGAGAAAAAATCTATTCATTTTAGCTTAGTTTAGGGTTAGGGTTTTGAGAGCTCTTCTTCTTCTCCATTTGGTGTGACAACTTTTGGGTGTTGTAAGTTGGATTTTTCATTACCCCTACCATTAATATAATTGTTGTTCTAGTTTATTTTCATTGTTGTAGTTTAATTTCATGCTTAGATAATTAGTTTTAGTTATTTATTTCTTGCTTAATTAGTTTATTGCTTTGTTAATTAGTTTCATTTATGTCTTACCTTTAGATAAATAGGGTCGGGATTGTGATCCGCCATTAACGGGCCTCGAGCTCCGAAAATTAGGTTTTGTGTAAAATTGCATTTAATTGAAACCTCGCGTATTAAAGTCAGATTATTATGCGTTTAGCTTTCTTTGTCACGCAACGTTAGTGTTTATAACGATATTTTGAGTTTAATCCGCGTGTGATCGTTTTCCGTTAAATGTTTAATCTCGCAACTTTGGGTTAAATTCCTTATTGTGTGATGTTTATGCTTAATTGAAAATGCTCGATTAAATTGTTTTCGAGCCAAAATCTTGATTAGTAGTTATTTCGATCCGTGTGGTAGGATGCGATCCCGATCTTCGCTTTACTTTTGTGTAGCATAACTTATTCTTTTTCTTTTTCCACTATTCCCAACTATCACCTTTTCATTTATTTATTTTACACTTTTATTCCTAAAGTAATTAAACAATTAAAATCTAAAATTCAATCACTCCCTGTGGATTTCTTATGATACCCGACTTACCGTTGTACTTGCCTCGTAAGTTCAGTCGTAGTTTAGGTTTTTTATTGAGTAGGCGAAACGAAAACAACGATTAGCGTTCTGACGCGATGCTACTTTTCGCGCTTGATCAAGGACATGACACTTGGTTGTAAGGAACTCAACCGCATCGAACTTTTCTCTAAGGAATCCCACGATATGGTCATCACCACTCATACCAACTAAATTCTCCAAGCTAGTAGGACCCATAAGATCTATGTGAATGAATTTTCAAACACGGGAGGTGGTAATGATATTCAACTTTCGATGGGGAATTTTACTTTGTTTTCCTTATTGGAAAGGTACACAAACCGAGGAAGTTGGTTTCCCAAGCGATGGTAAGCGAAGAACTAGGTCCTTTTGCACTAATCTCTCGAGATCTCTAAAATTCACGTGACCTAGGCGTTGATGGGTCCATAATGGAGACCGTGCACTTTTGTACACAAAGGAGGACTTGGGCTCAATCCTATAACAATTATCTCTAGTCCTCACACCTCTTTGTAAAAATTCACCAGATTGGTCATAAATAATACATTCGGACCGATCAAACTTTATCGCAAATTTTGTGTCTCATAGTTTCCTTATGCTAATTAAGTTCTCTTTTAACCCTCTTACGTAGAACATATTGTCTAGTTTAGGAAATATGGGTATCTAAACACATCCACTCCTTAAAATATTAGACCGACTCCCATTTACAAGAGTGACTTTACCTTCCTGCGATCCTCAAGGTGGGTAAAAAATAAAATGTCACCAGTCATGTTCCTAGAACACCCACTATCAAAGTTCCATTGGGAAGTATTTTTAACCTTGAAAACAACATGCACAATAAAGGCTTTAATGTCTTCCTTAGGTACCTAAGTGGAGGTAACCTTTTATTTGACGTTGTCTTTATTGGCTTTAGTTGGAGCGTTGGAAGTGTTATCAAATGGCAAAGACATCCCTTGAAATTCTTCCATCAAGCTATGCGAAGAAGCGACCAAAAACTCAAATTTCTCTTTATGACTTGCAAAGTCGCTTGATCGGTGTGCGAGAGTATGTGTACACCCAATTCTACTTAACCTATAGCAAAACTCTCTAAGGTTAACTCTTCTTTTGCAAAAAGTGAAAACATAAACATGTTTAGGTCTACCTTGGCTCGCTTTTCTTGGTTGAACTCTCTTTGGTGGTTTAATTTGAGGGCCATAAGATTTAACCACAAATTTAAGAACCGGTACCGATGCGATATGGGAAGTGGATGCACCATCATAACTTATATTATGCCTCTCACCAAAACCTAAAGCAGAGTCGAGGAGAATATTTACTACCTTCTTTGATATATCGTTAATACTTACCTTGACCTCCCGGGCATGTTCAGGATTTATTGAGTTGGTATACAAGGGCTTCAAGTTTCTCATGAGTCTCTCATAAGACTAGCCACCTTGTTGGTCAAGTTACCGTTATCTCTCTCAACTAAACAAACTCTTTCTTACAAAGCTTCTCTCACCGAGGACTCACTCTCTCTAGCTTCTCTCAACTCTTTCTTTGTGCTAACACTCTCATGGTTATCCCTTTGTTTTGTCTATTAGTTTTAAAGGACTCAACATTAAGATCGACATAGGCTCGCTGAAGGTCACTCTCATTCTCACTTAAAACATTTTCCCCTCACTCTCATAGGAAGGACTAGACTCACTCTCAAGGTATCCATGTATAGTAGATTCTTCGTTATCACCAGGTACACTAGGTTTACAAACATGACTAGCCATGAATGCGATGAAGTTACATCGATGAGGTGATTCATCCCTGAACTCACTGACTCGACCTCGCTATCCATAAGTGTGACGTTTAAGGTAACTTTGCCTTTCTCTTTTCTCTTTAACCTATTCGAACACTAATGAGCTTTGTGACCCTTTCTATCACACTCATAACATCTCTCATCGTCTTTCTTTGGGAAATCTTTCTTTTTTTCTCAAAATTTTTCTTGCCCGATTTATTTTTTTATCTTTCTCAAAACTTTTCTTTTCTTTAGAAGTATTTTTCTTTTTAAGTTTGATAAACTTTTTGAAATTTTTAGCTAAAAAGGCTAAGTCATTTAAATCAAAGTCGTACTCAGAATTTAAAAACACTTCCTCTGTCTTTTTAGATTGGGCTTTAAGCGCAATTCCCTTTTACTTAGGCATAACGGCCTAAGAAAACTTATCTATCTCATACGTTTGAAGATCTCTTACAAGTTCTTCTAACCTAAGAGTATCTAAGCTTCCTAATGAATTTAGCCCTGTAACCTTAGGAATAAAATGGGCAAGGAGAGGTCTAAAAAATTTCTTAACGACACACGTCTCAAGTATTTTCTCACCTAAATTATAACTCGAGTTTACTATATCGAACAGTTATGCATAAAACTCGCCAAATGATTCAGATTTAAGCATAGCTATAATTTCAAATTATGTGGTGAGATTTTGTAGCTTAGAAGATTTGACAACATTGGTTCCCTCGTGAGTGAGCTGGAGGGTATCCTAATCTTCTTTAGACGTGGTGATGAAACTTATAAGGGGTGAAGCCTCTCGAGATTGCAATCAAACCACGTGAGTTAATGTTTCTACTTTTAAATTCATCATACGTCCATTAAAAAATAGGTTTAGGCCAACTGCATTATCAACAGTTAGATTGGGTGGTGTCTACCCTCTTTCACAAAGCAATCAGATACGTTCATCAATTGATTTTATTGTAAACCTCATCCTAACTTTCTAGTAAGCATAATTGGAACCATAAAAAATGGGCAATCAATTATTCAAATTATCCAATAAATTTCGGCTTTTTTAAAGATCAATTTTTAAAAAAAAAACTGATATTAAAATTTTTCTGCAAAAAAAGATCACACAGTAAATTTATGCAACCCACTCTGATACCAATTTGAGAGTGTGCACGAACTAATGGATCAATTTATTTAATTAAATGCTCCAAAACATAAATCCAAATTATAGTGTGCATGACAAATATGTTCAAATTCATATCAGCAATTATCAAGCCAAACATGAAAAAGCAAACAAGATGAGGAAAAATCCCTTTGTAAGGTAAAACCTTTATTTAGCACTATTGTAAGATCTGATAGAAACACGACTTACAAAACTTATCTAAACTAAGTGGGATGAGCTGAGTCTTCAAAACATCCAACAGAATACTACTTAGTCCATAGCAGTCTATAGGTATGCGATCTATTCTCAGTATCTACCGATCAACCTTCTTCCTTCTTTAACAGTTAACCCTCAGTTCATAAGTCAACCATAGATATTTCTCTTCAAAAAGTGTATGCAAGGTATTAAAACTAAAGGATTTCATAAAGATTCACAATCATATGGGGGATCTTAAGATTGTGAAATGAAAAGTGTTTTGTAATACAAAATATGAAAGATTTGGCACTGATATACTGTTTGCATTTTATCCAAAGTCCCATGAAAAAAGAGTTACAAGTTTTATAGGTCTCACACAATTTCTGAGTTGGAAACTCTTTTGAATGAAAATTAGGCTTGTTCAAATAGGAACAGGGTTTCGTTCAAACGAGGAAGTATCTCGGCCTAATGAAAATCCCATTTCCTTCAAAGCCTATATCTAATGAGGTTCTAATGAGGATTCTCTGTGAAGTGGTACCAATCTTGTTAGATATTCGTTCGAAGCATGATCAAACTAAAAAGCTTTTTTGTTCGAACAAGGTTCTAATCTCGTTTGAACGAGGCTAAAAAAGTAATCTTTAATTTTTAAATCCTTTTCAAAATGGCAGCCTCGATTTTATACAAATAGCATCCCAAATACGATTTAGAAATTTTACGAATGCCTAAAGTATTATACCTTCATGAGATGTAGGGGTGACTTTGATCTTGATGATGCCAGAGTTCGGTTCGTCGTGACGTCGGATATGCCAAAATAGAAATTATAGCCTAAGCTAAAATATTTGCCCTTGAAATATTTTACTTTTACTAACTTGTAAAAATAGTGCACGTCATTAAACAAAGCCACTGTTCTAAAAAACCTGCCTAGGCTTGGGAAAAATGCCCCGCCTTAAGTTTTTTACACCTTATTCTTGGTAAACTGATGCGCAAGGTTTTCGCCGCGGCGCGAGAGTCACCTACGTGCCGGTTGTTTTATATTCGGCTCACCGGAACTATACAAAAACCTAAATTACGACTACACTCAACTGGTGAGTACAGCGGTAAGTCCGGTATCGAATCCACAGGGAATGTTCGATAGATCGCAACAGATTATTACTTCAGGAATAAAAGTGTAAAAGGTGTTTAGAAACTAAAAAGGGAAAGATGCATAAAAGGAAAATAGTAATCTAGGCGAGTGTATTGAAACTAGATTATGAAAGCGAGTAAAACTATAGGTTGCGTCGAATATCCCTCACCCGAGTTAAGTAGTATAAAATGGTTACATGGGTCGACGAGTTATTACACGTGCATCTTGTTTTGACAGTTAAGTAAATCAAGGGTTGTCACGCCCTAAATCGTTATAAAAGCCTAATAAGATTTTGGCGTCAACAAATATCTCGGAAATTACGCGCGAAAGGTCGTAAGAACGGGACATACATGATATGCCCCGTCAAATCTCCTAGGCGTAATAACTAGGACAACGCACCCGAAAAAGACCCGTAAAAACCATCACCAAAGCAAAGCAACGCGTCAACTCGAGTGAGTTCAATTCAAGCACACCCTAATTTAAATTACCTAGAAAGCATGTTAAAAATGCGGTAAATGGAAAGCGGGAATAAACGCGATAAATCTATACTACAAAGCAAGTGAATAAAGCATGTGAATCTAATTAAGAAAGCATGTAAATCAACCTATCAAATCAAGAAAGAAGGAAATACAAACTATAAAAATGGAGGGGATGATGAATAGTGCAACAATCAATCCAAAAGGGTGTCAATCCAAGAACAATTGAAGAACAACTCTTCAAAACCCTCAAAACCTAAGCTATTATAACCTAAAATCATTTTGTCTACTGAATATGTTCTTATTACAAAAAAATTGGTTTATATACCAAGTTAGAATAAAAGAAAAGAAGAAAGAAAATGAAAAGAAAATATCTGCTGAAAAAAACAGAGCATCGATCGATCGACCCCTGTGGTCGATCGATCGATAGTTAAAATCGTGTCCAAAATACGAAGGCTCGATCGATCGACACCAGGGCTCGATCGATCGATCAAGCAGGGCAACCTGCTGTTTCCCCTGTTTTGGCATGCTTTCCATCTCCGCTCAAATCGCCGTAACATTGTCATACGGACTCGGAATCACGCACCGTTCATGGCCACGCGAAGCTAGAGAGGAGAACTACAACTTCCATGTAGATGTCGGGCCAGGTTCCCAATCTGTGAAATGATCGGATTGCCCTTGAACGTGCGGTTGTGTACGAAAATTGCCCAAAATGCGTCCGAATCCCATACTTGGTACCTAAATACCTACCAAAGCCCAATTATACCTCATATAGCATGTTAACAGTATAAACCGAGGTTGTCTGGTTAACGGACTTAAATATAGAGATTAAGGCACCCGAGGGGGCTAAAATGCGTAGGTTCGACGGATGAAATACGCAATATTCGCGTATTATCATAAACCCTTAAGGTGCACTTTTTTTTTTCTAAAAACAACAATGCTTTAGTGAAACGATATTGCCTTTTAAAGAATTTTTTTTACTAAATGGACCATTATCTCATCCAAAATAATCAAATGGTATTTTAATTTGCATATATTTAGACATATTTTTTTATATGTACAATTTTAGTATTTTAATAGCCTTGTTATGGTTAAAAAATATTAAGAAGGCCTAAATGCCTTTTCACGCCTAAGGCCCGCCTAGGCTTCTAAGGCTTAAGGCTTGACCTACATGCCTCGATCACGCCCCGCGTTTTTTAGAACCTTGAAAACACCATAAAATATTTTAAACAACATTATATCCTTCAATGGCTGTTTATTGAGATAGATTTTAGTCCGATGGACTATTACAACATTGACAGTGGCCACTGAGTTTTTTCTCAATTCGTGGTTGAGGTTGGGGTCACTTTCCCCCCCAATCGAATCTTTTTAGAGTTTTGTGTGGACTTTAATTTCGTCCCTGCACAATGCTCACCCAATACTTGGAGAATTTTCAATGGTGTCAACAATTTGAATGAGATTTATGAGACTCGTAATGGGATCCCATAAATTCTCTACTGCTACATGTGGGTACTCACTTATGAGAAAGTGTATTACCTGAAAATAAGGAAGGCTAGGAAGGATATGGTTGTTAACCTGCCACATTTTGAGAAGGAATATTGGGCCCATGGCTTTTTGGTCAATAAATGGGAGCACTTACCCATACTAGAGGGTGGTGAATACTATAATGGCCCCAAATGCCCCTGGAGGGGGCATAAATGGTTTATTCCTTGAGTTTGAATTATTCTGTTTTCTCTTGTTCTATCATATTTTTATTCCTTGAAATTTTATGATACTCCCTCCTTTGTGATGAGGTTCCTCAGAAGAAGGAATAGCCTAAAAAAAAAGAAATTATTTTTTCTGTTCTAAAAAAAATAGGCGATCAGACAAGAACTTGGAGACCCAGATCATCCTAGGTCGACTGTTCTTCTTCTTTCCAACATTTCATTAACCATTTCATTTATTTCTCAACCATTAGACAGGGACCTAGAGATCCCAGAAAGGTTTTTTAACTACCACCCTTTTAGCGACATCGCATCAGACTCCTTTGAGTTTGTTAATATCTCTACCATCTGAGTTGTCATCCATACTTCATTAGAAGATGACATGGTGACCTATAGGAATATTCCCAAATTAATGTGTGATGAAATCTATATGACCTCCCCCACTACCTATCAAACCAAGAGGAAGGAAAACAGGATTCCTTGTGACATTATTGTTATAGGGGATTCCTCAGAAAAACACAGGACAATATTGCAAAGAAAATAAATCCGATCAATAGTGTTTTCATTTACCATCCGACCACTAGGTTGATGGATGTCCTTGGGAATGGGAAGCACCCTGCCAAAGGTTTAGTTTCCAAGCAACCTGTGGTGCCTCTTGGGATTTTTAGGGGGTGTTTCCTCCCCAATAACCATTTTTGGTTGTCAATCTAACCTATAATAGGTTAGCCATGCACGCCACTTAGGAGCTATCTGTTGTAAGTGTTATATCCTCTTTGTTTGATTTATAGTGAGTTAGATCTGTATGACTTATACTGACTTTGCTATTTTTTTCTTGGCAGTTCTTAGTGGACTCTGTCAAACTGCTCAATAGAATTTCTAATCAGAAGAAGAAGACATACGACTTGGGGTTTCTCTTAAATAAGGCAAAAAGGCCTTTGATACTGCCAAGGTTAAAGTGACTGAAAGTGAGGTATTCTAAAATCCAAATATGAGGAGCTTCTTTAGTTTAAGGCCAAGGTAGAAACCTTGGTGAAGGTAATCCAAGAGTCCACCCAAAACCTTGCAGCAACTTTGGACGTAATCAAAACTACCTTTAACAAAGGCTTGGATAAATCCATTGTTAAATCTTAAAATAAATTTGGATTACTCCAGAATTCCTTTTCAAAAAAAGGTTAGGATGAGGCCTTGGTGAAGGCTTGGTTTGCTAGGGACTATGAGTTATTCACCGAGCAATATCTTGGCACCCCTCCTGACTTGGAGGGAGAAAAAGAGAGAGAAGAATTTAACGATCAGATGAAGGTCATAAAAGATCCTAAGTAGAGGACCCCACCACCATTTTAGTATTTATTAGTTACTTCTATAATTTTTAAGTTTATTTTTCTTTCTTTTTTATCCATGTAAAGTCTTTGCTCTATAATATTTTAGAATGACATGGAACTTCCACTTCTTGCTTCTTTTTCTCGGTTGTTCATTTCAAACTTTTCTTGAGCATATCCTGTATTCTTGTTCTTATTTAAATGATAAATTAACTTTATTTACTCTTATAGTCTGATAACTGTTTGTCCCTTATACTACTGGTCTAAGAAAGTTATGACTTGGAGTTTGTGCTTAGGGATGAGGCTTTCGACCGAGCTAGGATGTCCTTATTGATTGTTCTCCAATCACTCCATAGGATAATGGGTCTATATGGTGACTAAAATGGGAATCTAACAAGACTTCAGGTCGAGCTCGATGAGATAAGGAATATTTTCAGTTTGTAGCAAATTAAGAATGCTACTTTAGGGCAAGATCTCGATAAGATCGAATAAGCATTCTTGACAAAATAAAACCATCAGAAGAGGACTGAACTAGAAGATTATGGGGTTAAGATTACATTTCAATAAGCATCCGGTGTAGTTTTGGTTAATGGGTGTAACGAAGGCCTGCTGAATTCCCTAACACATTTGAATAAAGCCAAAAATCTAGCCTACAAGCACGGTTGGTTGAATGTTGTGATAGTCCTCAAAGTTCCTCAAGACCCCCTTATTACCATATTCTTCCTTTTGGTAGTGAGGATTAATGGGAACCAGTTAATGCATTCACTCAACTATTGATCGATGAGTATCTTTCCGACCACGATAGTAATAATGACATACCTCATCATATCCCAAATATTGCTCACTTAACGTCTAGGGCTAGAAAATCTAGCAGTCCTCAAAGTTAATGAAGTCATTTATACTTGTAAATAAGTTGTAATTAGTGGATGTTTGAATGGAGACTTTTTTTTTAATATGTATGGTCATTCTAGATTTCCTTTTGCTTATCACATTTTATTGGTCTTACGTTTTAGGAGATGTTATCGCAATCTATCTTAGGTACCTATCTTCGATGAGAATGCACACGTATGTTAGGCTATCCACCCATTCATGATTTTATCCTACTAGTATTGTCGGACTGCTAGTTGCTTAGGGATTCCACCATTGGATTTTTCTTTCCATAGGAAATACATTATGCTTTCATGTTATACAGACGAAACACGTAAACTTATAGAAATTATTACTAATTGTAATCCATTCAATAAGGCATCAACAAAGAAAAAAACAATAGTATAGTCAGATGTAAAAAATAAGATAACGTGCTTTAACATTAGCTTATCTCTTGAAACAATCAAAGCTAACTAAATTCCAAAACACTGTTATAAAAAACCCGCCTAGGCTTGAGGCTTGGGAGAAACCCCCCGCCTTACATTTTTTACGCCTTATTCTCGGTAAAACCCTTAAGGTGTACTTTTTTCTAAAATCTACAATGCTTTAGTGAAACCATATCGCCTTTTAATTTTTTTTTTTACAAACCGGACCATTATCTCATCCAAAATAATCAAATAGTATTTTAATTTGCATATATTCAGACATATTTTAATGATATGTACAATTTTAGTATTTTAATAGCCTTGTTATGGTTAAAGAATATTAAAATATATTAAGAAGGCCTAAACGCCTTTTCACGCCTTTTTATGCCTACGGCCCGCCTAGGCTTCTAAGGCTTAAGGCTTGGCCTCCACGCCTCGATCACGCCCCGCGTTTTTTAGAACCTTGCCAAAAACAGGCAAAAACTTAAGTTCCAAATGGTCATTCCTAGTTTTTAGGTATTAGGCCCCATGGAGGTTGGTCTTGGTGACTCCGAATGGTCCTTCCTAGTTTGGTCCCAATTTCCCGTATGATGGCTTCCTCACACTGTAAGAATAATTTTTCTAGGATTGTTCATAGCATAACTTTTGTTTAATTTGGCGTATTCCATTACAAATCATCACGCACCATCAAGATGAACCGAACTCAAGCATCTCCAAGTTTGAAGACTTCCCGATATCCCGTAAAGGTAAAAAATAATTTGAAGTTTCGATTAATTTACAGAATCAATGTTTGAGATATTTTATTTTTTTACCAAATATGAACAGGTCATTTTATTTCAAAACAGAAAATATTTTTTGTTTTAAAATCTTGTTCGAACGAGATTGCTATGTTGTTAGATATCTCATTTTTATATATTTTCAAACGTACTTCAAACGAGGGCATACTGTTTTATTTTTCTTCATGTCGTTATAAGCGAGATACATGGGATTCAAATGAGATGTAAATCTCGTTAGAACGATACTATAAAGTCGTTCGAAAGACCTCTCCTCCTCGAATTTTGTGAACGTTCTATAAATACCTATTTCGTGTCCAAAAAGTTTAAAACTTTTGCCAACTCCATTTCTGCATAACTTCTACAAAAGTTCTTCATTGTTTTGTATTCTAAAAAACTCTTTTATTCACTGACAAACATCCTTGAGTATTGTTCTTGTAATTCTTTTAAACCCAATTTTTTTTTATATCTTTGCATACACCTTATGGAGAGGATCTCCATGGCTCACTTGTGATACTTGAGGGGATTCACTGCTAAAGACGAAAACTGAGGCTGGAGGAGGAAGACTGCGGTCTTTGTGGTTCTCGAGGGAATCACTGCTGAAGGATGAATGTGTTCATTGTGGTTTTTGCGAGAATCATTGTTGTATTTCACTCGTAAGGTTGTTAGTTGCGAATTTCAAATTATTAGTGGAATAAAAGGTTTTTCCATGAGGGGATTTTTCTTGAAACTTTGTCTTAGTTGAATGATTTATTTATTTTATCACATTGATGCATGTTTAGGATAAAAGATAAAATATGTTTAAAATTTGTGCACTCTCAAATTGGAATCCTTATCGAACATATTTACTTTCGCATTAGAGCACTCATTATTTCTTCCCCTATAATTGGTTTCAGAGCGGACTCCACAAAGTTATTTTGTTAGATCCTTATTTAATGAGTCTTGGGTGTTTTATTTTTCTCTCGATGGATTCCCATAGTGATGAATTTATTAATCGAGATGAGTTTAATAAGCTTCTTGACCATTCTGAAAAAGTAAATCTTTTGAATTTGAAGTTTGCAAAAAGAATTGAAATTCTTGAAAAAGAAAATAATCATTTTAAATCTATTATGGAACGTTTACAAATGGTTGAAAATCTAAAAGATATATTTTTTGAGAAGTTTGTTGCCTTGGACCATGACTTTATAATTTTAGAATTTTCTAAGAAAATGAGTGATGATAGATTCCGATTTTTTGAAAAAAAATTAGAGGATTTGAAAAATTCTAGGGTTAATGTTTGTGTCCTAAATGATAGTGTTTTGATTACTTAATTTAAGGCACGTGAGAAGAATCTTAAGGATAAGTTTGTTTTCATTAAGGTGGAGCGAGTTAACCTTCTATGAATGATTAAAAATATGAAGAAGGAGTCCTTAAAGTTTAAGGAGTCTAATTCTTTACTTGAGTATAAAATTATTAAGTTAAAAGATGATTTAAAAGACTTGAGTAGTGTTGGTAGTAATGGATCTGGATCACATGTTTCAAATGCTTCGAGTGTTAAAGCCAAGACCATTATTTTTTTTAGAGGGTCTATTGCATCCAAGGACGTTATATAAAGGTCAACCCGTAGGTAACTTTCCTCACATTTACAAATGTCCATATTATGGTAGGAAAGGTCTCCTTAGGCATTTTTATTTTGATCTTAGGAGAGGCTGTAGGAAGTTGAAGTCTGGTGCCCATGTTCCCAAAACCCTTATTCGTCATTTCACATCTATTTTGGTTAGGAGTTCGACTTTAGAGGTGCTAGATGGTAGACTAGTTGATTCTCGCATGGTCGCACATGTTTCTTCTCTTACAATATCTTATAGATGATTGCTTTCATATTTTTGCTTGTCATACACTAGTTGCACTTCATGATATATGTTTGCTAGTGTTATGACATGTATATCTTATATTTTTTCTTTAATTGAGTCATATTGAAAAATACAAAAAGATTTTATTTTGATAAAATTTATTGAAAAATACAAAAAGATTTTTGGTTTTTGTGTATTTTTAATTTTACGTACTTGGTGTGGCATATTGATGTGTATGAATCCAATTCACTTCACAATATCCTTGTGGCTAGGACATTTGGTTATGACTTTAGATACTTAGATTGTTTTTAACCATATTTATGGAGTTGTTTCGAACTTGATTTTCTTTACGAATTCGACTTTGCATATGCCTCCGCACACACATGCGCAAGCTTATTGGATTTTAACTTCTCAAGTATATATGAACTTTGTGAGATGTTCTCCCATAAATCTTGTCATCTATATGTTTTTACGATTATAGGAGATTTGTGCATGTAATAACTATTGCCCGTGAGATTTTATTTATTATTAAAAAAATATGAGTGAAAATGGGAAGAGGCTGAGAGAGACAGGTTGACTCATCGTGAAAGCCACCATTTGAAAAGAGCCCAAGAAAAATTAACGTAATAAAAAAGAATTTGACCAAAAAGGGGCTGAAATATTTTAGTTTGTCTGATCTTAAAAAAGAAGTCACTTCAAAATAAAAGAAAGGAAGAGAAAATATGATCATGTTTATCTTTTGAGGGAGTTTAGTTAAAGAGCAGCGAGTTTGCACAATGATACCTAGTTATGCTTATTTTGTTATGACACTATTGATTTGAAGAATCCTCAATATTCTAGGCTTGTGTCCATTGTTCTTGTTTCGTTCATTAAGTTCAAATATATTTATCAATTGAGGCTAAAGATAAGTTTGATAAAGTTTTGTGGTCAATTAGAACTTCTTGAACATATTTGAGTGTTTGGGTTATAATTCTTTTGTTATTAGTTCACACCCATTCATTCCATCCCCAATGTTTAGAGACATCGATACTATGTTAGTGTGTAAAGCTTATATGTTTGTTTCATGTTTTGTGGTCGATTATACCTAAATATGTGTGCCGGATTCGCTTTGATATATTTTGCATATATTATATACGGTATTGTTTGTTGTGATTATGAAATTTATTTTTTTAAAAAATTGAAAATTTCAAAAATAGTTGATGTTTAATGGACTTTGAGATGATCATTAAATATGCTTGATTTATATCTTTTTAGGATGATATTTTATCTTTTACGTGATGCTTAGTATATCATGCCTATATTTCTACTTCTTTGTCTATTTAGGATAAAAACAAAGGGGGAGAGGTAATTTAAATTTGATGAGTTTGAGTTTGATTTATGGGGGAGAAATTTATTTAAGAGTTCTATTTATTTCAAACTCGATGCATCAAGTGGGTATATGTTTTTGTCTCATGTGTGTAGGTACTTAAATCAGAATTCAAGACATACGAGTGAAGAAATATTTTGTGGAAGAAAGGGAAGAAGAAGAAGTTTTAAGATAAAGAGAGTTATGCCATTCTGTTCTAGGGTTAAGAAGGGTGTTAGTATTTTTATCATAGTAGATTTTAATTTTAATTTAGTGTTTGGTCATGTTGTTTGTTTTGTATTGGAATAGACAAAGGGGGAGATTTATAAGAACAATTTTTCTAGGATTGTTCATAGCATATCTTTAGGCTAGTTTGGCGTATCCCATTACAAATCATCACACACCGTCAAGAAGAACCGAACTCAAGAATCTCCAACTTTGAAGACTTCTCGACATCCTGTAAGGGTATAAAACAATTTAAAGTTTGAAATAATTTACAGAATTAATGTTTGGGATATTTTATTTTTTACCAAAAATAAACGTGTCTTTTTATATAAAAAAGAAGAATAATTTTTGTTTTTAAATCTCGTTCAAATGTGATTGTCATCTCGTTCAAAAGATATTGCTATGTTACTAAATAAGTCGTTTTTATATATTTTCAAACGTACTTCAAATGAGGGCGTACTCTTTTATTTTTCTTCATGTCGTTAGAAGTGAGATACATGGCATTGGATCGAGATGTATATCTCGTTAGAATGACACTTTAAAGTCATTCGAATGACTGCACCGCCTTGAATTTTGTGAACGCCTTATAAATACCTATTTTGCGTTCGAAATGTTTAAGACTTTTGCCAACTCCATTTTTTCAAAAGTTCTTCATTGTCTTATGTTCTAAAACACTGTTTAATGCACGAACAAACATCCTTGAATATTGTTCTTGTGAATTGGTTAAACCCTATAAAGTTTTGTATCTTTGCATAGACCTTGTGGAGAGGATCTCTATGGATGACTTGTGATACCAAAGGGGATTCACTACGGAAGAAGAAGCCTGAGGCTAAAGTAGGAAGACTGTAGTTTTTGTGGCTCTCGAGGGAATCATTGTTGAAAGACGAATGCAGTCATTGTGATTCTTACAAGAATCATTTTTGTATTTTACTTGTAAGGTTGTAAGTTACGATTTGCAAAATATTAGTGGAATAAAGGGTTTTGCTGTGGGGGGATTTTTCTTTAAACTTTGCATTAGTTGAATGATTTATCTGTTTTTATCACATAGATGCATATTTAGGACAAAAAGATAAAATATGTTTAAAATTTGCGCACTCTCAAATTGGAATCATTGTTGAACATATTTACTTCCGCATTAGAGCACTCATTATTTCTACCCCAACATGCAGTGTTGATGGTTTTTTAGGAGGTAGAGTCTCTAACCTTAAACTTTCTTAAATGCATGCCTTTGTTATATTGTCATGCTAATTATTGCTAATAGGTTTTTAATCTAATTAGGTCTTGTTTACTCTTTTCGGCTGCCATATCATGTCTTATATTGGTTACCCCGTTGTTCAAGGATTTAATCAACTATCGTCATTCTCACGGTAAATAACCCCAACTCTAGTGGTATAATTACTTACATTCCATAGGCTAAGGAGAAGTGGGTTTTCCCAACTGACATTCTCTGAGTTGTTTGGTACACCCAGAGGATGTGGAGGAGGTTATCTACCCATACGCCTTTTGCCTTTGCTAATATTTTCATTATTTCTTCACATATCATTTTATTGAAAGCATCTGTTTCTCCATTGCTTTAAGGGTAAGCCATTGAACTATAATAGTGCTTAATAGCATGGACATTGTAGAAATATGTAACAAAAGAGGAAAGAATAGAATTGTGGGATCAGTTATCTTCCATTTTTGCATTTACTCAAGATAAAATTCATGTTGTCATTGGGGATTTTAACTGGGGATTTTAATGTTGTCTCCTCTCAAAGTGAAAAACTAGGAGGAAATGATATTGATCGCTTGGCTGTAGAAGCTTTCAACCATGCCATTCATGATAATGGCCTCATTGATATGGGTTATACAGACACTAGGTTTACTTGGTCCAATTATAGAGAGGAGGAGGATTTAATTATGGCTCGTTTAGATAGATGCCTAGTAAACTAGTCTTTTATCTCACTATTTCCAAATTCAAAAATTGACCACCTAAATAAGACAACATTTGACCATGCTCCCCTGTGACTATCCGTTCAAACTTATCTAGAATCAGTCCCTAAGCCTTTTAAATTCTAACATATGTGGGCCAACCATAGCTAATTTTTAGACACTATTCAAAAATCACGGGAAGAGGAAACTCAAGCAGTTGGCATGCAGAATTTTAGCAGGAAACTTCAGAGACTTAAAATAGTTCTTAAAAGGTGGAACAAAGTCACTTTTAAGGATATATTTAAAAAAATTAAAGACATAGAGGATGAAAATATCCAACTTGAGCTCAATTATGAGCCTCACCCTAGTGATTTTAACTGAGAAGCTATGAATAAAAGGAAATTACACTTACAGCAAGCCTATGCTAATGAAGAGGTATTTTGGAGGCAGAAATCAACAGCCAAATGGCTGAAGGAAGGGGACTCAAACTCTAAATTTTTCCACAATAGTGTAAAAATTAAAAACCATAATCTCAAAATCCATTCAATTCGAGATGAAAGTGGGAATACACTTGACAATTTTGAAATCATCAAACAACACTATCTATCCTATTTTGAAAATCTAATGAGGGGAGATCAAGTTAGTAACTTACCTGATGTATCAGATATCATCCTTTCAATTGTCTCAACTGAATCTAATGAAGAATTACAGGCTTTCTCTACTGAAGAGGAAATATTTCAAGCTATTCAAGACCTGAATGAAGATTCAACCCAAGGTCCTGATGACTTTGGAGGATATTTCTACAAGAAATGTTGGCAAATTATTAAATTTGATCTATTTCATGCTATTAACTCCTTTTTTGCAGGTAAGAATCTTTCTCTCTACTGTACCAGCACTTATGTGGTATTAATTCCCAAAGTCAAGGCCCCAAAAACTTGTGGTGATCTTAGGCCCATCAGTCTATGTAATTTCTCTTCTATAATCATCACAAAAATTCTATCCTCAAGACTTGCAAAGGTGTTTCCATATTTGATCTATCTCAATCAGAGTGGATTCATCAAGGGTAGATATATTCAAGATAATGTCATTCTTGCTCAGGAAATGGTAAAAAACATGGGAAAGAAGATTCATGGAGGTAATGTGATTCTCAAGATCGACATGGAGAAAGCTTATGATAGGGTCCAATGGGGTTTTTTAAATGAAGTCCTCAGAACTTTTGGTTTTGGGAAGATGGATAGATTTTATCTGGAGGAGCATATCAAACAACTGGTTTTCTTTAATCATCAATGGGATACAAAGTTATTTTTTCAAATCTGAAGAGTGCCCGATATGTGTATTTTCAACAAAATCAATTTTTCTTCGAAAAAGATCCAACTTTTAATAATGCACCAAACCAAGTTGTGAAAACCCAATACTCACTTTAAACCAATTTTATCTTGATTAATCCTAAACATGCATCTAGTGATTGTAATACCCCATATTTTTTATGCTATATTAATTTGGGGATTTATTAAATTTAATGTGAGTTATTAATTTAATATAAATCCGGAAATTAATCACTTTATAATTATTAACGTGATGTGAGTTAGTAATTATGGGAAACTTGTTGAATATTACTAATGAGTATAGTAATATATAATATTGGTTCTATTAAATGTCAAGAGTGAGTAAAATGATAAGTTTGGAAATTTGAGTCGGGACGCGCCCGTGTCGCGTCGGGACTAGATATTAATTAATAAAAGTGAATAAATTATAAGTTGCTCCTATGGTCGTTTTGAGAGCGCCAAAGTGTTCGGAAGGGTCGAGATAGTCAGAAAAGTATATTCGGGGGTTTAGTTTGGGTCTCGGGGCATTTTTAGACCTATTTATCACCCCAGGAGGGCATTTTGGACATTTTACATTTTTGGGTAATAAACCCACGAAATTTCAAGGGTTATATCAGATGTCTAAGGTTTACTTCTAGGGTTAAAAAAACCAAAGACAAGTGACGGCCATAGGATAGGTAAGGAGAGAGCTTTCAAAGAAAATTCTAGACCGAAAATTCATCCGGTTGCACCGCCACCACCACCAACGCATAGATCGCTCGACGGGAAACGCAACCACACCAAATTTGTCATCAAATCAGAACTCTAAAAATCCTAGGCAAGTATTTATCTTGCTTATTTTCGTTAATGCATCGTTCATGTTAGTCTAGGGTGATTAGGATGAGTTTGGTAGAAGAAAATCTATGTTGGAGATTGGAAAATCACATGTAGAAATGGTTTGAATGATAATCTGGAAACCCCTTCATATGTAGAGGCTTAACCATGAATTTTTGATGAATTAGGAGTAGAAATTTTTGGAAAAAGACTGATTAGAACTATGATAAAGAAATTCTAGGGTTCTTGAGATTAATATGAGTTTTTGGCCTATTAATCCATGGTTATTGATGAAAATTTGCATGCTTTACATAGAAGATGTATAAAATGGGTTTATACTGTTAGTAGTATAAATTTTTGGGCGATTGGGAATGAAAATCTGGATTTGGATGAGGTTGTGTGATAGAACCCGTAACTGATTAACTGCAGAATTCGCCTTCCCTGCTTGATCGATCGAAGGTTCGATCGATCAAGCCCCTGCCCTCGATCAATTGACCCCTTCTGGAAGACTTATCTTTCCCTTTTTAAAATAGTTGAATTAATTCTAAATGAAGAATACTCCTTAAACACCCTTGTTAAAATATTTTGGGAGATAAATATGACAAGTAGGATTTATTAATGATTAAGAGACCTTTAATATAAGGCGAAATTTACATTTTTGGGGTGTTTATATAAGTGATGATGGAATTTTGTATTAAAGGGAGAGATACGTAAAATGGTGACGATGGAAAATAGATGAATACCTACTGAATTTTACACTTGGGAGGATAGAGTCTATGAGTGTTACGTAGTAAGTTGGAATAATCCATCAAATTAAAGTTAGAGACGAACCGTTATACGTGATAACTAATAATGGGAAAATAAGGATAAATGTCGTGATTATGGGTTATGGGATGAACCTAAATTGATATGATAAAAGTAGTATATTTATATGACTGTGTGTATGCATATATTATATATATGTGAAAATCATGCCCGCGCTACTTGTTATCCCTGAGGTTACCGCGCTGGGACAGTCTTATCTCGATGGTACCTTTATGGGGGATATTGGCTTGTACCCTAGAAGATAGATATCCTTGGTACAGGCTATCTGATCGATGGTCAGACGGTCCTAAGAGACGTGAGGGTATTTACTGACCTCTTAGAGACTTGGAATCTATGCTTCACCTCAATATTGTTTGTGTATGTGTTAATACAGTTTGAGAGTGATTCCGAACTTGTATTTCCCTTAGTACGAGTGATACGGGGATTGGATAGCAGAGTATGCCCGCACCATAATTTTTATGTGGGGTGCTGTTAGAATATATATATTATACGAGTATTTAATATATATATTAAATTCTGAAATTTGGAATTTCATACTGTGCTTATGGTAAGTAAGAAATGAATCTTGACTTCAATTTGGAAATACTTGTGTTGAAAGGTATAATGGAACACTGGAAACTTTGTTAGTAAATAAGGTTTAAATGAGAGCTTTGTGATCAAATGAAATTATCCTCTTAAACAATTACATTGTTCGGTTTTAAATCTTACGAGTAACCTAAGATAAGTTAAACCATTGGGAAGATTAGTGTGATATAAGATAAGATAATCCGTTGGGAAGATTAGTGTGATAGGCGTGCACATTAGAAGAGAGGTGAGAATTCCTCAAGAGAGTGTCGCACTAATATGTTGTTGCATTGGCCTGTAAACATATTAAATACTTGCTAAACAAATTTTAAATCATTTACACTATCGGGCTCTGACCTGTTTCTTTTTCCTTTCTCTCTTGTATATATATGTATATATTACAGGTGCCCAGCCACAGGGGCGTCTTGCATATGATCCTTTGGAAGGAACGCGCTGCAGCTTAGGTGAGAGTTGCAGGCCTCTTGCTTAGACGACTTCATTTATTTGATTCCACTCCTAGCTTATTTATTCTGTTGGGCATGTGTCGCCCGTTTCCATTATCCATTTGTTTTATTGGACATTGTGATTCATTTATTTCTAGTATTGTCACTTTGGGATTTATTACTGTCTGGATGTTTTACTTTAAGTTTTAATGTTGGAATTTAGTTGTTGAATGTTTAATTTAGTTGGATTATATGTTCCAGGATAATTGTAGTGTGATTATTTAATATTGAATTGTTGAAAATATTTAAATCTTGGTTTATAAAATAAAATTTGGAAAGTAATGTCTAAAAATGGTTTTGACACGTAGCTTAATTAATTAGGGTGTTTAAATTGGAAAAGTTATTTTTACGACAGTGATGTTAAGAATGAACCAACTGTTCACCTTGATTTTAATTTAATAAAGGAGTGATCGCCCGGTATTTAATTAGGCGGGGTGTCACAGTGATTAAAGCAAGTAAAGTAAAGTAAAGAATACTCACAACGCCGGATGTACGAGGAAAAAATTCAAAACGGGAAAACAACCTCGGAAGGCCCAAGCCAGACAATCACTATGAATAATGGTTTTACAAAGACATATTAGCCTTACACTAAGACTCGATCCCCATGGGTCTTGACACTCCTTCTGATCTTCAACCGTTCTTCAATAGTGCCCACGTAGAAATTACATCTTCCACGATCTCTGTCCACAACACACGCGTCCACGTATGTCTCGGTGTCCACCGATATGGCTTTGATACGTCTACGATGTTGAACACGATGTCCGTCGCTTCTTCACCGCAAAACCCTTTGTGTTCAATGAGTAGAACAAACAACTTTGGTGCAGCAAGATCACGTAAACATATAAGAATGATAACTCGGATCATTACAAACTCTAAGGATGTGTTTTAGACTTTTAAACCTTAGAAAACATGTGCAAACAAGGTTCTGGTTCGTAAAACTATTTTCCAGACATCACACTTACCAAATTATGATGCAAACACTGTTTAAATAGGATTTAAACACCGCCTCGAAAAATGTATCGTTCGAACGACTTAAGCATGTCGTTCGCACGACATTTTATCTCGTTCGAACGAGAACCAATGTCGTTCGAGCGACCTCGCGAAAGTTTGATTTTCTTTGACTTTCGGATAAAAACGTCTCTTAACAAAGAGATTCAAATTAGTCAAACTCTATTTTGAGCTTATCATCATAAAACGAAGTTTAAACCATTAAAACACTTTTTAAATATTTAAAAATATTTTTCTATATAAAAATTACATCCTTATCTTTTATAAAATAATTCCGAGCACCGTTAATTATACGCATTCATACCTGAGTGATCTCGGAATGAAATTAACTTTGAAGACAAGTAAACTTGCACCAAATAAACATCGGCATGATTATTTCTTTGAAGCTTTTCCTCAACGTCTTCAATTTCTTCAATACGTCATAGACCAAGTGGGATCGTGACAAAATAAAATTCTCCCTATGACATGTTACAAACACAGTTTTGTTCACGGAATTAAGTCAAAACAATACAGGGACTCAATTGGAAATTTATGTCCTTATAAATCTCCCCCTTTGACTATTTCGGGACACAACTAAACCAGTGAAATTCCTAACCGGGCCATCAAGCCGTATGACGCCTAAATCCCATCCCATAAGCCCAAAATCAAAGATACAAGACACGGACTAATATATGTAGCACCGACAAGCATGAACTATCTGAATGTGCTGTAGACTTGAAATCTCTAATTGTTGAAGCATACCTACACACAAGAAATAGACAACCAAATACCAAGTGAAGTATGGAGGAACAAATGAAACCAATTTATATATTCAATAAGAGCATATCATTTGAAAACATGTGCGTGATTAATTGATACCAATTTGTTACCAATTTGAAACAAATATAAGTGCTCAACAAATCTCCCCCTACATAACATACCAAATCTCTCCCCCTTTTTGATATCTAGCATGAGAATATGATACCTAATTGAATCAAGTTGATACCAATTTAAAAAAAAATGAAAACCGCTAGATAAACATGAAACAACCAGCTAAGTAAGATCATGTAATGACAAAATAGTAACTAGTAAACCAAGGAATCACACAAAGAGTATACCAATCAAATCAAGTGTGATAAATGAACATATATGCAAAAAAACCAGTTTGGAACATAAAAGAACCTTCATACAAACCAATTAATCCAAAAAAATGCTTCCTGCAGTACCAAAAATATATCAAATTAAGCCAGAGGACTGCAAACCAATCAGAAACCATTTTTCACCCTGTCGTTCGAACGAGCCAGGGACTTCGCTCAAACGAGATGAGGAAGTCGCTCGAACGAAGTACATAAGTCGTTTGCGCGAGATGCAATGTCGTTTGAACGACTTCGCGCGACCTACAAAAATTTTCCAATTTCCCAGAAATATTATAAAGTATTGCCCAGTGAAAAAATTTCCACAAAAAAATTCCAGGAAGGGACTGATAGAAGCAAAATAGTGCTAAAACTGTAAGCTTTTCGCACAAAACGCAAAAACTCATAAAAACTTAAAAATCTAGTTACATGCAAACATAGTACCGATGTGCTCAAACATGGACATAGAATGAATGGGCGTGAAACTACAACAAATGAGTCACAATTCCAACACATCGAAGCGATCAAGAAGCTCTAATTGATAGCCATAAATCATCAAACTTTCTCATAGCCAAATGACAATTAAAGTGTGAGCTTAATGAACTAAACATACTACATGCACACAACTCCAGAATTTTGACGATTCTACAAACAATAGCGTCAAATTGCAATGTTTCAACATTAGGATTGGATGTGGAAACCCGTTTAAATTTTCTCCAACCAAACACCCTCATATAAACATACTTTTTCAAGTTCTTTTGAGGTTTCTAGCATTCTCAACTTAGAGAAAATCTCATTGTCCCTTTTCTTAGCATCTTGCTTTTTCTTTTTGGGCTCTTTTTAAACGACGACTTTCACGACGAGTTAAATTTGAACTCTCGTAGTCCTTTCTCGTGAATCACTCATCATTTTTTTAAATATAAAATCCTCACGGTAAACGGTTATTACATGCACATTTCTCCTTAAGTTTACTTACACATAGATGACAAGATTGAGATAAGAACGCCTCACCAAATTAAAATATGCAAGAGAAGTCAAACATTCATATAAACTCGTGCATGTGTGCAATGTTGGCATATATACAAAGTCGAATCAAAATGCATATCAACTTCTAAACCACCCCATATAAACAATGGTTAAGATCATTCTAAGTATCGATAATAATGACCAAATGTCCTAGCCACATGGATAATGAAACGATGGGGGGGGGGGGGGGGGGGTCCAAGCACACCAATATGCCACATCAAACATATAAACCTAGAAACAAAAATCGAAAATCTTTTTGGCTTTTCAAACATATTTTGACTCAAAGAAAAGAAAAATATTTTTTGATTTTCAAAAGTTTTCTCAAAAAACAAAATCTCTTTGTATTTTTCAAAAAAGGACTCAAACTATAATACAAAATGATACACATGTCATAATACTAGCAATGAGTATATCATGAAGCAAACTGGCATATGACAAACATGGCAACACTATCATCCTTTAGATTTAGCATGGGAAGAATCAAGTGCACCCAAACAAGAATCATGAAGTTTAATTCCTAAATCCACTAAATCCGATTTCCTAACCCAAGTAGGTGTAAAACGACACATGTGGGTGAGGGGAACCGGGGAAACTTTATTCCTAAACTTCCTAGGAGCTTGTCTAAGGTCGTAACAATAACGCCTAAGGTGACCTTTCCTACCACAAAATGTGCAAGTGTAGCGGTGGTGGGAATGATTACCTTTATGGGGACCTTTTCTAACCATCCTAGTGCTTCTCACACATGCGGGGGGAATGGGAACAACTCTCTCACTAAAACCTATACCTCCCTTATCTCCCTTAATTTGGATGGTGCCTAAGATCTTATCTAACTTCTCCGACCTAGCATACAAATAAAACTTGACTCTAGATGAGTCTTTCAACCTTTCCTCCAACTCAATAATCCTAGACTCGAGTAAACGCCTAGTCTCCTCAAACTCTAAAATCTCCTTTTTCAAGGACTCCATCAAACCACGGAGATTATCTCTCTCTCTTTCTCCACAAACTCTAATTTCTCCCTAAACTTATTCTCTCGTGCCCTAAGATCCTCAACCAAAATATCATTATTTTCTATGGTACGCTCATTGAACTTAGATTGCAATTTTGAGTTAGCCTTTTTCACCTTCACCGTTTCGGCATACAACTCATTAAACACATTTTGTAATTCTTTCACATCAATCTCCTCCTCGTCACTCTCTTCACCCTCACTAACATGAGATACACTCAAAACCTCCTCGAAAGTGTCATTCACATGAGTATTGTCGTCGTCGCTCATATGACATGCCATAAACGCAGTAAAATTACGCTTAATGGGGGAACTCTCTCCCTCTTCCGATTCACTATCACTTAAGGTGGCACTATAGACAATGGGTTTCTTGCCTCTTTCTTAAGTCTAGTGGGACACTCCTTAACCTTGTGACCGTACCCCTCACACCCAAAACACTTATCCGACTCATCTCTCTTAGTCTTTTCAAACATATCCTTAGAGGTGGTATCCACTTTGTTGTTCTTGTATTTTTCAAATTTCTTGGCATCTTTCGATTGCTTTTGAAACTTAATAAATTTTTTAAATTTCTTTGCCAACAAAGAAACATCCTCAAAATCGGAATCGGAATCGGAATCCGAAACTTTAATTTCGTCCTTCCGGGTTTTCAAAGCAATACCCTTTTCTTTCTTAGGCACTTGCTTGGAGGTAATCATGTCGATTTCATAGGTTTGTAAGTCACCTACAATCTCTTCAAGTTTCGTTGACTCTAACTTACCCAAGGAGTTTAAAATGGTCACTTTTGCATCAAACCTACTAGGCAACGACCTAAGGATTTTCTTAATGACACGGTTGTCGGGAATTTTCTCACCTAGGTTAAATGATGAGTTGACAATAATGGACAACCTAGCATAAAACCCATCAAAGGTTTCACTTTCTAACATCCTAATGGTCTCAAACTTTGTAGTGAAATTTTGAAGTTTTGACGCCCTAACCGTGTTAGTGCCCTCGTGAGTGAGTGCCAAAATATCCCAAGCCTCTTTTGATGTTTCACAAGTCATAATTCTGTTATATTCTTCATGTGTGACATGTGAAGCAATAACGTGCAGACCCTTATAATTATATTGTGCAAGTCTTTGTTCAGTTTCGGTCCAAGACTCAACAGGCTTTAAACTGGTGACTTCACCTAGAATAGTGATAGGGGGTGTCTAACCTTTCTCAACTACAAGCCAAACACGCTCATCAATAGATTTTAAAGCACATCTAATTCTCATCTTCCAGTAGGTGTAATTAGTGCCATAAAAAATAGGAGTTTGAGAAAATTCATTATATCCAGAATTTATCTTTAAAAACACACGGGATCACAAAACAAATAAAAATGTTTTTCTGGCTCTGATACCAATTTGAAGAGTGGCCGATATGTGTATTTTCAACAAAATCAAATTTTCTTCGAAAAAGATCCAACTTTGAATAATGCACCAAACCAAGTTGTGAAAACCCAATACTCACTTTAAACCAATTTTACCTTGATTAATCCTAAACATGCATCTAGTGATTAAAGCAAGTAAAGTAAAGTAAAGTACAGAATACTCACAACGCTGGATGTACGAGGAAAAAACCCAAAACGGGAAAACAACCTCGGACGGCCCAAGCCAGACAATCAATATGAATAATGGTTTTACAAAGACAGATTAGCCTTACACTAAGACTCGATCCCCATGGGTCTTGCCGCTCCTTCTGATCTTCAACCGTTCTTCAATTGTGCCCACGTAGAAATTCCATCTTCCACGATCTCTGTCCACAACACACGCGTCCACGTATGTCTCGGTGTCCACCGATATGGCTTTAATACGTCTACGATGTTGATCACGATGTCCGTCGCTTCTTCACCGCAAAACCCTTTGTGTTCAATGAGTAGAACAAACAACTTTGGTGAAGCAAGATCACGTAAACATATAAGAATGATAACTCGGATCTTTGCAAACTCTAAGGATGTGTTTTAGACTTTTAAACCTTAGAAAACATGTGCAAACAAGGTTCTGGTTCGTAAAACTATTTTCCAGACAGCACACTTACCAAATTATGATGCAAACACTGTTTAAATAGGATTTAAACACCGCCTAGAAAAATGTGTCGTTCGAACGACTTAAGCATGTCGTTCGCGGGACATTGTATCTCGTTCGAACGAGATCCAATGTCGTTCGAGCGACCTCGCGAAAGTTTGACTTTCTTTGACTTTCGAATAAAAACGTCTCTTAACAAAGATATTCAAATTAGTCAAACTCTATTTCGATCTTATCATCATAAAACGAAGTTTAAACCATTAAAACACTTTTAAAACATTTAAAAATATTTTTCTATATAAAAATTACATCCTTATCTTTTATAAAATAATTTCGAGCACCATTAATTATACGCATTCATACCTGAGTGATCTCGGAATGAAATTAACTTTGAAGACGAGTAAACTTGCACCAAATAAACATCGGCATGATTATTTCTTTGAAGCTTTGCCGCAACGTCTTCAATTTCTTCAATACGTCATAGACCAAGTGGGATTGCGACAAAATAAAATTCTCCCTATGACATATTACAAACACAGTTTTGTTCATGAAATTAAGTCAAAACAATACAGGGACTCAATTGGAAATTTATGTCCTTACAAAATCCCACAGGGGCCTCAGACAAGGGGATCCAATTTCCCCTTATTTGTTCATTCTTGTCGTTGAATATCTAAGCAGGGGACTCAAAATGAAGATGGAGAAAGGCCTTATAAAGCATCATTATGTTCCCAGTGGCAGTCCTTTAATATCTCACCTAGATTTTACTGATGACTTGATTGTGTTTTACAGGGGTGACAAGAGATCTCTGAGAAGGATGGGTTACTTTATTCGTCACTAAAGATGTTTATCTGGTCAAAAAGTTAACACCTCAAAGAGTTCATTTACAGTTGATTATAAGCAAAC
The DNA here is from genome assembly GCA_949130495.1 of Sambucus nigra. Lineage (NCBI taxonomy): Eukaryota > Viridiplantae > Streptophyta > Magnoliopsida > Dipsacales > Adoxaceae > Sambucus > Sambucus nigra. The sequence goes on from OX422213.1 coordinate 120,356,671, forward strand.
CTTTATCTTCAAATTTAAAGTAGAAAATATTATAGGACTCAAGCACAAGAATTTCCCAATTACTTATCCGGGGTGCCCTCTTTTTAAAGGCATGAACAAAGTGAGATATTATGACCCCCTCATCAACAAAATCAGAAATCGTATTGCTGGTTGGAAGTCAAAAACTTTGTCTAGCGGAGGCAGACTGATTCTTCTTAAATATGTCCTCACATCAATTCCATCTTTTCTTTTATCCTCTTTGTATCCTCCTAAAGTTGTCCTAAAAAACTTCATTCTATTCACAGCAAATTCTTCTAGGGTAGCACTGAAGAGCGAGGATGGAAATATCAATGGAAAAAGTGGGATTTCATTAGTAGAGATTTCAAGGAAGGAGGTCTTGGATTGCCGAATTTTCGATATATTTCCAAAGCTTCTTCTATGAAGTTGTTTTGGAAACTCTACATTGATAACTCTCTTTGGTCTAAATATATGTCTAACAGGTATTTCAAGAATGGTGTTCACAATCATACATGCTCTCCAAGAATGTATGTCTTGATAATATCCTGGAATTAAATGGGTATTGGCTTTGGTGTTCTGATATTAAAGGAGAATTCAACTTTACATCTGCTTATGCTTGCTGTAAACCAAATCAACCTTTCTCTTCCATCAACAAATTTATCTGGGACCTTCTTATTCTAAAGAAATGCTCTATTCATGCTTGGAAAATGTTAGATAATTACATCCCAACTAATGAAAACATCTAATCTTTGGGTATTATAATGTGTTCTAGATGCAATCTATGCCTCAGTGATAGTGAGTCTACTGATCATCTCTTTCTTCACTGTCTCAAAGTTATTCCAATTTGGAATTATTTCTCCAACATTGTGGGCAGTGTTATGAGCTTCACTTCAATTTCTTCAATACTGCATAACTGGTGGATCAAAAGCGGCCCTAAAGACTACTCTAAATTCCTTGGTAAATGTATCCCATTTATAGTTTGTTGGGAGATATGGAAAATGAGAAATAAAATCTTCTTTGATAATGCATCATTCGATGAAAGATTCATCATCTCTCAATCAAGCTTTTTTATCTCAAATATTTACAAGCTGAAATGCTTCAAAAATAATCCTTCTCAATTTGATGTGGGCATTCAATCTATATTTAACCTCTCATTTAAAATGCCAATCAAATTTATTATGCCTATTAAATGGCCATTTCCCTCCAAAAATTATTTCAAGTTAAATATAGATGGTGCTTCCAAGGGTAATCCAGGAAGGAGTGGCATTGGTGGTATCTTTAGTAATGACAAGGGCGACCTAATCTTTGCTTATGCTCATTCTAAAGATCATGCTACAAATTCCTCTGCTGAGCTTAAAAGCTTACAGGTGGTAATTAATTTATGTTTGGATTTCAAATTATCATAAGTGCTTATAGAATCAGATTCATCCATTGTGTTAAACCTGATAAACTTGCAATGGAAACCTCCCCGGAAGTTGACTAAATGTGTGAACGATATCAGATCTACTTTATCTTCTCTCAAAGTCTCATTAAATCATTGCTTCCAAGAATCTAACATGGTTGCTGATGCTCTAGCCAATTATGGATCTACTACATAAGGTCTTTCAACCTTCAGAAACTTCAAGGATCTTCCTTTCTACAGCTCGTGATGCCTTCAATCTTGACAAAATGGGATGCTTCAACATTCGACATTCTCAGAGTTGATCTTTATTCACTTCTTTTATAATGGGGCTTAAATAAAATCCCATATTTACTGCTTTTCTAGTTCTATACTTTGTATTCTTCTCTTCTTGCCACTTTGGAGAGGCTTTTTCAATAATAATATAGGGGGTCCTATCCCTTGTTCATAAAAAAACAAAATAAAAAAAAAACTAAACTAAATCCTTAACAATTAGTATAGAGAATCTATATTCCATAAAATAAATATAAACAATCTAAAATTTACACTACCAAAATAATTACAATTAAATTTCACTCGAAAATAATACTAAGCTCTCCTAGTAAATTACACTGTCTAGCTATACAATACAAAAATAAAATCCTCCAAACGTTGTGCTAAAAAATCCTCCAAAAATCCATAGCGTTCAAATCCACGTTAACCTGCCACTAAAAGAAAAATATGGGAAAGTACACAATATGATAAGAATAGATGCTCAAAACAATAACTGTGAATAAAATGCAAAAATAAAAATCTGAATTCAAGTCCAATGTGACATCCGAGCATTATACCAATTTAATTTCTCATTAATACATCAATAGGTCCTCAGGCCTCATCTCACGTCACCTAGGCTTTGTAAAGCATCATCCTAGCTATTTAACTTTTGAACTATTGGCGGGTGACCATTCTCCGTTCCATATAAAAATTTCATGGCACCATGCCCATCAACAAATATAATATCTCAAATCGAATTAATATTTTGGATTCCAACAAACGTCATGATAGCAACAATATGAGTACAAATATATGAGGAACAAAACGACTACTCTCAAGAGATTCAAGGAGCATATTGCGTAAACCCCCTACCTTAAAATCATCACAAGAAACTCATAAGATTCTACCTCAAAATTTTGATCACACCACTGTGTTCCTTGCGCGAAAACAATAAAAACTCGTTCTAGCCCAAACTCGAGAAAACACCAAATAAGCCTTCAAATAATGGGTTAAAATCTTGGTTTAAATGGGTCTAGGGTTTTGTAGATGGAAGAAGATGAAAATAGAGGAGGCTACTGATTTTTGAGAAAGCTAAAATGTATTTTAAAAGTCCTAAACTTGTCACTTAATGTTTATATACCAAAAAGAATTGGAGTCCTAATCAGATACAAACACTAAAAAAATATTTCGAACGATGAGACTATTGGAATTAGCTAAAATTTGGAGGCATAGTAGCTGAAGGCGAGAGTAAGCTGCACAAAAATTCCAGCTCGATCGGACAATCAAATATTTTTATATTTTTTTTATCCTTAGGTCAGATCCTCCCCCGATTTTTATACAAAAAGTTATAATTTCCAAATTTTAATCCCAATTTAAATTCCTCTTAAAACCATATTTTTATATATAAAACCCAATATTTTTTTCATATCAAAATGAAATAGATTCCAAAAATTTATTTTTCCAAAATACGAATTAATTTAAATAAATAAAAATTTAAAAAATTGCGAGTTGTTACAAAATCTTAGAAAATTTTGCTTTCGAATTGCATCCTATTGTTAGTGATGAGTGTTATTGTTACACTAATATAGGAGTTGATGTTCCTCCAAACAAACCTGATCTTATCAACATCCTCGATGCTCTCCAATGAATCCACTCTAATCCATTTAGTGATATAATTTATGGCAACCAGACTGTACTTTCAGTTTCCAAGTGCAATAGGTACTGTTCCCATAATGTCGAACTCCCATTGAGCGAACGACCATGTTTGGTCAGAGATTTGAGGTCATTGGTGGGGTAGTGATAAGAATAACTAGCGCTTCTTGAACTTTTTCACGTAAAATAAGACATCCTTATACATATAGGGCCACCAGTATCCCTCTTTAATTTCTCGAAATGCTAAAGATCTTATGACTTTTGTGAATTCCTTCAAGTAGCTCGTATAGGACTTGATCAAAGTTATTGGGATATACACATTGTAAGTATGGTCCAGTGATGGATATCTTGTTATGGTACAATGAAGGATATCTCGTCGATATCTCCTTTCAATAATAAATAGAAATGGGTTGATTTTACCCTGGTCTGATGGGCCTCACTTTTGTTCATAAACAAGACATCTTCTCGTCGATATCCTATTTCCTTAGGATGTCTGGATGTCGTAAATAATTCACCTGTATCACCATCTTAATGTCAGATTTGACAACTGAAGACAATGTGGATAAGGCATCTACATGGTTATTATTTCCCATAGCAAATTATTATATTTAGATATGCTTGAACAAGGCGACCAACTCTTGAGCTTTTTTTGTGTAGGCTAACATGCATTCATCCTTATGGCATTATATTCTCTAGATATTTGATTAAATACAATTCTTTAGTGATAAAATACATTAAGGTGACTATCACCAAGGGGCAAGGCTTCCCTCAGTCTGCCTAATAGGGCCTCATACTTAGCCTCATTGTTTAATGTCTCAAAGTTAAGTTGTAATGCCTGCTCGAGGATTATGAGATCTGTAACTAGTACTTTTACAACTAAGACCCCTTTTGTATTCGATGCTCCGTCCACATAGAGAGTCCATATATCATGTTGTTTTTGTCCTTGTATATTTGTTTGATCATCAAACTTAGGCTTCTCACATTGATATTCCCTGGAGAATTCAACCATGAAATCTACCAAAACCTACCCTTTTAGTGTAGTTCTCAATTGATCGTGGGTATCGAACCTCCTAGTTTCACTGACCATTTGGAAATTCATCCAAAGAGGTCAGCCTTTTGGAGGATTTCTTCAGTGGAAAATATGTTAGCACTATGATAGAATGTGCCTTAACATAGCACTAAAAATAAGAATCTGATACGGTTTGAAATCGTGCCAGACCCAATCTAACATTTTTTTATAACCGTGCCAGAATTATGGGTGCCAGATTTTCTGTCACGGTTTAAAATCTTGCCAGATTTAACTTTGGCGTGTTTTTGGCACACTTTTAAATCATGCCATATATTGAATCTGACACGCTTTTGGAACACTTTTAAACCGTGCCAGATTTTCATTTTCTGGCACGCTTTTGGCATGGTTATAAACCGTGCTAGATTTTTCAATTAATTAAAAAAAATATTTTTTGAAAACAAATCTGGAAAATCATTAAATTCCAAATATGGCTGGAAAAATATTTACTATTTGGAAAAAAAAATAAAATTCACAAATTGAGAATCACGCACGTTGTTGATAAACTAATGTACATACAAACTTCAAAATATGACAAGTCTTAATAGTTGACAGAGCAACAAAAAATTGGGCTGAGTTTTCTCTATTTTCTGGACAATCTAAAACATGCTACTATAAAATTTGTGTAATGTAATGCCCGTACGACCATAAAATATAATTATATAATTACAAAGCCTGCACGGGCATAATAGTTAACAATAAAATTGCAAAAGCCGGCACGACCATAACACATAAAAATTAGAATCCTGAATATTAACAACATTAAATAAACAATCCCTTTATTGTAAACCATTGACTTATTCATTTTTTCCATGTAGATAAAAGCTAACAATAAAGTGTTATCGTTTAAAAAAGAGATAAAAAAAGAGATGATATCAGTAACCTAGTAATTTTTAAAAAATCTTATTCAAGCTAAAAAAAATGCATATACGAGTTACAATTATTATTATATTCTTAAACCAAAAGTTTTGTGACTACGTGGTCAATTCCTACGAGTTACATTAGTCCCATGCAAGGTGTTCATGCTTCTTACGGGACCGTTTGGGTGTGATTTTGGATTTTCACCCTCTAACGACAAGTTTTTAAGCCAAAGTCTAAATATTTTCAAATTATCGTCATATTCTTAAATCGGGAGCCCCGTGACTACACGGTCAGTTCCTATGAGTTACACTGGTTCCGTGTGAGGTGTTCGTGCCTCTAACGGAGCCATTTGGGAGTGATTTTGGGTTTTCACCCTCTAACGACAAGTTTTTAAGCCAAAGTCTAAATATTTTCAAATTATCGTCATATTCTTAAACTGGGTGTCTCATGACTACGCGATCAGTTCCTACGAGTTACACTGGTCCCGTACGAGGTGTTCGTACCTTTTATAAGGATGTTTGGGGATGGTTTTAGGTTTTCATCCTCTAATAATATGTTTTTAAGCCCAAGATTAAATATTTTTAAATTATCATCATATTCTCAAACCTGGAATCCTGTGGCTATGTGGTCAGTTCCTACATATTACATTGATCCCGTGCGAGGTGTTTGTTCCTCTTACGAAGCTGTTTGAGGGCTGGTTTGGATTTTCACCCTCTAACGATATGTTTTTAAGCCAAAGTTTAAATATTTTCAAATTATCTTTATATTCTCAAATTATGTGCCTAGTGACTAAGCGATCTGTTCCTATGAGTTACATTGGTCACATGCTAAGTTTTTGTGCCACTTAGGGGACCGTTTGGGGGTGGTTTTGGGTTTTCATTCTCTAACGACATGTTTTAAGACAAATTCTACATATTTTAAAATTAACGTCATATTCTTAAACTGAAAATTCCGTGATTATGTGTTCAGTTCCTACAAGTCACATTGGTCCCGTTCGAGGTTTTTTTTGCCTTTTATGGGGCCATTTGAGGGTTGGTTTGGATTTTCACCCTCTAACGACACGTTTTTAAGCCAAAGTAAAGATGTTTTCAAATTATCATCATATTTTCAAACTGAGAGTTTCGTGACTACACGAGCAGTTCCTACAAGTTACATTGGATCCGTACGAGGTGTTCGTACCTCTTACGAGGCTGTTTGGGGGTAATTTGAGTTTTTCATCCTTTAACGACATGTTTTTAAGCCAAAGTCTAAATATTTTAAATTATCATCATATTCTCAAACCGAAAGTTTTGTGACTACGCGGTCAGTTCCTACAAGTTACATTGGTCCTGTACTAGGTGTTCATGCCTCTTACGGGCCGTTTGGGGCTTGGTTTGGTTTTTCACCCTATAACGGCTTGTTTTCAATACAATATAGATATTTTTGAATTATCAATATATTCTCAAACCGAAAGTCCCATGACTACGCGGTCAGTTTCTACGAGTTATATTAGTCCCATGCGCAGTGTTTGTGCCTCTTATGGGGAAGTCTGGGGGGCTATTTTGGTTCCGTTCGCTTTTATCACAAGGTTCAATTACTAGACCTATGTGACTTTTGTACTTATCTGGAAAAAGGGACCATTTTAGCTTCATTTAAGTAGTGAACCACCTAATTAATGAGGTGTGCTGCTTATATTCTTGCAATATCTTATAATAGACCATACATGAAATGAATCTCTTCTTTCTTATACTTTTGTATGAAATGTATCTCAATTCCTTTTTCAAGAAACATTGTATTAAATTCCAGTAACATTCTATAACCTCCCAACTAAATGGTAGTTTATGGAAGATTAGTACGGAAACATTATTTTAATTCATATAAGATTAAACCATATAAGGGACACTTGCAGTTTAATCCATGCCAAGTAATTTTTGGACTCTAAAATCAGGATAATTTTTTTATCACCTAGGTTCCTCAAAGATCCATTTACCCAATATTCTCTTATTTTTAAAGGTCTGATAGTAGGATGGGGCGGGTGGGGGTGGGGAGTTATTGATGCTTCTAGTGTGGATCTTTAAAAATAAGAGAGTATTGGGTAAAGGATAAATCTAGGCTGACACACAAATTGGACACATTTGATGCCACACACTGATGTGTCAAACGAGTATTCGCTCATGTCTGGGCTCCACTGCTGTGGGGCCTGTGTGGATCCCATACATGAGTCAATACAAGTACGACACGTGAGTGTGTTGCACCAAGTTTGTCTAATTCATATGCCAGTATAGAATCATCCATTGAGTAAATGGGTGTTTGAGGACCTAGGTGTTTAGAAATTTGTTATCCTGGTTTTAGAATTAAAAACTTTTTCCCCGAGACTAAATTGTATGTATCTCGACATATAATTGGGGTCCAACTACGCCCAATTAACCATTCACTATTTTAATCAAACCACTACTAATACTAAGACACAAAGTTCTAGTACTGTTATTGATACTTCTAGCAGATTCCTATTAGTTCCACTCCCATTATTATAGAGTAATATTGTAAATACTGTGGTGCCAATTATCTTGCAACACAAATAAATAAGGGAAAAGCAAGCACCAAATAAGAACAAGGTAAAATGACAATCACACAACAAAGGATGTACGTGGTTCAGCAAAGATGTGCCTACGTCTACGATGGTGCAGTCGATGTTATTTCTATATACTCCGGAGAGTGATTACAGAGAATATATCTTGTCCTTTTTCCCCAGACCTAGGGTTAAATATATACACGTACGTATAAGTAAGTGGGGGTGTTGGATTCCCGCACGTCTTCCATCTCTCCCTATAACCTCCCTTAATGGGAACTTGGGGAGAGACCGGATACAATCAAAGTAAGAGGTGGGGGGCCTGGACTTTGGGCCACAAGAATTGGGCTACTTGTCCAGGCCCATGATCTTAGTTTTGGGTACCCACAATTGCCCCTAAGTTTGTTGGGCAATGTAGTGGGCTCAATAAATTTAAATGATTAGTCATAATAAATTTTTGTACATTGTACAACTCTTCGAAGGTTGTGAAGCTGATTCTGGCGGCATCCGCTTCGTATTTTGTATGATTAGCAATATTTAAAGGTTTTCTGAAATAGCCACTTTTCTACCGTCGTTTCAATCTTTCCAGCACTCTTCCATTCCCTGTGAGCTCTAGCACTTCGTACCTTCTTCTCTCAGTCTCCATTCTCATTTCTTCCTTATTGTTTGGGCCCGTGCTTCTTCCTCGTTCGAATCGATCTTCTATTTTATAAGTTTCCCGTGCCTTTTCTTTGTACTTTCTCTTTGAGTTTGTAGTTTTTCTAGGGTTTTCCAATGGCGAAGATTGGGAATAGGTCGGTCTCTGAGTTTATGAAGTTTTATAACATCTCTGAGTGGGTAGATATTGAATGCTGCGCTTCCCCTCCTAGAAATGTTAGAGAGATAGATGACGCCCACTGGATCCATGTTTTGTTGCTTTCCCAGGGGGGACTCACTTTTCCTCCCAACGATTTGTTCTTGCATTTCTTTGGCTATTTTAATATTGTCCCTGCACAATGCTCGCCCAATGTGTGGAAAATAGTTAATGGCGTACATAGAATAAATCAGTTGTATGGTACTAGGTTAGGGCTCGCCGAGGTCTATTTTTGCTATTCCTTTTCTCGGACTAGCTCTGGTGTTCTTTATCTCAAGGCTAGGAGTCCTGACAGGGTATTGATAGTAAATCTACCTGATTACCATAAGGATTATTGGAAAGAGGGCTTCCTTGCTAGAAATTGGCAGTTTTCCCTCCAGTTTGTGGGGTCAAGGGCTAATAGGTTCTCCGTCCCCTTTTTTGGGGAAGAATACATAGGTAGACTTTGCTCAGTTTTTTTAATTTCTATTGACTTGTGATCTTTATGACTTTTCTCTATTTTGTCTTCAGCGAGGTCGAAGAATTTGGAACCTTCTCTCAGCGAGGTTTGTATCTCCGAATTGGTAAAGGCCTGGAATATCAGGGAGCCTTTAGCTAACGGCGAGCATCCTCGGTCTGCTACTTTTTTGCTCGAATACAAGAACGTTGACTCCAGTTTCATAGGAAGGCCTGTGGATAGTATCCCAGACTTGATACTTCCGAAGAGACTGCTGCGGATCCTATCCAGTTGGACGAGGAGGAGAGCAGCTCTGAAATTGACATCGTAGGAGCTGTAAGTAATTTGGGTGGAGGGAGCTCTAGTAGTAGCAGTTCCTCTGATCACGGAGAAGTTTCTGAAGCTCGAGAGTTGTCGAGCACATCTAGCAGTTCGAGCGAGGAAATGGATCCTCTAAGGAAGAACTTAATCTGGGATGATGATGATGAAGACCACATGTTTCTCGCACAGAGGTCGAAGAAGCAAAAATCTAGCTCTGGGGCTGTGGCTACTGGTTCTCGGTCCTCTGCTCAGGAGCAGGAGAAAAAGAGGAAGGAAGAAGAGCAGGTAAGGGAGAGGGAGAGAAAGAAGGAAGAAGAGAAGAAGAAGATGGAGGAGAAGAGGAGGGTAGAGGAGAGGAAGAAGAAATAGAATGAGAGAGAGGAGGAGAAGAGGAGGGTGGAAGTGAGGATGAAGGCTGGGCAGGCCTTAGTCCCGGTGTCCGTGCTGCCTGAGGGGGCTTCTGTTGCAATTTCCCATCAGTTGGCCCCCGCTCTGCTCGAGAGAGCTATTCTCCCAGCTGATCATCAAAGGGCAGTGGGGTCCGAGCAATTGGCCCTTCAGGATAGTCAGAGGCTATCTTTGGTAAGATTTTTCCTTTTATCCCATGTTTTTACGTATTCCATCATTTCCTTCTTTTAACGTTTTCTTCTTCTTGCAGTTTGTGACTAACTTCGCCGTGCTATATAGTTCACGCAATGAGCCGGTGAAGAAAAATAGCGAGTTGGAGAAAGAGAACGCTGCACTGAAGCTGAATGGTAAAGAGCTCGAGGCTAGTTTTAAAGCCATTGACACTACTCGAATTTCATCCGACCTGGATCTTACTACAGCTGACCGTGAGAGGGACGCAGCACTTAAAGATCTGAAGGAGATACAACAAGCCTACGATTTGGTTTTCTCGAGTAAGCTGGCCGTTGTGGAAGAGAACAAGGTGCTTTCTGAGGAGCTAAAGAAGAAGGAGTCTGAGGCTATCACTGCCAAGGAAGACTCGTACAATTCTGGTTGGGCTGCAGCATACGAGGATGAGTAAGTTCAAATAGGCTATATTAGTCGTTTGAACTTCAAGAAGGGATGGAACAAGGCCCCATTGGTTATCGGTGTCGATATCGACTCCTCTGTGTTTGATGAGTATGACCCGAGTCCGAAGCCAATCGTGGATGAAGTCCCCGCCCCAGCTGTTGAAGGTGCTGATCATGTTCCTCTGATGACCCCTGCTGATGTTGCCCTCGTTGTGGCGACAGAGATTACCCCTGCCGAGGGCGGTGCTCCTGCTGATGCCGACAAAGGGAAATAGCCATCGACCTCGGGGTAACCTGAGGTTGCTAACTAGCTATCTTGTAGGATTCCTTTGTATTTTTTCTTTTTCTGTCTGTAAGCTTTCTTTTTGCTGTTCGATGTAATTTCAACCTTTATTAATGAAAAGGATTCTTTTTTCCAGTGCACTGATTCTGTTTATCTTTTCGATGCTTTCTTATGTCTTGTAGTTGGTTGATTTAGAAGAATATATTCCTGCCACATCTCAATTGGGCAGGACCCTTGGTCCTAATGCGAGTTCTGAGGTTCTCCAGGCCTTCATTAAGCTTTGAAAATCCCTTAGGTCTAGGAATCAGAAGTATAAGGAGCAATCTGAACTTGTCGCCAAGTTAAAGGACAGGCTCCAGGAGATGGAAGAGGTTGGTGCTTCAGTGCAAGAAGAAGTGAATGCGTTAAGAGCAAAGCTTCTCGATGATTCCGAGATCAACCAGGTTGGTGAGATGCTTCATAAAGAAAATGAAGCTCTTAAGGTAGGAGGTCTCACGACTTAGGGAACACGCGCCAAGCACCGCCTCTTCAGTGTTGCGAGGCTCTTCATCAACACGAGCTAGGGTTGGCTCGAGTGGTATTCCTCCTATACTGCGAGGTTCTTCATCGACACGAGCTGGCAGGAGCACCAGGAGCTGAGATAGGGAAATGGAAGAGCTTCGAGAGAGGGAGATGGAAGATCTTCGTGGTGATGTCCATCGAGCATATGTGATCGCTGGTGGGCTCTAGAGGAATGTCACTCGGTTGCGACACTTGTTCAAGAAAGGTCCTCGGTAAGTGTGGGCTGACGGCCATGACCAGGGTTGGTCAGATGCTCCAACAAGGTTGTCAGAGTTCGAAGAGCTTTCTTTTATTAGGGGGTGGCTGAGTGCCTTGAAGGAGCTGCAAGTCCCGAGGAACTCGATGCTCTGGTATCTCCATAAGATTTCTCCCTCTACCCTGATGCCTAACCCCTTCCGAAAGGATGACCGATGGATCCCCATCGATGCCATCCCTCGGCAATTATTGGAGTCGGATGCGAAGGAGGTTGAGGAAGAGTTAGCTCCTGCTCCCGATGACGGACGAAGAGCTCGAGTGGCTGACTATCTCGCTCAGAGGCCTCACCCCCATTGAGATTTTGCCAGTTTTTTTTTTGTATTTTTGATAGTGTAAATGCTTTGGGCGAGCTCGACGACGACTAAACATGTATCACCATTATTGTAAGTATGATGAATTAATGAAAAGTTTGTGTTTTGGAAAAATTTATAGACTAAACAAGTGTATCATATTCTTGCTGCTTTATGATCTTCTAAATTTGTGTTATCATGCAAGTGTCCTCCCAGTCCAGTATAATATCGAGATACCATTGTGCATCACTTTACCCTTTAGGTCATGTCGTCACACTCCCTTAGGCCTAAATGTGGCAATTGGCGAGGACACACCTGGTGTTGGATGCTCTATCCGATCAGGATTTTATTCAACCAAAGAAGGTTTGATGACCAGTATAAAATTTGGCCATATTGCCTAAGGATCCTCTGTAGGGCTTCATATATTGCCAGGGGCAATGCTAAGAGGTCCTTCGTGTTTCATAACGACGACCTGAGGAGGGACACTTCCCTGCTAAGGCGTGGTGATCAATGTGCCTGTCATTTGGAAAAGATTTGCGATAAAGCCCATATAGACGTTACTTATTAGAATGCAATCGTTTAAATAACTTTCATTAATGACAAGGGAAATGAACGTCTAGTTACATAACAAAAGAATAAGCAATAGAAAAGATCTAAAAATAGAATCTCTTGAGATTGGATGCTTTCCATGATCGTGGTATTTATCTGCCTTCCATCATTTCCAAGTGATAGACGCCCTGCAGATCGTCTCTCGTTATCTTAAAGGGTCCTTCCCAGTTTGGGCTTAACTTATCGTCTGATAGTTTTACTGCGCTGGCTAGGACTTTCCTTAGAACCTAGTCCCCAACTCGGAATGTCCTCGGGTTAACCCTTTTATTATAATGCCTCGCGAGCTGTTTCTGATAGGTCACTAGTTTTACTAGGGCTAGCTCTCGGTGCTCATCGGCTAAGTCGAGCTCAGCGATCAATTCTGCATCATTATGGCCCTGGTCAATAAGGTTGGACTTTATTGTCGGCAAACCGGCTTCTAGTGGGATGACTGCCTTCATCCCATATGTCAGCGAAAATGGGGTTTCTCCTATTGCTCACCGTGGAGTGGTTCGATAAGCCCACAAAATGTGTGGTAATTCATTTACCCATGTGCCTTTGGCTCGCTCCAATCGCTTCTTTAATCCGTCGATCACAGTTTTGTTGGAAGCCTCAGCTTGGCCATTGCTCTAAGGTTAGGCCACCAAACTGAAGTGGTGTCTGATACCATGTTCGTTACAGAAACTCTGAAAGGATCCTCTTTCAAACTGTGTTCCATTGTCAGTGATGATGATTCCGGGGACACCAAAGCGAGTGATTATATTTCTCTATATGAACCGTATCATATCTGCGTCTCAGATATTTGCCAGGGGTTCTGCCTCGATCCATTTGGTGAAATAGTCAGTTGCAACCAATAAATATTTACGATTGCTGGTGGCAGTGGGCAGTGGACCCACGATGTCAATTCCCCATAGGGCGAATGGCCATGGACTGGACAGTGACTTTAGGTCGCTAGCAGGCTGGTGGACCATAGGATCATGAAGTTGGCACTTAAGGCACTTGCGGACATACATCGCAGAGTCCCTTTGCATATATGGCCACCAATAGCCCTCCTTCTTTGCTCGAAAAGCTAGAGACCTTCCTCCGATATGGCTTCCACAGACTCCTTCGTGAAGCTCATGTAGCACTTGCTCGACATCCCCTGGGTGAACGCATTGGAGGTAGGGACCGAAGAAGGATCTCTTATACAGGTTGCCCTCCGGGGATAAGTGAAAGCGAGCATCATTGACTCTTATCTGGTGGGAAGTCTTCTTGTCATTCGGGAGCGTGCCATCCTTTAAATAGTCCCTTAAGGGATCTATCCAGCTAGGAGCTGATCCCACCTGGAGTACCTGTTTCCCGCCTGGTAGCCTGCTATCATGGATGCTTGGGTGAGTAAGGAAATCGATGGTGATAGTTCTTTTTAGGTCGGAGTCGACTGCCGAGCTCAGGGATGCTAGGTCATCAGCATGGCTGTTTTTCCCTCTGGGAAACTGCTGGACATTGATCTCTTCGAAGCTCGCCATTAATTTTTAACTAAGGTGAGGTAAGCTTCCATTCTTTCATCTTTTGCATTGTAATCTCCACTTATCTGATTGGAGACTAATTGGGAATCGCCGAACACCTGCAAATTCTTTGCTCCCAAAGTGTGTACCTTCTGGAGGCCGGCTATTATGTCTTCGTATTCTGCTTCATTGTTGGAGGCTGCAAATCCAAGCCTGATTCCTTGTTCAAGGATTGTATTCTCTGGAGTAACACTACACCAAAAACAGGATTCTGGCACAGTTTAAAACCGTGCCAGATTAAATCTGGCACGGTTTTGAACTGTGCCAGAATCAGGTGTTCCAAAATGGGAATTTTTTCTGGCACGGTTTAAAAGTGTGCCAGAATCAGCCAAACAGGAACACTTCTGGCACACTTTTAAACCGTGCCAGAATTTGATATTTCTGGCACACTTTTGGCACAGTTTTTAACTGTGCCAGATTCAGCAAAATAGGATCACTTCTGGCACACTTTTAAACCGTGCCAGAATTTGATATTTCTGGCACACTTTTGGCACAGTTTTTAACTGTGCCAGATTCAGCAAAATAGGAACACTTCTGGCACACTTTTAAACCGTGCCAGAATTTGATATTTCTGGCACACTTTTGGCACAGTTTTTAACTGTGCCAGATTCAACATAGTTTAAAAAAAAATTAGCACAGTTTAAAACCGTGCCAAAATATGATACACTTTTTCCACGGTTTTGAATTGTGCCAATTTTTTAATTAAAAAAAATATTTGAATGCACAAAATTCACAAAATTCACAAATTAATAATATTGCGCGTTATTAATAAACTAATGTACACACAAACTTCAAAATATTACAAGTCTTTAATTGCTCACAGGCCCAAAAAAAATTGGGTAGAGTTTCCTCGATTTTCTGGACATTCCAAAACCTGTTAATACAAAACCTGCCTAACATAAAGTCCGCACGGCCAAAAAATATAACAATTAACTTACAAAATCCCTCATGACCATAAAAGTCAATAATAAAAAAACAAAAGACCGTACGGTCATGACACAAAAAAATGGATTCATTAATAAACCCCTTGTTGTAAACCATTGAGTTCTTTGTGTTCCACGCGAATAAAAGCCAACGATAAACTGTTATCTTGCAAAAAAATAGAATACAAAAAAGATACGATATTAGTAACCCAATAACTTACAAAAAAAATACTCAAAACTAAAAAAATTACATATATGAATGGAAATTATCCTCATACTCACAAACCGGGAGACCTGGGACTACGCGGTCAGTTCCTACAAGTTACATTGGTCCCGTGCGAGGTGTTCGTGCCTCCTACGGGGTCGTTTGGGGGGTGGTTTGGGTTTTCACCCTCTAACGGCATGTTTTTCAGTTTAAGTGTTGATTTTTGCAATTATCGTCCTATTCACAAATCGGGAGATCCGGGACTACGCGGTCAGTTCCAACAAGTTAAATTGGTCCCGTACGAGGTGTTCGTGCCCCCTACGGGATCGTTTGGGGGTGGTTTGGCTCTTCACCCTTTAACGGCTTGTTTTTAAGTTTAAGTGCTGATTTTTGCAAATTATCGTCATACTCTCAAACCGAGAGACCCGGGACTACACGATCAGTTCCTACAAGTTACATTGGTCCCGTGCGAGGTGTTCGTGCCTCCTACGGGGTCGTTTGGGGGTTGGTTTGGGTTTTCACCCTTTGACGGCTTGTTTTTAACTAAGTGTGATTTTTGCAAATTATCGTCATATTCACAAATCGGGAGATCCGGGACTATGCGGTCAGTTCCTACAAGTTACACTGGTCCCGTGCGAGGTGTTTGTGCCCCCTACGGGATCGTTTGGGGGGTGGTTTGGGTTTTCACCCTTTAACGGCTTGTTTTTAAGTTTAAGTGCTGATTTTTGCAAATTATCGTCATACTCTCGAACCGAGAGACCCGGGAATATACAATCAGTTCCTACAAGTTACATTGGTCCCGTGCGAGGTGTTCGTGCCTCCTACGAGGTCGTTTGGGGGTTGGTTTGGGTTTTCACCCTTTGACGGCATTTTTTAACTAAGTGTGATTTTTGCAAATTATCGTCATATTCACAAACCGGGAGACCCGGGACTACGCGGTCAGTTCCTACAAGTTACATTGGTCCCGTGCGAGGTGTTCGTGCCCCCTACGAGATCGTTTGTGGGGTGGTTTGGGTTTTCACCCTTTAACGGCTTGGTTTTAAGTTTAAATGCTGATTTTTGCAAATTATCGTCATATTCACAAACCGGGAGACCCGGTTCTACGCAGTCAGTTCCTACAAGTTACATTGGTCCCGTGCGAGGTGTCCGTGCCACCAACGGCGTCGTTTGGGGGGTGGTTTGGGTTTTCACCCTTTAACGGCTTGTTTTTAAGTTTAAGTCATGATTTTTGCAAATTATCGTCATACTCTCAAACCGAGAGACCCGGGACTACGCGATCAGTTCCTACAAGTTACATTGGTCCCGTGCGAGGTGTTCGTCCCTCCTACGGGATCGCTTGGGGGTTGGTTTGGGTTTTGACCCTTTGACGGCATGTTTTTAACTAAGTGTGATTTTTGCAAATTATCGTCATACTCACAAACCGGGAGACCCGGGACTACGCGGTCAGTTCCTACAAGTTACATAGGTCCTGTGCGAGGTGTTCGTGCCCCCTACGGGGTCGTTTGGGGGTGGTTTGGGTTTTCACCCGTTAACGGCTTGTTTTTCAGTTTAAGTGCTGATTTTTGCAAATTATCGTCATACTCACAGACCGGGAGATCCGGGACTACGCGGTCAGTTCCTACAAGTTACATTGGTCCCGTACGAGGTGTTCGTGCCACCAACGAGGTCGTTTGGGTGGTGGTTTGGGTTTTCACCCTTTAACGGCTTGTTTTTAAGTTTAAGTGCTGATTTTTGCAAATTATCATCATACTCTCAAACCGGGAGACCCGAAACTACGCGATCAGTTCCTACAAGTTACATTGGTCCCGTGCGAGGTGTTCGTGCCTCCTACGGGGTCGTTTGGGGGGTGGTTTGGGTTTTCACCCTTTGACTGCTTATTTTTAACTAAGTGTGATTTTTGCAAATTATCGTCATATTCACAAACCGAGAGACCCGGGACTACGCGGTCAGTTCCTACAAGTTACATTGGTCCCGTACGAGGTGTTCGTGCCCCCCAAAGGGGTCGTTTGGGGGGTGGTTTGGGTTTTCACCCTTTAACGGCTTGTTTTTATGTTTAAGTGCTGATTTTTGCAAATTTTCGTCATATTCACAAACCGGGAGACCCGGGACAACGCGGTCAGTTCCTACAAGTTACATTGGTCCCGTGCGAGGTGTTCGTGCCCCCTACGGGGTCGTTTGGGAGGTGGTTTGGGTTTTCATCCTTTAACGGCTTGTTTTTAAGTTTAAGTGCTGATTTTTGCAAATTATCGTCATACTCTCAAACCGAGAGACCCGGGACTACACGATCAGTTCCTACAAGTTACATTGGTCCCGTGCGAGGTGTTCGTGCCTCCTACGGGGTCGTTTGGGGGGTGGTTTGGGTTTTCACCCTTTAACGGCATGTTTTTCAGTTTAAGTGTTGATTTTTGCAATTATCGTCCTATTCACAAATCGGGAGATCCGGGACTACGCGGTCAGTTCCAACAAGTTAAATTGGTCCCGTGCGAGGTGTTCGTGCCCCCTACGGGATCGTTTGGGGGTGGTTTGGCTCTTCACCCTTTAACGGCTTGTTTTTAAGTTTAAGTGCTGATTTTTGCAAATTATCGTCATACTCTCAAACCGAGAGACCCGGGACTACACGATCAGTTCCTACAAGTTACATTGGTCCCGTGCGAGGTGTTCGTGCCTCCTACGGGGTCGTTTGGGGGGTGGTTTGGGTTTTCACCCTTTAACGGCATGTTTTTCAGTTTAAGTGTTGATTTTTGTAATTATCGTCCTATTCACAAATGGGGAGATCCGGGACTACGCGGTCAGTTCCAACAAGTTAAATTGGTCCCGTGCGAGGTGTTCGTGCCCCCTACGGGATCGTTTGGGAGGTGGTTTGGCTCTTCACCCCTTAACGGCTTGTTTTTAAGTTTAAGTTCTGATTTTTGCAAATTATCGTCAAACTCTCAAACCGAGAGACCCGAGACTACACGATCAGTTCCTACAAGTTACATTGGTGCCGTGCGAGGTGTTCGTGCCTCCTACGGGGTCGTTTGGGTTTTCACCCTTTGACGGCTTTTTTTTAACTAAGTGTGATTTTTGCAAATTATCGTCATATTCACAAATCGGAAGATCCGGGACTATGCGGTCAGTTCCTACAAGTTACATTGGTCCCGTGCGAGGTGTTTGTGCCCCCTACGGGATCGTTTGGGGGGTGGTTTGGGTTTTCACCCTTTAACGGCTTGTTTTTAAGTTTAAGTGCTGATTTTTGCAAATTATCTTCATACTCTCGAACCGAGAGACCCGGGTCTATGCGATCAGTTCCTACAAGTTACATTGGTCCCGTGCGAGGTGTTCGTGCCTCCTACGAGGTCGTTTGGGGGTTGGTTTGGGTTTTTTGCAAATTATCATCATATTCACAAACCGGGAGACCCGAGACTACGCGGTCAGTTCCTACAAGTTACATTGGTCCCGTGCGAGGTGTTCGTGCCCCCTACGAGATCCTTTGGGGGGTGGTTTGGGTTTTCACCCTTTAACAGCTTGGTTTTAAGTTTAAGTGCTGATTTTTGCAAATTATCGTCATATTCACAAACCGGGAGACCCGGTTCTACGCTGTCAGTTCCTACAAGTTACATTGGTCCCGTGCGAGGTGTCCGTGCCACCAACGGGGTCGTTTGGGGGGTGGTTTGGATTTTCACCCTTTAATGGCTTGTTTTTAAGTTTAAGTGCTGATTTTTGCAAATTATCGTCATACTCTCAAACAGAGCGACCCGGGACTACGCGATCAGTTCCTACAAGTTACATTGGTCCCGTACGAGGTGTTCGTGCCACCAACGGGGTCGTTTGGGGGGGTGGTTTGGGTTTTCACCCTTTAACGGCTTGTTTTTAAGTTTAAGTGTTAATTTTTGCAAATTATCGTCATACTCTCAAACCGGGAGACCCGAAACGACGCGGTCAGTTCCTACAAGTTACATTGGTCCCGTGCGAGGTGTTCGTGCCTCCTACGGGGTCGTTTGGGGGGTGGTTTGGGTTTTCACCCTTTGACTGCTTGTTTTTAACTAAGTGTGATTTTTGCAAATTATCATCATATTCACAAACGGGAGACCCGGGACTACGCGGTCAGTTCCTACAAGTTACATTGGTCCCGTACGAGGTGTTCGTGCCCCCCAAAGGGGTCATTTGGGGGGTGGTTTGGGTTTTCACCCTTTAACGGCTTGTTTTTATGTTTAAGTGCTGATTTTTGTGAAATTATCGTCATATTCACAAACCGGGAGACCCGGGACAACGCGGTCAGTTCCTACAAGTTACATTGGTCCCGTGCGAGGTGTTCGTGCCCCCTACGGGGTCGTTTGGGAGGTGGTTTGGGTTTTCACCCTTTAACGGCTTGTTTTTAAGTTTAAGTGCTGATTTTTGCAAATTATCGTCATACTCTCAAACCGAGAGACCCGGGACTACACGATCAGTTCCTACAAGTTACATTAGTCCCGTGCGAGGTGTTCGTGCCTCCTACGGGGTCGTTTGGGGGGTGGTTTGGGTTT
Source organism: Sambucus nigra (assembly GCA_949130495.1). NCBI lineage: Eukaryota > Viridiplantae > Streptophyta > Magnoliopsida > Dipsacales > Adoxaceae > Sambucus > Sambucus nigra. The sequence goes on from OX422213.1 coordinate 120,376,224, forward strand.
TCACCCTTTAACGGCACGTTTTTCAGTTTAAGTGTTGATTTTTGCAATTATCGTCCTATTCACAAATGGGGAGATTCGGGACTACGCGGTCAGTTCCAACAAGTTAAATTGGTCCCGTGCGAGGTGTCCGTGCCCCCTACAGGATCGTTTGGGGGTGGTTTGGCTTTTCACCCTTTAACGGCTTGTTTTTAAGTTTAAGTGCTGATTTTTGCAAATTATCGTCAAACTCTCAAACCGAGAGACCCGGGACTACACGATCAGTTCCTACAAGTTACATTGGTCCCGTGCGAGGTGTTCGTGCCTCCTACGGGGTCGTTTGGGGGTTGGTTTGGGTTTTCACCCTTTGACGGCTTGTTTTTAACTAAGTGTGATTTTTGCAAATTATTGTCATATTCACAATTCGGGAGATCCGGGACTATGCGGTCAGTTCCTACAAGTTACATTGGTCCCGTGCGAGGTGTTTGTGCCCCCTATGGGATCGTTTGGGGGGTGGTTTGGGTTTTCACCCTTTAACGGCTTGTTTTTAAGTTTAAGTGCTGATTTTTGCAAATTATCGTCATACTCTCGAACCGAGAGACCCGGGACTATGCGATCAGTTCCTACAAGTTACATTGGTCCCGTGCGAGGTGTTAGTGCCTCCTACGAGGTCGTTTGGGGGTTGGTTTGGGTTTTCACCCTTTGACGGCATTTTTTAACTAAGTGTGATTTTTGTAAATTATCGTCATATTCACAAACCGGGAAACCCGGGACTACGCGGTCAGTTCCTACAATTTTCATTGGTCCCGTGCGAGGTGTTCGTGCCCCCTACGAGATCGTTTGGGGGGTGGTTTGGGTTTTCACCCTTTAACGGCTTGGTTTTAAGTTTAAGTGCTGATTTTTGCAAATTATCGTCATATTAACAAACCGGGAGACCCGGTTCTACGCAGTCAGTTCCTACAAGTTACATTGGTCCCGTGCGAGGTGTCCGTGCCACCAACGGCGTCGTTTGGGGGGTGGTTTGGATTTTCACCCTTTAATGGCTTGTTTTTAAGTTTAAGTGCTGATTTTTGCAAATTATCGTCATACTCTCAAACAGAGAGACCCGGGACTACGCGATCAGTTCCTATAAGTTACATTGGTCCCGTACGAGGTGTTCGTGCCACCAACGGGGTCGTTTGGGGGGTGGTTTGGGTTTTCACCCTTTAACGGCTTGTTTTTAAGTTTAAGAGATGATTTTTGCAAATTATCGTCATACTCTCAAATCGAGAGACCCGGGACTACGCGATCAGTTCCTACAAGTTACATTGGTCCCGTGCGAGGTGTTCGTGCCTCCTACGGGATCGCTTGGGGGTTGGTTTGGGTTTTGACCCTTTGACGGCATGTTTTTAACTAAGTGTGATTTTTGCAAATTATCGTCATACTCACAAACCGGGAGACCCGGGACTACGCGGTCAGTTCCTACAAGTTACATAGGTCCCGTGCGAGGTGTTCGTGCCCCCTACGGGGTCGTTTGGGGGTGGTTTGGGTTTTCACCCCTAAACGACTTGTTTTTCAGTTTAAGTGCTGATTTTTGCAAATTATCGTCATACTCACAGACCGGGAGATCCGGGACTACGCGGTCAGTTCCTACAAGTTACATTGGTCCCGTACGAGGTGTTCGTGCCACCAACGGGGTCGTTTGGTGGGTGGTTTGGGTTTTCACCCTTTAACGGATTGTTTTTAAGTTTAAGTACTGATTTTTGCAAATTATCATCATACTCTCAAACCGGGAGACCCGAAACTACGCGGTCAGTTCCTACAAGTTACATTGGTCACGTACGAGGTGTTCGTGCCCCCCAACGGGGTCGTTTGGGGGGTGGTTTGGGTTTTTACCCTTTAATGGCTTGTTTTTAAGTTTAAGTGCAGATTTTTGCAAATTATCGTCATATTCACAAACCGGGAGACCCGGGACTACGCGGTCAGTTCCTACAAGTTACATTGGTCCCGTACGAGTGGTTCGTGCCCCCCTAAGGGGTCGTTCGGGGGGTGGTTTGGGTTTTCACCCTTTAACGGCTTGTTTTTATGTTTAAGTGCTGATTTTTGCAAATTATCGTCATATTCACAAACCGTGAGACCCGGGACTGCGCGGTCAGTTCCTACAAGTTACATTGGTCCCGTACGAGGTGTTCGTGCCCCCCAAAGGGGTCGTTTGGGGGGTGGTTTGGGTTTTCACCCTTTAACGGCTTGTTTTTATGTTTAAGTGCTGATTTTTGCAAATTTTCGTCATATTCACAAACCGGGAGACCCGGGACAACGCGGTCAGTTCCTACAAGTTACATTGGTCCCGTGCGAGGTGTTCGTGCCCCTACGGGGTCGTTTGGGATGTGGTTTGGGTTTTCACCCTTTAACGGCTTGTTTTTAAGTTTAAGTGCTGATTTTTGCAAATTATCGTCATACTCTCAAACCGAGAGACCCGGGACTACACGATTAGTTCCTACAAGTTACATTTGTCCCGTGCGAGGTGTTCGTGCCTCCTACGGGGTCGTTTGGGGGGTGGTTTGGGTTTTCACCCTTTAACGGCATGTTTTTCAGTTTAAGTGTTGATTTTTGCAATTATCATCCTATTCACAAATCAGGAGATCCGCGACTACGCGGTCAGTTCCAACAAGTTAAATTGGTCCCGTGCGAGGTGTTCGTGCCCCCTACGGGATCGTTTGGGGGTGGTTTGGCTTTTCACCCTTTAACGGCTTATTTTTAAGTTTAAGTGCTGATTTTTGCAAATTATCGTCAAACTCTCAAACCGAGAGACCCGGGACTACACGATCAGTTCCTACAAGTTACATTGGTCCCGTGCGAGGTGTTCGTGCCTCCTACGGGGTCGTTTGGGGGTTGGTTTGGGTTTTCACCCTTTGACGGCTTGTTTTTAACTAAGTGTGATTCTTGCAAATTATCGTCATATTCACAAATCGAGAGATCCGGGACTATGCGGTCAGTTCCTACAAGTTACATTGGTCCCGTGCGAGGTGTTTGTGCCCCCTACGGGATCGTTTGGGGGGTGGTTTGGGTTTTCACCCTTTAACGGCTTGTTTTTAAGTTTAAGTGCTGATTTTTGCAAATTATCGTCATACTCTCGAACCGAGAGACCCGGGACTATGCGATCAGTTCCTACAAGTTACATTGGTCCCGTGCGAGGTGTTCGTGCCTCCTACGAGGTCGTTTGGGGGTTGGTTTGGGTTTTCACCCTTTGACGGCATTTTTTGACTAAGTGTGATTTTTGCAAATTATCGTCATATTCACAAACCGGGAGACCCGGGACTACGCGGTCAGTTCCTACAAGTTACATTGGTCCCGTGCGAGGTGTTCGTGCCCCCTACGAGATCGTTTGGGGTGTGGTTTGGGTTTTCACCCTTTAACGGTTTGGTTTTAAGTTTAAGTGCTGATTTTTGCAAATTATCGTCATATTCACAAACCGGGAGACCCGGTTCTACGCAGTCAGTTCCTACAAGTTACATTGGTCCCGTGCGAGGTGTCCGTGCCTCCAACGGCGTCGTTTGGGGGGTGGTTTGGATTTTCACCCTTTAATGGCTTGTTTTTAAGTTTAAGTGCTGATTTTTGCAAATTATCGTCATACTCTCAAACAGAGAGACCCGGGACTACGCGATCAGTTCCTACAAGTTACATTGGTCCCGTACGAGGTGTTCGTGCCACCAACGGGGTCGTTTGGGGGGTGGTTTGGGTTTTCACCCTTTAACGGCTTGTTTTTAAGTTTAAGTGATGATTTTTGCAAATTATCGTCATACTCTCAAACCGAGAGACCCGGGACTACGCGATCAGTTCCTACAAGTTACATTGGTCCCGTGCGAGGTGTTCGTGCCTCCTACGGGATCGTTTAGGGGTTGGTTTGGGTTTTGACCCTTTGACGGCATGTTTTTAACAAAGTGTGATTTTTGCAAATTATCGTCATACTCACAAACCGGGAGACCCGGGACTACACGGTCAGTTCCTACAAGTTACATAGGTCCCGTGCGAGGTGTTCGTGCCCCCTACGGGGTCGTTTGGCGGTGGTTTGGGTTTTCACCCGTTAACGGCTTGTTTTTCAGTTTAAGTGCTGATTTTTGTAAATTATCGTCATACTCACAGACCGGGAGATCCGGGACTACGCGGTCAGTTCCTACAAGTTACATTGGTCCCGTACGAGGTGTTCGTGCCCCCAACGGGGTCGTTTGGGGGGTGGTTTGGGTTTTCACCCTTTAACGGCTTGTTTTTAAGTTAAAATGCTGATTTTTGCAAATTATCATCATACTCTCAAACCGGGAGACCCGAAACTACGCGGTCAGTTCCTACAAGTTACATTGGTCCCGTGCGAGGTGTTCGTGCCTCCTACGGGGTCGTTTGGGGGGTGGTTTGGGTTTTCACCCTTTGACTGCTTGTTTTTAACTAAGTGTGATTTTTGCAAATTATCGTCATATTTACAAACCGGGAGACCCAGGACTACGCGGTCAGTTCCTACAAGTTACATTGGTCCTGTACGAGGTGTTCGTGCCCCCCAAAGGGGTCGTTTGGGGGGTGGTTTGGGTTTTCACCCTTTAACGGCTTGTTTTTATGTTTAAGTGCTGATTTTTGCAAATTATCGTCATATTCACAAACCGGGAGACCCGGGACAACGCGGTCAGTTCCTACAAGTTACATTGGTCCCGTGCGAGGTGTTCGTGCCCCCTACGGGGTCGTTTGGGAGGTGGTTTGGGTTTTCACCCTTTAACGGCTTGTTTTTAAGTTTAAGTGCTGATTTTTGCAAATTATCGTCATACTCTCAAACCGAGAGACCCGGGACTACACGATCAGTTCCTACAAGTTACATTCGTCCCGTGCGAGGTGTTCGTGCCTCCTACGGGGTCGTTTGGGAGGTGGTTTGGGTTTTCACCCTTTAACGGCATGTTTTTCAGTTTAAGTGTTGATTTTTGCAATTATCGTCCTATTCACAAATCGGGAGATCCGGGACTACGCGGTCAGTTCCTACAAGTTAAATTGGTCCCGTGCGAGGTGTTCGTGCCCCCTACGGGATCGTTTGGGGGTGGTTTGGCTCTTCACCCTTTAACGGCTTGTTTTTAAGTTTAAGTGCTGATTTTTGCAAATTATCATCATACTCTCAAACCGAGAGACCCGGGACTACACGATCAGTTCCTACAAGTTACATTGGTCCCGTGCGAGGTGTTCGTGCCTCCTACGGGGTCGTTTGGGGGTTGGTTTGGGTTTTCACCCTTTGACGGCTTGTTTTTAACTAAGTGTGATTCTTGCAAATTATCGTCATATTCACAAATCGGGAGATCCGGGACTATGCGGTCAGTTCCTACAAGTTACATTGGTCCCGTGCGAGGTGTTTGTGCCCCCTACGGGATCGTTTGGGGGGTGGTTTGGGTTTTCACCCTTTAATGGCTTGTTTTTAAGTTTAAGTGCTGATTTTTGCAAAATATCGTCATACTCTCGAACCAAGAGACCCGGGACTATGCGATCAGTTCCTACAAGTTACATTGGTCCCGTGCGAGGTGTTCGTGCCTCCTACGAGGTCGTTTGGGGGTTGGTTTGGGTTTTCACCCTTTGACGACATGTTTTTAACTAAGTGTGATTTTTGCAAATTATCGTCATATTCACAAACCGGGAGACCCGGGACTACGCGGTCAGTTCCTACAAGTTACATTGGTCCCGTGCGAGGTGTTCGTGCCCCCTACGAGATCGTTTGGGGGGTGGTTTGGGTTTTCACCCTTTAACGGCTTGGTTTTAAGTTTAAGTGCTGATTTTTGCAAATTATCATCATATTCACAAACCGGGAGACCCGGTTCTACGCAGTCAGTTCCTACAAGTTACATTGGTCCCGTGCGAGGTGTCCGTGCCACCAACGGCGTCGTTTGGGGGGTGGTTTGGATTTTTACCCTTTAATGGCTTGTTTTTAAGTTTAAGTGCTGATTTTTGCAAATTATCGTCATACTCTCAAACAGAGAGACCCGGGACTACGCGATCAGTTCCTACAAGTTACATTGGTCCCGTACGAGGTGTTCGTGCCACCAACGGGGTCGTTTGGGGGGTGGTTTGGGTTTTCACCCTTTAACGGCTTGTTTTTAAGTTTAAGTGATGATTTTTGCAAATTATCGTCATACTCTCAAACCGAGAGACCCGGGACTACGCGATCAGTTCCTACAAGTTACATTGGTCCCGTGCGAGGTGTTCGTGCCTCCTACGGGATCGTTTGGGGGTTGGTTTGGGTTTTGACCCTTTGACGGCATGTTTTTAACAAAGTGTGATTTTTGCAAATTATCGTCATACTCACAAACCGGGAGACCCGGGACTACACGGTCAGTTCCTACAAGTTACATAGGTCCCGTGCGAGGTGTTCGTGCCCCCTATGGGATCGTTTGGGGGTTGGTTTGGGTTTTCACCCTTTGACGTCATGTTTTTTACTAAGTGTGATTTTTGCAAATTATCGTCATACTCACAAACCGGGAGACCCGGGACTACGCGATCAGTTCCTACAAGTTACATTGGTCCCGTACGAGGTGTTCGTGCCACCAACGGGGTCGTTTGGGGGGTGGTTTGGGTTTTCACCCTTTAACGGCTTGTTTTTAAGTTAAAATGCTGATTTTTGCAAATTATCATCATACTCTCAAACCGGGAGACCCGAAACTACGCGGTCAGTTCCTACAAGTTACATTGGTCCCGTGCGAGGTGTTCGTGCCTCCTACGGGGTCGTTTGGGGGGTGGTTTGGGTTTTCACCCTTTGACTGCTTGTTTTTAACTAAGTGTGATTTTTGCAAATTATCGTCATACTCTCAAACCGAGAGACCCGGGACTACGCGATCAGTTCCTACAAGTTACATTGGTCCCGTGCGAGGTGTTCGTGCCTCCTACGGGATCGTTTGGGGGTTGGTTTGGGTTTTGACCCTTTGACGGCATGTTTTTAACAAAGTGTGATTTTTGCAAATTATCGTCATACTCACAAACCGGGAGACCCGGGACTACACGGTCAGTTCCTACAAGTTACATAGGTCCCGTGCGAGGTGTTCGTGCCCCCTACGGGGTCGTTTGGGGGTGGTTTGGGTTTTCACCCGTTAACGGCTTGTTTTTCAGTTTAAGTGCTGATTTTTGTAAATTATCGTCATACTCACAGACCGGGAGATCCGGGACTACGCGGTCAGTTCCTACAAGTTACATTGGTCCCGTACGAGGTGTTCGTGCCACCAACGGGGTCGTTTGGGGGGTGGTTTGGGTTTTCACCCTTTAACGGCTTGTTTTTAAGTTAAAATGCTGATTTTTGCAAATTATCATCATACTCTCAAACCGGGAGACCCGAAACTACGCGGTCAGTTCCTACAAGTTACATTGGTCCCGTGCGAGGTGTTCGTGCCTCCTACGGGGTCGTTTGGGGGGTGGTTTGGGTTTTCACCCTTTGACTGCTTGTTTTTAACTAAGTGTGATTTTTGCAAATTATCGTCATATTCACAAACCGGGAGACCCAGGACTACGTGGTCAGTTCCTACAAGTTACATTGGTCCCGTACGAGGTGTTCGTGCCCCCCAAAGGGGTCGTTTGGGGGGTGGTTTGGGTTTTCGCCCTTTAACGGCTTGTTTTTATGTTTAAGTGCTGATTTTTGCAAATTATCGTCATATTCACAAACCGGGAGACCCGGGACGACGCGGTCAGTTCCTACAAGTTACATTGGTCCCGTGCGAGGTGTTCGTGCCCCCTACGGGGTCGTTTGGGAGGTGGTTTGGGTTTTCACCCTTTAACGGCTTGTTTTTAAGTTTAAGTGCTGATTTTTGCAAATTATCGTCATACTCTCAAACCGAGAGACCCGGGACTACACGATCAGTTCCTACAAGTTACATTGGTCCCGTGCGAGGTGTTCGTGCCTCCTACGGGGTCGTTTGGGGGGTGGTTTGGGTTTTCACCCTTTAACGGCATGTTTTTCAGTTTAAGTGTTGATTTTTGCAATTATCGTCCTATTCACAAATCGGGAGATCCGGGACTACGCGGTCAGTTCCTACAAGTTAAATTGGTCCCGTGCGAGGTGTTCGTGCCCCCTACGGGATCGTTTGGGGGTGGTTTGGCTCTTCACCCTTTAACGGCTTGTTTTTAAGTTTAAGTGCTGATTTTTGCAAATTATCATCATACTCTCAAACCGAGAGACCCGGGACTACACGATCAGTTCCTACAAGTTACATTGGTCCCGTGCGAGGTGTTCGTGCCTCCTACGGGGTCGTTTGGGGGTTGGTTTGGGTTTTCACCCTTTGACGGCTTGTTTTTAACTAAGTGTGATTCTTGCAAATTATCGTCATATTCACAAATCGGGAGATCCGGGACTATGCGGTCAGTTCCTACAAGTTACATTGGTCCCGTACGAGGTGTTTGTGCCCCCTACGGGATCGTTTGGGGGGTGGTTTGGGTTTTCACCCTTTAACGACTTGTTTTTAAGTTTAAGTGCTGATTTTTGCAAAATATCGTCATACTCTCGAACCAAGAGACCCGGGACTATGCGATCAGTTCCTACAAGTTACATTGGTCCCGTGCGAGGTGTTCGTGCCTCCTACGAGGTCGTTTGGGGGTTGGTTTGGATTTTCACCCTTTGACGGCATTTTTTAACTAAGTGTGATTTTTGCAAATTATCGTCATATTCACAAACCGAGAGACCCGGGACTACGCGGTCAGTTCCTACAAGTTACATTGATCCCGTGCGAGGTGTTAGTGCCCCCTACGAGATCGTTTGGGGGGTGGTTTGGGTTTTCACCCTTTAACGGCTTGGTTTTAAGTTTAAGTGCTGATTTTTGCAAATTATCGTCATATTCACAAACCGGGAGACCCGGTTCTACGCAGTCAGTTCGTACAAGTTACATTGGTCCCGTGCGAGGTGTCCGTGCCACCAACGGCGTCGTTTGGGGGGTGGTTTGGATTTTCCCCCCTTAATGGCTGGTTTTTAAGTTTAAGTGCTGATTTTTGCAAATTATCGTCATACTCTCAAACAGAGACACCCGGGACTACGCGATCGGTTCCTACAAGTTACATTGGTCCCGTACGAGGTGTTCGTGCCACCAACGGGGTCGTTTGGGGGGTGGTTTGGATTTTCACCCTTTAACGGCTTGTTTTTAAATTTAAGTGATGATTTTTGCAAATTATCGTCATACTCTCAAACCGAGAGACCCGGGACTACGCGATCAGTTCCTACAAGTTACATTGGTCCCGTGCGAGGTGTTCGTGCCTCCTACGGGATCGCTTGGGGGTTGGTTTGGGTTTTGACCCTTTGGCGGCATGTTTTTAACTAAGTGTGATTTTTGTAAATTATCGTCATACTCACAAATCGGGAGACCCGGGACTACGCGATCAGTTCCTACAAGTTACATAGGTCCCGTGCGAGGTGTTCGTGCCCCCTACGGGGTCGTTTGGGGGTGGTTTGGGTTTTCACCCGTTAACGGCTTGTCTTTCAGTTTAAGAGATGATTTTTGCAAATTATCATCATACTCACAGATCGGGAGATCCGGGACTACGCGGTCAGTTCCTACAAGTTACATTGGTCACGTACGAGGTGTTCGTGCCACCAACGGGGTCGTTTGGGGGGTGGTTTGGGTTTTCTCCCTTTAACGGCTTGTTTTTAAGTTTAAGTGCTGATTTTTGCAAATTATCGTCATACTCTCAAACCGGGAGACCCGAAACTACGCGGTTAGTTCCTACAAGTTACATTGGTCCCGAGCGAGGTGTTCGTGCCTCCTACGGGGTCGTTTGGGGGGTGGTTTGGGTTTTCACCCTTTGACTGCTTGTTTTTAACTAAGTGTGATTTTAGCAAATTATCGTCATATTCATAAACCGGGAGACCCGGGACTACGCGGTCAGTTGCTACAAGTTACATTGGTCCCGTACGAGGTGTTCGTGCCCCCCAAAGGGGTCGTTTGGGGGGTGGTTTGGGTTTTCACCCTTTAACGGCTTGTTTTTATGTTTAAGTGCGGATTTTTGCAAATTATCGTCATATTCACAAACCGGGAGACCCGGGACAACGTGGTCAGTTCCTACAAGTTACATTGGTCCCGTGCGAGGTGTTCGTGCCCCCTACGGGGTCGTTTGGGAGGTGGTTTGGGTTTTCACCCTTTAACGACTTGTTTTTAAGTTTAAGTGCTGATTTTTGCAAATTATCGTCATACTTTCAAACCGAGAGACCCGGGACTACACGATCAGTTCCTACAAGTTACATTGGTCCCGTGCGAGGTGTTCGTGCCTCCTACGAGAACGTTTGGGTTTTCACCCTTTGACGGCATGTTTTTAACTAAGTGTGATTTTTGCTAATTATCGTCATATTCACAAACTGGGAGACCCGGAACTACGCGGTCAGTTCCTACAAGTTACATTGGTCCCGTGTGAGGTGTTCGTGCCCCCTACGGGATCGTTTGGGTGGTGGTTTGGGTTTTCACCCTTTAACGGCTTGTTTTTTAGTTTAAGTGCTGATTTTTGCAAATTATCATCATATTCACAAACCGGGAGACCCGGTTCTACACGGTCAGTTCCTACAAGTTACATTGGTCCCGTACGAGGTGTCCGTGCCACCAACGGCGTCGTTTGGGGGGTGGTTTGGATTTTCCCCCCTTAATGGCTGGTTTTTAAGTTAAAGTGCTGATTTTTGCAAATTATCGTCATACTCACAAACAGAGAGACCCGGGACTACGCGATCAGTTCCTACAAGTTACATTGGTCCCGTACGAGGTGTTCGTGCCACCAACGGGGTCGTTTGGGGGGTGGTTTGGGTTTTCACCCTTTAACGGCTTGTTTTTAAATTTAAGTCATGATTTTTGCAAATTATCGTCATACTCTCAAACTGAGAGACCCGGGACTACGCGATCAGTTCCTACAAGTTACATTGGTCCCGTGCGAGGTGTTCGTGCCTCCTACGGGATCGCTTGGGGGTTGGTTTGGGTTTTGACCCTTTGACGGCATGTTTTTAACTAAGTGTGATTTTTGTAAATTATCGTCATACTCACAAATCGGGAGACCCGGGACTACGCGGTCAGTTCCTACAAGTTACATAGGTCCCGTGCGAGGTGTTCGTGCCCCCTACGGGGTCGTTTGGGGGTGGTTTGGGTTTTCACCCGTTAACGGCTTGTCTTTCAGTTTAAGAGCTGATTTTTGCAAATTATCATCATACTCACAGATCGGGAGATCCGGGACTACGCGGTCAGTTCCTACAAGTTACATTGGTCACGTACGAGGTGTTCGTGCCACCAACGGGGTCGTTTGTGGGGTGGTTTGGGTTTTCTCCCTTTAACGGCTTGTTTTAAAGTTTAAGTGCTGATTTTTGCAAATTATCGTCATACTCTCAAACCGGGAGACCCGAAACTACGCGGTCAGTTCCTACAAGTTACATTGGTCCCGAGCGAGGTGTTCGTGCCTCCTACGGGGTCGTTTGGGGGGTGGTTTGGGTTTTCATCCTTTGACTGCTTGTTTTTAACTAAGTGTGATTTTAGCAAATTATCGTCATATTCATAAACCGGGAGACCCGGGACTACGCGGTCAGTTCCTACAAGTTACATTGGTCCCGTACGAGGTGTTCGTGCCCCCCAAAGGGGTCGTTTGGGGGGTGGTTTGGGTTTTCACCCTTTAACGGCTTGTTTTTATGTTTAAGTGCGGATTTTTGCAAATTATCGTCATATTCACAAACCGGGAGACCCGGGACAACGTGGTCAGTTCCTACAAGTTACATTGGTCCCGTGCGAGGTGTTCGTGCCCCCTACGGGGTCGTTTGGGAGGTGGTTTGGGTTTTCACCCTTTAACGACTTGTTTTTAAGTTTAAGTGCTGATTTTTGCAAATTATCGTCATACTTTCAAACCGAGAGACTCGGGACTACACGATCAGTTCCTACAAGTTACATTGGTCCCGTGCGAGGTGTTCGTGCCTCCTACGAGAACGTTTGGATTTTCACCCTTTGACGGCATGTTTTTAACTAAGTGTGATTTTTGCTAATTATCGTCATATTCACAAACTGGGAGACCCGGAACTACGCGGTCAGTTCCTACAAGTTACATTGGTCCCGTGTGAGGTGTTCATGCCCCCTACGGGATCGTTTGGGTGGTGGTTTGGGTTTTCACCCTTTAACGGCTTGTTTTTTAGTTTAAGTGCTGATTTTTGCAAATTATCATCATATTCACAAACCGGGAGACCCGGTTCTACACGGTCAGTTCCTACAAGTTACATTGGTCCCGTGCGAGGTGTCCGTGCCACCAACGGCGTCGTTTGGGGGGTGGTTTGGATTTGCACCCTTTAATGGCTTGTTTTTAAGTTTAAGTGCTGATTTTTGCAAATAATTGTCATACTCTCAAACAGAGAGACCCGGGACTACGCGATCAGTTCCTACAAGTTACATTGGTCCCGTACGAGGTGTTCGTGCCACCAACGGGGTCGTTTGGGGGGTGATTTGGGTTTTCACCCTTTAACGGCTTGTTTTTAAATTTAAGTGATGATTTTTGCAAATTATCGTCATACTCTCAAACCGAGAGACCCTGGACTACGCGATCAGTTCCTACAAGTCATATTGGTCCCGTGCGAGGTGTTCGTGCCCCCTACGGGATCGTTTGGGGGTTGGTTTGGGTTTTCACCCTTTGACGGCATGTTTTTGACTAAGTGTGATTTTTGCAAATTATCGTCATACTCACAAACCGGGAGACCCGGGACTACGCGATCAATTCCTACAAGTTACATTGGTCCCGTGCGAGGTGTTCGTGCCCCCTACGGGATCGTTTGGGGGGTGGTTTGGATTTTCACCCTTTAACGGCTTGTTTTTAAGTTTAAGTGCTAATTTTTGCAAATTATCGTCATACTCCTAGACCAGGAGACCCGGGACTACGCGGTCATATCCTACAAGTTACATTGGTCCCGTACGAGGTGTTCGTGCCCCCGACGGGGTCGTTTTGGGGGTTTGTTTCGGTTTTCACCCTTTGACGCCTTGTTTTTAAGTTAAAATCTTGATTTTTGTAAATTATCGTCATACTCTCAAACCGGGAGACCCGGGACTACGCGGTCAGTTCCTATAAGTTACCTTGGTCCCGTGCGAGGTGTTTGTTCCCCCTACGGGGTCGTTTGGGTTTTCACCCTTTAACGGCTTGTTTTTAAGTTTAAGTGCTGATTTTTGCAAATTATCATCATATTCACAAACCGGGAGACCCGGTTCTACACGCTCAGTTCCTACAAGTTACATTGGTCCCGTGCTAGGTGTCCGTTCCACCAACGGGATCGTTTGGGGGGTGGTTTGGATTTTCACCCTTTAACGGCTTGTTTTTAAGTTTAAGTGCTAATTTTTGCAAATTATCGTCATACTCCTAGACCAGGAGACTCGGGACTACGCGGTCATATCCTACAAGTTACGTTGGTCCCGTGCGAGGTGTTCGTGCCCCTACTGGTTAGTTTGGGTGGTGGTTTCGGTTTTCACCCTTTGACGGCTTGTTTTTAAGTTTAAGTGCTGATTTTTGCAAATTATCGTCATACTCACAAACCGGGAGACCCGGGACTACGCGATCAGTTCCTACAAGTTACATTGGTCCCGTGCGAGGTGTTCGTGCCCCCTACGGGATCGTTTGGGGGGTGGTTTGGGTTTTCACCCTTTAACGGCTTGCTTTTAAGTTTAAGTGCTAATTTTTGCAAATTATCATCATACTCTCAAACCGGGAGACCCGAGACTACGCGGTCAGTTCCTATAAGTTACATTGGTCCCGTGCGAGGTGTTCGTGCCTCCTATGAGGTCGTATGGGTGGTGGTTTGGGTTTTCACCCTTTGACGTCTTGTTTTCAACTAAGTGTGATTTTTGCAAATTATCGTCATATTCACAAACCGGGAGACCCGGGAGTACGCGGTCAGTTCCTACAAGTTACATTGGTCACGTACGAGGTGTTCGTGCCCCCCAACGGGATCGTTTGGGTTTTTACTCTTTAATGGCTTGTTTTTAAGTTTAAGTACTGATTTTTGCAAATTATCGTCATATTCACAAACCGGGAGACCCGGGACTACGCGGTCAGTTCCTACAAGTTACTTTGGTCCCGTGCGAGGTGTTCGTGCCCCCAACGGGGTCGTTTGGGCGGTGGTTTGGATTTTCACCCTTTAACGGCTTGTTTTTAAGTTTAAGTGCTAATTTTTGCAAATTATCATCATACTCACAGACCGGGAGACCCGGGACTACGCGGTCAGTTCCTACAAGTTACATTGGTCCCGTGCGAGGTGTTCGTGCCCCCTACGGGGTCGTTTGGGGGATGGTTTGGGTTTTCACCCTTTGATGGCTTGTTTTTAAGTTTAAGTGCTGATTTTTGCAAATTATCATCATACTCTCAAACAGGGAGACCCGGGATGACGCGGTCAGTTACTACAAGTTACATTGGTCCCGTGAGAGGCGGTCGTGCCCCCTACGGGGTCATTTGGGGGGGTGGTTTGGGTTTTCACCATTTAACGGCTTGTTTTTAAGTTTAAGTGCTGATTTTTGCAAATTATCGTCATACTATCAAACCGGGAGACCCGGGACTACGCGATCAGTTCCTTCAAGTTACATTGGTCCCGTGCGAGGTGTTTGTGCCTCCTACGGGGTCGTTTGGGGGGTGGTTTGGGTTTTCACCCTTTGCGACTTATTTTTAACTAAGTGTGATTTTTGCAAATTATCGTCATCATCACAAATTGGGAGACCCGAGACTACGCGGTCAGTTCCTACAAGTTACATTGGTCCCGTACGAGGTGTTCGTGCCCCCCAAAGGGGTCGTTTGGGGGGTGGTTTGGGTTTTCACCCTTTAACGGCTTGTTTTTATGTTTAAGTGCTGATTTTTGCAAATTATGGTCATATTCACAAACCGTGAGACCCGGGACTACGCGGTCAGTTCCTACAAGTTACATTCGTCCCGTGCGAGGTGTTCATGCCCCCTACGGGGTCCTTTGGGAGGTGGTTTGGGTTTTCACCCTTTAACGGCTTATTTTTAAGTTTAAGTGCTGATTTTTGCAAATTATCGTCATACTCTCAAACCGAGAGACCCGGGACTACACGATCAGTTCCTACAAGTTACATTGGTCCCGTGCGAGGTGTTCGTGCCTCCTACGAGGTCGTTTGGGGGTTGGTTTGGGTTTTCACCCTTTGACGACATGTTTTTAACTAAGTGTGATTTTTGCAAATTATCGTCATATTCACAAATCGGGAGACCCGAAACTACGCGGTCAGTTCCTACAAGTTTCATTGGTCCCGTGCGAGGTGTTCGTGCCCCCTACGGGATCGTTTGGGGGGTGGTTTGGGTTTTCACCATTTAACGGCTTGTTTTTAACTTTAAGTGCTAATTTTGGCAAATTATCGTCATACTATCAAACCGGGAGACCCGGGACTACGCGATCAGTTCCTTCAAGTTACATTGGTCCTGTGCGAGGTGTTTGTGCCTCCTACGGGGTCGTTTGGGGGGTGGTTTGGGTTTTCACCCTTTGACGACTTGTTTTTAACTAAGTGTGATTTTTGCAAATTATCGTCATATTCACAAACCGGGAGACCCGGGACTACGCGGTCAGTTCCTACAAGTTACATTGGTCCCGTATGAGGTGTTCGTGCCCCCCTAAGGGGTCGTTCGGGGGGTGGTTTGGATTTTCACCCTTTAACAGCTTGTTTTTATGTTTAAGTGCTGATTTTTGCAAATTATCGTCATATTCACAAACCGTGAGACCCGGGACTGCGCGGTCAGTTCCTACAAGTTACATTGGTCCCGTGCGAGGTGTTCGTGCCCCCTACGGGGTCGTTTGGTGGTGGTTTGGGTTTTCACCCTTTAACGGCTTGTTTTTAAGTTTAAGTGCTGATTTTTGCAAATTATCGTCATACTCTCAAACCGAGAGACCCGGGACTACACGATCAGTTCCTACAAGTTACATTGGTCCCGTGCGAGGTGTTCGTGCCTCCTACGAGGTCTCTTTGACGACATGTTTTTAACTATGTGTGATTTTTGCAAATTATCGTCATATTCACAAATCGGGAGACCCGGAACTATGCGGTCAGTTCCTACAAGTTACATTGGTCCCGTGCGAGGTGTTCGTGCCCCCTACGGGATCGTTTGGGGGGTGGTTTGGGTTTTC
Organism: Sambucus nigra; assembly: GCA_949130495.1. Taxonomy (NCBI): domain Eukaryota; kingdom Viridiplantae; phylum Streptophyta; class Magnoliopsida; order Dipsacales; family Adoxaceae; genus Sambucus; species Sambucus nigra. Next base: position 120,392,284 of record OX422213.1, read on the forward strand.
ACCCTTTAACGGCTTGTTTTTAAGTTTAAGTGTTGTTTTTGCAAATTATCATCATATTCACAAACCGGGAGACCCGGTTCTACGCGGTCAGTTCCTACAAGTTACATTGGTCCCGTGCAAGGTGCCCGTGCCACCAACGGGGTCGTTTGGGGGGTGGCTTGGATTTTCACCCTTTAATGGCTTGTTTTTAAGTTTAAGTGCTGATTTTTGCAAATTATCGTCATACTCTCAAACCGAGAGACCCGGGACTACGCAATCAGTTCCTACAAGTTACATTGGTCCCGTACGAGGTGTTCGTGCCCCCTATGGGATCGTTTGGGGGTTGGTTTGGGTTTTCACCCTTTGACGTCATGTTTTTTACTAAGTGTGATTTTTGCAAATTATCGTCATACTCACAAACCGGGAGACCCGGGACTACGCGATCAGTTCCTACAAGTTACATTGGTCCCGTGCGAGGTGTTCGTGCCCCCTACGGGGTCGTTTGGGGGGTGGTTTGGGTTTTCACCCTTTAACGGGTTGTTTTTAAGTTTAAGTGCTGATTTTTGCAAATTATCATCATACTCCTAGACCAGGAGACCCGGGACTACGCGGTCATATCCTAAAACTTACATTGGTCCCGTGCGAGGTGTTCGTGCCCCTACGGGGTCGTTTGGGTGGTGGTTTCGGTTTTCACCCTTTGACAGCTTGTTTTTAAGTTTAAGTGCTAATTTTTGCAAATTATCGTCATACTGTTAAACCGGGAGACCCGGGACTACGCGGTCAGTTCCTACAAGTTACCTTGGTCCCGTGCGAGGTGTTCGTGCCCCCTACGGGGTCGTTTGGGGGGTGGTTTGGGTTTTCACCCTTTAACGGCTTGTTTTTAAGTTTTAGTGCTGATTTTTGCAAATTATCGTCATACTCTCAAACCGGGAGACCAGAGACTACGCGGTCAGTTCCTTCAAGTTACATTGGTCCCGTGGGAGGTGTTTGTGCCTCCTACGGGGTCGTTTGGGGGGTGGTTTGGGTTTGCACCCTTTGATGACTTGTTTTTAAGTTTAAGTGCTGATTTTTGCAAATTATCGTCATACTCTCAAATCGAGAGACCCGGGACTACGCGATCAGTTCCCACAAGTTACATTGGTCCCGTACGAGGTGTTCGTGCCCCCTACGGGATCGTTTGGGGGTTGGTTTGGGTTTTCACCCTTTGACGTCATGTTTTTGACTAAGTGTGATTTTTGCAAATTATCGTCATATTTACAAACTGGGAGACCCGGGACTACGCGATCAGTTCCTACAAGTTACATTGGTCCCGTGCGAGGTGTTCGTGCCCCCTACGGGGTCGTTTGGGGGGTGGTTTGGGTTTTCACCCTTTAACGGCTTGTTTTTAAGTTTAAGTGCTGATTTTTGCATATTATCATCATACTCCTAGACCAGGAGACCCGGGACTACGCGGTCATATCCTACAAGTTACATTGGTCCCGTGCGAGGTGTTCGTGCCCCCTACGGGGTCGTTTGGGGAGTGGTTTCGGTTTTCACCCTTTGACAGCTTGTTTTTAAGTTTAAGTGCTAATTTTTGCAAATTATCGTCATACTGTCAAATCGGGAGACCCGGGACTACGCAGTCAGTTCCTACAAGTTACCTTGGTCCCGTGCGAGGTGTTCGTGCCCCCTACGGGGTCGTTTGGGGGGTGGTTTGGGTTTTCACTCTTTAACGGCTTGTTTTTAAGTTTAAGTGCTGATTTTTGCAAATTATCGTCATACTCTCAAACCGGGAGACCCGAGACTACGCGGTCAGTTCCTTCAAGTTACATTGGTCCCGTGCGAGGTGTTTGTGCCTCCTACGGGGTCGTTTGGGGGGTGGTTTGGGTTTGCACCCTTTGATGACTTGTTTTTAACTAAGTGTGATTTTTGCAAATTATCGTCATATTCATAAACCGGGAGACCCGGGACTACGCGGTCAGTTCCTACAAGTTACATTGGTCCCGTGCGAGGTGTTCGTGCCCCCCAACGGGGTCGTTTGGGTGGTGGTTTGGGTTTTTACCCTTTAATGGCTTGTTTTTAAGTTTAAGTACTGATTTTTGCAATTTATCGTCATACTCTCAAACCGAGAGACCCGGGACTACACAATCAGTTGCTACAAGTTACATTGGTCCCGTGCGAGGTGTTCGTGCCTCCTACGAGGTCGTTTGGGGGTTGGTTTGGGTTTTCACCCCTTGACGACATGTTTTTAACTAAGTGTGATTTTTGCAAATTATCGTCATATTCACAAATCGGGAGACCCGGAACTACGCGGTCAGTTCCTACAAGTTACATTGGTCCCGTGCGAGGTGTTCGTGCCCCCTACGGGATCGTTTTGGGGGGTGGTTTGGGTTTTCACCCTTTAACGGCTTGTTTTTAAGTTTAAGTGCTGATTTTTGCAAATTATCATCATATTCACAAACCGGGAGACCGGGTTCTACGCGGTCAGTTCCTACAAGTTACATTGGTCCCGTGCTAGGTGTCCGTGCCACCAACGGGGTGGTTTGGGGGGTGGCTTGGATTTTCACCCATTAATGGCTTGTTTTTAAGTTTAAGTGCTGATTTTTGCAAATAATCGTCATACTGGGACTACGCGATCAGTTCCTACAAGTTACATTGGTCCCGTACGAGGTGTTCGTGCGCCCTACGGGATCGTTTGGGGGTTGGTTTGGGTTTTCACCCTTTGACGGCATGTTTTTGACTAAGTGTGATTTTTGCAAATTATCGTCATACTCACAAACTGGGAGACCCGGGACTACGCGATCAGTTCCTACAAGTTACATTGGTCCCGTGCGAGGTGTTCATGCCCCCTACGGGGTCGTTTGGGGGCTGGTTTGGGTTTTCACCCTTTAACGGCTTGTTTTTAAGTTTAAGTTCTGATTTTTGCAAATTATCATCATACTCCTAGACCAGGAGACCCGGGACTACACGGTCATATCCTACAACTTACATTGGTCCCGTGCGAGGTGTTCGTGCCCCTACGGGGTCGTTTGGGGTGTGGTTTCGGTTTTCACCCTTTGACGGCTTGTTTTTAAGTTTAAGTGCTAATTTTTGCAAATTATCGTCATACTGTCAAACCGGGAGACCCGGGACTACGCGGTCAGTTCCTACAAGTTACCTTGGTCCCGTGCGAGGTGTTCGTGCCCCCTACGGGGTCGTTTGGGGGGTGGTTTGGGTTTTCACCCTTTAACGGCTTATTTTTAAGTTTAAGTGCTGATTTTTGCAAATTATCGTCATACTCTCAAACCGGGAGACCCGAGACTACGCGATCAGTTCCTATAAGTTACATTGGTCCCGTGCGAGGTGTTCGTGCCTCCTATGAGGTCGTTTGGGGGGTGGTTTGGGTTTTCACCCTTTGACGGCTTATTTTTAACTAAGTGTGATTTTTGCAAATTATCGTCATATTCACAAACCGGGAGACCCGGGAGTACACGGTCAGTTCCTACAAGTTACATTGGTCACGTACGAGGTGTTCGTGCCCCCCAACGGGGTCGTTTGGGGGGTGGTTTGGGTTTTTACCCATTAATGGCTTGTTTTTAAGTTTAAGTACTGATTTTTGCAAATTATCATCATATTCACAAATCGGAAGACCCGGGACTACGCGGTCAGTTCCTACAAGTTACATTGGTCCCGTACGAGGTGTTCGTTCCCCCTACGGGGTCGTTTGGGAGGTGGTTTGGGTTGTCACCCTTTAACGGCTTGTTTTTAAGTTTAAGTGCTGATTTTTGCAAATTATCGTCATACTCACAGACCGGGAGACCCGGGACTACGCGGTCAGTTCCTACAAGTTACATTGGTCCCGTGCGAGGTGTTCGTGCCCCCTACGGGGTCGTTTGAGGGATGGTTTGGGTTTTAACCCTTTGATGGCTTGTTTTTAAGTTTAAGTGCTGATTTTTGCAAATTATCATCGTACTCTCAAACCGGGAGACCCGGGACTACGCGGTCTGTTCCTACAAGTTACATTGGTCCCGTGCGTGGCGGTCGTGCCCCCTACGGGGTCATTTGGGGGGGTGGTTTGGGTTTTCACCATTTAACGGCTTGTTTTTAAGTTTAAGTGCCGATTTTTGCAAATTATCGTCATACTATCAAACCGGGAGACCCGGGACTACGCGATCAGTTCCTTCAAGTTACATTGGTCCCGTGCGAGGTGTTTGTGCCTCCTACAGGGTCATTTGGGGGGTGGTTTGGGTTTTCACCCTTTGACGACTTGTTTTTAACTAAGTGTGATTTTTTCAAATTATCGTCATATTCACAAACCGGGATACCCAGGACTACGCGGTCAGTTCATACAAGTTACATTGGTCCCGTACGAGGTGTTCGTGCCCCCCTAAGGGGTCGTTTGGGGGGTGGTTTGGGTTTTCACCCTTTAACGGCTTGTTTTTATGTTTAAGTGCTGAGTTTTGCAAATTATCGTCATATTCACAAACCGTGAGACCCGGGACGATGCGGTCAGTTCCTACAAGTTACATTGGTCCCGTGCGAGGTGTTCGTGCCCCCTACGGGGTCGTTTGGGAGGTGGTTTGGGTTTTCACCCTTTAACGGCTTGTTTTTAAGTTTAAGTGCTGATTTTTGCAAATTATCGTCATACTCTCAAACTGAGAGACCCGGGACTACACGATCAGTTCCTACAAGTTACATTGGTCCCGTGCGAGGTGTTCGTGCCTCCTACGAGGTCGTTTGGGGGTTGGTTTGGGTTTTCACCCTTTGACGGCATGTTTTTAACTAAGTGTGATTTTTGCAAATTATCGTCATATTCACAAACCGGGAGACCCGGAGCTATGCGGTCAGTTCCTACAAGTTACATTGGTCCCGTGCGAGGTGTTCGTGCCCCCTACGGGATCGTTGGGGGGTGGTTTGGGTTTTCACCTTTTAACGGCTTGTTTTTAAGTTTAAGTGCTGATTTTTGCAAACTATCATCATATTCACAAACCGGGAGACCCGGTTCTACGCAGTCAGTTCCTACAAGTTACATTCGTCCCGTGCGAGGTGTCCGTGCCACCAACGGGGTCATTTGGGGGGTGGCTTGGATTTTCACCCTTTAATGGCTTGTTTTTAAGTTTAAGTGCTGATTTTTGCAAATTATCATCATACTCTCAAACCGAGAGACCTGGGACTACGCGATCAGTTCCTACAAGTTACATTGGTCCCGAACGAGGTGTTCGTGCCACCAACGGGGTCGTTTGGGGGGTGGTTTGGGTTTTCACCCTTTAACGGCTTGTTTTTAAGTTTAAGTGATGATTTTTGCAAATTATCGTCATACTCTCAAACCGAGAGACTCGGGACTACGCGATCTGTTCCTACAAGTCACAGGTCCCGTGCGAGGTGTTCGTGCCCCCTACGGGATCGTTTGGGGTTTGGTTTGGGTTTTCACCCTTTGACGGCACGTTTTTAACTAAGTGTGATTTTTGCAAATTATCGTCATACTCACAAACCGGGAGACCCGGGACTACGCGATCAGTTCCTACAAGTTACATTGGTCCCGTGCGAGGTGTTCGTGCCCCCTACGGGGTCGTTTGGGGGGTGGTTTAGGTTTTCACCCTTTAACGGCTTGTTTTTAAGTTTAAGTGCTGATTTTTGCAAATTATCGTCATACTCACAGACCAGGAGACCCGGGACTACGCGGTCATATCCTTCAAGTTACAATGGTCCCGTGCGAGGTGTTCGTGCCCCCTACGGGGTCGTTTGGGGGGTGGTTTCGGTTTTCACTTGTTTTTAAGTTTAAGTGCTGATTTTTGCAAATTATCGTCATACTCTCAAACCGGGAGACCCGGGAGTACGCGGTCAGTTCCTACAAGTTACATTGGTCCCGTACGAGGTGTTCGTGCCCCCCAACGGGGTCGTTTGGCCGGTAGTTTGGGTTTTTATCCTTTAATGGCTTGTTTTTAAGTTTAAGTGTTGATTTTTGCAAATTATCGTCATATTCACAAACCGGGAGACCCAGGACTACGCGGTCAGTTCCTACATGTTACATTGGTCCCGTGCGAGGTGTTCGTGCCCCCTACGGGGTCGTTTGGGGGGTGGTTTGGATTTTCACGGACTAACGGCTTGTTTTTAAGTTTAAGTGCTGATTTTTGCAAATTATCGTCATACTCACAGACCGGGAGAACCGGGACTACGCGGTCAGTTCCTACAAGTTACATTGGTCCCGTGCGAGGTGTTCGTGCCTCCTACGAGGTCGTTTGGGGGTTGGTTTGGGTTTTCACCCTTTGACGGCATGTTTTTAACTAAGTGTGATTTTTGCAAATTATCGTCATACTCACAAACCGTGAGACCTGGGACTACGCGGTCAGTTCCTACAAGTTACATTGGTCCCGTGCGAGTTGTTCGTGCCCCCTACGGGGTCGTTTGGGTTTTCACCCTTTAACGGCTTGTTTTTAAGTTTAAGTGCTAATTTTTGCAAATTATCGTCATACTCCTAGACCAGGAGACCCGGGACTACGCGGTCATATCCTACAAGTTACATTGGTCCCGTGCGAGGTGTTCGTGCCCCCCACGGGGTCGTTTGGGGGGTGGTTTCGGTTTTCACCCTTTGACGGCTCGTTTTTAAGTTTAAATGATGATTTTTGCAAATTATCATCATACTCTCAAACCGAGAGACCCGGGACTACGCGATCAGTTCCTACAAGTCACATTGGTCCCGTGCGAGGTGTTCGTGCCCCCTACGGGATCGTTTGGGGTTTGGTTTGGGTTTTCACCCTTTGACGGCATGTTTTTAACTAAGTATGATTTTTGCAAATTATCGTCATACTCACAAACCGGGAGACCCGGGACTACGCGATCAGTTCCTACAAGTTACATTGGTCCCGTGCGAGGTGTTCGTGCCCCCTACGGGGTCGTTTGGGGGATGGTTTGGGTTTTCACCCTTTAACGGCTTGTTTTTAAGTTTAAGTGCTGATTTTTGCAAATTATCGTCATACTCACAGACCAGGAGACCCGGGACTACGCGGTCATATCTTACAAGTTACATTGGTCCCGTGCGAGGTGTTCGTGCCCCCTACTGGGTCGTTTGGGGGGTGGTTTCGGTTTTCACTCTTTGACGGCTTGTTTTTAAGTTTAAGTGCTGATTTTTGCAAATTATCGTCATACTCTCAAACCGGGAGACCCGGGAGTACGCGGTCAGTTCCTACAAGTTACATTGGTCCCGTACGAGGTGTTCGTGCCCCCCAACGGGGTCGTTTGGGGGGTGGTTTGGGTTTTTATCCTTTAATGGCTTATTTTTAAGTTTAAGTGTTGATTTTTGCAAATTATCGTCATATTCACAAACCGGGAGACCCGGGACTACGCGGTCAGTTCCTACATGTTACATTGGTCCCGTGCGAGGTGTTCGTGCCCCCTACGGGGTCGTTTGGGTGGTGGTCTGGGTTTTCACGGACTAACGGCTTGTTTTTAAGTTTAAGTGCTGATTTTTGCAAATTACCGTCATACTCACAGACCGGGAGACCCGGGACTACGCGGTCAGTTCCTACAAGTTACATTGGTCCCGTGCGAGGTGTCCGTGCCCCCTACGAGGTCGTTTGGGGGATGGTTTGGGTTTTCACCCTTTGATTGCTTGTTTTTAAGTTTAAGTGCTGAGTTTTGCAAATTATCATCATACTCTCAAACCGGGAGACCCGAGACTACGCTGTCAGTTCCTACAAGTTACATTGGTCCCGTGCGAGGCGGTCGTGCCCCCTACGGGGTCATTTGGGGGGGTGGTTTGGGTTTTCACCATTTAACGGCTTGTTTTTAAGTTTAAGTGCTGATTTTTGCAACTTATCATCATATTATCAAACCGGGAGACCCGGGACTACGCGATCAGTTCCTTCAAGTTACATTGGTCCCGTGCGAGGTGTTTGTGCCTCCTACGAGGTCGTTTGGGGGGTGGTTTGGGTTTTCACCCTTTGACGGCTTGTTTTTATCTAAGTGTGATTTTTGCAAATTATCGTCATATTCACAAACCGGGAGACCCGGAACTATGTGGTCAGTTCCTACAAGTTACATTGGTCCCGTACGAGGTGTTTGTGCCCCCCAAAGGGGTCGTTTGGGGGGTGGTTTGGGTTTTCACCCTTTAACGGCTTGTTTTTATGTTTAAGTGCTGATTTTTGCAAATTATCATCATATTCACAAACCATGAGACCCGGTTCTACGCGGTCAGTTCCTACAAGTTACATTGGTCCCGTGCTAGGTGTTCGTGCCTCCTACGGGGTCGTTTGGGAGGTGGTTTGGGTTTTCACCCTTTAACGGCTTGTTTTTATGTTTAAGTGCTGATTTTTGAAAATTATCGTCATACTCTCAAACCGAGAGACCCGGGACTACACGATCAGTTCCTACAAGTTACATTGGTCCCGTGCGAGGTGTTCGTGCCTCCTACGAGGTCGTTTGGGGGTTGGTTTGGGTTTTCACCCTTTGACGGCTTATTTTTAAGTTTAAGTGATGATTTTTGCAAATTATCGTCATACTCTCAAACCGAGAGACCCGGGACTACGCGGTCAGTTCCTACAAGTCACATTGGTTCCGTGCGAGGTGTTCGTGCCCCCTACGGGATCGTTTGGGGTTTGGTTTGGGTTTTCACCCTTTGATGGCATGTTTTTAACTAAGTGTGATTTTTGCAAATTATCGTCATACTCACAAACCGGAAGACCCGGAACTATGCGATCAGTTCCTACAAGTTACATTGGTCCCGTGCGAGGTGTTCGTACCCCCTACGGGGTCGTTTGAGGGGTGGTTTGGGTTTTCACCCTTTAACGACTTGTTTTTAAGTTAAAGAGTTGATTTTTGCAAATTATCGTCATACTCACAGACCAGGAGACCCGGGACTACGCAGTCATATCCTACAAGTTACATTGGTCCCGTGCGAGGTGTTCGTGCCCTCTACGGGGTCGTTTGGGGGGTGGTTTCGGTTTTCACCCTTTGACGGCTTGTTTTTAAGTTTAAGTGCTGATTTTTGCAAATTATCGTCATACTCTCAAACCGGGAGACCCAGGAGTACACGGTCAGTTCCTACAAGTTACATTGGTCCCGTACAAGGTGTTCGTGCCCCCCAACAGGGTCGTTTGGCGGGTGGTTTGGGTTTTTATCCTTTAATGGCTTGTTTTTAAGTTTAAGTGTTGATTTTTGCAAATTATCGTCATATTCACAAACTGGGAGACCCGGGACTACGCGGTCAGTTCCTACATGTTACATTGGTCCCGTGCGAGGTGTTCGTGCCCCCTACGGGGTCGTTTGGGGGGTGGTTTGGATTTTCACGGACTAACGGCTTGTTTTTAAGTTTAAGTGCTGATTTTTGCAAATTATCGTCATACTCACAGACCGGGAGACCCAGGACTACGCGGTCAGTTCCTACAAGTTACATTGGTCCCGTGCGAGTTGTTCGTGCCCCCTACGGGGTCGTTTGGGTTTTTACCTTTAACGGCTTGTTTTTAAGTTTAAGTGCTGATTTTTGCAAATTATCGTCATACTCCTAGACCAGGAGACCCGGGACTATGCGGTCCTATCCTACAAGTTACATTGGTCCCGTGCGAGGTGTTCGTGCCCCCTACGGGGTCGTTTGGGGGGTGGTTTGGGTTTTCACCCTTTGACTGCTTGTTTTTAAGTTTAAATGATGATTTTTGCAAATTATCGTCATACTCTCAAACCGAGAGACCCGGGACTACGCGATCAGTTCCTACAAGTCACATTGGTCCCGTGCGAGGTGTTCGTGCCCCCTACGGGATCGTTTGGGGTTTGGTTTGGGTTTTCACCCTTTAACGGCATATTTTTAACTAAGTATGATTTTTGCAAATTATCGTCATACTCACAAACCGGGAGACCCGGGACTACGCGATCAGTTCCTACAAGTTACATTGGTCCCGTGCGAGGTGTTCGTGCCCCCTACGGGGTCGTTTGGGGGATGGTTTGGGTTTTCACCCTTTAACGGCTTGTTTTTAAGTTTAAGTGCTGATTTTTGCAAATTATCGTCATACTCACAGACCAGGAGACCCGGGACTACGCGGTCATATCCTACAAGTTACATTGGTCCCGTGCGAGGTGTTCGTGCCCCCTACTGGGTCGTTTGGGTGGTGGTTTCGGTTTTCACCCTTTGACGGCTTGTTTTTAAGTTAGTGTGCTGATTTTTGCAAATTATCGTCATACTCTCAAACCGGGAGACCCGGGAGTACGCAGTCAGTTCCTACAAGTTACATTGGTCCCGTACGAGGTGTTCGTGCCCCCCAACGGGGTCGTTTGGCGGGTGGTTTGGGTTTTTATCCTTTAATGGCTTGTTTTTAAGTTTAAGTGTTGATTTTTGCAAATTATCGTCATATTCACAAACCGGGAGACCCGGGACTACGCGGTCAGTTCCTACATGTTACATTGGTCTCGTGCGAGGTGTTCGTGCCCCCTACGGGGTCGTTTGGGGGGTGGTCTGGGTTTTCACGGACTAACGGCTTGTTTTTAAGTTTAAGTGCTGATTTTTGCAAATTACCGTCATGCTCACAGACCGGGAGACCCGGGACTACGCGGTCAGTTCCTACAAGTTACCTTGGTCCCGTGCGAGGTGTCCGTGCCCCCTACGAGGTCGTTTGGGGGATGGTTTGGGTTTTCACCCTTTGATTGCTTGTTTTTAAGTTTAAGTGCTGAGTTTTGCAAATTATCGTCATACTCTCAAACCGGGAGACCCGAGACTACGCGGTCAGTTCCTACAAGTTACATTGGTCCCGTGCGAGGCGGTCGTGCCCCCTACGGGGTCATTTGGGGGGGTGGTTTGGGTTTTCACCATTTAACGGCTTGTTTTTAAGTTTAAGTGCTGATTTTTGCAAATTATCGTCATATTATCAAACCGGGAGACCCGGGACTACGCGATCAGTTCCTTCAAGTTACATTGGTCCCGTGCGAGGTGTTTGTGCCTCCTACGAGGTCGTTTGGGGGGTGGTTTGGGTTTTCACCCTTTGACGGCTTGTTTTTATCTAAGTGTGATTTTTGCAAATTATCGTCATATTCACAAACCGGGAGACCCGGAACTACGTGGTCAGTTCCTACAAGTTACATTGGTCCCGTACGAGGTGTTTGTGCCCCCCAAAGGGGTCGTTTGGGGGGTGGTTTGGGTTTTCACCCTTTAACGGCTTGTTTTTATGTTTAAGTGCTGATTTTTGCAAATTATCATCATATTCACAAACCATGAGACCCGGTACTACGCGGTCAGTTCCTACAAGTTACATTGGTCCCGTGCTAGGTGTTCGTGCCTCCTACGGGGTCGTTTGGGAGGTGGTTTGGGTTTTCACCCTTTAACGGCTTGTTTTTATGTTTAAGTGCTGATTTTTGAAAATTATCGTCATACTCTCAAACCGAGAGACCCGGGACTACACGATCAGTTCCTACAAGTTACATTGGTCCCGTGCGAGGTGTTCGTGCCTCCTACGAGGTCGTTTGGGGGTTGGTTTGGGTTTTCACCCTTTGACGGCTTGTTTTTAAGTTTAAGTGATGATTTTTGTAAATTATCGTCATACTCTCAAACCGAGAGACCCGGGACTACGCGGTCAGTTCCTACAAGTCACATTGGTCCCGTGCGAGGTGTTCGTGCCCCCTACGGGATCGTTTGGGGTTTGGTTTGGGTTTTCACCCTTTGATGGCATGTTTTTAACTAAGTGTGATTTTTGCAAATTATCGTCATACTCACAAACCGGAAGACCCGGAACTATGCGATCAGTTCTTACAAGTTACATTGGTCCCGTGCGACGTGTTCGTACCCCCTACGGGGTCGTTTGAGTGGTGGTTTGGGTTTTCACCCTTTAACGACTTGTTTTTAAGTTAAAGAGTTGATTTTTGCAAATTATCGTCATACTCACAGACCAGGAGACCCGGGACTACGCGGTCATATCCTACAAGTTACATTTGTCCCGTGCGAGGTGTTCGTGCCCCCTACGGGGTCGTTTGGGGGGTGGTTTCGGTTTTCACCCTTTGACGGATTGTTTTTAAGTTTAAGTGCTGATTTTTGCAAATTATCGTCATACTCTCAAACCGGGAGACCCGGGAGTACGCGGTCAGTTCCTACAAGGTACATTGGTCCCGTACAAGGTGTTCGTGCCCCCCAACAGGGTCGTTTGGCGGGTGGTTTGGGTTTTTATCCTTTAATGGCTTGTTTTTAAGTTTAAGTGTTGATTTTTGCAAATTATCGTCATATTCACAAACTGGGAGACCCGGGACTACGCGGTCAGTTCCTACATGTTACATTGGTCCCGTGCGAGGTGTTCGTGCCCCCTACGGGGTCGTTTGGGGGGTGGTTTGGATTTTCACGGACTAACGGCTTGTTTTTAAGTTTAAGTGCTGATTTTTGCAAATTATCGTCATACTCACAGACCGGGAGACCCAGGACTACGCGGTCAGTTCCTACAAGTTACATTGGTCCCGTGCGAGTTGTTCGTGCCCCCTACGGGGTCGTTTGGGTTTTTACCCTTTAACGGCTTGTTTTTAAGTTTAAGTGCTAATTTTTGCAAATTATCGTCATACTCCTAGACCAGGAGACCCGGGACTATGCGGTCATATCCTACAAGTTACATTGGTCCCGTGCGAGGTGTTCGTGCCCCCTACGGGGTCGTTTGGGGGGTGGTTTGGGTTTTCACCCTTTGACTGCTTGTTTTTAAGTTTAAATGATGATTTTTGCAAATTATCGTCATACTCTCAAACCGAGAGACCCGGGACTACGCGATCAGTTCCTACAAGTCACATTGGTCCCGTGCGAGGTGTTCGTGCCCCCTACGGGATCGTTTGGGGTTTGGTTTGGGTTTTCACCCTTTGACGGCATATTTTTAACTAAGTATGATTTTTGCAAATTATCGTCATACTCACAAACCGGGAGACCCGGGACTACGCGATCAGTTCCTACAAGTTACATTGGTCCCGTGCGAGGTGTTCGTGCCCCCTACGGGGTCGTTTGGGGGGTGGTTTGGGTTTTCACCCTTTAACGGCTTGTTTTTAAGTTTAAGTGCTGATTTTTGCAAATTATCATCATACTCACAGACCAGGAGACCCGGGACTACGCGGTCATATCCTACAAGTTACATTGGTCCCGTGCGAGGTGTTCGTGCCCCCTACTGGGTCGTTTGGGGGGTGGTTTCAGTTTTCACCCTTTGACGGCTTGTTTTTAAGTTTAAGTGCTGATTTTTGCAAATTATCGTTATACTCTCAAACCGGGAGACCCGGGAGTACGCGGTCAGTTCCTACAAGTTACATTGGTCCCGTACGAGGTGTTCGTGCCCCCCAACGGGGTCGTTTGGCGGGTGGTTTGGGTTTTTATCCTTTAATGGCTTGTTTTTAAGTTTAAGTGTTGATTTTTGCAAATTATCGTCATATTCACAAACCGGGAGACCCGGGACTACGCGGTCAGTTCCTACATGTTACATTGGTCCCGTGCGAGGTGTTCGTGCCCCCTACGGGGTCGTTTGGGGGGTGGTTTGGGTTTTCACGGACTAACGGCTTGTTTTTAAGTTTAAGTGCTGATTTTTGCAAATTATCGTCATACTCACAGACCGGGAGACCCGGGACTACGCGGTCAGTTCCTACAAGTTACATTGGTCCCCTGCGAGGTGTTCGTGCCCCCTACGAGGTCGTTTGGGGGATGGTTTGGGTTTTCACCCTTTGATTGCTTGTTTTTAAGTTTAAGTGCTGAGTTTTGCAAATTATCGTCATACTCTCAAACCGGGAGACCCGGGACTACGCGGTCAGTTCCTACAAGTTACATTGGTCCCGTGCGAGGCGGTCGTGCCCCCTACGGGGTCATTTGGGGGGGTGGTTTGGGTTTTCACCATTTAACGGCTTATTTTTAAGTTTAAGTGCTGATTTTTGCAAATTATCGTCATACAATCAAACCGGGAGACCCGGGACTACGCGATCAGTTCCTTCAAGTTACATTGGTCCCGTGCGAGGTGTTTGTGCCTCCTACGGGGTCGTTTGGGGGGTGGTTTGGGTTTTCACCCTTTGACGGCTTGTTTTTAACTAAGTGTGATTTTTGCAAATTATCGTCATATTCACAAACCGGGAGACCCGAAACTACGCGGTCAGTTCCTACAAGTTACATTGGTCCCGTACGAGGTGTTTGTGCCCCCCAAAGGGGTCGTTTGGGGGGTGGTTTGGGTTTTCACCCTTTAACGGCTTGTTTTTATGTTTAAGTGCTGATTTTTGCAAATTATCATCATATTCACAAACCATGAGACCCGGGACTACGCGGTCAGTTCCTACAAGTTACATTGGTCCCGTGCTAGGTGTTCGTGCCCCCTACGGGGTCGTTTGGGAGGTGGTTTGGGTTTTCACCTTTTAACGGCTTGTTTTTATGTTTAAGTGATGATTTTTGCAAATAATCGTCATACTCTCAAACCGAGAGACCCGGGACTACACGATCAGTTCCTACAAGTTACATTGGTCCCGTTCGAGGTGTTCCTGCCTCCTACGAGGTCATTTGGGGGATTGCTTGGATTTTCACCCTTTAATGGCTTGTTTTTAAGTATAAGTGCTGATTTTTGCAAATTATCTTCTTACTCTCAAACCGAGAGACCCGGGACTACGCGATCAGTTCCTACAAGTTACATTGGTCCCGAACGAGGTGTTCGTGCCACCAACGGGGTCGTTTGGGGGGTGGTTTGGGTTTTCACCCTTTAACGGCTTGTTTTTAAGTTTAAGTGATGATTTTTGCAAATTATCGTCATACTCTCAAACCGAGAGACCCGGGACTACACGATCAGTTCCTAGAAGTCACATTGGTCCCGTGCGAGGTGTTCGTGCCCCCTACGGGATCGTTTGGGGTTTGGTTTGGGTTTTCACCCTTTGATGGCATGTTTTTAACTAAGTGTGATTTTTGCAAATTATCGTCATACTCACAAACCGGAAGACCCGAAACTATGCGATCAGTTCCTACAAGTTACATTGGTCCCGTGCGAGGTGTTCGTACCCCCTACGGGGTCGTTTGAGGTGTGGTTTGAGTTTTCACCCTTTAACGACTTGTTTTTAAGTTTAAGTGCTGATTTTTGCAAATTATCGTCATACTCACAGACCAGGAGACCCGGGACTACGCGGTCATATCCTACAAGTTACATTGGTCCCGTGCGAGGTGTTCGTGCCCCCTACGGGGTCGTTTGGGGGGTGGTTTCGGTTTTCACCCTTTGACGGCTTGTTTTTAAGTTTAAGTGCTGATTTTTGCAAATTATCGTCATACTCTCAAACCGGGAGACCCGGGACTACACGATCAGTTCCTACAAGTTACATTGGTCCCGTGCGAGGTGTTCGTGCCTCCTACGGGGTCGTTTGGGGGGTGGTTTGGGTTTTCACCCTTTAACGACATGTTTTTCAGTTTAAGTGTTCATTTTTACAATTATCGTCCTATTCACAAATCGGGAGATCCGGGACTACGCGGTCAGTTCCTACATGTTACATTGGTCCCGTGCGAGGTGTTCGTGCCCCCTACGGGGTCGTCTGGGGGGTGGTTTGGATTTTCACGGACTAACGGCTTGTTTTTAAGTTTAAGTGCTGATTTTTGCAAATTATCGTCATACTCACAGACCGGGAGACCCAGGACTACGCGGACAGTTCCTACAAGTTACATTGGTCCCGTGCAAGGTGTTCGTGCCCCCCAACGGGGTCGTTTGGCGGGTGGTTTGGGTTTTTATCCTTTAATGGCTTGTTTTTAAGTTTAAGTGTTGATTTTTGCAAATTATCGTCATATTCACAAACCGGGAGACCCGGGACTACGCGGTCAGTTCCTACATGTTACATTGGTCCCGTGCGAGGTGTTCGTGCCCCCTACGGGGTCGTTTGGGGGGTGGTTTGGATTTTCACGGACTAACGACTTGTTTTTAAGTTTAAGTGCTGATTTTTGCAAATTATCGTCATACTCACAGACCGGGAGACCCGGGACTACGCGGTCAGTTCCTACAAGTTACATTGGTCCCGTGCGAGTTGTTCGTGCCCCCTACGGGGTCGTTTGGGTTTTCACCCTTTAACGGCTTGTTTTTAAGTTTAAGTGCTAATTTTTGCAAATTATCGTCATACTCCTAGACCAGGAGACCCGGGACTATGCGGTCATATCCTACAAGTTACATTGGTCCCGTGCGAGCTGTTCGTGCCCCCTACGGGGTCGTTTGGGGGGTGGTTTGGGTTTTCACCCTTTGACGGATTGTTTTTAAGTTTAAATGATGATTTTTGCAAATTATCGTCATACTCTCAAACCGAGAGACCCGGGACTACGCGATCAGTTCCTACAAGTCACATTGGTCCCGTGCGAGGTGTTCGTGCCCCCTACGGGATCGTTTGGGGTTTGGTTTGGGTTTTCACCCTTTGACGGCATGTTTTTAACTAAGTATGATTTTTGCAAATTATCGTCATACTCACAAACCGGGAGACCCGGGACTACGCGATCAGTTCCTACAAGTTACATTGGTCCCGTGCGAGGTGTTTGTGCCCCCTACGGGGTCGTTTGGGGGGTGGTTTGGGTTTTCACCCTTTAACGGCTTGTTTTTAACTTTAAGTGCTGATTTTTGCAAATTATCGTCATACTCACAGATCAGGAGATCCGGGACTACGCGGTCATATCCTACAAGTTACATTGGTCCCGTGCGAGGTGTTCGTGCCTCCTACGGGGTCGTTTGGGGGGTGGTTTCGGTTTTCACCCTTTGACGGCTTGTTTTTAAGTTTAAGTGCTGATTTTTGCAAATTATCGTCATACTCTCAAGCCGGGAGACCCGGGAGTACGCGGTCAGTTCCTACAAGTTATATTGGTCCCGTACGAGGTGTTCGTGCCCCCAAACGGGGTCGTTTGGCGGGTGGTTTGGGTTTTTATACTTTAATGGCTTGTTTTTAAGTTTAAGTGTTGATTTTTGCAAATTATCGTCATATTCACAAACCGGGAGACCCGGGACTACGCGGTCAGTTCCTACATGTTACATTGGTCCCGTGCGAGGTGTTCGTGCCCCCTACGGGGTCGTTTGGGGGGTGGTTTGGGTTTTCACGGACTAACGGCTTGTTTTTAAGTTTAAGTGCTGATTTTTGCAAATTATCGTCATACTCACAGACCGGGAGACCCGGGACTACGCGGTCAGTTCCTACAAGTTACATTGGTCCCGTGCGAGGTGTTCGTGCCCCCTACGAGGTCGTTTGGGGGATGGTTTGGGTTTTCACCCTTTGATTGCTTGTTTTTAAGTTTAAGTGCTGAGTTTTGCAAATTATCGTCATACTCTCAAATCGGGAGACCCGGGACTACGCGGTCAGTTCCTACAAGTTACATTGGTCCCGTGCGAGGCGGTCGTGCCCCCTACGGGGTCATTTGGGGGGGGGGGTGGTTTGGGTTTTCACCATTTAACGGCTTGTTTTTAAGTTTAAGTGCTGATTTTTGCAAATTATCGTCATACTATCAAACCGGGAGACCCGGGACTACGCGATCAGTTCCTTCAAGTTACATTGGTCCCGTGCGAGGTGTTTGTGCCTCCTACGGGGTCGTTTGGGGGGTGGTTTGGGTTTTCATCCTTTGACGGCTTGTTTTTAACTAAGTGTGATTTTTGCAAATTATCGTCATATTCACAAACCGGGAGACCCGAAACTACGCGGTCAGTTCCTACAAGTTACATTGGTCCCGTACGAGGTGTTTGTACCCCCCAAAGGGGTCGTTTGGGGGGTGGTTTGGGTTTTCACCCTTTAACGGCTTGTTTTTATGTTTAAGTGCTGATTTTTGCAAATTATCATCATATTCACAAACCATGAGACCCGGGACTACGCGGTCAGTTCCTACAAGTTACATTGGTCCCGTGCTAGGTGTTCGTGCCCCCTACGGGGTCGTTTGGGAGGTGGTTTGGGTTTTCACCTTTTAATGGCTTGTTTTTATGTTTAAGTGCTGATTTTTGCAAATTATCGTCATACTCTCAAACCGAGAGACCCGGGACTACATGATCAGTTCCTACAAGTTACATTGGTCCCGTGCGAGGTGTTCGTGCCTCCTACGAGGTCGTTTGGGGGTTGGTTTGGGTTTTCACCCTTTGACGGCTTGTTTTTAACTAAGTGTGATTTTTGCAAATTATCGTCATATTCACAAACCGGGAGGCCTGGAACTACGCGGTCAGTTCCTACAAGTTACATTGGTCCCGTGGGAGGTGTTCGTGACCCCTACGGGATCGTTTGGGGGGTGGTTTGGGTTTTCACCCTTTAACGGCTTGTATTTAAGTTTAAGTGCTTATTTTTGTAAATTATCATCATATTCACCAACCGGGAGACCCGGTTCTACGCGGTCAGTTCCTACAAGTTACATTGGTCCCGTGCGAGGTGTCCGTGCCACCAACGGGGTCGTTTGGGGGGTGGCTTGGATTTTCACCCTTTAATGGCTTGTTTTTAAGTTTAAGTGCTGATTTTTTGCAAATTATCGTCATACTCTCAAACCGAGAGACCCGGTTCTACGCGATCAGTTCCTACAGGTTACATTGGTCCCGTACGAGGTGTTCGTGCCACCAACGGGGTCGTTTGGGGGGTGGTTTGGGTTTTCACCCTTTAACGGCTTATTTTTAAGTTTAAGTGATGATTTTTGCAAATTATCATCATACTCTCAAACCGAGAGACCCGGGACTACGCGATCAGTTCCTACAAGTCACATTGGTCCCGTGCGAGGTGTTCGTGCCCCTACGGGATCGTTTGGGGGTTGGTTTGGGGTTTCACCCTTTGACGGCATGTTTTTGACTAAGTGTGATTTTTGCAAATTATCGTCATACTCACAAACCGGGAGACCCGGAACTACGCGATCAATTCCTACATGTTACATTGGTCCCGTGCGAGGTGTTCGTGCCCCCTATGGGGTCGTTTGGGGGGTGGTTTGGGTTTTCACCCTTTAACGACTTGTTTTTAAGTTTAAGTGCTGATTTTTGCAAATTATCGTCATACTCACAGACCAGGAGACCCGGGACTACGCGGTCATATCCTATAAGTTACATTGGTCCCGTGCGACGTGTTCGTGCCCCCTACGGGGTCGTTTGTGGGGTGGTTTCGGTTTTCACCCTTTGACGGCTTGTTTTTGAGTTTAAGTGCTGATTTTTGCAAATTATCATCATACTCTCAAACCGGGAGACCCGGGACTACGCGGTCAGTTCCTACAAGTTACCTTGGTCCCGTGCGAGGTGTTCGTGCCCCCTACGGGGTCGTTTGGAAGGTGGTTTGGGTTTTCACCCTTTTGACGGCTTGTTTTTAAGTTTAAGTGCTGATTTTTGCAAATTATCGTCATACTCTCAAACCGGGAGACCCGGGACTACGCGATCAGTTACTACAGGTTACATTGGTCCCGTACGAGGGGTTCGTGCCACCAACGGGGTGGTTTGGGGGGTGGTTTGGGTTTTCACCCTTTAACGGCTTATTTTTAAGTTTAAGTGATGATTTTTGCAAATTATCGTCATACTCTCAAACCGAGAGACCCGAGACTACGCGATCAGTTCCTATAAGTTACATTGGTCCCGTGCGATGTGTTTGTGCCTCCTACGGGGTCGTTTGGGGGGTGGTTTGGGTTTTCACCCTTTGACGGCTTGTTTTTAACTAAGTGTGATTTTTGCAAATTATCGTCATATTCACAAACCGGGAGACCCGGGAGTACGCGGTCAGTTCCTACAAGTTACATTGGTGCCGTACGAGGTGTTCGTGCCCCCCAACGGGGTCGTTTGGGGGGTGGTTTGGGTTTTCACCCTTTAATGGCTTGTTTTTAAGTTTAAGTGCTGATTTTTGCAAATTATCGTCATATTCACAAACCGGAAGACCCGGGACTACGCGGTCAGTTCCTACAAGTTACATTGGTCCCGTGCGAGGTGTTCGTGCCCCCTACGGGGTCGTTTTGGGGGTGGTTTGGGTTTTCACCCTTTAACGGCTTGTTTTTAAGTTTAAGTGTTGATTTTTGCAAATTATCGTCATACTCACAGACCGGGAGAACCGGGACTACACGGTTAGTTCCTACAAGTTACATTGGTCCCGTGCGAGGTGTTCGTGCCCCCTACGGGGTCGTTTGGGGGATGGTTTGGGTTTTCACCCTTTGATGGCTTGTTTTTATGTTTAAGTGTTGATTTTTGCAAATTATCGTCATATTCTCAAACCGGGAGACCCGGGACTACACGGTCAGTTCCTACAAGTTACATTGGTCCCGTGCGAGGCGGTCGTGCCCCCTACGGGGTCATTTGGGTGGGTAGTTTGGGTTTTCACCATTTAGCGGCTGGTTTTTAAGTTTAAGTGCTGATTTTTGCAAATTATCGTCATACTATCAAACCGGGAGACCCGGGACTACGTGATTAGTTCCTTCAAGTTACATTGGTCCCGTGCGAGGTGTTTGTGCCTCCTACGGGGTCGTTTGGGGGGTGGTTTGGGTTTTCACCCTTTGACGGCTTGTTTTTAACTAAGTGTGATTTTTGCAAATTATCGTCATATTCACAAACCGGGAGACCCGGGACTACGCGGTCAGTTCCTACAAGTTACATTGCACCCGTGCGAGGTGTTCGTGCCTCATACGGGATTTTTTTGTGCTGTTTTACGTTTTCATCCTTCGATTTAATGTTTTTATGCTTAAATCTAAATATTTTGCAAATTTACGTCGTACACTCAAACTGGCATCCCCGTGACTACGCGGTCGGTTCCTATGAGTCGCATTGATCCCGTGCGAGGTGTTCGTGACTACGCGTGTCTCATTCTGGTATGTTTATTAGTTGTTTTACGTTTTCATTCACCAATGTTCAATTTTCAAATGTTGTATGCTAGCCTCAATCAATTTAGAACACTTACTTATTTCATAAAATTTCGACAGAGTTTCCTTTGTTTATTCATGAAATCCAACTTATTTTAATATTAACATAAGCCCAACAACAACAACAAGCACAAAAGCCGCAGCTAAACCACCAATAAATCCCTTCCACCGATTTAACATCTAAAAATAGTATATAAATCCATATATAGCCCCTTCCTCCATGTAAACCACTTATTAAGTCCTTAAGACACACATCTTACACAACACACACACGCGCACACAGCTAAATGAAGAATTTACTTTGGTAAAGGTGCACTACATTATAAAATCTTCTATCATCAATATAAAATACTTACCAAATTTATTCGCAACTTGAGATCCTCCGAATAAGTTCCCTCATTCTTGATCCTTGCGTATTTGTGCAAACAAGTTGAGATCTTCCCTTTTCCAATCACTTCTTCGAGTTCCGCTTTGGCTTTCACCAGTGTGCTGATGTTGTATCAGTCCCGACACAAAGAGGTCCTG
Source organism: Sambucus nigra (assembly GCA_949130495.1). Lineage (NCBI taxonomy): Eukaryota > Viridiplantae > Streptophyta > Magnoliopsida > Dipsacales > Adoxaceae > Sambucus > Sambucus nigra. Next base: position 120,413,498 of record OX422213.1, read on the forward strand.
CAATACCAAAATTATATTTTAAAAAGATATATTAACCATTATGTAGGGAAATTAGTCATTTTACAACATGTGACTTAATTTTCTGACTTGTGAAATGTTCTTGGTTTTTTGTTTTATTTACCAGTTTTTCAATTTTGGCATACATGAAGAATTAGTGAAAATGAGTAAGTAATTGAGAAAGGCCAAAAACCAAGCGCATGTGTTCGATGTATATTTATTACGTTTTATATTTATTACGTTTTAGTTTTGATTTAAGTTTGTGAATCTTCTCCGTGACCTAAGAGAAAAGCTAATTGTCAAATTCAACCCACCCCACTCCCCACCCATATATGCAATCATATATGCACCATATATGCAGATATATGCATATATGTGCATTTATGAAGATATATGCATATATGTGCATATATGCAGATATATGCTGCATATATGTTGCATATTATGCAGATATATGCATATATGCAGATATATGCAGCATATATGCAGATATACGCATATATGCTGCATATATGCATATATGACCTGATGGAGGCAGCGAGGGAGGGAGGGAGGGGAAGTAGAATTTTCAACCAACTGACCTGCTTCTTCTTAGAATTGTCAAATTCAACCCACCCCACTCCCCACCCATATATGCAATCATATATGCAGCATATATGCAGATATATGTTGCATATGATGCAGATATATGCATATTTGTGCATATATGCATATATGCAGCATATATGTGCATATATGCAGATATATGCAGATATATGCATATATGTATATGCATCATATATGCTTGTATATGACCTGATGGAGGCAGCGAGGGAGGGAGTCAGAGAGGGAGGCAGCGAGGGAGGGAGGGAGGGAGGTAGAGAGGGAGGGGCAGTAGATTTTTCAACCAACTGACCTACTTCTTCTTAGAATTTTCTCTCTTCAGATATTCAGAGAAGAACTACTCCATCATTGGACACCACACTTCAGCTCTGCCTGCAATATCAAGAAAAAAAATAACTAAGAATAGATAAGCATCAATACTCCTAAGAACTAGAAAATAGCATGATAAATTACATGAATAATAAATTTTCGCACTTTTGTGTGCCTTCATGAGTTGGTACACAGTATGGCCAAAATGAAAGCAACAGAATAATTTAAAAGAATATGTATGTGAATAATGTATATCTAGTGCAATAAAGGTAGCAAATGCCTCGAGCAATTAACAGTGCCCAACAATCCAGTGCATAAATCTTTGTTCCAATTACTTGAGGTCAGCGATATGTATTATGCTTTGTCATTCAGCTATACTTGGGATTCATACATCACAAACTAGTATGTCTTTCTCTAAGGTATACATCCAAGTAAAATTTGAGACCTCCAAGCATTATTGTCTATGTTAATTGTAACATTCTTCCTTACTAGTGCACTTACCGGTTTAGTTATGTCCAAACAATCTAAAGTGTTTATGTAGAAGAGGTTTAAGTCCACCCGCTTTCCTCTGCGTAAACAAAGTACCACTTGCTCAACATTTACAAGCAAGTCACATGCGCTACATTCCACCTAGCTCAGGCGGAGGCAGTGCTCGATGAATCAAGCGTTTCGCGAGTGCTCCATGGGACACCTGAGGGTATTGGATTGGAGCCTGGAAATGAAACCAATCTATGGGAACCCCCTATTTGAATACACCCCATATATTATGACTAAACGAAGACAAATGAATAAGTGACTTCCAAGAACCATACATGCCTTTAGTAACTGTTGATGTAAAAAACTAGATTGCTCTAATTATTCAATCACCGATAAATAAATAAGACAAAGATTTTTAAAGTGGTTCGGCTAGGAATAAAGCCTACGTCCACTGTTATGTTATTGCTGAGTGTTTTTAGAATTCTTGATTACAAGTTCTCTCAAGAAATTCCGGTCCCCTTGAATGGGTTTGATACGAGGTATTTATAGCCTTGAGGTTGTACATGAAAGGTTCGATACATTAAATGATATACATGTGAAAGGGTAATACATTTAATGGAGCGTGCGCGTCAAGAATATAAGCATTCAATGAATATCTGAACTGTTGATTATCTGGAAATTAATGATACGACCGAGGTGCAGCTCGGACCGCCATAGCTGTTCGCTGATCAGGAGTTCCTCGGAGAACTAGAGTTCCTCGGTGCGCTAGAGTTCCTCGTTGCTCGGAAAGAAGCATGGTTGGTCGGGAAATGAACTTCCTCGCTGCTATCGTGCCACGTAGATTGACACATGTCTTCGTATTATTCGTCCATATCAGCATATTAATTTTGGTATCAACAGAAGCCCCCAATGTTTCATATTTCGAACTTTGAGGAGTATGGAACATTCTTTCTCGGTATATGGCAATATTAAATGACTTTCCTGGGTTTCAGGAACATTGTGTTCAAATTTCCTTCTCATTTCGCAGCCTCCACCCTTTTTTTGAATTTTTTTATAAGCGCTTCGATCTCCGTGCAGTTTTTGTCCTTTTCGCCGCCGGAAGTTCAATAGTTTCTTTTTGGTAATCATTTCTTTCGCCGCTTCCCAATGCAAAGTATTTAAACTTCTTGGGTAATCATACCGTCTTCTACGTTTTCCAATTTTCTGCCTTCAAGCTTTCTATTCTCTCCTTTTCTCTTGTGCGTTCATCTTTTCCTTCGTTAGTTGTCAGCAGACCTCCTTTCTTCCTGTAAGATCTTTTTCCTTTCTTCTCTTTTATTCAGTATGGTTTATATTGTGGAGTCTATTGAGAAATTTCGTTCTGATTTTTCCATTCCTTCATGGGTAACTCTAGAGGTTCTTTCTGAGCCTTTAGATTACTTCCGATTGCCTGAGGGACATTGGTTCCCCAGTCTTTTTATTGCTGAATGTGGTTTTTCCTTTCCACCAAATCCATTGTGTCTTGAGTTTTGTCAATATTTTGATCTTGTCCCTGCAAAAATAGCCCCCAATTCATGGAGAATAATTAATGGGGTGCACAAATTAAATCTAACTCATGGGACTCATATTGGGATCCCTGAGATTATGTACTGCTATAAGTGGGCCACTCTAGATAATATTTATTACTTAAAAACTAGGTTTCTGAATAGGGCTCTAGTAGTTAACCTCCCTGACTCAAATAGAGATTATTTTGAACATGGGTTGGTTATAAAAAATTGGCAATATGCCCCTTTAGCTGGAAATGAAGTATACAACGGTCCCAGATGTCCCCCATATGGCAATGGGATAGGTTTATTTTTCATTTTATTTTACTTATGAAATTATGCTTTCATCATGTTTGACAAAATGTATGACTGATATCTCATTATGTATTTATTTGCAGTTGATAGCAAAAGAAGAACTCCAAAAGAATCAGAGGTTAATATCAAGCATCTGAAACTTATCTGGGATTTGCACAAGAACATTGCAGACGAACACATCAGGTCTGCCTCATATCTGCTACAGTATAAGAGTTACACAACCTCTTATACTGCTCGTCCTGTTGAACCAGCTTCAACTCCAGAAGGTTCATCTTCAGATTCTCATCTTCCTTTAAGTCAAAGGATGGGTAAGAAAAGAGCTCCTCCTGCTCTCTTTGATGATGTTACTTCTGTTGCTAGGGCCAAGAAAAGTAAAACTGATGCCCCAGAGGGGACTAGAAAAGTGGATGCTGGGTCTTCTAAAGCTGCCGAGAAGCCCCCAGTGGTTCCGAGCAAGAAAAATGCTCCTGTAGATGTAATTACAATCTCTCCGACCAAGACTTCTTTGGTTGAAAGTTCTGAACTCCCGTTGAGGAGATTGAGGAAATCATCCTCAGTTACTCCGGCTGAAACTGCCCCCTCTCTACCTGCTGGTGGTACTGATGTTCCAAACATCATTCTTCCAAGTTCTGCAATGAGCTCGGTCGTACCTGAGGTCCATGGTATTGATGAAAGAATTCCTAGGGATATGCTGACATCCTTAGCTGCTCGTCACCTTGCTTCAGTAAATTTCTCATACTTTTGGTTTTTCTTTCTTTCTCTGAATACTTGCATTTTGTACTGACTTTACTATTTTTCTCATCTTTCAGTTGGTGAACTATTTTAATAATATTGTGAAGAAAGATGAAGCTATTAAAGCTTCAAGCTCCTCGTCAGGTGTAGAGGATGTTCTGATGGGTTTGACCCAGTCTTTAAAGGAATCTCGTCAACAGTATGTTGACGAAAAAGCTGTTTGGGAGAAGAAATTAGCTGAGGCTGAAGCTGAGAAGGTGAAAATGGCCGAAACCTCCAAGAATCTGGAGGAGAAAGTAAAAGGTTTAGAGGTTAAACATCAAGAATATGATGGCCAGCTGAAAAGGGCAGAGGAAGAGTTATCTACCCTGCGAGATATCAAGGTCAAAAAAGAGGAATTGGATGTGAAGCTCTCCTCGGAGAAGTTGAGAAGAAAGGTCGCAATCAAGAAACATTTCAGTGCTGGTTGGGAGAAAGGATGGGATAAAGGGATTGCTGCAATGACATCCCAAGTCCAATATGGGAAGTTGAAATACTTCCAAGAAGGCTGGGTAGCTGCTTTGCAAGAGTTGAAGGTCCAAGACGATTCTGAGCTATTCCAACAACACCTCCCTGGTCCTCCTCCAGCTATTGTGGAAGAAGAAGAAGATGAGCCTGTCTCAGATGAATCTTCTATGGCTACGGGTGACCCAGTCTCTGGTTCTCAACCCTCTGTCAACGAGGACATTTCTTCCATGCCTCCTCCTGCCGAGAAGATTCCTGCTGATCAAACCGTTGTTACCACCGAGCAACCGAGCTCCTCGTCCCAGCCTCCCGAGAAAGTCTTGGGGGACAAGGAAAAGGTGTGAAGTTGTTCGGTATCATTTCTATATTTCCTTACTTGTAATCGAACAATGTAACTTTTTGATGATCTAATAAAATACATCTTCGTTTCTCTTCTTTGTTGATACTCTGTCTGCTCTTATTTATTAACTCCTGCTTCCTCTTCTTTATTAGTTTTTGGCCAAAATGGAATTGATATCTGCTCCTGATACTGAATTGATGCGACAATGCAATGGCTATTATAAAGCTGGTCATAGAGACCTAAGTGTATCAGAGATTGTTGACATTCTTGGTCACGATGCCTCAGAACAAGCAGTTGAGGCTTACCGGTACCTGAAAGATTTACTTGATAGATCTGTGGCCAATAATGTGGCATACTACGAATTGATTGAGGAACTTCATGGTTCCATAGAGGATCTCCAAGGTCAGCACAATGAATCAATGGCTTTGTTACACAAAGATTATGAAAATAGATACCAACAACTTTCTTCTGAAACAGGCCATAAGAAGATCATTGCTGGATATGATATTAGGGAAAGGACCCTAAAAGGTGAAGTTGAAGCTTGCAGGCAGATTGCCGAGATCCTGGAACAAGAAAATAATAATTTACAGAAAAAATTGGCTCAATATGAATCTGCAGCGTCATCTTCCGCTGCTCTAGTGTCCGTTACTGACGAAGGTTTCTCTTTCTTAGAGGTCGAAAATGCCAAACTAAGGCAAGAACTGGATGATTTAAGAAGATCTGCTGTTTCTGGGACTGCTCGTGGACGAGGAAGAGGTTCTCGGGGGCGAGGAAGAGCTGCTCAAAATGTTGCCGAGGAGCAAAGTTCTCCAGTCGCTTCTCGGAGCCGATCAAGAGTTCTTAGTCGCAATGTTGAAGAGGCTCGTACTCAGTCCACGTTGGAAACTCAAGCGTTTCAATTGAATGCTAAGGATCGTGCTCTGTCAGAAATGTCCAAGAAAAATCTATCGTTGGAAGATCAACTTACTGCAACGAAATCTGCTCTTCATACCAAGGATCTTTTTGCCAAAAATCTTCTCGAACAGTTGGATAGATTAACCTTTCAATTTCGCAAGCAGCCCAGGGAATTCTGGATGGCAGGATATAATGAAGCTCTTGTTCATCTGGATGCTCGTATTGAACATGCCAACAATGAAGGTTATAAGCAAGGATGGTTGAATGCATTGGGTGTGTTAAAATTGGAGCAAGGGCATTATTTATGGGATTATCATGCCCCATCATTATTAGACTTGCCTGTACCGCCTTTCAAATTGGACATGGCATGGATCCCAGCTCGTTCCATTCCTCGTAGCTTGATTTCAAAGTACCTTGGTGATTATAGCCTTCATTCTCAGGTTGAATTGTCTCGTCCTGAGCATCTCTTGGATACACCTTCTGTGATGAGTGTCAGAATGCTCAGGAATGTTAATTTCATTAATTCTCCTCTTTGCCTAGAGGATCCTCCTGCTGGCGAGGAGCCTGTTTCAAAAAATAAAGGAAAGAAACCAATAGAATAGGTTTTCAATGTAACAGTTAGTACATTCATGTAACTTGTAATTTATTTTGAATTTTTTAATGAAAGACTTCATTTTTGTTTGTAAATCTGTATTGGTATTATCTCGTGTTTATCAAACACTTTACACTTATGCATATGTATCTGTTAAAAAGATAACAATAATATTGTTCATTGAGCGACTTAATAAAAAGTTACAAGTATTGGTAACGTTTCTCGATCACTTAATAATAAAGTAATGAGTATAAAAATGTTCAAACTGTTTCCAACCAACCAAGGTGGATAAATAATGTTTGTCGACCAACTACAGTTGATGGATTTTCATCCCTGACCAGCCATACTTGGTTCAATTTCAAATATAAAAATGTGTCCGACCAACTAAGGTCAATAATTTGTCCTCGTCGACCAACTACAGTTAGTGGGTCTTTATCCCCGACCAACTATACTTGGTGTATTTTGGAATATTTTGTTTTTCCTAACCAAAGGAGTATTTTTTGGCTCCTTAGAGCTTTTGGCTCCTTAGAGCGCCTCCTAACCAAAGGAGTATTTTTTGGCTCCTTAGAGCATTTGGCTCCTTAGAGCGCCTCCTAACAAAAGGAGTATTTTTTGGCTCCTTAAAGCATTTGGCTCCTTAGAGCACTTTTTGGCTCCTTAGAGCTTTTGGCTCCTTAGAGCACTTTTTTTGGCTCCTTAGAGCTTTTGGCTCCTTAGAGCACTTTTTGGCTCCTTAGAGCTTTTGGCTCCTTAGAGCACTTTTTTTGGCTCCTTAGAGCACTTTTTTTGGCTCCTTAGAGCTTTTGGCTCCTTAGATCACTTTTTGGCTCCTTAGAGCACTTTTTGTGTTGGTAGTGTATTACACTAGTATTCCCCGAAAAACTTTCAACAGAAAGAAAATGGTGAAACATCGTTCGTTTTATTCATACTGAAGGAAAAGCTTTACATTTTACATTACTGATAATACTTGCGTAGGTGTTCAGCATTCCACGCATTCTTAAATTCTCCTCCTTCTAGAGTCGCTATTCTGTAAGTTCCTGGACGAACAACCTCTGTAACTCGGTAAGGTCCATGCCAGTTTGCTTCCAACTTATTTTGCTTCTGAATGACTTTCTTTAGCACATAATCCCCTTCTTTTAAGTCACATTTCTTCACCTTTTTGTTGTAGACAGAGCTGTACGTTGTTGGTAAGCAGCGTTCCTAATGGCTGCCTCTACTCTAACCTCCTCGAGCATATCCAAATCCAGTCTTCTCATCAAATCGCTGACCGGGGAGTTGAAATTCAGCACTCTATGAGTTGGGAGACCCAACTCGGCAGGTATCACAACTTCACTTCCAAATGCTAACATATATGGTGATTCTCCAGTTGTTGCTCGGGGATTTGTTCGGTAAGCCCATAGTACTAATTGGAGCTCATTGATCCAGTTTGCTTTAGCTTCACTTAACCTCTTCTTCAAACCATTTAGTAATGTTCTGTTTGTCACCTCAGTCTGTCCATTGCTTTGGGGATGGCCTGGTGCTGAATGATACTTCAAAATGTTCGACTGATGACAATAGGCAGCAAATTCTTCATTATCGAATTGTGTTCCATGGTCTGTGATGAAAGCATGGGGGAGACCATATCGACAAATGATGTTCTTCCAAATGAACTGATATACCTTATCATACGTCATATCAATTAGTGGTTCAGCTTCCACCCACTTAGTAAAATAATCTACTGCCACGACGAGATACTTGAACCTTCCTCGGGTCATCGGCAGTGGTCCAACCAGATCAACCCCCCACATGGCAAATGGACAAGGTGAAGTTATGGGTGTCAACAATGCTTGTGGAGTTCTTCGGATGGAGGAAAAACGTTGGCACTTGTCACACTTCTTAGCATAGGCTATACAATCATCCCTCATCGTCGGCCAGTAATATCCCTGTGTCATTACCCTTTGCAAAAGTGTCCGACCTGCTACATGAGCTCCACAAGATCCTTCATGGATTTCTTCAATCAATTCTTTGACTTCTGATGGATGCACACATCTTTGTAAACCTACCATAATTCCTCGTCTATACAAAACACCATTAGTTAACACATATCGAGCAACTTTATACTTCAATTTCTTGGCAGCTAGTTTATCCTCCCGTAATTCTCCTTCTTCAATGTATGCCCTGATAGGATCCATCCAAGATGGTCCCAAATCAAGGGTAATTATATTTATCATCAGATCTTCCTCTATACTCCGATTTTCTAATACTTCAATTGGTATCGTTCTTCGCAGCTTGGTGCGCGTAGCTGACGCTAATCGGGCCAATGCGTCTGCTCTAGCATTCTCCATCCTCAATATTCTCACCAATTGAATAGCATCAAATTCTGCCAATAACTCCATCGCCTTTGCATGGTACTTCACCATTAATTCTCCCTTAACTGCATATACTCCCATCATTTGATTCACAATTAATTGAGAATCACTGAAAATAATTATTTGCCGTGCCTCCATAACTTTCGCCAAATGAAAACCTGCTATCATAGCCTCATACTCAGCCTCATTATTGGAGGCTTTGAATTGGAATCTCAAGGCATACTCCATGTCAATATCATCTGGGGTGTTTAAAACAATTCCTGCTCCACAACCAGCTGTGCACGATGATCCATCTACATATAATTTCCATGTAGGTACCTCGTCTTCAAATTTCTTGTCCGTCAGAGTTCCTCGGTAAAATATCTGCTATTTTGTTTCATCATCCCCGGGTATTCTTCGTTCCTCGTCGGTCAGCTGTTCGCGCCCTTTTACCAACCGTAGTTGATCTGGGTATGATGATTTTTCTACATCCACAAGTCCTTTTACCAACCTTGGTTGGTCTGGATCTGTGTCTGTTGATCCTGTATCGTCCACAGGTAGGTCAGTAAGGACCTTTTGTTCCTCGGGGGTATCAGGGTATGTGAACTCTGCTATAAAATCTGCTACAGCTTGCCCTTTTAAGGATGATCTGGGTTCATACACAATGTCATATTCACCGAGTTCTATTGCCCAATACATCAATCTTCCTGACTTTTCTAGCTTGTGAAGGGCTTGTCTTAATGGCATGTCGATATACACAATGATTGTATGGGCCTGGAAGTATGGCCTCATTCTTCTACTTGCTTCAATTAATGCCAATGCCAATTTTTCTAGCTTTGGGTATCTGATTTATGCACCTCGGAAAGCTTTACTTGTGTAATAGATAGGTTTCTGGACTCCATTCTCCAATCTGATCAATACTGAACTAACTGCATTTTCTGATACTGCCAAATACAAGTACAGCTTCTCTCCAGTTATTGGCCTAGACAACAATGGTGGTGCTCCCAAATATTTTTTCAAGTCTTGAAAAGCTTTTTCACATTCATCAGTCCACTCAAAACTTTTTTGCAGTGTTTTGAAGAATGGGAGGCATTTATCAGTTGCTCGGGATACAAATCTGTTGAGCGCTGCAACTCGTCCTGTAAGACTCTGTACTTCTTTCCTCGTCGTTGGGGATCGCAGCCCTAAAAGAGCTTTGATCTTTTCTGAATTTGCCTCAATACCTCGTTGATTGACGATGTATCCGAGAAACATTCCTTCTCGTACTCCAAAGGTACACTTCGTCGGGTTGAGCTTCATTTGGTATTTATCCAGTTGATCAAAGGTCTGGCCTAAGTCAACTAGATGATCATTAGCTCTCTTGCTTTTGGTGAGCATGTCGTCGACATAGACTTCCATATTGCAACTGATTTGTTCGGAAAAAACCTTGTTCATCAGCCGCTGATATGTTGCACCTGCATTTTTTAAACCAAAAGGCATAACATTATAACAATAAGTTCCCCTTGGGGTAATAAAAGAAGTACTTTCCCTGTCTTCAGGTTTCATTTTGATCTGATTGTAGCCAGAATATGCATCCATAAAGCTGAGTAGCTCATGTCCCGAGGTAGCATCCACTAGTTGATCAATTCTGGGCAATGGAAAATGATCTTTTGGGCATGCCTTGTTAAGATCAGTGAAATCAACACACATTCTCCATCTGTTGTTCTTCTTCTTTACCATCACCACATTTGCCAACCAATCTGGATATTTCACATCTTCAATGAATTGGGCTTTCTGGAGTTTCTCGACCTCCTCTTGTATGGCCTGGTTCTTCTCGGGACTAAACACTCTTCTTCTCTGCTTCACAGGCTTGATCTCCTTATTCACATTGAGTTCATGACATAAGAAGTTTGGATCTATTCCTGGCATGTCTTCATGACTCCAAGCAAAAGTATTCTTCCTGTTTCTCAAGAAAGTTATCAACTCCTGTTTTATTGAAACATCCAACGACGATCCTATCTGGGTTACTCGTTCAGGATGCTCGTCGTCCAGAATAACATTTTCTGTAGATTCCACCACCTGCCCTTTTACGAGTTGAGATTCATCTCTAGGGTCAAGAGTTTCAATTTCCGTACCTTCCTCCACTTGGTAAGTAGTAGTCTTTTTCCTTGACTCTTCAAGTTCTTCTTTCTCGGCAGACGAATAATAGCATTCCCGAGCTACTTTTTGATCACCTTTCATAATTCCGACTCCAAAATTCGTTGGGAATTTCAAACACTGATGTACTGTAGATGGAACTGCCTCGAACTTCTTCAATCCAACTCTTCCCATGATGATGTTGTAGGCTGACTGCACATTCTTATCCATCACAAAGAAGCGTATTCTTTCTTTTCGACAAGCAGGCCAAGTTCCGATGAGTATATCCAACTTGATCGTCCCAAGTGGAAAAACTTTCTCGCCAGCAAAACCCAGAAGGGGTCTGTGATAAGGTTCCAATTGAGATAATTTTAAATTCAAGCTATCAAAGCATGAATAGTACATGATGTCTGCCGAACTACCATTGTCTACTAACACCCTTGAAATGACCACATCCTTCATCCTCATTTTGATCACCAAAGGATCATCATGAGGGTAAAGAGCACCTGCCAGGTCGTTTTTTGAAAAACTAATCACTAGCTTCTCTTTGTTTACTTTCCTCGGACGATCATCCTCGGCCAGATTTATTCGCTGAATATATGAACAAGCTTGAGCCTCTCCGAGGTAAGCTTTTCTTTCTGCAGTAAGGTCTCCTCCTCCTGCATCTCCTGCTGTAATAACATTACAATCAAATGACCCAAAACGAATGGAAAATACCTCTCGTTCAGGCTGCCTTGGCTTCTTGGGAAGATCAGGGTCATCATCTGGATCATCTTCATGATCCCTCTTCTTTTTCTCCTCTGCACGACGAGGAGATCTAGATCTCTCTCTAGTTCTGTCATCATTCTTCCTTTCACCTCTACGATCTACATACTTTGACAACTTTCCTCTTCGAATGAGTGTTTTAATCTCGTTCTGAAGGGCTATGCAATTTTTAGTCATATGGCCATGATCTTTGTGAAACTCGCAATATTTGGCCTTATTCCTCAAATCGGGATTTGTCTTCAGTTTCTCTGGCCACTTGATTTCCTCGCTATTCTTGATTTCTTCCAAAACATGATTAATACCCATTTTCAATGGGGTATAATTATCGTACTTCTTTAGGACTTCCAACGTTGTCCTATTATTCTTGTAATGCTTATCATCACCATTACCTTTCTGATCTTTCTTCTTAGACTTGTCGACCTCCACTTTTACTTCTTTATCCATATTCTTCTTCGCAGCCATAGCCTCCTCGGCATTCATAATTTTGGCTGCTTTCGCCATCAACTCGGACATGGTTTTAGGTGGATCTTTGGCCAAGGTGTAGTACAGCTTATTAGGCAGCAAACCACTCATCAAAGCAGTGATTGCTGTCTTTTCTTCGTAATCTACGACTTCCAACTTCTCGTTATTAAAACGAGTTATGTAGTCTCTAGTACTTTCACCTGATTTTTGTCTAACACTTAACAAATGTGCTACTCGCTTTATCGGCTTCGCCCCAAAACAAAAATTCCCAATGAACAACTCGGCTAATTGAATAAAATTTGAAATCTTACCCCGAGGAAGATTGTTATACCATATCTGTGCAGATCCGGTAAGAGTTCCCGAGAATGCTCTACACCTCATCTCGTCGGGGACGGCATATATGTCGGCGGCAGCTTGGTATTGTTCTATATGAAGTACAGGATCTGTCTTTCCATCATACTTGGGGGTCACCACAGGTGCTTTGAATTTCGATGGTGTAGGAAAATCCACAATGGCTTGCACAAAAGGTGTCCCTTGAACAAAAGTTCTCTGTAAGGGGTTTCTTGCCTTAGCCATTTCGCCCAGTCTATCCTCCAACCGCTGAATGAAACCTTTCCATGCTTCATTTCCTTCCTCAGGCCGCTTAGTCCGAGCAACTGATTGTTCTGACGTAGCTTCCTGAGATTTATCTCGACGAGTAGCTGGTCGTGATTGTGCTGATCCTTCTCTCAAACCTGATGGTGGCCGAAAACTTCTCGATGGAGCTCTAGGTGGACTCTTATTCCTCCTTGGTCCTAATCGACTGAAAGGAGACGCACTGCTTAATCTTTCCAAAGCGCTGGTTCTCTCCGGAGAGAGAGATATAGGTTGATTTGTATCCGTAGCCCGTATCGATGAAGTTCGCCCAGGTTGATAAGAAGAATCATTAGATTCCCCATTGCGATATGACGCAGTACGTCTGGATTGTGATTGCCCACGATCACTCCGTTGTCCTGAATAGGTAGGTGCACCGCCTTGAAGAGTTTGAATGAGTTGCTTCATAGATTCTTGCATGGCGGTTTGTCCTTGAGCCAGATTTGTCATAATTCCAGCCAGATCTGGAGTTGCAGATGGATTTGGAGGATTTCCAGCATTTCCAGCATTTCGATTACTGGATTCTGGATTATCTACCATTGATAACAAATGATTTTTGGTGAAAAACGATTGCAACAGTCGCTTCCCACAGACGGCGCCAATCTGTTGATGTAAAAAACTAGATTGCTCTAATTATTCAATCACCGATAAATAAATAAGACAAATATTTTTAAAGTGGTTCGGCTAGGAATAAAGCCTACGTCCATTGTTATGTTATTGCTGAGTGTTTTTAGAATTCTTGATTACAAGTTCTCTCAAGAAATTCCGGTCCCCTTGAATGGGTTTGATACGAGGTATTTATAGCCTTGAGGCTGTACATGAAAGGTTCGATACAGTAAATGATATACATGTGAAAGGGTAATACATTTAATGCAGCGTGCGCGTCAAGAATATAAGCATTCAATGAATATCTGAACTGTTGATTATCTGGCAATTAATGATACGACCGAGGTGCAGCTCGGACCGCCATAGCTGTTTGCTGATCAGGAGTTCCTCGGAGAACTAGAGTACCTCGGTGCGCTAGAGTTCCTCGTTGCTCGGAAAGAAGCATGGTTGGTCGGGAAATGAACTTCCTCGCTGCTATCGTGCCACGTAGATTGACACGTGTCTTCGTATTATTCATCCATATCAGCATATTAATTTTGGTATCAACAGTAACAATTAATAATATTTCCCCAAATGGCACATTAAGTCTCATGAATTGTATAAAAGTAGTGGTCAATTACTGAAGATGGGAAATTGAATTTGAAATAAGAATTTTATTATGTTAGAAGTAACAGGCCTTACTCAGTTTCTAAGTGTGAAGACAAAATGTGAAAAGTAAAAAAAAATGCTAATATACGATCTTTGAAGATTAAAGCAAACCTCAAATCAGCCTTAGCAAATATACGATCTTTGAAATAATCTCGTGTAATATTTCGTATCCATGTCATATATCTCGAATCTTTGACCCCTGTTAGGATCAAGATGACCACCTCCATAGATTCGCCTATTCCTGCAGATCCTTCAACAACTGGTGTTTTGCCATATTCATATGAAATTCATGAAAACAACCAATATTGTTGCCAAGAACAATAGGATTACTACACAATCTAATCCCATTTCATTCAACATTCTACCATTCATGTTGGCCACTAACATCTCATTTTCAAGAGAAGACGCCATTGGTATAATTACCCTAACAAATAAATTGGTATTAATCCTCTAATTTTAGGAGAGTATAGAGAGAGGCAAAATGGTTTACAATAATCTTCAAACTGAGCAGAGTCATTTAATTAAAACTCCATCATATTTCAGAGAGTAAATGTGATTCATAGACCATCAAGCTTTAGCTAATTTAAGAAACCAAGTATATGGTGTATCAATAAAGGCAGTGTTCATTGGCCTGCTTTGGGAATAAAACAAAATAATACACATTATTTAAAAAGTGGTACACATATGCATATACACATTATTTAACATCAATCACATGCATTATAAAAATAATGACACAAATAAAACTAAACTCATATACCTCTGTGGGAAATAATGACTTAAATTAGGTCACCTACAAAGAAAATATAAATAAGAAACCCCAAAAATTAAAATCAGAATCATACATGTAAACAAATCTAAAGTTCGAAATAGATCTTAATCGAAATCAAAATGATGCCCTAAATCATCCCATATTTTCAGATCAAGAGGAAGATTGGGCAAAAAAATGAAGCCCTAATTTTCTGATCAACAAAGGAAAAAGAGGAGTAATCAGTGATGAAGTATGGAAATTGAACTATGTAGACATAATAATCTGACAATTTCGTACCCGATGTTAATACAAACAGTTAACATCTCAAACATCAGGTGTGTGGAATTTTTGAGCGTGGGATTTCATACCTGGTGGTGACCGGTGCAGATACGGTGGAGGAAGCCTTGGATTTCGTAGATTGGAAGGAAGTGGTAGCAACCGGAGAGGGAGGTAGCGTGGGAGGGGTAGAGAAATGAGAGGCGATGCGTTAGATTGAGATGGGCCATGACAGGGTTTGATTTTTAGATCATCAGTAGTGGGGGAGGAGGGGGAGGGGTGAGGGAGATTACCAGTAGGCGGCGGCGGCTGGAGGTACAGACCGGCTGGAGATGGTAAGCGGGTGACGAGAGGGAGAGAGTCGGGGAGCGGGAGATTGAAAGATGAGAGAGGAAAGAGAAGAGGGAAACTAAACATAATAATTTTTTTTGGGTGTTTTATATTTTAATCAAGTGTACTCAATTTTGGCGCACTTTAAAACAGTGCCAAATTTTGGCACTGTTTTAAAGTGTGCCAGATTGTCCTTAAACCGTGCCAAAATCTGGCACTGTTTAAAACTGTGCCAGATTTTTAACCTCAGGGTGTGCCAAATTACTGTTTTTGGTGTAGTGTAATGAGGAAAATGCCTACCCCTGCCCCCTTTGAGTTGGAGGCTCCATCAACAAACAGTTTCCAGGTTTCCTCTGTTACTTGGTTCTCCTTTTTCCTTGTTGGTCGAGGTTGGTCGAAGGGTTCCTCGCCTGTGAATTCGGCTATGAAATCAGAAAGGATCCGACCCTCGATAGCTGTCCTTGGTTGAAATTGGATGTCAAATTTCCCGAGCTCGACTGACCATTTAGACAGTCTGCTCGACAAATCCGCTTTCCTCAGGATTGCCTTAAGGGGATGCGACGTAAGGACGATGATAGTGTGGGCTTCGAAATAATGCTTCAGCTTCCTCGAGGATGCTACTAGTGCAAAGTCAATCTTCTCCAATGGTAGGTACCTTTTTTCGACGTCCAGTAAGTTCTTGCTCACGTAATAAACGGGGTGCTGGACTCTCACAACCTCGCATATTAATGCAGAGCTGACAGTGTGATTGGAAACGGAGAGGTACAGGTACAGGTACAAAGAATCTGTTTGCTGTGGTATGATGAGCAGTGGTGGAGAGCTTAAGTAATACTTGAGCTCGACTAATGCTCGTGAGCAATATGGGCTCCACTCTATCGTTTTGCTCCCCTTTAGAAGCTGGAAAAAAGGCTTGCACTTCTCGGAGGATTTAGAGATGAAGCGATTTAAGGCAGCGAGCATACCAGTGAGATTCTGTAAGTCCCGGATTGTGCGAGGGGGTTGCACCCTGTTGATTGGTCGATCTGGTCTGGGTTAGCCTCTATGCCTCTCTTACTGACCAAGTACCCAAGAAATTTTCCCGACTGGATGCCAAAAGAACACTTGCTTGCGTTAAGTTTCATTCGGTACTTCCTGAGGATTTCGAAGGTGTTTGACAGGTCTGAAAGGTGATTTTCTTTCTTCTTACTTTTAACGAGCATGTCATCGATGTAAGCCTCCATGGTGTCTCCCATCTGATCCTTAAACATTTTGGTGACCAGCCGCTGATAGGTTGCTCCTGTATTCTTGAGCCCAAAGGGCATGACCTTGTAGCAGTATAACCCAACTGTCGCGATGAACGTCCTTTTATCCTGGTCTGGGCATATAAGGGGATCTTGTGATACCCTTAGTATGCATCCAGGAAACTCATTCGCTCGTGAGCTGCAGTGGCGTCTACTAGTTGGTCTATTTTTGGGAGGGGGAAACTATCTTTAGGGCATGCTTTGTTGAGGTCAGTGAAGTCGATGCAAACTCTCCACTTCCCGTTATTTTTTGGGACTACTACTGGGTTGGATAACCACTTGGGGAATTATACTTCCCATATGGACCCTGCATCCAGCAGTTTCTCGACTTCTTTTTCTACCACTTTAGCCTTCTCGGGTGTAGTTCGTCGTGCCTTCTGCGTGATTGGTTTGAAGGCAGGATCGACGTGCAGCTGATGGCAGACCATACTAGGATCGATTATAGGCAGCTCGTATGGTTCCCATGCAAAAACATCTATGTTGCGTCTCAGCAGAGTTGTCAATTCCTTCTGTTCCTGGCTAGTGAGAGATGCTCCAATCAAGAAGACTCTATTAATGTCACCATCTCCAGACACAACTTCTACTAGGTCCTCGATTAACCGATCGGAGGGGAGAAGCCTGGTCTCCTCTACTCCAGGTCTTCCATACTTTAATTGCTATTTAGAAGGTGTCAGACCTTCTTCAACTTTCTCGCTAGGCTAATCGGCCTTCTTCTCTGGCTTTGGTCGGATGGCTACTATGAAGCACCTTCTTGCCATCGCTTGGTCGCCATAGATCTCCATTACTCCTCGCTCAGTTACATACTTGATTTTCTGATGGTAGGTCGAGGAGACTGTCTTCATTGCATGAAGCCATCCCCTACCGAGGATGGACTGGTATGGAGAGTCGATGTCAACTACCAAAAACTCAATTTTGAGACGTTTCCAACGCGCACCGATAGTACAATCTTTCCCAGGGGCATAGTTATTTTTCCAGCGAAGTCAACTAAAGGGACAGTAGATTCCTTTAGGTCGGCTACGCTTAACTTTAACTTTCTGAATAGGTCGAGATACATTACTTCGGACGAGCTTCCTTGGTCGATGAGCAACTTATCGACATCAAAGTTAGCTATCCTGAGGGTAATGATCAGAGCATCGTGATGTGGGGTTCTCACTCCCACCAGATCTTCATCTTTGAAAACAATATGCTTGTTATAGTTGACGTCATCTGCTCATCGGCGCTTTCCTGACTGTGACTTTACTGGATCGATCTGAAAAGCCTGCATTACCGCTGTAAGTTTCTTCATCTCCATTCGAGCTGAGTTTCCTTGTATCTGTTTGGCATCAGATGCCCCGTGAATTACCGCGAACTCATGTCCAGCGTCATCTTCGAGCACGTTGTCAGGTCTCACCTCCCTATTGGCAGCCACTTTTTCTGCCCTTTTCTCCACAAACTCGTTCAAATGCCCAGACTGGGGCAGTTCCTCGAGGTGAGACTTAAGAGTTTTGCAATGCTCAGTCTTATATCCTCCCTTTTTGTGAAAAGCGCATCTTAGCGCATTGTTTCTATTTGAGGGATCTCCTCCCATCTTCCTGGGCAACTTGATGAATGGCTCATCTTTGATCTTCGCGAGAATTTTGTAAATTGGTTCTTTAAAGACGGTGTTGACCGCCTGGAATGCCTTCGAAGCATCATTGTTCCCTCCGTTCTTGGTGACATTTTTTCCCCCGTTCTTTCCTCCTTTCTTCTCGTTCTCAGCTTTGTCACTGCCCTTGGTAGTGAGTTTAGCTCGACCGTTTTCTCTTGTACTGAGATGGGTGATATCTTCCACCTTAGCGTACTTATCGATGCGAGCAATTAGGTCGTCAATAGTCATAGCCTCCTTCTTTGTCAGGGACTGGTACAGAAGGGAAGAACTGGGTAGCCCAATTTTGAAAGAGGCTACTGCCACTTGCTCTGAACAATCCTCAACCTCATTGAATAATTCCCAGTACCTTTTCGCGTAGTCCTGGAGGGTCTCTTGATGCGTTTTCTTCATTATTAGAAAAGCATCAATCCTTTTGGGATGGGAGCTACTAGTAATGAATCGGGTCGTAAAGAGCTCAACCAGGGACTTGAAACTCCTGATGGACCGGTGGGGAAGCCTTTCCAACCACTTTTGCGCTACATTATGCAGGCTCGAGGGAAAAATTTGACACATTAATGCGTCCTGGTGGTTCCACAGGGTCATGGCTTGTCGGTACTGCCTGACGTGATCAATGGGATCAGTCTTACCGTCATAAATCTTGAACCTCGGAATGGCAAATTTCTTGGGGGCTTCTTCTTCTTCTTCTTCAATTTACCTTGTAAAAGGTGACTTCATCTGGGTTTTGAGAGCTCGTCTAGCGAGTTCTCGGGTCGATCTGGTACCGTGGTGGGCAGGATGTTGGTCTATCTCCCTGCGGACCAGATTTCTTATGTTCTCGTTGTTGCGAGTAGGGCTCTGGTAACGGCGAGCTCTCCGCAACTGCTCACGGAGGTCGTTGTCCGATTCGGCTCCCTCAACCTTTTGATATTCTCGCCTAGGGCTCCTTCCTCGGCTGCGAGACTTTCTCGCCTAAGGGCTAGGAGTGCGGTATGGACGTCTCCTATTATCATGATGAAGCTCTCTCTCCAATCTCTCCAGTCTTCTTTTCAAGCGAGCGTTCTATGCCTCGTGCCTGCGAGAAGACTTTCTCTGCTCGTGGAGCCTTGCCTCGTATGCATCAATCAGCCTGGATATCTGCGTGGACCTCGTTGGTCCTTGGCTTTCTTCTGAGGCTGGCCTTTCTAAGCGAGCCCTCTGATCTGAACTTCAAACTTCAGACCTAATCCTGCGAGGAGCAGGTGGTTCTTGAATATCCCCTGCCTGGGGGGCATTGCTGCTGTGATCGACATTTTAAACTCCTTTTTTGGTGTGGGCTTTTCTCAGGGAAGATAAACGCTTCCCACAGACGGCGCCAATTATGATGCCAATTATCTTGCAACACAAATAAATAAGGGAAAAGCAAGCACCAAATAAGAACAAGGAAGGTAAAATGATAATCACACAACAAAGGATGTATGTGGTTCAGCAAAGATGTGCCTACGTCCACAGTGGTTCAGTCGGTGTTATTTCTATATACTCCGGAAAGTGATTATAGAGGATATATCTTATCCTTTTGCCCCGGACATAAGGTTCAATATATACACGTACATATAAGTAAGTGGAGGTGTTGGATTCCCCCACGTCTTCCATCTCTCCCTATAACCTCCCTTAATGGGAACGTGGGGAGAGACCGGATACAATCAAAGTAAGAGGTGGGGGGCCTGGACTTTGGGCCGCCAGAATTGGGCTACTCGTCCAGGC
Organism: Sambucus nigra; assembly: GCA_949130495.1. Lineage (NCBI taxonomy): Eukaryota > Viridiplantae > Streptophyta > Magnoliopsida > Dipsacales > Adoxaceae > Sambucus > Sambucus nigra. The sequence goes on from OX422213.1 coordinate 120,433,323, forward strand.
CCATGATCTTAGTTTGGGGTACCCACAAATACTATAGTACGCTATTGTTTATATATCATTTTTCCTACTTATGGCTTAGTAATCTCCAACTAAAAATGCTAGAATAACTTACACTTTCTTAAAATTGTTGGCTTGGAATTCCCATTGCCAATGATTTGAACAATGGGGTTACTTATAATGGTGAAGTGAACTCTATACTTGGCAAGTCACAGATTTCTCCATTATCGATTTTTAATTTATCTCAGGATGCTAAGATATTGGCTGCAATAACAATAATGTTTGCTCAATAAAAAAGTAACTGCATAATGCTATAAATATATGATGAAAAATAAATTCTAATAAGCCATTTTAAAAAACTGCTAAATCGGTTTACCTTCATTTGTGGGTGCACAAGAGTGTTTCATTGTCACCTTCAGTAAGACTATGTGGCCTGCCTATATGAGTTGTTTTATCACCCGATGTATGGGACACGAGAGTTGATTCGGTACTATACTCAGAGCTGTCTTGAGACTCCTCATATAAATCAAGTTGCCTACATTAGTCATCTATTACATCATTTTATGTTTCAAAAGATGAAAGAAAAAGAGAACTGCTTATTTTTAATATCTAAGTTTGGCCCATAGGTACCTCCAAGATGGTAGACTGCCTTCACTGCTACTCGTCGAGTCTTCTACCAAGTGTTTGAAATTCTTGAGTTGAAGATCAATGTCTGAAATTTTGAATCTGAGCATATCATTTTCTTTGTTTTGATTAAGAAAATCATATAGAGCCTGAATTTCGTATATGATGTAATTAGACAATATGGAAACTCTGCTTAATCAGAACTATGTATATGATATAATTAGATGATATGAGATAACTATGCATAATCAGAGCCTCTAAACATGCTGCATGACTATAAGAAGATGAATATAGAGATTGACAGTTGTAGTTTTTATATGTTGTTATTGCTGCTAAACGAGTTGTGATATAACCAAATTAGAAAACCTAATTAACTCCACATCAATAGAAATTCTAATATAAAATCCAAAATCAAATGAGGCCCATAATATATAACTTAACACCCACTGAAGCCCAAATATAATTTGAAACAGAAAATGAGAATTAGCAATTGATAAGAAACCATACTATGAATAACCATTTCAAACTAATATTTATATATTGGCTTGTTATATAATTTGAGAAAAAAAAGAATCGGGATATTACTTCACCACCTCAAATAAGGTAACTATCATGGAGTTGTGAGCTTAATATAATTTGTAGTTATTAGGATTGTCTAATAAATTTAGTATCCAAACTAGAATAGACATCCAACTTATATCTCACTACATATAGCTATTGATATAAGATTGTATTTTTGACGTTCAATTTTTGATTATTAGTATTATTAGAAATATGGATTTCTTGTTTATCAAAATCAAGTAATGAACCCAATAAATTAATTAGACTTCAATTAAACATAACACATAAGTTACCATATTTTAATTCCAGTGTTATCTTATTTTTTTTATTCAGTTCTTCAACTCGGAAGAAGATCAACAAAAAAATAATGAAGAGAATAATCAAATTCACATAAAGCGGATCTGACGAGAAAACCCTAATTTACTGGATTGAGAATAAACCAAATTCACACATGACTTAAGACCCTATTTTACCAATAATCATAATCAAATTCAAACCTCAAATGAGCACTAAGTTAGATTACCTCGAGCGAAGAACAAAGTTAGATTTTTGAAGGTTGGTCGAGTCACTCAAACATGAAACCTATAACAAAATCATTATTTTATGATTAATGTAGTTTGAAAACATCACATCCCAAAATAAAACCCAAACAAATCAAAGTCTTAAATCTCAAATCAACAACAAAAATAAGAGAAGGAATCATAGACAAGAAAACGCACCAGAGAAATCGCCTTTAGGAAGAAGAAGTCGACTTTTGTTAGACAGTGGAGCTACGACTTTTGATAACCGAAGAAATGGTGGACCTCAAGGAGAAAAATGGCTTAAGCCAATAGGCAATCCAGAATCACAAGAACTTGGGTTTAATTACCCAATAATAAAAATTAAATACCTACTCGATTTTGTAGCTCGAGCAGATGGTGAATAAATCGTGATGAGAATGAGGTTCATGGATGAGGGAGGTAGCAGAGAGTGGCAATGAATCGGAGTTTCGGAACCAATAGAAGGATCATCAGTTAAAATGGTTAAACCACCCATAAATCTCTGACGGCGACTAAAGGTTTATGTATCGTCATCTAGCCTCGATACTCTATCTCTTTCTTACGACATTGTGTCAAAAAGTGGTGGGGTTTGTTTCACCTTTAGAGTGTTGGGGTTTGGGGTGAAAATGGGGTGGTTTGACACTGCATTTAGAGGAAAGGGAGAACCGGGCTTGGCAGGGAGAGTGGGCGAGAGAGTGAGCGAGGGACGAAAGAAGATGACTCCAAATGAAAAGTTAATGGAATTTAGTATTTTGTTTTTTATTTAACCTGTCCAAATTTGATACGATTTTGGCACGATTTTAAACCGTGCTAGAATAGTAATGAACCGTGCCAAAATCTGGCACAGTTCTAAATCGTTCCATATTCTTCTTGTCTAAGCATGCCAAAATAACATTTTTGTTGTAGAGTAAAGTAATGTTTCAACTTGAGAAAAATAAATCTCCAGTGAGTAAGACAACTTTTCCAACGGGAGATACTACATCTCGACATCTAGCAACGTTTTACTGACATAGCAAATTAAGGATTGGCGCACTTCTTTCTCGTAAACTAAAGTATAACTAACCACGTTGTCAGACACTAAGAGACACATGTAAAGTGGATCCTTTGGATTAGGAAATATGAGTAGGGGTGGTTGATAGAGATAACTCTTGACTTCTTCAAGTGCCTGTAAACATTCATCATTCCAAACTCCATTTTTCTCCAAATCTCAATAGCTGAAAGAAAGGTTAGCATTGCTTATAGGATTTAGAGATGAATCGATTGAGTGCCGTAACCATTCTAGTTAGATTTTGGACATCACTAATTATTTTAGGAGGATCAACAATCCTTATTTCTGTAATCTGACTGGGATTTACTTTGATTCCCCTCTGGATGACTAGGTAGCTAAGGAATTTTATATATTGCACTCCAAAGGAGTAATTAGCATCATTGAGCCTCATTTGATAATACCGAATGACCTCAAACATCTTCCCTAGGTCTGAGAGGTTGTCTCCTTCCTTCTTAATTTTTACAAGCATACCATCGATGTATACCTCCATAGTATCGCCCAATTATTACTTAAAAATTTTTGAGACCAACCCCTGGTAGGTCGCTCCTGTAATTTTTTTGGACTAAAAGACATTATTGTGTAACAATAATGGCCAAGCTTGGTGATGAAATATGTTTTTTCCTAGCCAGGTTCAAACCAAGGTATTTGATGATAAACGAAAGAAGCATCTAGAAAACTAAGCAAGATCATAAGTGTTATAAAGTTTCTTCGCCTTTAGTATTGTCTCATTTCATCAATAAAACACTTTGAGTCATAGTTTGGGTTGTTTTAGAAAGTTTTATGTTTAAGATATCAAGATCAAACTTCTTCATCTTCATCAGATAGATACCTCATGATATAACCAATGAGAATGATGCTTTAGAATAAAGGTAAAGTACTTAAATGACTTAGAACACCCATGTTTTAACACAACTAAAATTGTATTTTATTAAAACGGAAAATGTAATAAACTAATGTGTGTATTTGAGGTGGTTTTTGATATTTTCCATATACATATGCCATATATATTTCTTATATAAACATACTTTGAAAAGGTCATATTGTGTATTTAAAATGATTATTTTTAATTTTAAAAACTTCTAAAAACTTGTCTTGGTTCGCTACACAAAAATCTACTTCGCTGATTGTCAACAATGAAAAACTCAAAGGTGAAATATCTGGTCACGAGTGCTACTTGGTTTGTTGATGAGACAGAATCCATCACTTTAGTGAAGGGTCCTTATTTGAACCTTCATTGGTCGCGTCGATAACAAGTGTTCAAATGAAAATATGAGTTTTTTTATCACTTTTTTATCCTCGAACTTTGTGAAAATCCCTCAATCAGACGGACACATATTTTGTGTAGATTTATTTTTAACATTTTTGTGTGAACGAGAAGCATACTAGCCTCGTAACGCTTGTGTCCACGTGTTCATTTATAACTTGGGGACATTTAAGGTCTTCTTCTCCCTCAAACAAGTTAGAGGTTATTTTTACGAACGCTTGAAATGTTTAGGGAGAAAAACATATGCTAAAAATTATTATTCACTAGAGTTTCTCTCCAAGATTGTTCGAGTGTTCTTAAGATATCCAATGTTATTATTGATATTTAAATTCACTTGAATTTTTTAAACTTCTTCTCAAAACTTGAATAAACATTTGCAAAAAAATAAATTTTGGGTGACTTTAAATATTTTTTATATCTCAAAAATACTTTTGAGTTTATTTTGATTAGCAGGAAACTTTTAAAATTTCCATTAACCTTTAGGAATCTCAAATCTTAGGAAATTAGAAATTTCATTGGTATCTTGTTACTTGTTTCATTGGAACACAATATTTATTTAAACTTTAAATAAGATTTGAAGATTGTTTCCAACATGGCATTATCAACGAAATTTGACACCTGCAACGTGGTAAGTGATCGAAGTGCAATCCATGCTTGCACTTCTTAAGAAATGGTGAAAAAATGTATTATTGGGTTTTTCGATTATTGAGGATATGAGAGGTTTTAGTTTCTAAGTAATTTATACCTTTTGGTACGTCTTTACCTATGTAGTGGAAGGTATCGGTTTGACTCGAGCTTTTTTCCTAAAGGGTTTTTTCCTCGTATATATCCTCATATCAAGTGCATTATTTACTATTCTGTAATTTAATTCCTTTATATTTTTAATGAACATGTGCTAATAAAAGATCATTTTTTAAATCATGTTGTTATCACTTTGACGATATGATAGATTTTACTCGAATTTGGATTAAAGAAAAATATTAACTCAATTTTTGTAATAGTTTTAATTTGGGTAGTTTTGATCTAAATCCGTTTAGCCTACACTCACTCTCAAACTCATTCGTTCATGGCTGGATGTGGCATCAACTAATTGGTCAGTCTTGGGAATAGGGAAGTTATCCTTTGGACATGCTTTATTTATATTGGTGAAATCAATACAGACTTTCCACTTCCCATTACTCTTCTTAACTATGATCAAATATGAAATACACTTAGGGAATTGAACTTCTTTAGCGAACTTTTCCTTTAAAAGTTTCCCGACCTTGTCTTTCACTACCTTTGCTTTCTTAAGGGGTGATCGTCGTGCCATTTGTGTTTTCGACGAGAACGATAGGTTAACGTGAAACTTGTGAGACATTACTTCAGGATCTATCTTAGGCATATCATACGACTTCCAAGTAAACATGTCTTCATTTTCCTTAAGAAAGGAAACCAATTCTTTATTTTCTTGTCAGTAAGAGTGCTGCCAATTAGAAATTTTTTTATGTGGCTGAGAGTTGTCAAACACAAGGTCTTGTAGTGGTTCTATAACTCTATAGGTGGGGACATACTCATGTCTTCTACCCCAAAATACCCATACTTTATCTGTTATTTGAAAGAAGTAGCCCTATGTGGGTTCTACACATTCTCCTTTTTCTTCTCCTAATTGGTCCTGATTCCTAGGATAAACCATTGTCGAGTAATGAATTTGAGCTTTTGATGGTAGGTAGATGGGACTGCCTTCATTGTGTGTAGCCATCCCCATTCGAGAATTGAGGTGTATGGTGAGTCGATATCTTTGACCATATATTCAATCAACTTTGATATGTTTCTAGTTCTTACTGGAAACACAACCCTTACTAGTGGAAGTTCTATCTTTTTTGCAAATCTTACAAAAGGAATGGTTGCTTCTTTTAGATCTTCCATTTGCAAGTTAAGATGGTTGGATAACTTGAGGTACATAACCTCTAAGGATGTTCCCTGGTCCATTAGTAGCTTATCTACATCCTAGTTAACAATTTTGAGTGAAATTACCAGCGCGTCATGATGTGAATTCCTGACTCAAACTAGGTCTTCTTCGGTGAAGACTATATGATTAACATAGTCTATTTCCTCTGGTTAATCTAAAAAGCCTCTACTACTATTGTGATCTTCTTCAACTCCATTCTTATAGCATTCAATTTATTTAGTTAAGGTTTATGACTCCATGGATTATCATGAACTCATGTCCCAACTCGCCATATTCTAAGACATTATATGGTTTTTAATCATGCTCCGCTGGAACTTTGCCATTTTTCTTATTGACAATGTCATCCAGGTCACTTTCTTGGGCTATCTCTTCTATATGTGATTTAAACGCATTACAATTCCATGTGTGGTTCATGAGTTACTTATGGTAAGAGAATCAGGGATATTTTTCTCTTGTATTGGTCTCCTTCCATCTTACTAGGCCAATTGAAATATTATTGATCCTTGATCTTGGTCAAGATCTTGTATATTGGTTCCTTAAAAATGGTCGTACTGGCGTGATGAGCTTTGCTAGGATCTGACTTCTTATCTCCCTTCGTTCTGCCATTCTTCGTCTTGCACCCTTTTTGGGAACAACCTCTATATCTTTATTTTTGTTTTCCTTTGGTCGACCATCGTCCTGGTTTGTGCCTATGACCACATGTTCAACTTTGGCATATTTTTCAAACATGGACATTATATCAAATTATTCGATAGGACAATCTTGAATGAGACTACCACGACTTGTTCAGTGAAATCCTCCACCTCATTTAAGATCTTCCAATATCACCTGACATATTCACGTAGGGTTTCCAGGGTTTTTCTTCACCATGAGAAGCAAGTATGTCCTCTTCGAATTAATACTATTCGTTATAAGTTTTACGATAAAGGATTTTATAAGCTTCTTTAAACTAGGGATGGACTTATGGAACAGTGTGAAAGCCTCAATTTGTAATCGGGGCTTGAGTTTTTCTCTCATAGTTACACGCTATAAAAATCCCTGGGGTAAAAGTGGGAAACCAGCCCAACAAGAAGGAGGTTGAAACCACCATAAATAGAACATTGAGCGGCCAAAAATGAAAAATCCCAAACCTACCAAAAGGATAAAATCTGTCACAGGGGGGACTTTAACCGAACAGTTAAAGGCCCTCATTCACCCTTTAATCGAATGGTTAACAATGCCCGGTAACGATGCAATCTTACCGCAGCCCAATACGTGTCTCCCTCACCCCCTATTCACCATACACGTGAAAAAGCCTTTAATCGAATGGTCTAAGGACCCCAATTGGACCTTATAAAAGGAGGTTCCCATCAACATTTAAAGGGACCTAAAAACCCAACATTGATTTGTTTTCTTCTCCCCTGAGTGTCCGATAAACTTGATTTGAGTGTCCGATCAACATTTAGAGGCACCTAAAAACCCAACATTGATTTGTTTTCTTCTCCCCAGAGTGTCCGATAAACTTGAGCTCATTCAAAAAAATCCCGCCTAAAGTTCGTACTTTCGAAGATTCTCTTCCTTTAATAATCCCGAGTGAAGTTTGCACTTCTAAAAAGACTTTTCCTCTAAAATATAGCGGCAAACCTCTGTGCACACCTCGTGAAATTAAGATCTTTTAAACGAAGCTTTGCTTAACTAAGCGGTGCCACCTCACAGGGGACACTACCCTGGAAAAAAAACTCGGTTTATGCTATATGGGTAAAGAAAGTCTACAGACAAAATATATATTGTGATAAAATGCCCATATATGTTTATCTCATTTAGATCGGCCCCCATTTAGAGGACTAAGTGCACTTTACGGTGTTTAAATTTTAAAGCCTGGTTTTTAACCTAGCACCTCTATTTGTTAAGAAGAAATGACATACTCATATGTTAAATAAATGCTAATCAAATGCCATGAGTAAAGACAACTTGAAAACATACTTTTCAAAGTCGTTCTCAAGAAAGTTCTAGTGATCCAAGTCATTTTTAAACTGATAAATTAAAGTCTAAAATTGAACTACTCTCATTGATTCTCTGAGTGAACAAAGCTCGTCGCTACGACGTCATCCCCGGATATACGTTTTCCAGTGAATACTTGTCAAGCATAAATCTTTGATTAACGTATTTTTAACATATAAATGTATCAATCCAACTCTTAATGAAAATGCTATATTAAGTATTAGGCTTCATTAATATTGTAATGTTCTATATTGTATACCCGGTACCCCATCGCCTACACCCGTAAATATTTCTCGTTTGCTTGAACTGCGTTGGCTTTTATCCCAAGTCTCCTTGGGTATATAGGCACTACACCGAACTTAATTGGTGAAGCCCAAGCCTTGTAATAGGTCTCTTGACGTATTATTTCTTAGGGATGCCTCCATCTTTAGTCCAAATATGGAATGACCAACTCGAGGCATACAAAACCTCTAGAATTATAGTTATGTTGATAAGGGATAAACATATATTTGTAGGCATCTTCTAGTCCACTTTATTCCTACATATACTATTTTTTCTCCTTCTACACCTCCAAAATTGCCTGAAAGGACAATACCTTCTTATTAATGATCGCCAGATAATCATAATATGATATGCCAATGTCGTACATCTTTGGGTCCACTCATATTCTTAACCTTCCGAAGCTACCCTTTGTCCTATAGATAGTTTCTTCCCCTCTTAATCCAAGTCCACACAGTCGAACTACATAGGCTTTGATCTTGTAGCTACATGGATATGTGGGCATAATACATAGTCCTTCTCATGAGCATAAGCCACGACAATATATCTTTTAATATATTGTCACAACATAGATTCACCAATCTCTTACACTACCTTTAAATCCCCTCTCACACCTGGAATGGGATATCAAACTAACTTAAGCCATAACTTTTCGTGAAAATACATATTAACGATCCCCCGTTACACAAGTCGAGCTTCCTCGTAGCTATTTTCATATACTTACTAATGGCCACCCATTATCTGAATGTAATTCTTCTACAAGCACTCTTGTGTACCCACATCGATTTAAGTGATGTTCATTCACCTCTAACTAATACCATTTTCATACCTAAGCATATATATATATACATTTTAAGGGATTCTAAAACTAAAGTCTCTAATCATGTTCTAAAATAAAATAAAAAATAATCACATAATGTTAAAAGAGATAATAAGCATATAATTAAGGAAGCATAAAGAACAACTGGGGATTCTCGAACCCCACAACAAGAATCTTTGGATCAATTGCAAACCTAAACCTCCCTTATGATTAACCCAAAAGGGTTAACCCGAACCTTTTTATTTATTTATAAATAAAATAATCTCACGACTCTAAACAACGGAAAACCCCTCCCACTAAACATATAGGCTCAAACCTAAACCTTGGACATGCAACTAAAATAAGGTAGGGTGTTAAACACCATCCATGGGAAAATCATTGAACCACAAAATCGATAACCCAACCTCAGGGAGAAACGATTGATTGACAAACAAGCACTCCAGCATCCCCGTACGATTCCCCCCCCCCCCAGCGCATCATTGCTCGAGGCCCATAACACCACACACAGCTTCACGAATGACTTTTGTGATGCATCGCCAAAACTTGAGGGAAATATCTAGAACATGAGAGGGTTTTTATTTGTAATACCCTGTATTTTCAGAATAATATAAAATTTGTAGGAATTAAATTAAATTGGTGAATTTAATTAATTAGGTTGAGAATAATTAATTATTATTTCATGTTATGTGAGTTTGACTTTTCATGTTAAATAATTTCGGTAGAAATTATTTGCATGTACATTGAATAATTTATATATTATGTGTGAGACAATTGAAAAATATATTTGTTGAATAAAAATAATTGGGATGCGTTCTGTGAGGTTTTATGAATTCGTTAGGGATTATAGACCTATAGAAATAGTTTCAGGGTATATGTATATTAGTTAGGAGGTTATTGGACTAATTAAATTATGCATTTGGCCCCATTTGGGGTCCAAAATATTAAGACCTAAGGCCCAACTCGGGATTTGTGTTTTAAGTTATATTAATTAGGAGATTAAGGAACTCCCTGTCACTTATCCAAGAACCTTAATAGTGACATTTGGAAGAGAGAGGCAAGAAACCTAGTTGTGAATTTGGGGAAGGAAATATACAGGAATAAATTCAAGGAAACCGTCAAGAAATCATCCAAGAACTCAGGAAAGAATTTTTTTCCTAATTTTATTAGTCCAAAATTTTTCCTTAATTCATTGTGTTTTATCTCCCATGTAGGACTTCTGGACTTGGTAGGGATTTATTATTATCATGTTTATAGAGGATTTGAATATAATAGTAGATTAAGAAATCCAGAATTTAGGTTGGTAATTAAGAAGGGTTTAAATGATAGAAAAATCATGTCTGAGGACCCTTGTTGTAATTGTTATGATGATTCACATGCAGAGGACTTTCACCCATGTTAAAGATCTGAAATTTCTGCTAACTATAACCCGTGCATATGGTAGAACTTAGGGAATTTATAAACATAAATATGATTTGGTATAAACACATCAATCACATGAATTTCTAGAATTTTGATATGTGAATCCGATGTTAAAACATGTAATTAGCTACCCTAAAATAATAAATTAAACCTTGGGAACTCATTTTGAGGTTAGTCCATTTATATATAAGCCTTTACTATTAGGTTTAGTGTTGAAATTAACAATCTTGTAATAAGAAACCATAACAGATTTGGGTTGTTGCCCAGATCCGAATCGATTCGGCCCCTAGAGGTGTATTGATTCAGCGGGCGAATCGATTCGGACCCAAGAGGCGAATCGATTCGGCCTCTGGGGTAGGTTAAGGTGAGACCAAAAATTAATCCGGGGTATTTTTTGGTATCCATGCGAGTTGGTAGGACCGTGAACGAATAATCGTGGAATTTATTAAAAATGGAATTGTGATGTTACTAATAACGGTGGAAGCTAAATTAACTTGTTGGTTAATTGTATTTTAAAAGAAAATAAAGTTAATAATTTCTGTGATGGTTAATTATTAACTAAGGATAATTATGGTCAAATCCTTATGGGGCACCGAAGGGGTAATTATTATAATAATTATCTTTACATATTTTAATATGTAACTATATTTTTGTGTGGATATATCCATGTTCGTGGACTGTCCTATCTTTCAGAATACGCGTATTATGGATTGTAGCACATGTCGACACAGGTGGGCTAGATGTAACATAGGTCATATCTTAGGTACTACGTAGTAGCGCCACCTATGAGAGATGAGTGTTAATGCTGGGATCCATGTGTCACCGCTAGGTATGGGTCATGCAATGGTGTACTGCGTAGCTACTACCCTAATTGTATGTGTAGAGGTGTAAACGAGCTGAGTCGACCCAAACAGTATGATGCTCAGGCATGGTTTGAAAAGATTAACGAGCTTAAAAATGTGTTCAAGTTTGGTTTGTTTACTTCACTATCTCAGCTCAAACGAGATTTAATCTGAATGGACACTAACCAAGCTCGAGTAGCTTGAATTTTTTACACTATTTTCCTATGATTATTTGTAATCGAGCTGAATTTGAGTTGAGCTCAATAAGGTAACAAGCTTAAAATTTTATTCATTCCTGGTTTGTTTACTTTATGAATCGAGCTTGAATGAGCTTTTATTCGAACAAACACGAGTCGAGCTCGAATATCTTAGTTTGTTTTACAGCTCTATGTATGTGTATTGTGTTGTCGGTTTGGATAGAAGACTCCTCCGGACTTACCGATAGAGCATGGACGAGACACTATTGGTAGATGCCTTAGTGTCGTACACACACACACACACATATGTATATATATATATATCATTAATGAAAATGAATGGAAGAATTCCCCGAGTCTAATGATGTAGACTATAAAACACATATCCAATAGTATGTGGTATGTATGATGTTTTATGTCGTCATTTTATGGGTAGTATGTCTCGAGTAATTTTGGGAAATGGTAACTTGAATGTAGATAACTCTATTTCAGTGCATTTTTCTTGCTAATTGCATTCTTATACTGTCATTAGCATTTATCCATCATTTGTATCGGGACTTCGTTGGTCATATATGTAGCCCTGCTTTTAGATGAGGGGTGAGATGTGTTATGTATGCGAGTGATGATGGAAGGCATTTTCTTTGAATTAATCGTACTTTTGCACAATAAATTTAGTAAGTTAATTCTTTCACACTTTAGGGCATTGACCCAAAATTATAAATGTTTTCTCCCCCCAGGTGCTCTTATAAAGGGATATCAGGGTTGTGGCCGGATCATCATTGTTGTCTCACGTTGCACATCGATTTTCTGATCATTAATTCTATATTTGGTTGATATTCTCGTTCATTTCTTCCTACTTTTGGATTTTGTATGGGCATAATCTCGAAGTCTGTTTTATTTCTTGCAAGTTTGAGACACTTATGAGTATGTTGTGATTTATTTATATTAAATGGATGTTGGATTTTATTAGTGTCTTGGATGTTAATTTAAATTAAGTTTAAAATTCAATTGTGCTTTACAAATAAATATTTTAGATGGTTTGATGTTGCTAATGATATAGATTGTATAACAAGCCCCATCTTCGGCGTATTACGTTTGGTCAACCTTTACGTGAACAATAGGGGTTATTACATTATTCATCCAAAAGGTCGTGGATTAGAAGTGTTAGTGAACACGGTCATTAGGATTTGTCTTCCCTCCGTATATCTTGAATCTATGTATTCTGAACTTTTTAGGCGGTTAAAAGTCTTTAATTGACCAAGTGAACATTGACTTCATTTGGCATATGAGGGATTTTTTTGCTTATTCCTTGGTTGTCTCGGCTCCTCAGTAATAATTGTGGTTGTTCATCTCACGTGCCCAATTGATACGGTCAATCATCCTTACCCATACAGATAAAGACTTCTAAATGTAACCGACCTGCTAGAATAATGGATGAATATATGGCCGATAAAGTTGGGGATAACCATCACAATGATTGAGTTACCTAGAAAATGATGAATTCTTACTATAAGAGTAAAACTAGCACAAAGTGAAAAGATGAATATAATAACAAGTATTAAAGCTCTGTTAATAGAATGGTGGAACTCACATGGACATAGAGTAATGACCTATACCATAAGAGGCTGAAAACTATTGCATTGGCCATGGACAATATCACCGAGGGCACAACCAATACTAAAAGGTCACAACTAATAATAAGGTCTTAGTCAATAGGGCTTTGGTTCAGAGCCCCAATTCATTTATCTAAACCTTAGTAGGTCGTGGAGTAATAATAAGTCCACAACCATAACCTCTAGGTCATGGATAGTTACCAGGGCCATGGATGTAATCCTCAGGATGAGGACTATGATACGAGGCCACATAGTTTACACCTCAAAAGTACAAAGAAAACCCAACAGGTGAATTAATGACGTGGACAAGTTAAGTTATTTCTTAAGGACCAAATTTTAGAGATTATAAAAGGCTTTTTGAAGGGGATTTTAGGGTAAAGTGTTGACATAATTATTAACCCTAGGTTTCCCTCACTTCGTATAAATAAAACTCTTAGGATCCATTCCCTAAGATGTTGGAACCATCGATAAAATCACTACCAAGAGAGTAACTGGGAATTTTAGGGTAAATAGAGGTTCTATCAAAAGAAGGTCGACGAGTGTCACCATTCATGAGGCAAAACAATTTTGTTTAAGGGCTAGAGTGTCACTGTTTATCATCGGACTAAGTCCTTTTGTAAGGGAATCATTCCTCACCAGATTCTTCTCTTTCATAAATCGTAGTCTCTATGTTTTGATTGACAAGGATGATCCCTCTTATGTAAATCTCAATTTCTAGATAATGGCCTGGACTTTTACTGTTCATCATATTTTATTGTTCCAAAGCATTATTTCCTTGAATAGGATGGATTTTGGTTCCTAGAGGTTAAACCTATTTTAGAGACACTTATAATTTCTTAAGATAATTGTAAGGATTTTCCATTTTATTTAATCTTTGAAATCTAAATTACGTATCATTTTTGGGTTAAAACTATCAGTTTTATAAAGTATCTTTATTGTTTAAAGATCATGAGTTTTAACTCTTTTTTGAGGATGCAAACATATGTAGTATAATATCGTGCCTTAATTTGCTTACATGTTTCATTAGATTCTGATGTTGAGGTCATGGCATTGATGCGCCAGGCTGAGGCATTATGTTTGGAGTGGTATCTTGATTTGTGATGGACTCTAGATGACTAGCTCAAAGTAGATTGAGCCCGGTCTAATTATTAGGATTGAAACTTGGCAGAGCTCTCATGGATCGAACATCCTATAAGTGGTTAGGAGAGGATGCCATGACCTGTGGAATGACTGGATTAAGAGAAACTTATAATAAGGATGCGGAGTTGTGGATTTTAACCAAGGTCGGACTAAAAGCTTAGAAAGACAAGGAGATTGGGCGAACTAAGGAAGATTGAGTTGTGGCGGAAATAAAAGACTAGTGGACTAAGGGAGATTGAGACTTGGGATGCTAGAGGTAGTAATCTGTCCATATTTAAGCCCTCGATCGATATTCCTTATTGCTCTTTGAGGTTGCAAATTGGGTGTGGGGGAATTTAACTTCTCTCTTTCTTGCATTTAAATATTGTTATATATTATCATGTTTATATCTTACTCTGTAGCTCCCATGATTACGAACATTGGCAGGTTGGGCTAAGGACATTTAATTTAACCCTTATTGGTCTATTTAAGTCATCCTTTCATTCCTTGACCTCATCAGGTTAAGAGGCCGTAGAGAGAATGTATAGTCCGTGGAGACGAGATAGATGCCGCAGAGAAAAGAGGATTTAGAGGAGATTTGTTTAAATTCCACATCTAATTCTAGTGGTTATTCCAGGAAGCACTTTGTTAAGACATTTTAATTGTAAATCTTTTTTTACAATATATCGAAAGTGAATTCCAAATGCCTGTATTAAGGGCTATGGTATGTTATTTTTTAGATTAAGCTCATTACTTTATGTCTAATTATTTATGATGAATGATAAGTGATATTAATTATGATTATGAGGCCTAGGTCTACTTACGGGTCGCGACTTAATAGGATTACCCCAATTAAGATTGTTTAAACTATTATCATTGAGTTTAAGATAATCAACCCCTTAGCCTGATAGGACAAGGTCGCGGGTGTTACATGTAGGCAAATTATAAAATCACGTACATCTTATTATTGTGTGTGTTCTTGATCTTTTTATTTTATTTAATTATTTTGTAATGAATCTTGATTAGTAGGATTTTACCACCTAAAGAAGTTCTAGATAATATCTAAGATAATCAAATCAACCTAAAGAGGTCTAGCTCGTCTTAATAAGGTCTTGACCACATTTAAGATAATACAATCATCCTAAAGAGGGTAAGATTGGCCAAAGAAGAGTAAGAAGGTGTAAACTATATCTCAAATGATCAAACCAACATAAATAGGGTAAGGTCAACTTAAGAAGGTCTAGTTGATATATAAAATGATCAAATTAGCCTAAGTAGGCCTAGTTCATCTTAAGAAGGTATAAATTAAATCTAAAGAGACCAAACCATCCTAAAAGGGGTAATATTGGATAATTAGACACCAAACTAAATATAGATAACTAACAAAAGCTTATGGCAATTGAATCGGCCTTAAATGATTCTTTGAACAAACAAACATTCTTAGAATAACCAAGTTCAATGCATGTATAAACCCAATAACATAATTAAGAAATTCGATTCCAAACGTTAACATATTTATGTCCTAATTAAAAGAATATAGAGTTACGAGTTTCACTGATTTTGTAATATCATAAATTTTATAAATTATGTATTAAAAATTGACTAGGTGGACTATTTTTCAAAACATCACTAGTATGTGAGTTCGGTAACAAACCTACCATTCACCTACTTTGAAAAATCATTAAGTATGTTTTTCATTAGAACAATCTCAATAACAGTACAGGTGGAAGAATGACAACATAATTGAGATTTTCATTGACAAGTTAAATGTGTAAAGTCCCATAAATCTTGAAAATGAAAATAAAAATATAATTTCCCTTTGATATATATTCATTAAGAAAAGAAATAAAAACATTAGGCTATAGGGGTGTTGTTCCCCTAGTCTCCCACTATAATAACATTCTAGTTGGCTTAACCATCAATTGTGGGGTTAATAGCAACTTGTTCTACCTCTTCTTCCTATATATGTCACACCTTGATTTCTAGGGACGAATTTTATTTTAAAATGATATTAAACCATAATTGATACATGAACACTAAGCTAACTAAGAATTTATAAATGCTAAATTGCCTTAAACTGTGGTTCAAAAGGCTTATTCTTTTATCAGTTTTTTAGCATTTCTCCTACTAGTGCCACTACACTAAAAATGCCAAAATGGAACCCTTCACCGGTCCAAGGTTGTCATGGTAAAAAATTGTGACAAAAAACACGCATTTTTACCATGGTCTTTGATCGTGACAACTTGGTTATCACGAACCTGTCACGATCAAAGACCGTGATAACCTTAAGAAGTTATCACGAACTTTAACCGTCACATGTCCATGAGAACATTAAAAAATAAAATCCTAACCGCTTATCCTTTTCCTTTCCCTCGCGTTTCATTTTACTTTCCCTCACTATTCTCTCTCTCTCCTCCCTTCTGCAATCCTCCCTCTCTCTCTCTCTCTCTCTCTCTCTCTCTCTCTCTCTCTCTCTGTGTGTGTGTGTGTGTATATGGTTTTCAGTGTGTGTGTGTGTGTGTGTGTTTATTTATGTATGTATATTTCAGTGTGTGTGTGTGTGTGCGCATGTGATAATGTGTGTGACCGCGTGTGTGTGTATATTTCAGTGTGTGTTTTGTGTTAGTGTGTGTTTATGTGTGTTTCAGTGTATGTGTGTGTTTTAATGTGTGTGTATAAATTGAAATTGAAATTGGTATTCTAAATTGAAATTGAAATTGGTGTTACAAATTGAAATTGGTAATTGGTATTTAGTTTCTCTCTTTAATTGCAGTAGTGACGACCCCTTTTCCTCTTTATTTCGGCGACCATCTCTCTCTCTCTCTCTCTCTCTCTCTCTCTCTCTCTCTATATATATATATATATATATATATATATATATATATATATATATATATATAGATAGATAGATAGAGAGAGAGAGAGAGAGAGAGAATTTATTACAAATGTTTAAGGACAAATCTAAATGTCCACGCTTTAGTAAAAAGTCCAAAAGACAAAACTCTACTCATACAAAGTAGTACAAATGATGCTAATATTCAAGTCCATAGGTCAATAAATTGGAAAGATATTAATTTACCAAACGATTGGTTATTAGAGAATGAAAATCATCCTCGAAAAATGCAAAACAATGCTATTAATCTTGAACGAATCCAAGAATACCTTGACGGATCAGTTAGAATAAGCCTACGTCAATAAGTTGTAAAAAGAAAATAGGTTTCTTTACAAGCTTTAAAATGAATAGATTATTTTCTTTGGCTAGTTCTAGCTCTAGGTCTAATTTAGCTTTTCCCCCAGACATAATAAACGAAGAAGAACATGTTTATGAAGAAGTAAATTTAGATTTAAATGATTGGAATATTCCCAAAGTCCCAACAAAAGAAATTTACAAAACTAGTTTCCTAAAGTCATCCTTTAGTACTAATTACAATGTTAAAACTGTTGAACATGTTTATGCTTTAAATAAAGAACACGATAGAATTCAACTATTAACTAGTGAAGCTATTACAAAACAAAGAAAAAATGGATTCAATTTCCTACACATAGGATTAATACAAGTAGCAGTCAAACCATTAACCAGTAAAGGAATAAATGCCTCTATCCTCTTATGTCTTAGAGATGCGAGACATACTAATTACAACACTAGTATTTTAGGAATGATGGAATCAAGCCTTTTTAATGGTCCAATACAGTTTAATTGTTTTCCTGATTTTACATTAAGTTTAACTAACCCTCACATATTAAAAACCATGACACTAAATATTAAAACATCTGGATATGAAATGTTAGAAGGAAGTAAACCACTTGCTTTAATTTATAGAATTTATTACAAATGTTTAAGGACAAATCTAAATGTCCACGCTTTAGTAAAAAGTCCAAAAGACAAAACTCTACTCATACAAAGCAGTACAAATGATGCTAATATTCAAGTCCCTAGGTCAATAAATTGGAAAGATATTAATTTACCAAACGATTGCTTATTAGAGAATGAAAATCATCCTCGAAAAATGAAAAACAATGCTATTAATCTTGAACGAATCCAAGAATACCTTGACGGATCAGTTAGAATAAGTTTTGATCAACCACGATTTAAAAATCTCCATATTAGAGATGATAGTAAATCCCAAACGAGTAATTCAACAAGAAAAGATGATGATCTAATACCTAGACGCAATCTTAAGTTAAAAGAAATTGATACAACTTCCCAGGTAAGTAAACCTTGTTATACAGCGACCTCAAATTTTAATGATGATGAAGATCAACATTCCCCCACTCAAACAGATTTTGAAACGGGTTCAGTAAATCACCAATTATTAACAATCAATAAAGACTATAAAATTGACATGATTAAATTAGGAGAAGATTTTGAGTCAAAAGAAAACCTTACTAAACGACGAGCATATCGAGAAAAGTACTCCCCAAGAGAAAAGGATAAAATAATAAGAAAATGGAAAACTTTAATGAATGAAATAAGAACGAACATAAAGTTCTTTGACTATTTAGATAACTATTATCACAAAATAAATGTCCTAACAAAAGTAAAATGGACAAAACAAGACAAAACTACAGTCTCGTCTAGTCACCCTCCATTAGAAACCATTTTAGTAAATCACATGGGAACAGAAGTAGTTGCTACACCATTTAAAGTCACTTCTACTAATGATGAAATCAAAAAAGTTATTGAACAAAATAATTACACTAACCAATACCTTAATACTTTAGGAAAACAACTAGAATCCATTGAAAACAAGTTAGACAAACCAAACCCACCATATAAAAGAGAAATACCTTTAATCCAACTTCCTCAGGTCCGAAAAGGAATAAATTTACAAACAAAGTCTGAGAAAACTCTGGATAAAATAGAAAAAATGCTTGAAGATATCGAAGCAGAATCATCAAAGACTATTACTAATATCAACAAAAATACATATATTAACCAAACAGACTCATCCCGAGAATCTACTACAGATGAAGATATCCAGACTATTGAAAAACAATTTACTAATGTTGAATTAAATAGAATAAAAAACTCCAGAGTAACTCCAACCACCTTAACAAAAAATTGGTATACAAGACCAACACCCCCAAATATGCAATATGAAGAAAGAAATATACACAATCAATTCTCGGTTTCATCGGATAGACTTTACGAATGGAACATAGATGGATTATCTGAATAAGAAATCTTAAATAAAATGCAACACATATCTATGGTTGCCAACAATTACCTAAACAATCAAAATATTCCCCAAATAGAAATAGTGGAGCTTTTAACAACAGGATTCACCGGTACATTAAAATCTTGGTGGGATAAACATCTTACCGAAGAATCAAAGGAACAAATTAAATCTGCCGTCCAACAAGATGCCAATGGCCTCCCAATTTTTAATGAAAACATTGGAATGGGAATTCCAGATGGAGTTAACACTCTAGTTTTTACAATAATAAAATATTTTTTAGGAACACCGAGTAATATAACCTCAAGAATTCATGATCAACTAAGTAACCTTAGATGCCCAACTTTAAGCGATTTTAGATGGTACAAAGATGTTTTCACATCACGAGTAATGCTTAGAGACGATGGTAATGAACCATTTTGGAAAGAAAAATTTATTAATGGTTTACCAAATTTATTTGCTCATAAAATAAGAGAAGTTCTGAGTAACACAAATGGACACATTGATTATAACAATCTTACATATGGAGACATAATAAGTACAATCCAGAAAGAGGGATTAAAAATGTGTATAGATATGAAAATAAGCAACCAGGCTAATAAAGAAAAATTAAAGGAAAAATATGAAATGGGAAATTTTTGTGAACAATATGGTTTAAACCCTGTTGCACCATCAAGAAATAAAAATTACAAGTCATACCCAAAACAATACAAAAGACATAGAAAAAACTATTTCAAAAATAACAAATTTTATAATAAAGAAAATAAGGAATTTTATAAAAAACATAAAAAACTACAAACTAATCCACAATATAAGAAAAATGACAAAAGTAACGTAAAATGTTATAAATGTGGAAAAACAGGTCATTACAAATCGGAATGTAAGGTAAAATCCAAAATTAACCAGTTACAACTATCATCTGAAGTAACACAAGAAATATACAAAAATTTTGAACTAAAAAATTCTTTTAGTGAAGGTGAACAAAACACTGATTATGAATCATCAAGTTACTATGAATCAGGTACAAACTCTAGTTCTCCAGATATAAGATTAGGATGCAAAGACAACTGCTGTAAAACTATCAATGTTCTCACTAAACAAGAAGAACAGGAAGAATTACTAATTGATTTAATTGGAAAAATAGAAAATAGATAATTAAAATCACAATACCTTTCAAAATTTTAAAAATTATTATCCAAAGAAGAAATTGGTATAAATACACAAAACAAGATAAGTCTTGATAATACTTTAAAACGATTTAAAACTCACAAGGAAGTTACATTACAAGATCTCCAAAGAGAAGTCAACATAATTAAAAAAGATATCAAAGACATCAAAATAGAAAGTAAAGAATTAAAACAAGATATCACTATTTTAAAAGTAGACCAAACTTTCCAAAAGCAACAAGCCATCTCCTCAGAAGAAAGTGATCCAGAAGCTGAACAAGAACCTAAAATAGTAACAACAGAAGAACCTGATCATCAAATAAATATCATAAACTAAATTAATTTACAAAAATGGCATGTACAAGTAACTTTAATTATTAACAAAGAATATGAGATAAAAGTTATAGCATTAATTGATTCCGGTGCAGATTTAAATTGTCTACAAGAAGGATTAATTACAACCAGGTATTATCATAAAACATATGAACGATTAAACTCAGCCAATGGAAGTAAAATGTAAATCAAATACAAACTACCCAAAGCACATATTTGTCAAAATAATGTATGTTACAAAACTCCATTTGTCTTAGTAAAAAACATGACTGACAAGGTAATCTTAGGAATCCCTTTTCTTTGCCTTCTATATCCGTTCACAACTAGTGATACTGGAATAACCTCCCTAGCCTTAGGTCAACAAGTAAAATTTGAATTTCTTTCAAAACCAGAAGTCAGAGATTTAAAAACACTCAAAGATTTTTCAATATCAGTAAATCGTCTCCAATACAAGAGAAAACAATTAAAATTTTCAAATGAAGAAGTAAGATACAAAAGGATTGAAGATCAACTTACTAACAAGATTCTCCAAGATAAAATAGAAAATTTCAAGTCAAAACTAACAAATGAAATCTGTTCCGATCTACCAAATGCCTTTTTACATAGAAAGAAACATATAGTAACTTTGCCATACATCAAAGATTTTAATGAAAAATTCATCCCTACCAAAGCGAGACCAATCCAAATGAATCAAGAAGATATGGAACTATGTAAAGATGAAATTAATGGTTTATTACAAAAAGGAATTATAAGAAAAAGTAAATCTCCTTGGTCATGCCCTGCATTCTATGTGAGAAAAAATGCCGAATTAGAACGCGGAGCACCCAGGCTAGTCATCAATTACAAACCACTTAATAAAGTTTTAGAATGGATAAGATATCCAATCCCAAATAAACGTGACCTCATGAACCGATTAAATCAAGCAACTATATTTTCCAAGTTTGACATGAAGAGTGGATTTTGGCAAATACAAATCTATGAAAAAGATAGATACAAAACTGCATTCACAACCCCCTTTGGTCACTATGAATGGTGTGTCATGCCATTTGGCCTAAAAAATGCACCTAGTGAATTCCAGAATATCATGAATGAACCCTTCATCCCATTTTACAATTGTCTACATTGATCATGTCCTCATCTATTACCACACAATCGATGAACATTGAAAACACTTAAATTTATTTTTTGAACTAATAAAAATTAATGGTTTAGTGGTTTCAGCCTCGAAAGTCAATCTATTCCAAACAAAAGTTAGATTTTTAGGTCATAATATTCACCAAGGAAAAATTAGTCCCATAGATAGGGCCATCCAATTTGCTGATAAATTTCCTGATGAAATCCTCGAGAAAACGCAACTTCAAAGATTTCTGGGATCATTGAACTACATTGCTAAATTTTATTCAAATCTTCGCAAACAATGCAAACCATTATTTGAAAGGATACAAAGTAACCCTCCCCCTTGGACTATAAAACATACGTCGATAGTTCAAAATGTCAAGAAACATGTTAAAACCCTACCTTGTCTTGGTCTTTGTACACCAAATTCATTCAAAATCATTGAAACCGATGCCTCTGACATTGGCTATAGAGGTATTCTTAAACAGAAAATTCACCCTCATTCTCCTGAACAAATTGTTCGATTCTATTCCAGAGTCTGGAACAAAGCGCAAAGTAATTATATTACAATTAAAAAGGAAATATTATCTATTGTTTTATGTGTTTCAAAATTTCAAAGTGACATTTTAAATCAAAAAATTTTAGTCCGCGTGGATTGTAAAAGTGCAAAATATGTTTTAGAAAAGGAATTCCACAATATTGCTTCTAAACAAATTTTTGCTAGATGGCAATCTATACTAAGCATTTTTTATTTTGATATTAAGTATATTAAAGGAAGTGAGAATTCCATCCCTGATTTTCTCGCACGTGAATTTCTACAGAATAACAATGACGGAGAAAAATCCCCAGAAGATAACCAGAGCCCTCGCTCTAACCACAAGCCAACCTTCTACTAAAATTGCACCCCCTCTCCAAGTAACAAACAGATACCAGGTCCTTGGAAACATTCCAAGACCAAATTTTAGTTACAGTTCCACTCTTGCAACCCCTGCAGAGTTTGGGCCTTCTTCTAGTCAATACCTAGTCAATGACCCATTTGCTACACAGCCCATTCAACAGATTACTAAAACCAAATTTTATAATCACCCTGCTAAAACTGATTATGTGCTCAAACCAAATTTTTCAAATTTATTTTCTATTGAGCCAAATCATAGCCATATTAAAAATCCAATTGATTTAGTAAAAAACTATTTTCCTTCCTCTTGGCACTTCACTCCCCACCATCCTGCCAAGACTTTAAAATTTTACATGGATATTCTTTATTCCTCAGAATCAGTTCGTATTAAAGCAATCACCGATCGCAACGATTCATCAAGGATCCTTTACCATTCCTTGCACATTAATAATATAATCTCTCTTCAAGACTGGGGATCCCATCCCTCCATTCTAAAAACCCTCCCAAGTCATCAAATTTAGTTTAGTTATTATGATTATATTGAAGCATGGTTTAAAGTTCTCTTTTACCAAAATGAGTCATTCACTCATTCTTGGTTTATTTGCTTTGATCAAAAATTTAAAAACCAAATTCCTTCTTGGTTTTCCCGGTGGTGGACACAGCATGGTTCTATCCCAGATATCCTACCTGCAGACCTCCAAGAACAAGTTAAATATTTTTCCACAGTCTTTAAACTAAATATACATAATTCTCAGTTCCCAGTTTTACTTTTGTTCTGTAGTAAATACAAAGTTCCATGGATATTCAAATGGCAATATGCAATACAGCAGTCAACAATAGTTCGACATTTTTATGTTAAATGGTGGGACTCTTTCAATCAACAAAGGATTATTAATGCTGTCCAAATGGAGTTTCCTTGCCAACCAGTCATTCCCATCCAAGCAGTCCAAGCAATTAAGAAATCTAGTCAAAGTTCTATGGATACAACATTAGCCAAGTCAAAAAAAGTCCCAGCAGCTCAAAGATTTGGCAAAACAGCTTCTTCTTCAAGCTGAAGCCGAAGAGGAAAATTATTGTTCTCCCACCTCTTCTGCCGAGTCAACAAATAGTCACCAAGTTAACACATCAGATCCATATTCGAGTTCATTATTTCAAGATGCCCAAGACCCTTACAGTTTATAATAAAATTTATTTTTACAGGATAATATTTGGTTAAAATTTAATGATGAGTTATTATTCATAAACAGTAAAGATATTCCTCGACATGTTACTATTCATGAACAGTGCCGAATGATTAAAATATTCCCCGACAAGTTACTATTCATGAATAGTATCTTCGCACGGGTTTACAGTCTATCAGCTAGCAGTTTACCCAAGGTTGAAATCAGTTACCCAAGGTTAAAGTAGTTTACTCGAAGTTAAAAGTAGTTCACCCGAAGTTAAAGTCATTTACCCAAGGCTAAAGCAGTTCACCCGAAGTTAAAGTCAGTTACCCAAGGTTAAAGCAGTTCACCCGAAGTTAAAGTCAGTTATCCAAGGTTAAAGCAGTTCACCCAAAGGTTAAAACAGTTCACCCGAAGTAAAAGCAAAGGAGTTTCAACTATAAATAGAGCATTGAGTCATCCATTCCAGGCAGAGTCTGATTTCCTATCTCACTACTGCAAACTCTCTCTCTATTATTCTCTCAGTTTTCATTTTCATTTTGTATTAAAACATTATGCTTTCAAGTTCATCCGGTTCAACCAACTGTATTAATCAGTAATCTTTGTAAGTTTACTTTCAGTTATTGTAATTTCAGTTTTCAGTTTTCAATATTAATTTGTTGTTTTATATATATATATATATATATATATATATATATATATATATATATATATATATATATATATATATATATATATAGAGAGAGAGAGAGAGAGAGAGAGAGAGAGATTGTTGAATTGTTTGGGATTCTTGAATTGTTGTTAACTAGTGGACTTGAACGTTTAGATGGCCATTGAGTTGGTTGGCCCTTAAACCATACTATAATTTTTAAAAGTTTGTTGTTAAACAATTAATAATGCGAAATACGTTCATAACTATGTATAAATATTACTATCGAATAAATGAAACATACTTACCATGGTAATTTATAACTACTTTGAATTACATATAGTGAGCATAGATACTATCCTTCTAGTTCTTTTGCGTTCACATTAAATAGCCCTTAGACCCATTCGAGAGTGCACATAGATACTAGCCTTCTAGTTCTTTTATGTACGCATTCTATGTCGTGTACTTGGAGAACTATGAGAACATGCTGTTGAATTTTCCTCAAATTGAAATAATGTGTATGAGCTACTAAGTATATTACAAAAATATGCGATCTTGAATGGGATATGACCACTCACCCTTTGGAGGAGATGGAGGAAATATGTAGTCTTTTATGTCTGTATTCTGAAATTAATATTTGTATATTGAAATTGATATTCTGAAATTAACTTTTTTTATATTGAAATTGGTAATTGGTATAAATTTATTTATAGTGGGTTTACCCTTACAACACTCTCTCCCTCTCTCTAATTGCAGCAACGACGACCCGCTTTCCTCTTCCTCACATATTCTGATGACCATCTCTCTCTCTCTCTCTCTCTCTCTCTCTCTCTCTATATATATATATATATATATATATATATATATATATATATATATATATATATATATATATATATTCTCATAAATTGTTATAGAATACATGCATGCATGCACCCCAAAGCAAGTGTTATATAACAAGTAACGAAGGTAAAAAGGTAATAAGTAATCATATAAAAATTTATATAGTGTAAATTTACACCTACCTAGATTATAGTAACGATAACCACAATAGATAGTCATTGGCTACTATTTCATGCACATATTTTCCATCATAAACAAGATGATGGAAAATAGGTGAATGAAATACGAGCCAATAGCTATCAGTAGCGGCTCTCGTTACTAAAATCTAGGCAGGTTCAAATTTATACTAAATCAACTTATATACGATTACTTATTAACTTTCACCCTCATTACTTGTTATATAACACTTGCTTTGGGGGGGTGCATGCATGCATGTATTCTCATGTGAATGAATAACATAATGGTACTATAACATGATATAATGCCTTTTAGATTCTCATGTTCACCTCATAAGTTGTTGATTAGTGGATTTAAACATTTAGATGGCCATTGAGTTAGTTGGCCCTAGGCATTTCTAATATTTCACATTATTATTTAAATTGTTATTTCGAGTTCTTGAATTGTTGTTAACTGGTGAATTTGAACATTTAGATGACCATTAAATTGGTTGGCCCTAGGCATTTGTAATATTTCGCATTATTATATGACTTGTTGCTTGGGATTCTTGAATTTTTGTTTACTGGTGGATTTGAACATTTAGATGTCCATTGAGTTGGTTGGACCTAGGCATTTCTAACATTTAGGGTTGTGATTCTACAGAATATAAATAAGACAAAAATGAAACATACTATAAATTTAAAAGCTTGCTGTTAAACATTTAATAATGCGGAATGAAACATAACTATATATAAATCATCACTATATATATTACTACCAAATAAATGAATATATGCTTGTGTTTATACTAATACATGAACATACACTTCTTACCCATAATAGGTGATTATTTCTAGTAGCTGGGATGGTATATCCTAAATACAAATAGTGGATGGGTGAGACAAATAGATTAGGGGATGTGTTTCATAAATGTGCTAACGAATTTGTGAAATACGCAAAGAGATGTCGTAATGATAAAGAGTTCTCATGTTCGTGTGCTAAGTATAGGAATGGTAAGGTGTTTGAGTGGAAAACAGAGGAACCACATTTGTTAAGATAGGGTGTGCATGATAGTTATTAATTTTTTATTTTTCACGGGGAATTGAAAGTTCCTTTTGTCCCCGAGCAACCTTCACAACAACCTTTAGCGAGTAGAATACATGTACAAGGGAAGGAGGACAATGTAGATCATAATATGATAGAGGATTTAGTTGATTATGAGTATGGAGTTCATGAAGTGGAAGAAAATGAGGTCACTGATGATGTACAAGGTTCAGGTGCCCATGAAGATATCGAGAAAAACTTTGACGATGACTACCAATGTTTAAAATTTAAGGCGACCGAGCCATTGTACTCTCGCTGTGACAAAGATCATACAACTTTACAACCAACTTATAAAGGATCGTGAATTATGCTACCCATACTTTACATAATGTAAGTCCCACAATTTTCATGTGATAATGTAATTGGTTTCTCTATTTTTAAGCATTTTTTCTCAAAGCATAAGGATTTTTGGAGGGCTATTATGCAAATTAGCATCTGCTTCTCACTTTTATGTGAGAATGTAGTCAATCGAGATCACATATTGGCCGTAAAAGTAGCGGTAACCAAAGATATTTGTTTGTTAGAGAAGTAATTTCCCCCATCTTTCTTTGACATAAGTTTTTAATTATTGGTACACCTATGCGACGAGGCACTTCTTTGCAACCCAATTAGATATCGGTGGATGTATCCATTTGAAAGAGTGATGAAAGTTTTTAAAGATTACATGAAGAATACACGATACATTAAGGGATCACTTGCAGAGGAATACATCACCGTGGAGTCATGAATCTACACTCGGGAATATATGTCTGACGGAAGCAGCGTGGATAACAATGACGAGTTCATCAATTAGGGTGGTCAGGTGATGGGCAAGCGAGTGAAATTAACGAGTTTACAACATGAACAAGTAGCTTGTTATATATTTAACACACATGAAGGTGTTGAAGAATGGAAAAAGTAACTTTATATTATTTTAACTTTTACATTATTTTAATTTTTATACATGATCAATTTCATACTACGTTCGTCACGATCAATGCAGAAAATATGATGTGTGTGGGAACAATAAAAGACAAAGAAAGATGGAATAATCAGACAAGGAATTTAGGCTGTGGGTGTCACGCGAGGTAATTATTATGAAAATGTCTCTTATTAAATGTCACATTACAAAAAAGCATTACAACTAACCTATTTAATTTATCTATAATCTCAGCTCTTAAATACGGGTGATGTGGTATGAAGACTTGCTCGTCTAGCCATTGGACCCTTGTTCATGGCACACGAGTACAAAAAGTATTAATTGAATGTTTACGTATTCAGTACAAGGGTGTACGAGAAAAATAAAAATGTATAGAACTCGAACATTTCATAACAGGCTCTTACTTATATTCGAGCTAGGGCGAAAGATAAAACCTCGTTGAAGCTTAAATGACTTACTATGGTGTCATTCAAAATATATTTGAGTTGGACTATATAAACTTCAAAGAGGTTGTGTTTTACTGTGATTGGGTAAGAGTTGATCTTGGCACTAATTTGATCATGGTTGACTTGTTCAAGTTGAAGAGCAACGAGCACGTGTATGATGAGCCGTTTATTTGTGCTTTTGTAAAGGTGAAGTAACTGTTTTGCTCAATGTATATCAACAGTGATCTGTGGTCAATCGTCTTACATGCGCCAAAGCGTCTAACCATAAGTTTGGATGATTCGTTGCTCCTACAAAATATCAATCCATTTTTCTGATAACCCGAATTTGAAACATTTTTTAGATTTTCAATGATTATTCGAATTATTTTAAATAATGCTTAGTTTGCTTTATGATATGGATTTGTATTCTTATAATGTCGTTAACTTGTATTCGTCTAGTGCTTTATTAATATCGGACGACAAATTAATGCTTTTATTCATTTGGAGTTGATCAGTTCGTGTAGATTTGAATCCAAATCGGTGGGTTGGTTATTGAATATGTTAATTTGGATCTTACTAAGTTTAACCATTAATTCTTAGTCCGTGACATGACCCAAATTGGAAACAATTTTTAGATTTGTAATAAGTATTCCATTTATTTAAAACAATGCTTAGTTTGATTGATGATATGGATTTGTATTCTTGTAGTGTCGTTAACTTGTATTCGTCTAGTGACTTAATTCATTTGGATTTTAGTCAATTTAATGATTTTATTTATGATCATTTTCCCATACACATGTTTGTACTAATAATAATAATTTTTGCAAAAAAAGGCTTCATCAGGGCATCACGGTAGCGGAGGATGCGAGGAACGCTCGTCTGCCACTAGGCCCCCAAAATGGGGCAAGTTGGAGTACATGGTCGAGAACAAGACGGCCTTACTGGTCACATCCTTGGAGTTTCTCAAGTCGATCGTCGGCCCGAGGTACACGGATTAGAGAAGGGTGAAACAAAAGCTCAAGATGGGCATCTAGGAGGCACTACAGGTAGTTACTCACTTTATTTTTATTTTGTATACATACTTATGTTTATGTTTATATTTATATTTATATTTCATTATATTTTATAATTTAAATACACCTAACAATTACTTTCTTTTTGGTTTGCATCTATTTGACAGGAATAATTCGGCCTGCCTCCACTTGTCTGCGACCCCACATTAGAACAATTGAGAGATCAATACAGAACGTGAAAGAAAATCATGCGGGTACGATGCTTTGGATAGGACCGGGAGTCCATATTGAGAGTCCGTGACACCGTACTTTCTAAGGAGCCGATCTTATTGGCACCGTTGCAGCAATTTGTCGACAATGAGATCCACGAGCAGTGTTGACATCTTGTCAATAGAGGAGGACAAAGCAGGAAAAAAAGGTCGACGTGCACTAATCAGGGCGTACGTCTTACGCCAAGGTGGAGCACAAGATGGTAAGTTTTAAATTTTATTTCATTCTAGTTTTATATTATTCTAATTTAGCATTACTTTGCATTACTTACTAATTTTTTATTATTTTATTTCAGGAGATCGGGAGTGGCCCTAGGGGTAGGCCACATAGGCTCGATGCCTATGTGAAAATTCGAACGAAGAAGGGTAAGGATAAAGAGGTGTCCCCGAGTGTGGTAGCCACGATTGTAAGTTATAAAAATATCTTACATTTTTTAATTTTTTAATTACGTTGAAATTTTTTTATTAACTTAACTAACCGTGTACTTTTTGTCATTTCAGGTAAAGCTTAATGAAGTGCACAACTCCCAGACTCATTCCGAAAAGGCATCTCTGGATACGAATGCACTAAGTCAATTTCTTGGGGCGGATCACAAGGGGAGGGCAAGGGGGTGAGCTCTCAGGTGGGGAAATAGAAACTCACAGAGATCGCGAAAAGCAACACTAGATTAGCTCGTAAGGTGGACACCCATGGCGATAAGTTAGAAATATTGGAGGCGACAGTCCTCAATATGTTCGAGTACATAAAGCGTTAGTTGGGGTACACCTCATCTAAGTACAAGGGGAATGCGATAGACGAGGATGTCACTGCTCTATCTCTCTCACCCTCATCACCGATACGCACCCACTCGTCGTCTATATATGATCCATTTGCACCCATGACTCCCGTCGAATGACCTATGTCAACAATGGGTTGGCCGAGTGTGTATTTAATAAACCTCTTTGGTGGCACGCCTATAGCTAGGGGGTTGAGGGACCCAGACTCACACTTGGGTAGTGTGGTTCATGGACGTGTGTTGCAAGATTTAGAGGTAAGGGATCTCATCACACATATTGTGCCTAGAAGAGAGAATGCACCTTTGTGGTTGGAAGAGAAATGAAGCATTCAAAAAATTGATGGATTTATCAATTCATTTGTAGTGTGGCTTACCTTCCTCCTCATACTTCTTCAAAACCCTGGTCCGTGATATTATTTGTATTTATTTGATTTGAATATTGAATGTTGAATATTATTTGTATTTTTTATTTGGTTATGGATATTTATTGGTTGGTTATGGATATTTGTTAGTTAATTCATATGTAGTTTTATGAACTGTTGAATGTTGCTTGATATATATACTATTTGAATAGGTTTAAATATGCTTTAACATGTTAAAATATACTGTTGGGAGTGGCAGTGGCTACACTGCCCCACAATTTTTTTTTAAATTTTGTCCAGATTTGTCACGGACTTTGACTGTAACAAGTCCGTGACAAATGAAATTGCCACACACTTGTTACGATCAAAGTTCGTGAAAAATCAAATTATTTTCACGGACTTTGACCGTAATAAGTTTTCCATTGTTACAAACTTATCACGGTCAAAGTTTGTGACAAATCAAATTCTTATCACGGACTTTGACCATACATGATCATTTTCGTTGTAACCCTTAAACTTGTTGTGAGAGGGTACTTTAGATTATAGATGGAAGCGTAACCCCTATTTGAGTATGGTAATGATAAGTTAATTTGGCCAGAGCTTTGGATTAATAATAGGACACATAATCACAAACCGAATGAAGATAAACTCAGTATAAACTTATAAAACTCTCGTGTATAACTCAGGGAATAGTAATGAACTTTAGAAGTAACTTAGCTAGAGGGAGAGAGAAGTAAGCACCCTAGATACACCTTGGTAGGCAGGTAGAAACACACCAAACACCCTCAAGAATCAATGTCAAGTATTAAAAGCTTCGTAATAAATAACAATGGTGAGTGAGTAAACTCTATGGTTTGCAATAACTCTCTCTCTCTGATGTATATTCTCTCTCGCAATAACTTCTGAACTCTCCAAAGATCCTCCCCTCTCCTCAAAGGTTGTTGGGGACCTTAAACAGACCCCCACACCACCCCCGAGGCAACTCAGTCATTTAATATTGTGAAAGACATCCCTCATACTTTATGTCACAACATTAAATGCCTGATGCACTAGTTGTCTCTACGTCATAAACATTAAATGCCAAGACATGCCTTTTGTTTAACCACTGTGTGTCAGGAGGCTGTTGTCGCAGAGGTGGCTCACCAACTGCCTGACAGCCCAAATACCATGGTGGTTTACTCAAGTGCGTGTCTGACATTGTTTAGCTGGCTAGTGACATCACCTACAGTCGATGTGACATTAAGTAGAGGGCTGCTTGGTTCTCAACTCAACGCCCGATGGAACTCCAAGCTACTCCGCCCGAGGTTCCACGGTCAGGGTCCTTCGGTGTTTTTACTAGATGTATCTAAGATGGTTGGGACAAGCTCCAACGGTGCCTCACTTCTCAATCCTCCAAACCAAGTCCCTCTAAAGTTCCCGCGGCGAGGTCATTTGATAGAGCATGAAAGCTCTCCCAGGCCCTGCCAAGCCTAGTCTCTCGCGAGTACCGTTTCACCTCTCACTAAAACTCATTATTATTCTTGTTACAGCATTACAACCGTTATAGCTTACAGTCAACATAAACAGAAATACAATATGACTAATACAACAAGCTAAAGTATGAGTTGCCATGCCAAGCTTCCTCGGTTGCTTAATCTCAAACACTATTGCCAATTATGGAATTATCCCTAATCTTTGGATTACCTTCAAAGCCCCCTCTACATTTGCCCCTTCGTGGAGAAATTTGTTGGAACAAGAAATGTCTGCACGAAACTTCTCAATCCGATGAACCCTTTCTGCGTAAAAAAAATTATGGGCTCCTTTATTCGTTAGAACTGCGGTGTTATAATCTTCTGTAAAAAGTAAAATTCTCTCTGATGTACCTGAGCCGAAGCACCATGACTTATTGGGGCTTGGCCGAAGGGATATCGCCACCTTTTCCTCATACTGGGCCTCAATCGTTCTAGATTTACTATTTAAAATTCTCCCGAAAGGCCTACTAACCTTATCAAATACTCATTTGGACTCCTGGTAAGTAAAATTCTCCCCTGTGATACTTCGCTATGTTCAAAAAGGTAAAAATTTTCCCCGATGTAACAGAGTCATAATTCAAACATCGTTTGGACATGTGGTGAGGGGACATCGTAGCTTTTTCAGAATTGTTGAGTCATATCGTCCGTTAGGCGTTGATGGATAAGTCTGACACCAATTTGGCGCCAAAACATAAACTTGGTTAAGAAGGCAACCCTAAACGTCGCTTTGTATTCGATGTGACGCTGTCTTTTCAGCTGTCGAGACCCTTCCCGATGTGCCAAATGTTCATTGGAAATGATTTATAGGCCGCCCTTGCACGTGCACTCATGGGAAACGTCAATCGTCGAGTTCGAAAGCCTTCAAACGTCTCTTTTTTATTTCAAAACGCTTCTATATATTCGTCTTCTTCATCTTCTTCAACACTCCCCGCATCCTTTAGAGAGAGAAAGCTCTGTGCGACCTCCATTGTTGCCCTCTTCTTCGCTTAGTCTCCTCCTTCTCTTATCTTTTGCACCACCACCTATGATTGTGCTCCTCTCTTCCTGTTCTTAGCCCTCTTTGCCCGGCTGCACCACTTATTAGCACTTTCTCATGGCTTCTCAAGTATTTCTAAGGTTGCTACCGCTAGCCAGCCAGGTTACCCCTCTGTCGCTGCTGGTGCTGCCACCGCCCTTAGCGGCGCTGCTCTGGTCGCTGATCGTCAAGAGCAACTACGCTTCTACCGCCGAGCGCCCATCTTTGAAGAAGAAGCAGATAAATTTTCTGAGGTATGCAATACCTGCCATTTCTCATCCAAGTTTGACCCATTACTGTTGGGTGATGAAGAAGTGGATTCGTCAAAGTGGGGCTATCTTCCACCCGAGGGGACTCTGCGCTTCCGTCTGGACCGTGGTGACTTTCCCTATTCCCAGATCGACTTCGAAGCACCTGGGGGTCACCAACCCATTTTATTGCTTGGCACACACATATGCAGACCGCCCACGTTGCTGCACTTGTGAAGGTTGGGTTGCATCGAGCCTACTGGTTTGGCGAGTTCACCCTCTCGAAGCATAGCGCGTCACTTTAAGTGCTAGTCTCCTGATGGAACATCACAGCCCACACCTTCTTCACTGCGTGGGGGAGTTTACTGTTACATTAGATGATGTATGTTAACTCCTTGGGTTTGAGCCCATGGGTGAGTTCACCTAGCACGAAGAGCCTCTGGATGCCGAAGAGGCTGCTGATCGCGTTGAGCTGGATCAGATCTGCCTCAGTTGCACCGGTCCATCAAAAAAAGACACATTTGCCCCCTTATCAACTATTTTTTTGAGGCTCCGAAGCCGAAGGATGCTAGTGATGTAACGAGTCGTGGTAGAGGTACCTCCCCAGAAATACCGGCCTATATACTAGTACTACTTTCACGCTTCTTTCTTAATGGAAAACCCAACGATCAGCCCAGGAGGGACCTGATAAACATTTCCGTTCGTTTGGCCAGAGGATTCAACCTTCCTCTGGCCGCCATCGCCTTGGGGTCCCTCTACACCTGGTTGGATCGAACCCATATTGACATGGAACGGTCACTGGGCCATTATAACTTAGCAAATTTCACCAACACCATCATCTTGATGGGCTTCCTCTCTACCTGCTTTCCTGTTATTGCTGCAAAATTAGTTTCTCTGCCTGTGAGCCTAGGTATCAAGCCCCCACGCCTCCTATGTTTCCACAAGAAGCAGAGCCGAAAGGAGATAATGAAGGTTTTTGATTGCTAAGACTCCTTCCTAATGAGGCCATACTCTGAGCCCACCTTTGCTCATAGTTGGGACTTCTTTCCTACTGCAGCCATAACGGTCAGATTTAACCTTGTTGTAGAAGATCCCTCACAAGCCGTAGTGCTTCTTTTCACCCCGGGGTTCCTCCCCTCTTATACTGAATGGGGCTATAGTTCTGAGCCTTACAACCCTGATAGATGCATCAGACAATTCGGGTTCGACCAGGGGGCTCCTCGACCTGTGTTCCAGGATAACCATTCTAAGGCCACCATTATTGAGGCATGCACTTTCTATACTGTCGCTGCAGTGCTTGGTGTGACATCCACCATTGATGGGCGTGTCACCCTTCCAAGTACTACTAGGAAGGGAGAAGTATCCACATCCTTTGCCACGAATTTCCATCTGGATCAGTTGTCCATGATTCATGAGTACATCCAGTCCCCCCTCACTATCCCCCAGTCCTTTCCTTTTCTTCTTCTGAGTTGGGTCAAAAGGGGAACTCCGTGCTTGGGGTTGAGTTTCTCTTAAGTAAAACTATTAAGGATTCTCCTCATAAACTACCTCCTCATTGCCCAATGATCCCAACTGCCACCCCAAAACCCAAAGCTGCTGGAACCCCTAAACCAGTTGTCCCCATGGCCAAAGCTGCCACGGGAGAAGGGCCTTCTGAGCCACCTGCCAAGAAAGCCAATAAGTCCAAGTCTAATAAGTCTAAGGCCAAAGGTCAAACGCAAACTCCATTGGAGTCATTCCCAATTGCCTCCGTTCCCCCTCCTATGTCTCCGGAACTGACTGAAGAGCTGAGGAGGCGGGTAGAGGCCGAAGTTGCCCGAATAAATACTGAATTCGAATGGCGCGCAATCACCGTTCCTCCTCCGGGTTCATTCCCAAAAATCATGGTTGATCCTAGTGAGATACCGGAAAAAAGAAGAAAGAGGTCGAAGGTGCCTGAAAGTGGTGGTGCCATTGGACCAAGAAGGAAGACGCTGGGTACTAAGCCCCAAAAGAAATAAACATCTGAGCGACCTTTATCATCAGCTCCTTCTGCCCC
This sequence comes from Sambucus nigra, assembly GCA_949130495.1. NCBI lineage: Eukaryota > Viridiplantae > Streptophyta > Magnoliopsida > Dipsacales > Adoxaceae > Sambucus > Sambucus nigra. Next base: position 120,468,751 of record OX422213.1, read on the forward strand.
TGCTTCTTTGTCGTCCTCACCAATGGTTATATCCTCTCGTTCTCCTTCCGGATTTGAGGTATATGTGCATTTTTTATTTCTCATTCTTCTTTTCTTGACATAGCGCTTCTACTTACTGCCTGATATTTGTTTGTGCAGGGAGTTGAAGAAGTGAAGGTCAGTCCTCCCAGTCCCCCCAGCCCTTCAATGAGTCGTTTTGTAGGGGGGCGTTGTGGTACTCCTCTAGCCACTACCGCCCTTCGACGGTCTCCGTTAATAAGCCTTACTTATTCGCGTCGTTCCTCCTCCCACCAGGCCAAAAATGCCGTCGTGGGTGCTGTGGAGATGTCTAACCATCCCGAGGTAACTGTTCCAGCTTCCTTCGAGTTATCCTCGGAGAGGGAGGTCTCTTTGCCCCTTGTTCTGGTCGAAGAGTGTGACCCACAGGTAGATTTCGTTCCAATCCTTGCATCTTTTATTTGTCCTATTGGTTTATATATCAACTCTAACGTGTTGGGCTGTTTCAGGCAGAAGTGGCATCACTAATAGCCAACATTCTCCTCCCTCCTACTATGTCAAAACCCATTACTGCAGTTCCTCTCTTTAGTGCCATAACGGGGGTAAGCTAAGTGAATTTTCGTATCTTATCCCCATGCGATTATTACTTTTGTCTAACATTTGTTTTTTTACATTTATAACTCTCTCCAAGCCTTTCTCTGCCTTTCGCATATAGCGGCCTTATCCCCTCGCAGGCCCAGGTTGGAGTAGTTGCTCTAGTTGGGGCATCTCTCGAAGGTCCAACATCTCCTTCTGACGATGCGCCCGTGTTGTCCATAGTGCCCTATGCTGGCGAGGTAATGAGACCACCTCCCACGGTTTCTGGCATTATGGCCCTCGTGGTGAGTACCCCTCTCGCTCCTACTGCTGCTGAGGTGCTTCTCTAATTTCTCTGTATTTCTCAACTTCTCAAAATCCACCTTTATGGGTGACTTAATCGATGAAAACATTTGTTAACTTTTTTTCATAAACTAAACCTATTGGTGACTTAACAACGGAAACACTTGTTAAGAATTTTCCATAAACTCCAACTATAACGACGACTTAACAACGAAAGCACTTGTTAAGATTTTTAATAAACTCCACCTATAACAGTGACTTAACAACGCAGACACTTGTTAAGATTTTTAATAAACTCCACCGATAATGGTGACTTAATAACGAAAGCACTTGTTAAGATTTTTAACAAACTCCACCTATAACGGTGACTTAACAACGAAAGCACTTATTAAGATTTTTAACCAACTCCACCTATAACGGTGACTTAACAACGAAAACACTTGTTAAGATTTTTTTAACAAACTCCACCTATACCGGTGACTTAACAACGCAAACACTTGTTAAGATTTTTTAACAAACTCCACCTGTAACGGTGACTTAAGAACGCAAACACTTATTAATATTTTTCCACAAACTCATTATTTCGCCTATCTATTTTCAGGTTACTCGAGAGGATTCTCCACCAGTTCCTTCGCCTATTGCCTCGCTACCTCGTGAACCTATCTCCTCTGAAGGATCCAACCATGATGATTGGGGTTCCACGACAGGTGCTGTCGCAGAGAACGAATCAGGGTGCGAGATTCCTCTGTCTGACTTGGCTCCTCCTCCTTCTGCCTGATGGTACTCCAACGTTCTCCCCAAATAACTGCCAACCATCGTTTGGCCATTGAGAAACTTGTGAGCCATCATCCTGAGAACTTTACGGTGGACTGCCTTCGTTCAAACATCGCAGTTATGAGTCATAGGCTCCAAGGCATGGCCACCGTCATTGCTGAAATCGCCACCACTCCAACTGCGAATGTGACTCGACCCCTCCTCAACCAATTCCTGGGCTATCTGAGGGAGTTGGGTCGTGACGGGTTTCGCTTTGACTGGCCCATCACACACTTAAAGACTTTGAAGAGCCTGTAGTGGGACAGCCAAAGGGATCTCTTATAAAAACATCAGGAGGATCAGAGGGCCGAGGAAGCCAAGCTAGCCGAGCTAGTACCTCTCCTCGGAGCCATTGACAAGGAGGTGGATGACCTCGAAGAAGCTCTGTGTTTGGCAAATCTAAAGCGGGAAAAACTTCTTATCGAACGTACGCAAGCACAAACCAGGTTGGGAGTTTTCGTTAATGCCCAAAGGTCTTACTTAGAAGCTTCTTCGGGCCTTCCTAGATATTTTTTCTCCTCCCCAGATTTGTCGTTCCTCCTGGGTCGATGCGTTTTTCGTAGATGTATTTTTCATTTCTTCTCATGTAATTCTTGGGCGATAGCTCCCAATTTTGTAATTCCCCAAAGTATTTTAATGGAAAAGAGATACTTATTCCCATGCCATTTCTTTGTGTGAAAGTTGTTTAAATAGATCATGACATGAAGTTCTATAGTTCTTTCATCTCTTATTTGAAAAAAATAAAGAGAACTTGCATAAACAAAATGAACTCGTATATTCATATCAGTTAGATACATCGGTGACTCCAAACGTAATTTCTTACACGTGATAGACCTTTAACTATTTGTTGTTAATCTTAAATGGCCTGTCTTCCTCTATCTTTGAAATTAAGCAATAACCTGAGTCATGAGCCTCCTTTACGATGAAGGGTCCCTCCCAATTCGCTGCAAACTTAGGTAGAGGAAGCCCCCTAATGTGTTTAATTGCTGCCTTTAATATGAGATCTCCTTCCATAAATTTCCTTGGTCTCACTAAGTTGTCATATGCCCTGGAGAGCTGTCTCGTATACATTTGCAAGTGTTGCATCGCATTATCCCTGTGCTCGTCCACGCTTCCAACTGTACGTGTCTATTCTGAGGGAGCATGCTGCTTCGCAGAGCATATCAAGTCGAGGGAACCTCTAACTCTACTGGAAGAATTGCCTCAGCCCCATAAACAAGGGAGTATGGCGTATACCCCATAGGCTTCCTCTTAGTCATTCGATAGGCCCATAAAACGGCTGGTATCTTATCGTCCCATGATCCTGGGAAATCCTCCATCGTTTTAGCTAAGATATTGACTAAAGTTTTGTTAGTTGCTTCGGCTTGACTGTTCCCCTTTGGGTATGCCACCGTTGAAGTGTGGTGGATAATGGAGTATTTGTATATGAGCATCGTTACCTCCGAGTTGATGAAAGGGGTTCTGTTATCTGTAAGGATGACCTTTGGGATCCCAAAATGGCAAATGATGTACTCTTTGATGAAGTTGCTCACTACTCCTGTTGTTTCCCTTCTCAGTGGTATCACCTCAGCCCACTTCTTGAAACACTCTGTTGCTACTAGGATCCATATCTTCCCCCTTGAAGAAGGGTGTATTGCCCCTACCAAGTCGAATGCCCAAGTGTGAAAAGGATAAGGCGTTGCTAGGGAGTGTAAGTCCACTGACGGGGCATGGATCATATTTCCATGAAGCTGACATGTCTTGCATATTCGAACGAACTCAGCAGAATCTTTTTTTGTTATTGGCCAATAATACCCCAAAGTAATCAGTTGGTCATACAACTTGGCCCCTTCTATATGAGTTGGATCATGCGCCTGTTTGAGAACCTCGATCGCTTCTTCCTTTGTGATGCAACGCAACGGCCTATTGAAGATCCCCTTCGATAAAACTACACCTCTTGAACGTAGAACCTCGGGGCCCTTCGTCGGAGTCCTATCGCATTAATTTTTTCTGTTGGGACAACTCCCTCTTTAATGAAGTCAATATAGAGTTGTCTCCAGTCAGGCTGAGTCTCCACTAAATGACATTCTGCGGCCTCGAATAACAAATGGCATTTATCGCACTTCCGTTATAACTTGGCTGCATCCTTATTCATATTAGGCCAGAAATACCCTTCCCTTTGAATTCTTCTGTAAAGGGGGATCGCAGTCATTTCGCAGTGTTCTTCATGCATTTTCTTCAATCTCTGCCTTGCTTCTTCTGGGTTGATGCACCTTGACAGCCATCTTCCTGCGTTTCTGAAGTAAAGGTCCCCCTGATTTGTAAAGTACTGGGCTAATTCTCTGAGCCCCATCGTTCCTCCACAGACTTTAGTTGCTTCTTAATCTCTCCCCTCTAATCCGCATCCTCTTCCATCGGTAAAATTGACTGTACCATCGAAGGAGCTATTCTTCGTTGAATCACGACAGTAGTTGTATCGCTCATCATGATCATCTTTTGGTCAATGGTGGTATAGGCGTCTGGGTGATGGTTCATCATTCTGGGTTGCCTTTTGATCTTGGTCTGATGGAACTGGCCAAGGAGCCTCTGAATGATCGTTATGTATGGTGCCAGGCTCATGTGTTTCAACGGTTATTCTTCGTTCCCTTGCTGAACCACAAAGTTTGAATCCCCCTTGATGAAGAGTGAACGGATCCCTCTTCGGAGCCTCTAGCAATCCCAACACCAATGTTTCATATTCTTCCTCGTTGTTAGAGCAAGGGAAGTCTAACTTGTAGGAAAGGCAAATCTCCTTCATCCCTTTCGAAAGAATGACCCCTGCTCCTCCTTTCTATTCTGTCGATGACCCATCGAACTGCATTATCCATTCCTCGTTCGTTACCTCTAGATGGTTGGCCTGCAAATCATCTCCTGGAATATCTTCTTTGGGTGGCTCGAAGTTTCCCGAAGGGAAGATGGCCAACAGATCAGCGTACGCCTGGCTTTTAATTGCGCGAGGGACTACGCACTTCAAGTCATATTTGGAGAGGATAAGGAACCATCTAGCTGCCCTGCCAATCAGTATAGTTCTTGCAAGTAAATACCTAATGGGGTCACATCTAGTTATAATATGAATTATAAAGGATAACATATAATGTCTAAGTTTTTGCGCTATAAATACTAAGGCCAAACAATGCCTTTTAGGCTACTATATCCTACTTTTAGCCCATGGATGATCCTGCTGAGGTAGTAAACTGGTTGTTCTTGCCCATCGATCTCTTATGCCAGTAAATATCCACGGACCTTATGGTGGATGTGAGGTACAGCTACAACGGTATTCCTGCCCTTGGTGGAACCATGGTCTGTGGTGAGATCAGCAGCTTCTTCATTTCGTCAAGAGACTCTTGGTGAATTGCCTCCCACTTGAATTTCGTGTTCTTTCGCAGCAGATGCATTAGTGGGTGTGTTATCTCGGCTAACCCAGGCACGAATCTCCTAAGGTAGGAGACTTTACCGAGGAAACTCTTCAGCTCCTTCACTATTCTCGGACACGACATTTCTAAGATCGCTCGTTGTTTGTCTTAGTCCATCTTCACCCCTTGTCGATTAACCATGAAGCCTAGGAACTTCCCACTTGTTACTCCAAAAACACACTTCAATGGGTTCATCTTTAATTTAAACTTCCTGCAATGGGAAAACACCTTCCTCAAATCGCTCAGATGGGACTCCTCCTTCCTCAACTTGATGACCAAGTCATCCACATAGAATTCCATAAATTTGTAAAAGAAGTCATGGAAAATGGCCATCATTGATCTCTAGTAGGTCGCCCCAGCATTCTTGATCCCAAACGGAATCACCTTGTATATAAACTTACCTAACGGGGTTTTGAATGTCATCTTTTCTACATCCTAGGGGTCCATCTTGATCTGGTTGTACCCTACATACCCATCCATGAAGCTATACATCTTATGACCCGTCGTTGCATCTATCAGGCCATCAATGGAGGGTAGAGGGAACTCGTCTTTGGGGAAAGACATGTTTAAATATATAAAGTCCACACAGATCCTTATTTGGTTTTTATCTTTCTTTCCTACAAGTATAATGCTGGACAGCCAAATCAGGTGTTGTATCGGTATGATAAACCCTGTCGCTAGCAAGCGTTGAACCTCATACTTGATCTTCAAATCTCGTTCAGGCTTGTACGTTCTCATTGCCTGTTTTACTGGAATGGCTGAAGGCATCACGTTCAACTTATAACAGCTTACTTCCCCATCCAATCCCTCCATTTCCGTGCATTTCCATGCAAAAACATCTATAAATTCCCGAATCAACTCGACTAAGGCCTCTTATTTCTCCTTATCGAGATCCTTCGAGATGAAGAAGGGCCTTGGATCTTCTCCTTCTTTTTCCAGGTTTAACTGCTTCAACTCTTGTGCCTGGGGCTTTGGTTGATCCGCCATGTAATCTGGTTCCTCGGTGAATTCCTCCACCAATTCCTGTATGTTGGCATTGTCTATCACCATACATTATCCCAATTGATCTACTAGAAAGCACTCGTATATCGGGTCAACCTCATCATCAGCTTCCTCGACCGCTCGCTCACACCGTTATAATCGATACACCATCTTTCCCTCTTCAGTAATGACCTTCTTGTATTGTCTGCTGATAGCGGTGACTGCCTTCCTCTTCTTCTCCCTAGAAGCCTCGACCACCCTTTTTTTTTAGAATTAGCTCAGCACACTTTTTCGTTGGACCTCATGCTCCATCGGATCCACTCTGGGCCTCATCCTGTCTCTAAGCTTCTTTGAGATGCCTTGGGGCCGAGGGACTGCCTGGTGAGCTTCTTCGGTCATTACTCTTGCGCTGCTCGCAACCACTTTACTCTGCTCGTTCAAAGGCCCCATCCGTTCTCTGATCGAGGGGGCCCATGCTCCCTCCATCCTCCTTGTTAGGACCCGAACATCTTCTTATAACTTAATATAAAATTCCGCGTCCACCAAGTGTGCCTCCTCGATGGCGAATGTCCTCTTTATAGCCCTGATGGTTACCTCCGTTCCTTTGATATTCGCTTTAGCGCATTGGTGGTACGTAGAAGGAACTAACCCTTGGTTGTACATCCACACCCTTCCTATCAGTAGATGATAGTAAGTTGCACTCTCTATCACGTGGAACTTTATATGGGAACTCAAATTTCCCATCACAATCCCCACATTATCATACCCAATGGATTTAGAAGATTGGTTATCATACCCCGAAATTACCAAAGGCATGGGGACTAACCTCTTTTCTGGAATATTGGTCGCGTGAAAGGAGTTGATCGTCATGATATTGATGGAAGCTTCTCCATCCATGAGTGTCCTTGCGAAGCTAACTCCATTGACACTAGCAGTCACATATAATGGCCTGTTATGAGGGAACCTTATGGCTCTATCTACATCGCTGAAGGTTACCTCTGACAGAAACCTTCTCACCAACCTAGACATGGGTCCCTTCCATCTCAGCTAAAGGACTACGTTCTTCCTCGTAATATCAAGTATTTCCTAGGTTAGATCCATCCTAATCTCCTTCGCTACCCCCACCTGGTCGAAGAACCAAGTGAACTCCGGGGACTTCGAAACTGTGCAGTATTCTAGAGCTGGATCTATTTCCTCGCCTTCAACACTGTACACCTCTTCCACATCCTTGGCACTTTCTTCGTCGTAGTCCAGTACAACGTTAGCCATTCCCCTCGTACAATCTTCCAGAGTATCTTCGTACTCTTCTTGCCATGTTGTCGACTCTCTTTCCCCTCTCTTGGCCTCTTCATCATAGGTCACCATGAAATTGGCCCCATGTGCTGGCAAGGGGTTGTTGTTGATGTTATGGGGAGGGATTTGTAATGTCCCTGCCTTTACGTACTTGCCGATAATTCTCCTCAGCGTAAAGCAACTCTCTGTTGGATGATGGATCCTCCGATGGACCTGGCAATACTTTGGATCCGCCTTTGTTGCCACATCGGGCTCCCCAACGAGAACGTCCTTTGGCTCATAGATCGTTCCCCTTGGACCATCGCGTTGTAATAGCTGACAGCTTTTTTTACTGTGCAGGGCAATGGTGGTGGGTCTTCTCTGTCTCTTTCGAACTTCCTCTTATTGTCCTTCTTCGGTGCTTTGCCCCTATCTCCCCCCTCGGTGTACCCTACCCGTGGGGCTGAGACCTCCCCCCCCCCCCCCCCCCCGTAGGTTGCATCGGCTGCCTAAACATTATGGGCACTGCCACTGGATTGGGCCGTACCACCAAAGATATATTTCTCCCTGCTTTTAAGAATGTCGCAAAAGTCCCCTCACGCGTCTCATTAATAAGATGGCAGATGTACTCAGGAAGCAGCCCCTCATCGCAGATCTGCTGTAACTTGGATTCTTTAGCCTCCTTCCTCACGTCGAGGGATGTTTCTCTGAATCTTCAAACATAGGCCACCACTTTTTCCCCAGGTCGTTGCTTCTCCCTACCCAGTTGGGTCAAATTAAACTCATCTTCTTCCAGAAAGAACTTCTGGACAAACAACCCGTATATCTCCTCCCATGTAGAAACGTTGTTGGGAGCCAAATTAAAATACCAGGTATATGCCTTATCGGTCAAGGATTTAGAAAACTCCCTCAACCTAAGCCTTTTATTGTTACAATGCGCCCACAAATGTTCAACAAAGTGCTTAATATGCTCCTTCGAGTTCCCACCTTTTCCCGTGTATTTTTAAAAAATAGGAATAGGTCTCGTCGTTGTATTCCTGGGGGTACGGTGTTCGAAAGTCATCAAAAATCGAAGCCCCCTCGCCAGTAGATTGCGAGGAAGCCTGTATGAACTTCAGCAGCTCCTTTTGCATCTCCTTTCTCATTTCCTACATGGGTGATGCTATTGGGGCAATAGCCTGTGGCACCATGGGCTGGGCGCTCATTGCAGCTGGCATAAACGTCGCAGTAGGTGCAGTTGAAACTCCTGAGGTTCCCACTACTGGATTCACAATAGAGGGCATGCATGCTAGAACCGTTCCCGCCACACCTACACCTGGTGGGGCCATTGGAGCTACCCCTGGTGTTACGAAGACATTAGCCTCAAATCCTCCTAGCATAGTTGAAGCTAATGGAGTTTGCAAAAACTCATAAAACTTACTCATGAGGAGCGCCACCTGAGTGGGACCCAACCCCACACTCGTGGATACTTGTGTCACCCCTGGCATGTCTGTCGTTGCCTGAACTGGAGGTACCTCTATTCGAGGAATCCCATCCATTAAAGCCTCCAGTTCCCTCGCAGCCTGTTCTTCATTATGCTCGATGTCATCAAAGTTGAGCCTTCGAGTAGCATTATCTTGCGCCATACTCCTTACTTAAAAGAATGCCTCCCCAGCAGAGTCGCTAAATGTAAGAGGGTACTTTAGATTATAGATAGAGGCGTAACCCCTATTTGAGTATGGTAATGATAAGCTAATTTGGTCAGAGCTTTGAATTAATAATAGGACACACAATCACAAACCGAATGAAGATAAACTCAGTATATACTTATAAAACTCTAGTGTATAACTCAGGGAATAGTACTGAACTTTAGAAGTAACTTAGATATAGGGAGAGAGAAGTAAGCACCCTATATACACCTTGGTAGGCAGGTATAAACACACCAAACACCCTCAAGAATTTATGTCAAGTATTAAAAGCTTCGTAATAAATGACAATGGTGAGTGAGTAAACTCTTTGGTTTGCAATAACTCTCTCTCTCTGATGTATATTCTCTCTCGCAATAACTTCTGAACTCTTCAAAGATCCTCCCCTCTCCTCAAAGGTGGTTGGGGACCTTAAATATCCCCCCACACCAACCCCGAGGCAACTCGGTCATTTAATATTGTGAAAGACATCCCTCATACTTTATGTCACAACATTAAATGCCTGATGCACTAGTTGTCTCTACGTCATAAACATTAAATGCCAAGACATGCCTTTTGCCTAACCACTGTGTGTCAAGGGTATGTTATCACAGAGGTGGCTCACCAACTGCCTGACAGCCCCAAATACCACGGTGATTTATTCAAGTGCATGTCTGACATTGTTTAGCTAGCTAGTGACATCACTTATAGTCGATGTGACATTAAGTAGAGGGTTGTTTGGTTCTCAACTCAACGCCCGATGGAACTCCAAGCTACTCCACCTAAGGTTCCATGGTCAGGGTCCTTCGGTGTTTTTACCAGGTGTATCTAATATGGCTGGGACAAGCCCTAACGGTACCTCACTTCTCAATCCTCCAAACCAAGTCCCTCTAAAGTTCCCGCGGCGAGGTCATTCGATAGAGCATGAAAGCTCTCCCAGGTCCTGCCAATCCTAGTCTCTCGCGAGTACCGTTTGACCTCTCACTAAAACTCATTATTATTCTCGTTACAGCATTACAATCGTTATAGCTTACAGTCAATATAAACAGAAATACAATATGACTATACAACAAGCTAAAGTATGAGTTGCCATGCCAAGTTGCCTCGGTTGCTTAATTTCAAACACTATTGTCAATTATGGAATTATCCCTAATCTCAGGATTACCTTCAAAGCCCCCTCTACACTTGTCATGATTTAAAACTGTGAAAAGTTTGCTTTGTCACGATTTTTTACCGTAAGTCAGCAGTTTGGTGTAGTGTGCATTATGATTTCTGTAGTGATCATCATTGCCTATAGGTACCTGTGTAAAATAACTGGAAGGAAACGAATCAACAAAGTTACTAAATATATTTTACCAGTTCTATAACAAATATATATATATATATATATATATATATATATATATATATATATATATATATATATATATATATATATAGAGAGAGAGAGAGAGAGAGAGAGAGAGAGAGAGAGAGAGAGAGAGAAAACGAGAGAGAGTTTGGAGTGCATAAGGAATTTAGTCTTTGTCAAATGAAGCGAAAGAAAATACTTTTCATAATTTAAAGAAAATGAAGGATATTTGAATTGATAATCCCGTACTTACTAGCTCACTAAGGGTTACAGAATTAAGTAAGCCTCCAGTATATAATCAAATAATATCAACCCAAAACCTTTGGGGAAAAGTAACTGGCTAGGCACACAATTAAAGCGACACTCATACGTATGTAGCTAAACTCCAGCTCTCAATCATCTGAGACCATAGGCCAAGTAGAAAATTTTGTGGGATAATACGATAGTCTACTACCTAGTTATAACTGATGCTTTTAAAATAAATAATAATACATTAAAGTGAAATGTGAACTCAATTGGTACAACGAATTGTCATCATATCATTTATTATATGATAAAGGTTCAAATTTGATCCAATTGATCATAATTAAAACAATCAGTGATATAGTAACATATGAGTATGGTAATCTTTAGACATACTTGGAATCAAATAGAAATATCATGGAATGCTATCAATAACAGTTAAACAAATATGCAAAGTTTACTATTAAAGAGATAAAAGACCTACCTTTGTATTTAATAGAGCAGGCTTATCTTGATTGATTCAGTGCTCCTTTTTCATATTTGACTGTAAGATTTAAGGCAAGTGTTACTATGAATATTTATAAGTAAAAAGATATGCATAGCTTAGTTCATAATTCAACTGGACGTACGTGAATATTCGGGTAGTGGACTCGTATTTATCTATAACTCATATACGATTAAAGTTAAAATCTATGCTTTAATTATTATAACTTATCAGGCAATTCATTAGTAAAAATATTATAAAATAATATTTTAATGGTCATTTGGGTCCCTTCATTAACACCGCAACTCAAATTTAACATTGTAAAAAATAGTGTCGAATTAAAAATGTTGTTATACTAAAATATTATATTCGACACTGCGATTCCAAAGGTACATCCCTGTATTTTTTTGAATCACGGCTTAAAAGATATGAATTTTCTAAGTTTAAAAAGGCAGCATTCCGACGTGTCGACTTATAGTCACCGTTGGTTTTTAAAAAACACTAGTGTTATTCCTTCGATAAAATATACGTATAAGCAATGTTATTCCGAGTAATAAAATGTTATTTGTATCTCGATTTTTGCTATTTCATCGTGATACACGCATACCCATTAGTGTATATATATATATATATATATACTAGTGGATACCCGTGCCTGAAGGCACGGCAAAAAATTTCAAAATACTTAATTTCGAAACGACCAAAATTTCGAAAGTAGATAATCGAAAAACGGAAAAAATATCGTTCCCTAGAGGTAACTTGTGCCTAAAGCCACAGTTGGTGATTTTACAAAAGTATACACATATTTCTACAATTTTGGTGCCTAAAACACTGCTTATCTATTTAATTACAAAAATTCATAATACAAAATTTAAGAGATAAATTAGAACAAAGCTGATTTCACCTAAAAAATAAATATTTAAACACGTTTCTTACACCATGAATACAAACTTCCAACCCAATATAAAAGAAAATAATAATAATAATAATAATAATAATAATAATAATAATAATAATAATAATAATAATAATAATAATAATGATAATAATAATAATAATAATAATAATAATAATAATAATAATAATAATAATAATAATAATAATAATAATAATAATAATAATAATAATAATAATAATAATAATAATAATAATAATAACTGCAAACCAAAATGAGAGGCAAACAAACTACAATACAATGTAAAATTATGAGGAGCAAAAATATCATTGTCATTTTACAATCTTGATCTCCAAAAGGAAAAATTAACAACTTTGACCATACCCTTTTGCCAAGAGATCCCAAATGTAGTCCTACATAAAAGATGAATATATGATCAGCAAAAGCAATGGTGGCACTGGCCAATCACATAGTCATGAAAAAAATCTTATACTCAGGTACAACAAATATTGGAGACAATATAAGCCTTTAATAAATAGTAAAAAGGTGCAATGAGGGTAGAGAAGTCACACAGATAACACAACCACCAATACTAAACTCAAAAATCGAAGCCATAACCGAAATAGTTGTATATGCATCCACACATTATATCACACACCCAGACACAGGCATATACATTTCACCACTCTGATTGAAATTAAGCACATACTCTTTTTTTGGGATTCATAGAATAAGCGAGAATCTAAGTATGGTTTAAAAGCATTATAAAAGTCTTAAATAATTTAAGTTACATCTCAAACTCTGTTGCTAGTACTTTACTTCCCAAACAAAAAATAAATCAATTAAAATATGTAAACAAATTATATTAATCTCTTTGTCACTAAAACAAAACCATCTAAAAATGTGAACAGGGACTAATAAAACAAAATGTAAGCATGTATTAAAGTCTGCAAAAATAATAAAAAGCAAAATGAGTAGAAACTCATACCGGGTCGATTTTCATGTGAACTGAACAAATCCTCGTCGTCGTCTACACACTCAACACGTTAGTGGGATCCACACCTGCGAGTGTTGAAGAAAAATGGTAATTGATACATATTGGAAATTGGTACTCAATATATATTGATACAAAATCTTATGTGATAAGTTGCACAATGCTTGGTAAGTTGCACAATAAGCATGTTGGGTGTATTTAATTAATTTTGGGTCTATTTAACTGATGAAAATCTTGGAAGACATACAAAATCAAGGAATTCATTGGAGGTATATATAAGGGTACAACATATGACATACAATGAGGCAAATTTCTGCTAATATATAACAAAAAAATCCATGGAAACACTAAAATCTCAACCTTATGTTCCAAAAAATGGTGAAATTGTGCCCCTGTAGAAACAAATATCACCCCCGTATATTAAACAAAATGGGTTATAAGTAACATACAAAATTCCAGTCCTAAAAGTAAAAAATGTGGATTAATTTAACAACACAAATTCTCAACAACCTACTAAAAAATACTAATAAATCAAAGTTAGAATAATACAAAAAAATTTAATGAGTGTACACTATCTAATTTAAGCGCCATGACAGGCTATCTTCAACCAAAAAATAAATAGACCCCAAACAAATTTGAGACACCAAATTACTACCTGAAAAATAAAATTAGATACAACAGTAAGCCTCAAAAGATGAATAAACATAAATGATTTGTGATTTGAGACACCAGTATACTAACTGCCTCTAACAAAATATGAATAAACACAATGGATCTCTCTAACTGCTTCAACCTCTTCGATCTTCAGATCTGAGACATTCACTTCACCGGGATCATCCCCAATTCCTTGATGTCGCTTCCTAAATTAGTTAACATCACTTTACATAACAAAAAACTGCAAGGCCGGGTAGAAAATCGATTTGGGGGTGATCCCGAACTCAATTTCTACAAACCTCAGGCTTGCTCAATTTCTACTCGAACTTAGCAACCTAGACCCATTTCGGCCATAGCAGCAACCGGCCAAACACCAAAATATCACCACCAAAAGCCATAAACGCCGGCGACCAAACCCATTTGACCCACAAATCATAGCAGCCGCCATATCTCACCCTACATTTATAACCCACCTGCTCTCTTTAACCCGAACCCATTTACTCCCAAATTCGGCCGACGACCTGCTCGACCCAACCATTTTCGGAACCACCTACACAACCTGTGATCCAGTTCGAACCACCTCCATATCGCCTAAACCCGAAAACATGAACATCCTATCCAAGACCCAAGAATACCCGTCTTTTATTGAACCCGGTAACCAAACACTTCACTTCAACCCAAGCTCCGACGAGCTCCAGCTCTCCCTGCCTTACCCCTACACTTTCGGTCATAACCCCAACCACCTCTCTACCCATTTATCCCAACCCGGAACCAATCGACCCCTCCTGCTATTATACCCCAAAACCCAAGATCCATTTAAGCCCCCAAATCGATTTTACCAACAGCTTCTCAAGAAATTAAGGGCAAGATAGTGAGTGAGAGAAAATGAGAGATTTCGTGGTTTATGAGGTATGAAGTAGAGTGGGATAAGAAAATATTTGATGAGATTCAATGGTCCTTGACGTGCTAAAAAGAGGAAGTTCATTTGAAATAAAGTAAAAAGTAGCAGTGAATTTGGGCGGGATTTTTGAGCGGGATAATGAAATTGAGGAAATGATCCGAGCCCTTTCTTTTCTCTAAAATGATCTCGGACGTCATTGTGCTTTTAAATTTTAGAATTTCAAAAACTATGCTATCTTATTATATGGATATATATATATATATGTATATATATATATATATATATATATATATATTTACAAAATAAACACACACACATACTTTCTTTAACTTACACCCATACATATCTACATAAATACCCCACACACATATATATACTATATGTGTGTGTGTGTGTATATATATAGATGCATATATTATAGGGGTAGTCCACACCCAAGATTGATTAGCTGAGATGACCTTGTATTTAGTGAAGGGCTAACGAAAGAGTAAAGATAGAGCCTGCTCGAGAAACCTCTTACAGAGATCAAGGCTATTCGAACGATAATATTTGTAACAAGAAATATGAGTTACCTCGTCTTATATTTATGTTTATTCATAAAAGTTCACTTTGTAATATGTGCGAGGACGTTCGGTACCCTCGAGGGATCATGTCTGGTAGGGAATGGGAGAGATCACATGCTCTATAGAACGACCTCCTCTTGAGAACCTTGCAGGGATTTAGTTTGGAGGATTGAGAGCAAGGTAGCTTTGAAAAAGTAATAACCAACCCTTTTGGCACACTTAGGCAAAAATTGGTTTAACCAATAAAGTTGCTCGGGTTACCATGTCTAGGGGAACCTCCTCGAAGAACCTCAATACTAGATAATTAGATATAAATAATCTCTAGCCCACAAACAGTCCATAATACACTCGAGAAATTTCCAACCGAGCAACCTCAACTTGATGAACAAACCTTTTGATTGACGTGACAACAAATGTGGTGTAGGTTACTATTAACCTACTCTGTGATGTCATAACATCTGACATTTAGGAGCTCGAAATAATAGCACCCAAGTGGGATTATCCTTAGGATGGCAAGCCCGTTTAATGAATTCGTATATTCTAGTTATCTTAAGATAAACATGTGAGCTTCCACGTCATTTCCTCGTTAATGCCACCATTCTTTGGACTGGTGAGACAATTTCCTACCAAAATCATAATATCTCATGCATTTAATGCAATATCTTTGGCATTAATGACACAGTACCTTAGAATTGGCTGCTAGTAAATCACATTTAATACCAGCAAGGTTACTCAAGTGGTTTTACCCTCATATAAATACATCAACCCAAACATCTTATAAGGATGACAATTTGAACCTAGAATTGTTGGTGGTTTTCCGTCATACACGAGCGTTATTGTGAGAACATTTATTACTTGAACATTCTCTCTTGCCTCATTGATACTGATATCATTGAGCATTAATTGTGCCTTAGGTTCCTGCTTTGCCTTTATTGTGATAAGAGTGCTTTCACTTTCCCCCTCTGACCGGGTTACCAGCTGGCTCCACTCATTGATTGTATCCCCTGTGCATTTATGGTGTAAAGGTCCCATTTAATACAAGTTTGAATATCAAATATTGTTATCTCTTTTATTCTCATTTATTGTCACTGTCATATATAACTTTGAGTATTAATCACGGTCTTGATAAGGGGTTACGCCTCACTTGATACTAATTGTATTTCAAGAACCCACATCTTACACACACACACACACACACACACACACACATATATATATATATATATATAGCATGTGTGTGTGTGTGTTGGTATATAATAGGAGAAAAAGAAGAAAGAAATAAGGGAAGTGGTATACCTGTTCACGAGTTTAAAGGGGATGAAGAAGGAAATGGTTTTTTTCTCATTTTGGTTCCTAAGGTTTCACCTGTTCGTGGTGGGTTTTTTCTCTTCTATTTGTTTTTGAAAGATAAGGTTGTAGATATAGTGAACATGTAGGTTAGTTTAAGTTCCTTTCTATTTTCTTTTTTTATCGTAATAGGTGTGGACAAAAGGCAGGACGGTTTAGATTTCAAGATATTTTGAATTTGCTTTTGTTAATCGAAACATATATATTACAAAACAAAGATGGGTGTTTTTTTTTATCTTTTTTGCTTTTCTTATTTTCTATTTTTATCCCCTAAAGCTTTATTTTTAGGAGTTTATATTTTATACCTTTATGAGTTTTGTTTGTAATTACATAACGAAACTAAAATTGGTATATTAAAATAATATTTGACACGTGTAGAATAAAAATATATCTACTCGAAAATTAAAATTTATTATTTTATGTGTCGACGAAAAATAAAAGATGTAATTTTGACACATAAATAATTCAACTCCACATTTTTAATAAATATAAAAATGTGGGTTGTTACAATCTACCTACCTTAAAAAAATTCATCCTCGAAATTCTTATAACCGTAGAGTTTCAAATACTCATGGTACTTATCTATTCTCGGGTATATGGTATATTTAAAACAATAATTCATAGTTTTGGGGTTCGTAGATCTATCATGTCACAATGATGACTTTACCAAGTCGTTATTTTGGGCTTTGCAAGTCATGCAACACAATCGTATAATGAATACTGACGTAACCAGGATTTTGATAAAACAGGGGGTTTCTAATAATTAATCGGCATTTTTACAAGCTATGCAAGTATCGCGTATAACGAAGTTTTACGTATCGCCCGATTATATGAAGTTCGTTCACATATAAAAATTTCATATTATAAAGATGGTAATATCGGTAAAAGATACAATAGGTTGTATATTGATCTCGAAGTAAGAGTGTTTCACATTCAATTCTGTAATAGGTAAGTAGGAGTCTACATTCGTTTGAGATAGCTACGTTGATAGTTTATACATGAATCGTTAAAGGTTCTTATTTCAACTAATATGGGGTTTATGATAATTTCATTTCAAGTCATGAGTTTTAAAAATACTTAAGATTTTTGTACAGAGGAATCCTTTCTGTCTAAAATTATGAAGTTTACTATCGGAGTTTCAATTTCTACTCTTGTGGTACGGTACTTAATGCTTATTTTTCCTATCAGCAGTTTCATATATAGCATACAATCTAGGAAACTACTATATGGTTTCACTATGGTTGTGAAATCATGTGTTCATTTAATCAAGAAAACATATCCACTGTTATAGCTAATAACTCCATAAAGGGGTCTATTTAAAATTCACAGACTGAGGAAAAATGTATCTGAAGTCTTGATGCAATGTTTACTTCATTTCTTAATATCAAAATAATTCATCTGTAGGATTTGACCTTTACTAAGCCAATCTCTTGGGACAAAAGGTAGCGTCTAATACTTTTGTGTATTCAAATAGGTTGTTGGTTCGATTGGCTCTGAGGTTTGCATACTCTTACTAAAATCATAACATGTATGGTGTCTAATATTATACAATTCATCTCATGGAATCTACCATAGACATATAAAGCTAACATGAATCTTTAAAGTACATCAATGTTACTATAGACATATCTAGATAGATGGATAGGGTTTACTAAAAGGAATTGAAGTATAGTTATACAACTATGTGGAAAAGGTTACTATCACCGATATTGTTCAACAAGAGGATACTACTGTCTAAAGTATGTTGAATCCAAATATTGGAGTCATAGGTTATAATGTTTGGAACCTTACTAGAAGCTAATTTTTCTATTCAAGGCAGGAAAACAATTAAGATATTTTCTCACAAGGTTCTCAATTTCACTTCTCATATTAGGCCATCAATCCTATTTATTCAGGACACATTTTTAAGGATTTATGGATGTAGCAAGAATATAAAACGATGAGTTTCTTGTAACACCTTCTCTTATAATGACGGTTTGTCAGGTACATAGATTTTATCTCTAAGTCACAGATTTGTTTTCTTATCGTATAATAGTTCTCGAGACTTACTTTCGATTTGTTGTTTAATCACAAAGGGATCTGGGAATGGGTATTCTAAGATTTTCTTTCTTAGATTCAGGTACAAAATGATATTTGGTTAACTTAAAAAAGCGGGGTTGGCTGAAGATCATATTGCTCTTATGGAAGCAACAATGTATTAGAAAATTATATTGTTAAATCTTTCGATAGGTTTACGGCTTACAATGTCTGCTACAATGTTTCCTTTATCAAGATGGTTGTCTAACTTGAATCTATAATCCTTAAAATTCTATTCAATGTTTTTGTCTTTTGATCTGAATTTACTTTGGGATTTCTTACCACATAGTAAAAGACTTATGGTTTCTTATATTTATGCAGAAGATATCATACAAGTAAATAAGAATTTCTCTTGAATATGTACTAATAGGTTATCTAAGAACTTGTACTAGTGTTAAATATAAGTATATGGGATGAGGTTTGAACTGATAGTTGCTTTGTTCGATCTCTGAAGGGTTACAATATACTGCTTAGAACTCAAAAGGTTTATAGAGGTACTATACTTTAAATAATTTTACCGGGAGGCACTGTGAACATAGTTACAACGAAATTCTGAATTTAATAAACTGTTTATCCAAAATATTCCTTATTGGGTCTAAGAACATTTACCAAGGGAACTTGTATAATTTTTAAAGTAAAATGAACTGTACATAATCAAGAGCAGACTAATGTTATGAGATAATGAGAGTCTAAGTGTTTGGGAAAGGTTTAATTGTAATAGGTATGTTGTCGGTGTGATCATAAAGTTGACATGTAATGGGTTTGGAATATATCGGCTCAACTAGAACATGGAACATATAATTGATATTAGGCAATTCTTCTGGTAATTCTAACTGATAGGCTACGGAGCTAGTGCATTTGATAATACTAAAGGGTTCAATATATATTGGTTGCCTTAAATCTTTGTCAGATTCGTTGTATCTTATTATTAGTTTCTTGAGTTACTATATAAGAAAAATAACGAATGCTCTAAGGGTTTCAGATATAACACTATACGGTACAAAGGTCTTATTGGTTAAGATCAACAATTATTTATTTAGTATAAGAATTTTGGCAAACTCAGATGAGTATAGGAAGTTCAAGAATTAAATAACAAAAATCTATCTGAAGCAGTATTAGATAGTCAGTAAGATGATGTTACTAAATTTGAAATATCAAGTTTACAAGGTTTAGGATGGCGGATGGTTTCTAAAAAAATAATCCATAATAATTTGTTCTAGAGACTTAGGTTTAATATCAATACATATAACAAATCAATCCAAAACTTTTGGAGAAAAATAAATTTAAATAATTGGAGATAATCAATCCAGATAACTGGAGATAAAGTAACATTTTTAAGCCAAAACTCTGAAGAGAGGCATTCATATGATAAATAAACTAGACACTCAATATTATGAGTCCTATAGGCAAATAATATTGTCCTGGGTATAACAATAGTTAATTTTTTGGTTATATTGTATGTTATGTAATAATATATTCAATAGAATCAGGTTCAAAATGAATCATATTAAATGATGTCATTTCAAAAAATCAACATAGGGTTTTAAATTGAATTCAGTGTAACATAATCTAAACGGCAAAAAGGAGTTCATAAGGTATCCAGGGTTATCATATAATGATACGAACTTTTCATGAAATAATAATGAGTCAAAATCACCTACCATGGGTGAAAATTTATATTGCTCATTAACAAAATTATCTGAGTTTTAAATTGGAATTTATTTAAAAATATGATTTATAAAGGAAACCACATTTGTCGTTTCAAGATCATGTAAAAGGTTTAAGTAAGGTTTAATATACTCACAATTATTTTAGTTCTTTATGGATAAGAAATTATATTTCACTATGGAACCCATAATGTTTCTACGGACATTAAATTTTCAATGATATCCTAAGTCATGCGGACTTCGAAAAATAATTTACAGTGGTTATAAGATATATGGTACCGTTTTATTAATCATAACTCAATACTAAGGTTGTGTAGAACTTGAGAAAATTGTAGTTGTGGGATTGGATTCAGTAAGTGATGTTGTTACGTTTTAAAGAGTAAAACGGTTCAATCTTACATTTCTGATACTTTTACTTATTCATCAAAACATTTCCAATTCTCATCAAGGAATTCATTTATAATTTTTCCATGTAATCCTATTCAGGTACCATCTAACATAAGTAATCTAGTCTCATATTGTAGTAGTAATAGTATACCGTATAACTAGAGAACAATGTGAAAGACAAAAACATAAAGGTCAAGAGAAAATGAGACATTGTTCAAAGATGGAAATGGAGTTCCAAATGAAGTAATTCATTCTCAAGGAAAGTGTCAATTAAATAGTTCAAACAAAAGAATTGTTTTGTACGTACAGGCTTGTGGAGTATATTATATACAATCTCATATTAAGATTACTATTCTTAGTATGCCTCTAATTCCTCAATAATATCTTGATTCTTATAAATCCTTAATGATTTTTTTCCACTACATAAAATTCGAGTATCTACCTCAATCACATTTTTCAAAATTGTAGTTCCCGAATGTTTCTTGTAATTCTTATATAAATATCTCATCCTTGTATTTATACTTCTATCCTTACGATATTCCCCTAGAAAAAATCCTAATACCCCATATATCTGTCGTGTAATTGAAGATCAATTTGTCTTAATTTCTATCTAAATATATTATCATTGTTTTCATTAATATCTTAAATATCTTTCCTAATCATAATCTTAACTTATTTCCCATTTAGGCTAACTTAACTTGCTCAGCTCTGATACCAACTTATCACACCATGATTTCTTCGGGAAAATTTTATTTTAAAATAATGTTAAACCATGATTGAGCCATGCACACTAAGCTAACTAAGAATTTATAAACGCTAAAATACCTTACATTGTGGTTCAAAAGGATTATTCTTCTACTGGTTTTTCTGCATATCTCCTACTGTTACATTATGATTTTTGTAGTGATCATCATTGCCTATAGGTACCTATGCAAAATAACTGGAAGGAAACGAATCAGCAAAGTTGCTCAATAGGTTGTTACTAATTCTATAACAAGTATATATAGAGAGAGGTTGAGGTGTATAAGGAATTCGGTGTTTGTCAAATAAAATGGAAGAAAATGTTTCTCGTAAAATAAAGAAAATCAAGGATCTTTGAACTGTTAATTCCATACTTACTAGCTCACTAACGGTTATAGAAATAAGTAAGCCATCAGTATAATCAAATAATACCAACCCAAAACCTTTGGAAAAAAGTAAATGATTAGGCACACAATTAAGGGGCACTCATATGTACACAACTAAGCTTCTGCTCTAAATCATCTGAGACCATGGGCTAAATAGAAAATTTCATGGAATAACACAACAATCTACTCCCTAGTTATTACTGATGCTTTTAAAATAAATAATAATGTACAAAAGTGAAAGGTGAACTGAATCATTATAACTAATTGTCATGATATCAGTTATTAGATGAGAATGGTTCAAATTTGATCCAATTGATCAATATTAAAACAATAAGTGATATAGTAACATATGAGTATGGTAATCTCTACACATACTTTGAATCAAATATGGACATCTAGGAATGACATCAATAGCAGTTAAAAAAATTGCAAAATTTACTATTAAAGACGTAGAAAGACCCATCTTTGTATTTAATAAAGAAGGCTTACCTTGATTGATTCGGTGTTTCTTTGTCATATTCAAGTGTAAGTTTTAAGGCAAGTAGTACTACAAATATTTATAAGTAAAAAGCTATACATAACTTAGTTTGTAATTGAACTGGACGTACATGATTATTCGGGTAATGAACTCGTATTTATTTATAACTCATGTACAATTTGAGTTAAAATCTCTACATTAATTATTATAACTTGTCAGACAATTTTGTTAGTAAAAATATCATAAAATGATATTTTAATGGTTATTTGGGTCCCTTAATTGACACAGCGACCCAAATTTAACGTTGTAAAAAATAGTGTCAAATTAAAAATATTTTATACTAAAATATTCTATTCGACATTACGATTCCAATGGTATGTTCCGTGTATAGTTTTGAATCACGATTTAAAAGATATGAATTTTCAGAGTTTAAAAAGATGGCATTCCGACGTGTCGACTTATAGTCACTGTTGGTTTTAAAAGAATACTAATTTTATTCCTTTGACAAAATAAAGGTGTTGATGCCAAAAATTATCTATCTACAAGGATCAATTAGAAATGGACACTTGTCCCCCTATGTGGCAATAGTCATAGTCATCAATCATTTGGTCGGCTCAGAAGATAGTTGGGCCGATCAACCTGAAGAATACAAACCATCATTGTAGATAAACAGTCATCGCGTGGAAAGTGGAAAATAGTCATTCTACACGTGCTCAATACTATAAATAGTCACATTCATTATGTATGGGTGTAAATGCGTAAATGTATAAAGGAATTCCAACCCTTGATATCCGGGTCACTGTAAATATAACGTGTTCCTTTTACAAAAAAGGAGCGAGAGAAAGAACAAGGTCTTTCTTCTAACAAGAATACCTAGTTTTCTATAATCATTAATAACAATACAATCATAGTGGATGTAGGCTTTTCTTATAGCTGAACCACTTAAAAATTCTCGTGTCTCATTTATTTTTCTCTCATTATTTTATTTATGATTATAAAATTGGCATCATATAAAACACTACCAATTTTAGATATCAACAGATTGACGTCATATGTGAGAACGTGTGTCCATTATCATTATTTATCTTTTATATCTTTTTTAAATCATAAAATTCAAAGAAAATGAATGACCCTAAGAGTAGTGTCAGAAATGAAGGCAATACCGCCATCCCATCTGCTCCACCAACCACGATCGACTTAAATGAAATTTTGATCAATCTTGCCAAGGGGGAAAGAAGCAAAGCAAGAAACTATGAGACAATTGGCTCAGTCATTGCAAACCAGGTCTGTTGCTCCTTCCGGATGAACTATTGCTCCATCTCCTAGGAGAGGGATGCCTCCCCCATCTCCAAGGAATAATCGAAGTAGTTATTGTAGGTCTTCACGTGATAAATCTTACCGTCCAGGAGTCAGTTCATCAATCAGATAAACATATTATTATGATGGCTATTTTCTCACCCCTGAACATCCAAGCGCCCTAGAAAGTCTAAGCAAAGCTTCGACCTTTGATCCTTTGGGCCCTTGAGTACACTAGGCCCACCACAAGGAGGAATCTCGATCACGCGAGTGCACAACTGACCATCGTGAAGGGTCAATCAAATCAAGATCAAGCATCAGATGATCTGTAAGTGCAGAGCGGACTTCTCATAAAGAGAGCTCGTCCTAAATGCGTGGTAGATATGGATGGGCTACTTTTAACAAGTTTAATGTAGGAAATCCCTGATGGAAGGGTATATCCAATGTTTGGAAGATCGATTAGGGGAAATGGCTAAAGTAAAGAATCCTCTACAAAAAAATTTTGTCAAGGGGTCTCTTTGTATTTAGGCAATTATTGATTTCCCTACTCCATCTAAGTTCAAGACACCAGTGGTTACCCCTAAATATGATGGTAAGACTGATATAGTTTTACACATTAAACAATATCAAGGTGTAGCTAATATATATTGTGTTCCTAATGAAATAAGGTGCAGAGCTTTTTCAAGCACCATAACTGGCTCAGCCCAGAATGGAACAACAACTTGTCGTGAGGACAAATTCCTACCTTTAATCAACTTGTCGAGCTATTTATTAGCCATTTATGCTTTGGGGACAAACTAGTCAAAAGGGTAGCATATATTTTGAGTGTTCAGAAGCAAGTAGGGGAAACCACTAGGGAATAAACTTTTCCAACGTGTATTTACCACAGACGGCACCAATCTGTTGATGTTTAAAATTGGTAGTGATTTATATGATGCCAATTTTATAATCACAGATATAATAATGGGAGAAAAAAAATGAGACACGAGAAATTTTAAGTGGTTTAGCTATAAAAAAATCCTACATTCACAGTGATTGTATTGTTGTTGATGATTATAGAAAACTAGGTACTCTTATTAGAAGAATGACCTTGTACTTTTTCTCTCCCCCCCCCCCCCCCCTTGTGAAAGGAATACGTTGTATTTATAAAGACCTAGAGATCAAGGGTCGGAATGACTTTATACATTTAAACATTTACAGCCGTACATAATGAATATGACTTTTGATAGTATTGAGCAGGTGTAGAATGACTCTTGGCCTCTTTCCACACGAAGAATGTTTATCTACAATGATATATTTCAGGTCAGCAGATGGAAATGGACACCTATCCCCGTGATCGGCCTATCTGAGCTGACCAAATGATTGATGACTATGACTGTTGCCATGTAAGGGGATAGGTGTCCATTGCTTATTGGTCTATGTATATGGATAATTTTTGGCATCAATAGAAGCCCCTAATGCTTCATTCTTGATATTTTTTTAAAAGGATAAAGTATGATCCATGTAGAGTTGCTCGACGGTCTTTTGTAGTTTTAGTCGGTTGTCGACTCATAGGACTTGTAAAAAAAATTCCATTATTTGATCATGTGATGGCAATGTCCTGAATAATCTTAAATTTATGGAACCGCCAAAGGGAACATTAGTAATTTCTCATCTTTAGAGTTGCGCATCCATCAGAATGTCAATCGTCTATATAGTAAATCATTACCTGCACTATTTTCTAGGCAATCTATAAGAAATGAGATTTTTATTGGTTTATGTACCATAAATTTTCAAACTTTTTAATTATCTTTTGTCTCCAAGCTTTTCATCTTCAAGCTTTCTTTCTGCATCCACTTTTACTCTTGCTTCTACCATCTCTTTCTTTGTACCCTTTATTTTCCCCCTTCCTTTAATTTCTTTCTATGAACTAATCATGGTGTACATCATTAATGGGGATTCTTTAGATGAATTTTGGTGGGAAAGAAATGTCCCTGATTGGGTAGAATTATAAATAACTACTCCTCCAGTTGACCTTTTATCATTAGTTGAAGGTCACTGGATTCCCTATTTGGTCATAGCTGAATTTGGCATTACTTTCCCTCCCAATAATTTTTTTCTTGAGTTTTGTTAATAATTTGATGTTCTTTCGGCAAAGGTATCCCCTAATACATGGAGGGTGGTGAATAGAATTCATAGGCCGAATCAAATTTATGGGACTCATATTGGCATTCCTCAGTTATTATTCTTTTATAAGTGGAGTACCTCCAGCGACACTTATTATTTGAAGACTAGTTTTGCCAATAGGGAGTTGGTAGTCAATCTTCCAGACTCAAATAAAGATTACTTTGATTATGGGGTGATAGTGAGGAACTGGCAACATGCTCCTCTTCAAAGAGGATAAGTGTATGATGGACCCGGTGTCCTTATGAGGGACATGGATAGATTGTAGAACTTTTTATTTTTCTTTTACTGTTGACTAACTATTTGATCATATGCTAACTAATAGTTCTTATCTTTTTTTTATACAGTTAATAGTAAGAGTAAGTGCACTAAAAAGGAAGAAATAATACTTGACGAACTCAACTTCTTGTGGGCTATTCTTTAGAGGATTGGTGAAGAACACCCAAGATCAGCTTCCTATTTACTTGTGTATAAGTTCTCTATTACTTCATTTATCGCTAGGCCAACTGCTGCAGTACCTTCGATCTTTATTAATTTGGAAGAATAACTAATTCCCACTTCTTCGACTAAGGAGTCTGCCAGAGGCTGAGAGAACGCATTGTTTTTTGCTTCCACCCAGATTGAGTATGCCAAGAAAAAATCCTTTAAGGATGGTTGGTCACAGGCACTCAAGGAAATTGGTATTGTTGATAACTCCGAGTTATTCCAGAGACAGGACATGGGTACTCATCCAAACTTGGAGGAAGATTTGATGATGATGAAGGATAAGGGAAGTCTTCCCTACAACCTATTGAGTCTACTATGGAACAAGTTGGTGGAATCGTTGTTCCTGCTAAACTGCCTCATGAAGTTAATGTCTAGGATAAGGAGAAGGACTAGCTCCTTATTATCTATTTTCATTATTTGCAAGTTTCTTTTTTATTCTTGTAATATGATCATCTTTTTGTAGCATGCCTTTGCTTATTAATGAAAAGACTTTTCTTTGACCGAATTTTTGTGTTTTCCTCTTTATTATGCTTGGTTGTTATTGTTGATGCAAAAAACTAGACTATATATCTCTAATTATTTGATCATAGATAAATAAGTAAATAAGAGATAAAATATTTTTATAGTGGTTCGGCAAGGGGAAAAGCCTACATCCACTGGTGTTATCTCTCGTTTCGTTTCCCCTGTCTGTAGGGATTATAATGTATTTATAGCCCCTGAGGGTGTACAAGAAGCGGAATATTAAAGGATTCAATGCCTTTATAACATAGGCATTTACATTTGTACAATGTTCATAGTGTATACAACTGATGGTGACTTATAACCCCCGTTGGTCGGTCTTCCTGGTATTAGTCGGGCTTCTTTTATATGCTGGTCAGCATTCTACAATGTTAGCCGGAATTCTTGGATCCATTCTGATAAATAGGCCTTGCTCACTAGGATTAATGCCACGACGGATGACACATGTCTCTTTCTAATTGGTCCACATAATAAGATAATTTTTGGTATCAATAGAAGTCCTCAATGTTTCATGCTTGAGGTTTTTACAAGAGTATGGAACATTTAGCTCTTAAAGTTGCTCGGGCAACAATTTTGAGTCTTAGTCGGCTACCGACTTCCTATACTTGTAAAGTTAATGATTTGATTATTGGCTCATAATGTGTATGGCATTTTTGTAATTATCCATAGTTTTAACGAATCATTTTTGGGCAAATGTGTCTTTTCTGGCTTTAGCCACCAACAGTTCAATCAACGCTTCTTTTAATCATTACCTTCACCAGTTTTGAGGCAACCTATAAGAGGAGGGAAAAGCCCCGATTGTCTTTTACCTCAAAATCTTTTGAGTTTTTTTATGTTACCTCTTTGAGCTCTCTGTGCGATCGTTTCCCCTGTTCTTCAGTTCTTACTGAATCCTTAAATTCTTGTAAGAATCTTTTCTCTTCCTTTTTTCTTATTCTTTGAATATGGTTTATTTTGTAACCTCTTTAAAAGAATTCAAAAATGAATGGAATATCCCTTCGTGGGTAGAGTTTGAACTTCCTAGTCTTCCCACTGATCTTTTTTCTCTGCCTGAGGGCCATTGGTTACCTTTCATTTTCATTATTGAGTGTGGGTTTACTTTTCCCCCAAACCCATTTTGTCAACACTTTGATGTAGTTCCTTCTAGAATATCCCTCAACACTTAGAGAGTGGTTAATGGGATTTATAGGTTAAATCAGCTCCATAGGACCCATATAGGGATCCTAGAAATTATATTTTGTTACAAATGGGTAACAAGTGACACCACATATCATTTAAAAACTAGGGTTGTAAACAAAGTTTAGTTATTAATCTTCCTAACTCTAATAGAGATTACTTTGATGATGGAGTAATTGTAAAAAATTGGTAATATTCTCCCATGACTGGAAATGTTGAGTATCAGAGGCCTAGGTGCCAACCAAATGCCAATGGGATAGGTTGCATTTGTTTATCTATTTTTTTGCATATTTTGATAAATGCTAATACTGATGTTAACCTTGTTAATTTTGATGGTAGTTGATCGAAAAAGAAAGTGTCCCAAAGAGAGTGACATCAACCTTAGAGAGTTGAAGTTCATCTGGGGCATTTACCAGAAAATTGGGGAGGAGCATACTAGATCAGCCTAATATCTATTGGAATACTATTACTTCTCTCATTGCTCACCCCACTGTTGTTGTGATTTCACCCCTCATTTATCTTGACCAAGATCCCATCTCCACATCCTCAGCTACTGTATCTGGCAGTGGTGAACTTGTTATTATTTTCCCCTCATCTCTAGACTCAGATTTACCTCTTGATGCTGCCATAGGAAAGAGGAAGTTTCCCAATATTTTGGGAGATATTACTGCAACTGGTTCCTCCAAGCAGGCTGCTAATGGGGCCAAGAATAAAGAGGATAATGGGAAGAAACCCCCAACTAATAAGGAAGATGTTGGGAAAAAGTTCCCATTTAGGAATGTTGATGAAGACCATCTTAAGCGACTGAAAAGAGGGCTCTTTTCTAGGTTGACAGAAGTGTCTTCAGTCAACATCGATTAACAAGATTTGGTTGATTTATTCGCGTTTAGCTCAGCAGTGGCCCTTATCCCTAGCTTGGCCAGATAACTAATAAAATCTGGTATATTACTAGACTATAGGGGTTCTGCTTGTGCAATTCCCCGATCAATTTTTTTTAAAAGGGCTTCTCAAAGTTTGGCTATGGTAAGTATTATCCTCTCTTGTAATTTTTACTCATTTCTTTGCAACTCTTTACAATAACTTTCTCTGTTTTCTTGTTTTAGTTCTTGGTCGACTTCAACAACATGTTGGAGAAGGATGATGTTCTGCATTCTTTTTCAACTGAGGCTGAGGAGGCTTTTGACGAATTGAAGAAGTCAGTTCTTGACTCCTAACAAGCATTGGCTAATAAGAAGAAGAAGTGGGAGTCTAAAATAAAGACTGCTGAAGAAGATGTTATTGCTGCTGATCGGGGACAAGTTGCTAATTTGCAGAAAAATTTGGATGCTAAAAAAGCCAAGGTTGTTGCAAAGAAGGTTAAAAGAGCCAAGTCCAGGGAATCTGCCTTCAACAAAGGTTGGGATAAAACCATTGGAGCTACTTTTATGCAAATTGAATTTTCAAAGAAATTTTTTTCAAGGATGGCTGATAAGTAACCTTAGTGGAGGTCGACATTCCCTAAGAATCTGAACTATTACTTAGACATGACCCAGGATCTCCTCCTAACATAGATGAGGAGATTGAAGAAGATGGGGGATCAAGTGAATCCAATTTGGCACTGGAATCTGTCGACCAACACCAAGCTACTACAGTTGACTCCTATGCTCCTCCAGCTGGTGGTCACCCTACCTTGTCAGTTCCTGCTTTCAGTCCTATTGGGTCTACTTCAGATATAAAGAAGGTGTAGACTAATGCCTCAGCATCTTTTATTTTTATTTTCTTCCTCAGTTGCTTTTCTTTTATGCTAATGTACTCGTACTCAACGGTTCATTAATAAAAAGAACTTTTACTCCTAATTTGCATGTATTTTCTCCTTATTCCACAAATTATTATTGATTGGAAACTTTTCTTGCTCTTAATAGTTCATGGATAAACGGACCAATTCTCCACAACTAACACCAAGCTACTTTAGAGATGCAATGAACTCTTCAAAGCTGGTCATCTGTCTTTAATCGAGGAAGAGCTATCAAAGTGGCTCGGGGAAGATTTTTCAGATTAAGCTAAGGAATCCTACATTTATCTGAAATGCCTCCTTGATCGGGTAGTGGCCAATAACATGGCTTACTATGAAATGATTGAGGAACTGAGAGAGAATTATAAGGAATACATGGCCCTTTTTCATGTTGACTATGAACAAAAATATCAATCTTTAAGTGAAGGTTGGGGTTTTGAGCAGAAATCGGAGAAATATGCTTCCCATTTCAGAAGACAGGAGTTTTTACTCAATTGTGAAGTGGAAGAATCTAGGGCTATTACCAAGTTGCTGGAGGAGGAGAACAATAATTTAAGGGATAAGTTGAATGCCTTGAATAATTACTCTTCTACTGCCATTACTACTAATGAAGGGTTTTAGTTCTTGGAGGCTGAAAATGCTAAGTTAAGAGAAGAAGTGGATTCACTAAAAAAGACCAAATTTGCTTCCTCTTCCCGAGCAAGAACTAAACCTATCCGCGCTACTACATATGAGGCAAGGATACAACAGACTCTTACAAATCAAGCTGCTCAATTGAAAGCCAAAAATCAAGCCCTTACTGAAATGTCCCAGAAACTTCAAACACAATCTAAGAAGCTTATTACTCGGTCTAATTAGTTACAAGATAAAGATGGGGTGATGGATAATTTACGACACCAGTTTGATAGGTTAACCTTCCAATTCCACAAGTAGCCTAGGGAAATCTTGATGGAGGGGTACAATAAATCTTTAGGGAATTTTGATGAGTGGTTTAAATGCCCAGAATGAAGGCTATAAATGGAGCTGGACTAATTGCCTAATAGTACTGCAGGTGGAGAAAAATAATCCTTTCTGGAAATAGTATGATCATGGGTTGTTGGACCTTGAAGATCCTCCCTTTAGGTTGGATGTTGATTGGATTCCTGTTAATACAATTCCCCAGTGCCTAATTTCCAAGTATTTAGGGGACTATGGCCTTCACGGCGAGCTGGAAATTATTCGTCCTTCTCATATATCAATCGACCAAGCATCAGTAATAGGAGGATGCTCCAAGACTTTAACTTTATCAATTCTCCTTATACCCTAGAGGATCCTCCGACTGGTATGGAGCCAGTTTCTAAGGTTAGGGGAGAACGTCCCTTAGAGTAATTTTCTGTAATTATGTTATTAACAAAATAATGTAATGATCATTAAATGAATGAAATATATTTGATCAACTTGTCTCATCAATCTTTGAATGTGATTGCCTTCTTTTTTCATTGGTTCTATTGACACCCTTAAGCATCAATTACTGACGCGGCTAAGAATGTGTCTCAGAAGTGGGTACTCTCTAGGCTCAAGTAAAAGCCTATCGCTCAAGTAATAATATGATAAGTCGGGTATCAATCCTCAGGGAAATAGGACAATAGAGTTGTGACAACGTTGGACAGACGAAGAAATCCTAACTCTGACTCTAAAGAAAAAGGAAAAGATGATCTGTTTTGGGCATTGACTACAACTTTTGAAATTATGAAAGAAATGCAACTATTCTAAATTACCTAAAATACAAACAATGAATGATTTAAAACTCGAACTTTGAGTTAACAATTAACTCAGATAGTTTTATCATTTTCATAAAGATGAAAGGCTCGAATCTCACCGGGTTTGTTAATCTCCACATTTATTCGTTAAGTCGCCTACGTTCGCTCAATTTCCATCTTTGGTCAATTTCGGCTTTGTGTGTTTTGAATTTTATAACTTGAGACTTTAAACCGACTTTTAATGATATTTTTGAAAATTTTGAATTCCAATTTTTATTTATTTTGAACAAAAAATATTTTTTGGTTTTTCAAAATTTTATGATTTTTTTAAAAATTTTTGGGCATTTTTTGAAAATTTGTGAAGTTTTAGAAAAACGCACTTGTGACCCCCTAGCTTAGACTTTTGAATTGTCCTCAAGGAAAAAGGACTAAAATCTAACTCAAAGCGAATTAAAAGTGCGTAAAAATAAAACAACTAAATTAGAACATAAATGCGGCATGACACTATCTGACACTCATACATGACTCAAAACTATAAAAAAATCAAATCACCCCATATGCATCGGGGGTGCGACGACCTTTCATCTCTTCATAAACTCACCCGACCCCACTCACGGGGTTCGATGCTCTCCTTGTCTCTCTCGTCTTCCTATCATATACCAATAACCGGAAAAAGTTGGGCCCTTGCCCATAAATAAAGGAAAGACTGGGAGACTCATCGTGATTAATCGGAGAAGAAAACTTGTGATGCGTGCTACGTGGGTCGGGTTCTAAGTCAGACGAGACTTGAGTCTTATCTTCAATTACCTCCGAGGATTCAAGTTGCATGGGTGGATGGTCATTGGTAAGAGACTCGTCAATTCTATCTTTCCACTCGCTCTCTCCTAAATGACTCCCTGAGTCCCATAGAGGTTAGATTTTGTTGTGAAGGCACTCATCCACCTTCCCGAATTCTCTCTCAACTTCCTTTAGGCTCAAATCCTCTAGCTCTATCTCTTGATTTGTTTCCACGTCCTTCCTTCCTTCCTCCATATCAAAATTATTAGGTGGTGTGGGTAGGTAGTAGTTGAGGAGAAAAGTATCTATCGTGTCTATCCATTCTCTCTCCTCTAAGAAATCATACGGACCTCTCCCTATTCCCTTTAAATTGTCGCTATCACTTGATGTAACAAGGCATACCCCTATCGTCTCTCGCGTGTGGGCCCTCCCATCCTCGTGTGCTTCTCCTAAAAGATTCGTCTCTCGCAGTTCTCTTTCGTCACCCTCGTTCTTGTTATTATTAAAAATATTTGTATCAAGGGTCATGTTCCCAAATGTTAATTGCATTCGCCCATTCCGAGTATTGATGAGTGCATTAGCCGTAGCTAAGAATGGGCGACCAAGGATAATTGGAATATGATTGCTCGGGAGAATGGATGGCTCCTCTTCCCAAATGACAAAGTCCACCGGGAAGTAAAAAGTGTCTATTTGGACAATCATATCCTCAACGATTCCCCGAGGAATCTTCACAGAGCGATTCGCGAGCTAGAGAGTCATATTTGTGGGCTTGAGGAATCCCAAATCGAGTTTTTTATAGATGAAATAGGGTAGAATGTTAACACTCGCTCCTAAATCTATTAGCGCCCTTTCGATTCGGTTCTGCCCCATGATGCATGAAATGGTGGGTGCCCCCAAATCTTTATACTTTAACGGAAGGTCACTCGATAAAACTGAACTGAGATTCTGGGCCAAAAACACATTCTTATTTACCTTTAGCTTGCGTTTCACCATGAGTAAGTCCTTAATGAACTTAGCGTATGCGGGAATTTTCTATATGGTCTCAAGAAAAGGTAAATTAATCTTTACCTTCTTGAGGACATCCAACACATCGTCCCAAAAAGTCTCTTTAGAGTGCGGGACCAACCGTTGAGGGTAGGGGGCAGTGGTAGGGGGTCTCACCATAACCTTGGGTCCGCTAGTGTTTTTTTTTCAACACTCTCAATCGAAAGGGAATCTTCGGCCTCTTTTGTGCCGGGCTAAACCTCCTTATTTTTAGGTACGTCTTGTGGGGGAGGTGACAAGTCAACTACTCTCCCACGACGTAGAGTGGTAATTACGCTACATTGCTCCGGATGGTCATGGGATGTGGAGCTAACACTAGTTTGACCTTGGGGAGGTCTTTGACCCTGGCAAGAAACTTTCCCTTCTCTTGGATACTTAACGAGGATTGCATTTTTGAAATAGTCGCATTCATGTCATTGATCAGGCGATCATATCTAGCAATCGTTGCATTCTAGTTATTGATAAATTGGTTTATCGTATCCTCGAGATTTCTCCATGGTGGAGTGATATATGGCCCTGGAGGTGGTAGTGCTTAGACATGTCCTTGCATGTGTGGTGCTTGTTAGAAGTGCGATGGTGGAGGATGGGCAACATGTGAAATAGGATTCATTGCTGCATTTTGTTTCCCATAGTTAAAACTAGGATGGTTTTTCCACGAAGGGTTGTAAGAATTCCCGCGGGGTGCACGGAAATCACCCTCGAATTTTCCTATACCACTCACTTGTTCTTGAAGCATAGCTTTGTACGCGGGTATTATCGTGTATTCCTCTATTAAATGTCCAGCCTCAAAAATAGTACACACCTTCTCGACGGGGTTTGGGATGGATCCAGTTGGTCCTCTTCCATATACCTCACGTGGGTCTCGTAGTCCTTTCTCAAGTACATCTAGTCGACTGTCCGTCATAGAATTCTTTTCTACGTGAAATAGGTCGGACGTCGATGGAGTGGTGGTCACTTGGCAATTGCGATTTTGAGCATTAGGGTCGAATGTACCCCAGGATTGGGTAGTCTCAGCGACATACCTCAGGTGAAGCTCAGCATCGTGGGCGTCTAAGTTGACAAACGAACACTACCCATGGTTTCAATGAGTTGCTTGGAATTAATGTTCAGCCCATTATGGATAAAGGAAATGATTTTCCCTTTATCAAATCCATGATGGGGGCATGAAGTAATTAACTCATTGAAATGCTCCTAGCATCGATCGAATGACTCATTTTCTAATTGTCGAAAAGTTTTATTTTGAGCCTTGATGGAGTTCGTTCGATGTGGAGGAAAGAATTTCTTGAGAAATTTAGATTGCATCTCATTCCAGGATGCAATCGAGCTTGGTGGTAAAGACCATAGCCAGGTTTTAGCCTTATCTTTTAGCGAGAATGGGAAGAGTTTGAGGTGGATTACCTCTTTTGTGTAAGTTTGATCATTGAGGGTTTCACACACATCCTCAAATCCCTGATGTGGAGATATAGATTTTCAGAATCCATCTCATGGTAGTGGGGAAGCATTTGGATCATCCCATTTTAAAAATTAAATTGCCCTGCATTATACGGGAGTATAATTCATCCCGGAGTTACAGTGCACTCGGAATATAATATTTCTCTCAAAGGGCGATATGGGGCCTCTTCCTCATCGACGGCTGCACTATAATGTAGCGACATGTCTCTCTCTCTTAACGACTCGATATCCCCACTTGGTATGCTCGGGGCGTCATCGGAAGTGTGTCCTAAGAGGGAAACGGAGTGTTATTTGAGATTGAGTGTGACGGTGTGGGAAGTGGAACCCAGAATTGTGGATCGTTGGGAGTGTGAGGGCTATCAGGGTCGTACTCTCCTATACGGTTTTCGTGAATGCGGGTTGGAGTATTATGGGGAGTTGGAGTGAGTTCCTAATTTTGCATTAACGGGCTTATGAGAGATAATGATGAATATTTATTTGTGCTTTTGATATTTTTGGAATTTTATTTTTTTTGGAAATTTTTGGTCAAAGTTTTGGACTGACTTGATCTAATCCTAAGTCTACCAAATTCCCTGGTAACAACGCCAAAAACTTGACGTGACTAAGAATGTGTCTCAGAAGTTCATACTCTCTAGGCTCAAGTGAAAGCCTGTCGCTCAAGTAATAATTCGATAAGTCGGGTATCGATCCTTAGGGAAATAGGATAACAGGGTTGTCACGACGTTGGACAGACGAAGAAATACTAACTCTGACTCTAAAGAAAAAGGAAAAGATGATCTGTTTTGGGAATTGACTACAACTAAATGAAAATTTTGAAATTATGAAAGAAATGCAACTATTCTAAATTACCTAAAATACTAACGATGAATGATTTAAAACTCGAACTTTACGATGAAGAAAACAGGACGGGAATACAATCCCTCAACCCTAGTGTATTAATGATATAAAACTAATCGTGAATTTAAATGATTAATTAGACCCAGAATTTAGTACTCCCAAGCATTACGTATATGAGGTTCAAGCCTGCACCATACTTAATCAGAGGACGAGTAAATCGGTATTACGATAATTACATTCGAATTGCATTCTGAAGCATCCTAGTTACCCTGAAGCAAAAGAGATACAAAGATATACAACTGTTGTGTTTTTACGTAATACGGTCGTAAATAAATCATCAAACTCAGAGGATTACTTTTATACGCATGCAACTACCACATCAGGTTGAGTTCATGCATCCCGACCTTAGAAATCTAGCCTACCATGATGAAATTAATGAAAACGATTGTTGAATTGCAGGAAATCATGATTAAACTAAGGCAGAATTGAAGAATGATGTAGAAGGAAGATTAGATAGAAGAAAGTAATCAACAAACTTACCAAAGAACTAAAAGAATCAACTAAAATTACTTATAATCACAGAAATCTGAACAAACTTCAATCTTGGAATTAAAATTGCAATAAATCTTCAAACTAGGGTTTTTACTGTAAAGGGAAAAATTAGATGATCTTTCTGACCTTTAAAATGATAATAAATCGAGTTTAAATACCCTACAAGACTCCAAGAGTTTTATCTTAACCAGGACTCTCCATTGGAGGAAGAGTAAGAAAACAAAACTTCGACAGTCGGATCGGTCCGGTCCTCCTTCGATTCGGTTCTGCTTGGATCCGGATCAATTTTTTTCTTTTTTGACCGGATTGATCCGGTACGGATCGGTTTGTTTAATTTCTCTCACCTACAATCCGTCTTCGGTCTGGGGTTCACTGGAACTTTGCATTTCGGATCGATCCGATTCTTCTTTGACTTTTTCTTCTATCTTTGACTACTCATAACTTTCACACCGGAACTCCGATTAAGGTACCGTTTATTCCTATGTACTTATAAACTTGATATCTTTAACTTTTCTTTAGATGCCTCGTCCAAATTTTGGGTAAAAATTACAAGTTTTCCCTTTTAACTTTCCTTCTTTTCTTTCTCTATTCTTCCGGTTTCTTTTTTTCTTTTTTGACATCAAATACCTATAAAATTAGTACGAATTACCAGAAAATCGGGGTACTCAATAGAATAAGTCAGTAGCAAGATTATGAGATAAAATCAAATTGATTACGTTGTTCGAGGTGCTAAAAGTAACTAAATTAAAGGGATAAATTTGGAAGAATTTATGCTAATCAATTACCCATGAATACATAGGTTCCACTAGTATACTTAGATTAAAATCTAAATTTAGCACTAGTTACCCATGTGTCTCCATAGGTTCTACTAAGTCACCTAAATTTTTTAGGTTTTCTGCATTAGTTACCAGTGGTGTGACCAGGCGTATATGGAATACGTGTCTATATTCCTCTTGAGGAATCTTCACAACATTCTTCCTTCACTTTTCCCAATAAGATAAAGATCTTGTTTTATCCTTATCTTTGTTGACCAAGTTTATTGAGGACTTACTATCCTTTTGTACTTGGGTTTTTGTCTGCTGCCAATCAAGTTATCCGTATGCCGAGCAACTTCTTGCCTAAGCCGAATTACATTTGATATCAACTATGTGGTTGTTACGATGGACCTATTCTGAGTGTCGACCAACACTGTGGTGCAACTTTTGAAGTTTTTCTGACAACTTTATAATATAGTGGATAACACAAGTACTCCCAAAAAATTCAAAAAGAGAAATGGAAGGAATCATCAATTTATTGATATTGAAAATTGATATTGAACTGAGTACAATCAATTACATTATTGGTAGTACTTCCTAAGGTGCTCGGCATGCCATGGATTCTTGAATTCTTTTCCTTTTAAAGTCTCAATTCTGTAAGTTCCTGGTCAGACAACTGCTGAAATACGGTATGGCCCATGCCAATTGGCCTCAAGTTTTTTATTCTTTTGCATAACCTTTTTTAGCACATAATCTCCTTCCTTTGGGTTGGTCGTCTTCATTCGCTTGTTGTAGAAACGTGTTGTTCATTTCAAGTAAGTAGTGTTTCTCAAAGCTACATCTTCACGTACTTCTGCTAACATATCCAAATCCAATCTTCACATTAGATCTCTTACATGAGAGTTAAAGTTCAAAACTCTATAGGATGGAAGGCCCAATTCAGTAGGTATTACGGCTATAGTCCCAAATTCCAGCATGTATGGGGATTCTCCAGTTGCAGTCCTCGGGTTATTCAGTATGCTCACAGAATAAAATCAAAGTCGTTGATCTAATTTCCCTTGGCATCATCAAGTCTTTTTTTAATCCATTGAGCAGAGTTATATTTGCAACTTTAGTTTGCCCATTACTCTGAGGATGACCTGGAGCATAATGTAGCTTTTGGATATTGGATGGAGCACAATAGGCAGCAAATTCATCATTATCAATTTATATTCCACTGTTGGTGATAAAGGCATAGGGCAACCCATATCTACAAGTGATATTCTTCCAGATAAATTGGTAGTCCTTCTCATAAGGCATGTATATCAATGGTTATGCCTCAACCCACTTCGCAAAGTAGTCCACAGCAACAATCAAGTACTTGAATCTTTCTCGGGTAGTCGGCAATGGCTCGACCAAGTCTATACCCCATATGGTAAATGGCCAAGGTGAAGTGATTGGGGTTAGGGCAGCCTGCGGAGTTTGGCGGATGCTAGAATACCTTTGGCACTTGTCATATTTTCTAGAAAAGGCTTCACAATCTGCTCGTATTGTAGGCTAATAGTATCCATGGGAACTAATTCGCTGCAACAGTGTTCTTTCTGCTATATGGGCTCCACAAGATCCTTTATTCACCTCATAAATTAAGTTTGGAACCTCTAATGGGTTAACGCAACATTGCAAGTTAACTGTCAACCCTCTCATGTACAAGACTCCTTTATCTAGCACATATTTGGTGGCTTTATACTTTAATTTTTTGGCTTCAATAATATCTGCTGGCAAAGTTCCTTCTTCAATATATGCTTTGATGGGATCCATAAAGTAAAAGTAAGTAAGGAGATAAATATGGACATCTCCTATGTTCGAAAAAAAGAAATCTGGTAGGTCGGCAGTGGCTTCTTCTGATTTTTCCTCTAATGAAAGTTCCTCGGAAGTTTGATCGCCATCAACTCCATTTCAAACTATTTGCTCCTGATTTTTGTTCGGCCTGCTTATTTTGTTGATCGGTAACCTCGGGGTAAGTGAATTAAGCTATGAAATCAACTACTGCTTGGCCTTTTAGATAATACCTTGGTTCATAAATGATATGATATTCCCCCAGTTTTATTGTCCAGTACATTAATCTGCCAGACTTCTTTAGTTTGTATAATGCATGCCTTAGAGGCATATCAGTGTATACGACTATCGTATGGTCTTGAAATTAAGGCTTCATTCGTCTGTACGCCTCAATCAATGCCAGTGCCAACTTTTCTAAGCGAGGACACCTGATTTTTGCTCCTCGAAAAGCTTTACTGGTGTAGTAGACATATTTTTAAACTCCATTGTCCTCTCTGATCAAAGCAGAACTTACGACTGATTCAGAAATAGCTAAGTACAAGTATAATCTTTCCCCCCAAAATTGGTCGGGAGAGTAATGGAGGTGACCCCAAGTACTTTTTTAATTCTAGTAAAGCTCTCTCGCATTCTTTATTCCATTCAAAATTCTTTCTGAGCAGTTTAATGAATGGTAGGTACCTATCTGTAGCTCGGGCCACAAATCTGTTAAGAGTTGCTACTCGCCCAGTTAGCCTTTGCACAGCCTTCTTACAAGTAGGGGACTGCATCTCAATTAATGCCTTGATATCATATGGGTTTGCTTCAATTCCCCTTCGATTTACTATATATCCTAGGAACATTCCCTCCTGCACTTTAGACACACACTTGGTCGGGTTCAGTCTCATCTGATGTTTCTCCAGTTGGTTGAAAGTCTGATTGAGGTCGATAATATGATCAGGTGCTTTCTTTCTCTTTATCAACATATCATCTACATATACTTCCATCTTTCTGCCTATTTTCTCCTCAAAGACTTTGCTCAACAACCTATGGTAAGTATCACTTGCATTTTTTTAAGCCAAATGACATCACATTATAATAGCAAGTTCCTCTGGGAGTAATGAATGAAGTTCTCTCTCTGTCTTTAGGCTTTATTTTGATCTGATTATAGCCAGAGTAAGCATCCGTGAAGCTTAACAATTCATGTCCAAAAGTGGCATCAACAAGATGATCAATTCGGGGCAATGGAAAATCCTTTGAGCATGCTTTGTTCAAATTCGTAAAGTCTAAACACATTCTCCACTTATTATTATTCTTTTTTACCATAACTACATTGACTAACCAATATGGGTACTTTACTTCATCAATGAAAGCCGTTTTTAAGCATTTCAACTTCCTCTTGTATAGCCTGGTTCTTCTCGAGGCTGAACACTCTTCGCCTCTTCTTTACAGGCTTAACCTCTTTATTGACGTTAAGCTCATGGAAAAGAAAGTTGGGATCAATCCATGGCATATCTTCATAACTCCATGCGAACACATGTTTTCTCTGTCTAAGGAAATTTACTAGTTCATGTTTAAGAACAGGATCCAGTGTTGTTCTTATTTGAGCGGTACATTCTGGCATGTCATCGTCTAACACAATGCTTTCTGTTGCCTCGTCTATCTATCCCTTCACCAATTATGTTTCCTCCCTTAGATCTAAGGTTTCAACCTCGAATTCTTCATCAGGTTCAGAGGTGTCCACTTGGTAAGTGGTGGTTTTCTTCTTTATTTCTTCTAGATCTTCCTGCTCGGTATATGAGTAGTAGCATTCCTGACCTAATGTTTGGTCATCCTTTACCATGCCTACTCCAAAGTTGGTCCAGAACTTCAAACATTGATGGACTATAAATGGTACGACTTCAAACTTCTTCAACCCTACTCTTCCAATAATCATGTTATAGGACAAATGAACATTTTTATCCATTACTAAGAAACATATCTTCTTTGTTCGGCTAGCTGGCCAAGTGTTGGTCAACATCTCCACCTTAATTATTCCCAAAGGGAATACTTTCTCACGAGAAAACCTATTAAAGATTTGTGGTAGGGCTCCAATTGGCTGAGCTTAAAATCCAGACTTTCAAAGCAAGGATAGAATATAATATCTTCCAAGCTACCGTTATCAATTAATACTCTAGAAATAATGATATCTTGCATTATGACTTTGATTACTAGAGGATCATCATAGGGGTACAATACTCCTGAGAGGTCATTTTTAGAGAAATCAATCACCAGTTTATCTTTTTTTACCTTCCTCGATCGATCTTCTTCGCTAGATTGATTTTATGTATATAGGGATAAGCTTGTGCTTCATTGAGGTAAGCCTTCCTCTCTACCATATGATCTCCTCCTCCTGCATCTCCACCTGTAATCATTTAACAATCAAAAGAACCAAAGCTGAGCATGAATACCTCACGTTCTAGTTGCCTAGGCTTATTGGGTAAGCCAGGATCATTCTCCTGATTATCTTCATAAGTCCTCTTTTTCTCGTCTCTGGACTTTTAAGGTGATTTTTACCTTTATCGAGCTGCTTCGTTGTTCTGCTGATCAATAAACTGGTTCAAATTGCCTCTTCGGATAAGAGTTTCAATTTCATTTTGCAGAGTAATACAATGATCTGTTGTGTGACAGTGGTCTCGTTACACCAAAAACATGAATCAGGCATGGTTTAAAACTGTGCCAGATAAAATCTGGCACGGTTTTGAACTGTGTCAGAATCAGGTGTTCCAAAATGGCCATTTTTCAGGCATGGCTCAAAAGTGTGCCAGATTTGGCCAAACAGGAATACTTATGGCACACTTTTAAACCGTGCCAGAATTTGATATTTCTGGCACAGTTTTTACTGTGCCAGATTCAGCACAGTTTAAAAAAATTTGGCACAGTTCAAAACCGTGCCAAAATATTATACACTTTTGCCACGGTTTTGAACTGTGCCAAATTTTTTTATAAAAAATTAAAAAAAAATTAATTATTTGAAAGCACAAAAATTCATAAATTAAAAATATTGCACGTTGTTGATAAACTAATGTACATACAAACTTCAAATTATTACAAGTCTTTAATAGTTCACAGGCCAAAAAAAAATTGGGCATAGTTTCCTCTATTTTCTGGACATTCCAAAACCTGCTAATACAAAACCTGCCTAACATAAAGCTCGCACGGCCACAAAATATAACAATTAACTACAAAAGCCCGCACGGCCATAACACAAAAAAATGGAATCATGAATAAACCCCTTGTTGTAAACCATTGAGTTCTTCCACGTGAATAAATGTCAACGATAAACTGTTATCCTGCAAAAAAAAATAGGATACAAAAAAGATACGATATTATTAACCCAATAATTTACAAAAAAAATTTACTCAAACTAAAAAATTACATATAGGAGTGGAAATTATCGTCATATTCTCAAACCGGGAGACCCAGGACTACGCGGTCACTACCTACAAGTTACATTGGTCCCGTGCGAGGTGTTCGTGCCTCTTACGGGATCGTTTGGGGGTTGGTTTGGGTTTTCACCCTTTAATAGCTTGTTTTTAAGGCTAAGTGTGATTTTTGTAAATTATCATCATATTCTCAAATCGGGAGACCCGGGACTACGCGGTCAGTTCCAATAAGTTACATTGGTCCCGTGCGAGGTGTTCGTGCCTCTTACGGGGTGGTTTGGGTTTTCACCCTATAACGGCTTATTTTTAAGCCTAATTCTTTATTTTTTGCAAATTATCATCATATTCTCAAACTAGAGACCCAGGACTACGTAGTCAGTTCCTACAAGTTACATTGGTCCCGTGAGAGGTGTTCGTGCCTCTTACGGGGTCGTTTGGGGGCTGGTTTGGGTTTTCACCCTTTAACGACTTATTTTTAAGTTTAAGTATTGATTTTTAAAAATTATCGTCATATTCTCAAACCGGGAGACCCGGGAGTACGCGGTCAGTTCTTACAAGTTACATTGGTCCCATGCGAGGTGTTCGTGCCTCTTACTGGGTTGTTTGGGGGCTGGTTTCGGTTTTCACCCTTTAACGGCTTGTTTTTAAGTCTAAGTGTGCTTTTTACAAATTATCATCATATTTACAAACTGAGAGACCCGGGACTATGCGGTTAGTTCCTACAAGTTACATTGGTTCCGTGCGAGGTGTTCGTGCCTCTTACGGGGCCATTTGGGGGCTTGTTTCGGTTTTCACCCTTTAACGGCTTGTTTTTAAGTCTAAGTGTGATTTTCACAAATTATCATCATATTCTCAAACCGGGAGACCCGGGACTACGCGGTCAGTTCCTACAAGTTACGTTGATCCCATGCGAGGTGTTCGTGCCTCGTACGGG
The DNA here is from genome assembly GCA_949130495.1 of Sambucus nigra. Classification (NCBI taxonomy): domain Eukaryota; kingdom Viridiplantae; phylum Streptophyta; class Magnoliopsida; order Dipsacales; family Adoxaceae; genus Sambucus; species Sambucus nigra. Next base: position 120,511,672 of record OX422213.1, read on the forward strand.
GTCGTTTGGGGGTTGGTTTCGATTTTCACCCTTTAACGGCTTGTTTTTAAGTATAAGTGTTCATTTTTTTCAAATTACCATCATATTCTCAAATTGGGAGACCCGGGACTACGCGGTCAGTTCCTACAAGTTACATTGGTCCCGTGCGAGGTGTTCGTGCCACCTACGGGGTCGTTTGGGGGTTGGTTTCGGTTTCCACACTTTAATGGCTTGTTTTTAAGTCAAAGTGTTGATTTTTGCAAATTATTGTCATATTCTCAAATCAGGAGACCCGGGACTACGCGGTCAGTCCATACAAGTTACATTGGTTCCGTGCGAGGTGTTCGTGCCTCCTACGGAGTCGTTTGGGGCTGGTTTGGGTTTCCACCCTTTAACGGCTTGTTTTTAAGTTTAAGTGTTGATTTTTACAAATTATCATCATATTCACAAACTGGGAGACCCAGGACTACGCGGTCAGTTCCTATAAGTTACATTAGTCCCGTGCGAGGTGTTCGTGCCTCTTACGGGATCGTTTGGGGGTTGGTTTAGATTTTCACCCTTTAATGACTTTTTTTTAAGTTTAAATGTTGATTTTTGCAAATTATCGTCATATTCTCAAACAGGGAGACCCGGGACTACGTGGTCAGTTCCTACAAGTTACATTGGTCCCGTGCGAGGTGTTCGTGCCACCTATGGGGTCGTTTGGGGGCTAGTTTGGATTTTCACCCTTTAACGGCTTGTTTTTAGTCTAAGTGTTGATTTTTCCAAATTATCGTCATATTCATAAATCGGGAGACCCGGGACTATGCGGTTAGTTCCTACAAGTTACATTGGTCCCGTGCGAGGTGTTCGTGCCTCCTACAGGGTCGTTTGGAGACTGGTTTGGGTTTTCACTCTTTAACGGCTTATTTTTAAGTCTAATGCTGATTTTTGCTAATTATCATCATATTCTCAAACCGGGAGACCCGGAACTACGCGATCATATTCAATGGAGTCAGACAATAGTGATATTATGTTGCCCAAGTGTTATTGTAAATATGATAACTGATGAGCCTCTTCATCAGCTTGTGATGTCATAAACCGACGGTTGTTACTACGCACAAGCTGTAACGTTGAACACCAAGCTTATGGTAAGTACACAAGAATGAATTAATCTCTTAACGGCAACAACATTTCAAATTAGTATTTAAATACTTGCAATGGAGATAGAGCGGATAAAAAGCCATCAAAGGCGTAAGTAGAAGGCCATACATCATTAAAGTTGTTATCACAATTCCATCTTATTTCTATTTTTTAAATAGAAGATGATAATTTAATTAAAATATTATACCTTCCAAGCCAACAAGAGAAGGAAGGTCTCAAGGCCCCAAGAACCTCTATCAACATAATCACCATTAAACACAAAGAACCTATCTTCTGTCGAAAACCCAACATCCCTTGAAAGAAATAAAACATCATGCATCTACCCGTTCAAGTCTCCCACCACCACAATGCTGGAATCGAGATCAAAATTGTCAACCATAACGCGATTAGGCTCCTTGTGAAGGATCTTGGACGCCATCAGCACCGGGGACACAGGTCGGCGAATAGAGACGGAGAGGGAATGGGACAGGTATTGGGGGGAAAGGTTTGGGGATTGCCTCCTGACTTTTTTTTAGTTTGTTGTTCCTTTTTAATGATATATTCCAATTATTAGTCATATATTCCAACGGTTATACTTGATTTGTAACATTTCTTAACCATTACAAATTTTTAATGGATTAAATTCGTTACAAATAGAAAAATAAATCTGTTATAAAATAAGTCTTTTGGTGTAGTGATATATATATATATATATATATATATATATATATATATATATATATATATATATATATATATATATATATATATATATATAGTTGGTATAGCTGTTATATATATATAACAACTATAACAGCTATATAACTGTTATAAATATATAAGCAGTATGTATAACAGCTATATAGATGTTTGAAAGATAGGTACGGGCCAAGGTTTGTGATACTATTGCAAGGTGATTCCATCCACATTAAAGAAGATCGGGGAAACCTATCAAAGGTATCATTTCAATCATAAGAATGAGAGAAGAAGCCAGTGTATTACTTCAATCACACTCTCCCTGAACATGATATATGTTATATTCCTATAGAGAAGTTTTACTTGGCCCTAGTCACATCATTCATGAATTCGAGGAACTATTTTAATAAATACGCAATAGCCGTCCTCACTTCACCCACTAAAGAAAGTCTTGAAAAAGGCTAACTTCACTAGCAATATGATAAAATGGTCATTAAATCTAGTGCAATTTTACATCAATTATGATCCAAGAACTTCCATTGAGGGTTAAAAAAGCAAAACATTACCTGTTGAAGAAGTTCATCTTCACTTGTGTAGGGTGACCATTACATTATGGTTTCCACATTTCTTTTCCAGTCATCAGGCGAAGACCTCACTAGTGATCTGGAATACTAGCTGACCACCACCTTTCACTGTAAGACCACCACTAGAGATCTGGAATACTAGTTATTTTCCAGAACTTATAATTAGAAGTTGAAAAGCATAATAAAAAACATCAAATTCAAAAAGGAGTACACAATATACCGAATTTGAATGGGAACCAAAGTTTTCAACTTTCATAAAGCTGCAAAAATAAGAAATCGTATTGTTAGTACAAATACTCTTAATGTCTTATTATTTATGACAGTGAACCAATACAGGGATTTTACAGAGAGTACAATGCATTCTTAAGTCATATTTTCCATAAAATGTCTTTTAGTCTTTCGTTAATATAAATAAGATTCATTCATTCTATCATTGATTGTTAAATATTATTACAGTGTATAAATGATACCAACTGTTTCAAACAAACAAACTACTCTTTCAACCATCAACCATTAGATTTCTCAAGTGAGGGATTTCTTGCCTTTTTAGATGACAGTTATTCATCGTTTCTTTTAATCAACCCATAATAGGACCTACAATAGAATAAAAAAATAAATGTTGTAGTGATCAACTCTTGCTTGATTGATTTTACCCAGTTCCATCAAGGAATATCCTCACCAAGCGATTGAAAACCAAATGAATGCGCAAAATTGTCCCAAATGCCTAAAAAGTCACCAAAAAGTTAGAACCGACACTTGGGCAATTCGTCAAATACCTTGCTCACCTTCACCATTATTGGGACAAAAATCCAACTAATGCAACCATACAATACATATCAACCAAAACAAAACAAAAATAGAGCCAAGCATAACTGTCAAAAGGTGTATGAATGAAGTAGGGATGTAGGAGTAAATGAATCTCGGAATAACAAAACGTTCAACACCTATTAAATTATAATACTTTTGTTAAATTGTCACAGTATAACATTAATTATCTTCAATCGGAATGCATCATGACTTAAAATGTGGGAATTGTGCGGAGGACAATAGAATGAAAGTTATGTATCCAAAATATGAGAAAATATACAACTTCCGGTGTAGAGAAAATATTTTCTTGTAACAATATAAACCATTAATAATCTTCATTCAGAATGCATCATGACTCAATTTGTGACATTAATTCCCATTAATAATGAGAAGGTTCAATCAATTGATCCATATATGGTCACCTATACGAATGAATATGCAATGATTTTAAAGCTCAAGTCTGGTCACTCAAAGTTGAAGTTTCCACAAATCACAAAAAGCTGAAAATGGATTGAATTAAAGAGTGATGATTTCTTAACTCTTTTTTACCACTAGAGAGAAACACGTTGGGAAAAATAGGATCTCACAGCCCACAATGAAATAAGCTTATAATATAAACATGAAAACTATTAAAGACATACCCAAATTATGAAATAATCTTATAATCTAACAAAAATAATGAGAAAAGGAAAGAGAGACTCACAACCCATAATGGAAAAACAGGATCTCGATCGGTAACGATGAGCCATACCCAACCATAGCTAATAAAGTTTTGAATAGCACCAATAAGAAGGGCCACAAGGGCAAAAACTTGCACAATATGCCAGTGAGGAAGCCATCACTGGCCATAAAATTATACACGCATACAAAATCTCAACAACAAACATTTCCATTAAAAAAAACTTTCTCCAACAACACAGATCACAAAATCTCAATCTTACATCAATAATAAAAATTGTATATTAAGTTATATCCCCATCAAGCAATTAAAACCAAAATATCCCAAATTAGGTGTTCCTAAAATGCCCAGATCACAAAATCTCAATATAAAATCGAAAACCCATCTCATTTGCTCATCAATATAACAGAAAATGGTAATCAAGAATTCACAATAATCCGAATAAAGCTAAAGTAACTTGTTACATATATTTGTTTAAAATATCAAAACTACATTTCAAAGATTTGGTCAGAGTTTACCTTGATTCGGATCTTTTCTCAGTGGCCAAACACGATGGAGCTGCTACCTTTGGTCGATTGAAGTCTCAGTGGCCAAAATCGATCGGAGGTTTTTTACCGACGAGAGAGAGTATGGAAGAAAGAGATATCCGGAAAGAGAGAGAAAGAGCTGGACGGAGAGATGATGAAGTTGGCCGTAGATATATATATATATATATATATATATATATATATATATAGAGAGAGAGAGAGAGAGAGAGAGAGGCAAGAGCGCCAATGAGATGATAGAGAGACGAGATTGAGCGAGAATGAAAAGAAATCTTATCTAATATTTTTTTTAGGTATTTTATATTTTAGTAAGTGTACTCAATTTTGGCACACTTTAAAAAAGTGCCAAATTTTGGCACTGTTTTAAAGTGTGCTAGATTGTTATTAAACCGTGCCAAAATTTGGCACAGTTTTAAACTGTGCCAGATTTTTAATATCAGGGTGTGCCAAATTGCTATTTTTGGTGTAGTGTCTCTTTGAAATTCACAGTTTATTGATTTATCCCTCTTGATAGGGGAGCTTCTCAACTTCTCAGGCCAACGTACATCTTTGTTATGTTTAATTTCCTCCAAAACATAATGAAATACCCATTGTTAATGGAGTGTAATTGTTGTACTTTTTTAGCCGGTCTATAAACCCTTTTTGCTTTGATTCCCTATGTTCCTTGGAATCTTGTGTTCCTTTTTATTAGTTTTACGTTCACCTTTTGTTCCCGAGCTCCGCTTAGCTGCCATTACCTCCTATGCATTCATAATCTTGGTTGCCTTTGTCATTGTCTTTGGGGGATCTTTAGCAAGCGTATAGTAGAGTTTCTCGGGGAGCATTCCACTCATAAGAGCTGTTATAGCAGTCTTCTGCTCATAATCCACAACCTCCCATTTCTCGTTGTTGAAATAAGTGATGTAGTCTCTAGTACTTTCTCCTTCCTTTTGCCTCACACTGAACAAATGAGCTACCTTTTTTACTGGTTTGGCCCCAAAGCAAAAGTTTCTAATGAATAGCTCAGCCAGCTGATTGAAGCTGGAAATTTGACCGCGAGGAAGGCTATTGTACTAGATTTGAGGACCATAGAGAATGCTCTGAACCTTACCTCATTGGGGATGGCATATATGTTAACTGCTGCCTGATATTGCTCGATATAAAGACAGGGTCAGTATTTCCATCATACTTGGGTGTAACCACAGGAGATTTAAACTTTGAAGGTGTGGAAAAATCCACAATAGCTTGTATGAAAGGAGATCCTTTCACAAAGCTTCTTTATAAAGGGTTCTTAGCTTTAGTCATTTCTCACAATTTATCCACCAAACGCTGGATGGAACCCTTCCATGCATTGTTTCTAGAATTAAATCTGTGTGTTATAACTTTTTCATTCCTACCAACTGTTTGTGCTGAACTTTCTTCTTACGATTGTTGCTCGGTGCGGGCAGTTTGTCGGGCATTTGATCTAAATTGGGCTGAGCCTTAGCTTTGAGCGGTTGGTAGTCCATTATTCCTCAACAATGCCTTGGGAACATTTATGTTCCCCTTGGGTCCCAAAAGGTCAAAAGGAGATGCCCGGCTAAGCCTTGCAAACACATTCAATCATTCACGAGTAAAAGATTGATCATCATGGGGCACCGATGTTCTGAGAGAAGAACTTGCTCCTGGGAGATAAAAGGTATCTCTAGTAGTTCTGGATTGTCTATGTCTAATGCTTCTTAGAGGAGGATGTGGCATATTTCCATGAGCAGGTAAGGAAGGTGACCTGGCTTGCAAGGTCTAAGCTAACTGCCTCATGGTATCTTGCATAGCCTCTTATCCTCTGGCGAGACTAGCTAAAATTCTAGTCAAATCCGGATGAAAATGGTTAGAAATATGTTCCCACAGACGATGGCAATCTGTTGATGCAAAAAACTAGACTATCTATAATTATTTGATCACAAATAAATAAGTAAATAAGAGACACAAAAGATTTTTAAAGTGGTTCGGCTAAAGGGGAGAAGCCTACGTCCACTGGTGTACATTGCCTTATGTTTGATTAGTTGTCTCTCGTTTCGTGTCCCCTGGCTGTAGGGATTACAAAATATTTATAGCCCCTGAGGGTGTACAAGAAGTGGAATATTAAAGGATGTAATGCCTTTATAACATAGACATTTATATTTGTACAACGTTTATAGTGTATACAACTAGTGGCGATTTATAACCCCTATTGGTCGGTCTTCCACGTGTTGGTCGGGCTTCTTCTGTATGTTGGTCGACATTCTACACTGTTGGTTGGGATTCTACATTATTGGTCGGCATTCTTGAATTCATTCTGATAAATAGGCCTTGCTGACTAGGATTAATGCCACGGTGGATAACACATGTCTATTTCTGATTGGTCCACGTAATAGGATAATTTTTGGAATCAACGGTTACAAAATTATATTTCCTAAAAGTTTTTGCTTGGCCATCATCTTTGTAGTCATTATATTCTTACCCCTATGAATTTCAGTTTGATGCTAGGAAGAAAGACATAGTTTTTACTGAATTTGACCTACTTAGGCGGAGTAGAAACCTTCCAGAAGTTGGCCATGTTCCCATGTCCGAAGAGGACTTAGTCAGATTGCTAGGCCCCGATGTATCCAATAAAGTTAAAGAATCATACATCCATCTCCATTGTTTATTCGATAGGGTTGTTGGCATATAATAAGATGATTGAACAACTACAAGAAAACCACAAACAATCTAGAGCCCTGCTCTAGGTCGATTATGAGGCCAAATATAAATTTTATAGTGAAGTAGTTGTCTATGGGAAGAAACTTGAAGAGTGTGCCACTATATACAATAGGAAGGAGTTCAGTTTGAACCAAGAAGTGAGGAGTGCTAGGGATATTGCTAAACTGATGGAGGAAGAAAATAACCGCTTGCAGAATGAATTGAATAGCTTGAAGAAGACCATGGTTCCTATTGAGATGGTATCAAATGAAGGGGTTTTCTTTTTGGAGCTAGAGAATGCCAAGCTTATAGAAAATCTAGAAGCATTGCAGACCAAAACTAAGTCTGGACAAACTTCAAGGCAAAGAGTGGGTGTCCGACCAACTATTGGTGAAAAAAGAACTAAAAAAACTCTGGCCGGCCAAGCTACCTAGTTAAAAGCAAAGAGTACTACCATTGACAATCTATATATCCAGCTAGAAGCTAAGGATAAAGCTATTGCTAACTAATTTGCCCAGTTGAAAGTCAAGAATTAAGTTCTCAAGAAACTTCAACATTATGTAGAGAGATTAACCTTCCAATTTCACAAGCAACCTAGGGAGATTTGGATGGAAGGTCACAATAAAGCCTAGGCCATGTGGATGATCATCTTGGATTGTAACACCCCATATTTTTTGGGTAATTTAAATATAAATTAATTTGATAAAATAATAGAATTAAATATTTTGAGAGAAAATGATTATTGTTGATGGAATAATTTACATGACAATTATTATACGTTGCAGCGAGTGATACGTGTACACTAATTGAGGACAAGGTGGGAAAATATTTTTAAGTGACTCGAGTGACGATTTGAGTGCACAGTTAATTCGGAATGGTTCAAAATGGTCAAAATTGAGTACCTGGGGGTTGTGTTTGGGTATCGAGGGCTTTTTAGATTAATTGGGACTTATTTAGGTGACTTTGGGGCTCCTTAATGGTATATGAAAAGTCAAAACGGGATAACACTTATAAAATGAAAGGTTTGGGCTTAGAGAAGAGTTATTTTTCACAAAATCAAAGGTTAGGAAAGTTATACAAAGAGTTAGAGAGAAAGTGAACAGAATTTGGAGGTGTAGCACTTTCATTCACCCACAATTATTGTCGGAATCGGAACGAGGAGAGATCAATACCATCATCAACAAACAGATTCATATCTAAAATTCCAGGGAAGTGTTTATCTTGCATGTTTTAAGAGGTTATAATTCTCATGTAGGGTAGGGTTTTATATTCGATGATTTAAAATGATATTCTTGAGATTTTGATGATGAGAATACATGTTGTGGGTAAGATTACATGTAGAATGAATTTAAATGTGAAGGTAAAACGAAATCAAATCATATGTGATAATTATAATGGAAGAAATCAAGGTTTATGATAGGTGATGAATGAAGAACAATGAAAATTAGGAATTTATGGGTTGTAGAAGATAATGGATTCTTGGGTTAAATTCATGATGATTTAATGATTACATTTACGTTATAAGTCCTCCCAATACATTTATATGATGTTTGGTAATGTTGGTTAATAGTTCGGTAAAGAATCATGAAGGTTTGAATAAGAAAAATGGTGAAAACGTATGTGCGTAAGGAAGAAGAAGACATTTGAGAGAGTTCGAATCGATTCGGCACAAGGGAGAATCGATCCGGAAAGAGAATCGATTCGATTTTCAAGAGTTTGATAATTTCCCCTATTTAATCTCAAAACATGTGAATAATTATCGGGGGCTCTTTTGGTACGACTTTAAATCATAATGAGGGATATTATGAATTACAGTACGCCTTGGTAGGATTTGTACATAGTCAGGAATGAGAGAATTATGGTTAAGATTATCGGTCTTAAAGATTAGTGCAAGTGAATTCAGAAGCATGAAATCGAGTTACGGGTATTTTGAGTGAATCTACGATATATACCAGCAGTGCGTGAGTGAATTTAGTACTTAAATAATTTAAGGGGTAACTAGGACCCTTCGTATAAAGAATAGTACTCGAAAAAATGAGATAGAGGATTATAATCGTAAATTGATAAGTACTGTAAGTATTTGAGATATATATACTACGTACGAATGATAATTATAGGTTAAGTGTATACCTATACAAATTATATTATAGGTTGAGTGGATACCTATACAGATTATACTATAGGTGAAGTGTATACCTATACGAATGATATTTATAGATTGTGTGTATACCTATACAGATTATATTTATAGGTTGTGGGTATGTCTATATGCGAAATATGTATAGGTGGTGTGTATGCTTGTTATGTTCTTTCTTATGTGTGTGAACATACCTACGTTGCCTGCTATCTGGAGGTTTTCGCGTAGAGAGCGATCCCACCTTGACGATTCCAGTGAGGTCTGGATTTGTGCTCCAGAACATGGAACTTAGGGCGGCTCACTATGTGTGTTTATTAGTGTGGTTGGGGTTTCATTTGTGTACGTTAGGTATGTGCATATCCCAAAGGCTTAGAACCATGTTCATCTCCATTGTGTGTTAATTTATTTTGGGTTCATGGAGACATGTCGAACCATTTTTCCTTGACTTGGTATGAGAGGTACATGGACTTTATAGTAGAGTATGCAGATTCACACTGCGGTTTTTAGCCCGGGGATGCAGGAGTTATATATATATATATATATATCTGAAAGATGATTTAAGTAGAGTAACCTAATGAAATGGTTTAACGATAACAAAAGTGAGATGTTAGTTATGGTTAATAATAACATATGAGACGTGTTATTTATTAGTGTTACGATAAGCATACTGTATGGGTGGTATGGAAAAATTTAAAGAGATATTTAACTGAAGACTTAATGGTAAGCATACTGTATGGGTGATACGAGGGAGCCAAGCCATTTAGCGGATAGATAGTTATTAAGGAGACCTAGTTCGGCTGGGTATCATAGCTTGGTAGGAGACGTTAGGCGTGCACATTAATTGAGAGGTGAGAAACTCAAGGGAGTGTACGTTGAACTAATATATGTAATCAATAACTAATTTTAAACTGTGATAAATACTTGCTAAATATTTTCAAATGTTTTGGTCTCTGACCCATCTTGCAACATATTTTAAAAACCTTTTAGTGTCCAACCATAGGGATGCTAAACTTAATGGTTTGTTATAGAGGTGTGTAGTTGTATCACTTGTGGATGCTTGCGGGATTTGAACTAGACGCTTCTGATGCTTTATTCTTAGAGTAGGTTTCAGGTTCATTTATTTTATTTGGGTATGCCGACCTCCAGCTATTTCATTTAATCAGTAGTATCAAACTATGTATTAATGGATTCAGTTTTATTTCATAGACTCGTATTTGGATTTTTGTATTGTGAATCGATGGTTTATTCGTTATTATTTGGTTATTTATCTTGTGATGGATTCATATTGTTATTTATTTTTGGATAGTTTGGCTACTATTTCAGTTCCGATTGTTGTTATTAATGACAGATAAAATTTAGCACACGCTTAATTTAACATAGTTGGTTAATAAATTTAAAAAGTTTTCGACAGTGATGTTAAGAATGAACCATATGAGAATACTGTTTGTTTTAATGAAGGACTGATTACACGTGGTTAAAATAGGTTGGGTGTCATAGATGGTATTAGAGCAACAGGTTCTAGTGTCCTTATGATCTGTGCGGTTTACTACGATTTTAGCATAGCGTTCTTTGATATGGATCCCTATTATAAGATTATCGTACTCCTCTACGTATGCAACTTACATTCTCCTGCTACTGCGTATAGTTGATGTAATTCATATATGAGTTTGGTTAGGCTTCATACACCGAATAATTTGGTACAACCAACGAGGGTCGTTAAGAGGACTACAGGAGGAGAGGAGAGGCAGAAACCATAGAGGATTTTGGAAACGATGACAGCGATAGAAGTCACCTTAATTATTGTTCATACAAATTATAATTAGGATAATTACTTGGGAGTAGTAACTTTGACAAACACTATCATGGTTAACGGTTGTACAAATTCAGACTCACCCATCATAGTCGACAAAGGGAGGGAGTCGGAGGAACTCTTTCGAAGAGTTATTTATAAGGATTTGAGGAAGAGAACAAGTGTGATGGTCCAATGGAAGGATATAATCCAAAGGCAATCGTGTAATGTGGAGTGAAGAGACACCCAAAATTAAATTACATGCAAAATTACTTTTGCTCATAGGATCAGTGTTGTAATGATGGGAATCAGTCACCAGAATAGTGGAAAGACGTATTAATAAAGGGAAATTTGGGTGAGGTATAACTGTAAGATCTTCCATCTACTGTTAAGGTTGATATGCGAATAGAGTTTCAGAACTTATCATAAGTGGGGCAGATAGAGACAGATCGTGAGAGAGAAATTGACTTGTTTAGTGAACCTTGTATCCATTGAAGGGGATAAGGAGAATTAAAAAAAAGGTCCGTAAGTTGATAATGGACTTCTGTGTATAATACACAAGCGTGTATGGGAAATTAGGCTAGGATGACTAGTGCTAATGTTGTCAAGGTCATACATTTACAAGTTATGTCAATGCTTCCATGAGAATGGAGCCAAGAGAGTTAGAGAATATAACCGAAGAATAATACTGGATTAAATGGTGCTAGAAAAGCACCACGGGAGGGTATACCCAGTAGGGGACCCATTTACACGATTGAGATAAATGGAAGTCTTACCAAGTGACGGTGTATTCAGTCAGGGTCATCAAGGCCAGCATCGAGTTCCATAGAGATAGTGGAGCAAAAAGGAATAACGGGCGTAGCAATTGGAGCCAATACTATCAGGATCGAGAAAAGAACACCCCAATATGGCTAGTGGGGCCAGAGATAGGGGATTGCAGAGAAAGGTGTATTATGTGTGAGAATAGAGCCAGCTGTATTAAACTTGTCCACGGTGAGAAAGTGAGACTAATCAGGCTGAGAAGGTAGATGGGAACGGTGCCAGTGGGGCACAACGACAACTGCAAGAGAAAGACTTTTAGCAGGGGAATAGGACTAAGAGATTTAAGTTCGAAGTTTACCAGCTCGAGAAGGATTAGATCAAGAAGGATCAAGAGGCTTCTCAACAGAAGAAGCAACATTCCATTGCTCATGGGCGTCAGGGCTAAGGGAATGGTGAGGAAGGCTAGTAGGGCCAGAAGCAATTGGGTTGTTTGAGTCAAGCATTGTATTTTTATTTTGGGTGGGACATTTTTATTAGTCTAGTGAGCTTGACGACCCTTTAGGATTTTTGTTGGTTTTTGTCCTGGAATAGCCAAAGGGGGGATTTGTAAGGACACAAATTTCCAATTGAGTCCTTTATTATTTTGGCTCAATTTCGGACAAAAACGTTTGAGTCATAGGATAGAGTTATTGAGCATCCTGAAATTCTTTTACTAAAGCCGTTTATTAAAAATAAACTATTTAAGTAACTCCGATCTGTTTTTTGAAGAAACTCTTTTCTTGAAAAACCAAAACTATTTGAACACAAGATGTGTTTAACAAAACAGTATGTACGAGATCTATTCGAGATTTTACTAACAGGTTTATAAAACAGTTTTAAACAAACTTTAAAACCCAACACAACCAAGAATGAGATGAGAGGATGTAGGAAGATTAAGTACAAGATTTTTACGTGGTAAAACCTCACTAATTGAGAAAACATCCACGACTCCCTCTACGGAGTAAAACAAAAATTCACTATAAACAAATTTAACAGTTACAAACTATATAACAACCATGCATAACTCAGACCTATATAAGTTTAGGAATGTACCCTCTGGTGTCCTTATAACTTCTCCGCAGTTCTGATTGTTGATGTTGTCCTCTCAGTTTGTTAACTCCAATTTGTTCAAGCTCTTTACGTCGACTCTTTTTCTCAAGATCTTATTACCAACACTTTTCGTGTTGTAGTGTGAAAGTGTTTGTGGAGGTGCTCTTTAACACATGCATGCACACACTTACACTTATTAAGTACAAACATTCCTAGCAAATTACATATAAGGCTATATGCAGTGATTTTCTTTTTCTCTCTTCTCACAAAACTTTGAACCTTTTTGACCTTTTAATCAATCCCAGAATTCACGGATATCTTACTTAGAAGACAGTCAAGATCTTAATCAATCTCAGAGTTTTGAAACGATTTTCGAGATTGAAAACCTCCAAGTGTGATTCCAAACTAGGTCGATGGTTTTGTCTTTAAGAGAACTAGAAACAGAAAACATTTTTGTTTATTTCAAAGTTAAAAACATTTACAGAAAACGAATCAACAAAATATTTCTCAAGCTGAGAAACAAACATGTGAACTAAGTGTAATATATCATGAAAAACTCAGATCTGAAAATTTCTATATACAAGAACAACAGATCTAAGAAAAAGATTAAGTTGGAAATAAGATCCAATGAAGAAGAGGTTACAACAACAAACCAACTCTCAAATCATCTTTCAAAACACTCAAACACTCAAGGTTGTGTTTGGCAAAGTATAAATGTTTGAAGGTGTGTATTTGGTTTGAACTGTGTAGACGATTTAGGGTTAGGGTTTCTAACTCTTTCTCTCTCTTCTGGTTTCTCTCTTCTCTCTAATCTCTCTTTCTTTTCTCTCAAAGGACGAAATGGCAAAAGTCTCAGAAAGTTGAGTAAAGGGCTCCTTTTATAGGAGGCTGAGAAGGTTCTTGAACGAGGGCCAAAATCAAGGGTCCTGATTGAGTCAAGATGGATTGACTTTAATCCAAGGGCTCACAATATGCGGTGATTAAAACTCACCTGATTGGTTCAAAAGGGATTCACAGGGATTATAAAGGGGCGCATGCAGATCGTTGATCACAAATGATCCAAGGGTTTAAAACAGGCGTTGTTTTACTCTCTATAAAGAAACACACTTCCCACCAATCAGAGGGCAACAAATGTTGGCCAATAACACGAGATAAAATGCGCGTCTAAAGTAATTACAAAGTAAACCCTGAAGTCTCTTCCGCTTTTGGTTTCTACCCAAACCAACTTTAGACAGTTAAACCAACTTCCTAAAATAGCATATTTACCCCATAACCTTTTAAAACCAAGTTTTATTAATAAAACCATATTTTTCAAATGTTTTAAAAAATCCCAAAAAATATTTAAAAAACAATATTGGAGATTTAAACACACTCAACATATGTACACACACTAATATGCAATATGACATGTAAATGATTCATTCTACTGTATGTGAGTGTTGGTAATTAGGTCTAGATCCCTTCAATCAAAGATGAAATAGAAATGCAAGCTCTGAGGTTCTTTGGTTTCTAGGATGGACATAATTTTGTCACAATTTCCAAACTAGATGAACACTTATACAATATAGACTCAAGTGAGTCAAGAGTATAAGGTGCTTCAATCTCCCCCTTTGGAAATATGAGACAAAATCTCCTTTGAGTCAACTAGGACTCGTAGGGCGACAAAAAGATAAGAAAAACCTATTCTTATAAAGATTCTATCTACCCAAATCCTAGAAAACAAAAGTACATAACTCAACTATTAACAATTGAATACCTTATTACATTAGTTGAGGAAAGCTGTACAAAAACCTTCAATGAATCACTAAGATCAAGCAGTTTAGAATATCTACTGGTATTCATAACGACTCAAATTTCTCCCCCATTTTGTCTCAAATGAACAAAGGGAAAAACTTGGATAATCAGCAAAGGTATTACTCAGTACAAACCATACCAATAGATTTACGCAAGGAAATGAATCTATTATAATCTAGAGGTTTGGTGAACATATCTGCGAGTTGCGAATCAGTAGGAAGATAATTTATTTCTAATTCCTTAGTTTCAACCAATTTACGTATAAAGTGATGTCTAATTTTTATGTGCTTTGTTCGCGAGTGTTGAATAGGATTTTTAGAAATATTAATCGTACTTTGATTATCACAATAGAGATGCGATTGGTTTTCTTGAATACCATAATCACTTAGCATTTGTTTAAGCCACAGTAATTGAGCACAACAGCTGCCAGCGACTATGTATTCAGATTCGGCTGTCGAGAGTGATGTGCAATTTTGTTTCTTACTACTCCATCCTACCAAGTTATTACCTATATAATAACATGCTCCTGATGTGCTTTTCCTATCATCAGTACACCCAGCCCAGTCAACATCAGTGTACCCAATTATAGTGCTTGGTGTGTCATTAGTGTACCAAAGTCCTAAATTCAGAGTGCCTTTTATATATTTAATGATACGTTTAACAGCATTCAAATGGCTCTCTTTACGATTATTTTGATAACGAGCACATACACACACAACATACATAATATCAGGACGCGAGGCAGTAAGATATAGTAAGGTTCCTATCATATTACGATATAGAGTAGGATCGACGGATTTCCCATTTTCATCTTTAGAAAGTTTTAACGTAGTACTCATGGGCGTTTAGCATCTTTAGCACTCTCGAGGCCAAATTTCTTTACTATCTCTAAAGCGTACTTAGATTGCGATACAAATAATCCTTCTGAATTTTGTTTGACTTGGAGGCCTAAGAAGAATTATAACTCCCCCATAAGGGACATTTGAAATTCCTTATGCATAGTTTCAGAGAAGGACTTTACTTTTGAGTGAGAAGTTGATCCAAAGATAATATCGTCAACATAAACTTGAGCAATAGTGATGTGTTTGTCAAAATGTTTGACAAAAAGAGTTTGATCATTTCCACCTCTTTTGAAACCTTGAAACTAGAAAGACGCTCATACCAAGCTCTAGGTGCTTGTTTAAGGCCATACAAAGCCTTTTTGAGACGAAATACAAGATTTGGATATTGAGGGTCAATGAACCCTTTAGGTTGTTCTACATAGGTCTCTTAAGTCAATATTCCATTAAGGAATGCAGATTTGACATCCATTTGGTAAAGTGTAAAATGCATGTGGCAAGCTATAGCAAAGAGCAGACGAACAGATTCTAACCGAGTAACAGGAGCAAAGGTCTCGTTAAAATCTATTCCTTCAATTCGAGAGTATCCTTGAGCAACTAATCTAGCTTTATTTCTAATGATTATCCCATTTTCATCAGACTTATTTTTAAAAATCCAACGTGTGCCAATAACCTTTTTATGATCAGGATGAGGAACAAGATACCAAACATCATGAATGACAAATTGAAGTAGTTCTTCCTGCATAGCAGAAATCCAGTGAGAGTCATTCAATGCCTCATTTACATTCTTTGGTTCCACTAGGGAAACAAAACATGCATAATGTGCATAGTTTCTTAGTTGGGATCTTGTACGCACTGGCTCACTAGGGTTACCAACTACATTATTTATGGGATGATCTTTAGAAACCCAGTTAGGTACTTCAGGTGTCTCAATTGGTAATGAATCATCTATTTCAGGAGAGTTATTTTATAAAATGTTTGTAGGCTCTTTCTCAATAGTTGATTCACCAGTCTTACTCTCTATAGTAGTGTCACTCACAATTACGTTTATGGATTCCATCAAGGTTTTAGTGCGAAGATTATACACTCGATAGGCTCTACTGTTAGGCAAGTATCCTAAAAATATAGCTTTATCTCCTCGGCTCTCAAATTTGGACAAGTGTTCCCTATCTTTGCATACATAACAAGTACTACCAAAAGTTCTAAGGTACTTAAGATTGGGCTTTTTCTTGTACCAAAGTTTGTAAGGGGTTTGTTTGGAATTCTTTCTAAGATAGACCCTATTTATGATGTGACAGGCAGTACGAATAGATTCTACCCAAAAATACTTTGGCAAATTCTTGGCATGTAACATAACACGTGCCATCTCTTGAAAGGTACGATTCTTTCTTTCGGCAATCCAATTTTGTTGAGGAGTCTTAGGAGCACTGAATTCATGTTTGTAACCATTATAGTCACAGTATTCAATAAGACCAGTGTCTTTAAATTCACCACCTCTATCACTACGAATTCTATTTACTTGAGAGTCCTTTTCATTTTCAATCCGAAGAAGTATTTTTAAGAAAGTTTGAAAAGTGTCAGACTTTTGTTTTAAAAAGGCTACCCAAGTAAATATGGTGAAGTCATCAACCATAACTAAAATATAACTGTGTCCACAAAGACTAACAGTTTGGGTGGGACCCATTAGGTCCATATGGATGAGCTCTAAGGGATTAGAGGTAAGAATATCATTAACTTTTTTATGAGGTTCCTTAACAATTTTACCTTTCTGACAGGAACCACAGACAATGTTAGGAATGGGTTTGATTTTAGGAACTCCTCTAACTATTTCTTGATAGGTCAGTGTACTAAGGTTATCATAATTTATATAACCCATTCTGTTATGCCATATCTCGTTGTCATCCATTATGGCAACATTACAGATTTCAGAATTGTTCATGACAGTATAGCAATTGTCAGGAGTTCTGAATCCAGTAATTATGCATTCACCTTTCTCATTTAAAATTTTGCAATTGTTCTTTGAAAAGGTAACAGTATGATCTGAGTCACAAAATTGAGATATGCTAAGTAGATTTGCCTTAAGACCTTTAACTAGAAGTACATTTTCAAGAACAGGAAGTCCATCTTCTTGGAGAGTTCCTTTGCCTATGATTTGAGATGAAACTCCATCACCAAAAATGACTTTACCTCCAGCAAAGCTGGTTTTGTTTAAAAGTTTAATTTCATCCCCAGTCATGTGCTTAGAACATCCAGAGTCTAAATACCAACTATATGATGTGTGTTCAGCTTTTAAAGCAGTAATAACTATGTTACAATTCATTTGAGGTCATATATCATCTTTTCTAACCCAAATTGCTCTAGTTTTCAATTTGCGCTTATTAGCTCTCAATTGATAAAATTTGCGAGCATTAGATTTTCGCTGAAAGATGTTTTGCGCATGATTTTGAATTTTATGAAAGACTTGAGCATTTGGTTTAGGAAAGTGCTTAGGATTCCTTCTAGGAAATGTTCTTTTAGGTTTGATCTTTCTCTTCCTATAGTTAGAGTTTTTATCAGGTTGTCTAGGAAGTACATAATTGTTCTGGATCCTTCTAGAATAGTTAAAGTTCTGATAAATAGGAGAACTACAGACAGGTGTAACTAGTCTCCTAGAATAGAAACTATCAAAAGAGTGACCGTATATATCACAGTAAGAGCAATAAATATTGCTCAAGATAGGGGTCTCGTTGGGAAAGTCTCTAAACAAAGGTTTTGAGAAGTTTTGAGGTTGAGCTCTATTCCTAGGTGTGACGGTCTTGAATGCAGACTCACTCTTCCTAATATAGGGACAGACGTATTTAGCCTTAGGTGAACTTTCATGTTTAGAACAACTTGATTCCCCAATGTTAAAATTTTGATGTTTTGAACTAAACTCAGTTTTTAGAGAATGAAAGTCTAGGCATGTTTCAATAGGCCTTTTGCCTCCTGACACAAACTTGATAGGTTCAAAAGATTTTGTTTGTTTCTTCAAATTGGGGCAAAACCCTATTCCAGTTCGATCATCAGAATTGGTTTTTTATTCAACAACAAATTCATCAAAACAGTTCGAATTATTTTTAAATTTTGTAAATTTTTTGAAAACAATTGCTGTCTTTTCTTTAGTTTGTTCGAATTCTAACATTGTCCCTTTGTACCTTTTCTCCAGAATTTCATTTGTTTCAGTCAAATTTCTGAGTTTTTCATCAAACATTTTAATTTCACTTTCATGAGTTAGACATTGGGTAGTATACTCTTCAGCATTCAGTTTAACCATTAGGCTTAGATCTTCTAACTTCTTAGTGATATCTTTCACAATCTTTTCTAGTCTAGTGCTTTTCTTGAGAGTTTTAGCATAGAGAGTGTGAATATCTGGGAGGTCTTCATTGTCTGAGTCACTAAGTGTAGTGTGTGGAGTGACCCCTAGGGCTTCATTATTTGTACTCACACACCCATTGACATCGTCATTATCGCTTTCCCTTTGACTCACACACCCCGAGGAACAGATAGCAATATTCTCAGTAATCAAAGCATATAAACCAGTAACAGCAGTATTCGAAACATCAGAAGTAGAATTACTATATTCATCCTCATTAACAACACAGGCATATCATCATTATAGATAATCTTGGCAAAGAAAGACATGCAAGGGTCAAAAACATCAGATGACTCAGGTTCCTCATTTTCAGATTCACTTGAATCATCCCATGTTTTGCAAATGTTGGCTCTAGTGTGTTTGTTTTGAGTGTTCAAGTTAACTCTACAGTCTTGTGCAATGTGTCCTAGTTTACCACATCTATAGCATTCAGTCTTCTTAAGGTCTCTGTTAGGTCTAGTGTGAGAGTCCTTGTGATTTTTGTCATGACTTTTCTCATGAGGTCTGTGATTGAAAGGAGTTGGATAATTGGACTTGCCTTGTTTATTTGCCATGTTGTTTCTAAATTTAACGATTTTTTTAAACTGTTTTGACATTAAGGCAATCTGATTGTCCAAACTCTCTATATCGCATTCCTCATCAGAATCATCATTGGAAGTATTAAACTCGGGCTTAATCAATTTTGAAGAGAAGCTTAGATTGGAACTAGTCTATTTCCTATGGGACTAGGTTAATTCTTTCTTAAATTCTAGTTCCATTTCCACAGTTCTTAACTTACTACGGAGTAGTTCAGGAGTGAGATTAATATCACACATTTCCTTAATAGCATATCTTTTGTTATCAAATTTCTGTGGTAATGATCTTAGAATTTTAGACACAATTTCTTGTCTGTCATATGTTATCCCATTAGCATGCAGTTTGGTCACAATATCAGTCAGGTTCATATAGAAGTCATCAAATGACTCAGTCTCAGACATAATTAGGGAATTATACTGTTGAATGATCATTTGAGTTTTAGTAGCCTTAACTCTAGTGTCACCTTCATGAGCAGTAACTAAAGTGTCCCAAGCTTCCTTAGAAGTGGTACAGGATGAGATTCTTTTGAACTCATGTTCATTTATAGACATAAATATAACATTCTTTCCTTTGTTATTGTTGCGAGAAACTTGTTTCTCTTCTTGTGTGAACTCACTTAAAACTTTCTTAACCCTCTCATTACTTCCTTCAGTGGCTGGTTTTGTAGGAAAAATGTAACCATTTTCAGCAATGTCCCAGACATCATCTCCCAGAGTTCCTTGAATGAAAGCGATCATTCTTACTTTCCAGTAAGCAAAATTGGTTCCATCAAAGATAGGAGGTCTGGTCAAGTTACAAATCTTTCATTTTTCTCGTCCATATTTGATTTTCAGAAAACAATTTTAGAAACACAGGATCTCTTTAAAAGAAGTTTACCAAGCTCTGATACCAATTGAGATTCTGTTACTAAAGTCGTTTATTAAAAATAAACTATTTAAGTAACTCCGATCTGTTTTTTGAAGAAACTCTTTTCTTGAAAAACCAAAACTATTTGAACACAAGATGTGTTTAACAAAACAGTATGTACGAGATCTATTCGAGATTTTACTAACAGGTTTATAAAACAGTTTTAAACAAACTTTAAAACCCAGCACAACCAAGAATGAGATGAGAAGATGTAGGAAGATTAAGTACAAGATTTTTACGTGGTAAAACCTCACTAATTGAGGAAACATCCACGACTCCCTCTACGGAGTAAAACAAAAATCCACTATAAACAAATTTAATAGTTACAAACTATATAACAACCATGCATACAACTCAGACCTATATAAGTTTAGGAATGTACCCTCTGGTGTCCTTATAACTTCTCTGCAGTTCTGATTGTTGATGTTGTCCTCTCAGTTTGTTAACTCCAATTTGTTCAAGCTCTTTACGTCGACTCTTTTTCTCAAGATCTTATTACAAACACTTTTCGTGTTGTAGTGTGAAAGTGTTTGTGGAGGTGCTCTCTAACACATGCATGCACACACTCACACTTATTAAGTACAAACAGTCCTAGAAAATTACATATAAGGCTATATGCAGTGATTTTATTTTTCTCTCTTCTCACAAAACTTTGAACCTTTTTGACCTTTTAATCAATCCCAGAATCCACGGATATCTTACTTAGAAGACAGTCAAGATCTTAATCAATCTCAGAGTTTAGAAAAGATTTTCGAGATTGAAAACCTCCAAGTGTGATTCCAAACTAGGCCAATGGTTTAGTTTTTAAGAGAACTAGAAACATAAAACATTTTTGTTGATTTCAAAGTTAAAAACATTTACAGAAAAGTAATCAACAAAATATTTCTCAAGCTGAGAAACAAACATGCGAACTAAGTGTAATATATCATGAAAAACTCAGATCTGAAAATTTCTATATACAAGAACAACAGATCTAAGAAAATGATTAAGTTGGAAACAAGATCCAAAGAAGAAGAAGTTACAACAACAAACTAACTCTCAAATCATCTTTCAAAACACTCAAACACTCAAGGTTGTGTTTGGCAAAGTATAAATGTTTGAAGGTTTGTATTTGGTTTGAACTGTGTAGACGATTTAGGGTTAGGGTTAGGGTTTCTAACTCTTTCTCTCTCTTCTGGTTTCTCTCTTCTCTCTACTCTCTCTTTCTTTTCTCTCAAAGGACGAAATGGCAAAAGTCTCAGAAAGCTGAGTAAAGGGCTCCTTTTATAGGAGGCTGAGAAGGTTCTTGAACGAGGGCCAAAATCAAGGGTCCTGATTGAGTCAAGATGGATTGACTTTAATCCAAGGGCTCACAATATGCGGTGATTAAAACTCACCTGATTGGTTCAAAAGGGATTCAGGGGGATTATAAAGGGGCGCATGCAGATCGTTGATCACAAATGATCCAAGAGTTTAAAACAGGCGTTGTTTTACTCTCTATAAAGAAACACACTTCCCACCAATCAGAGGGCAACAAATTTTGGCCAATAACACGATATAAAACGCGCGTCTAAAGTAATTACAAAGTAAACCCTAAAGTCTCTTCCACTTTTGGTTTCTACCCAAACCAACTTTAGACAGTTAAACCAACTTCCTAAAATAGCATATTTACCCCATAACCTTTTAAAACCAAGTTTTATTAATAAAACCATATTTTTAAAATGTTTTAAAAAATCCCAAAAAATATTTAAAAAACAATAGTGGGGATTTAAACACACTCAACATATGTACACACACTAATATGCAATATTACATGTAAATGATTCATTCTACTGTGTGTGAGTGTTGGTAATTAGGTCTAGATCCCTTCAATCAAAGATGAAATAGAAATGCAATCTCTGAGGTTCTTTGGTTTCTAGGATGGACATAATTTTGTCACAACTTTCAAACTATATGAACACTTATACAATATAGACTCAAGTGAGTCAAGAGTACAAGGTGCTTCACATCCTTCAAGCCTATGACATTCTAAAGTTGAAGACGTAGCGGCCAAGAGTATAAAGCTTCATCAAATGTCGAGTTTGTTGTTCCTCGTTTCTACGTCAACAACTTTTTTTCCATTTACTCCTAAGGTATGAGTGCATTACATATTTATATAGGAGCTTGGAACAATTAGTATTGGGTGTAAGTTTTGTTTAAACTGTTGTTTATTTTCAGAAAGTTAATTTAAAACTTTAAAATAAAGTTTCTGGGCTAAACTTGAATTTTTGAACATTCTGGAAAGTCGTCCGAACGAGTTTTTCGTTCGAACTAGGTTTGCCAACAACATTCTTCTGAAACTTCGTTAAAAGTATCGTTCGAACGAGACTTCATTTGAACAAAAATCTCGTTCGAACGAGATTTTGCGAGAACAGTTTATTTGACAGTTTTTCCATGTTTCCCACTTGACCCACTAACTTTTTAGCAGACTTAATATGTGCGGGAACCAACTTTTTCTAATCAACTTTTTCATATCCTTCCATCTCCAAGAGAGAGTTTGAGAGCAAAATTCAAAAAGAAAAAAGTTCATGTTTTGAGTGTTTATTTTTCAAAGAAAAATCTTTAAAACACTTTTGTTTTTACACACATAGTTTGTTTATTCCAAGCTTCCATATAAATATCTTGATTGGAGTGTTTGGCACTATCTTATCTCTACACCTTGAAAAAGAGAAGTTTGGGTTTACTTATACATCCCTAAAAGAAGAAGTCTCGTTGTTTTGCTGCGGCATTCTCACATGGTGAAAGGCACCATGTGTGGTTGACGGTGTACCTAATGTCTCATTGGTGAAGTCCAAGGTTCCGGTGGAGCTTCGGGGTTGTCGACTAGGCGGAGTTGTTTACAAGAAGACGCGTCAAGGCTTGAAAGGGGTCGAGTCGAGGAAGTAAGTCACTTGTCTTGTAATTGTAAAACCATAATTAGTGGACTTAAGGCTAGGGTCGTCCGAGGTTTTTTCCCGTTGTGGATTTTTCCTCGTACATCGCGGCGTAGTGATTTATTTGTGAATTTATTTTATCTTGCAAAATCACCTAGAACGCATGCTTAGGAATAAAAGATAAATTTAGTTTAAATCACTACTCATGTTTAATTTGGTGCTACATAATTATTTGGGTAAATGTTAATTTAATTCAACTCATCATTTAATTTGTTAAAATTGGTTTGGCCTAATTTGATAATATTGAAGATGTGTTTTAGGCAAATTTCTAGGACTTGAGTTGAGTAAATTAGTTTAACTAAAAAAGTCATTTGTTAATTAATTTAATTTCACTTTGCGTTTTTTGTTTAATTTTAATTTTAAAAGAAATTATAATTATTTAATTTATTTAATTGAACCATCTCGCTTCCGCATCTAAAAGGAAATTACTTTTTAAAGTAAAAATCCAAAAAATGGGGGCCTTGTGTTCCAATAAGTGGTATCAGAGCATTGATTCAGAAAAACCCTCGTTTTTTAAAATATTATGTGTGCATTTGTCGGGTCATAGATCGTTTATAGGAGGACGATGGCATAGGTTAGACAAAACGCAAGCATGGATTACAAATATATGATATGAAAATAATATATGAATAAAGATTGAAGAGGACTCGAATCTCGAATTTTATCTGAGATGCCTACGTATCCTTATAGACATCAAAGTCCACGTTGTTCGCATATAACACGGGGTGGAGTGTAATACATAAATCCAATCGGGGGACTTTTTTATATGTGTGTGTGTGGAAAAAATATGACACGCAACCTTACCCCTACCAGCGAAACCCGTCCGCGACCTACCTCCTTACCCCGTTGCACCTGCAGGCATTGCCCCACCTATCCGCCCAAACCCTCACCCACGGCCGATCGCCCCCACGCACAGCCCCCCTCCGGCGCTAATCCCACTTCCGGGAGCTCCAGCCACAAGCCTCGGACATACCGCCCCGTGTGCTTTCATAGATCTTATCTTTAGGGTGAGATTCCATTAGTATGGCTGAAGACATTAAATTAAGAGCTATTGGGAGGCAGCCCGCGTTTCTTGTACTAGTCTCATCCTGTTTGGGAGTGGTGTTTCACATCACCCAGTGCTATATCATTCTTTCTAGACTTGTAGACATCTTTGCTCTCTTACTTTTTATTCAGGTTTCATCTTTGCTTCATCTGTCCACTTCATTAGCGGTTCATTCTGGTAATATATTTCCTACCTTATGCTCTCAATTTTAAAAATAATTTTATCTAACATCGAGGACGATGTTCCTTTTTGTTTGGGGGTGAGGAATTTTATCAAAATCGCACCTCTTTTGAATTTTTTTGATTTTTAAACCTGATTTTGAAAATTTCGTGCAGTTTCTTTAATCTCATTTAGTGACATGAATTTTCTGTCATCCATCTTTCAAAAGTCTAGGAATCAAGCTAGAGAATATTTTTTCTAATAGCTTATGTAATACGTATCAAGGCATGTTGCACCATGAATTTCTAGACTCAATAAAATTTGTACACTTATCACGTCCCTACGATTAGAGTTGAAGAGTATTACAATTCTCAAGAGAACCTTAAGGATCACTAGTGGAGACTTTAGCTTGTGAGATTTGTACCTTTCACCTTTTAGAGTGTTTTACGCAATATCCGAGTCACTAGTTGATTCAATTTTATTTGGGTTCGCACTTTAAGTCGTTGTATGATCTCATTATTCTTCACGAAAATTTTGGCTCAATCACTGAGAACGACATCACTTTCAAGTTGTAAGAAACGCGTGTCTTGAAGTTTGTCCCGATCACCATACCTTCACCTATACACCAACCAAATTCCATTTTATCATACATCCATACACCTTCCATTTTCCATGTCATCACTATATACCATACCGCCCATTTCCATATCCACTTCAATTTTTCATCCAAAGAGAAGAGTGTTGAAGGTAAAAGGAGAAGATCCGTCAAAGAGAGTGTTTATATTTTTAGCAAATATCTCTCCCAAAGTTCGATTCAGATGGAGAAAAATTAAATACAAATATGTGTTGGGGTTATTTGTATTTTTAGCAGATTTATCTCATACATTGATGAGTATTTGGAAAAGAAAAGAAAAAATAGAAAAAAAAAAGAAAGTAAAAAAGGAGAAGATCTGTCATAGAGAGTGTTTGCATTTTTAGCAAATATCTCTCCCAAAGCCGATTCAGATGGAGAAAAATTAAATACAAATCTATGTTGGGGTTACTTGTATTTTTAGCAGATTTATCTCATACATTGATGAGTATTTGGAAAAGAAGAAAAAGAGAAAGTTGTAGTCAAGAAATAAAGGCATTTGTTCGTCAAAGTATCATACACTCTTCTCACATATCCACCATCAATCCATCATATCATCATCCTATCCTATCCTACCTCACCTCATCCCACATATCCCATTTCATTTCCCCCTCACCCATAATCATTCATATATTCCCCTAGGTGTTCGGAAAAATGAAATTCAACGTGGTGAATAACTCGACGTTCTGACTATAGTGATTGGCATTCTTTCATGAGATCATTTTATTTCTAAATGTTTGTTCTTTCTTATGTGTGTGTGTGAGACATTTGAACTTGCTTACATTTACTCACCTTCTCACGCACAAGAGTGATACACTACCTAATCTCAAGAGTTCATTTGAGAGATATATATCCAGTGAGATTTTGAAGTTGAAGCGTTGATTCCGACAAGGCAATCTAGGAATTACTCATGTGATATTCGACCCGTTTTGACTGATTCACACCACACACGTTGAGTTCTAGGAAGGATGTGCCTTGAGTATTTACTTAGCTTAATCTTTTTACACATTCTAGCTTGTATTTCTAAAAATATTTTTCTTGTGATGGATTGTGCGATTATTCTACGTCTAATAAGAGATTGACTGCCTTTCAATAAATTTTTGCAAATAAAAATTTTGTAGGTATATTCCCTGCAAACCCTCACGAGACACAACTCGTCCTGTAGGGCAACCTATAGGTTTAAAGGTTTATTTCACATGCTAAGTGCAATCGCAAGTGCCCGCGAAAGTGGTACACTTTTGGTTTCTTATCTTTCTCTTTCTCTCTATCTTATTGCTCGAGGACTAGCAACGCTCTGTTTGGGGGTGGTGTGATAAGCACCCAAAAGTGTATATTTTATACCCCGAATAGACGTACTTTAGTTGTTAATTCTCGACAATATGGGTCTTATGTTCTTAAATATTTATCATGTAGGTCAAACGTCTGTTTGCGGTGTCAAAAGCTATATATCTAGGCAAATGCGCGTTTTATGGAGCTAATTACCAATCTCGTAACCCTAGCCTACCAAACCCGAGCCCAAACCTACCCCGAACCCCGTGTGTGTCTAATTTGTAGGTCTAATTTGTACCTTTTTAATATTTTTTAGATTTTTAGTTTGAGTCATTTTTATTTTTAGGATTTATTCTTGATTTATTTAGGATTTCTAGGTTTTATTTTCTATTTTTATTTTATTACTGTAATTTTATTTTACTTTGATTTTGATTAGTTTTTATTTTATTGGGATTAGAAATTTTTAGGATTTCATTTATTTATTAGTTTTATTAAAAAAAAATTAGGATTTTAGTTTTTAGTTTTTAGTTTAATAGTTTTCTAATTTTTTTTTTTTTTAATTTCTTTTTAGTTTCATTTTTTTTTATTTTGAGTCTTTGTTTTAATTTAGAGTAGGTTTTTTATTTTTTAGATTTTTATTTTTATTAGTTTTAGTTTTTTTTAGGTATCCAAATTAAACTCACAAATACCCTACTTCTATACACACTATCCTACACACAACCTAAACCCTCACCCTCATACTACCACCCTACACCCTCAAACACCCAAACCCCTCACCTCCATCTTCTTCCTTTCACCCAACCACTTTCTCTCTCCTCTCTCTCCTCAAACACCACCAACACCACCTACAATCCAACCTTATACATCCACAACCCAAGCCCCACAACTAGGATCTCTCTCTCTTTTAACCCAGCCGATGACCCACCTGTGCTCCCTTCCCGTCGGTGTTCCAACTCCGGCCGGTGACACGCAGTCTTACCCCTACCGGCGAAACCCGTCCGCGACCTACCTCCTTACCCCGTCGCACCTGCCGGCGTTGCCCCACCTATTTGCCCAAACCCTCACCCACGACCGATCGCCCCTACGCGAAGCCCCCCCTCCAGCGTTAATCCCACTCGCCGGAGCTCCAGACACAAGCCTCGGACATACCCATGGCAGCCACAACCCGACCCCCCATACCCATTTCAAAACCCATCAACCTCTAAGCCATTTCAAAAGCCAAACACGATTTTTTAGCTGCCAAATACAAAACGAAAGACACACCAAATAAAACACGATCAAGTCAACATAAATTAAAAGACCCACATGCCTTTTATCCCACTTACCCTTTATTCCTAAAATACCCCCAAACAAACCACTCCACTTGCACCTTTCAAAACCCTTGACCAAATAAGATTTTATCACCTCACTCATCCCATGTGCTCTCATCCTCACTCAATTTTATCAATACCCAATTTACCCCTATCCTTCATGTGCACCATATAAATTGAAGACTTGGTGCCATTGAAGAGGACGTCTCAAAATTAGTTTTAAGCTTGGTGTGATAAAATTCTCTCCACCCCTCTATGTTGAGCATTTGTATTTTTAACAAATACCTCAATATAAAGGTGTGTAGTGAAAATTATCTCTAGGATAAATTTCACCCCACCCCTCTATTATGAATTTTTGCATTTTTAGCAATTAATTCAAAATAGATTGATGTAGTGAAATTTATCCCTTATGGGATACAAATTCTAATCCATTCATTTATGTTGAGATTTTGCATTTTTAGCAATTATCTCAATATAAAGTAATGATCTAGAATTTATTTCTTTGGGTGAGTTTTGATGTACAATTTTATAATGTTAGGATTTGCATTTTTAGCAAATCTCTTTTATAATTTAATTGTCCATTATGAATTCATCCACTATCCTTTTTATTTTTATTTTGTAATTTTTAGTTTAGATTCAATAAATACATGAGTGAGGGATTGTAATTGAAGATTTTATTCCAATTCAAGGCTTAAATGGGTTTGATCTATTCCTCTCTTTTACTTTTAGTCTAATCCTCACATGCTTTCAATTGTTTATCTTATATTTTTGAATGATGATTATTGAGGGCTAATCTCCCATTTATGGGATGAAATTTTGAAGCCCTCATGAGTCCAATTTTGTTAGTTTACTTATTAGGACAATTTTGTTTATCTCACTTTTCTTAAATTAGCTTTTACTTCTTAATTAGTAGTTATAAAATTAGTATAGTTAGTTAGTTCAAAAAAATAATCCCTTGAAAAATCCATAAAAAAATATAAAAAGCAAAAAAAAAAAAAATGCAAATGAATCTATATATGCCCTCTCCAATTTTATGTTTCACCCTTAGATATGGATTGATACCTCACTTACCGCTATATTTTAGTTTTGTTCTTCTTTTATAGGTTGGTGAAGATTTTTGATAAAAAGAGAAGTTGCCGCAACGACAAATACATTAGAGACATCAATTTTTTTTCTATTTATCAAGAATGAGAAAATGTAGTAAGAAATCTCTGTTTGGAATTTACAAGTGAACCCTCTTTTCTTGTTTTTGATTTTTTTAATAGAAAATATAGTATGTGCGATTCTACTAATAAAAGAGTTGGATATTAATAGGTGCGATCTAATGAAATGATAAAATAAGAATTAAGTAACTAATATGAAAATAAAAGAATTTAAAGAGAGAGTGAAAGATTTAGACCTTCTTTTGAAGCTTAAAGTAGATCTTGATTATTGAAGGGCTGCTCTTACAAGTGGATGAAGATGGTAAGAGGATAGGGAAGGGAATTTGCCAAATTGGGTAAAGAAAGGATGGTAATGGAGAGTAAGGGAAATGTTTCATTATGGAAATCACGTTGACTTCGAAAGAATGTTTTTGAGATCATGATCTCCTTATATAAGGTCAAGAGGTTGCCGATAAACATTGTCCTTATTTTGCCTATCGGTAGGAAACCCCAGACATACTGTCGATAAGCAGGGAAATGGGTTTTCCATTCAACAGTCTTAGGCATATTTTCCAAAAATAGTCATGAAACACAATCCGTAAGTCTGAATAATGCATGGGATGAACCGTTGGAAAGGGTGTTCAGAGTAAGAGCCCTTTAAGAATCCATTGGACCGCTCAGAAGCGCCCGATGATCTTTTGAACATGAGGGAAATGAATCGTTCGTGCGAACTGTCAGGTCAATTTGTACATGGGGTGGATCGTTATAAAGTTTATACAAGTCCCTTCGATGTTCCAAAGAGCTTCGTTCGGTTCATAGACTTGACTAAGATCAAACGAATCTCGAGAGCATCGAGTGACCCTTTAGAGTAAAACGGGTCGTTTGTCCGTAGCTTAAGTCTGATTTGAGCATGGGGTGACCCATTGGAAAGGATATTAAGAGCCCTTTGAGGATCCAAAGAGCTTCTCTCTATTTAGAGAGTTGACCGAAGTCAAACGAAGCCCGAGAGCACCTGGTGGCCTCTAGATCAGTTTTTGAGGGAAAATGGTTCATTCGTCCAAACCGTAAGGCCGAATCATGCATAGGCTGGACCACTGGAAAGGGAATTCATAGCCCTTAGAAGATCCAGTCAACTATCACTCAAGAGAAAAAAATTAACCAACAGTCAAATGGGGCTCGAAAGTGCCCGGTGGCCTCCAGTTCAAGACTCGGAGTATAACCTAGGTTTTATGATAAAAGAGGAAGGGATAGAGACTTAAGGAGACTCTTAGGAGGGTCTTAGAATGTGGTATATACACCGAGTTTGTGATGGATCCTTATAGCCCTCATCCTAACCCACCTAGGAGACCTAATAACTCACCTAAGAGAGCTCGTCCTAGACGTTTTAAGCAAGGTGAACCCATGCTCGTTTATATTTGTTCCCATTACAAACTAAGAGGTCACCTTAGAGAGTTTTGTTTTAAGCTAGGTATAGTTTCTCATATACGTGTCAAGGTAGTGACGTCTCCTTTGAAGGTCGTTTGAAGCTAGTTCGAACGAAACCATCATCTCGTTCAAATGAGATCCAGTCTCGTTTAAACGAGACTTAAAAAAAATCTTTTTAAAATCCTTTTATAAAAAATCATTGATTTTTAGAAGTAAGACATTCTAGAATATAATTTCTAATATTCATGAAGACCACAATTTTATACCTCCACAAAATGTCGATGATGAATCCATAAACGGAGCTCGATCACTAATGTGTCTTCAAATGAACTTGGAGATATAGTATTAGGTTTGAGATGTCGGTTTGTAACGGGATACACCAAAACTATAAAATAGCATAAGCTATGAGAAATTATAAATATTTGATCTTATAAATCTCCCTTTTTGGTTATTCCTGTACAAAACAAAACCCAAAACCAAATTACAACAAAAACCTTTAAAACAATGAATCCTAATGCCCTTTCAACCCTAGAAACGAATGATATTTGAACTTTATCTTTAACTAAATTTTTTCTTCCCTTATATAGCTTTGTCTTCATCATGTGTAGTCCATGAAATCATCATCAAAGCAGAAGATACCTACACATATGAAATAAAAAATATCGTGAGGCGTGCGAGCTTTAAAGAAAAATAGAACTCCCCCTCATTTTGTTCTCTCCCTTTTTGGCCGTAATAGATAAAGGAGTAGAAACTAAGCATGATTAATAAGCACCATATGAAGAAGTAAGATATCATCACAAAGATAATCAATAAAGCAGTAGAAATGATAATCTTAAAAGGAATATGTTCCCCACATACTATTTTTGAAGTTTTTTAAAATTTTTAAGTATGTTATCCGAATCGTGAAAATGGAATGTAATTGTGTGAACATTTTCCATAGATAAATCAATACAAACATTCATATCATAGGTGCACGAGTCATGAGATACTTATAAATAAAGAACTCAAAGTCTACCTTTGGTGTAAAATAGTGAACTCAAATGTATGAGGTGGAGTTTACCGCATTATCATTATTTGCTGAAGATGAGGTAAACACCGAGGAGAAGAAAATGGAGAAGTTTGGGTTAAGGACAACTTGGCACATCAGGAATTCCTTGTTGGGGTACCTGGATTTTACCACCTACACTCAAATGGAGAATGCCACTTTATTACATTGTAAGATCACCGTCATTCCAAAAGAGTAAGGGTGAGAAAAGATCCAATTTAGAGTCATCAAGCTAGTAGGGCAAGATAGGTGGGAATGGTAATCAGGAGGTCCACCAGTTTAAGGGGTCCTAGATAGGAGATCGGTATAAGAGGCACACGGGTTCTGATGATCAGAACAAGCATGTTTAACAGGGTTAGGAATAGCAGTAGTGGCAGCAAGTCCAAGGCCAGCAAGTCCAATAAGGGCAATAGCAGGATATGCGTCAGTTTCATGGAACTTGCTACATCTGTGGAGAGAAAGGACACCCAGTGAAGACGTGCCCTCGGGTCAATCGAGGGTGCCAGGAGAAGGGAGGTCAGCATGGGTTCCAGGCACCTCAACGGCAACATCAAAAGTTGCTAGCCCCGCTAGTGAGAAATCTCATTAGAAGCTTGTTAGAAGACTGTTCGAATGAAAATGGGCTTTCGTTAGAACGGACATGGACGTGGTTTGAACAAAACTATTATTTTCGTTCGAACGAGGTATATTTTTGTTCAAACGACCCCGCACCCCTCAAAATTCATATTTTTGTTATAAAAATCTTCTTGGTTTAGAAATTCTGGAGAACTTTGGCGAAAATGATTTTCTAATACATGTTCTAAAGTTTTTCCTTTTTAGTTTACCAAAACCACTTTTATTTTCACAAATATTTCATCGCCATATGTGATTTTTGAAATTTATGAAACCCTAGTTTTCATACGCTTTACATAAACCCTTGTAGAGTCAATCTCTACTGCTAACTTGAAGAATATAGGTTTCAGTGCTGACGAAGATGAAGGCTGATTGGTAGATACTGTGGGAAGATCACTTTTTGTGGATGGCACAGGACTAGGCCGTATTTTGTAGAAGAAATTTAAGACTCCGCGCGTTATACTTAGTCGTTTTAAGTAAGCTGTAGTCGATTGTGTTTGTCAATTACTCTATAGTACTGAATAAAGGTTGTGCCTTTTTAGGGATTTTTCTTACTTTTATGCATGCGTAATTTGCTTGTGTGATTGATTATAATTAATTTGGACATTATCATCGCATTTACACATAATTTCTAATCAAGATAAAATTTGATTAAAAATTGAATTTGTGTGTGAGGAACCTAGTCTACGAATCAATCCATAGAATCTCTCATTCTCATAGTCAATATTAAAGAATTACTAACCTGACATTCTACACACCTAGGCATATTACTTTAATCATCAATTATATACTATACCATAACCATAATAGAGTTAATTCATAATTGTTTACTCTTTATTTATTTAAAGGTGCTTCATATGTACCTTTGGCTTATCAGTTCTCATATAAGTTCTACTCACCAACTACACATTTCAATAATCATTTAGTCAACATTTATACTCTAACTGCTAAAACTACCTACAAGACTCTCTAAACCTAAGCTCTTAACTTCTAACTTTTCTAGACTCCGTTAGTGGGGCATATCATAAATGAAATCCAAACTAGGAATCCCCCGATACACTTGTGTCTAGATTAGGTAGTAATTGGGAGTGAACATACACTAAACCTAAGCTTCCATGCCCACTACCTTAATTCCATTCAATTCGATACAACTCAAATGAAATCCATATATCACTTTATGATTACCAACATACCTCATTACATGACCAACCCTCAGAAAATTCATCGTACTCTAAGAATTCGAGTCACTCTTAAATCCCACACTCAACACAACTATAAATCTCCCTTAACATCATTTGTCCTAAGAACCCTTATATAGATTTCTACATTAAAATTATCAAGTCAACACATTATGCTAAAATAAATATCCTTAATCATCATCCCATTCATTCATTTTAAAACCTACTTGTACATATTCCATATATTATAACCCGAGTATAAATATAACCCCAAGTTCCATAATTCCCAAAGGAAAACATTGTAAGCCAACATCATCCATCACCTTTTCTATAACATATAATCAAGAATATAAACCATATCCACAGCCATCATTATCAAGTGACCAAAATCTCACTAATAACCAAGGTTCTAAAAAACGCGGGGCGTGATTGAGGCGTGGAGGCCCAGCCTTAAGCCTTAGAAGCCTAGGCGGGCCTAGGCGTAAAAAGGCGTGAAAAGGCGTTTAGGCCTTCTTAATATAATTTAATATTTTTTAACCATAACAAGGCTATTAAAATACAAAAATTGCACATATTATAAAAATATGTCTGAATATATGCAAATTAAAATACTATTTGATTATTTTGGATGAGATAATGGTCCGGTTTGTAAACAAATTCTTTAAAAGGCGACATCGTTTCACTAAAGCATTATTATTTTTAGAAAAAAGTGCGCCTTAAGGGTTTTACCAAGAATAAGGCGTGAAAAATGTAAGGCGAGGCGTTTCTCCCAAGCCTTAAGCCTAGGCGTGCCTAGGCGGAGCCTAGGCGGGTTTTTTAGAACAGTGCTAATAACAAATATCGCCCAAAAAACCATGTCCAATCAACAACTTAGAATAGCGGTCTATCAACACAAATCCTCTATTCACTAAGCCCAACATCCAAATTTTCGCAATAATATAACTAATACCAATTCAACACTCAAAGATATCAAATTGCCAATAGTTATAACCCATACAAGTAAAGTCAATAACTAACAACATATGTTCTTCGACAACAACAACTAACAACTAATCAATATCTTAGTTCCAACACAAACAACGTATGTCTAAAGCAATAATCCTCTCGATAACCATATATAATTCATAGTCTCAAATAGTATCTTATTTTATTCACAATCTTTATTATTTCTAATTCCAATGCGGATTGTCTCGATTTCTAAGGGTACCATTACAATTTCATACAATAGTGATTCATACACATTTCTAGTGGGGCTCACAAAATTTTTCAACAATTAAAAATATCACAAGACAAGTATACTCATATCTCAAATTTCAATTCTTAAAGTTCAGAAGGCATATAACTCAACTTTGCCATTAAACGTATAAATTTTCTCATATTCATTATGATTACATTATTTAACTCACATAAGCATTTTCTAGGCATTCTCATTATATAAGTGTTTCACCAGTTTTAAATATTAAATAAAAATGATAGAATATTAATTAGGTTTATCTTTCCTTAAACATCTAATCACACTCATTCAACAATAAGCATTGTTTAGGCAATATCTAAATCATTACGCACTAAAGGGAAAAATTAGAGTACTTTTGCCAATAATTATTTATGAAATTGGACTAGAGTTCCTTGATCTCTTAAAAAATTTGAGTAGCTTTAACTCTTAAAGAACTCTTAAAATTGTAGCTTAAGATCCGCAAATGAAGGTTTAAATGTTGCATTTTAATGGGGTTTAGGGTTTTATAGGTTAGGGATGAAATAAAAATAGGGTTGAGGATTTTAGTTTGAGAGGGAAATGAAAAACCCAAATAAAAATTCATAGGTTTTAACAATTAAAAAGGGAAGGAAACACAATCCCTGCTTGGACCGGGAAGGGGTCATGGATGTCATGATATGGTCTGTCGCGAGTGACACCTTGGTCAGCTGACCAACTGTCCCTATCTCTATCTCTTTCTCCTCTATTCGCATACCAACAACATACACTATATCACACAAGTGGGACTTTTCCAAACCCTAAGTCATCCACAAAGATATGCTAAAAGACTCCCTTGCCCCTAATGTTCTAACTTAACTCCTATAATGTAACTGACACGACTTAAAAAGTGTGTCTCTAACGCGTGTGATTACAACTCAAGTGCAAGCCAGTCGCTCAAGTAATAATCTGATAAACCTAATGTCGAACTCAGGGAATAGGATGCATAATGTGACGATGAGTAGGAACGACGATTAACCCTATGATTGACTCAGAGAAAGAAAGAAATATGATTGTTTGTAAATTTCCTATCAACTAATGCAATTTAATTAAATTAGTAAATGAACAATGTATGAAAGAATAACTAAGCAAGTTTTAAATCAGTGTGGGAAAATGGAGTTAAGGTACAATCCCCCGAACCTTCGGTGATTATGTAGAACATAAAAACTTCAAAAACTTAATTCCCAATTCGAAGAAACAACAAATACTCTCTAAGCATTTTACTTATGCAGATTTTTCTCCTCACAATATCAAATCAAAAATTATATTTGAGGAGAATGACAAATTACGGGAACTCATATGTATCCTTAAACATTCCGGTTACCTAGGGCGAAAGTAATTAAAATACCAACA
This sequence comes from Sambucus nigra, assembly GCA_949130495.1. Classification (NCBI taxonomy): domain Eukaryota; kingdom Viridiplantae; phylum Streptophyta; class Magnoliopsida; order Dipsacales; family Adoxaceae; genus Sambucus; species Sambucus nigra. The sequence continues at coordinate 120,547,412 of OX422213.1, forward strand.
ATATTTATTTCGATAATAAATCAAGTCCTTGAATTGGTAATTAAATTTTATTCGCTTTTAAATCCATTCGTAATACCTAGGTTGGGTTCATGTACCCCAACCCGCTAATAACTTAGCCAGACATGGTTATATGGGTAAAAACTGAAATTCTAACGTTGCATGTGATTGGAATTCATGATGAAACTATTGCTAGACATGCATGAAAGTCTTATAATCCTAGATAAATAAATAAAAATATGTAAAGATAGAGAATATGCATGAACAAGATAGAGAAAACAAACTTGATATTAAAACCTTGAGAATTAATTCACAATCGTGTAGTTTAGTGCATGAATTAAAACTTGGGTTCTTGCCTCTTCTCCTCCCTAATTCTAAGGTAATAACTAATTAAAACTCGGTTTAATGTCATATTACAACAATACGAGGTCATTTTACAGAGTCCTAACCTAATACAACTTCTAAGAAAAATCAACAATAAAAAGAAATTTTGCACATCAAGTGGGATGAACTAGTTTAGGTTCATAGGCGAACCAGTTCGGAGAGAACCAGTTTGTGGTTCGGTTCTAGAAAACTTGCTCATTGCTTGGTTCTTCTACTTTTTTTCTTTGGATTTCCATCTAAATTTCGATCGCTCGTAACTTCTTCACCGTAGCTCGGAATGGGACACCATTTCTTCCAACGTTCTTATGATTTCGTACACTTTGATTTTTCTTTAGGCTCTGCTTTAGGACTAAGGATGCAAAATTACCAAAATGCCCTTCAACTCCCTATTTCTTGGTTTATTTCACTGTATTGAGTTCTCTCTCGCACTAACTTACATGAAATACATGTAAAACACAAAAGAGATACACAAAACACAAAATACTCTCTAAGTAGGGTTAGTAGCGTAAATATGAGATAAATACAAGTTAATTACAATGCACGAGATCATGAAAGAATCAAAGTTAAGGGGATAAATATGAAATCTTTATACCTTATCAAATCCCCCTAACTTAGAATGTTGCACATCCCGAGAAATGTAAAAGCATCAGAGTATTAGTTAAGGACTCTTCAAAAGCTTTAGTGGTGTATCGTGAGGATTTGCAGTGAATATACCCACAAAATTCGATTTTCGTCTTAAAGGAAAAATCAAAATACATAAAAATTGTATGACTTAAACTCCTAAAAAATAGTCACCATAAATTTATATTCAATAGTCTCAATTTGTAGTGTGTGTATGCGAAGCCAAAAATTAAACCGCTAACCTCCACTAATTGATTATCACGTTATTTTTTAAATATTCATTTTGATTCAATTTCTCACGGGACACTCTCACAAACAAATCTTGAAATGTGGCTATTTTCTCTCGATGTGCGTGATTTTTAAGAGTAAATATAATGGAACACAAATTCTTGCACACAAATTTGAAAGGCGAAATTTATTTAGGTTTAAAGATCTCATCATCGGAATACGGTTGTTGAAAAATGGGAACATCTCCTCTTATTCACACCAATTAATCTCTCTTATTATCTTTTTGTGTCTTAGGCTCTCCGAGCGAAAATTAATTTTGTTATTCGGACTCGGTTAGGACTTTCTAGGGTCAAAGGGTGTATTGGGTAATTTGAGAATAATTGGAAACTTTCAGAGTTGGAAAATTTTGCTTACTATGTCCTTTGCCAATTTTCGGGCATTTGTTCTTTTTTTTTCTTTTTTTACATTTTTTTTCATGATTTTATCATTTTTTGCTATTTTTGTTAAGCATTATTATATTTTTCTTGCCCCTTTTTGTACACCATTTGGACTTAATTGACGAATTTTCCGATTTTCACAACTTCGGGCTTCATGAATTTTCTGGGTTATCATATGAAATTGGAAAATTTATTTGGCTCAGTTGGGTTTTCAAAAAGGGATAATTTTTCATTACTTTTTATGGATCATATTTTTGGGTAAACAAACGATGGACTAACTTCATTTATCCGAATTACTCATTATCTTACAATATGCGTCACGCGATTATATTTAATTTAGAGTTATTTTTAATGCGTTTTTCAAGACAACATTCCAGCCGTTTTTCGTAACCAATCAAAATAAAGGAATAGAGATCCTTAACGACTTATTTGGAGCTAAATTGAACTTTAAGTTAATTATAGCTCAGATTGATTTAATTAGTGACAAAATGATAAGCTCGAAATCTCACCGGGTTAATTAATCTCCCCACTTATTTGCAAAGTCGTTAATTTTCGCTCAAGTTTCATCTTTGATCAATCTCGGCTTAGTGCATTTGAATTTTAAATTTTGACTTTAAACAAATTTTAAATTCCAATCTTTATTTATCTTGAAGAAAAATATTTTTTTGTTTTTTTGAATTTTTCAATTTTTTTGGGGAAATTTTTGAAATTTTCTATTTTTCTGGGCATTTTAAAAATTTGTGAAGTTTTAGAAATACGCGCTTATCACCCCTCCAAACTTAGACTTTTGCATTGTCCTCAATCAAAAGGACTAAAATCTAAATATGAAAAAAAATAAGTGCGACAAATAAAATAAACAGATATTCAAAATGCAGTTTTTTCATTACAAACGCAACAAATACATATAAGATAGGAAAAGGGATAGAAACTACATAGTTCTTTAAAAAAAATCAGTAAATGCAAGTATAGGAGCGGGATGGCTATTGCGGCAGTGTGTGAGAGGTACTAGGAGAGCTCGGGTCATAAGGATCATAAAAATATGTCGGAAGTGAGACATTTGGCCCGACTTGAAATCGGTACATTTCCACTTGGAGGCGGACCATCATACTTATGTTGCATTGACAGGCTTGATAGTCCGCTCGATATTTATTCATAAACTCTTCAAACCACGCCTCTAGTGCATCGATATGATAAGTAATGCCCCCCCTTCGGCTCGTAATCGGAGTCCTCATCCTCGTCGTATTCTTCCTTGCCAGGAACATCACCCACATATAAAATTGGGGGGTCGGGCTCCATCTCGTCCTTTTCCTCATCAATAATAATAGGTGGCATGGGGTGGGCCACTCGCATTTGAAGGGCACGTCAGGTAGCGAAAGTAGCCCCGATCAGTTTTGGAATTTTACAGTACGAGTTAGGATCTCGTACCCCAGTGTCGTGTATGGTCTCTGTGATAAGGCACGCATACGGAAGGGATGCTTTTCCATTCTCATCGTAGGCATCATGGATGATTTTCGTATAAAAAAGTTGGGCAAGATTGATTATGCTCTTCGAGTCGAGGAAATGATAGAGAAAATTCCCATGGCGTTGGCAAACCACCTAATCATTGGTGGTTTATAGGATTGTGCCATAAGTGATGAGGTGCGCATAGCGCACAATCTCCGGTAGCTTACCCACTGGGAATGTATCTTTCACCCATTCCTTGCCCGATGTCATGCGCTCGATGCACTTGGATTTTGTGCGCGGTGCCCTGTTGGTGGGGTAGGCAAATGGTATGGGTAGAGTAACCCTTTTTTCTCTCATCTTGCATTCGATAATGGTAACGGAGAACGGGATACGGATGCTTTGAATGAATGCTTGTGGAGGGTGTTGGATTTTCTAACGAGAGTCGCATAGAAATAACGCACATCCTTTTCGTAGACCCGATCGATCGTTGGGGTTAAAAAAGTGCACCACCCTCGGCGGTGGAAGAGGGCAATGACTCCGTCGAGTGGCTCTTCCCAAATAACCCTTCGCCCAATGTGGATAGTGCAGGAGGCCCGAAAGTATTCTTAAAACCAAACATGTTCTTGTTTGGAGCGAAATTCATGGTTTACCCCCTCGTGGAGGATGGTGGTGGAGTAGTACTTATGGGGTCGGAGGTGGCGGCGGGGAGCCAACGGGGAGTAATGATGTGGAGAATTGAGAATTTTAGAGGATAGTGGAGAATAAGTGAGGTGTGAACGAAGGGGTGGAGAAGGGGTTGTATTTATAGGTCGGAATGGTGGGGGTTTGGAGGGAATTGAATGGGTGGTGGTGGAAGTTTTAAGGTTGAAAAAATAGGTGGATGGGAAGTTTGGAGGGATAGATTTTCGTGGGGGAGAGAAAGGTGAAAAGAATGGGATTAATTGGGAAAGGGGAATGAATTTGGAAAATGGGGTGAATATCTGATCAGGTGGGTAAAGTCTTTGCATTGGAACACAATATTTCCTTGTTTCTCATATTTCAAGTGTTCCAACCCTTCTCCATTCCTCTTTAATGTAACTCAAGCCTACCTAAACACTCGGGACCCTCTGGACACCTCAAACTTGCTTTCAAAATACGTGTACACTCTCCCGTGCGTGAATACTCAACGTAGTTCTCAAACCTTTCCTAACTCGTGACATCTACGGACTTCTAAAAGACCTAAAAACTAACTCTATTCACTAGTATACAACACCCACTCACTCCATATGCGTCGGGGGTGCGACGACCTCTCCTTTTAAGCTCACTAAACCCCGTAAATGGGATATGATAACAAAATTGTGTTGGCTTCCTTAAAACATGCCTCAAGATATGGATTTAGGCTCTGTCCATTCACTTTAAATGTGTCTCCCCTCTTAGGATCTTCTAACTTGAAGGCTCCATGGGGAAACACCTATCTCACAATGAACTGGCTGGTACATAGCTAATGTAACTTGCCGAGAAATAAGTGTAAATGTGAGTTATATAGAAGCACTTTCTGACCCGAATGATACTCCTTTCGACAACTAATTCGCTCATGTGCGAGTCTCATTCTTTCTTTGGATATTTTGGCACTTTCATACGCATCGTTGCGTATTTCTTCCAAATCATTCAAATTAAGCTTACGTGCTTCACCGAATTGATCCATTGTAATTCAACCGCTTGATCACCCAATATGCCTTGTACTTTATCTCCACGAGGAGGTGCCATACACAAAGCAAAAAGGGGACATCCCAAGTGTAACACCCCGCCCGCCCGGGGAGAGCGAACGGAGTGCTACTATCGAATAACTAAATCAATTCTGTAAATAATAAGGTATAGAGCATCTAAAAATCCCACAATACAAATGAGAAACCATTAATCTCAATCTTCAAATTAATACAACAATTCTCTCAAAATATTTACAACAACCTAACCATCTCGAAAATAAAATACCAATCTCCAATGCTCTATACACCAAAATAAATACAATGAATACAAGTCTTCTCTCTTGTATTAAAAATCTTCCCAAAAGAATCCTCACTAAAAATCAATCTTCATAGCACCCCAAAATCCGCGCTAACCTGCCACTAAAAGAAAAGGTGGGTAAGTACACAATACGACAGGAAAGATGCTCAACAATAATATGTTAGCGATGAATAAAGCGCAACAATACGAATACGAATATTCAAATCAAATGCGAATCTCAATAGCATTTTATCAATAAATTTCGCAACAACACATTAACCGGATCACCAGGCCTCACCCCATCCGCATATGCTTTATCAAGTCATAGCCCTTGGAAGCAGGAATTTTGGTGGGTGTCCAACGTCCGTGCCATATTAAAATCTCATGACAACGTGCTCAACGACAACATGAATAATACCACATGAATAAAAATAATTCCAACAATTATTTTTCCAAATTTCAATGAATTTAACAATTCAAAATACGAGTTCAATTAAGAAGAATTCAACGGAATAAACACTCGCGAGATTTAGGATCATATTGTGTAAAACCCCATACCTTAAACCACCAAAAAGAACCGACATGAGTCATCACATAATTTTAGACTCAAAATCTATTCACACCATCACGTTCTTCTCGCGAAAATAATCAAATCTCGTTCTTGACCAAACTCAAGAAAACACCAAATAAGCCTTCTAATCTAACGTTGGAATCTTGAATAAGTTTGGGCTGTGGTTTGTAGATAAAAGGGAGTAATTTTGGAGTGGTCTTCTGGTTGAAAAGTTTGAAAAAAAGTGATTTGAAAAGCCAAGCCACGAATTAGTTGATATATAAAGGATTAAGAGTTTGATTAAGAAAAGAGTTCTAATCAGATACAAACACTAAAAATTTTATTCTGGACGATCGGACTGTTGGAATCACTTGACATTTTAGTATGTTGTAGCGAATGGCGAGACAGGACTTCTGACAAAAATTCAGCTTGATCGAACGGTCGGATTTCTAAAAATATTATTTTTACTAGAGAGTTTTATGTTCCGAGGACTCTTAGAGAGTTTTATGTTTTGAGGACTCTTCTAAATAATAAAAATTCAATTAAAACTCCATTTTAATTCCGATTTCGAAATCGTTTGAAATTCTCGCCTTTAAAAGTAATAACCAAAATATTTGAGCAATAAAAATAATTTTATCTCAAAAGTTATTTTTTCTCTTTATTTCAAAAATACCCCAAAAATTGCGCGGGTTGTTACACCAAGGGGGTTCTTATACGGGGTTCGATAAGACCATAATGCATCGTTCAAATGGAGAGATCAATCCTTCCGATTAGGATTGACTGTCTTTTCTAGAATGCTCTTAATCTCATGATTCGTTAATTTGGCTTGGTCGTTCTTTTGGGGGTGATAGGTCGTCCCAACCTTGTGGATGACCCCATAATTTCTCATGAGTTTTTCAAATGACATTTTGCAAAAGTATTTGTCATTATCGCTAATGATTGCCTTTGGAGCTCCGAAGTGAGAAAGTATGTGTTCTTGTAAAAACTTTATCACCACCTTGTTATTATTTATCTTTGTAGCTATAGCCTCAACCCATTTTGAGACATTAAATACCGCGACAAAGATGTATAAGAAACCAAAAGAGGGAGGAAAGGGACCCATAGAGTCAATGCCTCAATAATCCAATATCATGATGACAATAATAGGGGTCAATGGCATCATATCTCATGGTATGATGGCTCCCATACTTTGACATCTATCACAAGATTTGTAATAAGCGCTAACATCTCGAAGAATTGTGGGCCAATAGAGACCGCTTTGGAGAATCTTAGCGGCCATTTTATTCCTAAAAAATGGCATCCACAAGCATCCATATGACAAAATCGAATAACACTAGGTATCTCATCATCCGGTAAACATCTTCGGATGATTTGGTCCTCATAATATTTGAATAAATAGGGATCATCATAGAAGAACATGAGCGACCAAGTTAGGAACTTCTTTCTCTCTTGTGGTGTCCAATCGGAGGGAACGACCCCCGTGACAAGGTAATTCATTATATCTGCAAACCAAGGGAGGGTAAAAGTGGAAAATAATTGATCATCCAGAAAATATTTGTCTATGAGTATGGAATCACTTGGTACGTCGGACGGAAGTCGGGACAAATGGTCGGGTATGACGTTTTCTACTCCTTTCTTATTTTTTATGGAGAGATTGAACTCTTATAGGAGTAGGATCCACCTTATGAGGCGTAATTTAACATCCTTTTTAGAAAGGAGGTACTTAAGATTTGTATAGTGAGTGAAACGTGTAATTAATGAACCAACGAGTTAAGATCGAAATTTATCTAGGGCGAAGATTACGGTTAGCAATTCTTTCTCCGTGGTGGAGTAATTGAGTTGTGGTCTGATTAACATCTGACTAGCACATAGATGATGTGAGCCTTCTTATCTTTTCTTTGTCCTAAGAAAACCCTATATAATAATCACTCGCATCACACATGAGCTCAAATGGAAGGGACCAAGACGGAGCTTGCATAATGGTAGCGGACACGAGCATCTTTTTAATTTTTCAAAAGCACTTTGGCATGATTCATTCCACTCAAAGGGGGCATCTTTCACAATTAGGTTACTCAAGGGCCTAGCGATGGCGTTAAATTCCTTAATAAACCTCCGATATAAACTCGCGCGGCCCAAGAAAGAGCGCACATCCTTTAGTGACTTAGGTGGGGGAAGATTGGCTATGACATCTATTTTTACCCTATCGAACTCAATACCTTTGGACGATACAATGTGGCCAAGAACTATTCCTTCAGTAACCATAAAATGACACTTCTCCTAATTTAGTACTAAGTTCTTTTCCACACAGTAGCCTAACACTTTTACTAGATTATTGAGGGAAAGGTCAAAAGAGGGGTCGAAGACACTAAAGTCATCAATAAAAATCTCAAGGTCCCTATCTACCATATTGCTAAAAAGACTAAGCATGCACCGTTGAAAGGCCGCGAGTGCATTACATAATCCAAAAGGCATACTTTTGTAGGAAAATGTGCCAAAAGGACATATGAACATCGTCTTTTCTTGATCTATCACATCTACCTCAATTTGGTTGTACCCAGAGTAACCGTCAAGAAAGCAAAATAATGGGTGTCCCGTTACTTGCTCTAGAATTTGGTCGATAAATGGTAAGGGGAAATGATCTTTCCTCGTGCCGGCATTGAGCTTCCGTTAGTCAATGCAAATGCGCCACCCGGTAGTGGTACGTTTTGGAATAAGCTCACCCTTTGCGTTCTCAACCACAGTCATTCCCGACTTCTTCAAGATGACATGAACATGACTCATCCACTTGCTATCCGAAATGGGGTAAATGATGCCCGCGTATGAAATTGTCCCTTATTTTTGTTGTCTCAATTTTGAGACTGTGTTGTTTGCCCTATTTTAGAGTCCCTATTTCTCCTTTCAACATTTTGAAGTTAAAAATTTCTTCTAAAAAATCTAGTTATAATTTATTTATAAAATTATTTTTAATATAAACTTTTAGTAAAACTCTTATCATTATATTATTTTTTGTCTTTTTAACATTATCTTTATTGTTCAAATTATTGTGTTACGTTTTTTTGGGGATATATAAAACAAGTGAATTTAACACTACATTTATTTAAATTCAAACGCTCACATACCTATATTAAAATGGCTGAGTTTGTAGTGGTTTTGTGCCATTTTAGTTGGCGGTTTGGCTGGATGTTTTGGCGCACAAGGTCTCGCAGTTTTGGGTCTTTTCGAGATATGTTTCGGCATGTTTGGGATGCCAGACTGTCTCATTGGTTTAACCCTTTTGACCCTTATTCGATTTGAGTTTTCACGATGTTATCCTCGACTTTTGGCTTTCCATTTTTTATCCCCAGATGCCCTTGTGGTGTTACGGTTTTGACCTTTGGGTGTGTGTTAATTATTTACATACCGATGACATTATGGGACTGGTATATAGTTATGAGGATTTTATGGGTTAGAGGGTTTTATTTATTTACTCAACCAACATTTTTTTTTCTCACTTTATCTCTCTACATATTATTCCCTATTTACAATATCTTTAGAGTGTGTTTGTTGATAAACCTTGAGATCTTATTTTTTTTCTTCACCGTGCTCTTAAATCTTATACACTGTTTAGATTTTTGAGGGGTTGGCATATTTTCGGTGGATGTGTATTCTGTGGTTGGTTGTATTTTTTTTGTTCTCGGTGAAAGATTTTTTGGGTGGCTTGTGTTGTGTTTTTTTTGGTTTAGAGCTGGTGGTTGGAGCCTTGCTAGTTGAACTCGTGGTCACAACCTTACATGACCTTCTCTTTCTGAAGGGTTCTACTATAGCTCTTATTTGAGCTCTTTATGTGAGTTTTCTTTCTATCTCTATTATATATAATTTTTTTTGTTTTTGTTTTCTATGGTGACAATTATTGTGCAACACAAATAAATAAGAAGAAAGCATCCACCAAGTGAGAACAAAGAATATAAAATGACAATCACACAACAAAGGATGTACGTGGTTCAGCAAAGATGTGCCTACGTCCACGGTGGTGCAGTCGATATTATTTCTATATACTCCGGAGAGTAATTACAGAGAATACAACTTGTCCTTTTGCCCCGGACCTAGGGTTTAATATATACATGTACATGTAGGTAAGTGGAGGTGATGGGTTCCTCCACGTTTTCCATCTCCCCTATAACTTTCCTTCATGAGGACGTGGGGGGAGACCGGATCAATATAAGAGATGAGGGGCCTGGACTTTGGGCCGCCAGGACTGGGCTACTCGTCCAGGCCCATAGTTCTAATTTCGGGTACCCACAATTGCCCCTAAATTTGTTGGGCCATATTTATGGGCTCAACAGATTTAAATGATTTGCCATAATGACTGTTTTGCGATTCCTCGAAAGCTGTGGAGTTGATTTTGGCGGCACCCGCTTCGCTTACTGTGGACTATGATTAGAATTTGAAGGCTTGTTGGAATAGCCATTTTTCTCCCGTCGCTTCAGTCTTTCCAGTATTTTTCTATCTTCTGAGAGCTCTAGCGCCTCGTACCTTCTTCTCTCAATTTCCATTCCCATTGCTTCTTAGTTGTTTGAGCTCGTGCTTATTCATCACTTGAACTGATCTTCTATTTTGAAAGTTTCCTGTGCCCTTTCTTTGTACTTTATCTTTGGTTTGTAGCTTTTCTTGGGTCTTCCAATGGCGAAGATTGGAAATAGGTCAATCTCTGAATTTAGGAAGTTTTAAAACATCCCTGAGTGGGTAGATATTGAGTGTTGTGCCTCCCCTCCTAGGAACGTTAGGGATATAGATGATGCCCACTGGATCCATGTCTTGTTGCTTTCCTAGGGGGGACTCACTTTTCCTCCTAATGATTTGTTCCTGCATTTCTTTGGCTATTTCAATATTGTTCCTGCACAATGCTCGCCCAATGTGTGGAAAATAGTAAATGGTGTACATAGGATAATTCAATTGTATGGAACTAGGTTAGGGCTCGCCGAAATTTATTTTTGCTATTCCTTTTCTCGGACTAGTTCTGGTGTCCTTTACCTCAAAGCTAGGAGTCCTGACAGGGTATTGGTAGTAAATCTACCTGATTCCCATAAGGACTACTGGCAAGAAGGTTTCCTTATTAGAAATTGGCAGTTTTCCCCCCAATTTGAAGGGTCGAGGTCTGAGAGGTTCTCTGTTCCCTTTTATAGGTAGGAATACATAGGTAGACATTAAATTGTTGTTTCGACTTTTGTTGATTTGTGATCTTGTTAACTCTTCTTTGCTTTTTCTTCTGCAGCGAGGTTGAAGAACTTGGAACCTGCTCTCAGCGAGGTTCGTATCTCGGAGTTGGTTAAGGCTTGGAATATCAGGGAGCCTTTGGGTGACGGCGAGCATCCCAGGTCTGCTGCCTTTCTGCTCGAGTACAAGAACGTTGGTTACAGCTTCATAGCAAGGCCTGTGGATAGTGTCCCAGAGTTTAACTTCTCAGAAGAGGCTACGGCAGATCCTATCCAGTTGGACGAGGAGGAGAGCAGCTTTGAAAGTGACCTTGTAGGAGTAGTGAGTAATTTGGGTGGAGGGAGCTCTGATAGTAGCAGTTCTTCTGATTGTGAGAAGGTTTCTAAAGCTCGAGGATCGTCGATCACTTCTAGCAGTTCAAGTGAAGAGATGGTTCCTCCAAGGAAGAACTTGATTAGGGATGATGATGAGGAGGACCACGTACTTCTTGCACAGAGGTCAAAGAAGCAAAAAGCTACTTCTGGGGCCGTGGCTACTAGTTCCCGATCCTCCGCTCAGGAGCAAGAGAAAAGAAGGAAGGAAGAGGAGAAGGTGAGAGAGAGAGAGAGAGGAAAAAAGAAGAAGAGAGGAAGAAATTGGAGGAGAAAAGAAGGGTCGAGGAGAGGAAAAAGAGAGAGAGCGAGAAAGAGGAGGAGAAGAGGAGGGCTGAGGCGAGGACGAAGGTCGGGCAAGCCTTAGTCCCAGTGTCCGCTCTGCCCGAGGGGGCCTCTGTGGAAATTTCTCCTCAGTTGTCCTCGGCCCTGATCGAGAGAGCTGTCCTCCCGGATGATCGCCAAAGGGCAGTGGGGTCAGAGCATTTGGCCCTCCAGGCTAGTCAGAGGCTTGCTCTGGTAAGGTTTCTTTTTCTTTTTCTCTTATATTTTTCTGACTTCTCTCATTTTCTTCTTCTAATGCCTTCTTTTTTTCGCAGTTCGTTACTGACTTCGCCGTGCTGTATCGTTCACGCGATGAGCTGGTGAAGAAGAACAGTGAGCTAGAGCAAGAGAATTCTGCCCTGAAGGTGAAGGGTAAGGAGCTCGAGGCCAATTTTAAGGCTGTTGACGCTGCTCGGATTTCATCCGACTTGGCTCTTGCCACTGCGAGTAAGGAGAAGGATGCGGCAGTCAAGGATCTGGAGGAGCTGAGGGAGGCCTACGACCTGGTTTGCTCGAGCAAACTTGCTGTCGTGGAGGAAAAAAGGGTGCTCTCCGAAGAGATGAAGAAGATGGAGTCCGAGGCTGTCACTGCCAAGGAAGACTCTTATAATTCCATCTGGGCTACAACATACGAAGATGCTGAAGTTAAGATAGGCTATATTAGCCGTCTAAACTTCAAGATAGGATGGAACAAGGCTCTCATAGCCGCTGGGGTGGATTTTGCATCCCCACTCTTTGACGAGAACGACCCAGGGCCGAGGCCAGTCGTAGATGAGGACCCCGCCCAAGCCGTTGAAGTCGCTGATCCTGCTCCTCAGGTGACCTCTGCTGATGTTTCTCTTGTTAAAGTGACAGAGACCACCCCTCCCGAGGGCAGTGCTCCTGTTAATGCTGAGAAAGGGCCATCCACCTCTGGTTCACCTGAGGTTGCTAATTGATAGGATTGCTTTGTATTTTTTTCTTTTTCCAGTCTGTAAACTTTATTTCTTCAGTTCGATGTAACCTCAATCTTTATTAATGAAAAAGGCTTTATTTCTGTTTGTACTGATTTGTCTCTTTCTCTCCTTTATCTTCCTTTCATTTGTAGTTAGTTGATGTAGATGATTACATTCCTGCTACTTCCCAATTGGGTAAGACCCTTGGTCCCAACGCGAGTCCTGAAGTTCGCCAGGCCTTCGTTAAGCTTTGCAAGTCCCTCAGGTTCAGAAATCATAAGTATAAGGAGAAATACGAGATGGTGGCTAAGCTGAAGGAAAGGCTCCAGGAGATGGAGGATATTGGTGCTTCAGTGCAAGAGGAGGTCAATGTGCTGAGAACAAGACTACTAGAGGCCACCGAGATCAACCAAGTTGGGGAAGCTCTTCAGCAGGAGAATAAAGACCTGAGGAGAGAAGTCTTACGACATAGGGAGCATGCGTCGAGCACTGTTCCAGCAGTTCTGCAAGGCTCCTCGTCGTCGCGATCTAGATCTGGTCATAATGTCACTCCTCCTATGCTGCGAGGTCCCACTCGCCCTCCCTTTCCGCGAGCTGGTAGGAGCACCAGGGGCAGAAATAGGGAAGCGAAAGAGCTTCGTGATAAGAAAATGGAGGAGCTCCGCGGTGAGGTTCAGCGAGCATATGTAATTACTACTGGGCTTCAAAAGGACGTCACCCAGTTGCGGCACTTGTTCAAGAAAGGTCCTCGGTAAGTGTGGGCTGACGGTTATGATCAAGGTTGGTCGGATGCTCCAACAAGGCTATCTGAGTTCGAGGAGATTTCTTTCATCAGGGGATGGCTAAGTGCCTTGAAGGAGCTGCAGGTCCCGAGGAATTCGGTGCTATGGTATCGTCATGAGATCTCTTCCTCCACTCTGATGCCCAACCCATTCAGGAGGGACGATCGATGGATCCCCATCGATGCTATCCCTTTGTAATTATTGGAGTCGGATGCGAATGAGGTTGTGGAAGAGTTTTCTCCTGCTCCTGATGACGGATGAAGATCTCGAGTGGATGATTATCTTGCTCGGAAGCTTCCACCCCCTTGAGATTTTGCCAGTTGCTATTTTTTTTATTTTTGATAATGTAAATTCTTTGGGCGAGCTTGCCGACTAAACATGTATTATCATTGTGGTAAGTAAGATGGATTAATGAAAAGTTTATGTTTTGGGCAATTTTGCCAACTAAACGTGTATATCTCACTTTTCATATCCTTGTTGCTTTATGATCTTTTCTGTTTTGTCATGCAAGTGTCCCCCCAGTCCAGTATAATACCAAATTACCATTGTGCCCCACTTTACCTGTTAAGTTGTGTCGTCACACTCCCTTAGGCCTAAGTAGGGCAATTGGCGAGGACACACCTGGTGTTGGATGTCTTCATCCGATCAGGATTTTGTTCAACCAAAGTAGGTTTGATGACCAGTATAAGATTTGGTCGTATTGCCTAAGAATCCTCTCATCTGTAGGGCTTTATATATTGCCAAGGGCAATACTAAGAGGTCTCTCGTGTTTTATGACGATGACCCGAGGAGGGGTATTCCCCTGCTATAGTGATCAATGTGCTTGTTATTTGGAAAAGATGTGCGATGAATGTAGCTATCACCAATCAGAGTGTAACCAATTAAGTAACTTTCATTAGTAATAAGGAAAATGAACTTCTGTTTTCATAACAAATGATTACAAGGAAAAGATCTAAAAATAGAATTCTTGAGATTAACTGCGTTCCATGCTCGTGGTATTTCTCTGCCCTCCATCGTTTCCAAGTGATAGGCAGCTTGCAGATCGTCTTTAGTTACTTTAAATGGTCCTTCCCAGTTTGGGCCTAGCTTGTCGTCTGACGACTTCACTGTGCTGCCCAGGACTTTCCTTAGAACATAGTCCCCAACTTGGAACGTCCTCGGCAAACCCTTTTGTTGTAATGCTTCGCGAGCCGTTGCTGATAGTTCGCTAGCTTCACCAGGGCTAGCTCTCTGTGCTCGTCGGCTAGGTCGAGTTTGACGAGCAATGCTTCATCATTCAGGCCTTGGTCGACAAGGTTGGATCTCATTGTTGGCAAACCTGCTTCTAGTGGGATGACTGCTTCCATGCCATATGTTAGCGAAAATGGGGTTTCTCCTGTTGCTCATCGAGGAGTGGTTCGGTACGCCCATAGAACATGGGGTAGCTCTATTACTCATGTGATTTTGGCTCGCTCTAATCGCTTCTTTAATCCATCGATCACAGTTTTGTTGGAAGCTTCAGCTTGGCCATTGCTCTGAGGGTAGGCCACTGAACTGAAGTGGTGTCTGATCCCGTGTTCGTTACAGAAGTTCTGAAAGGGGCCACTTTCGAACTGCGTTCCATTATCGGTGATGATGGTTCTGGAGATTCCAAACCGAGTGATTATATTCCTCCATATGAACCTTATCATATCAGCATCTCGGATGTTCTCCAGGGGTTCAGCCTCGATCCATTTGGTGAAGTAGTTAGTCGCAACCAACAGGTATTTACGATTGCCAACGGCGGTAGGCAACGGTCCCACGATGTCCATTCCCCATTGGGCGAAGGGCCATGGGCTGGATAGGGACTTCAGGTCGCTGGCGGGTTGGTGGGCCATAGGAGCATGGAATTGGCATTTAAGGTATTTGCAGACATATACTGCAGAGTCCTTTTGCATATATGACCACCAGTAGCCTTCCTTCATCGCTCGAAAGGCTAGAGACCTTCCTACGATATGACTTCCATAGATTCCTTCGTGAAGCTCGTGTATCACTTGCTCGACATCACCTGGGTGGACGCATCTAAGGTAGGGACTGGAGAAAGATTTCTTATATAAGTCGCCTCCTGTGGATAAGTGAAAGCGAGCAGTTTTGACTCTTATCTGGTGGGCAGTTTTCTTGTCATCTGGGAGCGTACTATCCTTTAAATAGTCCTTTAAGGGGTCTATCCAACTGGAGGTTGATTCCACCTGGAGTATTTGTTCCACGTTTGGTAACTTGCTGCAGTGGTTAATGCTCGAACAAATGAGAAAATCGATGGGGATGACCCTTTTAAGGTCAGAGTCAACTGCCGAACTCAAGGCTGCTAAGGCGTCAGCATGACTGTTTTGCCCCCTGGGAAACTGCTGCATGTTGATCTCTTCAAAGCTCGTCATTAATTCTCTCACTAAGGTGAGGTAGGCAGCCATTCTTTCATCCTTTGCATTGCAATCTCCACTTATCTGATTGGAGACTAGTTGAGAGTCGCCGAACATCTGTAAATGTTTTGCTCCTAGAGTTTGTGTCTTTTGGAGACCGGCTATTAGGGCTTCGTACTCTGCTTCGTTGTTAGAGAATGAAAATCCAAACCTGATTCCTTGTTCGAGGATTGTGTTTTCTGGAGTGATGAGGACAATGCCTACCCCTGCCCCCTTTGAGTTGGAGGCTCCATCAACGAAGAGTCTGCAGGTTCTCTCTGTTGCTTGGATCTTCTCTTGCCTTGTTGGTTGAGGTTGGTCGGAGAGTTCTTTGCTCGTGAATTTGGATATGAAATCAATAAGGATCTGATCCTTGATAGCTGTCCTTGGTTGAAATTGGATGTCAAACAGGCCGAGCTCGACTGACCACTTAGATAGTCTGCCCGACAAGTCCGCTTTCCTTAGGACAGCCTTAAGGGGATGCGATGTAAGGACGATGATAGTATGAGCTTCGAAATAATGCTTCAGCTTCCTCGAGGCTATTACAAGTGCAAAGGCGAGCTTCTCCAATGGCAGGTACCTTTGCTCGGCGTCTAATAAGGTCTTGCTCACGTAGTAAACGGGGTGCTGGATTCCTGTAACCTCGCATATTAACGCAGAGATGACAGTGTGATTGGATACGTAGAGGTACAGGTATAAATAATCCATTTGCTGTGGTATGACAAGCAGCGGTGGGGAGATTAAGTAGGACTTGAGCTCGTCCAAAGCTCGCGAGCAGTCTAGGCTCCACTTTATCTGTTTACTCCCCTTTAAAAGCTGGAAAAAAGGCTTGCACTTCTCGGAGGATTTGGAGATGAAGCGATTTAAGGCGGCGAGCATTCTAGTGAGCTTCTGCACGTCCCGGATTGTTCAAGGGGGTTGCACCCTGTTGATTGCATCGATCTGGTCTGGATTAGCTTCTATGCCTCTCTTACTGACCAAGTACCCAAGAAATTTTCCTGACTGGACACCGAAGGAACACTTGCTCGCATTAAGTTTCATCCGGTACTTCCTGAGGATTTCGAAGGTCTTTGACAGGTCCGAGAGGTGATTTTCCTTCTTCTTGCTCTTAACGAGCATGCCATCGATGTAGACCTCCATATTGTATTCCATTTGATCCTTGAACATTTTAGTGACCAGTCGCTGATAGGTTGCCCCTGTATTCTTGAGCCCAAAGGGCATGATCTTGTAGCAATATAACCCAACTGTCGTGATGAACGCCGTTTTGTCCTGGTTTGGGGCATACAAGGGGATCTGGTGATATCCTGAGTATGCGTCCAGGAAACTCATTCGTTCATGAGCTGCAGTGGCGTCTACTAGTTGGTATATCTTTGGGATGGGGAAACTATCCTTAGGGCATGCTTTGTTGAGGTCAGTGAAGTCGATGCAAACTCTCCACTTCCCATTATTCTTCGGAACTACTACTGGGTTGGACAACCACTTGGGGAATTTCACTTCCCGTATGGTACCTGCATCTAGCAGTTTTTCAACTTCCTTTTCGACCGCTTTAGCCTTCTCGGGTGCAGTTCTCCGTACCTTCTGCGTGATTGGCTTGAATGTGGGGTCCACGTGCAGCTAATGACAGACCATACTAGGATCGATTCCAGGCAGCTCGTATGGTTCCCATGCAAAAACATCTGCGTTGTGTCTCAGCAAGGTCATCAACTCCTTCTGTTCTTGATCGGTGAGAGATGCTCCAATCAAGAAGACTCCGCTACTGTCACCAACTTCATCCATAACTTCTACCAGGTCCTCGACGACATGCTCGCAGGGGAGGAGACTGGTCTCCTCTACTCCAGATCTTCCGTACTTTAATTGCTACTTAGAAGATATCACACCTTCTTCGACTTTCTCGCTGGGTTGACCGGCCTTCTTCTCTGGCTTTGGTCAGATGGCTACTATGAAGCACTTCCTCGCCATCGCTTGGTCGCCGTGGATCTCCATTACTCCTCGCTCGGTTACATATTTGAGCTTCTGATGGTAGGTTGAGGAGACTGCCTTCATCGCATGAAGCCATCCCCTGTCGAGGATGGCCTGGTACGGTGAGTCGATGTCAACTACCAAAAACTCGATCATCTTGGAGACATTTCCAGCACGCACTGGCAGTACTATCTTGCCCAGGGGCATGGTCATTTTTCCAGGGAAGTCGACCAAAGGAACAGTAGCTTCCTTTAGGTCGGCGATGCTCAACTTCAATTTCTTGAATAGGTTGAGGTACATTACTTCAGATGAGCTTCCTTGATCGACGAGCAGCTTGTCGATGTCAAAGTTGGCTATCCTGAGTGTAATGACTAGGGCATCATGATGTGGGGTCCTTACTCCCACCAAATCTTCATCCGTGAAAATAATATGCTTATTATAGTTGACGTCCTCTGCTCGTCGACGCTTTCCTGACTGTGACTTTGTTGGATCGATTTGAAAAGCCTGCATTACTACTGTAAGTTTTTTCATTTCCATTCGAGCTGAGTTCCCTTGTATCTGCTTGACATCAGATACTCTGTGGATTACTGCGAGCTCATGTCCAGCATCATCCTCCAACACGTTGTCGGGTCTCGCCTCTTTGTTGGCAGCCACTTTCTCTGCCCTCTTTTCCACAAAGTCGTTCAAATGCCCGGACTGGGCTAACTCCTCGAGGTGAGACTTAAGATATTTGCAGTGCTCGGTCTTATGTCCTCCCTCTTTGTGAAAAGCGCATCTTAACGCATTGTTCCTCTTCGAGGGATCTCCTCCCATTTTCCTAGGCCACTTGATGAATGGCTCATCTTTAATCTTCGCGAAAATTTTGTAAATTGGTTCTTTGAAGACGGTGTTGATTGCCTGGAATACTTTCGACGCGTCATGGTTTCCTCCGTTCTTGGAGCCATTTTTGTCATCCGTTCTTTCCTCCTTTCTTATGGTTCTCAGTTTTCTCACTTCCCTTGGTAGTGAGCTTAGCTCGATCGTTTTCTCCTGTATTAGGGCGGGTGACATCTTCCACCTTTGCGTATTTCTCGATTCGGGCCATTAGGTCGTCAATAGTCATAGCTTCCTTCTTCGTCAGGGACTGGTATAGGAGGGAAGAACTAGGGAGCCCAATTTTGAAGAAGGCCACTGCCACTTCCTTTGCGCAGTCCTCGATCTCATTGAATAACTCCCAGTACCTCTTCGCATAGTCTCGGAGGCTCTCTTGAGACGTTTTCTTCATTGTTAGTAAAGCATCCATCCTTTTGGGATGGGAGCTACTGGTAATGAATCGGGCCGTAAAAAGTTCGGCTAGGGATTTGAAATTCCTGATCGACCAGTGGGGGAGCCTTTCGAACCACTTATGCGCTACATCATGCAGGCTCAAGGGAAAAATGCGGCACATCAGGGCATCTCGGTGATTCCAGAGGGTCATGGCCTATCGGTATTGCCTGACGTGATCGATGGGATCAGTCTTTTCATCGTAAATCTTGAACCTTGGAAGGGTAAATTTCTTGGGGGCTTCTTCCTCTTCGATTTCCCTCGTGAAGGGTGACTTTATCTGGGTTTTGAGAGCTCGCCTTGCGAGTTCTCTGGTTGATCTTATTCCGTGGTGAGCAGGATGTTGGTCCATCTCTCTGCGGACTAGATTTCGTATGTTCTCGTCGCTACGAGCAGGGCTCTGGTAGTGGCGATCTCTTTTCAGCTGTTCGCAGAGGTCATCGTCTGACTCGCCTCCTTCGACCTTTTGAGATTCTCGCCTAGGGCTCCTTCCTCGACTGCGAGACTTGCTCGCCTGAGGGCTAGGAGTGCGGTATGGGCGTCTCCTGTTATCGAGACGAAGCTCCCTCTCCAGTCTTTCCAGACTTCTTCTCAAGCAAGCATTCTCATCCTCGTATCTGCAGGAAGACTCTCTCTGCTCGTGGAGCCTTGCCTCGTACGCATTAATTAATCTCGATATCTGCGTGGACCTCGCTGGTATCTAACTTTCTTCCGAGGCTGGCCTTTTCAGGCGAGATCTCTGATCTGAACGTCGAACATTAGACCTAATCCTGCGAGGAGCAGGTGGCTCTTGAATATCTCCTGCCTGAGGGGCATTGCTGCTGTGACCAGACATCTTAAACTCCTTTCTTGGTGTGGGCTCTTCTCAGGGAAAGATGAATGTTTCCCATAGACGGCGCCAATTATGGTGACAATTATTGTGCAACACAAATAAATAAGAAGAAAGCATTCACCAAGTGAGAACAAGGAATATAAAATGATAATCACACAACAAAGGATGTACGTGGTTCAGCAAAGATGTGCCTACGTCCACGGTGGTGCAGTCGATATTATTTTTATATACTCCGAAGAGTAATTACAGAGAATACAACTTGTCCTTTTGCCCTGGACCTAGGATTTAATATATACATGTACATGTAGGTAAGTGGAGGTGATGGGTTCTTCCACGTTTTCCATCTCCCCTATAGCTTTCCTTCATGATGACGTGGGGGGAGACCGGATCAATATAAGAGATGAGGGGCCTGGACTTTGGGCCGCCAGGACTGGGCTACTCGTCCAGGCCCATAGTTCTAATTTCGGGTACCCACATTTTCCATTTTGTTTATGCTGTTTTAATCAACTGTGTGTGCGTTTATTTTGTTCAGATCTGGTTTAGTTCAACTGTGTGTGCGTTCATAATTTTTTTTTTGTTCCGTATGTGTGTGTTTTGCTATTTTGTTTTTAGATTTGTTAAATTAGTTTATTGGAGCTTAACTTAAGTTGTAATTTGGTTTAACTCACGCATGTGTGTGTTAACTCAGATTAAAATCAGTGAGACTTAACTTGGACTCAACTTAGTGTGTTAACTTGAACCAACTGTTTATTTTTTTGGACTAATCTTGGACCTTAAATTTACACTAAACTCGGACTAGACTTGGACCTTAATCTTGGGCTTAATCTTGGACCAATTGAACTTGAGAATTAAGCTGTTTTATCTTGTGTATAAATTAGTGTGTGTTCATCACGGTTGGGTTTAGGCCTATTTAACTCATTGATTTAACTCACCTATTTAACTTACCTCTTTAACTGACTGATATGACTCACTTGTTTAACTCATCTATCTAACTTAACTTGTTTAGTTATCTTTTGTGTGTGCGTGGGTAATTTATTTTAAGATAACTCTTGTGTGCAACCTGTTTTTTTAGAACTGATTAAAATATATTTATTTTGTTTTAAAATCATATTATTTTGGTTGTGTTTGGCTTGTGCAAAAACCTATTTAGGACTGTATGTTTCAATATATACATAGCTTTCATTTAGTCACTGATTGGTGTATGGACATGATTTTATAAATGTCCGCTACTAATTAAGTATGTCGTATGCCGCTACAACCGTCGAAGATTGTTCTAGATCATACATGCATCGAGACGTATTTGAATATTAACCTTCTTCAACATTCAAGCTTCTGCAAGGTTAATTTCGGTGAGAAAGTATTTAAGTCCCTTTACGAGTTACCTAAAAGTGTTGGGATAATTTTTAAAAAGAGGTTTGAATATTTTTCTAAAATATTTTCTAAGTGTTGAGGCGTTGTTTTTCGTCAAAATGAATTTTACAAGATTAAAAGAAGAATTTTGAAATAAAAAATTAAATTTATTTTTCACGAATTTTCCTGTTCGAATGACATGGGATCTGGTCCGAACAACATTAGATCCCATTCGAACGACATGGGATTCCGTTTGAATGAAGGGTCGACTATTTTTTTTATATAAAGCACGTTAAATCATTCCATTTTCATGAAAGAGACATGGCGATTTTCGATACCAGTAATCTGCTAACAGCAGAACACTTCATCTTCTTCAATTTTAGGGTTTAAAACATTGTTTTTCAATTCACAAAACATCTTAATCCTTTAGTGAAGTCTCTTTTATTCCGCTGTAGCACTCACAAATTGGAATCAGAGCCTGTTGCACTAGGTTATTATGCTTGATCCTATTTTTTTTCTCAAAAATGTCTTTTGGTGGTTTTGATGATTTTCGATGTCAACTTTTTAAAAAATTTGATTGAAAAATTCACACGAACCATTATTTTAAATCTTCATTTGAAAACGATTATGAGAGGTGTTGGAGTTGTGAGGGTGTTGGTCACACGATAGAAGAGTGTCCCACAAATTTAAGGAAGAAATTGAATAAACCGACAACTCATGTTTCTACTCTTAGTGATAGTGATTCGAAAGAAGAAGTTTTTTATGCTTCTAGGTGAGAGTTTCCCACTCGTGTGGTTAGTGATGATAGTGAGGGTGATGAGAGTGAGGATGGAAGTGTAGATGAGCGTGACCTGCAAACGGTTTTCAATGAACTTTTTGCTGAAGCTTTGAAAATAAATAAATAAATAAAATTTGAAATTGAAAGCCCAATTGCAAGAGCGTGCCTTAAAAAATGATAATGATGTTTTAGTTGAAGAACTTAGGGCACGAGAGGAAATTGTGAGAAAGAGGCTTGGACATGTCAAGGGTGAGAGAGATGATCTTCGAGGCGTGATGGAAGTTATGAAAAATGAACTTTTAGAGTTTGAAGATTCTAGACGTGTTCTTGAGGCTAGGATAGGTGAGCTTGAGAAGAGTTTGAGAGAATCTAGTAAGGTAAAATTTTATTTGGAGTCTCGTTCAGAAAATCTAGATAAAACTTTAGGCACAGTCGAGATAAAAAAGGATAGGGTTGGGATTGGTTTTGAAAAACATGTTTCACCTATCATCATACATGTGAGAGAGCCTCCAAAGGTTGTTAAGAAAGAGGCACCTACGTTTGTTAGGAATGATCCCCGTAGGAATATTGTGAGAGAGCCATCTAGGACTTTTAGGAGAGCGCCACCTAGGTTTATTAGGAGAGGACCGCCTTTAGGTAACCCACACCGCCCGATTTACACTTCCACACACTGCGATAGGCAAGGTCATCTTAGGCGTTTATGTTACAAACTTTTGAATGGACCTAGGAAGATTAATAGAAAAGTAAATTCGATTCTTCAAACCCCCACACCCTATTACACATCGATTTGGGTTAGGAAATTGGATTTAGAGGCTTATGGTCTAATTGTTTATGACTCTTGTCTACTTGTACGTGATTCATCCCATGTGAGATTGTTTGGTTGAGTGTTGATATTTATCATACGTTAGTTGTGCTTCATGATATACTCTTTCTAGTGTTATGACTCACTTTGTTATAGTTTACATAACCTTTCTTAGTTTTATCTACTGTTTTGAATCTGTCAGCACCTTTCAGGTATACTTTACTTTGCACTGGGCAACACTGGTTAATATTCTGGGCAAAATATGAAAGTTACTGTTTTCTCGTTCGAGCGAGATTTGATGTCGCGAGAAGCTGTCGTTCTAACGACATGCCTTTTCGTTCGAGCAACACTGATTTCGTTTGAATAACCTGTTTGGTTTTCTACCCTTACCTGTTTCAGTACCCTGGGTTCATATGCTTATGTTTTTGGTATTGCTGAATTTGCTTTAACAGTTTATGTGCATTTGCTCTTGGTATTCATGCATAATTGCTAATATTGCATTGCCAGTTTAGTCACACCTACGTTGTTTAATTGATCCAATTGTGTAAATTACTATTTTCTAGCATAATATGATGCTCTTGCCAATATTATGCCTATTGCTAGTGTGTATCATGGTTTTCATATATTTTTTGAAAAACCAAAAAGATTTTCATTTTTTAAATTTTATGGAAAAATACAAAAAGTTTTTTTTTTTTAGAAAAATTGAAAAAATCCAAAAAGAGTTTTGTATTTTTTTTACACCTTATATGAATGCACATTTAGGATGACCAAGTCACAACTTCATTCCATATCCATGTGATTGTTTGATAGTGTTTTGATATGCGTAATCATCTCATTTTGTGCTTTATAATGTGTGGAGTCATTAAGATGCAATGTGTGATTACCTACATGTTTGACTCGTAATTTCCTTTAATGCACACTTGCACGAATTTGGTTGACTATCGTACTTGTTTATCACATGTTGGTCGGAGTGTTGTCATCTCAATTTTGTCTTTAAAACGAACCAAATGCGATAAAACTTGACAATGGAAGTAGTGCATGTAAGAACCATTTACCGTGACGATTTAATCGCAACTAAATATGATGAGAGATTTACGGGAAAAGGGCTACGAGAGTGTAAAATTGACTCGTCATGGTAGCCACCGTTTAAAAGAGCCCCTAAAAAATGAAAGGCAATAAAAAGATAAATATGCCAAAAATGGGTCATTTAGTTTATATCACCTCAAGAAAAAATAAAGATTTATTATTTATGAGGGAGTTTGGTTGGAATATAAATAAATGGGTTTGCACGTACTAACAGCGTCTTGAAAAAACATTACATAGTTTTAGAAGTAATTGGTGTGGGAATCACTTTTGACTTTGATGCGTTGATGAATGGAGTTAATGTCATTTAAATTAAGCACTTTAACACGTAAGGATGATTTTGAGTTCATTCGTTAGGGGTATCCAGATTCATCATGAACATATGATATAATATTGCATTGATATTCCTATTGAATTTGTTCACACCCATTCATTCCATTTCCACGATTTGGTTATCCTAGTGTAAATTCATGGTGTGTGATTTTTATAAAAATATTTTTACATTTATGTATGAAAAAGTGAAAAAATAAAAAATAGTATTTGGCTACTTCAGAGTATCTCTTTGTGATAGCAGTTTATTTGATTTACTTGTTGTGATAACTCCATGCTTTCTTTTGTTTATTCCTTTCCATGTCTATTTTGGTCAAATAAAAAGGGGGAGAACGAATTATGGGGTTTTTTACATTATGAGAGAGATTTGATTATACCGATTGATTTATTCTTATATCATTTCAAACTCGATGCTTCACGAAGGTATTTGCGTTGTCTCATGTGTGTAGGTACGAAGAATCGATGATGATTACTGGATTGCACACCCTGATGAGAAAATCTTAAAGATTTAAAGTTTTGATGTTGAAGACTTTTGAAGAAAAAATTGAAAGACTTGCATTTCAAGTACCTTTTCACTTTTGGGTTCATGGGAGGGTATTAGATTTCTATAGGCATTTTGATTTGATAATTCGAATTATTATTTTTTCTACCGGCATAGACATTGGGGGAGATTTGTAAGGACATGATTTTATAAATTCTCGTTAACTATTAAGTATGTCATATACCGCTACAACCGTCGAAGATTGTTCAAGATCATACATGCATCGAGACGGATCCAAATATCAAACTTCTTCAACGTTCAAGCCTCTACAAGGTTAATTTCGGTGAGAAAGTATTTAAGTCCCTTTACGATTCACCTAAACGTTTTGGGATAATTTTTAAAGAGAGGTTTTAATATTTTTCTAAAATATTTTCTAAGTGTTTAGGCGTTATTTTTCGTCAAAATGAATTTTCCAAGATTAAAAGAAGAATTTTTGAAATAAAAAATTATATTTAGTTTTCGCGAATTTTTCTGATTCGGACGACATGGGATCTGGTTCAAACGACATCAGATCTCTTTCGAACGACATGGGATCTCGTTTGAACGACGCGCCGACTTAAATTTTTTATATAAAGCACGTTAAATCATTTCGTTTTCATGAAGGTGACCTGACGATTTTCGATACCAGAAATCTGTGGTAATTTTAGGGTTTAAAACCTTATGTTTCATTCACAAAATATCCTAATCCTTTAGTGAATTGTTTTAGAACCCAAAATACGATCTTACTGATCTTGCTCTTGCAGAGAGGGTAAATCTACATCGTATGGCTACGTGTAATTGAGGATCTTGATGAGTGAAGATTCTTTGCTGATTTGAACTGAGGTTCATATTGAGTGCTGTGGTGTTCCTGGGCTGAAGATAAGACTGCGGTTCTTGTGGGTTTGCTACGTGTGGATCCATTGCTAATGATTATGAATCGACACCTGTGGGTATTTCGTATGTCACTTGTATTTTCATTATAATTCGTGTAAACCGTTCTTTTACAAATTATAGTGGAAATAAAAAGGTTTTTCCCATCGAGGATTTTTCGTGATAATGTTTTCCTTTGCATGCTTATTGCTTTATGATTTCATATCACTTCGAGAGTGTGTATGGGCTTGTATTTTCTTAGTTGAATTCATTGTAAATTGGTGGACTGTAATCTGTAACTAGTAATTTATAATAGTGGACTTGGGTGTGTGAGTTGTCCTGGGACTAGGGACACGGGGTTTTCCATCACGGTAGCTTCCTCGAGAATAAATACTGTATCAATTTCAGCTTTGCCTCATCCCATTATAAATTACTTGATTTCAGCATCATCATCACAGTTTTGTTTTTATTTGTGTGCGTGTGTACAACGATTTCAATCAAGTTTTAAATTGATTTTAAAAAGGAGTGGAGTTTATTTAATAACTAATACACGTTAGGGTAGTTAGGTTATTTCAACTTCTAATAACTTAATAATATCTTCCTTCACGAAATCTTTTATCGTGGGATTTAAACGCCTTTACATATCCCTCGAAGGCTTCGCGTCCTCCTCGAGGTAGATTTTATGGGTACAAATTAGGGATCTTATACCCTTCAAATCCGTGATGCGCCAACCAAAAGCACTATGGTGATTCCTCAAAATCGATAATAACTTCCCCCCTTGCTATTTATTTAGGATCGAAGAGACAATAATGGGAAATGTCTCATCCTCTCCCAAATAAGCGTATTTTATGTTTGAGGGTAGTTTCTTTAATTTGAGGGTGGGAAAATTTTCATCCGAGGGAACCGTGCGTGACTCCCTCGGTGGTAATTCCTTGAACCTAGAAACCCTACTAATGTCTCTCACCTCCTCATCTGTCGCACACTCATCGAAAATCACTCTCAACTCACTCACCTCTCTCTCGAACTCGGTATATGGCTCGACCCTCTCACTATCCAAAATAAGGCATGCTCTTAGCGAATCCCCACCAATATTTCCCTCCATGTTCTCATCTACTACATCCTCAATAAGATCCATTGCATGAAACTCATCCTCATCACACACTTTTTTGGTGATGTTAAAGATATTTTCCTCAAGAATCATATTCCCGAACGTGAGTTGCATTTGCCCATTTTGAGTATTAATAAGTGTGTTAGCCGTAGCTAAGAATGGGCGGCCAAGGATTATGGGAACATGATTACTCGAAGGACTGGAGGGATCCGTGTCCCAAATGATAAAATCTACCGGGAAGTAGAAAGTGTCCACTGGGATTATCACATCCTCAATAATCCCTCGAGGTATCTTCACGATATGGTCCACGAGTTGGAGAGTGATCTTAGTGGGCTTGAGGTCCCCCAAATCTAATTGCCTATAGATGAAGTAAAGGATAATCTTAACACTCTCCCCTAAATCTAATAAGGCTTTCTTGATGCGGTTCTTCCTAATGATGCACGAAATGTTTGATGCACCCAGATATTTAAACTTTGGTGGGAGGTCACTTAAAAAAATTGAGCTTACGCTTTGTGCTAGAAAAACATTCTTTTTCACCTTTAATATACGTTTCACCATTAATAAGTCTTTAAAGAACTTTGCATAGGCGGGAATTTGCTTAATTGCCTGGAGAAAAGGGAAATTATGCTTGACTTGCTTTAGCACATCTAACACATCTTCATGGGAGGCCCCTTTAAGAGGAGGAACCAACCATTGAGGAAAAGGCATAGCAGTGGGAGATTTCACTACAACTTCGGGCCTACTAGTGTCATCATTGTTGCTCTCATTCAAGGGGGCATCTTCAGCCTCTCTCGTGCCAGGAGAAACCTTGTTGTATTTAAGATCGTCATGTGGGGAAGGTGATAAATCTACGACTCTCCCATTACGTAGAGTGATCACGGCTTGACATTGCTCTTTATTATATTCGAAAGAAGAGATAACACTATTTTTACCATGGGGAGGTCTTTGGCCTTGGGCTGGAAACTTGCCATTCTCTTGGATAATTAATAATGATTGCAACTTAGAGATCGACACTTTTAATTCGACATATTATTGGGCATTTTGAGCCTTAATCGCCGACTGGTTTTGCATAAATTGGTTAAAAATTTCCTCGAGAGTCCTACGCTGTGGGGTGATAAAGGTGCTAGAGGTGGTACTTGCATAAGGGAGCATGTTGGAATTGCGGGAGCGGAGGCGGAGGTGGGGCAACATGTGAATTAGGATTCATCGATGTGCATGGTTGCCCATAAGTTAAATAGGGATGGTTCCACCATGAAGGGTTATAAGAATTCCCATGAGTGGCATTTAAATTAACCTTAAAAGCTCCTACTGCTTCCACTTGCTCTTGGAGCATCACTTTGCAGGCGGGTATTGTTGGACATTCCTTTGTTGAATGTACTGCCTCGCAAATCGCACACACTTCTTCTATCGACAATCGAGTGGAGCCAGATGTTTCTCTTCCTCTCAATTCGACTACGTCTTCCAACCTCTTGGCAAGTTAGTTAATTTAAAATTTTAACTCGGCTTCTTTGTCCAATTTATAGAGTCCGGATGCAGAAGGATTTGTGGACGTGTGTCGAGTCCCAAATTGATCGTTTGGATCAAATATGTCCCATGCTTGAGTAGTTTCGGTGACATACTTAAGGTGAGCCTCAACATCGTCCGCATTTAACGCTAGAGATTTACCTTGGCACATAGTTTCCACGAGTTGTTAGAAACTTAAGTTTGGCCCGTGATGAATGAAGGAGATAATTCTCCACTTCTCAAATCCATGATGTCGGCACATATTAAGAAACTCGTTAAACCTCTCCCAATATTTATCGAAAGGCTCATTCTTTTTTTGTTTAAACGTTTGAATTTGAGACTTTATGGAATTGGTTCGTTGTTGGGGAAAGAATTTTAGGAGAAATTTAGACTGCATATCTCTCCAAGTTCCAATCAAGTTCGGTGGTAAAGACCATAACCAAGTCTTGGCCTTATCCTTTAAAGAGAATGTAAAACGTTTGAGGCGAATGATGTCTTGGGTGCATGCTTGATCACTAAAAGTTTCACATGCCACTTCGAACTCGTGGATGTGGAGGTATGGTTTTTTGACTCCAGACTATGGAATGTGGGAAGAATATGAATCATCCCATTGAGAAAATGGAATTATCCCGCATTATACGGGAATATAGTGCTTCCCGGAGTGACGGTTCACTCGGGATATAAGAGGTATCTTATGGGGCGATACAGTATCTCCCTCACCCTTACCATAACTAGTGTTGTCAAACATAGTTCTCTCTAAATGACTCGATATCCTCACTCGATGTCCTCGAAGTGTGACTTGTGATGGACTTGGGCGATGTAGGAGGTGGAACCCACAATTGTGGAACGTGAGGAGTATGTGGGCTATTGGGATTGTACCCTGCTATAGGATTTTCGTGAATTCTGGTAGGAGTAAATTGAGGAGTTGGTTGAGGATTTTGCATGTAAGGAGTGGAGAGATTCTATAAAAAAAATTCTCTATTTTTTTCTTACTTTTTTTTGAATTTTTGATTTTATGACTTTTTTGGCTTTTTAAGAATTAGAGTCAAATTTTTGATTAATTAAACCTAACCTAAATGTCTACTTACTCCCCGAAAATGACGCTAAAAACTTGAGGGACTTAAAAAGTGTGTCTCAAATGCGTGTGATTACGGCTTACGTGCAATCCGGTCGCTCAAGTAATAGCCCAGTCAACCGGGTGTCGAACTCAGGGAATAGGATACAGAATGTGACGATGAGTAGGAACGATGGTTAATCCTATGATTGACTCAGAGAAAGAAAGATGATTGTTTGTAACTTTCCTATCAACTAATGCAATTTAATTAAACTAGTAAATGAACTACGTATGCAAGAATAACTAAGGGAGTTTTAATTCAAAGTGGGAAAATGGAGTTAGATTACACTCCCCCGAATCGTCGCTGATTACATAGAACATAAAAATTTCAAAAACTTAATTATCAATTCGAAGAAACAACAAATACTCTTTAAGCATTTGACATATGCGGATTTGCTCCTCATAATGTCAAATATAAAATTGTATTTGATGAGAATGACAAATTACCGAAACTCTGTATCCTTAAACATTCCGATTACCTAGGGCAAACAGAATTAAAAGACCTACAATATTTATTTTGATAATAAATCAAGCCCTTGAATTGGTAATTAAATTTTATTTCTTTTAAATCCATTCGTAATACCTAGGTAGGATTCATGTATCCCAACCCGCTAATAACTTAGCCGAATAATTTACATGGGTAATAACTGGAATTCTAACTTTGTATGCGGTTGGAAATAATGATGAAATTATTGCTAAACATGCATGGAAGTCTTAGAATCTCAGAAAAATATATAAAAACATGCAAAATAGAGAATATGCAAGAGCAATATAGAGAAGAGAAACTTGATATTAAAACCTTAAGAATTGATCTACAATTATATAACTTTAGTGCATGAATTAAAACTAGGGCTCTTGCCTCTTCTCCTCCCTAATTCTAAGGTAAAAACTAATTAAAACTCGGCCTAATATCAAAGTACAAGAATACAAGGTCGTTTTGCAAGAGTCCTAACCTAATACAACTTCTAAGAAAAATTAGCAATAAAAATAAATTTCTCGCATCAGGTGGGTCGAACCGGTTCAGGTGCATAGGCGAACCGGTTCGGACGCGAACCTGTTTGGGGTTTGATTCTAGAAAACTTGCTGCATTTCTTGGTTCTTCTACATTTTTTTCTTTGGATTTCCTTCTCAACTTCGAGCGCTCCTAACTTCTTCACCGTAGCTTGGAATGGGACGCCGTTTCTTTCAGTGTTCTCTTGATTTCATACACTTAAATTTTCTTTAGGATCCAATTTCGAACTAAGGCTTCAAAATTAACAAAATGCCCTTGAACTTCCCATTTCTTATTTTTTTTTCACTGTTTCGAGTTCTCTTTTGCACTAACTTGTATGAAATACCTGTAAAACATATGAGAGATACACAAAACACGAAATAATCGCCAAGGAGGGTTAGTAGCATAAATACAAGACAAGTTAATTACAATGCACGTAATTAAAGAATAATTGAAGTTAAGGGGATAAATATGAAATATTTACGCCTTATCAGTAGCTCAACAAATAAAAAGGGAAAATTAACCAATTAATTTACACTAAATTTTTGAAAATTCTATAAATTCAACATTGTTCATTTAATTAAATTTCCTTCGATAATAATTAACTCTATTTATAAATTTCCACTTAATATATAATCATTATTAAATCGTTTAATTAATCCCTTAAATATTTAGGGTATTACATACGTGGAAAATAGGTGTGTTACACGAACACCATCGATAAAAAAGTTCAATCTCAATATCAATTAACATAATGAATCATGAAACAAAAAATGCAAAGCTTAGACCCTCATAAAATCTCTAACATCTTTTTTCGGATCGTTTTTAACTACCACTTTTACCCCCCTAATAAGCATTTTTTTTTTTGTTAAAAACTTTGGTCTCATATCCTTAGTGTTACCCAATTTTGGATAGATATAAATATTTAAGACATTGCCTCTACATAAGTAGTTTTGAAAGTGGCGTCTTTCACCCAAAATCAAAGGCGCGAAACTATTTCTAAATAAATAGTAATGTCATGCACTCCAATGTTATAGTCCTAATCACTTTTTCTCTCATGAATTTTTTATATTTCATAAGATTTTTAATTTTTCTCCCAATAAATAAATGCAAAATTCCTCAAATACTCACTTAAAGGAGTTACGCATTCTTTCACAAGCCTAAAAAAACCTTGAGCACTTTGTGTAAGACCATAAATATATAGTATTCCTCATAAACTGTTATCATTTAAATACCATATAAAAGATTGTATTAAAGATCTCTTTATGGAGAGAAATACAATAAACTCATAAAAACATATCATGTGATATATATTAAGTATGAATATAAATCTCAAGATTTTAGATACGTTACAAAACAATCAAGCAATGATGTAAATACCAAATGAAGATACAATATACTCAAATTGAGTATAATATAAAGGTTTATTTAAGATATTAGATAGTTAATATTCGGTTGAAACATAACTCAATAACCACCCTATCTTCAATAAGATCTTTAATAAAATTATGGGGAGTAGTAAATGGTATTTTTTAAAATATCATTATAGCACTAGTATCATCACAATATATAGTCATGCAATGATGGTAAATACTATAGTCTTTAAAAAGGTTTTTTCATCCATAGTAATTGAGCACAACAACTATCCACCATAACATATTCCGCATTGGTCATTGACAAACACATGAATTTTTTCTTCTTAGTATGCCAAGAAACCAAAAAACTTACTAAGTGGAAGAAACCATAAAAGGTATTCTTCCTAACTTCCACATCACTAGACCAGTCGGTAATAAAATATGCTAACAAAAACCAAAATTTGTTCCCCCAATATACTTAATAATTCGCCTAACGACTTTCAAATGGGACTCCTTATGGCATGGTTAGTAGTGAGAACAATCTCCTACACGGAAGCATATCTAGAAGAATAGTCATAAGATATAAAAAAATACCTATCATAATACATTACAAAGTCTCATCTACATCATTCTCATTAACATCCTTAACAAGCTTTTTTAACACATTCATGGGAATGACCGTATGCTTAAAAAGACTAAAGTTCAAATATATTCACAAGGTCTTTATCATATTTGGATTGACAAATAAAAATTCCACCATCCATTTGACTCACTTGGAGACCAGGCAAGAGATTAAGTTCCCCCACTATGCTCATTTTAAACACCTTTTTCATAATCAAACCAAAATTATGAACACGTTCATCATTAGTGAATTCAATAACATTTTCGTTTACTTAGACTTTGGATACCACTATATCTTTCCCACAAGTATGAAATAATAAATTCTTTCCACATTCCTCGATTAACACTTTTTTAAGGATGTGCGTATTCAAACAAAGTGTTTAACTTTAAATAAACCTGGAGGGGTGAATAAGTTTATATGAAATCTACCCAATTTTTGACAATTTCAAATTTCTTCATAATTTTAAACAACCTAACACATGTATCAACTAGGTGAGATGATTTTAGGCATAGATTTACAAATCAATATGCAATTTAGGGAATCTAGATCATATTATTAGATAGACAATTCCTGATTTAATTTTGTTGATTAAAGATAAGATCTTAGTGAGGTCTAGGTGTATTGTGTGATGAAAGTGAACAAAATAGCAAGCATAAAATAAATAGAATCCCTAACGTAAATTTATGAGGAAAACCCCCATCCAGGGGTAAAAAACCTCGATGCACTCTAATTTCTTATTCAACTTGAAAAGATTTTTATAAAAAGCAAGAAGATACCTCTCATTCAAGCACTCACAAGTAGTTACCTATGAACTTTGGTCTTTCTCCCAGTGACGATAAGAACTCCACCTTAAGCTCCATAAGGTGAAAGAGGAAGTACACTATTCTCCTTAGAACCACATCATGCTCCGATCTCCCCAATAAAACGAAACACTTCCAATGTTAGATTGCGAGCGTTAGATCAATCAATTTAAGTGTGCATAATTTGAATTGAACTTTGGCTAGTATGAATTTGAATCAAATTACTCGCAATTTCCTCTAAATACACAAATCAAGTATATGTTTATGTTTATATCTCAATTTAGAGGGAAGAAGTTAATTTGAAAATTATGAGACAAAATAAAATCTCTCAACCTCGAAAATACTTTTCGAGATGTAAGTGACTAATGGAGAATTCAGATTTTTTGAAAAGAGAGGGAAAAAGAATATAGGATTTTTCAAAAATTCTTCTCCGTCGTTCGCACGGTTAACTTTTGTCGTGCGTATGATTTCAACTAGTATGAAAACATGGCTGAAATGGTGTGTGGCCGTGTGCACGGGTCAAAACTTGATTGTACAAATGATACCATGTGCATGGGTCTAAATGGGACCGTGTGAACGGTTTGAAGTTGAATGAAATAAACTTCAAACTAAAACTCTTTTAAAATCAAGTTTGCTCCCAAATGGCATACACAACACATCTCAAAAATAAAAACCACTTGTTCAACCCATTAAAACACATTTTATAAAAAACTTGGAAGTGTGTGCATAGACAATAATGTTCAATTACAAATCTATCAAAAGGATATATTTCCAATTCGGCAACGGTAGTCATATGAATTAGAGTAGCTTTTCTATATCTTCAAAGCCCCAATATAGTCTAAATCAACGGGTCTCACTCTACTCAAACGTCTCACAATATATCATACCTATGTAGCTTGAATGACTCAACGATTCAATGCTTTTACACGGAATTTAGCCAACTTTTATATAATAATAAATGAAAAAAATTTCAATTTCGCCCTTGCCTTTTCCGTGGGACCCCCCCAAACACAAAAATCTCTTGATTATTCATACAAACCCACTCCACATTAGACATATGATGAGAATAGTAGGAAGTAATGCACATAAATTTCAAAAGACTAACAACACATCAAAGTCGATTATGAAATATGGACGTGAGTCAGATAAATATGTTTATACCCGAAACATATGAAACAACAAAATAAGATCATGCAGGTAATAACATGCACAAAGAGTCACTCTCCCTGCTTTGAGAATTCTTTGAAAAATAAATGAGATATATAGATGATAGAAAACATGTGTAAAAAGATAAGATCATCATATAATATTAACAAGTACAACAAGTAAGTGCTCCACTTACATGAAACATCTCATCAAAATAATGTCGCTCCTTCATAAACCCATGAATGAATGTTTATCCCCTAAAGTAAGAAATACGGGAATCTCCCCTATCTTAGACGTTTCTCCCCCTTTTTGACACAAAAAGTTAAAAGAAGTAAAAATACATGTATAATGTGTATATCATGGTGATAAAGCAACAATAACATTGAATAAACAAAACTAGTGAAACAAAAGCTAGATGATCATGTGAAACAAATCAATATTATAAAAAAGGTATAATCAATAGAAAGTATCATGAGTATGAGAAACAAACATGTGTAACACACTATGAATCTCAAATCAGAAACTAAAAGATATAATATATCAATTAATAAGCATGTAAAGCATGAAATGTAATATAAAACTATCTAATTAGAATGAGATCATGCAAAGCATGGATATATTAATAATAAGCATCAAAATATGGATAAAAATAAGATAAATCAATAACCAACAAGCGAATGTACCAAACATCCATACAAAAGGACTCCATGATAGACAAAGGTGTAAAAGGTACAAATATCCGTACAACCCAATACAAACAAAAAAGTAGCACATAAAATGTACTATAATATATCAACAAAAGAAATAATAAAAATAGAGATAAATAAAAAAATCTCTACTCATCATTAGTCATCTCACCATCAGTGTGCTCGTCCTCCTCTACATATCATCATCATCATCATCATCACCCCATCGTCATCAGAAGAAATATGAAATGGAGGTGTGGTCGTTCAGCAGTAGATGTTGGAAAATTTAGAACAAACTTGGTCCACCTTAGGTAATCAACAACAAAGGTGACATGGGTCTTCAAACGAGCCTTCTCTCTATCCACCAAATTGAGACAATGATCAAAATGATCATACATCCGAGTCACCTGTGATTTCATATCATCAAAGTTTCCATGCATATAAGAAAATTGGGCCTCCATAAACTCCCGTGTACCCTGATGTGCATGTGGTAATGGAGTTCCCTCAGGATATATGGGATGAGGAGGTGGTCATCTAGAGGTATGTTTGGCAGAACGAGATGTGATAACACTAGAAATAGAACCAAGAATACCAGTAGCATCATCAGTATAGAGACAAGGAATACCTAACTCATATAGGTACCCGATAATCATATGACCATAATGCAAAGCCACTTGTGCAGTATCTGTACACACTCTACTCATAACATCCAAAACGAGATTAGGGTAATCGATAGACTCACCATAAGTGATAGCGTACATCAACCTCCCTATGGCGTATAGGAAATCTTGTGCTCGTGATGAGGCGTCATGTTATTTATAACCAGAAAATGAAGTATCGAATTCTTTTTCCCCGTTGCAGTCTGTAAAAAGAAATTACCAACCATGGCATCCCATATCCAGCTAAAAAAGACACAACCATATCATGAGTAGTCCCGCAATCCACGAATGCTACATAACTCAGATTGTGAACATTTACCTTAACAACTAAGGATCCGTTTGATACATATTGGACAAAAGTGTTGGCATAACAAAATTTGGCAGGACAAATATTTTCTCACATTAGACTATCAAACACCAAATAAGGTAGAACAAATTTTTTAGGCAAAATATTTTAATAACACATTTTTCGTCCATATTAACATATATAATAATAAAAAATATGTTCTTTTTTTAATTTTCGTCCCAAGTCTTATTTAATAAAAAAATAATTTTTTCTTTTCTTTTTTACTTCCCGTTTTTATTTATTAAAAAAGTAACAAACTATATATATAAAAAAAAGTTTTTTACGCCAAAACTACTTACTAAAATCAGTTTTTACATTAAAACAGTTTTTACGTTAAAACAGTTTTTATTTTTTTTTACATTAAAACAGTTTTTATATTAAAATAATTTTTTGCATTAAAACAGTTTTTACATTAAAACATTTTTAAATTTTTTACATTAAAACAATTTTTACATTAAAACATTTTTTTACATTAAAACAGTTTTTACGAAAAAACAGCTTTTACATTAAAATAATTTTTTACATTAAAACATTAAAAGCGTTTAAGAAGTTAGCAAATTTGTTGGCAAATATTTCTCACCCATATAACAAAGCAAAATTTGCCAACATGTTATGCATAAGAGGTGTTGTACATTGGCAAATAGCTTGTAGGGAAATTTTGCTATCAAACACACCAAATTGTAGGCAAATGTCATATTTGCCAACTTATTTGCCATTTGCCATGGCAAATAATGCTATCAAACGGACCCTAAATGTAAAGATATTACCTCCTCGGTCAATACAACCTTATGACCTCTAACAAATGACGTCATAACGATAGGAGACGGAGAGGTCATAATTATGTTCGCATAAAACTCGCGAGCTAGAGTATAATTAGCCGACGAATAAGGATGTATCAAACGTGAACATCATAGACCCTCAATAAAGGGTACCACAAACTGACCCTCCTTATATTGGTCTAGATACTCTAAGTTAACATCTCTTTCAGCTCTAACATAATAAGACATTAAACTAGCATGGAGTGGATAACTATCTCGCGTGAACCTAATCTTAGATGCATCAGTCATAGGGTTCGAGATAGGAATCGAGGCTCTCGAATCCTACAAACAATGAGATGAACGTTGTGATGGTGACTCTATAGTATGAGATATCTCCCCAGGACCACTCGAGGGTATTGGTAACACTCTATTTCTTGCATGCATCTTATCTCGCACCATGGTAATAGAAATAATCTAGACAACGACACATAAACAAAATATGAATAAATCCTAAAAGTGTCTGAGAGAACTAAGGTTTACAGAACATAAAATCCCCAAAATGTCAACCACAAACTCAAACCAAATGCCTAAAACTATGAATCCAACCTTGAAATATTCTAAGAGAAGTAAATCATTAAACAAAAATTGAGAATGAATACTTACACAAGAGAATCTATATAAAATCAAACGGATCTAAAAACTAAGACTTGAACTTAAATAATCACCAATTGATCTCTAAACCATACTAAAAATGATCAAGAATTGTGAAAAATCCAATCTTTGATGAAAAACGTCTAGGGTTTAACATTTAATGGATTTTGGAATGATAAATGAAACCGAGTAAAAACCATTATTTTAAATGTCATAAATCGTGCGCACCGAGGCAATTTTATCGTGCATACGGAGAACCGTGCCTACGACTCTATTTTAGTTGTGGGTATGAAAATGACTAATCTACTAAATTAGGGACAATTAGTTCAAAAAAGACTAAGTATGGAACACTAAAAAACAAAACATTCAAAATATGATATGGATGAATGCAAAAGCATGTAAAATCACTCCCTTTTGACTTGTAAAGCACACTTTTGAGAAAAATGCACAAAAATCAAAACTCACACACACATATATACATATGAAGACTCTAAAATGAAAATCTATGATAATGATTAGGCATAACATGATAAACTTGATTTAACAAGTAAATTTTCTTTAAATCTTGATTAATGCATAGAATAAGAACACATTCAACACAAACACCAATTAATTCAACATATACGGTTCATAATTCTTTTCAAATCAATTCAAGACACTTTGTATTTCAATAAAGGTAATTTATGATAAATATGACATTCAAAATTAAACGAATACACATAACCAAGTCATAAGAAATTACAAATGATGCTTAAGTTTATCATTACATCAATACGCTTTTAATATCTCAACAAATGGTAGTATATAACCATAAAACTTCCTATTATCTTTGTCACATTCTAGTTGTGTCTCTAATTTACTCATGCCTCTACGTTTATTTTATACGTCTCACCGTCTTCTCTTTGTGAATGATACTGAAAATCTCAACTAACTAAGGTGCCCATACACCCTATGTCCTGTGCATTTCTGTACAAATCAACTAAACATAATGTACTGGTTTTAAAGTAAGCCCTGTATACTAGGCATGACTATGCAATAAGGTTAGATTCAACCACTCTACTAACCCCAACTTAATTATTTTCACATCCACGTCATACGGCTCAACTAGCCTTAAATCATAATGTAAATATCATCTCTCAGTTATAACTACATACTCGTATAATAACTAAGGTACTAAACTCATGTTCTAGAGGTCACACATTTTCCACCTCCAGATGTTCGCTAAGTTTCATGCATGGGATGTCTCGCAAAGCGAAAACCAAATAAGGAACCAACCTCGATACACTACTAACTAACATTATCGATCATCGAGATATATTAGTCCCTCAGCACATAATCCGTACTATCAACTCCTCGTCTCCTGACATAAAAAGGTCTACTCTTCTACTCTCATGTTACTAAAGATGATATATAACACGACGCTATATATATATATATATATACTAGGGTATGCCAGTGCCTAAAGGCACAACGATAATTTTTAAAAGTATCAACCGTGGTCAAGTCATAAAAGTTATGTATTACACTAGCAATTGTGGTCAATTTTCCTAAAAGCATAAAGAATACTTTTCTTTATGTATTGACACATGCATAATGTAAGTAAAAAAAATCCATTTAACATAAATTACTGTAAACAATTTAAAAAAGTTAGACGGAGTTTCATCTATTATATATTATACACTATCGACCATATTTAAGAAATAAAAAAACATTAACATAAATGATTTATATGCATTAGAAAGACAGGCGAAAATTAAAATAAAAACTGTATAAGATTTAAAATGTGTTATATAAGAGTCAATGTACATTATTAAAGTAAATGAACCTTTAGTAGTCATTAATGATTTAATGAAATTGATAATCCCCAACTAAATGATACAACAACTATTCACCTAGGATCTTATAAGCTTTATTACATGAAGCCTTGCCACCTATTTTTAATAGGGTTTTGATAACATATGCCATAAGATCATACATTTAGAACCCAAAAATAGTACATACAATTAATAGGTTACAAATACTCATGTGGAGCTTTCAAACTTGATATTTTGACGCTCAAAACATGTGCCCTTAGGTCACATATTAACATTTTCCTTTATAATAAATCGTCATTTGAAAATCTTTACACCTCGTGCACTAAAAATGGTGACCTGCTTATTCAAATATCAATAGATTTATTATATAGCAACTTAGTGGTAAGTTATAAGTTTTAAGCATATTTTTCTAGTGCCAACCAAATTTTGAAAGTTAAAAAAAAAACAGAAAAAGATAAGTTATAATGGGGTACAGGAAAATGTCAATTACAACTTTTGTCAAGTTATATCAATTACATTTTTTAGAAACTCGGACAGGTCTTTTATTTTAAATTAAAAATGCCAATTTATTTCAATGTTTCTCTTGATTTCAATATCAAAAGTTATAACTAAACAGAGGATGCACATTAAAAAGAAATAATAAAAAAAGAGGGACATGCCAATTTTAGACGTTATACAGTGACATGAAATAAATTATGCCGCAGAGCATTTTCATTGGTGGCCTTATGCTGTGACTCTAAATATAGATTTTTCTTATAAGTTTTATAAAGAAAAAGGAGAGTGGCTATCAGGTGACTCTGGTGTAGAT
Source organism: Sambucus nigra (assembly GCA_949130495.1). Taxonomy (NCBI): domain Eukaryota; kingdom Viridiplantae; phylum Streptophyta; class Magnoliopsida; order Dipsacales; family Adoxaceae; genus Sambucus; species Sambucus nigra. The sequence goes on from OX422213.1 coordinate 120,587,261, forward strand.
GAAGAATTGAAGTATTTTATTATCTGTTTAAGGCCTTGTGAGCTAGTTGGGCTAGACTTTAATATATAGCAGTACCTCCCACACCGAGTCTCCATGCAGTTTGGCATGGATCAAGATCTTCCTGGCCATGTATCGCGATTCAACACCACTCCCAAAATTCCATGGAGAAATTACAAAAGGTCGATTATAGACGCAAAATTGTATTTCCCACTGCGACTCTTTGAGGCAGATGTTACAACTCTATACTTGAAGTGGTGGAGACAATCAAACTTTTTCGGGGAAATATACAATTGAGTCTGTTAGAAACCAAGAATATTGTTTTAATGATAGGAAGATTATAATGGAACTTAGTTAAAAGCAAAAAAAGGCAGCTAATGATGCACTTGCTCCTCCTAGTTTTCCTCCCAAACGCAGTAGAGGGGAAGAGGAAAAGAAGGATTCTAATGATGAAGATAAATTAATTGTGGATGAAATTATAAGGAAAGGGGGGACATAAAATAGTAAGTCTTTAATGGGCAATGCCTCCCAGTGTTAATCATTGTCTTCTATTCATAATAAAAAGGTCCAAAATCTACAGTCAGTGATATAACATGTAGAGAATAGTGTCAATTTTAGCTTTTGCGCTTCATCCCTTAACCGAGTCACTGTTTGAACAAAATCACTCAGTATAACATAACTGTCCATTTTGGGTGGCCTTTTGAGTTCTAGGATCAAACTTAATTCTTGGAACCTGTCATTTAGTTTATCCTTCCTCATTTTCTCCTTACATGCTTTCAAAGAAAACACATTGCATGATCTAGACTTCAGCCTCTTTCTGGAGCCATACTCTTTAATTCCTGCAATGCATTAGACAAAATCAAAATAACCTAAAAAACTATTGAATATTTTCCATATATATAGACGATCAATTTACATCATATGCAGAAAAATAAAAGAGACATTAATAACAAAATTGGTGTACTATTATCAATAAGCTGATGTCATATATACATATGTCATATTATCAATAAGCGAAAAACAGAAAACAGAGTATTATGTCTGAAAAAAGAATCACAGATCTTAATCCATCACCTATTGTAATTGTGCACCCTGTTCTCATAGAATGATCTACTCTAGCTCCAAATATAAGCATAAGCCTGCAACTTCTTAACACTCCATCATAGAAACATCAATAATCCTACTCTCATACTTGAAGTCCTAAAATTTATAAAGAATATCTAGTCCAGGAGCACTGATCGCAAAAGTATGTTTAATCATACATAAAACAATAGTAGTTTGGTCGCCAAAGATGAAGTCCAGTCGCCAAAAGTCACAACATATGGGCACCACATGAGGCGCGTAAGTAGCCAAAATAGCAGAGGTGGTGGCGGGACCAATGCCTCTCAAATTGGTGAGCTCGAAAATAGCTTTGGAGACATCATGAGGTATACATTTGCAAACCTTTACAGCGTTATCGAGTGAGGATAAAAAATCCAATAGACGCGGCCTCCATTTTCCACGGGTGAGCTTCCATTTCATAAAGGATGTCGCATATTTGGCATTGTTCTAACTCCTTTGTCATTGTTCCTAACTCTTTTGTCAAGTTCCCCCGGAGTGGGATGAGGAGCATCAGGCATGCTTCTATTTAGCATTGTTTAAACTCCTTTGTCAACTGTTGCTATGAAGGCATGATATAGCTCATTGGGGATCTGAAATGTACATATGTTTCAATCAAACCAGTTTAAAAAATTATACAACAACAAATCAATGTAATGCAAAACCAATTAGCTTCCATTGATTAATTTTACTCCATTCCTCTTACACCGACAAAACCAATACCGACCTTCATTTTCACCCATGATGTTCACTGCACATTTAAAAATATATTACCCCACATGTGCATATATGTTAAAAATCTTCTTAATGTTAAAAATATGTCTTACTAATAATCCATGTCTTAATTGTTTCAACTCATCTTTTTAATGTTAAAAATATGTCTTACTAATAATAATGAAATGAAATTAGAACAGTTTTTACTATTAATAATGAAATGAAATGAAATGAAATGAAATGAAATAAGTAATTGAACGAAAGTTTTGTAAATCATAAATTGCCTAAAAACATATTTAATTTTCAAATCTTTAAACATAGAATAAAAAAAGGAAACTAATGGTGTCGATTTCTGGTTAATCCTTCAATGGACTTTCAGCCAAATATTAGGGGAAATAAGGTCTACAAAAACCTTTGGTAACATTCTCTGTTATGGCGTCAATTTATGGAGACATTCTCTGTTCTGTCTTTTGGTAAATAAAGTCTACATTAGCGTCACGCATACCTCAATAATTCGTTGATACTCAACATATAGAAGATACTATAATAACCAACAATATAGCATATCATATTATAACCAGGAAATTGAATCTTTCAAACGAAAATAAAAGCCAAAAATTATAAACTAATTAGTCAGCATATCATTCTCGTCAACCCCAATAAAAAAATACCCTTCAAAATTTCATAAGTAAACCCAATAAAAAACTTTTATTACATTAACATATTGCACAACATAACATTCTCGTGAAACCAACATTGATTCCATGAAACATGTTTAAACGAACAGTATATTCAGAGTTTTATTCAAACAAAACACAAAATGTTAAGGTTTTCTATTCATCATTCAACATTGGGAGGATGAAAATAACAAAGGGGCTGCCCAAACATAATGAAAAAACTTCAAAAACATTGTATCTGATAATGTCTACACCATGTCAATGTAGTAAAATCGGACCATTTTAAGACTTACCGGAACAGAGCAAACAAATCATGAGTCATTAGCACCGAGTCATCAAAATTAAAAAATTTCACGTGGCTTTTTAAAGGTAGTAGATGGCTTTTGAAATCTACTTTTGAATAACCCATTTATTGATTAATGAAATGTATTCTTAACTAATAAAATGGAAAACAAAATCGTAATAGAACTATGTTTGAATAACCTCATTCACCCATAAGAAAATAATAAGCAGGACATATTTGCATATATAACTAAGTATGGTGAGTGTTCCTTCGACAAAATTGTAAGTAGATAAGTAAAAAAAGTATGATAAAAACATATCTCACATTTTAGTTTTAATGTAACCCAAGAAAAAAGGGTAAAAAGAACAGAGGATATACCTTATATGAACGTGATATGGTGAATTAGGAGTGAAAGATCTGCAAAGCACAATAAAACACATTATTTGAAAATAAACCCCCCCAAAAAACATCAAAGACATAGAGATCAAACTGTGAAACACCCTTGAGTTAGTGGTTGCACGAAAATCTGAGTTAGGCTCTAGTTTTACACGGGAAAACCGAGCCCATTTTTTATCCAACTTATATATCTTAATCTCCAATCCCCAATCATAATCCCAAATATATTAGAAAAACCAAACACTTTCAGATCTACATGCAATGATCAAATCTGTTTATAACTAGGAAAAAAATTGAAAAAGATAACAATAATACCAAATCTTAAAACCCCACATATTTATCATCAACCCCAAATCACAAAATAACCCTTCAGATCTGTGTATGCGTGTGTGTGCATGAGAGGGTGAGATAGAGAGATTACCTGTGTATGTGTGTGTGCGTAAGAGGGTTAGAGTGAGAGAGATTACCTGATCTCAGGAGTTGGAAACAAAGAGATGGCATACCTATGAAAAACACTACCAGTATGTGTGAGAGAAAGCAAGTTGAGTGAGAGAGAGCAGAAAGTGAGAGAGACGTGAATTTTTTGGTTTGTGTGAAATGGGAGAGTAACCCAGGGTATGTGTGAAATGAGAGAATAAGGTCAATTACCCTTTTACCTTTTTTTTTAATTTTGAGGAAGAGTAGGAAATAAACTTGAGTGTAGAAAAAGAGGGGGAACTCAAATAATAGAAGGGTAAATTAGGTAGTGCAGGAAAAACTTATTAAGATGACATCATCAAGTAAGCTTATGACATACATAAGTTTCCTACTTTATTTATATATATATATATATATATATATATATATATATATATATATATATATATATATATATATATATACGGGCTCAACCATATTTCAAGTGATACTTTGTAAACAAAATATCTCAACCTGGAATAAGAAGCACTATAGTCTTAGCGCATAGTCTACTACCGCTTACACTCTCGATATTCAATCTCTACACATAATCATAATAGACTCTACTTTCCCAACTCTCAAAAGTAGCAAATCGTAACATCAAAATCCTTTTAGTTTCCACACCCACTCTTTTACAATCGACACTAAAGAGCCCCACTACCCAACGGTAAATACATTCATAGGAACCATGTCGATTTTTTGCCAACGTACCCACTAAACCCGACTCACACTCGAATTTTATTGTTAACAAACATATATATTGTGACACACCCATGTCACTAAACTAATCCCATACTCATAAGGATAAATCAAGATATTATATCCATTTTCCATTTACCTTGCCTGGTCAACGGGTTCTCGCAAATAACTCTCGCGCCGAAACTTACCCATGATCTGCTGCAATGGTTGTATACCCTCTTATATTTGCCCCTGTCTCATCTTTTTATGGTACGTCTCTCCATAATTGTAACAACTATCAGAGAAACCCTATTATCAATATCTTTGTCGACGATGAAAGTTGTCATTTAGAAGAATTGTTGCACACTTAAGCAAACTATCAAATGCATAGGGAATATTAAAATATTAAATGCAATTAAATAAGTACTCCCCCTAGATTAATTCTCCCCTTTATCAACTATGATCAACCTAAGAATATAGCGCTTTCCCCCTTAGTTAAATTGCCTAAACTTAGATAAGATTATAATAGGATTAGATACCATTTATCCCCTATCATTCTCCCCCTTTTTGTTCAGGAATAGACAAAGGCTAAAGAATAAAAAATTAACTTATCTCCCCAAATTAAAGCATAGACACCCCCTAAACTAAACAAGGGATAAATAGAAAGGGATAACAAGCTAAACATGCAATAGTGCGTGTAAAGTGATGAGAACATTAAAGCACGTGGGCAACAAAATCATAACTAATCCAACAAATAATAACGGATACCAACTAGTATGCAAGAAAATGATACCAATATGATACATAAAGTATTTAGCATGTGATATGAACAAAGAATGCAACAAGATAGATACCAATTATGAATTAAAGCATAGATGAGCTAGCTAAACATGGCAAAGACTCAAAACAAACAAAATATCATATATATGTATACACAATAGATACAAATTAAGCATAAGTACACACATATAGATATAAACACCAAAATGATACAAAACTAAATAACATAAGTTTTTTCACACTCTTATAGCATAAATGTGTCATATGGAAACGAAAGTGTAGGGGCGTGAAGTAACAATTAAATTTAGACCCAAACACTTACAACATGTTTACGGAGTTCTCAATTGATTGCAAACTTCATCACATTTGAATATAACCTCATGTGACAATATAGATTGAACTCAATGAATAAACAGACACAATGCATACAAGCCTAGACTTTTGATGATTCTACAAACCAATAGAGTCATGACATTGAAAGAACAACTAGGATAAACGGACATTGTGCAAACCGTTGATATACCATCAAATCTCCCTCGATAAGCATATATTAATTTTGAATAAATATATCAATAAAACAGGCCTTGGCAATTATTTTTTCTTTTTAATGCCATATTTTCTTTTAGGCCTTTGGACCACGTATTTCTTTTAGGTCCAAACAAACGGTGGCTTACTATTCGCAAAGGATAATAATTCCTTTCGGAGCCCTTCCCCGTGCACATTTATATATAACATATTTATATCTCACAAATCTCACGTGCAACGGATTTTGACATGCACTAGTCCTCCTAAGTCACATAACATGTAGATGACAAGATTGGTAGGAGAACACCTCACAAAGCTCAAATATACATATGAAGTTAAAATTTCAAGTGAGCTCGCGCATGTGTGAATTGAAGCATATAAAAATAGAATCCATTAAATCAACACAAAATTCAACTACTCCATGTAAGCATGGTAAAGAACATAATAAGGATTGACAATCTAAACTAAGAGTTCTAGCCACGTGGATGCAAAAAAGAAGGGATTCTAACACAAGTGTATGCCACATAGTGTGTCAAACTAAAATACACAAAAAAAAATATTTTTAAGTTTTTGAAACTTTTTGAACCAAAAAAAATTTACTCAAAAGACACACAAGAATCATTTGTATTTTTCATGAAGCCAGAATTATAAAGAATGAAACACAAATGATAAATAAAAATCTTTTTGTATTTTTTATTTAATTCAAACTAAAATAAAAGGAGTATAATACAAAAGATAAACAAAAATCATTATTCTAACATGTGATTAAGCATGGAGCATAGACTAGAAAATGATTAAACCAGCATACAATTAGCATGGGTGATATAGCATGAAGCACAAAAGCTAAAGTATGCAAACAAAACTAACACATTAAACCTTTAAATTTAGCAAGGGAGGTTTCATGTGAAAGCAAATGAGAATCAACAAATCTAATATCTAGTGCGTCTAAAAATGATTTCCTAACCCATATAGATGTATATTTAAAATGATGGGATTTAAAAACTAATGAAATGCTAGACATGGACTTCCTAAGACTTCTTTTAAGATCAAAACAAAATAACTTAAGGTGACCTTTCCTACCACAATGCAAGCATGTGAAAACACGAGGAATGATACCTAAGATGTGATCTTTTCTAAATTCCTTGGATAAAGTTGACCTTCTAAAAAAAACAATGGTCTTAGCTTTAGGAGCGGAAATATTTGAACAAGATGAGCTAGAACCGCTACAACTACTACTCGAGTCTTGTAAATCATTTTTCATTTTTAAAATTTTGAACTCAAGTAATAAATTAGACTACTCAATTTTACGGGACTCCTTTAAATTTTTTATAACTCCTAGAAGGTTATCACGCCCCCCTCAAAGTGAGCAAACTTGTCCCTAAGAGTCTTTTCGCGACTATCACTCTCTTTCTTGGTCATTTCTAAAATATTAAAATTGTGATTTATGTCCATGAGCTTTTCACGAAAAATATCTTTTTGAGATAGGGAGATTCGCAAAAACTCAACTTTAGTTTTAAAACTAGAATTTTCATTTTCATGAAATTTTATTCTTTTTGCAAATCTTAAATTTAATTCTCTTAATTTTTCATTACACTTATTAAGCTCATTAAATTCCTCTCGAATAGCAAAAACTTCATTATCATTAGAAATGGACAAGTTATCATTAAAACTTCCCATCGAGAGATACAAACAAATAAAAATGAGAGTGAGTTAAAAATGAACCACCAAAAAATACAAGGAGCACAAAAATTATAAAAGCCAAAAAACGGATCTTTAACGCGATAAATTAGTGCTCGGGCTCTAATACCAATTTAAAAAGCGAGGGCTTTTCTTAATCAATGCTCTGATACCACTTGTTGGAACACGAGGCCCCCAATTTTTATATTTTTACTATAAAAAGTAATTTCCTTTTAGATGCGGAAGCGAGATGGTTCAATTAAATAAATTAAATAATTTTAATTTCTTTTAAAATTAAAATTAAACAAAAAACACATAGTGAAATTAAATTAATTAACAAATGACTTTTTCACTTAAACCAATTTACTCAACTCAGGTCCTAGAAATTTGCCTAAAACATATCTTCAATATTATCAAATTAGGCCAAACCAATTTTAACAAATTAAATGATGACTTGAATCAAATTAACATTTATCCAAATAATTATGTAGCACCAAATTAAACATGAGTAGTGATTTAAACCAATTTTTTATTTTAGTCCTAAGCATGCGTTCTAGGTGATTTTCCAAGATAAAATAAATTCACAAATAAATCACTACGCCGCGATGTACGAGGAAAAACCCACAACGATTAAAAAAAAGCTTAGACGGCCCTAGCCTTAAGTCTACTAAGTATGGTTTTACAATTACAAGACAGTTGACTTACTTCCTCGACTCGACCCCTTTCAAGCCTTGACGCGTCTTCTTGTAAACACCTCCGCCTAGTCGACAACCCCGGAGCTCCACCGGAACCTTAGTCTTCACCAATGAGACATTAGGTACACCATCAACCACACATGGTGCCTTTCACCATGTGAGAATGCCGCAGAAAAACAACGAGACTTCTTCTTTGAGGATATAAAAGTAAACCCAAACTTCTCTTCTTCAAGGTGTAGACCGGTGCCAAACACTCCAAGCAAGATATTTATATGGAAGCTTGGCATAACCAAACTATGTGTGTAAAAACAGAAGTGTTTTAAATATTTTTCTTTGAAAAATAAACACTCAAAACATGAACTTTTTTCTTTTTGAATTTTTCTCTCAAACTCTCTCTTGGAGATGGAAGGATATGAAAATTTTGATTAGAAAAAGTTGGTTCCCGCACATATTAAGTCTGCCAAAAAGTTAGTGGGTAAAGAAGTGGGAAACATGGAAAAACTGTCAAAAACTGCCAAATAAACTGTTCCCGCCAAATCTCGTTCGAACGAGATTTTCGTTCGAACGAAGGCTCGTTAGAATGATACTTCTAATGAAGTTCCAGAGGCAGGTCGTTGGCAAAACTCGTTCGAACGAAATTCTCGTTCGAACGACAATATCGAACGACTTTCCAGAATGTTCAAAAATTCAAGTTTAGATAAGAAACTTTATTTTAAAGTTTTAAAGTAACTTTCTGAAAATAAACAACAGTTTAAACAAAACTTACACCTAATACTAATTGTTCCAAGATCCTATATAAATATGTAATGCATTCATACCTTAGGAGTAAACGGAACAAAAGTTGTTAACTTAGAAACGAGGCAAAACAAACTCGGCATTTAATGAAGCTTTATTCTCTTGGCCGCCACGTCTTCAACTTTAGAATGTCATAGGCTTGAAGGAAGGTCAATAACTCTATCCTATGACTCAAACGTTGTAAGGACGCAATTTTTCAATTGAGTCCTTTGTAGTTTTGGCTCAATTCTGGATAAAAACGTTTGAGTCATAGGATAGAGTATATTGATCATCTTTCAAGCCTATGACGTGTTTGTTGAAGACGTAGCGGCCAAGTGTATCAAGCTTCATCAAAATGCCGAGTTTAAGTGCCTCGTTTCTACGTCATCAATAGTGGTTCCATTCTCCCAAGGTATAAATGCATTACATATATATATAGGAGCTTGGAACGGTTTATATTGGGTGTTAGGTTTTTAAAACTGGGTTTTATTTTCAGAATGTTTTCTATTAAAACTTATTTATAAAGTATATAATGTTTCTGGGCTCAAAAAGAATTTTTGAACATTATGTGAGTTCGTTCGAAGTATCGTTCGAACGAGATTGTCGTTCGAACCACAAGTCGTTCGAACGAGATTGCCAACGACTTCCCATTATGGCATACTGGAACTTCGTTCGAAATGTCATTCGAACGAGATGGTCGTTCTAACGAGATTTCTAACGAGCTTCTAACAAGTTCATACTGGAACTTTGTTAGAAGACTCGTTCGAACGAGATTTGGCGGGAACAGGTTTTTTTGGCAGTTTTGAGCAGTTTTGCCCACTTCCCCACTTGTTTCTTAACTGATTTGTCTCAGACTTTATTATGTGCGGGAAACCATTTTTCTAAGATATCTTTTTCATACCATACCAACTCTTAGAGAGTGTTTTGAGAGAAAAATCATAAAGAGAAAAAGATTAGGTTTTGAGTGTTATTTTTCAAGAGAAAATCTTCTATCACTCTAGTTTACACCCATATTTGTTTCTTCCAAGTTCATATATACATATCAATTGCTTGGAGCATTTTGGCACCGATTTATCTCTACACCAATAAGAAGAGAAGTTTGGGTTTCCTTCTACATCCCTCAAAGAAGAAGACGTTTTCGTGATCTACGCACTTGGAGAAAGGCTCCTAGTTCGGGTCACGGTGACCACATAAAGTCCGATCGGTGGATTCCGAGACCGCGGTGGAGTTCCGTGGTTATTCGCTAGGAAGAGGTATCGACAAGAAGGAGCGTCGAGGCTTGAGAGGGATTGAGTCGTGTGATGTAAGTCTTTTGTCTTGTAATTGTAAATTTCGTACTTAGTGGATTTGAGGCTAGGGCCGTCCGAGGTTGTTTCCCGTTATGGGTTTTTCCTCGTACATCGCGGCGTAGGGGATTAATTATTTATTTTATCTTTTGAAAAATCACCTAGAACGCATGCTTAAGTAAAAAGATAAAATATGTTTAATTTAATCACTACATGTTTAATTTGGTGCTTAATTAATATTGGATAATGTTTAGTTAATTAATTCAAGTCATTTAATTTAATTGTTAAAATTGGTCCGTCCTAGCTTGATAACATTGCAAAATATGACTTAGGCAAATTTCTAGGACTTGGGTTAATTAATGGTGTTTAAGTGAAATTGAAATTAGTGTGTGTGTTTAAGTTAATTTCACTTGGTTAAATTTTAATTTGAAATAGAAATTAAAATATGTTTGTTTGTTTAGATTGAACCATCACATCGCTTTCGTATTTATTGTGAAAAAAAGGAAATGTAGGATTATAAAGAAGATTAAAAACGGGGGTCTACTACTTTTTCAAATTGGTATCAAAGCCAACAATGATATATTACTTCGTTAAGATCCTTTAAATATTCTTGGCTAAAATGGAATTTTTCTCATTTTCAAAATTTCCTATTTTCGATGGTTCTAACTATGCGTATTGGAAAGCGCGAATGAAATTGGCACTAAAATCTATCGAAGAGAGGGTTTGGATGTCTGTTGTTAACGGGTGGACTCCACCAACTCATTTAGTAGAAAATGAACGTGTTCCCAGACCGGCCGATAGATGGAGTGAGGGTGAATTTAAACTTTCAAATTTTAATTACAGTGGTTTAAATGCCTTGTTAGCCGCAGTCACACCGGATGAATTCCGACGTATTATGACGTGTGAGACCGCTAAAGAAGCGTGGGATATTTTTCAACTCACTCATAAGGGTACAAGTGTCGTTAAAGCTTTGAAACTCCAAAACCTCACCACTCAATTTGAAACCATCAAAATGAACGATAAAGAAACTTTTGATGAATTTTATGCTAGACTTTCCGATATTGTTAATTCATCTTTTAACTTGGGAGAGAAAACACCCGACAACCGAGTAGTAAAGAAAATTTTAAGGTCCCTACCCGATAGATTTATTCCAAAAGTGACCGATTTAAATTCTTTACCGACTTTAGACTCTATGAGGGCGTTGCTTTAAAAGCCCGAAAAGAGGTCAAACAAGTAGTATAGAGCGAGAGTGATAATGACTCGGAAGACATGGCCTTGTTTGCTCGGAAATTTAGAAAATTTCTTAAATTTAACAAAGATAAATTTAAAAATGATTTTAAGAAATTTGAAACTTCTATGCATGACAAAGTCGAGAAGATCCCTAAACATATTAATGAACAACTAAATAGGGACGAGTCTAATAGGTGTTTTGGTTGTGAGGATTATGGCCATAGGGCTTCTGAGTGTCCCACTAAACTAAGGAAAGAGGGTAAACGACCCATTTCATATAATGCGACCGAGGGACCCGATTCCCCCACTAAGCCTAATTTTGTGGCTTTTATGGCTAGTCATGTGAGTAATAGTGAGAACTCGTCAATTGATGAAACGTTAACACATGACACTTCCAAGGTCATAGTTTATGATTCTCTTATTTTTTATGATAGTGAGAGTGGAGAAGAAAGATAGAGTAAAAATGAAGAAGAGGTTAATGTGAGTGAACTTCAAAATGCTTTTCAAGAATTATATAAAGAATCAATTAAGTTAAAAATAGCTAATTTGAAGTTAGAAGCTAGTTTAAAAGAGCGTGTCAAGGTCATTGATGATAGTTTGTTTGTAGAAGACCTTAGGACATGTGAGAGGACTCTTCGAGAGAAGCTTGAATATGTAGAAGGCGAGAGAGATAGCCTTAGGGGTTTAATGAAATCCTTGAAAAAGGAGCTTCTTGTTTTTGAAGAGCGAAATGTTTTATTAGAGTCTAACATTTTAGAATTGCAAAATAAATTAAAAGACTCTAGTAATGTCAAATTTGATTTGGAGTGTCGTTCGAAAAAATTAGATAAAATCTCAGGAATGGTCCAAATTAAAAATGACATGTGTGGTTTAGGCTTTAATACTTGTAATGAATCTCCCAGTTAAGACCACCTACACTGTTGACAAGTATGCACGTATGTACGTTGATGAGATTATCCGTTTACATGGGGCACCGGTGTCAATAGTATCAGATAGAGATCCAACGTTCACTTCTAAGTTTTGGCCTCGTCTCCAGAATGCCATGGGCACAAGTTTGAAGTTCAGCACCGCGTTTCATCCACAAACTGATGGGCAATCAGAAAGGACGATTCAAATATTAGAAGACATGTTACGAGCCTGTGTATTTGACTTCAAAGGTAGTTGGGATGATCATTTGCCATTGATGGAATTTTCATATAATAATAGTTATCAGTCGACTATTGGTATGGCTCCTTATGAAGCTTTATATGGGAGGAGATGTAGAATGCCTTTGTGTTGGGATGAAGTGGGTGAAAGGAAAATTTTGGGTCCTGAATTGATAGATATGACAACTGAAAAGATCAAAATGATTCGGGAACGGATAAAGATAGCGCAAAGCAGGCAGAAATTTTATGCAGATAAGAGGAAGCATCCATTGGAATTTCAAAAGGGAGATTTTGTATTCCTGCGTATTTCACCATGGAAAGGTGTTATGAGATTTGGGAAAAAGGGGAAACTAAGTCCAAGATACATTGGACCATTTGAAGTGTTGGAAAGAATTGGACCCCTGGCTTATAGATTAGCTTTACCTCCAGATTTATCCCGTTTACATGATGTGTTTCACGTATCGATGCTTCGTAAGTATTTGGCAGATCCATCTCATCAGTTGAAAACTCAACCAATTGAACTGAAGGAAGACTTATCTTACATCGAGGAACCAATGGAAATTATTGATCGTAAGGACCAAGTATTGAGAAATAAAGTTATTCCCTTAGTTAAGGTTATGTGGATGAGTCATGGAGTTAAAGAAGATACTTGGGAAACGGAGGATAGCATGAGGAAACAGTATCCCCATTTGTTCGGTAAGTGACCTTTATATTAAATTTCGGGGACGAAATTTTCTAAGGGGGGGAAGTTGTGACAACCCGAATATAATTATGATGAATTATATTTAAATCATGCTTATCTTATGTGATATGAATAATGTGATATTAGTATATCTAATGTTAAGTGATTATGTTTATTATAATCCTACTTTCATAAATCATGAAAGGTCGAATTATTTACAAACACAAATTTTGTTGTTTTCGATGGAAAGGTTCCTGTTAGAGACTAGTTTTGACCTTTATAACATTATAAATGACTTGAGGTGAAAACTAGATAGTTGTAGACATGTGAGTTAGGGTTGTAAAACAAGAAACGGATCATCAAATGGATGTCCGAGTAAAGAGTTATACCGAAATTACGAACAAAGGGCAAAGTTGTCCATTCCCTTTAAGTGGTATTTTGTCCTTTATTAAACCAAATGTTTTAAATTGATTGGTTGGCTTGGGAGGCAGCCTTGGCCGACTTAAAACCCTCCCTCTAACATATTTCTTCAGCAAAACAAAGCCTAGGTTCAGTTTCAAGTGTTGTTAGCTTGAGGAAATAGAAAGTTGAGGTTTAGGAAGAAAAAGTGTAGAAAAATCCGTGGAAATTACGTAAAAAGCCCTGAAGGTAATCCTAATTGTAATTCTTGTTATTTATCTTATATTACTGATTTATAAGATATAAATCATCATAGGTTTACGAAAGTTTCAGCCCTTTATATGTATGTATGGTTAGATGCAAGTTTATGTTAAGTTGAATGTAGAAACCCTTAAAATTGCCTTGTATTGAAAGCCCTTGCATTCAAACTTGCATATCTCTTTGTGTGCTTACTGGAATTGAGAAATTCCAATTGGATATGAAATTAGACTCATATATTCATATCATATCCGAAAATGAGAATTTATCTCCTTGTGGTTAGGCCGTAATGATGATTTCAAGTTGGTACATGGTTGCTGTTTTTATACTTGATTTCGGTATGCCCTAAGTTTAGTCAAGCTTTTGAGATAGCAAATGAAGTCAAACAATTATGCAAATTTAATTCTGTACTATTCAGTATGTCTACTGAAATTTTGTTGAAAATCATGGAAAGTTATGCTGTATAAAAATTATGAAAATTCTGGGAATTCGAAGGATCAATTGAGGAGCTTGTAGGGCAGATTTCTTATGTTGTAGAGAAATGGCCATAACTTGCCCTAGGAAGCTTGAAAAATTACACCGTCACTTGTACTGGATAATATGTTCATATATGTTTTCATATTGATAAGGTTGGACCCCTGTATTTGTACAATTTATAAATATAGGATGGTCATGTATGTAGGACAATAATTTCAGGCCATACTGGATACCCCTTGAATGAATGTTTGTATTTCATCCTTACAAAGGGTACTTTGAGTACATGTTTCATGTGTATATACATTGAGGAGTATAATTTCATGTTTACTTGACTTTGGTTATAAATTCCTCATAAGGTATTTTCTACGGTTGAATGTCCGTAACTTTATCAACATGTATATCATTGTTTTGCCTTTACCTATGTTTTATGGAATGTGACTTAATTGGAATTATATTGTTGATGTATAGTCATGGAAAGTTACATAATTATTTTTTAATAATATTTGTGATTGAGGTTCAGAACTGATCTAGTTGGATTGACAGGTGTAAGGTCTAATCAACCCAGTTCAGCTCCAACAGAAAGAAACCTGAATACGTAGTTGTCAACCAAGGTGAGTGTACTCACTGGAAAGAGATATTTGTATCGTGTTGTTGGTATGATCATAATAAAATGAATATGAAATTGTTCATTTCGGTTTACCGAAATGAGGGGTTACTCCTCGACCAGGAATGGGGGAGATTTGTCTATTAATGACAAGGGGTTACTCCTCGACCAGGAATGGGGGAGAATTGTCTATTTAGACAGGATATGTGAATCATGATTCGGAAAAGTTGGTCATTAATTATTAATGAGCCGGATAAGTTAATACATAATTATATGGACATGATTTATTGCATTTAAATTCATGCAATAGTATAGTAGTGATACATTCACTGGGCTATTTTGCTCACGGTTCCTATGTTCACATTTTTCAGGTAACGCGATGTCACTGCCAAATCTAGGAGGTCAGGTTGGGTTAGACAGGAATGGGAGAAACAATGATTTTGTGTAAATGTAAATGATGTAATTAAGTTAACTTATCCTTCATGAAAGTTTTTATGGGCATGACTACTTTGATGTTGTAAAAAGGTTTTCAGTTATATGGATTTACAATGATGACTCTGAAATCAAAACTCGTGTTTATGGTTTGGTTAGATTAATTATGGTTTGACTCACTTTGACTTTCAGACTTAATTATAAGTAATTGGGTTGGGGTGTGTCAGCTTTTGGTATCAGAGCCTAGGTTTTAGAGGTTCTGGAGTGAGAAGAGTCTAGATTTGGCAGTGAATGTTAGAAATATATTTTATTTGATACTAACGATTATGTTAGGAAAGATATGTATATCTGCATGTTGTTATATCTTTGATTCATTAAAGATATAAGAGAATGGAACGAGGGAATGTGAATGTGGGAATAGATGATGAGGCTTCAAATATTCCAGCAGAAGCGGAGGTTGAGCAACCTGTTCAGATAAATGTGGAACCCCAGCCAGAACAACTGACAGATATGCAAAAAATGGCACGTGCTATGACTCTAATGGCAGAGCAGCAAGCTAGATTTATGGCACAGGTGGAAGAACAACAGACCAGGCAATTGGAGGCACAAGCCTTGGCTAGGGCTGAGGAGGTGATACACCGGGAAGAAAGAAGTACTTCACATGAGAAATTTATTAAGATGAACCCACCCTCATTTGAAGGAGCGGTTGATCCAGCAGAGGCAGAAGTATGGGTTAAAGAAATTGAACTTATCTTTGGGGTAATGAGGATGCCTGAAAATCAACAGGTAACCTTGGCGGCGTATATGCTGAAAGGAGAAGCTAAGTACTGGTGGGATGCCACAAAACATTTGTTGATTACTCCAGGAGGTGGGAATGTGATCTCATGGGATGCTTTTGTTAAAGCCTTGTATGACAAATATTTTCCCCCAATGTATCAAAAACAAAAGGAGAAGGAATATTTCATGTTGAATCAGGGGAGTATGACAGTTAGAGAATATGAAGCTAAACTTACAGCCTTATCTCGTTTTGCTTCGAGGTTTATACAGAATGAGGAAGATATGTGTAGCCGATTTCTCGATGGGCTTGAGTTAGTCATTAAATCTAGATTGTCGGCTTTAGAGACTTCTAACTATTCCTCCTTGGTGAACAAAGCCATGCTAGTAGAAAGGGACGTGAATGAAGCTAGAGGGAATCGAGAACGAAGTATAAAGAGAAGAAGATTCGATTCAAGTTATCAAAAGGGTAGCGATACAGAATATTCGAGGTTTGGAGGGCAGAAATTCCAACAGGGTAGAGGTGGAAGTAGTTTGCAAAGAGGTGAAGCTAGTGGTGGAAGAGGTTCAGGAGTTTCAGCACAAGGAGATCCGAATGTTTGTTTCTTTTGTGGGGCATCAGGTCATATAAAGAGAAATTGCCCAAAGTTACTGAATATAGAATGTTTTAACTGCCACCAGAAGGGTCATTTGAGAAAGAACTGTCCTATGTTGGCGAGAACAGTTTCAGTCAGTAGTGTGGGGCCTCATAAAGGATCTTCTCCAGGCAGTGCCACCAGGGGGAGAGGTACAGAACAAGCAACTGGATCGAGGGCAGGAGGAAGAGTGTTTGCAATGACGCTGCAAGATGCCCATGCTACACCTGAAGTGGTTACAGGTAAACTCTCTATTGCGAACAAAGATTTATATGCACTCATTGATCCTGGATCTACGCATTCAATTGTGGCATTAGATATTGTTTCATATTTGGGTAGACCATGTTCATTTCTCAATTGTGCCTTATATATTTCTACCCCAATGGAAAGTGTGATTCTGGTTGAGCATGTTTATAAAGATTGTATCTTACGATTGGGGGAACGAGATTTCTATGTTGATTTGATACCGTTGGCCATTCGGGATTTTGATATTATATTGGGGATGGATTGGTTATCATCGTATCATGCTTCCATTGATTGTTTTCGAAAAGAAGTTACATTTCATCTTCCTGGTGAACCGGAGTTCCAATTTACGGGGGAAAGGAATGTTGTCCCTACTTGTCTCATCTCAGCAATTAAGAGCAGAAAGTTATTGAGTAAGGGTTGTACAGGGTATTTTGCGTATGTGGTTGATGTTAGTAAGGAAGCACTTAAAGTTGAAGATATACCAGTGGTTAGAGAGTTTTCTGATGTCTTCCCAGAGGAATTGCCAGGATTGCCACCCGATAGGGAAGTAGAGTTTTCTATTGAATTAATTCCAGGTACTGGTCCAATTTCTCTTGCTCCATATAGAATGGCACCAGCGGAGTTGAAAGAATTAAAAGTGCAATTACAAGATCTGATAAGCAGAGGTTTCATTCGGCCTAGTGTTTCGCCATGGGGAGCACCAGTGTTATTTGTGAAAAAGAAAGATGGGACAATGCGACTATGTATTGATTATCGGCAGTTGAATAAGGTGACCATTAGAAACAAGTACCCTCTACCTCGTATCGATGACTTATTTGACCAATTACAGGGGGCCACTGTATTTTCGAAGATTGATTTGAGATCGGGTTACCACCAATTGAAAGTGAAGGATAGTGATGCTTCCAAAACAGCTTTTCGGACTCGATATGGGCACTATGAGTTTTCGGTGATGACATTTGGATTAACAAATGCTCCAGCGGTTTTTATGGATTTGATGAATCGGGTATTCCACCCTTTCATTGATTCATTTGTGATTGTATTCATAGATGATGTGTTGATTTACTCACGTAGCATGGAGGAACATGAGAAACATTTGAGACTTGTATTGCAGATTTTGAGAGAGAAGAAATTGTTTGCTAAATTCAGCAAGTGTGAGTTTTGGTTGAATGAAATTGTGTTTTTAGGGCACGTTGTCTCGGGAAATGGGATATATGTTGATCCAAAGAAGGTGGAAGCAATTGTTGAATGGGAGAGTCCTAAGAATGTGACAGAAATTAGGAGTTTCCTAGGATTGGCAGGTTACTATCGCAGATTCATTAAGGGATTTTCAGCAATAGCATTACCATTGACAAAGTTGACCCGTAAAGAAGTGAAGTTTGTGTGGGATGAAGAATGCGAAAGGAGTTTTAAAGAATTAAAGAAGCGGTTGGTTTCAGCCCCTATACTTACTATTCCATGTGGGAATGAGTCTTTTGTGATCTATACAGACGCTTCATTTCAGGGTTTAGGATGTGTTCTTATGCAGAATGGGAAGGTAATAGCATATGCTTCCAGACAATTAAAGACGCATGAACGAAATTACCCTACACATGACTTGGAGCTAGCGGCCATTGTTTTTGCTTTAAAGTTGTGGAGACATTACTTGTATGGAGAAACTTGTGAGATATTTACGGATCATCAAAGTTTGAAATACTTGTTTACACAGAAAGAATTGAATTTGAGACAGAGGCGTTGGATAGAGCTGATTAAGGACTATGACTGTACCATTCATCATCATCCTGGGAAGGCCAATGTAGTAGCAGATGCTTTGAGTCGAAAATCATCAGGGATGCTTGGTTGCATACAGTGTGCCCGTGTTGGAAATATTCTTGACTTAGCATCGATGGGGATTGAATTGAAGTTTTCAAAAAGTGGAGGATTATTAGCACATGTCACAGTGAGACCTTTATTGGCCGAGCGCATACGAAATTCGCAGACCAGTGATCCATTCCTTGAGAAGAAGAAACAAGATGTCCTGGATGGTAAAGAGAGTGACTTTGAAATTAAGAATGATGAATCATTGTGTTATAAAAATAGGATTTGTGTACCTAATGATCCACCCTTAAAGAAAGATATATTAGAAGAGGCACATAGTTCTATTTACTCTATGCATCCGGGAGGTACCAAAATGTACAGAGATTTGAAAGAATATTACTGGTGGAACAATATGAAACGTGAGATTGCAGAGTTCGTAGCTAAATGTTTAGTATGCCAGCAAGTGAAAGCAGAGCATCAGAAGCCGGCAGGATTATTGCAGTCTTTGCCTATTCCGGAATGGAAGTGGGAGCATATAACGATGGACTTTGTTACAGGGTTACCCCGGTCACCAAAGGGGCATGATTCTATTTGGGTGATTGTAGACCGCTTGACGAAGTCAGCTCATTTTCTCCCAGTTAAGACCACCTACACTGTTGACAAGTATGCACGTATGTACGTTGATGAGATTATCCGTTTACATGGGGCACCGGTGTCAATAGTATCAGATAGAGATCCAACGTTCACTTCTAAGTTTTGGCCTCGTCTCCAGAATGCCATGGGCACAAGTTTGAAGTTCAGCACCGCGTTTCATCCACAAACTGATGGGCAATCAGAAAGGACGATTCAAATATTAGAAGACATGTTACGAGCCTGTGTATTTGACTTCAAAGGTAGTTGGGATGATCATTTGCCATTGATGGAATTTTCATATAATAATAGTTATCAGTCGACTATTGGTATGGCTCCTTATGAAGCTTTATATGGGAGGAGATGTAGAATGCCTTTGTGTTGGGATGAAGTGGGTGAAAGGAAAATTTTGGGTCCTGAATTGATAGATATGACAACTGAAAAGATCAAAATGATTCGGGAACGGATAAAGATAGCGCAAAGCAGGCAGAAATTTTATGCAGATAAGAGGAAGCATCCATTGGAATTTCAAAAGGGAGATTTTGTATTCCTGCGTATTTCACCATGGAAAGGTGTTATGAGATTTGGGAAAAAGGGGAAACTAAGTCCAAGATACATTGGACCATTTGAAGTGTTGGAAAGAATTGGACCCCTGGCTTATAGATTAGCTTTACCTCCAGATTTATCCCGTTTACATGATGTGTTTCACGTATCGATGCTTCGTAAGTATTTGGCAGATCCATCTCATCAGTTGAAAACTCAACCAATTGAACTGAAGGAAGACTTATCTTACATCGAGGAACCAATGGAAATTATTGATCGTAAGGACCAAGTATTGAGAAATAAAGTTATTCCCTTAGTTAAGGTTATGTGGATGAGTCATGGAGTTAAAGAAGATACTTGGGAAACGGAGGATAGCATGAGGAAACAGTATCCCCATTTGTTCGGTAAGTGACCTTTATATTAAATTTCGGGGACGAAATTTTCTAAGGGGGGGAAGTTGTGACAACCCGAATATAATTATGATGAATTATATTTAAATCATGCTTATCTTATGTGATATGAATAATGTGATATTAGTATATCTAATGTTAAGTGATTATGTTTATTATAATCCTACTTTCATAAATCATGAAAGGTCGAATTATTTACAAACACAAATTTTGTTGTTTTCGATGGAAAGGTTCCTGTTAGAGACTAGTTTTGACCTTTATAACATTATAAATGACTTGAGGTGAAAACTAGATAGTTGTAGACATGTGAGTTAGGGTTGTAAAACAAGAAACGGATCATCAAATGGATGTCCGAGTAAAGAGTTATACCGAAATTACGAACAAAGGGCAAAGTTGTCCATTCCCTTTAAGTGGTATTTTGTCCTTTATTAAACCAAATGTTTTAAATTGATTGGTTGGCTTGGGAGGCAGCCTTGGCCGACTTAAAACCCTCCCTCTAACATATTTCTTCAGCAAAACAAAGCCTAGGTTCAGTTTCAAGTGTTGTTAGCTTGAGGAAATAGAAAGTTGAGGTTTAGGAAGAAAAAGTGTAGAAAAATCCGTGGAAATTACGTAAAAAGCCCTGAAGGTAATCCTAATTGTAATTCTTGTTATTTATCTTATATTACTGATTTATAAGATATAAATCATCATAGGTTTACGAAAGTTTCAGCCCTTTATATGTATGTATGGTTAGATGCAAGTTTATGTTAAGTTGAATGTAGAAACCCTTAAAATTGCCTTGTATTGAAAGCCCTTGCATTCAAACTTGCATAACTCTTTGTGTGCTTACTGGAATTGATAAATTCCAATTGGATATGAAATTAGACTCATATATTCATATCATATCCGAAAATGAGAATTTATCTCCTTGTGGTTAGGCCGTAATGATGATTTCAAGTTGGTACATGGTTGCTGTTTTTATACTTGATTTCGGTATGCCCTAAGTTTAGTCAAGCTTTTGAGATAGCAAATGAAGTCAAACAATTATGCAAATTTAATTCTGTACTATTCAGTATGTCTACTGAAAGTTTGTTGAAAATCATGGAAAGTTATGCTGTATAAAAATTATGAAAATTCTGGGAATTCGAAGGATCAATTGAGGAGCTTGTAGGGCAGATTTCTTATATTGTAGAGAAATGGCCATAACTTGCCCTAGGAAGCTTGAAAAATTACACCGTCACTTGTACTGGATAATATGTTCATATATGTTTTCATATTGATAAGGTTGGACCCCTGTATTTGTACAATTTATAAATATAGGATGGTCATGTATGTAGGACAATAATTTCAGGCCATACTGGATACCCCTTGAATGAATGTTTGTATTTCATCCTTACAAAGGGTACTTTGAGTACATGTTTCATGTGTATATACATTTAGGAGTATAATTTCATGTTTACTTGACTTTGGTTATAAATTCCTCATAAGGTATTTTCTACGGTTGAATGTCCGTAACTTTATCAACATGTATATCATTGTTTTGCCTTTACCTATGTTTTATGGAATGTGACTTAATTGGAATTATATTGTTGATGTATAGTCATGGAAAGTTACATAATTATTTTTGAATAATATTTGTGATTGAGGTTCAGAACTGATCTAGTTGGATTGACAGGTGTAAGGTCTAATCAACCCAGTTCAGCTCCAACAGAAAGAAACCTGAATACGTAGTTGTCAACCAAGGTGAGTGTACTCACTGGAAAGAGATATTTGTATCGTGTTGTTGGTATGATCATAATAAAATGAATATGAAATTGTTCATTTCGGTTTACCGAAATGAGGGGTTACTCCTCGACCAGGAATGGGGGAGATTTGTCTATTAATGACAAGGGGTTACTCCTCGACCAGGAATGGGGGAGAATTGTCTATTTAGACAGGATATGTGAATCATGATTCGGAAAAGTTGGTCATTAATTATTAATGAGCCGGATAAGTTAATACATAATTATATGGACATGATTTATTGCATTTAAATTCATGCAATAGTATAGTAGTGATACATTCACTGAGCTATTTTGCTCACGGTTCCTATGTTCACATTTTTCAGGTAACGCGATGTCACTGCCAAATCTAGGAGGTCAGGTTGGGTTAGACAGGAATGGGAGAAACAATGATTTTGTGTAAATGTAAATGATGTAATTAAGTTAACTTATCCTTCATGAAAGTTTTTATGGGCATGACTACTTTGATGTTGTAAAAAGGTTTTCAGTTATATGGATTTACAATGATGACTCTGAAATCAAAACTCGTGTTTATGGTTTGGTTAGATTAATTATGGTTTGACTCACTTTGACTTTCAGACTTAATTATAAGTAATTGGGTTGGGGTGTGTCACTTTATGTGGCATATACCTGTGTTTGAATCCCATCTTTTACGCTCCCATGTGTCTTGAAATTTTGGTTTAGATTGTCAATCCTTAAAATGTTCGTTATCATATTTTTATGGAGTAGTTGGATTTTGTATTGCTTAAATGGATTCTATTTTTATATATGCCTCTATTCACACATGCACAAGCTCATTTGAAATTTTAATGTCACGTGTTATATTTGAGCTTTGTGAGGTGTTCTCCTACCAATCTTGTCATCTACATATTCATGACCTAGGAGGACTAGTGCATGTCAAAATCCGTTGCATGTGAGCTTGTGAGATATAAAAAATGATATATATATATATATAAATGTGCACGGGGAAGGGCTCCGAAAGGAATAATAATCCTTTACGATTGTAAGCCACCGTTTGAATTGGACCTAAAAGAAATACGTGGTCCAAAGGCCTAAAAATAGAAAATGGCACTAAAAGAAAAATAATTGCCAAGGCCTATGTTTGATTAATATATCCATTCAATATAAAAGAATATATATATGATTCTTGAGGGAGATTAGATGGTATATCAACGGTTTGCACAATATCCGTTTATCCTAGTGGTCTTTATTGTCATGACTCTATTTGGTTTGTAGAATCATCAAAACTCTAGGCTTGTATGCATTGTGTATGTTTGTTCATTGAGTTCTATCTATATTGTCACATGAGGTTATATTCAAATGTGATGAAGTTTGCAATCAAATGAGAACTCCGTGAACATGTTTTAAGTGATTGGTTCTAAATTTAATTGTTACTTGTTCACACCCCAACACTTCCGTTTCCATATGACACATTTTTGCCATACGAGTGTGAAAGACTCCTATTATATTTTGTGTGTGTCATTTATGTGTTTATATCTATATATGTGTACTTGAGTCTCTTTGATATATATTATATATACATATATTTGATATTTTTGTTTAGTCTTTGCTTTGATTTCTAATCCATATATGCTTTAATATCATATTGGTATCATTTTATTGCATCCTAGTTGGTATCCGATGTTATTGTTTGGATTAGTTGAACTTTTGTTGCCCATATGCTTTAACATTCTCATCATTATATGCATAATTAGATTCTTTTATCCCTTGCTTATTTGGGGGAGATAAGTTACTTTTTAATTCTTTAGCCTTTGTCTATTCCTAAACAAAAAGGGGGAGAATGATAGGGGAGAAATGGTATCTAATCCTATTATTGTCGTATCTTAGTTTGGGGGAGATTTATCTTAGGGGAGACGTCTTTCTAAGTAGGTCATTTGTTTGATAAAGGAGAGAATTAATTTAGGGGAATAATTATTTAATTGCATTTAATAGTTTGATATTATCTATACGTTTGATAGTTTGATTAAGTGTGCAGGAATACTTCAAAATGGCAACATTCAACATCGGCAAAGATATTGATCCTTGGGTTGTTTGAGTCAAGCATTGTATTTTTATTTTGGGTGGGACATTGTTTTTGAGTCTAGTGAGCTTGACGGCCCTTTAGAATTTCTGTTTGGTTTTTGTCCCGGAATAGCCAAAGTTGGAGATTTGTAAGGACGCAATTTTCCAATTGAGTCCTTTGTAGTTTTGGCTCAATTCCGGACAAAAATGTTTGAGTCATAGGATAGAGTATATTGATCATCTTTCAAACCTATGACGTGTTTGTTGAAGACGTAGTGGCCAAGTGTATAAAGCTTCATCAAAATGCCGGGTTTAAGTGCCTCTTTTCTACGTCATCAATAGTGGTTCCATGCTCCCAAGGTATGAATGCATTACATATATATATATAGGAGCTTGGAACGGTTTATATTGGGTGTTAAATAATTTAAAATGTGTTTTATTTTCAGAATGTTTTCTATTAAAACTTATATATCAAGTATATAATGTTTCTGGGCTCAAAAAGAATTTTTGAACATTCTGTGAGTTCGTTCGAAGTGTCGTTCGAACGAGATTATCGTTCGAACCACAAGTCGTTCGAACGAGATTGCCAACGACTTCCCATTATGGCATAATGGAACTTCGTTCGAAATGTCGTTCGAACGAGATGGTCGTTCTAACTAGATTTCTAATGAGCTTCTAACAAGTTCATACTAGAACTTTGTTAGAAGACTCGTTCGAACGAGAATGTCGTTCGACGAGATTTGGCGGGAACGGGGTTTTTTGGCAGTTTTGAGCAGTTTTGCCCACTTCCCCACTTGTTTCTTAACTGATTTGTCTCAGACTTTATTATGTGCGGGAAATCATTTTTCTAAGATATCTTTTTCATACCATACCAACTCTTAGAGAGTGTTTTGAGAGAAAAATCATAAAGAGAAAAAGATCATGTTTCGAGTGTTATTTTTCAAGAGAAAATCTTCTATCACTCTATTTTACACCCATATTTGTTTCTTCCAAGTTCATATATACATATCAATTGCTTGGAGCATTTTGGCACCGATTTATCTCTACACCAATAATAAGAGAAGTTTGGGTTACCTTCTACATCCCTCAAAGAAGAAGACATTTTCGTGATTTACCCACTTGGAGAAAAGCTCCTAGTTCGAGTGACGGTGACCACATAAAGTTCGATCGGTGGATTTCGAGACCACGGTGGAGCTTCGTGGTTATTCGCTAGGAAGAGGTATCTACAAGAAGGAGCGTCGAGGCTTGAGAGGGATTGAGTCGTGTGATGTAAGTCTTTTATCTTGTAATTATAAATTCCGTACTTAGTGGATTTGAGGCTAGGGTCGTCCGAGGTTGTTTCCCGTTGTGGGTTTTTCCTCGTACATCGCGGCGTAGTGGATTAATTGTTTATTTTATCTTTTGAAAAATCACCTAGAACGCATGCTTAAGTAAAAAGATAAAATTGGCTTAATTAAATCACTACATGTTTAATTTGGTGCTTAATTAATATTGGATAATGTTTAGTTAATTAATTCAAGTCATTTAATTTAATTGTTAAAATTGGTTTGGCCTAACTTGATAACATTGCAAAATATGACTTAGGCAAATTTCTAGGACTTGGGTTAATTAATGGTGTTTAAGTGAAATTGAA
The DNA here is from genome assembly GCA_949130495.1 of Sambucus nigra. Classification (NCBI taxonomy): domain Eukaryota; kingdom Viridiplantae; phylum Streptophyta; class Magnoliopsida; order Dipsacales; family Adoxaceae; genus Sambucus; species Sambucus nigra. Next base: position 120,612,974 of record OX422213.1, read on the forward strand.
ATTAGTGTGTGTGTTTAAGTTAATTTCACTTGGTTATATTTTAATTTGAAATAGAAATTAAAATATGTTTGTTTGTTTAGATTGAACCATCACATCGTTTCCGCATTTATTGTAAAAAAAGGAAATCTAGGATTATAAAGAAGATTAAAATCGGGGGTCTACTACTTTTTCAAACGTTTTTGTCCGAAATTGAGCCAAAACAACAAAGGACTCAATTGGGAATGTATGTCCTTACAAATTTTGATTACTATTTACGGAACACTCCTAAGGAAGACCTCATTATGCCTTTATCCACGACGCGAGTCAATTAATTCCACTCTCCATTTATATATACACGCACACACTTCATGGAGTTATTAAGGAGAAGATAACACATGCCCATGAGAGACCTAAATGGCGGTATGGGTGCCTAACACCTTCTCAATCCGTAACTTAGTCCCCAAATCCTTGAACTAATTAGTTTCGCAAGCATCAGTGTGTCTTTGATGTCGTTATCTTGAGGCGACGACATTTATTTTGCCTGTTTTGTGCAAAATGGGTCGGTGACTCTATCTCTACACATCACCCATATTGACGATGACCGAAGAGCCCCGAAAGGGCGCGACCCCCCTCCCCACTCCCCGTGCGCGCACCGATCAGGGGAGGGATGGCCACAGTGGCGACTCTGCATGGGGCTTCTGAAAGAGGACTAGACTTTATTTTTACATAGGTGTTATTAGTGGTCACATGTGTGCATATGCACCTACCTGTATGTTTCCTTTTTTTACTTCTTGTATATATCTACCTCGTATATATATCACTGCTTACTCATTTTTAACTTCACACACTTGTAAATACCCTCCATGTACACCTCACACTACTTAAATTACATATAGGATTACTTATACCCACATGCCTTACACACCACTTAGAATATACATGCTTAGGTCTCACTAGCACACATCTCCACTTATCACACTTGCACATATCACACGCCACTTGTAATTGATCCATGCTTAGGCTTACTACAACACACTCACTTGTAGATATTCATATATCACTCACACGTATCCATGCTTAGTGTAGTCTTCATACTCCATGCTAGATTTACTTTTCGTGATACCTGTACATTCTTCCCTATTAGTATAGTTCTTATCTTACTCATCAAGCCAAATAAAAGACTCTCTCTATAATATACTGATTAAGAATCATGCATTTTGCACACTACATCACCAAGAGCATTGCTATATTAACCAAAATTTTATCCCGTACTAGGGGTCATTTTGTGATGGTTGTTGGTCTTGCGGGGCGCAGTTAGCCTAAGAACTATGATCTCACATTTCATTGGCATAGTACCTTCGACGTATATCAAATGGTTCCCCCCTCATCGTACCGCTTGACCTAACTCACGACAGGAGGTATATAACAGGGAATTCATTCACGTACGTCGAGTATATCGAATTCGCTCTTCACGTACGTCGAGTATATCGAATTCCTTCTTACACATATTGTCCCTACGAGGTATATAGTGAGACAATTCACGTATACTCAGGCATATCAAATGGCTTTTCCACACGTACTGATTGTCCAAAAGCAAGAAGTATATCGTGGAAGTCATGCCAAATGGGATAACCCTACCCCTATCCCAATAAATTGCATAAACCTCATATAGGCGTCAAACTTAGGGCACTCATCTTTAGTTTGTCGGTTGCTATACAAAACTCTATCGAAATGTCGGGTCGGCATGCTGCCCAAATTTTCCCGCTATTTAGCCATTTTTCAAAATCGGACCCTGTCCACAAGCTTGAAAATAAGTCAAAGCATGTCTTACATATTTTTTAAACCCAATTTTCCCAGGCTCGGGTCCTGTCCGACATTTTTTTTGCATTTAGATAAACCTAATACAAGTGAAAATAAAATAATCATAATAATCATGCTGAGATTCTTCTCTTATTTTTTCCCTCATTTTTTCTAAAAAAAAAACAAAATACCAAAAATATTTGTTCTCCTTTTATAAAAAATGCCAAAAACATTTTTCCTCCTTTTATCAACAATGCCAAAAACATTTTTTCTCCTATTACTAAAATACCAAAACTTTTTTTCCTCTTTTTCAAAAATATATAAAAAAAAAGACTTTTTTCCCTATTTAAAAAATAAATTCGAACCATTTTTCCTTCTCAGGTCGATCGCATAACCGATTCTTGGCATGGCTCCTTATTGTCTTTGGCCTTCCATCAAACGACCCCAAAGCTCTGCCAGTTCCTCTGCTACTTCATTCGGGTTTAGAACTTACCTTCTATAACACCCCGCCTAATTACATACCGGGTGATCAGTCATTTATTAAATTAACTCAAAGTGTCCAGTTGGTTCGCTCTTAGCATCACTGTCGAAAAATAATTTTTCTTTATTAATCACCAAATAAATAATTAAGATAAGTGTCAAAACTTTTAATTTAACAAATTAAGTCTGATTGTTATTATTAACTATGAAACCAGTTTCACGAATACAAATCATAGTATTTAAACCAAACCATACAAATGAAAGTACATGCTAGATAAATCAATCCAATTAAAATATCCCAACTAAACTGAATACTGACATAAATAAATAGTACAAATCTCAGGACTAGGTAAAAACTGGAAATGGCACCACATGCCCTATCTAATGAGAACTAAATGAAAGACTGAGAAGACAAGGATGAAGTCGTCTATTGCAAAGACCTGTAACTCCCACACTAGTTGCAGCACGTCAACAGTCCAAAGATCCAAGCCTGACGCCCCTGTGGCTGGGCACTTATAATACACACACACACACACACACACACACACACATATATATATATATATATATATATATACAAGAGGGAGAAGAGATGACAGGAAACGGGTCAGAGCCCGAGTGTAAAACAGCTTTAAAATAGTTTAGCAAGTATTTAAAATGCTTACCAATTGATATTACATACATGTTAGTACTCGACACTCTCTTGAGAATTCTCACCTTTCATCTAGTGTACACACCTATCGTACTACTAAAATGACTCATAATTCTAACCTAATTCTCCTCCCATAGATTCTGATTCGCGAGACCGTACGTTTATGATTTATTAAAATAACATCTTATTAAGTACCATTTACGTTAATTATGTATATCTCAATACTTAACTATATGGTTGCGTTCCTCATCTTACGATCTATGCCCCGGTGGTGTTATTCTTGAAAAAGGTGTTACGATTTGTGATCAAGTCTTGAAGAGCTCTCTACCTTTCTTCTCTAATGGCCGTTCTATGTTTCTGTGATTGATAACCCTAAAAGCTTAACTCTAGTAGCTGATATAACTTAGGGAAATTCGTGGGTTTAATTACCAAAAAATACATAATGACTTCATATCAGTATTGAGATATACATAATTAACTTAAATATTCCTTAATAAGATGTTATTTTAATAAATCATAGACATACGGTCTCGCGAATCAGAATCTATGGAAGGAGAATTGGGTTAGACTTATGAGTCATTTTAGTAGTACGATAGGCGTGCACAGTAGATGAGAGGTGAGAATTCTCAAGAGAGTGTCGAGTACTAACATGTATGTAATATCAATTGGTTAGCATTTTAAATACTTGCTAAACTATGTTAAAGTTGTTTTACACTCGGGCTCTGACCCATTTCTTGTCATCTCTTCTCTCTCTTGTATATATATATATATATATGTGTATTACAGGTGCCCTGCTACAGGGGCCTCAGGCTTGGATCTTTGGATTGTTGACGTGCTACAGCTAGTGTGGGAGTTGCAGGTCTTTTCAGTAGACGACTTCATCCTTATCTTCTCAGTCTTTCATTTAGTTCTCATTAGATAGGGCATATGTCGCCCATTTCCAGTTTTTACCTAGTCCAGAGATATGTACTCTTTATTTATGTCAGTATCCAGTTTAGTTGGGATATTTTAATTGGATTGATTTATATAGGATGTACTTTCATTTGTATGGTTCGGTTTTAATACTATGATTTGTATTCGTGAAACTGGTTTCATAGTTAATAATAACAATCAGACTTAATCTGTTAAATTAAAAGTCTTGACACTTCGCTTAATTATTTATTAGGTGATTAATAAAGAAAAATTATTTTTCGACTGTGATGCTAAGAATGAACCAACCGGACACTTTGAGTTAATTTAATAAAGGATTGATCACCCGGTATTTAATTAGGCGAGGTGTTACACCTTCACCAGCTCTCATAGAAAATGCTGATCAAGCACCGAACGTGCAGCCTAATCTGATGACAGTCTTGATCCAACTCAGTGCCAAGATTGACAACCTTCAAATCGAAGTCCATTAGATGTAATGACACCGAGTCCAGATTCCCGAAGAACCCAAGGTTCTCTTTCTTCGTGCCATGGGTCCACCTACTCACGAACTTGTCTGGGTCCTAAAAGAATATTAGCATGCCCAGCGTGTCCCACCTGCCAATGGGCAACCGCCAGCTCAGTACCCTATGACAAACTTTGCCCATCCCCAAGGAGGAGGAACTAAATAAGGTCAGGGAAGACCTCAAACTGTTATTCAAGATATTCGACCAAGTCATGATAATCGATAAATACATGGACTACACCCAAATGTCACCCTATCCCAGTGTAAGATTGACAGAGACTTTCAATATGCCAGCCATCGAGAAGTTCGGGGGCAACGGATCCCTAATTATCTATCTTCACAGTTATCACCAAGCCATATCCCTTTTCGGTGACTCTGAAGAGATAACCTCCTAATTGTTTTAACAAACTTTAAAAGAAAATGCCCTCCGATGGTTCTTATCCCTCAAAGAATCCAAAATTCATAGTTGAGAGGATGTCAACTGGGAATTCATATCCCAATATAAGTACAACGAAGAGTTAGATGTTAGACGTCATGATCTAGAGCTTCTTGAGTAAAACTCAGGGGATACCATCAGTAGCTTCATAGGGAGGTGGAGAGAGAAAGTTGTTACCATGACCAACCCGACCCTTCGAGGAAGAACAAGTCAGTATCGTGAAGAAGAATTTATTGTCCCATATCTGTGCGACTATGGTAAGTCAGTAGTATACACACTTTTAAGCCCTCCGAGAAGAAATTGAGGAAAATGTTACCAAGGTAGAAGTCGAGCCGAAGAAGGTGATCGGATAATTCGTTCATAGAAAGTAAAATAAGCTTGTCAATGCTACAGTCTCAACCATCAATAATATCACCTAACCTACTACCTCGTGGGCAAAAAAATCCGCCCTAATCCCGCCAGAAAGGAATACATCGAACTCCATGCTCCCTTATTTAAAGTTTATTAGGCCTTGTTAAGTTGAAACATAAGTTGATGAGCACTTTCTCCAAGAAACCTCCAAGAAATTAGGGAGAATTCTCCTTTTCCCTTTGTTGAAGCCATGGCACAACCTGGAGTCGTAACCATGATTCCCCCTAAACCACCTGATCCTAACTAAGTATGGTCTAAGTTCTTCACAAGTATCCTCATGAATCAACAATCAAAAGAACTGGAATTAAATAACTTAACCACGTTTAAGGGAGAACCTGTTGTTATCTTCTCCTAATAAGACATTGAAACCCTAGCTGAACCATTTAAACACTCAATTGTGGGGAAATTATCTCATGGGAGACCCCCATTTGATTTTATTCGAAAGATCTTTCAAACTTTTTCTCTGAAATCTGCATATTCCATTGGGCTTCTTGATTCTAAACACATTCTTATAAGACTAAAATGTGAAGAAGATTTTGTCAGACTTTGGCTTAGAGACCTCTGGTACATTGGGAAGTATCCAATGAGACATTCTAAGTGTCAATTGATTTTAAAACTGATGAAGAAGGTCCTATTGTTCCAGTGTGGGTCAATCTACCCAACCTTTCATTACATTTCTATGTGAAATCATCTTTATACTCTATTGTCCAACTAGTTGGGAAACCTCTTAAATTGGATGCGTCAATAGCTTCCATATCCAGACCAAGTTTAGCAAGAGTTTGTGTGTAAATAAACATTCTGAGAGAAATAGTTAATAAAATTTGGAATGGTCGTGGTAACTCTGGTTTTTGGCAGCCTATTGTATATGAAAATATTCCTTCATTTTGTGAATTCTGCAAGAAACAATATCATTCTAAAAGCAAGTGTATGATCAAATTTCCTCAATTAAAGCCAAAGAAAGTAGTGACAAAGAGTCCTCAAAAGAAATTATGAAATTAAGATGATTCCAAGGACAATAATCAGGTCCCTACTAAAAATTTCCCTCCTAAAGGTTCTGCAGTAATTCAAACAGAGGACATACTGCCTGTTACTGCAGCTAAGGTTACTCCAATTCCATCTGAATCAAGAATGGTAAAGTCTCAACTAGCTAGTCTCTCTAATAGGTTTGAAATTATTCAATATGAAGTAATTTCCAATCCAGAAAAGGAGGACCAATATTATCAAAATAACTCATTAGAAGTTGGGGAGAAGCTAGTACAAGGGGGGTTGCTATCCTCTCAAAACTTCTCTATTGCGAAGACTTTAATTGTTAACCAAATTAACCTTTCTCCTAAAGCTTCTAAATTATCTCCATTACAGAAAAATCCATCATGTATGAAGGATAATTTATCAGATATTAATGACTCTATAAAACAGACTCCAATTATTGAAGAGTTGCAACTGTTTGCTAGCTGGTTAGATGTAAAGTGGAAGAATATTCAAAAAGTAAAAGAAGAAAAAGAAAAAATGAAAAAAGGTCCTGACATCTCTATAGCTTCTACCAAGACCTCAAAACAAGGTATTCCTATTAAACAAGCTCCTCATGGCCCTCTATATAGAAGAATCACCAGAGCTTCGGGTAAGTCTTCTTCCTTAAACTATGATTCTAATTTAATGTTGAATTTCATTTGCTAGAATATTAGGGGTGTTGCTAATAAAGAAACAAATAGAAGATTGAAAAACCTTAATAAAAATACAAGTTACCTGCTATTGCTTTATTAGAGCCTAAAGTTGGAATTGATAAGATAACAAAATATAAACTTAAGTGGAATTTCCCTTATAGTGCCTTAAATATATCAAATAATATATGGTTCCTATGGAAAAATGATTTAAAGGTTATTATTACATGTAACACTGATTAGTTACTTTGTCTAAAAGTAGATTTAGAGTTCTTAAACTCTACTATATTCCTGGTATTAATATATGCCAAGTGCATTGTTATTGAAAGAAGAAGTTTATGGTCTGATCTTGGTCAGTTAACCTCACAAAACATTGATCTTCCTTGGCTTATCATAGGAGACTTTAATGTTATTTCTAAAGAGGATGAAAAAATAGGTGGAACTGATATAGAGTGTAATTCTATGGAGGATTTTAATGATATGATTACAACATGCTCTCTTACTGACCTTGGTTACCTAGGGTCTAGGTTTACATGGACCAACAACAGAATACATGGTATTATTTTTTGTAGACTAGACAGAGGGCTAGTTAATATCCATTGGCTTAACAAATTTCCATAATCTACCATATCTTATTTACATAAGACATGTTCTGACCATAGTCCTTTACATTTGTCTATTAAAAGTACAACTGATGATTATCCTAGACCTTTTAAATTCTAATCTATGTGGTGTATTCATTCTAATGTGAAAGATATTATTCAACAATCTTGGAGCTATGATATACATGCCCCCCAATGAATAAATTTGTTATTAAATTAAAAATGCTTAAAGCTAAACTTTAAGTTTGGAACAAAGAAGAGTTTTAAAATGTTTTTCAATCTGATAGTAGTCTAGAAGATGAACTCATGATCAAGGAGAGGGCTTTTAAACATAACCCCACTGAATGTACTAGAACTGAATTAATTGAAACTAGAGCTAAGTTGAATATCTCATTACAAAGGGAGGAATGCTTTTGGTTCCAAAAAAGTCATAAAAATGGCTTAAACTCTGGGATTTGAATACTAAGCTTTTCCATGCTTCAGTAAATACAAGTCATACAAGGTTAAATATATCTAAGATCAAAGATTCCCAAAACAACTGGATTGATAAACAAGAGGAAATTGATAATATGTTTATATCTCACTTTCAGAACATCTGGAAATCAGATCTTATTACTATTAACAATTCTTTCTTAAGTGTTATTGATAAATCTATTACTAAAGAGATCAATATAAAACTCACTGAATTTCCATTTGAAGAAGAGTTTTTTAATGCTATTAAAAATATGGATCCTTCTAGCTCTCCTGGCCCTGATGGGTATGGAGGAGAATTTTATCAAAAAGTTTTGGGATATAATTAAACATGACTTGATAAATGTAATTCATTCTTTCTTTAATGGAGTTGAAATCCCCAAAAGTTGGTCAGCTACTAGCATAGTTCCTATCCCCAAAGTAGTTATTCCTTCTACTTGCTCTCAATTTAGACCTATAAGTTTATGCAACTTCTTTAATAAAATTATCTCTAAGATTATTAATGAGAGATTAGCTTTTGTTCTTCCTATTATAATATCTCCTAACCAATCTAGATTTGTTAAAGGTAGAAGTATTCGTGATAACATTCTTTTGGCTCATGAATTAGCTTAAACTATAGGGAAAAAAAGTTCGTGGGAACAATGTTATTATTAAATTAGACATGGAAAAGGCTTATGATAAAGTCTATTGGCCTTTCCTATGTCAAGTTTTGAGAAAATTTGGGTCTAATGAAACGTTCATTAATATGATTTGGAGATTAATTTCTAATAATTGGTTCTCTATATCCATAAATGGGCAAAGTAAAGGTTTATTCTAATCTTTTAGAGAGCTTAGGCAAGGAAACCCTCTGTCTCCTAGCTTGTTTATTATAGCTGCTGAATGTTTAAGTAGGAATATTGATAATTTGTTCATAAATGATAAAGTTACTCCATTTTCTCATCTTAGGAACTGTAATTTGATATCTCACTTGGCTTATGCTGATGATATTATAATTTTTTCCCAATGGGAATGAGAAAAGTTTATTAGTTATTACTAAGCTGCTTAAAACCTATGAAGAAACTTCAGGTCAGTCTGTAAACATTTTTAAAAGATCTATTTTTGTTGATAAAAAACTTTCCCCTTCTAGAAAATATAATATTGGAATCAATTCTGGATTGTCTATTGAAACTCTTCCTATGAAATACTTAGGGTGCTATATTAATAAAGGGAGAAATAAGTTGTCTCAGTTTTCTAATCTTATGAACAAAATTAGAGAGAAACTCAACTCTTGGTCTGCTAAGTTAATCTTTCAAGCTGGTAGGGCTGCTCTGATTAGAAGTGTCCTATTATATGTCCCAGTTCACACAACTTTTGTTCTTAGACCTCCTAAAATTATAATAAAAAGATTGAATAATATTTTTTCTAAATTTTATTGGGGAGTTGTCAATAAAGATAAGCCATACCAATGGTCTGAATGGCAAGACGTGTTTTCCTTTTAAAGAAGGAGGATTAAATTTTAGAAGTTTGGAAGATATTATCAATGCTTCTAGTATGAAATTATATTGGAAATTTTTATTTGATAAAGGTATTTGGGCTTCTTTTATGAGATCCAAATATCAAAGTAGAGTGCTTTCAAATTCTGGATCTACAACCTTTAGAAGAATAAAAGTTATATCTATCATAGCTGATGAGCATATTGACTTCGAGAATCAAATATGGTTCCCATCCATCAGTGGAGAATTTTTATTGAAAGAAGCATACCAGATATGTAGAAAGAATAATCCAACTTCTCTCACTTGGAAAATAAACTGGTCTAAAGATTGTCCTATTAAAATTTCTATTTTCATTTGGAAATTGTTAAACAATTATGTGCCTTTTGAGACTGAAATTCAAAAAATTGGTATAAGATTAGCTCCTGTTTGCAGAGAATGTCTAGCCGAAGAAGATAGTGGTAAGCATGTTTTGCTAGAATGTAAAATAGCTAAAGAAGTTTAGAACTACTTCTCATCCCTTTTCAAAGTTACTCCTAATAATATTTCTGGCATGACTATGCTATTATCTTGGTGGATGATTAAAAATAAAAAAGATTATCAAAAGATCTTTTTTCCATAATTCCTAAAATTATTTTTTAGGAATTATGGAAGGCTAGAAATAGATTGGTTTTTGAAAACTCAAAATCTTCTGTTAATTATATTATACATTAAATAATTTTCTTAGCTTCTTCCATTCTCCAAAATATAAATCTCTATTATACTCCTAGCTCTGAAGATCTTCAAATTATTAACTGTTTTCAAGTTAAAGTTAGACCTAAGTTTGTACAGATTATAAAATGTTATTGGACTAATCCCTCATGTGGAGTTTTTAAGGTAAACATTGATGGAGCATCTAAAGATAATCCAGGAAAAAGTGTTATAGGAGGGGTGAATATAGATTCCAAAGGGTCTTTCATAGCTGGGTTTGAAAAATCTATAGGAATACAATCCTCATTTTTTACAGAAAGTTTGGCTCTGATAGAAGGAATGAAATTGATCTCTCAGTTAAATATTCAAAAAGTAATAGTGGAATCCGATTGCAAGCTCCTAGTTGATGTGGTTTTGAAAAGGGCTAAGCCTCCTTGGAAAACTAAAAAGATGCTTCAAGATATCCAATGCACTGAAAATGTGGCATTCAATCATGTTTGGAGACAATCAAATTCAGTTGCTGATCATTTAGCATCACGGGCTTCAATTTCCAACATTGATTCTTTGTATTGGAATTATAGCTCGCTCCCTAGATTGGTTAAAGGTTTACTTAAGATGGATAGACTTCACACTCCTCAAATTAAATATAGAATAAAAAAAATGTAAATGGGGATAAGATAAATCCCCATATTTATTTTCAAGTTATCTTTATGTAAATGGGGTTTAGATAAAATCCCATATTTATCGTTATTTTTTCTAGAGTATTGCGCCCAACCTCTAGGAATTAAGGTTGTTTGGGTTTGTAAGCTTCGGAGAGGCTTTTTCTCCATCTTATATTTATAAAATGTGTGGGGGTTCCGTCCCTCTTTGGTAAAAAAAAAAGTTGAAACCTCATCAAACCCTTGGACCCCCGTCCATTACCAAACCCACTTGCCAAGAACTTCAAAACCGATGCTCACTGTGACTTTTACCAATTCGCGGGCCACACTATCGACCAATGCTTCCATCTCAGGAACGTGGTTTAAGGCTTGATTGTTTGGGATCTCATCGCTCTACCAAAGGATCTTAAACCAAATACCACCAACAACCCACTTCCCGTACATGCAAATGCAGTCTTCTTAGAAAATGACCCAAAATTTGATCCATCCACTCAAATTGTACCTAGTAAAGCACCCATTATACCTGTAATTTCTTTCAAATCTCTCAAAGTTTTCCCGCATTTTCTCTTACAACCTGCCTGCTTCACCAACCAATCTCTGTCACTCCTCACATGGGCCTGTATTGTCGTCTACACCCGATCCAAAGGTAAAGACATAAAGTTACCAGCAGTATTGAACCGATTTCTAAAGTTTGGACTGAAACTGCCCACCGATATGACCATCGACTATCAGAATTCAGTGGCCTATTCATGGAAACCAAGAAATGAGCTCGAGAATCAGATGAATGGGTGGTACTGATCGAAGAAGTCAATATAGACAACATGGTACAGATCATGGCAAATATGTTTTAACAGACCAAGCGAGATCTGTATCATTTCCAAACTAGTCACTACTTTGAAGATTCAATGGCGGTTGGTCCCTTCACTCCTGTACTCACCCCCACCCCCACCCTATTGAGTGGGAAGATTTATATGAGGAGTTCGTTGAGGTTGTTGAGTGCAACGATTTCTCGTGGAAAAAAGACATCGTCGCCGCCGGATGGGAGAAAGAATTTGATAGCTCAGATAATAAACTGAGTCATGGAAAAGTTAGCCTAGTAATCAGCATATGCGAAACGATATCCTTTGAAAACCTATTTGGTAAATCAGTAAAGTATCCATTCAACCAGAAATAGATGGAGATAAGGGGTTCTTGTTCTTCCCTACCTCATTAAACTATATGCAGATTAGAGAGACACTACAAGGATCCGAATCCTCATCCGTCGGGGACAGATAAGGGAAAAGGAGTTGTCGAAGAACTTTCCATACCAGAAATGATCGTTAAGGAGAGAAAGATTCTTGATTAACTTAAGGAGACTCAAGCTAACATCACCTTGTAAGGACTCTTTATGCTTCCTAATTACACTGAAATGCTCTGATAAAGCTTCTCACCGAACCTACGATCCCTCCTTCCCCTACTCCCGAAGAAGCTATAAATATGGTTGGGTCATTGACCTCAACTAGACTCCTTTCCTTCTCCGAAAATGAAATTTCGAAGATTGGTCCCATTCATAACTATGCCCTTAACATCTCCATTGAAGTGATGGGAAAGACAGTCCCACTCTCTCTCATTGACAATGGATTTGGCCTCAATATTTGCCCACTTAGAACCTTTAATTGCTTGGGGTTGAAAGTAAGTGACCTTACTCTTATTTTCACCGTAGTGCGTGCTTATGATAACACCCACCGAGAGGTGATGGCATCCCCCGCCGAGAGGTGATGGTATCCATAAAACTCACAATAAATGTTGGCCCTATCAATCCTATCACCGAGTTCCAACTTATTATGTAAGGACAATGTCGATCACAATTAATTATGTCCTATACCGCTACAAGTCGTCGAAAAATTAAGAAACTTACATCTACAAAGACGAATCCGAATTTCAAGAAAACTTCAACATACAAGCCCAACAAGGATGAATTTGGTAAAATGTGTTTAAGTTCCATTTAAATTTTACATTAAAAGTGTTGGGATATTTTTATAAAAAATAAAATATTTTTTATGAAAAATGATTTTTTGAAATATTTTTAGTTTGTTTTAATTTTTATCATAAATTTTTTTGGATAAATGTTTCTGATCTCGGGAATAGTTTTAAGTGTTAAAGTTTCCAAGATATTTAAAAGAGTGAATCTTTCTGAGTTACGTGTATGATGTCGTTCGAACGACAAGTGTTTTATTCTGACACGTCACCGCCTTAAATTTTATTACAAATAGGGTGTCAGACTTCTCGATTTTTCGTGTGGAGAAAAACTTTTTTTCACATAATATGTTTTTATACTATTCTCCAACCATTCAAGGATTCATAACTTTTGTTTTACAATTTACAATCCCAATTGCTTTTGTGTGTGTATTTTATGGAACCCAAAACATAGTCTATTGTTATTCATACTTTGTGAGGAGATCGCTACAACCGAGAGTTACATGCTATTGTGGAGTGAGTCCCTATGAATTTTATGACTGCGTGTCATTGAGGATCTTCTGTGTGTTGATTCTTTGTTGAAGACTGCGTGTCCTTGTGGTATAGCTGCGTGTGAACCGATGTTGATTTATAGTCGATGCTTTGAAGGTTTAACGAAGACACCATGCGTTACACTTGTGGGCGATTATCAGGTTGTATGTAAGTCAGTGGTCTTGTAAACTTGTTTAAGTTCTAGAAATAAAAAGGGTTTTCCCTGAGAGGAATTTTTCTAAACTTTGTGTCGCGTACTTTATTTATGTTGGTTTGACACTTGCACGCACATAGCTATTTGAGTTTAGGGTTGAATTGATTTAATTCATAAATTGACTTTGATTTAATAAGTTTATGATTGGATTTTGCCAATCTATTTAAATTGGTATCATAAATAAGGCTTTACATATTGACACAACCGCATGCTTCAACCTACTGCTTGGTAGACCGTGGCTTCGTAGCATTCGGGGGGTATTTTCCTCCCTTCATCAGAAATTGAAATTTTCACCAAAGGATAGGTCATAACCATTTTGGTGGATGGAAATTGTACAAAAAATGCTAGCACTGGCAACTCGATCTTAAAAATACATCATGGGATAAATGACATGGTCCTCTTCAGCTTCAGGGTTGATTTACTCCCCCTTTCAGTATGAGATAATTTCAAAGACCGAGTTTGTTCGAAACACAACCTTCACGGCAACATCAATATGATACAAATTTTAAAGAACATGCATTCATGCCATAATTAGGGTTGGGGCAACATCAATAAGGCATACTTGAGCCTATAATCTTGAAAGACACTTTTCCCTCATGTGGCCTAGGTTATCAGCCTTCATCAGAAGAACTCAAAGCGCTTCGCCAACCATTACTGAAAAGGAGTTTAGAAGATGCCAAGATTGTTTCAAAAGATTCTTTGAATGGAAGATTTATCATGGAGGGTGAAGACTTCCCTCTTTGCAGCTTCCCTAAACCATGGTATGACCATACCAACAAGAAGATGAAACCATGGATGGAAATCTTCTTTTTAGACAACTACTCTTGGGCCAAGAACTGCCAACATAAAGTGTAATCCATCACCGAGAAAGCCATAATAATTATCAAAGTCTTCGAGGAAAGTAATTCCATAGACTCATTCAACCTACAAACACTGGGACTGACTCTCTGTATGATCCATTCAGACGTTATAACATCGGACCCGTCCACTCTAATCAAGGTTGCTGATGAGCCTCTTCTCAACTACAATGTTATACTAGTCCAACCTACGAAGATTTAACCCAACCTTGTTGTTTACTCTATCTCTTCACCAATTGTTGCTTATCCTTTTTATGATAACAATGTAACCGAGATCTCTTCTCGATGCTATTTTTCTCGAAAGTGAAATAAATAAGGATTTTAATTATCTTGTTATGCCTTAAATTAATTGTCTTGATTCTAATAAAACTCTTGATGATAATGATTTTGAAAATAAATAATTCTTAATTAATCTTAATAAGGTTAATAACAAAAAACATAATTGCATTCAAATTACTGAAGATTAAATTACTGTTATCAGTATCAGTTCTGGTAGCCAACAACGCAAGATTAAGATAAGGTACACCCTTAGCGAGCATTAACATACGCAATTCGAAGAACTGCTAAAGGAATATATGGATGTTTTCACATGGTCGTATGATGACATGCTCGGTATCGATTTCGAAATAGCTCAGCACGAGATCCCAGCTCTCCTAAAATGTAAGTTGGTCAAATAGAAGCTATGGAAACACAGTGCCAAATAGTCGCTCAAAGTAAAAATAGAAGTAGTTAAGCAGTTGAACATATACTTCATCCGTGTAATCGAATATCCCTCATGACTCGTCAATATCTTCCCTATACCGAAATCAGGAGGAAAACTCCGCATGTGCGTCGAATACCACTATTTGAATAAAGCATTTCTGAAGGATGATTACCCATTGCCCAACATTAACATGATTGTGGACAACACAGCTAGCTAAGCCCTCAAGTTATTCATCGATGGATTCGTCGGATATAACTAGATCAAGATGTACCCTGACCATCAGGAGAAAACCGCATTCATCACCCCCTAGGGAACCTTTTGCTACATGGTTATGCCATTTCGGGATTAAAAATGCTAGGGCTACCTACCAAAGGGCTGCATAACCATCTTGCATGATTTGATACACAAGGAGGTTAAAGTCTACATAGACGACATAATTATCAAGACTAAGACTTAGGAAGGTCATGTTCCCACCCTTCAAAAGTTCTTCGAATGACTGTGGCAATACCAAATGCGGCTAAACCCACAAAAATGCATTTTCGACGTCACGAAAGGAAAACTTTTGGGACTCATGGTTAGCGAAAAGGGAATCAAAGCAGACCCTGCCAAGATAAAAGTTATACTTAAAATTCCACCAACCCGAATGGAGAAGGAAGTTCGAAGATTCTTGGGCAAACTTTAGTACATCAGTCGGTTCATCATATTTGAGAGCCCATCTTCAAACTCCTCCGGAAGGATTCTACCAAAGCCTGGAATGAGGCCTATCAGGAAGCCTTTGATAGAATCAAGCAATACCTTACCCGACCTCCGATACTTCTGTCGTCGCAAGCAGGTCTACCTATCCTCTTGTACTAAACCATAACAGATATCGCGACATGGTCTTTATTAAATCAATATATCGAAGAATTCCATAAGGAAAGGGCCATGTACTATGCCAGTAAAAAATTGGTCGGGTACGAAGTCAATTATACCACTTGAATAAAGCATGCATCGCCTAGTTTGGGTCACTCAAAAGTTACGGCACTAAATGCTCTCCTTTTCCATGAGATTAGTATCCCGAATAGATCCTATCAAGTATCTGCTTGAGAAACTCACCCTATCTAGCCGAATGGATCGATGATTGATGCTGCTAGCTGAGTTTGATATTGTTTATGTTATGCAGAAAGCCATTAAAGGGAGAGCCATTTTTTATTACCTTACTGACTACCTCATGTAAGAGGTCGATGTTTGAGTCTCTGAATTCCCAAATAAAAATATTCTTTACACCTCTCAGGAGGGCCTCCGATGGCAAATGCTCTTTGACGGAGCTATCAACAAGAAAGGATACAGCATTTGGATACTCATAATTGCCTCTGATGACTCTCATACTCCCATTGGCATCAAGTTAGATTTTCCCTACACCAATAATATGACCGAATATGACGCATGAACTGTAGGCCTCGAAGTTGCCCTCAAGAAAGGTATTAAACACCTAGATGTCTACGGGGACTCTGCCCTCATCATCGGCCAAGTCTTTAGAAGATGGAAAGTCAAAGATAAAAAACTCTTACCCTTCCACGCCCACTTAAAAGAGCTGGCCTCCCAGTTTCAAGATATCACTTTCCACTACCTACCTCGCACAAAGAACAACTTAATTGATGCCCTTGCTACCTTGGTCTCCATAGTCGACATGCTCGAAGGAATAACGATGGCCCCTTTATTAGTCCAAAATAAGTTATACCAACCCCCTGCTACCACATTGATCTCATCACCGAGGAAGATTTTAATATGGCCAGGTTCTGGTACTATGGCATTTGGCACCTCCTCAAGCACGGTAAGTATCCCTAAGACGCCAATAAAAAAGATCGTACGATCCTTCGTAAACTTGTTGCCCAGAACATCATCTGCAATAAAGCATTATTTTAAAAAAAATTCAATAGATCCCATTTGCACTGCATTGCAGGGGCTGATGTTGAAGAAATGATAAAGAGAATCCACAGTAGAGAATGCGGACCCCATATGGGAGGTCACATTCTAGCCAAAAAAATCATCCGACAAGGGTACTATTTATACCACCATAGTTCAGGATTACACCACCTATGTCTGAAGATGCTTCAAATGCAGTTAGCTTGCCAACCTCCAACACTTACCTCCTCGGGAATTATACAATATGACTTCCCCTTGGCCATTCTCTACCTAGGGCAGTGACACTATAGGGAAGGTCGTACCTAAAGCTTCAAATGGGAATGAGTTTATCCTAGTCACCATTAATTAGTTCACCAAATTGGTCGAATTAAAGTCATACACAGTACTGAATGCCAATAAAGTGGCTAAGTTTATCTGAAAGAATATCATCTACCGATATAGGTTCCTCACGGGCTAGTATCAGATAATAGGTTACACTCGATGAGTACGGGATTCAGAGACATAAATTTTCTCCCTACCGACCACAAACTATTGGTGTTGTCAAAGCCACCAATAAAAACCTCAAAACCATCATCAGCAAAATGACCGAGAGTTGCAGAGATTGGGCCAACCAGATCCCTTACGCCCACTGGGGCTACCGCCCTTCACTTAAATGTCTATTGGGATACCTTTACTCTTTTGTATACGGTATGGAGGCAGTCTTACCTATTGAGCTAGAAATACCTTCCTTATGCATCATGCTCGAGATCAAAGTTATCTAAGAAGACTGGCATCAGAGCCGCTTTAACGAATTGTCACTCTTAGATAAAAAGAGATTGAACATTTGATACTGCATACAAGGGTACCATCGCTAGATAGCACGATCATTTAATCGAAAAGTCAAGGATCGTGGTGTCTAGGAAGGATACTTGGCCCTTAAGGAGATCATAGAACCTGTCTGGGACCCCAGAGGAAAATTTCAGCCAAATTAGAGCGGCCCCTACATAGTGAAGAAGATTCTCTCAGGAGGTGCCACTATTAGGGGTGGGCACGGTCCGGTCCGGGTTTTGTCTATTTTTTGGACCGGACCGAATATTCAGTCCTCAATTTTTTTGGACCGAGACCGGACCGATTAATTCGGTTAACCTACTAATTCGGTCCAGGCTTTTTTCGGTCCGGTCCGGGGTAAAATTCGGTCCTGACTCTATTTTATATATAAGTACATTTTATGAATTTTTTTATCTATTTTTCTCACAAATATATATACAAAAAAATAATACTCGAAACTCCAAGTGATATTTACATGGGTTTTTTTAACCCAAATAAAAAAATGTTTTGTACATACATAAAATGTTCCGAATTAAATTCATAAGTTATATACATTAATTCAAAAACTATACATAAGAAACACAATAACATTATTTTTATTATATATATATTGGAATCGGTCCGGTCTGGTCCAAATCGGTCTTTTAATATAGTGGACCGCGGACCGGACCGGTTTAATCGGTTTTTAGGTTTTGTGAACCGATTTTCGGACCGGTTTCAAAATAGCCTTAATTTTTGGTTCGGTACGGTTCGGTCCATTCGGGGCGGTCTTCTTTTTGTCCACCCCTAGCCACTATACTCACTGATCTCGATGGGGAAGAGACGGCACGTCCAATCAACCTAGACCGTCTCAAGAAGCTCTACCCTTATTATGAAATCTTAGTGTGCTATGACTCTTCTCATCCCCCTTCTATTTTAAAATAAGTAAATAAATAAAAATATCTTCATTTCTCTCTACTCAGAATTACGTGAGGCCTAATCCTCTCAAAAAACCTTTTTGCTTTCAAAATGGAACTCATAAGAAAAATTTCAAAACCCCAAGACGTACGTATGCAGCTCATGCACCTTACATGGACACGATCCCCTTCTTTCTCATAAAATGCTATTCTTTTCTAACCATTGAGAAGGACGATTCATTTTATCATTTACATGAACAAAAGGATTATGTATGCCTTAGCAGTTGGTATAGATAGCTCAAATGAAACACTCATCAAGAGGCACAACAATACGATCAAAATCATTTTTTATTTCAAATGAAGAAAGACGACACCATTATATGAAGTCTCAGTGAAAGGGGTTAAAATAAACCACCCTTATTGATTAAATTTAAACCAATCCTAAAATAACAAACCTATCAAGCTACCTCAAATTTACTTTAAAAAAATAGAAAAACACAAAAGCTTCACACAAATTTTCCCCAGTTTCACAAAATCCTATCCACACCTGTCAGAAGACCCAACCTCATCATCATCAACCCTAGGAGGTCCCCAGATTTCCCCTACTTGGTTAATATTCCGAAATACGCTCTTTGGAGCGGTACGCTCTGACTAGTCTGGAAAAGATTATCCCCCATTCCATGGTAAAAAAAAAAAAGAATAAACCACCTATGGTCGGTCTCTTCTACTAGGATCTTCGCTACTACTCATTTACATAACCCCTTTCGATAGTCCCTGAACATATGCCAGCCCCTTCCTACAGATTAAGATGGACGGGTAGACAGCCTACGACTCTTCCATAAAGAACATAGCCTCATATGTCAGGATTCAATTAGGTCCTTCATCGGAAATAAGTCTAGTGTTCCAGGAGGCACTATTTACTCACATCCAACTTGGCATAGAAGATAACTAACTGCACATACCGATACTCTTCTAACTCCAAAATAGGCTGCAATTCCCCCCGCTATGGTACTGAATAATGAAGGCACTGGCACCATGCTCCACAAATCGGTTAATCCAATTTTCTACGAATGGGCCGAAATTGAAAAAGTAATAAGCAAAAAAATTCAGCACACCCGTCAAGGGGTACTCAGGAGGAGCCACCAAATGGAACCTCTCAGCAAGATATATGAACAACATCACCGGGATCCATCTCAAAAAATCAAATTGACCTTCTCTCCAAGCGTCAAGACTATTCAGAGTCTCATCTAGTATCACAGTCGCGAGACTACGATGGTAAGATATCCACACCGTTATCACAACCAACTAGGGATCCACCATTAATTCCCCCGTCACTAGCAAGAGCCTAGAAGTATGGCTCAAGGCAAAACTCTAAAAACTTGCAAAATTAAAATATCTCAAGTGCACAGAGTGCATGACAACTCGAAGGGAAATTATCCCCCTAGTAACTAACGGTCAGGCCGTCGAAGGGGAAATACGAAGTAACTCTATTGATAATGCCCGAGGATAACGAAAAAATTTAGGCACAGTTGCCACTACAATGGGATTGATTCCCAACGGGGCCGAGAATTCTTCATAATTCGGATATACCTTATCTAAGTCAAAATGAAAAACATGGTCTTTGGGGTACCAAAACTGTACCGTCGCCGCTAGCATATTCCATTCAATGGCTCTATTATGCCACAGATAGACTCGAAACGAGTTGAAAGCCTAATAGTCCACATTATACAAACACATGGCCTCTAGACCATCAAGGTAGGAGGAAAATTTTGCATGCACTGGAAGGGCCATTTTAAAATAACAAAGCAAAAAGAAGAAAGTGGGTATAGGTGGAAGAATCACATTCCTTACCTCTCCTTTTATACACAAAAACATGGCAAAAGACAAAGAATCTGAAAAATCTGAGTAAATACCAACCCTACAAAGTACTTTGATCTGCAGAAAAGTGCAATCAAAGCCTTAAAGTGATTTAACTTGACCCATATGCCGATAGGCATGACAAGGGGTATGCCGATCGGCAACCCCTTTATTTTGGAAAATTTCATCTCTCCTCTTTTGACAAAATCAAATTCTCAAAAAGAAATCCTTATTTTAAAAGACTCTCGAGACATTTCTTCCTACTTATCTATTTTTATCATTTCCAAAAAATAAATATTTTCCTTGAGTTAACTAACTATCTTTTTCCTAAGTAAATAAACATCATATCATTATTACATTCTCAACAGAAAAGAAAAGTAAAAGTGCATGTAGAATAAGTCATTAAAGCAAGAAAAAATAAAAATCTCCTTCATATATATATAAATATATATACACACACATTTTCATTGCCTTATTAAAGAAAGGAAGAAAAACAGAAAAAACAAAACAACGGGGCTCAGTCTGAACCCACAATCTCTCTCTCTCAAACCCTCACCCTTTACGACGGCTACGCTTCCCCCAATGACGAGCGATAGAAGATCCACTCTAGGAACTCGATCCCTCATCCGAGGAGGCAAATCAAACCAAGCAGGAAGGAACAAAATCCTTGATGTAGGCCATTGCGGACGCCACCCAGCCCTTAGTGTCCTTCAAATATGTGGTTGGCACCCGAGCATACTGCAAGCAAAGAAACAAAAGCAAAACATCAATCAGTCAATAAAGATCAAAGAAAGAACAAAAAGTGACAAGAAAAGAGAAGAAGAATATACCTCAGGCTAAAGGACATCATTTGTAAGGCCCATCACCCCCGGCGCCGATGCATTAGGACGGTACGACATGCTCAGTGACCCCCGCTACACAGAAATTATAGGAAGGGGGAATGACCTGAATGATCGGAGCCTCCTCTACCGTTATCGCCACCGATGAAGTACCACCACCCATATTATGGGAAGATCCCACCGGCCTGCTTGTACCCCTACTCAAAATTTTAGGAGGCGGAGGCATATTCACCACATCACAAATGCAATGGGGCATCAACCAGCTCGTCACAAAATCTAGGCAATCATAACTCGCCGTCGTGTTCTTATAGAACGTGTATGACTCACTGACCAGTGTTGCTACCTGAGCCTCACCAAACATCTCCTGCACTTGCCTCATATACATCGGGGGCACCGACGGTGGGACACCACCTCATGCTCCATAATTTGTCGCACCACCCTTTCTCTCAGGTATTAGACATACCAAACTTGTGCGCCATTAAACGTCACATCTGCGCGTGCATAACCGTTAACCCCGTATACTGAGGAGCCATCCCCCAATGGTAAAAGGTCACTTACAATCCCCAACAAAGAATCAATATTCGTGCAAGAAAAAAACTGCCAAAAAAGGACTCAGGAAAAACGCGGAATAACCTGATCACTCGTCAAGGTATTTAAAGCCCGTCGCACCGCCGCTAAGGATAAAGACTGGTTCGATCATCGTTTGGACTTCTGCCATAGGAACATCCAATAAAAATCCCTTAAATCCTCGTCCTTTAGGGCTATCAACCTCACATTGATCCCAACCATCTCTTAAGACCACGTCTGTAAGAGACAAGAATCAACAAACAAGAAGATAAAAAAGAATGCAAGGAAATACATGAAAATAAAATCGAAGTTACCTCCAAAAGGTACGTGTACCTTATAAAAGTCATTGACAGCACCGACCGAATGCATCCAAAGAAGAATAAAGGGTGGCTAAAGTCAGGCTCCCACTATCATAAAACTGGACGTTGAAAAACGTCCTCACAATTGGCAAAAAAGAGAGATGAAAGAGGCCGCCACTCGTCGCCACCAGAAATCCTCCAAGTAAAAGCAGAATAAACAATCGGGCCATATGTTTCAGCTGCCGCCCGTCAGTCTCATCCAACCTCCTACGCAGAAGCACCTCCCTAAGAGAAGACATGCGAATAGAATCCCGTGAAACGGTCCTACCCACATCCCCCAACGCTGCCTGAACTGCCTCCGGCGTCACCCTCACTGTGTGATCCACCTCTATCTGCACACCCTCACAATCTATCCCCAGCAGCTGTTGAATGTATATGGGAGTAACAGTCATCTCTCTGTAGCCCAAATGGAAGGTGTGGGTAGTGTCTCACTGCCTGTCTCTCAAAGCACATAACACTGCAGTAGAACGCGACATTTCATCCAAGGCATATGCCAATGGCCAAAACCAGCAGGAAAAACCATCTAGCGCACCACCGTCGGGAGATGCTCCCAAAAAACCTTCAACCCAGTCTTCCCCCAAGAACGCATGCTCGAATGAGCTATATGAGTTTGCCAAAGACAAAACGAAGGAAAAACCTTTCAACAACATAACAAAAATAAGAAAAATTAAAAAATTAATACCAAAAATCACCATACTTACATAGCTACTAGGGTTCCACACCCTAGACGAATGGTGGTGTGCAGGCTCACGCAAAAGTAAGTGCTCTTCAGCTACCGACTCAAAGAGATTAAAATCATTATCGTTACCTAAGGAAATGACACCCTAAAT
Organism: Sambucus nigra; assembly: GCA_949130495.1. Lineage (NCBI taxonomy): Eukaryota > Viridiplantae > Streptophyta > Magnoliopsida > Dipsacales > Adoxaceae > Sambucus > Sambucus nigra. The sequence continues at coordinate 120,636,034 of OX422213.1, forward strand.
TGCAACTGTAGGCCTGCCCAATCATCAACTCTCAGCTACTCTAAATTGTATCCTTTGCTAGAATAACCCGCCATTTGAAATCTTTAAAGGAAAATGACTTAGGAACGGGTTTTAGAGAGAAAAAGCAGAAGATTCAAGCACTTGAAGGTGTGAAAAATGAATAAGGATCTCCCCCTTTTTATAGGATACTAAACGGCGTTGCCAAATGACAGACCCCTGTGCATACCGATTGGAAACCCCCTGTTCCTCTTTCCAAAGAAGTCGGGGAGTCTGTGTCATTGCCAAACGGCAACCCCTATAGCATACCGATCGGCAGACCCCTACAAATTTTGTACAAAAAATGCCAGAAAATGATAGAAAAATACAAAAATTACCCGAAAATTCCTAAAAATACTAAACAAATATTGAAACATTTCTTCATCAAGAAAATCATTTTTTGGAACACTAAACCCTTTACAAAACTCCTGTAATTTAAAGATACGCCTATAATCAAAATCACACGAGGTTTCCCCAGTGAAGTTGTCCCCTCTCAAAACAACATAATCCCCAGTCAGATGTCTCAAGGATAAATCTTTCCCAGATAGAGTCTTAAAATAAACACAATCCCCAGTGGAAACACATATGCATCTGCATCCTTAAAGATAATGTAAAGATTTTCCAGGAGAGCAACTTCCCGCATTACAACTTTAAGTCCACATAATTAACCTCGATTCGCATAAACGGTCGTTACAACCTTAGGTCCTCAAAAATTAACTTCAACCTACAGAATCGGTCCCTACATCCTTAGTAGAGCTATCAACGGGTCGTGTTAACGGGTTAACGGGTCGTGTTAACGGGTTAACGGGTGAAAACACCCTTAACCCGTACACGACCCGTTAAGATTAACGGGTCAAATGATAATACCCAAACATGACCCGTTAATATTAACGGGTACACGACCCGAACCGTTAACACCCGTTAATATTAACGGGTCTAAACAGGTAACGGGTTGGGTGACCCGTTAATACCCGTTAATACCCGTTAGTACCCGTTAGTACCCGTGTAATATTGGTTCGGGTCACACGACCCAATAAAACCCGTTACCACTAACGGGTGATAATGGGTATAAACGGGTTTAATCGTGTAGGAATACAAACTCAAACACGACCCGTTATGATAACGGATCTACCGTGTTGACCCGTTAATGACCCAAACCCGATAAGATTAAACCCATTAACTTATAATTTCGTGTCGTACGTGTCGTGTTATCGTGTCGTGCCTCATTTTGCCAGGTCTAATCCTTAGGCTCTCAAAATTAACCTCGACCCTCAAAAACGGTTGTTACAACCTTAGGTCCTCGGAATTGACCTCGACCTGTAGAATCGGTCCCTACAACCATAGGTCCTTATAATTGACCTCGACCTCAGATCGGTCGTCACAACTTAAGGTCCTCAGAATCGACCTCGACTCGCAGAATCGATCCCTATAACCTTAGGTCCTCAGAATTGACCTCGACTCTCAGAAACGATCATTCCTAACTTTAGGTCCTCGGAGTTGATCTCGACTCGTAGAATAGATCCTTATAATCTCAGGTCCTCAGAATAGACCTCAACTCGCATAATCAGTCCCTATAACCTTAGGTCCTCAAAATTGACCTTGACCCTTGGAATTGGTCCTTATAACTTTAGGTCCTCAGAATTGACGTCAACTCACAGAATTAATCATCCCCGGCGCAACCTTAGGTGACCCTCTGAACAAGTCGCCCTTGACCCTTTGGTTCGCATAATTGACCTTAAATGCACTCTCTCCTAACGTCAATGTTGTGTTTATTCGATGGCCTTCATTTTTTTTAAGCTCAACTATCGAGGGAATCTGTAGATACCACGTTTTAGGTCCTTATGACTTCCTCCTTCATCATAAAACCTAGGTCAAATTTCGAGTACTAATATAGAGTATAATGGGAACTCCTGGGCCCCTTTTACTGCTGGTTAATTTTCTCACCTGAATGAGAACTCATTGGATCTTTGAAGGGCTCTGAATCCCCTTTTCAATGGTCCAGTCCATGCGCGAATCGGCCTTACGGTTCAAACGAACGGACCACTTTCCCTTGAAAACTGACCTGAAGGCCACCGGGCATTCTTGAGCTCTATTTGACTTCGATTAACTCTCCAACTTGAGTGAAGCTCTTTGGATCCTGGAAGGTCTATGAATCCCCTTCCCAACGGTCTGCCTCATGCATGAATCAGCCTTACGGTACGGACGAATGACTCGTTTGACTCTAAAAGGTCACCGGGCACTCATGAGATCTATTTAACCTTAGTCAACTCTCTAAACTGAACGAAGCACTTTGGAACATCGAAGGGTCTTGCATAACCTTTCTAACGGTCCATCCCATTCGTGAATTGACCTTACGATTCAGATGAATGATCCGTTTCCCTCTTGTCCAAAAGACCATCGGGCGCTTTTGGGCCCCATTTGACCACAGTTAATTCCAAAACTCGAGAGTTATCCAATGAATTCTTAAAGGGATTTGAATACCCTCTCCAACGGTTCGTTTTGTGCATGATTTGAACTTACAAATTGTGTCTTACGATCATTTTTCCAAAAAATCTACTTAAATCTATTGAATGGCAAATCCATTTTCCTATCTATCGACGGTGTATCTGGGGTTTCCTGCGGATAAGAAGGACAAGGACAATGCCAATACGCACACCCCTGACCCTATATAAGGAGAGCATGAGCTCACTTCAAAAAGCACCTCGGAAACATCCCTCTCGGTGATCTCAACAACATTCTCTCGAAGTCAGCGTGGTTTCCATATTGAAACCTCTCCCTCACATTCCATTTACATCCTTTCCTTACCCAATTTGGTGAATTCCCTTCCCTCTTCTCCTAACATCTTCATCCACTTGCAAGAGCGGCCCTTCAATAATCAATATCAACTTTAAAGCTTCAAAGGAAGGTCCAAATCTTTCACTACCTCTTTAAATTCTCTTATTTTCGCATAAGTTACTTAATTCTTATTTTAGCATTTCATTAGATCGCACCTATTAATATCCAGCAATTTTATTAGTAATATCGTACATACAGTATTTTTTATATAAAAAAAATAAGAAAATAGGGTTTGCTTGTAAATTCCAAACGGGGATTTTTTACTACATTTTCTCACACTAAAACATCTTTTTTCTACACACACACATATAAGAAAATCCCCAAGTTAGATTTATGGGATAAACCCCAACCCGTGTTATATGCGAACTATGTGGACTTTGATTCCTTTTAGGCTATGTAGGTGTCTCAGATAAAATTCGAGATTCAAGACCTCTCTAATCTTTCTTCATATATTATTTTCATATCATATATTTGCAATCCATGCTTTTGTTTTGTCTAATTTGTACCATCATCCTCTTATAAATGATCGGTGACCCGATAAATGCACACATAATATTTTGATTACTATTTTGGGAACACTCATAAAATTGACCTCACTCTGCCTTTATCCATGATGCGAGTTGAGTAATTCTACTCACTATTCATATATACACGCACACACTTTATGAAGTTATTAAGGAGAAGAATAACACATGCTCATGAGAGACCGAAAGGGCGGGATGGGTGCCAAAAACCTTCCTATTTCATAACTTAGTCCTTGAATTCTTGAACTAATTGGTTTCACAAGTATCAGTATGTCTTTGATGCCGTTCTCTTGAGGCGATAACATTTCTTTTGCCTGTTTTGTGCAAAATAGGTTGGCGCCTCCATTTTAATACATAACCCCAATTGACGATGACCAAAGCACCCCGAAAGGGAGTGAACCCCACCACGCGCGTGCACTAACCGGGAAAGGGATGGCCACACTCAAAAATGGCTCAGGTGCGATATGGGAAGTGGATGCACCGTCATAACCTATTCCTTGTCTCTCAATATTTCCTAACGCATGACCGATGAGCATCTTTCCAGTCTTCTTAGATGTGTCCTCTAATGTGACCTTGACCTCCCGGACACATTGGAGATCAATCTCAAGTTAGGATACACGGGCTTTAAGTTTCTTAAGAGTGTCCAATGAATCTTAAAGATCTCTCATAAGACTAGCTACGGTATTGGTCAAGTTGGGCATCTTCCTACAAATAACAATCAATTGCTCATATAAAAAAACTTTCGCCCTCTCGAGTTGACTCACTGATGCCTCACACTCTCTCAAAACTTCACCTCATTCTCTAAATCAGACACCCTGAGAGACAAATCTTTATTAAGATTTTTCATTTTTAATATCTCAGTGTAAAGATCATGAAAGGATTTTTGGAGTCCACCTTCTCCCTCACTCAAATTCTCTTCCTCACTCTCACTCTCACTCTCACTCTCTCCAGAATGATTCGAAACATTTTCGAGACACTCACATCTAAAAATGTCCTCATGGGCATGGGACAAACTAGAAATACTAACATAATTGGCCATGAACGCAGTGAAGTTAGGTTCATGTGGTGATTCATCCTCGGAATCTACCGACTCAACATCACTATCGCTAAGAGTGGCCTTATTTTCAACTTTCTTCTATTGTCTCGTTAGCCTAGTGGGACACTCATGTGCCTTGTGCTCATTTCTCTCGCACTCATAACATCTCACCTCATCTTACTCATAATCATTCTTCCCCTCATTCCCCTTTTTGTTTTCTCAAAAATATTATCCTTGGAAGAATTTTCTTTATTAAATTTGAGAATTTTTTTGAATTTTTTTTCAAAAGGACTAAATTATCCGATTCAAAATCAAATTCAAACTCATAATCACAAACCTTTTCTTTCTTCTTTTTGGACTGACCCTTCAAAGCAACCCCTATTTCCTTTTTCTTAAACACTTTGGGAAACATATCAAATTAATAAGTTTGAAGGTCTCCTACGAGTTCTTCAAGTCCTATGAGTTCTTCTAACCTAAGAGTATCTAATATACTCAAAGAATAAAGAACAGTAACCTTATGAATAAAAGTGGTCGGAAGAGATCTAAAAATCTTTTTAACAACTCTCGCCTCGGGAATTTTTTCACCCAAATTAAAACTAAAATTTACTATATTCGACAAATGTGCGTAAAACTCATCAAATGACTCAGACTATAGCATGGTAATCGTTTTAACTTGTGTAGTGATATTTTGTAGCTTATAAGATTTTATAATATTGGTAGCCTCGTGAGTGAGTTAAAGGGTATCCCAAGCTTCTTTAGACGTGATGCACGTCATTATGCGACTGAATTCATTAGGGGTGACGATTACAGAAATAACACTTAAGCCATAAAAGTTCTAAGTACTCCATTTAAATTCATCCTCCGTCCAAGCAGTGATGGATTTAAGACTTTTGACATCATCATTGGTCACAGTTGGTGGTGTCCACCCTCTTTCACATACAAGCCAAACCCTATCATTAATTTCTTTTAAAGTAGACCTCATCTTAGCTTTCCAATACACACAATTTGACCCATCAAAAATAGGAATCACTTCATACAAATTATCCATAAAATCCAAAAAAATTCAAAGATCACCAATTTTAAAAAATTTGATATTTTGTTTTTTTGTAATATGGATCACATAATATTTAGTGCAACTAACTCTAATTCCAATTTGAGAATAAGGGATTATTGGATTGATTCGTATACTTGGTTCCTCACACATGAATTAATTTTTTAATCAAATTTTATCTTAATTAGCAATTATGTGTACATGAGATGATAATGTTCAAATTAATTATAATCAATCACACAAGCAAATTACGCATGCAAAGACGTAAGAAAAAATCCCTAAAAAGGGCAAAACCTTTATTCAACACTATAGAGTAAATGATAGACACAATCGACTTAAAGACTGCTTAAAACGACTAAGTATAACGCACAGAGTCTTAAATTTCTTCAGCAAAATACGGCCCAGTATAGTGACGTCTACATAAACCAATCTTCCCTCGGTACCCACCGATTATCCTTCGTCTTCTTCAATAGTGAAACCTTGGTTCCACAAGTCAGCAGTATAGATTAATGCTACAAGGGTTTATGCAAAGTGTATAGAAACTAAGGTTTCATAATTCTCACAAATCACATATGAGGATGAAAGATTTTGTGAAAATAAAAATGGTTTTGGAAAATCGAAAAGGAAAAACTTTGGAACATGTATTAAAAAATCGTTTTCGCTAAAGTTCTCCGAAATTTCCGAACAAAATAGGTTTTTATAACAAAAGCACGGATTTTGAGGCGGTGGGGTCGTTCGAACGAAAACAGTAGTTTTGTTCAAACCACATCCATGTTCGTTCTAATAAAATCCCCTTTTCATTCGAACATCCTTTTAACGAGCTTCTAAAAAGGTTTCTTTGTCAAGACAGGGACGTCTCATTTGAAGGTTGTTTGAAGTTGGTTCAAATAAAACCATCATCTTATTCAAGAATTTAAAAAATTTCTTTTCAAATCCTTTAATTAAAAATCCTTGATTTTTAAAAGTAAAACATCCCAGAATATGATTTATAAAAATTCATGAAAATCACGAGTTTATACATCCATAAAGTGTCGGTGATGAATCCATAAACGGAGCTCGATCACTGACGTGTCTTCGAATGAACTTGGAGATATAGTGTTCAGTTTGAGATGCCAGTTTGTAACAGGATACACCAAAATTATAAAATAGCCAAAGTTATGAGCAATTATAAACCCTTAATCTTACAGACGACTTAACTTTCCTAATCTAAACAGAAGAGTATCCAAGGGGGAGGGGTTCCTTATTTGGATTTCATTTATGAGACATCCCATATGTGGAGTCTAGAGAAGGTTAGGAGTTGGGATCTTAAGGACAAATAAATTTATTATGACTAATCCAAGTTGAAAGTATAAAAAGTGTGTGACTAGATACAATACTCTTATGTTATCGTACGTAAAAATACGGTTAGGTGTGGACTTTTGGTGCGTCACATGGGTTTATGTGACGATTTTATACCAGAATTATGTAGCAGGTGGCGACAGGTATTTCTTCACTATGAAGCAATTGACGACGGGTTTATGTGACGGTTTTATATGGACACTATTGTGATAACCCCGTAAAATCGATAACCAGATTGATCAATTTTAAACATATATAATACATGATTGTAAACAAGAAGTACCATTCTAAGCATGACTCATATAAAATAAATCGTAATACTAAAAAACTGGTAATAATAACATAAGTAAACCATCATAACTCTCATATCAAAACCAACATAATAAAAGTCTCCATCATTGGAACATATAATTGTCTCAACATAAATCCCACTCTAAATGTAAAAGCTGACTCCAACATAAGTAATCTCAAATACAGTAGTCCGATACTGACATGACTAGTATTGAAATATAAATGCAAGAAATAAGAATTAACATGCAGGCTCAACACCTACATCCTATAGATGATGATATGCCCAAAGTGTACCTTCCAGTTCAGAGATATCAACCTCGGCCTATCTGACGGTCGAGGTAATAAAAGCTCGAGATTACCCATCAGCGATGTCGTCCTTTACTAGGTTGACTACAGCCGACATTGCAAGTACCACCATGATTGGGCATCAGTCGAGGTCTACATGACTCATAGGGTCAGTTATCCATCAGGTCGGCCACAATCGGCGTTACAAGTATCACCTCGGTGGGGGCATCATTCGAGGTAAGTATGGACATGGGTTATCCATCAGCATCAACATCGGCCATAGCTGATGTAATAATTTTCACCTAAAATCAATAAGGCCTTCCAGGCTCAGCACCAAGTGACAAGAAAACATCGACCCTGGCCGACGTTCTAGATATCTAACCTCGGCTCGCATCCCAGCCAAGGTCATCATATAATCCCCAACCAAGGCAGGGGTCGTACTTCACCAACCTCATACTTATCCAGGCCGAGGTTGGTACCAAGCAAAGACAGCCAAGCATTTACTCGCACGTGTATGGCTTGGAACACGTGGACAAGTCTGTTATAAATGAATCATTATCTCTAAGTGAGGGAATATTGATGTCATCATTATTTAGTTGAGATCAGTCAGGTTGTAACAACCCAGGTTTTTGAGCGACTATTTTATATTATTTTGCCCGATGGGATAATTTTATAAAATAGGGGAAGTTGGAGTAAATATTATGTCCCGTGAGATTTAGGGATAATATTTACTATGTTTTGTCTATTTACCGCTAGGAGAAGGTAAATAGCATTATATTGTTATATATTGCGTCGTTATATGTAAAACGACGGTTATGACCTATACTTTAAGTTGGGTAAAATTAATGAAATAAAATAAAATTGGAACATAAAATTTGTTTATATTTTCCCGAATGCCAAAATAGGGGTGCGGTTGTTTTTAGAATAGCCGAGATAGTCGAAATAAGTGCCAAGTTGTATATTGGAGTTTCGGGCACTTTTAACGTGTTATGACTCAATTAAGTAGATACGAGTCATTTTAATGGTGTATTAGCAATTAAAATAGGACATTTGTGTTTTAAGACCCGTTTAAGTTCCCCCACCCCTTTTTCTTTCTTCATTTGTGAGAAAAGCCAAAGGGGAGAGAGAGAGAGAGAGAGAGAGAGAGAGTTGGGAGAAATGGAGAGAAAAGAGAGAAAAATGGAGATTTGGGCCGGATTTCCGTTGCTACCGGAGGTGGATCAGAGACTACGAACCTTCAGGCAAGTTTCTTACTTGCTAGATGTGATTTAATGTGATAAATTGCATGTGTGGTTAAGTTTTGGAGATTTAAACCCTAAATGGGTTCTTTGTTGATTTTGAGGATTTAACCCTTAAATCTTAGTTTTTATTTGATTTGAGGATAAATTATGTGTTATAAATGGTGTAGAAACAATTTGGGAGAATTAGTTGTTGTTGATGTTGGCTAAAATGGAAGATTTGAGATTTTTGGGTTTTAGAGTTCAAACAACCCGTAGCCCAACTTAGGATTTTTGCAGGACCGAATCGATTCGGCCCTAAGGACGAATCGATTCGGATAAGGGATAGCTTATAGGTCTGGGCAAACCGAATCGGTTCGGTTTGGGACCAAATCGATTCGAAAATTACAGGAAGTCAGGTTTGCTCACCGAATCGATTCGGCCTTTTAGGTGAATCGATTCGCAAGGGGCAAATCGATTCGGCCCTAGGGGCGAATCGATTCGGGTCCCCTGTTTTTGTGAGATTTTTCCTAGTTTGATTTTTAGTCCTTTTTCTTTTAGGTCCAAGGTTTAGGGACCTTTCATTGGGAAGTAATGGGGAGTCCTAGAGGGATGTTTTGGGTAGACTAATGTCCTAGGATAAAATGGGATATTTGGGCTTACCCCGAGGGCTAATTCGTGTAGGTTAACATTCGAAAGATATAGGAAGTTAACCTAAAGATAAATAGGAGATAAAATGTTAATGATGAGACTTTTGGGAGTTATCCCTTGAGGGAGACTCACTTTTAGGGATTATGAAATTGTATGAACTCTTGGAGACTAGTTTGAGATTTATGGCAAGTCGGGTCTTACGTCATTAATAAAATATGACACTAAGCATAAGAAAGACATATGCTAATATGTAGTACTGAAAGAAATAAGTACAGATGAATGATTTTGAGAACGTAAAAGTTAATGTTTTCAAAAGGAAAAAGTAATGTTTTTCATAAATGTTAATTTAAGATTACACACCTCCCTAAATCGCTATCATAAGGGAAGTTGCGCGCGCGGGGTGAAGCCCCTGGCTAATGAATGCAGGGTGGATATAGTCCCTAGGCCATATGGGCGTTTATTATACTGCGTTGGTTAGGAGATTCTGGGTGTGGTCTTAACTTTTCCGCAGACATATGGCCGCTTCCCAACGTTTGTTAGGTTCCCAGGTTGTCTTGTTTGATGGGCCCTGAAAGATAATAGCCATTTAGGGGCGCGTCCAGTGGGGAAACTCGGAGGGACGGTCTTATATTTTTTTAAAGCAATCCATGATAATGAATTGGCTTTAATTACATTTCCCGGATGGAAGAAGGGAAATGGGATATATGGTTTGGCTTCGGATACATTTCCCGGATGGAAGAAGGGAGATGGAAGCATATGGTATACGAAAGTATTTTTATGATAATAAAAATGACTGTTGGTTACACCTCCTGGATGGAAGAAGGGAAGTGGGATTTTATGAAAAAGGATAAAGCATTTTTATGTTAATAAAACTTGCTTTAAAAATGTATTTTTCTTGGATGGAAGAAAGGAAATAAAATTGGTAAAGAAATTGTTGAAATGAGATTAATTGGTAAACATTTGATAAAATGTTGTACCATTTATATATATTCCTAAAGAAATAGGAATTATGCTTTTATATGGTGAATGGATTTAGTTATGTTTCTTTGAGTAGCTATAGCTGGTTTCCCATTTATGTATATATTATTTCAGTGCTGAGGGTCTAATTGGATCTCGACGATCGACCTTGCCTAGTAGTAGTGTATCGGGGGGGTTCCTTATTTGGATTTCTCTTTGCGAGACACCTCACACACGAATAGGGCATAGTGTTGAGACTAGGGAGAATTTTAGCCCTTAGCACTATGTTAAAGGAAATTAAATTAAATGACTATATATGTCAATATTGTACTTAGGGTCTAATGTATCTCGACGATCAACCTTGGTTAGTAGTAGTGTATCGGGGGGTTCCTTGTTTGGATTTCGCTTTGCGAGACACCCCACGCACGAATAAGAGCATAGTGTTGTGACTGGGGAGAAGTTAGCCTTTAGTACTTGGATTAATTAGGACAGGGTCTAATGTATCTCGACGATCAACCTTGCTTAGTAGTAGTGTATCGGGGGGGTTCCTTGTTTGGATTTCGCTTTGCGAGACACCCCACACACGAATAAGGGCATAGTGTTGAGACTGGAGAGAATTTAGCCTTATGTTCTTTGTTTAACTAGATCATTCATTGATATTGTGCTAGGTTGCTTTTAGATTTGAGAGGTGAGAAATATATTGTTAATTGCGAGAGATTTACGCACTTAACTGTCATGCATTTTGTCACATGGGAATCATATCAAATCGGGCCCTGACCCATATCTATATTTCTTTGCTTTGCATATGCTCCTTGCCATGCAGGTGCTCTACCGCATGGACACCCGTATTTACATTTCCATTCCGGTTGTTATGGAGCTACGGCATATTGCGGATGTCGTAGGGCATTGTTTAGACGCTTCTTTATATTGTACTCTAGTTATGTTCAGTTGTTTATTTGGGCATGTTTGCCAAAGCATCACACTCATTTATTATATTGTAATATTTAATGTGTAATATTCGGTGTAACTAATTGTATTGGTCTGTTCACCAACAGCTTATTTGGTGATTATTTATGATATTGTCGTTCTTTATTTATCGATTTTTGATATCCACCGTTTTTGCAAATGGGATTGTCTAAGTGTTTTTCTTTTACTTTCAAAATTTTAAATTTGACGGTCCGTTTTCTAAAATGATTGGTGGTTATCTCGTATTATTATTTTAATCGTCTGTGATGTTGAGAATGGACCTTCTATGATTCCTGTGATTATTAGAGTCTTAGGTTGGCCACCTATTATTTTAGTAGGCGGGTTGTCACACAGGTGTCATCCTTTCACTGGTTGGATCTTCATGCACATGCACATTGTATACTTGGGGGGGTACATTACACCCCCCAAGCACTATATATAGAGGTCATCCTCAACATTATAAAGGATCGAGAATTACAACCCTAGCTAAAACTCTGTCAATTTGTATAATAGTGAGAGAAAGCTTGAGAGATTGTATCCATGGTCGTTAGTGCCTTATTTCAGTGACATTACTCGCTCACTTGCACAGTGGACGTAGGCCTAATTAGCTGAACCACTTATATATTGGTGTTCGTCCTCTTTTTCTCACCTCCTTCTACATATACACTTGTATTCTCATGTGCTACCATTATTATCACTCGCTTGAGCTTGTCAACATCTTACCTTGTGGTGGTGTTTCTAGCATCATCATTTTGGCGCCGTCTGTGGGAACGATAAGACATAACTCTTCCTTTCCTAGCTTGACCTCACCGAAGACTCTGGTGGTGAACCAGGCCTCACCCCTTGAGTGGAGTTGTTTCACCATTGAAAGAGGTCCTTTAAGGTAATAAGCTTACCTTATTTAAAATCTCTTTAGTTTTAGGATATGGCACCAGAGTTACCACCACCTCCTCCACCATCCGGTATTGGAGGACCTAGTTCCAGTCAGGCACCACCCCAGTCTGAAATGGCTGAGGTGGCTGCAGTCTTGAAATCTTTGGCTGCAACACAGTAAGCAATGAAGGAGAATTGGCACAGCTCAGTCAAAATATGATGAGGCCACCTGGGGTCTCACCGGAGATGATTACTCCGAAACCTGTTCAACCCCATCCTGAAGCCAGGGGACCACCCCAGGTACCGTAAAAATACCATCTCACCCCTTAGCGGAGGAGGGATGTTGCTGACCCTAGGCATTTAAGTCTGGGAAGGCCAGGAAACCCTTGCCCTGAGGATAGATATGATGATATAGAGGCAGAGGATGCTCCAGAAGATTGTTAGGAGCCGTATGAGGTTTCGAATAACATGGTACATCCTATTCAGCAAAGCAGAGGTTGTGGAGGCAGAAGAGATGGGGGTGCCCAACAAAGGGGATAAACTTTTGATCGCTTGAGCAGAGGGTCAGCCTTTCAAAGGATCGTACCAATTAATGACATAAGACAAAGATTATCCAGGTCTAGAAGTGTGGAAGGTTCACAGAGGGAAGATGGGGAACATCGTCCTCATCAGGGTCGACCCCAACATGGTCGACCCCAACATGGCCGAGACCGAGATTAAGAGTAGGTAAATAGCCGACGATATGCAGTGGCTGGGGAACCCTCAGTTCACCCCTTGGAGGTGGCTGGGGATAACCTCGTCCAGGCTGACGTTGAAAATCCATGGAATGATTCCATTCTACTTCTTGAAGAGAAGATAGGGGACCTCATCAAAAGCCGAGACCCACTACACAGAGGTTTCTCAGAGAGTTCCCCATTCGTGGCAAGGATAGTGAACTTCCCAACCCCTGCCAAGTTCAAACCACCTACGGTGTCTCCCATGTATGATTGTAGTACCAACCCTGTGCATCATATTAAGATGTACCAATCTACAGCGGACATTTATTCAATCCCAGAAAAGATGAAGTGTTGGCACTTCTCTGGGACTTTGATGGGAGCTGCACACATCTATTTCACCTTTCTTACGAAGAACTCTATCGATAACTTTAAGGTCTTGGCTGAACGATTCATTCACAATTTATGTTTTGGGGTAAGACCTCAAAAGAAGACCACTCATCTGTTGTATGTCAAATAAGGCAAGAACGAGAGCCTAAGAGACTACATTACTAGATTCAACAAAGAAAAATTAGAGGTTAAAGATTATGAAGATAATATAGTTATGACTGCCTCATTGGAGGACTCCAGAAAGGAAAGTTATTGAGGAAGCTTGTAGAAGACCCTCCGAAGTCCATGGCAGAGCTATTAGCAATTGTAGGAAATGTCTTGAACGCTGAAGAGGCTATGGCAGTAAAGTATGAGGATGAGAACGGTAGTGGCAGCGGGAAGTTCCAAAGGAAGAAAGACGGAAAAAATAGATATGCAGACGATAAGTTTGCACACTATACTCCTCTAACTGTGAGTTGCGAACACATCCTCAATGAAATAAAAAATACCGGTCCCTGAGATGGCCGGAAAAGCTGAAGTCTTCTCCACATAAGATTGATAAGAACCTATGGTGTGAGTTCCACCAAGACCACGGCCATGTAACAGACAAGTGCTTCACCTTAAAGGATGAAATTGAGAAGATGTTGAAGTCTGGAAAGCTCAATAAGTATGTCGATGGTAAAGCTCCTAAGAGGGGAAGAGATGACCCTAAAAATAAGAGAAATGACAAATGTCGAGACGATCCCCCAGCGAGAAGAGACGATGACTCAGATGGTGATGATAAACACGATCCAGACCTCCTACTGAAAGACGATAATGCCCCTGTGAAGAGGGTTGGTATGATCTCCTTTGGCGTTAACACCATATGTGGAGGACTAACAGGGGGTGGCTCCAAAGTAGCCGACCGTAAAGTCATGTGGCAGAGGCTAAGTCAGTGACCAAAGTAGAGGTTATGAATCTGGCATCTTTAGAGGCTAAGCAGAAGAGAAAAAAGGTAGATATGGATAGCCTTATAGTTGGATTCTCCCGACTCAATTTCAAAGGTATCTTAGCTCCGCATGATGACCCTTTGGTAATTATAACAAGAGTGCGTGGATGTGAGGTATAGAGAATCCTTGTAGATGGAGGAAGTTCAGCAGATGTGATGTTCTCACCATGTTTTAAGAGCCTAGGCCTCAACAGAGTTAGGCGGGTACCCTATAATCATCCGTTGATGGGCTTCAGCGGTGAAAAGGTCCATCCACTGGGCATGTATAATATGGATGTACGAATGGGAGATGAGTGGCCTAAGAGGTTGACCCGGAAGATCAATTTTTTCATTATGGATGAAAACATCTTCTCGGTCTACAACCTCGTCATAGGACGAGTAGCCCTTAAGGAATTTTAGGTCGTGCCATCAACGATCCACCAAATGCTAAAATTCCTGACCCCCTATGGGGTAGGGGAAGTGCATGGTGACCTGACCTCGGTACGAGAATGCTACTTTAACTCGACGGAAGAGAGAGAGACCCATAAGAGGGCAACAACCACATATAACATTGATACACTTGATCCTAGGGATGAAACAAAACTGAAGAAAGGAGAGGCCATAAAAGAAGTAGAATCCATCGTCCTCAATGAGGACGAACCGAAAAAAACCATCTAAATCGTCCAGGCCGTAAAACTCAAGATCAAGGAAAAGCTGATAAGATTTTTAAAGAAGAAGAAGAGTGTCTTAGCTTGGAGCCACGCAAATATGCCTGGCATCGACTCGGAGGTTATGTGCCACAAACTCAATGTGGCGAAAGATGATAAGCCAATCAAACAAAGACGAAGAGTTTACTCCAGGGAAAAGTATGATGTCATCAGGGAAAAGGTCAAAAAGTTGAAAGGGGCAGAATTCATCAGGGAGGTCATATACCCAGAGTGGTTATCTAACATCGTCATTGTGCCCAAAGCTAACGAAAAATGGAGGATGTGCGTAGACTTCACTGACCAGAACAAGTCTTGCCCAAAAGACAGTTATCCCTTACCTCGAATTGATTAGATGGTAGATGCCATGGCAGGGCATGAACTTATGAGCTTTATGGATGCGTATTCAGGCTATAATCAGATCTTCATGGATGTCGAAGACTCAGAGAAGACAGCATTCATCATAGACAATGGGACCTATTGCTATAAGGTCATGCTCTTCGATTTGAAAAATGCAGGGGCCACGTATCAACGTCTTATAAATAAGATATTTGAATATCAGATTGACAAGACCATAGAGGTATATGTAGATGACATGTTGATGAAAAGCTTGAAGGCCTACACTCACATAGCCAGAAAAATCAAGGCTCTGCTTGAAATGAAGACGCCCAGGACCATCAAAGACGTTCAGAGGTTAACCGGAAGAGTTGTTGCGCTGAACAGGTTTGTCTCCAGGGCTACGGATAAGTGTCTTCCTTTTTCATAGTCCTTAGAAAGGCCTTTGAATAGGATGAGGAATACGACAAGGCCTTTAAGGAGCTCAATTCCTACCTCGGATCCCCCTACTCTTATCCTGGACCATCCTGGGGGAGAAGTTATATGTGTATCTAGCAGTCTCAGAGTCAGCTATAAGTGCAGCCATAGTACGGGAAGATGGTGGGTTATAAAGGCATGTATACTTCAATAGTAAGGCCCTTGAAGGGTCTGAACAGAACTATCCTCGGATGGAGAAGTTGGCCTACGCCTTGATATATGCTTCCAGGAAGATGAAGCCCTATTTCCAATCCCACTATATGGTCATCCTCACTAACTCCCCACTAAGGCAAGTCCTCCACAAGCTCGAGAAGTCTTTCAGATTAATAACCTGGGCCATCGAGTTGGGAGAGTATGACATCATGTATCAACCCAGGGTGGCCATCAAAGGGCAGGCACTCGCAGACTTTGTTGCTGAGTTCACATGGGAGGAGGTTGAGTTAAAGAATATCCTAGAGATTGTAGAGGGATCAAATAGTAACGTCTTTCAAAACCCGAAAGAGGTTGTGTCCAACAGAGCCAGAAAAGGAGTAGCTGAGAATGAGGAAGACAGGTACCTCTTTAAGCAAGGGACCCTGTTAGAGGGGAACTTCTCTTCAAATGAAAATGTTTAGAACCTCTTCATTGATGGGTCTTCTTGTGAAAGTGGAAGCGGTGCAGGGCTTATAATGTCTGCTTCAAATGGTACCGACGTTGAATATACACTAAGGTTCAACTTCAAGGCTTCAAACAACGAGTTCGAGTATGAGGCCCTGATAGCGGAGCTCTCCTTGGCAAAAGCCCTTAGAGTTGGCCGACTCCTACTGCACAGTGACTCAAGGTTAGTTATCAACTAACTACTCGGAGTATATGAGGCTAAGGATGAAAGGATGGCCAAATACCTGAAGAGGGTAAGAACGACGCTAGAAGTATTCAAAGAGGTAAAGATAAAGAGGGTACCTCGGTAAGACAACAATCGTGCAGATGCACTAGCAAGGTTGGCTTCAGCAATAAGGATAGGAATCAGAAGGACAGTACCAGTCGAGATCTTACTCAAACCGACCATTAAGAAAGAAGAAATTGCCAGCCTTTGCCTCAACTTGAACCTAGGGGACTCATGGATGGACCCCCTTATCAGATAAATCAAGCAGGGAGAGCTGCCATAATTGAAGCTAAAAAGGAGGAAATTGAGGTACAGCACTGCCAAGTTCTCGATAATAGGAGATGTCCTATATAAAAAAGGATTCCTATTGCCTCTCCTAAGATGTGTCCATCCTAAAGAGGTCCCCCACGTCCTGCAGGATATACATAAGAGTTCTTGCTCCAGTCACATAGGAGGAAGACCTTTAGCCAAGAGGATAATTACGCAGGGATATTAGTGGTCGACCTTGGCCAAAGATGTTGCTGCCTACGTGAAGAGGTGTGATAAGTGCCAGAGATTCTCCACTATCCCTCATCAACCTCATCAACCTATAACGTCAATCAGTTCTCCTTGGCTATTTGCAGTATGGGGGATTGACTTTATGGGACTATTGCCAAGAGCTGCTAATAATTATCGATTTCTGATAGTAGCAATTGATTACTTCTCCAAGTGGGTAGAAACTGAGCTGATGATCACGATTACAGAGCAGAAGACATTACAATTCATCTGGAAGAGCATCATATGCAGACATGGCCTTCCAAACACCCTCATCTCAGACAACAGAACCCAGTTCAAGAATTCTTCCTTAGAAAAAGATTGTGAAAGAGTGGGGATTAAGCAGTTCTTCTCCTCTTTTTGCCGACCCCGGGAAAATGGGCAAACTGAAGTCATGAATCAAACAATCCTTAATGGGATTAAGAAGAGGTTATAATAAGCCAAGGGGAGATGTACATAAGAGCTTTATGTAGTGATATGGGCCTACAAGACAACGGCAAGGACACCAATGGGGGAAACCCCATTTATGTTAGCCCATGGTTCAGAAGTCGTCATACCTACAGAAGTAGGACTCCCCACCCACAGAGTTCAGACCTATGACCCTCAGAGGAATGGGGAAGAAAGAAGACTTGACTTGGATCTAATTGAGGAGAGAAAGGAAGACGCTGAGATCAGACAGGTAGCCTACCAACAGAGAACGGAAAAGTTCTACAATCAAAGGGTGAAATCAAGACCTATAGCTGTAGGAGATCTAGTGCTGAAGAAGACGTTGCAGAAGATAAACAAGCTCCACCTAAACTGGCATGGTCCTTACAAAGTAGTCGATGAGGTTGTTCCCATTACCTACCGGCTAGAAAATCTTAAAGGGGAACCTTTCTCCAATCTATGGAACGCTGATCACCTGAAGAAGTATTACATATGATGTTGTAGTTGTTTCTTTGTAATACATGTATCATTTTATGAAGACGATATTAATGAGAAGAGAGATTCCTGTGTCAATATTGTTTCATTATCTTTAAACATCATAATTTAGTGACAAGGTCTGAGGTGAGACATCATATTTTGATGACCTCATACCTTAAATATCGTAATTTAGTGACAAGGTCTGAGGTGAGACATCATATTTTGATGACCTCGGACCTTAAACATCGTTAATTTAGTGAAAATTTATGAGGTGAAACATCATAATTTGATGACCACAGACCTTAAACATCATTAATTTGGTGAAATTTATGAGGTGAAACATCATAATTTGATGACCTCAGACCTTAAACATCATTAATTTGGTGAAAATTATGAGGTGAAACATCATTATGTAATGACCTCGGACCTTAAACATCATTAATTTGGTGAAATTTATGAGGTGAAAAATCATAATTTGATGACCTCAGACCTTAAACATCATTAATTTGGTGAAATTTATGAGGTGAAACATCATTATGTGATGACCTCAGACCTTAAACATCATTAATTTGGTGAAATTTATGAGGTGAAACGTCATATTTTGGTGACCTCAGACCTTAAACATCATTAATTTGGTGGAAATTTATGAGGTGAAACATCGTAATTTGATTACCGAAAACCTTAAACATCATTAATTTGGTGAAATTTATGAGGTGAAACGTCATGATTTGATGACCTCAGACCTTAAACATCATTAATTTGGTGAAATTTATGAGGTGAAACATCATAATTTGATGACCTCAAACCTTAAACATCATTAATTTGGTGGAAATTTATGAGGTGAAACATCATAATTTGATGACCTCAGACCTTAAACATCATTAATTTGGTGAAATTTATGAGGTGAAACATCATAATTTGATGACCTCAGACCTTAAACATCATTAATTTGGTGAAATTTATAAGGTGAAACATCATTATGTGATGACCTCGGAACTTAAACATCATTAATTTGGTGAAATTTATTAGGTGAAACACCATATTTTGGTGTCCTCGGACCTTAAACATCATTAATTTGGTGTAAATTTATGAGGTGAAAACATCATAATTTGATGATCTCAGACCTTAAACATTATTAATTTGGTAAAATTTATGAGGTGAAACATCATAATTTGATGACCTCAGACCTTAAACATCATTAATTTGGTGAAATTTATGAGATGAAACATCATAATTTGATGACCTCAAACCTTAAACATCATTAATCTGGTGGAAATTTATTAGGTGAAACATCATAATTTGATGACCTCAGACCTTAAACATCATTAATTTGGTGAAAATTATGAGGTGAAACATCATGATTTGATGATCTCAGACCTTAAACATCATTAATTTGGTGAAATTTATGAGGTGAAAAATCATAATTTGATGACCTCAGACCTTAAACATCATTAATTTGGTGAAATTTATGAGGTGAAACATCATTATGTGATGACCTCAGACCTTAAACATCATTAATTTGGTGAAATTTATGAGGTGAAACGTCATATTTTGGTGACCTCAGACCTTAAACATCATTAATTTGGTGGAAATTTATGAGGTGAAACATCGTAATTTGATTACCTCAGACCTTAAACATCATTAATTTGGTGAAATTTATGAGGTGAAACGTCATGATTTGATGACCTCAGACCTTAAACATCATTAATTTGGTGAAATTTATGAGGTGAAACATCATAATTTGATGACCTCAAACCTTAAACATCATTAATTTGGTGGAAATTTATGAGGTGAAACATCATAATTTGATGACCTCAGACCTTAAACATCATTAATTTGGTGAAATTTATGAGGTGAAACATCATAATTTGATGACCTCAGACCTTAAACATCATTAATTTGGTGAAATTTATAAGGTGAAACATCATTATGTGATGACCTCGGAACTTAAACATCATTAATTTGGTGAAATTTATTAGGTGAAACACCATATTTTGGTGTCCTCGGACCTTAAACATCATTAATTTGGTGTAAATTTATGAGGTGAAAACATCATAATTTGATGATCTCAGACCTTAAACATTATTAATTTGGTAAAATTTATGAGGTGAAACATCATAATTTGATGACCTCGGACCTTAAACATCATTAATTTGGTGAAATTTATGAGATGAAACATCATAATTTGATGACCTCAAACCTTAAACATCATTAATCTGGTGGAAATTTATTAGGTGAAACATCATAATTTGATGACCTCAGACCTTAAACATCATTAATTTGGTGAAAATTATGAGGTGAAACATCATGATTTGATGATCTCAGACCTTAAACATCATTAATTTGGTGAAATTTATGAGGTGAAACATCATAATTTGATGACCTTAAACCTTAAACATCATTAATTTGGTGAAATTTATGAGGTGAAACATCATAATTTGATGACCTCAGACCTTAAACATCATTAATTTGGTGAAATTTATAAGGTGAAACATCATTATGTGATGACCTTAGAACTTAAACATCATTAATTTGGTGAAATTTATTAGGTGAAACACCATATTTTGGTGTCCTCGGACCTTAAACATCATTAATTTGGTGTAAATTTATGAGGTGAAAACATCATAATTTGATGATCTCAGACCTTAAACAATATTAATTTGGTAAAATTTATGAGGTGAAACATCATAATTTGATGACCTCGGACCTTAAACATCATTAATTTGGTGAAATTTATGAGATGAAACATCATAATTTGATGACCTCAAACCTTAAACATCATTAATCTGGTGGAAATTTATTAGGTGAAACATCATAATTTGATGACCTCGGACCTTAAACATCATTAATTTTGTGAAAATTTATGAGGTGAAACATCATAATTTAATGACCTCAGACCTTAAACATCATTAATTTGGGGAAATTTATGAGGTGAAATATTATATTTTGGTGACCTCAAACCTTAAACATCATTAATTTGGTGGAAATTTATGAGGTGAAACATCATAATTTGATGACCTCAGACCTTAAACATCATTAATTTGGTGAAATTTATGAGGTGAAACATCATAATTTGATGACCTTAGACCTTAAAGACAACATCACTATATGATTAAAATAACATTCAAGAGTGAGCATTCATTGAAAGAAGAAAAATCTTCTGAATAAAATGGTATTACATGAAGTAATCAGAGTTATGGATCAAATATGCCCCAAAATATGTCAATAGTGTTTACAAAATTATAGACGAAAATAAAGGCTTCATAAGTTAAGGCTTAAGGGTCGACAGCCACAGAAATGGCTACTTGGCCGACCTTGGTAACCTCGGCTCCGTCATCTCAAGGGTTAACATCCTCAGTCTCTGTGGCTT
Source organism: Sambucus nigra (assembly GCA_949130495.1). NCBI lineage: Eukaryota > Viridiplantae > Streptophyta > Magnoliopsida > Dipsacales > Adoxaceae > Sambucus > Sambucus nigra. The sequence continues at coordinate 120,657,329 of OX422213.1, forward strand.
CCAACTGTGCAGTCTCTGCAGGAACAGCACCTTCCTCGTCAACCTCTTGCAAGGCCTGAGCAAAGCGAGGATCACCTAAGCCTAGACCGAAAAAGTATGAGGCATATAAGCTCCCTGACTCCTGTTCCTTAGAAGCTTCCCACTTCCCAGTTGCTTTGATACCTCTTTCAAGGTATTCAGAGCCAAAACTGATGAACTCATCAGAGACCTTGTAGTCAGCAAGGATCTTTTTTGAGGCATCCTCTAGTGAGGCTTTGACCGCAGCATCAACTTTGGACTGAAGGCCCTCATCTTTGGACTTCAGGGCTACTTCATAGTCCTTCTTGAGGGCGACGATGTTCCTATCCCTCTGCTTGGTCATCTTATCAGCCTCTCTGAGTTCCTCCTCCAGACACTCAACCTCAGCATTCAGTGAGGCATGCACCTTCTGGGCCTCTTTTCCCTTCTCAATAAGGGGCAACTTCCTCAAGGTCTAGTCAATGAATTTGTGTATAGACAACATACCCTACAAAACAAAGTTAGATGTGTGAGTTAAGCCGTAATCCATTTAAAGTCGAGGTTACATTTGGAATAAAAAACAAAAGTTTTTACCTGGATAGACCTGTGAAGGCTAAACTCGGCCAGCAGAGGGGTATCAAGAGAGCGTAGGAAATGCTTATCTGCCTCGGTCATTGCAGAGCCTATGGCATCCATTGCCTTCAGACCGTGGCCTATCAGGCTGTCACTGATCTTCAGCTGTTACAGACGAGCATCCAATGCATCATCAGAGGAGATGGGGATGGCGCGATCTCCCTTTTAGTTTTTGAAAGGCCTCTGATCCTTCGTATCAGTGGTAGTCTTCCTCTTCTTTGTAACATCGGCCTTGGACGTGTCGATATTCTGTTTGGGGGAGGGGATGCATTATGCCCTGCTTTCTTCATCAGTTTAACAAGACTGGGGCCAGACATCTCCCATAAGTCGTCCGAGATGCCTCCTGGGGGTTCTATAAAAAATGTACCTGAGTTAGTAAATCAGAGATATCAAAAAGGCAGAGGTATAACTTATGGAAAATAATACTTACGAAGCTCGATTAGAGGACTCCCCCAAGCCAGTCTCAGAGAGATAATAGGGGGTCATCATATGCTCGTATTTTACCAGCCAATTATGCTCTCCCTGATCCTAAAGATCCTTAACCTTTTGTAAGTTATCCTGGCTAAGCCCAGGGTCGGCCTTGGAAGCAAGTGATACCTTCCCCCACCTCAGAGGTATCCTCGACTCCAATGATAAAGAGGTGGCATAAGGACTAAATTTCTATACCCCTGAGGCAAAGAAATACCGTAGTTTCCAATTGTGCTTTGAAGTCTGGGTAACCAACAACATCTTCTTGTCAAACTTCCTAGCAAGGAAGTGTAGTTTTTAGCAGAGGATGGTATGTAGCATCCCGTTAAAACTCTAACAGGAAGGTCTGAGTGGTGGACTGCCTTCCAAAGGATAATAGCACCAATGATCACCCTCTAGGCATTGGGGGATAATTGTGAAAGGGCCAGGTTAATATGGGAAAGTATGGATCTGATCGAAGGATGGATGGGGAGACGGAATCCCAGCTTAAACATTTGCTCATACACACAGATTTCCCCATCTCGGCCACTAAAGACTCTCTCATCTCTCAGAGGTCTCCTAAGTATGATGGAAGTACCTATGGAATAGAGATGCCTAAAGGCTAAGAGGTCGTACTGAGTAATAGTACTCTCTATCTCGGTAGCCTCCGAGGTATCAACATCACTCTCGTGACCATCATCCTCATCCCTGGCAACATCGGCCTGGGCAGGTGTAGGAACACCTCCAGGGAACCTCTGAGCGAACTCAGCACCTGTGGCGATCGATAGGGGAATAGCATCAATGGGTGGTGGAATAGCCACACTCGAGCCCACAACTTTAACATCGAAAGAAATTCGTGAAGTGGTAGCACCGTTGTGGGACGAGGCATGACTTTTGACCTCGGCCTGATCAGGGACCTGATCTTGCCTAATAGAGAAGTTCATGGCCTTTTAAAAAGAATCTATGGACATAAGATTTGAGGTAGACGACTCAGACTCAGACATGGGAGGGGGATCTATTGGATCCTCTACTGGATCAGCAGGCTCGGCTGGCTCAGGGTATATCACCTTCAGAGGTGGAGGGAAGATAGGTCTGAGGGGTAAGGCCTCAGCCTTATGAGCTTCCTCTTGGGCTAGTTCTATCTAGCTAATTTTTGCAAAGTTCTTCTCTCTAAGAGAGGGGAAATCTTTTATAAGCTTATAAAGAGGCCTGAGCATAAAGAAGACGACCCTACACTTGGGACTCTAAATAAATAACCGGACACAACTTAAACTAAGGATCAAGCTTGGTTTCTGAAAGAGTTCAAACCAAGAACAGTCAAGAATAAGAACCACCGAAAAACTCAAAGAACCACCAAAAAACTCAAGAAATGGAAATACAAGGCTGAAAAATGGCAAAGGAAAGGTAATAAGTAATACCTGATCAAGTACGAGATAAAGAGTAAGAAGGATTGAGCAAAGAAATTAACAAACACAGCCTCGATCAAGCTCTGGAAGAGAAAGATAATGCAGAAGTACACAGGCAGGAAAAGTGAGAGAAATGAGGAAGAAAGAAAAGGAAAGGGTTTAAACCCTCAAAACTGATTGCACCCTTCCCAAGGCCCATCATTGCCTTGGGATCCCAAAAGGCAATCATCATCATTATACACTGTCAAACACGCTACCCACTTCAATAGTTTACACTTGTTAAAGAAATGCTTACACCTAAGGAAATACAACCTCGGGCATACATACCCCTTAGTCACCTATTTTCATAGGTTACTAAGGGCTAGGGGTGATTGATATGCCCAAAGTGTACCTTCCAGTTCAGAGACATCAACCTCGGCCTATCTGATGGTTGAGGTAACAAAAGCTCTGATGTCGTCCTTCACTAGGTCGGCCACAACCGACATTGCAAGTACCACCATGATTGGGCATCAGCTGAGGTCTACATGACTCATAGGGTCAATTATCCATCAGATCGGCCATAGCCGACGTTACAAGTATCACCTCGGTGGGGGCATCATCCAAGGTAAGTATGGATATGGGTTATCCATCAGCATCAGCATCAACATCGGCCATAGCCGACGTAATAATTTTCACCTAAGATTAGCAAGGCCTTGCAGGCTCAGCACCAAGTGACAAGACAACATCGGCCCGGTCGACGTTCCAGATATCTAACCTCGATTTGGCATCCCAACCAAGGTCATCATATAATCTCCAGCCAAGGCAGGGGTCGTACTTCACCAACCTCATACTTATCCAGGCCGAGGTTCGTACCAAGCAAAGACAGCCGAGCATCTACTCGCACATGTATGGCTTGGAACACGTAGACAAGTCTGTTATAACTGAATCATTCTCTCCACGTGAGGGAATATTGAGGTCATCATTATTTAGTTGATATCAGTCAGGTGTCATCATTTCACTAGTTGGATCTTCATGCATATGCACATTGAATACCTTGGGGGATACATTACACCCCCAAAGCACTATATATAGAGGTCATACTCAACATTTTAAAGGATCAAGAATTATAACCCTAGCTAAAACTCTGTCAATTTGTACAGTAGAGAGAGAAATCTTGAGAGATTGTATCCATGGCCGTTAGTGCCTTATTTCAGTTATATTACTCACTCACTTGCACATTGGACGTAGGCCTAATTGGCTGAACCACTTACATATTGGTGTTCGTCCTCTTCTCCTCACCTCCTTATACATATACACTTGTATTCTCCTATGCTGCCATTATTATCACTCGCTTGAGCTTGTCAACACCTTACCTGGTGGTGTTGTTTCCAGTTTCATCTAATGAATCAGGAGCTGAAATGAAAGATATAAAATTAGAGTTGTGGCGTCAACTACGACTAGGACCTAAAAATATATTTCAACAACAGGATTAAAGCGAGAAGTGCATTTGGGATACAATAATGACAATACATCCTCCTCACGTATTTTAGTTATTTTTATATTATCCCAAACCAACCAACCCTAAATATAGCATGCGGTCTAATCCCCAAACCTAAGTGAACCCCATGATTAACCATTACAATTCAACTCAATTAATTATAATTACAAGGTTATACGACTATATCCAGTAGATACATCTCTAGTATAATTATAGAAAAAGAAAGGACAATCACACAGTCTAATATCCAAATAAGTACGATCCCAACACATACAAGTAAGTGGGATATGTATAAGACTGCATATAAGATACAAATGTCTATCCATATTGCTTTCAGGGATCACTCGTGTGTACTTTATATAGTTACAGGTTGTCACATACCTATAACCTCAAAGCCACAATAAAGAATAAGTCATTACACCTTCTCGTCATTCACATAGACCTCTATACAGAAAGACTATATGAAGAGCACCCCCGTTTATTCCCCCTTGGGACACAAGTATGTCAGCACTAGAATTGGGGTAAAATGACCACGGTAAACCTACCTCTATCTCTGGGTACCAGCGCGATCGTCATTATACGTTCCCCCATAAGATTCCCTCCTAGTAAGTCTCATATGAGCACTCATAGGTAGTCTTGTAAATTGAGTCGAGCAAGCTCAAAGCCCGCCCGTTTGGCTCGTTATTTTCGGATCGAGCTTTATTTGTGTTTGAACTGAGCCGAGCCCGAGCCAAAATTTCACATTTATGTTAACTTTATATATTGGATTTCATTATTTTATTTCATTTACTATTTTTTTAATTAAAAAAGGTTCATTTGTCATAATCCATTGGATTATAAGTGTTTTTTAATTTTGTAATTTTATAGTTAATCTCATTGTGGGCATTTGATTTATTAATTACTCAAGTCACAATGGGCTTTCGTTAGTGATCAAATAATGCTATATGTATGAAATTTAATTGGCCTTTGCAGGTTTTCACTCTTATATCCCTCGTTTTAATTTAATACATTTCATAATTACATATTTTACTTTATGATATATTAATTATATTTTAGCGTACTTTTTTCCATGATTGAAAAAAGCATTAATTCAAACTTTTTTAATAATTTTTTTAAAATCGGTCCTGTTCGAAATTGGGCCCAAAGTTCGTAATATTTATGATCTGAGTTTAGTATTAGGTGAAAAAAAATTAGTTCGGGCCAAATTCGGGCTTGAGCGTGGGTAAGATAGTTCGGGCCGAGCCCGAGCAACTCTAAAGACAAGTCACCCAACCGGATTCACATCCCTACTCACAGGTGGTATGCTACACATAAAGTCAAATAACATAAATCCTATCCATACAAGGATTTTCTAAAAGTATTATAGGTCTCTATTAATTACCATAATTTAATTAAGAGATAATATCCCAAACAGTTCCAAAGTCGTTCTAACGAGTTTACCTACCTCATTCTAACGAAATCATACAGGTCATTTTAATGACATTCCTAAGTCGTTTGAATAAAAAAACCCGCAATTTTTCTAACGAATTCCCAAGTCTTTCTAATAAAACCCTACATCTTGTTCGAACAAGGTTAAAATTTCGTTCAAACGAGATGAGCGCAATTCTTCGTCATCAACATATAAAAACGAGCATTAACACAACAAATCATAATTCTAAAACCTCCCATCCTCCTCCCTATACGAGGTATATAAAAACAATACTAATATAATCTAATAATTTATTAGGTGTCTATACAAGATTTTAAGGATGAATTCCATATTATGGCTTAAGAACCTTAAGTTCATGTTTCTACCCAATTCCAAATCAGACGTAGGTTCAATTCTTGAATTAAACGAGGGAATTTTATAATATTCATTAACACAATTCATAATATAATAATTTCATGTAATTATCAAGGTAAACTCATAAGATTCGACATCAAATTACACTAATCCATATAATAAGATAGCATGATTTTTTCAAAAATATCCTCACTTTTATGCATGACATTTCATGCATGATATTTTCTTTCTTTCATGCCCATGCATGAAATGTCATGCTAAAAGTGTTTTTTTTAATAATAAAAAGGGTTTTTTTATAAAAAGTTTTTTTTAAATATATTATTTTTTTAATTATATTTTTATTTTTTTAAAAAAATATTTTCTTTTGAAATTTTTAAAATATTTTTTTAAAGGTGTTTTTTAAAAAAAATTATCACGGGGGCAACTTTATCGTCGTACCCTCGGCACGGGCATCCGCTAGTACAATAATATGAGTGTAAGGTTTAATTTAACAATTAAACTGATTATGAAATTAGAATTTAGATTATCAAAATCAGGTTATATATATTGATTAATTCAGATTCTAATGGATTATCATTATCCCAACACAAATCTTAATGAAATTCCTATTTGATGTAAATTTGCCTTAAATAATGATGTGAATACAAGCCTCCAATCTCCCAAATCTCCTCAATTCTTATGTGCCTCTTCTCTTTAAAGCCTTACGATTTCTCCAATTATGTAAAGATATGTTTTAGGTTTAATAAACAAGCTTCCCACAAAATTAGGCTTAAGCTCAACATAAGCCCCCAACTCAGTGAGCCTAAATAGCACTCCAAATGGACAAAACTTTAACCATGTCATGTACCAACCCAATAGAATTAAATCTTACCATTTAAGAAAAAATGGACATTTTAAAAGTCCCAAAAGTTAACACAAAATATGACTAATTATTTAACTTGTTAACTTATCTACAAAGCCGATACGAGTTAATTAAAAACACCTTTTACATATATATTAATTACGCGCGACTTGGAATTATAAGAAACTATTTTACGATCGTTGGAAACCAATACCGATGGTATAATCCAAATAAGGAAACCCTTAACACTAAGTACCTGACCATTCTATAATCGCCCATAATACAAAGTTACTTAAATTATTTAATTAGTATTTTACCCTGTATTAAGTTTAATTTCCAAAAGATGTTAATTCACATAAGACAAAATCTAAACTATATAACAACACATAAATGAATATAAATAAGTGATTTGTAAGGACATTTTTATCCGTTATCAATGTATATGTCATATATCGATACGCCGTCAAAGAAAATCAAGATCACATTCACATCAAGACGGATCCGAAAAATCAAGGTTGTTCTACAAATAGTCTCCTCAAGATTAACTTTGGTAAGGTTACGTTTTAGAGTACCTTAATAATGCAGTTAGAGTATTGGGATTATTTTTCATAAAATATTTTCGAAGTGTTGGAGTGGAGCTTTAAAAGTTTTTATTAATTTTTTTTGAATTCATACAATCTAAAGATTTTATTCTTGGACACCTTTCCGTAGAAAAATCAAAACTAATTCATAAAAAATCAGAAAAATACAAAATTGGCGGCCACGCATTCGTATCGAAACTATCTACAATCATGGCCTGAAATGATAGATCGTTCAAACGACATCGTATGTCGTTCGAACGTGAAGAGTTATTTTTTGACACGTCACCGCCTTGTTTTTTTAGTATTTAAAGGGCGTCAGCCTACTGGATTTCGTGTGGAGAAACATTGGTTTTAAACAGAATACGATTTTGAGTGTTTTACTTTATTCTCCAATCTTTTGAGAGTTCAATCTCTTGTTTTTAATTTCACAAAATATCGCAATCTTTAGTGAATTATTTTGGAACGCAAGAACAGATCTTTGAAATTGTTCAACTTTTTATAGAGAGGATAAATCTATACCGGACTGAGGTCATTAGGGAAGTGATGCGGTATTCGTGGGCTGAAGATAGGATTGTCATTCTTGTGGAGCTTTAGGATTGTTCCATTGCTGACGACATCGACCGACACATGCGGGTATTCGTATGTCACTCGTATTTTTATTATAATCTGATTGTAAACCGGTCTTTTACAAATTATAGTGGAAATATAAAGGTTTTGCCCCAGTGGGGGATTTTTCCTGAAATTTGATTTCCTCTGCATGCTTATTACGTTATGATTCCATATCACTCAGATGCATGTTTTTAGGGTTGAATTAAAACTTGGGTTTTCATTAAAACTGCTTTGGTTGACACATGATTAAAATTGGTTTTATTTGAGAAGTCGCATTTATTTCGCTGTAGCGGCTCTTTCAAACTGGTATCAGAGCGGGATACTCTAAATTATCGAGTGATTCTCATTTTTAAAGTTTTTCCCTGATACAATTTGACAACTCACGTCGTCAAATTGGTATCAGAGCGGGTATCACTAATCTATTGCGTTTGATCCTTTATTCGAAAATTGTGTTGAAAAATCAGTTTTTGATCTTATTTCTCTCAAAAATGTCTTTTGGTGGTTTTGATGATTTTCGGTGTCAACTTTTAAAAAATCTAATTGGAAAATTCACACGAACTCTTGTTTTAAATCTTCCGTTGAAAACAATTCCGAGAGGTGTTCGGATTGTGAGGGTGTAGGTCACACCATAGATGAGTGTCCCAGAAAATTATGGATGAAGTTAAATAAACCGACATCTCGTGCTTCTACACTTAGTGAGAGTGATTCGAAAGAAGAAGTGTTTTTTGCTTATAGGCGAGAGTGTCCCACCCGTGTGACTAGTGATAAAAGCGAGGTGAGTGAGGACGACACAAGTGAGGCTGAGCGTGACTTGCAAACTTCTTTCAATAAACTTTATACTAAATTTATGAAAATAAAGAAAGAAAATTTGAAATTGAAAGCCCATTTACAAGAGCGTGCCTTAAAAAATGATAATGATATTTTAGTTGAAGAACTTAGGGCACGAGAGAAAATTTTGAGAGAGAAGCTTAGATATGTCAAGGGTGAGAGAGATGATCTTCAAGGCGTGATGGAAGCTATGAAAAAGGAGTTTCTTGAGTTTGAGGATTCAAGGCGCCTACTTGAATCTAGGATAAGTTAACTTGAGAAAAGTTTGAGAGATTTGAGTAAGGTGAAATTTGATTTGGAGTCTCGATCCAAAAAGTTAGATAAGATTGTAGGGACAGTCCAAATTAAAAAGGATAGGGGTGGGATTGGTTTTGAAAAATATTTTGCACCCATTCCCACACGTTTAAGAGCGCCTCTTAGGATTGTTAAGAAAGAGGCACCTAAGTTTGTTAGGAAAGAGCCCCCTAGGAGCATCGTGAGAGAACCTCCTAGGATCATTAGAAGAGAGCCACCTGGGTAAATTCAAAGAGATAGCCCTAGGAATTTGAGGAGAGCACCACCTAGGAATTTGAGGAGAAGGCCGCCTTTAGGTAACACTCACCTCCCAATTTACACTTGCACACATTGCGGTAGGCAAGGTCATCTTATGCGTTTCAACTATAAGCTTTTGAATGGATCTAGAAAATATAAAGAGAGAGTCACACCGAATCCTAAAACCCCCACACCTCGTTACACATCGATTTAGGTTAGGAAGTCGGATTTAGAGGCTTATGGTCTAATTATTCAGGACTCTCATTTTCTTGCACGCGATTCACCCCATGTGAGATCTTTTGGTTGATTGTGCTGATATTTGTCATACACTAGTTATGCGTCTTGATCTAATTTTACTAGTGTTATGACTCACTTTGTTGTAGTTTAAATTACTTTTTCTTATGATATCTACTATTTTGAATCTGTCAACATCTTTCAGGCATCCTTTTCTGGAATTTTTTTCACTGGGCATCACTGCATGACTTGTTAGGCAAACTGTGAAAATTTGATATCTCGTTCGAACGATACTTCTCGCGAGATGCCTTGTCGTTCGAACGACACTGTGTCTCGTTCGAGCGACCTCTGGATAATTTTTTTCTCTCTCTTTGCAGTACCATGTGTTCATTAGTTACATTATTGGTACTACTGGTTGCTTGTGGGACAGTTTATATGCAGTTATTCCTGTTTTCCATGCTTTAATTGATAACAGTGCATATTTCCGTTTAATCACACTTGCTTTGACTCATGATCCATTTGTGTGATTTGTGTTTTCTAGCATAGGATGATTTATATGTTGATATTATGCCTATTGCTAGTTTTACTACTTTTGTCATATACTTTTCGAAAAACCAAAAAGATTTTCGATTTTAATTTTTTTTGAAAAAGACAAAAAGATTTTTGTATTTTGTTTTACACCGTATATGAATAGACACTTATGATAACCGAGTCATAATTTCATTCCATTTATCCATGTGACAATTTGATAGTGTTTTAAGACAATATATCATGTCATCCATGTGCTTTAAAATGTTTGGAGTCATTGAGATGTTATTAGATGATACTTCCTACATGTTTGACTCAATATGTCATTTACTGCACACTTGCACGAATTTGTTTGATTATTGTTGTTGATGTAAAAAATTAGATCATATCTAATTATTCAATCACAGATAAATAAATGAAACAAAGAATTTTTAAAATGGTTCAGCCTTATAAGAATGGCCTACGTCCACTGTTATGTTATTGCTGATTGTTTGAGAATTCTCGATTACAAGTTATATCAAGAAATTTCGGTCCCCCTACAATGAGGATTGTACAATGTATTTATAGCCCTGGGGCTGTAATGTGAAAGGGTAATACATTAAATGATGTACATATGAAAGGGTGATACATTCAATGCTCCTTAAGCGTATGCGTCTGAATGATAAGCATTTAATGAACAGTCAAACTGTTGGTTATCCTGCTATTAATGCTTTGTTCGAGGTGCATCTCGGACCGCCTGAGTTTCTCGGATCACCTAAGCTTCTCGGTACTCAAGAGTTCCTCGGAGAGTTCTTGTTCCTCGGAGCGTATGAGTTCCTCGGGGAATCAGTTCTCCTCGTTGTAGTATGGTTCCTCGGAGCATGTGAGTTCCTCGGAAATGCTTGTTGTTGCCACGTATATTGTCACGTGTCTTCACTTTATTGAGCCATGTCAGCAGACTAAATTTGGTATCAACAGAAGCCCCCAATATTTCATAGTTCGAACTTTGAGGAGTGTGGAACATTCTTTCTCGGAATATAGCAGTTTTAAATGGTCATCCTGAAATTTAGGAGTCTTTTGTATTTATTTCTCCTTCCAAATTCGCCGAATCAGGCTTTTTTTTTAATTTTTATAACCGCCTCGATCTCCGCGTACTTTTTGTCCTTCTAGCCGTCGGTAGCGTAATCGTTTCTTTTTGTAATCATTATTTTTTTCTTTTCCCAAGGCAAGGTATTTAAGCGTCACAGACAATCCCATCGTCTTCTACTTTTTCAAATTTGCATCTTCGAATTTTCCATTGTCTTACTCTCTTGTGCGTTCATCCTTTTCATCGTTCGTTGTCAAAGATCCACTCTTTTTCTGTAAGATCTTCTTCCTTCTTCTTCATTTCTTTTATTCATCATGGTTTACCCTGTTGAATCTCTTGATAAGTTTCGCTCTGATTTTTCTATTCCCTCCTGGGTTGTTCTGGAAGAGCTTTCTGAGCCTTCTGACTATTTTCGTTTGGCTGAGGGACATTGGTTCCCCAGTCTTTTTGTTGCTGAGTGTGGATTTTCTTTTCCACCCAATCCCTTATGTCTGGAATTCTGTCAATACTTTGACGTTGTTCCTGTAAGAATAGCCCCCAATACATGGAGAATAGTTAATGTGGTTCATAGATTAAATCAAATCCATGGAACTCGCATAGGAATTCCAGAAATCATGTTTTGCTATAGATGGGCAGTTGGTGATAACACCTTTTATTTAAAAACTAGATTTTTAAATAGGGCTTTAGTGGTTAATCTCCCGGATGCCAATAGGGACCATTTTGAGCACGGAGTTGTTATAAAAAATTGGCAACATGCTCCTTTATCAGGAGATGAAGTATATCAGGGTCCCAGATGCCCTCCTTATGGCAATGGGATAGGTTATTTTTATTTCATTTTATTTATTTTGAAATCATGTTTCTTCTATGTTTGATAAAATGTGCCACTGATATTTTAATGTTTATTTATTTGGAGTTGATAGCAAAAGAAAGTGTCCAAAAGAAGCAGACGTGAATAAAAGGCACTTAAAACTTATCTGGAGTTTGCATCAGAGTGTTGCCGACGAGCACATTAGGTCAGCCTCGTATCTGCTGCAGTACAAGAGCTACACCACTTCTTTCACTGCTCGTCCGGTGATAAGTGAAATAGAACCATTACCAGCTTCTACCAGTTCCTCGCCTGAGTCACACATTCCTTTAAGTGAAAGGATGAAGAAGAGAAGACCTCCCACCCTTTTTGAGAAACCTGCCTCTGGTGCTGGAGAGGCAAAAATAAGTAAGATTGACGTCCCAGGGGAGGGGACAAAGAAACCTGATGCACCTTCCTCGGCTGCCCTTGTTGTGAAGGTTGTCGAGAAGCCCCAAGTGGCTCCGAGCAAGTCTGCTGCTCCAGGAGAAGTGATTGTAATATCACCGACCAAGAGTTCCTCCTTGGTTGAATCTATTACTGCTCCCTCGAGGAAGCTGAAAAAGGGCCCCTCAGTCAATTTGGCTGACACCATCTCTTAGCCCCCGACTAGTGGAGTTCCCACTTTCGTTCCCCCGAGCTCTGCCATGAGCTCAGTGAAGACTTGGATTATTCCCTAGATCCAAGGTATCGAGGAAAACCTTTCTCGGGATATCGTTACCTCTTTGGCAGCTCGCCACATTGCTTCTGTAAGTCCTTTTACTTTGAACTTTTCATCTTTTCCTTGTTATATCTGTCTCTGACTTGCTTTCATTTTCTTTTCACAGTTGGTGAGCTGGTTCAGTAAAATTTTGAAGAAGGATGAAGCTATTAAAGCTTTGAGCTCCTCGTCTGGTGTAGAGGAAGCTTTCATAGGCTTGGGGCAGTCTCTGAAAGAGTCTCGCCAGAAATATGTTGATGATAAAGCAACTTGGGAGAAGAAGCTTGCCTCCACCGAGCAGGAGAAAGCTCGAGTTGTTGAAGTCTCCCAGGAGTTGGAGAAGAGAATAAAGGACTTGGAAGGAAAAAATAAAGAGCTCGACAAGAAGCTCAAAAATGCTGGAGAACTTGAGAATAAACTCAAGGTTGCTGAGGAAGAGTTGGGTCAGCTTCGGGAGGTAAATCGGCAGAAGGAGGAGGTTGAAAATAAATTGAAGAATGCTGAAAATCTTCTGTCCGAGAAGCTTTCCTCGGAGAAGTTGAAGAGAAAATTGGTTGTGAAGAAGTCTTTCAGCGCTGGCTGGGACAAGGGGTGGAATAAGGGCTTGGCTGCCATGATGTCACAAGTAGAATATGGAAGCCTCAAGTACTTCAGAGATGGATGGGTCGCTGCTCTACAGGAGATGAAAGTGGATGAAAATTCCGAACTCTTTCAGCGACACATCCCTGGTCCCCCTCCAACTCCTGAAGACGAAGAAGAGGACGAAGCTGTCTCCGAAGAGTCTTCCATGATGATGGGAGATCATCCTCTAGCCATCCAGCCTGCTACCGAGGAACTTCAACAGCTCGCTACTTCCTCTGAGCAACCTCCAGCACTTCCCCAGCTACTATTCGCTCCATCCGAGCAACCTACTTCCTCGTCCCAGCCTCCCGAGAAAGTTTTGGAAGACAAGGAAAAGGTGTAGAGTTGTTTGGGCTTCTATTTATTTTATTTTTCTTTAATAAATATAATCTTGAATATGTAATTCTAAACCTTGTACTTCTGACCTTTATGATATAATAAAACTTGAACTTGTGTTCATTCATACTGTTGTCTCTTCTTCATGCTCTGTTTTGATTATTGATTACTGCTTTTTCTTCCTCTACTAGTTTTTGGCCAGGATGGAATTATTATCTGCTCACGATACAAAGCTGTTGAGGCAATGTAATGAATACTTTAAAGCTGGTCACACGGATCTGAGTGCAGCACAAATCGTCGACATCCTTGGCCAAGATGCTTCAAAACAGGCAATTGAGGCCTACCAATACTTGAAGTGTCTACTTGATCGTGCAGTGGCCAATAATGTGGCTTATTATGATATGATCGAGGATCTCCAAGGCACTCTTGAAGACCTTCAACAGCAATACAAAGAATCCACTGCCCTTTTGCACGAGGGGTATGAGAAGAAGTATCAGCAACTTAATGCTGACAAGGGATACGAGAAGCGTTTTGCTGGCTATGATGTGAGGGAGAGAACTCTGAAGGCTGAAGTCGAGGAGTGCAGACAAATAGCTGAATTATTAGAGCAAGAGAATAACAACCTTCAAAGAGAGTTGTCACAGTTGAAGTCTGCAGCTTCCACTTTAAAAGCCTTGATCCCAGAGACTGATGAGGGATTCTCGTTCTTGGAGGTCGAGAACGCCAATTTGAGGGACGAATTGGAGACCTTGAAGAGAGCTGACCCCTCTACATATTCTCGTAGACGAGCAAGAGCTCCTCGGGGATGAGCAAGAGCAGATCGAATTCCCGTCGAGGAACAGAGGACTCAACCATCTTTGAAGAACCAAGCTTTCCAATTAATGGCAAAGAACCAGGCGTTGGCTGAAATGTCAAAGAAGATCAGGGACCTGGAAGAGCAGCTTTCAGCGTAAAAATCAGTCTTGGAGAATAAGGAACTCTTCATCAAAAATCTCCACGAGTAGCTGGAAAGACTGACATATCAATTCCATAAACAGCCCAAGGAGTTCTGGATGGCTGGGTACAACGAGGCTCTCTACCACTTGGACGATCGTATCCAGAATGCCAATAATGAGGCATTCTGATGTAGAATAGAGTTGTTCGTTGTTGGTATGCAGCATTTCTGATGGCTGCTTCTTCTCTAACTTCCTCGAGCATGTCTAAATCCAATCTTCTCATTAAGTCACTGACAGGGGAATTGAAATTCAGTACCCTGTGTGTTGGGAGGCCCAACTCGGCAGGTATAACAGCTTCACTTCCAAACACTAGCATATATGGAGATTCTCCAGTTGCTACTTGGGGAGTAGTTCGGTAAGCCCACAGTACTAACTGTAACTCGTTGATCAAATTTTCTTTCGCATCGTCCAGTATTTTCTTCAAGCCATTCAGTAGTGTTCTGTTTGTCACTTCAGTTTATCCATTGCTTTGAGGGTGGCCTGGTGCTGAGTAGATCTTCAACACATTTGATTGATGACAATAGGCAGCGAACTCTTCGTTATCAAATTGTGTTCCATGGTCTGTGATGAAAGCATGAGGAAGACCATATCGACAAATGATGTTCTTCTAAATAAATTGGTACACCTTCTCGTACGTCATATCAATAAGAGGCTCAGCTTCCACCCACGTTGTAAAATAATCCACTGCGACGACGGGGTATTTGAACCTTCCTCTGGTCGTTGGCAGTGGTCCGACCAAATCTATTCCCCACATGGAAAATGACCGAAGGGAAGTGATGGGTGTCAACAATGCTTGTGGAGTTCTTCGGATGGAGGAAAAGCGCTGGCACTTGTCACATTTCTTGGCATAGGCTACGCAATCAGCCCTCATCGTCGGCCAGTAATATCCCTGCGTCATCATCCTTTGCAAAAGCGTCCGACCTGCTACATGGGCTCCACAGGACCCTTCATGGATCTCTTCAATCAATTCTTTCACCTCGGAGGGATGTACACATCTTTGCAAACCTGCCATAATTCCTCGTCTATATAAAATACCGTTAGCTAATACATACCGAGCAGCTTTAAACTTCAATTTCTTGGCTGCGAGCTTCTCAATTGGTAATTCTCCCTCCTCAATATATGCCCTGATGGGATCCATCCAAGATGGTCCTAAATCAAGGGTGATAAAGTTCATCGCCAAATCTTCATCTATACTTCGACCAGCTAAAACTTCAATTGGGATTGCTCTTTGTAGCTCGATACGAGTAGCTGATGCTAATCGAGCTAGGGCGTCTGCTCTTGCATTCTCCATTCTTGGTATTCTGACCAGCTGAATAGCAGCAAATTCTGATACCAACTTCATCACCTTTGCATGGTATTTGATCATTAATTCTCCTTTGGCTGCATATATTCCCAACATTTGATTGACAATTAGTTGAGAATCACTGAAGACAATAATTTGTTGCGCCTCCATAATTTTTGCCAAATTAAGACCTGCAATCATAGCCTCATACTCAGCCTCATTATTGGAATCTTTGAATTGGAAACGTAAGGCGTATTCCATATCGACCTCGTCCGGAGTGCTCAAAACTATTCCTGCCCCACTGCCTGTTGTACAAGATGAGCCATCTATATATAGCCTCCATATAGGTAACTCGTCTTCAAACTTTTGATCTGACAGAGTTCCTCGATGAAATATTTATTGCTTCCTTTCATCCTCCCCTGAATATTCTCGCTCTACGTCGACTATCTTTTCTTGCCCTTTTACCAACCGGAGTTGGTCTGAGCTCGAATTTGATGATCATGTAACATCCACTTGCCCTTTTACCAACCGGAGTTGGTCTGAGGTTGTGTTTGTTGATCCTGTAACATCCACAGGTTGATCAGCGAGAAACTTTTGCTCCTCGGGGGTATCAAGATAGGTGAACTCTGCTATAAAATCCGCTACAGCTTGCCCTTTAAGCGGCGATCTGGGTTCATAGACTATATCGTATTTATCGAGATCTATTGCCCAGTACATCAATCTCCCTGATTTTTCTGGTTTATGAAAGGCTTGCCTCAACGGCATATCAGTATATGCGACTATAGTATGCGCCTGGAAGTATGGCCTCATTCTCCTACTCGCCTCAATCAGTGCCAGTGCTAACTTTTCCAGCCTTGGATATCTGATCTCTGCTCCTCGAAAGGCCTTACTTGTGTAATATATTAGTTTTTGTACTCCATTCTCCACTCTTATCAACGCCGAGCTAACTGCATTCTCCGATACTTCTAGATACAAGTACAATTTTTCTTCCATCACTGGCCTGGATAACAATGGAGGTGCTCCCAAATATTTTTTCAAGTCTTGAAAAGCCTTCTCACATTCATCATTCCACTCAAAAGTCTTTCGGAGTGTCTTGAAGAATGGGAGACATCGATCCGTTGCTCGCGATACAAATCTGTTGAGTGTTGATACTCGTCCTGTAAGACTTTGCACCTCTTTCTTCGTCGTTGGAGATCGCAGCCCTAATAGAGCTTTGATCTTTTCAGGATTTGCCTCAATGCCTCGTTGGTTGACAATGTATCGGAGAAATATGCCTTCTCGTACACCAAATATGCACTTCGTCGGGTTCAGCTTCATTTGATATTTATCTAGTTGATCAAAAGTCTGACTTAAGTCAACTAGATGATCGGCAGCTTTCTTGCTCTTTGTCAGCATATCGTCAACATAGACTTCCATATTGCAACTGATTTGTTCAGCAAAGACTTTGTTCATCAGCCTCTGATATGTCGCACCTGCATTTTTCAAACCAAAAGGCATAACATTATAACAATAAGTTCCCCTAGGGGTAATGAAAGAAGTACTCTCCCTGTCTTCAGGTTTCATTTTAATCTGATTGTAGCCAGAATAAGCATCCATGAAGCTCAGCAGATCGTGTCCTGAGGTAGCATCCACCAGTTGATCAATTCAGGGCCATGGAAAGTGATCCTATGGGCATGCTTGTTGAGGTCGGTGAAGTCTACACACATCCTCCACTTGTTGTTTTTCTTCTTTACCATCACCACATTGGCTAACCAGTCTGGATATTTAACATCTTCAATGAAGCAAGCTTTCTGGAGCTTCTCGACTTCTTCCTGTATAGCTTGATTCTTCTCGGGGCTGAACACTCTTCTTCTCTGCTTCACTGGCTTGATTTCCTTATTCACATTGAGTTCGTGACATAAGAAATTTGGATCTATTCCGGGCATATCCTCATGACTCCACGCAAAAATTTGCTTTTTGCTTCTAAGGAAAGTTATCAATTCCTGTTTTAGTGAGGTTTCCAACGACGAACCTACTTGAGTAGTTCGTTCAGGGTGCTCGTCGTCCAGAATGATGTTTTTAGTAGCTTCCATCACTTGACCCTTCACGAGTTGTGACTCATCTCTAGGATCCAATGTTTTATTTCCTGCCCCTTCATCCACTTGATAAGTAGTAGTCTTTTTCTTTGATTCCTCTAGTTCCTCTTGCTCGGCGGATGAATAATAGCATTCCCGAGCTACTTTCTGGTCACCTTTCACAACTCCTATTCCAAAATTTGTTGGAAACTTTAGGCATTGATGCACTGTAGATGGTAAAGCCTCAAACTTCTTCAATCCTACTCTTCCCATGATGATATTGTATGATGATTGAACATTCTTATCCATCACGAAGAAGCGTATTCTTTCTGTTCGACAAGCAGGACATGTACTAATGAAAATATCCAACTTGATCATCCCAAGTGAAAATACTTTCTCGCCAGCAAAACCGAGGAGGGGTCTATGATAAGGCTCCAGTTGAGATAGCTTTAGATTTAAACTATCGAAGCACGAGTAGAACATGATGTCTGCCGAGCTACCATTGTCGACTAGTACTCTTGAAATTATTACCTCCTTCGTTCTCATTTTGATCACCAATGGGTCATCATGAGGATATAGAACACCTGCAAGGTCATTTTTTTAGAGCCCAATGACCAACTTCTCTTTGTTCACCTTTTTCGGGTGATCCTCCTCAGCGAGATTTATTCGTTGGATGTACGAGCAAGCTTGAGCCTCACAGAGGTAAGATTTTCTCTTGGCAGTAAGGTCTCCTCCTCCTTCATCTCCACCTGTTATAACATTACAGTCAAATGACCCAAAGCGTATTGAAAATACCTCACGTTCTGGCTGCCTTGGTCTCTTGGAAAGATCGGGGTGGTCCTCGGGATCAATTTTATGGTTTCTTTTTTTGT
The DNA here is from genome assembly GCA_949130495.1 of Sambucus nigra. Taxonomy (NCBI): domain Eukaryota; kingdom Viridiplantae; phylum Streptophyta; class Magnoliopsida; order Dipsacales; family Adoxaceae; genus Sambucus; species Sambucus nigra. The sequence continues at coordinate 120,675,994 of OX422213.1, forward strand.
TCTCCTCTGCTCGACGAGGAGATCTAGACCTCTCTCTTGTTTGGTCGTTGTTTCTTCTTTCGCTTCCACGATCAACATACTTTGCCAGCTTTCCTCGTCTGATGAGTGTTTCAATCTCGTTCTGAAGAGCTATGCAATTTTTGGTCATATGGCCATGATCTTTATGAAACTCGCAATACTTTGCCTTATTCCTCTTGTCAGGGTCTGCCTTTATTTTCTCTGACCAGTTTAATTCCTCGTTGTTCTTGATTTCTTCTAGAACATGGTTGATATCCTTCTTCAAAGGAGTATAATTATCAAATTTCTTCATTGTGTCCCATACCGATCTAGTTCTTGAATGTTTGCCATTACCATTGTTCTTATGCTCTTTGTTCTTAGCTTTATCACCTTTCACCTTGGTTTCTTTGGCATCCATGTTCTTCTTTGCAGCCATAGCTTCCTCGGCATTCATAATCTTGGACGCTTTTCCCATCAGATCCGACATGGTCATAGGTGGATCTTTGGCCAAAGTATAGTACAACTTGTTGGGCAGTAGTCCACTCATCAAGGCGGTAATCGTTGTTTTCTCCTCGTAATCAATGACTTCAAGTTTCTCGTTATTAAAATGAGTTATATAATCTCTGGTGCTCTCACCAGCCTTTTGTCTAACACTTACCAAATGCGCTACTCGTTTAACTGGATTTGCCCCAAAACAGAAATTCCCAATGAATAACTCGGCCAGTTGAAGAAAAGTTGAGATCTTACCCCGGGGAAGATTATTATACCATATTTGAGCAGACCCGGTAAGAGTTCCCGAGAATGACCTGCATCTCATCTCATCTGGAACAGCATAGATGTCGGCTGCAGCTTGGTATTGTTCTATATGAAGGATAGGATCTGTTTTTCCATCATATTTGGGGGCCACAACAGGTGCTTTGAACTTTGATGGTGTTGGGAAATCTACAATGGCCTGGACAAAAGGTGTTCCTTGAACAAAAGTTCGTTGTAGAGGGTTCTTGGCTTTAACCATTTCCCCTAATCTATCCTCCAGTCTCTGAATAGAACCTATCCATGCATCATTTCCGTCCTCGGGCCTGTTGGTTCGAGTAGTTTATATGCAGTTATTCCTGTTTTCCATGCTTTAATTGATAACAGTGCATATTTCCGTTTAATCACACTTTCTTTGACTCATGATCCATTTGTGTGATTTGTGTTTTCTAGCATGGGATGATTTATATGTTGATATTATGCCTATTTCTAGTTGTACTACTTTTGTCATATACTTTTCGAAAAACCAAAAAGATTTTCGATTTTAATTTTTTTTGAAAAAGACAAAAAGATTTTTGTATTTTGTTTTACACCGTATATGAATAGACACTTATGATGACCGAGTCATAATTTTATTCCATTTATCCATGTGTCAATTTGATAGTGTTTTGAGACAGTATATCATGTCATCCATGTGCTTTAAAATGTTTGGAGTCATTGAGATGTTATTAGATGATACTTCCTACATGTTTGACTCAATATGTCATTTACTGCACACTTGCACGAATTTGTTTGATTATTGTTGTTGATGTAAAAAATTAGATCATATCTAATTATTCAATCACAGATAAATAAATGAAACAAAGAATTTTTAAAATGGTTCAGCCTTATAAGAATGGCCTACGTCCATTGTTATGTTATTGCTAATTGTTTGAGAATTCTCGATTACAAGTTATATCAAGAAATTCCGGTCCCCCTACAATGAGGATTGTACAATGTATTTATAGTCCTGGGGCTGTAATGTGAAAGGGTAATACATTAAATGATGTACATATGAAAGGGTGATACATTCAATGTTTCTTAAGCTTATGCGTCTGAATGATAAGCATTTAATGAACAGTCAAACTGTTGGTTATCCTGCTATTAATGCTTTGTTCGAGGTGCAGCTCGGACCGCCTGAGTTGCTCGGACTGCCTAAGCTTCTCGGTACTCAAGAGTTCCTCGGAGAGTTCTTGTTCCTCGGAGCGTATGAGTTCCTCGGGGAATCAGTGCTCCTCGTTGTAGTATGGTTCCTCGGAGCATGTGAGTTCCTCGGAAATGCTTGTTGTTGCCACGTAGATTGCCACGTGTCTTCACTTTATTGAGCCATGTCAGCAGACTAAATTTGGTATCAACAATTTTACTTGTCTATCACATGTTGGTCGAGTGTTTTCATCTCAATCATGTCCTTAAACTGAACCAAGTGCAATAATACGAGAGTAATAAAAGTAGTGCATGTAAAAATCATTGTCCGTGAGGAATTTGTTTAAATTTAAAAAAAATGATGAATGACACGGGAAAGGGCTGCAAGTGAATAACTATCACGTCGTGAAAGCCATCGTTTGAAAAGAGCCCACAAAAAAAATTTAGGAAATAAAAAGATGAAATATGCCAAAATTTGGGCCAATAAGTTTTCTCTAAGTTGAGAATTTAGTACCTCGTTTGATATAAAATTGTTTTATTATATATGAGGGAGTATGGTTGGAAAGTAATCAATGGGTTTGCATGTCCTTTGAAAAATTCTAGAAACGGCACTAAATAGTTTTGGACGTTATTGCTGTGAAAATCCCTTAGGCTTTGATTTGTTGATTTGATTTAGTTGATATCATCTAAATTCAAAAAATTTACACCTAAGGATGCTTTTGATGTTCATTCGATAGGAGTACACTTATGCCTCGTGCACATATGCTTGATTGAGTTGATTTACCTATTGAATTTGTTCACACCCATTCATTCCATATCCACGATTTGGTTATCTTAGTAAAAATTCATGGTGTGTAATTTTTTGTAAAATTATTTTTACATTTTTCTACGAAAATATTGAAAAATTCAAAAATAGTTTGTTTCCTTTGTTTCCCACGACACCCCAATTTGCTTTATTGTGTTTATTCTTTCCTTGTTTATTTCGAAAAAGTGAAAAGGGGGAGAACGAATTATGACTTTATGGGGGGAGTTTTTGAATTATGGGGGAGATTTGAGATTTTGTATATGTTTTGATTTGATTTTATGTTTATCTCACTTCAAACTCGATATGCCACGAAGGTATTTGCTTTGTCTCATGTGTGTATTTACAAAGTTGGAAATTAGTGGATTGCACATTGTGATGAGAAAAGCTTTGAGGGTTGAATTTTGTTGAAGATTAAAAAGTTTGAAGACTTGTCATTTACCTTTTCAGTTTTGGGTTCATGGGAGGGTAGATTTGTATAGGTCATATTTTGATTGATAATTTAAATGTTTTTATTTTGTAATGGCATAGACATAGGGGAAGATTTGTAAGGACATTTTTGTCCATTATCAATTTATATGTCATATACTGATACATCGTCGAAGAAGATCAGATCACATTCACATCAAGACGGATCTGAATAATCAAGGTTCTTCAACAAACAGTCTTCGCAAGGTTAATTTTGGTAAGCTTACGTTTTAGAGTACCTTAATAATGCATTTAGAGTATTGGGATTATTTTTCATAAAATATTTTCTAAGTGTTGGAGCAGAGCTTTAAAAGTTTTATTATTTTTTTTTTGAATTCATATTATCTAAAGATTTTGTTCTCGGACACCTTTTCGTAGAAAAATCATAACTAATTCATAAAAAATCAAAAAAATATAAAACTGGCGGCCACGCGTTCGTATCGAAATTATCTGCAATTATGGCCTGAAATGATTGGTCGTTCAAACAAGATAAGATCTTATTCTAACGAGATAAGGATCTCGTTCAAACGACATCTTATGTCATTCGAACGAGAAGAGTTATTTTCTGACACGTCACCGCCTTATTTTTTAGTATTTAAAGGGTGTCAGACTACTGGATTTCGTGTGGAAAAACACTGGTTTTGAACATAATACAATTTTGAGCGTTTTACTTTATTCTCCAACCTTTTGCGAGTTCAATCTCTTATTTTTCAATTCACAAAACATCACAATCTTTGGTGAATTGTTTTGGAACCCTGGTCTTTGCTATTGTTCAACTCTTTTTAGAGAGGATAAATCTACACCGAACTGAGGTCATTAGGGAAGTGTTGCGGTATTCCTGGGTTGAAGATAGGACTGCGGTTCTTGTGGAGCTTCTGGAATTATTCCATTACTGACAACATCGACCGACACCTGTGGGTATTCGTATGTCACTTGTATTTTCATTATAATCTGATTGTAAATCGGTCTTTTACAAATTATAGTGAAAATAAAAAGGTTTTGCCCCTATGGGTGATTTTTCCTGAAATTTGGTTTCTTTTGCATGGTTATTAAGTTATGATTCCATATCACTTAGATACATGTTTTTAGGACTGAATTAAAACTTGGATTTTCATTAAAGCTACTTTGGTTGACACACAATTAAAATTGGTTTTATTTGGGAAGTCGCACTTATTCTGCTGTAGAGGCTCTTTTAGACATCACATTTCACGTAGGTAAATATAATCAATTATGCAAATTAAATAAGGCACATAAAATACGGGATATTATATTCCCCCCTTAAACAAGGAATTTCGTCATCAAAATTCGAATTTATATACCCGACTCGAAGATCTATGAGTATCTTGCACGCATGTCTTCCTCTCTCTACCAAGTCAACTTAACCTCACTATGACGTCTCTATTGGACTCTATCCAACGGAATGTTCTTCGATCGTAGAGTCTTCTTTCTCCGATCAAGGATGTGCTGCAGTCTCTCCTTATAGCTCGCATCATGCAGCAACTCAATCCCATCGAGATCGCTGTGCTGATAGGACAACTCTCCCCTCAGTAACTTCCTCAATATAGAAACATATAAGACAGCGTGTACCCGCTGAAGATGATAATTTAAGGCCAAACGAGGGACCACCCTATCCAAGATCATGAAGAGACCAACGCATTGGGGAGCCAACTTCCCCTTGGATCCAAATCACATAACTCCTTTCATCGGGGATACCTTTAAAAGCACCTAATCCCCCACTTGAAATTCCAACTTACGTTTCCTCTTATCGACGTAACTCTTTTGCCGATCTTAGGTGGTCTTTATACGTTCCCTGATGAGCGCCACCCTCTTTGAGGTTTCCCGAATATCATTCGACCCAAACAGTCTACCCTCCTTCATCTCCAACTAATAAGTCGATAAACGGCATGATTGTCCATACAATGCATCATAAGGTGCCATCTTAATAGTTTGTTGGTGACTATTATTGTATGAAAACACCACAACGGGTAATTGCTTATTAAATCTTCCCTTGAAATCTAAAACACGAGCTTGTAACATGCCCTTTAAAATTTGGCTTACTCGCTCTGTGTGGACTTCTATATGAGGGTGAAACGTGATGCTCAACTTTAACTATACTCCCATTGCCTCCTGAAAACTCCTATGTAATATGGAAACAAAAGTGTTATCCTTATTAGACATAATGCCGAGCGGTACTCCGTGAAGACGTACAATTTCCGTCACAAAAAGTCTGGCGTACTGCTCTGCGGTGTAGTCAGTCCATACTAGAAGAAAATAATCCACCTTCGTTAATCTATTGATGCTGATCCAAACAGAATCATGTCCTTCCTGGGATCTCGCACGATAAATCAATGGAGATGCTCTCCTACTTCCATATGGGAATAACCAACAACTGTAATTTTCCTGCTAATCTTCATTGCTCCACATTTACTAGCTGACAAGTGGTGCACTTAGACACATACTCCACAATATCTCTCTTCCTCCCGACCCACCAATATTATTTCCTCATATCTCGGTACATTTTGTCATCCTCAGTGTGCATAGCGAGCCGCGAACCACATGCCTCTGCCAAAAGTGCCCTCCGCAGCTCAACATCCTTCGATACAACCAAACGCCCCTGAAATCTCAATATCCTCCATCCGAATCGATCGAGTAAAAGGGAACCTCTCCAAATAGAAGCTCTCATACCTTTACTTGACAAAAGGAGTCTGAAGTCTGGGCTTGAATAACCCTTAACATAATACAGGTGTAACGACTACAATTGCCAAACTCATTCTCTTTATGTTCTCTATAAAGTAACTCACACTCCAGGGGAAAAGGGGGTGTAATCTTTTGTGACACCCCAACTAATTAAATACAGGGTAGCTACTCCTTTATTCGAATTAATACAAAAATGTCAAGTTGTTCAGTTCATAGCATCACTGTCGAAAATATTTTTAAACAATTATTAACCACCTAATATTTAAAAAGTGAGTTGCCAAATTTTATTAAATTAAATTAACATGCAACCAATTAAATTATAAGCTAACTATACCACATCCGCCTCACAATCACAATAGAATAATAATGGAATAAATAAAATGAGTCTCGAAAAACACTCCCCTGAATAATCCAAATACTGAATAAATCCCAACACAAAGTCTGAATAAATAAATAAATTCAAAACTGAAATGAAACTGAAAGTCTGAGAATGCTATCTCTAAATGGAAAGGGGGCGACATGCCCTAACTGATGATTGCCCCATAACAGAATCAAATGCAGAATGTGGAGGCGTTTAATATCGAGATCGTATAACTTCCACAACAACTACAACATGTCAATGTAATGGAACTCCTATACTTGGCGTCCCTGTGGCTAGGCACCTAAAAGGTTTTAGAAAAATAATAGATTTGAAAGAAAACGAGTCAGAGCCCAAGGTGAAAACAGTTTAAAAATATAACAAGTGTTTAAATTACAATATTTAACAACACATAAATTACACATGTTAGTTGCGTACTCTCACATGAGTTTCTCACCCCTCAACTAATGTGCACGCCTAACGTATACCATTAACCCACCCTAGTTATGCCACTAACTAACTAGTTTGTACCACTCCTTCTTTCGCAATCTAACATAGGGTATCTACTCGTAAAACCCAAACAAGTCATATTTATATCCCATATTCACATTCATTAAATTTCTCATCTCAACTGTTAATTAAATTCTCACATTCTTAGCCCATTCAAATATCTTAGTTATTCACATCTACTAAGAAACAGTGAACCAGTCACAAGTAGATATATAAATCACTCCCAGTACATATATACATATATGGAACCCCTAGGCTAAGCTAGGGTACACGCATACTCTGTTATCAAATCCATGTACATCACGTACTTAAGGATCACATGTTCTGAATCACTCAGGAACCGTCTCAATACAAATCACACATATTGGAGGCGGACATAGTTCACACACCCATGGGCCACGCACATACCTATGCTCCCATGGTCAGCTGACTTATCAACTCACAAATAAGTCATTCACAGCCCTATGTCCTTAAGGTACTAATATAAATCCCCCCGAAGGCACACAAAGATAATATGGTCCTTTATCGAAAATTAACCTCCCGTTATAGCAAGTATCGTAGGCCTGTCATACACACAATAATCCAGATACTAAGTAATCACACAACTTAGGTAATCATCACATTAAAATAGGTATACACCAGCCCTATATCTTTAGTCTCATATGAATCATAGCGTCATCCTGAATATTCCACGTAGTATGTTTAGCGCAACAACTCTCGTCGTATAAGTCCGAATATTTAAACATACCTCAAAAAGTTTCTAAGTCACCCACTAGTCTCTAAGGTTATCTCAGAAATTCCAAGTCCCTCTTCTACTTGTCATAACCCCAAATTAACATTCAAACACTTTAAATCCCATTTTTTATGAAACTGCTAACCGTACCTCACTCGGTAAACACTCGTGAGTATTCCATTCAATCCCATAATGTATAACATATTTCGGGCATGAACTACAGCCCTACTGATCTTAACCAAGTCCCCCTATATTCTATTAAACCCCCTAAGAGTTATAACGAGCTTGGGATTCGTAAACCATAAAAGGAAATAATCTACAAAAACCAGGAGGAATCGATCGATCGAGGAAAAGGATCGATCGATCGATCGACATTCTTGAGTCGATCGATCAGGTATGTTCCCAGAAATCCTTTGATAGTTACGGGTTCTTCAACTTTTACACCCCAAATCCTTCATTATAATGTCCCAAACTCCCAAGTAAGTTTACTAGTCATCCTATTAACATATTAGCATAATCTATAATATAATAGAATGATTAAATCATCATGGATCAACAGTTTCTTGGTCAAATCACCCAATTTTTATAAAAACAATATCTCTTCAATTTTCTTCAAGATATTCATATAACTCAAAAAAAAATTATAATTCCCTACGCATGAATCATAGTTTCATAACTAGTATTCGCCCAGAAGTTTATCTACATGAAGCCTACCCATATTCAATGTTTAATTCTCCAGTTTCACAATTATTTCATTTATTTATGATAAATCATCAAATCTAAACCATCATGTAAGGCATATGCCTTGAATCTTTGCAAGATAAATCACTTGCCTCTGATTAGAAGTTTCTGATCCTTTGAAGAAGATATTGGTTGGTCCTCCCTCTCTTTTCGGTCACAAATTCGGCGAATAATGGTGGTGTGGGGTGGTTATGGCCATATAACCTTCTTTGTAACTTCTCATCTCTTCTCACATTGCCCACTCCTTGCTTTTGACAGATAAAGGCCCTAAAATTGGCTGATAAATAAAGCCTAAAATCCGTGGGTCAAAATCCTTTTAAAATGGAAATGACTAATATACCCTCCTGAGTTGCCGGTTTGGCCTACAAATGCCCCGCGACCCAAACTTAACCCCCGGCTAGTGTTTTTTTACTATCTCAAACATTCCGGACACGTTAGCACACTCAAAATGATCATACGAATGACATAAAAATAAATTACTTTTAAATCCATTAAATAGAGCCCAAACACGCGCTTCCCGACGTAATTACCGAAACTGTCGTATTTTCAACTCACGATAATTTTAATAAATTCAATAATTACATATTACCATAATCACTCAGTAATATATAACATTATCATCATAATAAAATACCAACTCTCATCTCGCTAGTTATTTAAATCTGAATTAATTTCCAATTAATTATCCCAAATTAATTTAATTAGTCCCATAATTAAAAGCAATTTCATTTAATTAATCTCATAATTAAAAGCCATAAAAATACAGGGTATTACATACTTTCCCCCTAATAACGGAATTTCGTCCCGAAATTTGTAAAAGTAAGGCATACCTGGAAAAATTAGGTATCCTCCGGTACTTAAGACAACATTCAAAGTAAGGCTCAATCACTACAGCCCTCACTTCACAACAAGCTTATTGACCACTCTCAACACTCTATTAGTTATAGGGTTACACTTTAATAAATGCACCTCACGTTGTTCTCTTACTAAACAACATTCCAATAAGAATAACCTATACATCATTGGCCGCATTGTCTCAATATTATTGTGAGTTCGCACCTCACTTCGTATCAACTCCCACCATCCAGCGAGAAACCATAAAACATCTGACTACTCTTGTCCGTTCTTTGAATCTCTGTTCCCGACGGTGTGACTTTTACACAAGGGAAAGTCACTTAAGACGATTGGTGGTTATCCCATTATAGTCATCGGACTCTAACTTCTGAATGATCCCAAAACTCTGATAATCCGCTCACCTCTAAGCATCTAGAGGAAGGATAGTAAGGTTTATTTACACAAAATATTTATAAGCACCTTGTCCACTATAAATAGGTACGGGTGCTTTTACACAACACTACTATTAGGTAATATCCTCTCCCCTTTACCATATTATACTTCACTTACTATCTATACCCGTTGTGGAAATCAAATGATCGCAATGAGTCCAAAATTACTTTCATATAGCTCCACCAGTCATCAATCACCTTGCGCCTATTCCTCGGGCTATAGGTGATACAACTTTCGTAAAACAAACCTATTCCCACTACTTCCTTATACCCCATATTGAAGGTGGGTTTCAAGGATCTCATTCTAGTTCGGAATAATACTGGGCAGGACCACGTACTGGCGCGATCACTATCTAATAGTGTAAATCACCCAATGATATAACAATTACTTTCCTTCTTGACAACTCGTTCCACACATTCGAAGGAACTCGTTACTTATCTTTATGATTGCAACCCATCAAAGAAATTTACCAACTAGACTCTTTCGCTACTGGAATCGCCGACTCGACACCAAGTTTTTGGTTGATACCCTTACTCCAACCGATTTTTATCTATAAATGGTGCACGTGGGGGCTACTCATTATGTCCCGCTCAACACCGACTTCCACTTATAAATCCTCCCGTTAAGTGGTACTTAATAACCCTCTTCTTCCCTCGGTGTATACCAAAAGTTTCGACCCTTGCACTTTTCACCACGATGTGCAAATCTGGACTCTTTATACCTTATTGGCATCAGCATTCTATTTATGCGCAAGTCACTTTCAATATTCTACTGGGTAGAACTCCGCTCCAATCTGTCCATAATAGTTGAATATTTGTCTTATCAAGGGATACCGCCTTTTTAAATGGCTTACCACTGCCTTTCAACCAAGTCCGAACGTGCTACTCTGATTGCACATGAATCTATAGATTGTCGTCCTTCTCAAGACGCTTAATCCACTCTACCACTTCCATTTTGTCATATTAGTCCCACAAGTGTAAATTTCACCCATTTATTTTCATGTCTCTTCTTCCGGCGATTCTCACACCAGCAAACCAAGGTGTCCATACACCCTACGCATCGTGCAAACGGGTTCAAACATCATATACACGCTCATACATACGCCTAATTCTTTATTGCCCTTATATTCGCAACGTGGCTATACCACTTAGACCATCTCCATTACCCCTAAATTTGAAATCCTAAATCCTCGTTAACATCATTCCATCCAGCAACCTACCGTAATAAAATAAAATTTTTAGTACTTCCTCACCACACAACTGGCTCCACTGGCCTTATATCATAATTTACCTTTTAGCTTTCAGTTATAACTACATACTTCCATAACGACCTAGGTACCGGACTCATGAACGAATGGTCAAACATCTCCCTACTACCAACCTTACGTTAAGTTTCATGCGTTGAATGTCTCGCAAAGCGAAATCCAAACACGAAACCCCCGATGCACTACTACCTAGCATTGTCGATCATCGAAATCAGTTAAGCCCTCAGCCCATAACATGTACCCCTATATTACCGTCTCTTGACAACAAAGTTACATCTTCTTCCATAATTACACTTAAAAAAGGAACTGTTTTTCGAAAGACACTGTCTCTTAGCAATGATGGTAATCACATTCCATAAACATCATACAAATATAATCGGGGATCTCAAAATCCCGTTCCCAGACATACAACTATCAGTATTAACTTCCACGTCTCTAAAGGGTGATATAACAATGCACTCTTCTTATTACCACATCCTGAGCCTTAATTATAATAACCAGTTAAATCTTTCTGGTGAACAGTAAACCAAATACACTCTAAATCATATCAATAAAGTCCCTGCACATACCGAGATGAAATATCCGAGATCGTTATACCTTTCGAAGTCTCGATAATATATATATATATATATATATATATATATATATAAACGCGAGCCCGACCTTCTCATATATAGGGTCTCTCCAGAACAAAACATTCTACACCAAGATAGTAACCCCGATAGACTTGGAATAACCGCACACTATCAGTTTAATCATTATTATAAAACCATAATTAGGATGATATCATACTCGTATAACACAACACTAAAACGAGTAATTTCAATAAAGTATATACCACTATCTATACACTCATTCATCCTCCGCGGATAACACTAAAGGTAATCCCACTATATCATGAAAATATTCACATAAATAAAAACATTGCCTATATACGCACTAAACTCGTCTCTCGTACGAATACAATAATAATAAAAATGTAGTAACTCATTCATATCACGTACAACACGCGTCATCATCTGAGGATATAACTCATACTTCTACTTTTCCAATCGCCCTGGCTGCTCAAATGGTTCCTAGACTAAACACACATGTCCGTACCAAACCAAAAACGATAACTATTGCCCTCGCTAGGCACCATACCCTTATCCCTATACTTGCTTCGGGAAAAAAATTAATGCATGGGTTTCACTTCCCACAAAATACCTCTACACATACTCCACTTATCTCCGGGCACACTGACCATGTTAGGGTTTTCCTTCTCTAGGACGTTGGTAGTCTCGACTCTGATGACTACCTCCGTTGTTCCCTTAGCTTTGATGGCCCTAAGGAACACGCTACTGGCTTCAACAACTCTTACTGAAATCACCATCGCTCGATAAAAATTTTGCTATCCGAATCATTTAAATGGGTCCCTTAATGGGTTTCCCCCTTGTGGTGCTTCACTAACACCGTTTCTCCCAGTCTTACTATGTCTAAATTCTTCGATTCTTGTAGCTCTCCACCCAAGGAAGCGTTTGCCTCCATATTAACAAAATGCGACATTGTTACCATCTGCATTGACCGTCCAAGCAGAAGTCCCCAGAAGTGCTATCAATTCTTCTTATTAGTTAATTTTCCCCTTTAATGTCCTCTTCTCCATTGCACCTACTTCATCCGGTGTAACGTTCGCTAATTAATTAAATTTCTTTTCACAATTTGACCATCTGTCTGACCGTCTTGTGTGAGTTTAGAACGTTCGCATCTTATCCTGAACATCTGATGAAGGAACTTATGGTCAAACTATACCTATGCGCCTTCTCTTGACAGAACATTCCACTTCTAAGTGTGATGGTTACCTCTCACCATTATAATTCTGCTCTTACGAGCGAAGAAAAAATTTTACCCTAAATTTTCACTCCCAGTTAGCCACACTCTGACATATGTCCAAGCCTTTGGATATTTTACCTTCGTTGGCTAACACACGCCATTTTTGCATTTCTAGAATTTCCACTACTGGTTCTCTTCAATGTTTCGTCTGACTCTCTCCTAATCCAACCTTGCTCGGTGAGTTTAATTTGACCCCACTTCTACTATAATGGTACCTGGAAGTCATATATTGTATTTAGTCGTCTTTACCGTCCTGGCTTACCGCGCCATAATAGGGGTGACCTCGACTACAGTCATCATTCTTGAATATACCCAATTATCTCAACTGAGCTTTACTTCCTGTTGTCCGCCCAACTGCCCTCTCCTGACATACTGCATTGTTCGTCACATGAATACACCCGAATGAAATTTAGATTCACTATTACATACATTTATAACAGGAGAACAAAATCTCACCAAATAAATCAATAATCCTAAACATTGGGCTCTATATCAATGAAAACTACGCTGGAAGCATAATAAGCAGCAGAGATCCTAAAGGACTCTAGAACCTGATGCTCTGATACCACCTGTGACATCTCGACTAATTAAATACCGGGTAGCTACTCCTTTATTTGAATTAATACAAAATGTCAAGTTGGTTCCGTTCATAGCATCACTGTCAAAAATATTTTTAAACAATTACTAGCCACCTAATATTTAAAAAGTGAGTTACCAAATTTTATTAAATTACATTAACATGCAACCAATTAAATTATAAGCAAACTATACCACATCCACCTCTCAATCACAATAGAATAATAATGGCATAAATCAAATGAGTCTCAAGTAACACTCCCCTGAATAGTCCAAATACTGAATAAATCCCAATACAAAGTCTGAATAAATAAATAACTCCAAAACTGAAATGAAACTAAAAGTCTGAGAATGCTATCTCTAAATGGAAAGGGGGCGACATGCCCTAACTGGTGATTGACCCATAATAGAATCAAATGCAGAATGTGGAGGCGTATAATATCGAGATCCTATAACTTCCACAACAGCTACAACACGTCAATGTAATGGAACTCCTATGCTTGGCGTCCTTGTGGCTGGGCACCTAAAAGGTTTTACAAGAAAAATATATTTGAAAGAAAACGGGTTAGAGCCCGAGGTGAAAAAAGTTTTAAAATATATCAAGTGTTTAAATTACAATATTTAACAACACATATATTAAACATGTTAGTTGTGTACTCTCACATGAGTTTCTCACCCCTCAACTAATGTTCACGCCTAACGTATACCCTTAATCCATCCTAGTTATGCCGCTAACTAACTAGTCTGTACCACTCCTGCTTTCGCATTATAACATAGGATATCTACTCGTAACACCCAAATAAGTCATATTTATATCCCATATTCACATTCATTAAATTGCTTATCTCAAGTGTTAATCAAATTCTCACATTCTTAGCCCATTCCAATATCTTAGTTATTCACATCTACTAAGCAAAAGTGAACCAGTCACAAGTACATATATAAATCACTCTCAGTACATATATACATATATGGCACCCCTAGGCTAAGCTGCGGTGCACGCATACTCTGCTATCAAATCCATATACATCACGTACGTAAGAGTCACGTGTTCTGAATCACTCAGGAACCGTCTCAATACAAAACTCATGTATTGGAGGTGAACATAGTTCACATACCCATGGGTCACGCACATACCTACGCTCCCATAGTCAAATGACTTATCAACTCACAAATAAGTCATTCGCAGTCCTATGTGCTTAAGGTACCAATCTAAATCCCCACGAAGGCACACAAAGATAAAATGGTCCTTTATCGAAAATTAACCTCCCGTAATAGCAAGTATGGTAGGTATATCATACACACAACAATCCAGATACTAAGTAATCACACAACTTAGGTAATAATCACATTAAGATAGCTATACACCAGCCCTATATCTTTAGTCTCATATGAATCATAGCGTCATCCCGAATATTCCACGTAATATGTTTAGCGCAACAACTCTCATCGTATAAGTTTGAATATTTAAACCTAACTCATAAGGTTTATAAGTCACCCACTAGCCTCTAAGGTTATCTCATAAATTCCAAGTCCCTCTTCTAATGGTCTTAACCCTAAATTAACATTCATCCACTTTAAATCCCAATTTTTATGAAACTGTTAACCGTACCTCACTCGGTAAACACTCGTGATTATTCCATTCAATCCCATAATGTATAACATGTTTCGAGCATTAACTACAGCCCTACTGATCTTAACCAAGTTCCCCAATATTCTATTAAACCCCCTAAGAGTTCTTACAAGCTTGGGATTTGTAAACCTTAAAGGGAAGCAATCTATAAAAATCAGGAGGGATTGATCGATCGAGGAAAAGGATCGATCGATCGATCAATCGATCTATCAACATTATTGAGTCGATCGATCGATCAGGTATTTGCCCAGAAATCCTTTGACAGTTACGAGTTCTTCAACTTTTACACCCCAAATCCTTCATTACAATGTCCCAAACTCCTAAG
The DNA here is from genome assembly GCA_949130495.1 of Sambucus nigra. Classification (NCBI taxonomy): domain Eukaryota; kingdom Viridiplantae; phylum Streptophyta; class Magnoliopsida; order Dipsacales; family Adoxaceae; genus Sambucus; species Sambucus nigra. Next base: position 120,691,186 of record OX422213.1, read on the forward strand.
TAAGTTTATTAATCATCCTATTAACGTATTAGCATAATCTTTAATGTAATAGAATCATTAAATCATCATCGATCAACAGTTTCTTGGATCAAATCACCCAATTTTCATAAAAAAAATAATTTCTTATATTTTCTTCAAGATCTTCATATAACTCAACATAAATTCATAATTCCTTACGCATGGATCATAGCTTCATAACTAGTATATCCTGAGAAGTTTATCTACATGAAGCCTACCCATATTCAATGTTTAATTCTCCAGTTTCACAATCATTTGATTTATTTACGATAAATCATCAAATCTAAACTATCATGTAAAGCATATGCCTTGAATCATTGCAAGATAAATCACTTGCCTTTGATTAGAAGTTTATGATCCTTTGATGACGATATTGGCTGGTCCTCCCTCTCTTTCCGGTCACAGATCCGGCGAATAATGGTGGTGTGTGGTGGTTATGGCCTTGTAACCTTCTTTGTAACATCTCCTCTCTTATCATGTTGCCCACTCCTTACTTTTGACAGATAATGCCCCTAATATTGGCTGATAAATAAAGCCTAAAATTCATGGGTCAAAATCCCTTAAAAATGAAAATGACTAATATACCCTCCCGAGTTGCCGGTTTGGCCTAAAAATGCTCCGGGACCCAAACTAAACTCCTGGCTAATGTTTTCTGACTATCTCGACCCTTCCGGACACGTTGGCATGCTTAAAATTATCATACGGATGACATAAAAATAAATTACTTTTAAATCCATTAAATTGGGTCCTGACACGACTAACACGGGCGTCCCAACTTAATTACCGAAACTGCCGTATTTTCAACTCACGACAATTTTAATAAATTCAATAATCATGTATTACCATAATCACTCAATAATATATAACATTATCATCATTAGGGGTGGCCGTGGGCCGGGCCTGGGCAGGCCCGGTCGGGCTCGGGCCGGGCTTGAAAAATTAAGTGCTATCCCAAGCCCGCTCGGGCCCAGATCGGGGCTTATTATGTAATCCCAAGCCCGCCCAGATTTGAAAGCTCTTTACCCAGGCCCGCCCAATCGGGCCTTGTTATGTTAATTAAAGATTTTTTTAAAAATTAAAATACCTATTTTTTATTTAAAGACCAATTTTTTTAATTAAAAATCTGTTTTAAACTCCATGTATTACAAAGTCCATGTTGATACCAAAATTAATGTGCTGATGTGGACGAAGAAGATGAAGACACGTGTCAATCTACATGGCACAACAGCAGCGAGGAAGATCATTTCCCGACCAACCGTGTTTCTTTCCGAGAAACTCTATCACACCGAGGAACTCTATCATCCCGAGATACTCTAAGTACTCCGAGGAACTCTTGATCAACAAGCAACTAAGGCGGTCCGAACTGCATCTCGGCCGTATCATTAATTACCAGACGGACAACTGTTCAAATATCCATTGTATTCTTGACGCACACGCTGCATTAAATGTATTACCCTTTCATATGTAAATCATTTAATGTATTGGACCTTTCATGTACAGCCTCAAGGCTATAAATACCTTGTATCTCCCTCATTCAAAGGGACCGGAATTTCTTGAGAGAATTTGTAATCAAGAATTCCACAAACACTCAGCAATAACATAACAGTGGACGTAGGCTTTATTCCTAGCCGAACCACTTTAAAAATCTTTGTCTTATTTATTTATCTGTGATTGAAAGGTTAGAGCGATCTAGTTTTTTATATCAACAGATTGGCGCCGTCTGTGGGAAACGACTGTTATTATCGTTTTTCATAAAAATCATTTGTCACCAATGGCAGATAATCCAGAATCCAGTAATCGAAATGTTGGAAATACTGGAAATCATCCAAATCCATCTGCATCCCCAGATCTGGCTGGAATTATGACGAATCTGGCTCAAGGACAAACCGCCATGCAAGAATCTATGAGGCAACTCATTCAAACTCTTCAGGGCGGTGCACCTACCTATTCAGGGCAAAGGAGTGATCATAGGCAATCGCAATCTAGACGTACTGGGTCATATCGCAATGAGGAGTCTAATGATTTTTCTTATCAACCTGGGCGAACTTCATCGATACGGGCTTCGGATACAGATCAACGTATCACTCTCTCTCCGGAGAGAACTAGCGCTTTGGAAAGATTAAGTAGAGTGTCTCCTTTCAGTCGGTTAGGACCAAGGAGGAACATGAGTCCACTTAGGGCTCCATCAAGAAGTTTTCGACCACCACCAGGTTTGAGAGAAGGATCTGCGCAATCGCGACCAACCACTCGTCGAGATAAATCTCAGGAAGCTACGTCAGAGCAGTCAGTTGCTCGGACTAAGCGGCCCGAGGAAGGGAATGAAGCATGGAAAGGTTCCATTCAACGGTTGGAGGATAGACTGGGAGAAATGGCTAAGGCGAGAAATCCCTTACAGAGAACTTTTGTTCAAGGAACACCTTTTGTGCAAGCCATTGTGGATTTCCGTACACCGTCGAAATTCAAAGCACCCGTAGTGACTCCCAAGTACGATGGAAAGACAGATCCCGTACTTCATATAGAACAATACCAAGCTGCTGCAGATATCTACGCTGTCCCCGACGAGATGAGGTGTCGAGCATTCTCGGGAACTCTTACCGGATCCGCACAGATATGGTACAATAATCTTCCTCGGGGTAAGATTTCAACTTTTGTTCAGTTAGCCGAGTTGTTTATTGGCAATTTTTGTTTTGGAGCAAAGCCGGTAAAGCGAGTAGCACATTTGCTAAGTGTTAGACAAAAATCAGGTGAAAGTACTAGAGATTACATAACTCGTTTCAATAACGAAAAGTTGGAAGTCATAGATTATGAAGAAAAGACAGCAATCACTGCTCTGATGAGTGGTTTGCTGCCTAACAAGCTGTATTACACTTTGGCCAAAGATCCACCTAAAAATATGTCGGAGTTGATGGCAAAGGCGGCCAAAATCATGAATGCTGAGGAGGCTATGGCTGCGAAGAAGAATATGGATAAAGAAGTTAAAGTGGAGGTCGACAATTCTAAGAAGAAAGATCAGAAAAGTAATGGTGGTGACAAATATTCCAAGAATAACAGGATAAAGTTGGAAGCCCTAAAGAAGTATGATAATTATACTCCATTGAAAGTGGGTATTAATCATGTTTTGGAAGAAATCAGGAATAACGAGGAAATCAAATGGCCGGAGAAACTAAAGACAGATCCCGACCTGAGGAATAAGATCAAATATTGCGAGTTTCACAAAGATCATGGCCATATGACCAAAAATTGTATAGCCCTTCAGAACGAGATTGAAACACTCATCCGAAGAGGAAAATTATCAAAGTACGTAGATCGCAGGAGTGAGAGGAAGAATGATGATAGAACTAGAGAGAGATCTAGATCTCCTCGTCGTGCAGAGGAGAAAAAGAGGAGGGACCATGAAGAGGATCCAGATGATGACCCCGATCTTCCCAAAAAGCCAAGGAAACCTGAACGAGAGGTATTTTCCATACGTTTTGGGTCATTTGATTGTAATGTTATTACAGGAGGAGATGCAGGAGGAGGAGACCTTACCGCAGAAAGAAAAGCTTATCTCGGAGAGGCTCAAGCTTGTTCATACATTCAGCGAATAAACCTGGCCGAGGATGATCGTCCGAGGAAGGTAAACAAAGAGAAACTAGTGATTGGTTTTTCAAAAAACGACCTGGCAGGTGTTCTCTACCCTCATGATGATCCTCTGGTGATCAAAATGAGGATGAAGGATGTGGTCATTTCAAGGGTGTTAGTAGACAATGGTAGTTCAGCAGACATCATGTATTATTCATGCTTTGATAGCTTGAATTTAAAATTATCTCAATTAGAACCTTATCACAGACCCCTTCTGGGTTTTGCTGGCGAGAAAGTTTTTCCACTTGGGACGATCAAGTTGGATATACTCATTGGAACTTGGCCTGCTTGTCGAACAGAAAGAATACGCTTTTTTGTAATGGATAAGAATGTGCAGTCCGCCTACAACATCATCATGGGAAGAGTTGGATTGAAGAAGTTCGAAGCAGTTCCATCTACAGTTCATCAGTGTTTGAAATTCCCAACGAATTTTGGAGTAGGAATTATGAAAGGTGATCAAAAAGTAGCTCGGGAATGCTATTATTCGTCTGCCGAGCAAGAGGAACTTGAAGAATTACAGAAAAAGACTACTACTTACCAAGTGGAGGAAAGCACAGAAATTGAAACTCTTGACCCTAGGGATGAATCTCAACTCGTAAAAGGACAGGTTATGGAATCTACAGAAATTGTTATTCTGGACGACGAGCATCCTGAACGAATAACTCAGATAGGGTCGTCGTTGGATTTTTCAATAAAACAGGAGTTGATAACTTTCTTGAGAAACAGGAAGAATACTTTTGCTTGGAGTCATGAAGACATGCCAGGAATAGATCCAAACTTCTTATGTCATGAACTCAATGTGAATAAGGAGATCAAGCCTGTGAAGCAAAGAAGAAGAGTGTTTAGTCCCGAGAAGAACCAGGCCATACAAGAGGAGGTCGAGAAACTCCAGAAAGCCCAATTCATTGAAGACGTGAAATATCCAGATTGGTTGGCGAATGTGGTGATGGTAAAGAAGAAGAACAACAAATGGAGAATGTGTGTTGATTTTACTGATCTCAACAAGGCATGTCCAAAAGATCATTTTCCATTGCCCAGAATTGATCAACTAGTGGATGCTACTTCGGGACACGAGCTACTCAGCTTCATGGATGCTTATTCTGGCTACAACCAAATCAAAATGAAACCTGAAGACAGGGAAAGTACCTCTTTTATTACCCCAAGGGGAACTTATTGTTATAATGTTATGCCTTTTGGTTTAAAAAATGCAGGTGCAACATATCAGCGGTTGATGAACAAGGTATTCACCGAACAAATCAGCCGCAATATGGAGGTCTATGTCGACGACATGCTCACCAAAAGCAAGAGAGCTGCAGATCATTTGGTTGACTTGAGTCAAACTTTTGATCAACTGGATAAATACCAGATGAAGCTTAACCCGACGAAATGTACCTTTGGAGTACGAGAAGGAATGTTCCTCGGATACATCGTCAACCAACGAGGTATTGAGGCAAATCCAGAAAAGATCAAAGCTCTTTTAGGGTTGCGATCCCCGACGACGAAAAAAGAGGTGCAAAGTCTTACCGGACGAGTTGCAACACTCAACAGATTTGTATCCCGAGCAACTGATAAATGCCTCCCATTCTTCAAAACACTACGAAAAAGTTTTGAGTGGACTGATGAATGTGAGAAAGCCTTTCAAGATCTGAAGAAGTATTTGGGAGCCCCACCATTGTTGTCTAGGCCAATAACTGGAGAGAAGCTGTACTTGTATTTGGCAGTATCAGAAAATGCAGTTAGCTCGGCGTTGATCAGATTGGAGAATGGAGTCCAGAAGCCAATTTATTACACAAGCAAGGCCTTCCGAGGTGCGGAAATCAGATACCCAAAGCTGGAAAAATTGGCACTGGCATTAATTGAAGCAAGTAGAAGAATGAGACCATACTTCCAGGCCCATACCATCATTGTGTATACCGACATGCCGTTAAGACAAGCCCTTCACAAGCCAGAAAAATCAGGAAGATTGATGTACTGGGCAATAGAGCTCGGTGAATATGATATTGTGTATGAACCCAGATCATCGTTGAAAGGGCAAGCCGTGGCAGATTTTATAGCAGAGTTCACATACCCTGATACCCCCGAGGAGCAAAAGATGCTTGCTGACCTACCTGTGGACGATACAGGATCGACAGACACAGATCCAAACCAACCAAGGTTGGTAAAAGGACTTGTGGATGTAGAAAAATCATCATATTCAAACCCCGACCAACTCCGGTTGGTAGAGGGATGCGAACAAATGACCAACGAGGAACGAAGGATACCCGGGGATGATGAAAGAAAACAGATGATATTTCACCGAGGAACTCTAACAGATAAGAAATTTAAAGACGAGTTACATACATGGAGGTTATATGTAGATGGATCATCTTGCACGGCTGGTTGTGGAGCAGGGATTGTTTTAAATTCTCCAGATGATATTGACATGGAGTACGCCTTGAGATTCCAATTCAAAGCTTCCAATAATGAGGCTGAATATGAGGCTATGATAGCAGGTTTTCATTTGGCGAAAGTTATGGAGGCACGTTAAGTAATTGTTTTCAGTGATTCTCAGTTAATTGTGAATCAAATGATGGGAATATATGCAGTAAAGGGAGAGTTAATGGTGAAGTACCATGCAAAAGTGATGGAATTATTGAAAGAATTTGATGCTATTCAATTGGTGAGGATACCGAGAATGGAGAATGCTAGAGCAGACGCATTGGCCCGACTAGCGTCAGCTACGCGCACCGAGCTGCGAAGAACAATACCAATTGAAGTACTAGAAAGTCGGAGCATAGAAGAAGATCTGACGGTGAAGATTATTACCCTTGATTTAGGACCATCTTGGATGGATCCTATCAGAGCATACATTGAAGAAGGAGTACTACCGGAGGACAAACTAGCTGCCAAGAAATTGAAGTATAAAGTTGCTCGGTATGTGTTAACTAATGGTATTTTGTATAGACGAGGAATTATGGCAGGTTTGTAGAGATGTGTGCATCCATCAGAAGTCAAAGAATTGATTGAAGAAATCCATGAAGGATCTTGTGGAGCTCATGTAGCAGGTCGGACCCTACTGCAAAGGGTGATGACACAGGGATACTACTGGCCGACGATGAGAGCTGATTGTATAGCCTATGCTAAGAAGTGTGACAAGTGCCAACGTTTTTCTTCCGTCCGAAGAACTCCACAGGCATTGTTGACACCCATAACATCACCTTGGCCATTTGCCATGTGGGGGATTGATCTGGTTGGACCACTGCCGACGACCCGAGGAAGGTTCAAGTATCTCGTCGTGGCAGTAGACTATTTTACTAAGTGGGTGGAAGCTGAACCACTAATTGATATGACGTACGAGAAGGTGTATCAGTTCATATGGAAAAATATCATTTGTCGGTATGGTCTCCCCCACGCTTTCATCACAGACCATGGAACACAATTTGATAATGAAGAATTTGCTGCCTATTGTCATCAGTCAAACGTCTTGAAGTTTCATTCAGCACCAGGCCATCCCCAAAGCAATGGGCAGACTGAAGTGACGAACAGAACATTACTAAATGGGTTGAAGAAGAGGTTAAGTGAGGCTAAAGCAAATTGGATTAATGAGCTACAGTCAGTTTTGTGGGCTTACCGAACAACTCCCCGAGCAGCAACAGGAGAATCACCATATATGCTAGCATTTGGAAGTGAGGCTGTGATACCTGCCGAGTTGGGCCTACCAACACATAGGGTGTTAAATTTCAATTCTCCGATCAGTGATCTGATGAGAAGGATGGATTTAGATATGCTCGAGGAAGTCAGAGAAGAGGCAACCATTAGGAATGCTGCTTATCAACAACGAACAGCTCTGTTTTACAACAAAAGGGTAAAGAAATGTGATTTAAAAGAAGGGGATTATGTGCTAAAGAAGGTCATTCAGAAGCAGAATAAACTGGAAGCAAACTGGCATGGACCTTACCGAGTTACAGAAGTTGTTCGACCAGGAACTTACAGAATAGCAACTCTAGAAGGGGAGGAATTTAAAAATGCATGGAATGCTGAACACCTGCGCAAGTATTATCAATGATGTCAAATGTAAAGCATTTCTTTCATTATGAATAAAACGAAGATGTTTCACCATTTTTCTTTCTGGATGAAAGTTTTTCGGGGAATACTAGTGTAATACACTACACAACAAAAGTGCTCTAAGGAGCCAACCTCCTTTGGTTAGGAGGACAGCTCTATTGAGCAAAAAGTGCTATAAGTAGCCAACCTCCTTTGGTTAGGAGGACATGCTCTAAGGAGCCAAAAGCTTTAAGGATCCAGAAAGTGTACACCAGCATGATCAACTACGGTTGGTAAGATAAAAATATACTCTCATATTACAACTTATGTTGGTCGGGAGGTAATATTATTACAATGAGTTTTTTGAAAAACAAAATGTTTAAAAAATACACCAAGTATAGTTGGTCGGGGATAAAAACCCAATAACTGTAGTTGGTCGGCAAGGACAAATTATTGATCTTAGTTGGTCGGACGCAATTTTATAAATAAACCAAGTATAGCTGGTCGGGAATAAAAGCCCATCAACTGTAATTGGTCGACAAACATTATCCACACACCTTGGTTGATTGGAAACAGTGTGAACATTTTTACTCATTACTTTATTATTAAGTGATCGAGAAATATTACTAATACTTGTAACTTTTATTAAGTTGCTTATTGAACAATAATATTGTTATCTTTTTAACAGATACATCGATACATATGTACAAATATAAATGTGCTTGATAAACACAAGACTAACAAAATGGGCAAACAGAAAATGAAAATCTTTTCATTAATCTAGAATAAATTACAAATTACAAGGAGATACTAAATTGTTACATGGATATTACTATTCTATTGGTTTTTTGCCCTGTGCTTTAGAAACAGGTTCCTCGCCGGCAGGAGGGTCTTCTAGGCAAAGGGGAGAATTGATGAAATTAACATCTCTGAGCATTCTGACGTTCATAACAGAAGGTGTATCCAAAAGATGCTCAGGACGAGATAATTCAGCTTGGGAGTGAAGGCTATAATCACCAAGATATTTTGAAATTAGACTGCGAGGAATGGAACGAGCTGGAATCCATGCCATATTCAATTTGAAAGGTGGTACAGGCAGGTCTAATAATGATGGAGCGTGATAGTCCCATAAAAAATGCCCTTGCTCCAACTTTAATACACCCAAAGCATTTAACCATCCTTGCTTGTAACCTTCATTATTAGCATGTTCAATGCGAGCATCCAGATGAACGAGAGCTTCATTGTATCCTGCCATCCAGAATTCTCTTGGTTGTTTATGGAATTGGAAGGTTAATCTATCCAATTGTTCATGAAGGCTTTTGGCAAAGAGATCTTTGTTATGCAATGCAGATTTCGTTGATGCCAGCTGATCTTCCAGAGACAGATTTTTATTGGACATTTCAGTCGGAGCACGGTCTTTTACTTTCAACTGGAATGCTTGAGTTTCCAGAGTAGACTGAGTACGAGCTTCTTCAATATTTTGGCTGACTCTACCTCGCCCCCGAGAACCTCTTCCTCGTCCCCGAGCAGTTCCAGAAATGGCGGATCTCCTTAAGTCCTCCAGCTCTTGCCTCAGTTTGGCATTTTCGACCTCTAAGAACGAGAAGCCTTCATCAGTAACTGGTATTAATGCAGTAGAGGATGAAGCAACAGATTCATATTAAGCTAATTTCTTCTGCAAATTATTATTTTCTTGCTCCAGGATCTCGGCGATTTGTCTACAGGCTTAAATTTCACCTTTTAGGGTCCTCTCCCTGACGCCATACCCAGCAATGATCTTCTTGTGGCCTGTTTCTGAAGAGAGCTGTTGGTATCTATTTTCATAATCTTCATGTAACAAAGCCATTGATTCGTTATGTTGATTTTGAAGATCCTCTAAGGAACCATGAAGCTCTTCAATCAACTCATAGTAAGCGACATTGTTGGCCACTGCTCGGTCGAGTAAAGCTTTCAAGTACTGATAAGCTTCAATAGCCTGCTCTGAAGCACCGTGACCAAGGATATCAGCAATTTCCGATGTACTAAGATCTGTATGACCAGCCTTATAGTATTGATGACATTGCTGCATCAGCTCGGTATCATGAGAAGAGATCAATTCCATTCTAGCAACAAACTAATGACAAGAAAAAGACAACAATCAACAAAAACAAGTTATCAACAACAGAGATAAGCAAAGATATATTTTATTAGATCATCAAAAAGTTACACCGTTCGATTACAAGGAAATACAGAAATGCTACCGAACAACTTCACACCTTTTCCTTGTCTCCCAAGACTTTCTCGGGAGGCTGGGACGAGGAGCTCGGTTGCTCGGTGGTCGCTACAGCTTGATCGGCAGGAATCCTCTCGGGAGGAGGAGGCATAGAAGAAACGTCCTCGGTGGCATATGGTTGAGAGGCAGAAACTTGATCGCCCATAGCCATAGAAGACTCGTCCGAGGCAGGTTCATCCTCTTCTTCTTCCACAATTGGTGGAGGAGGACCAGGGAGATGCCGCTGGAATAACTCAGAATCATCTTGGACTTTTAGCTCTTGCAGAGCAGCTACCCAACCATCATGGAAGTATTTCAACTCCCCATATTGAACTTGGGACGTCATTGCAGCTATCCCTCTCTCCCATCCTTTCTCCCAACCAACGCTGAAATGTTTCTTGATTGCAACTTTTCTCCTCGACTTCTCCGAGGAGAGCTTCACCTCCAGTTCCTCTTTCTTAACCTTAATATCTCGCAGAGTAGATATTTCTTCTTCTGCCTTCTTCAATTTATCATCAGATTCCTGATGTTTAACCTCCAAATCTTTAATTTTCTCCTCCAAATTCTTGGAGGTTTCAGCCATCTTCATCTTATCAGCCTCAGCCACAGCCAATTTTTTCTCCCAAACAGTTTTCTCCTCGATGTACTGTTGGCGAGATTCCTTCACAGATTGGGTTAAACCCAACAAAGCATCGTCAACATCGGACGAGGAAGTGGAAGCTTTAATAACTTGATCTTTCTTCACGATGGTATTGAAGCAGTTCACCAGCTGAAAGATAAGAAAAACAATAGAGTCAACACAAATACAAGAATTCGAGAAAAAGAAAGAAAGACCAAAGGTATGAGAAATTTACTGAAGAAAGATGGCGAGCAGCTAGGGATGTCAGTGTATCCCTAGGAATTTTTTCATCAACCCCGAGAACCTCGGGTATAATTGAGCTCGTTGAAGAACTCGGAAGAATAATTTTTGAGACACTACTACCACCAGCGGGTAAAGGAGATGTAGTCCCAGCAAGATTAACTGAGGATGATTTCCTAAATCTCTTCAAAGGACGGTCAGCAGCATCAACCAAGGAAGAAGTCTTGGTCGGAGAGATGGTAATTACATCAGCAGGAGCATTTTTCTTGCTCGGGGCCACTGGGGGCTTCTCGGCAACTTTGGACGAACCAGCATCTACTTTTTTAGTCCCCTCTGGGACATCAATTTTGCCTTTCTGGGCTCCAACAGCAGAAGAAGTGTCACCAAATAGAGCAGGAGGAGCTCTTTTCTTGCCCATTCTCTGAGATAGGGGGATATGAGAATCTGAAGATGAACTTTCTGGTGTTGAAGCTGGTTCAACAGGGCGAGCAGTATAAGAGGTTGTGTAACTCTTATACTGTAGTAAATATGAAGCAGATCTAATATGCTCGTCAGCAATGGTCTTATGCAAATTCCAGATAAGTTTCAAATGCTTGATATTCACTTCTGACTCTTTTGGAGTTTTTCTTTTGCTATCAACTGCAAATAAATACATAATGGAATATCAGTCATACATTTTGTCAAACATGATGAAAGCATAATTTCATAAGTAAAATAAAATGAAAAATAAACCTATCCCATTGCCGTATGGGGGGCATCTGGGACCGTTGTATACTTCATTCCCAGATAAAGGCGCATGTTGCCAATTTTTTATGACCAACCCATGCTCAAAATAATCCCTATTTGAGTCAGGGAGATTAACTACAAGAGCCCTATTCAAATACCTAGTTTTTAAATAATAAATATTATCTAGAACGGCCCATTTATAACAAAACATAATTTCAGGGATCCCAATACGAGTCCCATGAGTTAGATTTAATTTGTGCACCCCGTTAATTATTCTCCATGAATTGGGGGCTATTTTTGCAGGAACAAGATCAAAATATTGACAAAACTCAAGACATAATGGGTTTGGTGGAAAGGAAAAACCGCATTCAGCAACAAAAAGACTGGGGAACCAATGTCCCTCAGCCAATCGAAAGTAATCTAAAGGCTCAGAAAGAACCTCTAGAGTTACCCACGAAGGAATGGAAAAATCAGAACGGAATTTCTCAACAGATTCCACAATATAAACCATATTGAATAAAAGAGATACAGACGAAAGAAAGAAGATCTTACAGAAAGAAAGGAGATGTGTTGACAACGAACGGAAACAAAGATGAACGCACAAGAGAAGAAGAGAAGAGAAAGCTGGAATGCAGAAAATGAAAAACGTAGACGACGGTATGGTTACCAAAGAAGTTTAAATACTTTGCATTGGGAAGCGGCGAAAGAAATGATTACCAAAAAGAAACTACTAAACTTCCGGCGGCTAAAAGGACAAAATTTGCACAAATATCAAAGCGCTTATCAAAAAGGCGGAAACTGCGAAATAAGAAGGAAATTTGAATACAATGTTCCTAAAACTCGGGAAGTACATTTAATATTACCATATACCGAGAAAGAATGTTCCATACTCTTCAAGGTTCAAAATATGAAACATTGGGGGCTTCTGTTGATACCAAAATTAATGTGCTGATGTGGACGAAGAAGATGAAGACACGTGTCAATCTACATGGCACAACAGCAGCGAGGAAGATCATTTCCCGACCAACCGTGTTTCTTTCCGAGAAACTCTATCACACCGAGGAACTCTATCATCCCGAGATACTCTAAGTACTCCGAGGAACTCTTGATCAATAAGCAACTAAGGCGGTCCGAACTGCATCTCGGTCGTATCATTAATTACCAGACGGACAACTGTTCAAATATCCATTGTATTCTTGACGCACACGCTGCATTAAATGTATTACCCTTTCATATGTAAATCATTTAATGTATTGGACCTTTCATGTACAGCCTCAAGGCTATAAATACCTTGTATCTCCCTCATTCAAAGGGACCGGAATTTCTTGAGAGAATTTGTAATCAAGAATTCCACAAACACTCAGCAATAACATAACAGTGGACGTAGGCTTTATTCCTAGCCGAACCACTTTAAAAATCTTTGTCTTATTTATTTATCTGTGATTGAAAGGTTAGAGCGATCTAGTTTTTTACATCAACAGTCCATATATAAAGTTTTCCACTCTACATGAAAAGACTTGGTATACGTTTTTATATTTATAAAAGTTTCCCCCTCCCCCATATATATATATATATATATATATATTCGGGCCTCGGGCCGGGCCGGGCCTCATCGGGCTTAAGAACTCATGCACAAGCCCGCCCGAAAAAAAATCGGGCCTATAAAATTTTGTCAGGTCCGCTCTGCGGGCCTATTCACCTTACCCAAGCCCTATTTTTTTATTGGGCGGGCTGGGCGGGCTTGGCGGGCCTCGGGCCTATGGCCACCCCTAATCATCATAATCAAATACTAACTCTCGTCTCGCTAGTTATTTAAATATGAATTAATTTCCAATTAATTATCCCAAATTAATTTAATTAATCCCATAATTAAAAGCAATTTCATTTAATTAATATCATAATTAAAAGCCATATAAATACGGGGTATTACATCTTTGTTATCAATAACTAATCAACAAAGAGAGAGAGAATCACCACTGTGGACGTAGGCACATTGCCGAACCACTTATATCTTGTGTTGTGTGATTTTTCGTTACTGCTCGGCTCAACTGTGTTGAATTAATCATAGTAAAATTTTACCACATAGAGTAATTGTGTGTAAGAAAGATCTATTGAAAGCATCTTCAAACATTCAATAAATTTTGATACATAAATGGTGATGAAAGATAAAATGTATATAAATGTGCAATGTAAGGTGTTATTAACACAAAAAGACACTAATCTCACAATGATAAAAAACACTTTGCAAATTCTATATTTGCTATGAGCTTATGACACTGGACTCCAAATCAATAAATCCTCATTTTTATATCTTCGTTTCTTCTATGTACACTAATTGGAGCCTCGTGATGATAACATGTTGTAAAAAAAAAAAAGGAACATAGAGAATTTAGGGAAATGATAAAACTTTTATTTCAATGTGTGTACAAACTCAATATGTATCACCATATTTATAAGACAACGTGAGGTATCCCAAAAGACATTCAACGAATATATGTGACATCTATGGGTGTGCAGAAAAACCGATCGAACCGCTGAACCGACAAAATCGAACCGAACCGATGAAATCGGGTCAGTTTTTTTATATGGTCGAGTCGGTTCGGTTTAAGCAGCAAAAAAATCGATATATTCAGTTCAGTTTTCAGTTTAGACCTTATAGGGCCCGGTTAGAACCGAACTGAAGCGCTCTTATTATAAAATATAATATTTAAAATAAACATACACCACACTTTAGGTTAAGACCCTAAATCGGTACGCACGCTGTAACCCTCTCCCATTTCTTTCTTTTATTTTCTTCACAACCTCACTCAACTCAGCCACTCGCTCTCTCCCTCTCCCATCTCCGACGAGAACCGCTCGCTCTCTCCCTCTCCCATCTCCGATGCGACCAGGTACCTCCGCTGCCGCCGGCGCGAACAGGTCCCATCTCCACCGGCGCGAACAGGTCCCATCTCCTTCTCCCATTTCATAAGTCTGTTCATCTCCCTCTCCGATCTGAAGATTTTTTTTGATGCTTTTTTTTTCTTAGATCTATACATCTATACATCTATTCATACGACATCTGTTCAGATGTATAAATTACCCAGTGTTCTAAAAACGCGCCTAGGCGCGAGGCTTTTTAGATACGCCAAGTTTTGGCCCTAGGCGTGGATCAAGGCGTGGTCAACGATGGTCAACGTTTTTTGGGGCAAGGCGTGAAAAAACGAGCATTTTTTGGGGATAAGGCGTGAAAAAACGCGAGTTTTTTAGAAGTAAGGCGTGAAAAGACACAATTTTTTTGTTTTTTTATTTTATTTTTAAAAAATAGTATTTTAATTTACAAATATTTAGACATGTTTTAAGGAATATACCAATTTAGTATTTTAAATAGCCTTGTCATAGTAAAAAAATATTAAAATATATTAAAAAATGCCTAAACGCCTTTTCACGCCTTTTTACGCCAAGGCCCGCCTAGGCTTCTAAGGTTTAAGGCTTGGCTTCCACGCCTCGGTCACGCCCCGCATTTTTTAGAACCTTGAAATTGCCCATAGATTTTTTTTCATGCTTTTTTTTCTTAGATCTATACATCTATACATCCGTTCATACGACATTTGTTCATAAGATTTTTTTTCATGTTTTTTTTCATATTTAGATCTGTTCGTTCTTATTTTTTTTAGATCAAAACCGATATCTAAAGCTGTTTTTTTTTCATGCTTATTTCATACATCTGTTCATACGTTTTTTTTCATAAATCTATACATCTGATCTAAAGCTTTTTATTTTTTTTCATACATCTTTTTTTTTATTATTTCAGATCTGAAGCTTTTCATTTTTTATTTTTTAAGATCTGTTCATAGTCGTAATATACATCTATTGAAACATACATTTTTTTTAAGATCTCTTCATAGTAGTAATATACATTTGTTCAAACATACATTTTTTTAAGATCTATGCATACATACAAATCATTGTTTTTAATATTCTAACATACAGTGTTTGTGTTTGAGTCTTTTAACAAATCATTGTTTATTTCAGATCTGATTCTAACATATTTTTTGTCCTCATTTTTCATTTTTATGCAGTGTTTGTGTTACTGGGCAGAAAGATGCCGCCTACAGAAAATGTGGATGATCCAAAGTCTACCGAGACGGTTGCGAAGGGTAAAAAGCCATCTTTAAATAAGGTAATTGGGTCTAAACGAAAGTCTTGGTGTTGGGATCATTTTACAGAATTAAAAGACTCAAAGACACCTAGGGCATCGTGTAATTATTGTGGGACGACTTATGCTTGTGATTCTAAGAATAATGGAACCCGCAATTTGATAAATCACATAACAAGTAAATGCAAGGTCTACCAATATAGCAATGAGGACAAAAAACAATTTTTTTTATCTTTTGAACAAAAGAAAGAGGAGGGCTGCAATCTTGTGTGTGTTAATTTCACCGTTGAAGGTTGTAGAAAACGCATTGCAAAAATTATTATAATTGATGAGTTGCCATTTAGGTTTGTTGAGGGAGAGGGCTTTAGAAGGTTAATGAACTATCTTCAACCTAAGATGACAAAACTTCCTAGTCATACAACGGTATCTCGAGATTGCCTTAATCTTTATTTGGACCAAAAGAAGGTGCTAAAAAATGCGTTACGGGGCCAAAGAATTTGTATTACTACGGATACTTGGACCTCAATTCAAAACATAAACTACATGTGCTTAACCGCTCATTTATTGATAAACAATGGAACTTGCACAAAAAGATTCTTAATTTTTGTCAAGTTGAGACTCATAAGGGTGATACGATAGGGAAGGTGGTTGAGTTTTTTGTTTACTTGATTGGGTTATAGACAGCATTTGCACTATAACAGTTGATAATGCAAGTTTCAATAATGGTACTAATAACTATTTGAAAAAAAAAGACTAAAAGTAAGAAAAGTACCATTTTGGAACATGAATATATGCATGTAAGATGTTGTTCTCACATTCTTAACCTTATTGTGTGTGGTGGTTTAAAGGAATTGGATGATTCAATAGTGAAGGTGCGTAATGCGGTTAGATATGTGAAGTCATTCCCATATCGATTGGCCAAATTTAAATTATGTGTTGAAAAGGAAAAAATTGAAAGAAAAAGTTTAGTGTGTTTAGACGTGCCAACTAGGTGGAATGCCACTTATATGACGTTGGAAGCAGCGAAAAAGTTTGAGAGAGCATTTGAGAGAATGGAGGATGATGATGATCATTACAAAAATTATTTTACCAATGAGGAGGAAGATGATGAGGAGAGGAGAGGAGAGGAAGAGTTGGAAGGGTGATATTGGGTCCTCCCCAAAGTATTTATTGGGTGAAAGTTAGGTTTGGAAAGTGTGAGTGGCCCGATATGTGTGTTTTCTTTCAAATAATTTTTTCTCCGAAAAAGATCCAACTTTTAATTATGCACCAAATCAAGTTGTGAAAACCCAAATCTTAATTTAAACTAGTTTTATCTTGATTAATCCTAAACATTCATCTAGTGATTAAAGCAAGTAAAGTAAAGTAAAGAATACTCACAACGCCGAATGTACGAGGAAAAAATCCAAAACGGGAAAACAACCTCGGACGGCCCAAGCCAAACAATCACTATGAACAATGGTTTTACAAAGACAGATTAGCCTTACACTAAGACTCGATCACCATGGGTCTTAACGCTACTTCTGATCTTCAACCGTTCTTCAATAGTGCCCACGCAGAAATTTCATCTTCCACGATACCTGTCCACAACACACGCGTCCACGTATGTCTCGGTGTCCACCGAATGGCTTTGATTCGTCTACAATGTCGAACACGATGTCCGTCGCTTCTTCACCATAAAAACCTTTGATGTTCAATGTGTAGAACAAACAACTTTGGTGCAGCAAGATCACTTAAACATATAAGAATGATAACTCAGATCTTTGCAAACTCTAAGGATGTGTTTAAGACTTTTAAACCTTATAAAACATGTGCAAACAAGGTTCTGGTTCGTAAAACTATTTTTCAGAATGCACACTTACGAAATTATGGTGAGAACACTGTTTAAATAGGATTTAAACGTCGCCTCAAAAAACGTGTTATTCGAATGACTTAAGCATGTCGTTCGCGCGATATTGTATCTCGTTCAAACAAAATCTAATGTCGTTCGAGCGACAGCGCAAAAGTTTGACTTTCTTTGACTTTCTGATTAAAACGTTTCTTAATAAAGAGATTCAAATTAGTCAAACTCTATTTCGAGCTTATCATCATAAAATGAATGTTGATGTAAAAAATTAGATCACTCTAATTATTCAATCACAGATAAATAAATGAGACAAAGAATTTTTAAAGTGGTTCAGCCTTATAAGAATGGCCTACGTCCACTGTTTTGGTATTGTTGTTTGCATGGAAATTCTCGATTACAAGTTCTATCAAGAAATTTCGGTCTGGGGATCCTTTTACAATGAGGATTTTACAATGTATTTATAGCCCTCAGGCTGTAAAGTGAAAGGGTAATACATTAAATGATGTACATATGAAAGGGTAATACATTCAATGCCCCTTAAGCGTGTGCGTCTGAATGATGAGCATTTAATGAACGGTCAAACTGTTGGTTATCCAGCTATTAATGCTTTGTTCGAGGTGCAGCTCGGACCGCCTAAGCTTCTCGGTACTCAAGAGTTCCTCGGAGAGGTCTTGTTCCTCGGAGCGTGTGAGTTCCTCGGGGAAATAGTCTTTCTCGTTGTAGTCTTGTTCTTCGGAGCGCGTGGGTTCCTCGGAAGTATTTGTTGTTGCCATGTAGATTGCCACGTGTCATCATTCAATTGTGCCATGTCAGCAGACTAAATTTGGTATCAGCAGAAGCCCCCAATGTTTCATAGTTCAAAATTTGAGGAGTGTGGAACCTTATTTTTTTGGAATATGATAGCTTTAAATAGTCTTCCTGATTTTTAGGAGTGTTTCCCTTGTATTTATTTCTCTTTCCAAATTCGTAGAATCAGGCTTTTTTAAATTTTCATAACCGTCTCGATCTCTGCGTACTTTTTGTCCTTTTAGCCGCTGGTAGAGTAATCATTTCTTCTCGCTTCGATTACCGCGCCCTTTTTGTTCCTCTAGCCGCCGGTAGCATAATTGTTTATTTTTGTAATCATTACTTTACCATTTCCCAAGGCAAGGTATTTAAACTTCACAGATACTCACATCGTCTTCTACCTTTTCAAATTTGTATCTTCGAGTTTTCCGTCGTCTCTTTCTCTCCTGTGTATTCATCTTCTTCCATTGTTCGTTGTCAACAGATCCACTATTTTTCTGTAAGATCTTCTTCCTTCTTCTTTATTTTCCTTTATTCATCATGGTTTACCCTGTTGAATCTCTTGATAAATTTCGCTCTGATTTTTCCATTTCCTCTTGGGTTGTCTTGGAAGAGCTTTCTGAGCCTTCTGACTATTTCCATTTGGCCAAGGGACATTGGTTCCCCAGCCTCTTTATTGCTGAGTGTGGATTTTCTTTTCCACCAAATCCCTTGTGTCGTGAAGGTTGCCGAGAAGTCCGCAGTGGCTCCGAGCAGGTCTGCTGCTCCTGGAGAGGTGATTGTAATATCACCGACCAAGGGTTCTTCCTTGGTTGAATATGTTCCTGTTCCCCCGAGGAGGCTGAAGAAAAGCTCCTAGGTCAATTTGGCTGACACCATTACTCAACCCCAGCTACTGGAACTGGGGTTCCAACTTTTGTTCCCCCGAGCTCTGCCATGAGCTCGGTAAAGTCCTGGATCATTCCCGGGGTCCAAGGTACTGAAGAAAACCTTACTCGGGACATGGTCACCTCGTTAGCTGCTCGTCACCTTGATTCTGTAAGTCTTCTTACTTTGAACCTTTCATATTTCCTTTGTCATTTCTGTTTCTGACTTGTTTTCTTTTTCCTTTCACAGTTGACGAGCTGCTTTAATATAATTTTGAAGAAGAATGAAGAAATTAAAGCTTCATGCTCCTCGTCCAGTGTGGAGAAACCTTTGGAAGAAGCTATCAAGTCTTTGGACGATTCTCTCCAAACATATTCTACTGACAAGGCTGTCTGGGAGAAGAAGCTTACCTCCACCGAGTAGGAAAAGCTCGAGCTGTTGATGCCTCCAAGGAGTTGGAGAAGAGAATAAATGCCCTGGAGAAGGCAAATAAGGAGCTTAAAGAGAAGCTCAAGACTGCTGGAGAGTTTGAAAATAAACTCAAGGTTGCCGAGAAGGAGTTGGCTCAACTTCGGGAAGTAGGTCGGCAAAAGGAGGAGGTTGAAAATAAATTGAAAGCTGCTGATAACCCGCTGTCCGAGAAGCTTTCCTCGGAGAAGTTGAAGAGGAAGATGGTTGTGAAGGAGTCCTTCAGCGCTGGCTGGGACAAGGGGTGGAACAAGGGATTGGTTGCCATGGTGTCGCAAGTGGACTATGGCAGCCTCAAATACTTTAGGGATGGATGGGTTGCTGCTCTCCAGGAAATAAAAGTTGATGAATCTTTTGAGCTTTTCCAGCAACACATTCCTGGTCCCCCTCCAACCCCAGAAGATCTTGAAGAGGACGAAGCTGCTTCAGAAGAGTCTTCTATGGTGATGGGAGATCATCCCCCAGCCATTCAGCCTGCTGCCGAGGAACTTCAGCAGATTGTTACTTCCTCCGAACAACCGCCAGTGCTCCCCAAGCAACTATCCATTCCCTCCGAGCAACCTACTTCCTCGCCTCAGCTTCCTGAGAAGGTTTTGGGAGACAAGGAAAAGGTGTAGAGTTGTTCGGGTTTATCTTTACATTTTTCTTTTGTCAATTGTAACCCAGCACTTGTAACTCTGAATTTTATGATCTAATAAAACTTGGACTTTTTTGCATACTGTCGTCTATATTCTATTCATACTCTGTTTTGATTCTTATTGATTACTGCTTTTTCTTTCTCTGCTAGTTTCTGGCCAGGATGGAATTGTTATCTCCCCATGATACAAAGTTGCTGCGACAATGTAATGAATATTTTAAGGCTGGTCACACAGACCTGAATGCAGCACAAGTTGTAGACATCCTCGGCCAAGATGCTTCAGAACAGGCAGTGGAAGCATATCAATATCTGAAGTGTCTGCTTGATCGAGCGGTGGCCAATAATGTGGCCTATTATGATATGACCGAGGATCTCTAAGGCACCCTCGAAGACCTTCAGCTTCAATACAAAGAATCCACTCCCCTGTTGCATGAGGGGTACGAGAAGAAGTACCAGCAGATCATTGCCGACAAGGGCTACGATAAGCTTTTTGCTGGGTATGATGTAAGGGAGAGAACCTTGAGGGGTGAGGTCGAGGAGTGCAGATAAATTACCGAGTTGCTGGAGCAAGAGAACAACAACTTGCAGAAAGAGATATCACAGTTGAAGTTTGTAGCCTCTTCTTCAAAAGCCTTAATCCCAGTGACCGATGAGGGATTCTCGTTCTTAGAAGTCGAGAACGCCAACTTGAGGGACGAGTTGGAAACCTTAAAGAGATATGGTCCTTCTTCTTCTTCTCGGGGACGAGCAAGAGCACCTCGGATACCTATCGAGGAACAGAGGACTCAGTCTGCCTTGGAGAACCAGGCCTTCCAATTAATGGCGAAGAACCAGGCGTTGGCTGAAATGTCAAAGAAGATCAGGGACTTGGAAGATCAGCTCTTTGAGCAGAAATCTACCTTGGAGAACAAAGAGCTCTTCGTCAAAAATCTCCACGAGCAGCTGGACAGACTAACATATCAGTTCCACAAACAGCCCAGGGAGTTCTGGATGGCTGGATGCAACGAAGCACTATACCACTTGGACGATCGTATCCAGAATGCCAATAATGAGGGCTACAAGCAAGGCTGGTTGAATGCCTTAGGTGTGCTGCAGCTCGAACAGGGTCATTACCTGTGGGACTACCACGATCCTGGGTTTCTCGACTTACCTGTGCCACCATTCAAATTGGATGTGAGTTGGATCCCTGCACGGACCATTCCTCGGAGCTTGATTTCCAAATATCTCGGTGACTATAATCTCCATTCAATTGTTGAAGTATCTCATCTCGAGCACCTTTTAGATCGACCATCCGTGATGAATATCAGGATGTTAAAGGATAAGGGTGATAAAGTTCATCGTCAGGTCTTCATCTATACTCCGACCAGCCAACACTTCAATTGGGATTATTTGTCGTAGCTCGGTACGAGTAGCTGATACTAGTCGAGCTAGGGCGTCTGCTATCGCATTCTCCATTCTTGGTATTCTGACCAGCTGAATAGCGGCAAATTCTGACACCAGCTCCTTTGCCTTTGCATGATATCTGATCATTAACTCTCCTTTGACTGCATATACTCCCATCATTTGGTTTACAATCAATTGAGAATCACTGAAGACAATAATCTGCTGCACCTCCATAATTTTTGCAAAACTAAGACCTACAATCATTGCCTCATACTCAGCTTCATTATTGGAAGCTTTTAGGGCGTATTCCATGTCGACCTCGTCCAGAGTGCTCAAAATTATCCCCGCGCCACATCCTGTAGTGCAAGATGAGCCATCTACATATAGCCTCCATATAGGTAACTCGTCTTCAAATTTCTGATCAGTTAGAGTTCCTCGGTGAAATATTTGTTGCTTCCTTTCATCCTCCCCGGATATTTCTCGCTCTTTATCGATAATTTTTTCTTGCCCTTTTACCAACCGGAGTTGGTCTGAGCTAGAAATTTAATGATCCTGTAACATCCACTTTCCCTTTTACCAACTGGAGTTGGTCTGATCTAGTGTTTGTTGATCCTGTAACATCCACAGGTTGATCAACGAGCAACTTTTGCTCCTCGGGGGTATCAGGATAAGTGAACTCTGCTATAAAATCTGCAATAGCCTGCCCTTATAGCGATGATCTGGGTTCATAGACTATATCGTATTCACCGAGTTCTATTGCCCAGTACATCAATCTCCCTGATTTTTCTGGCTTATGAAGGGCTTGCCTCAATGGCATATCAGTATATACGACTATAGTATGAGCCTGAAAGTATGGCCTCATTCTCCTACTCTCTTCAATCAACGCCAGTGCTAACTTTTCCAGCCTTAGATATCTGATCTCTGCTCCTCGGAAGGCCTTACTTGTGTAGTAAATTGGTTTTTGTACTCCATTCTCCACTCTGATTAGCGCCGAGCTAACTGCATTCTCGGACACTGCAAGATATAAGTATAATTTTTCTCCCATCACTGGCTTGGACAACAGTGGAGGTGCTCCTAAGTATTTCTTCAAGTCTTGAAAAGCCTTATCACATTCATCATTCCACTCAAAAGTCTTTCTGAGTGTCTTGAAGAATGAGAGACATCTATCAGTTGCTCGCGATACAAATCTGTTGAGTGCTGCTACTCGTCCTGTAAGACTTTGCACCTCTTTCTTCATCGTTGGAGATCGCAGCCCTAATAGAGCTTTGATCTTTTCAGGATTTGTCTTAATTCCTCGTTGATTGACAATGTACCCGAGGAACATGCCTTCTCGTACTCCAAATATGCACTTCGTCGGGTTCAACTTCATTTGATATTTATCCAGTTGATTAAAAGTCAGGCTTAAGTCAACTAGATGATCGACAGCTTTTATGCTCTTTGTCAGCATGTCGTCAACATAGACTTTCATATTGTAACTGATTTGTTCAGCAAAAACCTTGTTCATCAGCTGTTGATATGTCGCACCTGCATTTTTCAAACCAAAAGGCATAACATTACAACAATAAGTTCCCCTAGGGGTAATCAAAGAAGTACTTTCCCTGTCTTCGGGTTTCATTTTGATCTGATTGTAACCAGAATAAGCATCCATGAAGCTCAGTAACTCGTGTCCCGAGGTAGCGTCCACCAGTTGATCAATTCGGGGCAATGGAAAGTGATCCTTTGGGCATGCTTTGTTGAGGTCGGTGAAGTCTACACACATCCTCCACTTGTTATTCTTCTTCTTCACCATCACCACATTGGCTAACCAGTCTGGATATTTAACATCTTCAATGAAACAAGCTTTTCGGGGCTTCTCGACTTCCTCCTGTATAGCTTGATTCTTCTCGGGGCTGAACACTCTTCTTCTCTGCTTCACAGGCTTGATCTCCTTATTCACATTGAGCTCGTGACATAAGAAATTTGGATCTATCCCAGGCATATCTTCATGAATCCACGCAAAAGTTTGTTTTCTGCTTCTAAGGAAAGTTATTAATTCTTGTTTTAATGAGGCTTCCAACGACGAACCTACTCGAGTAGTTCGTTCAGGACGCTCGTCGTCCAAAATGATGTTTTCAGTAGCTTCCACCACTTGACCCTTCACGAGTTGCGACTCATCTCGAGGATCCAATGTTTCAATCTCTGCACCTTCATCCACTTGATAGGTAGTAGTCTTTTTCTTTGATTTCTCCAGTTCTTCTTGCTCGGCGGATGAATAATAGCATTCCCGAGCTACTTTCTGATCACCTTTCACAACTCCTACTTCAAAATTTGTTGGAAATTTTAGGCACTCATGCACTGTAGATGGTATAGCCTCGAACTTCTTCAATCATACTCTTCCCATGATGATATTGTATGATGATTGAACATTCTTATCCATCACGAAGAAGCGTATTCTTTTTGTTCGACAAGCAGGCCACGTACCAATGAATATATCCAACTTGATCGTCCCAAGTGGAAACACTTTCTCGTCAGCAAAACCGAGGAGGGGTCTATGATAAGGCTCGAGTTGAGATAGCTTTAGATTTAAACTATCGAAGCACGAGTAGAACATGATGTCTGCCGAGCTACCATTGTCGACTAGTACTCTTGAAATCATTACCTCCTTCATTCTCATCTTGATCACCAATGGGTCATCATGAGGATACAGAACACATGCGAGGTCATTCTTGGACAAACCGATGACCAATTTTTCTTTGTTCATCTTTCTCGGGCGATCCTCCTCAGCTAGATTTATTCGTTGATTGTACGAGCAAGCTTGAGCCTCACAGAGGTAAGCTTTTCTTTCTGCAGTAAGGTCTCCTCCTCCTGCATCTCCACCTGTAATAACATTACAATCAAATGACCCAAAGCGTATTGAAAATACCTCTCGATCTGGCTGCTTTGGTCTTTTAGGAAGATCGGGATCATCCTTAGGATCATCTTCATGGTTTCTTTTCTTGTTCTCCTCTGCTCGACGAGGAGATCTAGACCTCTCTCTTGTTCGGTCGTTGTTTCTTCTTTCATTTCTACGATCAACGTACTTTTCCAGTTTTCCTCGTCTAATGAGTGTTTCAATCTCATTCCGAAGAGCTATGCAATTTTTTGTCATATGGCCATGATCTTTGTGAAACTCGCAATATTTTTCCCTATTCCTCGTGTCAGGGTCTGCCTTCATTTTCTTTGGCCAGTTTAACTCCTCGTTGTTCTTAATTTCTTCCAGGACGTGGTTGATATCTACCTTCAAAGGAGTGTAATTATCAAATTTCTTCAATACCTCCCATGACGACCTATTTTTGGATTGTTTGTCACCACCATTGTTCTTATGTTCTTTCTTCTTGGCTTTATCGACTTCCACCTTGGTTTCTTTATCCATATTCTTCTTCGCAGCCATAGCCTCCTCGACATTCATGATTTTGGCCGCTTTTGCCATCAATTCTGACATAGTTGTGGGTGGATCTTTGGCCAAAGTGTAATACAACTTGTTAGGAAACAACCCACTCATCAAGGCAGTGATCGCTGTCTTCTCCTCATAATCAATGACTTCAAGTTTCTCGCTATTAAAACGAGTTATATAATCTCTGGTACTTTCACCAGCTTTTTGTCTAACACTTAACATATGTGCTACTCGTTTAACTGACTTTGCCCCAAAGCAGAATTTTCCAATGAATAACTCGGCCAGTTGAAAGAAAGTTGATATCTTACCCCGAGGAAGATTATTATACCATATTTGAGCAGATCCGGTAAGAGTTCCCGAGAATGCCCTGCATCTCATCTTGTCTGGGACAACATAGATGTCGGTAGTAACTTGATATTGTTCTATATGAAGAACAGGGTCAGTCTTTCCATCATATTTGGGGGTCACAACAGGTGCTTTGAACTTTGATGGTGTTGAAAATCTACAATGGCCTGGACAAAAGGTGTTCCTCGAACAAAGGTTCGTTGTAGAGGGTTCTTGGTTTTAACCATTTCCCCTAATCTATCCTCCAGCCTTTGAATAGAGCCTTTCCATGCATCATTTCCTTCTTCGGGCCTGTTGGTTCGAGCAGCTGATCGCGTTGAAGTGGCTTCCTGGGATCTATCCTGACGAGCAGCTGGTCGCGACTGGGCAGGTCCTTCCCTTAAGGCTGTTGATCGTCGAAAGCTCCTCGACGCTGCATTTAGAGGATTTTTGTTCCTCCTAGGGCCTAGTCGGTCGAAAGGAGAAACCATACTTAATCTTTCCAATGCGCTGGTCCTTTATGGGGAGAGAGTGACACATTGTTCAGTATCTATGGCTCGCACCGACGAAGTTTGCCCAGGTTGATAAGAGAAATCATCAGATTCCTCATTGCGATATGAATAGGTACGCCTAGTACGTGATGATGACACACGGGTGTTTCTTTGAATACTCCACAGTCCTGAATGGGTTGGTGCACCGCCATGAAGGGTTTGGATGAGTTGCCGCATTGTTTCTTGCATGACGGTCTGGCCCTGAGCCAGATTTGTCATTATTTCGGCTAGATCTAGAATATTTGGCGGAGCAGATGGATTTGGAGGGGTTCCAGCGTTTCGATTGCTGGATTTCGGAATATCAGCCATTCGTAATGGATTATTTTTGGTGAAAAATGATATTACCAGTCGTTCCCACAGACGACGCCAATCTGTTGATGTAAAAAATTAGATCACTCTAATTATTCAATCACAGATAAATAAATGAGACAAATAATTTTTAAAGTGGTTCAGGCTTATAAGAATGGCCTACGTCCACTGTTTTGGTATTGTTGTTTGTATGGGAATTCTCGATTACAAGTTCTATCAAGAAATTTCGGTCTGGGGGTCCTTTTACAATGAGGATTGTACAATGTATTTATAGCCCTCAGGCTGTAAAGTGAAAGGGTAATACATTAAATGATGTACATATGAAAGGGTAATACATTCAATGCCCCTTAAGCGTGTGCGTCTGAATGATGAGCATTTAATGAACGGTCAAATTGTTGGTTATCCAGCTATTAATGCTTTGTTCGAGGTGCAGCTCGGACCGCCTAAGCTTCGCGGTACTCAAAAGTTACTCGGAGAGGTCTTGTTCCTCGGAGCGTGTGAGTTCCTCGAGGAAATAGTCTTTCTCGTTGTAGTCTTGTTCCTCGGAGCGCGTGGGTTCCTCGGAAGTGTTTGTTGTTGCCATGTAGATTGCCACGTGTCATCATTCAATTGTGTCATGTCAGCAGACTAAATTTGGTATCAACAATGAAGTTTAAACCTTTTAAAACACTTAAAACCATTTAAAACCATTTTTCTTTATAAAAATTACATCCTTATTTTTTATTAAAATAATTCCGAGCACCATTAATTATAAGCATTGATACCTGAGTGATCTCATAATGAAATTAATCTTTGAAGACGATTAAACTTGCACCAATTAAACATCAGCATGATTTAATTCTTTGAAGCTTTGCCGCAACGTCTTCAATTTCTTCAATACGTCATAAACCAAGTGGGATCGTGACAAAATATAATTCTCCCTATGACATATTACAAACACAGTTTTGTTCACGGAATTAAGTCAAAACAATACATGGACTCAATTGGAAATTTATATCCTTACAAGGTTCCTAGTGAGGTTTCTTAAATTATTTTATAATGCAACTTTGCGATTTTCTGGGTCATTGCATATTACCTCAAATGCTTTTTTCCATGAACTTGTTCTTATACAAAGTAAATTGGTCCAAATGAGCAAAAGCGATGATTATTTTCTTTCAACAATGGCGACAAATATGAGGGCTAAATTTGATAAGTATTGGAATGTTGAGAAAGTGAACTTTTTGTTGTTTGTTGCAATTGTCCTCGATCCTCGGTACAAGTTGATATATGTTAAGTTTTATTTTGATCAATTATTTGATATTGATGTGGCGAAGGATATGTCGAGGAAGGTGGATGGTGTGTTACATTCTTTGTATGGGTGGTATGATAAATGCCATGGGCCCAAATCGAGTGGGACATCTTCACAAAAAGGGGGCATGGGGATGTCGGGTGTTAATGATGATGGTGAGGATGGGCGTGCTTTTTTGGCTACTCAATTCAAGAGACATTTGGAGGAGGAAGATTCTTTGGCAAATAAATCTGAAGTTAATAGATTTTTGGCAGAGAGGTGTGAGGAAGATGTAGCCGATTTTGATGTTTTGGCTTGGTGGAAGATTAATTTATCCAAATATCGGGTTCTCTCTTTTGTTGCACGTGATGCATTAGCGATTCCTATTTCAACTGTTGCATCCGAATCGGCTTTGAATACGGGTGGTCGTATACTTGATCCTTTTCGTAGTTCAATGTTGCTTAGAACGGTGGAAGCCCTTATTTGCACACAAAATTGAATTCGTAATTCATCTACCCCGATTAGTCTTCGTGATGCTATGGATGAGATTGAGGAATTAGAGCAACTAGATTCGGGTAATTTTTATATTTCAAAATATTCGTTTATGTTTGAATATAGTTGATACTTTAAAGTTAAGTTGCTAATATTTGATTGTTTTATTTTTCAGAAATGTTGGGATGCCAAGAGAAAGAGAAAGATAGTGAAGCTTGAAGAATGCTTGGATGCTTGCTTTGCTTTGCTTGAAGAAATATAGTTGAAGAATGCTTTGCTTGGATGTTTTTATTAGACTTTTATTTCATTTGGGACTGTTTTTTAACTCTTTTTAATGGGTGTTATTAGGCATGTTGGACCTTTACTTGTTTTGTTATGTTATGCACTATATTTGCATTTAGTTTGAACTATTTAGAAATGTTGAATATGCTATTATATTATGTTGAAATCAAGTTGAAAAGGGATTTAACACACTTTTGAACCATTTTGTAAATTTGTTGCATATAAATAAAATACTGTTAGTTGAATTTAGATGGAAAATGATTAAAATAAAATAAAAAAAATATTTAAAAAATCAGCCCTGTCAAAATCGGTTCGGTTTAACCGAACTGGCCCCGTCACTTTGAGCCCTGTAAAAAATCGATGGTTAAACCGAACCGGCCATGTTAAGAACCGACCCTGTTCGGTTCGGTTAACCGATACAGCGGTTCGATTTCGATTCAAATAATTCAAAAACCGATAAAGTCGGTTCGGTTAAAAAAATAGGCTCAAAACCGAATCGACCGACCCGTGCACAACACTAGTGACATCCACACGAAAATAGATATCTTTCAACATTTAAGAGTTTTTTTTATGTCTTTAACACGACTCTAGTCTCGAAATATAAATTCACCTTGACCCGATAAGATTTATAACCCGAACTCGAAACCGGAAAAAGGAAATCGAGGGTAAGGAGAAATTACCATAGAACCAAGGTACCTTTTATGAATCTCCTTGTCCTTATCAAATTAGTTCTTGGCATTGACAGGTATTTCGTTTTAAAACACTGGTTCCTTCTCTCCCCCAATATTAATATTACAGTCTCCAAGTCTGCGTAGGTAGCAAGCGAACAGTGAGTGGTCTGAGAAACAACAATGGCCGAACCTAAAATCAAATACGATCGCCAGCTCAGGTACTATTAGTATTATTCATCTAATCTTCAACATTAGGATTACTAGAGAAAGTGTAACTATATATGAAATGAGAATTGATGCCAATCAGTTTGTTGTAAGTTTTTGTAATAAATTTGTGAATCCTATTTATCGGTTTGTTCTAAGAGTGTTTGGATGCCTAGAGTTGAAATTTTAATCCGTGGAATTGGAATTCAGTGAAATCCAAATCCGTAGCCCTAGAATTCGATTATTTGGTTCTGTGGTATATTAGAATTCTGAATTCATGTTTGCTTGTTCTAGTGTGTAGTGTTTCTGTTATATTGTGCGCGCACGTGGCGTGTGTACTGTGTAGTATGTGTTTGCGTGTGAATGTTGTTGAAAATGTCTGTGGAGTTGTGTGAGTTTGTGTACTGTTGGCTGTTCAAGGTGCACCGTGTGAAGGAGTGTGTGTAGCTATATACGTGCATGTGTGAAAACTGTGTGTATTTGGAGTTCTGTGTGTGAAATTGTGATTGTGTGGATTGTCCTGTAACACCCCGCCCGCCCGGGGAGAGCGAACGGAGCGCTAATGTGATAAAATAAAACCAAATCCACAAATCACAAGGTATAGAGCATCTAAATAAACCCATAATAATATAAATCCACTAATCTCAATCTCTTCAATTACAACAAAGTCTCTCGAATTAAAATTACAACTAACTCGAAAATAAAATACAAATCTCCAAAGCTCTATACATCAAAATAATACAAATCTTTCCCAAACAATCCTCGCTAAAATCAATCTCCATAGCGCCCCAAAATCCGCGCTAACCTGCCACTAAAAGAAAATATGGGAAAGTACACAATACGACAGGAAAGATGCTCAACAAATATAAGTTAGCGATGAATAAAACGTAACAACACGAGTACGAATATTCAAATCAAAATGCAAATCTCAAAGCATTTATCAATATAATTTCTCAATAACACTTTAACCGGGTCACCAGGCCTCACCACATCCGTATATGCTTTATCAAGCCATAACCCGGGAAACAGGAATTTTGGCGGGTGCCCAACATCCGTGCCATATTAAAATCTCATGACAATGTTCTCAACAACAATATAATGATACCACATGAATCAAAATAATTTCAACAATTATTTTCCAGATTTCAATGAAGTTATCAATTCAAATATGAGTTCAATTAACAAGAATTCAAAGAGAATGACACTCGCGAGATTTAAGGAGAATATTGTGTAAAACCCCATACCTCAAACCATGATGAGAAACCAACGATCACATCCTCAAGATCAACTCAAAAGATCTACAAAAGCTCCTCCAAGAACCTCCAACAAAATAGCTCCAAGAACACCTATAATCTAAGGTTGGAACTCACAAATTTCAAGGGCCAATGCGTATATAAAAAGAAGAGGAATATAAAATATATTAGCTGCCAAAATTTGTGCCAAAAGTATGTTAAAAGGGTTGCCCACGACTTCCTTTTATAATGCAAAGAAATGAAGAGTTGGAATCCAAAAGACTCCTTTAAATAAGGCAAAGAAATGAAGAGTTGGAAGTCAAAACAACTCCAAGAGTTAAAAACATTTAAAAATCCTTTTAAAATCCGTTTTAACTCCGTTTTCGAAACCGTTTGAAATTATCGCCTTTAAAAATAATAACCAACATATTTGAGCAATAAAAATAATTTTATCAAAAACTTTATTTTCCTCCATTTTTCAAAAATGAATTAAAATAGCCCAAAATTACGCGGGTTGTCTGCTTGATAAAGCATATACGGATGTGGTGAGGCCTGGTGACCCGGTTAAAGTGTTGTTGAGTAATTATATCGATAAATTCTTTAAGATTTGCAT
The DNA here is from genome assembly GCA_949130495.1 of Sambucus nigra. Classification (NCBI taxonomy): domain Eukaryota; kingdom Viridiplantae; phylum Streptophyta; class Magnoliopsida; order Dipsacales; family Adoxaceae; genus Sambucus; species Sambucus nigra. The sequence goes on from OX422213.1 coordinate 120,722,166, forward strand.
TTTGATTTGAATATTCGTACTCGTGTTGTTACGTTTTATTCATTGCTAATCCATATTTGTTGAGCATCTTTCATGTCGTATTGTGTACTTCCCCATATTTTCTTTGAGTGGCAGGCTAACGCGGATTTTGGGGCGCTATGGAGATTGATTTTAGCGAGGATTGTTTGAGAAAGATTTGTATTATTTTGATGTATAGAGCTTTGGAGATTTGCTTTTATTTTCGAGTTAGTTGTTGTATGTAATTCGAGAGATTTGGTATTTAATTTGAAGAGATTGAGATTTGTAGTTTCTCTTTTGTTGTTGTGGGACTTAGATGCTCTATACCTTGTCACTTGTGGATTTGGATTTATTTTATCGCATTAGCGCTTCGTTCGCTCTCTCTTGGCGGGAGGGGTGTTACATGTCCGTGTAATCAAATTCCATAAAAACATGATTTTGTGATTATCTATTTTTGCTTTGAAATTCAATTTATGGAATTGAAATTTTGTAGAATTAAACATTCCACCACAATATCAAACTCAAATTTTCGAACCAAACAAATTGGAATTGGAATTCAAGGTCCCAATTCCAATTCCAAAGCTTGGAATTGGCGCTGCTAAACACACCCTATGTTTGTTATTATTACAAGTTAGAGAAATCTGTTCATGAATGAACAGTATATGATGTATTGAGGATTTGAGTTTTGATGAAAATAATATGCACCACACTAGACTATTAGTTAAGTACTTATAGGTTAAAAAAAGTCCTACCCATATTTTATTGGGACATTTTGAGTTAAGCCTACTTTGTCATCCTTTATTAAACATAACACCCCATTTTCTAATTCCTTTAACTTGCTTCAAATTCCTACCTAGACTTTACCCGAATTGGGTTTAACCTAAGGAACGTGCTTGAGTTCTTCCCAGTTCTTTGCTTTTGATAATCTGGTGTGCTGGATGAAGAACAATAAAAAATCAATAACCCTGACAAAAATACGCCTCTTATAATATATTAAACACAAAATATGCTGATAAAAAACCCAACTATGTTTCTCTCTCCCCTATCTCTCTGTCTGTCTCCCTCCTTCCCTTATAATTTGAGGACGGTGATGATAGATCGAATTACATGGGTTCATATGGTTTACAAACATTGTTTAATGAGATTCTCATAAGGGTTTGTAAGTTTTAAACTATTTGCCAACTAATCAATTCGCGTCACTAAGGGTTTAATTATGTAAAGAAGATCACCCAAGGATCAAGATCTCAAATTCCTCGGTCTTTTGAAAGCCTAAGAAGCAAGGACACACGCGACATGACATTTTTCAAAAGGTTTAGACACGTGACATGTGACACACGACACGTGACATGACACGCTGACACAACACTGTAAGACACGTCACACTGACATGACATTTTTAAAAAGTTTAAGACATGGGGACACGTTGAATATAATATACCTTTTTTATATTAATGAAAATTAACATCATTCAAGTGATAATAATAATAGCGAAAATCCACAAATTAAAAATGTGATAACACATAAATTGCATATTTCAACTACTCACCTTTCCATGAACAACTCAATATCTAAGTGAAGATTTAACAATTCAAATATAATAAAGCTAAGAAATAACAATAATATGATCACTTCATTCTTTCATTATTCTATTGGATATAAGAAACTTTCAATTTAGCATGTTAACTCAACTCAACTCAACAAAGCCTTTTTCCCAATTATTTGGGGTCGGCCACATGAATCCTATTTTTCCATTCCATTATGTCCAGTGCAATATCTTCGGTTAAACCACATGATATCATGCCCCTTTTTATAATGTCCCACCAAGTCAATTTAGGCCTACCTCTACCCCTTGTGTTACCATCAATACTAACTAAATCACTCTTCCTTACAGGAGCATCCATTGGTATATGCTTGACGTGTCCAAACCATTTAAGTCGATTTTCTCTCAATTTATCTTCTATAGGAGCTACTTTTACCGTTTCACGAATTTGTTCATTTTTAATTTTATCTTTTCGAGTTTTACGACAAATCCATCTTAGCATTCGCATATCCGCCACACTTATTTTTTGCACATTTTGTTTCTTGGTTGCCCAACACTCTGTCCTATATAACATGGCGAGTCTAATTGCCGTCCTATAAAATTTTTCTTATAACTTCAAAGGTATACGCCTATCATACAAAACGCCGGTAGCACTTCTCCACTTAACCCAGCCTGCTCTAATCCTATGAGTAACATCATCACTAATATCTCTATCTTTTTGGATAATCGATCCTAAATAACGAAAATGATCATTTCTAGGTATCTCTTGACCCTCCAATTTCGCCACATCTCCATTTGTCCTCCTATTACTACTAAAATTGTACTCCACATATTCTGGTTGAAAGAATTTGAAGAAAAGTTTACTTTCCAAATTTATTCTCCTAAAAAAGATGAATGCCTTTGAATGCGTGATATGCACTTGGATAATTTTTGTCTTATGGGTATTGTTCGGATGGGTAACTTTGTAATCTCACTTAGTTTTATATACTATTTTTAGAAACATGGCTATTAATTTGGGACAAATGGAGTATTATATGTTAACAAGACATACAAACATTTTTCTAAAAACAACAACAAATAAACATTGATATTATATATAATAAACAAATATATTAGAGTACGCTTTATATATATTCTTACCGAGTTCGAAACATGTCTGACTCCGACTCGGGGGCCTCGAGAGTGTTGGTGATTCATAGCTGAAAAATTTACTGAAGGATTTGCGAGTGTGTTTGTGGTTGAAGTGGATATATGAGTTTGCAAATCTCTCTATATAATTATACATAGTTTGCACTTGCAGATATGGAGTTGAAGTAGTCTAGCGGGCTGCAACAATGTGTGTGTATATAATATACCTCTGTAGTTTGTATACATATGTACACATTCATGCATTCCCACGTAGCTGCCATGGTGAGATTGGGTTTCCTGGTTACTGTTTTGGGTGGGGGAGGTGATTGTGTGGGTGCCATGGTGAGGGAGCGTTAAGATTAGAATATAGGTTTTCGTGATTACCCTTGTGGGTACCGAATATATATATATATATATATAGAGAGAGAGAGAGAGAGAGAGAGAGAGATTCCGGGTTTAGTATGTTATCAAAGGTTTATTTTGGTAAGAAAAAGTGTTTGAGGGTTAAGCTAGTTAGCCTTCCTTCTAAAAACTGAGGGTTTAGTAAAATGATTAGCAAATGGGGATTATGTCTAATGAATGATTATAAATTGCGGTTAAGTCAAAAGTCCCCTGTTTTATTTCATAACCTTTACTCAGTGCATGTGTGTGTGTTGGGGGGTGGATTAAGTATCCCTGATATTTGGCTTTGCTGATAATACTTCATTATTGAATCAGATAGTTAGGAATGACAGTTACAATAATTATTGCAGGATCTGGGGGGAGCAAGGGCAGGCCGCCCTCGAGAAAGCAAGTATATGTTTACTTAATTGTGGTCCTACTGGTTCAGAAACCTTAAAAAATCTTGTTCTTGGTGGTATTGGAAGTATTACAGTTGTTGATGGTTCCAAAGTTGAAGCGGGCGACCTTGGAAATAACTTTATGGGTATGTATGTGAATAGCCCAATTTCTTTGCTGTCTGAGTTTTTATCTCATTTTTCTATTTTTAATGTAGTGGATGAATCAAGTGTTGGGCAGTCAAAGGCAAAATGTGTGTGTGCATTTCTTCAAGAGCTTAATGATGCTGTTAAAGCCAAATTCATAGAAGAGTATCCAAAGGCACTAATTGAGACAAATCCATCGTTCTTTTCTCAGTTTACCTTGGTAGTAGCCACACAGGTATGCACTTACATCCATCTTCTCATGGTAGTTTAGGGTGTTGTATTGAGAAACTCCTTCAAAAATATGTAATTTTTAATTGACATAGGAAATATAATATTGTAGATTATTGGGTATGCTTGTCCTCATCAAATATTGTCTTACTTAATTATCAGTGCCATTTTGCTTCTATGCAAGGTATATGCTACATTGCTATTTAACATAACCAGATATCAACATGGAAAAAGCGCACACATGCGCCTTGAGGTGAAAGAGACTAATGAAGTCTTTTAGATTCAATTATTTTTTTTTTTTAGTTTTGAGTAGTAACGTATCCTGGATCAATGTTTTTGTTTATATATATATATATATATATATAGATATAAAATAAGTACACCATCAGTTATCCACAATAATGAAATTCAAAAAGCAACCAAATTTGCATGAATATATATATGAATTGTTATTCGAAGATGTTGAGATTCTTGAGATAAAGTTGAAGGAAGGTGAGAAGATAAGTGAGCGACTGTTGTGATTGAAGATCTGACTTCAATGATAAGTAATAAATGTGAAGAATGCTTTAAGAACAATGAATGCTCTTACAATAAATGGAGTGTTCAAAGCAAAAGGAGTGTTTGGTAGCTCAAACCTATACAGTAATGGCCAATGGATGTTTTAAATGCAAGACTTCTATATACAAATGTGAAGGAATAAGGTTTGGCTTGCATTAGTGAGAAAATGGCTTGTCTTTTCTTGCAACGACAAGACACCCAAGATTGACCATGGTGGGTAGGTCACTTCTCGCTCAGACCCTAGCTTTATCATCATCGTTGAGGGTCATACGTCGACGAGGTATTATGCACGATAGTTGATATAAGTGTTTGTCATTTTTTTTTGGGGAGGCCATGGCAATACGACCATTCGAATATACCTAATGGTTGCGTCAACACCTACACGTTTCAGCATCAGGGCAACAGTTCATGCTCAGGCGGATGCGCGAGCTTCGCCCACCTCAACCTTCAATTCTTATTATCTCTCACACTTACCTGACTACCTAGGTAGAGGAGTGTGGTTTGTGTTATGCCTTAGTTAGGCCAAATGGCACACCGTAGACTAACTTGCCATTTGAGATCCGAGACCTCCTAGATTCCTTCTTCGATGTGTGCTCTCCCCCAACGAGCTCCCACTGCCCTGTGACATCCAACTCGCGATCGGTTTTGTTCCTAGGGCGTCGCTCCCCAATCTTCCCCACTATTAGACGTCCCAACCGAGCATGAAGAACTTCAACGACAGGTGTCCGAGTTATGTGATCAGGGCCTTATCAGAGAGAGTATGTTCCATGTGCTTCACCATTATACTGTAGACGTAGAGAGTATATCCCCATGTACTGTGCCAACCATTCTTGTCCTAAACAAGGGAGGTGGAGGATGTTGAATAACTGGGCTATTAAAAAAATCACCTTCAATATTGATTTCCTATCCCCCCCTCGAGGATATGCTTGATGCTTGAGTTTTCTTTATACTTGAATTGAAGAGCATATATCATCAGATTCAAATGCGACCCGGTGATGAATGGAAGACCACTTTAAAAACAAAGGTTGGCTTATACGATTGGACTGTTACGTTTTTCCGGTTATCTAATGCCCCATCTAGCTTCATGCGGGTTATGACCCAGATGCTTCGTCCAATTCTTGACAAGTTTGTAGTGGTTTGCTTTGATGATATCCTCATCAACAACAGAATCGGAAGATGAACACTTATCACATGTGGCACTAGCTTGGCAGTCCTCTGAGTCGAGCGCATTTATCTCCATTTAAAGAAGTGTGCTCATTTATGGTTACGTCGGTCACCTTTCTGGGTTATGAGGTTTCTTATGATGGCATGCACGTTGATTCCTCCAATATCCAAGCCAATGTCACCCACCATCACCTTTCTCGGAGGTGTGCATTTTTCACGATTTTGCCGACTTTTACTGCTCATTCATTGCTGGTTGTGGCACCGTTATAGCTACGATCAAGATTTTAGGAGTACCTCCTCTAGTGCTAAGTTTCGATGGACCGATGTCGTGAATCGTGCCTTCCGCCACATCAATACCCTCATGACCATCGCTCTAGACCCTTCCGGATTTCTCACAACTTTTTGAGTTGTCTTGCAATGCTTGCAAGACGAACATCGACTGTTTTGAGTCCGTTATACAAACCAGTTGCGTTATTTAGCCACAAGCTCTTAGGGGTCACCTGAGTTATTCAACTTACGAACTAGAATTTCATTAATAATTTTATCTTCTACATAAGGAGTTCATCATTAAATCGGACCACAAAGCCATCTGGTACGTTAAATGGACAACCCACTTCTCGCGTTATGCCTTCCATCTTCATTACAAATAAGTGAAGGAAACTAGGTAGCCGATGCTTTTAGCATCCGTAGCCACGCTTTTGTCATTATCCTCAATCAGGTTTTTGGGTTCGACGAGGTGCGAGCCTTGTGTGCTTCCAACTCCCATTTTGGGCCTACTTTTACCGAGTGCCAACATCATAACGACTTTTCGGGGGCTGTTACTGCTTTATGCGTTCTTACTTCCTTTCTCCGGGCGAAGATCATTGCTAGCTTCACGGAGATTTCCTTCGCCTAATGGATAACCATTTACTACCAATGGAGATTCTCATCTTAAATTGAGGTGACCGGATTTGCACCAACGGAAACCATAAATTTCATACACAATAGAGGGATATGATGGATAGATATTGAATGGAGTTGTTTTTCCATTATATCCACATGGGTGTGGCACGTTCTTTTGGCATACTATGTACACTCCCTTACCCATTCTCGATTCCACGGACTTTATTGTGGCCTTCCCCGCACCACTCGGGGACACGATTCTATCTTTGCTGCTGTTAATCGGTTCCAAGATGACACATTTCATACCCAGTTCTTGCGCGACAAATGCTTTCAATGTGGCCACCCTCTATTTTTAAGAAATTGTTAGTTTGCATGGCGTGCCATGTAGCATCATTTCCGATAGGGATGTCAGGTTTACAAGTCACTTTTAGCGGACCTTATGGGGTTAATTATACTGTTCTCTCCAGTTTCACGGCATTCCACTCACAGATCGATGGCCAGACTGAGGTTGTGAACTGGAGTGTGGGCCATTTACCCCGTTGTTTTACCGTCGAGATCCCATGACGAGGCTGTTGTCATTGCTCAGGCCGAATTTGTCTTTAACAACGCCATCTACTGTTCTATCGCTCTTTCTCCATTCCAGATTATTTTGAGGACCTCTCCCCTCATACTAGTAGACTTGGCAGAGTTACCTCCTGCGGTCCCAACCAACCCATATCGCTATTGAGTTTGCGAACCGAATGACCACAATCCATGCTAATGTCTGCACCCCCTTCAGCGTATGTACACTTCGTCGTTTTGGGCATTTCCTAGTGATCCGGAGTTAGGGACAATGCCTATGAGGTCGATTTGCCTATGTGGTCGATTTGCCAGCAAAGTTCTCCATGCACTGTACCTTCAACGTTGTCGACCTGTCTCCCTTCCGAGGCACCCACATTCCCCATATACCTCTTCCCCAGCAGGTCCACCCAATCCGTTCCTATGCAGATCGTGTTGAGAGTGTCCTAGCCTCGAAGGTAGTTTCTCCCCTTTTGACGGCTACACTCGTTTTCTCATTCGATGGTATGGTTGGCCAGAGGCCGAAGATACTTGGATCACAGAGGTAACATTGTAGCGCATCGATCCTGACTTCTATTGCCAATATAGGAACTATATGGTAGCTTTTCATGGATAGGAGAGTGATGCAGGAGCATGAGAGATAAAGGCTAATATTGTACTTTTGTCATTAGATAAGTCTTCTAGATTCATGATGTCACCTTTGATGACCACTATCTTGTGACATCATTGTTTAAGAACCCTCTCCTTTTAAGTAGGATGTTCGTCACTCTTTGTAATCACTTTTTATTTACAAAGATGAATGAGAAATAGAAATTGGGCTCTTGGCCTCCAAATGTTGTTGTTGTGTAGTTTAATTAGAATCACTTTCGCTTCCAACTAGACATCATAAAGATTGCTGAGAGCTTCATGACCACCCTTGTGTAGTTCACTGACTATATTGACAGGCATTGTCCAAATTTACTCTCCTCGTTAGAACGGTTTGCTTCCTTTCAGTTATTATTGGGAAGAGATATTCATGGAATTTTGAGTTTTGTTTGATTTCACTCTTTTTTTGAATTTCTCCGGCCTATTGCAGAATTTATTTTAATTTTGTTTGAAAGATGTAGTAGTTAGTTTTAACCTCTTCATACTATAAACCTTTGACTTCAGCTGGTTGAAGATTCAATGGTGAAGCTTGATAGAATCTGCCGAGAGGCAAATGTAATGTTGATATTTGCACGCTCGTACGGTCTCACTGGATTTGTTCGGATCAGTGTGAAGGTAATTTTATGAATTTTATGGTCGAATTTTATTATCATCATCGAATATTTACTTTATAAAAGAACTCTGGGGCATACGGACAACTTCACATAGATTTTTCATCAGATATATTTTAGTTGAACAATCATGGACGAGTTATGTGGTTGACTACTGATTTGTCAATACAAGTAATTTTTGGAACTTCAAGTCTTTTTTCTGCAAGGCCAGAGAATATGACTTGTCAGTAAAAATTGTCCAGATTAGAAAAAGGTCGTAGAAGTAAGAACTGGGTTGAGAAATTTAACACACCTTGTAGTCTTTCAAGTTCTGGATCCTAATATCTCATTTTCTTGTTTCTTGCAGGAACACCCAGTGATAGAATCGAAGCCTGATCATTTTCTGGATGATCTCCGACTAAACAACCCATGGCCTGAGCTCAGGAGGTTTGGTTTCTAAGTTACTTTTTATCTTATTTTGACGTGTATAGGGTTTGTTTTTCTTGGTTACTTTTTGTCATGTTGTGACATGAATAGGGGGTGTGGGCCTAAGTGACAAAGGCCAAGGAGAGAGGATTTTTGAATTTTTAATTTAGTTATGTATGCCTTAAATTTGATTAATTAGGTTAGGTGGTAGTCATTTTCTCATATTCCATTTCCTTACTTTTTTTGCGGGTATGGACTACTGATGTATACACGGTGGAAAAAAGAACGAGCTTTGAATTTCCCTAACCAAAAGTTGTAATACTATTGTTATTATTAGTTTTCACTTGTGAATGATTTTCAAGAGATGATTTACTTGCATATTTATAGTAAAGAATTAGAAATTTCTTGTCCTACAAGGAAAGCAACAAATCAGGAAACATAATAAGAGATAATTACTCTAACCAAAAAAATAAAAAAATAAAAAAATTACTTCTAGATAACCTAATTGGCTAAAATTAATGCATATATGATAGAATTCAAAAATCAAAATTTTCCTCCTCCCTCTCGCCCATCTCTTTCCCATTAGCCTATGTCACATGCCCCCACATGGGCTGACACCCCTCTACACGTCATATTTACCATTCTAGTCCATTTTTTTTAATCTTTTAATCTTCTGTACATTATGCTAATGACATTTATTCATAGTGCATCAGTGCTCCACAGAGGGCTTACAATTTTTTTTTCTATATATCAGATGCTGACTACCAATTTATAAATAATAGGTTCACTGAAACAGTTGATTTAGACACGCCGGATCCAGTGGTCCATAAGCATACGCCATATGTTGTTATTCTTGTAAAGATGGCAGAGGAGTGGGCCAAAAGTCATGGTGGACGCCTTCCATCAACCAGGGAGGAGAAAAAGAAGTTCAAGGTTCTCATATTCACTTCAGCTTCCGCATCTTTTCAGTTTGTCGTTTCCTTCAATTGCTTTATACTAAGGTGGTTTGGTTGGTCTTGAATGCCTTAGGACCTAATTAAAGCCAAGACAATCTCACTGGATGAAGACAACTATAAAGAAGCTATTGAGTCCTCATTCAAAGTCTTTGCACCTCGAGGAATAAGTAAGTAGCGATCTTGTGGGTAATGCATCGTGAGTCTTGTTGTTACGGGGATACGTTGTCGAAGTATATGTGATGTATATGCCTGACAAGTGGCGTGCGGAGTCGGTTCAAGAAAAGAATCAAGAGCCAGAATGAAAGAATATTCACAAATAATATTGAAGGTTTAATTTATGAAGCACAAATTTTTCAAAACACCCATCATACCCGCACCCGCACCCACTCTGAATCGCCGCACCTGTGCCTCATTTAAAGTCTTTACACCCAGAGGAATAAGTAAGTAGCGATCTTGTGGGTAATGCATCATGAGTCTTGTTATGGGGATACGTTGTCAAAGTATATGTGGTGTATATGCCTGATGAGTGGCGTGCGGAGTTGGTTCAAGAAAAGAATCAAGAGCTAGAATAAAAGAATATTCACAAGAAACATTTAATGTTTAATTAAAAGATACCCTAATAATATCATACCACCTAAAATATTTCTTAACATCAATCCTAAAAATCAAGCAAAGTAGGGAAAATTACCTGCTCTCATTAATTCAGCCAGTTCTAGGTAGGGGACCCACTATGTGCACGTGAGTTTCAGGCCTGGTTACTAAAAGGAAAACACACAATGGCCTTGTATTCCATTCCTGACCTTGTGACAACCATTGATTATTTTGGTTAAGGCAGGATTTCTTCTCAAGATGGGCAAAATTTTATATTAAGGGTCCGTTTGATTCAAAAGTGGGCAAAAGTCAAGATAGCAAAATTTTCCATGGGTAAAGTTTGTCTGGGCAAATTTTACCTAGTTTTTTCACACGAAGCTATCAAACAACAATTAGGCGAAATTAAAGTCAATCCAATTAGTTTATTTAAATATTTTATAAAAAGTTTTTAAACAATTTTTAAAACATTTCTAAAACAGTTTTTTTTTTTTTAAATTTGATAAAACAGTTTTTTAAAATAATTTTTACAATATTCGAAAAAGTTTTTAAATTATTCAAAACAAATTTTAACCTTTTAAAATAGTGTTTTTAATAGTTTAAAACAAGTTTTTAATAAAACAGTTTTATAAAACATTTTTTTAAAACCGTTTTTAAATTGTTTTTAAAATAGTTTTAAAAACATTTTTGTAACATTTTTTATAAAACAGTATTTTTTTATAACAGTTTTTAAAACAGTTTTTTTTAAACATTTCAAAAACAGTTTTTATAAAACATTATTAAAACAGTTTTTAAAATAATTTTTAAAGCAGTTTTTAACAATATTTTTATAAAACAATTTTTACAATATTCGAAACAGTTTTCTTAATTATTCAAAACAGTTTTAAACTTTTTAAAATAGTGTTTTAAACAGTTTTAAAACTGATTTTAATAAAACAGTTTTAAAAAATATTTTTTTAAACAGTTTTTAAATTGTTTTTAAAACAGTTTTAAAACATTTTTTAAACATTTTTTAAAATTATTTAAAAACATTTTTTATAAAACAGTTTTTTATTTAAAACAGTTTTATAAAACAGTTTGTAAAATAATTTTTAAAATATTTTAGCATAAAAATATAAAACAAGCACTTGTAAGAAGTGGCAAATTGTTTGGCAAATAATTCTTCTCCAAATAGCAAAGCAAAATTTGCCCACTTTTCATGCATTAGAGGTGTTGTACATAGGCAAATGGGTTGTAGGCAAATTTGTGAATCAAACAGACCAAAAAGTGGGCAAATGCCATATTTGCCCACTGATTTGACATTTGCCATGGCAAATGTGCGAATCAAACGGACCCTAACGTTATTGTCCAAAACTAAGGGGCAGGATGTTATATTGTTAGAATTGACCCCATGTATATGTAAATCTGTCTGGATTTAGGGGTGGCCACCAATCCCCGCTTGCTAGGCTGAGATTGAATCTTCTGACACCATTACTGTCCAAACCCGATCAAGTTCAAAATAGAACCTGGCCCAGTATTATGATATTGCAAATCAAGTATACTTTCGCCTAAGGCCAACCAGCGCTGACTAGCATAAATTTTTCTTAAGTCTACACCTTTTTGTATAGTTGGCTAGTTGGTTTTCTTAACTCTACACCTTTATGTAGATTATTATAATAGTTTGTTCATTTGAAGTTGGAAAATGCTTTGAGTCCCAAATAACTCCCCCAAATCTCCCCCAAATTCTACGTGGACGCCACATCATTCTTCCACTTGCCTGTCATCTATTGCCATGTGGTGCGGGTCCCGCCAGGGCACAAAGCCCAAGTCATTTTGGGGGAGTTATTTGGGGTATGTAGCATTACTCTTTGAAGTTTGCACAAACTGTCTTTTCTTGTACGTGCATGGGCATAAGTTATGTTTGAAATGTTATGGTGATATGTGTTTAATTTTGTTTCTGGATTTCTAAATAAATGTTTGTGTACGGGTGAAGTTTTTAACACCGAGGATAGTCAAAGAGGAAAAAGGAATAATTTTTAGGGGAAAATGCAAAATTAACCTTGAAGTTTGGGGTAATTTAAATTTTGGATCCGAGATTTCAAAAGTTGCAATGTTAAACCTTGAACTTTAAAAATTGCTTCGATTAGAACTGTCGTTACAATTCGGTTAACAAATCTAATGGAGGTGCTGTCTAGGAACACTAATTAGACTTTTAATTCATTAAGTTGGCCAATCAACTACTAACATATGGCTTGGATCCTAATTAATTAAAAAATAAACATTAAAAATTATCAGCTATACAAAAAACAAAAAAAATGTAAGAATTGATTTTGACAAAAATTAAACAAAACCATTTAATAAAAATCAGGACAAAACACCACCCACCCACCCACCCACCACCAAGGTACCACCCCACCCACCCAAATTAAATGCCTCCACCCACCACGTCATTCGCCTTCTACTGCCTCACAGGTACATCAACACACATGCATTCTCATATACACAAAACATTGAATCATAAATACACACATCACATACATACCCATAAATACACACCAATGCATACATACACACACCATATAGGCACCATACATACACAAATACATACCCAAACCACCATACATACATACATACACACACTTATATACACACCCATAATACACAAACATATACGCCCCTAATACACACGCACATATACACCTATATATACATGGATTAATGGATATACACAGATAGTGTATATATACATGGATTTATATGTGTGTATGTGTGTGTGTATATATACACAGAGAGATCTCGAGCTGAGAAAGAGGAGAGAGAGGGAGTTGGACTTGATCACGGGGAAAGGACGGTGGTGGTCAGGAGGGGGGGGGGGGGGGAGGGGGCGGTAGTGGGAGGGAGGGAGTTGAAAAGGGTAAAGTGGGAGAGGTGAGAGAGACCTGGTTGTCCTTTTTTTTTTAATTGGTTTTGTATTTTTTATGTTAAAAGGGGTTAATTAAGGTTAAAATGGATGCAATGTGTCAATTCCTTATTGGACAAAATATCATTTTTTCCCACATAATACATCTAGTTAGCACCTTCGTTAGATTTATTAATGGATATGTAACGACAAGTCTAATTGATCAATTTTAAAGTTCAAGTTTAACATTGCAACTTTTGAAACATTGAGTCCAAAATTGAAAATCATCCCAAACTTCAGGGTTAAATTTTGCATTTTTCCCTAAATTATATTAATAGATGTTTATATTATAATTGTGACTTGATGTTGGGAGCAAAACTGATTAATCTAAAAACTACACAACAACTACAACAACATGTTTAGAGGCCAAGGGCCCGATTTCTCTTTCTAAGACATCTCTAAAAATAAAGTAATAGTAGTGATTACAGATTGAGGCAAATGGCCTTATTTATAAGCTAATTTATCTTGCTACTCAAGATAACCCAGAAAGGCTAAATGACTAAAGAGGGCACACTAGAACATTCCTAGGGAATATTACCCTTAACTACTTGTATTTTTAAAAATGGGAAATTAATAAACTAGACACAAAAATAAAATAAGAAAAAACTAAAATAATTTTTTGGTCACCCGTATACATCATTCTCCTTTACTTGAAAAAGATCGTCCTGAGCGTTGGTGGTTGACGGCAAGTGAGGAAAACAACCATCAATGGACTACCCCACTTGAGAGGGAGTCGTCCTTAGAAATGTCCCACATATCGACTAGCAAAAATACAGGAACGGGTAATAAAAAATTCCAACTAAGGCCGACATGTAGGAACTCAACCCCGAAGCTTTCCACAATAGTAATCAACATACCCACACCTCGGGGAGGGCCAACGATGATAAATGTGATCCAAATATCCCATGATGAGGACTCTCGAGGCTAGACACTTCATCTCAACCTCCGAACGTGCATCAAATGCCTCCCAAAAGGGTCCACATACTCCTAATCAATCGCAGCCTCCTAAAGCAACATGTCCTCGGGAGAAGCAACAGGCAAACTTACCGCATCAACAATGTCCTCAATCCCAAAGAGTGGGAAGAAATCTATCATCTCGTACAATTCCACCCCGCGAAAATGCTTGCGAGTCACCCTACTATCCTCAATAATAATGTCGAAGACATCCTGGATAATGAACCCAACATCTTCCTCCCCGAAGATGGGAAAGGAGTCCTCAAGTTCACAAATCTCCAAATCTCGGAACTGAGTACGGGTAATCCAACCATTCTCTTCTAAAATGGGGTAGAAATCACGAGGATAGAACTCGAGATCCATACCATCTGCTAAAGGGTTCTCGACATCCTCGGAGAAGCCATTACCACGCGTGAATGGGTTGCATGCATCATTGTCGTACATGGAAACGACATCGGCCGAAGAAGATGTCAACTCGACGGATAAATAGTCAAAATAATGGGCCAAATGCCTTGCGCGTACCCAATAATCATGCACCGCTTCCACTTCTAGGAATTTCGTGCGTCATCGATTTAGGTGGTAATGTCGCGCCTCATACTCCTAGATGGATCATGGATCCTCCTACCTCAAATGCCTTGCAAAAAATGATGTTTCGGAGTCGGGAAGGTGATTTGCTCCAGCCTGAGCATCGGCAGTTCTCGGAGAATTCATCGGAGCTTGGTTGTTGACGAAATGGGCCGCTGGAGGTTCCCCTTTGAGGGACTATGCCTGGTTGGTTTTGGTTACGATTTAGGGAGGGGTTTTTAGATCTGGAATTTTCACATTTTCAGATCGAGGGTTTTGAGAGTATAGTGGTGGAGGATAAGGTGGTGCCGCTTGACCACGGGCGACGAAGGTGTAGTTTGGCGGAGGGATCACCGGTTCCTTCTAGTCTTACCCATGACTCTACAACAACTACGACGACCACATCAAGAGCGAATGAGGCTCTGATACCAATTTGATGTGTAGTTGAGTGCGAAAACGATTAATCTAAAAACTGCACAACATGTTTAGAGGCCAATGGCCAATTTATCTCTCTAATATATCTCTCAAAATAAAATTAGTAGTAGTGATTACAAAAGGAGGCCAATGGCCTTATTTATTGGCTAAATTATCTTGCTACTCGAGAGATAACCCTAAGGTTGCGTTTGTTTGTCAGGTAAGGATAGAAAAGTGCAGAAAAATAACTTTCTTGCACTTTTTATTGCGTTTGGTTAGCAGAAATGTTGTGGGAAACTCATCCTCAAAGTTTCTGGCTAAAAAAACTTTCCCACAAAATACATCCTACCAAAGACCCAAGATTTTGCAAGAAAGTTTAAGGAAACTCGGTATATTACCATGTAAATTATTATTATTATTATTTTTATCCTTATTATTGTTGTTACTACTATTAATAAAATATTTGCACATAACTATTCATAATAATACGCTATTTATTGATAATTTTACGAATTAAATGTTCATAATTTTTATTTCATATTTAGTAATGTATGAGGCAAATGGATGTTTATTATATAAAGAATACCTTTTGGTAATTGAAATAAGATATGTAATATACTTTTTGTTTATTGTAAAATTACAACTATATATTCTTCTATACATAAATTTTATTTATTTATAATTTTCGTGTAATTTTTCTTTTAACCAAACACACAAGAAAATAACTTTTCTTTTCCTTCACTTCACTTAACTTTTCTCTGGAATTATTTTCCTCTTAACTTTCCTGGCAATCAAACGGAGCGTAAAAGGTAAAATGACTAAGGAGGGTACACTGGAACATTTCAAGGGAATATTGCCTACCTATACTACTAAAAAAGGGAAATTTACTAAACTAGACGTGACAATAAAATAAGAAAAAAATACAATTAATTTCCCGGACCACCCGTATCCATCATGAAGGGTCATAAAAACATATGTGACCGCTTATCATACTTGTAATACTCTTTATACGGTTCATCTCTCTCTCTCTCTCTCTCAATTATTTTTTTTTGTTGCGCCCCAGATTCAAATCTGCAACAGATAATTAGTGACACCTGTGCTGAAGTTGATTCTAATTCATCAGATTTTTGGGTGATGGTGGCAGCTTTAAAGGTAATGAAGTCCTCACTTTTTTTTTACCCAAAAGAAATTCTAAGAAGAAATTTTGCTTCCAGGACCTTCTTGTTTATTTTTCTTGAACTTAATGAGTCTTAGGGTGTGTTTGATTGGCTTTACATTCTTCCCATGAAAAATGCTTTTCTTTTTTTACTCATTTTGAATTTTTGTGGTGCATTTGATTGCCATGTATAATCTTAAATGTGACATGTGCTCCATATTTTCCTCATTGTTAATGGGAAACATTTCTTATTTACCTCCCAAAAATTGTATATCATGGCAAAATGGAAAAGTAAGTGTGACTCACCAAGCTACTCATTACTTTTTCCGGTCTTTAACTTCTCATAAATAAGATTTGTTTTTCAACCTTTTTCAACTTTGTAATCACACACCCCCTTAGTAATTTAAATAAAGGGCCTGTTAGTCTTTTGGATATTTTAGTAATGCATCTCTAGTGCTTATATATTGATTGTATAGCCTCCTCAACCTTCAATGCAACGGGGGGCCTTGACAGATAGACCCAATTTTTGACGTGGTACTCTTCACAGGCTGTGCCCCAGTAACGCTCCCACGTGTACACCTTGATACATGTTCTCTGGTCTAGGTTCCTTCTGACATGTGAGGTGTCGACGCGATTGCCGGCGACAGATTCGTGAGTGGGTACAAAAGTTGCCCGATACAAAACTTGTAGCACTAGGGGACTTCTCTGGGACAGAGTTTAATCATGGCCTTCAACCATTCAACATACAGAGCTTTTGGGTGACCTGTGAGGAGTAGGGCTCCGATATGATACCATTTGAGGATCTCTGCCCTAAAGTAACACCCTACGTCCCAATTGAATGTAGTCACTGTTTTCTTTTGTTTTGGCTATGGACATAAGACTGATGAGTGTTCGATACGTCTTCTAAACTAGAGGTGGCCCCCTTAAATGCGAGTAGTAAAGCCTCTTCGCTCATGTAGCCTCCTAAGCATATATCCATGGGCCATGATCAACCACTGTTGAATGAAGGTTTGAGCGACCCGATTGGGATTCTAACCGGTGCTTGATACTGATCACATGGGGCAGGTGTTGCGACTTATAGAAAAGATCATACAAGGGGACATTCGCATTGATGTTCCGACTTTTGATGGCCAATTACATTCAGATACATTCATTGGCTGATTCTGATTTGTTGGAAAAGTTTTCGAATACAAAAATATATCACGATGAAGTTTCCTCATGCGGCTACTATATATATATATATGACTACTATAGTTGTGTATGTACTGTTATTAAATATTAATACATTAATTTCACTACTTAAACTTTGTGTGAATTGTTAAGTTTATGCTAATAGTTGATAGTTATATTATTATATTTTCAAATTGAAAGACCAACAACTTAGGTGCTAGGCAGCCTCCCACTGCCCTCCTTCCACTTAGCGCATTTTAGAACATTTCTGACCTATTAGCTCGATTTGTTGCTCGGGTTCAGACTGTGACTCTTTAGTGATGGAATAGTTTCAGTTACTCTGTACATGAGCCCTTTTGACAGAGAGTGCAAACTGGCGCATCAGTGGCTCCATTTATGGGCTCTTGTAGCCTTTCCCACCCTTGTGAAGGAGATTCAGTACGCCCTCAAGCTTGAGGGGTGTATCCGCGCAGGTAGCACCACCCTTGTTGTCTCTTCAATTACATGGCAAAGGCGCTGGACTCTGCTTTGTGGAGATGAGAAGTTTTTGTGGTCAGTTTTGTCACTACGCAATCGATTGACCCAAAAAGAAGCAGCATGCACTTGTGACAGATGGAGCGGATCCAGAGGAGCCCGTCGAAGACTTGATTAGTAATGCCCCTGGTGCTCGTACCATGCCATTTGATCCTGATACTGATGGGAAGTTCGAGGTCGAACTCTTTCATGGAGAGAGTGTGATGTGAATCCGAGAGTTGACGGGATGATTTGTAATATATTTAAACTCAAGTTCCAATTATTTTCCTTCCTTTAAATCTTTTAAGTATTAGTATAGGTAATCCCCTAATTTATTGCCTTATATTAAATAAGGGCCTTTTAGGCTTTTGTTTATTTCTGTACTGTCTCTCTATTGTATGTGAAATACAACATTGGGCTGAAAGAGTGGGGTACAAGGAGGGGGATGGGGATTGTGGGTGTGTGTGTGTGGGTGTGGGTGTGTGGGGGGGGGGGGGGGGAATGGAGCCAATATTGGTGGATGACAATGAATCAGATGATGAATGGATTGCGGAGAAGGAAAATGCTATTCTCCCAATTGATACTTCTTGGATTGATGATCAAGAGATATGATGTGAATAAGGGGGGGTCTTTTTCGTCATTTTCAGTCTTTTATTCTTTATAGTATTCTTCTTGTATTTTTTCCTTTGTTAGCATTTCGAGGTGGGAAGAACAAGTGGCATCTAGGGACATAATTGTAATTAATTCTATAGCTTAGAGCGCAAGTTACTTCCCATCTATAAATACTCTTTTAGCCTCATTTGAGGCATTATTTTCTTTTGAGATATATTGATTTGATAGAGTTTAGACGAGAGTTATCTTCTTCTTGCTCCCATTTGACGTCATTTACGTCAATTGGTATCAGTGCCTCGTTGGTTCTACCCGTTGTTATTGTAAAAAAAATAAAAACTTGTAAATAACGTCAAGTTGAGTCTAAGAAGAAAGTATGCCCCTTGGAGACTTCTAATGAGCGTATTGAGGAGGTTCTCAACCGGTTAGTAGCTCAGATGGATGACTTCCATACCCGTCTTCCACCACCGGGAGCCACCACTTACCGCCTTCGTACCGCTCCGGCACCATCTCAAAACCCTAACCCTAATTCCCCAAATTTGACCCATTTCACACCCGACCCACGAAAAAATCCTAATTCTACAACCCCTAACTTCCATTATAATCAAACCGGAACTACCGCGGGTGGGCAATAATACCCACCACAACCACCGTAGGCCCTTCGGCCACCACTAACTACAACTGAAAGGGGTAGAACCCCTCGGTATCACCTGCGGCTGCTGCCGTTGTACAGTTATTCGGGCGGAGGGCCACCAACGCAGGCTACCGCCTCGGAATCTTCCCATCGTCATTGATCGCCGTCTGCGAGCATCCCAACGAGGGCCGGACTGCTGCTCCGGTGGTTGGCGGCAAGTCTCCAGCCACTACGCTTCATACGAATCCACCATCCACAAAATACAACCCAAACGGGTCGGATCCAACTTCCTTGAGGTCAGAAACCCAGATAGTCCCAATCCGAGACCCGAGCCAGCATCACTATGCTAATGAAGGGTGGTCGGTGACGACAACCTCTCCCGGTCTCTTTCCGGTGTCTTCCTCCACGAGATATGGCCGGGCCACTCCACCAATGATCGGGACTTACTCCCGGACGATAGCCGATATGATCCGAGATCTCCGTCCCCCAAATGGACCAATTCCGACCCCGCAGTTGCCTACCGACGGTATTTAAGGGTTTTCCGATCAAATTCCTGCAATCAACAAGTCAGGACAACCCTCTTTGGGCCGGATTCCTTTAATCACCCAACAACCATGTACAAATGTGTCGATTCTGGTGCTAGATGACCCCACGGTGGTCATTGATAAAAATTTTGATCAATAAACTCTAGGGTTTCAACCCCCTCATACCCAATAACTCATAAACACAGACCCTAACATCCCCACCTACCCTCTTGTGTTTGGATCCACTAAAACACCTGTTCGCACACTTGAAACCCTAAACCAACATACCCTCACCCTCCAAAATTACCAAGAATCACCCAAGAACCCTCCACCACCACTCAAATTGTCATTACACCACCATCATCTCCCATCCCCTCACCTCCCACCACCTCGTGTTCTTATATCATCCCATTTACCTCCACAAACTCACCATACCAATCCCATCACCTCTCATCATGACCTCACCCTCCAACACATTTCAACCTACCCTCGTTACCCTCGTCATCACCTACAGAGGCACCTTGAGCCCTATCATCTTCCTTTCATGCCACCGGCCCCACCCACCACTATTGACCCTCATCCATCTCATATTGCCTTCCCGATGCTTCCGCCCCCACCTATACTACACATTTCCTCACCCAAGAGACACCCGAGACATATTCCCCGCCCCCATTTTGTGTGGGATGCACGCTCTGCCCATTCTGCCCCTATTGATTCATTTGAGTGGGTACGGGAGTGAATTGGTCTCCCTCCACCTGACAATCCACCCTTACCCCGATCTCACTCTCTCCCAAACATTGAGCTTCCACCGCCCATTGAGTGGCGCACCGATATGTCGCCTTTTGACTCGGTGAGTCCAAAGGTCACCCCATATGTGCTGGTTATCACCCAAAGACATTGTTTACAGTGCTACCAGATGGACCACTGCCCCTATCGCCAGCCTCTAGCCCCTGCTCCACCTCCTCGCCCATCTGTGGAAGCCGTGCCACCCTATATTCCTCCCCCTTCACTAGTTCCCATTGAGGCACCACCACAAGCTCCTGATCCTCTTCATCCACTGCCTCGGAGATAACGACATAGAACCCAGATTGATGCGCCTCCACTAGGCGATGATGAGCTAGATGAGAGTGATTTGACCCTACAGGGTGGCGATGCCATCACACACTTAGCCCTCCAGCTGTTGTCGAGGAGCATGCGGGGTGATATTCGGGTGGATGTCCCGATGTTTGATGGTGACCTTCAGCCCGACACCGTTATTGATTGGCTCGCAGCGATGGAGCGAATTTTTAAGTACAAACAATTGAAGGGTCGCCGATGTGTTCTACTAGTAGCAACCAAGTTCCAGGGCTATACTAGTGTATGGTGGAATGATTTGGAGCAACGTCATGCCTTGAGGGCCTACCTCCTATCCAGTTCTGGTCCGAGCTCCGGGCATAGTTGATGGTTGCCTTTGTTCCCGCTACTTACGAGCGAGATCTCTTCCTTCGGGTCCAGTCTCTCTTAGGCAGGACACTTCAGTTTTAGACTACACGGAGCGTTTCTATCTTCTTTGTACTCGTGCCCGTCTAGGCAAGAGTGAGGAGTAGCGGATTAGTCGATATATCCACAGGCTGTAGAGTTATATTCAGCGGGATCTTGCTTTACGTGACGTCACCTCCATTGCGAAGGCGGTTGAGTACGCCACCAAAGTAGAGTCTTTTCATCAGACTGCCCCTCCACCTCGTGGCCGCTCCACTGCTGCTCCTCCAGCTCCTGTTGTCTCTAGTGCTCCCGTGCCCTCACCTAATTTAGCCGCCCCGACCTCCACTGCCCCACCTCCTGCACCCTCGCCCTGTAACATTCAAATGTTACAATTGTGGGGTGATCGGCCATCGAGCTTCAGATTGTTCCCTCCCACGGCGTCGCGCTCTCCTAGCTTCGGGCGACCCCGAGTATCTCGAGGATACGGAGGAGGTTCCACCCCAGCATGTCCTCATTACTATTCTCGATGGTGACACTAAAGGCCTTCCCCTTTGAGTTTGAGTACGAACTCTTTCAAAGGGGGGAGAGTGATGTGAATAAGGGCATTTTCGTCATTTTTAGTCTTTTATTCTTTTTAATATTGCATTGTATTTTTCTTGTTCTTTTTTTCTGTTGTTAGTATTTAGAGGTGGGAAGGACAAGTGGCATCTAGGAACATAATTGTAATTAGTTTTATAGCTTAGAGCCCAAGTTACTTTCCACCTATAAATACTCTTTTGTAGCCTCATTTGCTATGAAGCACGAACTCGACACGTAATACGTGTTTCGACACGACATGCGACCCGTGATTTTTTCAAAAATTAGGATACGACAAGCTAGGATACGTATAATATATAATATATGTTAAAATATATAATATATATTTAAATATATATATTAATGAAATAAAACATATTTTTTTCTTCATAAATATTAGAGCAGTCTTAACATGAAATTAAGAAAATGGACCATATAAAACAAAATTCAAACACACTTTAACATTAAAAATCATAAATAGGGAGAATCATAATCACATAAGAAAAAAATTTAAAAAATAAAAATAAAAATAAAATAAAAAAAATAAAAAGTGCCCTTTTTACGTGTCCCAGCGTGTCGGCAACGTGTCCAAACATGTCCCAACGTGTCAGAGCGTGTCGCGTGTCGGACTCGTGTCAAAGTTGACTCGTGGCTTCCGAGAGAGTGTCGGTGCTTCATAGCTCATTTGAGACATTCTTCCCTTTTGAGATATATTGATTTGAGAGAGTTTATAGTTATCCAATGTTTAAAAAGGCGAAAGACGAGGCGAGGCGTAAGCCTCACCGAAAAGAAAAAAAGTGCAAAATAATATTAAAAAAACACTAATAAAACCATAAAAATAAAATAACAAAGAAATATAAAATAAAACTGCAAAAAACAAACAAACTTGAGGACTTTCTCACATAGTTTGACATTTTTTTGTTCCCCCAAGATAACTTAAAAAAAAAATGTAATTTGAGAAAATCAATTTTAACATATTGGTTATTTTACGATATGACAATAAATTAATCAATGCAACTTAACAAGCAAATTTATTAAAAAACATTGATTTTCAAGCTAAGATTAAAAAAACGGCAATTTTATTAAAAAAATAATAAAACATATCAACCTAAGTTTATTTAAAAAAACAACAACCTTTAAAATATATTAGTTTCTTAATATATATTCAGTTTAGTTAAAGATAATATATTAATCTAAGTTGAAAACCAAAAAACGGAAAACTTTTTAAAAAAAGTCATTGAAGTTAAGGGAGGGTTGCGTTAGGTAGCTGACAGCCAGCGTAAAACTTTGTCAGATCCTTATGAACATGAATCCGATGAATATACGTGCTAATGCTAGGGCATTCCTCTTAAGCGACGCGTTGCGCTTGCCACCGGGTGTCTCGAAAAATAGGCAAGGGGTGTTGCGCCTGCCACCGGGTGTCTCGAAAAATAGGCAAGGGGCGTCGCATCGGCGCCCGGATGCGACGATAAATACGCAAGGGTTCCTGCAACAAGCTGGACGTGTGCGGGTAAAGACGATAGTCCAGGATACTAGACTTATGTTGGCGACTTGGAACATAGGATACTAGACTTAGGTTAGCGACTTGGAACATAGGGACTATGACAGGAAAAGGGATGGAGTTGGTAGATTCCATGATAAGAAGAAAAGTTAACATAGCTTGTTTACAAGAAACTAAATGGGTCGGTGAGAAAGCTAGAGAAGTAGAAAATACAGGATTTCAATTTTATTATACAGAAAAACATAGAAATAAGAACGGAGTTGGAATAATAGTAGATAAGAACTTTAAGGACGATATCGTAACCGTTATTAGGAAATGTGATAGACTTATACTTGTAAAATTGGTATTAGGTGAAAACATAATTAATATTGTTAGTGCTTATGCACCTCAAGTAGGATTAGATGAGCACACTTAAGTACAATTTTGGGAACAAATGGATGAACTAATTCAAGAAATACCCGTAGGTGAGAAAATCTATATAGGGGGAGATTTTAATGGCCATGTAGGAGAAGATCGTGTAGGATATGAGATAGTGCATGAAGGATATGGTTTTGGAGATGGGAACGACGGGGGAGAGTCTATCTTAGATTTTGCGATGGCTTATGATTTTGTACTAGTAAATACATGTTTTAAAAAGAGGCTTGAACACTTAATAACTTATAAAAGTGAAACGCACAAGAGCCAAATAGATTTTTTCATTACTAGAAAAGGAGATCGATTAATGTGTAAAGATTGTAAGGTTATCCCGGGAGAGAGCTTAACCTCACAACATAGGATAATGGTGTTGGATATAAATATTAAAAATCAACCACGAGTGCGAAAAGTGAAGATTAACCTACGAACTAGGCGGTGGAACTTAAAAGGAGAGAAATTAGAACTATTTAAAGACGAATTATTAAATGAAGCAACATGGAATACTGAAGAAGAGACTAACATAATGTGGAATAAGATGGCCACATGCCTTAGGAGAATATCAAAAGAAATTCTTGGAGAATCAAAAGGCAAGGGGCCACAGTCTAAAGAAACTTGGTGGTGGAATGAAGAAGTACAAAATATAGTAAAAATTAAAAGGGAGTGCTTTAAAACATGGCAAACAAATAGAAATGAAGAAAATTTTGAGAAATATAAATGGGCTAAAAAGGAAGTTAAGTGGTAAGAGATGCTAAGTTAAAAGCGTATGATGATTTTTATACAAAATTAGGTACACAAGAAGGGGAAAAATGTATTTATAAGCTTGCTAAACTTAGGGACAGGAAAACAAAAGATTTTAATAACGTTAAGTGTATCAAAAGTGATGATTCGAGAGTCCTAGTCAAAGATGATGAAATTATGGAAAGATGGAAAAACTATTTTGAAAGGTTATTAAATGGAGATAATGGGAGTAGATTAGATATAGAGGAACTTAGGGAGACTCGAGAAAATATATTTTTCCGCAGAATTAGGACAACAGATGATTGCTCTAAAAAAGATGAAAACAGGGAAGGCTTTAGGACCAGATGGTATCCCTATTGTGGTTTGGAAGTGCTTAGGGGAGGATGGAGTATCATGGCTTACAAAATTATTCAATAGAATTTTAATGACTAATAGGATGCCCGGTGAATGGAGAAAAGTGTTTTAGTACATATTTATAAAAATAAAGGGGACATACAAAGTTGTTCAAATTATTGTGGTATTAAGTTAATGAGTCATACAATGAAACTTTGGGAGAGAGTGATTGAATATAGATTGAGATTCAAGACAACAGTATCTGAGAATCAATTTGGGTTTATGCCTGGGAGGTCAAAAATGGAAGCAATCTATTTATTGAGGAGATTAATGGAGAGGTATGGGGAGAAAAAGAAGGATCTTCATATGATTTTTATAGATTTGGAGAAGGCGTATGATAGGATACCCGGAGATATAATATGGTGGGTTTTACATAAAAGAGGAGTGACTCACAAATATATTGATGTGATCAAGGATATGTATGATGGTGCGATGACTACAGTAAGAACATTTGTCGGAGAAAGTAGTGAATTTTCAATTACGGTAGGGCTACACCAAGGTTCAGCATCAAGTCCTTATCTCTTTGCGCTTGTTATGGATGAGTTGACTGGACAAATACAAGATGAGGTACCATGGTGTATGCTATTTGCAGATGATATTGTTTTAGTGGATGAGACTAAGACAAGGCTTAATGCTAGGTCGGAATTGTGGAGAGAAATTTTAGAAACAAGAGGATTTAAAATAAGCGGAACTAAAACAAAATATGTGGAGTGCAATTTTAGTAGGAATATGAGGACATATGGAGATGTGGTGAAATTGGAGGGTCAAGAGATACCTAGAAACGATCATTTTCGTTATTTAGGATCGATTATCCAAAAAGATAGAGATATTAGTGATGATGTTACTCATAGGATTAGAGCAGGCTGGGTTAAGTGGAGAAGTGCTACCGGCGTTTTGTGTGATAGGCGTATACCTTTGAAGTTAAAAGGTAAATATTATAGGACGGCCATTAGACCCGCCATGTTATATGGGACAGAGTGTTGGGCAACCAAGAAACAAAATGTGCAGAAAATGAGTGTGGCGGAGATACGAATGCTAAGATGGATTTGTGGTAAAACTTGAAAGGATAAAATTAAAAATGAACAAATTCGTGAAACGGTAAAAGTAGCTCCTATTGAAGATAAATTGAGAGAAAATCGACTTAGATGGTTTGGACACGTCAAGCGTAGACCAATGGATGCTCCTGTAATGAATAGTGATTTAGTTAGTATTGATGGTAACACATGGGGTAGAGGTAGGCCTAAATTGACTTGGTGAGATATTATAAAAAAGGACATGATGTCATGTGGTTTAACCGAAGATATTGCACTGGACAAAATGGAATGGAAAATAGGATTCATGTAGCCGACCCCAAATAATTGGGAAAAGGCTTTGTTGAGTTCAGTTGAGTATTTCAAACAAAATCAAATTGATAAAATCAGTTTTTTAATTTTCAATAACATATTGGTTATTTTTTTTTAAATTTCTCTCAAGTTACAATAGAAAATAGTATAAGTTAAGTTCAGTTTTAAAACAAAAAAAAGAACGATTTTTTTTTTTTTTTTTTCTGCGCCTCAGCAAAAAGGCGCGAGGCGCACTGAGGCGTAAGCCTCAAACATTTTTTGCCCGCCTCGCCTCGAGGCGTAAGCCTCAGACGCCTTTTTAAACATTGTAGTTATCTTCGCCTTGCTCCCATCTGACGTCATTTACGTCAAGATATTTAGTATTTCCGCTAATAAGAGTGCCAACTACCCGATGAAGGAATTTGAGATAATTAACCGACTAATGTTGGTTTATCATTGGCGGCACATAAGCAAAAATGTGTCGAATGCTCATGTAAGTTTGATGACAAAATAAATTATATAATAGTAAGAAATATTAAAATTTTTAAAGTACTTTCTTAATACATTTATTTTGTGTTTAGACAAAGATTAAGGCAAAGGAAATGATGGGGGCAAATGAGTGAAGCCAAAATTGATCATTGTTGATGAGGACGGGGAGATCTTGGACGGGGGACAATTTGATAGTGGAAACTTCCCTGATGACTATATAAAATCAGTGGACAATTTAGATTGTGATGCTCTTGTGGATGAGGAGTTTGATGGGGAAATGCCCAACGGCTTTGAATGGAGATGATTTTGCGGGTGTGGATTTTGAATGTGAAACTTTTGAGGATGAAGCTTGAGGAGCCTCATGTGGCATTTTTATGTCATTTACTTTAATTAGTATATTGTTAAGTGTTGGTTTGATTTACCTTTGAATATCTGGTATTGTAATCCTAAAACAATAAGGCATTTAGTAAGGAATTAGTATCAGCTAAGTTATGAATGTTTATATTCGGCTCTTCAAATGGTATTTAGGTGTTACAAATTGCATCTGCAGCTGTTATTTAATAAATCTTAATTTTCCATACATTTTAATATTCTTTTTAACTACAAATATGAAAAGCACAAAAGGTTTACGCCTCACCTTTTTAAACTTTTGCCTATAAACATCCTTATTGTTCAATGAATATCATCGAGAGAGTTTCTTTTAGAGCGTTAACTTTTGTGTCATCTGTGTTACTTCAATGAATCTTCTGACTCTATATTACAGCCTGAGAACCTTTAACATGCGTGTAAAAAACAAAAAAGAGATGCCCTTCTAAGAGGGATTTTAAAATTTGCGTATAACAAAATCAATCTATTGTTGTTTTGGGTTGTATCTGATTGCATTTTATGTATACTCTTACATATAAATACTGTAATAGAAATCAGTATTACATTTTGGGGAGATTAAGATCTACTGGCGTTATTAGTGATCAAAGTAAAGGTTGAATCTGATAGAATAAGTGTAGGTTGAATACGATTTGATACGACCGAGTGGACTTGGTTTCAGTACCACCGATCCAAATTGTTACCCATACCTATAATAGTGAAATCAACTCGGCTTGGCTTGGCTCACCAAGCTTGATACTGAGAAGGCTAAAACATTGTCAATTCACGTAACGGAGTCAATTTGCTGCCCCAAAGTCCTGTTATTTTTTCTTATCCTCATAATAATGTAATATTTCATTTCACCTGAAACCAATACCAAGTCAAAAACTGGACTACTGAGTCTTGGGCCGAAATTGTGCTTTTGAACCACAGTTAATAGTTTCATGGCCATGAATTCTTCCCTAAATCTCTCTTCCTTCCTACATGTATAATAGAATTTGTTTCCTTACGTCACACGAGTTCATTACTAATGAACATGAGTTGGTTTCCTCACATTACAGGAGTTCATTACTAATGAAGGTGCCGGGGAGGCACCACTTGAGGGATCAATACCAGACATGACATCTTCTACTGAGTTAGTGACTAATGTTCTGCTTTTGTCTTTTGATTTGTAAGTATGAAACTTTTGGCTCGGTGGCAACATTAAGTTTTACCAACTTTGTGTAGGTTGTATGTAAACCTGCAGAAAATCTACCAAGCCAAGGCCGAGGCTGATTTTCTTCTGATTGAGCAACGAGTGAAAAATATTCTGAAAAAAATTGGCAGAGATCCTGATAGCATCTCAAAGACAAACATAAAAAGCTTCTGTAAAAATGCAAGGAAGCTCACAGTATGTTTGCTTTGTTAAAGCATTTTTTCTTAATTTAATGTGTATCCATCTATATATTGCGAGATTTATATAGAGAAATGATATTTTTCCAATTGTCAAGGTCAGCACATGGGAACATTTTATTGTTAAATCAATGCCCAAAGAGACTGCTTTCTATCTAAGCTTTATGTTCATGCTTATATATTCACATAATGGCCCAGACATTTTATACTACTATTACCAATACATCAGCATCACCCTCATGTTATATTCAGTTTAAATCTTTATTCTATGAAATTATTTTTGCAATTTTTCATCTCTATTCTACTATTTTATTCTTTTTCTGTGCTGATTAGTAATTACGTTTTAATTTTCAGCGTGTAATTTTTGTAGGACTTTGTGAAACTAGGTTCCCGTTGATGCGCCGGATGAAAAGGTCGGATATGATCTTATCACAATCGGCTAAAATAATCCTACCTCGTTTTATCCCACATAACATAGAATAATAAGCATACTTGGTTGGGAAAACTTATCCGATCTTATATCCCATCTCGATTAACACTGATCATGGATAGGATAGAGTGATCCTACTTGTGGACATCTAACATAAAAATTGTACATTATGCTTTCGATTACAAGTAAAACATAGAAATAGTGTCAACTGCATGATTGGAAAAGCATGACTGTTGCAATGAACCTTCAGCTAACCCCGCATGTAGATATGTGCAAACATATAGCTTGGGCAATAGAGGCTTGATGTCTTAGAAGCAGATGTAGGCAAACAAAGATATTTGAGTTGTTTTTCATTTAAACAATTTGCATTTCTATTTATTAGGTGTGCAGATATCGCCTCATTGAGGATGAATTCAGATCTCCTATCCAACCCCAGTTGCAGAAGTATCTAACAGATGAGGACTACAGGTATCATCATCATCATCATCATCATCATCATCATCATCATTCTTGTTGTTGTTGTTGTTGTTGTTGTTGTTGTTGTTGTTGTTCTTATCCTCCTCCTCCTCCTCATCGTCATTATTACTATTTGCAAGTTTGGTACTCATTCAGATGGTTGTGACCTGTTCCTAATAAGTAGTCGTGAGGATACTTTTATTTGGCTTGGAATTAAATTATATTGTCTTGGGATAATGGCAAACTTCAAAGATTGGTTCCCCAGATTATGGTCTATTTACGCTTCCAGATCTAGAATAGTTGAGATTATGGTCTATTTACGCTTCAGATCTGGAAGAGTTGATCTTTCTTCGGTCTGGTCCAGCTAACTATTTAGGTCTCAATAAATTTCTGGATGATGACATTATCTGCCTTTAGTTCTTCCCCAGGAACTTGTTAATCGCCCCTGTGCCGGTTGCTGGCTAAGGTTGGTCTGTAAGCATAGATATGAAATATTGTGACGTATCCTTTCCTTCAACTTCTTTTTACTGGAGGAGGTGAGCTGAAATTTTGAAAACGGTAACTGCACAATTACTCATTGTTCTAAAAAGCACTAGGTGGTGATTGGACGGCTGGAGCCCTTCTAGCATCTATAGGCTAGGCGGGGATTAATTGACCGCCTTCCATTTTTCTAAAAAGATTTCAAATATTATACTATTAAAATGTGTCATTATAAGAAAAGGTACATAGAATTCTAAATTACATGTACCTATAAAGGGTTGCGCATTTTTTTTTAAATTTAAAAGGCTGTACCTTCTGTATACTTAAAAGGCTGTATCATTTGTTTACTTAAAAGGCTGTACCATTTGTTTACTTAAAAAGGCTGTATCATTTGTTTAAAAGGCTGTATCATTTGTTTACTTAAAAGGCTGTACCATTTGTTTACTTAAAAAGGCTGTACCTTGATAGCTTGATAAGGGTTGTACCTTTTGTATTTGTAAGCTTATAGCTTTATATAAGGGTTGTACCCGATGTTTTAAAAGGCGTTAGGTGGAAGGCGAGATGTGAGAGGCCGCCTAGCGTCTATGCGGTTTTATTTTTATTTTCAAATATAATATTCTTGAAAACAAATTTTTGGCATAAACTTAACAGTGCAAACGAAGTCTACGTTGTCAAGTCAATATATCAAATATATAAATTAACAGTACATACACCAAAATAGTAGCCAAACTAGTTTTGAACCGCGCGCGATATGCGGGCGTGTTATAGTTTTATTTGTAAAGTATATGCGACATACATATTATTATTCTTACATTTAAATTAATATTAATATGAATGAAGTAAATGAGTAAAAAGTTTGGGACGTACGAACATGCCTCTTTTTTAAAATTATAAGTTATATTTTTTGAGTAGAGATGGTTGTTCTATGATTAGTATGCACTAAACACCGAGCGACTTTTTTTTATTTAAGACATAATTATATTTTGATGTCCATTTGGCACATTATATAAGTACTAATAATAGGTAGAGAGAAAAAGGATACTCCTTCATTAAGCATATAAAATTATGATAATTACAATTTTATATATATATATATATATATATATATATATATATAGAGGCAGGCTCCTGTGCACACTAAGTTTGCACACTAAGTTTGCACATTACCTTTTATATATAGTAAAAAAAATATTTTTGAGTTGATTTTTTTTGTGTGATATTTAAACATTTCAAGGAACCCATATAAAAAAAATCAGCTCAAAAAAACTTTTTTTGCTATTTTTAAAAAATCGGTCAAACTTTCGCAGTTTTTAAGCCCTTTAAAAACTGCGAAAGTTTGACCGATTTTTTAAAAATAGCAAAAAAAGTTTTTTTGAGCTAATTTTTTTTATGTGAGTCCGTTGAAATGTTAAAATATCACATAAAAAAATTGGTGTGCGCCAGCACTGAGTTTGCACACTTTTAAAAGGTAATGTGCAAACTTAGTGTGCACAGGAGCCTGCCTCTCTCTCTCTCTCTCTATATATATATATATATATATAAGTATTTTACTTAGACACTTAATTAACTTTAAATAAATTATAATGACTTGGTGTCATGGACACGATAGATGGAATATGTAAATGACAAACAATTAGAAGTTGTGTTTTAAGAAAATAAAGCATCAAGGGCATAATTTTTATGAAAGGGAACGTGTAAATGAGTCGAAATAAAAATATCAAACATTATATTAAAGCACAAAAATGATTGCGCAATAACAATACGAATTGAAGAAAATCCAAAAAGGAATACTGTGTTTTTTATCAAAAAGGCAATCTTATGAAATATGGAAGCATACCTCACTTGTGCTTTTTATTTAAAAGGCAATCTTATGGAAATATGGAAGCGTACCTCACTTCCTCTAAAACAGGACAACATACATTCTGATTCGAACTAACTAAACTCACATTTCACTGTAAATTCTATAGAAAAGGTTTCAATCGAAGTTATTCCCCCCAAAAATTATAATATTATAGTCCTTACAGAAGACATTACAGAAAACACTACTTGAACAAAATCAAAATCTACTCTATGGCTCCATGTCAATTTTTTAAATTGAACATATTACATTATGCATTTTCATCACCCAGCATTTCAAGAGACTAATTCAAAAAGAGGGAAAGGAAAGAGTTTAGTCATTAAGAATGAGAGAGAGAAAATAGCTCTCAATGACTATTGGTTTTTACCATTAGTTGTAGAAGAACTATATATTTTCGATTTTGGAGGCAAAGCGTTGTATTTGGAGGGGCTTTAATGCAGTAACTCTGAAAGACATGATAAAATCACATTTAAAGACACCATTTTTATATTATTAGATTCGATATATATATTTGGGCCTAGACGTGATGACAGAGCAGTGCCTAGTGCCTAGGCGGGTCCAGGTGGCAGCGCAGTACCTGGCGGCTGGTGCCTGGGCAGCCCGAAGAGGATATTTTAGAACACTGCGCTTTATCATCTTTTCCACTTTGCTGTCCTGGATTTGATTGGTTATTATTATTCACTACCCTAAAATTCTAGATTTCATATAGCATTGAAAATGGTGACAAACAATTTCTAGTTTGATAATATCTCGGCATTAATAAAAAATCAGGATATTATTAGTTGGATAGAAGTAAATCAAGTGTGAGGGCCTCATTATGTTTAGAAAGAATCACAATTGTCGAAATGTAAACGCAGTTCCATTCTTGATTTTAGCTCCGCAAATCATGTGCAGTTGTGCTCTTGTCTTGGTGAAAGGGTCCTGTCAATTTTTGAGAGTTTGGAGAAACACATACTTCCATCTCAGCTTACTTTCTCGTTTCAGGGATGTTTTGAGTTGTTTTTAGCTTTGGATTGTTTGTTATTGTTTCTAGCTTTGAAGTGTCTTTAATCAATTCAATTTGGGGAAAATTATACTAAATTGATTTAAAAAAAAATCAACATAAATTAAAAGCAATGGGGGGAAGTTCATTTGACATAAAAAGAGAGATAAATTAAGGGGGAGAGATATAAATGAAGGGAGACAAAAAGAGAGATAAATGAAGGGAGGGATTGATGAGAGTAATAAAAGTGGAGGCTTCGAATATTGTTACGTGTCACAATGAGAGAGTCCAAAAGTACTCCAAATTTATTATATTATATAAAAATTTCCTTGAGCTATCAAACTAGTTGCAAATATTTACCTCAACAATTTGTTTTGCAGAAAACTCCTTGAACTATTCTCATTTTTTTCAATTTTCCCGCGTCCATGAAAAATAGTTTTTAGCAGTACATAAGGGGGCAGTTTCCACCCTTTTTCATAGTTGAGGGGGATATTTGCAACGCGAGAGGGGTATATGCAATCATTGTGATAGTTCAGTTTTTTTTTTTTGCATTTTACCCTTTAATTTATGTTCATTCATTCCGTCCTTTACGGGAAAATGGTGGTGGACATCACACTACAATACCTGAGTCTCCTGTTCGAACTTCATAGGTTTCAGACAACTAGACCCTCTTTTCCCTATCAATTGCGTGCTTGTACTGGAAGCAACACAAGGAAGTATGGTGAGAGGCGTTCAAATTTGGGTTCATCTTTATCACGCAGATTGTACCTTTTTGTGTTTAGGGTGTAAGGCGTAGTAGTTGTTGCATTTGCATGTACTATTATTGTTTGAAGTGGTCTTTGGGATCTAAGCCAATATAACTAAAAGGTGGCAGGCAGATTCTTTTTTTGCCCTTTTTCTTTTGGATTTTCTCTCAAGTGATTTGTATAAATATCAATTAAAAGGCTTGGAGCTGGTTGTACTCTGACCAGGCATAGTAGATCTGGGTGTAAGGGGGCATGCATTAGTCAATCAATCTTTGCTGGGGAGATACCTTACTAGAGGTTGTACTTAATATGGCACTATGTTAATATATATATATATAGATAGATAGATAGATAGATAGATAGATAGATAGATAGAGAGAGAGAGAGAGAGAGAGAGAGAGAGAGAGAGAGAGAGAGAGAGAGAGAGAGAGAGAGAGAGGCAGGCTCATGTGCACACTAAGCTTGCACATGTGCTGGCGCACACCAATTTTTTTAAAATATTAAAAAAAATATTTTTGAGTTGATTTTTTTTATGTAATATTTAAAACACTTCAACGGACCCATATAAAAAAAATCAATTCAAAAAAACCTTTTTTACTATTTTTAAAAAATCGATCAAACTTTCACAGCTTTTAAAGTGCTTAAAAACAATGAAACTTTGACTGATTTTTTAAAAATAGCAAAGAAAGTTTTTTTGAGCTGATTTGTTTTATATGGGTCCCTTGAAATTTTTAAATATCACACAAAAAAATTAACTCAAAAATATTTTTTTTACTATTTTAAAAAAATGATGTGCAAACTTAGTGTGCATAGGAGCGTGTCTGTGTATATATATATATATATATATATATATATATATATATATATATATATAGGGAGAGGTTCAAAAGTGAACCAAAAGAATGAACTTTTTAATGAACCTACTAAGACATTAAAAATTGATCCTTAATTTCTAGTTGTAATTGATCCGCGCCAGCGGGGGGGTTTGAAAAATTATTCATTGCCGCTGGCGCGAACCAATTATAACAAGAAATTAAGGATCAATTTTTTAATGTCAAAGTAGGTTCATTAAAAAGTTCATTCTTTTGGTTCACTTTTGAACCTCTCCCTATATATATATATATATATATACACACACACACACATACATAAAGCCATTGAAATTCAACATTTTAGTTTCACATTGAGAGAGTGGAAGGAATGAGGTGTAAGCCTCGACTTAAACAACAAAAGCATAGACAGTATGAGTAGAATTTTGACTCGAGTTTCTCTAAGATGTGTCTACAATTTATAGATACAATGACTTAGTTATGAAAAATTAAAAAGCAGAAACTGCTGTTCTGATTTTCAGCAAGCCGTCACCAGAAAAGCTGTCCAGATTTGAGAATATCTGTCACCAGCTTTTCTGCCCACATCCAGGAAATCTGTCAACACTCCCCTCAAGCTGGTGTGCAAATGTTGTCCATTCCCAGCTTGCTTGTGATTCGTTGGAATGAACGACTCGGTAATCCTTTGGGGAGGATGTTCGCTAGTTGGCCATTGGTTGAGTTGTAGGGAGTGCAAATTATAGCACAATCTAGTTTTTCTTTGATAAAGTGTTGATCCACTTCTACTTGTTTAGTGCTATCATGTTGTATCGGATCGTGAGCTATGTTAATTGCGGTCTTGTTATCACAATATAGCTTTATACTTCCTTCCCACTTGATACCCAAGTCTTCCATGAGAATTTTAAGCCATAGAAGCTCACAAATTCCATGTGCCATAGCACTAAAATCTGCCTCGGCACTTGATCTGACTACCACGACTTGTTTTTTACTCCTCCAAGCTACTAGGTTTCCTCCTAATTAAGTACAATACCCAGATGTTGATCTGCGATCCACCACTGAGCCTGTCCAATCTGCGTCTGTGTAGGCTTCCATACTAAGTTCTCTATTATTTTTTAAGAGCACCCCTTTTCTTGGAGTTGACTTCAAATATTGTAAGATTCGGTGAACAACTTCCAAATGACACTTTGAAGAGTGCATGAATTGATTTACTACACTCACAATGTACGCAATGTCAGGCTGTGTATGAGATAAAAAATGAGTTTTCCTACCAACCTTTGGTACCTCCCCCTCTCTATGATTGTATCTTCTGTAACTTATCCTAGCTTGTGATTTTGTTCGATGAGAGTTTCAGAGGGCTTACAACCTAGCATCCCAGCCTCCTTTTCTAGGTCAAGAATGTGTTTTTGTTGGGAATTGAATAAGACATTTTTGGAGGATACAACTTCAATCCCCAAGAAGTATTTCAGCTTCCCTAGTTTTTTTTTTTCTCTAATTCTTTGGCCAATTGTTTTTTTAGCCTTTCAATTTCTTCAAGATCATTCCTAGTTATGATAATATCATAACATAGACAACAGTGATTTTACCGATTATTAATTTCTTGATGAAGAGTGTATGATCACCTTGTGATTGTTTGAATTCCATCTTTGCATTGCACCGGTAAACCTTTCAAGCCATGCTCGAGGAGATTGCTTCAATCCGTATAGAGTTTTCTTCAATCTGCACACACTATTACTCTCAAAATCCGAGGTAAAACCTGGAGGTGCCTCCATATAGATTTCTTTCTCTAAGTCACCATGTATGAATGCATTTTTTACATTCAATTGCTGTAAGGACCATTAAAGATTAGCTGCTAACGTCAATAAAACCCAAACATTATTCATTTTTGCAACTGGGGCGAACGTTTCTTGATAGTTTTCCCCATACGTTTGAGTGTACCCCTCTGCTACAAGCCTTGCCTTATATCTCTTCAAAGTCCCATCAACATTATATATAATAGTATACACCCATTTGCGTCCCACTATTTTTTTTTTTCCATTTAGCAACTCGACTTCATCCTACGTCTCACTCCTTTTTAGGGCCTTTATTTCTTCGCTCATGGATTTTTTCCATTTCTCACTCTTAATTGCCTCGTGAACTGTTTGTGGAATTTTCATGGTGTATAGTTTTGTGAGAAATATTTTATGTGAAGGTGAGAGTTTATTAAAGGAGATAAAGTTGGCTATGGGGTGTTGTGTGCATTTTCGTGTACCATTTCTGATGGCAATTGGAATGTCAATATCATTATTAAGAGGAAGGTTTTGTGGTGAACAAGAATTTGGAAGACTTTCGTTACCTGTTATAGGATCAGACTCCTGAGCTTGCACCGGTTCGGGCTCAACTTTTTGCCTTGAATAAACTTGCAGTGGCAAAGTAGGACTGTCTTTCCCTGTTTTCTTATTATTGGTATTTTTGGGAGATGGGAGAGATGAAAGAGGCTCAAGGTATGATGGAGTACTGATTGTTTCAGGGGCTGATTCTGGATTTCAGGGGCTGTTTGTGTAATTTTTGGACCTTTGTTTTTGTGATTTCAGGGGGTGAAAGGATTATTTCAGGGAATCCAAGACTTAAAGTGATCTTATCTTTCATTTTCAGCGAAGGTAACAACTTTCGTAACAAAGAATTTCTTGGAATTTAGATGATAGCACTTGTACCCTTTTTGTTTTGAAGAATACCTAAGAAAGATACATTTAGGAGCTCTCGGATCTAGTTTCCTGATTTTGTGTATGAATGTGAACATAGGAGAGACAATCAAATAGTTGGGGTGGTAAGTAATATGTGAGAACATTTACTAGAGTTTTATTTTCCAATACTCTTGAAGGTAGTCGGTTTATAAGATGAGTTGCATTAAACACGACTTGCCCCCAATAGTGTTTAGGCACTTGTTTTTCAAATAGTAGGGCTCAAGTTGTTTCAAGAAGGTGATGGTTTTTTCGTTCTGCAATCCCGTGTTGTTGAGGTGTATCTGCACATTGATGATTGATGCATGATCCCTTCTTTTTGAAAAAACGGTGACAAAAACTGATCTAACATTTTTAATATGAGCACCAAATTGAGTTCGAATTATTTTCAGAAAATTGGGAAAGATTGTACTAACATCAGGTTTATTTTTCATGAGAAACAACCATGTAACACGAGTGCGCTCGTCAATAAAAGAAATAAA
Organism: Sambucus nigra; assembly: GCA_949130495.1. NCBI lineage: Eukaryota > Viridiplantae > Streptophyta > Magnoliopsida > Dipsacales > Adoxaceae > Sambucus > Sambucus nigra. The sequence continues at coordinate 120,759,452 of OX422213.1, forward strand.
CCAACGAGCTCCAGTAATGTTTGGAATCCTAGAAGGTCCCAAACATCACTATGAATATCAATGAAAACGGATATAAAGATTTATTATCACTTGAAGGGAATGGAACACGATGATGTTTGGCAAAATTGACATACTTTGCAATTAAAAGATTTATCGTCCACATCCTTGAACAACATAGTTTATGAAACTAAAAAAGATGGATGTCCTAACTGAAGATGATGAAGCCCAATCGGTGAACATTTTTCGGAGAAATGTGATACATGTAGTAGATATCCATTCTTACCACCACAAGTATTCAAAACGTAAAGTCCTTCCTTCTCCTTAGCAAGCGCAATCTTCTTCCCCATAACTGGTTCTTGAAAGGCACAATGATCTAAGGAGAATACAACTTTACAGTTTAGATCTTTTGTCAGTTTATGAATGGACAACAAGTTAATAGAAAGCTTAGGCACGTGAAGCATATATTTTAGTGAAAGAGGATTGTTCCTTTTCCAGCAATCGATACCAATGTATCATTGACAACTCTTATTTTTTGGTTTCCGAGATATGGGGTGTATGTACTGAAGTGATGTGATGAGTTGGTCATGTGATCTGTAGCACCCGAATCAATAACTCAGGTGTGACACCCCGTCTATTTTAATCACGGGTGATCAGTCCTTTATTAAAACAAACATGAATCTCATTTGGTTTATTCTTAGCATTATTGTCGAAAAACTTTTTAATTACTAATCACCTATGCCAAATTAAGCCGGTGCCAAAGTTTATCTTTCATTTATTTAACAACATACGAAACTAAAATAAATTAGCCAAACCATCCACACAATAATAGTCTAAATAATCACACGACAGATGTATAAATAAATAAGACCGAATAAACCATTGGTTCCCAAAACAAATAATCCAACTACAATCTAAAGTAAATAAAACGAAATCTCAACAAAGTCTGATAAATAGCTACAGTATTGAATAGTCTGAAGGGACAATCCACCCAAATGAAATACTGAAAGAACTCCTATCTAGGAATGAATAAACTAAAGCGTCTAATGCAACTCCTGCAAGCCTCCGCCAGTGCTGCAGCTATGCATCCCTGGAAAGAATCCTCAAGCTTGGCGTCCCTGTGACTGGACACCTAAAAGGTTTTGGAAAAATGATTTGATACGGGTCAGAGCCCAATAAAACCGTTTGAAAATATTTTGCAAGTATTTAAATCACAGTTTAAATCAATTATTAGATACACACGTTAGTTCAGCGTACACTTCCTTGAGTTCCTCACCTCTCAACTAATTTGCACACCTAACGTCTCCTACATAGCTATGCTACCCAACCCAACTAGATAACATATTTAACTGTCTACAACAGGTCTAACTCAATCGTGATGGCCCCTCGTGATGCTGGCATACTCTGCTATCAAGTCCATGTACCTCTTGTATCAAATCAATAACTATTGGTTTGTCATGTCTCCTCGAACCCAAAATCATTCAACACACAATGGAGGCGAACATGGTTCTAAGCCTTTGGGATATGCACATACCAAATGTACCAAATGACACGCCGGTCTCACTAATACACTGCACATAGTGAGCCGCCCTAAGTTTCATGCCCCGGGGTACACATCCAGACCTCACTGGAATCGTCAAGGTGGAATCTCCCTTTGCGCGGAACCTCCAGTGATAGCAAGCAACGTAGGTATGTTCACACATATAATCAAATCACAACCATAGGTATTCACACAACCTATATATACATATTATTCAGTAGGTATACCCACAACCCATCATATCAAGTCATACGTTGTATATATCTCTCGCATACTCAACGTACTCATATAACCTCTTTTCGTACATTCCCGAGTATCACTCGCTACCCGAAGTGTCCTAGTTACCTCGTAATTAATATCAATAGTTAATACGCTTATACCCTACCGTGACCCCGTTCTAATTCTCGCGATTTTATAAATTTTCATATTATGCCCTATAGGCTATAGTCATAATTCTCCCGTTTTGGCTAAGCCTAAGCTATATCATAGGCCTACTGAAATTCACTATGTCCATCACTACAGTTTAAAAATAAACCCAAAAGTCTCTCAATTAGTTATTCGCAAATTCGGGGAATAAACAAAAGAAACTAGGCAATTCTGGGCAACCGAATCCATTCGGTGAAAAGACCAAATCGATTCGTCTACCGAATCGATTCGCTCTTGGAGCCGAACCGATTCGAAATGTTACAGGTCGTCTCCTTCAGTACGCTGTTGCGTTTTTCTATCATTTTTAACCCACAAATCTTCATGCAACATACCCAAAATCCAACATGATTTATCCCAATATCAATTAAGAGTATATAGCCAATTTCTAACGTAACTAACGCATTAAATCCATACAAATCCTACTCAAGAATGGATTAAAACCCATATTTCTACCCAAAACCCCAGTTCACGTGTTCGTCATGTTTAATCATTCATTTTTTTTTTTCCAGATTTCTCTTATATTTATCATCATTCATGTTCTGATTTCGTACTACCAATATACAAGGATTCATTCTACATGCATCCTATCCCAAAACATGAGTTCTATTAATTTAATCTCAAGAACATTAATTATCATCAAATTGAGAACCCTATTACACATGGGTATTATAACTCATTAAAAACATGCAAGATAAACACTTGCCTTATCAATTGTAGGTCTGATTTCGTGTTGTGAGTGATGGAGATGCCGTCCTTCCTCCCGATTGCACTCCGGTGGTAAAGATGATACAAGAAAGGTGTTGGATTTTTCAAGAAACCTCTCTTCTCCCTCTCTAATGGCCTTTCCTCTCCTCTTTTGATTTCTTAGGATTAGAAAGTGTTTTGCTGCTGCCCCAACTAGTTAGCCTTACATTTATAATCCCAATTCCCGAAATTAGGCTAACGGGCCAAGTCCAAATGACCCGAACACCCCCGTGTAAGCTCGGTTATAACTAAAAAGGCCTCGGAACCCAATTACTACCCTCGGGTACACAATTTCGACCTCTTCGGAATCAACCGTGACCTCGAAATTACCATCCGAGTTGCTCTAAAATAATTTCCTATCTCGACCTCATATAGTCTACACTCGACACCCGGTTGAGATATACTACTATCACGTCATTGTCACTCGCTATGACGTAAAAATAATTATTTACTATTCACTTAATAAATATATTTAATGAATATTAATCATTCTCTCTCCGATTAATAATTTAATTCCATTATTAATATATTAATCAACACTTAATATTTAATTCCATTAAATTAAGTCACGCGTGTAATTTAAAAATTAACCGAATTGATTCAATTTTTAAATATTCAGAAATACGGGGTGTTGTACCAGGTTTCATTTCCTGAGTGTGCCAATGAACACGAACCAATCAGCTTTTCTAATGAAGTAAGAGGGCTCCGGAGCTTTTCAGTCTCCTCTCTGTTTAGTGTACTTATCTCATGATTGATCTCGATTTGGGTTATTTTTGAGGTTTCAGAAATAACAGACATTATGGTTTTTCTGGGTGAAGGCAATTAAGGCCGGGAAAAATTGGCAATGAAGGGCAAGTACTCCCTAAGCTCTGATATCATATAGACAATATGAATAGAATTCTGACTTGTGTTTCTCTAAGATGTGTTTACAATTTATAAATACAATGACTTAGTTACTGACTTAGGTACTGGAAAATAAAAAAATAAAAAAGCCGAAACTGCTGTCCAGATTTTCAGCAAACTGTCCAGATTTTGAGGGATTCTGTCACCAGCTTTTCTGCCCACATTCAGGGAATCTGTCAACAAAAAGAATAAATATAATGTGTAACTATATATACTAGTGCAGCTGTGCAACCTTATTATTAAGTATACTTCAGTGTGGTTTTGCGAGTATCTTACAGAGTATATTTAGTTATTAACAAGTATATAATAGGATAAAGTGCAAAAAAACTCTGAAATTTCAAATTTTTACTGAAATTTTCATTTTATTGCAAATAATACCTTTTGATGACTTGCGACACGGGGGTCTTCTTGCATTAAAAATAGTTCATTTATTTTTTCAAAAATTGAAAAATTCGGTTTTTATTTTATTTTATTTTTTATCCTATATAATATGTATTTTAAAGAGTATCCTTACAAGTATACAATTATAATAGAGTATATATCTTAGTTGAACACAGTACACTCAATTGAACAAAAGAAAGAGACAGAGAGACAAGAGCAAGGTGAGAAGAGAAGAAGGGAATAAGACTTGCCCTATGTTTGAGATAAGTAAAATTGGAGGCTAAAGGCTCATAAGCCTTCAAGTAGACAGCCTTGAGGCGCAAGTCCTTGCTAAAGCCGTGAGGCTCAAGCTTTGAGGTTGTGTTCCGCGCCCTACCTCAACTCGAGCCATAAGCATCGATTGTCTATTCAAATATTGCGTGTCTTGTTTTGATCGGGTGCGTGAGTCACATTTGATTTCACTCTGCATATTAACTATATTCTATTGAAAGGGAGGATGCCTTTAAACCGTTGTACGTGGAAGCAGGCAGAAGAAACATACAATCTTCTTTGTAGCTGGAGGCTTATGCTCCATATCAATTTCTATGATATTTTTTCTTGTTTTTATTTTTGTGTCATTGGGTGATATTGATGTCAACTGCAAAGGCGTGGGAGGTTTGGATGAGGGCAACACCAACAAGAGTGTTTAGCCGGTGTGGAAAGTGGCGACCTCCTGTCTTTTCAGTGTGTTGGGCAGTTGAAGACCTTTGAGGGGGGAGTAAATCTCGATATATTAGTTGGAGAATGTGGTGCTTAATTATTTTGTACACGGTTATTCGAAAGGGATTTTTGGTTGTCATATTATTAATATGGACATCCAAGGAGATGTGCATGTTGGGTAGGAATTTTATAGTTTTCCTTTGTTCTTGTATATATAGGCCTGTAAATGTACTTCGGTTGCCCCTTTTTGTTCCTTGGGTTTCTACTTATCCGTGGAAAGACCTAATAAAATAAATCAGATTCTTTAGGAATTTGTTCTGGGGAATTTGTTCTGGGGAAAGGTTCGTGGTGATGACACATAGCAAATTGGTGTAAAGAACTTTTCGCAGTCTCAAGCTAGGGAATAATTGAGCCAATAAAAAATGCCATTCCTCGGTTGCTTTGGTATTTGGGCTTATGTTACTTATTTCCCAGGATGAATGATCTTAATCTTTGTTTACCAAATAATTGTTGTGTCATTTGACCTTTTTGCTCCTTACTCATTTGTCCACTTTACACAGTTTGGAACCCTCACTTTTTTATAATATAGGGTTGATCCCCATTTCGGATGGAAATCATCCAGTTAAAGCGTTAAGTGACATCACGATTCACAATACTACCCTATTAATGTTTCATTCTTTTTCATAATATAGTCTTGTCTCCCAATTATTTTAAACTTTTGACACTGATAATTGTTGGTAAATTATAAACTATACCCTAAAATTTTGCAAACTCACGTATTTTTGATAAATTGACTAATATTGTGTAAATATCACAAAATTTATTGCTAAATAATGAATATATATATTAATTTTATAAAAATCTAATTAATTAAAAAATGAGTAGTTTGCATGGGTATTGAAGGGCTGACATACACAATGTATATATATATATATATATATATAGAAAGAGAGAGAGAGGGAGAGAGAGAGAGAGAGAGAGAGAGAGAGAGAGAGAGAGAGAGAGTATCAACAAAACTCAATTATCATCACAAAGCAGGTTCAGGATTACCTATTAGATTATTGTAGCATTTTATTATAAACTAATTAGCATATTTTGGGTGAAAACTTATCTACTGATGGCTGAGAAATTGTAATAATAAATGGGTTGATTCATTATGGTAATATAGAACTTTTACTTCTGAATTGAAAAATGTACTCAAAATATGGATATGGATGCTAGAAAGAAAAGATGGGTCAAGACAAAATTACCTTTTTTAAAAGAGAGAAGTTAATACATTTATAATTGGGCAGATGAGTGGGGGCAAATGCCAAATGACCTAAATTTGTTTAGTAGTTTTTTAATTTCTTAATTTGCTCTCTTGCTTATTCAGTGATCTTCGATTCTGAAAATTTAGTGGGTTTAAATTTGTTGTCTCTCATTAGTGAGGGTTTAATGGGGTTAACACAACCCTCCAATATTATTGCTTAGAGGAGAGCATCACTCATTAAAAATTGAAGGTAAAGTATTGCTCTTTAAAATTGAGGGACCCGTTGTTGATTCATCAATATTTTAACCAATAACATTTGAGGGTCAATTTGGATTTGGTAGATTTTATTTTATTTTACTTTTGACGCGCAATCTCCATATTTTCACCATGCTAGTCCATTTGTGTTTGTAAGGTTGGAATTTCTAGCTTGTGAAAGTTGTATTGTTCCGCAACTCTTAATCTTACAGGCCTATATATGCTTCAACTCGAATTCATTTTCTAGATTAAGCTGTATGAAAAGTCCATTAGAGTAAATGAACATATTCTATCTAGTTTATTCCTTATAGGTTGGTTATAGTGCAAAAAATTATAGTGTTTGTTCTGTTTGTATGTGACAGTACTGCTGTGGGGTTTTATATTCTGCTTCGAGCTGTAGACCGGTTTGCTGCAAACTATAACAGTTTCCCAGGACAATTTGATGGGTAACACCTAATGCCATTTCCAACAGGGAACTTTAGGCTTCATTTGGCTTGCAGGGAAATATTTTTCTCCTAGGTGAAAAGTACTTTATGCTGTCCGGAATTAAATTTTGTTTACTGTACTGTCCAAAATCACACAGTTTAGTGTGTACTTATTTTCAATATATTCAAGAACCAACTTTTTAAATCCGAATAAGTGAATATACTTTCCACCGGTTTACTTTTCACCCAGGTGAAAATTTAAGCACAAACAAACGGGGACTTAATAGCTATACTATTCTGCTCGTGATCTAATTTATGTAAGTCTATGATCAATGATCTTGCAGTGAGATGGATGAGGATATATCAAGGTTGAAAACTACAGCTGTTAGCCTACTAGGCGACTTAGGTTGCAACGGCTCAACCTTGACTGAGGACCTAATCAATGAGATGTGCCGATACGGTGCTGCTGAGCTCCATGCAGTTGCTGCCTTCAATGGAGGAATCGCATCTCAGGAAGTGATAAAGGTTTGTGTTTGTATCTCAACTTCAGCTAATAAAGTTACATATGCCCAATTTTTCCATTGTGGTGGTAGTTTTATAGGGGTGGCAGTCTTGGATAGGATAACCCGTTTACCGTAATAACCTGATACGACCTGAAGATGACACGATGAAGTTGTGTGCTTTACTAGTACTCGAAACTTTTACTCAAACCCAAAGCAACACAACCTGGTCACGACATGACCCGAATTGCCACCCCTACAAAGAACTCACTAAATTATGAAAAAGTTGCAAATACCCCTCACCTGTCGCTAAAAACCGTTTTGCACAAAATATTGTGGGGATATTGGAACGGAATGAAATAGTTCAGACGGTTTGTAAAATAAATATTTAACTTTTGTTATAGTTAAGGGGTTTCGTGCAATTTACCCTAATTCCATCCACACATGACATATGATATTGTTTTGAATGCAACATATGGGCTGATTGATTGCCTTCATCACAGCTCATCACACGACAATTTGTTCCTATGTCTGGAACGTTCGTCTTCAATGGAATCGATCACAAATCTCAGTTGTTGGTACTATAATTGGGTGCGTACTTTCATCTCTCTGGAGTATAACCTGTCAGTAACAAGTCGTCACTAGACTGATACTCATTATTTGATTTGATTTTGGCAGTTTATAATAAAAAACTTAGGTTTGACTTCATTTGTTGGCAGTGTTGGCTGTTGGAGTAACCGAAAGCTATTCAGTTGGAGCTCATTTTGATATAAAGTATCTATTAACTACAGTATTAATTTGAAAAGGAAAAACATAGCAAAAGTAGAAGCGGAACGCTGGGTGAAAGATGATCAAGGTCAAAATTTCCAGAGGGGGAAAGAGTGTAACAATGAGGTGTGGCGTTTTGATGTTTCTAATATGCATACAGCTTTGTTAACCTGAATTTTGGATTTTTTTATTTACTTTTTATTGTGTTTTATCCTTCAAGCTGAAATCTCTACTTTTATTCAAGAAATCATTGCTCCTAGAGATCATCTAAAAATTCTTTTGTGGAAAAGCATTGAAATGTAACAATGAGATGTTGCGTTTTGATGTTTCTAATATGCATACAGCTTTGTTAACCTGAATTTTGGATTTTTTAGTTACTTTTTATTGTGTTTTATCCTTCAAGTTGAAATCTCAACTTTTATTTAAGAAATCATTGCGCCTAGAAATTACCTAATTTTTTTTTTTTGGAAAAGCATTGAAAAATTGGAAGGGAAAGAAATAAAATGAGATGAACTCATCCAGAATACATATATTTTTTAGTTTGCGCGTGCGTGTTGTTTTTCGTAGGAGGTTACAAATTTCTTTTGATTGTATGAAAGTTAAGGAAAATAATTGTAAGCAATAAATATATGTTTTACCCTTGAGTAGCACTAGAGCGACTTGGTTTGGAGACTTGGAACACATGCTTAATGATGTGGCTTTTGCCACATCATCATTAATATACGGCCATTTCTTCATCCAGTTTTTAATGATCTATTTTTTTTTTTTTTTGAGAAAAAATGGTATAGTTTTTAAGAGAGTTATTTGACTTTTTTTATTTGAAAAAAACTGTTTTATTAGAAAAGAATGTTTTTTATAAATTAAAAAAAATGTTAGAAAACACTATTTTAATATGAAATATATATTTTCCTGAAAAAAATGTTTTTGAAAAAATAAAATTTAGTTTAATATAAATAAAAATCTTTTTATTACACTCAATGTTGTAAAGTAAATAAGGGGTGTCGTTAGCGTGGACCTTTAAAAATAAGAGAATATTGGGTAAATAGGTGTTTGTGAGACTAAATAAGTTAAAAATAATTATAAAAAAACTTCTTATTCGAATAGTTTTTTAACGCGGATATTTAAACAATTATAAGAAATACAAAAATTGTTTTAAATATTGTAAAATAAAAAAATAAGTTAAAAAATAAAAGGTGACGCTGGCGATAAGGGTGTGCAAAAAAATCGACCAAATCAACAAAATCGAGCAGAACCGAAAATTTTCGGGCCGGGTTTTTTTGAGGTTCGGTTCGGTTCGGTTTAATCAGGTATAAAACCGACAGGGTCGGTTCGGTTTTCGGTTTTGGCATAAAAAAATCGATTTTGAACCGAACCGAATTAATTTTTATACTTTTTAATTATATATTTTATATTATATTTATATTAGTGTTGACATATTATATTATATTTTTTAATTATATATTTATATTAGGTATTAAAAAAATATATTTTTTATTAAAATAAAGGAAAAAATCGAACCGGCCTTGTATAAAACCGGTCCTGTCAAAAATCGATGGGCAAACCGAACCGGCCCTGTCAAAAACCGACCTGATTCGGTTCGGTTCGGTTCTCCTCCAAAAATCGACATAGTCGGTTCGGTCCAAAAAATTCGGTCAAAACCGAACCGACCGACTCGTGAACACCCCTCGCTGGCGAGACGTGGACCTTTAGAAATAAGAGAATATTGAGTAAATGGATGTTTGAGGGACTAAATGAGTTCAAAAAAACAATTTATCATTAGAATAGTTTTTTAACGTGGACTTTTAAACAGTTTCAAGAAATACAAAAATTGTTTTAAATGTTGTACAATTAAAAAAAAAAGTTTGAAAATAAGGAGTGTCGCTGACGCGGATCTTTAAAAATAAGAGAATATTGGGTAAATGAGTATTTGAGGAACCAAATGAGTAAAAAAATTACTTATCAGAAACCAATTAAAAAATTATACAATGCGATTATTAATATTTTATTTTTTAACTAACACGATCATGATCCAAATAAAACGCAACGTGGCATTGAGTCTTATTTTTTTCATGTCGCTGATGCGGTCCATTTTTTCTAAATAGTAAAAAGATTATTTTTAAAATAGTAAAAAATGGCGTCTCGTCGCATTTTATTTGGTTCGTGTTCGTGTTAGTTAAAACATAAAAGATTCATAATCGCACTGTGTAATTTTTTAATTGGTTTGCGTTAAGTAAAAAAATTAACACAATGATGTATTTTAACATATATATTTTTACATATATTTATATATAGTGTGTATTTATGTTTTTTAATTGGGCTATTTTTTTTTTTAATTTGAAAGTTATATTTTGAAAAATAAATAAATTTATACAATGATAAAATAAATAAATAAAGATATATTTTGGAATAAATGAATATTAGATGATTAAAAAAATAGAGGTTTAATGACGTGGAAGATAATGTGGCACCTCCACATCATTAAGTCGTGGTTTTACGTTCAAAACACAAGTTGCTCTATCATTTTCCTTTACCCTTTATATCTCAGTTAATTTAAAAAGGAGAACAGTAATTAAATAATGTTCTATTCCATTCTCAACCTTTACCCATTATTCAACTTGTTTTCGGTGGACTGTTTATAGGAGAAAATATCCCCCTACTATTTCTTTCTAGGGACTTGTCAAATACTTCCTCGAACAGTTTTTAATAAACGTTTAGATTCAATCTCTTTATTTTGTTAAACAAAGTTCCTCTTCACATCAAAACACTAAAAAAAGGAGCTCCGGTGAGAGTTGTCGGAGCTCCGACGGGCAGCGGGAATGCAGCTAGCACGAATCATTAAAAATAAGTAAATATTGGTTAAATGAGTGTTGGAGGGTTTTGTTGGAACAAAATAACAAGGGTGTTTCCAAGGGCATTCCAAATAATATTCTAAAATGCAACAACTTCTTTTATACTACAAAATAGAACTTAATTTTAATAGTTACATCCAAATATCCCAAAAGGTGGTCACATATTTAAAGTTTAAAAAATTATTTTACCCACTTTTCCTCTTTCTCTCTACACATTCAAACATCTCTACTTCTCAACTTCAAAACCTCTCAACTTCAACTACAAATTAATCCGATTGTCTAAATCTCTAAGACCCTGTTTAGTTGTCCCAAAATTGTAAATTGGATCATTAATAAATTGTCCCATTTACAACTTGACTCATTAATTGTGTTTGGTTTTATTAATGAAAGGATTCATTAATTGCCCCATTTTAGCTCAGGTACAAAATCTGAAATTAGATCATTTCACAAAAAATGTGAAATGAATCCATTTGAAATAGGAGTCACATTAAGTGCATGTCCCTCTCCCTTTTCCTCTTCCCCATCTCCCTCTCTCTTTCCCTCCCCCTCTCTCTTGATTTGTTTTTATCTTTTTTTTCATAGAACCTTAACATCAATTTCAAATTACCAAACATTGTGTAAAATTGAATTTAACTCATTTCAAATTCACTCATTTATAATTCACTAATTCACAATGAACCAATTTACACAATCAAATAATTTGCGCAACCAAACTAGGCCTAAAGCTTTAAAGATCTTCAACAAATCATCATCCAACACCATATAAGCAAGATTATAGTCATCAAAACATATATAATAAACATGGTTTGATGTATTATTCATTATGAAAAATATGTTACATGTTATACCTATTAAAGACATGTTGAACAACAATAACGTGTTAATTTTTGGTGCAAAGAACGTTTAAAACCCCTAATATATTGAGAAAATACCACATAATCAATAAATCCTAGCGTACAAAATCCTAGCTGATAACCCAGTGGTTCGGTATCCCGACTCCGAGTAAAGGCCAACATTTGTCGTGTTTGCCTCGAACTAAATATGGTACGAAAATTGGATTCAAACACCATTCGATATAATTACCCCGAGTATATGTGTTTAATTCAACATAATTAACCCGAGTATATACGTTTCATTTGCTATAATTATCCCGAATGAGACTTTTCAACAATATTTATATATACATTCCATTCGGCATAATCACCCCGAATATATGCATTTAATTCGACATAATTACACCGAATATATGCATTCTATTCGGCGTAATCATTCCGAATATATGCATTCCAATCGGCATAATCATCCGAAATGAAAATTTTTCTTCAATTTTTTTTTACCTTTGATTCAGGATAATCACCCCAAAAATAATCATCTTCTTCGGGGGACCGATACGGAACCACTATAGAGTTTCATTTTTGGGATTAATTATTTCTAGGGTTAAAAAAACATAAAAAACGTAATTGTGTAGAAAAATTACCTCAAACACAATATTTTGGCAATTTTCATTAGTTTTAGAGTTGTCACACTCATTGTTAACACCTCAATTTGAGAATGCAGTGATCCTCTTAAAAAGCTTTGATATCAATTTGTAAACTTGTGCAGTGCAGCGCAGCGGAATATTTCAAGTGTTTTCAAATTGATTTAATTGTATGACAAATCAACTAAATTCAATTAATCCCATATTTTAGTTAAACCGTAAATCATGCATCTAAGTGATTTGAAATCATTAAACCAAGAAGCATGCAAAATAAATCAATTTTCAGGAAAAAATTCCCGAAGGGCAAAACCCTTTTATTTAACTAATAATTTACAAATCACAACTTACAATATTACAAGAGAAATCAACAAAGAATTTATCGTAGCAAACTCTCATAGGCCGCAACTTAAATCAGGAATGGACTCCCGCAGCGAATTCACAAGACAGTATGGAACACCCGCAAGCACTCCTAATGACCCCAGTCGTAGTCCGCTAGCACCTCCCTCAAGCGGTACCAAGTCAATCGTAGATTTACCCTCTCTACATGAGAAACTTCAACAAAATTGTGTTCTTGGCTTCCAAAACAATTCACATAAACTATTGGGATGATTGTGAATTGAAAATAAATGATTAAAACCTTAAAATTGAGAAGACAAAGTATTCTGCCGAAGGGGTTTCGTCTGATCTGAAATTTGCAATTTTTTTTAACTAAAAAATGGAGTTGGACAAACTAATTTATAGAAAAATTGAATCGGCAGCTCGCTCGAACGAAAAGCTGACGTAGATTGAACGAAGTGTGGCGTCGCTCGAACGAGATCGCGTGATAAGGTATGTCGTTTGAACGACCCCTGTATGTTGCTTGAACGAGTGATTAAAAAATTAATATTTTTTTTTTGTTTCGTCAAAAGCGCCGCCTCAATACTTAGAAAAAATTCTTTGACGAAAAACTCCGCTCCAACATTTAGAAAATATTTTAGAAAAATTATCCCAACACTCTAAGTGAACTGTTAAGGTACTTAAAAACAACCTTACCAAAATTAATCTCGCGGAGGCTTGAATGTTGAAGAACTTTGATATTCGGATCCGTCTTGACGCATGATTGAACTTGAATAAGTATTCGACGGTTGTAGCGGTATATGACATACTCAATTGTAAGCCGAACAATAAAATAATGTCCTTACACAATTAGTTATTGTAACTTCAATATGGTAACTTCAGTGACTTAAAACCCTAGTTATTATGTTGTTTCAATAATTAATATGATAATTTGTTCGTGAAGTTTATATAGTGTTTGAATGAGAAGTTTATGTAGAGTTTTGAGTGATAGTGGTTGAGAGAAAGTTGTCTTGAGAGAAAATGTTTTAGAATAATGGTTGAGTGGACGTAAAAAAAAATATATATACTACGTGTTGACCCTTAGCAAAAAATTGTAAAAAATCTCTTGTGGTATTTTGAAGCATTTTTTGTAATGCCCTTAGAAACACCCAATAAAAAAAGGATTAAATACTAAAAAGTCCCTCAAACATTTTTTAATACACATATGGTCCAAGCCTTCTATTTTGTACCAAAAAGTCCTTCAAACACCCATTTAACTAATATTATTTGGTTTTTAAAGGTTCGTACTAGCGGCATGATGAATGATTTTTTTGAGCAAAATAAAAAGACTTAAATTAAACGTGTATTAAAATTTTTTCGAGAAAGTATTTGATATGTCTCATAAAACAAGCTAGAACTAAATGTGTTGTGTATTAAAAAATATCCGAGGAACTTTTTGGTAATTGATCACTCTTTTTGTAAAAAAGGAAAGCTTCTCCATCCCTCCTTTTCCCTTTTTCCCAACTAATTTTTCATCGTTTACTATGGAATTTATCTCAATGGGATGAAGGATTAATTCTTTTTCAAGTTAGTTAATCTTTGCCATCAAATATCAGGGAACTCCTTGCCTCATTTGAAGCATCAACAACGGTGGAGTTGGAATCCAAGTAGAAAGGTGAAATTGTATTATGTGGACTCACACTAGTGTAGGAAAAAGCTGGTAGAATAGCATACTTGGTAGTTTAATTTTCTCACCACCATACAAATGGTTAGTCGCCCACGTACTTTATTAATGTCGTGGATGAAAGGGCTACACGAGTTTCAAAATCACGAAGTGCATGAGAGTTTCAAAAGCTTAAAGTGCTCTTTTTCACCTGTCTGGAAATAGGGCAATTTTACCATTAAGCCCCGGATTATTCTTAATTATTCACTTGGATTTGACCTGCTAGATGTGCTACATGCTATTTATGCTAATTTATGTTTCTAAAGAAAATATTTGTAAAAGCTGTTACTTTTTTTTTTGGAAAATAAAATAACACGCAAGCCTGTAAACCACGCTAAAACATTTATTTTTGTTAAAATTATAACTTCCAAGTTCCAGCCACTAGCTACTATTTGCTTGTTAATGAACAATATATTAATTTGAATTCAATTCAAAATAAATCCCTTTAACACGAATGAGAGTTGTTTCAATAAACTAGATACCGGTTAGAATTCATATGACGTGCTAATAACCAAGGGGGTTTGGTAGAGCGGAAGGGGCTCTTCCAACCTTAACCAAGGTCGGGGGTTCGATTCCCGCCTTGGGCATGGAGAAGCTTTAAATCTCTTGGCCAGCTGTCCCACCCATTTGAGGTGCCTACAAATCAGCGAGGGGATTAGTCACTTAGTCGCTAGTGGACACCCCGGTTAATAACCAAAAAAAATATGACGTGCTAATAATCTGATTATATTAATATTATATAAAAGACGATAAATATAATTATGTCTCTCTTATTATTTAGTTTTCAGTATAATAATATGAAACTGTGATTAAGTTAAACTTTATCGAAAGATATTATCCAAGTTGATTTTACTCTAATACTTAACTTGTTCGTATTTTAAATAGGAAAAGTGATATACGTTGGATTGGAATCAAATAATGCGGACCTAAAAAACGAATGCAAATACTTATGTAGCACTTTTACATGACCCACTTCTCCTAAAGAAAAAAATATAAGTCTAAAGGAATGATTAGGGATATCTATTACGACAAAAAAACTCATGCCTTCCACAAATGATTACTCTTTATGGTCGACAACAACTTAATACTCGATCTAAGTAGTAGATAATGCATATCCTTTTAACGGTATATCCTAGCGACTTTTTCTAGTCACATTATTTTATTAGCAACATTAATCCTTCCAACATTAACTTTGTGAGGTTAATGCATATCCTTTTGCCTCTGCTCAGTGTCTGTACGTCGGCAGCGACTTCCCTTGTTCTTTTTGAGAGATATTTCATAATTTTTGTCAGGGTGGATAATTTGATGAGCATTGACTTGTTGACAAGGGATTAAACGACTTTGAAAATGTTATACCCTATATGTGAGTTTTGAAAATCAATCAAGAAATAAATGCTAAAACCCGCAATTAGAATTCCCTGAAACATGTAGAGGTTCTAGTGTTACTTCCCGTATAATTCCTGAAACGATATTTGTCATTAATTGTGTTAACTAGAATAAATAAATTCATTTGGCACCTAAATTATGATTCTTGTTTAAAATGCACCCTTAATTTCCAATCACATCATATAGTTTCAGTGTGACACTTCTGTCCAACTTGGCTGTTGAGTTGGCAGAAAAGATCACACACACGGCTTATTTTAAGAGGCTAAATTTTCACAGCCAGCTAATATTCAGAGGAGGCATGGGCCACACGAAGGGTACGAGATTGAACTTGTTCCCGAATAAATTGAAAATCAATCGCTACATGCTTCATGCGGGAGTGAAAAAACGAATTAGAGCACAATTGAGTTGCGCCGACATTATCACAATAGATGATTGGTGTGTGAGACATAGTGATACCAAGATCAATGAAGAGAGAACACACCCAATTTAGTTAATAAGTAGTAGCCGCAACATAATGATATTTAGCCTCGGTAGAAGAACGAACAACGATAGTTTGTTTCTTTGAACTCCAAGAGATATGAGTACACCAAGATAAACAATATGCGCTTTAGTGGGAGTATAATAATCTTTATTTCCAACCCAATCTGCATCGAAGAAGGCATGTGGAGAGAGTGGTGAGTCACGGTAAAGAAACACACCTTCATTCAAGGTACCACATAGAGATAACACAAGAGACGCTTGACAAGGACCCAATGATCGGTTGATGGTTGATGCATGAACTGAGATAGTTTGTTAACCGCATAAGAGATATATGGTTGAGTAAGTGATAAGTATTGTAAGCTGCCAACAACGATATGGTACTTGATAGGATCAGGTAGAGGTGTTCCCGAGTGTAAACTGAGTGAGGGACTTATGGGCAAATGGGTGAGAACTGGTTTAGCACTTGTCATGTTAGTCCGAATAAGAAGATCCACGTTGTAATGACGTTGTGAGGGTAAAGCCCCATTGCTTTGTGGAACTGCTTCAACATCAAGAAAATATGAAAGAGGCCTAAGATCTTTTTGCAAAAACCATTGAGTAAGACGATCGACAAATTGATGGACTAGAGCAATATTGTCACCTGTAAGGATGAAATCATCAATGTAAACAAGGAGATAGAGATGGTGAATACTAGTGTTGAGAACAGACGAGGAAGTGTCATCATGAGAATTCTTGAAGCTGTAGTTAAGAAGAAATTGATGTAGCCGATGGTACCAAACCCGCGGTGGTTATTTGAGTCCATAGATAGATTTGTGAAGTATACAAACATAGGTAGGATGATTCGAAATCAATAAAACTCGAGGGTTGGGACATATAAACATCTTCAGAGAGCTTGCCTTGAAGAAAAGCATTATTAACATCCAATTGACGAAGAGACCATCCATGACAAACATCAATGCTAAGAATAAGTCTTATAGTGGAAGGTTTAACAATCATACTGAATGTTTCATCATAATCAACACCGGGTCATTGATGAAAACCTTTCGCAACATGGCGAACTTTAAATTTGTCAATTGAGCCATCATAATGTCATTTAATATGAAAAATCCATTTTCATTAGAATTAGGAAAATGTGGAAGTAACTCCCACGTCCCATTTCAGACAAGAGCATCATACTCTTCAGACATTGCCCGGTGTCAGTTAGAAACTTTGAGAGCTTGGGTCACGAATGTGGGTTCAAGATCCGAGGAAGGAGTAAGATGGGTGTGTAGGTTGAGTTTTTGAATCGGCTTGCAAATATTGTTTTGGGCTCGAGTGGTCAAGCATTGTTGAGTGTGTCGTTAATTAGAAGGATTTATTTCTTGCTAATGTTGGGAAGGAGGAGGAGAGGAAGAAATTGAAAGGGGTTCTTGGTTAGATTCTGGTGCAGGGTTTGCAGTTGGCTGATATGCGGTAGGAGTATCACACGGTGGTAAATCTCGGGAGCACACATCAAATGGAGTAGTAAGTGTTGGATATGAAAGGATTAAAAAGGATATAGTGAGAATAAGAGGAACCCATATGTCAATGGTGGTGGAATCAGGCCGTGGTAATTAAGTATGGAGAGATGAGTAAGGAAAAATAGACTCTACAAATTGGACATTGCGAGAAATAATTTTTTTTTGAAGTGACTCGTTCAAAATAGAGATATGCACTTTAAGATAATGAATACCCAAGATGAAAACAAGTTTTAGAGAGCGAATCAAGTTTATGGGATGAATATGGTTGAAGCCAAGGATAACACACAAGCAACCGAAAATTTGAAGTTTGGAATATTTTGGAGTGGTACCAAAAATTAATTCATAAGGTGAATAGAGATTAAGTAGACACTAGTGGTAAAAGCATGAGACCAAAATGTTAATGGAAGAGTGGCATGAATGTATAAGGCAAGGCTAATTTCGACTATGTGATGATGTCGTCTTTCTGAGTAACCATCGTGTTAAGGTGTGTGAGGTGGAGTGGTGAGGTGGGATATGCCATTTGTTGCAAAGTAATCTTTAAGGCTCAGATATTCTCCCCCATTACCTGTGTAATACCCGTGCCCAATATTTTATTATTTTTCCCGTCTGGATTTTAATACAAAACCCTTGTGATTGAATCATTTTAATTGGGTTTATATCTGCATTTGACTATTTTTGGAGTCTTAATGATAATTATTGAAAGTTTTTGGGTAAAATTAAAGAAATTGAGAAATTTATGGTTCGAATGAGTTGAAGGTCGTTCGAACGAGAGTTCAATATTGTTCGAAGTCGGGTTCTAATGAGCATCTATCGAGATGCCACTGCATAGGTTTTCCTATTTCATTAGAAGGCCATTCTGATGGGGGGATCGAACGAGTTTGAGATCTTTTCCGAATGGGGTCCCATTCTCATTCGAACGACCTGCCCAGAAATTTTAAAATGGGGTGTCCTTGTGTGCTGTCATGTTTTGGGCCGTTGAATCGATGACGTATCGACTCCTGGTGAGTCCAGATGATCCAAAAATAAAATTTTAGAGCTGGGTGGGTTTTATAAGGTTTTGTTTGGGTTTATTTTAGTGTAAAGAAGAGAGAGTGGGGGGGGGGGGGGGGGGGGGGGGGGGCTCCTACCATTTTCAACATTTCTTCCCCACTCTCTAGCTCTTTGAAGTTTTTCCCTTTTTCTACCACCACAAACCATCGTTAGACACCATGTATCCACCTTATGCCACATATTCTACTAGTATATCACCATAAATAAGCCTTATGCACCCATTTCCTCCATTATTGGGTAGAGTTACGAATTTTGGAGGTGTTATTGGGGGGTTTTGGAGAAGAAGAAGTGTAGAAATTTATGAAGTCTTGAAGGGGGATTTTGCTTGGAGCATGCTTGTGGATATAGGCAACCTCTTTGTGGCTAGCTTAGGAGGTGAGGGGTTGTCATCATCTTCTTGTTCTTCATCCACCATATTTGGAGCTCTATTTGAGGTGGAAAAAATTTGCTCTTAGTTTAAGATTATATTTTGCACATTAGTAGTTTTGTAGCTAGAATTGCTAGAGTAGAATGCATACATGAGTTAAGAAGAAGATTTCTTAAGGTTTGTGTAAATGGTTTATAAATGATTTTAAAGGTTTTGAGAAAAATACTATGATTCAAGGATGTTGAATACATGATGTATTTTAAGAAGTTTGGTATTAACCATTTTATGGAATAAAATGTTTGAAAATGATATTCATCATGATAAAAACATTTTGGGTGAACTATATTTTAATGCTTCTTGCAAAAATGAAGATTTTTATAAAATTGGACATTTGTTGAAGTTTTGAAGAATAAAAAAGTCCTTTAGTCTTGAGAAATATATATTTACAAGTATTATGAAATTTAGAGAGTATATTATATGTTAGACCCATTTGATAGGATTTTTGGACTGAAAATCCATCTTTTAATGCTTATAAACCTGTAGTATTTTGAGGTTGAACATATAAACAAGTTTAATGAGGGTTTTAATGGTTTTAAACATGAAATAAAGAAATTAAAAATTTCATCCCTTAAAGTGTGAAAAAGTGTTGAAAAGGTGATATGTGTATGATTTTAAGACTACATGAATTAATAAAGAAAATGGTATTTTTTTTTAAAAGTAGTCTTAGATGTTTAATGATTTATTGAAAAAGAAAGTAATGAAATAAAGATATTTCCAACTTGGGAAGAATGTTACTCCAAAAGTGTTAAATAAGTGTTAATGTGTTGTAAACACTTAAGAAATTACCGTGAGTAAATTAATGGTGTTTTGAGAAATAACACTTGTGGAAATGAAAAAAACAACAAGCTTGGAAACAAATGGGTAAAATGATTTTTTTTCTTAAAGTGAAATATTTTTATGTAATAAATATGTTGAAAAAGGTGTTACACAAAATGGTAATAAACATGATTTTGGGATATAATCGATGTTAAAGTAAAAAGGATAAGAAATGGTGATTACAAAAGTGTAACACAAGTTGGGGTGAAACCCCAGATTATTTTTTTGGTTTCGGCCGGTAAAGGAAAAGGTGGAGTAATGTGAACATTTGTGAAATGTTAAAACACAACAATATGGACTTGGATGACACCCAAATAATTAAGGAGGGCTCGGAGCCTCGGGATGAAATATCCAAAATCACTAGCAAGAGTATATGGTAGCATAGTCGACGACGTGGGACCCATTAAAGTATGCAGATTTTGGAAGATTCCAAGAAAAAGATAATGAAAAATGGAACATATCAAGAAATGGGTTGTGTGATGAATATATAAAAAAGACAACCTAACTTGAATGAATTAATAAATATTTCAGTGGACAAGTAATGTGAAATTGATTAATGTCCATAAAGTAAAGAAAAAGTAAAGTGAAGGGATTAAATGTGTAGTTGAACTACCTAAAGAGGTTTAACCCATAATTAACACAAATGTGTGTTTATGAAAGATTTTCAAAAGAAGAATAAGTATTTTCTAACACGGTGTTTGCGCATGTTGAAAATATGATTTTCATTAAAGATACTAACATGAATTGGTATGA
Organism: Sambucus nigra; assembly: GCA_949130495.1. Taxonomy (NCBI): domain Eukaryota; kingdom Viridiplantae; phylum Streptophyta; class Magnoliopsida; order Dipsacales; family Adoxaceae; genus Sambucus; species Sambucus nigra. The sequence goes on from OX422213.1 coordinate 120,780,114, forward strand.
ATAATGGGGTAAATTTTGGAGAAAGAAATAATTTTTTCTTAAACAAGGTGTATTTATTTTAAGTGTTTAATCGGGTGTGTTAAATTAAGGAACGAATGTCAATTTAAGTAAAAGGGAGTTCTTTTATAAGATTAAGGTGATTTAATTAGGATAAGTAACGTTTTTGGAATAAAAACGATTTCACGCATTAAAGTGTGTGTATATATATACACATATATGGTAGTTGCATGTTCACGTAGTTATAACGTGTTAAAGTATCCTTTCCCCCGTTCGATTCTATATTGCATCGTCGTAATTTTTCACTAGGCATTCGGCTCATTCCCTTGTCTTTGTTACGACAAGTTGGTTGCGGTTTAGTATTTTGAGAGAGTTGTACAAGTAAGCATTCTTTTATTTTATGATTAATAACTCTGTATGCTTGGATTCTGGGGACGCTTCCCATAGGTCCCTCACATAGTTTGATTTGAAATGAAAATCGCATGTTAAATAAGTGAAATGTTAATTAAATAAAACTGGACCAGTAACATTATGTAGATTGTATACTGCACTTCATACCTAACGCTCGGGTTTGACCGGGTTGATCACGAGTAACCCATATACATGGAATGGGACATTACAATTGGTATCAGAGATCTAGGTTCCAGATTCATTTCGGGAGTGACGTGGTGAGATCAGTAGTGGATCTTTCGATGTCGGTGTTGGTTTTGGGCTGGTCACGCTAGATTGGTGACGGTTTCAGTTCATGTTCTCGACGGTGGAGTAAAAAAGATTAGCACGACGGATAATTTATTTCCAAGTGGAATATGACCAAGTTAGTTGTCATTAATCATATCTGCGCTTCAAATTTAAATATATTAATGATTTGTGAATGTCTGTGCGAGCCAATAGTGGCGCCACCATGATTTTCAGTATGAGGTGCTTGAGTGTAAACCCTTGATGATATGAGAGGTATGTTAAGATGTTGATAGAGTTTAATAATGTCAATTGAATTAGAGACATGAATTGTATAAAGTCAACTGTGAGGATTAAGTAACTAGAGCGTAATGCCTAAGCGGTGTTGGTTGTGATAAGACTGCATTAAGTTTCGGGGTGTAGTACTTTCAGATGGTTGATAATGATGATGTAATTAGAAAAATTCGATCCTTGGGGTAGTATCATGTTGTAAGATAATTGGTGATTAGGTAGACGTGAGGAACAATGTTGGTCATCACTTGAGGATGTGTACTCGATTAGATTCGATAAGATATTATGGTTGGTAGTAAGTGTCTTGGTGATTGTTGATTGAAAGCTATACCTTGCAAGGTATGATGAGAGTTATGGGCAAATTGTGGTAAGTATGTTATGTGTGAAACGATGACGGTTGAGGAGACTTAGGAGTGAACTCTAGATAGTCTTCCATGTCAGGGTTTTAGAAAATTTGATGCAATTTTGAGGCATAGGATCTTTAGTGATGTCAGTGATGTAGACCTAGAGGTTTATAGGTTGTATACGACATTTTGTATCCTGCCAAAATACTTAACGATGTCAGTATGCGATTTGGTACTTGGATTATGGCCATAGCCGCTTAAAAGGAAGATGAGGTTATCATCTAAGTGTCAGAGCCCATTTTAGCAACTTAAGTAATGGCTGGATGCGAGGCAATTTCGATGTGAGTATGGTTTAAGGGCGTCTTAGAGTGTTCGCAGGACTAACTGTGTGTGGCATCATTAGGAATAATAAATGACTTATTGTGACATCGTAAGCTATTCAATGGTTGAGGTGATTCATATGTAGAAGCTCGTGGAGTAGTGTCTTTGTGAGCACCTAATAGACGTGATATGGATATTGAGAAATTTATAGAGCGCACCAACAATGAGAAAGTCATAGATGATGATTTGGTGTCCTTAGGGAACCAGTCAAGTCCGGTATTAAGAAGTGCTAGTGTCCTAATGATGATCGCATTTTAGGTCAGGTAATGATCTCAGGTCATTGGTCAAGGTTTAAAAGAGTCGAATAGTGTGCGGGTTGGGTGCTGTCATCCAAATTGGCATATATGGGTGATGTAGCCTTCTAAGAGAAATTTAAATCTTGTGTTATGAGTGGGCGTGATGCTCGGATGTCATGGAATGACTAGTGTAAGCGATGTAACACTTGATTTTGAGGAGTACTAGGAAATGCATTTGGGGCTTAGATTGATGATGTCATAATAAAGACTTAAAAATGGCATCCCAAGAGAGTAATCGAAGCGTGATTAGAATGTTGTTGCGTGACAGGGACTCGTTCTTGGCATGTCTTTACAGGTCGATATGGATCAGAAATGTATCCCCGTGTGGTACTTACTACCTTTATAATGCCAATAGCGATCGGTATAGCCGTCAAATAATTCAGTTTGGGTAGGACCTGGTGATAAGCTCGATGACGACCTCGTGTAGCTAAAGTTTACTATAAGGTGAATGTTTTCTTAACGTGGTTCTTCCTAAGGAGATGTGGGGTTACGATCATGATATGATAAGGAAGACAGTAAATTAGGTATGTTAGGTTGGTGACGTTATTACTAGTAAGATGGATAAGGTGGGTGTCGAAAAGGGCGTTAGAATTCATCGATTGAGATGACTCACATTAATTGAGGATGTAAGGAGAAAACCTTATTATTAAGGAGGGAAGTCTAATGTTTGGCTTTCCAGAGGACAATATTTCGTATGTCGTCGTCTGCGAGGATGAGTGATTTGTGATCTTATTCGTCACGATTGGTGACTCGAGTGCATGGATAGGTTAATTCCCAGTGAGAACATTTGGGAGGAGTCATAGACTTTAAAGTGTGTGGCATAGATTCATTTTTCGTAAACCATAGTTTGACGCATACGGATGAGATTTTCTTGAAACGGTAATTTGTTCCTTTAATTCTTGTGTGGCATTTTCGATTTTGATAATCGAGGATTGATATTCCCACGACTGTGGTAGCTCGGATTTGTACTATGTGATGGTACGATGTGATTTGGCCTAATAGAGTGCCGATGGACTTTACATATTCAATGAATCTTGGTAACTAGGTGTGCCCCTATCTGAGGTACCCTTGCTATTGCACAAAATTCAGTGTACGAGTGGTTGTGCTTTCGATCGTACAGCTTTCTCATAGTATTCGCTTTTCTTAGGATTAGCCGGCATGAAAGTTAGTGAATTTGGTTGTAAAGAACAGGATGGTGACTTGAGGACATTATATAGTATTAGAACTTGAGAAAACTTAGCACTCAGTGTTATTTTGACACGATGAGTGGATTAACGTAATACTCAGATGTGCGTTCAACCTAAGGATGCCTAGAGTGATCCTATATTCATAGAAGGATATTATGGGGAGTGGTAGTCAAGCACATGAATTACGACTGGGTTAGTGTGTCGCTCCACAGAGCGAGTGACTTACGGTATGAGGTTATCATCAAGCTTAAATGAGGTTATGTGGTCATGATGACCTGAGGATTTAAAGAAACTTAGAATGTGTAGTCCTTATATTCGAGATGGTTCTTGATAAGGAATTGGATGATTGGTTGTATTACAATTCATTCTTAGGTGAATATTAATCACTAGAGAGGGTTGCCCGGTAGAGGCGTCAGTATGCTTTGGGTATTAATGAAGGTAGTTCTGGGACTTATTTGCATTTGATCATCAAATGACTAAAGACTCGAGATGGTTGTGTGATGTTGATGGTTAGTGTGACGGTAAGCGTTAGAGCATGTCGCATGTTGAGATTTTGATGACAATCCTTATGTAAGAGCGTGTGATATGATCTTAGCTATTGTGGACTTCGATGATTTTGTCTTGGAGGATTTCTATGGTATAGAATAAGAGTTGGTAAATCCCATGAACTTGAGAAATTAGCGGATCGATAATTTAAGGGATGAAATTTTCTAAAGAGGGAAGAATGTAATACTCGTACCCAATATTTTATTATTTTTTTCGTGTAAATTGTAATAATATGAAACTTTTTGGGATTGGATCATTATAATCGGGTTTATATCTGCAATTAAAAGTTTTTGGTTCTTAATGATAAATGTTGAAAGTTTTTGGGTAAAATTGGAGAAATTTGTGGTTCGAATAAGTTGAAAGTCGTTTGAACAAAATCCTTGCTTCGGTCAAACGAAGATGGGTGGTTTGAACGAGAGTCCAATATCGTTCGAAGTTAGGTTTTAATGGGCATCTAACGAGATGCCACTGCATATGTTTTGCTGCCTCGTTAGAAGGTCGTTTGATGGGGGGATCAAATGAGATTGATATCTCATTTGAACGAGGTCCCATTCTTATTAGAACGACTTGCTCAGAAATTTTAAAATCGGGTGCCCTTGTGTGCTATCACGTTTTGAGTCGTTAGATCGATGATGTGTTAGTTCCTCGTGAGTCCAGATGACCCAAAAATAGGATTTTAGAGTTGGGGTGGGTTGTATAAGGATTTTTTTGGGTTATTGTGGGTTTATTTGAGTGTGCAGAAGAGAAAGAGTGGGGGGTGGGTCTCCCCACCATTTTCAACATTTCTTCCTCTCTCTATCTCTTGGAAGTTTTTTCCCTTCTCCCACAACCACAAACTATCTTAAACCACCATAAATCCACCTTATGCCACCATGTTCTACTAGTAATTCACTCTAAATAATCCGTATGCACCCATTTTATCCATTATTTGGTAGAGCTACGAATTTTGGAGGTGTTGTTGGGAGGTTTTGGAGAAGAAGAAGAGTAGAAATTAAGGGAGCCTTGAAGGGTTTTTTGCTTGGAGCAAGCTGGTGAAGCTAAGCGACCCCTTTGAGGCCACCTTAGGAGGTAGAGGGTTGCCATCATCTTCTTCTTCATCCACCATTTTTGAAGCTCCATTAGAGGTTGAAAAACTGTACGCTTAGTTTAAGACTCTATTTTGCACATTAGTAGTGTTGTAGCTAGAATGACTAGAGTATAATGCAAAAAGGAGTTAAGAAGATGATTTCTTAAGGTTTGTGTAAATGGTTTATAAATTATGTCAAAGGTTTTGAGAAAAATACTATGATTCAAGAATGTTGAATAAATAATGTATTTTAAGCAGTTTGGTATTAAACATTTTATGGAATAAAATATTTAAAAAAGATATTTATCTTGCTAAAGATATTTTGGGTGAACTATGTTCTAAAGTTTCTTTCAAAAATTAAGATTTTTATAAAATTGTATATTTGTTGAAGTTTTGAAGAATAAAAATATCCTTTAGTTTTGAAAAATTTATTTTCCCAAGTATTATGAAATTTCTAGAGTAAATCTCATGTTAGTACCATTTGATAGGATTTTTGGACTTAAAATTTATCTTTTCATGCATATAAACTTGTAGTATTTTGAGATTGAACATATAAACAAGTTTAATGAGGGTTTTAGTGGGTTTAAATATGAAATAAAGAAATTAAAATTTTCAGCCCTTAAATGTGTGAAAAAAGTGTTGAAAAGGTGATAAGTGTATGGTTTTAAGACTACATGTATTAATAAAGAAAATGATATTTTTCTTATAAAGTAGTCTTAGATGTTCAATGATTTCTTGAAAAAAAGTAATGAAATAAAGATATTTCCAACTTGGGAAGAATGTTACTCCAAAATTGTTAAATGAGTGTTAATGTGTTAAAAACACTTAAGGCTTGTTTGATTTGCAACTACAATTCTATTTTTCGTGTTTAAATACAATTATGATAAAAATTTACTTTTGAAACACCTGTTTTTAAGCACTGAATTATAAATTTCTCTGTTATAATTAAGTTTTTCAGAAAACAAGTTTTTTCTAACTTCTATTTTATATTTCATCTCCGAATTCTTCATTCTTAATATTTTAATGCATTTATACCTTAATATATAACTGATAATACGCAAATACTGCGTATTTCATCTCTCGAACCTACGCATTTTAGCCCCCTCGGGTGCCTTAATCTCTATATTTAAGTCCGTTAACCAGACAACCTCGGTTTATATTGTTAACATGCTATATGAGGTATAATTGGTCTTTTGTAGGTATTTAGGTACTAAGTATGAAGTTCAGACGCATTCCGGTGAAGTTTCGTACGCAATCGCACGTTCAAGGGCATTTTATTCTTTTCACAGCTTGGGTACCTAGCCTAAAATTTCACGGAAGTTTTAGCTCTCCTCGCTAGCTTCGCGTGGCCGTGAACGGTGCGCGATTCCGAGTCCATATGAAGAAGTTACAGCGATTTCAGCGGAGGGAAAAACAAGGAAATCAAAAGAGGAGGAGAAAAGAGGAGAAAGAATGCGGTGTGCTGCTGCTTAGCTCACCCCTGTTTGATCGATCGATCGATGATTTTGGTCGATCGATCGACCATTCTAAAATGCCAAAATTTGGCCTTGATCGATCGATCGACCAAAATCATCGATCGATCGATGCCCTGTTTTTCTGCAGATATTTTGCATTTGTTTTCTTTCTTCTTTTCTTTTTTAATTTAATTCCCACTTGGTATATAAGTCAATTTTGATGTAATATTCAGTAGACACACGATTTTAGCTTAGGTTAGCTTAGGGTTTTGAGAGTTTTGGAGAGTTTGGCTTGGATTCTTCTTGGTTTGACACCTAATTGGGTTGTAAGTTACACTATTCATCATCCTCTTCCTTTAATATAGTTGTTTTTCTTCATTTATTGCTTTGTAGTGTAATTTACATGCTTTCTAAATTAGGTTTACATGCTTTCTTTACACGCTTTCTAGTGTAGTTTTACCGCGTTTATTTACATGCTTTATTTACCGTGTTTTTAATATGCTTTCATGTAATTTAAATTAGGTTGTGTTTGAATGGAACTCACCCGAGTTGGCGCGTTGCTTTGATTTGGTGATGGTGTTTACGGGTTTATTTCGGGTGCATTGTCCTAGTTATTACGCCTAGGAGATTTGACGGGGAATATCATGTATGTCCCGTGCTTACGACCTTTTGCGCGTAATTTTCGGGATATTTGTTGACGCCAAAATCATATTAGGATTTAATGAGGATTTAGGGGCTTAACAACCCTTGGTTCACTGAACTGTCGAAATGAGATGCATTTGTAATGACTCGTCGACCCATGTAACCATTTTATACGAATTAACCCGGGTGAGGGATATTCGACACAACCTATAGTTTTATCCGCTTTCATAATATAGTTTCAATACCCTTGCCTAGAATAACATTTCCCTTTATGCATCTTTTACTTTTTAGTTTGTAATCATCTTTTACACTTTTATTTCAGAATATTAAATCATATAAATTCTAGCAACTTGTCCCTGTGGATTTTCGATACCCGACTTGCCGCTATACTCACCCGTTGAGTGTAGTCATAATTTTAGTTTGTTTGTATAGTCGCGGCGAGACGAAAACAACGACTGTTGCCTTACGCGACCACAACTCTTGCGCGCTATCAATAATATACATACATAATACATTAATATGTTTATAATTCTTATAAATAAAAAATATATATGTACATGTACACAAAATTATGAATATTTATATTATTAAATTATAAAATATACTAAGATCCATATGTTAAATAATATTATCAATAGATACATGATATTTATTGCTGATACCAAAAATTATCCATTTACGTGGACTAATGAGAGATAAATACGTATCATCCAACCTGGAAAGAATTCTAGTCAGCAGGACATAGATTTGTCGACCAACACACTGGATGTACGCTTTCCCTTATAGTCGAACCACTTTAAAAACCTTTTGTCTCTCTTATTTACATATATTTACCTGTGATTAAATAATTAGACCTAGTCTAGTTTTTTACATCAACATATTGGCGCCGTCTGCAGGAACGTATTTCTAAACGTTTTCACTCTCATTCATTTACCCAAAGATGACTGATATTACTGAATCCAGTGTTAAAAATGATGGAAATCCGCCTATTTCATCCGCTTCTCCAACAAATAATGATCTTATCAGAATCTTGGATAGTCTCGCTAGAGGACAGGCCGCCATGCAAGATACGATCAATCAATTGGCCCAAACACTACAGGACGGATCTCCTGCTTTGTCTAGTCACGGAAATTTGCCACCGCCACTTCCAAAAACTAATGGGCATAGCCACTCCAGGACTTCCGTAGATACGTCCTATCATCCAGGAGAAAGTTCTTCCCTCAGGACTTAAGAGTCATATGATGACCAGTCTTTTTCTCCTGAAAGGATAACTGCCTCAGAAAGGTTGAGCCGAGCATCACCCTTTGATCGTCTGGGACCCAGAAGGAATATAAATGTTCCCAAGGCATTGTCGAGGAATACTCGATGACCAGCCGACTAACATGAGGCCTTAACCCAATCTAGATCATGCGCCCGACTATCTACCCATGTCGAGCAGACCTCCCAGGAGGAAAGCTCAGCACAGATAGTTGGTTGAAATAGCCGAGCTGCATTGCATAAATCTAATGCCAGTAATCATGCATGGAAAGGTTCAATCGAGAGGTTGAAAGATAGGTTGGGAGAAATGGTGAAGGCAAAGAACTCTTTGCAACGAAGCTTTGTGAAAGGGTCCCCTTTTGTGCAAGCTATTGTGGACTTTCCCACTCCTTCAAAGTTTAAAGCTCCTGTTGTTACTCCCAAATATGATGGAAAAATTGAACTTTTCTTAATATAGAACAGTATCAAGTAGCATCAAATATTTACGCTGTCCCCGACGAGATGAGATGTAGGTCACTCTCAGGTACCATAACAGGTCCTGCTTAGATATGGTACAACAACCTCCCTTGGGGGAAATTTTTTGATTTCAACTAGCTTGTCGAGCTGTTTATTGGAAATTTCTTCTTTGGGGACAAGCCGATAGTGAGAGTGGCTCACTTGTTAAGCTGGTAAGTATAAGGGATTATATTACTCGCTTCAACAATGGAAAGTTTGAGGTTATTGATTATGAGGAGAAAATAACTATTACAGCTCTCATGAGTGGACTGCTTCTCGAGAAGCTTTACTACACTCTCTCTAAATATACTCTTAAGATAATAATGGAACTGATGTCCAAGGCTGCCAAGATCATGAATGTTGAGGAGTAAATGGAAGCAAAGTAGAGCTCGATTATAAATTCAGAGGGAAAAATCGAGAAGAAGGAGAAAAGGGAGGATAATAATGAGAAATATTCAAAGCAAAAGAAGACTGATGATCGGCTCAGGAAGTAAAATAAATACACTCTATTAACGATGGGCATTCACCATATTATATAGGAAATTAAGCATAGCAAGGAGGTGCGTTGGTCAGAGAAATTAAGAGCACCCGCTAGGAAGAGGGACAAATCCAAATACTGTGAATTTCACAAGGATTATGGGCATATGACGAATCGTTGTATTTCTCTACAAAATGAGATAGAAACCCTCATCCGTCGAGGAAAACTGGACAAGTTTGTTGATCGACAGACGACAGAGGAGCTCGATACAGGTCAAAATCTCTATGCAAGCTCGAGGAAGAGAAGAAAAGAAATCATGAATACGATCCTGAAGAAGATATCGATTTCCCCCAAAAACCTAAGTAGCCAGAACATGAGGTATTTACACTTAGTTTTGGTTCCTTTGATTGTCAGATGATTACAGGTGGAGACGCTGGAGGTGGAGATCACAATACTGAGAGAAAAGCTTACCTCATTAAGGCTTTAACTTGTTCTTGCATCCAGAGGATTAATCTAGCCAAGGAAGATAGGTCGAGGAAAGTGAATAAAGAAAATTTGGTGATTAGGTTCTCTAAAAATGACATGTCAGGAGTTCTATACCCTCATGACGATCCTCTGATAGTCAAATTCAGATATCAGGATGCAATTATTTCCAGGTATTAATTGACAATGGTATCTCAACAGATATCATGTTTTATTCCTTCTTTCAAAAGCTGGATTTGAAGCTCAGTCAGCTAGATCCATACCACAACCCTTGATCAGTTTTTCTGGTAAAAAGGTTTATCCTTTGGGTACAATCAAGCTGGAGGTGTTGCTCGGCACATGGCCAGCATATCGGACCGAGAAAGTTTATTTCTTTATGATGGATAGGAACATACAGTCAACCTACAATATCATCATGGGCATTGTAGGGTTGAAGAAGTTTGAACTAGTTCCCTCAACAGTTTATCAGTGCTTGAAGTTACCGACCAACTTTGGAGTAGGTGTGGTGAAGGGTGATAAAAAATTAGCCCCGAAATGTTATTACTCCTCTGCCTAGTAAGAGGATCTTGAGGAAATAAAGAATAAGACAACCACTTACCAAATGGACACTACTGAGCCCTATAGCAAATTCGAGGTTGAAACCTTAGATTTAAGAGAGGAGACAAAACTGGTAAAAGGCCAAATTGTGGAAGCAACGGAGAGTATCATCTTAAATGATGACAATCCAGATCGTATTACACAGTTGGGTTCAACACTAGACACTGTTATCAAGTAGGAGCTAGTGACGTTCTTGAGACAAAAAAAGCACGTGTTCGCCTGAAGTCATGAAGATATGCCTGGGATTAATCCCAATTTCCTCTGCCATGAACTCAATATCAATAAGGATACCAAGCCAGTGAAGCAAATGCGTAGGTTGTTCAGCCCCAAGAAGAATCAGGCTATTCAAGAGGAGGTAGATAAGCTTTATTCATTGAAGATGTGAGATATCCAAATTAGTTGGCCAACATTTTTATGGTCAAAAAGAAAAATAATAAGTGGAGAATGTATGTGGACTTCACTAATTTGTATAAAGCGTATCCAAAGGATAATTTTCCTTTGCCCAGGATTGACCAACTTGTAGATCCTACGTCGGGACATGAGCTATTGAGTTTTATGGATGCCTATTCTGGTTAGAACCATATTCGAATGAAGCCTAAAGATAGGGAAAGTACCTCTTTTATTACTCCTCGAGGAACTTACTGTTGTAATGTTATGCCATTTGGTTCAAAAAATGCAGGTGCTACCTACTAGATGTTGATGAACAAGGTCTTTGAAGATAAAATTGGCAAGAATATAGAGGTGTATGTGTATAATATGCCGACAAAGAGTAAAAAGCCTCTGATCGTATTGCTAACCTCAGCCAAACCTTTGATTAGATAGAAAAACACGAGATGAAGCTGAATTCGACCAAATGTGTGTTCGGTATGCAGGAAGGAATGTTCCACGAGTATATAGTAAATCAGAGGGGAATCGAATCTAATCCTGACAAAATAAAAGTGAAATACAATCCTCGACTTGTAAGAAGGATGTTCAAAGGCTCATTGGGCGAGTAGCTGCTTTAAATGCATTCGTATCCTGAGCAATAAACAGGTATTTTCCATTCTTTAAGATGCTGAGGAAAACCTTTGAATGGAATGATGAATGCGAGAAAGCTTTTCAAGAGCTGAAGAAATATCTGGGATTACCACCCTTACTTACCTGACCATTTTTGAGGGAAAAATTGTATTTGTACTTAGCCGTTTCTGAGTTGGTTGTAAGTTTAGATTTGGTATGAGAAGATAATGTAGTGCAGAAGCTGGTCTACTATACCAGTTAAGCCTTCCAGGGAGCAGAAATCAGATATCCAGGACTGGAGAAACTAGCTTTGGCGCTTATAAAGGCATCCATAAGAATGAATCCATATTTCCAAGCACATACTATAGTGGTGTATATTGATATGCCTCTTCGACAAGGTCTTCATAAACCCGAGAAGTCAGGGAGATTAATGTACTAGACAATAGAGCTAGGGAGTATGACATTGTGTATAAGCTAAGGTCCTTATTAAAGGGCCAAGCTGTAGAAAATTTTATTGCAGAGTTTACTTATTTGGAGGTTCCCGAGCAACAAGGCATTCAAGAAGAGCAAACCCCAACATGGGTGAGCTCAACTGAAGTCACCATCGACCAACTGCTCGAGCAGACCCTAGTAGGGGAGATCTTAGACGAAGAAACTATCGACTTATCGGAACAGTCAACCATGATGCAGGAGATGTCTAGGAAATATGAAGAGTCAACAAATAAGATATTATATTATGGGAGAAGGTCAGACCAAGATTTTGATAAAAACATCCCAATATGGAACTTATATGTGGATAAATCTTCGTGTGTGACAGGAAGTGGAGTAGGTATTATACTCAATACCCTTGATGGGATTGGCGTTGAGTATGCACTTAGATTTTAGGTCCAGGCCTCAAATGATGAAGTGGAGTATGAATTATTAATTGAGGGATTAATTTTGGCTCAATCACTAGACGCCGAGCAAGTTGTGGCGTACAGTGATTCTTAATTGGTGATCAATCAGATCTTAAGTTTGTATGGAGCCAAAGTTAAATTGATGACAAGGTACCTCGCCAAAATTTTGGAGGTTATATCCAAATTGCTCACTGTTCCGGTGAGCAGAATTCCAAGATTGGACAATGCCCGAGTTTATGCACTTGTTCGGCTAGCATCAATAATCAGGATTAAACTTAGGAGAACAATCCTTATTGAGATTCTAGCTAGTCAGAGCGTTGATGAAGATTTGACAATTAATTTTATAAAAGTAAATATGAAACCTATCTGGATGGATCATATCAAAGCTTACATTGAAGAATGAATTCTATCAGCCAATCCAATTGAGGCTAAAAAGTTAAGTATAAAGCAACGAGGTACGTGTTAGATAAAGGAAGTTTATATCGGAGGGGGTTAACAAATACTTTGCAGCGTTGTGTTCCTTAATGGAGGTTAAAGAAGTGATAAAAGAAGTTCATGAGGGGTCTTGTGGAGCTCATATGGCAGGCAGGTCATTACTATATCGAATGAACACTCATGTATACTATTGGCCGACCATGAGGGCAGATTGTATAGCTTTTGCAAAGAAGTGTGACAAGTTCCAGAAGTTCTCCAACATTATCAAAACTCCACACGTAGATTTGACTCCCATTACTTCAGAAGGCAATTTACTATTTGGGTAATAGACTTGATCGGGCCACTATCGACCACCCGAGGAAGATTCAAGTACTTGGTCGCAGCTGTAGATTACTTCACCAAATGGGTTGAGGAAGAACCATTGGTGGATATGCCATATGAGAAGGCGTGTCATTTCATTTTGAAAAACATCATTTATAGATATGGTTTGCCATATGACTTCATTACCGACCATGGTACAAAGTTCGACAACGATGAGTTTGGAGCATATTGTGCCCAATCTAATGTCCAAAAGTTACATTTTGCCCATGTCATCCTCAAGGTAATGAGCAGACTGAGGTGACGAACAAGACTTTGCTCAATGGGCTGAAGAAGAGACTGAACGATGCAAAGGAGAACTGGATAATTGAATTACTCTAAGTATTATGGGCCTAATAAATAACTCCTAGGGCTGCAACAGGGGAAACACCATACATGCTAGCATTTGGAACTGAAGTAGTAGTACCAACCGAGATAGGTTTGCCAATTCATAGAGTTTTGAACTTTGATTCTCCCATCAGTAATTTAATGTGAAGTATAGACTTTGATATGTTGGAAGAAGTGCGAGAAGATGCAGCCTTGAGGAATGATGATTATCAATAACGGACAACGCGCTTTTACAACAAAAAAAGTGAAGCCGACCAACTTAAAAGAGGGGGATTATGTACTTAAGAAAATGATCCAGAAGACCAACAAACTAGAAGCTAATTGGCATGGGCCTTATAGTGTCTCAACTGTTGTCCGACCAGGAACTTATCGAATTAAAACTTTATAAGGGGAAGAATTCAATAATCTTTGCAATGTCGAGCATCTTAGGAAATATTACAAGTAATGTAACGAGCAACAACTTTTTTAATCATTTTGATTCAGTAAGTAATAACAAATTGGTTCCTCCCATTTTCTTTTCTTTTAAGTTTTATTGGGGTACTGGTGATGTTCATCCTCATAAATATTTGGTCAGCAGAAAATTTAATACTTGGTCGGTAAGTCAACAGAAATCCAATACTTGATCGACAAAGCACAAAAACCTAAGTTAAAATAGGATTTTAAGTCCTTAGTACTTGGTCAATCAGGAATAAAACTCTGTTGAAAATCAACAAATTTTATCCAAACTGAGAAAAATGGAGGAAGAATGTTGTGAAGATTCCTAAATAGGAATGTAGACACATATTCCACATACGCTTGGTCACCACTAGTAACTAATGCTAAACCTAAAAATTTAGGTGCATTAGTAGAACTTATGGCAATACCACGGGTGACTAGTGCTAAACTTGGATTTTAATCTAGGTTCACTAGGGGAGATTATGTCCACATCAATGGTAATTGGTATTAAACTTAGAAATCTAAGTATATTAATAGAACCTATGATAATATCATTGGTAACTGATGATAAGTTTAGCCAAATGTCTAAGTGTATCAGTAGAACTAATGAAACAATAGAGTCATTTAACTAATAAATAAGATAAGTTGTTAAAACTGCATTTCATTTACATTAATGATGATTACATGCAAGTATTGTGTATAAATAAAATATAGGAACAAGTTGTTCTCAAAATCACTCCGCGGGGCGCTATCCTTCAGACTTTGAGGAGATCGGCACTGGCTCCATGCCTGCTGATGGATCATATAATGTGTATGGAGAATTGATGAAGTTAAAATCTCGAAGCATTCTCCTATTACTGCTGCTTGGAGTGTCCAGTAACTGAGGAGGCCGAATTATTTCTAGCTCGTTATGCAAACTATAATCTCTTAAATACTTGGAAATTAAGCACTAAGGAATGGACTCTACAGGGATCCAATTTATATCCAGCTTGAAGGGGAACTTGTTACACTCCAAGAGTCCAGGATCAACCCAGTACCATAATTTGATATATTATTCAACTTTCATCACTGTTAGACAGTTGGTCCAGCCCCACTTGTAGACTTTACGTTGAGCTTGACTGAAATGATCGTCAAAACGACCAAGAGCTTTGTTGTACCCTTCCATCCAAACTTCCATGGATTGCTTATGAAGCTGGAAAGTTAATCTCTCAACTTGATGTTGCAGCTTCTTCAGCACTCCATCTTTAGTTTAAAATTGAGAGGACTGGGTTGATAGTTGATCATCTTGAGTCTTGATCTTTTGAGACATTTCAGCTATGGCTAAATTTTTAGCTTTTATTTGAGCAGCTTAGTTAGCAAGAGTTTGCTGAGTTATAGCTTCATCAGTTGTATGTTGGCTGCATCTTGGTCAGGAAGTAGAGGCAGGTTTGGATTTCTTCAAGGTTTCCAGTTTAATATTAACCTGGCATTCTTATCCTCCAAGAAGGAAACACCTTCATTAGAAGCATCAGTGGTAGGAGGATTCTTCAAAATGTTAGTTCACTCATCAGTTTATTGTTCTCCTCCTCCAACAGTTTGGCAATGGCCCTGGTTTTATCAACCTCATATTTGAGTATAAATTCTTTTTTCCTATATATAGAAGCATGATTATCCAACTTCTCCTCAAAGCCTCGAACTCCACTTAAATCCTTGTACTTGGCCTCATAGTCAGCGTGATGAAGATCCTTATATTCTTTGTGTTCTTCTTAAAGTTCTTTAATCATCTCAAAGTAAGCCACATTATTGGCCACTGCTCAATCAAGAAGACACTTCAGATGTAAATAGGCTTCCTTGTCTTGATCTGAAACATCTGTGCCAAGAAAATTTGATAAATCTTCCTCAGACAAAGTCATATGACCAGCCTTAAATAAACTGTTGCAGCCCTTGAGTAGCTCATGGTCATTGGAATAGAGTTGTTCCATCTTGACCATGAACTAGAAAAATGAAATGTAACATTCGATCAACAACAGAAGAAGGTATAACAATAGCCAAGAAATAACAAGGAATATAAAGAAAAAAAATTCTTTCATTGATATAAAGGGAAGTTACAAGTACAACAGAAAAGAAACAAAAGATAGTCAGCAAATACAAAGGCCAACTGTCGAGAAAATCTACACATTCTCTCTGTCAGTCTCAACTCCATATTGATTGGAAGAAGGGATGGCTGGAGTGACTTGCTCGGTGGATGGGGTGACTGACTCAACAACATTATTATGTTGGTTGGATGAAGACTCAAACACCAGAGAAGTCTCCCCAGAACCAACATCGTCTTCAAATTCATTGTCCATCTTAGGGGGAGAGCCAGGCTCATATCTTTGGAAGAGCTTAGGGTCTTTCGCTGTGCCGACCTCTTTCAGTGCGACCAACTAACCATCCTTGAAAAATTTCTTCTTTGCATACTCAATCTGAGCAGAGACAACCGTGATGGATTTATCCCAACCTTTATTGAGGGGATTTTCCCTAACATTATTTCTTTTGGCATTCTTAGCAATTAGGCCTATTATCAGCTTAACCACTTTCTTTCTAGCTTCAGCAACCTCATCTTCAGCCTTCTGTCGATCTTCATCAGCAGTTTTTATTTTGTTCTCTCAAGTTTTTTTTTTAGTCACCAATTCTTGTTGTAAGTAAAGCAAGAATTTCTTGAGACATACAAAGGCCTCCTCAATATCGGCTGAAGAAGAAAAAAGAGCATCATCCTTCTCCAACATCTGGTTGAAATCAACTAGGAACTGTAAAGAAAAAAAGGCAAAGTCAGTATAAGAAGTCAAAGACAAAGTGCAAAGTATGAAAAAGGAAAAATATAAAGGAAGAATTCTCACCATAGCAAGGCTTTGAGCATCCCTCTGAGAGATTTTAAGTCGGGGAATAAAAGAAGTGGTACCCCAGTGGTCTGGAAGAGTACCAGACTTAATTAATTTCCTGGACAAGCTAGGACTTATGGCTATTGAGGAGCCAACACCAAATGAAGTAATACCGACCAATCTCTGTTGGTCGACATCAACAACTTCTGCAACCTGCTTGGTAGCAGGACCTCTTCTCAAACGTTTTAAAAGAGCCTCCTCTCCCTTATTGGTCGGGGGCTTCTTTCCAGCATCATCTTTCTTTTTGGCACTACCATTCACAGGCTTGTGGGTGCTACCAGCAGCATCCCCAAGAAGGTTGGGAAATTTCCTTTTTCCCATGCTCACTGAAAGAGGAAGGTCTTAATCAAAAGTATAAGAAGGGCTAATAGCAGGTTCACCACCACCAGATGTAGTGGCAGATGAAGTGGACACAAGGTCTTTGTCCAAATCAATCATAATGGAGGGCACAACAGTTGTTGGATGAGCTACAAATGATGTGATTGAGCTTTTGTATTTCAGCAAATAGGAGGCCAACCTGGTATGATCTTCATTAATTCTTTACTGTATGCCCTAGAGAAACTTGAGCTCATCAAGTTTAATGTCACTCTCCTTGGGACACTTTCTCTTCTTCTCAACTGCAATCAAACAAGCAATAAGTGTTAATTAACATATTAATAGGTAATTCACCAGCATGGATATATAAAATATATTACAACCTATGTCATGACCCTCTTAAGGGCATCTTGGTCCATTGTATACTTCACCCCCTTTTAGAGGTACATATTGCTAATTTTTAGTAATAACACCATGATCGATGTAGTCCCTATTAGAGTCATGCAAATTGACAACTAAAAGTCTATTAACAGGACAAGTCTTTAAATAATATGCACTGTCATTGGTGACCCATTTGTAACAGAACATGAACTTAGGGATGCCAATATGGGTCCCATGGATCTGGTTAAGCCTATGGACACCACTGACTATTCTCCAGGTGTTAGGAGCTATTCTAGTAGGTACAATATCAAACTGTTGACGCAAAAATTATTTGGGGGAAAAGTGAAGCCACATTCAGCTATGAATAAGGAAGGAATATAATGGCCTTTAGACAAAGAAAAAATATCTATAGGGGGATTAGGGAACTCTAGGTCTACCTAGTCTGATATATTCCATTCCTTTCTAAACTCACCCAGAGAGACAACAACGTAAACCATGATTTAATATGAGGAAAAGAAAAAAAAAGGAAAGGATTCTTACAGAAGATTAAGGATTCAGCAAGAACTAAAATAAAGGAAGAACGATCGCACTAAATCTCAAGAATTTGCAATAAAAACTTTGAAGGTTTGAGGTAAGAGGCAACCGAAAATTTACCGCCTTTTATAGACAGCCTCAAAAACCGACGAGTGTAATGATTAAAGTGAAACGACGATTCAAATTTAGGCGACGAGGCAGAAAAAGACGTATTTTCCCAAAGACGGTTCGCTAAAGTTCATAATATTTATAAAAATGCCATCAATAATGCACGCTATCAGCAATACCAATAAAATCCTACAAGTGTGGGAAGTGGAAAACTGATCAAGCATCAGGAATGTAGCCCGAGCTACTACCAAGACTAAATGATCCACACTTTCAAGAAAGCATCAATCATGGAACATTCAGGGCTTCTGTTGATACAAAAAATTATCCATTTACGTGAACCAATCAGAGACAAATACGTGTCACCCAACATGTCAAGAATCCTAGTCAGCAGGACATAGATTTGCCGACCAACACAGTGGATGTAGGCTTTCCATTATAGCCGAACCTCAGTAAAAACCTTGTCTCTCTTATTTACATATATTTAACTGTGATTAAATAAGTCACAGTCTAGTTTTTTACATCATCACTTATATATAGTTTTATACATGTATTTTTAATGTATGGAATAATATAAAATATACATATTTATTAAAAAATATTATCAATTCATACATACTTAAATGTGCATATATATATATATTACACACACAAATATGTATAATAAAAATATGCATGTTAGCTAATTTTGTCATAATTTAAAAAAACTGTATTTAAAAGCAAGTTTACCAAATGCGCACCAATATTTATAAACACAAAAAAACTGTATTTAAAAGTAGTGTTTTAATTGAGTTTTCTGAATGTAGGAGGTGAGTTCTTGAGATGATATTAATGTCAAGGGAGGCATAATTATGGCCTTTGAACAATCAATGACAATAATAAAAGCAAGTCTCAAATCATCACATTCAATATACAAGGCTCATGTATTAAATATGCTCTTTCAACATAATAACTATAGTAAAACAATCAATGAGGAAGATCCCACAGTTGACTTGGTTGGAGGGAGTGGGTACCATCACCTTTAGGGTACTGAAGGCAAGGCAATAACCTTAAACACAAATGGAGTACTCTTAAAATGTTCTCACGATAAACTCTCTTGTATGGGAGTATTTTTGCAGCAATTCTAGGCTAGAAAAATGCGATGCCCAAATTGTATAGCTTTGGAAGTGTTTTATAGGGGAGTCAGATCATTCGAGTGATATGCCTATAATAAATGCGTTTGACCCCTCTTGATGTTAATAATCTTGTGCATTTAATGCCAAAGATATTGCTATAAATGATCCGGACATGAAATTTTGACAAAACACTATTTAGACTCTTTAGAGTTGTGAATGCATTAAATAAGACGTGATGTGCCAGCTATGGACCTACCATCCTAGGAATATCTTCACTTGAGTGCTATTTTATCGAGTTCCTGAATGTCGGACATGATGACATCAAAGAGTTAGTAAATAATAACCTGGGAGGGATGTGTTGTCACATCACTCAAAAGTTTGGTTGATCGAATTGAAGGCTGTTTGACTAATGACTTGTTCGAACGACTTATGGTGTGTGTAGACTTTAGAGGTTAATCTTTTGGGCGACTGTTTAGGACTGAGGACCTTGGAATGGGTTCCCAGAGATGGTATCTCGACATAATAATGGGCTATATTGTGTATAAACCAAGGTTTTGCCTAAATACCCAAAGGGGGTTGGTCTCTCCCAACATTGCCTTGCACCCAATCCTTTAAACCAAATCCCTGCGAGATATCCATAATGAGGTTGTTCGATAGAGCATATAAGCTCTCCTTTGTACTACCAGACATGGTTCCTCAAAGATACTGAACTGTAGATACCACATTCAAGGCCTCCCTAAGTCTCCCCTTAGGTCCCTAGCACCTCCCCATCTCACTTCAAACCCTAGGTCGCACTCTAAATATCGATCTAGAGGCCATCGGGAGCACTTTGGCCCCGTTTGACTCAGGTCAATTGTATTGTCAGAGATAAATCTATTTGAATATTTGAAGGTCTGTAAATACCCTTTCCAATGGTCCACCCCGTGCATGAATCGGCATAACGGTTTGGACGAACGAACCATTTTACTACCGAAAATCGATTCGGAGGCCACCAGGTACTCTCGGGCCTCGATTTGACCACAATCAACTTCACATTCAGAGCAAAATCTCTTTGAATATTTGAAGGGACTGAAACCCCTTTCCCATGGTCTGTCCCATACGCGAAATAGCATAACTGTTCGGACGAACGATTAGTTTTCCCCTGAAAATAGATTCGGAGGCCATCGGGCACTCCAGGACTCCGTTTGACCAAAGTCAACTCTTCAGCTCAAACGATACTAAATGAATCTCTAAAGGTCACTGAATACCCTTTCTAATAGTCCACCCCGTGACTGATTCTAACCTACGGTACGGACTAACGATCCATTTTACTCTGAGAGGTCCTAGGACGCTTTCGAGCCTCGGTTGACCAAGGTCAACCTTTTGAACTGAGCAAAACTATTTATAATGTCTAAGTAAATATCCTAACCTTTTTAACGGTCCACCCCGCGTGCGATTCTGACTTACCATACGGACAAACGATCCGTTTCCGTCCAACGATCTCCCATAAAAAAGACCAATATGTGGTTCCGAGCCACATTTGACCAAAAGTCAACTCCCAAACTCGGGAGCGGTCTAAAGGACTTTTAAAGGTATCTAAAATATATTTCTAATGGTATGCCCCATGCACGATTCGGATCAATGGTTTGTGTTCTACGACCATTTTTCTGAGAAAATCTGCACGAAATTGCCAATTGGCAGGTCAAGATCCTTGCCTATCGCTACCGTGTATGCGATCACATGACGATAGGCACCCACCGAGGTAGGTCGATCGGCACCCACCCCCAACCCTATAAATAGGGTCCATTACCTCATTCCAAGAAACCATAGGAGAGAACAGATCCATCAACATCAGTGATCTCAACAACATTCCCTCGAAATCAGCGAAGTCTCTCAAGTGAAGTTCCACCCAAGCTTAAATTCCCATCCTTTTCATACCCAATTTTGCACACATCCTTCTCTATCATCAAAATTCATCAACACTCAAGGGAGTTCATCCAAGATCAAAGATCAAGCTTTAAAGAATGTCCAATTCCTTCCATCTCTATTTAAATTTCTTATTTTTGCATAATAAACATTAGATTCATAATTTAGTTTTTACTTTCGTTCATACACATTAATATCTACACTTTTTATTAGTATATTGCATATATTTTATTTTCTATAAAAGTCCTAAAAACAAATAAAAGAGTGTTACACCCATACATTCCGAACGGAATTATCCATCACATTTTTTCCAAAACCTAAAAAACACATTATCTACACATACACATGTAATAAAATTTCGTTCGGCTCTATGGGATAAACCCCACCCCATGCTATATTCGAACTACGTGGACTTTGATGCCTTTATAGGCTACGTAGCAATCTCGGATTAAAATTCGAGACTCGAGTCCAATTTTCCAATTTTCTCCATTTCCCAAATTCCCAAATTTTCTAAAGTCTCCCCATTTTCATATTTATATCTATATCATGCTTGTTTTCGTTTCATCCAACACATATTATCATTTCCTAATAACGATCAATATTGTGATAAACTCACAAATTATAATTTTTACATATGTTATTTTAGGAACATTCCTATGGATGACCTCACTCTACCTTGTCCATGGTATGAGTTGAATAAATCCGATCTCTATTATGTAAACACGCTCACACACTTCACGGGGATATAAAGGAAGATAATAACACTAGTCCATGAGATATCAAAAGGTCGGGATGGGTACCTAACACCTTCCCATTCTGTAACTTATCCCTCGAATCTTTAAACTATTGGTTTCGTATGCATCAGTTTGTTCTTGATATCGCTCTCTCGAAGTGTCAACATGTTCTTTTGCATATTTTGTGAAAAATAGGCTGGCGAATCCATCTCTTCACATTTACCCCCACACCGATGACGGACGAAGCAACCTTACCGAGAGGGGTGAGAGACTCCGGTGCAGCTTTCCCGAGGGGAGATGTATCTCTCTTTCCCCTGGCGCTGCTCGGGATGGCCACAGTGGAGAGTCTGCTGGGAACTATTTTTAAAAGGGAAGACTCTATTTACATGGGTGTTTTACTTTCTTGCATATTCCCTTATTTTTATGTTCGCTTTATTATTCCCTGTACATATGTACCTTATGTTTATGCCACTATTTACACACTTGTAGAAATTTTTTCATGTACACTTCACACCATGTGCACCTAGGATCACGTATATCCACATGTTGCACACACCACGTAGAAATTCATGCTTAGGTGTCACTAACACACACCTCCACTTGTATATATCTATCACACACCACCCACTCTCACTTGTTATCCCTGCTCTACTGTTTATACTTATACCTTATTCTCGGATGGGAATGATCAATAAAGATACTCTCTCCATAAGATACTAATCAAAGAATCATGCATGATACACACAACATTACCAAAGAGCATTGCTATTGACCAAATTTTGTCCCATAACTGGGTAGTCATTTCGTAATGGGCGCTGATCCGGTAGGTCACAGTTAGCCTAAGCGATATGACTCTCACCTTTCATTGGCCAAGTACCTTCTACGTATATCGAACGGTTCCCCCGCATCGTACCGCTTGATTGAAGTCAGGACATGAGGTATATAGCAGGTAACTCGTTCGCGTACATCTAGTATATTGAATTTTCTCTCACACGTATCGTCCCCATGAGGTATATAGTGAGGCAATTCACGTACATTCAGGTATATCAAATAGCTTGTCCACATGTACCGATTGCCCTCAAAAGCAAGAGGTATATCGTGGAAGTCACGCCAAGTGGGGAACACCTTCCAATTAACCCAACAACTGCATACCTGCATATAGATGTCCAGCCTAGGACACACATATTAGATTTTTGGTTTCAACCTGAAACGCTGTCGAAATTTCGGGTTAGCCTGTCGCCCAACGCACAATTTTTAAAACAGGACCCTGCCCGTGAGCCTGGTAATAAGTCCAACCCTAGTTTTTACATATGGTAAATCCTAATTTTTCTAGGATCGGGTATCGTCCAACACTTCTTTTTTGCATCTAGGAAAACTTAATACAAGTGAGAACCTAATAAACCTAATAATCTTCCTGAGACCCATCTCTCGTCATTTCCTCTCTCTTTCCAAAAATTTCCAATTCTTTTTTTCCTTTTTTAACAAAAATACCAAAAACATTTTCTTTTCTTTCCCCCCCCCCCCCAAAAAAAAAATATATTTTTGTCCTCATGTTTTCCAAGAATGTCAATTTTTTTCCTCCTTTTCCAAATAACAAATTCCCCTTCTTTTGTTTTTTCGAAAATAAATCCCAATTTTTCTCCTTATCAGGTCGATTACATAACCTTGGCCTGGCTCCCTATTGTCTTCGGTATTCATTCGAACCGCCCCAAAGTTCTATATGTACCCTTACTTCTTTTGAGTCCGAGATTCACCCTCCTTCCATGGAGAACATGGATCAAGTGCAGAATGTACAACCGAATTTATTGACAGTTCTAGCTCAGCTCACTGCCAAAATTGACAACCTTCAAATCGAGGTTCTTGAGATGAAAAGAAATTGGGTCCCTATCCCCGAAGAGCCCGAGGTCCTTTTCCCCCGCACTATGGGTACGCTTGTACCCAAGCCTATTTGGGTCCTCGAGGAATACCATCATACTCCTCGTGCTCCTCCTTCTAATAGCCCACCACCAGCCCATCTGCCTATGCCAAACCTTGCTCAACCAGGGGCTAACTTACCCATGACTACTGACCCGAAAGAGGAAGAATTAAACAAGGTCAAGGAAGACCTAAGGCTGTTGACCAAGAAGTTCTCTAAAGTCAGACTCTCTGGGAACTATATGGACTACACTCGCATGTCTCCCTATAGTAAAGCCATATTACCAGAAAAATTCAAGATGCCCAATATCATGAAGTTCGGAGACAGTGGACCTCCAATTGTTCATCTCCGTAGCTATCACAAAGCCATGACTCTCCTAGGGTATTTTGAAGAAATAATGACCCAGATGTTCCAGTAGACTTTGAAAGATAACGCTCTCAGTTGTTTCTTATCCCTTGAGGAATCCAGGATCCATAGTTGGTAAAATGTTGCCCCCGAGTTCATGTCACAGTACAAGTTCAACGAAGAGCTAGAAGTTACCCATCCTGACTTAGAGATACTTAAGTTGAACCCTAGGGAGTCAGTCAACAGTTTCATAGCAAGGTGGAGAGAAAAAGAAGCTACCATGACCAATCGGCCTTTCAAAGAAGAATATGCCAGTATCGTAAAAAAGAACTTCCTACCCCATATTCGAGCAATAATGGGAGGACAATATTACCCTCACTTTCGAGCCCTCTGAGAAGTAGGAGTGGAGATCAAAGAAAGTATGACCAAGATCGAAGTCAAATCGAGGAAAACCACTTGAAAATTTTCTCCTAGGAATTTTGATAGACCCAATAGTACCACGGTTTCTACTATCAATAACATCTCTCAGCCTGTCGCTTCATGGGCACCAAAAAGTCGACCAAACCCAGTCCAAAAGGAATACACCGAGCTTTATGCTCCTCTCTCTAAAGTCTACCAGGCGCTCTTGTGCCTAAACCTTATCAAACCCTTGGACCCTCATCTATTACTAAACCCACTTTCGAAAAACTTTAAACCTGATGCATGTTGTGACTTTTATCAAACTGCTGGCCATACCACCGACCAATGTTTTCATCTCCAAAATGTAATCCAAGGCCTAATTGATCGGGGTGTCATCGCCCCACCAGCTAATCCCAAACCAAACACTACCCATAATCCACTCCTGAAGCATGCAAATGCCATCTTCCTAGAAGAAGACTCTGAATTTGACCCATCTAGCCGAATCATGCCGAGTGAATCACCAGTCATACCCATATACTCTCCTAAACCTCTCCAAACTTGCCTATAATTACTCTTACTCCCTACCAGCCTTGCCGATCAAGCCTTGTCCCTTGTCACCCGAGCATGCATAACTGTTCGCACTCGTTCTGGAGGTAAAAATATGGAACCGCCATAAGTGTTGAACTGACTCTTAGAGTTTGGGATGAAATTGCCCTCCCAAATGACCATCGACTGTCATTGATTTAGCGGGTTGTTCTTAAAAGCTCAAAAATGGGTCATAGAGTCAGACAATTGGGTCTCACCAACCCATGGAGTCAGTCTAGATGACATGGAACAGATCATGGTAGATTTATTTCAACGGACTGGTGATATTTTTAATGTATTCGAACTACTCGATGCTTTGAAATTATAAGGGTACCTGGTCCCTTCAGTTTTGCATTTCCCTACCGAATGGGAGGAATTATATGAAGAGGCAGTAGAAGGTGTGGAGTGCATTGAATCTACATGGAAAGACAATATCATTGCCACCAGATGGGGGGATAATTTTGATGATTCAGATGAAGAGCAAGATTAAAAAAGATGAGTTTGATAGCCAACATATGCGGGATGATATCATTCGAGGAGGTGCTAGGAGAAATCAACAAGGTGGCTGAACAACTCGATATCGATGAAAAAATAGGATTTCTATTTTTCCCTCCTTCTGTGAACCACATGACCAGGTCAGGAAGACACTACCAAATCCCAAGTCAGCGAGCGATAAAGGAAAGGGTGTTGAGAATCTCCCTGTGCCAGAAATTACCCTCGAAGAAAGTAAGGTCCTTGATCAACTGAAAAAACCCAAGCCAACATCACTCTATGAGGGCTTTTTATGTCTTCCCAACTACACCGAAATGCTATAATCAAGCTACTCATAGGATCCACAGTTCCTCCCTCAACCACACCAGAAGAAGCGGTGAACCTAGTCGGATCCTCGAATTCTACTCTAATGCTATCATTTTTTAAAGAAGAAATCCCCAAGACCGGTCCCAACCACAATCATGATCTTAATATCTCTTTTGAAGTTATGGGGAAAGTTGTCCCCCTCTCTTTCGTCGATAACGGATCAAATCTAAACGTTTTCCCGTTAAGAACTCTAAATTGTCTAGGATTGAAAGTGAGATACCTTGCTCCAACCTCTGCCACCGTACGTGCCTACGACATCACCCGTAGAGAAGTAATAGGATCTATCAATCTTGTAATAGGAGCTGGCCCTATAAATCCTGTTGTTGAATTCCAAGTCATCGATATCCCATCCCGTTTCAATCTGCTGCTCGGACGACCATGACTCCATAGAATCAAAGGGGTATCTTTTTCCCTTTATTAGAAATGGAAGTTCTTTTCCAACGAATAACTTATCACTATCTTGGAAGACGGTGACAACACCGAGAATGCAAGCACCAATAAACCAGTACTGAAAATACAACACGGGGTGAATGATATGCTTCTGTCAGGATTCCAAGTTGAACCACTCCTACTTCCAGCAGGGGATGACTTCAAAGATAGGGTTTTTTCGAAATATGACCCTCATAGAAATGTCAATGTAATCCAGATGTTCAAGAACATGCACTTTATGCCCGAACTGGGGTTAGGGAAAAGACAACAAGGGATAATTGAACCCATTGTGTTGAAGGAGGCCTTTCCTCTCTATGGCCTAATCTATCAGCCGTCATAAGAAGAACTCAGATTGATCCGTCAGCCTGGACTAAAGAGGAGGATAAGAATGTGCCAGAGCTGTCCCGAAAGATTCCTTAAATGGAAGATTCATTAGAGAGGGTGACGATTTCCTCTTCTGCGGCTTCCTTGAACCTTGGTATGACCATGTAGACAAATGAATGAAATAATGAATGGAGATATTCTTTAAAGATAGATACCCGTGGGTCAAGAGTTCCCAACATCGTGTACAACCACTCACTAAAGTGACCATAGCTGATACCGGGGATTCTGAGGGCAGTGACTCTGAGGATTTTTTCACTTTATAGATACTGGGGCTGACATTCTGCATGATACACTCTGGGGCTACATTATCGAATCCATCCTGACTTATTAAAGATGATGATGCACCTCTTCTCAACTGGCATGCACCACATGCTAATGTTCAACCTAACCCCGATGTTTACCCCCTTTCCCCTTTAGTTGTTTCCCCTCACTTTGATGTAATCGAGACCTCTTTTGATGAGGTTCTCAATGCTGTTTTTCCTATCAATAGAATAAACAAAGATTTTGAGTATCTTACTTTGCCTTATTTTAATTGTCTTGATTCTAATCAAACTCTGGATGATGATGATTTTGCAAATGAACAATTCTTAATTAATCTAAATAAGGTTAATAACAAACAACATAACTGCGTTCAAGTTAATAAAGATGAAACTTTTGTTATTAATGTCGGTTCTAGTAGCCAAATGCATGAGATTAAGATATGGGCCACCCTTAATGATCATGAGCGCGCCCAACTCGAAGAACTACTAAAGGAATTTATGGATGTCTTTGCATGGTCCTACTATGATATGTCCTATATTGACCCTGAGATAGCACAACATGAGATTCCAACTCTCCTGAAATGCAAATTGGTCAAATAAAAATTGCGAAAGCTCTACACTAAATGGTCACTCAAGGTTAAAAAAGAAGTAGTCAACTGAATGTGGGCTTCATTCGTGTGATCGAATATCCCACCTGACTAGCTAATATCGTACCCGTGCTGAAATTAGGAGGGAAGGTTCGCATGTGTGTTGACCACCAAGATTTGAATAAGGCCTCTTCGAAGGATGATTACCCACTACCCAACATCGACATGATTGTGGACAATACGACCAATCACGCTCTCAAGTCATTCGTCAATGGTTTTTTTTGGATATAATTAGATCAAGATGCATCCAGATCACCAAGAGAAAACTGCATTCATCACCCCTTAGGGAACCTTTACTACACTGTCATGCCATTTGGTCTAAAAAATAGAGGGGCTACCTACCTGAAGGCTTCCATAACCATTTTGCATGATCTGATACACAAGGAAGTCGATGTCTGTGTAGATGACATGATTATCAAGTTTGATACTAGGGATGGCCATGTTCTCGCTCTCCGAAAGTTCTTCGAACGACTGCGATAGTACCAGATGCAGCTTAACCCATAAAAATGTGTCTTCGACTTTATTATAGGAAAACTCTTGGGATTTAAGGTTAGCGAGAAAAGGGATAGAAGAAGATCATGCCAAGATAAAAACCATACTCGGGATGCCACCTCCTCGAATGGAGAAAGTAGTTCGGGGGTTCCTTGGGAAATTACAGTACATCATCCGGTTCATCAACCAATTGACTTCCATCTGCGAATCATCTTCAAACTCCTTCAAAAGGATTCAACTAAAGTCTGGAATGAAGCTTGCCAAGAAGCCTTCAATCGAATCAAGCAATACCTAACCCAACCTCCGGTGCTCATACCACCGCAGCTTGATTTTCCCTTACTCCTATACTTAAGAGTAATCGATACTACCACTGGGGCTTTGCTAGCCCAATACCTTGATCAAACTCGAAAAGAGAGAGCCATTTACTATGCAAGTCAAAAGTTGGCCGGTTACGAAGTTAACTACACCGCCTTGGGAAAAACATGTGTCGCTCCTGTCTGGGTTATCCAAAAGTTATGAGACTACATGATTGCCTTTCCCATCATGCTTGTATCCCGAATGGATCCCATTATGTACTTGATCGAGAAACCTGCCCTGTCCAGTCGAATGGCTCATTGGTTAATGCTCTTAGCTGAATTTGATATCACCTATGTCACGCAAAAGGCTATGAAAGGAGGATCCATCTATGACTACCTTGCTGACTACCCTATGGAAGACACCAATGTCTGGATTTTCAAGTTCCCTGATGAGAATATCCTCTGTACCTCCCAAAAAGACCTTCGATGGAAAATGTTCTTTGACAGCGCTGCTAATAAAAAAGGGTATGGCATTGGGATCCTCCTAATAGCCCATGATGGCTCTCACACTCCCATTGCCATCAAATTGGATTTTCCTTACACCAACAACATGACTGAATACGAGGCATGCATGGTAGGACTCAAAGTTTCTCTCGAGAAATAAATTCAATACCTCGATGTCTACGGGGATTTAACCCTTATCATCGATCAAGTACTTAGAAAATTAAAAGTTAAGGATAATAAACTCTTACCCTTCCATGCCCACCTAGAAGAGCTAGATTCCCAATTTTAAGAGATCACATTCCACTACCTGCCCCGAGCAAAGAATAACCTAACCGATGCCCTTGCTACCTTAGCCTCCATAATTGACATGCCCTAAGGAATAATCATGGCCCATTTCCTTGTCCAAAAATAAGACAAACCAACCCACTGCTACCATATTGAGCTTGGCACAGAGGAAGATCCCGAAATAGTTAGCTACTGATACTATAATAATTGGTGCCTTCTCAAATATGGTAGGTATCCCCAAGGAGCTGACAAAAAAGACTGAGCAACTCTCAGTATACTGGTTGCCCAGTACATTATCTATGATAAAGCACTGTTTAAGAGAAACTTTGATGGAATCCATTTGCACTGCATCGCAGGGGCTGACATCAAAGAAATGATGCAAAAAATCCCTAGCAGGGATGCGGACCCCACATGAATTGCCATATGCTCGCCGAAAATATCATCTGACAGAGTTACTACTTGAATACCATGGTTCAATATTGCACAACCTACGTTTGAAAATGCCTCAAATGCCAACAATTTTCCAACCTACAACACTTACCATAGCGGGAATTGCACAACATGACTTCTCCGTGGCTATTATCCATCTAGGGCATTGACATGATAGGGAAAGTTACACCGAAACCATCCAACGGGCATGAGTTCATCCTAATTTCCATTGACTACTTCACCAAATGGGTCGAAGGTGAGTCATACGCAGTTCTGAATGCCAAGAAAGTGGCCAAGTTCATCAAGAAAAACATCATCTGTCGATATGAGGTCCTTCACGAGTTGGTATTAGACAACGTGTTACATTTCGAGGCAGAAGTTACAGAGGTGGTCTAAGAGTATGAAATTCAGAGAAACAAATATTCTCCATACTGACCTCAGACCAATGGAGTAGTCAAAGCAGCCAATAAGAACCTTAAATCCATTATCTGTAAGATGATTGAGAGTTTTGGATATTGGGCTGACAAGATCCCTTACGCCCTCTGGGGCAATCACACTTTAATTTGAACCTCTACTGGGGCTATCCCTTACTCTCTAGTCTATGGCATGGAAGTAGTCCTACCCATGGAGATAGAAATCCCTTCGCTGCGTGTCATGATAGAAAGTAAAGTCA
Source organism: Sambucus nigra (assembly GCA_949130495.1). Taxonomy (NCBI): domain Eukaryota; kingdom Viridiplantae; phylum Streptophyta; class Magnoliopsida; order Dipsacales; family Adoxaceae; genus Sambucus; species Sambucus nigra. The sequence continues at coordinate 120,810,260 of OX422213.1, forward strand.
GTGAGGAAGACTGGCACCAAAGTCATTTTGACGGATTGTCCCTCTTGGACGAAAGAAGGATGAAAGCTCTATATCACATACAAGGGTACCATCGCTACATAACGCGATCATTCAATAAGAGAGTCAAGGACCGCGGTGTCCGAGAAGGGGACTTAGCCCTCAAAGAAATAGTAAATCCCATATAGGACTCTAGAGGGAAATTCAAGCGCAATTAGAGCGGCCCGTACATTGTGAAGAAGATCTTGTCGGGCGACGCCGCTATGCTCATCGACCTTGATGGAGAAGAAATGGAACGTACAATCAACCTGGACCGTCTTAAGAAATTCTACCCCTAGCCCGAAATGTCGAAGCGCTAGGACTCTTCTCATCTCCATTCTATTCTAAAAAAAAGCAAAACTCTTTATTTACCCCTAATCAGAACTACGTGGGGCCTTATCCTCTAAAAACATTTTTTCTTGCCAAAGTTGAATTTCAAAAATGTTTCAAAACCCTCTGAGGTACGTAGGCAGCTCATCCGTTTACATGAACAAAGCCCCTTGTTTTTCATAAAATGCTATTCTTTTCTTATCCTCAAGAACGACAGTTCATTTTAACATATACATGAACAAAAGGATTATGTATGACTTAGTGATTGGTATAGATAATTCAAAATGTAAAAGTCATCAAGAGGCACAATTAGATGATAAAAAACTCCTTTATTTCATTATTCTAAATTTCAGTATAATTACATCGGTATAGGGAGTCAAACGACTTCCCTTGCCAGCCTACACCTACCTTCCTAAAAAACTCAGATAAAAACAAGCCCTACTACTCTTAAGAATAACCCTCTAATTATTCCCACAAAAGTAAAAAATCACACCCATTACAAAAATATTCACAAATTCCTACCCACAGCTGTCAGAAGAACCAAGATCATCATCTCCCATATCCGGGGGTCCCTAAACCTCCCCTGCCTAAATGGAGTATCATAGATTCTCCATAGAGAGATAAGCCCGGACTAGGTTGGGAAAAACCATAATGCCTCCCTCCATGGTATCAGATATGGCAAACCACCTTTTCCCAGTCTGCACATCCAATATTTTGGCCACTACCTTCTTCCCCAACCACTTCATGTAGTCCCCAAAGACAAGCCAGACTAGCCCAGTAGATTGAGAAGGATGAGTTGATAGACGGAGATTCTCCCACAGAGAACTAAATCGCATGCGTATATGTTTTGTCAGGTCTTACACAAGAAAGAAGTTCAATGTTCGCAGTGGCACGATTTTCTCTCAACCAAATTGGCGCAGCAGCTACGAGGGAAAGTAGAAAGACGTCTACCTGAGGACTACCAACCAGATATATTGGTACTCCCCGAGTTCCAGGATAGGTAGCAGCTCCCCCACCAAGGCACTGATCAGCACAAGCCTCGAGCCCCGTACTCTACAAACCAGTTCCCCCAACTCTCAATGTACAGGCCTACGCTAATGAAATAGCGCGAGAAGAAGTTTGGCACCTTTGGTAAAGGATACTCAGGTGGTACCGCCATACGGAACCTCTTCGACAACCACATGAACAACATCAGAGGCTTACCCCTCAGGAAGTTAGAACGAACTTCCCGCCAGGCATCCAAATCATTCAAAGTATCCTGTAGTATCACCGTAGTAGGATTGCGATGGTACGATATCTAAGAACTAATAGCTGCAAGTTGGGGGTCCACCCGTACTTCACCAGTTACTAACACCAGTTTTGAAACCAGGCCAGAATAACGGCCCCAGCATAGCTAGTATCACCCACATCCTGCGAATGCATGAACCACATCACCGTTGGAAGAGAAATCATACCTCCCGTGACTAACGGCCTGGTCGTCGAAGGTAAAATATGGATAAGCCCAGCCAAAAACTCACTAGGAGAACTGGAAAAATCAGGCAAAGCCATAGTAACGCTGAGATTTATCCCCAACATCGCAGAAAATTTCTTATAGGTAGGAAAAATTTCATCCAACCTGAAGCAAAAGACATAGGTCCCGGTACTAAAATTCCACGGCTGCGATCAGTATGTTCCACTCAATGGGCCGATTGTGCCACAAAGAGACTCGCCGCATGTACAAGGCGCCATAATCAACATTGTAAGAACACATTTCTTCCAAGGCTCCGAGGTAGTTGGCAAGCTCAATGCTACATTGGAGAGCCATCTTGTAAAATAAGAAGATAATGAGCAAATAAGAATGTAAAGGAGAAGGAAAATGAAAGTGGTACGCGAAATCCCCATTCACACCCCTATTTATAGTTGAAAATTCTTAAGGAGAGATAAGAAACCCAACAGAAATCGGAGTAAACTTACCCCACTAAGTACCAAGAAATTGAAGAAAGTGCAATCAAAGCCTTGGGTTGATTGGACTGGAATGATATGTTGATAGGCATAACAAGGGTCATGCCGATCGACAACCCCGTATTTTGGGAAAATTCCCCTTTTCCTCTTTTGTAAAAAAAAAAACCCCAATAAAAATAATTTTTATCTTAAGGGAATTCCGAATTTCCCTATGCTTTTACTTATCCCATTTTAAAATAAAATCCTACTCAAATCAATTTTCAAATTCTTTTTACGGTCTCAGCAGCAAAGTAAAAAGAGCATGTGCATTAATCACTAAAGTAGGAATTAATAAAAATGTCATTTTTATTTGCATATATTTTTCTATGTTACATTGATGTCTTGCAGGGAAAAAAAATGGGTCGCAGCCCGCACACACATTTTTCTCTCCCTATCTTTCTCTCTCTCTCTAAGAGCCTCCATACATACCTCGCACCCTCTTCCCCCTGTGGCGAGACGATGTTCCACCACTTCTAGAGTTTGACCCTTCCCCGGACAAGGTAGACAACACCATGCAAGAAGGAACCGGAATCGCGTCCTTAATATGGACAGTCGCCGAAGATATCCAATCCCTAATATCCCTCAGCTAAGTGGTGGAGACCCAGATGTGCTGCAAAAGAAAATAGAAAAGAGCAAATCAGTCAAGTTTGAAAGGAATCAGGAAATCAAAAGACAAAGAGGCAAGAAACTATACCTCAGGTCGAAGGACCTCCTCTGTTAGGCCCAACTCCTCCGGTTCCATCGCATTAGGACGATGTAGAAAATTTATAGACCCTCCATCAGCTCGTCGAATGTTGTAACCAGGAGAGAACAACCATCCAAAGGGAGCCTACGAAGTCACAACCACCGCTAACGTCGTCGTCCCGCTCGCACTGTGGGAGGACCCCACCTTGAACTCGAACTCGCGCGAGGAGGAGGTATCACATAATATATACTGGGAGGCATCAACCAGCTCAACACGAAATCCATATAGTCATACATCATAACCGTGTCTGTATAAAATGAGTACGGCTCTCCCATCATCGCTACCACCCGGGCATCCTCAATATCTCCCGCACTCGCCTCATGAACATAGGGTGCTTTGTCGACAACACTGCAACCTCGTCTTTCATGATCTGTCAGATTACCCTTTTCCCGAGGTACCAAGATTAGCCAAACTCATACTCTAGCAGACATCGCATCTACGCATGTCCCCAGTCACCCCAGTGTGCTGAATAGCTATCTTCTAAGGATAAAAGGTCACCTGCAAATCCCCACCAAGAGAAAAAGATAAATATCAATAAAAATCATCAAAGGAAAGGACAGCGTCAAGATAAAAGAGGGCTTACTCGCTCGCTTGTCAGGCCATTCAAGACCTGGCACATCGCCTCCAGAGAAAAAGACTTCTTCGACTATCGGTTGGACCTCCGCCACCGGTACATTCGACAGAAGTCTCCTACAGAGTCATCCTTCAAAGATATCAACTGGGTGTTTAAACCAATCACCTTATAAAACCACGCTTTAAGAAAAAGCGCATGAAGGAAAATGAAAAAAATAAAGAATACCTCCAGAAGATATGTGGCTCCAGTAAAAGACTGCCGGCAGCACTGGCTGAATGCATCAAGAGAATAATAAAGGGTCGCTAAAGCCAGGCTCCCGCAATCATAAAGGCGGATGTTCGAGAACACCCTAAAAAATGGCAAAAATCACAAGTGCACAACGTCGCCACTCCTCGCCACTAGAAAACCCCCCCGCACTAGCAGAATGTACAAGCGATCCATATAACACACCTGTTGCCCATCGCTCTCATCGATCCTCCTCCTCAACAACAACTCCCTCAACAGAAACAAATAAAGAGAGTGCCCAGAGACCACCCTCTCCACATCACCTAATGCCTCCGTCACCGCCTCTGGCGTCACCCTCAGTGTCCTGTCCACCTCTATCTGAGCACCATCATAGTCCATCCCCAGCAGCTGCTGCACATCAATGGAAGTCACCGTCATCTCCCCAAAGCCAAAATGAAAAGTGTAGGTAGTGTCCCACCACCTCTCCCTTAAAGCACACAAAATGACCGTAGAACGAGGTGTCTCATCTAGAGCAGATGCCAGTCTTCCAAAGTCGTCTGATAACACCATCCAGCACATCACAGATGGAAGGTGCTCCCACATATCCTTAAGCTCGTTGTCCCTCGAGCATGTATAGTCGACTTGGAGATGTTAGGCTGTCGAAGAAATAAAGAAAACCATTGTCAAATTCCAGAAATAAAGTAAGCTCGTTAAGAAAAAAAGGAAAATTATACCAAAGGTCATTCAATACTTACATGGCCACTAGGGTTCACCACTTTAGAAGAACGATGATGCGATGGCTCACATAGAGGGATTCGATCATCTACCACCGGCTCGAATGAGTCGAATGAGTTCTCACTGTCCAGTGCAAGGGTCCCTCGACCTCCACTCCAACCTTGCCCAACAGCCGGCATTAAGACATGCATTGTGAGTAGCGCTTATTGAAAACTCATCCATCTCTTGTCTTTGGAACCTCAGAACGGTTTTCAGAAGGTAATTGCAGAAGAAGGCAAGTAAAAAAACTATGAAAAGTGAGGAGAACCCAATCGGCACTGACCCTACACATGATTGAGGTACCCCAAAAGACCATGCCACTACCGTTTGGCACCCCTCCATATATGCCGGTCGGCACCCCCTTTAAAATTTCGTACAAAAAGTCCAAAAAAAATACCAGAAAATCCTGAAAAATCCACAAAAAATTCGTAAAATCACCAGATTAATTTTGGAACCTTTTCACCAAGAAAAAACATTTTTTTTACATCCCTAGTGGAATTTCAGAAGACAATTCTCCTCATTAATGTCTATAGAGGATGCTACAAAATTTCAAAAATTCCCCCGCTCAAAATCCTTGGATCATTCCCTTATCCCCAACGGAACCTAAAACCAAATGCTTCCCCAAATCACCAGAAAAAGATTACACATCCCCAATGGAGCCCCCAAACCTCCCATAGGAAACATAAGCCCTCAGAATTGGATTCAAACCTACCATAGGAAACATAAGCCCTCAGAATTGGATTCAACCCTCAGAATTGGTCGCTTCTACTTAAGCCCGCAAAAATTGGCTTAGACCCGCAGAATTGGTCACCCCAAATAAGCCCTCAGAATTGACTTCAACCCTCAGAATTGGTCTCTTCTACTTAATCCCGCAGAATTGAATTTTACCCACATAATTGGTTACTTCTACATAAGCCCTGAGAATTGGCTTCGATCCTCAGAATTTGTCACTCCTACTTAAGCCCGCAGAATTTACTTCACCCCTCAGAATTGGCCGCTTCTACTTAAGCCCGTAAAATTGGCCTTGACTTATAAAATTGGTCACACCAAATAAGCCCTCAGAATTGTCTTCGAACCTCAGAATTGGTCATCTCTATCTTAAGCCCAAAGAATTGTCTTTGACTCGTAGAATTGGTCAACCCAAATAAGCCCTCAGAATTGGCTTCGACCCTCAGAAATGGTCATCTTTACTTAAGCCTGCAGAATTGGCTTTGACCCGCATAATTGCTCACCCAAAATAAGCCCTTATAATTGGATTTGCCCTGCAGAATCGGTCACTTCTACGTCGGCCCGCAAAATTGGCTTCAACCCGCAGAATTGGTAACCCCTTAATAAGCCCTCAGAATTAGGTTCAACCCGCAGAATCGGTCGTTTCTACTTAAGCCCGCAGAATTGGCTTCGACTCGCAGAATTGGTTGCTATAATTTAGGTCCTCAGAATCGGCCACCCTAACATCACCTTAGGTCCTCAGCATCGACCTCGACCCTCTGAATTGTTCATCTTCATCCCCTAGGTCCACAAAACTGATATCTATCATGTGTTGTCTATTCGAGGGCTATCACTTGTTCCAAGCTCACCTGTCAAGGGATCTATAGACACCACATTCTAGGACCCCCTAAGTCTCCCCTTAGGTCCTTAGAACCTCCCCATCTCACTACAAACCCTAGGTCAAACTCCAAGTACCGATATAGAGGCCATCGGGCGCCCCGGGCCCCGATTGACTCCGATCAACTCTATCGCCAGAATGAAATCTATTTGAGTCTTTAAAGGGCACTAAATACTCTTTCCAACGGTCCACCCCATGCACGAATTAACATAACTATTCAGACGAATGTACCATTTTACTATCGAAATTGATCAGGAGTCCACCGGGCACTCCCGGTCCCCGATTTGACCCCAATCAACTTCACCTTCAGAGAAAAATCTCTTTGAATCTTCTAAGGGCAATGAAACCCCTTTCTAATGGTTCACTCGATGCACGAAATAGCATAATCGTTCGGACAAACTATCAGTTTTCCCCCGAAATCGGTTCGAAGGCCAATTGGTGCTCCCGGACTCTGTTGACCAAAGTCAACTCTTCAACTCGAACAAGACTGAATGAATCTATGAAAGGCGCTGAATGCCCTTTCTAACGGTCTACCCCGTGCACAATTCTGACCTACGGTACAGACGAACCATTCGTTTTACTCAAAGAGGTTCCCGAATGCTTTCGAGCCCCTGTTAACCAAGGTCAACTTTTTGAACCGAGCAAAACTCTTTGGAATGTCTAGGTACATATCATAGACTTTCCGACAATCCACCACGTGGACGATTCTGACTTACCATACAGACGAACGATCCGTTTTCGTTCAACGATCTTCCGTTAAAAAGACCAATGTGCATTTCCGAGCCACATTTGACCTAAATTAAGCTACCGAACTTGAAAGTGGTCCAAAGGACTCTAAAATACCTCTATAATGGTATTCCCCGTGGATGATTCAGATCAACGATTTATGTTCTATGATAATTTTTCCAAGAAAATCTATGCGGGACTTCCAATTGGCAGGTTTAGATCCCTGCCTATCGGCACAGTGTATGGGATCACATGCCAATAGGCACCCATTGGGGCAGGCCAATCGGCACTCCCATGACCCTATAAATAGGAGCCATGACATCATTCCAAGAAACCAGAGGAGAGAACAAATCCACCAACATCAGTAATCTCAGCAATATTCCCTCGAATTTAGCGAAGTACCTCATGTGAAGTTCCATTCAAGCTTACATTCCCATCCCTTTCATACCTAATTTGGCATATATCATTCTCTCTCACCAACATTCATCAACACTCAAGGGAGTTCATCCAAGATCAAAGATCAAGCTTCAAAGAAGGTCCAATTCCTTCCCCATCTCTTTAAATTCCTTATTTTTGCATAAGAAACATTAGATTCATAATATAATTTTTACTTTAGTTCATACCTATTATTATCGAAGATTTTATTAGTATATTTCACATACTTTATTTTTTACAAAAATCCAAAAAACAAATAAAAGAGGGTTACACCCGTACATTCTGAACGGAATTTTCTATCACAATTTTTTCAAAACCTAAAAAATACATTTTCTACACATACACATATAATAAAATTCCGTTCGGATCTATGGAATAAACCCCACTCCCATGCTATATTCGAACTACGTTGAATTTGATGCCTTTATAGGCTACATTGACATCTCGGATTAAAATCCAAGACTCGACTCCAATTATATATATATATCATGCTTGTTTTCATTTCATCCAACACTTATTATCGTTTCCTAATAATGATCAATATCGTGATAAACGCACAAATCATACTTTTTACATATGTTATTTTGGAAACATTACTATGGATGACCTCACTCTACCTTGTCCATGGTATGAGTTGAATAAATTCGATCTCCATTATATAAACACGCTCACACACTTCACGAGGATATAAAGGAAGATAATTATAACAACCCGCCCTTTTGAAGACAATTAAATTCCATACTTGGATATAAATTGGCAATTTGGAGAATTTCTCGAAATAGTGATTTTTGAGATTTTCGAGGATTTAATGATTTTCGATGGGTGTTGTGATTACTTTTGGGCTTAAATAGGTCGAAGTAATTTTAATTTTACGTCGCAGTTGAGTAAAGAGATAAAAAGGTAAGATTTTTATTAGAAAACTCGCATTAAGTTATTTGGGTTAGAATAGTGATTTGCGGTCAAGTACCTCAGATGGGAATTTTGACTGCGCCGTGAGTCTCGGAATGTCCGAGATAGTCAGAAAAGAGTGTCTGATTGTCGAAATTGAGTTTTGGGGAATTTTAGAGTTAAACAGGCTCGTAATTGAGTAAACGAGTCGTTTTTGGGTGTTAAGGGGTTAAAATCCTTTTTCTTTCTTTATAAAGAGGGAGAGAGGGAGAAAAGAGAAGATAAGAGGAAGAAAAGAGAGAAGAGAGAGGAAGGAAGAAAGTGGAGAGAAAAAGGAGATTCCGGCCAAACTCCGCGGGATTCGGCTCGAGGTCGTCGGATTGTATCCACGAGGCAAGTGTTTACTTGCTTTATTTCATTTTGTGCAATTATCTCATATCATAGTTGGTAAAAATATGATTTTTGGGTTAGAACCCTTAAAATAAATTTGGGAAAACTTGGATACGAGTTTACATATTGATGTAATGTAAACTCTTAATGATTTCTAGTATTAAAACCATGATAATGGAGTAATAAATCGAATTGAAATGGGAGAAATGTTAAAACTAGGGTTTTTATGATTTTAAGATCCAAAACCTAAAAAAGTGGTTTAATTCCACAAATTTATGGAAGAGTTAGTTGTAAATCAGTGTTAGGATGTTAATAGGGTTGTTGGTTGAGAGTAGAAACCCTCAAAATGGAGTTTGGGTTGATATTGGGTATTTTTGGAGATTGAAAAATCGCCCAAACAGTGCCCCTTGAACAGGCCGAATCGATTCAAGTCTAGAATGAATCGATTCGCCTAAAGGGGATCTGTGTTGCTGCAGTGGGCCGAATCGATTTAGAATTTGACAGAATCGATTCTCCATTAAGGACCTATTTGCATAACACTTTCCAAATCGATTCGGACTGGGGGCCGAATCGATTCACCCACCCAAATCGATTCGCAATTTGGGCGAATCAATTCGCTTTGGTCAGAATGGCCAGTTTTCTTCCCTTAAGAGTTTGGGGAGTTAAATTTTGATTTGGGATTTTATATGGGGTTTTCGGTTATGATATTGGGATTCCTCAATTATTGGTTTGAGTGTAATGAAACCTTTAGACGAAAGAGAATGCCTTGGGTTGGTGTAGGGCATAACCTGGGGAACGGACATAGTTAAAGTTCGGGAAAGAATAATCCCTGTCAGTGGGCATTTAGGCCTATATAACTATGTGTATAGGAAAACATAACTATATCGATTATGGTTGAGTAAATCCAATGAGATTATTAGGATGGAATTGGGAATGTAGTTATCCATTCACTTAGTGTGAAATAGTATAATTGGAGATATCCAATAAATTCTTAGATGAAAATAAGGTATTTATTATTCATAAAGTGAGGAAATACTTTGGGTATAGAATCATGCGTATATGAATGCATGATTCTATGAGAGAATCTTTGGGATTATTGGTCATCGCTAGATGTGATTGGCAATTGTGGCCATATTTATTTATATTCGAGGAGGAATATATGGTGTATATATATATATATATATATATATACTATGTGATTAAAGTATATATATATATATGATATGATGTAAATGATTTTGAGACTATAAAAATGAATGTTTTCAAACTGGAAAAAGGAAATGATTTTCATAAATAATAAATATGGATACGCACCTCTCTAAATCGCTATCATAAGGGAAGTTGCGTACGTATGGTGAAGCCCCCTGGCTAATGAATGCAGGGTGAATATAGTCCTATAGGCCATATGAGCGATTCTTGTATGTTTATTGCGCTGGTTAGGTGATTCTGGGCGTGGTCATGGCTATCCCACAGGCATATGGCCGCTTCCCGACGTTTCGGTAGGTTCCCAGGTTGTCTTGTTTGATAGGCTCTGGAAGATGATAGCCATTTAGAGGCGCGTCCAGTGGGGAAACCCGGAGGGACGGTCTTAGATATGTTAAAGTAATTCATGATAATGAATTGGCTTTAAATACATTTCCCGAATGGAAGAAGGTAAATGGGATAAACAATTTGGCTTCGAATACATTTCCCGGATGGAAGAAGGGAAAGGGAAATGGAAGCATGTGATATGGAAAAAGCATTTTTATGATCATAAAAATGGCTTTTAAATACATTTCCTGGATATGAGAAGGAAAATGGGATGTTATAAAACAGAAAAGCATTTTTATGATAATAAAACTGGCTTTTAAAAAGTTATGTGATATGTTGAAGCAATTCATGATAATGAATTGGCTTAAAATACATTTCCGGATATAAGAAAGGAAATGAAAAGTTTTGAGATAAAAATAAAGAAAGCCTCAGCCCGAGAGAAATTATCCGGATGTATATTGTAAGATGTATATAAGAATGAATGTGATATGTATATATATAAGAATATAAGTATATATTTATACTTTAGTTTTGTACTACGAGCCTAATGGATCTCTACCATTAACCCTGCTAAGTAGTAGTGTATCAGGGGGGGGGTCCTTGTTTGGATTTCACTTCGCGAGACACCCCACGCACGAACTTAGTGCAGTGTTCAGAATGGAGGGAAGTTTAGCCCTTAGTACTCAGGATGTATAGGTTTCTAGTAGACGGGTAAATTAGACTAGTTAGGCGGGATAGATTGACTAGGGTATTTTTGTTAGGTTCATTAGGTGTGCACTAATAGAAGAGAGGTGAGGGGTATCTCATGGGAGTGAGATACCAAACTTAAATATGAGATAAATTTTTTTCCTAAAAATAAGGAATTTATGCACTTGCTAAATATTTTTCAAACTCGGGCTCTGACCCGTTTATCTACGTTTCCTTTCTTGCTATATATTATATATATACATAGGTGTCCAGACACAGGGACTCCTGGATGGCACTTCTTTCGAGTCAGACGTCAGTTGCAGCAGCTGTGGATGCATGCAGGTTTACCATAGACGCTTCTATCCTTGTAATCTAGATAAGAGGTACTGTATAAGTATTCGGGCCAATGGCCCAATTGCATTTATTTATTCTTTTAGTGCAGCATTCGATATGGTTGTATATTTTAAATCGAGTGTTCGGTTATTCTATTTCATTTTAGTTTCATTTATATAAACTGTGTGGATGTTTTAATTTAGTAATTGTTTAAAAAGAGTAGTTAAGTAAAATTTTGACGCCAGCCTAATAGGTTATTAGTAATTAAATTGATTTTCGACAATGATGTTAAGAATGATCTATATGAGACTCCAGTTATAATTTGATATATGAGTGATCGCCTGGTATTCTATTAGGCGGGGTGTCACAATAATAGCACTAGCCCATGAGAGATTGAAAGGGCGGGATGGGTTCATAACACCATTCCATACCGTAACTTATCCCCCAAACCTTCGAACTATTGGTTTCGTATGCATCAGTTTTTCCTTGATGCTGCTCTCTCGAAATGACAACATGTTCTTTTATCTGTTTTGAGCAAAATAGGCTGGCGACTCCATCTCTTCACATTTACCCCCACACCGATGACGTCCGAAGAAAACTTCCCGCGAGGGTGCGAGATCACAACGCAGCCTTCCCGAGGGGAGATGTATCTCTCTCTCTCTCCCCCCGGCACCGCCCGAGATGGCTACACGAAAAACCTCAAATCTTTACAAAGTAATTATTATCTGTACAAAGAGAGCTAAATATAAGTACATTAATATTCCTATTATAATTTATGTTTTTAAAGTTTATCTCCTCGTCTTGGTATTTGTGGGAGGTCCTTTGAACAACTTTGTCTTTGTGCGAGCAACCTTCTTTTCACGATTGCTCGAGTAACTTGCCTTAATGCGAGCCACCTTTTTTACATGATCTTTTGAGCAACTTCATCTTTGTGAGAGCTAGCACTGTTTTAATCAACTTTAAGCCTGGACCTCCCTCTACACTGAATACAAAACTAAACGGGCCCAACACTTGTGGAAATGGGGAAAAGGACAAGTTTGGAAATAAATGGGTAAAATGGAAATTTTACGTAAAGTAGAAAATTTTTATGTAATAAAAATATTGAAAAAGGTTTTATATAAAATGGTCCTAAATGAACATGACTTGGGGATAAAATCGATGTTAGAGTAAAAAGGACAAGAAATGATGATTTCAAAAGTGTAATACAAGTTGGGGTGAAACCCCATTTTTTTGGCTTCGACTGGTAGCTGAAAAGGTAGAATAATGTGAACATTTGTAAAATGTTAAACGATATTGTGTCGAATGACATCGGGATAATTAAGGAAGGCCCGGTGCCCTGGGGTAAAAGACCCAAAATCACTGGCTAGAGTATATGGTAGCATAGTTGGCAGTGTGGATCCTATTAAAATGTACGAATATTGAAAGATTCTGAGAAAAAGATAATGAAAAATGGAACATATCAAGAAATGGATTGTGTGATGAATATGTGAAAAGACAACCTAACTTGAATGAATTAATAAATGTTCTGGTAAAGTATAAAGTGGACAAGTAATGTGAAATTGATTAATGTACATAAAGTAAAGGAAATGTAAAGTGAATGAATTAAATGGGTAGTTAAACAACCTAAAGAAGTTTAATCCATAATTAACACAAATGTGTGTTTATGAAAGGTTTCCAAAGGAAGAATAAGTATTTTCTAACATAGTGTTTGCGTGTGTTGAAAGGGTAATTTTTAATGAAAATACTAATGTGAATTGACATGAATAAAGGGGTAAAATTCGGGGAAAGAAACAATTTTTCCTTAAATATGGTGTATTTATTTTAAGTGTTTAATCGAGTGTGTTAAATCAAGGAACGAATGTTAAGTTAAGTAAAAAGGAGTTCTTTTATAAGATTAAAGTATATATATATATATATATATATATATATATAGTGCTTGTAGTTATGACGTGTTAGAGTCTCGTGTTCGATTCTATATTGCATTGTTGTAATTTTCTACTGGGCATTCGGCTCATTCCCTTGTTTTTATTATGACAGATTGTTGCGGTTTCGTATATTGAGAGTATTGTACAAGTAAGTATTCTTTTATTTTATAATTAGTATCTCTGTATACTTGAATTTCGGGGATGCTTTTCACAAGTCCCTCACGTAGTTTGATTTGAATTGGAAATCTCATGTTAGGCAAGTGAAATGTTAATTAAATAATACTGTTCTAGCAACATCGTATAGGTTATTAAACCGCACTTCACACCTAACTCTCGGGTCCGAAAGTGTTGATCACAAGTAACCAATAAATCTGGGCCGGGGTGTTACAACCTGAATAAATTGTGACAACCTTATGTTTAAAATAAATTTACACTATGGCTTTAAAGTGGACAGAAATGTTTTTAAATTAAGATTTTTTCTTAAGTGAATAGAACCAAATGAATTTAGTGAAGTGATCAACAATAATGTCATAATATTTAAAACCATCATGTGAAATAACATGATAATTTCATACATTAGAGAAAATAATTTCAAGAGGTTGTGAAGAAACAAGAGATTATATAGAAAATGATAACGTATTACTTTTATTGCAGTGATAAGCATTACAAATTTTTTTTATGACATAGGAGATGACAAATTTAAATGATAGCTTAAAACAAATATACTTTAAAATAGGAAACACTGAATTTCCTAATCTGTAATGCCAATTTGGTGAGGTTGTTTTGACACTAAAGACGAAAAGAATAAGGGAAGACATTGACTTGATAGCCGACCACTCATACACTCCATCTTTAGTGTCACCCTTCAAAATGATATCCACCCGTGAAAAGATCCTTCACATGAAAAGAAGATGGTAAGAACTCAACAAAGACATTATTAATAGTGCAAAACTGAGAAATTGATATTAAGTTCCTTTTTATATTTAGTACGCAAAGAACATTATTTAATGTAATGGCAGTAGTAGGGGTGTTAGGAGAAGTGGAACCAGTGTGAGGGATGGAAAGACCTATGCCATCCCTAATCATAACATTATTGGAGCCAGTGCACGACGCATGAAGATATAAGTTGCTCAGGTCCATTGTGACATGATGAGAGGCACCACTATCAAGCATCCATGCCGGTGTAGTGGAGACACCATTTGCAGCAAAATGATCTCGTGGCTGCCATGGTGTCATTAGAGTACTTGTTGGCAACGGAAAATATGCGTTGGATGACTGAATGATCACTAGTTGAAAAGATGGACATCATTTTATCGTGTGTCCTTGAATGCCACATATTTGACAGTGGCCTAAGTATGGGTGTGGCGGAGGACAATTTCCTCGAGGTTGTGTGCCAGTAATGGACGGTTGCTGACGCTAGCCCGTGTTGCTAGTGAAGGTGGATGCCAATTATTATTGAAGTGCTATAGATGCCAGCTGGTGTTGAAGTTTCGTGGGAGCTAACTTGTGTCTATATGTTTTTAGGTTTGCATTAGTTAGAGAATTGACAGGTTCATTTGAGATTCATAGAAAAGAAGCTAGAAAGGTTAAAAGTTTCTCATGAAGTTCATCAAATGTGACGGGGGTATCATGGGCTTGAAAAATACGAACCAATTTTTTATAATCAATTTTGAGGCCTTCCAAAATCTTATCCGTGATATCTTCATCATCCATTGGTGCACCAAGTATGACAAATTCATCTGCACGGGCTTTGACATATTGAATAAATTCAGTGACGTTTTGAGTGCCTTTCATGGATTTTTTGAGAAGATTTTTGACGTGTTTGATGCATTCATGAGATGGTTTGGAATAAGTGTTTGCAAGTATGGTCCATGATTATTGTGAGGTATAGAGTTTACCAACAAATAAAATGATGTTAGGAGAGAGAGAGAGAGCCAATGAGAGCATTGAGAATCAACTGATATTGGCGAACCCAAATACCGTGGGCTCGATTAGGAGTGGTTGTGTTATTCACTATCTGGTTGACGAGCGGACAAGGTTTTAAGCCATTTAAATAGACGAAGAGATTATTCCCACTGAACAGAGTTTAGAATTGGACTTTCCTATAGACATATTTATTGGTGGTGAGTTTGAGCAGAGGTGTTTATGATGATGAGTTGGAAGAGTGGTTGAATTTACTGGAGTGGAAGTGGTGATTATGGATTTAATAAGGTGTTGGTAGGGTTCTTATAATTAGTCATCATGGTTAAGGAGAGATAAGAAGAAAAAGATGCTTTGATACCATGAAACAAAGGAATTTTGATGAAGAATAGCGCAAAGATTTTTATTAATATGTGTCAAAATATATAATACAATATGTTGTTGAAAACAGAATAACTAAAGCTCTTAAAAACACTCAAAAGACTAAGTAAACTCCTAAGAATAAGGCGCATCTAATTTATAACAGAATAACATCAACGAAGATTTAAACAAGTGAATAAATAAATAACAAATAGAAATAATAAATCGATACATCAGGATTCCATCTAATAATAAGAACACGTGAACATAAAATATACGTGGTTTAACTTGCCAAACCCATGTACATGAGAATGTGGATGGGATATATTTATTGCTACTGTAAATGTATCCTCCCCATGTTTTCACACAACTTGGAATTTTATTCCCTTAATAGAATGAATACAAACTTATTTATAATAGTTCATACAAGGTATAATAATACCATTTTCAATAGTTAAAGATCATCACAATCGTCGATTAAGTGGATTGTGAGTCGTTAGTCCTCTTTAGACTTGTCTTTTTATACCGTATAAGAGTATGCCTTCTATCACACCCATAGTATTCATTTGTATTTATAAATGAAAAATATAAAGATTGGAATCAAAGTCCTTCTTGTAATTTGTGCCTTATGTGTGTGCTTATCATATATGTGTGAACGGTTTGTTGTGTGCCCTAGTTTAAAGAGAAAAGAGCAGAGGTATTCATAGTGAACCTTAGTTTACGTTGGCTGATTGAGTTCATGCAGTAAACTTGGTGCATCATCAGGTGATCCCTAAAAACAATTATCCCATGAAACCTCCCATGGTTCTTATACCATTGATATTTTTAATAAGTTGGTAAAAAAATCTATCTCCTCATGAGATTGTTCATTTTATTAAACCCTTCAGCTATCACCTTAGGTTGAAGGAGTGCAAGCTTCCTTAAGGATCTTGTGGAGAGGTCTTCTAGTTAAGGGGATAAAATACCCTCATAACTGACCTGCCCCTATTCTCGAAAGCTTTTCCATTCATACAGGGCCTAATGAGATGACATATTGCTTTATCTTCCTTTATTATAATATATAAGGGAACTTTTGTGTCATCTAATGAAAAATAATGTCTTTTTGCAATCATTATGCCTATGTTAGTGGAAGTTGTGTACCCTATTACTGAGGGGTTGCGCCCTCAACCATTGATTAAGGTAGTTATAAGCCATTGATTTTGGAGTAAGTACTACTTCTGACAACTTTTTCTGCTTCCAATTTTTAATTCTTGCCATTTTCACTTCTGTTGAGTCTACAACTTACTGTTTGATGCGAAATCCCTTGTTGATTCTAGAAAATACAAGAGGAAACATAAGTATACTTACTCCCCATTTTATTTTAGTTTTCATCTCATTTATGGCCATCTCTGTTGGGTACAAAAATGCTAGTTGTTTTCATGTTGGTTTTTAGATTGAAGTTAATAACTTATATGTAACACCCCACACATTTTGGCGTCGGTCGCCGCCAACCTACGCCGGACATCAATTTATAAAATACCATTCTCAGTATGTGACAAAAATATGAGACGATAAAACTTTGTTTTCACAAGATATAATGCGGTTTAATCCAATGAATATAAAACATCAAAACAATAATATTCGTCATCATGTTAACTCTAAATTAAAATCTAACTCCAAAGGATAAATAAATACTCAAATGAAATAATCTAACAAAATTTTTGACTGAAATTCATAAACAACCGTGGAACCGAATGACCAACCAAATCCATGATAACTATTTTTAAATAAAACGACAGAGTGGAAATAATTTAAGCTACTAAAACAATAAAAGTAAATCTCCAACTACACCCCACAAGTCTCCAATCCATCAAGTGCAGCTACTCCAACATCTATACTGAAATGTTAGTCAACACAATGGGTTAGAATCCACCGTTTGAACACTTGCTACTCCTCCCAATTAGGAGCCGTGAACCCAGACATAAGCATCATACATGATAAATATTACAATAGATTATTTTAAACTATGCAAAATAATAATGTGCGAGTAAAATGAAACACTATTAACTACCTACATAACTAGTCCATCCCACTATTCAAGTCAAATTATATTATTACAACATTTCATATAAATTCACAATTATTAATTTAATTAATGTAATCAATTTTATTAATGCGACACCCACGAGTATAGCCAGTTCACCCTATTACGAGTCATGCACATACTCCTGACATGCCCATAATTTTATTAATGGGACACCGGTATATTATTACAACATACTCCCAACGCTCCCACAATTTTACACCACACACCTTTCCCTCACTATAGCCAGTTCGCCCAGTTTTATTAGCACTATACATACTCGTGAGGTTCCATGCACGATGCATCACTATAGCCAGTTTTTCCAATTTCATTAGCCCTGCACATACTTGTGACGCCACATATACTCACGTCACTATAGCCAGTTTGCTCAAATCATTAGCCCTGCACATAGTCGTGATGCAAATTCTTTTAATACCCCTTCTTGGTCTTGGGCATAAATTTTCAATTTAATCTCAACTTCTCATAGTTGTCTATTGTCCCCACCCTTTATTCGGGTAATCCAACCTAAATCATCCCTAGTCCCATATATAGAGATCACCCAAAAGCAAGTATTTCCTATCTTATCACTTAGGAAAAAAATACCTACCAAAAATTACCACCTAGTCCCGCACCTAGGCTAACGGGAAACACGTGATGGCGTACTACCTAGCCCAACCTAGGAAATACCCAATCGTATGAACCTACACTCCCTAGTCCCTTACCTAGAAAGTGTTAACAACAACGAGGCATACCTACTAGCCCCAAACCTAGCAAGCAACCCAAAAATAAGGGTAAAAGCATATCTACCCCAAAAATCCCAATGTTCCCGAAGTGGCAAAATATTAACATGAGCAACATCACACAAAACATATTTTCAATTTAAACCTATAATTCTTTCATTTTTTTTATTGCCATATCATTCAAATTACATCTGTTTAATTATATACTTTAACAAATTCTACTAAAAGTCACACAAGTTATCAAATTTTTTAATTTCCACATAAGTGCCAATTTTTTCAATTAACACAAGATTCTATTTTTAACATGCATATTCACAATACTACCCAATAATAAATCCATTCTATGATATACACATAAAAATCGTGACTTTTCGAGTCGAAACATTATTGCAAAATCATATTTTTAATTTTAAAATGCGAAACGTTCTACAATTCTATAGGAATTCAAATCTCTAATCTAAGCATGCGATTGTTTCATGTCTTAAATATATTTTTAGATTTGAATAAAAACATTCCCGGAATTATTTTCACATTCCCTAATTATTCTTCCTAATTTGTTTTAAGAAGGCACAATTTATTAAAGTTTAGGTAATATTTGAAACGCATAACACTTAAGGGGAACGATAGAAGCATTCATGCCTATAAAGAAGTCGTAACGAAAATATGTTTACACAGTTGCATTCCTCTAGAGAAAATATCAAAACCACATTTTTGGATGTTCTTGAGAAAACTTGATTTAGATCTTCAAAACTTGGGTTGAAACATGTGTTAATGGGGTCTAGGTTTTCTAGATGAGAGGAAATAATATTTTGGGAGTCTACTTATTTTTGAGAAAGGTTGAATGTGTTTTAAAAATTCTAAACCCGTGCCTTTATATTTTAATAAGAGAAAAGGTCCTACACAAACTCTAAAAAAAAAACTCCACATCCAGCCAACTACAGGCGCGAACTGGTTCTCCCCCAGGACCGAATCGGTTTGGTCGGCCTGCTACTCCAAGCTCCCCCACAATTTTGTATAAAATGTTAGAATTTTCAAATTTAAATCTTGATTTAGCTTCCACTTAAAACCTTATCTCTTGAATAACGAAATCAACATTTTTAAATGTAAAAAATAATTCTATTTAATTAAAAATATTTTTTCGATTTTCAATTTAAAAAAAGTTATTTATAGTCCAAAATCACAAGGTGTTACATTATTTCTTATTTGTCAATTCAATCTAGCATTGTCTACCATTTCTTTTGTTTTTGCATTCACTATAATTAATGGACAAATTGTGAGATTCCCCCAGGATTTCTCTTATATAAGTAAATTTATTTACGAGGACTCAACTCTTCACGTAGTTATATTTTACTTTAACCATTTGACCACATTTTCTAAGTGGTTAGAAAGGACTAAGGAAAATGGTCAACACGATCAAAATTGTTTGTGCTTTTGAGTCTAACCTGGAACACATGCAGTCTTCATCTTAGAGTTACTAGAAATGCATATTTTCAAATTTTTGGGCTTTCATATCATGTCCAACTGTTATCATTTGACAAAAGTTTCTTAAGAGTGGCCTCAAAGCCTTTTCTTGCAAAATTAGGGCAACTAAGTCGAAAGAGGGTGAATGTGCATTTAGGATCACTGTTTCACAACTAGAATTGAGATTCATGATCCCCTAGTCATTTGAGATATCCTTGATATTGTTTGGCTTTCCCTTTTCACAACTAATACCAAACCATCAGAGACTTATTGTTTGGCTTTCCATTTTCACAACTAATAACAAACCCTCAGAGACTTATGGTAGGCTATGCAGTTATCTTATACGAGACTTCAAAAGCATAATGACATTTATTACCGACTCTCTTATTCAATTCTTCCCTTTGTGATCTTGACTAAAAATCTTAATTATAACGTATGCTGGTGTCCACCAATAACGTCACGTAAAATCCATGCCTTATTATCCATCATTTTTAGACCAAATCTCTTGTGTAGTTCACCACGCTTGAACCAAAAAATTTATGAAGGTTATTTCGTCCTTTGGATTTCATATTAAAGAGATCATTGAAAGCAATGAATAATGATGTTCTTAGATCTAAAAAAAGTCCTTATTCTTAAGATGTTTCTTATAAAAAGTCCTTATTCTTAAGATGTTTCTCATAAAAAGGTTGATATAATCAATTTAGGTCGAGTTTAGAATATATATGATGATTAAAGATTTACTTAAATCAAATAAAACATTTGAGCTATGCTACGAGTCATTTGAATGAGATTTATTCTTGTTTAAATGAGCTCAAAGTTGTACAAATGCGTTTCTCACGAAATGCTCCGTTATCATGACAACGCAGCTCACTAATTGTTTTTTTAACAGAAGTTTAGACTTAAAATTTGGAGTGATGAGTGGTTTTTTAGTTGCTAATAAAACTCATATATCTATAACTTTTCTTCATTGAGTTCAATGAAATTCCAAGATATGATTTGACAAAATTACCTTTGAGGTGAATGGGATGTTATTTCTTACGTAGTTTTATATCCAAGCATTCTTTAACTCTAAATAATTTAACAATTTAAACCATTTTAATCAATTTAAAAATAAGAGTTCATTATCAAGGCTTCTTAGTATGTGTACTTCGGATCATATGCGATGATCTGGGAGCTCAAATATGTTGACAGCCTTATGAAGACTTGGGTGAGTAAGCATGACATAACTAATCTATTCATATTTTAAAGAAAGCCGACCCAAAATATGCCTTTACGCATACTTAAAAGCATGAAACAATAAAAATACTAAATCCTTACTCATCATTTTGTAGCTTACTTACCTAAGCTATACTGATTATATACCTTACTATTTTTATTGGGGTTTTACTCTTAAAACCATGTATAACGTTTACTTTTAAGTAAAGGTGTGTGAGTTCAATTGAAATAGGAATCATGGTTATGAGAATGACTTATATTTGATTTAAATATATTGTAGACATGTCAGTCAATAGAGCTCAGTAAGAATTCTGGTGAGTCAGCTATGAGTTGATCACAAGGAGATTAAAGTTCTAACTCTAGCATTATTTAAGCGTTCACAACCTAGATAGGGAGTTGACATCTGATCAGAACGGTTGCGCTGCAATCCTAGTAGTTTGTTTCAAACTATGAGAACATTTATGATAGTTTGAGAACTTGTATGATAGTTCAACAGAGGATTGTGATCGGTATTCTAGGAATCTATTGAATAGGGCCACTCGTGAGATTTTATTCTAAGGGCTATCTTGATTAGACTCGGGTAATCTCACACCATTTTGCAATTCTTAATCCTGAAAATTATGAGGATTGGAATTCTTGTACAAATGTAACTTTGATTACTAAGAGTGCGATCTGATTTTATATCGGGTTAAATAATCTACGCATACTAGGTGATAGTTGTGTGAGTAGGTCTGAGATAATAATTCAGAGGAATCCACGTCCAGGGGATACCGTGGATTGTGATACCCCCTTAATAGACTTATATGTTTTGTTTTCACTAAGTAAAACCTGACCGGTGGATTATTTTATAATCCCAATGGAGTTGAAAATAAGTTAAGTCTGGGAATCAGGGAATTGATTAGATGTTGGTTAAATTCGATTAACAATAAATTAATTTGAATAAGCAATTATGGGACACTTAACATGGAGAATCATATTATGTACTATAATCAACTTTGCAAATAATACCTATTTTTCGAGTGATTTTTATAAACAATTTAATTGGAGTGCAATCATGATTAGTGAAATTAATTGTGAATGAATAAAGAAAGGAGATAATTGAGATAATTGTAATTGGAATTTTTGAGTCTTTATTTGAAAGCTGATTAATTATTTGTCTTAGGTCCTTAGTATAGTAATTGTCCAAGTAATTTCCCCGAAACTCTCTAAGAGCACAGTTTGACTAAAACTCGTAGCCCACACCTATATATATATATATATATATATATATATATATATATTATTGTAGGCTAGGGTTTTAAACTAAGAGTCCATTATGGAAGGTTAGAGAGGGAGAGGAAAAACACTATTCATATTTTTATTAAGGGGAGAGAGGAGAAAAGGTGGTTTCTCTCATATTTGTCATCTCCAAAGGTGACCACACACAAGGCTTATTTTGGATAAATCATAAGCTAGAAGAATCAAGATGTTCAGAGCTTTCTTGCAAGGTTTTTTGAGACCTTGGAGGCAAGTGAAGATTTCATCATCTTTAGCCTTTGTCTCACAATTCGAATCACAATATGATTCACTATGGTATGGTATTTTTAATCCCTAGATTTAAAATTTACACCTAGTTCTTGATTTCTCTTGAATACATGATTAATCAACGATCTTTAGGGCTGTTTTTTTTTTGCATGCCAAGTTGTTTTCCCCAATAATTGGTATCAATGCGTCGATTGAGGTTAATCATGTTTTGGAAAGGTTCATGTTGTCCACCATGACAACCTAGTTTTTTATTGGCCTATGATTGTACAATCTTATGCATGGTATCATACTAATATGGTTGTGTAAACATTCTATGATTATATCCTTTTTATTACGATCACATATGTTTATTTTGTGTGATTGGATCCTATAGTGATTTATTCCTAGTTATTTTCCTCTCCTAGATTCGATATGGTCGTAATAATTAGATTTTTAAATTTATTTCATCATCGATGTATTTGGAGGTAATTTTGAGGGAATATAATGTTTCTTTACTATTAGAATTATGTATTTGCATGGGTTTGTGTGCTGAAAAAAGTTTCATGATATTTCATGAGGCTTCAGAAGAGTTATGGTCGTTTTGCGTAAGAAGAAACCCGAGAAGAAGAAGAATCTGTTAACTCACAATAGGATCGGACTGATCCAAAATCTAGTACGGATCGATCCAATCGGGAGCAAGAAACCTTGGATAGTTATGGAGTTTTTCGTTGGCTTTTCTTGGTCGTTCTTCCTCATCTCCCTTCCAGACCAGGTAGGGTTAATTTCCATAAGGAAAGATCTTTAAGAATTATTGTTTATGATGAAGTCTACTTCAAGTTGGACTCTCATATAAAAGGAAGTCTTGTATAATAAGGACAATTGGACTTAAAGAGTTTTACTTCAAGAGGAAGTTTAGACCATAATAAAAAAGGGCATTTTTGTCATTAAATTTTTATCAAAATTTATTTAATTGTTTGCATGTATGTCTCTTTATTATTACGTTTCATAATTTGTTAGGATAATATGATTAATTAGGAACACCTGTTTAATGAAAAACATTGATTTAATTATAAGACAGATCTAAATCACCATTTTTCTGAAAAATCCATTTTATTTATTCATTTTTACATTGAGTTAAATCGGGGTAATTAATTTAAAGATATAAATTAAATTTTGATAAAAGTATTTTATTCTAATTTAAAAGTAGTTCTATTTTTGGAAAATTAAAATAGTGAGATCGGTGATTTAATTTGTACAAGTAAATTAGAAATTACCAAGGATTTTTTTCGATTTTTTAGAATTGACTGAATAGTTTTCAAAACTCTCAAGTTTTAAAATACTAAGTAGGAGAGGGGTTTCAACATATCCCACGCGATTTCTATCGGTGTTTTATGAATCAAACATGATTAATTTGTGGCATTAATTCGGCTGCCCCTCCCCCCCCCCCCCCCCCCCCCCCCCCCACAAATGGAATTAATTAGGGAATCAAGGGATAATTAAAACTCTTAAGTGATGATATCTAGAATTAGAATATGAGCGAGTTCAATCCCCTCATGATAAATTCCTTCACGAGCGAGTTTTATTTCAAGGGATGAACCGGTGGTATACACTTAGACATAATTAATGATATCCTCCTGCACGGAGTCACTGTCATTAATTACAGGACCGAAAGTAGCCAGTTATTCATTATGTTGGACAAAAGGGTCCTAAACTGTCCGGATATCATAATGAAAGATGAAAATCTGTCTGGTTCTAGGTGGAATGATTTAAGCTCTCCACGAGAAATCTCACCTCATATTGGAACTAGGATGTCTGACGATATTAAGTTTTAAAATTGGCAGTTGGGGGATGCCACTTAAAAATTTAATCGAATTTATTCTCGTGTTTAATTGGAGATAATTTTTTCGATATGATGATTCTAAGATTAAAAATGAATTCAACCTTTTCTCACTGTTTAATCTTAAAGTTTTAACTAGAACAAGTTCAAGGACTGAAACGTATTTGGACGTTGTTCTAACTTTAGGAGATAATAAACTGTTTTAACCATCAATTCCCATCAATTTTATTAAACAGTGATGTGATTAACTCCTCACGTCACTTAGGCTACCCCCTGGATAGTTTTAATCACAGAATCATAGTATTTTAAATTGTATGGTAATTATTTTAAATTAAGCATTACATGTGTTCTGCCCCAAAGGGGAAGTTCTATATGTACGTGTTTAATTTTAAATAATTGACTGATGAGAATTTGTTAACACTTATGTTGGTTGATGACACTTAAGTAAAAATAAAATTATTGAAATGATCTCCATCATTGATTGAACTAAGGATTATTTAGATTAGATATGGTGGGTAAACCTCGTACCATTTAGTTATCTCAGAGTGAGGATCATAGGTAACTAAAGGTTGGTGTTAGTCGTTTGAGAAGATCCTTATTGGTTTCTCGAAAAGGAGGTAAGGGGATAAGTCTAAATCTAATTTACAATGGTTTGGATTAAGCAAGGTTCATATTCCTCGGTAGTAGTGAAATTTTGAAAGGTAAGTATTCTCACTACAAGTAGATAGAACTTTTATAGCAATGATATCCGAATTTCCTTGCTTTGTAAGAAAAAGGATATGGTAATGGTTTATCTCTTAAAGAAAATGTATGATTATGATACAATCTACGGTAACCTGGTGTGTAGACTTGAGAACTACAAATCAAGTTTGTAACTCATTGTGAAGGTTCTAGGTAACCGAAAAAATACTTAAAAGAGAGATGCTCCTAGTAATGAAAAATTAGAATAAGGCAGCAGTATTAGCGGTGGAATATTCTTTTGAATATTGGTATAGACATAAAGTTAATGTAGGTCAACAATTTAATGTACTTGGATTCAATTTTCTACATTGGTTTTGAACAAATATTCGATTAATTTTATAAAATTATTTTTATCAAAATTGGATATCTTTTATTTGATTTGGTACATTGGAAAGTAATTTATTCATTATAAGGTCTGTCTCACCAATACTTCAAAATACCAAATTGAATAATTTTATGGACAAAGATCATTAAAGAAAACGTTTTCTTTTATAATCAAACATAATTTTTATCACTTACGCTTACGTTATTTTATTTTAAAAGGAATTCAAAGAGTGGTTTAAAATGGACAATTTAGTTGATCGAAAGGGAGGCACTTCTAGTCTTGAATCCCATTTTGAAGGTAAAATGACCAGAGGTCCTTTCATAATATGTGATGGAAATGATTTATTTCAATTAGTATGATTCGGTGACTATCCAAACAAAAGGTTGTTGGGAGTGGTTCATTAATTTCGTTAATGACTACTCTTAGTATGGGCATGTTTACCTTATGCACCACATGTCTGAAACTATTAATTAGTTCTAAGTGTGAAAGGGTTAGGTGGAGCATGGATGAGGTAAACTAATCCAAATTCTAAAATCAGATCATCGATGTGTTTACCTATTGGGATAGTTAAGGGATAATTTATCGGCATTCTAGGATTTTATCCCAGTTGTCTACACTGGGTATTTCATTTCGACATGGTGTAGAGGAAATGACTTAATAAGCCTTTTTTGGAAATGATAAGGTTCGTGGTTAGTTATTCATTACTACAAGAATCTTATTATAATTTTACTTAAGATACGACTCTATACATTATAAATTTAATTTCTTCTTAATCGGTCTCTTCAACTCCAATTAAACATTAGAGTGGATGAAATCTCACTCTTGGTCATGTTTGGATTCGCGGGTGCCCGACACTCGTGTTGTGGAGCGATCTAATGAAGTTTAAATTAAGATAGAGGTATGTCTTTTTATTAGTTATCCTAAAGGTTACAAAGGTATTTTATATCATGCTCCTAAGTACAAGACTATAGTTGATTGTATCAATGCCCGACTCTTTAAAGAGTATTATATAATAAACCAGTGCCCAAGTGTAAGTTAGTCTTATAGGAATGTAAAGGAAAATCATATTACCAATGTTTCTTGACCATTCATATAAGAAGATACAACTTGATATCGATAATACACTGCTTATAGGAAGTAGGAGTATTACAAATGATCTGGATACACGTATCATTTATACTGGATAGTAAGTAGGGAAATATTATTGTGGTATCATTATGAGTCATCCTTAATGGTTAGTGTTTTGGGTGATCATTTGTATGAGATCCCAGGAAAACACAAATCGAGTCCTGGGAACTACAAGAGGGATTTCAAGTCAAGGATTTTTTCTTTCACTTATGACAACGAATACTAGAAAGGATTTGATGTATTCGAATCAAGTTTTAGAACTTATAGACTTGTTGATGGGGTGAAACCCATCGGACACAAGTGGACCTACAAGGTATTCAAAGATAGATGGATGAGAAGGTGAAAACCTTCAAGGCAAGGCTTGTGATAAGGTTTATTAAAAAATAAATGGATGGTGGATGAGCAATCCTTCTCGCTGTAAGATGTGTTAGTTTATCAGAAATATTTTAACGCCAAGACTACATTCTTAAACGATTGTCTTGACAAATACATAGTAAGAAGCCGGGAAAGAAAAGTGATGGAAGCTTGTGAAATCCATTTATGGATCTAAGCTAACATCAACATCTTGGGTTATTTAGTTCGATCAAGTAATTAATTTTTTATTTTCATCAAAGGCCGATTAATACTTATTATATAACGAGCATGACAGAATTGTGGTGGTTTTTCTAAGTACAATTTGTGGATAATACTTTCCTAATTGGGAAAGAGGTGGGAGTATTATCTTATATAGGAGTGTGGTTGTACGGATATTTAATATATAGGACTTAAGACAAGCCAAACATATCTTTAAGATTAAGATTTTGCTAGATCGGTTACAAAAGATGTTGGGATTATCCCAAGTCACTTATATGAATGTTGTATACACATGATTAATACTGGGATTCTATGGAAAGAGTTTATTTTAAAGTAATCACACTGTTTGGGAATCAATATCTCTAGACACTTGATTAGATGGAAGGAATGAGAAATATACCTAATTATTCAACGGCGGGCAACCTCATGAATGCTATATATTGTGTGCAAAGACTAAAATCTGTTATGCCTTCGACATGCTCAACAAATTTTAGTCTCATAGTCTTATACCTTTTAGTCTCAAAGGCTAGGTTTTTAGTTAGGTAAGGAGCCTATGTTTTCTACCCCAGAATATGTGTTTACCCTAGATGGTTGAGCTATAAGTTGGAGGAGTGTGATGCAATCTTGGTTTTCTAACTCCATTGGGGAGACTAAAGTTGTTGCCATTTTAGAGGCAACAAAATAAGCTATATGGCTTGGTTATTTTCACAGTAACTTGGGTGAGGTTCCTTTAAGTGCAATTGAACAGCATGATTATAACTTTGAGAGAATTCGTAACCCGTAAAATGTTAATCACACTAAGTGTAGCCTAGTTTGAGAGATCGAACATATTAGGTGATAAGTTTATGACCAAGGTTGTATCAAATAATACTCGGTTAGTCCTTCTATGAGTACTCAACAAATTGACATTTAGATAGGTTTGGGAATTGGATACATGGCTTTAAGACTAAGTGGGGGATTGTTGGGGTTTTATTCTTAAAACCATATATGACGTTCACTTTAACTAAATGCATGTTAGATCATTTGAAACAAATTACAAGAATGACTTATATTTGGTTTAAATATATTGTAGACATGCCAGTCAATAGAGGTTAGTAGGAATTCCGATGAATCGGCTTAGGGTTGGTCACAAGGAGATCGGAGTTCTAGTTCTAGAACTATTGAAAATTTTAAAACCTAGATGGGGGTTGACATCCTATTAGAATGGTTGTGATGAAATTGTATTACTATATCTCAAACTACTATAACCTATATGATGGTTCGAGAACTTATATGATAGTTCGATAGAGGATTGTCATCAGTACATCCCATTAATGTATTGAACAAGGCCACCCGTGATAGTTAAGTCTAAGGATTACCTTGATTAGACTCAGACAATCTCACACTATTTGAAAAGGGTGCATAAATTTTAAATCCCAAGAATTTTAAGAATTGGAATGCTTGTGTAAATGTCACTTTGATTGCTAAGAGTGCGATCTGATTTTATCTCGAGTCAAATGATCTCTACATATAAAGTGATAATTGTATGAGTAGACTCAAGATCATAATTTGAAGGAATCCGCATCGAGGGGATACCCTGTATTGTGATACCCATTGATAGACTTAATATATTTTATTTTCACCAAGTAAAATCCGACCGGCGGATTATTTTAAATTTTTTCTAGAGTAGAAAATAAGTTAAGTCGAAAAATCACGAAATTGATTAAATGTTCGTTAAAGTCGATTAACAGTTAATTGATTTGACCAAGTGGATATCGAACACTTAACACGAGGAATCATATTATGTATAATAATCAACTTTGCAAATAAGACCTCTTTATTTCGAGTGATTTTATAAATAATTTAATTGGAGTGTAGTCGTGATTATTTAGTGAAATTAATCATGATTAGGTAAAGAAAGGAGATAATTATAGTGGTTGTAATTGGGATTTTTGAATATTTATTTGAAAGTCCAATAATTATTTGTCTTGGATGCTTAGTATAATACATTGCCCAAGTAGTATGCTTGAAACTCTCTAAGAGCCCAATTTGGACAAAGCCCATAGCCCATACCTAGAATTTTGGTGTAAGCTAGTGTTTTAGGCTAAGAGTCCATAATTGAGGATTAGAGAGGGAGAGAAAAAATACTATTCACATTTTTGTGAAGGGGGTGAGGAGAGAGAAGGTAATTTGTATCACATTTCACTATGATGTTATCTCTAAAGGTGCCCACACATAACAGTTAATTTGGATGGATCATATGCTAGAAGATTCAGGATGTTGATAGCTTTTATGAAAGGTTAAGGTGGAGGGAAGCAAGGATCTCATCATCTTCAACCTTTATCTCCTCACCCGAATCACAATATGATTCGATTTGATATTGTATTCTTCAACCCTAAGTTTAATCCTTTAACCTAGTTCTTGATTTATTTTCAGTGCAAGATTAATGACATATCGTTAAGGATGATTGTTTTTTCATTTCCAAATGTCAATTCCAAGTTGTTATATCCCCAAGACTTTTCTACATGTAAATACTCATATGCGTTGCACGTGCGATCGAATTCGAGTATTTAATTAAAGCTTTAAAAGAGAAACCATGACATTATAAGTACAAAGATTGATTAACATCCAAAAAGTTTATGATAATATTACCTTTTATTGGTAAAGATGCTAAAATTATTGTAGCCAAAATAAAATCATGTGTAGTTGAATAGAAATATAACTTGAATATGATTTAAGTCCAAAACAGGCAGTAACCAAAATCAGTAAGATTAACGTATTGTAGCAATGCAAAATCACATCATTAATTAGAAATAGATTAACAGGAAAAGGATTATAAAAATAACATTCTAACCTACGTAGTTTATATTTTCCTCTAGTGTTACTATAATGGAATATATATTGCAAGAGTAAATGACTAATTATTTATCCAAATTTCATCCCACCCCTACTAAAAAAAGGTTTACCAAATCCATATCCTGAGATGATTTCATCACCCTCTAACCAATCCCCCCTCCCCCCCCCCCCCTCCCCCCCCCCCCAAAAAAAAGTATAGCCATGAAGTAAGCGAAATATAGTTTTGTATAATAGGTATTGAAAGATGAAAGAAGAAATAAAGATCACACATAAGATATCAAAATAAGATGGGAATATAATTGTCTTTCAATGGTGAACTATTCTCACGTTTCTTAAAAAATCATACCTCACAACCAATTCATTGAATTGCTTGATTAATATTGAAACTGATGATGCCATATATCGTCCAGAGAGAGATATTCAATCCTGGTTTATAGGTTTTCATGACAATGGTGGATATATGACAATATAATAACCAAAAGAGGAGATAAAAGATAAATAAGAGACACACAAATATAAGTAGTTCGGTCTAGGCCTACGTCCACTGTGCAAAATGTAAAG
This sequence comes from Sambucus nigra, assembly GCA_949130495.1. Classification (NCBI taxonomy): domain Eukaryota; kingdom Viridiplantae; phylum Streptophyta; class Magnoliopsida; order Dipsacales; family Adoxaceae; genus Sambucus; species Sambucus nigra. The sequence continues at coordinate 120,840,705 of OX422213.1, forward strand.
AAATTCCACTAAGTAAGGTGGTTGGAAGCCATTGATGGTGTTTACTTTCTATCTATATATAAAGGTCATCATGTGATAAGATTATCTCGGAGGCCAAAGATTATCTAGTACGACATTGTGGATGAGAACTCTAGTGCCATAATGAGTCTGAGGCAGTCTATGGGGGACATACATTCGCAGTGGGCCTCGTCTAGAAGAGATCAGACTTATACGTATCAATCACCCCCTAGAGCTCAGTCTTACATGTTAATGGGAAACTGAGGTGTAAGTTCGTCTTGGTTCATAAGTGGTTGGGTGTTATCTCAATGTCGGCGCAGTCATATGATGGTAGTGGGAAATAGTTTTTTTTAGAGATATTATTTCAATTTTCCAGAGTGGACACCTGGCAGTTAGTGAGTGGCCCGGCATGTGGACCACGTGACTGTGCAGCAAAATGTCACTTCGAGAGACACGCCACAATGACGAGGGACTTGGAATTCATGTGCATGATGGGCTATTTAAACATGCCCCCAAACCCCTTCTTTATCTTTCTTCCCTTATTTTATCTTTATTTTCCTCGGAAGCTCTAAACTTTCCATACTCTCTATAGACTTCTTCCCTTATGGTGTTCTTTTCGCGCTTATTCTGACATCTTATTCCTTTTTCGATATTTTTCTTCTCTTCAGGTACTTCTCTTGCCCATTTTTTTCCTGCTTTCCAGATTTTATTCTTGATATTTTTGTATTTCTTTATTTTTTTTGTGACTCTGATTTTTTTGCCACCATTCCTGGTGGTTAAATTCTAGTGGTTTGAGGAGGAGAGGGAGTTTAGGCATTGCTCTAGGATTGAGATTTGTTAATTTTTAGGTTTTCTAGACTTAGGATCATTTTTTCGGTGAGTTTTTTTACTTGAAGCTCGTCGGAGTTATTCTTGGTATTTGTAACTGGTTTATTTAAAAAACCATTGAAGTTACCTTGTTTGATCTTTAGTTAACAACATACAAATCCTTACTTTTATTTTTTCATCTATCGTAGACTTTATAAACTAGGAGAATAGTTTCCTTACCTTTGTAAGCGTATTAGATGAGAGATCAATAGGTTCGAGGCTGAGGCTAAACGTACTGCTGAAGCCGAGACTTAACTTCTTCTCATTCCCATCCTATTAGCTATAGTACGTCCAAGATCACTTATTACTTATCCAACTTTAGTCGATCCTAGAGTTGTTATTTCCATTAGTAGTGACAGTATGTCTACTTCGTCCTCTAAGAACTCTTTGTCTCCCTCATCCTCCAAGGGATACAACCCTTATCATATTGTGGACTATCGTACGCTGCGAGAAAAGTTTAAGGCCAACTCTTTTGAAGTGGCCATGTGAGTCCTTGCTGATTGTCTGGACTAGGATGAAACAGATGAGTCCATTAATCACGATTATGCCACAACTGTTGCTCGTCAATAAGGGAACCCTAGGCCTGAGATCGACAACATTTGTGACAACGATCCAGAAGTTAAAGTAGTTGCATATATGTGTCTAATGGCAGTTACCATCTCGTCCATGATCGAGGCCGAGTTTGGGAATCGTTATCCTTGCGACAAAGCTCCCGCTACTGAAGAGGATGAGGAGAAAAATGAATATATCCTAGACATAAGTGTTGCCTTGGCTATTCCCACTGACATCCGACTGATATAATAGTTTGGAGGCACATCTATGGTGTCAAATCTTCCATTAACATGAGGGTTTCCTCAGAGAATGAATGGTCTTTGACAACAAGTTTGAGGGAGAGCTTGCTATTTATGAATAAATATTCAAAGTCGATTTTTGTCTTCCCATTCATTCGTCCGTCCGAGAAATCCTTGCTTCCATCGTCTTAGCTCATGCCCAACTTACACTGAATTCTTGGAGAACTCTTATTAGGTTTCCTAGCTTTGGATGACTGTCTTCAATGAGGATATCCCAATTAGCATTTTTTGTGCTTATTACACAGTGGTCATTAATTAGGCATAAATTCTTTGTATTTATCCCCGTAATTTAGTCACTTTTGTTATCCCGTGAGATGTTAATTTGATGATTTTATTTCATATTATTGCAACTGATTTCTTCCTACAAGTACATTGTGTTTCGTGCATTTATCTTATATTTTACAGGTATTTATGAACGTGAAAGAAAGAGCAGAATCAGAATGAGAATAAAAAATTAAACAAGGAAAGTTGAGGGAAAATCCTTAATTGTACAGTCAGAATCCATATACAGGACCTGAAGAGAACTCAAGAGACTTCGAGCTCACGAGTATATAGGAAGAAACGACAACCAAATCCAAGCTACGGTTGAAAAGATATGAGATTGAGAAGATGAGAAGAATCTAAGAGGATACTAGAACCCGTTCGGCTCTGAACTAGAACCAGTTTGATTTTTAGAGATTTTGAGGAAACTAGAACCGAGTTGGTTCTAAAGTGGAACTAGTTCGATTTACTATAATTCAAAAATTAAAACTTAATTTTACGTATTTTGGAGAGTTTGTTTTGTTTTAAACTCTTGTAAAAACATGATTTATTATTCATTCTTTATTCTAAGAGTTAGAGAGGGAGTAGTTTTGACCTAGTTTTCAGAGCAAGAAAGGAGGCAAGAACAATAGGAACAAAAATCTTCATTAAGTTTGTATTTTGTGGTTTGAATTTTAAGATTTCATCAATAAAGTTTGCTCTCTAATTCTTGTTCTTCAATTATGTTATTTATTGCATGATTAATATATTTTCTGGGACTCCAAGAACTTCTTTCATGTTTAGTAATACTTTTATCACAACTATGAATCCATGCTACATTAGAAGTTCGTTTATAACTCACATCACCATGTCCGGCTAAGTTTTTTTAGGGTTGGGATACATGAACCCAACCATAGGTGTTTCACATGGATATTAAATATAATCCAGAAGTAAATGAATAATCGGAAACGTAATATTATGTTAGTATAATCGTCGTAGGACTTTTAACTCCGTTTGCCCTAGATAACCTGAGTGTTTAAGAATGTGCCACAGGGAGTGTTTAATAATGTGTCATGAGTATTGATAATCTTATTATATACCTAGATTTTAACCTTAATCATGTATCGTGCATGTTAATTCCCCATATATATGATTCTTAAAAGGAATTGAAGGTTTCTTTTTAATTAATTATTTAATTCTTGATATGTTCTATATCCGGTGAATCTACTAAGAGCTGGAAGAGTGTATCCGAACCCTATCTTTCTCACATAATTTAATATCTTGTTTATTTTATTTTACATGCCTATTTAGTTTATAATCTTCATTAATTTGCATTAGTTGATAGGAAAGTCCCCAAAACAATCATCTTTTCCCCTCTTCCTCTGAGTCAAATGTAAGGTTAATTGTTGTTCCTATTCGTCGTCATGTTCTTCGTCCTATTCCTTGTGTTTGATACACGACTTGCTCACGCAATCGACTTACACTTGAGTTGTAATTAACATGCATTAGAGACACATTTTGAGTCGTGTCATGATGAAAGTTGCTCCTTGTTATTATCATTTTGTAGCTCGTGGTTCAGACCGTAAACTCATTCACATCAACTAAACTCCAACCATGACTATAAATCCCATTATTTCTTCATCTTGGGGGACTGGTAGTTTGGTGAAGGTGTGCCATCTTTTGTGGTAGGGCCAAGAGTTCATAGGTAGTAGGATAGAGTCTCAACGCTGAGATGAGAAAATACATCAACAAACTTTAGGGTAATAAGCTCATACTGTTTGGGGATTTGATTATCCATCATCTTCTTGAATACACTGGCATGGGGGTGGACCCCATAACGAAACTACATAAGCAATTTGCTTTAACTTTTTATTGAACTTTACCATCGTCTACATTTTACTTTAACTTTAAGTAAGCCAATACTGAATCATGTGTTATTTTTTACAGACTGTCCAGAAGTAATACACGTATCCATTTAAGAGAAGGAAACCCCTATGTCAAATAATCTTCTGGCTCGTCTTTAGGGAGAGTCTGCTGAATCGACACAGACTCGGCCAAAGAATACAACTATTGGTCCCCATGCAACTAAGGGAAAAAAAGAAAGGATTCCCCTAGGGGTAAATCTACTAACCCCCTCCGCAAAAGAAGAGGAACAATGCCCTTCCGAGGTAGGCGATAGTGTCCCTTTTGCCAGTAAGGGATGACACTTCAACTGTTGCGCGTCTGAACCAATTGGGTATGAATGTTGATGTAACACCCCGCCTAATTAAATACCGGGTGGCAAGTCCCATACCAAATTAAAATAGAATATACAGTTGGCTCATTCTTAGCATCACTGTCGAAAACATTTACAACTCACCCAATACTCAATTAAGCTGGTGTTAAAAACTTTTCAAATTTTAATTTAATAAAATCCATTTCCAGTTTAAGAATAACACAACACATTTTATTCTACAACACTGGTAACCAATTAGATAACACAAAATAATTTGAATGCAATTGGAATAAACATTCCCAAATAATATTAATCCATTACAGTAATCCCAACAATATCAAATGTATTAAAATGACACGAATACCATAGTATTTGACCCCGATAAAAGAAGATAACTAAATCCTTTGGGCGACATGTCCTACTAAGAGAATACTGTGAATCAAATGATGATAGGCGTCTAAGCAAAACTCCATAAATCTATAGCTTGTCATAATCCGCTAGGGTTGGCGTCCCTGTTGCTGGACACCTGATATAAAAGATACAATAGAAAAGAAAATATACAAGGAAACGGGTCAGAGCCCGATTGTGAAAATGATTTTTAAAACAACAAGTATTTAACAAGTGCAATAAATATTTTATTATGTACATGTCAGACCCAACTCTCACTTGCCATTCTCACCTCTCAACTAGAGTGCACACTTAACGTTTCCTATTAACCTCCTAGTTAATGGTTCCTCTTATCTAGTCTCCATATTATAATTCCATCCCAATATCATAATCCCCATATGTCCCATACCATACGTCACATTATTATTCATTTACATTTCTCATCGTTTCTCATTAACATGAATCATTTTTCATTAATATGAATTAAGTTTTTCAATAAACATTCATTAACTTAATTCAATTATCATTCTCTATTCACCGTCATCTACAATTATCACCGTAAATAGATTTAACCAATATAAATATCCATTCATTCATTTAATCCATTATATATATATATATATTCATATATAATACGGCACCCCGAGTCACATCTGCGGTGCAATGCATTACTCTGCTATCATGTCCCAATATTGCTGGTCGCTGAAAAGGGGACAAAAGGTTCGGTGAGGATACCTCGAACCATTAACCACAACACAATCATTGGAGGCGAACATAGTTCTCATACCCATGGGTCACGCACATACCTACGTACCCATAGTCAGCGGACTTATCAAATCCCCGATAAGTCTTTCATAGACCTATGTTCTCGAGCGACAAATCAAAGATCCCATGGATTCATCAGGATATGACTGCCCTCACGCGCAAACCTCCCACCGATAGCAAGTAAGCTAGGTATGTCATACACATAATCATTAATCAATCAAATAGGTATTATCATACCTATAGTATACTAACAACAAGGTACTCACATTAACCTTAGATTATTCCCTTACGTAGCATTATATCTCTTTAAATCCCACGTATTAAAATGTCATATCTTTACTTCATAATTTAATTATCCTCGCATCCTATAACATCTCTCCACTTCCGACGTCATTAAGGTTCATGCGCGGAGCGTCTCGCAAAGAAAAATCCAAACAAGGAACCCCTCCAATACACTACTACTTAACTTTGTCGATCAAGGAGGTTCGTCAACTTCAAATATGCGATCGGAATAAACTCATCCCCTCTTTCAACCAAATGTGTTCTAAACTCCCATCTCTATCCCGGAGCCATACCACTACGCTCTTGTACTACACTCAGCCCTTGCGAAATCAATAATGAGCTTAAACTCAGTCCTTGATGTTTAAGTTGTAACCATAAGGCTACCCAGGTGTTATATTAAATCTCCCCTACTTGAACTATCCTTAATCCTCATACAAACAGATTAGAATCCAACACATGAATCTAGCAACCGAAATCTCTTTAACTTTAATTATCATAATTCTAATCAATTAAATCCCAATCAAATTAATTCAAATCTTAACTAGGGCTTACTGATCTTCTCTAAGTCCCATAATATCCAATTAATAATCACCGAAGATCTACAAAAGTTTTGGGATAAGAACCAACATTAAAAAAAAACAACATCATGAATTCTCATATTTTAAATACTCAGAAAAATCAGATCCAAAAATTATTCAAATCAGCAATCCGACTTTAGATTTGGATTCTACACGAAAAATTGAGTCAGGTATGTGTTTTGAGTTGTTCTTAAATCTCATCCAAATGCACTCAAAAAGAAGATCTAAACCTTTCAAATTGGCTCTTCTCATTCCACTCATTTTTGCCTCTTTTTCCAGAAAATTATCAACATATTATCTTCAAGAACACTAAATTATTTTTAGAATTTCTTCCACAGATTGATGAATATTTATTGGATTACTAACTACCTACAACATGAGTTTAATTCCTATATATTTTTAGATTCCAAAAATCCATTAACAACTATATCCTTTAATCTTCCAAGCATGAAAATCATCTCTTTTTATAACTATCCTAATATGGACAATATACGAACTTAAATTGCAAATATCAAACACTTGCCTCTAATGAAGATCTGACCCTTTGGAGTTGAATAACACAGGTGGTGATGGCGGTGGTGACCTTTGACCTTTGGTTCTCCTCCTTCCCAAGCAAACTTCTTTTTCTTTCCAAGCAACCTTCCACTCTCTCTAAGAAGATGAATTTTCAATTTTGTGTAGAAGAGATGAAATGAACCTACATACACTAATTTCCAAATACTTATAATAAGACAAAACCCCAAATCACTATTCACCCCCCTTGTAAAAATAACCAAAATGCCCTTTTGGGTTGTCTTTTCATTTCTAAATGACCCGAGACTCAAAATTAACATCCAAATAGACTTTTCTGACTATTTCGAACCTTTCGGACGCAACGACACAGTCGAAATGACTATAAGGTCGATAAAAAATAAATTTCCTTTTTAATTTAATAAATTAGTCCCGACACGTCCCATACCGCGTCTGACTAAAAATTCAAATTATCGAATTTCTATCATACCATCATATCAATGACATCACATTCATATATTACCTAAATATCTTTAAGTAATATTCAGAATCATCCATTTTAATATCCACAATTCGTATAAAACCCAAATGAATTAATTTATAATAAGATCCAATTAATCCATTATTTAAAATATAACCCATTTTAAAAGTCATTAAAATTACGGGGTATTACATACTTCCACCCTTATAACAGAATTTTGTCCCGAAATTCAGAAAAATGAACCATACTGATAAGGTCAACTCCGAATATAAATCTCACACCGCAAGAAATCTAAGTAGTACCGCCCATACAGTACATTAACGAAAATCCCCATCGATGTTACACTAAGTCTCACCATATAGTTCCAACTGAATCAAATTTAAATTATACCCAATCTTCCCTATACCGTCCTCGTGACAAAGTTTGGGAAAAATGATCCTCACTTATTAAACAAATAAATCCTGAAGTCACAACTAGTTACTGTTTCACAATTTTGAAAACTACTACAATCCAATCATCCAGGGCGCTCATACACCCTATCGTACAACTTTCATTATAATAGCAAAGGTTATAAACTCATATCCTAAAGACCTATCTTATTTCGACTCCCAACGGTTATTAGTTTCATGCGTGGGGTGTCTCGCAAGCGAAATCCGAGCAAGGAACCCCCCGATACACTACTACCTAAAGTAGTCGGTTATCGAAACTCCTCAGGTCTTTAGTCAATAGTTTATAACCTCTCTACAGGTTTTATTAATTCGAATAAAGTCTACTCATCTACTCTCTTATAAAAGACAAGATGCTAGCTATAGTAGTAGTACATACGCTCTCCTATACCACAAGTCAATGCATGCCGATAGTCATATCATGCTCGGACATGCCCAAAGTAAGTTATTCCGCGATGAAAATCAAACCCACGTGATGACATGAAAATATAGGTATCCTACACCCGTCGGTGAGTCTACGTAAATAACAGTGCTATTGTCAAAGTTTAGCAACCCATTTTCCCATATAATATTAATCGCTACAAAAATCAATATACGCCTTATAATTACTTAGATAGAGAACATACCCTCATTCGTGGGTGGTGGTTGTTGAATCCCACTATTATAACTTTGCTCCGATAAGTCAAGAAAAATTTTACCCCAAATTTTCAGTTCTAGTTAACCACACTCCACTATATGCCCAAGCCTTTGAATATATTGCCTTCGTTAGGTAACACACACAATTCCCGCATTTCAAGAACTTCTACTGATGTCTCTCCTCAATTTTCCATAATAGGGGTGACCTCGACTACGGTCATCATACTCGAACATACTTCATAACCTCCTAAGTACGATCTCCGCTATCCATTCAATGGCCCTCATCTTCCATATTTCTTTGTTCGATCACTCCCGAACGTAAATAAGATTCACTGATATATACGGAATCTTACCAAAGAGATCAACAATCCTAAACATAGGGCTCTATATCAAAGAACGCTAAGCTAAAAACATAGTAAGCCGTACAGATCCTAAAGGACACTAGAACCTGATGCTCTGATATCACCTGTAACACCCCGCCTAATTAAATACCGGGTGGCCAGTCCCATACCAAATTAAAACAAAATATACAGTTGGCTCATTCTTAGCATCACTGTCGAAAACATTTACAACCCACCCAATACTCAATTAAGCCGGTGTTAAAAACTTTTCAAATTTTAATTTAACAAAATCCATTTCCAGTTTAAGAATAACACAACACATCTTATTCTACAACACTGATAACCAATTAGATAACACAAAATAATTTGAATGCAATTGGAATAAACATTCCCAAATAATATTAATCCATTACAGTAATCCCAACAATATCAAATGTATTAAAATGACACGAAAACCATAGTATTTGACCCCGATAGAAGAAGATAACTGAATCCTTTGGGCGACATGCCCTACTAAGAGAATACTGTGAATCAAATGATGATAGGCGTCTAAGAAAAACTTCATAAATCTATAGCATGTCATAATCCTCTACGGTTGGCGTCCCTGTTGCTGGACACCTGATATAGAAGATACAATAAAAATGAAAATATGTAAGGAAACGGGTCAGAGCACGATTGTGAAAATGATTTTTAAAACAGCAAGCATTTAACAAGTGGAATAAATCTTTTATTATGTACATGTTAGACCCAACTCTCACTTTCCATTCTCACCTCTCAACTAGAGTGCACACTTAACGTTTCCTATTAACCTCCTAGTTAATGGTTCCTCTTTTCTAATCTCCATATTATAATTCCATCCCAATATCATAATCCCCATATGTCCCATACCATACGTCAAATTATTATTCATTTACATTTCTCATCGTTTCTCATTAACATGAATCATTTCTCATTAATATGAATTAAGTTTTTCAATAAACATTCATTAACTTAATTAAATTATCATTCTCTATTCACCGTTATCTACAATTATCATCGTAGATAGATTTAACCATAATAAATATCCATTCATTCAGTTAATCCATTATATATATATATATATATATATATATATATATATATATATATTCATATATAATACGGCACCCCGAGTCACATCTGCGGTGCAATGCATTACTCTGCTATCATGTCCCAATATCGCTGGTCGCTGAAAAGGGGACAAAAGGTTCGGTGAGGATACCTCGAACCATTAACCACAACACAATCATTGGAGGCGAACATAGTTCTCATACCCATGGGTCACGTACATACCTACGTACCCATAGTCAGCGGACTTATCAACTCCCCGATAAGTCTTTCATAACCTATGTTCTCGAGCGACAAATCAAAGATCCCATGGATTCATCAGGATATGACTGCCCTCACGCGCAAACCTCCCACCGATAGCAAGTAAGCTAGGTATGTCATACACATAATCATTAATCAATCAAATAGGTATTATCATACCTATAGTATACTAACAACAAGGTACTCACATTAACCTTAGATTATTCCCTTACGTAGCATTATATCTCTTTAAATCCCACGTATTAAAATGTCATATCTTTACTTCATAATTTAATTATCCTCACATCCTATAACATCTCTCCACTCCCGACGTCATTAAGGTTCATGCGCGGAGCATCTCGCAAAGCGAAATCCAAACAAGGAACCCCTCCAATACACTACTACTTAACTTTGTCGATCAATGAGGTTCGTCAACTTCAAATATGCGATCGGAATAACCTCATCCCCTATTTCAACCAAATGTGTTCTAAACTCCCATCTCTATCTAAGAGCCATACCACTACGCTCTTGTACTACACTCAGCCCTTGCGAAATCAATAATGAGCTTAAACTCAGTCCTTGATGTTTAAATTGTAACCCTAAGGCTACCCAGGTATTATATTAAATCTCCCCTACTTGAACTATCCTTAATCCTCATATAAACAGATTAGAATCCAACACATGAATCTAGCAACCGAAATCTCTTTAACTTTAATTATCATAATTCTAATCAATTAAATCCCAATCAAATTAATTCAAATCTTAACTAGGGCTTACTGATCTTCTCTAAGTCCCATAATATCCAATTAATAATCACCGAAGATCTACAAAAGTTTTGGGATAAGAACCAACATTAAAAAGAAACAACATCATGAATTCTCATATTTTAAATACTCAGAAAAATCAGATCCAAAAATTATTCAAATCATCAATCCGACTTCAGATTTGGATTCTACACGAAAAATTGAGTCAGGTATGTGTTTTGAGTTGTTCTTAAATCTCATCCAAATGCACTCAAAAAGAAGATCTAAACCTTTCAAATTGGCTCTTCTCATTCCACTCATTTTTGCCTCTTTTTCCAGAAAATTATCAACATATTATCTTCAAGAACACTAAATTATTTTTAGAATTTCTTCCACAGATTGATGAATATTTATTGAATTACTAACTACCTACAACATGAGTTTAATTCCTATATATTTTTAGATTCCAAAAATCCATTAACAACTATATCCTTTAATCTTCCAAGCATGAAAATCATCTCTTTTTATAACTATCCTAATATGGACAATATACGAACTTAAATTGCAAATATCAAACACTTGCCTCTAATGAAGATCTGACCCTTTGGAATTGAATAACACAGGTGGTGATGGCGGTGGTGACCTTTGACCTTTGGTTCTCCTCCTTCCCAAGCAAACTTCTTTTTCTTTCCAAGCAACCTTCCACTCTCTCTAAGAAGATGGCTTTTCAATTTTGTGTAGAAGAGATGAAATGAACCTACATACACTAATCTTCAAATACTTATAATAAGACAAACCCCGAAATCACTATTCATCCCCCTTGTAAAAATAACCAAAATGCCCTTTTGGGTTGTCTTTTCATTTCCAAATGACCCGAGACTCAAAATTAACATCCAAATAGACTTTTCTGACTATTTCGAACCTTCAGGACGCAACGAAGTAGTCTAAATGACTATAAGGTCGATAGAAAATAAATTTCCTTTTTAATTTAATAAATTAGTCCCGACACGTCCCATACCGCGTCTGACTAAAAATTCAAATTATCGAATTTATATCATACCGTCATATCAATGACATCACATTCATATATTACGTAAATATCTTTAAGTAATATTCATAATCATCCATTTTAATATCCACTATTCGGATAAAACCCAAATGAATTAATTTATAATAAGATCCAATTAATCCATTAATTTAAAATATAACCCATTTTAAAAGTCATTAAAATTACGGGGTATTACAGTTGACTCCCATTTAGGGATCTAGTTGAGGGATTGAGATTCCATAACTGTGATTGTCCCTCAGTGTGACAATCATTATTTTGATGCAAATGATCCCTCTCGGGTCTTCACTTTTTCACTTCACATCGCGACTCAGGTAAAGGGTTTTTTCTTGGTATTTAATTTGATTAAAAAATATTGTATCTTCTTGTACTAACTCATCTTTTGATATTGCAGTCTGTCACAACCCTCCCGAATATCCAGTTATAGGTTATCGAGGCTGATAAGATGGTGACGGGGATTGACAATGCTCAGACTGAGGCCGATAATCTAAAACAAAATCTCATAGATCTTAAGGCCGAATACAACACCAAAGCCTTGGAGTAGAGATCCCACCACAGAGAGTGAAGGTAAAACATGAAGGTGGATTTCCTTACAAAGACGGAGGAGTTTGAAAAGAAGATCAATTATTAGGGAGAGAGTGAGGCCGATAAGTTAAAGGTGGTGGGCGAGAAGTCCGTGGATGACTTTAAAGAGTTAGAGGATATTTTTGACTATGCCATAAAATACATGGATAAAGACGTTAAAATCGTCTGTTTTCGAGTTTCTAACCAGTTCTCTAAACTGGTGGCCAATGACCCCCAAATGGTTGAGATAATCAGCTCTTTCAGCTTTGCGGACCCAGGGAACATCGAAGCCCTTCAACAAATTTAGGTTGAGGCTGACACTGCAGAGGTTGGTGAGGGAGAGGAAGAGATGATAGTGGTGGAATAGGAGGCCACTGACAGAGTTAGGGATGAAGAGGGAAACACGGTCACTCAGACCAAAAATCTGGTTGGTCCAACTATTATCGAGCCTATGGCCGCTAACTTTTTAGTTGAGATTTCCTTATGGATGACAGTCTGTGGTCCTTCAAGCCATTATTTTACTCTAATTTTTGATTCCAAATAATTTTAAATAATTGTTTGTAATAACTTGTTTATGTTAACTCTTTATCAATTTTTGGCAATGCTATGATATGTTGTGTGTTGTATGTAAAAATTATTCATCTACGCGAACCAATGAGAAATGAACACTTGTTCTCCTACGTGGAAATCTGCATAGTACTTACTTACTTGGTCGGCTCCCGAGACAGTTGGTCGATCAACCTACCGATCAACCTAAAGAATATGAACCATCAATAATATCGAAAGCCATTTGTGTCGAGTCGCCAACAATAATTGTGTACGTACCCATGAATATCAACAATTATATTTATAGTATACAAATGTAAATGCTTGGATATATAAAGGCATTCCATCTCTTGGACTCCTAACCAATATAAAATACATGATCTCCCATAGCTCAAAGAGATTGACACTTTCTGTGGGAAATCGACACAAAAGGTCTTCCCTTTTTAGCAGATGAGACAAAGATTTATGTTACAAGCCGACGATTTATACAACCTGATCAAGTTCTAGGTGCCCTTTTTCTCCATGTAGATAACATATCATTTACATACACATCGTTTCATTCATTTGTGTTGATGAGCTGTACAGTCAATTTTTATTCATTTATCAATTTTTAATAATTTTTGTTGTTGATTTTGAGATGAATTTCACGGTATCTTCAATGACTCCTTGAATACTTGGACTTCTATAATAATTTTTAGGTGCAATACAGTTATTCATCATATTATCTACAACTGAAAAAAGAAATAAATAAATGTCCATAACCACTTTCTCTCTCTTAAAACCCAGTTACCCACTTTCATATAAGGGGGAAAATGAACAATCATGGCCATTGTTCCTTATTATCAAAATGAACCACCTCAATTTGTGGCTCTGGTAGGTACTTATTGATGGATTCACAATCATACTGGGTGGAATAAAATCCATCTGAGCAATCCGCTTGTATCTCAACTCCTCATTGACGGATTCACAACCCGGTGTGAATATTTATTAACACCCTTATTTTTTGAACTCCCTTAACCCAAATGATCAACCACCCTCTCTCTCCGATATTTTTTTATAATAGAGGATTTTGGTACTTCGTTACCCATAAATTGGTTTGGTAAAAACCCCAGTTTCCAGCAACAACGGGATAGTGTATACACGAAACCACAATGATTGCAGAATAATTGGGTATTGAAACCATCGAATTTGGTGGCAGAACATTTGGGTATTGAAACCATCGAATTTGGTGCTCACACTACAACTCAACTTCTAAAAAATTCTCCTATAGGGGGAACCAACCAGGAGAAGGTGGGATCACCTGAATACCTTCATTTGGATTAAGGGGGACTAAAGAATAGGTTAGCCCACTAGTTTAGCAACAAACCCAAGAAGCTCGACCCGCCCCAGAAAGTCTTTAAACTTTGGAAATAATTTGATCGAAAACTCCAAAATCATCAAGTAGACCAATGACCTGGAGGCAGGTCGATTTCTCTATCAGTTCTTAGGGGGTCCTTAGAGCCTCACAACATGTTTGGGAAAGATTTCGCATGGATTGGTAAATACTTAATCACCTCTCCGACCTTTAACAATTCTCGTCTTTATATTTTATGCAAAACCCAAGTTCTCATGGCTTTGGTCCCCTAACCCCCATCCTAGAACTTCTCATGGTCGGTGGTTATTGTTTCCACTAATTTCCTCCTCGGCCAATATGGTCACAGTACTAGAGTCCTTTTAACTTAACGTTTAGATAGGTTGGGGGGTTCCCGACCACCTATTACTGGTCAGCGGTAGGTGTTGCAGAAGTTGGGGTGTTTCTCGACCACCTATTACTGGTTGGCGATAGTTATTGCATAGGTTGGGGTTTTTCTCAAACACCTATTACTGTGGAGATTTGGCACCAGAACTGAGAATATTTATGATTCCTCACCTGCGTCCTCAAATGGAAAACATTGGTTTTCCTAATATGACTTTGTTAAAATAAACATTTATCGTTTAAAGTTTTGGTATACAATGCCACATCCCATTCTGACTTTGTTAAAATAAATATTTGTTGTTTAAAGTTTTGGTTTCTTTCACTAGCTCTCTATACTTCACAGCTTCGTGTGGAAATAAATTTTTGAAACCAACTTATATTTGAGTATTTGCTTGGAGTTAAAATAATTTTGCAAAATTTTGAATTATGTCTTATATCTGATATATATTTGACAAAAATTTGCTCATGTGACAAGTATTTGACATAAAACCAATTGTTTCATGTTTTGAATTTTTGTCCCAATGTTCGAGCAGATACAAATCATATATTATTTGGACTAATAAATCAATCTCATTATAATTTCTATTAGATTTAGCCTCAGTCGATGGTCGGGCAACTTATTAACTTCCACAAGTACAAGATTCAGTCCCGATGTATGCTTGACCACAATCTTAAGCTCCTAGAAATCTTATTAATGCTCTGACGGATGTTAGAGAACGCTATAACACTTTAAGACATGACAAATGGTTGGTCAAGATTATTTGTTATAACCGACGGATGCTCGGGTGTTAATATTTATCCAACTTCATTATTAATTGTCCCACTCTAATTCTTAACCTGAAGGATAGTTATTCATATTCAAGATTCATCTTGGCAGAGGATCAGTAAAATATTTATTATCATAGATTTAATCTCGTAGACATCTGCCATACAAGTTGTATTTTATCCCAAATGGATGATTGGGAGGGATAATCCTTATCTATATTCAGTCCCGACAAATGGTCGGCATAGTCTGCTGTTCATCTTCATTACATTTATTATTGTTATTCAACCCTCACAAATGGTCTGGAGATCTACTTTTCTCTAAAAATGTTGGATCATTCGTAATATCTACTAGGTCCTTTCATTATTTCTCTGGATGCTAAGGCATTATTTAAATGAGTTGGCGGATGGTCGACACTTTCATTATTTCTCTGGATTTCTCACTAGCTTTAGTGGATAATACATGCAAGTTATATAATGTGAATCATCACAATTTAACCCCAATAAACTGTTGGTCATTACCATTCTTATTTGGTTCAACCTCAGCTAATGACTGCATGTTCATCCATTAGTCATCATTATATTTGGCATTCAGTTTAGATGCTCGGGTATGCTTATTATTTGCTTTTCTCGTTTCAATTACTATATATAATCGGAATTATATTACAATAGAGTTCCAACGGATGGTTAGGCATTATTATTATTCAGTCTTCTCTTCATAAGCCCGACTAAGGGCTCTGTAGCTATGTTGACATGTGAACAAATTCACTGCAACATTAGTCAAGAAAGAAAGCAAATTAGACATTAAGCCAAAATCAAACTTCATGTATGACCTCGTCTTTAGACAGATCACGAACAAGAAGTTCACCAAATCTAGGAAATCCGTTGTAGTCTTATAGGTGAAAAATCCGACCATAACTGACTAACGTATGGATAAAATCCTAATATCAAATTTCATGTATTACTTCGTCTTTGACAAGTCAAGAATAAGAAGCTCATAAATCTTCATGTATAGACACAAGAAGTTTTACTCGACTGAATTAAACACATGAATAATTGTACATTCCTAACACACTGTTGCCACTGATACCTAATGTAAATGCTTAGTTCAACAAAACTACTTACATTTTATTCTAAGCGCATTAGTAGAATCTAAGGCATTACAAATTGGGTTTGAAATTAGTCGGCAAGCTGATTAACTAATTATAAGACATATTACCTAGTCGACAAGACGATAAAAAAGAAATCATAAGCTTAAATAAAGATGAAAATGTATATAGCTTTAGTAGAACAGTACAAGGATAATATTAAAACAAAAAAGGTCATTACAAGGAAAAATCAAAGATCTTAGAAGTCATTTCATGGGGCGTTTTCCCTTAGCCTTATCCATCCCAGCAGGAGGAACATCAAGGGCAGAGAAACTGGAGTACCCTTTAGAGGTTCATAATTTTTTAATCTATCTATAAAAATGCCATTGTACCAATACACCGTAAGTTTGGCCGTCAACCTCCACCATTTTTGGGCGTCGAGCACCTTTTCAGAATAAATACTCCATCATTTCACTAAAGCATCAAGCATGGACCATTGGGGGATTTTGTTGTTATAAAAATTATTCATATGTATGAACTAAAGAGAAATGGACACTCGTTCTCCTACGTAATGATCTTCATAGTACTTACTTACTTGGTCGACTCCCGAGACAGTTGGTCGGCCAATCGATCGACCAACCTAAAGAATAGAAACCATTAAGAATATCAAAAACTCTTTGTGTGGAGTCTCCAACAATCATTGTATACGTACCCGTGAATATTAACAGTCATATTTATTCTATACATATGTAAATACCTGAATATATAAAGGCATTCCATCTCTTTGACTCCTAACCACTATAAAATACATGATCTCCTATACCTCAAAGAGAGGATTCACTCAATCACAAGCACACTATACTGAGCTATTGTATACGCCTAAATAATACCAACAGTGGACGTAGGAGTTCTTCATAGCCGAACCACTTAAAAAACCTTTCCTCTTGTGTGTTTGCTAGACTTGTTTATCTTCATTTTATCTATGATTATAAAAATGCGACCGACCATTTTTAGACATCAACACTGTGGTTAACCATTTATTTGTTGCCATTTTTCACTTAAGTGTAGTGTCTGAACCGAGCATATGGTTATATGTTAATTTCTTGAACTACAAATCACAATAATTGATGTTTGATGAATGAAGTTCAAAGGATTTCCCTTATCTCAGAGTTTCTGGAGTGACTTCTCAGAGTCAAAACTCTTTAATCACTCTCGTACTTCCGAGAGAGAGTTTTAATTATTCATCATAATTAAATGATATTTTAATTTTACCATACTAAAATTATTTCATTCGGTCTCACCACTAAAATTATGTTAAATGACATCCCTCTTCTCAGGGTTTCTTCAGTGACTTGTTAGAGCTGAAAATCTTTAGTCACTCTTGTACCCCTGAGAGAGAGTTTTAATTATTCACCATAATTAAGTGATGTTTTAATTTTACCATACTCAAATGATTTTATTTGGTCTCATCACTAAAATGATGTTAAAGGACCTCCCTCCTATTAATATTTCTAGAGTGAATTCTCAGAGATGAAACTCTTTAGTCACCTCGAGAGAGTTTTAATTATTCACCATAATTAATTAATGTTTTAATTTTACCATACTCAAACGATTTTATCTGATCTCACCACTAAAATGATGTTAAAGGACCTCCCTTATCTCAAGTTTTCTAAAGTGAATTCTCATAGACAAAAACTCTTTAGTTACTCTCGTACTGCCAAGAGTGTGACAACCTGGATATAATTAAGATAGATTATATTTAAATCATGCTTACCTTATGTGATATGAATAATGTGTTATTATTATATCTAATGTGAAGTGATTATGGTTAGTATAATCCTACTATCATAAATCATGAAATGTCGAATTATTTACAAACACAAAATTTTATTATTTTCTATAGATATGTTCCTGTTGGAGACTAGTTTTGACCCTTATAATGTAACAACTGACTCAAGGTGAAAACTATATAGCTATAGATAGGTGAGTTAGAGTTGTAACCCAACAAACGGTGTGTGAAACGAAGGTCCGAGTAAGATATTTTCTCCAATTTACGAACAAGGGGAAAATCTGTCCATTCCCTTTAAGTGGTAAATTGTCATTTAGTAAACCAAATGGTTTAAATTGATTGGTTGGCATGGGAGGTGGCCTTAGACGACTTAAAACTCTTCTTCTAACCTATTTCTTCAGCCAATTTAAGCCTAGGTTCAATTTGAAGGGTTTTTAGCTTGAGGAAAGAAAAAGTAGAAGTTAAGGAAGAAAGGGTTACCTTAAAAGCTAGGAAAAAATTCCAACAAAATCCTAAGGTGTTTCCAAGGTATAATTATGTGTTACTATTGTTTTAATCTTGTATTATACTTATTTTAAAGTATATAAATTGTGAATGATTGATTAAAATTCCATCCTCCTTTGTGATAATAAGTATTTGTTCACATGTGAGATAAGTGGTGTATGTATCCCGTATTTCTTGTTATTGAAATCCCTTGTATTCAAACTTGAATAAATACAATAGAGTAGCTTGTGGGCCAGATTTAATAGGTTGTAAAAAAATGGTCATAACTTACTCGAGGAAGCTTGAAAAATTACACCGTCACCAGTAATATAAAGTATATTCAAATATGTTTTCATATGGATAAGCTTGGACACCTGTATATGTACAATTTATGAATATGGGATGGTTACGTGTGGAGGACAATAATTTGAGGCCATACTGGGTACCCCAAGAAAGAATGTTTTTATTTACTCATTCCCAAGGGTATTTTGAGTACATGTTTCATGTGTATATATATTGAGAAGTATACTTTTATGTTTACTTAATTTTAGTTATAAATTCCTTACGAGGTAGTTTTTATGGTTGAATGTTCATAACCTTATCAACATATATACCATTGTTTGGTCTTTACACATGTTTCATGGAATGTGACTTGAGTAGAATTATATTGTTACTGTATAGTCATTGAAAGTTATATATATATATACACACACACACTAGGGTATGCCCCTGCGCGAGGGCACGCTGATAATTTGAAAAGCATAAAGTCGTGTATAATATAAATAATAAATGTTTTATATGTTAGAAGTGTAAATTTTCAAAATATAGAATCGTGTAAATTTAAGTAGTGTTGAATCTTGTATAATTAAGTCAAAAGGTTGTTTTACAACACATAAGTGTAAATAATTTAAATTATGTTTATAGGACTATTAGCACTAATAGTTCGTCCTCGGCCTCATAATAATTGTAAACTATTATATAACACAAATAAATGTAAACAAACTAAGAAAATTGGGCATATCTTACCTTGTTTGTAGGATTATCAATCATGTTTAAGAAATAAAAAATAGTCCACAACAACAATGCAAATAGTCCGCTTTGGACTTCACGTAAACAACGTTGTAGCATTTTTTTTACAACACCAATTAGTAGCAAAAAATGGTTAGAATGCGCAAATAAAAAACATATAAGATCCAAAATATGAAGAAAAAAAACAAAAAAAAAACATAACCACATGATTTCTAAGATGTCGATCCAAAACATGTAAGACTATTTTGTAAAATAGTGAATATTAGTAACTAAAAACTGAATTACAAACATAAAATACAAAATAATCCAAAATCCCACAAATCTTTGCCTGCAAAACTACTCATTCGTGCACCTTACTTCTCTTAGGAGTTTGTACCTCTCTTCTGTCCAAAACTAACAACGGCGATGACGAAACAGTCTCACATTACCCGCATAAGACAATAATACATGAACCTTTCCTGGGCTGATTTTTAGTTTTCTGGCTCCGCAACTGCTAGCTTCTAGTTTTGGGTCTCGTCAACAACTGGCTTCAAGTATTACACCTATGTTCAACAATGGTCACCTAATCAAATATGCATCACAAACCTGATTAGAGATGAAGTATAACCTCAAAACTACAAATGGAGTATAACCCATGTTGCGTTTGCACCCACAATTTCAAACCCATACAAAGAAAGAAAGGTCGGATATAAAAAAAAAACACATTTAATCCTTAGATTTAAAATCCTATAGACGAAAACTTACCTTTAATCTCGAGTTCTGAAACTCTTAACATGTTTGGTGGGAGAGAGAGAAGTAGAAGGGGAAGATATAGTTGCTTGATTGCTTTCGTAGCAGCAACCTTAGTGTTTAAGTAATGCATCTTAAATTTTTGTTATTCAACTTAATGAGCATACATCAATATGTTGTTGTTGCTACATATCTCAACATATATCAGCACATAGTGCGGGCATGTTCAACTTCATAGATGCCTAATGCTCCTCTTCTCTAACCTCCATGCTTTTGTGGTTGCAAGTGATGCCTCTGTATTACCTGTAAAGGATATAACCATTGCCAATTAGAAATAAAAAGGGACACAAAGAATATAATCATTTCCATGAATGAATTTTTTTATACAAACTCCATCACATGTATCCACTAATTGATCAATTACAATGTAGGTGATTTTCGAAGAGACAACCCAAAACATATAAGTACAATATATTTTTTTCCACTCTCACCATAAAGAGATGTCATCAACACCATTTCTTATTATGAGTTAAAGAAAATTTTTTACATCTTGAATGCAATCACTTTGTAAATGTCTAATTCTCTATATAGGCATTTATCAATAACAAAAACATCATACATAAACCTCTTCCGTTGCAGCCATGTGATCATCTACACAATCCAAGTCTAGCTTAAAATTCTCATTACCATGATGTGCAGCAGACCCATTTTTCAGCCTCCTATCTTTCAAAATAACATTGCATTCCTTCTTTAGATCAATATATTTTTTCCTCACATGTCACCTCTGATAGAAGATGGGCCTCTATATCCAAATTATCACAGTACCTTTCTTTTAGTATGGTTGAGCTTGTCTTGTTCCTCAATGACAAATAAAAGATGAAGAGGTGACGCTCAAATAATTTGTGAACCTTTTGTGGCAACCCCAAATACTTTCGAAAGCATAAAATCTTTTTCCTCTCAGTAGAATGCTCAACAAATAGACTAAGCAAATCGTGGAGCACACCCACAACCCGTTTCTCTGACCCATCACTATCTCGCCTCAAACCTGAATAATCCTCATAGGGGGAAATATACGAAAGCTTTTGAAACTCATCAAACCAATCAAAGATTTTCCTCTTCAACCTCAAACCCTTAGAAGGGTAAAGTGGAAAAGTAATCGCCTCCATTGGTTCTCCTCTGTAAACCCCTCTCTTTAATGCATTTTTCTGAATTAGCGAGACAACATCCCTTTTTTCACCAATATCAACAGCCAACCCCTTTAGCCCATTATCCATCTCCACAATTCTGTATTATAACCTATAACCACCACAACCAAAAAATATATATATCAATACATTTATATCCTTATCAATACTTTATTAGTTTTGGCATCTACATGTTGCATTCCTTTTGAAAGAACACCATGGAAAAAGATTGAAATCCAGACAACAAAATTGAGAGGTATACCGGAGAATATTATAGATAGAAGGTAAAGTTCCTGCTATTCTACTCCTTATTATCGGGCCACATTATATAGTAACATTGAAGCTGCACCAGCAACATAGGTAAATACGCTCCCTATTAAGTTGCACCAAAGTTGTGCCACGTCGATTGACCCGACCTGCTGCATCGGCTACATATCGGTGACTGGAAATATTAACGCCTGAACGTGACTGACTTCGATCGACCGACAACCAACAACAGGGAATTCTGGCCTGTCAACATTACAGAATGAGTCAAAAGTTAATTAGGTTTTACACTCTTTATTATTGTCTATTGATGAGTATGATAATTGTTGTTTGCCTACTTTAAATTGACTTTAGTCTTTTACAATGGATTATATTTCCTATTGGCTATAGGGCTTTCAAAACTTCTCCCAATGCTGCCAAGACTATTAAAGTTCTGCTATGAAATTTTTGAACTTTACTGCTATAATGCATGTTCTGCTAAGCCAAGACTATAATGCAAGTGCTGCTATCAAAGTTTCTTCTATAGTCAATCAAAAATGAGAATCCAGCCTATAATGAAAATCTGTTATGAAAGTTACTACAAAAAATCTTTAAAGAGAAAGGCTATATGAATTTTTTTTTATTGAGTGAAGTCCTACTCTACAGTTCACTGGATTTGGGTGTGGCTCCCGCACTCAAATCGGGATCCAACAATCTTGCGCGAAATCGTGATGAATTTTCTATTTTTGAATTTCTAGTGCGCGATTTCATATCTTCAAATTCGTTAGTTCACATGGAGAATAAAATACATCAGAAAATATTTATATTTTAATGGCTATCATCATTGGTGGAGTGTTTCTTTGCCTGGTTTGGAGACAAAGTCAGTCTCATAGGCAGAAAAAAGTTTGATGTCTTGGTATTGTGATTGGTCAATTAAACATTCCATCTCATACAAATACATGCTCCATGTGAATATACACCTAAAACACATAAAATAAATGAATAAAAAATTGGACCATAGTAGCACAATGTGGCGATGCTCCATGTGAATATACACCTTGAACCATTCTTTTGTCTCCTTGATATAAGTAAAATAAAAAAAATAAAAAAAAGATTATAAATTACATGAATGTGGCGATGAAAAATAGATTAGTGGAAAACAAAATTCAACTAATTAGACCCCCCAAGACTTACTTTAATTTGTATGCGACTTGACGATATATGTAGTCAGGTATGTGGAAATTAATTCCAACTAATTAGTCCGCTTATCGAGTCACTCGAACGGATGCTTACTGCCTAGTACCAGCAATAGAAACCCTTAAAAAATAGTCAGTATAGCAATATACATACATTGATCCTCATTGATAGAGATTGAAGATAGAAAATAGGTTATACCAGCAAAATGAAAGAATAAAACAACTTAAAATATAAATTATACATGCAAAAACCGACCACTTAAATTGTCAGGTATGATTTTCAACTTTCTATAAGAACCAAAACAAACCACTTAAACCTGGAAATTAAGGATAGGACATCAAATTATCTAAAAAAATTAGGACGATTAAAAAGGAAAACCTTTTTTTTTTAAACATGCAAATAACTATTTTTTGTTTTTAATTAAAAGAAAAAATACTCCCTACATTACCAAACTAAAAAAAACTATTCAGCTCAAGAGGGAGTATCTCCAAGCTCAGTCAACAATAGAAAAGGAAAGTTCACATTGGCATTAGCTTAGGATCGTTAAGCGCCGAGTTGGGTATGAGGTGAAGTACCCAACATTATCTCCGCACGCTTCTTGTGGCGTTTGGTGTTAAAATGTTCCTTTCTCACCATCTTGTGCAGTGTAAAAATGAAAAATCAGATTTAAAAACAGTAACAAATTGTCATAATAGATGAGTAAGCCTATCAAGACGATGCAAATCTAATAAGAAAATTTTTAGATACTAAAAAGAAATATAACGAAAAAATTAAAAAAAAAAGTTAAAACCTGGAGGTGAATAGATAACACTGGGTTCCCTTGGAAAGAAGAGAGTGTACAAAATGTGAAACAACATGTGTAATCTGTAAAGATGAGAAGGCTATGAAAATTGAAATCTCACATATTGATTATAAAGTATCATAAAAATTCCCACATATTGATTAATAAACAAGCAAAGGATTATTCTCTCCCTCTGGATTTTGAAGAGCATCATAAGCAACATCATCACCTTTGAACTCAAATTTGGTATGATAAATTAGATATGCATAAGAAAATCTACTTTTTACAAAAGAACTCAGAAACAGAGGAGAGGAGTATTTTGAAACTACCCATTTTCCTTGATTTGTGAAGATCGCACTACCGTTAACACCTGCTTTGAACCATTACTTTTTACAACTGAACAAAATATACAAAGAAAGAACGGTGCTAAAAAAGTGTTAGATCTACAAACCCATAAAGAAAAAGAACTGTGACCATAAAGAAAAAGACACGATTTGAACACAAAGAAAAAAACTCACCACGGCTGGATTCGAAGGGGGATGAGATCGATTGGGTTTGTAATGGAGGGAGGGGTTTGATTTTTGTGAGCAGATGGGGAACATGTATGTGTTTGTGTTGGTGTACTGTAGAGAGAAATGAAGTGCAATTTACTTTCTTACCCGTATTTTTGAATTTGGAAGAGAAGGGGGAAAAATTAGAGTGTGTCAAAAGATGGGGGAATCCAAATTTTTCAAGGGCAAAAAGGGTAGTGCAGGAAAAACTAATATAGATGACATCATCAATCAAACTTATGACATACATAAATTTCCTACTTTATTATATATATATATATATTAAGATAATACTTATGATTGAGATTTAGTATTGATTTAGTTGGATTAACAGGTGTAAGGTTAAATCAACCCAGTTCAGCTCCTTCCGAGGGAAATGTGAATACATAGTTGACAACCCAATGTGAGTGCACTTACCGAGTTGATTATGGATATGATATGTATGTATTATATGTTGAGATGACATGGCTTATTAAAAGTCACGAGATGTTGAGATGTTATGGCTTAATAAAATTCACGAGATGTTGAGATGTTATGGCTTTATAAAAGTCAAGATATATTGAGTTGCTATTAACTTCAGGAGATGTTAGGTTATTAAAAACCTATGGATATGATTATTGCCTACGGGTAGGAGATGTGGGGTTTATTAACTACGGATATGTATATGGCCTAATTTGGCACATAGATGGATATATATTGATATGTTGAGATGTTAATATAGTACTTTTACTATATAAAGATGTAGTACATTCACTGAATTTTTAAACTCATGGTTTTAAATGTTTACATTTTTAGGTTTTGAAGCCGCCACTGCCAGGTCTAGGATTTTGTGTGAATAGTAGTAGGGTCTCGTCAGTTTTATTTTATACCCTTATACTACCATTGTTAACATTGAATTGAGCTCACAAACACCTTGAAGGGTTGTGCTATTTCTAGCATCATCATTTTGGCACCGTCTGTGGGAACGAGAAGCTGTCTCTTCCTCTTCTTCAGCTTAGCCTCACCGGAGACTCTGGTGGTGAACCAGGCACCACCCTCTGTGTGGAGCTATTTCACCATTGAAAGAGGTCCTTTAAGGTATTAAGCTCATCTGTTACTCAAGATCTTTAGTGTTAACATATGGCACCAGAGTTAACATCTCCTCTTTCGATGCCTGGAGCGGGAGGACCTAGTTCCATCCAGGCACTGCCACAGTCTGAAATGGTAGAGGTGGCCGCAACCTTGAGGTCTTTAGGTGCAACACAACAAGCTATGCATGAGCAGTTTGCACAACTCATCCAAAATATGATGAGGTC
Organism: Sambucus nigra; assembly: GCA_949130495.1. Taxonomy (NCBI): domain Eukaryota; kingdom Viridiplantae; phylum Streptophyta; class Magnoliopsida; order Dipsacales; family Adoxaceae; genus Sambucus; species Sambucus nigra. The sequence continues at coordinate 120,866,412 of OX422213.1, forward strand.
ACCTGGAGTTTCACCAGAAATGATCACTCCGGCGGCTGTCCAGCCTCATCCTGATGCCAGGGGACCACCCCAGGCATCAATGAAGGACCAACCTGCACCTCGGTGGAGGAGGGACGTTGCTGACCCTAGGCGCTTACGCCTGGGGAGGCAAGAAAACCCTTGCCCCGAGGACAGGTATGACGATCTAGAGGCGGAAGAGGTCCCATAAGATTATTGGGAGTCGTATGAGGTTTCAAACAATACAGTTCGCCCTATCCATCAAAGCCCAGGTTGCGAAGGCAGAAGAGGCGGGGAATCCCAACGACGAGGATTCGCCTTTGATCGGCTGAGCAGAGGGTCATCCTTTGAAAGGTTAGGCCCACTAAATGACCTAAGACATAGGTTATCAAGGTCAAGGAGTGCAACCGGCTCGCAAAGAGGAGATGGGAAACGTTGGCCTCACCAAGGCCGACCTCATGCTGGAAGAGGTAGAGACCAAGAAGAGGTCAACAACCGATGTTGCGCTACGGCTGGGGAACCCTCATTCCATCCCTTGGAGGTGGCTGAGGACAACCTCGGCCAGGCCGATGGTAGGAGACCATGGAACGACTCTATCCAACATCTTGAGGAGAAGATAAAAGACCTCATTAAGAGCCGAGACCCATTATAAAGTGGTTTCTCGGAGGGCTCCCCCTTTGTGGCAAGGATAGTGAGCTTCCCAACCCCTTCTAAGTTCAAGCCACCCATGGTGTCTCCCAAGTATGACGGTAGCACCAAACCTGTGCATCACATTGAGATGTATCAGTCACCGGCGGACATCTACTCGATACCTGATGAGATGAAGTATAGGGCCTTCTCTGGGACTTTGGCAGGAGCAACACACAGCTGGTTTACTTCTCTTCCTAAGAACTCAATTAAGAACTTCAAGGGCTTGGCTGAACGATTCATTCACAACTTCTGCTTTGGGGTAAGACCTCAAAAGAAGACCACTCATCTACTGTATGTCAAGAAAGTCAAGGAAAAGAGCCTAAGAGACTACATCGCCAGGTTCAACAAAGAAAAAATTAAGGTTGAAGATTACGAAGAGAATATAGCCATGACCGCCCTAATAGAAGGTATTCAGAAAGGAAAGTTGTTGTGGAAACTCGCGGAAGACCCTCCCAGGTCTATGGCAGAGCTACTGGCAACTGTGAGAAAGGTCATGAATGTCGAAGAGGCAATGGCCACCAAGTATGAGAATGAGAACCGCGGTAGTAGCGGGAAGTCCCAGAGAAAGAATGATGGAAAAAAGAGGTCAGCCGATGATAAGTTTGCTCACTATACTCCTCTGACTGTGAGCTATGAGCATATCCTCAACGAGATCAAGAATGATAGGACTCTAAGATGGCCAGAGAAACTGAAGGCCCCTCCACATAAGAGGAACAAAAACTTGTGGTGCGAGTTCCACCAGGACCATGGCCATGTTACAGACAGATGCTTCGCCTTGTAGGATAAGATTGAAAAGATTTTAAAGTCCGAAAAGTTGAGGAAGTATGTTGATGGCAAGGCTCCTAAAGGCGGAAGAGATGACCCTAAAAAGAGGAAAAATGACAGATACCGTGATGATGCCCCAGCTAAAAGAGACAATGATTCGAAAGGTGGTGATGAAGACGATCGTGACCTTTCGCCGAAAGATGACAACACCCCGGTGAAGAGAGTTGGCATGATCTCCTTTGGTGTTGACACCATATGTGGAGGACTTGCAGGAGGAGGCTCTGAAGTGGTTGACAGAAAAGTTCATGTGGCAGAGGCCAAGTCAGTGGCCAAACTTGAAGTTATGAATCTAACGTCTTTTGATATAGCCCAGAAGAGAAAGAAGGTGGACATGGAGACCCTTATAGTTGGGTTCTCCCGACTCGTCTTCAAAGGTATCTTAGCCCCACACTATGACCCTTTGGTAATAACAACAAGGGTGCATGGATGCGAGGTGCAGAGGATCCTCGTGGACGGGGGGAGTTCAGCAGATGTGATGTTTTGGCCATGCTTCAGGAGCCTAGGTCTCAGTAGAGCAAGGCTGGTACCCTATCATCATCCTTTAATGGGCTTCAGCGGCGAAAAGGTCCACCCATTGGGCATGTATGAGATGGACGTACGGATGGGTGACGAGTAGCCTAAGAGGTTGACCTGGAAGATAAATTTTTTCATGATGGACGAAAACGTCTTCTCGGCCTATAACCTCATCATAGGAAGAGTGTCCCTTAAGGAGTTTAAAGTCGTGCCATCGACGGTCCACCAGATGCTAAAATTCCCGCCCCCCTATGGGGTAGGGAAGTGCAAGGTGACCAGACCATAGCACGAGAATGTTACTTCAACTCGACCGAAGAGAGAGAGGCCCATAAGAGGGCAACCACCAGTTATAGCATTGATACACTTGAACCAAGAGATAAAATAAAGTTGAAGAAGGGAGAGGCTGCAAAAGAGGTAGAATCCATCATCCTCAATGAGGACGAACCAGAAAAAACCATCCAGGTCGGCAAAGCCTTAAAGACAGAAATCAAGGAAGAGCTGATAAACTTCTTGAGGAAGAGGCAGAGTGTCTTCGCTTGGAGTCACGCAGACATGCCCAACATCAACCCTAAGGTTATGTTTCATAAGCTTAACGTGACCAAAGATGTCAGGCCTATCAAACAAAGATGAAGAGTTTACTCCAGGGAGAAGTATGACGTCATCCGGGAGGAGGTTAAAAAATTGGAAGAGGCTGAGTTTATAAGAGAGGTCATATATTCGGAGTGGTTATCGAATGCAGTCATCATTCCCAAGGTCAATGGAAAGTGGAGAATGTGCATTGATTTCACTGACCTGAACAAGTCTTGCCCAAAAGACAGCTATCCCTTACCCAGGATAGATCAGATGGTAGATGCTACTACAGGGCATGAGCTCATTAGCTTCATGGACACGTATTTAGGCTATAATCAGATCTTCATGGATGCGAAAGACTCAGAGAAGACAACCTTCATTACCGACAAAGGGTCCTACTGTTACAAAGTGATGCCATTCGGTCTAAAAAATGCGAGGGCGACATACCAACGTCTTGTGAATAAGATGTTTGAAGATCAAATAGGTAAGACTATGGAGGTGTATGTAGACGATATGCTGACGAAGAGCTTAAAGGCCTGCACTCATGTGGTAGACCTTGAAAAGACCTTCGATACTATAGACCTGTACAGGATGAAACTCAACCCAGTGAAGTGTGTCTTCGGGGTAGGAGATGGGAAGTTTTTTGGATTTATCGTCAATCAAAGAGGGATCGAAGCAAACCCTGAGAAAATCAAGGATTTGCTTGACATGAAGACGCCAAGGAGTATCAAAGACGTCCAAAGACTCACGGGGAGAGTGGCCGCACTCAATAGGTTTGTTTCCAGAGCGACGGACAAGTGTCTTCCATTCTTTAAAGTGCTTAGAAAAGCTTTCCAGTGGGACGAAGAGTGCGAAGAAGCTTTTAACCAACTCAAGTCTTACCTGGGGTCTCCCTTATTGTTATCTCGGCCCATAGTAGGAGAGAAATTGTATATTTATCTAGCAGTCTCTGAATCGGCTATCAGTGCAGCCATAGTACGGGAAGACGTTGGAATCCAAAGACCTGTGTATTTTAATAGTAAAGCCCTTCAAGGGCCTGAGAAAAATTATCCTCGTATGGAAAAGTTAGCCTACGCCCTAATACATGCTTCAAGGAAGATGAAGCCCTACTTCTAATCCCATTCCATGGTCGTCCTCACCGATTCCCCACTAAGACAGGTACTACATAAACTTGAAAAGTCTGGGAGATTGATGACCTGGGCCATTGAGTTGGGAGAGTATGACCTTACTTATCAACCTAGGGCAGGCATCAAATGGAAGGCCCTCCCAGACTTTGATACTGAGTTCACGTGGGAAGAGGCCGAGATAGAGAATAACCTAGTGAATGATGAAGGGTCAAACGACAATGTCTTCTGATAACAGGAAGAGGTTACACCAAACATCTTCCGAGAACAGGAAGAGGATGCACCAAACGTCTTCCGAAACCAGGAAGAGGTCGTATCCAAGAAGATCAGGAGCAGAGTAGCGGAGAACGAGGAGGATCGGTACCTCTTCAAGTAAGGAATCATGTCAGAAGGGGCCTTTTCATCGGATACAGACATCTAGAATCTCTTCATTGATGGTTCTTCCTGTGACAGTGGAAGCGATGCAGGGCTGATACTTTCAGATCCAGACGGTGCCAACATTGAATAAGCTTTGAGGTTCAACTTCAAGGCATCTAACAACGAGTCAGAATATGAGGCCATGATAGCAGGTCTCTCATTGGCAAAGACTCTGGGAGTAAGACGACTCCTACTTCATAACGACTCAAGGTTAGTTGTCAATCAAGTACTAGGGGTCTATGAGGCCAAAGATGAAAGGATGGATAAGTATCTGAAGAAGGTGAGAATGATGTTAGAATATTTCAAAAAGATAAAATTAAAGAGAGTACCTCGACAAAATAACATCCACGCAGATGCATTAGCAAGGTTGGCTTCAGCAACGAAGACAGACATCAGAAGGACAGTTTCGGTCGAGGTCTTATCAAAAGCAACCATTGAGGAAGAAGAGGTTTGCAACTCTTATCTTAATTTGAACCTAAGAGACTCATGGATGGACCCACTCGTCAAATATATCAAAGAGGGAGAGCTACACAAATCCAAGCTAGAGAGGAGGAAATTGAGATATAAGGCTGCCAAGTTCTCCACAGTAGGAGACGTCCTATATAAGAAGGGATTTCTGTTGCCTCTCCTCAGATTTGTGCATCCCACCGAAGTTCCCCACGTCTTACAGGAAGTTCATAAGGGTTCTTGCTCCAGCCACATAGGAGGAAGACCCTTGGCCAAGAGGATTATTACACAGGGATACAGGTGGCCAACCTTGGCCAAAGATGCTGCAGCTTACGTGAAGAGGTGCGATAAATGTCAGAGATTCTCCACCATTCCTCACCAACCTCATCAAACTATGACGTCAATCACTTCCCCATGGCCATTTGCAGTATGAGGAATTGACTTAGTAGGACCTCTACCAAGAGCTTACAATAATTATCGATTTTTGATAGTTGCCATTGACTACTTCTCAAAGTGGGTGGAGGCAGAGCCGATGATAACAATCACAGAATAGAAGACCTTCCAATTTATTTAGAGGAACATCATATGCAGACATGTCCTCCCAAACACTCTCATCTCAGATAATGGAACCCGGTTCAAGAACTCCTCTTTAGAAAAGTATTACGAAAGAGTTGGGATAAAGCAGTTCTTCTCATCTCCTGGCCGACCTCAGGCAAACGATCAGACCGAAGTCACAAATAGAAAAATCCTCGACGGAATCAAGAAGAGTTAGAGGAAGTGAAGGAGAGATGGACTGAAGAGGTTTATGTTGTGTTATGGGCCTATAGAACCACAATAAGGACACCAACAGGAGAAACCCCGTTCATGCTAGCACATGGCTCGGAGGCCGTCATACCAACAGAAGTGGGGCTCCCTACTCATAGGGTTCAGACCTATGACCCTGATAAAAATGGGGAAGAAAGGAGACTAGACCTAGATTTGATTGAAGAGAGAAGGGAAGACGCAGAAATTAGACATGCAGCTTACCAGCAGAGAGCAGTAAATTTCTACAATCAGAGGGTGAAATTAAAACCCATTGCCGTGGGAGACTTAGTACTGAAGAAGACCTTACAGAAAATAAACAAACTCCACCCAAACTGGCATGGTCCCTACAAAATGACATAAGAGGTTGTGCCTGGGACCTATAGGCTAGAAAATCTAGAAGGGGAACCTTTCGCTAACCCCTGGAATGCTGATCACCTAAAGAAGTATTACATATGATGTTGCAGAATGTTATGTAAATGTACCATCTTATGAAGAGTTTATTAATAAGAGATCAGTTTCCATGTCGATTCTTGCTTCATTGTGCTCTAATGGTAGAAAGTATGGGGGTGACATCTTAGTGATGACCTCAGACCTTATAACATCATTATGTGGTGACAAGGTCTGAGGTCAGACGTCATACTTAGATGACCTCATACCCTTAACATCATTAATTTGGTGATATTAATTATGGGGATAACATCTTAGTGATGACCTCAAACCTTATAACATCATTATGTGGTGACAAGGTCTGAGGTCAGACATCATACTTAGATGACCTCAAACCCTTAACATCATTAATTTGGTGATATTAATTATGGGGGTAACATCTTTGTGATGACCTTAGACCTTATAACATCATTATGTGGTGACAAGGTCTGAGGTCAGACATCATACTTAGATGACCTCATACCCTTAACATCATTAATTTGGTGATATTAATTATGGGGATAACATCTTAGTGATGACCTCAGACCTTATAACATCATTATGTGGTCACAAGGTGTGAGGTCAGACATTATACTTAGATGACCTCAGACCCTTAACATCATTTATTTGGTGATATTATTTATGAGGATGACATCTTAGTGATGGCCTCAGACCTTATAACATCATTATGTGGTGACAAGGTCTGAGGTCAGACATCATACTTAGATGACCTCAGACCCTTAACATCATTAATTTGGTGATATTAATTATGGGGATAACATCTTAGTGATGACCTCAGACCTTATAACATCATTATGTGGTGACAAGGTCTGAGGTCAGACATCATACTTAGATGATCTCAGACCCTTAACATAATTAATTTGGTGATATTAATTATGGGGATAACATCTTAGTGATGACCTCAGACCTTATAACATCATTGTGGTGACAAGGCCTGAGGTCAGATATCATACTTAGATGACCTCAGACCCTTAACACCATTAATTTGGTGATATTAATTATGGGGATAACATCTTAGTGATGACCTCACACCTTATAACATCATTATGTGGTGACAAGGTTTGAGGTCAGACATCATACTTAGATGACCTCAGACCCTTAACATCATTATTTTGGTGATATTAATTATGGGGATAACATCATAGTGATGACCTCAAACCTTATAACATCATTATGTGGTAACAAGGTCTGAGGTCAAACATCATACTTAGATGACCTTAGACCCTTAACATCATTTATTTGGTGATATTATTTATGAGGATGACATCTTAGTGATGACCTCATACCTTATAAAATCATTATGTGGTGACAAGGTCTGAGGTCAGACATCATACTTAGATGACCTTAGACCATTAACATAATTAATTTGGTGATATTAATTATGGGGATAACATCTTAGTGATGACCTCAGACCTTATAACATCATTATGTGGTGATAAGGTTTGAGGTCAGACATCATACTTAGATGACCTCAGACCCTTAACATCATTAATTTGGTGATATTAATTATGGGGATAACATCTTAGTGATGACCTCAGACCTTATAACATCATTGTGGTGACAAGGTCTGAGGTCAGACATCATACTTAGATGACCTCAGACCCTTAACACCATTAATTTGGTGATATTAATTATGGGGATAACATCTTAGTGATGACCTCAGACCTTATAGCATCATTATGTGGTGACAAGGTCTGAGGTCAGACATCATACTTAGATGACCTCATACCCTTAACATCATTTATTTGGTGATATTATTTATGAGGATGACATCTTATAACATCATTGTGGTGACAAGGTCTGAGGTAAGACTTAATTTAGTTTAAACAGATAATTGCACCAAGACTTCAGAGCTGAAAATCGCATAGCAAAGAAGCATTCAACAAATAAAACAAATAAAGTAAAAACCCTCCTCAGAGGTTGTCATCTAATTATAAAATTCAAAAATATAAACTGATGATGTTTTTCAGAGGTTACAACTAATCGGGGGTTACAAAAAGTACAAAGCTTCACAAAATAGCCTAAGGATTCGAAGGGAGAGTGCTGGTATCCTCGGCCTGATTCTCTTGGATGACGTTGGTCACCTCGTCCCCATCTTCTCTGAGGTTAGCTCCCTCTATCTCCTTACTTTCCAGTGGCATAGTCTCTGCAGGGGCAGCGACTTCCTCTTCAACCTCCTGAAGGGCTTGGGTAAGCTGAGGGTTAGCAAAACCCAGACCTATGAAGTTAGAGGCCTTCAAACCCCCTGCCTCCTTCTCCTTAGTAGCAGCCCATTTGACAGTAGCCTTAATACCTCTTTCGAGGTACTCAAAGCCGAAGCTCATGAATTCATCAGAGAATTTATAATCAGCTAATATCCCCTCAGAATCATCCTTAAGGGCTGCCTTCACTGCAGAGTCGACCTTTAGTTGGAGAACGTCGTCCTTAGCCTTCAATGCAACAGTATGGTCCTTTTTAACCTTGGAGATCTCTTTCTCCATCTCCTTTACCTTCTTCTCAGACCCATCAAAGGCAGACTTCAGACGGTCTACTTCTGCATTCAGAGAGCTCTGCACCTTCTCGGCCTCTTGACCCTTCTGGATGAGGGGTAACTTCCTCAGAGTCCAATTGGCGAGATGATGCATAATAGCCAAGCCCTGCAAATTAAGTGGTCGTGTATATGAGTTCAAATTCAAAATAGAGGTTGCACTTTGAAGCTATACTGAAATCTGAAGTCATACCTGAATAGACCTGTGGAGGCCAAACTTAACCAGCAAAGGTGTGTCCATTTACTAGCAAAAACTTTTGTCAGCAGCGGTCATGGCAGAGCCGATGTCATCCAGCGCCTGCAGATTGTGGCCTATGATGCTGTCATTGATTTTTAGTTACTCTATACGAGCAGTCAATGCATCTATAGAGGATATTGGGATAGCAGAGTTCCCACCTTTCTTCTTCTGCCTATGATCCTCAGGGGTAGGGTCAGTAGCATTTCTCTTCTTTGTGGCTTGAGCCTTCAAGGTAGAGGGAGGGGGAGGAGGGGCATTCAGTCCTGCCTTTTTAGCAAGCTTTGTCAAACTTGGTGCTACCATTTCCCAAAGCTCATCAGATATTCCCTTCGGACGCTCTGCAAAATAGGATGGTCTGAGTTAAAAAATCAGATACACATATATTCAGAGGTATAACTTTGTTAAAATAAAAACTTACCCAGCTCTGTAAGAGGACTTCCCCCTAAACCAGTCTCAGAGAGGTAGTAGGGGGTCATTAGGTGTTCAAATTTTATGAGAAGACCATGCATTCCCTGATCCTGAAGGTCTTTGACCTTCTGAAGATTTTGCAGGCTTAGACCAGGGTCGGCCTTAGCAGACATTGTAACCTTTCCCCATCTTATAGGCATTCGCGGCTCTAGTGGGGAAGAGGGGCACATGGGCCAAATTCCCATGGCCCTGAGGCAAATAAATAGCGAGGCTTCCAGTTATGATTAGAAGTTTGAGTTATCTGGAGCATCTTCTTTTCAGGTTTTCGAGCTACAAAATGATAATAGCTCGGATGGTTTCTGGTAGACGAAGGGACATAGCAACCTATAAATACCTGGACTGGAAGGTCTGAGTGATGAACAACCCTCCATAAGATAATGGACCCAATTATTACCCTCCAAGCATTGGGTGACAACTGGGAAGGGGCCAAGTTGATATAGGCTAGTATAGACCTAATGATGGGATGGATGGGTAGAAGAAACCCCAACTTGAACATCTGCTCGTATAAGAAAATCTCACCATCTCGGCCGTGGTAAGCCCTCTCTTCCCTCACAGGTCTCCTAAGCTTTATGGAGGGGCGGATGGAGTATAAATATCTGAAGCAAAGAAGGTTGACCTCACTAATTGTACTCTTAATCTTAGTCGCCTCAGAGACGTCGACATCACTCTCAGCATCATTATCATCGTCATTATCTAGCTCAACATCGGCCTGAGAAGACGTTGGAGGATTACTTGGAAACCTATGAGCGAACTCAGCCCCTGTGACGGCCGACAGGGGAATAGCGTCAAGGATTGGTGGAATAGCCACGCTTGGTCCAACAATCTCAATCTCTGAGGAAGAGGATGATGTGCTTGAATTTTTGTGAGACGAGGCTCGACTGGAAACCTCTGCTTGATTAGGGACCTGATCTTGTTGATTTGTGAAGTCCATGGCCTCTTGGAAAGAATCCACAGACATAGGATTTGAGGTGGAAGACTCAGACTCAGACTCAGACATCGATGAGGGTTTAATAGGGACCTCGGCTTGGCTAGCTGGTTCTGATGGGTCAGGATATACAACCTTCAGAGGTGGTGGAAAGATAGGTCTGAGGGGGAATTCCTCTGACCTACGAGCTTCCTCCTGCGCTCTTTCTATTTGCCTAATTTTCTCTAAAGTCTTCTCTCTGAGAGAAGGGAATTCCTCTAGGAGTTGGTAAAGGGGTTTGAGTATAAGAGGTAGACCCTACACTTACAACTCTCCTAAACAATAAACATGACTGGCTAATGGAATGATGCAATTTAAGGATTAAACTATCAAACCTAGAGCAATAGCAGTTCGCCAGAAAAAATAGAGACCTCACCGGAAATCTCCAAAAACTCACCGAAAAATGCAAAAGTAAGAAGAAGACAGGAAAAATGAAGAAGAAAGAATGGTAGAGGATACCTGAAGATAAAATGGTAAGGGAGAAGGAAGAAAATGCGAGAAATCACCACCAAAAGCTTCAAGCCAGAGCCTTTCTAGAGAGAGAAAGCTGCAGACGCAAGTCGATCCAGGAAAAGAGAGAAATGAGGAGGAAGGAGGGAAAATAGGGTTTAAACCCTTAATATGAATGCACGCTTCCCAAGGTCCATCATTGCCTTGGGAGCCCCAAAGGATGACTGGCATCACATGCTTTCCAGGCTCGCCTCACACTTCAGCAATGGACAAGTGTCAAATGAACATTAGCACAAGGAAGAAAGGCCTCGGAGGTGTAGAGATCCCACATTCACCTTCTCTCACATGTAACTAAGGGCTGTGGGGTGATTGATATTCCCAAAATGTACCACCTCGGCTCAGAGAAATCAACCTCGGTCGAGGACATGGCCGACGCTGGAAGGCCCTTGGATCAGTGACCAGTAGCCTCGACTATATCAAGGTCGACCCTGGCTGACACTACTACCAACCTCGTCGAGGGGAGTCTGCATGACATAGGGGAACAGGAGTTCATCAGGTCACCCAAGAATGATAACCTCGGTCGGGGGTAGGCCGAGGTTACAGGGAGCCGTACTTCTACCAACACTAACCCCATCAGTGAATCAGCCGATATTTCGGGCATATTCCAGCTTAACCTAGGCCCCGGCCGGCCTTAGTACCTTACCTCGGCTTTGCTTAAGCCGAGACCATGATGACTCATCTCTGATTGAGTGGGCAGCTAGACCTTACCAACCTCGGACTCTCCCAGGCCGAGGTTATGAGCAAGCACGGAGGCCGAGCACTTATTGACATATGTGTGGACAAGGACACGTGGACACAAATCAATTATAACAAATCATTCCCCCCACGTGGGGGGAATATTTCATCATTATTCTATACATGTGACAGGGACAGATGTCTTTATCATATTGGCTAGATCAACACACACATGCTCTTTACATGCATGGGGGGTACACTACACCCCCCAGGCACTATAAATACTTGCCTTCTCCTTCTTATAAAAGGATCCAAAATTAGTAACCCTAGCTAAAACTCTGTCAAATTATACTGAAGAGGGAGAAAGCTTGAGAGATTGTATCTATGGCCATTAGAGCCCTCATACATTGATACACATCATACACTTGCTCAGTGGACGTAGGCCTGATTGGCTGAACCACTTATATTCCGATGTAAGTCCTCTTCTCCTCATCTCCATATACTATGTGTGTATATACCCTTATACTGCCATTGTTAACATTGAATTGAGCTTACAAACACCTTGAAGGGTGGTGCTGTTTCTAGCATCATCACACTGTACTAGTTGTAATTAATTTAAATGGTATGGGAATTTTGTTTAAATTATGTCTTCTTAAGCAATTGGATTTTTAGTATTCTGAATTTTTACCTTGAAGTTGTTTTAATGTATATTACAAAATAAATAAATAAGTAATAAATGTGGTTGGTTAACTATTTAGTTAATTATATCATAATGGGGTTAGGGGGTGACAACTTGGTATCAGAGCTTTAAGTTTTTATATTCTGGGGTTAGAGAGTCTAGATGTGGCAGTGGCGGAAATAGTGCGGTGTGGGTCATTTATATTAACTTGTGAGAAATACTAACCATTATGTTAGAAATACATGTTATATTCTTGTTTCTGTAATTGTGGTTTTTGACAGATAGTAAGATATGGAAGGAGCAAATGTTCATGAGAGGGTGGATGAGGAGTCTTCAAATACAGTAAACCAACAAAATCCAAATAATGTAGAGGGGAAACCTGAACAACTTACAGATATGGAGAGAATGGCTCGTGCCATGACTTTAATGGCTGAACAACAAAACATGTATATGACGCAAATAGCAGAACAGCAAGCCAACTATTTGGAGGAGAAAACTTTGACAAGAATAGAAAGGGAAATACAATGAGAGGAGAAGAATACTTTGTACGAGAAGTTTATCAAATTTAACCCCCTAGCATTCTCAGGTTCTGTAGATCCTTTAGAAGTTGAGGTTTGGGTTAGAGAAACGAAAACTATCTTCGGGGTGATGAATGTACCTAGTGCCCAGAAGGTAATTTTGGCCACTTTCATGTTAAAGGGCGAGGCTAAATATTGGTGGAAGTATTCCAAACATTTATTGCTTGCTCGGGGGGGGGGGGGGGGGGGTTGAGGTAATTACTTGGGATTCCTTTATTAAAGTCTTATATGAAAATATTTTCCTCGTATGTATCGAAAGCAAAAAGAGAGAATTTTTATCATTGACTAAGGGGAATATGTCGGTCAGGGAGTATGAAACTAAATTTATATCTTTGTCTCGATCTTAATTACATTTCTTACATGATGAGGAGGACAAATGCACCAGATTTCAGGATGGATTGAATTTGGTTATCAAGTCTAGACTCACTGCACTTGAAATGGTAGATTATACTTATTTAGTTAACAAAGCTATGATGGTTGAAGGAGATGTTAATGATGCAATAAAGAATAGGGAACAAAAGGGAAAGATGAGTAGATTTGATCCATCTCAACAAAAGGAAGGTAATATAAAATACTCAAAACAGGGGAGTCAAATATTTAAGCGCGGTAGAGGGACTAGAAATTATGTTCAGAATAGGACACCAAGCAGTTTTAGGGGTGCGGGATCAATGAGCCAATAGAATAGACAACAAGAGAATGCGAATGGGTAGTCTAGGCCTATTACATGATATTTTTGCAAAGCTGAGGGTCATATCAGTCCAGATTGTCCCAAGTTAGAGGGGAAGAGTGTTCTCACTGTCATCAAATTGGTCACACCAAAAAGAACTGTCCTATGCTAATAGGAGGGACTCAATCAGCTACTGCTAGTCGAGGTTCGTCACCTGGAGTCATAGGGAGAGGAGGAGGTAGAGGACAGTCTAGTGGTTCCAGGAAGGATATTTTTTATGAGTTTACAGGATGCTCAGGCTACTCCAGAGGTGGTGACAGGTACATTTTCTGTCATGAACAAACATGCTTATGTGCTTATTGATCAAGGTTCTCCTCATTCATTTGTACCACTATCATTTACCATGAATTTGGGTAGACCATGTTCTTATCTAGATTGTGGTTTATATATTTCTACACCTGTGGGGGATGTGATGTTAGTGGAGCTTGTCTGTAAAAATTGTGTATTGTATGTGGGGGAAAGGGAGTTGACCATTGATTTAATTCCACTAGATATTCAAGATTTTGATAGTATCTTGAGTATGGACTGGTTATCTTCCTACCATGCATCGATTGACTATTTTTGTAAGGAGGTTACATTTAATATGCCGGGGGAGGAAGAATTCAAATTTACTGGGGAAAAAAATGTGGTTCCAAATTGTTTTATTTTTGCCCTTCGGGCGAGGAAATTGTTAAATAAGGGTTGTTAAGGATTTTTAGCATATATTATGGATACAAACAGGGAATTGCAAAAATTAGAAGATATCCCAGTAGTTAAGAATTTTGCAGATGTGTTCCCAGATGAATTACCAGGGTTGCCACCTAGCAGAGAGATATAGTTTACTATTGATTTAGTGCCTGGTATAACTCTGGTTTCTATTTCTCCCTATAGAATGGCACCTGTGGAACTAGAGGAGTTAAAGGTTCAAATGTAAGATTTTTTAGATAGAGGTTTTATTCGACCCAGTGTATCACCATGGGGTGCTCCCGTATTATTTGTGAAGAAGAATGACGGCACCATGCGACTTTGCATTGATTATCGAAAGTTGAACAAGGTAACTATTCAAAATAAATATCCACTGCCTCGTATTGATGATTTATTTGATCAATTACAGGGTGCTAAAGTATTTTTAAAAATTGATTTGAGATTGGGTTATCATTAATTAAGGGAGAGAGATTGTGACATTTCTAAGACAACTTTTCGTTCTCGCTATGGTCATTATGAATTTTTGGTAATGCCATTTGGGTTAACAAATGCTCCTGTGATGTTTATGGATTTAATGAATCGAGTATTTCATCCTTTCATAGATTCATTTATGATTGTCTTTATCGATGATGCTTTGATATACTCACCTAGCCAAGAGGATCATGAGAATTATCTAAGAGTTGTATTGCAAGTTTTACGAGAGTGTCAATTGTTTTCTAAGTTTAGCAAATGTGAGTTTTGGTTAAATCAGGTAGTATTTCTGGGGAATATTATTTCAGGAGATGGAATGTATATTGACCCTAAGAAGGTAGAGGCAATTATGCAATGGGAAATACCAAGAAATGTAACGGAGATAAGGAGTTTCCTAGGATTGGCTGGATCTTATAGAAGATTCATAAATGGGTTTTCATCTATAGCCTTACCGTTAACTAAGTTAACCTGAAAGGAAGTGAAATTTGTGTGGAGTGATGAATGCCAACACAACTTTCAAAAGGCGAAAAATAGACTACTATGAGCTCTAGTTCTCCATGTTCCATCTAGTGCAGAATGTTTTGTGATTTATACTGATGCTTCACATCAGGGTCTGGGTTGTGTTTCATGCAACATGAAAAGGTAATTTCTTATGCATCTAGGCAGTTAGAGTCTCATGAACATAATTATCCTACACACGATTTAGAACTTGCGGTTATTATTTTTGCCTTGAAATTATGGAGACATCATTTATATGGAGAGACGTGTGAAATTTTCATTGACCATCAAAGTTTGAAGTATTTATTTATACAGAGAGACTTGAATTTGAGACAAAGAAGTTGAATGGAGTTAATTAAAGACTATGATTGTACCATTCACCATCATCCTAGGAGGGACAATGTTTTTACATATGTTCAAAGTCGGAAGTTATTGGGGAGGTTATCTTGTATTCAATGTGCAAGGGTTGGAAATATTATGGAATTAAGACTGATGGGAGTAGAGTTGAACTTAACTGAAATGGGGGCATTAATTGCACACGTGACAGTGAGACCTTTACTGGCAGAACGTATACAAAATTTACAAATCAGTGATCCATTCCTTGAGAAGAAGAAACTAAAAATCCTGGATGGCAAAGAGAGTGACATTGAAATTAAGAATGATGAATCGTTGTGTTATAAAAATAGAATTTGTGTACCGAATGATCCATCCTTAAAGAAGGATATATTAGAAGAGGCACATAGTTCTATTTACTCTATACATCCTGGAGGTACCAAAATGTACAGAGACTTGAAAGAGTATTACGGGTGGAATAATATGAAATGTGAGATTGCAGAATTTGTAGCTTAACGTTTAGTATGCCAGCAAGTGAAGGTGGAGCATCAAAAGCCGACAGGATTATTGCAGTCATTGCCTATTTCAAAATGGAAGTAGAAACATATAACGATGGATTTTTTTTATAGGATTACCACGATCACCAAAGGGGCATAATTCTATTTGGGTGATTGTAGACCGGTTGACAAAGTCAGCTCATTTTCTTCCAGTTAAAATGACCTACACTGTTGACAAGTATACACATATATACGTTGATGAGATTATCTACATGGGGCACCAGTGTCAATAGTATCAGATAGAGATCCAACGTTCAATTCTAAGTTTTGGACCCGTTTACAGAATGCCTTGGGCACAAGTTTGAAGTTCGGTACTGCATTTCATTCATAAATCGATTAACAATCAGAAAGGACAATTCAAATCTTAGAAGACATGTTACGAGCCTGTGTATTTGACTTCAAAGGTAGTTGGGATGATCATTATCCATTGATGGAATTCGCGTATAATAATAGTTATCAGTCCACCATTGGTATGGCTCCTTATGAAGCTTCATATGGGAGGAGATGTAGAATGCCAATATTTTGGGATGAAGTAGGTGAAAGGAAAATCTTGGGTCCTGAATTGATAGATATGACAAGCGAAAAGATTAAAATGATTCGGGAACGGATAAAGATAGCACAATACAGTAAGAAATTTTATGCAGATAAAAGGAAGTATCCATTAGAAATTCGAAAGGGAGATTTTGTATTCCTACGTATTTTACCGTGGAAAGGCGTCATGATATTTGGAAAAAAGTGGAAACTACGTCCAAGATACATTGGACCATATGAAGTGTTGGAAAGAATTCGAACCCTGGAATATAGATTAGCATTACCTCCAGAATGGTCTCATTTACATGATGTGTTTCACATATCAATGCTTCGTAAGTATATGGCAGATCCATCTCATCAATTGAAAATCCATCCTATTGAACTGAAAGAAGACTTGTCATACATCGAGGAACCAATGGAAATTCTTGATCGTAAGGAGCAAGTATTGAGGAATAAAGTTATTCCCTTAGTTAATGTTATGTGGATGAGCCATGTAATAAAAGAAAAAACTTGGGAAACAGAGGATAGCATGAAGAAACAGTATCCCCATTTGTTTGGTAGGTGACATTCATATTAAATTTCGGGGACAAAATTTTTTAGGGGGGTAAGTTGTGACAACCCGGATATAATTATGATAGATTATATTTAAATCATGCTTAGCTTATGTGATATTAATAATGTGTTATTAGTATATCTAATGTTAAGTGATTATGGTTGGTATAATCCTACTTTCATAAATCATGAAATGTCGAATTATTTACAAACACAATTTTTTTTTTATTTTCGATAGAAATATTCCTGTTGGAGACTAGTTTTCACCCTTATAATGTAACAATTGACTCAAGGTGAAAACTAGATAGTTGTAGACATGTGAGTTAGGGTTGTAACCCAATAAATGGTGTGTGAAACGAAGGTCCGAGTAAGAAATTATCTGGATTTACAAACAAGGGGCAAATATGTCCATTCCCTTTAAGTGGTAAATTGTCATTTAGTAAACCAAATGGTTTAAATTGATTGGTTGGAATGGGAGGAAGTATTGGCCTACTTAAAACTATTCTTCTAACCTATTTCTTCAACCAATTTAATCCTAGGTTCATTTTGAAGGGTTTTTAGCTTGAGGAAAGAGAAAGTAGAAGTTAAGGAAGAAAGGGTTACCTTAAAAGCTAGGAAAAAATTCCAACAAAGTCCTTAAAGTGTTTCCAAGGTATAATTATATTTTAATATAATTTTAATCTTGTATTATACTTATTTTAAATTATATAAATCGTGAATGATTGATTAAAATTCCATCCTCCTTTATGATAATAAGTATTTGTTCACATGTGAGATAAGTGGTGTATGTAGCCCGTATTTCTTGTTATAGAAAATCCTTGTATTCAAACTTGTATATATTTTTGTGTGCTTATTGGAATTGAGAAATTCTAATTGGATGCGAAACTAGACTCATATATTCATATCATATCCGAAACTTAGAATTTAAGTCCTTGTGGTTGGGACTTAGTGATGGTTGCAAATTGGTACGTAGTTGCTGTTTGTATATTTCATTTCGATATGCTCTGAGTTTGGTCAAGCTTTTGACATAGTAAATAAAGTCAAACAATTATGAACCTTTAATTGTATACTATTTAGTATGTTTATTAAACATGGGTGGAAAATCATGGAAATTTATGATGGAGAAAAATTATGAAAATTCTTGGAAGTTGAAGGAACAATAGAGGAGCTTGTCGGGCAGATTTAATAGGTTGTAAGGAAATGGTCATAACTTGCTCTAGGAAGCTTGAAAAATTACACCGTCACTTGTAATAGACAATATATTCAGATATGTTTTCATATGGATAATCCTGGACACTTGTATATGTACAATTTATGAATATGATATGGTTAAGTATGGAGGACAATAATTTGAGGCCAATACTGGGTACCCCATGAAAGAATGTTTTTATTTGCTCCTTCCCAAGGGTATTTTGAGTATATGTTTCATGTGTATATATATTGCGAAGTATACTTTTATGTTTACTTAATTTTAGTTATAAATTCCTTACGAGGTAGTTTCCATGGTTGAATGTTCATAACCTTATCAACATATATACCATTGTTTGGTCTTTACACATGTTTCATGGAATGTGACTTGAGTAAAATTATATTGTTATTGTATAGTCATTGAAAGTTACATAGATATATTAAGATAATACTTATGATTGAGATTCAGTACTGATTTAGTTGTATTAACATGTGTAAGTTCAAATCAATCCAGTTCAGCTCCACCCAAGGGAAACGTGAATACATAGTTGACAACCCAATGTGAGTGTACTTACTGAGTTGATTATGGATATAATGTGTATGTATTATATGTTGAGATGATATGGCTTATTAAGAGTCACGAGATGTTGAGATATTATGGCTTATTAAAAGTCAAGAGATGTTGAGATGTTATGGCTTTATAAAAGTCAAGATATTTTGAGTTGCATTGCAATTCAGGAGATGTTAGGTTATTAAATCCTATGGATATGATTATTGCCTACGGGAAGGAGATGTGGGGTTTATTAACTCCGTATATGTATATGGCCTAATTTGGCACATATATGGATATATATTGAGATGTTGAGATGTTAATATAGTACTTTTACTATATAGAGATGTAGTACATTCACTGAGTTTTTAAACTCATGGTTTTATATGTTTATATTTTTAGGTTTTGAAGCTGCCACTGCTAGGTCTAGGATGTTGTGTGAATAGTATTACGATCTCATCAGTTTTGTTTTATACTTCGTACTAGTTGTAATTAAGTTAAATGGTATGGGAGTGTTGTTTAAGTTATGTCTTCTTAAGCAATTGGATTTTTAGTATTCTGCATTTTTACCTTGAAGTTGTTTTAATGTGTATTACAAAATAAATAAATAAATAAGTAATAAATGTGGTTGGTGAACTATTTAGTTAATTATATCATAATGGGGTTAGGGGATGACAGAGAGAGAGTTTTAATTATTCACCATAATTAAATTATGTTTTACTTATTACCTATTAGGAATGTAAATTTGGTAAAGGAATAGATGAGATAACACTTATGTATGTCACATTAAACTTCATTCCGTTTCCATACAACTCGCAAGATTACCTCTCAGCTTTTGAATTTAAATGAACACACAATGACTAAACTACTGATAATATCTCTTTAAGTGATATGCATTCCAAGGGTTGGGAAATGATTCCCCCTCAAGATTCTCAAGACGATAAGTGCCCGAGACGACCTCTTCTGTAACCCTGTAAGGCCTGTGCCAATTAGGGTAAAGTTTTTTGGACTTTTGAATGACCTTCTTAAGTACAATGTTTCTTATTGCAATAGGTCGAGACTTGACTCTCTTATTATAAAACTTGGTAACCCTTTACTGGTAGGTCAACTGTCTGACAACCGCATCTTCTTGTCTTTCCTCTATCAAATCCAGGTCGAGTTTTCTTTCTCTAAGGTTATCCTCTAGGTCATAAGTCTGAACCCTATGTCTTGGTAACTCATTCTCTATTGGGATTAGGGACTTTGACCTGTAGGCTAACATGAATGGCATTTTTCCTATCAGAGTCCTCTCCATTCTTCTATATGCCCATAAGAGACCATATAACTCATCAACCCATCTCCCCTTGGAATCTTCCAACTTATTCTTTATTCCATATAATGTTGTCCTATTATTACCTCTATCTATCCATTGGCTTGCGATTGCCCAGGAAAAGAATAGAACTGCTTAATGCCGACCCTTTCACAATACGCCTCTAGAGATTTATTCTTGAATTGCTTTCCATTATCTGATATCAGTGTATTAGGGAGGCCGTAATGACAGAAAATGTTCCTCCAGAAGAATTTAAATTTTTTTTCTTCAATGATTGTAATCATGTCATCGGCTTATACTCTTTTGGTTTAGGCAGAGGGCTTACTAGGTCTATACCCCACATTACAAAGGGCCAAGAGTCGATATTGGGGAGAGTGGTTGGTGGGGTTAATGAGGGATGCTTACAAACCCCTGACATTTATTACACCTCAGAACGTATTCTACCAAATCTTTAGTAAGATGATCCTTTTGGCTAAGGATTGTCAACCTATATGAATCGCATATGATCCTTAATGTAAGTCTTAGAGAATATAATTGACTTTAGCGGGGTGCACATATGGGAGAAGGGGAAGCAAGAATCCCATTTTATAGAGAACATCACCAATAATGGTGAATTTTGCTACGTAATATCGAATTTTTCTCTTTTTGACTGTAGTTTATGGCATCTTCCTATCTCTGATATAATCTATAATTGTGTCTATCCATTAATCTTCCAGATTTAGGTTTAAGAAAAGTATCATTCCAATCTCTTCCACTTCAACGCTCAGCTTGAACATAATATCAATCAGGACAGATCATTTAATTTCTATTATAGTAGCCGAAGCTAGTCTCGCCAACGAATCTGCTCTTCCATTTTATAGCCTCAGAATTCTCTTTATCTTGATCTCATCAAAATTCAACAACGTCTTCTTCACTTTGGCTAAATACTTAGCCATTTTTTCACCTTTGGCCTCATAATACCCAATACTTGATTAACAATTAGCTGAGAATCACTATGAGCAACCATCTGGCCAATATTCAATGCTTTGGCTAGAAAGAAACCTGCAAGTAGAGATTTGTATTTTAACTCATTATTCGATGCTTTAAAGTTAAACCACAAGGCATACTCAATGTCAGTCCCATTTGGGGTCAATAATATCAGGCCTACATCGCTGTCACTTTCGCAGAATGAGCCATCCACAAATAGGCTCCAAATAATTTCCCATTTGATAAAAGGGCCTTTGTACAAAATTCCATTCTTATTAGTAAGTCTTTCTCTACTACACATTCTATTTTATTGGCTAGTGATTGCTCGATGATAACATGCTTCTGGACGACCGGTGGTGTCTTGGCCATTTCTATAATTTCTAAATCATTCTTAGTATATAACGTAAACTTGGCTACAACCGACCATTCCGTTAACTTACCTGATTTCTTAAGTTTATGAATTATATACCGAAGTTGAGTATTGGTGATCACTACCATTGTGTGTGCTTAGAAGTAGGACTTTATCTTCCTTGAAGCATAGATTAAAACATAGTAACCTTTTTTTTCTTTGGGCACTTCATCTATACCCCCTGAAGGACTTTTCTATTGAAATAAATAGTTTTTTTTAACCCCATCATCATCTTGAAGAATGGTTATGCTAATGGCTGACTCTAAGATGGCTAGATACAAATATAATTTTTCACCTTGAATCGATCGGGAGAGGAGCATAGGAGAGACAAGATAAGCTTTTAACTCTTTAAATGCATTTTTTCACTCCTCATCCTATAAAAAGGGGCTTTCCTTAGAATTTTAAAAAATGGCAAGTATTTGTTTGTTTCTTTAGAAATAAATATGTTTATAGCAGCTACTCGGCTCGTCAACCTTTGGATGTCTTTTATTGTCTTTGGCGTCTTCATGTCAATCAATGCCATAATTTTGGCCGGATTTGCTTCGATCCCCATTTAGTTGATTGTGAATCCCAAGAATTTCCTAGCTTCGACACTGAATAAAAATTTTGTGGGGTTTAGCTTCATTCTATAGCCATCCATTGATTTAAAAGTCTTTTCCAAGTTAGCCACCTGAGTCTCGACCTTCAAGATTTTTGTTAACGTATCATCTATATACATTTCCATCGTCTTTCCAATTTGATCTTCAAACATTTTATAGACTAACCTTTGATAGGTTTCCCCTGCGTTCTCTAGGCCGAAAAACATTACTTTATAGTGGTAGGTTCCTTTATTTATAATAAAGGAAGTCTTCACAGTGTAATCGTAGTGAATCGAAATTTGATTATACCCGGAATAAGCGTCATTGAAACTCATAAGCCCATGACTTACTATTGCATCTAGCATTTTATCAATATAAGGTAAGGGAAAATTATCACTAGAGCAAGCCTTATTGAGGTCTGTAAAGTCAACACACATTCTCCACTTCCCTTTTTGTTTAGGCATAATGAGGACATTAGAGAGACATTTCGGGTATTGTACTTTTCTGATAAAGTCTGTAGTCTATAGCTTCTTAACTTCATCTTGAATGACATTATATATATCCCTGACGAAGGTTCATCATCTCTATTTCACTGGCTTGGACTTCTTGCCTATATTCAGTCTATGACATATGACGTCGCGGTCAGTCCCTGGCTTATCGATATGGCCCCATACAAATACACTTCGTCGCTTTGGCAATAACTTGATCATATATTTCTTTATCTACTCCTTGAGGGACGAGTCAATTTCGATAATATTTTTTTATTTGTCTTCATTGAGGACGATGGATTCTACCTCCTCAACAGGCTCTCCCTTCTTGAGTTTTCTTTCGTTGTTTGGGTAAAGGGTGTAAATGTTGTAGGAAGCAATCTTCCTTTTATGAGCTTCTCTCTCTTTAGTCAAGGTGAAGTAACACTTTCATGCTTCCACCTGATCATCTTTCACTTCCCCTAATCCATAGGGAGCCAAAAATTTCATCATCTAGTGTATAGTGGAGGGAAAAACTTCAATTCTTTAAGTGCTACTCTCCCCAGATTATATTATAAGTTGAAAAGACATATTCACCCATCACAAAGAAACTGATTTTTTTTATCAGGTATCTTGAACAGGACCCTATACACACATCCATCTCATGAACTCTAAGCGGATGTACTTTATCTTTAATGAATCCAATCAAATGTTTATAGTAGGGAACCAATCTCTTTTTTCTCGTATTCAGGACCTTAAAACAATTCTAGACATCTGTCGAGCTTTCACTGTCGATCAACATACAAGCCACATTATAGCCGCAAACTTGTGTACTGATGACTAGAGGATCATTATATGGGTTCAGAGTCCACTTGAAGTCTTGCCTTGAAAATCACATTACGATATTATCCATATTGACTTTTTTAAGCTTACCGTGCTTAACTTCAATCTTGGCCGAGTTGACCTCGACCCTTTTTAGTTCTTTTTTTGCTTCAACGACATGAGTATTTATATCAGCTGCCTCAGTACCTCCACATGTTAATCCTTCAAAGATAATTTTAACATCATGATAAATCATACACAAATTACCTTTTACCATAGGGAGCTTGATTGGAAGATTAGGATTGTCCCCGCCGCAGTCATTTGACTCTTACTCAACTCTGTTTGCATGTATCACATTTTTGGCTTGGAATCCTTTCTTTCGTTAATCTCTTTATACCCTCGTCTCATCTCCCACTCTTTTCCACAAACTTTAGAAGCTTCCCCTATTTTAGCAACTTTTTAATCTTGTCTTTTAGGGTGAAGTAATGATCAGTTGTATGGCCATGGCCTTGGTGAATGATTAGGCCTAAATATTCTGCATTTATACCCTTAATTTTGGTATTTTTACGGTCCTGAACATTGCATTTGGGTCGTATTTATCTCATATTTGTTCTATTAACCTTTTTGGTGAGTATTTCATTTTTTTTTATTTCTCATGTGTTTTACAGGTAAATTGTGCAAGAGAATGGAAGAGAAAAATCAAAACCGTGAAAGAATGGCGAGAAAGGAAAGCTAAGGGAATTTTGGTAATTTTCCATTTAGAAACTAGAAGAGGAGATGATAGAAAATTGAAGAGCTTGAAGTCACGAGAGTACTGGAAGAAATGGCACCCCAATCCGAGCTATAGTTATAAAGTTACATGCATTTTAAGTTAAAATGAAAGTCTGATGACAAAATCGTAAATAAGAGAAAATCAGGCAAATAAGGCAAGGCTTGGCAGAGATCCTGATCGAATCGGTTCAATCAGGAGAACTAGATTGCTTCATGGGTTTGGTGATGGGTTTGGTTTAGCCAAAGGGTTTGTTCCAAGACAGGATTTTGGAACTTTTCCTAGATTTTAAGAGAAGTAGTTTGAGTCTATCCCAACCTCTTTACATGAATTATTGCACTTGTATGCAGCTATTATGAGTTTTTTGAACCTAGTAAGCATTATTGTAAGGAAAACTATGATTGAGAACAACTTGGAAAACAATTTACATGTTTTTTATCCTTAATTCAAGACAAGATCAAACTTATTTCCGGTTTTTCTTCAAGTGTTGATTTTTCTTGCATGCTTTATGTTCTTTAATCTCGGTAACATTTATTAATCATCATCTTTCTTATTATTTCATCATATTTTCTAGCATATCATCGATTTGGATATTAATACTATATCCGATTAAACTCATGGCGAGTTGGGGAACATGAACCCAGCGTAGGTTTTTGAAGTTAGACATAAAATTGGATATAATGGTATACTTAATTGTTATGGTTTGATATTTTTATTGAGACTAATATTGTAGATCTCTTAACTCCTTTTGTCGAAGGCAACCAAAGTGTTTGAGAATGCGATATATGCGTTGTTGATGCAAAAAACTAGGCTAGGCCTAATTGATTGATCATATATAAAATAATCAAAAACGAATAAGACAAAGAGATTTTTAAAGTGGTCCGGATCAATGGAGAAGCTTACGTCCACTGTTATGCATTAACTGCTTTGATTTGTTTTTTATCCCTTACAATGAGGGTAATACAATTTATTTATATCCCAAGAGGGGTACTGATAGTTGTCGTGTGAAAGGATGGTATGCCTTCATCTGTTAGGCATTTTCATCAATACATAATGAGAATTAAATATACTATTGTTGTCACTTCACTGGTTACACAGGTTGTATGACTGCTGTCGCTTCGTTGGCTGTATAGACTGGATTTTCGATAGTTGGTCGATCTTCCCAGTTAGTTGGGTTTCCTTATTGGTCGGGCTGCCCTGTTGATCGGGCTTTTACATCATGCTGACTTGGATTTAAGCCACATTAGACGACGTGTGTTGGTTTATAATTGGTCCACGTAAGGTGGTAAATTTTTATATCAATAGAAGCCCCCAATGCTTCATACTTGGAGCTGATGCGAAAGTGTGGAATATTATGCTTTGACAGTATTTCGGGTTGCTTGGTCAGCTGCAGACCTTCCAAACTGGTGAAATTTATTTACATGATTGGCGATTTTTTAGCGCGAATGGCAATTTTGTAAATATTTCAAAATTTAGCAAACTTTTATGGGGTACCTTTGTCTTTTCCTTCGTAAGCCGCTATAAACTCAACCGTCGTTCATTTTAATCATTACTTTTCCCAGTTTTTGATGCGTCTTATAAAAAGAGCAATACAATTTTGATCTTTTGCTATCTCTCATTTGTGGTTCTACTGCAGTGTTCTTTGATCTTTTGTACGATCGTTTTCTTTTCTGTCTTCAGTTCTTCCTGAATCCTTAAACCTTTGTAAGAATTTTTCTTCTCTTTTTCTTTGTTTTCTTCATCATGGTTTATTCTATCGAGTCGTTTGATATGTTCAGAGTTGACTTTAACATTCCATCTTGGGTTGTATTAGAACATCCAATTTTTCCTTCTAATTTTTTCTCTCTTGCTGAGGTCCTTTGGTTCCCTTTCATCTTTATTACTAAATGTGGGTTCGCATTTCCTCCCAATCCCCCGTGTCTGGAGTTTTATTAATATTTTGACGTTGTACCTACAAGAGTGGCTCCTAACATATGGAGAGTAGTGAATGGAGTATATAGGTTAAATCAAATTTATGGAACCCATCTAGGGATTCCAGAAATAATATTTTGTTACAAATGGGTCACTAGTGATACCACTTATTATTTAAAAACTAGGTCAATTAGTAAATCTTTAGTAGTTAACCTCCTTGAGTCTAATAGGGATTATTTTGATCATGGGGCAGTTGTAAAAAATTGGCAACATGCTCCTTTAGTTGGAGGTGCTAAATATCAAGGACCTAGATGTCTGCTCTTTGGCCATGGAATAGGTTGTTTTGTGTTTTAGTAATTTCGCCCTGTTTATATTTGATAAATTGTCATACTAACTGTTGCTTTGTAAATTGAATTACTGTTGACCAGAAAAGAAAATCCCCCAAAGAGAGTGAAGTAAATTTGAAAGAATTGAAGTTTATCCGGGGGCTTCACAAGACTGTTGCTGAGGAGCATGTTAGGTCCACTTCATATTTTCTTCAATACAAAAACACCGTTTCTTCCTTTATTGTCGAACCTGCTACTTCTCCTATTCTGGTAATTGATCTTGATCAAGAGGTTGATGCTAACTTAGACACTCCTCTGTCTGAAATCATGAAAAAGATAAAGTTTCCTGTCCTTTTCAGTGGTAGCACTTCTAGATCCCAAGCACCTGCTGAAGGAGCTAAGAAGAAAATAGGGGATGTTATGAATCCCCTAGTCCCTGAGGACCCAGCTCCCAAAGACCCAACCCCCAAATACCCAGCTCCCAAGGATGCATCTACCAAATATGTTGAAGTTCCTTTGAGGAGACTTAAGAGAGGGCTTGCATAGAAGCAGGTCGACCGGGTGACTGATCAACTATCCTTGGTTGAGTTACCTTCTTCTGATGCTGTTCCTCTGGCAGTTATTACTCCTGGTTTGGCTAGGAAGTTGATCAGGCCTGGTACTCTTTTAAACCACAGGGGGGTGGATGCCATGCTCCCCTGAGCGAGGGTTTTTGAATTGGCTGCTCAGAGTCTTGCAATAGTAAGTGGTTTCCATTTTCTTGGTTAGGTTATCTTTTATATTTATCATATACTCATCTTGATCTTCATCTTTTGCAGTTCTTGGTACACTTCAATAATATGTTGGAGAAGGATGATGCAATTAGGGCTTCTTCTTCAAACGATGTGGATGAAGCCTTAGATGGCTTAAATAAGTCTCTGATTGAATCTCAGTAGGCCCTGGAGTCTAAGAAGAGTACTTGGACGGATAAATTGAAGACACCTAAATCTGCTCGACGGACGTCTGATGAGAATGCCCTTGAAGCTGAGCACAAAGCTAAGGAAGCTGAGCGCGCGGGAAAGAAGGCTAAGCATAAGAAATAGGAAGTTGAACGCAGGGCAGAGGAAGCTACGTACAGGGCTAAGACTGTTGAACTGCTTGTATCCTCTGCCAGATCTAAGAGAAAGTTTACTGTAAGGGCGCCCTTCAGTGCTGGTTGGGACAAGGTCTGGAACAAATCCCTTTATGCCACCTCTACTCAGATTGAGTATATAAAGAAAAAATGTTTTAGAGATGGTTGGGTTACTGCTCTTCAGGAATTGAACACATATGAAGGCTCTAAACTTTTTCGGAGATATATTCATGGTCCTCCTCTCATCATTGAGGATGAGGTTGAAGATAAAGATGGTTCTGGAGAGTCTTCTCTAGTGGTTGAATCTGCTGCCGATCAACCTAAAATCACTGAATCTTCTCTTCCTCTAGTTGAGCAAACTGAGAAAATCTAGTCTGTAGTCCCTTATTCTGAGTTGGATAAGAAGGTTGAGAATGCTAAGGAGAAGGTGTAGAGTTGTTCGGTATTTGCCCTTTTGCTTTTTTATTTATTTTTCTTCATTTTTATTGTACTTGAACTCTTTGTTATTAATAAATGAACCTTTTATTCCTTTTTGTCTCTTATTGATTATACCTCGTCTCCATTCTTGTTGTTGATTGGTGGTCATTTCTTCTTGCTAGTTTATAGTGAAGATGGAATAACTGTCTTCCAAAGATACCGAGCTACTGAGGAAGTGCAATGCTTTTTTCAAAGCAGGTCATACGGACTTATTCGAAGAAGAAATTATTCAGTTGCTCGGTGATGATGCATCAGGGCAGGCTAAAGAAGCCTACAAGTATTTGAAGTACTTACTTGATCGGGCGGTAATAAATAATTTTGCTTACTATGAGATGATAGAATAACTTTAAGAACATCATAAAGAATCCACTACACTGTTGCACCAGAGATACGAGCAAAAATATCAAAGCTTAAGTGTGCGTCGAGGCTTTGATAAATTTGTCTCTGTTTATAATAAAAAGGAAGCTCTACTTAAGCTTGAAGTTGAATAAGCTAAAACTGTTGCCAAACTCCTGGAAGAGGAAAATAATAATTTGAGGGATGAAGTAAATCTTTTGAAGTCTGCCTCTGGAGTTGTTATCGATACTATTATTGAGGGATACTCCTTTTTAAAGGATGAGAATGAAATATTAATGGATGAATTGGAAGCCTTAAAGAAGATTAAGCCTGCATCTTCCTCCTGAGTAAGAAATAGGCCTGGCCGAGGAACCACGAAAGAAGTTAGGACTCAAGTTGTGTAGTTAAAAGTTAAAGACCGAGATATTGCTGAGATATCCCAGAAGCTGCAGACCTTGTCTGAATAATTATCTGCTCAAACTTCCCAATTACAGATTAAGGATGGAGTATTAAAGAAGCTAAAGTCGCAGGTTGATAAATTAACCTTTCAATTCCACAAGCTGTCAAGAGAGATTTGGATGGATGAGTATAATGAAGCTTTGGGGCATCTTGTTGATAGACTTCAACAGGCTAAGAATGAGTCCTATAAATGGGGTTAGATGAACGTTTTAACCACGATGAAGGTGGATCAAAACAACTCTTTGTGGGATTGGTATGATCCAGGCTTGGTGCATCTTGACAATCGTCCATTCAATTTAGATGTTAACTGGTACCTGTTCATCGTATTCCTTAATGTTTAATTTCAAAATACTTAGGATATTACGAGCTACATAATGAACTAGAGATTATCTGACCTCCTCATCTGCTTGATCATCCTAGTATCAGCAACACCAAGATGCTTCAGAATTCTAACTTCATCAACTCTCCTTATACTTTGGATGATCCTCCATTTGGCATGGATCCTGTTTATAAGGCCGAAGGAAAACATCCTTTAGAATAAGGCTTTGTATTTTGTTTCTGCATGTTTAAGCAACAATATGTAATCATTTAATTTGATGAAAAACTTATTTTATGAATGGATAAACTTTTAGTCAATCTCTGTATATATGAATGCCTCCTTAGTCTTTGACTATGAATGGATCAACTTTTAGTTAATCTCTAGTTTTTTATCAGTTTTATTGATATCCGTAGTATT
Organism: Sambucus nigra; assembly: GCA_949130495.1. Classification (NCBI taxonomy): domain Eukaryota; kingdom Viridiplantae; phylum Streptophyta; class Magnoliopsida; order Dipsacales; family Adoxaceae; genus Sambucus; species Sambucus nigra. The sequence continues at coordinate 120,895,652 of OX422213.1, forward strand.
ATCCTAAGTATCATACCAATTACTAATGCTTCACCATGGTTCTACTAATATACCTAATTTTTTTGGTAATTGTATTAGTTACCTTGGTTTCCAGGTGTGAGTAGAACATTTGTCCATCTTTTAGCCCAGTTTAGGTGAAAATTATTCATTCAGGTCTTCATTAACCGAGCATTTAGGACTTATAATTTTGCCTTGCGTGGTTTTTTTAATGTATTTGACAACCAACTTTATTGGTGCCTTTATTGATACCAACCAACATTGTTGGTGGTTTATGTTGACAACCAACATTGTTGGTACCTTTATTGATACCGACCAACATTATTGGTGGCCTTTATTGATACCAACCAACATTGTTGGTGGTTTATGCTAGTAACCAACGTTATTGGTGCCTTTATTGATACCGACCAACATTGTTGGTGGCCTTTATTGATACCAACCAACATTGTTGGTGGTTTATGCTGATTGATACCGACCAACATTGTTGTTGGCCTTTATTAATACCGAGCAACATTATTAGTGGTTTATGTTGACAACCAACATTGTTGGTGCCTTTGCAATGTAGTGCATAGCACTAGTACTCCAATTTTTTTTTTGAGAAATCACATTCTCATTAATATTGAAATGAACTGAGTACAATATGACTACATCACTGATAATACTTCCTTGGGTGTTCTTCATTCCAGGAATTCTTGAATTCTTCACCTTTTAAAATCTCAATTCGATATGTGCCTGGTCGGACGATTGTCGTAATACGATAAGGCCTGTGCCAATTGGCTTCAAGCTTATTGCTCTTCTGAATCACCTTCTTCAAAATATAATCACCTTCTTTTAAGTTGCTCGGTCGTACCCTCTTATTGTAGAAATGTGCAGCCCCTTATTGATAGGATGCATTCTTTAAGGTTGTATCTTCACTTAACTCTTCCAGCATGTCTAAGTCCAGCCTTCTCATCAAATCGCTGACTGGGGTATTAAAGTTAATAACTCTGTGCATAGGTAAACCTAGCTCGACGAAATTATGGCTTCAGTACTAAATGTTAAAAAGTAAGGAGTTTCTCCAGTAGCTGTTCTAGGGGGTTTTCGGTAAGCCCACAAGACAGAATGCGATTCATTGATCCAATTCCCTTTAGCATTTTCCATCCTTTTCTTCAACCCATTTAACAAAGTTCTATTAGTTAACTCTGTTTGGCCATTACTTTGAGGATGGCCAGGAGCAGAGTTGATTTTTTGGACATTAGATTGAATGCAATAGTCAGCAAATTCTTGTTGTCAAATTATGTACCATGATCATGCTGAGGCCACCCACTTAGGGCGATGCGCAAAAGACTTTATGTGCGGAAGTAAACTATTTTCCGAATAAACCCCTAATACCTTCAAGTTAACGAAGTTATTCAAGAGGGGACCAATTCAAACTTTTCTTGAATTGCTAACTTAGCTTAAACAGGTTTTACTTAGCCAAGTTAATTAAGTCCTATACTTCAATTATTTAGGTTAGTTTCTAGTTATTACCCTACCTTTTCATATGAGGTGATATATGGCAGATTTTTAAAGTAAAGCACACTGTGTTTATTTTACGTCGCAAAAACCCTTCCTTGGAAAAAACGACGAACTCCATTAGGAGTTACCTAATCTACTTCCACTAAAACAATAAAACCAACAGGAACGATTTACAAATAACAAACTTGACAACTAAAGAAGAAAGATATATCGATTACCCCACATGACCAAGACTCCTCCCTGATTGCCTATTTTGATCTCTCTTTAAGTCTGTCCTCGCTTGTTATTGCATTCTACACTTCTCAGCTTCTCCCTTTTGCTCTTTTAGCTCAAGATTAGCTCAGTGCCTATCATGTTATTTTCTAGTGAAGTGATAGTGTGTGGTGTACTATCCTATATTACACACACCCACACTTAATGAATACACACCAAATGCTATGCAACATATTATATCTCCTATATATCTTCGCAAGTCTTATGTCACTCAAATCAAGTCTTCTTGACATTGAATACAGTTTTGAAAAGCTATCTTTTCTTTCTTTCAAATCTTGAACACTAGACTTGTTCAAATATTCACATACAAAAATGTGTCTACGTGAATACGAATTGAGTATATATGAGTGATATGAGATGTAAACAGATCCTGAAAATCACTTACACAATCAAGCAATCATATTCACAGAATAATGTGACTTCAAATATATTCAATCAAATCAGCAAGTCAAATATTCACAATCTTATTTTTCAGAAAACAAATAATAGATTAAATCAGATTTTAATCTAAAATCTTATGAGGACTATTTTCACAAATATTTCAGATTAAATCAAAACAGTCTTAAACACTCAAGAAAATAATATGCAGTCAAGATTTTAAATTTTTACAAATCAGATCTCAAAAATCTTAGGTTTAACTTTCTAAACCACAAACAGTATAAATCTGAATATTACCAAATATTTTCTGGAAAATCATTTTTAAAAACAAAATGTTTAAAAACATTGAAAATCTCACAAACAAGTCAGAAACAGAATATTCACACAAAAATTAATTTCGTGAATAGTTTGTGTTGTGTACAAATATTAGATCTAAAGATTGATCTAAAAATACACACAAAGATGAGAGAACTCACTTACAAAAATAATATACTCTTGAAAAATCGTAAGTGCAGATTTAGAATGAGATAAGTCCAATCTTCATTTTCGTTTTGACAGAAATCAACACTTGAAGATGACACAAAAATATTTCTGGTTTAATCTCTCTCTCTAAAAATTTTGACAGAGTTCTGCTACAAAAATAATACGCAAAGGGTACTATTTATAGAGTGCACAAGTGTGTGCAGATTGGTGTAAAATAGGGTCAAATGGATTACCAAAGAAATACACACAACCATTGATTTAAAACAGATCTAAGGGCTCACAAAGAAACACAAAGTGTTGTGTTAAAATTGTGACACGCGTAGTGCAAGCTGTTACACACAAACAGATTCAAGAAACAAAACGTTTTATAAAACTGTATCGTTTTTGAAAAAAGATTTAAGGCCAGCTGTAAACACCACACAGCGTACCAAAGACGCTACAAATATGATCGTTATAACAAAAATTACACGACGTTGTTTAGAATTAAAACCATTATTGGTTTTCAAAAATAAAACCGTGGACTAGTATTAAAGAAAATCCGCGACGTCGTTTTCAAAAAGCAAAACAGCCAGTTAAAAAAATGCCGCGACGTAGTTTTTGGAATAAAAGCAAAAACTGGTTTTCAGTAAACACAAAACCGTGGGCGTAAAAAGGTACAGAACCAAAGGGCAGTAACAGTTATAGCTGGTACAGCCTAAGGTCAAGTCTGTAATGGCTACACATGTCATATATCAATGCATGAAAGCATTGGAACACGCCACAAACTATATGCTATGATATGCCTAGGGTCCTTAACATGCCAACAACAAAGGGGGTCAAATCGTGTAAGAGCCAATGCATGGGAAACTAGAGCATACATAAAACCATACGAGCATAACACATATTATACATACATATAAAAGGCTACAATGATAAGGCCAAAACTACACGACAATCATTAAGGCACAAAGGGGCCATGCTTGGTAATTATATGAATATAAAATAACATACACGAAATATATAATATATATTAACAGCATACATACGGATATAACATACTATATATATATATATATATATATATATATATATATATATATATATATATATATACACACACAACATATAACACTTACACAAGCATGATTCTGAAATATGTGACACGCATACACGCTAATAACAAATAGTCATCACATTAGAATGAATTTTTAACTTCAAACAAAATTTTTGCAACTTTTATTAAAAAAATATTTAGTGTCAAAATTTATTTTCGAAGAAATATTTTTCTTATAAAAGTTTCAAATATCGTTTTTGAAATCAAAAAGAATTTTATTATGGCGAAGCCAAACTTATCATAAGATATGATAAATAAAATGCAAATGCAACGTGGTGTCGTGTCCTACGTGACAGAAACTCCTATGAGCCATAGAAATTGAAAATTACCTTTTTATGAGAGGGCGGACTGAATCGAGTGCTCATTTGATGTAGATGAACAAGGAGAGCTTGGCGTCGATAGGGGGGACACACAATCCTAGATTACAAAAATATTTTGTCAAAATTCACGTCCAACTAGATGAAGTCCTATATAGCTAAAGCACGAAAAGCAAATCCTAGGTGCGCTCTATATAAGGACCTTCAGATGAGTGATAAAGGCGTAGGGCAAACCATACATGCGGATGATCTTTTTCCAAAGAAACTGATAAACCCTGTCATAGGACATATCAATCAATGGTTCAGCTTCCACCCATTTAGTAAAGTAATCAACAGCTACAAATAGGTATTTGAACCTTCCTCAGGTGGTCGGCAGAGGCACGACCAAGTCAATTCCCCATATATAAAAAATTTAAGGTGAAGTGATTGGTGTTAGGAGGGCTTGTGGAGTCTTGCGTATGCTAGAAAACCTCTGGCACTTATCACACTTTTTGGAAAAAGCTGCACAATCTACTCGCATAGTTGGCCATTAGTACCCCTGTGTGTGGATTCTTCGTAACAATGTTCTCCCAGCTATATTGGCTTCACATGACCCTTCATGGACTTCCTCAATTAGATCCTTTACTTCAACTGGATGCACACATCGTTGTAGACTAGCAGTTAATCCTCTTCTATACAACACACCATTATTTAGCACATATCTCACGACTTTGTATTTGAGCTTCTTAGCTTCAAGTAGGTCGGTTGAAAGAATCCTTTCTTCAATAAATGCTCTTATGGGATCCATCCAAGATGGCCCCATATCAACTGCAATAAAATTGGCCATCAGATCTTCATCAATGCTCCTATTAGCAAGTAGCTCAATAGGAATAGTTCTTCGCAGCTCAGTTTTGGTTGCTGAAGTTAGCCGAGCAAGTGTGTCAGCTCGGGCATTTTCCAATTTTGGAATTCTGATCATCTGGACAACTAGCAAAGTGGAAATTATCTCTAAAGCTTTAGCTAAGTATCCGGTCATCGTTTCTCCTTTAGCTGCATATAAGTTTAACACCTGATTTACCACCAACTGTGAGTCAGTCTATACCACAACCTGCTCGACATTCAGTGATTTAGCTAGATTTAACCCAATAACCACAACTTCATACTCTGCCTCATTATTAGAGACTTAAAATTGGAATCGTAGAGCGTACTTTATATCTAGTTTATCTGGAGTACTGAGAATGATTCCAGCTCCACATCCAGTTGCACAGGATGACTCATCAACGTATAGGCTCCATATGGGAATATTTTTGTCAAATGCTTGGTCTGTCAGAATCCCTTGATGGAAGATTTTATTTTTTACCTCCTCATATTTCTTTTTCATCTCATGTACTCCGCTGGAGGGTTCTGGTTCATTGGTGGTAACTTCTTCTGTAGTTTCTCTTGCTTGGAGTTGATCGGCATATTTCTAGTAGGTCTACTGACTACTGAATATTGCTCGACATGAGTCCTTTATTTCTCGGGAATCTATGGGTAAGTGAATTTTGCAATAAAATCTTCCACAACTTGGCCTTTTAAAGCAGACCTTGGTTCGTATATAAGGTTATATTCACCCAACTCCACAGCCTAATACATTAATCTCTCGGATTTCTCCGACTTATGCAAAGCTTGCCTCAGTGGCATGTCAGTGTATACCACTATGCGCGTGAGCTTGAAAATATGGCTTCATCCGTCTACTAGACTCAATTAAGGATAATGCTAATTTTTCCAGTCTGGGATATCTGATTTCTGCTCCTCGAAAACTTTGCTAGTGTAATAAACTAGTTTTTGAATTCTATTCTCCTCCCTGATCAAGGCAGAGCTAATGGTTGATTCAGATACAGCTAGATATAAATACATCTTTTCTCAAAATACTGGTCGGGAGAGTAGTGGGGGTGTTCTCAGGTACTTCTTCAATTCCAGAAAGGATTTTTCACATTCATCATTCCATTCAAAGATTTTTTTGAGTACCGTAAAGAATGGAAACACCTGTCCGTTGCTTGGGACGCAAATTTGTTGAGTTCTTCTACGTGCCCTGTTAGCCTTTGAACATCCTTTTTATAGGCCGGGGATTACATTTTTATCAAGGCTTTAATATTATCTGGATTAGCTTCAGTGCCCCTTTTATTTACAATATACCCGAAGAACATTCCCTCATGAACTCCAAAGATGCATTTGGTCGGGTTCAACTTCACCTGGTGCTTTTTCAACTGATCAAACGTCTGGTTGAGGTCCGAATATAATCAGTAGATTTTTTGCTCTTAGTCAGCATATCATCAACATAGACCTCCGTGTTCTTGCCTACCTGCTCCTCAAATACTTTGTTCACCAGTCTCTGATAAGTGGCACCTGCATTTTTAGACCAAATGACATAACATTATAGCAATAAGTTCCTCGGGGAGTAATAAAGGAAGTAATTTCTCTATCTTTAGGCTTCATTTTGATCTAGTTATAACCAAAATATGCATCCATAAAACTCAGCAGCTCGTGCCCCGAAGTAGCATCCACTAGTTGATCAATTCATGGCAAAGGAAAATGATCCTTTGGACACGCTTTGTTCAGGTTAGTAAAATCCACACACATCGTCCACTTATTATTTTTCTTCTTGACCATAACTACATTGGCCAATCAGTCTGGGTACTTCACATCTTCAATAAAGGAAGACTTTTGAAGCTTCTTTGATTCTTCTTGTATAAATTGGTTCTTCTCCGAACTGAAAACTCTTCTTTGCTTCTTTACAGGTTTCACCTCCTTATTAACATTAAGCTCATGGCACATGAAATTTGGGTCTACACCAGGCATATCTTCTTGGCTCCACGCGAACTCCATCTTTCTTTGTCTCAAGAAGGCCACAAACTCCTATTTAAGAATTGATTCTAATGACGTTCCTATTTGAGTAGTTCGTTCTCAATTGCCTCAACCACTTGGACTTTTAAAATCTCAAATTCGTCTCTTGGATCTAAGTTTTCAACCTCAGACTCGCTGTTTGTCTTGGATATATCCACTTGATAAGTGGTTGTTTTCCTCTTTACTTCTAGCATATCTTCCTCTTCGGCAAATGAATAGTAGCATTACCGAGCTACTTTATAATCTCGTTTTACTACTCCTACTCCAAAGTTGGTCAAAAATTTCAGGTATTGATGAACAGTAGAAGATACAACTTCAAACTTCTTCAGACCAACTCTTCCCATGATCATGTTATAGGCAGAATGAACATTTTTGTCCATTATAAAGAATCTCACTTTCTCTATCCTACTTGTTGGCCATGTCCTGATCAACATATCTAGCTTAATTTTTCCTAAGGGAAATAATTTCTCTCCATAGAATCCAATAAGTGGCCTATGGTAAGGCTCCAATTGGCTGAGTTTCAAACCCTATAAGGACACAATTCTCGGAATGAGTCTCAATGTATTGATGGCTTAATTCTGGACAAAAATGTTTAAGTCATAGGATAGTGTCCTGTGTATCCTTCAAGCCTATAACATGTTAAAGTTGAAGACGTAGTGGCAAAGAGTATAACGTTTCATCAAATGCCGAGTCTGTGTGCCTCGTTTCTACGTCACCAACATAGTTCCAATTTCTCCCAAGGTATGAATACATTACATACATATATAGGAGCTTGGAACAAGTCATATTGGGTGTAAAATTATTTTAAACTATTGTTTATTTTCAGAAAGATTTAATTAAAACTTTAAAATAAAGTATATAAAGTTTCTGAGCTAAAACTCAATTTTCATCTTTTTCGAAGTTCGTTCGAAGTTGTCATTCGAACGAGTTTTTCGTTCGACCAAGAATGTTGTTCGAATGAGGTTTGCCAACGAGTTCCCATATTGGCCACTGGAACATCGTTCGAATTGTCGTTCCAACGAGATAGCTGTTCGAACGAGAATTCCAACGAGATTTCTAACGAGTTCAACTTTTATACACTGGAAATTCGTTAGAAGGCTCGTTCGAACGAGACTTCATTCAAACAAAAATCTCGTTCGAACGAGATTTGGCGGGAATAATTTTTGTGGAAGTTTTGAGCAGTTTTTCCCACTTTTCCACTTTTGTTCCCACTACTTTTTTGGCAAAATATTTATGTGCGGGAACTAACTTTTTCTAATTAACTTTTTCATACTATTCCAACTCCAAGAGAGAGTTTTGAAAGTTCAACTTTCCAAGAAAAAGTTCATGGTTTAGAGTGTTAATTTTTCAAGAAAATCTTTAAAACACTTATGTTTTACACCCATAGTTTGTTTATCCAAGTTCCTCTAGATATATACTTTGCTTGGAGTTTGGCACCAGTTTGATCTCTCCCATTCGAAGAGAAGTTTGTGTTTGCTTCTACATCCCACAAAAAGATTATTATTTGCGTTGGCATACCAACTTGGAGAAAGGCTCGTAGTTTGGGTGACGGTGACTATAAAAAGTCTGATCGGTGGATTCTGAGACCGCGGTGGAGCTCCGTGATTATTCGCTAGGAAGAGGTGGATAAGAGAAGACGCGTCAAGGCTTGAAAGGGGTCGAGTCGAGGAAGTATCATCTGTCTTGTATTTGTAAAACTTTACTTAGTGGATTTGAGGCTAGGACCGTCCGAGGGTTTTTGTTAAATTGGTTTAAGTGAAAAATTATATTGTTAATTAATTTAATTTCACTTTGAACTTTGTTTAATTTTAATTTGTAAAAAGAAATTAAAATTAGTTATTTTGTTTAGTTGAACCATCTTCACTTTCGCATATTTAAAAAGGAGATTGAAAATTACCTCTTTGTAGTTAAGAGTTTTTCAAATTGGTATCAGAGTCGGAGCGCTAATTTATCGCGTCAAAGATCTTTTTGTTGGCTTTTATAATTTTTATGCTCCTTACATTTTTAGGTGGTTCATTTTTTTTACTCACTCTCATTTTTGTTTTATATCTCTCGATGGGATGTCTTAATGATAATTTGTCCATTTCTAATGATAATGAAGTTTTTGCTATTATAGCGAAATTTAATGAGCTTAATAAGTGTAGTAAAAAATTAAGAGAATTATATTTGAGATTTGTAAAAAGAATTACATTTCTTGAAGATGAAAATTCTTGTTTTAAAGCTAAAGTTGAATTTTTGCAAACCTCGCTATCTCAAAAAGATATTTTTCGTGAAAATCTCATGGACATAAATTATAATTTTAATATTTTAGAAAAGTCCAAGAAAGAGAGTGATTGTCGAGAAAAGACTCTTAGGGACAAGTTTACTCACATTAAGGGGGAGCGTGATAACCTTATAGGAGTTATAGAAAATTTAAAGAAGGAGTCCCGTAAAATTGAGGAGTCTAATTTATGACTTGAGTCCAATATTTTAAAAATACAAAATGATTTACAAGACTCGAGTAGTTGTGATAATGGTTCTAGCTCATATAGTTCAAATAATTCCGTTGCTAAAGCTAAAACCATTGTTTGTTTTAGAGGCTCAACTTTAACCAAGGACTTTAGAAAAGGTCAGACCTTAGGTATCATTCCTCGTGTTTACACATGCTTGCATTGTGGTAGGAAAGGTCACCTTAGGTCATTTTGTTTTTATCTTAAAAGAAGTCCTAGGAAGTCTATGTCTAGCATTTCATTAGTTTCCAAATCCCATCATTTTAAATATACAACTATATGGGTTCAAAAATTATTTTTAAACGCACTAGATATTATATTTGTTGATTCTCATTTGCTTTCACATGAAACCTCCCTTGCTAAATTTAAAGGTTAAATGTGCTAGTTTTGTTTGCATACTCTAGTTTTTTGTACTTCATATTATATATCATTGCTAGGTGTATGAATGTTTAGTCATTTTCTAGTCATTGTTTTATTTCATATCTCATGCTAGATATCATGACTTGTTTATCTTTTGTATTATATTTCTTTCATTTTTGTTTTCATTAAATGAAAAATACAAAAAGATTTTTGTTTATCATTTGTGTTTTACCCTTTTCATAATTCATGCTGAATGAAAAATGCAAATGATTTTTGTTTGTCTTTTGAGTATATATTTTTATTTTTGGTTAAAAAAATTTCAAAAACTCAAAAAGATTTTATTTTCTGTGTATTTTGATTTTACCCACATTTTGTGGCATATGTTTGTGTTTGAATCCTCATTTCGCTTCCATGTGACTAGAACTTTTCGTTATAATTTTAATCCTTAAAATGTTCTTTATCATGCGTACATGGAGTAGCTTAAGTTTGACTTGCTTAATGGATTCACTTTTATATGCCTTTACACACATGCATGAGTTTTTTGAACCTTAACATCACATGTTATATTTGAGCTTTGTGAGGTGTTCTCCAACCAATCTTGTCATCTACATATTTGTGACCTAGGAGGACTAGTGCATGTCAAAATCCATTGCACGTGAGCTTTGTGAGAAATAAAAATATTGTATATAAATGTGCACGGGGAAGGGCTCCGAAAGGATTTATTATCCTTTACGAATAGTAAGCCACCGTTTGCTTGGACCTAAAAAAAATACGTGGTCCAAAGGCCTAAAAGAAAATATGGAATTAAAAGAAAAATAATTTTCCAAGGCCTAATTTGATTAGTTGATTTATTCAATTAAAAGAAAAATATATATGCTTATTAAGGGAGTTTGGATGATATATCAACGGTTTGCACAATGTCCGTTTATCCTAGTTGCGCTTTCAATGTCATGACTCTATTGGTTTGTAGAATCATCAACATACTAGGCTTGTATGCATTGTGTTTTGTTTGTTCATTAGTTCACTTTATCCTGTCACATAAAGGCTACATTCTAGTTGATAAAGTTTTGCAATCAAATGCGAACTACGTGAAGACGTTTAAGTGATTGTGTTTTAATTCATTGGTATCTTGTTCACACCCCAATACTTCCGTTTTCATATGACACATTTATGCTATAAGAGTGTAAAAAATCTTATGTTATTTAGTTTTGTGTCATTTTGGTGTTTATATCTATATGTGTGTACTTATGCTTAGTTTGAATCTATTATATATACATATATATGATATTTTGGTTAAGTCTTTGCCATGTTTATCTAGTCCATCTATGCTTTTAATTCATTCTTGTTATCTATCTTGTTGCGAATTTTGTTTCGATATCACATGCTTAGATTACTACAATCAATTGATATCTTTTGTTATCGCATCATAATTGATATTCATATCTTTATATGGATTAATTGAATTTTAGTTGCCCATGTGCTTTAATGTTCTCATCACTTTATACACAATTACATGTTTTTAGCTTTTTATCCCATTCTATTTATCCTTTGTTTAGTTTAGGGGGTATATATGCTTTAATTGGGGGGAGATAAGTAAATTTGTTGATTCTTTATCCTTTGTCTATTCCAGAACAAAAAGGGGGAGAATGATAGGGGAGAAATGGTATCTAATCCTATTGTCATCGTATCTTAGTTTGGGAGATTTTACTTAGGGGCAGAGCGCTATCTTCTTAGGTTTATCATAGTTGATAAAGGGGAGAATTAATTAAGGTTGAGTCTTTATTTATATTGCATGTAATATTTTAATATTCCCTATGCGTTTAATGTGTTTGCTTAAGTGTGCAAGAATCCTTCCTTCTATGGAAACTTTCATCATCGACAAAGATAGTGATCCTTGGGTCTTGTGTCAAGTATTGGGTGGGATTGTTTTGAGTCTAGTGAGCTTGACGGCCTTTTAGGATTTTTTGTTGGTTTTTGTCCCGGAATATCCAAAGGGGGAGATTTATAAGGACACAATTCTCCGATTGAGTCTCAATGTAGTTTTGACTTAATTGCGGACAAAAATGTTTGAGTCATATGATAGTTTCATGTGTATCCTTCAAGCCTATGACATTTTAAAGTTGAAGATGTAGCAGTAAAGAGTATAAAGCTTCATCAAATGCCGAGTTTATGTGCCTCGTTTCTACGTCACCAACATAGTTCCAATTTCTCCCAAGGTATGAATGCATTACATATATATAGGAGCTTGGAACAAGTCATATTGGGTGTAAAATTATTTTAAACTGTTGTTTATTTTCAGAAAGATTTAATTAAAACTTTAAAATAAAGTATATAAAGTTTTTGGGCTAAAACTCAATTTATCATCTTTTTGGAAGTTCATTCGAAGTTGTCGTTCGAGCGAGGTTTGCCAACGAGTTCCAATATTGGCCACTGGAACATCGTTCGAACGAGATTTCTAACGAGTTCAACTTTTATACACTGGAACTTCGTTACAAGGCTCGTTCGAATGAGACTTCGTTCGAACAAAAATCTCGTTCGAACGAGATTTGACGGGAACAGTTTTTGTGGCAGTTTTGAGCAGTTTTTCCCACTTTCCCACTATTGTTCCCACTACTTTTTTGGTAGAATAATTATGTGCGGGAACTAACTTTTTCTAATTAACTTTTTCATACTATTCCAACTCCTAGAGAGAGTTCTGAGAGTTCGACTTTCCAAGAAAAAGTTCATGGTTTAGAGTGTTAATTTTTCAAGAAAATATTTAAAACACTTCTGTTTTACACCCATAGTTTGTTTATCCAAGTTCCTCTAGATATAAACTTTTCTTGGAGTTTGGTACCGATTTGATCTCTCCCATTTGAAGAGAAGTTTGGGTTTGCTTCTAAATCCCACAAAGAAGAAGAAGGTTTTTGGCTGCGGCATTCTCACATAATGAAAGGCACCATGTGTGGTTGATGGTGTACCTAAAGTCCTATCGGTGGATTCCGAAACCGCGGTGGAGATCCGTGGTTATTCGCTAGGCAGAGTTTGATACAAGAAGACGCGTCGGGGCTTGAAGGAGTCGAGTCAAGTGTTGTAAATCATCTTGCTTGTATTTTTAAATTCCATACTTAATGGATTTGTGGCTAGGTCCGTCCGAGGTTTTTTCCCGTTGTGGGTTTTTCCTCGTACATCGCGGCGTAGTGGTTTCTTTATTTATTTTATCTTTTGTAAAATCACCTATAACGCATGCTTAGGTAAAAAAATAAAATTGGTTTAAATCATTACATGTTTAATTGGTGTTAAATTAATATGGGTAATGCTTATGTTAATTTAATTCATGTCATTTAATTTAATTTGATAAAATTAGTTTGGCCTAATTTGGTAATATTGAAAATATGACTTAGGCAAATTTCTAGGATTTGGGTTAAATTGGTTTAAGTGAAAAATTCTATTATTAATTAATTTAATTTCACTTTGAACTTTGTTTAATTTTAATTTGTAAATAGAAATTAAAATTAGTTATTTTGTTTAGTTGAACCATCTTCACTTCCGCATATTTAAAAAGGAGATTGATAATTACCTCTTTGTAGTTAAGAGTTTTTCAAACCCAAACTATCAAAATAGGGATAGACCATGATATCTGTTTAACTACCGTTATCCACTAATGTTATTGATACCAGTATTTCTTTTATCCCGACTCTGATCACTAAAGGATCATCATGAGGATACAACACTCCGGATAGATCGTTCTAGGAAAAGCCAATTACGAGCTTATTCTTATTAATTTTCCTTGGTTGGTCCTCCTCGATGAGGTTGATTCCCTGGATGTAGGAAGAAGCTTAAGTCTCATTGAGGTAAGCATTCCTTTCAGCTGTATGATTTCCTCCTCCTTCATCTCCACCTATAATCATACGGCAATCAAAGGATCCAAAATTGAGTGTGAATACCTCATGTTTAGGTTGTCTATGCTTCTTGGGGAGATCAGGATCATCTTCTGGATCATCGTCATGGTTCCTCTTCTTATCTTCTCTAGTCTTATTAGGTGATTTAGATCTTTGTCGACCTCTACTTTTAGTTCTTCCACCGGCCTATCAATCAATAAATCTGTCCAATTTTCCTCTTCAGATGAGCACTTCTATCTCATTCTGGAGAGCAATACACTGGTTGGTCGTATGACCATGATCTTTGTGAAACTTGTAATACTTGGACTTATCCCTCTTATCAGCACGTGACCTTAACTTTTCAGGCCAACTCAAATCATTATTGTGCTTGATTTCTTCCAACATATGATGTATATCCACCGTTAATGGAGTGTAATTAGTGAAATTTCTGAGCCGATCTATGATTTCTTTTACTTTTGAATTCCTACGCTCAATGTGATCCTTGTTCACCTTCTTATTTGACTTTCCTTTTATCTTTGCTTTCGCCTTTGCATCTGAATTCTTTTTATCAGCCATAGCTTCCTCGGCGTTCATAATCTTTGCTGCTTTGGCCATCAGTTCTGTCATCGTCTTCGAAGGATATTTTACTAAATTATGATAAAGTTTGCCAGGGAGAAAAATACTCACGAGGGCAGTGATTGCAGTCTTCGCTTCGTAATCAATGACTTTCAGTTTCTCTTTATTTAAACGAGTGATGTAATCCCCGGTACTTTATCCCACCGTCTATCTCACACTATGAAAATGAGCTACTCGCTTCACTAGTTTTACTCTAAAGTAAAAATTATTAATAAATAGCTCGATGAGTTATTGAAAGCAAGAAATTTGCCCCCGAGGAAGACTATTATACCACATTTGAGAAGATCCAGTGATTGTTCCTGAAAATGCCCTGCACCTCATCTCATAAAAAATATCATAGATATCAACCGCTGTTTGGTATTGTTATGTATGAAGAACTTGATCATTCTTCTCATCATACTTGGGATTGACCACTTGAGCTTTAAACTTGGTCGGCGTAGGGAAATCTATAATGCTTTGAACAAAGGGTGATCCTTTAATAAAACTTCTCCCGAGAGGATTCTTGTCCTTGGCCATTTCTCCCAACCTATCTTCCAAATGTTAAATGGAACCTTTCGAAGTATCACTGTCAGCACCAGATTTATGGGTGGTGACTTTGTTATGCCGACTAACTTATCGTGATGAGCTTTCTTCTTGCGGACCTTCTCTTTGACTGGACCAAGCAGTTTGTCGAGTGTTCAATTTGGATTGGGATGAATCTTCCCTCAGATCGCTTGGTCATCGAGTATTTTCTGATGCAACCCATAGGGAATTTCCCTTGGGTAAAAAACGATCGAAAGGAGAGGCCCTACTTAGCTTTTCCAAGGCACCCAATCTTTCTAGGATGAGGGTCTGTCCATCAGAGGAATTATTAATCCTAATAGAAGAAGTTGCTCTAGGAAGGTATGAAGGATCCCTTGAAGTTTAGGAATGGATATGCCCAACATTCCTTATTGACGACGGTGGCATATTCCTTTGATTAAATTATGCGGGGACCCCCGATTGTAGAGTTTGGGCCAATTGTCGTATAGTATCCTGCATAGTGTCTTGACCCTTGGCCAAGCTAGCCAAAATTCTAGTTAAACCATTATTATTTGGAGGGACAGAGGGTGTAGGAATAATTCCCTCATTTCTGGTGTTTGATTCAGGAATTTTAGTCATGGATGATGAATGAATGAAAACATTTTAGCAACACATTCCCATAGACGGCGCCAATCTATTGATGCAAAAAACTAGACTAGGACTAATTAATTGATCACAGATAAAATAATAAAAAAAAGTAAGACAAATATTTTTAAAGTGGTTCGAATCAATAGAAAAGCCTACGTCCACTGTTATGCATTGACTGCCTTGATTTTTTTTCGATTCCTTACAATGAGGGTGATATAATGTACTTATACCCCAAGAGGGGTACTGATAGTTGTCGTGTGAAAGGATGGAATGCCTTCATTTGTTAGGCATGTTTATCAATACATAATGAGAATTAAATATACTATTGTTGTCGCCTCACTGGTTACACAGGTTGTATGACTGTTGTCGCTTCGTTGGCTGTACAGGTGGATTTCTGATAGTTGGTCAATTTTCCTAGTTGGTCGATCTCTCTTGTTGATTGGGTTGCCCTGTTGGTCGGTCTTTTACATCATGATGACTTGGATTTGATCCACACTGGATGACGTGTGCTGGTTTATAATTGGTCCACATAAGGTAGTAAATTTTGGTATCAACATGTGTTAATAATCTTATCACTCGCGTTAAATAATTTGTTGACTAAATATTATGCGGATTAACACCCACACATATTTAGTTCTTCTAATCAAATATATAGTTGTCGAAAATTTTATATTTAGCGAAAATACCTACGATTCGGGGGATTGGATCCCAACTCCACTTTTCCTACATTGTTTTCAAAACCAAAAATTCTAATTTCTTGCTTTTTCTTAGTTTAAATTACAATTTCTTAGCTTATTTCTCATAGTCAAATAGAAAGTTTCCTAAAAGAAAGATCACCTTTTCTTTTCTTTTGTGAGTCAATACATGGATCCTAAAATCCAACCCTTCTATCATCAAAACTTTCTGCGTCCTATTCTTTAAGGATTCGAGCCCGACTTACCGGGTATTACTTTAATGATCGGCTTACACTTGAGTCGTAGAAACACACGTAGCACACACATTCTGTGTTGTGTCAAGTTCTTGAAGCCGTTATCGGGGGTAGGTAGACATATAGGTTTAGTCAAATTGATCTAAAATTTGATTCCAAATCTTAAGTAACCCAAAAAATCATAAATCCCAAAAATCCAAAAAATAAGAAGATCCAAAATATCTATGGGAAATCATCCGTTATCGGGGAATTTCAATGCCCCTTACGATGGAATTATATTAATCCCTTATGGAGAAATTATCCTGGTTATAATTATGGGAAATCGAATGTGGTGATGAACCCAACTCAATATGTTGCTCAACAACCGCCACCAACACTAAACCAAAAAAAGAAATCTGGCACGGTTTAAAACTATGCCAGATCAAATCTGGCACGGTTTTGAACTGTGCCAGAATCAGGTTTTCCAAAATGACCATTTTTTTCTGGCACGGCTCAAAAGTGTGCCAGATTTGGCCAAACAGGAACACTTCCGGCACACTTTTAAACCGTGCCAGAATTTGATATTTCTGGCACACTTTTGGCACAGTTTTTAACTGTGCCAGATTCAACACAGTTTAAAAAAATTTGGCACAGTTCAAAACCGTGCCAAAATATGATACATTTTTGCCACGGTTTTGAACTGTGCTAAATTTTTTATAAAAAGAAAAAAAAATTAATTATTTGAAAGCAAAAAAATTCACAAATTAAAAATATTGCACGTTGTTGATAAACTAATGTACATACAAACTTCAAAATATTACAAGTCTTTAATAGTTCACAGGCCAAGAAAAATTGGGCAAAGTTTCCTCTATTTTCTGGACATTCCAAAACATGCTAATTGATAGACAGGGTTTTGCCGCGGCGCGAGAGTCACCTACGCGCCGGTCGTTTTGTGTTCGGCTCACCTGAACTATACAAAAACCTAAACTACGACTACACTCAACGGGTGAGTATAGCGGTAAGTCGGGTATCGAAAATCCACAGAGACGAGTTGCTAGAATTCAAGTGATTTAATACTCCGAAATAAAAGTGTAAAAGATGATTACAAACTAAAAGAAAAGATGCATAAAGGTAAATGATTAACTAGGCAATGGTATTGAAACTAGATTATGAAAGCGAGTAAAACTATAGGTTGCGTCGAATATCCCTCACCCGAGTTAATTAGTATAAAATGGTCACATGGGTCGACGAGTTATTACAAATGCATCTCGTTTCGACAGATAATTAAATCAAGGGTTGTTACGCCCTAAATCGTCATAAAAGCCTAATAAGATTTTGGCGTCAACAAATATCCCGAAAATTACGCGCGAAAGGTCGTAAGCACGGGACATACATGATATGCCCCGTCAAATCTCCTAGGCGTAATAACTAGGACAACGCACCCGAAATGGACCCGTAAACTCCATCACCAAAGCAAAGCAACGCGTCAACCCGAGTGAGTTCAATTCAAACACAACCTAATTTAAGTTACCTAGAAAGCATGTTAAAAACGCGATAAATGGAAAGCGGTAAATAAATGCGGTAAAATTACACTACAAAGCAAGTAAATCAAAGCATGTAAATAAAGCAAGAAAACCTAATTTAGAAAGCTTGTAAATTAACTAGAAAGCAAGAAATGAAGAAATACAAACTATATTAATGGAGAGGATGATGAATAGTCAACATTCAAGCCCAAAAGTGTGTCAATCCAAGAGGAAATGAAGAAGAACCAAGCAAATCACCCAAACCCTAAGCTAAACTAACCTAAAATCGTGTATATCTCATATTAAAACCAAAAATGGGTTTATATAGTAAGTGGGAAAAGATAAGGGAAAAAGGAAAGAAAGAGGAAAGAGCCCAAAATATCTGGCACTACCGGTCGACCGGTCGCAGGGGCGCGGTCGACCGGTCCCTTAAGCCAAAGCATACTGTCTCCTTCCCATGGCAAAAGTTGAAACCGCGGTCGACCGGTCCCAGGGACGCGGTCGACCGGTACTCTGTTTTCAGGCTGCATTTGGTCCATGATGAGTGGGAAAAGGTCCATTACGGAAACGAGCCTAGCTTCTTCGTCCGAACTCCAAACGACGCACCGTTTGCGGCCACGCGATGATAACTCAATGAACTACGCATCCGTGGAATTTCCAAGAGCCGAATAAGAAATGTGAATTGACTAAAAAGCCCTTGAAGTAGCGTCCAGCGACGAAACTTCTCCGAAATGCAACGAATCCTCACTTTTAGCGTTCCAATACCTACAAAAGCACAAATAACCCCTGCAAAACATGTATCTATCCAACTCCAAGGTCGTCTGGTTAATGAGCATAATTATAGGCATTTAGGACCGTAAAAGCGCTAGAATGCATAAGGATAACGGGCAGAAATATGCAATATTCGATACGAATCACTAATACAAAACCTGCCTAACATAAAGACCGCACGGCCATAAAATATAACAATTAACTTACAAAAGCCCTCACGGTCATAAAAGTTAACAATAAAACTATAAAAGACCGCACGACCATAAAACAAAAAAAAATGGAATCATGAATAAACCCCTTATTGTAAACCATTGAGTTCTCTGTGTGTTCCACGTGAATAAATGCCAACGATAAAATGTTATCCTGCAAAAAAAATAGGATACAAAAAAGATACGATATTAGTAACCCAGTCTTTATAAAAAAAACTTACTCAAACTAAAAATTATATATAGGAGTGGAAATATCGTCATATTCTCAAACCGGGAGACCCGGGAGTACGCGGTCAGTTCCTACAAGTTACATTGGTCCCGTACGAGGTGTTCGTGCCTCTTACGGGTCCGTTTGGGGGTTGGTTTAGGATTTCACTCTTTAACGGCTTATTTTGCAAATTATAGTCATATTCTCAAACTGGGAGACCCGAGACTACGGGGTCAGTTCCTACAAGTTACATTGGTCCCGTGCGAAGTGTCCATTCCTCTTACGGGGTCGTTTGGGGGTTGGTTTGTATTTTCATCCTTTAATGTCTTGTTTTTAAGTCTAAGTGCTATTTTTGCAAATTATCATCATATTCTCATACCGAGAGACCCGGGATTATGCAGTTAGTTTGTACAAGTTACATTGGTCCCGTGCGAGGTATTCGTGCCTCTTACGGATCCGTTTGGGGATGGTTTGGGTTTTCACCCTTTAACGACTTATTTTTAAGTGTTGATTTTTTCGAATAATAGTCATATTCTCAAACTGAGATACCCAGGACTACGCGATCAGTTCCTACAAGTGACATTGGTCCCGTGCGAGGTGTTCGTGCCTCTTACGGGTCCATTTGGGGGCTGGTTTAGGTTTTCATCCTTTAAAGGCTTGTTTTTAAGTCTAAGTATTGATTTTCGGAAATTATCATCATATTCTCAAATCGAGAGACCCGAGACTATGCGGTCAGTTCCTACAAGTTACATTGGTCCCGTGCGAGGAGTTCATGCCTCTTACGGGTCCGTTTGGGGGTTGGTTTAGGTTTTCACCCTTTAACGGCTTATTTTTAAGTCTAAGTCTTGATTTTTGAAAATTATCATTATATTCTCAAACCAGGAGACCCGGGACTATGCGGTCAATTCCTATAAGTTACATTGGTCTCGTACGAGGTGTTCGTGTCTCCTACGGGATCGTTTGGGGACTGGTTTGGTTTTTCAGACTTCTAAAAAGCTGTTTTTAAGTCTAAGTGTTGATTTTTGAAAATTATCATCATATTCTCAAACCGGGAGACCCTAGACTATGCGGTCAGTTCCTACAGGTTACATTGGTCCCGTGCGAGGTGTTCGTGCCTCTTACGGGGTCGTTTGGGAGCTGGTTTGAATTTTCACCCTTTAACGACTTGTTTTTTAGTTTAGGTGTTATTTTTGCAAATTATCATCATATTCTCAAACCGGGAGACCCAGGACTACGCGGTCAGTTTGTACAAGTTACATTGGTCCCGTGTTAGGTGTTCGTGCCTCTTAGTGGTCCGTTTGGGGGCTGGTTTGGGTTTTCACCCTTCAACGTCTTATTTTTAATTTTAAGTATTGATTTTTGCAAATTATCATCATATTCTCAAACCAGGAGACCCAGGAATATGCGGTTAGTTCCTATAAGTTACATTGGTCCCGTGCGAGGTGTTCGTTCCTCTTATGGTGTCTCTTGGGGGCTGGTTTGGATTTTCACCCTTTAACGGCTTGTTTTTAAGTCTAGGTGTTATTTTTGTAAATTATTATCATATTCTCAAACCAGGAGACCCGAGACTACGCGGTCAGTTCATACCAGCTACATTGGTCCCGTGCGAGGTGTTCGTGCCTCTTACGGGTCCGTTTGGGGGCTGGTTTGGGTTTTCACCCTTTAATGGCTTGTTTTTAATTTTAAGTGTTGATTTTTGCAAATTATTGTCATATTCTCAAACCGGGAGACCCAGTACTATGAGGTTAGTTTCTACAAGTTACATTGGTACCATGCGAGGTGTTTGTGCCTCTTATGGTGTCGTTTGGGGGCTGGTTTGGATTTTCACCCTTTAACGGCTTATTTTTAAGTCTAAGTGTTATTTTTATAAATTATCATTATATTCTCAAACTAGGAGACCCAGGACTATGCGGTCAGTTCGTACAAGTTACATTGGTCCCGTGTGAGGTGTTCGTGCCCCTCACGGGTCCGTTTGGGAGCTGGTGTAGGTTTTCACCCTTTAACGGCTTGTTTTTAAGTCCAAGTGTTGATTTTTTTCAAATTATCATCATATTCTCAAACCGGGAGATCCGGGACTACGCGGTCAGTTCCTACAAGTTACATTGGTCCTGTGCAAGGTGTTCGTGTCTCTTACGGGTCCGTTTGAGGGCTAGTTTGGGTTTTCACCCTTTAACGGCTTGTTTTTAAGTTTAAGTGTTGATTTATGCGAATTATCATCATATTCTCAAATCGGGAGACCCGGGACTACGCGGTAAGTTCTACAAGTTACATTGGTCCCGTGCGAGGTGTTCGTGCCTCTTACGGGGTCGTTTGGGGGCTGGTTTGGATTTTCACCCTTTAACGACTTGTTTTTAAGTTTAAGTGTTGTTTTTCCAAATTATCGTCATATTCTCAAACTGGGAGACTCGGGACTACACGGTCAGTTCGTACAAGTTACATTGGTCCCGTCCGAGGTGTTCGTGCCTCTTACGGGTTCGTTTAGGGGCTAGTTTAGGTTTTCACCCTTTAACGGCTTGTTTGTAAGTCTAAGTGTTGATTTTTGCAAATTATCGTCATATTCTCAAACCGAGAGACCCGGGACTACGCGGTCAGTTCCTACAAGTTACATGAGTCCCGTGCGAGGTGTTCGTGCCTCTTACGGGTCCGTTTGGGGGCTGGTTTGGGTTTTCACCCTTTAATGGCTTATTTTCAAGTTTAAGTACTGATTTTTGCAAATTATCGTCATATTCTCAAACCGTGAGACCCGGGACTACGCGGTCAGTTCCTACAAGTTACATTGGTCCCGTGCGAGGTGTTCGTGCCTCTTACGGGGTTGTTTGGGGGCTGGTTTGGATTTTCACCGTCGAAGAATGAACGAGGGTGATTTCTTGGAATCCTATTAGTTGTTCTATATAAGAAATCAACGAGAGAATACTAACAATTGTTATTGAGTTTTCGTTACACGCGGAAGTGCAAGCAAGCTGTTATATATAACAATTGTTATATACTAACAATTGTTATTGAGTTATCATTATGCGCGAAAGCGCGGGCAACCTGTTATATATAACAAAGTTGTTATATATAACAGAGGGGTTATATATAACACCTGTTATATGTAACATCTCTGTTATATATAACAGTTGTTATATATAACAGGTGTTATATATAACAGAGCTGTTATATATAAAAATTGTTATATATAACAGCTTACATAACGATAACTCAATTCCGCGCATAACTATAACTCAATTACGCACATATGATAATTGTTATTCCGCGCATAATGATAACTCAATTCAATAGTTGATTGCATAACGATAACTCAATTCAATTTTTGATTGCATAACGATAAATCAATTCAATAGTTGATTGCATAAAGATAACTTAACTCAATTGTTGATTGGATAACGATAACTTAAGTCAATAGTTGATTGCATAACAATAACTCAATTCAATAGTTGCTTGCATAATGATAACTCAATTAAATTAGGAATATAAGTAGAGATTTTACAGATTTGTACCTTAGAGGGAAGTACTTCGAAGCAAGGTGGCGTAGGTCGTCGGTGTCACCAATGGGAGGATAAAGGTCATTCGTCGGTGTCACCAATGGGAGGACAAAGGTCGTCGAGCCAATACATAATTCCATTTTTACCAACATCTTCCAAGTTCTCGCAATAAGCTTGTTTTCCACCCCAAACTGGATACTCGGGCACTTGGATGTCATCGAGTAAAACTCGCACTTTATTCTTTCTCAACGTATGGAAGTGAACGGTCCAGACGGCTCCTGGTTGCGTTTTCCTCTCATAACCAACAAGTTCACGTGTGTGGGATAGTATTTTGCATTCATTTAGAGAGGTGATATTTGGAATCGCGAATGCAGGGGAGGAACGAGAACACGAAGGAGTTCCAGTGCCTATAGTAGGTAACTCTTAAACGTTGTGTCCAACACATGAAAATTTCTCGATTTTGAAGTCAGTAATGAATTCATCTAATGAGGATTTTATCCCCTCTATGTCACTCCTAAGGTCATCAACATGATCCTTCCAATTTTCGGTGTCCTCTTTAACCTCCTCAAGCATTTCTCTAGCAAATGCCGACCCTAATATAGCGATTCTCAAAATTATGGACCCAACACAACGAACACGTCCTCGCGTATCTTTTCCAAAAACCTCAAAAATAGGCCCAGCATCCAAGGTCTCCTCCTGACCACTCGCTTTGTATACATCCAGAAGCATTTGAATTTGGTCCTGTACAAAAATATATGAACATTAGGTTTGATGATACGATACTTTTTTTAGACAAAATGAACATTACAAAATTTAAATTACCGTAAATATTTTATCATGAGGGGCATAACCAACTCCTTTAATTATATGAGTTGCCAACCACAATTCAGCACGAGTGGGTGCACGACCATGCTCCTTTTTACAATTCTCTGAAGCTCGGGCATAACCATGACGACTTGTATTATGAGTTATCTTTCTCACACAATTTTGTTTAGTCTCTTTGTTCTTTCTTCACAAAGTTTTTTGAACCTCCAAAGCTTCATTATTGAAAAATACCTCCCAGTCCTCAGATTTAACATTTTATGGTACTTTCTCCTTCCACTTTCCAGCATCACCATCCTTCAAATTAACCCTTAGCTTTGACTTGAACTTTTTTCAAGCATCGTTCGCTTTTTTCATAAAAAATTTCTTCTGACTTTCGCGCACATCTGGGAACTCTTTCTACAACATATGAAGAAATAAAATTAAAACATCACATAATTGAATTTACATTCTTTGGAATAGAAAGGAATGACCAAACTGAGTTCTTATATCGCACATCCACTTGTTTCCAACTCGTATAAGAAATGGGAACATGTGTCCTTGCTAAGTCTCCCAACCTGGTTGAGAGTGTATATGAGTCTTCACTAACTGGAAGGCCGTGCTCATTAAATTTTAACTTCTTAGTGGAAGAGTCATCACCTACTCTTGAAGCACCCAAAGCAACCTTAGAACGGGAGGTTGATATAAGTGTCTCCCCATTTATTGACGGTTGCGAAGTATCACCCATGTGGGACATTTATCTGGAAAAAAGTGACTATTGGACACCAAAATAATCAGAATAAACATTTA
Organism: Sambucus nigra; assembly: GCA_949130495.1. Lineage (NCBI taxonomy): Eukaryota > Viridiplantae > Streptophyta > Magnoliopsida > Dipsacales > Adoxaceae > Sambucus > Sambucus nigra. The sequence goes on from OX422213.1 coordinate 120,919,760, forward strand.
CAAGAATATTACATGTTCAAATAGCAATATAAAGAAGATTACATGTTCAAATAGACACCAATATATTACACACTCAAACATCAGTAAACATAGAATTACAAGTTCAAACAACCATACTTGTGTTAAATGTTCAGACAGCAATAAACTATTAAATGTTTACAACAACAACAACAACAAATGGAATGAATAGAATATTCCATATTAAAAAAGAAGTTCAGAACTAAATCATTGCACTAGAAATCCGTGTCCAAAAGCTCCAGTAATTTATCATTTTCCTCGAGAATGGAGTCATACATCGTACGTTCAATATCAATCGCATCTATTTCTTTCCTCAGTCTCTTGGGAGAGTGCAAAATAACTGACCATCCATTCAGCTTTACATCTTGACAATAAAATACTTGACTGGCTTGAGATGTAAGGATGAACGGATCATCGTGAATGGTATTTTTACTCACGAGCTTACTAAGATTCACCATCACTAATTTTGAGGTGGGCTCAACTTTGCAAGCATTCTTATCATCAACATCCACCCAATCACAATAAAAGACAATATGTGCGAACTCAATGTAATTGAGGTAGAGTATTTGTCTAGTAACTCCAGAAAAGGTTTTCATAATCCCCTTCTTATTAAAGGCCTTAGTGGATACACCACTACTCTGAAAGTTATGATTCTCTAAAGGTGTACCCATTGCATTGAAATTTCTGATAACTGGTAACCCTATGGAGCGAACCATTAGCATATGGCAAAATTCCCGTATCATTAAATCTTGAGGCCTCTAAGGAATTGATAATTTTTTAAAGTTTCATTAAAAATAATTACGATTGATAAAAAAGTACATGTATAAATAAAGACTTGCCTCGTTCCTTAGCCTAGGGATGAAATCATCAATTCTATGCCTTGATTGAGTCTAAGTTACCACAAATTTTCTACAAGAAATTAGTTTTAAAATTAAGAAATATCACATTACAATCAATTAATATGAATTAACATAGAACTAAGTGTGTACCTTCTCCATTCATCAACACCATCGCATTGAGATAAAACCCATCTTCGCACTTGCTCATATTGTACATTATTTAAAATCAATTCTTTACTTTTACCCAATGGTCGTTGGCATTCCGAGTCATCAAACTCATCATCAAGAAAATCCTCAAGATTCCTCTTATGATTTCTTTCACCACTTTTCGATATGTACTCAATGGCATACAAAGAAGCTTCATTTAACAAATATGCATTAGCAATGCTCCCTTCAATGCACCCGTTGTTCCGTGACCACTTTTTATATCTTCCCATTTCTCTCTCAAATAACCACATCGCCCGATATCTTGGTGGCCCAGCTGTCAAAGCTTCGTCGGCTAAATGCTGCATGAGGTGGATCATCACCATAAAAAAGGCAGGTGGAAAATAAATTTCAAAGACACAAAGTACCTATACAAATGAATTTTTAGCCTTCAAAAGATGTTCCCTAAATATCACTTTGGCACACAACACATTAAAGAATATGCTTATCCGTTGTATAGCTTTAAACAAAGGCTTATCATTCGAAAATGAATGCATAAGCAACGCAGGAAGCAACCATTGCATAATGATGTGATAATCGTGGGACTTGAGATTGGTAAATCCAGGCGGATCGAGGTTAGCATTGTTACTGAAATTTTATGAAAATCCAATCGGTACCTTTAATGTTTTTAGTGTACGAAAAAAGGCTTCTTTCTTTTGATTTACTAATGCGAAAGGTGCCTTTGGCATAAGCCTTTTGTTACTGCCTTCAACATCTTTCATCCATAATTTCCTTTGAAGATTCAAATGAACTTTCAAGTCTTCATGGGCTTTGACCGTATCTTTATTTGATGAACCTTTCACCGAGAGTATTGTACCTAAAAGAGTCTCTGTGACATTCTTTTCAACATGCATAACATCTAAATTATGTCTAATATCATGATCCTTCCAGTACTCTAAGTCAAAGAAAATTGACCTCCTTAAAAAACCCTCGGTACATGTTAGATTCTCATCGTCACCCTCACTTGGATAATCATCATCTTCCATTAGGACATACTCCTTCCCCTTCCCCTTCCCCTTCCCTTTCCCCTTCCCCTTCCCCTTTCCCTTTCCCTTTCCCTTTCCCTTTGCGTTTCCCTTTTTGTCTCCCTCTCCCTCTCCCTCTCCCTCTCTTTGAACACCTTCTCGAGCGATAAGTGACACTATCTGCTCAACTTCTTCACTTGTTAACTTTCTTGGATCCATAGCATCCTTTATTTTACCATTAAATGTTTGATTTGATGTGTCAAACCTGTAAGGATGGTCATTAGGAAGGAACATACGAGATCGTTGGTAACAATATTTTGTTGACTTAGGAAGATATTCAGAAGGTGTATTTGTAGAACAAACAGGGCACCCATTGTAACCTTGAGTTGAACAACCTGCTAACATCCCATAACCTGGAAAATCATATATACCCCACATCAACATGGCTTTTAATTGAAATTTCTCATTTTTTTACGCATCCTAAGCCTCAACTCCAGACCATAAGATCTTTAACTCATCGACCAACGGTTGGAGGAAGACATCAATATTACTTGATGGTGACTTTAGTTCGGGAATCAATACAGACAACATTGAAAACTCACTTTTCATACACATTGATGGGGGAGGGTTGAGAGGTTGAATTATCATTAGCCAACAACTATACTTACGGCTAAACATGTTATTCGGGTTGAAACCATCAGTTGTTATTGCAAGTCGAATATTCCGCGGATCTTTTGCAAAATCTCTCCACATAATGTTTGAATTTACCCATTCTGGTGAATCTCGGGGATGACGCAAGAATTCCATACAAGAGCTTGCACGAGGGTGCCAAGTCATTTTCTCTGTTATCCATTTTATGGTATAAAACAGTTTTAGCCTAGGGATTAGAGGGAAATGTCGCATTACCTTCTTAGGAACCCTATAGTACTTTTTTTCCATTAGTATTCTGAATTTCTAACCCGTCCTCATCTAAACAAGTAAACTTGTAGCGTAAAGAACCACATTTTATACATCTAGTAGATTTTTCATGCTCTTTCCAAAATATCATACAGTTGTTAATGCATACGTCATACTTAACATAATCCATACCGAGATCTCTAACGGTGTTTTTCATTTCTGTATAATTAGTTGTCAAGTTGTTCTCTTCAGGAAGTAATTCATTTAACAATTTAAGAATTCCACCTGTAGCACCATTCGATAAATTGAATTGTGTTTTCAAATCATTCAACTTTATAAGAGCATACATTGTGGTATGACGCGAAGAACCGGTAGCTGGGTGCAATGGCTCCTATCGAGTTGATGTAAACGATCATACTTCTTGCCTTTGTATTTATGTGTGTGCGAATCATTGGGAACCTCAGAAGTTGGGGGGCTTCATCACTGCCTGCACAATTAGGTTCACTTGGTTTCGCTTCACCCATAAACATCTCACAAGCATAAATCACAAGATCATTCAAAATTGGAATATTGTTCACATCAGTGTGTTCTGTCGGTGTCACAGATTGCAGTGGTGGTTGGACTAGATCAACAACTAATGTCTCACCATGAAAATGCCATAAGGTATAGTTCATGTCCATACCATATGTCATTAAATGAACGAATATGTCATCTATAACAACATGTACTTTTCCATTTTGACAACGTCTACAGGGGCATGAATGTTTATCATTCGAACTATTACTACGCACATAATGTAAAAACTGTAACACCCCATCTCTATATGTATCGATCTCGATATTTTTCTCATTTATCCACTCTTTGTTGATTCCCGACGACATCCTGATAAGTTTAAAGAACACATATCATAATATAAACGCTTACTGTAAATATATTGAAGTTTATTCAAGTGTAAATATGCATATGTTTGAGCTCCTATATTTCCTCCATCTCCTCTACAGGGTAAGGGTCCTATCCCATTCGAAAATGCATATTTTGTATTGGTCATAATGTCTCATACCATGTCCTAATCTAGAAAATTTTGCCAGCTTCTCCCTAGAATTCTTCAAGTACACAACTTAAATTGGGAGTGTCATGTGTTACTTAAGTTTTTTAACCAAGAAAACACAAAACACTACATCAATCTAGTATGCACCCAAAGAACATAAAGAGATGCCACCGAATTTTTCAAAATAGGACATGCATAAACATTATGTACAATACAAACTTTTGCATTTCCAAACTGTCCAAAAATGGGACAATTCAAGAGTTATCATCACAGTCATAGTGAGACCTCCTGAACGGGTATAAGTTTTTTCTACATGTGTAACATCATTATTGAATGTTTAGTATTAATGTCTACTTACTATTTAAATAGTTTTTTTTGTTTTTTCTTAAATTTTCAACACATAATCTCATTTATCCATTTAATTAGTGGGGTGTCTACTTTTCAATTTGTTATTTTTACATTATTATTGAATATTTAGCACTTAAATTTTCTTAAAACTCCGTAACATATACGAATCAGATCAAATATGCATTTTAATTAAAGGGGTAAGAACATAAAAACATAATTTACCACTAAAATATTCCACGGTCCATCTAAAAACCAATGATTTATTTTTTTTCATTATCAACATTCAATTTGCACCAAAAACTCACACATTAAAAAACAATAATAAATATTTAAATATGTATATATAAAACCCTAAAAAGCAAATACGAATCAAATCAGGCATATTATAAACTCTAGGATCAAATCTTAATCCTAACTTAGGTTAAAAAAAATAAAATGCTTTAAACAATTACCTGATTGGGATGAGTGAGTGAGAGAATAATGCAGTGACCAGAGAAAGAGAGAATGGGACGGAGAGAGAGCGTCGGCCATAGAGATTCCAACCAGCGACTTAGATGCGACCTAAAGAGAGAATGGATGCCGACCTAGAGAGAGAATGGACTGCCTGTAGCGGACCTAGAGAGAGAATAGATGCTGACCGCGGAGAGGGAGTGAACTCCGACCAAGAGGCGAGAGAGAGAGAGAGAGAGCGAAGAGGGAGTGAGCGGGGCGGGAACCCGTGAGAGGGAACAAGAGAGAGAGAGGAGTGTAATGTTTTTTTTGGGTATTATATATTTTAGTAAGTGTACTCAATTTTGGCACACTTTAAAACAATGCCAAATTTTGGCACCGTTTTAAAGTGTGCCAAATTTCTATAAAATCGTGCCAAAATCTAGCACAGTTTAAAACTGTGCCAGATTTTTAATAACAGGGTGTGCTAAAATGCTGTTTTTGGTGTAGTGTAATCCCACCGTACCAACAAGTTCCCCCCATGAAAGCGCCTCCTCTTGCACCTTATGTATCCCATAATGGAAGAGTCTCAAGGACACTTTTGCTCATTTTATGCAAACTTAATCAGCGATAAATACCCAAAATGCTCAATTTTTTTTCGATTTAAAGGTATCGCTTTCTAAGTTACAATCTTCTACAAGTGTCCAAGAGAAAGGAAAGTTTCCTGCCCAAGGCCCATGTCCTCCCCAAGGTAAAAACTGTGTGAGCTCTACTCTTGTTGAAAATAAAGAGCAATGTGAAGTGGTAACCATTCTATGTAGTAGAAGAGTGGCCACTTGTCACCTCCATCACACGACGTACAAAAAGACAAGGACGTTTCGCCTGATAACCAAGAGGCAAAAGATTATCACTTGGAAGAGAGTGAAAAAGACGGCATATTTAGGCTTCAGTTGGTAGTGAAACCCGTAATAAATGCACCATACCCTCAACCGTTGGTCCATCTTCTTAAAGGAGCCTCCCGTGATGACATTTTAAAGGTGCTAAAGTAAGTGAAGCTAAACTTACCTTTTCTTGAGGTAATTAAGAAAATTACCACATATGCTAAGTTTTTAAAGAACTTACTCACGGTGAAATGTAAATTAAATGTAAAGAAGAAGATTTTCTTAGCACAAAATGTGAGTTCGGTACTATTGAGCGACTTCCCTCCCAAATATAAAGATCCGGGTGCCCCCACTATTTCGTGCATTATTGAAAAGAATAAAATCGAGAGAGATTTATTAGATTTAGGTCGACTGTCAACATTTTACTCGATTTCATCTATAGGAAGCTAGATTTGGGAGATCTTAATCCCACTAAAGTTACTCTCCAACTTGCATATGGTTTCGTGAAGGTACCTTGTGGGATAGTTGAGAACGTGATTGTCCAACTAAACACTTTCTACTCTTCGATAGATTTTTTCATTTGGGACATGTAGCCCTCCTTGCTATCGAGTCATCATGTTCCTGTTATTCTTGCCCCCCCCCCCCCCCCCCCCCCCCGCGCCCTATCCTATCCATGTCTGATGCGTTGATTAACACGCGTAATGGGAAAATGAAACTCATGTTAGAGAACATGACACTTAAAATGAATATCTTCAACATCATAAGACAAAGGGTCATAAGGAAGATCTACATGAAACGGATCTCATTGAGTAGGTAGTACATGAAAACTTTGAGGGTAATCACATCAGGGACAACTTAATGTGTGTCTAGTGACGGTGAGTGAAAGTGAGATAGAGTACTCTGAGTTCGATCGAGAGGTGAGAGAGATAAGATAGTTTTTGGATGAGGGAGAGAGTGAGGAGGATGTGAGAGATGTTAGTTGGGTCTCCCTATTCGAGTAATTACCACCGAGGGAATCTAACATGGTTCCCTCCACATTAAATTTCCAAAACTCGAATTGAAGAATCTTCACAATGTCAAATATGCTTATTTGGGAGAGGATGAGACATATCCCATTGTATTCTCCTCTAACCTAAATAAAGACCAAGAAGGGAAGCTTATGACCATTTTGAGAAACCACAAAGGTGCTTTTGGTTGGTCCATATTGAATTTGAAAGGTATAAGTCCCTTGATTTGTACCCACAAAATCTACCTAGAGGAGGACACAAAGTCTTCTGAGGAGATGTAAAGACGTTTGAACCCGATCATGAAAGATGTCGTTAGAATGGAGATCATTCAGCTATTGCATGCGGGCATCATCTATCCCATCTTGGATAGTAAATGGGTGAGTTCAATTCAAGCCATTTCCAAAGAGTAGGGAATGACCTTAGTTAATATTGTGAAGGAGGAACTTATTCCAAAACATACCACCACTTTGTGGTGCGTTTACATTGATTATCATAAACTCAATGTCGGAACTAGAAAAGACCATTTCCCTTTTCTATCATGAACCAAATACTTGAGAGAGTCTCCAGCCTCCCGTTTTAATATTTTTTAGATAGTTATTCCGGATATAACCAAATAGAGGTGGATGTGCTAGACCAAGAGAAGACCACGTTCACATGTATCTTTGACACGTTTTCCTACAAATGTATGCCATTTGGATTGTGTAATGTGCTTGCATTCTTTCAAAGGTGCGTACTTAGTCCCTTTAACGACATGGTTGAGAGAGGCCTTGAGGTGTTCATGGATGATTTTAGTGTCTTCGACCCCTCTTTTGACTATTGTCTCGCTAATCTCGAAAAGGTGCTTGCTCGATATGTGGAAAAAGAACTTGGTACCAAATTGAGAGAAATGCCATTTTATGATCACCGCATGAGTAGTTCTAGGCCACATTGTATCATCTAAGGGGATAAAAGTAGATAGGGCAAAAATTGATATAATTGCCAAACTTCCGCCACCCAAGTCTCTAAAAGATGTGCACTTATTTTTGGGACACAGGGGGTTTCATTTTAGGTTTATTAAGGGATTTAGCTCCATAGCAGGACCGTTAAGTAACTTACTCGTGAAGGATGCCCCTTTTGAGTGGAGTGAAGCATGCCTACAATTTTTTAAGAAATTAAAAAGCAAGGTCATCTACGCTTTTATCATGCAAGATCCAGATTGGACCCTCCCATTCGACCTTATGTGTGATGCGAGCGACTATGCGATAGGGGCTGTTTTAGGGCAAATGAGAGATAAGAAGGACCTTGTCATATACTATGCTAATTGAACTCTGATCAGACCTCAATTGAACTACTCCACCACGAAGAAAGAGTTGTTAGCGGTAGTGTTCACCCTCGACAAATTCCGTTCATACCTTATTGGGTCACCTATTATGTGCTTTACCGACCACACAACACTTAAATATTTCCTTTCCAAGAAGGATGCAAAAATGCGCCTCATTTGGTGGATCTTGCTAATCCAAGAGTTCGATCATTCCATTAAAGATAAGAAAGGAGTTGAGAACATCGTAGGTGATCACTTATCTAAGCTCTTGTATGATGTACCTCAGGATCCCGTACCCATAGACGAGTACTTTTCGGATAAGCAACTTTATTTTCTACTTCCTCTCTTCCTTGGTTTGCAGACATCATGAACTATTTAGTTATGGGGGTCTTCCCCTCTGATTGGACACCGCAAGAACAGAGGAAGTTCTTCACATGTCCGTACATGTTTTTCTATGACGATCCCTATCATTTAAGTATAGCACCGATCAAATATTTCGAAAATGTGTGCCGGATGAGGAGATTCAAAGTGTGATCTGATGTTTTAAGTTGGAAGCTTACGGAGGCCACTTTTTTGCAAAAAAATATGGCCGCAAAGATTCTTCAATGTGATCTCTATTAGACCACTATCTTCCAGGATGTGAACATGTATTGTAGATCATGAGATAGGTGCTAAAAGATGGGAGATATTACTAGACTTGAAATGATGCCGTTGACCCCTATTTTCACTATTGAGATGTTCGACTATCGGGGAATTGACTTCATGGGACATTTCCCCCCTCTTTTGATTTCCTATACATCCTTATCGTGGTAGAATACGTGTCTAAGTGGGTGGAGGCCATAACTACATGGACGAATAATAGTAAAATAGTGGTTAAGTTCATTCATGAACACATACTCTCTCGTTTCGATGCTCCGAAAGTCATCATTAGTGACAACGAAATGCATTTTTGCAATAGGCCATTTGAGAAGTTAATGAGAAAGTACGGAGTTGTCCATAAGGTTGGGACGAATTACCACCCACAAACTAATGGGCAAGCCAACTTAGAAAATCGAGAGATAAAAATATTGGTCTACTTGATTACTCGATCCGTTATGGGCTTATCAAATCGCGTACAAGAACCCCTTTCCCACTCGATATGTCCCCATTCCACTTTGTGTATGGAAAGTGTAGCCATATTCCCATTGAGTTAGAGCACAAAGTGTAGTAGGAGATTAAGAGGTTAAATTTTAACCTAGATAAAACTTGTGAAACTCGAAAACTAAAATTGAATGAGTTAGAAGAAATATGTAATGATGCGTATGAGAGCACTCGCATGGCCAAAGAGCATATGAAAATTACACACGATCAAAATATAAATAGAAAGGAGTTTCATTAGATTCAAAAAGTGCTCCTTTACAACTCTCGTTTTTATTTATTTCTCAAAAAGTTACAATAGAGGTAGAGGATCCTAAGGATGGGAGCACGCTTAAGGTGAATGGACAATGTTTAAAGACATATCTAGAGTTGTGCATTGAGTAAGTCGAGAAAATTCTATTGTCAAAATCCATATACGAGGATAAGGAGGTGTTTCTAAGAAAGGTCGTCGCACTCCCGATGTGTATGGGGTGAATTTTTGTTGTATTTTTTATTCGTGTGCGTGTGTAGCGTGTTTACGAGTGAACTGAGTCCGTTTTATCAAGAGATGAGAGCTTTAGTTTTGTCAAAACTCGTTCTGAGAGTGATGAAAATTAGAATGGGGTGAAATTTGAGTGTCTTTGGTCATATTTAATGAATTTAGATTCAACTTGGTGAGACTGGTAGGTCCACACACCTCGTGCCTGGTATAAACGAAAATATGGGAGAAAAGTGAGCCTTGACAGCACATTGAATCAAACCAGTTTGATCCTAGGGGCAAATTGGTTCACTAACCGAACCAGTTCGGTCCTCTTGGCAAACTGATTCGCTCCAGTCTACAGCCAACACGCATTTTTCATCTAAGTTTTTCACTTTTCTCTAACTTTTTCACCCCCTCCCTTCCAATTCACTCTCTTCCCTCCATATCTAAAAATACAACCCAAAAACTTCCCTCCATTCCCCACTTAAACCTTTTTATTTTCCCACTCTTTCACACCCCGTCACACCTATAAATACCACACCCTTACCCCACTGCCCCTCTCACCTCCAATATTCCTTTCTCTCCTAAAAATTATCTCAAATTCTTCCCATATTCCATCCTCCTCATGGCTTCCAAATCTTATGTCCTGAAATAGGACTCCGTTGAAGTGGAGGATAACGAAGACTGAGACACATATCGCTAGGTACAAGAAAGACATTGGTGCAATGAGTACTTTATCCACAGCCACACCATCTTCACCGAATATAAGGTCATTTTGTACCAACTACTCGCAAATGCCACCTCTCTATTTTCGTGATTCGGGTGGAAAAAATGGTTGGCCAATGACTTGGCTTCTGCCCACGAGGTCGTGATCCAAAATTTTTACGGCTCCCTCATCGCACTTCAAAATGCCATTAAGAGGCCTTCATTTAAGACAAAAGGATTCCACTCACACTCAACATCATTAAACGAAAAATGCGTGCAATAGGGGATTGTATTCTTTGATCATCCTACCTATCCGTATAAGGTCCCAACACTCTCTCGTCTCCAATGCTCAAATCGATGGGCCCTCGACACCCCATGGACCCGAGAGACTTTTCCTTTTAGGAAACTTTTTGATCGTGCTCGTTTTTCCAGTTTGATCACTTGTGGCACAATCCTTCCCACAAAAATGATTTGTCATTACGCCTTAGGCACGGGACGTTTCTTTACTTCCTATTCCACATGTAAGCTAAGATTAGCCTTGCGCACATTTACTTAGAGGAAATCACTTAGGAGATCTATGATGGCATAGAAAAGACGTCGCTCCCTACGCCCACTTCATTACTACTCTATACGTTTTAACAGGTGTCGTTGTGTGGGACCACCGAGTGTGCGAGCCCAAGCCCATTAATGCAACCTCCATCGGGCAAAGGAACATGCAAAAATGTCCAACCTTCCCCCAAGCCCATTTTTTAGGATGCTGAAATAAGGGAGGGTACTGAAGAATAATATGGTTCTAAGGAGAGTGAAGAAGAAGGTGGGGGAGGAAGGGGATTTTTAAGAGGGTGCTGAAGAAGAAGATGATTCGACTGAACCGAATTTTGAGGACGACATTGATGAGTAAGAATTTAATACGACGATCATTAATAGTCGTACGGATCAACTTGAGGCCCGTTTTGATGGGTTTATCTCCGAAAATAGGGATGACCGTCACGACTATCAGAGAGATGCTCATATGATATGCGATTTTAAGCCAATTTGTACCAACTGAGCATAGGCTCGGGTACCCAAATGCCCGACTATTACTAGGATAACTCATGACCCAAAAGAGACCGGACCCTCGCATTAGCTCGTGGATGTGTATTTCTTTTATTATGTAGTTTCTTCCATTTTTTATGGTTATATCTTTAGCGGAACGATGTAATCTCTCTCTCTTGTTAATGAAATACTATTTTAGTTTCTTATTGTCTATTATATTTTAAATTTTGTTTGTTTTATTTTCGTACACTTTCTTGTCTTATTTAGATTTTAGTCTTTTTCATTGAGGACAATGCAAAATTCTAAGTTGTGTGTGTGTGGGGGGGGGGGGGGGGGGGGGTGTGTTGTGTACAAGTGTGCCTTTCGAACTTCCCAAATTTTAAAATGCTCAAAAAAAATGAAATTTTTTAAAAAAGTCAAAAATATTTTTCTTCAAAATAAGTAAATTTTAGAATTTAAAATCCTAAAAAAAATCACTAGATTTTTGTCTAAAGTCCCAATAAGTAAAAATCCATTGCACTAAGCCGAAATTGAGCAAAAATGAAAATTGAGCAAAAATTGACCAATTATACGAATAAGTGCGGAGATTTTAACCCGATGAGATTTTTGACCTTATCATTATTTTCGAGTACATAAATCAATCCGAGTTAAAATTAACTCAGAAGTTATTTCAGTGATAAAATGTCATTGTTGATCTCTAAATTTTTATTTGATCAGCTACAAAAAAAAAGTGAAAATATTATTTTAAAAATGTGCTAAAAATCTCTCAAAATTAAATTAATCTTGAGGTGCATATTGGAATATGATTAGTAATTCGTACACATGAAGTTAGGCCATCGTTTGTTCACCCAAAATATTAGCCACAAAAAGTCATGAAAAATATTCTTCTGAAAGCCAACTTGAGCTTAAAAATAATATCTCTTTTCGTTTGTTAACTTGAAAACCCAAATTGGCCCGGAGTTGTGAAAATAAAAAAAATCATTAATTAAGTCCATAAGGTATATAAAAAGATAAAAAAAATGCTCAAATAAAGAATAGAAAGAAAATAAATAAATAAAAAAGAGAAAAACATAAAAAAATAGAAGGAAACTGAAAAGAAAAAGAGAAAAATGAGCAAAAGCCTGAAAAAGTACCAACGGACAATTCGTAAAAAAAAATCCCAATCTGAAAATTTTCCAACACTTCCATTATTTCCCAAAATACTTTAAACCAGAAAAGTTTTAATCGAGTCTGAATAACAAAGTCAATTACCACGAAGAGGGCCAAAAAAATATAAAAAGATATTAAAGAGACAATACGGTGCGAATAAAGAATGATATTTTTTCATCTTCCAATGATTGTATTCCGTTCATGAGATCGTATTCATCATAAAAAATTTTGTTTTTCAAATTATCCGCATGAACTCGTGTTCCATTGCATTTACTCTTAATATTGTGCACACCGAGAGAAAAAAGTCAAAATTCGAGTGATTCATTTGTGACATCATCCAGTAAGAAATTAAATCAAAGCGAATTTTTGAAGAGTAACGTAATGATCAATCGGCGGAAGTTAGCAGTTAATTTTTGGCTTCCACACATACACAGACTATGAATTGAGATTTATCGAATAATTTTTTTTTTGTAATTTTTTTTAAATTTAAATTATAGGTCTTTTAATTATTTTTCAACTTTCTTTGAGTCATACCTTGTGGTACAAAATGAATTTTTTGGGTAAATTCACTGCAAACCCTCACGAGATACCACTCGTCATACTAGGATAACCTAAGAGCTTAACGGCTTGTTGCATATACTAGATACAATCGTTTGCCTGCGAAAGAGATATTCTATCCTTTAGTTGTTTAAAGGTTTTCTCAGTCTCTTACTCTCATTCTTTTACATTTCTCCAGACTAACAACATTCTAAGTTAGGGGAATTTGATTAGGCCTAAATATTCCATATTTATCCCCTTAGTTTTGATATTTTATTGTCCCGAACATTACATTTAGTTCGAATTTATCTCATATTTGTGCTATTAACCTTTTTGGTAAGTATTTCGTATTTTGTATATTTCTCATGTGTTTTGTAGGTAAATTGTACAAGAGGATATAAGAGAAAAGTCAAAACAGTGAAAAAATCATGAGAAAGGAAAGTCAAGGGAATTTTGATAATTTTTTATGGGAAACCAGAGGAGGAGGCAACTAAAAAGTTAAAGATCTTGAAGTTATGAGAATACTGGAAGAAACGGCACCCCAATTCGAGCTACGGTTAGAAAGTTACATGCATTTGAAGTTGAAAAGAAAATCCAATGGCAAAACTGTAAATAAGAGAAAATTAGGAAATTAAGGCCAAGCTTGGCAGAGTTCCTGACTGAACCGGTTCGATCAGGTGAACCAATTCACTTTATGGGTTCGGTGATGGGTTCAGTTCGATCAAAGGGATTGATCTAAGTCGAGATTTTATAATTTTCCTTAGATTTTAAGAGAAGTAGTTTGAGTCTATCCCAACCTATTTACACGAATTTTTTCCCTTTTATAGGGATACTAGAAGTCATTTGAACCTTCTAGGAATTATTGTAAGGCAACCTATGATTGAGAAAAACTTGGAGAATAATTTCTATGATTTTCGTCTTTAATTCAAGATAAGATCAAGCTTATTTTTTTATTTTTCTTAAAATGTTGATTTCTCTTGCATGCTTTATGTTCTTCAATCTTGGTAACATTTACTCGTCATCATATTTCTTATTATTCATCAAATTTTCTTGCATATTAATGAAATATTACATAGATATTAATACTATATCCGCTTAAACTCATCGCGAGTTGGGGAACATGAACCCAACCTAGGTTTTTGAAGATAGATATAAAAATTGATATAATTTATGCTTGATTATTATGGTTTGATATTTTTACTGACACTAATATAGTATATCTCTTAACTCCATTTGTCGAAGGCAGTCGGAGTATTTGAGAATGCAATATATGTATCAATAATCCTATCACTCGATCAGACAACTGATCAGGGTCGTCATTGTAATACTTTCCTCATAATCTTCCACCTCTATATTTTATTTATTAAATCAAGAGATGTAGTCCCTTAGGGATTCACTTGTTCCTTATTTGATATTCAATAGATGGGTCATATGCTTAGCCAGCTTCATGCCAAAACAGAAATTATGAATATACTTTTCAGCGAGACGCTCAAAGTTCTCTATGGATCTTCTTGTCAGGTCGATGTACGACACGTGAGTCGTGCCTATGAGAGTGCTAGAGAATGCCCCGCACCTCATCTCATGAGGTGTTGAATATATATCAATAGTCGATTAATACATCTCGATATGGTGAACAGGGTTAGTGCTTCCATCATACCTAGGTGTTACGATTGGTGAATTAAGCATTGAAGGAGTTAAATAACTGATAATACCTTGCACGAATGGATATTCCTCCATGTATCCTCTATTCAACCAGTCAAGTCTTTGAATTAAACTATTCTAGGGCTTTTTATCCTGTACCATATTATCCCAACCCCTTTCACTGCTGCAACTACCTCAAGAACTGGCTTTCTGCCAGCAATTCTTTACTTACTGTTCACCTATCAATGCTCCCTTCTTTATGGCTCTTATCACGGCCTCTCATCATCGTGATGGCCAGTGGCAGGAGTGCCCTCCACACATTAGGAACTTTGGTCTCAGCTACCGTTACCCCTTTAGGCCGAGACGGTCGAAAGATGATCCTTTCCTTAGTTTATCGAATGTAGAGCCTTTCTGGTGACTCTGAGGGGTGTGCTACATGTTTTTTCCTTAGTAAGTTGGGTATGGAGTGGCCCTTGGCTATTATGAGGTATCTGAGGTTTCGTACCTTTCCCAACACACCTCGTTATCTCAAGCCAAATTGTCTGGGCACTCCTAGATATGTTTTCTAAAGTGGAGACGCCGTGGATCAGTGACGTCCCTACATCTGAGGTGGTGCTGAGCTTCCTTTTCCAGAGATAGGGGTGGTCCCTCGGCTACTGAATGCATCGCCTCCCTAGAAGTTGAAGTTATCAAATTCATGGTGGGGTTATTTAGGATCTTGCTCATGATGTCATGGCAGAAGGCCAATAGTTACTGTTGCATTTGTTATGGGCGAGCCACAAGGGACCTCAACATCGCCTCCATATCAACCATTTCTGACTACTGAGGTGGATGGTTAGAGCTGGACCTAGCGTTACAAAGTGAATCAGTGGCCATCTCCGGTGGGATTTAACCCAGAAACAAAGAGAGTGAATATGAAGAAGATAAGAAACATAAAAACATGATAAACTAGTGGAGATCAAGAACACCCAACTCGAGCTCTTTAAATGGAAATTCAGCCTTAACAGCGGTGGAATTGGATCACCACCAGAGACTAGGAGATTAGTATTTGAGCTGGGATGGAGAAGAAAATTCAATCTTTTCCCACAAACGATGCCAAAATGAGGATGCCATTTATCATCCAGAGAGAGAGGATCAATCCTGATTTCTAGGTGTGTATAACAATTATAGAGATATGAAAGTATAATAAACAGTAGAGGAGATAAGAAATAAAGAAGAGACACAGAGATATAAGTGGTTCGGCCTTGGCCTACGTCCACTGTTCAAATTATAAAGCAATTCCACTAAGTAAGGTAGTTGGAAGCCATTGATGGTGTTTATAAGCTCTCTGTACTCTCTCTCTCTCTCTCTCTCTCTCTATATATATATATATATATATATATATATATATATATATATATATATATATATATATATATAGTATAACACATTAGGGCTTCTGGAGTTCGATCCCTATAGAAGGAGCTATGAGTCGCGGCTGGCCGATACTGGCAAGGCACTGATCCTAAGGATGGATCCGAGAAGAGGATGACTCTATTTCTAGCATTTGTAGCTGATGGGGAGGTCTCGGCTTTATGAAGTTATCTGAGTCCGATACTCTGAGACCGACACTATGCTTATGCCACTGCAAGACCCTCAATATGCTTAGTTGTTGATGAAGGTGGTCAAGTGATAAAGATAATCTGGGAGGCTGAGATTATCTGGTATGACACTGTGTATGAGAACTCCAGTGTATGATAAGTCTGAGGCAATCTATGGGGGGCATGTTGTCAAAGTGGGTTTCGTCTGGACGAGACCAAACTTATGTGTATCAAACACAAATTTGAAAAATATAACAAATAATGTTGTGAAAACCAAGTAGACTACGCATATACAACTACTTTCTATATTTATAAGTAATATAATCAAGGGTTAAAGTAAATACTCAACTGGTTATGTGAATATCTAAAAGGAACTAATCTGATATTGAAATAACATAATCACATTAGTTCTTTCTTGTTAAGTTAAGATCAGATGTGAGTGTATTGATGGAGTGCAAACTAAGATTTCATATATTTAATGGTCAATTATACTTAACACCCTGAACTTTATTCTCTCCTACTCTTTTTCACTCCGAATTTTAATTTCTTTAGATAATCCCCTGAACTTCCAACACGACTACAAATAACCCCTACCGCCTGACATCATTAGTTATTGGCAGCAGAAGTTAGGCATGTGCAGTGCGTGTGACTTTTAAAGGTTAGTTTAGTTGTTTTGACTTCTTTTGATACAATCCCTAATGCAAAACTCATTTTTACATTTTCTTTATTGTCCCCATCTTTCATCTCTTACTCTCTTTCTCACCCCCATGGATGGCTACCCTGAACCCCAACCCCATCCCTCTACCCCCTGCTAACCCCCCACCTCGCTACCCCTACAACTCCCTCCACCCCTGCTACTCCATAAGGATGACAATCTAACATGTTTCGCCCTATAAGACATGGGGCGGGTATGAATTTAAAAAAACTCGTTAATTGAATGGGACAGGTTCAGATTTACTATATTTAAGCATAGCATGCCTTGCCCCGCCTCACTTATTTCTTCTATTTACTTAAATACCCTTCTTTGATATATTATTTACACCAAACCCTTATTTATGTATATAAGTTATGTATGCAGTATGTTGATGGGGTGGAGCGGGGCGAGGGCATGCTTAGGGGGTTTATACTTAATCGGATCACGTGGTGGGTTAAACTAATCCCCTCACGGGTCACAGGGCGGGTAATTTTTTTTTTGTGAAAATTATTGAATCTTTTTACAATTTTTTAATAGAATTTTTTTAATTGGAAATCTATTTTTTTATTAGAATTCTATTTTGTTATTGGAGATGTGTTTTTTTTTTGGAAAAAGGCTTTTTTCTTGGAAATATGTTTTTTTGGGGGAAAAGTTTTTTTCCCTGACAATATTTTTTTTTTATATTTTGAGTATTTTGAAAGTCCTTCTTAATGTTTTTTGAAACTTTTAAAATGCTTTTATTTTTTTTCCAGAATATTTTAAGTTTTTTTTTAGTATTTTTGTTCGTATGTCACTTTGGAGAGACCTGATGAGTTGATTGGGAAAATTATTGAATTTTTTTCTATTTTTTAAAAAAATTATTTATTGGAAACTGTATTTTTATTTTAAATCTATTTTGTTAGGGGAAATATGATTTTTTTTTCCGGGGGGGTGGGGATGGGGGGGTGAAGGGTGGGGCTTTTTTTGTTGAAAGTATGTTTTTTGGGGGAAAAGATTTTTTCTGAAAATCTATGTATTTTAATATTTCGAGCATTTTAAAACTCCTTTTAAATATTTTTTCAAACTTTTATATTGCTTTTAGTTTTCTTTTTAATTATATTAAGAATTTTTAAAATTTTTATTTTAGTATTTTCTGTTCGCATGCCACTTTGGAGAGACCTGACGCGTCAAATGGGATGGAAGCCATTAATGACGCCAGGTGAGGAGAAAACGAAGTTGGGGATGCGATAGAATGTGGAGGCATGGAGGTTTTTTTTAGGAAGCAATAATTTAAATTCCTGAAGTGATGGAAGGAATAAAAAATTGATTGTAGATATATTGACAATAAATTAATGTTTAGTGGGGCATTGGTATAGTTGACATTAATGGAAACCCTATGGATAGAAAAGTAAATAACATGACCCAATGTGTTTTCACCATGTTATATTGTGGTAGAGATAGAGATAATTTTTTTTTATCAATGTACTCAAAGCAGGGACTAAAATAAAAGTTGATCATTTTAATTGATAATAAATAACATTATAAGGCTTGAATGTAAAGATGTTTTAAGAATAATGATTTAGCTAAATCCAGTACAATATATATTGTTTATATGTAAGAATGTTGGATTCCATTACCCCAAGTCGAACAAACCATAAGCATAAATCAAAAACCAATTTCAAGTTCCCCTACCTTATGTAATCTAGGCTCAACAATGCTGCCACACCCAACGTCGCCATCTCCTAGAAGTCAGCCACCGTTTGAATTTTATCCCTCTGAATCTCACCTCCATCAAACCATTATACACGACTATGGTAGTCAAGCATAATCATGTTGTTGATATTTCTAGTGTTAAAATTTTTAACAATTGAGATGTGCATTAATACACCGGTGAAAGTTAGAAGTACTGAATCTCATTGTATTTTCTATGAAAAAGAATTCAGAAGCTCCAGATCTTACGCACACATTTTTTATTTTCATTCTGATCCATTTACATACATAATAAAAATTAAGAAACATGTGTATAGTGACATAGTGTATTATATAGCCAGACTATGATACATAGCAAGTATATATACCGTTTTTTTTAAATTAATAAAAAAATATTTTGTGTTGATTTTTTTATGTGATATTTAAAAATTTCAAGAAACCCATATAAAAAAAGCAGCTCAAAATATTTTTTTTGCCATTTAAAAAAAAGGGTCAAACTTTCACAACTTTTAAGGTGCTTTAAAAGCTGTGAAAATTTGACCAAAATTTTAAAAATAGCAAAAAAAAACTATTTTGAGTTGATTTTTTTATATGGGTTCATTGAAATGTTTAAATACCATATAAAAAAACTCAACTACAAAATGTATTTTTTAGTATTTAAAATAAATAGGTTAGCATCAGCAAGTATATATGAAAACCACTCTTATATATTATATATACAAATAATTATATAGAGAGAGGTTTAAAAAGAGGGATTATATCTCAAGAGAGAAAGATCATTTCTTTGTGAGTATTTTAACAAGAGATGGTCCTAACATAGTGGATGTTCATAATTTCGAACGGAGTCAGTGAGTACAAAGGATAACGTTTGAGGTTGGAGATTGGGTATCAGGTCTTAAACAGAGAGGGAGTGGAAATAGACAGCTAGAGGTTGGGAATGAAGAGGCATTAAGATAGATATTGATGGAATGCTGACAATAATGGTATTTTTAGAAAAAGTAGGGATAAAAAAGTCGAATGCTTACTTCTAACAATTTCTACGCTTTTCAGTAATATTGATATTGATATTGATATACGTTTAACACCACTTACTTCAAAACACCACCAAAATCAACTATACACTTCATTAACGCCAAAAAACTCAATACCACTATTTCAAACTGCATTATATAAACCTAAAATTATAAAATACTTCATTTTTCCATCCCTCTATCTCTACTCTTTTCTCTCTACTACTAACTCTCCAAACCCTAACTCCATTACTTCACAACCAAATCCTAACTCCATAACCCACAAAATACACAGGTATGTATGTCAAATATATATACTTGCATTTTTCTACATATTTAATCTATATACTTATGTATTTCTAGATGTTTAAATTATATACTTGGTATTTATACATGCCTAATCTATATACCTGTGTTTTATACATGTCTAATCCATAACTCCATAACCAAACCCTAGTTTTCATAGAAAATGAACCCTACGCTAATGTATAAAACTAAACCCTAGGTTTTATACATGTTTATTAAAATTGGATTCTTCACGGTCTCCTGTAACCGTAGGTGATGGGTTCTCACGGCCAAGTTCATCCATGACACTCATATCCATGATTGCAATAGACCAACAAAGTTTCCATATCAATGGCCTAAGTTATTCCAGATTATTCAATAAGTCATGGCTTATGTACACATACAAATATATCAATACTGCACATGGTTAAGAAACCCCTATTGCTAGGCATACTCGGTTATCTAGTCCCATTGCAATGATCACCCATAAAGGACAACGGGTTTAATCTCTCAAGACACAATAAAACATATACACATATTAGAGGCGAAGGTAGTCCCAAGGCGATGGGCTACACACATACCTACGCACCCATACGGCCGTCAACACTATCGTTCTCACAGATAACCTGTACCAAGGTTCCATACTCTAGTGGTACGACTCAAAATCCCCCGAAGGCACACAAGATAGGGTCGTCCACAACGCGCTAACCTCCCTTCGATAGCCAGTATCTAGATATGTCATACACATGATATTCCAAGTAATAAGCATACACACAACTTATACACATTAATAGGTATTCCCATAGCCCAAATACTATAATCCGTAAGTAATATTAACGCCATTACTCTCCACGATCTTCGTATATATATATATATATATATATATATATATATATATATATATATATATATATATATATATATATATAGCCTCTCTAAGACTTACATTATCTCCTAGGTTTTCACACCAATTCAATACCCCGAGTATTATTACACCTTTAATTCCCTAAAACTTTGGATTTTAAGTCACCAGTTACTCACATAGGTTAATACACTCGCTTGGATAAACCTAGGATGGTTTTTAACTCGAACGGACCATAAAAAACCATTCGGGGAATTTCGTTAGCAGTTCCAAGATTCTCATTCGAATAAAGTCGTTCGAACGAAGTTCCCACTTCGAACGAAGTCACTAACCCATTAGAAGGATCGTTGAAACGAGGTCATTCGAACGACCTGGGCTAGTCATCTAAAGAAAATTTCGAACAGGCCCTGTTCTTCCCCAAATTTGATTTTCTCAAATTTTCATCTTCAATCTCATTCCAAACTCATCCCAATCTTAATGTAATGTTCCTACACTATTCCAAATCACCCTAAGATACTTTCTAATACGAATTAAAGGTCAAATCCTTATATACTCAATTGGGATTCAACAATCTCTTCAATTTCAAATAAGTCTCTTAAATATGAACCCAGAATTTTAATGGTCCAAAACTCTTATTATAATTCGTAATTAAGACATAAAATTCCCAGATTTTAAGAGTCCAACATAGGACAAAACCTCTACATGCATACCCATCTCCAATTCATAAGGTTTCTTCACAATTTAGTCTAATTAAACCAAAGTTTTCATTACACCAAGTTTATACCATCAAACCTAAATTTACAGGAACAATATATGCTAAAAGAGGAGCAATATAAACACTTGCCTCGGAATGAACTTCTGATTCTTGGACTGAAATTGGTATGGAAACGATCCTCTTGACACGATCTACGCGATGGTGTAATTTTTGGTGTGAAAGCTTGAGTTCTTGGCTTAGGGCTCTAATGAAGTCTTCTTCTTCCTTGGTTATCTCTCTTTCTCACATAAGTTGAAACTGACAGACCACTAACCCTCAATGTTTTTAATTAAACCTAATTTTCGTCCATTTAATTATCCAAAAATGCCAAAAGATCAAAATACCCCTTCGGGGTGTCGTTTTGGTATAAAATGCCCCGAACTCCAAATAAAATACCCGAGTAGTATTTTCTGACTATTTCGACCCTTTCGGACGCTCTGGCGCACTCAAAATAGTCATTCAAGTTATATAAAAATAATTTACCTTTTTAACCCCCAAATATATACCTGTGACGCGACTCATGCGCGCGTCCCAAATAAGTATATCATGGCTGTCGTGTATCTCATCCCAGCCATAATATTATTTTCAATAACCACTAACTCGCGTCACGCTAGTAATTATTACCATTAAATCGAATTAATTACAAATTATATTTTCTCCCTTTAAATTAATTACTTCCTACTTTCCATAATTTTATAATAAAATAAATGTGTAAAAATACGGGGTATTACATACTCCCCCATAATAATAGAATTTCGTCCCGAAATTCAAAAATGGAAATTTAACTGGCAAGAGTAACTCTGGATAATGTTCACACATGTCATCCTCGCGTTCCCTGGTTGATTCCTCAATATTATGATGCCGCCATTGAACACGAACTAGTGGCACTATCTTCGACCTCAACTTCCTCTCACTGCGATCTTGGATAGCAACTGACCCCTCATCGTAGGAGCTATCAGGCTGTAAATCGATCTCCTCTAACGCAATGTGAGTATGGGCCAGATCAACCCGAAAAAATATCCTTAGCGAAGAGATATGAACATATCATGGGCCCTATGCAAGTGCTCCAGTAACCCAAGTCTATAAGAAACTGGCCCAATCCTCTCGATAATGAGGAATGGCCCTACATACCTAGGCGCTAACTTTTCCTTCTTCATAAAACACATAACTCCCTTCATAGGAGACACCCAAAGTAACACCTGATCCCTAATGTCGAACTCTCGAAAATACCGTTTGGCATCAGCGTAGCTCTTTTGTCGATCTTAAGAGACCAGAATACAGCTCCATATAAACTCAATCCTCGTCGAAGTATCCTGAATCACCTCCGGACCAAGTAGCTTATTGTCCCCCACCTCTAACCAACATGTCGGGGAACGATAAGGTCTTTCGTATAGTGCATTTAATGGAGACATACCGATAGTAAACTGGTAGGAGTTGTTGTAGGCAAACTCCACCAGCTGGAGGTACTGATCCCAGCCTCCGCTAAAATTAATCATGCACATACGCAACATGTCCTCTAACATCTGATTTATTCGATCGGTCTGACCATACGTCTGCGGGTGATGGGCTGTGCTCAGTCATAATTCCGTACCCATTGCCCCCCAAAACTCTCTCAAAATCGAGACACAAACACCTTATCTCTGTCAGACACGATATTGAGAGGCACTCCATGGAGTGTCACTATCTCTGATATGAATATCTGAGCATACTGTCCCGTGGTGTAATCTGTCCTAGCTGATAGAAAGTGGGCTACCTTGGTTAGCCGATCCACTATCAACCAAATCGAATCGTGACACCTTTGTGATGTAGGTAATCCCGTGATGAAGTCCATGGAAATGCTCTCCCATTTCCACATAGTAACCTCTAATGTCTGTAGAAGTCCCGCCGATCTCTTATGGTCCACCTTTACCAACTGACAAGTGGCACATTTCGAGATGAACTCGGTAATATCCTTCTTTATCCCGCTCCACTATTACTGTCTACGCATATTTTGGTACATCTTATCCCCACCGGGATATACCGTAAATCATGAATCATGGGACTCTATCATCACCTCGTGTCACAAGTCTTCTCCCTCAGGAACAACCAACCTTCCTTTGAAACGCAAACCCCGATTTGAATCCACGGTATAAGACTCGACCCCCTATTCTAGAAGTTGCACTATCCGACTCTAGTAGAAAGGATCAGTTGTCTGAGCCTGTACTACTCTCGTAATATTATGGGGCGTAACTATCAGCATATACATGAACGATCATGCCATTGCATCCTGGTGTCCTAACTCCTTCCATTTCTCTTTCCACACCTCGACCACCTCACCTATTGAACTACGGCTCAACGCGTCTGCTACCACATTAGCCTTTCCCGAGTGGTATTGGATATCAAATTGATAATCCTTCACAAACTCAAGCCACCGACGTTGGCACAAATTTAACTCCTTCTGCGTGAAGAGGTACTGTAGTGACTTTTGGTCCGTGAATAAGCGAAATTTCTCCCTTAGGAGGTAATGTCTCCAAATTTGAACTGCAAACATGACCGCTGCTAACTCCAAGTCGTGGGTGGGGTAATTCCTCTCATGAGGCTTAAGCTTACGGGAGGCATAATCTATAGCCTGATTCTCTTGCTGAAGCACACCCTCAAGTCCTAATAAGGATGCATTAGTGTAGACTAGATACTCCACTCCCGGTCTGGGCTATGCTAACACTAGTGCTGAGGTTAAATTATCTTTTAACTCATCAAAGGCTAACTTACAGACATCACTCCAGATAAATGACACCCCTTTGAGAGTCAGGTGTGTCAACGGACCCGCTATCTTCGAAAACCCTCGAATGAACCTCCTGTAGTACCTGGTTAAGCCCAAGAAACTGTGTATCTCGATCTGTGTCGTGGAATGTCCCCACTCCCTCACCGCTAAAACCTTCCCCGAATCCACAGATATCCCTCTATCAGAGATGATATGCCCCCAAAACTGGATCTCCTTCAATCAAAACACACATTTCTCATATTTTGTATATAACTCATGCTGGCGCAGTGTTTGTAAAACTTGCCTTAAGTGTTCGACGTGCTCATCCTCGGTCTACTAGTAAACCAGAATGGCATCGATAAAGATGATGACGAACTGGTCCGGGAACTCTCTGAACACCCTGTTCATCAAGTCCATAAACATAGTTGGGGTGTTGGTTAGCCCGAAAGGCATAACCCTGAATTTATAGGAACCATATCTCGTCAAGAAGGCAGTCTTTAACACATCCTTCTCCCCGATACGCAACTGATGGTATCCCCATCTCAAGTTAATCTTTGAGAAGAAGGCATACCCTCTTAACTGGTCGAATAAGTCATCGATTCGAGGCAACATATATTTGTTATGTGTCGTGACTTTATTCAACTCCCGATAATCAACACATAACCTCAACGATACATCCCTCTTCTTAACGAACAGTATGAGGGAACCCCACGGTGCAATACTCCTACGGATAAATCCCTTCCCCAACAACTGCTCAATTTGGTCACGTAACTCCCTCATCTCGGCCGGAGCTATATGGTAAGGTGTGCAGGCTATTGACCGAGTGCTCGGCGCTAAATTAATGACAAAGTCTATCTCTCTACTCGGTGGTAGCCCCAGAATCTCCTGAAACACATCAGCAAACTCTTGAACAACAGGAATCGAGTCAAGTGGTACCACCACCTCCCTAGAGGTCTCATCCTCTATATAGTATAAATGTGTGGACAATCCTACCTCAGGGTGAGGCATAGCCACCAGGAACATCTGTTGATCAGTTATAAAAAACTATACTCCTACTAAAACAATCAATCATGGCCCTATACCTGACAAGACAATACATACTTACAATCGCGTCATACTCGGATATATCCAACATGAGCATGTTAGCTGGTAAGATAAACCTCCCAATATCTATACCCACTCCCCGACAAATAAAAGAAATAAGGGAACCTCTACTCAATGGTGAATCCATATAAGTGACCATACTCTCTGCTGTATTAAACAATCCCGTAGTACGTGCAAACCCTGTGGCAATAAAATAGTGTGTGGCCCCGTGTCAAATAAAATACGCCCTAAAGTCCCTTAGATAGAAAACATACCCACAATCGCGGGTGGGTCCTACGGGACGGTGGCCTGGTGAATATTGTAAACACATCCATACTGAAGTTGCCCTTGCGTAATTGGGGTGGCTAGATTGGGTGGCAGTGCCGGCATCTGTGGATGTGCTGGGAGAGTTGCCAGAAATAACAGTCTCTGGGGATCATAATGAGCACCCTGCTGTTGCTGTTGGCCTTTACCCTTCTGAGGGCAGTCCTGATGTTTGTGGCTAGTGTTTCCACAAGTCAACCATCTCCCTGGGAAGGTTCCTCCCCTCTGTACCTATTGTCCCCGACCCTGATGGCCATTACCACCCCTCCCTTGGCCATTCTGGCCTTGCTGAACCTACTGATGGCCCTGATGGACTCGATGGCCGTGCTGACTCAGTTGGTTATGTCAAAAGCCTATCTTTCCTTTTCTAAAACCTCTTTACCTGAACCTCTTAGGATCCCCCTACTGGGAATCCTGGTCACTATGTTTATGCTGACCCTGAACTACTTGTGCCCCACTGACACCATTTCCTCCCGTCCTTCCCTACTGGCTGGACTCTCTTACTCTCTTAACCTCGATCAGATAAAAACGGTGGTCCTAGAAGTGGAGTAGTGCTGTATTAACCACGTCTGAATAGGTGGCCAAGGAGATATTGCCTATCAAGCGCTGGTGGATCCTCCATGTCAACCCATCAATAAACTGTTGAATCTTCTTCTCCTTAGTTGGGATCTCATCCGGTATAATGTTCATAAGGTTGATAAACTCTGCCTCATATTTCTCTACGGTCTTTCCCTCCTGTTTCAAGTTCACCAATTTTCATATCATCTCTTTCTGGACGGCCGAGGGAAAATATTTGCGATCAAACCGCACTCAAAAGTGTTGAATAGTGAGTGTGTCTCCCTCCTCAGCGGTGGTAATAGACTCCCACCACTGCAATGTTGTTACCACTAAATTAAATGTGGCCAGTATCTAACTCTGCAACTTCGTGCACTCATGCATCCTCAGGTGCCTTTGGATGTCCTTTTTCCATTAGCTTGCTACCACCACATCGGAGCTCCCTATAAACTCTGGAGGATGCGCCTTTTTAAAGGCATCCCTAACACGTTCCCAAACCGACGGGAAGGCCTGAGCCTGAACTGGAGCCACCACTGTTGCCTGAGGTGGTTCCTGTTACACAACTGTCAATGCCGCATTTATCGCTTGAGCTATAATAGCGGCAACTTCAGTGGCATTCATCATACTCTGAGCTGGTGCAGGCTGAGGCTTGGGTTGGGCATCCCTGGAAACTCTCTATGCACGACTAGGAGGCATCTAAAAGGAGAGAAAAGTTTCATAAGTTTACAGTTATTATGTCAAAGTAGCTGAAGAACGTAAAATGCATAAAGAGTACAAAAATCCTAAAATATAGGGCTCTATATCAAAGGACACTACGCAGAAACACAATAAGCCGTACAGATCCTTAGGACACTAGAACCTGGCTCTAATACCACCTGTGACACCCCGCCTAATTAATTACCGGGTGATCAGTCCTTAATTAATTAATTTCAGAATATCAAGTTGGTTCAGATAATGAATCACTGTCCAAAATTCAAATTTTAATTTAATAAAAACTAACCACCTAATATTTAAAAAGGTTGGTGTCAAAATTTTATCTTGTTATTAACCATCAAAAATAAAGGAAAATATCTAACCATCACCATACATCACAATAGCATAAGGTAAGAACTAACTGAATTAAAATAAAGAACTGGAAAAAACACATCCAATCAAAATCCCATACAATAATCCAATAACAGGAAATCAAAGTCTAATGATAGAATAAAACAACTCTAAATCTCTGAATGTAAAATAAAAGGGACGACATGTCCAACTGAAATAGATAACTGATAGATAAGGAGAAATAGACTCAGAAGCGTCTACTAGTAATATCATGTAGCTTCCACAGCAGCTACAGCTCGGCAAATGAATGGAATTTCCTAAGTCTGGTGTCCCTATGGCTGAGCACCAAAAATAATAGAACAAGAAAAAAGGATTTGCTGAAAACGGGTCAGAGCCCAAGTAGAAAACAATTTAAATATAGCAAGTGCTTAAATTGATTTAATTAGCACATATATTATCCATGTTAACTTAGTGTACTCACTTGAGATGCTCACCTATCATCTAATGTGCATACCTAGCGAGCCCAACTACCCAGACTAGTCTCGATACTCTACCCGACTATATATTGGATAACCACCATACCGGATACAATATCTAAATAACCAGAAATCAATAGATTACTATTATTTAGGAATAGGTGTAAGGCTGTTATAACTCAGTTTCCCATCATTCTTTATTCCCAACTGGTGACGCAATAAGTATATACTTTAATAAAGTAGTCAACATGAAATGCATAATAGGAACTCAGTATACATATATAAAATCTCACTATGTACACATACAAATATATCAATACTGCACCCATGGTTAAGAAACCCCTAGTGCTAGGCATACTCGGCTATCTAGTCCCATTACAACGCTCACGCATAAAGGACAACGAGTTCAATCTCTAAAGACATAATAAAACATATACACATATTATAGGCGAACATAGTCCCAAGTCGATGGGCTACACACATACCTACGCACCCATACGGCCGTCAACACTATCGTTCTCACAGATAGCCCGTACCTAGGTTCCATGCTCTAGTGGTACGACTCAAAATCCCCCGAAGGCACACAAGATAGGGTCATCCACAACGCTCTAACCTCCCTTCGATAGCCAGTAGCTAGGTACGTCATACACATGATATTCCAAGTAATAAGCAGACACACAACTTATACAGATTAATAGGTATTCCCATAGCCCAAATACTATAATCCGTAAGTAATATTAACTCCATTACTCTCCACGATCTCCGTATATATATATATATATATATATATATATAGGACTTACATTCTCTCCTAGGTTTTCACACAAATTCAGCACCTCGAGTATTATTACACCTTTAATTCCCTAAAACTTTGGATTTTAAGTCCCCAGTTACTCACATAGGTTAATACACTCGCTTGGATAAACCTAGGATGGTTTTTAACTCGAACGGACCCTAAAAAACCATTCGGGAATTTCGTTAGAAGTTCCAAGATTCTCATTCGAACGAGGTCGTTCGAACGAAATTCCCACTTCGAACGAACTCAGTAACTCATTAGAAGGTTCGTTGGAAACCTCGTCAGAAGTCTCGTTCGAACGAGGTCATTCGAATGACCTGGGTTGGCCTTCTAAAGAAAATTCCGAACAGGCCCTGTTCTTCCCCAAATTTGATTTTCTCAAATTTTCATACTTCAATCTCATTCCAAACTCATCACAATCTTAATGTAATATTCCTACACTATTCCAAATCACCATAAGATACTTTCTAATACGAGTTAAAGGTCAAATCCTTACATACTCAATTGGAATTCAACAATCTCTTCAATTTCAAATAAGTCTCTTAAATATGAACCCCGAATTTTAATTGTCCAAAACTCTTATTATAATTCGTGATTAAGATATAAAATTACCAGATTTTAATAGTCTAACAAAGGGCAAAACCTCTACATGCATACCCATCTCCAATTCATAAGGTTTCTTCACAATTCAGTCTAATTAAACCTAAGTTTTCATTACACCAAGTTTATATCATCAAACCTAAATTAACAGGAACAATATATGCTAAAAGAGGAGCAAGATAAAAACTTGCCTCGAAATGAACTTCTGATTCTTGGACTGAAGTTGGTATGAAAACGATCCTCTTAACACGATCTACGCGCTAGTGTAATTTTTTGTGTGAAAGCTTGAGTTTTTGACTTGGGGCTCTAATGGAGTCTTCTTCTTCTTCCTTGGTTCTCTCTCTCTTTCTCTCTCTTTCTCACGTAAGTTGAAACTGACAGACCACTAACCCTCAATGTTTTTAATTAAACCTAATTTTTGTCCATTTAATTATTCAAAAATTCCAAAAGACCCAAATAACCCTCTGGGGTGTCGTTTTGGGCTAAAATACCCCGGACTCCAAATAAAATATTCGAGTAGTATTTTCTGACTATTTTGACCCTTTCGAACACTCTGGCGCACTCAAAATAGTCATTCGAATTACATAAAAATAATTTACATTTTTAATCTCCAAATATATACCAGTGACGCCACTCATACGCGCGTCCCAAATAATTATATCATGACTACCGTGTATCTCGTCCCGGCCATAATATTATTTTCGATAACCACTAATTCTCATCAATCTAGTAATTATTACCATTAAATCGAATTAATTACAAATTAAATTTTCTCCCTTTAAATTAATTACTTCCCACTTTCCACAATTTCATAATAAAATAAATATGTGTAAATATACGGGGTATTATATCTTATTGCAGATCCATTAAATGAGGAGAGCTGGTAGACCACATGCTAGGTAACGAGGTTTGCTAGGTATAGTCGCTCAATATCTAAACGCTCATTTGTAATCCCATTTGTTTAAATACAATTTTTTTTACACTAGCATGTCAATTATTAGTTATCTAAAATTCCCTTTATAATACTAATTTGTCAAATATTAATAAATTTATTTATTAATTTTGCTTTTCATCTGGAAGATCTTGCTCACTTAGCTGCATTGTGGGCCCGATACTATTTTGAGTGAAATACTTCGAAAAATGAATCTAGCCATGGGGGTAGGGTCACAATATAGAGCACAATGAAACTGTGCAATAAAGAGCAAAAGAACCTTTATCTCAATTGCGCAATAGAGACAAATTTTCTATTGTGCTCTATTGCGCAACTCCATTCCTCTATATTGTGGCCTTACCCCCACTGCTAGATTTATTTTCCCAAGCATCTCACTCAGCATAATATCGGTTTCGAAATGGATCTAAGTGAGCAAGAACATCCGGAGGACAATCAAAATTAATAAATACATTTATTAATATATGAATGGATAGTATTATAAAGGGGAATTCTAGATTGCTAATAATTGACACGATAGGGTAAGAAAAAATAAATTTAAATAAATGGGATCACAGACGTAACTATAGATATGAGCGAGTACACCTAGCAAACCAAGTCACCTACCATGGAGAGAGAAGAATGAACCGAACCCAACATAAGATGTGCCCTTACAACTTCACGAAAAATATTATGCCCAGCTTTATTACTTTGTTAAAATATGTGATTGTTTGTATATTTTATTACTAAATATTGTGGTAAATATTGTGGTTGTTACTAAATATGATTGTTTGTACAATCTGGTTGAAGAGTGTTTTATTACCAAATTTATAATCTAGTTTTTATGTATGTTTTATTATTAAACATCATTGTATTATTTAAAAAATAAAGGGTTATATGATAAACAACATGCCCAAAGTAATTTGAGGTGGGAATGTCACCAACCAAATATAAAAAGGAACTTGAGATCACTGGATTGAAAACCACAACCCATTAAACTCATGAAATAAATAAAGAACTTGAGATTATGGATTGAAGACCATAACCCACTCAAAATCATAAAATTAATAACGAAATTGAGATGACTTGATGAAAATCACGACCAACTTAAACCTCGGATGAAAACCACGAGTAACTCAAACCATGGCCAGAAGATTATGACCAACCCACATCGTGATAAGGATTCCACGACCAAATCAAACCATGGTTTGAAATCCACGGCCAACCACAATCGTGCTAAGGAGACCACGACCAACCCAGACCTAGATAAATAAGCCACGACCAACCACAATTATGATAAAGAAGCCATATGAAATTAATAATGAATTGAGATCACTTGATGAAAATCACGACCAACTTAAACTTTGGATGAAAACCACGAACAACTCAAATCGTGGTCAGAAGATTACGACCAACCCACACCGTGCTAAGGATTCCACGATCAAATCAAATCGTGGTTTAAAATCCATGACCAACCACAATCGTGCTAAGGAGATCACGACCAACCCAAACCGTGATAAAGAAGCCACGACCAACCATAATTGTGCTAAAGAGAGAACAACCAACCCAAACCGTGGTAATCTAGGGTTTGGTTTACAATGGTCAACCTAAACCATAACATACATTTTCATGACCAAGACAAGTCGTATTACTTACAAGAGAGTAACGACCTAAGTTGGTAGTTAAAATTGACTTACAACGGACAAGTTAAGCCGTGATATACCATATTACACGGTTATGGGAGATCGTATTATGACCGATACAACCAACTTAAACCGTGTGGGACCACGACCAAGAAAAGTCGTCGTATACCATCGTCTATGATTACGGGCCACCGTAGGAAGTCTTAACATCTTTTTTTATCTTTCTCGGGGCTTATTCTCTAAACTAAATACAATGAGTCTAATATAAACCTTGAGTATCCTTTGGCGAATGAGCGTTTTCAAGTTTTTGGAGGGTTTGAGACTTGGAGAAGGAGGGTTTGAGCCTAGCAGCCTTGGAGAAGAAGAGCATTTAAGTAATTTTTGGAGGGTTTGAGCCTTTGGAGAAAGAAGGTTATGTGAAAGGGTATAATAGACTTTTTAACAAAATTTAAAAGGTAAATTTGTGGTGTTTAATGGTAAAAATATTATTATTGTATTTTGGAGACTATTTTGGGATGGGAATATATATATATATATATATATATATATATATATATATATATATATATATATATATATATATATATATATATATATATATAGTGTTGTTAGAGATATAATTATAGTATAACATTTGATCAAATTGATATGTCATATTATTAAATTTTTAAAAATTACTATTATTACTTATTAGTGTGAAAGTACCACAAATTCCCTATGAAAATAAAATTTCTTTAGATCCAATAATTCTCATGTTAGTCGCGAAACGTTTAACATTTCCTATTTATGAATTATAATATATAAAAAAGAAGGAAGAATTTTGATATCAATTATAGTTTTTGTAGAAAAAAAAATCCTAAATTTTGGTGTTAATTTCAGGTTCTCTTTTAAAGTTTTAATTTTTTTAATGTCTCCCTTGATGTTTCAAAATCATTTGAAATTTGGGTCATTTTGACTTCACTCCTAATGTTAATGCCTAGTTTGACTTACCTCAATTTTTTCAAAATCATTTGATTTTGTCCCTACATAGTAATTTAAGTTTAATTTTGCATTTTAAATAAGGGGCAAAGTCAAATTAATCCTTAGACTTACCCCGATTTTATGCAATATTTTGTACAACCCCTCAAGCTGAGGACAAAGTCAAAATTTTATGAAAATAGGTGGGTAAGTCAAATATTTGATTCGTATTGAGGGGTAAAATCAATGTGTCCCTTTAAATCGAACCTTATCCTTGACTCCGTTTGTAAAACGTTACAAAAATTCTTATGTGGCACCCAATGTATTAAATTAATTCACCGAAGCCAATCTTTAGGTGCCATGTAGAGAAATTTATATTGAAAAATGAAATAGTTAAAAATCTACAAAAATATGGAAAAATATTTTAAAATAAAAAACACATTCACTCCCTATCTCTCTCCCACCATCCAATAATCAATCCCTTTCTCTATTTCTCACTTTGTCTCAAACGAGCCACCCCACCCCTACAGATCCACAATTACCTGTCGATTTCTCTATCCCCAACTTGCAGCACCACTACCACTATATGATTTTTTTTTTTTTTTTTTTTTGTAACGGATTCACTAATAGAGTCAAGGACAACATTTAATTTGGAGCGATTTTGTAACTTTGAAGGAGACATTAAAAAATAAAAATTTAAATGAGGAACTGAAATTGACATCAAATTTCATGTTTTACTTTTATTTTTTAAAACCAAATAAATAATTCCACACAAAATATAGTCTTACTTAGCCTTAGTCTCATCTCGTATGATTTTTTAGTCCCCTTCCACGTGTTTTTAAAATTGTAATAACTTTCATAACCATAAAAAATAACTCATAACTATTCTTTGACCGTTCTTCTTCATTTATGTAGAAAGTCATATTAATTATAATAGGAGAAACATCTTAAAAAAAATAAAAGCAATAATTAAAAACATAACAATCTTAAAAATATTTTTTAAGATTTATTTGTAGCCACTCTCATGTCTTTATTTTTTTTAGTTATTGATCCTATTATAACCACTATGGGACAAGTATCATACTTTATAGAAATGAAGATGAGCATTACCGAGTAGTTATGGATAATTTTGAGTGGTTATGGAAGTTATTACAATTTTAAAAATACATGAAATGAAAACCTAAAAAATGTAACAACCCACATTTTCTCACGTAAAGGTTGGCCAGACACGATACTCCGAAGATGAGACTTATTGATCAATTAATACCATTCTCATTACAACTTAATATAAATATTGTTATTTTAAAGAGGCCGATACCTTAAACTTTATGAATAATTCACTGACAATAATTAAACTCAAATCAACGCCAACTAAATAATAAATCTAATAGAAAGTAAAAATCACAACTCCAGCATAATGTAAATAAATAAATAAATCTTGGGCTTATGCCCTTACAATGTTTCCCAAGTAAAATAACTAAACTGTGGCAGAAAAGTGCCTAGGGTAGAGTCAATAATCTCGAAAGCTACTAAGCACGAAAGATTGTAAGGGTGGTACAACAACAGTCCTGTTATCCCTGTCTAGAAATAATATAGGGGGAAATATTTAAATTTGGATCAGAGCACGAGGTGTGCAAGTATTAACTTACTTAATTTATGATGCAATATTACATACGATGCAAAATAAATATTTCCCCTTCGTCACACACATGCATTTAACACCTCACCCCTCATTTAAGTGAGATATTATTCGCATTCCAATAAATCCCAAATGATAACTATGACAATGTGTCAAATTAATAAAGATGGTTAAATAATTTAAGTGTACTGACTACATTTAATTTATCAATATTAGTAATATTCCACAGTCTTAAAATTTTCACATAAGAAGCATAAGCATCTATTATGCATTAAAGAATCACAATTATAACTTATGCTCACATTCTTAGACATTTCAGTTAATCTCATATAAAGTCCGAGTATTTATATATGTCCTTTATATATATATATATATATATATATGACACACAAGTGCATCTAACGTTGATGTCTAATTCGTGCTCTATCGGCAAGTCCGGATAAATCCCTTATCTTAAGAGGACAACACACTACACAAAAATGGAAAAATTGGCACCCTTTCAGCGGCTAACCTTGTCATGGTCATTGATCGTGATAAAAAAACACGCATTTTTTGTCACGGCCAATGACCGTGACAAGTCCGTGATAAAGGTTTGTCACGATCATTGACCGTAACAAGTACAATTGTCACGATCATTGACCGTGACAATTCTATAAAGTTGTCACGGTCAATGACCGTGACAATTCTGTCAGCAAAAAAACCTTTCCCCTCCTTTTTTCATCATCGCATTGTTCCCCTCCAATTTCTCTCTCTCAACGTGTTGCTCTCACTCTCTCTCTACTTTCAGGTTGGTTTCTCTCTCTCTCTCTCTCTCTCTTCCATTTATATATATATGTGTGCGTGTATATATATGTGCGTGTGTATATATATGTGCATGTGTGTGTGTGTGTATGTGTGTGTGTGTGTGTGGCAGGGGAAGGGGGTGGAGGGTGGGGAGGGGTGGGACTGTGTGTGTGTGGGGGGGGGGGGAGGGGGGGGCAGGGGACAGGGATGGTGGGGGGGTTAGGGGTGGGGCTGCGTGTGTGTAGTGTGCATGTTTATGCGTGTTTGTGCGTATGTGTAAGAGAGGGAAATGATTCGGGGGGTGTGACGGGGGTGGGGTTGCGTGCGTGTGTGTGGGAGGGGAGGGGGGGAAGGGGGTGGGGCAAGGGGAAACGGGGCGGGGGTGGGGCTTGTTAATTTTTTTAATTAAATTTTGATTGGTTTATTAGATATTTTCCCTCATATGCAAGTAGTGTCCCTTGTAAACGAATTGATTGATTATTGATTTTTTTAGTAAATTAATATATGAAAGTAGGATTGCCCCTCATTGTAAATTAGTAAATTAATAATTGTATACTTTAATTGTTAGTTTAATTGATGAAAATAATTAATTGACTAGATGAATTAGAAGGAGTACGGGATACACATTTGTTGTTGACATTGCGGTTGGATTGTAGTGGATCGATGTTGGGTTGGTTAAATTTAAAAGTGGCATGACCACTGGATTATTGTCCATGTGGGAGTGAGATTTTTCAATTTTTTTTGAAAATTACTTTGTATAACGAACAATATATATATAGTATGATAATTAAATGAAACATACTTGAAATTACATATAGTGCGCATAGATACTAGCCTTCTAGTTCTTATGCATACGCCTTCAATAGCCCTTAGACCCGTTCGAGAGTCATTACCCCTGTAATGAGATCTCTCGAATTGTCCCGTTTGGACAGTTTGGGACTGCATAATTTCTGTATAATAATATTCTTAGTGGCTTAAAGTTGTTACTTTTGGAGGAAGTTCTACAGTCGTATCCCAATGTTCTCTGGGTACATACTAGATTGACAAGTGTAACTGTTGTTTCAATTGATCAATTAAAATAACACTCACACTTGCCAATCTACGTCGTGTACTTGGAGAACTACGAGAATATGCTGTCAAATTTTTCTCAAATCGTAACAATGTGCATGAGGTGTTAAGTATATTACAGAAAAATGCGGTCTTGAATGGGACAGGACTACTCACCCTTTAGAGGAGATGGAGGAAATAGAAATTTCTATTATAAATTGAATTTGAATTTGAAATTTAAAAATCGAATATAAATAAGATATAATTAAATGAAACATACTATAAATTTAAATTTTATTTGTACTAATCCATGAATATATGCTTCTTACCTTTAATAGGTGATTAGTTGTGGTAGCTGTGATGGGATATCCGAAATACAAAGAGTTGATGGGTGAGATAAATAGAATGGGGGATGTGTTTCGTAGAGTTACTAATGAATTTGTGAAATACACAAAGAGATGTCATAATGATGAAGAGTTTTCGTGTCATGTGTTAGGTGTAAGAATGATAAGGTGTTTGAGTGGAAAACAGTTGAACTACATTTGTTAAGATCGGGTATGCAAAATAGTTATCAATTTTGGAGTTTTCACGGTGAATTGAAAGTTCCTTTTGTCCCCGACCAACCTTCACAAC
The DNA here is from genome assembly GCA_949130495.1 of Sambucus nigra. Taxonomy (NCBI): domain Eukaryota; kingdom Viridiplantae; phylum Streptophyta; class Magnoliopsida; order Dipsacales; family Adoxaceae; genus Sambucus; species Sambucus nigra. The sequence continues at coordinate 120,956,482 of OX422213.1, forward strand.
AACCTTCAACAAGTAGAATAGATGTAGAAGGGGACGACGTAGATCATAATATGTTAGAGGATTTAGTTGATGATGTGTACGGAGTTTATGAAGCAGAGGAGAATGAGGTTACTGATGATGTACAAGGTTTAACTGCTCGTGAAGATATCACGATAAACCTTGAAGATGTCTACCAAAGTTTAAAATTTAAGGCGACCCAACCGTTATACTCTGGCTGTGAGAAAGATCAAACAACTTTACATGCCATGGTTGGTTTGCACAGTTTGAGGACGCAGTACGGTTTGTCTGGCAATAGCGTGACAGGAATTCTGAAATAGGTGAAGGGCTTACTACCTAAGGAGAATACGCTTGCAAATAGCTATCCTGTTATGAAGAATAGTTTGAAAGGTTTGGGAATGAAGTATAAATCGATTCATGCTTGTGTGTATGACTGCATACTATACCGAAAGGAGTATGAAAATCTCGATCATTGTCTGGTATGCGATGAACCTAGATATGTCCAATCTACTAGTAAGGAAGGCACAAGCTCAAAAGTGCCTCAAAAAGTGTTGAAATATTTTCCCGTTGGGACTATATTAAAGCGATTTTTCATAGTACCATGGATAGCGGAGGCAATGACTTGGCCTAGATTTAAACAATTTTTCAATTTGTAATAAATATTCCAATTTGTATCGAAACATCCATTTTTAATTCTTTTAATTGATTTGCACTTTATCATTTTCACTCTTGTGTAGTGTGCGTGTGTGTGGACAGTAGGGGTGGGGATGGAGATGTTTAACTCTAACAATTCATTTTTATTTGTAGTAATTGTACATATTTGCATGTCTTCTTCTAATTCATTTTGATTTATACTAATAACATTTTTTTACAGTAAATGTCTCCTTCAGGTATTAAGGCGAGGATGATGATGTTGGTTATGATAATGTCGTCTGGGCTTGGTGGTAGCGGAGGCGACGAGGGCTCATCAGCCCCTAGGCTCCCCAAATATGGCAAATTGGGGGTGGCCATCGAGAACAAGTCGGGGCTATTAGCGAGATCCCTCGAGCTGGTAAAGACGATCATCGGCCCGGGGTACATTAGTTGGAAGGAGGTTCCATATGAGCTCAAGTTAGCTGTTTGGGTGGCACTACAGGTAATCTATTTATATTTATATTTATATGAATATTTCAATTTCAATATCGATTTCAATTTCAATTTCATTTTATATTTATATTTATATTTATATTTATATTTATATTTATATTTATATTTATTCACAACTAACATTGTATTTGTTGGACAGGAACAATTCAGTCTGGATCCAAAGCTACGCGATTTCGTCTTGGAGCAGTTGAGGGAGCAACACAAAACGTGGAAGAAAAATATGCCGACCCGGTACTTTGGGAAGACACGAGAGTTCGTTATCCGAATGCGTGAATCCGTCCCATCGAAGGAGCCAATCTCATTGGCACAATGGCAAAAGTTCATTGACAATGAGATTGGGGAGCGACAATTAGCATCTCACCAATCGGGGATGGAAAATCGGGTAAAAAAGACGAACGTGCATTACTCCGGCCGAACGTATGACGCCGAGGTGGAGCATAGTATGATGGTAAGATTTAATTTTTTTATAACTATAGAAATATATTATTCTGCATTATTTTACTTTGCGGGCCGATACTAATTTTACTTTATTTTATTTCAGGGGACAGGGAGTGGCCCTGGGGGTAGGCCACATAGGCTCGATACTTATGTAGCTCTTCGAACGAAGAAGGGGAAGGATAAGGAGGTGTCCCCGAGCATCGCGGCCATGATTGTAAGTAATCCGATAATTTACTTTTTTTTAATTACGTTATAATTTTTTAATTTACTTATTTTACTAATCATGTGTTTTTTGTCATTTCAGGCAAAGCATAAGGAAGTGCCTGAGTCGTAGTTTGATGCCGACAAGGCATCTTCGTCCACTGACGCACTCATCCAAGTGCTTGACGCTGATCGCAAGGGGAGGACAAGGGGGTGAGCTCGCGAGTGGCCAAATCTAGGATCATCGGATTGGAGACGAACGACATCGGGTTGGCTCGAACGGTGGACTCACATGACGCGAAGCTGTCCCATTTGGAGGCGACAATCCAAGATATGTTCTCATTCATGAAGTGTTCGTTGGGAGAAAACCGTAAGGGGAAAGGTAAGGAGAAGGAGAAGGTGGTGGAGGAGGTGCAGGATGACGAGGATGTGGACTTCGCTGCTTCATCGCCGACACGTGCGGACTTTGATGATCTACTTCCCTCATTGGCTCCCTTCGACCGACCGATGTCGACACTTGGTTGGACAAGCGTGTTTATACTGGACATATTTGATGGCCAGTGGATAGGGCGGGGGTTGAAGGATCCGAATATCGTTCTGGGTGCACTAGTTCATGGACGTGAGCTTCAAGACATCGAGTCCAAGTGCTCGTCACGCATGTGATACCCGGGAAGGAGAACTCCCCATTGTGGTTGCGGGAACAATGCGGCACGATGTATATTAGTGGGTGTGTCAATTCGTATATCGTGTGGCCTACTCACCTCCTTAGAGTTAACCTTACCCAAGACATGTAGTGACATTATTTGAATTGAATTGTTTTTAAGTTGGTACATTTAAATTATATTTGGATTATATCGTGATGCATATTGTCTCTATTTTGAATGTATATTCGCATTATCTCTATTTTATTTGGATATATGATGCTTGAACAAGTACAACGTTGCTATAACAGGTACAAATATACTGTTGGGAAGTGGCAGTGGCCAAACTACCTAGCAATTTTTTTTTCAATTCTGCTCAGAATTGTCACGATCAATGATCGTGATAATTTTTTAACCATTGTCATGGGCTTGTCACGGTCCTTAGCCGTGATAAACTTGTCAAGGTCAAGAATCGTGGCATGACCGTGACAATTCTAACGAACTTGTCACGGTCAATGACCGTGACAAGTCCATGACAAAAAAAAGTTGTAACCCCAGAAATTGTCAAGGTCAATGACTGTGATAATTCGACAGATTTGGTGTAGTGACATAAACACACATGAATTGGGGGCGGTCCCTACGCAAGACACTTGTACATGTCCCGTACACAGCAGTGTCACAGGAACGATCGACGCCAACATCTACCTCTCGTAGGTGACACCTCCATGTAGTACCTATATGATCTACACATCGTCAAGACCACACGTGTGATACACGGTCCGAATGCGCGAACGCTGAGCCGATATGACGGTCCACTGGTATGTCCACTCAAATACATAATTATAAATATTATTATCCCATATAATATGTAAAGGTAATTACTTTATAATTACTATGAAAATCCAACCAAAGTTCACAACATTTTCCATTTGCTAATAATTTACCATCTAATAAATTATTAATTCTCTTCCCATATAATAATTACTCAACCATGTAGTAAATTGTAATTTTCTTTGTTTAACGTGGGCACAATTGTATTTTTTCAATAAATTCTTTATTTTTCCAAACCCAGTTCCACTCACTCACTTGGACTTATAAAAAAATACTCGAAACTAAAATTTCAGGCCCAATACCCTCAATAATGTTAATATTCCTTAATACTTAATCTTCCAATACCCTAGGTATTAAACTTCCATCTCATAAATTAGAAATTTCATCCCATTAAATAATTTATTTAGCCATATCATTTACCCAATTAAATGTGTCCTACACTTACCGTAAGAAATTTCCTTTTTAAATCATACACACTAAAACAGCCCAAACCCATAACTAACTCGGCCAAAAACCCACGCCAGTAACCCCAATCCCAGGAAGGAACGAAGTTTAAAAACCCATCACGTCGCTCAAACGAGAGTGGGTCTTGTTCGCGCAACATGACATGGCATTCGAACGAGATTCCACCTCTTTCGAACGAACCCCAGGTCCTTTTTTCCCCACGTCATCTTCTTCTTCCCAGAACGACTTTCAACCCAAAATTTTGTGATGCAGCCAAGAAGTTAAGTTAAAGCCTATCAGTTTAACCCATATTTCATGTAATCTAAATAAAAAATCTCCAATTGTTAAAGTCCCCACGTTTAAGACATTCTTCAAATTTCCAACATTATTTGATTCACAATAAAAGGCATCCGTCATGATATTTATACCAAAAATTTAGTCCATAATTGAATGGTCAGATTCTCTTCATTAATAAATTTAATACCCCCAATTAATCATCAAGAAAAATAATCTTAAGGAATCTTCATCCATTTTCAGATTTACAATAACTAAATTTCTGGGACAATTTCTACATCATAATCAATCCTCTACATGTATTGTTCATCATCAAATTACTTAATTTAAACATAATTCCCAGGAATTCAAGGGGTCATTACATGCATCAAGAAATAAATTGGAAACATAAATTAAGCAAGAAAATTCCTGCCTTAAAATTGTAGAAGAGATGTCTCTTGATTTCTTCCTTGGTTTCCCTCTTGTTCTAGCCCCTTTTCTCCTCTCTTCGATATTTACCTTTTTCTCTCTCGTAACTGTTGTTTTAGGTTTTATGAAATGATAATGGGGGAGTGGTTTATCCCCACTTAAACACTAATAAATGGCTAATCCCAAGTTGGGCCTAAAACCCAACTTTTAAACCCCAAAATGGATTCGAATCCATAACACAAATACTCCAAAAGTTTCTCAACATATATACTATTGACCCGGAACCAATTCTAACTATTTAAAACATTACACGGAGTCAACACCTCCCAAAACGCGTTCCGATTATTTATTTTTCACTTAAATATTTTTTTATTATGTTCCAACGACACGCCCCGAAAATTTATGTATGATTTATTTTTCACTCGCAAATCCATTATGTTAAATTGGGTTTTGTATTTATATGACCATGAATAAATATTTATTTAAATTAAAATTTTTACTCACTTAAAATTTAAATTTTTTCAATTAAATTTATTTTCAAAATTATTAAATTCATTTATATCGAAATATTTCATTCTAAATTTATGGGGTATTACAAAAAAATTTAAGAGATGAGATTAGAAGGGAAAAAAATCTATTACAGATGCCCACAAAATATTCGGAAAGTCCGGTCCCGTATTAAAATTTGCTACTGACTCCCAAACAAGCTCTTAGAATCAGCGTTTTCTTCGTACCAATCACATCGCTAAAGTTATTTTGTCTTGAAGTGCATATTTTACAAATATGAAAAAATGTTTATCCCAGCAGTATTTAAATTGAGAGCGAAAGCGAAGGCCAACCACTTTTTTTCTCCCTTGCTGCCAAAAACTCACTCTTTCATTTTTTGTCTCTCTCAACATCTGCTTGCAACTGGTGTCTATCTAATAGTTTTCAGGGTTAATAGTTCTAGTTTTTGATAGTTTTCAGGGTTAATGCCGAAACTAATTTTTCTAACACGTTTTAATGGAAAAAAATCGACCTCTATAAAGACTTTTCTAATTGATCAGTAATATTGTATTGATTTGAATTTTTTTATGCATATCTCCTTGAAGTGTCTTCGCGTACCACTTGTAAAATAATAAAATTATCAAATCCATTCTATCTTGTGGATCAATTTGGAATTTCTTTGAATATTGTGAATCAATTTGATATGTATTTTTGAAGGTGTTTTTAATTTATTTTTTAATTTTGTTAAAGTGGTGAGAGAATATGATTGTTTTGACATTTTCTATATTTTTGACAAAATTCCAAACCTAAACTAAAAGGAAAAAAAAATCAGCAAATTCAATTTTTGATAGATGTAATTAATACAAGGAAACAAGATCGTCTTTTGGACAAATTACGGGAGATTACGTAAAAATCCATGACTAACACCCCCACAATACCTGAGGTTTTTTCTTCTCTTATTCTTCCATATAATGCAATTGTACAGTTTGAATGTGTGGGTATTTGTAAAGCAAAATTACAGTTTGGATATGTCAGTTGCTGAGGAAGCACATGCACAAACCCACAGTTTGGTACATTGGCAGCCTTGCATTGCTTAGAGCCTAAAGTGCATAATGAGAAGCTTGTGGTGCACCTAAAGTGAGACACCCACTCCTACAATTACAAGCAAGGTATCCCAAATTATAATTAAGTCACTAACTGCTTGTCGCTAAGGTCACTATAAATAAACAATATAAAACGAATGGCCTAGGTTGAGATTATGTTTATTTTGCAATTAATTTACTCAAATAAATTTACTATATATAATATATCCAAAATTCATATTTATAAAAGAGTAGCATTTCTTATACTACATACATACGCACAAAAAAATACAACTTACTTAACTATTCATAAAATGTCTGTGCATCACCTGTTATAAAACAAACAAAAAATGTCGGATTTACAATAGCACATGAGGCTAATTTAAGACCCATTCATGATTTTTCAAGTACTTATTTGTTATTAACTACTTCAATAAATAAATTGTGAAAGTTATTTAAAAGAAAAAGAACTTTAGAATAATGCCAGTGGGAGTCGAAAATACACCTCTCTTCTCTAGATGTTTAGATTATAAATTTTTCATTCTGTGTGACAAGAAGAATGAAGTAAGGACAATGACATCAACAACAAAAATAAAATAAAATAAAAATTGAAACTACCCCGACCGAGTAATTAAACCCGTTTTTTTTTATAATCCTGAATCTTTATGAGAGACTTTTGACCTAACCAAATCAAGGTGAATAAATCCCATCAAGACTTGAACCGGGGCTACTATTTAGAGTGCAATGTTCTAGCCACTAGTGTTCTTGTACGGATCAGTTCGCATTTTAAGAGTGCGAATCGAACATGTATCACCTGGTGGTGAGCCTATAAATTATCGGCTATAAGTACACTCCCTCTCTCTTTTCTCATCGTCAAGTGACACATATCCGATCCACACTCTTAAAATGCGAATTAATTCGCACAAAAACAGTACTGTATATACACACATCAATACTGTATATACACACATCAAGAACACATGAGAGGTCAATATACGCCAAAAGAAATAGTTTTTTTTAAGTTCTCTCTCTCTTATTAGCAGTAGCACTTGTGAGGGTATGTAACTGAATGAAAGTGTCGGTGACGAAGACGGAAGTTAAGAATAAGAAAATGATAGCTCAATTATTATATCTAAAATCACTAGATTTTTGCTTAGTAGCTAGCAGCCACTCTCATTTTCCATTTTAAAAATTATGGGTATAATTTCTCTTCTTTTAGTAATTTCAATACACAATCCTATAGAAAAAAGAGGGTACTTAAATATTCCTTTGAAAAAGTTACGAAAATTAATTGCAATATATCTTGTCAGTTTGTATTGGAATATAAATATAATAAAATACTCTAAAATATATATAAATTTAAAATTGCGCTAGTAGAAAGATGCAATAACCAAGTTGATCTTGAAATTTGTGGGCCTAAAAAGCTGAGGGCTTGCACTACCTATACCCATAGTCCATGCTTTGCAAAATACAGGCTGGGCTCAACCTGTCTGTCCATTCAAATCCCCACTTGCCTAAAAATAAATGCAATAGCAATTAAGACATCGGTATGGATCATAACTTTTAAAAAAATAAATAAATAAATAAAATGGAAGCTTTATTCAGAACATAGGTATTTTACATGTAACGTTCCTTGCTGCTGACCGGACCCTTGGACTAATACAAATATCACTACACATAAAGTGAGTTAAAAAACATGGAACCCGTACAAACAGTTTAGAAAAAAATAAATACGACACAAAGAAAGTAGCAAGAACATCGACACACACATTAACTTCTCGAAAATATAAACAGAGGATCACATGTTGGAATCGCTAAAAGCCTTCATGGATGGGATAGAAATTTGATGTCTTTGATTCTGATTGGTCAATGAAGCTGACGCGGATCCATTTTCATAAATGATGTAAGTCTCCACCAACACTATTGACCAATCAGAATCCAAGATTTCAAATAGTTTGATGTCTCAAAGACATCAAACTTTTTTTCTCATGGATGGCTTGGATCAAAACCCTGTGAGCCATATTCTAGGCTATGTTCCTGTAAATCATATTGAATATAATTTGGCAACCTATTTCTATTTCAATACATTTAATGCCCCCATGAGAAGTCAAATTTAGACCACTTTTAATAGCCAATATTTCTGTAAGTAAGTACTGAAGAAGCGAACCTAATATTTTTTTAAAATGTACAAAGAAATATACCTTGAAGATTTCGGATAATTCCCTCGATAGGCTCATATCCCGATACATGGGACTTAGCACCATTCGTATTGCATTTAGAAAATGGAGGCAGCGGATGGAACTTGGTGATATTAAACATCCTATCCAGACCAATTGGTCGGGTTCGAGATAGGTGTTGCGCTCAGAGAAATTAGAAGATCTGGTCAGAAAGAGTATATGTTACAATCGGTCTGAGTGTCGGTTTAATCCTGAAAATGGCCTCATTCCAAGAATTCCAAAGAATGCAAAGGAAAAATTGAGGCTTGAGCGATAAATAAGTAAGGCCTGAAGGTCCTCATAATTCAGATAGTTGCCAAAGAAGAGGGACCGCGAAAATATCCCTTAGTTCGTTAGGCATACGAACTTTGAAGAAAGAACGACACTCTGTGAAGGTGTGGTGGTTGTGGTCTTCCAACACACATAAAGAACACAGTGGGGACGGGAGTTTATGGTAATAAAATAACCGGTGTCATAATTTTCTTGATTTATTTCCATATCCCATGATGGGAAAAAAGTATGTGTTGATTTCCCAGACATGTTTCCATAACGATTTGGAGTATCACACATAATTGGATGAAATGATATACTAGGCTTAATAAGAACCTTGACTCTATACGACATAATCTTTTATATTCTCTCCTCAATGGTCTTAATCTGATCTTCAAACGTTCTGTCTTCTGCTCCGACCTCCGATAGGGAGGAGTCTACAGTGAGGTTCGGTGGTTTTGGGCGTGGGAGGTTATAAAGGAAAGAAATATCTTGAGGGTTATCTCTGTTCATTTTACATATCTCGTTCATAACTTTAGTAATCCTCTTCAAGCAATTGTTTAATGATATTAATTATCAATTTATTGACAATTTTGAAATTTAAAACAAAGAAAATGCCATATAGTCTATAAACTTATAAAACTAACAACGTTTATATATATATATATATATATATAAAGGATCTCATACATACCTAGTTTGCATACCCTCTGTGCGGAACATTTTTCAAAATGGTAAAAAAAATATTTTTGGACTAATTTTTTTATGGTGTTTAAACATTTCAATTAGGCAATAAAAAATATATCAGGAAAAAATGAATTTTCTTACTATTTTAAAAACATTAGTCAAACTTTGTCAGTTTTAAAGTTGTTAAAAACTGAAAAAGTTCGACTGACACTACACCAAATCTGCCTTATTATCACGGTCGTTGACCTTGACAAGTTGAACTTGCCAAGGTCAATGACCGTGACAATTCGGGGCGAGGCAATTTTTTTTGTCATGGACGTGTCATGGTCAATGATCGTGACAAGTTCGTTAGACTTGTCACGGTCGTATCACGGGTCATGACCGTGACAAGTTTAGTCACGGTTAATAACCGTGACAAAGCCTTGACCCTTTAAAAAATATTGACACGGTCAATGACCGTGACAATTCTGGGCAGAATTTAAAAAAAATCTGCTGGGCAGTATGGCCACTACCACTGCCCAGCAGTATATTTGTACCTGTTATAGCAACGTTGTACCTGTTCAAACATCATATATATCCAAACAAATTAAAGATAATGCAAATATATATTCAAAATAGAAACTATTTAAGATGAAACAATATCACCATCAATTATCTTAAATCTACAAACTATTTAGCTGGAAAAGAGATTTTGTAATGTGACGCTCGGGGACACCTCCTTATCCTTCCCTTCTCGTTCGAATAGCCACATAAGTATAGAGCATATGTGGCCTACCCTCAGGGTCACTCCCTGTCCCCTGAATTAAAATAAAGTAAAACTAGTATTCGCCCCGCAAATATAGATAAATTGAAATCGAAATTGACATATAAATATAAATACATTACTTGTAGTGTCACTCAAATAGCTAACTTAAGCTCATATGGCACCTCCTTCCAACTAATGTACCCCGGGCAATAGTGTCAAATATAATTCCCTTCATATCTGAACACTAAGAAATGTCATAATCCTATGGAGTTATGCGCTGCAAATTCCTTCCAACCGTTGTGTAGGCAAAAATCAGCAGTTGAAGTTGTCAATTCCACCTTTCAATGGTCTCCCATGTTTTGCTAGAGGTTCTAAATGGTGGGGTATGGAAAGTGAAATTGACAACTTCAACTGGTGATGTTTGGCTACATAACGGTTGGAAGGAATTTGCAGAGCATAACTCCATAGGATTATGGCATTCCTTAGTGTTCGGATAGACGAAGAGATTCAGTCTCCTCTCCACAAATAGAACACCCAAAATAACTATGTACTAATCACCTATTAAAGGTAAGAAGCGTATATTCATGGATTAGTATAAACAAAACTTAGATGTAGTTGGAATATTTATGTATTAATCTCCTCTCCACACACGCACACCATACAAGAGTGAAAATGATAAAGTGCAAATCAATTAAAAGCATTAAAAATGGATGTTTCGGTCCAAATTAAAATATTTATTACAAATTGAAAAATTGTTTCAAATTCGGGTTATCATAAAAAATGGATTGATATTCGGTAGGAGCAACCAAGTCATCTACACTACTATTTAAACGCCTTGGAGCGTGTTGGACAATTGACCACGGCTCGTTGTTAATATACTCCAAATAAAACACTTGCTTAACCTTTTGAAATGCACAAACAAACGGCTCATCGCTCACGTGGTCGCTGCTCTTCAACTTGGACAAGTAAACCATGATCAAATTGGTGCACACATCAACTTTACAAGAATTTTTATCCTCAACTCTTACCCAGTCACAGTAAAATACAACCTCTTTGAAGCTTATATAATCCAATTCAAATATATTTTGGATTACACCATAATAAGTCATTTCAGCTTCAACGAAGTTTTTATCTTTTGCGCTCGCTCGAAAGATAGTAAGAGCTTTGTATGAAATTCTCGAGTTCTGTACATTTGTACTTTCCTCGTACACTTTAGCGCCGAAAATGTAACCGTTCAATCGATACTTTTTGTACTCTTGTACCACGAACAAGGGTCCAGTGGCTAGACGAGCAAGCCTTGATGTCGCGTCACCCGTCTTTAGGAGCTGAGAATATAGATAAATTAATTATATTAGTGGTAAAATTTGAGTGTAATGTAACGTTATATAATGACTGTTTTCATTATAATTACCTGTTGTGTCAACCACAGCCTAAATTCGCTGTCTGATTGTACCATTATTTTTCGTCTTTTATTGTTCTCACAGGCTTCATATTTTCTGCATATTACAAAATTAATCATGTATAAAATAATCTAAAATAATGTTAAACATTATAATAATCGAAACTTACTTTTTCCATTCTTCGACATCTTCATGTGTGTCAAATAGATAACGAGCTACTTGTTCATGTTGCAAACTCGTTAATTTCACTCGTTTTCCCATCATATGACAACCATCATCGATGAATTCATCAGTGTCATCAATGCTGGTCGAGTCATACATATATTCCGGAGTATATATTGATGACTCCACGGTGATGTATTCCTCTGTAATTGATCCTGCAATGTATCGCGTATTCTTGACGTAATCTTTAAAAACTTTCATCAATCTTTCAAACGGATACATCCACCGATATATAACTGGACCACAAAGAAGTGCCTCGTCACATAGGTGTACCAACAAGTGAACACTTATGTCAAAGAATGCTGGGGGGAAGTACTTCTCCAATACACAAATCGCTTCGATCACAGCCAATTTTACGGCCATTATGTTTTCTCGATTCACTACCTTCTCATACAAGAGGGAGAAGGTAATACTAATTTGCATAATAGCCCTACGCAAATCCTTGTGCTTGGAGAAATAGTGCTTAAACAATAGAGGAACCAATTGCATGATCACATGCCAATCGTGGGACTTACACTTATGTAAATCATGAGTAGCATAATTCACAATCCTTTGCAAGTTGGACGAAAAAGTAGATGGGCCCTTCAAATTATATATTGTGTCTAGAAGCACCTTCCTTTCCCCACTCGTCAAAGTAAACACACCAGGGGGAATTATTGTCCTTCCCCTACTATCTTCTTTCAACCATAGTTGTGGCTTAAGTTTTAACGATTTAAGGTCTTTTCGTGCATTTTCTCCATCCTTCGAATGACTCCCCCCAAGGCAAGTACACACAATATGTTCAGCGAAGTTCTTCTTTGCATGCATCACATCCAATACATGGCGCACCGGGTTATTCTTCCATTAAGGCAAGTCAAATAAAATTGACCTCCGAGACCATGCCTTTCTTGTCTCAATTTCATTCCCAGTTGGGGTCTTCTTAAGCTTGACATTCTTAAATTTGGGATTCTTACCTAGCATATTAGGGCCACATTCAGAAGATTTACTTTCAATTTCTGAACCCGAAAGTTGTCTCGGCGGTAGCCTATATTCAACTTCGCCCAATAAAAAATTGGAACCTTTCTCAGATCTGAAACTATGAGCTGAGGGTAAAAACCTCCTGTGGCGATGGTATACATTTTTTAAGCTAGACGATAGACGAAGAGATTCAGTCTCCTCTCCATAAATAGGACACCCAAATAGCCATGTACTACACAACCGGATAATGTCCCATAAGCTGGAAAATTATGAATTGCCCACATCAACATAGCTTTTAGCGTAAACTCTTCTTTTCTAAAAGAGTCAAATAATTGCACACTCTCTTTCCACAACTCATTTAATTCTTCTACCAAAGGAGCCAGGTAGACGTCAATGTCATCACTTGGTACCTTTGGCCGAGGTATCAACAAAGCCATCATCGAAAATTCAGGTCTCATACACTGTGAAGGAGGGAGGTTGAGTGGGGCTAGGATCACTGGCCATACACTCTGATTGGTGCTTAGATTTCCAAATGGATTGAAACCATCGGCTGATATAGCCAAACGAATGTTGCGTTGTTCTCGAGCAAAATCAGGATACTCAAAATTCATCATCTGCCAGGAAGTAGAATCAATAGGATGACGCATGATATTACACCTACTTCTGCCCTAGCATGCCAAGTCATTGCCTCTGCAATCCATGGTACAGTGAAAAATCGCTTTAATCTAGGCCCAACGGGAAAATATTTTAATACTTTTTGAGGCACTTTTGAGCTTGTGCCTTCCTTACTAGTAGATTGGACATATCTAGGTTCATCGCATACCGGACAACGATCGAGATTTTCATACTCCTTTCGGTATAGTATGCAGTCATACAGACAAGCATGAATCAATTTATACTTCATTCCCAAACCTTTCAAACTGTTCTTCATAACATGATAGTTATTTGGAAGTGTATTCACCTTGGGTAATAAGGGCTTCACCCATTTCAGAATTCCCGTCACGCTATTACCAGACAAACCGTATTGCGTCTTCAAACTGTGCAAACCAATCATGGCATGTAAAGTTCTTTGATCTTTCTCACAGTCAGAGTATAACGGTTGGGTCTCCTTAAATTTTAAACTTTGGTAGTCATCGTCAAGTTTTATCGTGTTATCTTCACGAGCACTTGAATCTTCTACATCATCAGTAACCTCATTCTCCTCTGCTTCATAAACTCCGTATGCATCATCAACTAAATCCTCTAACATATTATGATCTACGTCGTCCCCTTCTACATCTATTATACTTGTTGAAGGTTGTTGTGAAGGTTGGTCGGGGACAAAAGGAACTTTCAATTCACCGTGAAAACTCCAAAATCGATAACTATCTTGCATACCCGATCTTAACAAATGTAGTTCAACTGTTTTTCACTCAAACACCTTACCATTCTTACACCTAGCACACGGACCCGAAAACTCTTCATCATTATGACATCTCTTTGCATATTTCAGAAATTCGTTAGCACCTCTGCGAAACACATCCCTTATTCTATTAGTCTCACCCATCCACTCTTTGTATTTCGAATATCCCATCACAGCTGCCACAACTAAACACCTATGAAAGGTAAACAAAACTTAGATTTATAGTATGTTTTATTTAATTATCCCATCATTTAATTATCCTATTAAAGGGTGAGTGGTCCTATTCCATTCAAGATCGCATTTTTTTATAATGTACTTAACAGCTCATGCATATTGTTACGATTTGAAAAAAATTCGACAGCATATCCCCGTAGTTCTCCAAGTACACGACGTAGATTGGCAGGTGTGAGTGTTATTTCAATTGAAATAACAGTCACACTTGTCAATCTAGTATGTACCCAGAGAACATTAAGATACGACTGCAGAACATCCTCCAAAAGTATCAACTTTAAGCCAATAAGAATATTATACAGAAATTATACACTCTCAAATTGTCCAAACGGGACAATTCGAGAGATCTCATTACAGGGGTAATGACTCTCGAACGGGTCTAAGGGCTATTGAATGCGTATGCATAAGAACTAGAAGGCTAGTATCTATGCGCACTATATTTAATTTCAAGTATGTTTTATTTAATTATCATACTATATATATATTGTTCGATATACAGAGTAATTTTCAAAAAAAGTTGAAAAATCCCACCTCCATATGGACAATAATCCAGTGGTCATGCCACTTTTAAAACTAACCAACCAAATATTTACTAAACAAAATAATCCAACAGCAATGTCAACAACAAATGTGTATCCCGTACTCCTTCTAATTCATCTACTCAATTAATTCATTTCATCCATTAAACTAACAATTAACGTATAGAATTATTAATTTACTAATTTACACTGAGGGGCAATCCTACTTTCATATGAAATGGGCACTAATTATTAATGTACTTTCATCTAAAACTGTTTCATTTATTAATTATATTTTAGTGGATGTAATTATAGAATCTATGGATGAATTCAATTTAATTTTATTATGTGAATGTTTTTATCTACAATGAGTTAACCTTGAAACAATATATATTATCTCATAGAATCATCAAAACACGATATTAAGAGAATTACAATGGTACCTTGACTTACCCCGCCTCCCCACCCCCACCCCCCACAAACAAATTGACAAATTCATGGGTTATTTCCAACATATAAACAGCATATACACTTAACAAACATACACAAACATATATTCACGAGTTAGTTTCAACAAAAGTGCAAAAAATTCAAGAACCCATATATATACAAATACAAAAATAAGTAACTTGTGAATTTGTCAATTTGTTTGACAAATTCATGGGTTAATTCATGGGTTAATTCAAATACAAAAATACAAATTCATGGTTTAATTCAAATACACACACACACACACCCACCTCCCTCCACACCCCCCACTCACCACATATACACACACACACACACACATATATATACACACAAACACATATATAAATGGAAGAGAGAGAGAGAGAGAGAGAAATAAACCTGAAAGTAGAGAGAGAAAGAGAGAGGGAGCGAACGTCGGGAGGGAAAAGAAGGGGTAAGGATTTTTGCTGTAGAAGTTGTCACGGTCGTGTCAAGGTCATTGACCGTGACAATTCTTTGTCACGATCGTGTCAAGGTCAATGACCGTGACACAAAACGCGTATTTTTTGTCACGGTCAATGACCTTGACAAAGGTGACCGGCTGAAAGTTGATAATTTTGTCATTTTGGTGTAGTGTGATTCTTTTAAAATAATAAAACAATTCATTTTGAGGTGATTTTTTTTATAACCCCACTAGATTGTTTAAAAATAAAAAATAAAAAAAATATGGCCAAAGATATTTTTTAAACTATTTTTATAAAAAATGGTCCGCACCAGCAGTATTCAAACAGGGGTATGCATGAGACCCTCCCCCCTCCCCCTCTCTCTCTCTCTGTGTGTGCGTGTATATATATATATATATATATATATATATATATATATATATATATATATTACACAGTAATTTTTTTTTACTATCTTGTATAATTTTTCGGTAGCAAACCCAACTTGCTGTAGTGGGATTCAATCCGTGAAATTGTTGAATTTAAGATATTTTTTAAAAATTAGAGGATTATAAACGATACTATTCAATCACATTATTTTTCAAAAAGGCTTACCTTCAAAAAAATTTCACAAATCGATTCAAAAATTTAGATCAATTTTATTATTCTCCTACTACAAGGTCATCCCTATTGGCATTTGAAAAAAAATGTGGAGGATTTGGTAGGAAACTGATATTACAGTTTAATCTATTAACCTTAGTTAAATTATCACATAAGATAAATTTATATCAAGAAAGACAAAAAAAGAATTGAACTCTACAGCCAAAAATTAGAATTAAGCTAGTTGTTGAATCTTTCAAGAGGTAGCCTCTCAAATCTTATGTTACCTTTTATCACGCTATCATTAATGTTCTCCCCACATATAGCAGTCAGTAATTGATTATGGTGTGCATTCACGCATGACTAAAGCGGTAATTACCCCCTTAATTTTTAAAATTTAAATTCTAGTACTATATTGTTCTAACAATTATAAAATGATATATACTTGTTATTTTTCCTTACTTAAATATTGTAAAAATGATAATAGTCCTACAATTGACACTAAGCATGGAACACATTGATATACTAGTTGATTTTGCCGCCCTTTAAAAGAAACAACTTTTGGATGAGTACTAATTTCCTCCCCCAAAAATATAGTGGAGTTTGTGAAGTTCGACCATTTTAATTTTAATAATAAAAAGTTGAACAAAAGAAATCCAAAGTTAAAGTAATTTTGGGTTCTACCTTGAAAGAATTTAATGGGTAGTATGATTTCACATCCTATGTGATGTATATCACGATTATGAATTTCGTAATATGTAAAATGTCATTTTTTTCAGAATTGAACATAATCAGAGGTTGTCCTTATTGATTCTTTTTCAGCAATAATAAGTAAGAAACAAAAAACAAATAAAAAAGAGTATTTTTTGAAATACGAGTAAGCTTAAACCATATACAATGTCACCAAGATTAAACTATACAATGAATTCTCGAAATGTATTCAAATTTTTTTTGCCGACATTTAATCACTCTTATCCACTCTATTATATTTTTTTCCCAAAATTTCTGTGAATATTTTAGTTATACATTCAGTGTTTCATTAGAGTAATCTCACAAACGCTTGCATTACTAAAATGTAGGAGGCAAGTCCAAGACGCATGTTCCCAAGGGCATTCTTCCCAACAAACTACATATAGGCTCTCATGAATATGAAATGTACCCAAACAAAGGAAAAAAGTTGGATGTTTATGAGAAATCAAATTTTTTTATGGTTTAAATTGTGATTGGTCAATACCATTGATGTGGATTCACATTATTTATGAAAATGAATTCACGTCAGTAGTATTGACCAATCACAATTCAAAACATCAAAAAATTTGATATCTAAGAGATATCAAAGGACATCAAATTTTATTATTTATATGTAAAAAAAAAAGATATTCAAGGTGACATAAGTAAAAAAAAAGATATTCATTCCTATATTTTTTATTGAATTGTTTTAATGTATTTGTACATTTGATTGATAATTTGTATCGTTCACTGACAAAAACATAAATAATAAATATAAATAATGGTAGCACTCCTCTTAAAAAGATACTCAATATTTAAGTAATCAGAATTAATAATGTTTTCATCGCGTTGTGTGCATAGCTACTTTTTTAAGTATATGATTAAACTTTGGTCATTATTTTATTTTGCATTAAGTTTTATCATTAAAATTGAATGGAAATTGTTATTTGATTGATCAAATCTCTCTTTTGCTTACCAAAAATCCAAACTACCATTATTTTATATTATTAAATACCCAACACACTATTTATTCGTTATTTACTTAAGATACTATAATTAATTTACTATTTAAATAAGATACATTATGAAACCGTTTGTAATGACAAAAAAATAGTTATATGTTTTTTTAATAAATAAACATTTTGTTAAACCATTTTTTCAATAAATTAAAATAACAGTTTTTTGTATGTTTTGAATAGGTAAAAAAATGTTTTTTAATTTTTGTTTTAAATAAGAAATTGTTTGTTCTATTTGTTCTATTTTTTATCACAATTTTATTTTCTTAAAAAACATTATTTTTTTGTTCTTTTTTTTTCGTTTTTTCGTCCCATTTTTATCGAATAAAGAAAACAAGAAAAATACTTTATTTGTTCTTTTTTGGGTCCTAATTTATCTCTACTACTTTAAAAGAGGCCATTTCCTCTTCAAAAACTAAAGGACTAAACTACCCTCATTAATTTTAAACTTCCTACCATACCCTTGCTAATACACCCAATTATCTATCCCTACTTTCTTCTACCATTTTCGTTCTCCCAATCCAACCTTAGAAATCAACCGTCACAAAAATTAATGACAACACATTCATTTTTCACATTCATTCATTGTATCAAATCCCAAATTAATTTTAATTCATTCATCTTCCACATTACTTTCTTCTACCATTTTCGTTCTTCTAATCCAACCCCAGAAATCAACCGTCACAAAAATTAATGACAACACATTCATTTTGCACATTCATTCATTGTATCAAATCCCAAATTAATGTTAATTCATTCATCTTCCACATTCATTCAGCCTGTCAAATGGAATCTGAAACACCAACAGTCAGGAATTAATGACAACACATTCATTTTGCACATTCATTCATTGTATCAAATCCCAAATTAATATTAATTCATTCATCTTCCACATTCATTCAGTCTGTCAAATGGAATCTGAAACACCAACAGTCAGGAATGCCTACAAAATTTTTTCGTATATTAGATATGTATCTTCTATGCCATCAAATATTTTTTTTCCTTGCTTTTGGTTCTTCTAGAAAAAAAGGTTAGTACTCCTACTTCCCTGTGTAATTTTTGATTCTGTTCCGGTTTGAAATGTTAATAATAATCTGATAAGTTTGTACGTAAAGTAAATTTCAATGTGGTTGGATTTTTTAATCTGTTGAAATTATATTTGTAATTATAGAATTTCTAAAATATTAAAATATTTGCCATCACATTCATTTATTGTATCAAATCCCAAATTAATGTTAATTCATTCATCTTCCACATTACTTTCTTCTACCATTTCGTTCTTCCAATCCAACCCTAGAAATCAACTGTCACAAAAATTAATGACAACACATTCATTTTGCACATTCATTCATTGTATCAAATCTCAAATTAATGTTAATTCATTCATCTTCCACATTCATTCAGCCTGTCAAATGAAATCTGAAACACCAACAGTCAGGAATTAATGACAACACATTCATTCATTATATCAAATCCCAAATTAATGTTAATTCATTCATCTTCCACATTCATTCCGCTTGTCAAATGGAATCTGAAACACTAACAGTTAGGAATGCCTACGAAATTTTTTTGTATATTAGATATGTATCTTCTATGCCATCCAATATTTTTTTCCTTGCTTTTGGTTCTTCTGGAAAAAAAAGGTTAGTACTCCTACTTCCCTGTGTAATTTTTCCCTCTGTTCCGATTTAAAATGTTAATAATAATCTGATAAGTTTGTACGTAAAGTAAATTTCAATGTGGTTGGATTTTTTAATCTGTTGAAATTATATTTGTAATTGTAGAATTTCTAAAATATTAAAATCTTTGCCATTAAAATATTAGTAACGATGTTCGTTTTTGGGTTCTTTTAAATTGCTATGTTAAGTTGTTCAATAATTATTTTCAAAGTTATGTTTTTCAAAAATATCAGATATCCAAATTGTATATTGTATTTATGTTTTTCTTTTTATTTGTCATTTTATCGTCAAATTAAGTTAATTTTTACATTTTACAAATTTCGTATTGATTTAAATATATAGTTTTGGCCATATATTTGTGAGTTAGAAATCTTTTATTTATGTTTTTCAAGTTTTATAGCATCTTAATCATATGTTGGAGAATGTGCGCTAACTGAGCGATTAAATTATCTTTGCATAGGTTTTTGGATTCCAATCTATCCTTTGGCACTTGGTGGATTCGTGACTTTAAAGATCTTAGAGGAATAGTTTGTTGTTAGACAAGACGAAGAACGGTTGATACCAGTGTACTATAGCGTTGTGGAGATTCTGATTTAATAGTAACTGAAAAGAGCACTAACAAAACAATTAGCGCGATTAAGGTATTAATCCTGTTATCTCTTATAAATGATTCCAATTGTTATATCTTTTACGTCTGCAAATTGTATCGATTCACGCAAAGCACCTTTGCAAGTCACATTGTACATGATTGAATTTTCTGAGATGAAATCCACCTCTTCAATTGATATTAAAATGTACAAATATTCCTCGAATTATTCAGTTTGCTTTTTCATTTTTTATGAAATGTTCGATTTCGGTCCGTCACATGTCCTATCGAATTGAGTTCACCTTATGTAGTAAATGATGATAAAATTCGTAAGTTTCAAAGAGACCTTGAGAGTAGGCAGGGAGCAATTTGGTTGCTTATGGAATGTCAAAATTGATTGAAATGTTGTTTGCGTTTGTTTAGAGACCGAGTAATTTCCAGTAGAATATTTTGGAGGTTGATCGGTTCCATGAATTCTCTTTATGAAGAGTCGGCTTCAGCTCCGAACTCGACACTGCTGCTTTGTTCACAACTCTAGGACCGACCTTGATTGAGATTATGAAATGTTGAGAGAGTTATTGAAAATATTTAAAAGCTTTTTTAGGTTGCCAATGAATACATCTATTATATAACGAGATGTGATTGAAAATTAAAATTGAGTCAGTTTCAATCTAAATTTCAGAAATATTTTTATACGAGAAGAACATAAGACTATCCTTGAGTACTTGAACTAATTAATTTTGATTAACTAAAATATTTATAGTCATTCTAGCCCTTGATTGTTCTCACTTTTATTTCCTCACCATTCTCATATTTTAGATTTTTAGTTAGTTAGATTTACTTAATATTTTCATTTACTTTTATTTACATCTTCATTTAGTTTAGTTTAAATTCTCATCTCACCCAAATTGTTTTAATATTTGAAAAGCACAAAAAGAAAATAAAAATTGAATTACAATTGAGTTTGTCTCTAGCTTACCCCTTGATGTGGATTGACATCCTTACTAACCGCTACACTTTATTTTGTTATATTTTGTAGCTAATTGAGGTTTTGATTAACTTGGCTTGCAACAACGACATACACACAAAAGTCAAAGTTATCAAATTTGTACACCAAGTTTGCGCATCAGTTTTTTGACATAGTAAACAACTTATATATGTGCCATTTACATGAAGTTAATGAAAATTCAATCTGTATTTCCTTACATATATTTTCACCATTCTTATATTAAATTAAATTTTTGTTTTAAATTATAAAATCATTCAATTACGTTTATCATGCTTCTTTCTTACTAAACTTATTAAATAATCTTCCAGACACGTCATTTCCCAAATTGTTAGAAATGTCATACATTCCACCATCAGAAAATGTATCTGGCAAACCCAATATAAGGAAAAGACAGAGAATTACTTGGTTACTTCAAGCCCAATTAAATTCTTACCAATATCAAGGTTAGCTAAAAATAACTAAAATATAGTTTACGCTTAAGTAAATCATGCTAGACTTATGAAATGAATATTTAATATTACAATTGCTCTCATATTAGGAGAAACCGTATATGAACCTCTATACTCTACGTTGCTAGAACTAGAAGCAACTCCCGATTGCCATCACTGTAATGCCCAAAGATTCCAATATGAACGCCCAACATTTTGTTGTAAAAAATGTCAAATCTCACTCGCTAAAACTTCGATCCCCGAGGTTTTATTTCATCTTTTCACATCTAATTCTTCTGAATTAAGAGAATTTCGTGCTAATATCAGAACTTACAATAGCATATTTGCCTTCACTTCATTTGGAGTTACTCTTGACAAGCAACTAGCTTCATCAAGATGTGGTGTATACACGTCTCGAGTTCAAGGCCAAGTTTATCATCATTTACCCTCATTGAAACCCACCAACAACCCCTGTTATTTCCAACTCTACTTCCATGACACTAGCAATGAGGTTCAAAACTGAATGGGAATATTACCAGGGTTATCCTTAAACGTCGATATAGTTCAAAATCTCTTGAATGTACTAAATGAAAATCCATTGATCAGTTTTTACGGTGATTAAAGGACTACCCTTCACTCGATGCACTTCAAGTTCAAATCAGTAAACATGTTAACCTTGATCAACGTGTTTACAATGAGCCTACATCCGATGAAATTGCTGCAATATGGATTGAAGGAAACAATGCAAATATTCCTTTCGAGCGAGACATAATTATCGTGTCTCACTCCGGTCAACGGCACCAAATAAAGCACTACTTTGGATGTTATGACCCATTACAGTACCCATTGCTTTTTCCAAAAGGAGAGGTTGGATGGCATCAAGACATAAAGCGCTAAAATGATACCTCATCTACCACATCTACAAACATCCAGGCCTCCCTACCAGCAATCACATGTACAGAGGACATTCTCTCATCAGAGTAAGAAGGTATAGATTTAACATAAAATATATTTTAAAAATATCATTCTTAAATTCAAATTTGATTACATTTAACAATTATTCTTCTTTTTCAATTTCCATAACCGTACACTCTTCTAGGTGTTCATCGAGAGAACTCCTCTAAAGTATCATGTCGAGAATACTATGCACATAAATTGCAGATCAGAAATAATAGACAATCAATGTTGTTATTCGCTGGTAAGCTACTACAACAGTATTATGTCTACATATACATAAAGTTAGAAACAACCCGACTTGACTTCTATCGTATGCAACAGAAAAAAATCAGAGGTGAATTATACCAAGAGTTGGTCGACAATGTCACAGCAAGTGAAACAAGAGCAAACAAAGTCGTTCAAAGAATTATTCTCCCAACATCATTCATTGGTGGACCTCGAGATATGCGTCGTAGATACTTAGATGCAA
The DNA here is from genome assembly GCA_949130495.1 of Sambucus nigra. Lineage (NCBI taxonomy): Eukaryota > Viridiplantae > Streptophyta > Magnoliopsida > Dipsacales > Adoxaceae > Sambucus > Sambucus nigra. The sequence goes on from OX422213.1 coordinate 120,979,464, forward strand.
TGGCTTTAGTTCAAAGATATGGGAAACCAGATTTATTCATCACAATGACTTGCAACCCTGATTGAAAAGAAATCCTTGATAATCTTCATCCAGGTCAGGTACCTCAAGATCGACCTGATCTAACTTCGAGAGTATTTCGAGCTAAATTAAAGGACCTAAAGGATCAACTTTTTAAGAAATAAATATTTGGAAAGGTAGCAGCAGATGTACATGTAATCGAATTCCAAAAGAGAGGATTGCCACATGCTAATATTTTGGTAATTCTAAAGCAATATTACAAGCTCAATACTCCAGATAATTACGATAAATTCATTTGTCCAGAGATACATGATATTCAGGAATACCGATTGCTTCATTCATTAGTCATCAAGCACATGATGCATGGTCCCTGTGGAGAATTGAATAAAAATAACCCCTGTATGATAAATGGGAATTACAAATTTCATTACCCTCGCAAATTCGCATCTTCTACCTCTCAAGGCCAAGACTCATATCTTATTTATCGACATCGAAATAATGGAGGACAAGTACGTGTGCGCAACAAGTTGTTAGACAATCGATGGGTTGTTCCTTACAATCCATATCTCCTTACAAGATATAATTGTCATATCAATGTTGAAGTCTGCTCGGGGTTAAAAGATGTGAAGTATCTTTACAAGTACATTTATAAAGGGCATGTTAAAGTGGTTGTTCATGTTTCATTCGATGAAAATGACACAACCACTATTGATGAGATCAAACAATTCCAAGATGCAAGATGGGTATCTACACAAAAAGCCATTTGGATAATTTTTGAATTCGAGCTAAATGAAATCAAGCCATCGGTGATAAACCTTCAACTCCACTTGCGAAATAAGCATACTGTCACATACAGGGAGAACCAAAACTTAAATAATGTGCTTGACACCCCGAACATTAGCAAGATAATGCTAACTGAATTCTTCAGTGTGTGCTCCAGATTAGCGAAGCACGTCAATATCTATACAGGGAATTTCCTGAGCACTACGTATGGGACAATAAAGCAAAAAGTTGGTCTAAAAGGAAGAATAAACTCAATGAAATTGGCCGTGTGAATGGTGCAAATCCTGTAGAAGGAGAACGATATTACTTAAGACTTCTTCTAAATCACATCTGGGGGCAACATCATTTGAAGACCTTCTAACTTATGATGGAATCACTTACTTGACATTTAAAGAAGCCGCCCAAAAATGTGGACTGCTAGAATCAGATGATAGCATTACAGATTGCCTCTCGGAAGCTGCCACTTTCCAAATGCCTGAAGCACTAAGAAGATTGTTTGCAATTATTTTAGTTTATTGTGAGCCGTCCGATGTGAGAAAATTATGGGAAACAAACTTTGAGTTTTTATCCGAAGATTTTAAAAGACTCCACCCAAATTCATTACCTGCACATTAAATAGCATCAGCTTCTTTCTAGATTCAATGGGAAAATCGGTTAAAGACTTTGACCTGCCTCCATGTAGCGGTACACAATTATCATCCAATATCACCAATCGAAGAGAAATTACAGATGAACTCCAGATCGAGACACCAAAAGAAGACTATGATTTTGGTACGCATTTAAACGCAGACCAAAAACATGCATACTTGGTTATTCTCGAGAGGGTGATTGCTAGAAATTTGGGTTCCTTCTTCGTTGATGGGCCAGGTGGAACTGGAAAGACATATCTGTATAGAGCGTTACTTACTGAAATTAGAAAGAAATGTATGATTGCACTTTCAACAGCAACATCAGGGGTAGCTGCATCATTATTACCTGGAGGTCGAACGGCACATTCTCGCTTTACAATACTTTTTCTTACCACTGAGATAAGCTTATGCAACATTCCCAAGCAAAGTGGCACAACATAACTCATACGGCAAGCAAGGATCATAATTTGGGATGAAGCACCAATGGCAAAGCGATTCATGATTGAAACTCTTGATAGGATATTAAAAGATTTAATGGATAGTATTGAACCTTTCGGGGGCAAGGTGATTGTCTTCGGTGGAGATTTCAGACAGGTCCTGCCAGTAGTACGTCGAGGGTAAAGATTGGAAACAGTAAACTCTAGCATTGTGATGTCACCGCTTTGGAATACAATGCATATATTACCTTTGACATTAAATATGCGTGCCAGAAATGATCAATAATTCAGCGAATTCCTTCTAAGAATTGGTAATGGGACGGAATCATCAACACATGATGATCTGATAAGTCTTTCAGATGAAATGGTCATACATCCACTAGAAAACAATGGCCCCGAACAATCTCTCATTGACTTTATCTATCCATTATTAAATATCAATGCGACCTTGCCAAATTTCTTGACAGATAGAGCAATTCTTATGACAACAAACGAACACGTTGACTCCATTAATGATATGATGATTGATATGTTCCCTGGAGAGTTGAAGACATTAAATATCTTTGATGAAGCTGTGGATGACACGCGCAACTATTACCAAGAAGAATTTTTAAATTCTTTAATGCCTAATGGATTGCCCCCACACACATTGAAACTTAAACCTAATTGTCCAATCATTCTTCTACGGAATATAAATCCTTCAATTGGATTATGTAATGGAACAAGAATATTGTACAAAGGTTCTTCAGATAATGTCATGCACGTGGAAATTTCAGTGGGCCAGCATAAGGGCAGAAATGTCCTATTGCTACATATTGCATTATCCCCAGTAAAAAATGAGGGATACCCTTTCCAATTCAAGAGGAAATAATTTCCTATTCGTTTATGTTTCGCTATGACAATAAACAAATCCTATGGACAAACAATTGCTAATGTTGGGGTCTACTTACCAATAAACGTCTTCTCACATGGCCAACTGTACGTTGCTTTATCGAGAGGAACTTCAATGGCAACCACAAAAGTACTTCTCCAATCTGAAAAATTGAAGAAAAATAATGTGACAAAAAATATCGTCTAGAAAGATGTTCTATTGGCATCAAGGTACAAATGAATTTATTATCCCACTCATTATTGATATTCATTTATATCTTAAATAATATTTAGGTTGGCTATTTCACTAAAACATTTCTTACTTAAGTTCATTTTTATTCATAATAAATTTCTTTCTTATCACTTTACATTAATATACTATACATACTGTCATCATCTTTTAATAGGCCAAACTCTTACTGATTTGATGGTGTCAACTGAATTCAAAATTGAGGACTACAAAATGATCAACAATCTACAACGACTCGAATCAAAGTGGAAAATTGTTGCTCAAGTGATGCGAAGAGGCAATATAGACTCTTACAACAATTTAAGAGGCGCTGGAAGTGTTTTAAAAATAATATTGATGGATGAAGAGGTTCCAATTTTGAAACTTACATATTTAAAATCATTTATATGATCATTTTTAATATCGTAAATTTACTATACTAAAAAAATACAGGGCACTAAGATTCAAGCAGTCGTATGGAATGAAGATATTCAAAGACTGGAAGGGTTGCTTCAAATTCAGAAATAATATTCCATTACTAATGGTATGGTCAAGGGAGTGAATGATGCTTACACAACCGTTCACGATAAAATTGAGCTTTCATTCAATAAATACACTGAGATTGTTGAACGAGATCGTAATTTCAAATTCCCGTCATCATTCTACAAATTCACCTCCTTTGATGATTTTCTCGCTCAGATAGAGGACGATAAAGCATATGGTATTTATTACTATATATATTTCGATAAAACAATGATACAATTTTTTATATTATCTTACTTCTACTTCTCAAACATACAGATGTAATTACATTTGTCATAAATGTGAAACCAATGAGGACAATTACAAAAACCTCAAACTCTGCTAAAATGAATCTACGTGATATAACACTCTGAGATACAAAGTATGCATTCTATACTTTAAACTATCGATTCGAAAGAAAACTTACTTAAAGTTTACTCTCATATTTATGCTTTTCTTCATAATTTCCCGCTTTTCTTCATAGTCCTTTATATTAAATTTAATATTATTATTTATTATCTATGACAAGTTTCAATCAATGAAATTCACTCTATGGGGAGACTTAGCAGAGAATGAAGACGAAAAACGAAGTGACTTAACAACAACATTTCCTATAATAGCAGTTTCTCAAGCTAAACGTTCATCCTACGAAGGTACAATAATATTTATCATCTCACCAACAATTAATAAAAATCCTACTAACTCAAAATAAATCAATACATTCTTCACAGGGGAGTATAGCTTGAGTAGTTTATCAAAGACTACAATTCAGATTGACCCCGATATCATACAAGCTACTGAATTAAAGGATTGGTTAGACAATTTCTTTCCAAAAAAAAATAATAATTCTCCCTTACATGTATTAATTTCAGAAATATCAATTACAGGTTGTCAACATTAATATCATCCCCAAATTTCAACAAATTTTCTTTGCCTCCCCAAAAAATAATCAACAATGCGGACACTATTTCTATTCGTGATATTATTAATGGAATCCCATCAACTAGAGAGGTAATGATTCATTTACTATGATTCACTTTTACGTCTCTAATATCCTCAATTTAATAACATAACATATTCGATTTTCACAAACCACACAATATTTTCTGTTCTTTCGTGGCAATGATTATGGAGGTTAGAAACAAGGAAAGTCCATGGTATGATGCTTGCAATGTGTGCAACAAAAAAGTCACTGTTGAAAATGGAAATGGCACATGCTTAAATTATGGTACTTCAAATTCTAATTACACAACAAGGTAAATTAATATGATCAAGAATCTTTCAATATTAATAATAAAACTCATATATAAAACTTTACTAATACATTATTCAAAAAAATATAAGGTACTCACTTCAATTTGTCGTCCAAGACGAAGATGAAAGAGCATGAGTGGCACTATTCGAGGAAGCAGAATCATTCATTGGCTGCAACATTCCAAATTTCATTGCTTCTAAAGATAAGGTAATATCATTCTTATTTACAATTCAAATTCATACATTTATTCAATAAGCTCAGTAACAATTATATTTAATTAAGATTCATATATATTATTTGGTTTACACAGGGAATTTTGCACTCGGACTATGTTCGAAAGTTATATACATGCGTTGGGAAAATATACAGATTCTATATTAAAGGGAAATCACTTAAAGCATCCGATTGAAAGCTTGCACGTTTTGTAGCTCTGAAAGTGGAAGAGGAAGAAGAACCATCAAATCCTAACAAATGTCAAAAGCAACATATTTGACGATTATATTTCAATTTTTTACCCTTAAACATTGTCGTTATACAATTTATTCCAAAAACAAATTATCTATTGCTTTGCATTTTACATTTCTTATAAATTGGATTTATGGAGATTGATTTAAAATATTCAATCGTAATGCATGGCTTATTGCGTCAATATAACTACATTGTTAGTTACTTTACTTAATTAACTGTCCTTAATTTAACAAAGGATTTACAATCATACATTATTATTCATGATTTCATTCCTAAAGAGAAATATCGGAACTCGCACACACGTGCAACGCACGTGGGCACATCTAGTTTATTAAAGGTAGAGTAGTTTTTAGAAATTGGGGCTTGGGTTATACTAGTTTACATTATACTTTGTTGGGAATTGTTTTGGACGGAAGGTGTTAACCTCTGTTCAATAAAAAAACATAATTTTTACAGGTTTTAATAACTTTTTTAACTTCTATTTTATATAAATCGTATTAAACAAAAATAGACAAAAAAGTTATTAAAAGATGTAAAACTGTATTTTTTTTGTAGCATACCATGAGGTGCCCAAGCATTATTTTGACAATATCGGATATCCTCATTTAACTAATCCTCATTCGCGGTTCGTGACTTCCACTAATCAAACATTATTTTGACAATACCGGGGATCAAATTGGGGACCAAACTCAATCCACCCCCAAGACTGTCCCAGTAGCAGAGTTATACCTTTGGCCAAGAGGCTTGGTTTGTGTTTTTTTTAATTAAAAATAGTTAAAATATATAAAAAAGTTTTTTTTTATCAAAAAACAAAATATAGGTTATTTTTAACTATTTTTGTCAAAAAAAACTTTTTTAACTGTTTTTAATGAAGTTAAAAAACTATAAAGTATTCTCTCTCTCTCTCTCTCTCTCTCTCTCTCTCTCTCTCTCTCTATATATATATATATATATATATATATATATATATATATATATATGTATATATGTATTATACGTTATTTTAAACTGTATTTAATAAATAAATAACGATTTTAACTATTTTTTACAAAAAGAAAAAACAGTACAATTTTTTTTAACTTTTAATAGAATACAGTTCTTAAAACATTGTTTTTTTAATATTAAAAACAGTTAAAAATAACCTGTATGTTATTAAAAACTCATTTTTTTAAAAAAAATGCACGCTATTTAAAAATATTTTTTAATGTACAGTATTAAAAAACCTGCATGTCACTAAAAAAATCTATTTTTTCAAAAAAACTTGAACTTTATTTTTAGCAGTGTTTAATTAAAACAACGGAATTTTTAACAGTTTTTTTACAAAAAGGAAAAATAGTACAATTTTTTTTCTTTATTTTATATATACATATATTACACTTGTTTAATAATTTTAATTGTTTTTAACAAAAAACACGGTTGTAACAGTTTTTTAATAACTTTTTGACAGTTTTTTTTAAATACAGGTTTTATACAATTCTAACTGTTTTGAATAAAAAAAATTGAAATTTTTTTGGAAGAAAAAAAACTTTACAAAAAAATTCTTTATTTTTAAAACACAACAGTTTATGTGCGTGTACATACAATTTTGAAATAATTCTAACTGTTTATGGCAGCTGTTGAATGGAAGTTTAACAGCTTTCGTCCAAAATAATATCCAACCAACTATAATGTAAATTAGTGTACTCTAGCCCTCAATTAGTAGAATTACTGTACCCCACCCTGTGTTTATATACTTAAAGAAAAAAAAATTATCTTTTTGTTTCCTTTATCATCCTAGTCTTTATTTAATAAAAAAAACATAAATAGTTTTTCTTTCTCACAAATATTATAAATATTAAAGTAAAGTTCTAAAAAAAAATTATTCTCCTTTTTATCCCAGTTTTTATTTGTTAAAAAACATATTTTTGGTCCTAGTTTTTATCTATTTAATAAAAAAATACTTTTTGCCCTCTTTTTTGTCCGGGTTTATTTTATTGAAAAAAACAATAAAATCTTTTATTGTTCTACTTTTGCCCCAATTTTTATTTATATAATTTGTTCTTCTAAAGTCCTAGTTTTTATCTGTTAAAAAAAGACTGTTTTTTTGTCATATTTTCTTCCCGGTTTTCATTATTAAAAAAAATACAAACTACTTATTTTTTTGCCCCAATTTTTATTTACTTGAAAAAAATGTTTTTTTTTATCTCTTTGTCGATCCAATTTTTATCTATTTAAAAAAACTATTTTTTTTGTTTATTTGTGTTCTACTTTTATTAATATAAAAACTAAAAATAAATTAATAAAGTGATTTTTTAATTGTATGAATTTAATAAAATGTTTTAAGTAAAGAAATAAAATAAAGTGTGGATTGAGCATTTAATCATGTTAAATATGAGAATTTGGGTTAATTGTAACAAAACAAGAATTTGACTAGTCAGTTAACGTTTTCTATCAATTTGAGCGGCAAAGTTGAAAGCAAAACAAAATAATGAGTAAAGTCTATTACGAAAACTAAATGGGTAATTAAATCCAAATTCCCCTAAAAAATGAATTCTATGTTTAATAAATGCATGGGTCTTGAAGCTTCACAATTATTATGCGATTTGAGACATGGGGTTCTAAGATTTAATCTTTGTATAGTTTATAGAACTTGAAAATACATAATTATATGATCTTATTAGAACTTGAAGTCCCATAGAAATTAGATCAAATTATATATGTGGTAAATAATTGAAATAACATGAAGTTCTATATCCACATATTGTTAGATTAAGAAATTAAAGTATTTAGTCTTACTTTTAAAAATTTATTTGTAACCTCTCATATTTTTATTTTTTTAGTTGTTAGTCCTATGTTTACAATTGTGGGACAAGTGCCATTTTTTGCGAAAAGGAAAAAAGACACTTACAAGGTGATTGTGAACGATTTTGAGTGATTATGAGACTTACTATAATTTAAACAATACATGAAAGAAAACTTTAACAAAACTTTAAAAATGAATCTAAATCCAAAATACCAATTACATAGTTTCAACTAAATCTTTTATTTTTTGAACACTTCCAAAAAGAATGATTGGAAATAAAGTATTTCAGTATCTGACGAAGCCTTAAAATCTTGACACAACCCTGAAGTTCTATAATCGAGTTATATATAAAAAACATGAAGTTATATATCTTGAAGCTTGGATCAGTAAGTTAAGAACCTCAAGTTCTTGCTTTAATTGAGTAATTTTCACCATGGAGTATATTGATTTTACCGTGGCTTATAGTCCACGATTCTTATGATGTGACAAGAGCTATCAACATGTCTAAATCATGGTATTAATGTTTTAAGTAAATATGATTTGAGTACCCCTAATAATGATTCTAATGATGTAAAGATAATGTTTTCTTCTTTTTTCTAATAGTGTGTATTGAAAAAATGCCAGTTTAGGTTATTACCAGAACTTCTTTATCCTCCTGTGTTTATTTAAGTACTTATTTTGACTTAATAAATATTTATATTTATATTTAGAATGACTGCTTATACGATCATTAAATTTAATATATTTTATTTTTAAGGTATAGATAAAAAAGTTACAACAAACAATGACACCTGTTTGATAAACAATGCAGCAATGCATACGAAATTGAAAGTTTAGAAGTTTAATTTTTGTCGAACTTAGTATATAGTGTGTAATACCTCATAATTTGATAATTTAATTAAAATCGTGAAAATTATTTTTGAGAAAATAATTGGCTATGATTTAGTATGTTAGAAATTAAACTCAATGAGTAAAGTTTAATTTGTTTGAATTTCGTGAATTTTATACTAATTAAATAAATAAAATGAATGTTTAATGAAATAAGATTTATTTTGGGGTTTAGTTGAAAACTAAAGGGATAAATAGGTCTTTAGAGCATTCTTTGGCACCAAGTTAGGGTTTACAAGGGAGTTAGTTTCGGACTTAATGAGAATGTGAAGAGTTGAAAAAGAAAAGGGAATTAAGCAATGAAAAAAAAAGAAAAATAAAAAGAGAGAGATACTTGTCTTTCCACGCCACCAATTCGTGACCATAAGGTAGGTTACTCGCGATGGCGGCCCCAACACAAGTGACGAAGGTCCTCGTGCAGGTCCCTTGCGAGTCATTCGCAGAGTGCATTGTTTATTTTTTTCATAGGAGCTTGCACATGAAATTTGATATGTTTTTCACCCTTTCTCTCAAAGATAATCTACAACACTCTTTTCTCTTCATCCCTAACCTCCCAACCCTAAAAAAATCCGTTGAAACAAACTTTCAACCTAAATTAGAAGCACTTGCTTTGAAAATTTGAAGAAACATAAAAAAATTATATTGAAGAACTTGAGCAGAGGAACAAGAAGAATACACTAGATATTTTGAACTTGATATCTCTACTTGTAAGGACCAAATTTCCAATTGAGTCCATGTATAGTTTTGACTTATTCTCGGAACAAAACATGTTTGAGTCATAGGTAGATTTTTATTATCCGATCCCACACAGGCTATGATGTGTCGAAGATTAATTGAAGACGTTGCGCTTCAAGGAATTAATTATGCCAAAGTTTAATTGGTGCGGAATTTCTCGCCTTCAAAGTTTAATTGCATTTCTAGATCACTCAGGTATGAATGCATAATATTAATGAAACTCATAATTTAATTTTACAAAAATAAGGATGTTATTCACTACACCAAATCTGCCGGATTGTCACGGTCATTAACCGTGACAAGTCTGGGGGTGACAACGTTTATTGTCACGAACTGATCACGATCATGTCACGATCAATGACCGTGACAATCTTAGTTACGATTAATAACCGTGACAAATCAGTAATCTTTTTTTTAACAATTGTTACGGTCATTGACCGTGATAAATCTGGACAGACTTGAAAAAAAATCTGTTGGACAGTATGGCCACTGCCACTGCCCAGCAGTATATTTGTATCTATTATAGTAACGTTGTACCTGTTCAAACATCATATATCCAAATAAAATAGAGATAATGAAAATATACATTCAAAGCAATATGCATCACGATATAATCCAAATATAATTCAAATATAACAACTTAAAACAATTCAATTCAAATAATGTCACTACATATCTGGGGTAGGTATGACGAGGTGAGTAGGCCACACGATATACGAATTGATACACCCTTAAATATTCATCGTGCCACATTTTTCGTGCAACCACAATGGGGAGTTCTCCTTCCCGAGTATCACATGCGTGATGAGCACATTGGCCTCGATGTCTTGAAGCGCACGTCCATGAACTAACATACCCTGAATGGTATTCGGGTATCTCAACCCCCGCCCTATCCGCTGGCCATCAAATATGTCCCGTATAAACACGCTTGGCCAACCAAGTGTCGTCATCGATCGGTCGAAGGGAGCCAAATAGGGGACTGGATCATCAGAGTCCGCACGTGTCGGCGATGAAGCAGCGAGGTCCACATCCTCGTCCTCCTCTCCTTCCCTTTTTCCTTACGTTTTTCACCCAACGAACGCTTCATGAATGATAACAAGGATTTACAGTGCATTTACTTTTACAAGTGAGGAAAGGAAGGTGCTTTTAGACATAATATATAATTTGAAGGTACCATATAATTTTTTATCTAACTTGCAAAGGATTGTGAATTATTCTACCCATGATTTACATAAGTGTAAGTACCACGATTGGAAGGTGATCATGAAATTGTTTCCTCTATTGTTTAAGCACTGTTTCTCCAAGCACAAGGATTGACGAAAGTCTATTATGCAAATTATTATTTGCTTCTCACTTTTTTATGAGAAGGTAGTCAATCAAGATCACATAATGGCCGCAAAATTGGCGGTGACCGAAGCGATTTGTGTGTTGAAGAAGTATTTTTCCCCATCATTCTTTGACATAAGTGTTTCAATTTTTGGTACACCTATGCGACGAGGCACTTCTTTGTGGCCCAGTTAGATATCGATGGATGCATCTGTGACACCCCGACTAATTAAATATCGGGTAGCTACTCCTTTATTAAATTAATTCAAAATGCCAAGTTGGTACAGTTAATAGCATCACTGTCGAAAACACTTTAATGATTACTAACCACCTAGTATTTAAAAAGTAAGTGCCAAATTTTAATTAAAGTCTGATTAACATGCAACAAGTGTAATAAAGAATAATAACACCATTCACCATAATGAAGTAAATAGAATGAACATCACATAACGTAAATAAAGTCTGGAGGAAAAACTCCTCACTACAATCCCATAACTGAAAACTAAAACAGTACATGCCAAAGTCTGAAAACTGAAATGGAAATGTAACTCTAATAGAAATGGGCAACATGCCCTACAACTGATAGATAATGAATCTGGAATCCAAGTGATAGAGGCGTCTACAAGCAAATCCCTGTAGCTTGCACAAACAGCTACAGCTCGTCACCTGAATGAGTATCCTATGCATGGTGTCCTTGTGGCTGGGCACCTAAAATGGTTTTACAAAGAAAAATAGATTTGAAAAGCAAACGGGTCAGAGCCTGAATGTGGAGATATTTTAAAAACCTGCAAGTGCTTTAAAAACATTTAAAACATTAAATGCAAAGTACATGTTAGGACGTGCACTCACATGATATTCTCACCTCTCATCTAACTGTGCACTCCTAACGTAAGTACCCATCTATAACGCTACGAACCACTAGCTAAGTGTTATTCTATCTCTAGCTAGACTACCATAGGTTCTATCCATATTACTCGGTTCTATTAACATTATAACGCTTGTAATTAAATAGGGGTTTAACGCAAACTCAGATGCTCAATATGCAATATATATCACTATCAGTAAACTCATTATATTTCTCGAAATAATACCGTAATTATATTCACAACAATAACATGAAGGTTCCCATTAATTAAGTGTATATTAATCACATCATAAATATACAGTATAAGCACCCCGAGAACTAAGCTGTGGTGCACACATACTCTGCTATCCATCCCGGTACATCACGTACATAAGGATTACATATTCCGAATCTCTCAGGAATAGTTCACAGATAACAACATCACAAACAATGGAGGCGAACACAGTCACATCACATAGGTCACGCACATACCTACGCTCCTACGATCAGCGGACTTATTAATATCCCAATAAGTCTTTCTATGACCTATGTTCATCAAGGTAACCAGTTTAAATCTGGGCAACACAAGGATTAGAGGGCCCTAAGCGAACGCGAACGCAAACCTCCCGTGATAGCAAGTATGGTAGGTATGTCATACACACAATTCATATACCAATACTAAGTAAACACACGTCTTAGTAATCAACGTAGTTTAATCGTAGTACATATCGCAATCTCGTACTAACTTATAATTATCGCAATTTATACTATTCCGGTTTATCATCATATGCGCCATAATCTATTCTCACGTCGTAGTAGACACTCACGTCTCAACCCAAACGGTTCATTGAATATAACTCTCGTATATAAATTTACTCCTCGTAATAACCCAAAAGTCCCAAATCTATCCTTACATCATCAAAGGAAGGTTATCTATATCCTCGAACAAGTTTACGGGACTCCAAAAATCAAAACAGTCCAAAAAGGCTCAAACTGTCAACTCGTTAGAAGTCTCGCTCGAACGAGACTGTTCGAACGAGATCCCTCTGTCAACTCGTTCGAACGAGACTGTTCGAACGAGATCCCTCTGTCAACTCGTTAGAAGTCTCGTTCGAACGAGGTTGTTCGAACGAGATCCAGTTCGTTCGAACGAACTGTCCCTTCTAACGAGATCTCGTTCGAACGAAGTTATCGAACGAGGCTCCCTTTCGTTAGAACGACTGGTCATTTCGTTAGAAGCTCGTTCGAACGAGTTCGTTCGAACGACCTGGGCAGGGGCTTCTAACGACCTACCAGATTCGTCCCAGATTTGCCTAATCTCGTTTTTTCACCATTTTTAACACCTCAAGTCTTCTCCAAAGTTCGTTCTAACAGTGTTTTAAGTCCTCTAATCATACTAAAACATGCTAAGGTCATATACTAACATCTTTTAAGGCATTAATGCATCCTAAACATCATTAAATCACAAGATTTTATACTTTTCCCAAATTTTATCAAGAACATGAACCCTAGATTTATATCATCATCAAATCCCAGAATTTAATCCGTTTTAATTTCTTCTAATCACAATTATCATGAGAATAATCATCTACCTATCATTCTACATGCAATTCTCTTCAAGATTTTCAAATTCTAAACTCCAAACTACATGGGTTTTCATATTTCACCAAGAACAAACACAAAATTCGAATTTTTCTAACATGGAAGGAACATTCTTTGAAATTAAATGGAATAAAGTCACTTGCCTTGGTTGTCTCTGAGTTTGGATGATGGTTTGATGAAGATTTTTCTGCAGAATTCCCTCTCTCCAAGCTTCTTCTCCAATGGTGGCTTAAGGTGGCTAGGGTTTGATTTGGGAAACTTAGAAAACTCTTCTAATAACCTACGTAGCCTTCTAGGTTAATATGGTTTGGTTAATGGGATTAGTGGGTTAAATCCACATCAGATTAAAACTCCCAATTTTCGTCACTTTTAATTCCTCAAAATGTAAAATTACCAAAATACCCTTTAAGTTGCCGGTATGGCCTAAAAATACCCCGAGACCCAAACTACACCCCCGGCTAGTGTTTTCTGACTATCTCGACCCTTCCGGACGCGTTGGCGCACTCAAAACGACCATACGGTTTATAGATTTAAAAATCACTTTTATAATTAAAATAATATACCATGACGCGGCGGTCACACGCGTCTCAACAAAATTTCTAAAATGCCGTATATCAATCTCACGACAAATTTTATAATACCAAATACATATATCAAAACATGTATGCACATAATCAAATACCAACTCGCATCTCGTTAGTATTTATAACCCGGATTAATTTCCAATTAATACGCATTTAATTAATTAATCCCAAAAATAAATATAGCCAAAAGTAGGGGGTATTACATACTTCCCCCCTAATAACTGAATTTCGTCCCGAAATTCGAAACTAGAAAGTACCTGCTAAAAACAACTTTTGATAACGTTCGCGCATCTCATCCTCGCTCTCCCATGTGGACTCCTCGACATTGTGATGTCGCCACTGAACACGCACTAACGGAACTATCTTTGACCGCAGTTTCCTCTCGCTTCGGTCCAAAATAGCAATCGGCCCCTCCTCGTAGGAGCTATCAGGATGGAGATCGATGTCCTCCACATCAATGTGAGAATGAGCCAAATTATCTCTAAGGTATTTCCTCAGCGAGGAAATATGGAATACATCGTGAATCCGATGCAAATGCTCCGGTAGTCCGAGTCTATACGCAACCGGTCCGATCCGCTCAATAATAGGAAACGGCCCCACATACCTTGGTGCCAACTTCTCTTTCTTCCCGAAACGCATAATCCCCTTCATAGGAGATACCCTGAGCAAAACTTGGTCCCCTACTTGGAACTCCCTGAAAAATCTCTTCGCATCAGCATAACTCTTCTGCCTGTCTTGAGCTACCCGAATGCGACTCCGAATCAACTCAATCCTTGCCAAAGTATCCTGAATCACTTCCGGCCCAAGTAGTTTGTTGTCCCCCACCTCTAACCAACATGCTGGGGAACGACAAGGCCTACCGTACAATGCTTCAAACGGAGCCATGCCAATAGTGAACTGATAGGAGTTGTTGTAAGCAAACTCCACAAGTGGAAGATACTGCTCCCATCCACCCCCGAAGTCAATAATGCACATGCATAGCATGTCTTCCAACATCTGATTTGTGCGCTCGGTCTGCCCATAAGTCTGCGGATGATAAGCCGTACTCAACCGCAATACTGTTCCCATGGCCTCCTGGAAACTCTCCCAAAATCTCGAAACAAATATCTTGTCTCTGTCAGACACGATATTTAGGGGCACACCGTGAAGTCTCACAATCTCTGAAATGAAGAGTTGGGCATACTGTCCCGTAGTGTAATTAGTCCTTACGGGTAAAAAGTGAGCGACCTTGGACAACCTGTCCACAATTACCCAAACGGAGTCATGACCCCTCTGCGACGTAGGCAACCCCGTGATAAAGTCCATGGATATGCTCTCCCACATCCACACCGGGACCTCCAATGGATGTAGCAATCCTGCCGGTCTCTGATGATCCACTTTTACAAGCTGACAAGTGGCGCATTTCGAAACAAACTCAGCGATATCTCTCTTCATACCGCTCCACCAATACTGGCGTCTCATGTCTTGGTACATTTTGTCCCCTCCGGGGTGTACCGCGAACCGTGCGACTCTGCCATCACGTCGTGTCGCAATTCCTCTCCTTCCGGAACTACCAATCTCCCATTGAAGCGTAATCCCCCGTCTGAGCTAACGGTATAGGACTCGGCTCCCTCTGCTAGTAATCGAACTATTTGCTCCTGACAGAACGAGTCATTAGCCTGTGCCCTTACTACCTTCGTGACAATCTGCGGTGTAACGGTCATCACAGACATGAAAGATCGGTCCACTGCATCCTGGTGTCCCAATTCCTTTCACTTAGCCTTCCACGCCTCTGCCACCTCATCTGCTGGCCTATGGCTTAACGCGTCTGCTACCACGTTAGCCTTACCTGGGTGATACTGGATGTCGAACTGGTAGTCCTTCACAAACTCAAGCCACCTACGCTGCCGCATATTCAAATCCTTCTGCGTGAATAGGTACTGTAGGGACTTGTGGTCCGTGAACAGTTGGAACTTCTCCCCCAAAAGATAGTGCCTCCAAATCCGTAGGGCAAATACCACTGCTGCCAACTCCAAATCATGCGTGGGGTAATTCTTCTCATGAGGCTTAAGCTTACGGGAAGCATAAGCTATGACCTGTCTCTCCTGCTGTAATATACCTCCCAGTCCTTGCAAAGACGCATCGGTGTAAACCAAATACTCAACTCCCGGTCTCGGCAATGCTAACACAGGTGCTGAGGTCAATTTGTCCTTCAATTCATCGAATGCCAACTGACAGGCATCACTCCAGATGTATGGCACACCCTTACGAGTCAGATGTGTCAAAGGACCTGCTATCTCTGAGAAACCCCGAATAAACCTCCTGTAGTATCCTGCTAGACCCAAGAAACTACAAATCTCCATCGGTGTCGTGGGCTGTCCCCACTCCCTCACCGCTGATACCTTCCCCGGATCAACAGATATTCCCTGGTCGGAAATAATGTGTCCCAAAAACTGGACTTCCTTCAGCCAAAACCCGCTCTTCTCATATTTTGCATACAACTCATTCTGACGAAGTGTCTACAAAACCTGCCTCAAATGCTCGACGTGCTCCTCCTCTGTCTGGGAGTAAACCAGAATATCATCAATGAAGACAATGACAAACTGGTCTAGGAAATCCCTGAACACTCTGTTCATCAAGTCCATAAACACAACTGGAGCGTTGGTCAGACCGAAAGGCATAACCCGAAACTCGTAAGAACCATATCTCGATAAGAATTCAGTCTTCGAGACATCCTCCTCCCTGATACGCAACTGATGGTATCCCGATCTCAAATCAATCTTCGAAAAGAAAGAAGCTCCTCTCAACTGGTCGAATAAGTCATCGATTCGAGGCAACGGATACTTATTCCGTATCGTGACCTTATTCAACTATCGATAGTCCACACACAATCTCAGTGAACCGTCCCTCTTCTTCACAAAAAAAACTGGAGCGCCCCAAGGTGAGGTACTCCTGCGAATAAAGCCCTGACCTAACAGCTGCCCTATCTGATCCCGTAACTCCCTCATCTCAGCTGGAGCCATACGGTACGGTGCGCGTGCTATAGGTCTCATACCCGGTAGCAAATCTATAACAAAGTCTATCTCCCGACTGGGTGGTAAGCCTGGTATCTCCTGAAACACATCCGAATACTCCCTGACTACTGGGATAGAATCTAAAGGAATCACTACCTCCTTAGAGGTATCCTCCTCAATGTAATACAGATGAGCGGTCGATCCTCCCTCTGGGCGAGGCATCGCCACTACAAACATCTCTTGCCCCGGAATGGAAAAAACAATGCTCCCGCTGAAGCAATCAATCATGGCCCTATAAGCTACGAGCCAATCCATACCGATAATCACATCGTGAACATGCATGTCTAATACTAACATGTCTGCAGGTAATACCAAACCACCAATATCTACCCCCACTCCCCGGTATATAAAGAAAATAAGTGACCCACTCCCCAATGGTGAGTCAACACACGTCACTGTGCTCTCTGCCGTAGCTAACAATCCTAAAGCTTTCGCGAAGTGTGTAGCTATAAAACAGTGTGTAGCACCCGTATCAAATAACACCCGACCTATAGTGCCATGGATAGGAAACGTACCCTCAATCGAGGGCGGTGCCTGTGGAACTGCAGCCTGGTGGACGTTGTAGACACGTCCATACTGTAGTTGCCCCTGCTGAACTGGGACTGCTGGAATGGGTGGCAATGCTGCCATCTGTGGCGGTGCGGGAAGAGCGATGGGAAACATAGGCCTCTGTGGCTCCTGGCGAGCACCCTGCTGCTGCTGCTGTGGGGCCCTGCCCCTATCAGGACAATCCTGTCACTTATGACCAGTCTTGCCACAAACAAAGCACTTCCCTGGGAAGTTCCCTCCTCTCTGTCCCTACTGTCCCCGACCCTGGTGGCCGTTACCGTTCCTCCCTTGGCCCTGCTGGCCCTGGTGAAACTGCTGCCCATTCTGCCCTTGTTGGCCCTGATGGCCGTTTGGACCCTGATGGCCCTGACGGAAACCTCCTTGTCCCTGCCTGTAGTTCCCTGACCGAAACCTCTTATTATCCCCCTGCTGGGAGCCCTGCTCATTCTGTCTCTGCCCCTGACCAGATTGTGCCCCGCTGGCACCATGTCCTCCAGTCCTGCCCTGATGGCTAGACTCCCCCGACCTCTTGCCCTCGGCCATATGAAAATGGTGGTCCTGGCAGTGTAACAATGCCGCGTTAACCACATCAGAATAAGTGGCCAACGATAGGTTCCCTAGCAGATGCTGACGGATCCTCCAAGTCAACCCGTCCGTGAAGTTCTCAATCTTCTTCTTCTCTATTGGTATCTCATCTGGAACGATATTCAACAGATTCGTGAACTCGGCCACATACTCGGCCACAGTTTTGCCCTCCTGCCTCAAACTCATCAATCTCCTCCTCATTTCCGTATGAACAGCTGGCGGAAAGTACTTGCGGTCGAACCGCACCCAGAACTCCTGAATCGTGAGAGTATCCCTCTCCTCCATGGTGGTAATAGACTCCCACCACTGTAGCGCAGATCCAACTAGCTTGAAAGTAGCTAGCACCTGCTTCTGAACATCCGTGCACTCATACATCCTCAAGTGCCTCTGCATATCCTTCCTCCATTGGCTCGAGACTACCACATCTGAGCTACCTGCAAACTCTGGCAGATGCGCTTTCTGAAAAGCATCACGTACACGCTCCCAAGCATATGGGAATGCATTAACCTGTACTGGCGCAGCAACCGGCGCCTGAGGTGGTGCCTGCTGAACAACGGCAATGGCGGCATTTACCGCTTGGGCTACTATAGCTGCAACCTCAGCGGCGTTCATCATGCCCTGAACTGGAGCGGGCTGGGGTTCGGGCGTTGCATCCCTGGGAACTCGTCGTGCACGTCGTAGAGGCATCTGAAATATGAACAAAGTTTACAAGTTCGCTGTTTATAAACTTAAGATAGCTGAAGAACGAAGCATATACAAAAAGAGTACAACAATCCTAAAATTTAGGGCTCTATATCAAAGAAACTTAGCGGAAACATAATAAGCCGTCAGATCCTAAAGGACACTAGAACCTGATGCTCTGATACCACCTGTGACACCCCGACTAATTAAATACCGGGTAGCTACTCCTTTATTAAATTAATTCAAAATGCCAAGTTGGTCCAGTTAATAACATCACTGTCGAAAACACTTTAATGATTACTAACCACCTAGTATTTAAAAAGTAAGTGCCAAATTTTAATTAAAGTCTGATTAACATGCAACAAGTGTAATAAAGAATAATAACACCATTCACCATAATGAAGTAAATAGAATGAACATCACATAACGTAAATAAAGTCTGGAGGAAAAACTCCTCGCTACAATCCCATAACTGAAAACTAAAACAGTACATGCCAAAGTCTGAAAACTGAAATGCAAATGTAACTCTAATAGAAATGGGCAGCATGCCCTACAACTGATAGATAATGAATCTGGAATCCAAGTGATAGAGGCGTCTACAAGCAAATCCCTGTAGCTTCCACAAACAGCTACAGCTCGTCACCTGAATGAGTATCCTATGCATGGTGTCCTTGTGGCTGGGCACCTAAAATGGTTTTACAAAGAAAAATAGATTTGAAAAGCAAACGGGTCAGAACCCGAATGTGGAGATATTTTAAAAACCTGCAAGTGCTTTAAAAACATTTAAAACATTAAATGCAAAGTACATGTTAGGACGTGCACTCACATGATATTCTCACCTCTCGTCTAACTGTGCACTCCTAACGTAAGTACCCATCTATAACGCTACGAACCACTAGCTAAGTGTTATTCTATCTCTAGATAGACTACCATAGGTTCTATCCATATTACTCGGTTCTATTAACATTATAACGCTCGTAATTAAATAGGGGTTTAACGCAAACTCAGATGCTCAATATGCAATATATATCACTATCAGTAAACTCATTATATTTCTCGAAACAATACCGTAATTATATTCACAACAATAACATGAAGGTTCCCATTAATTAAGTGTATATTAATCACATCATAAATATACACTATAAGCACCCCGAGAACTAAGCTGTGGTGCACACATACTCTGCTATCCATCCCGGTACATCACGTACATAAGGATTACATATTCCGAATCTCTCAGGAATAGTTCACAGATAACAACATCACAAACAATGGAGGCGAACACAGTCACATCACATAGGTCACGCACATACCTACGCTCCTACGATCAACGGACTTATTAATATCCCAATAAGTCTTTCTATGACCTATGTTCATCAAGGTAACTAGTCTAAATCCGGGCAACACAAGGATTAGAGGGCCCTAAGCGAACGCAAACCTCCCGTGATAGCAAGTATGGTAGGTATGTCATACACACAATTCATATACCAATACTAAGTAAACACACGTCTTAGTAATGAACGTAGTTTAATCGTAGTACATATCGCAATCTTGTACTAACTTATAATTATCGCAATTTATACTATTTCGGTTTATCATCATACGCGCCATAATCTATTCTCACGTCGTAGTAGATACTCACGTCTCAACCCAAACGGTTCATTGAATATAACTCTCGTATATAAATTTACTCCTCGTAATAACCCAAAAGTCCCAAATCTATCCTTACATCATCAAAGGAAGGTTATCTATATCCTCGAACAAGTTTATGGGACTCCAAAAATCAAAACAGTCCAAAAAGGCTCAAACTGTCAACTCGTTAGAAGTCTCGTTCGAACGAGACTGTTCGAACGAGATCCCTCTGTCAACTCGTTAGAAGTCTCGTTCGAACGAGGTTGTTCGAACGAGATCCAGTTTGTTCGAACGAACTGTCCCTTCTAACGAGATCTCGTTCGAACGAAGTTATCGAACGAGGCTCCCTTTTGTTAGAACGACTGGTCATTTCATTAGAAGCTCGTTCGAACGAGTTCGTTCGAACGACCTAGGCAGGGGCTTCTAATGACCTACCAGATTCGTCCCAGATTTGCCTAATCTCATTTTTTCACCATTTTTAACACCTCAAGTCTTCTCCAAAGTTCGTTCTAACAGTGTTTTAAGTCCTCTAATCATACTAAAACATGCTAAGGTCATATACTAACATCTTTTAAGGCATTAATGCATCCTAAACATCATTAAATCACAAGATTTTATACTTTTCCCAAATTTTATCAAGAACATGAACCGTAGATTTATATCATCATCAAATCCCAGAATTTAATCCGTTTTAATTTCTTCTAATCACAATTATCATGAGAATAATCATCTACCTATCATTCTACATACAATTCTCTTCAAGATTTTCAAATTCTAAACTCCAAACTACATGGGTTTTCATATTTCACCAAGAACAAACACAAAATTCGAATTTTTCTAACATGGAAGGAACATTCTTTGAAATTAAATGGAATAAAGTCACTTGCCTTGGTTGTCTCTGAGTTTGGATGATGGTTTGATGGAGATTTTTCTGCAGAATTCCCTCTCTCCAAGCTTCTTCTCTAATGGTGGCTTAAGGTGGCTAGGGTTTGATTTGGGAAACTTAGAAAACTCTTCTAATAACCTACGTAGCCTTCTAGGTTAATATGGTTTGGTTAATGGGCTTAGTGGGTTAAATCCACATCAGATTGAAACTCCCAATTTTCGTCACTTTTAATTCCTCAAAATGTAAAATTACCAAAATACCCTTTAAGTTGCCGGTATGGCCTAAAAATACCCCGAGACCCAAACTACACCCCGGCTAGTGTTTTCTGACTATCTCGACCCTTCCGGACGCGTTGGCGCACTCAAAACGACCATACGGTTTATAGATTTAAAAATCACTTTTATAATTAAAATAATATACCATGACGCGACGGTCACACACCTCTCAACAAAATTTCTAAAATGCCGTATATCAATCTCACGACAAATTTTATAATACCAAATACATATATCAAAACATGTATGCACATAATCAAATACCAACTCGCATCTCGTTAGTATTTATAACCCGGATTAATTTCCAATTAATACGCATTTAATTAATTAATCCCAAAAATAAATATAGCCAAAAGTACGGGGTATTACAGCATCCATTTGAAAGATTGATGAAAGTTTTCAAAGATTACGTCAAGAATACATGATACATTGAAGGATCAATTGCATAAGAATACATCATCGTGGAGTCATCAATCTACACTCGGGAATACATGCCTGACCTGAGAAACATGGATGACAATGATGAGTTCATCAATGAGGGTGGTCATGTGATGGGCAGACGATTGAAATTAATGAGTTTACAGCATGAACAAGTAGCTCGTTATCTATTTGACACACATGAAGATGTCGAAGAATGGAAAAAGTAAGTTTATATTATTTTAACTTTTACATTTTTTTATTTTTATACATGATCAATTTTGTAATACGTTCGTCATGATTAATGCAGAAAATATGAAGCGTGTGGGAGCAAGAAAAGATGAAAAATAATGGCACAATCAGATAACGAATTTAGGCTGTGGTTGTCACACGAGGTAATTATAATGAAAATATTTCTTATTAAATGTCACATTACAAGAAAGCTTTACAACTAACCTAATTCATTTATCTATATTCTCAGCTCTTAAAGATGGGTGATGCAACATCAAGGCTTACCCGTCTAGCCATTGGACCTTTATTCATGGCACAAGAGTACAAAAAATACCGATTGAATGGTTACGTATTCGGTGCAAGGCTGTACAAGAAAAATACAAATGTACAGAACTTGGGTGTTTCATACAAGGCTCTTACTTATTTTTGAGCAAGTGCCAAAGAAAAAAACCTCGTTGAAGCTGAAATCACTTACTATGGTAAAAGTCAAAATATATTTGAATTCGACTATATAAGCTTCAAAGAGGTTGTGTTTTACTGTGATTGGGTAAGAGTTGCGGGTAAAAATACTTGTAACGTTGATCCTGACACCAATTTGATCATGGTTAATTTGTCCAAGTTGAAGAGCAATGAACATATGAGCGATGAGTAGTTTGTTTGTACTTTTCAAAAGGTCAAGTAAGTGTTTTACATGGAGTATATCACCAACGAGTCTTGGTCAATCGTCCTACATGTGCCAAAGTGTCTAAACAGTAGTGTGGATAACTTGGCTTCCCCTATCGAATATCAATCCATTTTTTATGATAACCTGAATTTGAAATAATTTTTAAACTTATAATAAGTATTCCAATTATTTGCTATGACTAGTGGGTGTATTATTCTAGTACTTTATTATTATCGGACGACAATTTAATTCTTTTAATTCATTTGTACTTGATCAGTTTACTACTTATAATAACCAGTGGGTTTCTTCTAGTGAATATGTTATTATCGGATTGTTTGTTTTTTTTGGTTAGTGAATATGTTAATTTGGAATCTAATTAAATTAAGCATTAATTCAAACTCCATGATATAACCCGATATTGAATCATTATTTAGATTTATAATGTCATTAACGTGTATTCTTTTAGTGCTTTGTTATTATCGGATTTGAATCAAAATTGATTTTTTGGTTAGTGAATATGTTAGTTTGGATTTTAATTGAATTAAGCATTAATTCAAACTACGTGATATGATCCGATATTGAAACAATATTTAGATTTATAATGTCATTAACTTGTATTCTTCTAGTGCTTTGTTATTATAGGATTTGAATCAAAAATATTTTTTTTGGTTAGTGAATATGTCAGTTTGGATTTTAATTAATTTAAGCATTAATTCAAAGTCCATGACATGACCCGATATTGCAACAATATTTTTAGATTTATAATGTCGTTAACTTGTACAATATTCTAATTCATTTGGATTTGATCCTTTTCTCATATACATGTTTGTACTAATAACAATACTTTTTGCAGAAAATGTCTTCAACAGGGCATCGTGGTAGCGGTGGCGACCAGGGCTCCTCGGCCACTATGCCCCTAAAATAGGAAAAAATGGTGTCCATCATCGGGAACAAGATGACATTATTGACTAGATATCGGGAGTTGCTGAAGGCGATCATTGGACCGGGGTGCACTGATTGGAGGAATGTGTCAAATGAGCTCAAGATCGCCATCTGAGGGCACTACAGGTAGTGTATTTATATTTATATTTATTATTTATAATTTAAATAAAACTAACACTTAGTTTCTTTTTGGTTTGTATTTATTTGACATGATCAATTCGGCCTGCCCCCACATGTCCGCGACTTCACGTGGGAACAATTGAGAGATCAGTATAAGATGTGGAAGAAAAACATCCAGGCACGATACTTTGGGCAGACCCGGGAGTCCATTATAAGAGTATACGACACCGTCCCATCAAAGGAGCCGATCTTATTGGCATAGTGATAGCAGTTTCACGACAATGAGATCGAGGAGCGGCAATTGACATCTCGTCAATCGGGAAGGGTAAAGTAGGCAAAAAAGGTGGACATATGCTACTTTGGGTGGACGTCTTACGCCAAGGTGGAGCACATGATTAGGCCTGTCAATGGATCGGATTTATCTGAATTCGAATCCGAATCTGATCCATTTAAGCGGATATGGATCATGCTTAAAATCCGATTATCCGATTACCCGTTTATTAAATGGAGCGAATTTGGATTCATATACTCCGATCCGTTAATAATCCGATCCGATTAATATTTTAAATATATATATATATATATATAATATTTGTAATTAATATTTTGTATTTAATAATATTTTTTAATATTTATTATAATAGTTCTTTTTTTCACTATCTATTTTTTTGGAACAATTGCAAAATAAAGTTATGAAATAAGAGTTGAAAATAAAAATGTTGCAAATCAAGTTTAACATAAACAGAAAATCGGATAATCGGATTGGATTCGAATCCGTTTAACATATACGTATATGGATTTGGATTTGCGTGATCCGATCCGATTAATAAACGGATCGGATCCGAATCCGTTTAACATAGACGGATATGGATTTGAATTTGCCTGATCCATTTCGAATCCAATCTGTTTACAAGCCTACACAGGATGGTAAGTTTTTTTCTTTAATTTCAGTTTTATGTTATTCTAATTTAGCATTACTTTGCGTTACTTGCTAATTCTGCATTATTTTATTTTAGGAGGTGGGGAGTGTCCCTGGGGGTAGGCCACATAGACTCGATGCCTATGTGGCAATCCGAACGAAGAAGGGAAAGGATAAAGAGGTGTCCCCAAGCGTGGCAGCCATGATTGTATGTTATAATTTTTTAATTACGTTATAATTTTTTAATTAAATTAATTAACTAATCGTGTACTTTTTGTCATTTAAGGAAAAGTTTAAGGAAGTGCATGAAAATCAGTCTGATGCCGACAAAGCATCTTTGGCTACGGACTCACTCAGCCAAGTGATCGGGGTAGATCATAAGGGGATGACTAGGGGGTGAACTTTCGGGTGGGGAAGTCGATGATCATCGGGATAGAGAAGAGCAACACCGGGTTATCTCGTAAGGTGAAAACCCATGACGATAAGCTATCAAGGTTGGAGGCGACGGTCCTAGATATGTATGCCTTCATAAAGTATCAGTGGGGGTTCTCCTCCGATAAGGGAACCTTCGATAAGAACAAGGGCAAGTGCAAGGGGAAGGGGAAGGAGGTAGACGAGGACGCCATTGCTACCTCGTCGATACACATAGATTCACTGATACACATCGCCCTTATATGATCCATTTCCCAACTTGACCCCCACCGCACGACCTAACAATTTGTTTAAAAATTTGCCCAGATTTGTCACGGACTTTGACAGTGATAAGTGTAACACCCCGTGTTTTTATTACTTTATTTAATTAATTAACTAATAAAATTCAGAAAAAAATAAAATTTTGAATTTTAAAATTTTTATTGGTAAAATATTTTGGTCATGATTTTAGAAGAATAAAACTCCAAGCGGAATTGAATTCGAAGTTAAAGTATATTTTTATAGGATTTTTAAATTTTATCCCTTAAGTTATTTTTAACTCGGTAGTTTCAAAATCCCTGAGTGATCGATCGATCGACTCCAGGGGGTCGATCGATCGACCTCAGCAGATTTCGTGCGCATCAGGTTTTGACGAGTTTTGTAATTTCAAAACTCCTTCATCTTTTTATATAAATGATATTGCGGGGCTAGGTTTTTAAAACTTATATTTTACCACCCCTAGAGAAGCAGACTCTTTCTTTGTTCATCATCTTCCACCTCAAAACCCTAGCCTCCATTAAAACCATCTTTAAATCTCAGTTTTGAAGGAATATAGTAATCTGTCCCAAGTTGGTCCAAGAGGAGTTGTTGATTAATTTTTCAAGAGGAACTCAAATCTCTTATCGGTTTTCTATATTTAACCCCAGGCATGTTTACCCTATTCTTTTCCCTTAATATTATGTGTCTTCATTATAGCCTCCATTAAACTCATGTTTTCTAAAATAAATTATGAACATAATATATAAAGAAATAAATTTTAGGACTGTTTCGCATAAAATATTAATGCTGCCTAATACTTATAACTTTGTTGTTCTTTGGGTTGTAATTGGGTAGTCGGTTGTGTTATGCGCATATGCATGTAGGGGAGCCCTTAGAAATCAAATTTGGTTATTTCATGTGAAAAACCTATATTTAATTTAATTACTTGTGATAGAAAATAATAACTATGGTAGGACTTGCATGTAGCTATTATTCTGAAAATTACTATATTTATGTGTCCTTGATTTCCACTATTTAGATTAAAATTATTAAATTGGGAATTTAATGTTGCTATGAATGTTGTTTTAAATTGTTAATTGTGCCACTTTATGGAAAATATTATAATTTGATATCTCAGGAACATTGGGTATTGTAGGTAATTAGTTTTCACCCTTTGTTATACTACACTTGTTAAGTATGAGACTAGTAAGTGGGCCTTAGTTGCTATTTATGCTAATTAGGTATGCGACTAATTAGTGTAAGTCTATGCGGGTTATATAATTTGAGGTGGGGGCTGATTTTCTATATTATCCCGATAGCCTAAGATTGATATCTAGGTGGAGTGAAAATTGTTATAATCATCACTTACTTAGGATAGGACGAATTTATGTTTTGAGAACCCTTAGTTGGGACTAAGGGGTATTTGGAGGATTTTTACATCGCTTTAAAGGGTGGGGGAAATTAATTGGATTAATGAGTATCAGAACTTTTGGAAATTAATACCGCAGGACTAAAACGGGTATTAAAAACTTATTGGCGACATAATGTGTCGGGACCGACATTTTAAACGGGTTAGAGGACGATTTATGTCGTGTCGTGTGTGGAACCTTGTCATATCGCGAGATCGCGGGATAAAAACGGGTCAGATGACTACTTTGACAAGTGGAAGTGTATATTGGTTAATTATCTTCACGGTTAAAGAAATTAAATTTAACATTGTTGGGAATGTGGGTTAATTAAAATAATATTGGTGTGGTACTTTTTAAAGAAACCTTGCAGGTAGTTAGTAATTTATTTTTGGTGATTAATAATCTTCTTATAATTAAAAGATTTTATTATTATGGTCGATATATATAGCACTATTGTATGGGTTTAAGGACCCTAATTGAAAGGAGTAGCCGATATTCATGCTCCGGGCTTTAGCTCTAACACATGCGTTGACTAATCTTTTTCAGAATTTATTTGGGAGTAGCTGCATAGGATTCATTAGAGATCTTTTGGAGGTGCAACTGGAGCCATTTTATTGCTTTAGTAGTTAGATTTCTCTTTCCATTCCACCGTATTTATTATGAGACTACATTTGAGTTTTAATGGGACCTTCGGTTCCAAAGTTGCTTTGAGATTTCAGTTGGATTTATTTATTTAATTATTGAGATATTTAGAGATTGCATGTGTTGGATTTTATATCGCACTTTAGTGTTAAATCAGTTGGATGTTCTTGGTATTTTGGATTGATTAAAATTATTTATCTTGTGGATTAAAATTTTTATATATCTAATATCTGTCTCATGCTAAGAATGGTATTTTATTTACTCACGCCCGGCTTAGTTTTGGTGGCGGCCGATGCCAGAATTTAGCGGGGTGTGACAGATGGTATCAGGGCATGGTCTGAGATCTCGTAGGTTGTGTGTCTGTTTTAGCTTCCGCGTTGCTTATCTTTGATTCCTTTCGATGACTTGTACTCTTAGTTTTTCTGAGTCTTATGTTGTTTGTTCCTATCTTTTCAGATGGAGAACACTAGGATAGCTGGTCGTAGGATAGAGGAGTCCATTTCTGTTCCTGCAGTTTAGGAGAGGCAGGGAAAATTTATTCTGGATGTTGAGGCACTAGCGGCGATTGTGCGAGAGGCCACAATGTTCTATATTGAGATTGGGAGACAGAGAGGGGTGACGTTAGAACCGCAATAGCAAGGAACACCCGTCTCAAATTGGGACAGAGTGAGGACCAGCTTTTTCAAGGGGAATCCTTCTACCTTCTCAGTATGATCCGACCCCACGGTCGCTCACCAATGGAGAAGGGACATGGAGCGACACTTGAGATTAGTGGAATGCACGGATGTGCAAAAGAAAATGTTAGCAACATTCAAATTGTCAGGGAATGACTTACAGTAGTGGGAGAGTACCACCACACCAGAGGAGAGAGATCAATTAAGTTATGCAGAATTTCAGATTAGGTTCAACAATAAGTACTTTCCATATGCTATCCGGAGTGCAAAGAAAAGGGAAGTTCTGGAATTGGAGCAGAGTTCAAAATCAATTATCGAGTATGAACAAGAGTTCACCAACTTATCTATGTTTGTACCGGAGGAGGTAGACACTGAGAGGAAAAAGATGGAGTGCTTCATCAAAGTGTTGTCTTGGCCCATTAGGCAAATGGTTTAGGGAAATCCGGCATACACTGCTTACGCCCAAGTAGTGGATGTCGCGACGTTACACTGGAAGGAGAAAATAAGCTATCAGAAGAAATTGGGAAAAAGACAAGAGACGGAAGGTCAGGGAGGAGACAACAAGGGTCGCAATGAATAAGCGTGGAAGAGGCCGAGACTGAACCAAGGATAGCAAAATAATAATATTCATTAGGACAACTAGAGACAGCGTCGTCAAGGGGAGCAAAATTAGAATGGAAATTCAGAGTCTTTCTCGAGTAATTGTTTCACTTATGGGAAAGTATGACATAAAGCGAATAGGTGTTTTAAGAGAGAGGACCATCAGGGTCAAAATACTCAGGGCCAATAAGGCCAAGGTCCTCCATCACCGGCAGAGCTCGGAGTGCAGGGAGCGTCAGCAACACTGGTGGCGACAGGTGTTCAGGGAGCACCAGCAGCGCCGACAACATCTGGTGCATAGGGAGCGGATGCAAAACCAACCAACACTAGTTATGGGAGGTGCTACCTACTTCAGCCTCGAGAGGAGCAGGCACCGCAGGAGCCACGACATGGCTAAGTAGAGGATTGGTATGTAAAATATTTTTATTACATGTTATATGTATAGTATTCATATTTTCGCTTTAGTATAATTAGGTGTATGGGCGCCTAATTATAGTACATTATGGTAGACTCTTATGAACTTTGGTTTCGTGCGCATTTAGTTTTGCTGAATTTCGAGGGAGCAATTTTCTTGCTAGTGGGAAAGTATGTAACACCCCGTGTTTTTATTAGTTTGTTTAATTAATTAAATGGAAAAATTCGGGAAAAAATAAAATTTTGAATTTTATAATTTTTATTAGTTAAATATGTTATTCATGATTTTAAATGAATAAAACTTCAAGTGGAATTGAATTCGGAGTTAAAGTGAATTCTTAAAGTTTGTCCCATAAGTTATTTTTAACTCGGCGATTTCAAAATCCCCGAGTGATCAATCGATCGACTCCAGGGGGTCGATCGATCGACCTCAGCAGATTTCATGTGCAGCAGGTTTTGACGAGTTTTGTAATTTTACAACTTCTAAATCTTTTTATATAAATGATATTTCGGGCTAGTTTTTTAAAACTTATATTTTACCAACCCTAGAGCATCAGAATCTTTCTTCGTTGATCATCTTCCGCCTCAAAACCCTAGCCTCCATTAAAACCATCTTTAAAGCTCAATTTTGAAGGAATATAGTAATTTGTCCCAAGTTGATCCAGGAGGAGGTTTTGATTAATTTTTCAAGAGGAACTCAAATCTCATATCGGTTTTCTACATTTAACCTCAGGCATGTTTACCTATTCTTTTCCCTTCGTGTTATGTGTCTTCATTGTAGCCTCCATTAAACTCATGTTTTCTAAAATAAATTATGAACATAATATTTAAAGAAAAAAATTTCGGGACTGTTTCACATAAAATATTAATGATACCTAATACTTATAACTTTGTTATTCTTTGGGTTGTAATTGGGTAATCGGTTGTGTTATGGGCATATGCATCTAGAAGAGCCCATGGAAATCAAATTTGGTTATTTCATGTGAAAACCCTAGATTTAATTTAATTACTTGTGCTAGAAAATAATAACTGTGATAGGACTTGCATGTAGCTATTATTATGAAAATTACTATATTTATGTGCCCTTGATTTCCACTATTTAGTTTAAAATTATTAAATTGGGAATTTAGTGTTGTTATGAATGTTGTTTTAAATTGTTAATTGTGCCACTTTATGGAAAATATTATAATTTGATATCTCGGGGACGTTGTGTATTGTAGGAAATTGGTTTTCACCCCTTTTTATAGTACACTTGTTAGGTATGAGACTAGTAAGTGGGCCTTAGTTGCTATTTATGCTAATTAGGTATGCGACTAGTTAGTGTAAGTCTATGCGGGTTATATAATTTGGGGTGGGGGCTGATTTTCTATATTATCCCGATAGCCTAAGATTGATATCTAGGTGGAGTGAAAATTGTTATAATCATCACTTACTTAGGATAGGACGAATTTATGTTTTGAGAACCCTTAGTTGGGACTAAGGGGTATTTGGAGGATGTTTACATCGCTTTAAAGGGTGAGGGAAATTAATAGGATTAATGAGTATCAGAAATTTTGGAAATTAATACCGCAGGACTAAAACGGGTATTAAAAACTTATTGGTGACATAATGTGTCAGGATCGACAGTTTAAACGGGTCAGAGGACGATTTATGTCGGGTCGTGTGTGGAACCTTATCATATTGCGAGGATCGTAGGATAAAAACGGGTGAGACAGCGGCTTTGATAAGGGGAAGTGTATCTTGGTTAATTATCTTCACGGTTAAAGAAATTAAATTTAACATTGTTGGGAATGTGAGTTAATTAAAATCACATTGGTGTGGTACTTTTTGAAGAAACCTTGCGGGTAGTTAGTAATTTATTTTTGGTGATTAATAATCTTCTTATAATTAAAAGATTTTATTATCACTACACCAAAACTGTCAATCTGGCACACGTGGACAAGGAGAATCTGGCACGGTTTTAAACTGTGCCAAAATTTGGCACGGTTTCTTAAAATTCTGGCACAGTTTTAAACTGTGCCAAAATCTGGCACGGTTTTAAAATGTGCCAAAATCATTCCAAATTAAAAAAAAGTTAAATAAAATACTAAAATAAAAAACTTTTCATTCAGCTCACTCTCCCGCTCACTCTTCACCCAATTCCCCCTCCCGCTTTTCACCTAATCCTCACTCTTTCTTTGAAAGAAAAAACGATTCATCCCCGTCGTCATTCTCTCTACGTCGCTCGCTCTCTCCGCCGTTCAGTCCTCCCCGTCGTCGTTCATACCTCCCCGTCGCCGTTCAGTCCTCCCCGTCGTCGCTCGCTCGCTCTCTCTCTACGCCACTCGCTCTCTGCGCAGCTCTCTCTCTACGCCGTTCAGACCTCTCCGGCGCAACACTGGTAAGAACTGATAGATCAAATCGTTTTCGATCAAACGATTTCTCAGAACCAAACCAAAACTCTATAATCTGAGATGTATTTTCACCAAACCAACACAATGGGTTTTGGTTTGGTTTGGGTGAATACTTAGTTTATGAAATGTAACTAACTTTGCTGTTTCGTTTATACTTTGCTGAAAAGGTTGTATCCCAAACATGTCAGGGCCTGTATATTTAATTCAAAGCCCTAGTACACTATATGCAGTTATTTTTATTGTCCGCAATGCCTTGCAGGATGCTTGAGGTTATTAATTCAATTTTCTTTATCTGTTTCTAAGCTTTTTGAGATTGTCAAAATAAGTTACGAGCTAATGAAAGACACACAATTAACTAAAAGCTTCAAAGAAATGTGCGAGTGTGTTGGCAGTGTCTACTTTTGTCAAATGGCTTAGAGTTCAGAAGTTTGATGCCAATGAGGACTCGTTTGGTAACTCAATTCCAAGGATTGGAATTGAAAGGCCTATTTCAAGTCCGTGGAATTAAAATTGGTCTTTCAATTCCATTTTTATGGTTTGGAATTCGGTTGCCAAACGGACCCTGAATTTCAAGTCTTTGTGGAAATCGTTTCCAAGATCTCTTGTGAATGTCTTTTTGTTTTGCCACATTACCTCACACTTGCAACATCTCATTTGACTTTTCTTGTTCTTTTTTATCTAGGCCTCCAAGGTGGTATGTCAAATTGTTTCTAGTCAAACGATTTACACCAAATAATTTACGGTTAAAATCTAAGATGTATTTTGTTGATATGTTGCTCAGTGCAATTTTTAAGAAATTCGTCTCTTGCCAACGAGATATCAAATTATTAATTTCTAGAGTGGGACATTGCTTTTGCTTGGATTTTTACACATAGAATTCTCTCGAATTCATTAAATTCGAGCTATGATTTTAGATTTCAATGATCCCTCTCTCGCCCTGCTTATCTTTTGGTGGGATTTGTGACTTCTGATGTGGTTTGTTTTGGTTTAATGATTGATTTCTTCGTTTAAAGGCTAATTGGGAGATGTGTGGTTGATTTTATATTTGTTTCAGTGTTCTTGGGGGGTCGGAGGATGTGTCATTGGGGTATTGTTTGTTAAGGATTGTTTTGATGCTTTTTTGAAAGATTTCTTCGAGATTAATTGTTTGGCAAGGTGAGTTTGTTTATATTTAGTTATTTCTGATTCTCATGTGATTTTTTAAGATGCGGTTTATTTTTTATTATGGGAGTTTTTTTTATCCATTGGTGTAGAAACTTGTTCCTCTATTGGCTTGCTAATGAGACGACAAGTCTTAGTGTATTTTACTCCATGTTTGCGTCTTTGATAGTTTTTCAGATTCTCGTGAAAATGTCTCTAAAGTAATTCGAGTAGGATAACAATAGTTCTAGTTCGAGCTATGTGTAAAAAAACATTATTTGATATTTGTTCCAACCTTGAATTCTTGATGAGTTCAGTATTAAATTGGGTTTTAGAATTTTCGGTCCATTTTTTTAATAAAAGGGACATGTTATCAATTTCACACACGTGTGTGTATAATCATATATGGGTACTGTAATATTAAAGAGTTTGATCCAGTGCTAGGTGGGAATTGAATGCAGGTATTGGGGAGGTTTGGAGATCAAAAGGTCAGCATAGGTTGCCAGTGATTTGTTTAGTTTTACTTTACAAAGGTTCAACTCAGGCCAGTTCCATCCAATCTTATTCAAGTTTCTACAGGTAACTATTATTTAGTACCCATTTATTAACCTTTTAAAATGCAATGAATTATTTCTACTCAGCATTTATATTATTTCTTTTTCATTCTATATCTGATCATTCCTTTTAAACTTTGAAAATCACTTCATGGCTTACTTTAGAGCTTATTTAGTTAAATTGGTGGAAGGGATTGTTGGTGGTTTGGTTTTGGAATTTGTTGTTGATTTCAGTTTCTTTTAAATGTTAAAACACGTTGGATTTAACGAATAAACAAATGAAACTATGTCAAAAATTTCTAAAATCAATAAACGTTATAAATTGATTAAAACCATACCGTTAGAGGATGAAAACCCAAACCAGCCCCCAAACGACCCCTTAGGAGGCACGAACACCTCGAACGGGACTAATGTAACTTGTACGAACTGACCGCGTAGTCCCGAGTCTCCCGGTTTGAGAATACGACGTTAATTTGCAAAAATCAACACTTTTAAAAACACGTCGTTAAAGGGTGATAACCCAAACCAGCCCCCAAACGACCCCGTAGGAGGAACAACACCTCGCACTGGACCAATGTAACTTGTATGAATGGACCGCGTAGTCCCGGGTCTCCCGGTTTGAGAATACGACGTTAATTTGCCAAAATCAACACTTAGAGTTAAAAACGTGCCTTTAAAGGGTGAAAACCCAAACCAACCCCCAATCGACCCCGTAGGAGGCACGAACACCTCGCACGGGACCAATGTAACTTGTAGGAACTGACCGCGTAGTCCCGGGTCTCCCGGTTTGAGAATACGACGTTAATTTGTCAAAATCAACACTTAGTTAAAAACATGCCGTTAAAGGGTGAAAATCCAAACTAGCCCCCGAAAGACCCCGTAGGAGGCACGAACACCTCGCACGGGACCCATGTAACTTGTAGGAACTGACCGCGTAGACCCGGGTCTCCCGATTTGAGAATATGACGTTAATTTTCCAAAATCACACTTAGAGTTAAAAACATGCCGCTAAAGGGTGAAACCCAAACAAGCCTCCAAACGACCCCGTAAGAGGCATGAACACCTCGCACGGGACCCATGTAACTCGTAGAAACAGATCGCGTAATCCCTGGTCTCTCGGTTTGAGAGTATGATGATAATTTTCAAAAATCACACTTAGAGTTAAAACCATGCCAGTAAAGGGTGAAAACCCAAACCAGCCCCCAAAAGACCTCGTAGGAGGCACAAACACTTCGCACGGGAACAATGTAACTTGTAGGAACTGATCGCGTAGTCCCGGGTCTCCCGTTTTAAGAGTATGACGATAATTTACAAAACTCACACTTAGACTTAAAAACAAGCCGTTAAAGGGTGGAAACCCAAACCAACCCCCAAACGACCCCGTAGGAGGTACGAACACCTCGCACGGGACCCATTTAACTTGTAGGAACTGACCATGTAGTCCCGGGTCTCCCGGTTTGAGAGTATGACGATAATTTACAAAAATCACACTTAGAGTTAAAAACGTGCCAGTAAAGGGTGAAAACCCAAACCAAACCCCAAACGACCCCGTAGGAGGCACGAACACCTCGCACGAGACCCATGTAACTTGTACGAACTGACCATGTAGACCCGGGTCTCCCGATTTGAGAGTATGACGATAATTTACAAAAATCACACTTAGAGTTAAAAACATGCCAGTAAAGGGTGAAAACCCAAACCAGCCCACAAACGACCTCGTAGTAGGCACGAACACTTCGCACGGGACCAATATAACTTGTAGGAGCTGACCACGTAGTCCCGGGTCTCCCAGTTTGAGAGTATGACGATAATTTACAAATATCACACTTAGAGTTAAAAACATGCCAGTAAAGGGTGGAAACCCAAACCAGCCCCCAAACGACCTCGTAGGAGGCACGAACACTTCGCACGGGAACAATGTAACTTGTAGGAACTGACCGCGTAGTCCCGGGTCTCCCGTTTTAAGAGTATGGCGATAATTTGCAAAAATCACACTTTGACTTAAAAACAAGCCGTTAAAGGGTGGAAACCCAAACCAGCCCCCAAACGACCCCGTAGGAGGGACGAACACCTCGTACGGGACCAATGTAACTTGTAGGAACTGACTGCGTAGTCCCGGGTCTCCCGGTTTGACAGTATGACAATAATTTACAAAAATCAACACTTACACTTTCAAACATGCCGTTAAAGGGTGGAAACCCAAACCAAGCCATAAACGACCCCGTAGGAGGCACGAACACCTCGCACGGGACCCATGTAACTTGTAGGAACTCACCGTGTAGTCCCGGGTCTCCCGGTTTGAGAGTATGACAATAATTTACAAAAATCACACTTAAAGTTAAAAACGTGCCAGTAAAGGGTGAAAACCCAAACCAGCCCCCAAACGACCTCGTAGGAGGCACGAACACTTCGCACGGGAACAATGTAACTTGTAGGAACTGACCGCGTAGTCCCGGCTCTCCCGTTTTGAGAGTATGACGATAATTTGCAAAAATCACACTTAGATTTAAAAACAAGCCGTTAAAGGGTGGAAACCCAAACCAGCCCCCAAACGACCCCGTAGGAGGGACGAACACCTCGTACGGGACCAATGTAACTTGTAGGAACTGACCGCGTAGTCCCGGGTCTCCCGGTTTGACAGTATGACAATAATTTGCAAAAATCAACACTTACACTTTCAAACATGCCGTTAAAGGGTGGAAACCCAAACCAAGCCACAAACGACCCCGTAGGAGGCACTAACACCTCGCACGGGACCCATGTAACTTGTTGGAACTCACCGTGTAGTCCCGGGTCTCCCGGTTTGAGAGTATGACGATAATTTAAAAAAATCACACTTAGAGTTAAAAACATGCCAGTAAAGGGTGAAAACCCCAACCAGCCCCCAAACGACCTCGTAGGAGGCACGAACACTTCACACGGGAATAATGTAACTTGTAGGAACTGACCGCGTAATCCCGGGTCTCCCGTTTTGAGAGTATGACGATAATATGCAAAAATCACACTTAGACTTAAAAACAAGCCGTTAAAGGGTGGAAACCCAAACCAGCCCCCAAACGACCCCCTAGGAGGGACGAATACCTCGTACGGGACCAATGTAACTTGTAGGAACTGACCGCGTAGTCCCGGGTCTCCCGGTTTGACAGTATGACAATAATTTGCAAAAATCAACACTTACACTTTCAAACATGCCGCTAAAGGGTGGAAACCCAAACCAAGCCCCAAACGACCCCGTAGGAGGCACGAACACCTCGCACGGGACCCATGTAACTTGTAGGAACTGACTGTGTAGTCCCGGGTCTCCCGGTTTGAGAGTATGACGATAATTTACAAAAATCACACTTAGAGTTAAAAACATGCCAGTAAAGGGTGAAAACCCAAACCAGCCCCCAAACGACCTCGTCGGAGGCACGAACACTTCGCACGGGACCAATGTAACTTGTAGGAACTGACCGCGTAGTCCCGGGTCTCCCGGTGTTAGAGTATGACGATAATTTGCAAAAATCACACTTAGACTTAAAAACTAGCCGTTAAAGGGTGAAAACCCAAACCAGCCCCCAAACGACCTCGTAGGAGGCATGAACACCTCGTACGAGACCAATATAACTTGTAGGAAATGACCGCGTAGTCTCGGGTCTCCCGGTTTTAGAGTATGACGATAATTTGCCAAAACAATCCTTAGAGTTAAAAACATCCCGTTAAAGGGTGAAAACCCAAACCAGCCCCCAAACGACCCCGTAAGAGGCACGAACACCTCGCCCGGGACCCATGTAACTCGTAGGAACTGACCGCGTAGTCCCGAGTCTCCCGGTTTTAGAGTATGATGATAATTGGCCAAAATCACACTTATTAAAAACATGTCGTTAAAGGGTGAAAATCCAAACCAGCCCCCAAACGACCTTGTAGGAGGCACGAATACCTCGCACGGGACTAATGTAACTCGTAGGAACTGACCGCGTAGTCCCGGGTCTCCCGTTTTGAGAGTATGACGATAATTTTCAAAAATCACACTTAGACTTAAAAACAAGCCGTTAAAGGGTGGAAACCCAAACCAGCCCCCAAACGACCCCGTAGGAGGGACGAATACCTCGTGCGGGACCAATGTAACTTGTAGGAACTGATCGCGTAGTCCCGGGTCTCCCGGTTTGACAGTATGACAATAATTTGCAAAAATCAACACTTACACTTTCAAACATGCCGTTAAAGGGTGGAAACCCAAACCAATCCCCAAACGACCCCATAGGAGGCATGAACACCTCGCACGGGACCCATGTAACTTGTAGGAACTGACTGTGTAGTCCCGGGTCTCCCGATTTGAGAGTATGACGATAATTTACAAAAATCACACTTAGAGTTAAAAACATGGTAGTAAAGGGTGAAAACCCAAACCAGCCCCCAAACGACCTCGTCGGAGGCACGAACACTTCGCACGGGACCAATGTAACTTGTAGGAACTGACCGCGTAGTCCCGGGTCTCCCGGTCTTCGAGTATGACGATAATTTGCAAAAATCACACTTAGACTTAAAAACCAGCCGTTAAAGGGTGAAAACCCAAACCAGCCCCCAAACGACCTCGTAGGAGGCATGAACACCTCGTACGAGACCAATATAACTTGTAGGAAATGACCGCGTAGTCTCGGGTCTCCCGGTTTTAGAGTATGACGATAATTTGCCAAAATCAATCCGTAGAGTGAAAACATCCCGTTAAAGGGTGAAAACCCAAACTAGCCCCCAAACGACCCCGTAGGAGGCACGAACACCTCGCACGGGACCCATGTAACTCGTAGGAACTGACCGTGTAGTCCCGAGTCTCCCGGTTTGAGAGTATGACGATAATTGGCCAAAATCACACTTATTAAAAACATGCCGTTAAAGGGTGAAAATCCAAACCAGCCCCCAAACGACATTGTAGGAGGCACGAATATCTCACACGGGACCAATGTAACTCGTAGGAACTGACCGCGTAGTCCCGGGTCTCCCGGTTTGAGAGTATGACGATAATTTGCAAAAATCACACTTAGAGTTAAAAACATGCCGTTAAAGGGTGAAAACCCAAAGCAGCCCCCAAACGACCCCGTAGGAGGCACGAACACCTCGCACGGGACCCATGTAACTAGTAGGAACTAACCATGTAGTCCCGGGTCTCTCGGTTTGAGAGTATGACGATAATTTACAAAAATCACACTTAGAGTTAAAAACGTGCCAGTAAAGGGTGGAAACCCAAACCAAACCCCAAACGACCCCGTAGGAGGCACGAACACCTCGCACGGGACCCATGTAACTTGTAGGAACT
Organism: Sambucus nigra; assembly: GCA_949130495.1. NCBI lineage: Eukaryota > Viridiplantae > Streptophyta > Magnoliopsida > Dipsacales > Adoxaceae > Sambucus > Sambucus nigra. The sequence goes on from OX422213.1 coordinate 121,018,178, forward strand.
GACCATGTAGTCCCGGTCTCCCGGTTTGAGAGTATGACAATAATTTACAAAAATCACACTTAGAGTTAAAAACATGCCAGTAAAGGGTGAAAACCCAAACCAGCCCCCAAACGACCTCGTAGGAGGCACGAACACTTCGCACGGGACCAATGTAACTTGTAGGAACTGATCGCGTAGTCCCGGGTCTCCCGGTTTGAGAGTATGATGATAATTTGTAAAAATCACACTTAAGACTTAAAAACAAACCGTTAAAGGGTGGAAACCCAAACCAGCCCCCAAACGACCCCGTAGGAGGCACGAACACCGCGTACGGTACCCATGTAACTTGTAGGAACTGACCGTGTAGTCCCGGGTCTCTCGGTTTGACAATATGACGATAATTTGCCAAAATCAACACTTAGAGTTAAAAACATGCCAGTAAGGGGTGAAAACCCAAACCAGCCCCCAACGACCTCGTAGGAGGCACGAACACTTCGCACGGGAACAATGTAACTTGTAGGAACTGACCGCGTAGTCCCGAGTCTCCCGGTTTGAGAGTATGGCGATAATTGGCCAAAATCACACTTATTAAAAACACGTTGTTAAAGGGTGAAAATCCAAACCAGCCCCCAAACGACCTTGTAGGAGGCACGAATACCTCACACGGGACCAATGTAACTCGTAGGAACTGACCGCGTAGTCCCGGGTCTCCCGGTTTGAGAGTTTGACGATAATTTGCAAAAATCACACTTAGATTTAAAAACATGCCGTTAAAGGGTGAAAACCCAAACCAGCCCCCAAACGACCTCGTTGGAGGCACGAACACTTCGCACGGGACCAAGTAACTTGTAGGAACTAACCTCGTAGTCCCGGGTCTCCAGGTTTGAGAGTATGACGATAATTTGCCAAAATCAACACTTAGACTTAAAAACATGCCGTTAAAGGGTGAAAACTCAAACCATCCCCCAAACGACCCCGTAGGAGGCATGAACACTTCGCACGGGACCAATGTAACTTGTAGGAACTGACCGTGTAGTTCCGAGTCTCCTGGTTTGAGAGTATAATGATAATTTGCAAAAATAACACTTAGAGTTAAAAACATGCCGTTATAGGGTGAAAACCCAAACCAGCCCCCAAACGACCCCATAAGAGGCACGAACACCTAGCACGGGACCAATGTAACTTGTAGGAACTGACCGCGTAGTCCCGAGTCTTCCGATTTGAGAGTATGATGATAATTTGCAAAAATCAACACTTCTTAAAAGCATGCCGTTGAAGGGTGAAAATCCAAACCAGCCCCAAACGACCCCGTAGGAGGCACGAACACCTCGCACGAGACCAATGTAACTTGTAGGAACTGACCGCGTAGTCCCGGGTCTTCCGGTTTGAGAGTATGGCGATAATTTGCCAAAATTACACTGTTAAAAACATGCCGTTAAAAGGTGAAAACGTCTCCCAAACGACCCCATAGGAGGCACGAACACCTCGCACGGGACCAATGTAACTTGTAGGAACTGACATTGTAGTCCTAGGTCTCTTGGTTTGAGAGTATGACAATAATTTCCACTCATATAAGTAATTTTTTAGTTGAGTATTTTTTTTGTGTAAATTATTGGGTTACTAATATCGTATCTTTTTTGTATCCTATTTTTTTGCAGGATAACTCTTTATCGTTGGCTTTTATTCACATGGAACACACAAAGAACTCAATAGTTTACAACATGGAGTTTATTAATGATTCCATTTTTTGTGTCATGGCCTTACGGTCTTTTGTTGTTTTATTGTTGACTTTTATGGCCGTGCGGGCTTTTACAAGTTAATTGTTATATTTTGTGGCCGTACGGCCTTTATTTTAGGCAGGTTTTGTATTAACAGGTTTTGGAATGTCCTGAAAATAGAGGAAACTCAGCCCAATTTTTTTTGGGCATGTGAGCTATTAAAGACTTGTAATAATTTGAAGTTTGTACGTACATCAGTTTATTAACAACGCGGAATATATTATTAATTTGTGAATTTTGTGCTTTCAAATAATATATATATTTTTTATTTTTTTATAAAAAATTTGGCACAGTTCAAAACCGTGGCAAAAGTGTATTATATTTTGGCACGGTTTTGAACTGTGCCAAATTTTTTAAAACTGTGCTGAATCTGGCACAGTTAAAAACTGTGCCAAATGTGTGCCAGAAATATCAAATTTTGGTACGGTTTAAAAGTGTGCCAGAAGTGCTCCTGTTTGGCTGAATCTGGCACAGTTAAAAACTGTGCCAAAAGTGTGCCAGAAATATCAAATTCTGGCACGGTTTAAAAGTGTGCCAGAAGTGTTCTTGTTTGGCTGAATCTGGCACAGTTAAAAACTGTGCCAAAAGTGTGCCAGAAATATCAAATTTTGACACAGTTTAAAAGTGTGCCAGAAGTGTTCCTGTTTGGCTGAATCTGACACACTTTTGAGCCGTGAACACCTGATTCTGGCACAGTTCAAAACCGTGCCAGATTTGATCTGGCACAGTTTTAAACCGTGCCAGAATCCTGTTTTTGGTGTAGTGTATTATGGTCGATATATATAGCACTATTGTCTGGGTTCAAGGACCCTAATTGAAAGGAGTAACTGATATTCATGCTCGGGGCTTTGGCTCTGACACATATGTTGACTAATCTTTTTCAGGATTTATTTGGGAGTAGGTGCATAGGATTCATTGGAGATCTTTTGGAGGTGCAGCTGGAGCTATTTTATTGCTTTAGTAGTTTGATTTCTCTTTTCATTCCATCATATTTATTATGAGACTACATTTGAGTTTTATTGGGCCTTTCAATTCCGAAGTTGTCTTGAGATTTCAGTTGGATTTAATTATTTAATTAATGAGATATTCGGAGATTGCATGTGTTGGATTTTATATCGCACTTTAGTGTTAAATCAGTTGGATGTTCTTGGTATTTGGGATTGATTAAAATTATTTATCTTGTGGATTAAAATTTTTATATGTCTCATATCTGTCTCATGCTAAGAATGATATTTTATTTACTCGCGCCCGGTTTAATTTTGGTGGCGGCCAACGCCATAATTTAGCTGGGTGTGACAACAAGTCCGTGACAAAGGAAATTTGTCGCAGTCAACGTCCATGACAATTTTTTATTTGTCACGAACTTTAACCGTGAAATTTTTTCCTTTTTTCATGGATTTGTCACGGTCAAAGTCGTGACAAGTCCATGATAAATTTAACATACTTGTCACCGACTTTGACCGTGACAAGTCCGTGACAAATGCCTTTGTCACCCCCAAACTTGTCACGGTCTTTGATCGTGATGAGTTTGACTTGTCTCGATTTTTTATCGTGACAATTCGACAGTTTTGGTGTAGTGAGACCTTGAGTGGAGTGAAAGTACCTAATTGAATTATTACCGAATTGAAGTGGAGTTTTGGTTTAATTCCTTTCAGGAAAAAAATAGATAACCTATTTCTTTGTGATTAAATATTTACCAATTATATAAAACCAAAATTTATATTCAATTTAGGTGTGTCTATCTAAATGTAAAAATGAGGAAAACAATCACAAAATGCCAAGTTGTATGAGGAAAAACTCATAACGGAAAAAAATATCGGGTTGTTGGAACAACAAATGCACTATGATAGAGCATTACAACTAGAAGACAAAGACTTACAATTACAAAATGCTATGACCGACTAGAAACTTGTTACACCCATATTCTCCGAGGAGAGATCTAAGAAATGAAGAACGCTACACAACCGCGATCGGTTTTGGATTCCTCCGATGTCTTTCGAAGCTATGCCAAGAATCAAAATCGTCTTGAAGTAGAAGAATAACTTTATTAATGTAATACGCCATATTTCTACTTATTTAGAATGTAATTAGTTGAGCGATTAAATAGAAAATACGTTAAAGAATTTAAATTACGTGAGTAGAGTAATTTAATGTGACCTTATATTTAAATTACGTGAGTAGAGTAATTTAAAATGATTTAAATGTTAAATGATATTATTTAATATCATAAGTTATTGGGAAGTATGTAATACCCCGTATTTCTACGGATTTAGAATTTAATTAGTTGATTGATTAAATAGAAAATACGTTAAAGAATTTAAATTACGTGAGTAAAGTAATTTAATGTGACCTTATATTTAAATTACGTGTGTATATTTAAATTACGTGAGTAGAGTAATTTAAAATGATTTGAATGTTAATTGAGATGATTTAATATTATAAGTTGATTTACTAAAAATTACTTGTAAATAACTTATGAATTTACTTTTACGTCATAACGAGTGATATGGACGTCTATGATTCAAATCTCAACTGAGAGCCAAAAATAGACTAACGAGAGGTCGAGATTAGAAATATTGTATTAGTGACTCTAATGACAATTTAGAGGGCACGGTTAGCTCCGAAAGGGTGGAAATAGTCAAAATAGTATACCGAGGGGTACTAGTTGGGTCCCGGGACATTTTTGGGCTAAGCCGGGACCGTTCAGGGGTGTTTTAGTCTTTTAAATATAGGAGTGAGAAGACCTATGAATTTTGGAGTCTTTTATCATCTGATTAAATAAGGGGTTAGGGTTAGAAACCTCATAACTCACGGAGAATCCATTTGAGAGAAAATAAAAGTCATTCTCAAAGCCTAAAAAGAGAAGTGTGAGAGATTCAAAGGAATTCCTGCAATTGAAGAGTAAAGATTGAAGGGGACAAACAATAAACCTCCACATCAACTAGAAAATCATATCATCTTTGAATCGAGGCAAGTGGTTATTTAAACAAAATTTAAATCTTAGTTATAATTTCCATGCGTAGGATGAGTATAATGAATGGTTTTGTGAAAATTCTTGAAGAAGGATTTGATTTAAATACATGTTTGGGATAAGACTTGCATGTAGTTAGATTTACACCTGTAGAGGATTGAATAACAGAAGAAATCTGATTGATATTACGAAATATAAATCTGAGTATGTGATGATTTAAGATAAAGAAGCCATATATCTAGGGTTTTGAGAAAATAAGGATATTGTTAGTTCTTAGATGATTTTCGTAGAGATTTGATAATAAATTCACGTTAGGAATAGTCTTTATACATATATAAGTCGACTGGTTATGTTAATAAAGAGTTTCAGAAGAATTAATGGAGTTATGAGTGGTTAAAACTTAAGAAAAATGCAACAGGACGAAGCTGCCCAGAACAGTCGATCGATCGATCGATATTCATCAGTCGATCGATCGATGATGAAGATCAATCGATCGACCCCTGTTGTGTTCTAGAAATTTTTTTGAGTGAATTTTCTTCGATGGTCATCACTTATTGGGAAATTGGGAGTGATTTTATACCTACCCTAAGACTTGATAAAGACTAGTAGGTAGAGAGCTAAGGATCATCATAGTCATTGAGAGACAAACTTAGAAAATGAATTGATAAGCATAGAACGATCGGGTCGGGTATCGAAAATGGTGAATTAAAGTTACTAGGAGAGTTAACGTAGATTCAATATAATTATTAGTAGGATAGAGATGGAATAGCTACTGAAATAATTGGAGGGGTAACTAGGGCTGTTAGAGTAGTGCATATACTCAATTAAATGCGATAGTGAGATAAATCGTAAATTAAAGAGTACAATTAAAATAAGATAATAATATATTACATACGAACATGATTGATAGGCCGGGTGTGTACCTACTGAATTATATGAGATTTTAGGTTGAGAGAAGTATACCTAAATTAACTATGTTAGGGTCGATGAAATATTCTGAACTAACATAGGGTTATTATATGTTTGGGGTCGATGTAAAATGCCGAACAAAACCTTCGAACTGGTATCGTGATGAAAGAGTTTCGAACCAGAATATGTGTATATAAATAATTGGGGTCGATGTATCATTCTCAACCAACTCTTACTTGGGGTCGATGAATTATTCCGAACCAAGAGTCCTTTATGTGTGGCACAAGGACATATTAGTGATAACTAATATTTAGTATATATTGTCTGATAAATGTATACTGTATGTATAATCTACTGACATGAGATAGTAGATAATAAGATGGACTGATCACATTTAAGTAGTGAGACTTAATTATAAAAAGAATAAAGATAACAAGAGATGAATAAGTTTACTATGTATATAACATATGAGATATGGTGATTATTAAAATACTGCATGGGCAATATGGGAACTTAGAGAGTATATAAGTTCTGTGGAGTAGCTGTTACTAGTTAGCTTGGGTAGTCTAGCTAGGTGGACGAAGTACCAACGTTAGGCGTGCACTATAGGAGAGGGGTGAGGTAACTCAAGACAGTGTACGAAGTCTTAACATGTATATTTAATAACTCAGTTTAGTGTGCTAAACACTTGCTAAATATTTTCAAAATATTTTGAGTACTAACTCTTGCTATGTAAAATATTTTTAAAAACCTTTTAAGTGCCCAACCATAGGGACACCCAGCGTGACTTCATTCCAGGGATTTCAGAGCTGCAGCACAGGTGGATGTTGTAGGGTTTTGCTTAGACGATTCTCTTTTTCAGATCTAGTGTAGGATCTCTGTTTTATTACTCTCAGTTTGGGATATGTTGTCCACTCTTTACATTTGCAGTTATTCTGATTTGTTGGATTTTGAGTTAGTTTTATTTCAGCCGTGGATTTCGGCGAGACTTTGTTTTTCAGTTATTTATGATGGTTAGTTTTAGTACTGCTTGATTTATATTGTTCCGCATGAGTTGTTTTATCTGCTTAATCAAGATAAAATTTGGCACTAGCTTAATTTCAATTAGGTGGTTAGTAATTAAAAAGTTTTCGACAGTGATGCTAAGAATGAACCGTTTAAGAAACCTGTTTAAAATTAAATTAAGGCTTGATCACCCAAGGTTTAATTAGGCGGGGTGTCACAGATGGTATCAGAGCATTCGGTTCTAGATTTCACATGATCTGTACGGCTTACTACATTTCAGCGAAGTGTTCGGTTGTATTAGAGCCCTACTATTAGAACTGTTGATTCATTTTCCGCTTTTGAGATATTGTACGTCTGCTATTAGAATTTTGTATAAACTGTATACTTACACAATTAGATCAATTTAAAGATGCCACCGAGGAGACAACGAGCGAAGAGGGCTGAGGCCAGGGATGAGGTGAGGGAGGCTCATCAGGAGCCACAGGTACCTCCACCCCACCCTACCAAAGATTATTTCCTCTACTCAGGTTGAAGTGATAGTTACTCACGCAGTCGAGACAGCGATGAGGGCTATGGAAACCCATTTTCCTCTACCCCTGGTACCGTTTCCCATGGCACCAGCAGTTTAGGCCCCAGCAGGGCCATCTACTTGGCAGCGAGTCAGAGAGACGTTTCATCAAGGACATCCACCCGAGTTTCAGGGTAGTACCGATATAGGTGAGGCATGAAACGAAAAGAAAAATATCCAGCACCACTTGCGCATGCTTAAGTGCACCGAGGTACAGAAATAAGTGCTAGCTATTTTTCTTCTATCGGGAGCAGCCTTACAGTGGTGGGAGCAATTACCACCGTCGAGGAGAGGGACTCAATGGCAAATTTTGAGTTTTGGGTGCGGTTTGACCGCAAATACTTTCCATCGGCGGTAGAGTTCGAGATGAGGAAGAAATTCAGTGAGGTGGTTCAGGGTGATCGCTCAGTTGCTGATTACGAGGAGGAGTGAACCCGTTTGGCTAACTTTGTGCCAAACGAGGTGAGCGATGAGGAGTGGAAGAAGTCAAAATTTATGGATGTCTTGGCCTGGAGAATCAGGCATAATTTGATCTGTAATCCGACATTGATGACTTATATAGATGTCGTCAACGCCGCTCTACTACACTGTCAGGATCATTGCTTCCATGCAGAGGGAAGCAAGAGAGGTGAGCCTAGCCAGTCGGGCAAAGTGGATGGAGGTAGTGTCAGCAGCACACCGCAACAGCAGACAGGGCCAGCAGGGTCCCCAACAGCCGGTAACCAAAGGGGAGGCTAGCAAGGCCAAGGCCGTCAGGGCCAATGTCATGGCCAATAGGACAAAGGGCAGAGGCAATTTCAGGGACAGTGTTTCACATATGTTCAGCAGGGTCACAAGAGTTGGAATTGTCCACATAAAGATAGGGCACAGCAGCAGGGTGCCTAAAAGGGGTAGTAGGCTCCGTTAGCACCAGCAGTAGCACAGGCCCCACAGCAACAGCCAGGCGAGATGCACTACAGGCGTGTGTTCAACATTTGGGATGTTCCTTTCCAGTCAGAACCTCCATCACCGCCGATAGTCCCGGGTACATTTTCTATCCATGGACTAGAGAGTAGTGTTTTGTTTGACACGGGGGCAACACATTCCTCTATTTCCACTAGATTTGCACGGGCAGCAGGCCTTTTAGAGACAGACGACACTTATCATATGTTTATAGAGTCATTGATGGGTTGTGGGTACCTTATAAACGCTATTTATAAGGGTGTGGACATTATGGTCAGGAGATTGATTCTGGCAGAAGACCTCCTGGTGTTGGATATGGAGGGTTATGACGACATCCTATTGATGGATTAGTTGCCAGAGTATAGGGCGATGGTGGATTGTTATGAGAGTACTATCGTGTTTTCCATTCCGGGATAGGAGATATTCCTAGTGGTGATGCCTCTTTCCGAGGGAGGATCCCTCACTCATCTCTATTACATTAAAGAAGAGACCTCACAAGACGCGGTTATCTCTCTGGACTCAATCCCAGTTGTGAGGGATTTTGAGGATGTCTTTTAGGAGATACTAAGGTTACCACCTAGTAGGGAGATCAAGTTCGTCATCGACTTAGCACCGGGAATGAGACCGATTGCCAGAGCACCATATCGCATGGCACCTTCAGAGATACAAGAACTGAAGGAGAAGATTCAGTAGCTCTTGGGTCAGGGTTTCATTCGGCGGAGTACATCGCCGTGGGATGCACCAGTATTATTTGTGAAGAAAAGGATTGGCTCACTGCGGTTGTGTGTGGACTACATGGAGCTGAACAAGGTGACCATACATAATAAGTATCCATTACTTAGGATATATGACTTGTTTGATTAATTGAGAGGGGTTGCATACTTCTCAAAGATAGATTTAAGGTCGAGTAACCATCAATTGCGCATTAGGGAGGAGGATGTACCTAAAACCGCTTTCTTATCGTGGTACAAGTCATATGAGTTCAGGGAGATGCCGTTTGGACTCACTAATTCACTTGTGGTGTTCAAGGACCTCATTAACAGGATATTCAGGGAGTTTTTAGACCAGTTTGTGATCGTGTTCATAGACGATATTCTGGTTTACTCTCGCACGGAGGAGGAGCACGCCGATTACTTACGCATGGTTCTTCAGACGTTACGGGACCACCAGTTGTACGCCAAATTCAGGAAGTGTGGATTTTGATTGCGGGAAGTACAGTTTCTTGGCCACGTTGTGTCTAACAGAGGTATTGTTATTGATCCGAGTAAGGTATCGGCGGTGAGGTAATGGGGATAGTCCACGACACAAACCGAGATTCGTAGCTTTTGGGGGTTGGCCGGTTACTATCGCCGCTTCATCAAGGGGTTCTCAAAGATTTCTAGTCCTTTGACGAAGTTGACTCAGAAGGTAGTACCATTCGTGTGGAGTGACCACTGTCAGTTAGCGTTTGATGAGCTAAAGGACATCTTAACATCAGCACCCGTACTTTCATTATCGAGGAGTTGATTGGAGTACCGGGTCTGTAAGGACACAAGTCTCCGATTGAGTCTTAATGTGGTGTTGGATCAATTTCGAACAAAAATATTTGAGTCATAGGATAGTGTTCAAGTGTATGCATCCAAGCCTATGACGTTTTAGTTGAAGACGTAGCGGCCAAGATTATAAAGCTTCATCATATGTCAAGTTTATTGCACTGGTTCCAATGCTCTTAAGGTATGAATGCATTATATATATATATGTATATATATATATAGGAGCTTGGAAATTATTGGGTGTATTTTATAAATTTTTTATAAATAGTTTTAACGACTTTGTTTTACTCAGAAAATATTTTTTAGAACTTTTTATAAAAACTTTTGGGCTTACAATGAATTTTATATTTTCTGACACGTCGTTCGAACGAACTGGAATCTCGTTCGAACAAGATTCCCAGGTCGTTCGAACGAGACTTCTAACGAGATTTCATTTTTCTCACTGGAACATCGTTAGTAAAGTCGTTCGAACGAAAAATTCATTCGAACGAACATGTTGAGAGAAAATTCTCGTTCGGGAACAGTTTTTGGACAGTTTTATCCCATTTTCCAACTTTTTGTCTAACAATGACTTTTTTGCCAAATAAATATACTTCGGGACTAGACTTTTTGCCAAGACTTTTTCACACATCTAAGATAGTTTTTGAGAGAAAATTCTTCCACAAAAAAGTCCCCTTGATTTTTGTTAAAATGTTTTAATCCATAGAACAAAATCAATATTTATACACCCATAGTTTGTTTATTCCAAGTTTCTTCATATATATCTTAGCTTGGAGTGTTTGGAACCGAGTTTTTATCTACACCTCAAAGAAGAGAAGTTTTGGTTTGCTTCTACATCCCATAAAGAAGAAGTTTGTTTGTTGTGACATACCTACTTAGAGAAAGGCTCCTTGTTCGGGTGGCGGTGACCAAAAAAAGTTCGATCGGTGGATTTCGTGACCGCGATGGACCTCCGTGGTTATTCTTTAGGCAGAGGTGTGTATAAGAAGAAGCGTCGGGGCTTGGACTGAGTCAATTCGGGTGCTGTAACTTGTACTTGTAAAATCGTACTTAGTGGATTTGAGGCTAGGGCCCTCCGAGGTTTTTTTTTTCCGTTGTGGGTTTTTCCTCGTACATTGCGGCGTAGTGTGATTGATTTACTCTTATCTTTCAAAATAACTTAAAACGCATGCTTAGGATAATTCAAGATAAAATTTGGTTTAATTGTCACACCTAATTAAATTGGTGCTTAATTAAATTTGGATAAATATTAATTTAATTGAAGTCATTATTTTTATTGTATAGAATTTGGTTTGGCCTAATTTGCAAAATTGAATTAATTATTTGCTAGGCAAATTTCTAGGACTTGGGTTAAATTGTTTTGGGGCTAAAAGTAAAAATTCACAAATTTGATTTTTAATTTAATTTTAATTTTGAGAAAATTAAAATTTGTTTTACTTTAGTTTTAATTTGTGAAGAAATTAATTTTAGTTTATGTAGTTGTTTAGTTGATCCATCTCTATTCCACACTTTTAGTAAATTAATATGAATGTTCTTAAAATTGGGGGGTTTACGTTCTCAACAAGTGGTATCAGAGCGGGAGCGCTAATTTATAGCGTTAAAAATCCTTTTTGGCTTCCAAAATTTTTCATGCCTCTTGAATTTTTAGGTGGTTCATTTCTATTACTCACTCTCATTTTTGTTTGTATCTCTCGATGGGACGTCTTAATGATAATTTGTCCATTTTTAATGATAAGGAGGTTTTTTATATTCGAGAGGAATTTAATGGGCTTCACATGTGTAATGAAAAATTAAGGGAGTTGAATTTGAGATTTGCAAAAAGAATAAAATTTCTTGAAAATGAAAATTCTTGTTTTAAAGCTAAAGTTGATTTTTTGCAAAACTCCCTATCTCAAAAAGATATTTTTCGTGAAAAGATCATGGACATAAATTACATTTTAATATTTTAGAAATGTCCAAGAAAGAGAGTGATTATCGAGAAAAGACTCTTAGGGACAAGTTTGCTCACGTTGAGGGAGAGCGTGATAACCTTCTTGGTGTGATTGAAAATTTAAAGAAGGAGTCCCGTAAATTTGAGGAGTCTAATTTTTTACTTGAGTCCAAAATTTTAAAAATGACAAATGATGTACTTAACATGAGTAGTAGTTGTAATGGTTCTAGCGCATTTTGGTAAAATATTTTCGTTGCAAAAGCTAAAACCATTATTTGTTTTAGATGGTCAACTTTAACCAAAGACTTTGGAAAATGTCACACCTTAGGTAACATTCATCATATTTACACATGCTTGCATTGTGGTAGGAAAGGTCACCTGAGGTCATTTTGTTTTGATCTTAAAAGAAGACATATGATGTCTATGTCTAGAATTTCATTAGTTCCTAAACCCCATCATTTTAAATATACATCTATATGGGTTAGGAAATCATTTTTAGATGCGCTAGATATTAGATGTGTTGATTCTTATTTGCTTTCACATGAAACCTCACTTGATAAATTTAAAGGTTGAATGTGTTAGTTGTTTGCATACTCTAGCTTTTTGTGCTCAATATCATATATCCTTGCTAGTTGTATGCATGTTTAATCATTTTCTAGTCATTGTCTTATCTCATGCTAGAATTATGATGTTTGTTTATCTTTTGTATTATAGTTCTTAGATTTTAGTTTGCATTAAATGAAATATACAAAAATATTTTTGTTTATCATTTGTGTTTTACCCTTTTAGTAATTTAGGCTAAATGAAAAATTCAAATGATTTTTGGTTTGTCTTTTGAGTAAATATTCTTGTTTGCTTTGTTGAAAATTTCAAAAACTCAAAAATATTTTTTGTGTGTATTTTAATTTGACACACTCTTTGTGGCATATGTTTGTGTTGAATCCCTCTTTTCGCTTCCATGTGGTAAGAACTTTGGGTTAAAATTTTAATCCTTAAAATGCTCTTTATCATGCTTACATGGAGTAGTTTAAGTTTGACTTGCTAATGGATTCGCTTTTATATGCCTTTTCACACACATGCACGAGCTCTTTTTGAACCTTAACTCCACAAGTATATTTGAGCTGTATGAGGTGTTCTCCTATCAATCTAGTTATCTACATATTATGTGACCTAGGAGGACTAGTGTATGTCAAAATCCGTTGCAAGTGGGATTTGGGTGATATAAAAATGATAAATATAAATGTGCACGGGGAAGGGCTCCGAAAGGAAATATTATCCTTTGCGAGTAAGCCGCCGTTTGGAATGGACCTAAAAGAAATACGTGGTGTAAAGGCCTAAAAGAAAAATATGGCATTAAAAGAAAAATATTTGCCAAGGCCTATTTTGTTTGTTTGATATATTCATTCAAAATAAATTAATATGCATATTTTGAGGGAGATTGGATGGTATATCAACAGTTTTCACAATGTCTGTTTATCCGAGTTGTACTTTCAATGTCATGACTCTATTAGTTTGTAAAATCATCAACATTCTAGGCTTGTATGCATTGTGTATGTTTGTTCATTGAGTTCAATCACTATTATCACATGAGGTTATATTCAAATGTGATAAAGCTTGCAATCAAATGAGAACTCCGTGAATATGTTTTATGTGATTGGGTCTAAATTTAATTGTTACTAGTTCACACCCCTACACTTTCGTTTCAATATGACACATTTTTTCCATTCGAGTGTGAAAAGCTTATTATATTTTGTGTCATGTGTGGTGTCTATACCTATATATATGTGCGTGTGAGTTAGTGATAGTCATTATGTCTATATATATGGTATTTTTTTTCTTTGCCTCACTTTCTAGTCCATCTATGCTTATATTTCATAATTGGTATCTATCATGTTGCATATTGTTGTTGATATCACATGCTTAGAATCTTATGTATCATATTAGTATCAGCTTTTTTTGCATCTTCGTTGGTATCCATTATTATTTGTATGGATCAGTTTTGATTTTGTTGCCCATATACTTTCATGCTCTTATCTCTCTAAACTTCATGTTTAAATTAGTTTTTATCCTAATTCTATTCCTGAACAAAAAGAGGGACAATGATAGGGGGAGAAATGGTATCTATTCCTATTGTAATCGTATCTTAGTTTGGGAGATTTATCTTAGGGGGAGACGTCTTTCTAAGTAGATTATTTATTTGATAAAAGGGAGAATTAATTTAGGGGAGTATTTATTTTAATTGCATTTAATATTTTGATATTTCCTATGCGTTTAACGTTTTGCTTAAGTGTGCAGGTATTAATCTATATGGCAACTTTCATCGACAAAGATATTGATCCTTGGGTTTTGAGTCAAGATATGTAACTTTTATTTTGGGTGGGATATATGTTTTTAGTCTAGTAGAGCTTGACGGCCCTTTAGGATTTTTGTTTAGTTTTGGTCCCGGAATAGCCAAAGGAGGAGATTTGTAAGGACACAAGTCTCTGATTGAGTCTTAATGTAGTGTTGTCTCAATTCCGAATAAAAACATTTGAGTCATAGGATAGTGTTCAAGTGTATCCATCCAAGCCTATGACGTGTTAGTTTAAGATGTAGTGGCCAAGATTATAATGCTTCATCATATGCCGGGTTTATTGTGCCTCATTTCTACGTCAACAACATTGGTTCCAATGCTCTTAAGGTATGAATGTAATATATATATATATATATATATATATATATATATATTCGAGCTCGGAAATTTATTGGGTGTATTTTATAATTTTTTTATAAATAGTTTTAACGACTTTGTTTTACTCATAAAATATATTTTTAGAACTTTTCATAAAAAGTTTTGGGCTTACAATGAATTTTACATTTCCTGTCACGTCGTTCGAACGAACTGGAATCTCGTTCGAATGAGATTCCCAGGTCGTTCGAACGAGACTTCTAACGAGATTTCATTTTTCTCACTGGAACATCGTTAGTAAAGTCATTCGAACGAAAATATCATTCGAACGAAATTGGCGGGAACAATTTTTTAACAGTTTTATCTCGTTTCCCCCTTTTTGTCTAACAATAATTTTTTGCCAAATAAATATACTTCGGGACTAGACTTTTTGCCAAGACTTTTTCACACATCTAAGATACTTTTTGAGAGAAAATTCTTCCAAGAAAAATTCCCCTTGATTTTTGTTAAAATATTTTAGTCCTTAGAACAAAATCAAGGTTTATACACCCATAGTTTGTTTATTCCACGTTGCTTCATATATATCTTTGCTTGGAGTGTTTGGCACCTGGTTTTTCTCTACACCTCAAAGAAGGGAAGTTTGGGTTTGCTTCTATATCCCATGAATAAGAAGTTTTTTTTGATGTAACATACCTACTTGGAGAAAGGCTCCTTGTTCGGGTGGCGGTGACCAGAAAAAGTTCAATCGGTGGATTTCAAGACTGTGGTGGACCTCCGTGGTTATTCGCTAGGCAGAGGTGTGTACAAGAAGAAGCGTCAGGGGTTGGACGGATTCAATTCGGGTGTTGTAAGGCTTTTTGTCTTGTACTTGTAAAATCGTACTTAGTTGATTTGAGGCTAGGGCCCTCCGAGAATTGTTTCCCATTATGGGTTTTTCCTCGTACATGGCGGTATAGTGTGACTGATTTACTCTTATCTTTCAAAATAACTTAGAACGCATGCTTGGGATAGTTCAAGATAAAATTTGGTTTAATTGTCACACTTAATTAAATTGGTACTTAATTAAATTTGGGTAAATATTAATTTAATTCTAGTCATTATTTTTATTGGATAGAATTTGGTTTGGCCTAATTTACAAAATTGAATTAATTATTTGTCAGGCAAATTTCCAGGACTTGGGTTAAATGGTTTTGGGCTAAAAGTAAAAATTCACAATTTTGAATTTTAGTATAATTTTAATTTTGAGAAAATTAAAATTTGTTTTACTCTAGTTTTAATTTGTGAAGAAATTAATTTTAGTTTTTATAGTTGTTTAGTTGAACCATCTCTATTCCACACTTATAGGAAATTAATGTTAATGTTCTTAAAATTGGGGGGTTTACATTCACACTATGGTCTATATTGACGCATCCCTACAGGGTCCTGGGGGTGTGTTACAGCGGGAGGAGAGGGTGATAACTTATGCTTTTAGAAAGATAAATCCACATGAGAATAATTACCCCACTCATGACCTTTAGTTGGAAGCGATCGTTTTCGCTTTGAGGATATGGAGACATTATCTTCTGGGGGAACAGTTCACTCTTTTCACGGATCATAATTCACTTCAGTATCTCTTCACATAGAAGTATCTGAATATGAGGCAGAGACGGTGGATAGAATTCGTAAAGGATTACCAGTTGGTATACAGTATCATCCTTGTAAGGCTAACGTGGTGGCAGACGCTTTGAGCCGACAACCTACTGGGGATGTAGATGCGGTATGGAAAGCTAAGTGGAGTGAGCTCCAGTAGGAGGATGAGATAGCCAGGGCATTCATGGCAGTTATGACCATCACTCCCGAGATCGTGGTGCGGGTAGTGACGGCTCGGGCAGAGGACTAGTTATGTTTAGATAGGGTAAGAAAGTTATTAGCCGAGGGCGCGGAGTCTTACTCAGTCAATTCAGAGGGGGGTCTATGATTTATTGGGAGGTTAGTAGTACCCAAAGATGAGGAGCTGAGGAAGGCGGTGATGATCGAGTCTCGTGATTTTAGATTCGCGGTATATCCCAATGGTTACAAGATGTATTAGGATATGCGACGACAGTATTGGTGGTCGGGTATGAAGCGAGACATAGCGGAGTTTGTCTCAAAATGTGTTACATGTCAGGTGGTGAAAGTTGACTATCAGAGACCTTGAGGAATGCTACAGCCGCTAGAGATTCCCGTGTGGAAGTGGAAAAGTATTTCGATGGACTTTATTACTGGACAACCGACATCGCAGAGAGGTCACGATTCCATTTGGGTGTTAGTGGATCGGCTGGCCAAGGTAGCCCATTTCATACCGGTCCGTACTGATTTTGATACGATGCAGCACGTGCGGCTATTCATTTAAGGGATCATTAAGCTACCCAGGGTTCCTATTAATATTATGTCTGACAGAGACAAAGTGTTTGTGTCACACTTATGGGAGAGCTTTCAGGAGGCCATGGGCACAGAGTTGCGGTTGAGTACGGGATATCATCCGCAGACAGACGGGCATACGGAGAGGGTAAATCAAATGCTCGAGGACATGTTGAGGATATGTATCTTAGACTTCGGGGGAGGGTGGGAGACATATCTTCCATTGGTGGAGTTTGCGTATAACAACTCCTACCAATTCACTATCGGTATGGCTCCATTCGAGGCACTTTATGGGAGGCCTTGTCGTTCGCCCGCATGTTGGTTAGAGGTGGGGACAACAAACTATTGGGGCCGGAGATGATACATGAGACTTCTGGCAAAACAGATTTAATTCTAGGATGTATTCGAATAGCTCAGGATAGGCAGAAGAGTTATGCTGACGTCGGTAGGAGACACATGAAGCTTGAGGTGGGCGACCAGGTGTTGATTCAGGTATCTCCTATGAAGGGAATTATAAGATTCGAAAAAAGGGGGAAGTTAGCGCCGAGCTTTGTAGGACTGTTCCCTATTATCAAGAGGGTGGGGCCGGTAGTATACATATTGGGACTCCAGAGCATCTTCAACGGATACACGACGTGTTCCATGTGGCGTCGCTGAAGAAATACAGGAGGAGCCATAGAGCCTCCTAGAACGTCCCACTAGAGGAGATTGATTTGCAGCCAGATGTCTCGTATGATGCTCTAGAAGTCCCATAGCTATTCTGGATCATAGTAAGCATAAATTACGATCCAAAGTAGTGCCGTTAGTGCGAGTGCAGTGGGAATACCATAATGTTGACGAGTCGACTTGGGAGCGGGAAGAGTATATGCGAGAGCAGTATCCATCGTTGTTCACCGCAGGTATATTCTAATTTTTAGGACAAAATTACTTTGTAAGGGGGAAAGTATGTAATACCCCGTATTTCTACGTATTTAGAATTTAATTAGTTGAACGATTAAATAGAAAATACATTAAAGAGTTTAAATTACGTGAGTAGAGTAATTCAATGTGACCTTATATTTAAATCACGTGAGTAGAGTAATTTAAAATGATTAAAATGTTAAATGAGATTATTTAATATCATAAGTTATTAGGAAGTATGTAATACCCCGTATTTCTATGTATATAGAATTTAATTAGTTGAACGATTAAATAAAAAATACGTTAAAGATTTTAAATTTTGTGAGTAGAGTAATTTAATTCGACCTTATATTTAAATTACGGAAGTAGAGTAATTTATAATGATTTAAATGTTAAATGAGATTATTTAATAGTATAAGTTGATTTACTGAAAATGACTTGTGAATAACTTCTGAATTTACTTTTATGTCATCAGGAGTGATATGGACGTATATGATTTTAATCTCAACTGAGATCCAAACATAGAGTAACGAGAGGTTGAGATAAGAAATTATATATTAGTGACTCTAATGACAATTTAGGGGTCACAGTTAACTTCGAAAGGGTCAAAATTGTCAAAATAGTATACCCAGGGGTACTAGTTGGGTCCCGGGATATTTTTGGGTTAAGCCGGGACTGTTCAGGGGCATTTTATTCTTTATAAATATAGGAGTGAGAAGACCTACGAATTTTTGAGTCTTTTATCACCTGATTAAATAAGGGGTTAGGGTTAGAAACCTCATAACCCACGGAGAAGCCATTTGAGAGAAAAGAGAAGTCATTCTCAAAGCTTAAAAAGAGAAGTGTGAGAGATTCAAATGAATTCTTGCAATTCAAGCAATTGAAGAGTAAAGATTGAAGGGGATAAACAATCAAACTCCACATCAACCACGAAATCAGATCATCTATGAATCAAGGCAAGTGGTTATTTAAAAAAATTTAAATTTGAGTTATAATATCAATGCGTTAGATGAGTAGAATGAATGGTTTTATGAAAAATTCTTGAAGAAGGATTTGATTTAAATATATGTTTAGGATATGACTTGCATGTAGTTATATTTACACCTGTAGAGGATTGAATAACAGAAGAAATCTGATTGCTATTAAGAAATATAAATGTGAGTATGTGATGATTTAAGATAAAGAAGCCATATATCTAGGGTTTTGAGAAAATAAGGATATTGTTGGTTATTGGATGATTTTCGTAGAGATTTGATGATATATTCATGTTAGGAATAGTCTCTATACATATATAAGTCGATTGGTTATGTTAATAGAGAGTTCCAGAAGGTTTAATGATGTTATGAGTGGTTAAAACTTAAGAAAAACGCAACAGGAGGAAGCTGCCCAGAACAGTCGATCGCTTGGCTATGAAGATCGATCGATCGACATTCATCAATCGATCAATCGATGATGAAGGTCGATCGATCGAACCCTGTGATTTTCTAAAAAATTTTGTTGAGTGAATTTTCTTCGATGGCTGTCACTTATTGGGAAGTTGGGAGTGATTCTATACTTACCCTAGGACTTAATAAAGACTAGTAGGTAGGGAGCTAAGGACCATCATAGTCATTAAGAGAAAGACTTAAAAAATGAATTGATAAGCATAGAACGATTGGACTGGGTATTGAAAGTGGTGAATTTAAGTTACGAGGAGAGCTAACATAGATTCAATATAATTATCAGTAGGATAGAGATGGATTAGCTACTGAAATAATTAGAGGGGTAACTAGGGCCCTTTGAGTAGTGCATATACTCAATAAAATACGATAGTGAGATAAATCATAAATTAATGAGTACGATTGAAATAAGAGAATAATATATTACATACGAACATGATTGATAGGTCGGGTGTGTACGTACTGAATTATATGAACTTTTAGGTTAAGATAAGTATACCTAAATTAATTATGTTAGGGTTGATGAAATATTTCGAACTAACATAGGGTTATTATATATTTGGATTCGATGTAAAATGCCGAACCAAACCTTCGAATTGGTATCGCGATGAAAGAGTTTCGAACCAGAATATGTGTATAAAAATAATTGGAGTCTATGATTCCGAACCAACTCATACTTGGGGTTGATAAATCATTCTGAACCAAGAGTCCTTTATGTGTGGCACACGGACATATTAGTGATAAGTAGTATTTAGTATATATCATGTGATAAATTTATACTGTATGTATAATCTACTGACATGAGATAGTAGATAATAAGCTGGACTGATCATATTTAAGTAGTAATTAAGTGGTGAGACTTAATTATAAAAAGAATAAAGATAACAATAGATGAATAAGTTATCTACATATATAACATATGAGATATGGTGATTATTGAAATACTGCATGGGCGATATGGGAACTTAGAGAGTAGATAAGTTCAGTGGAATAGCTTAGACTAGTTAGCTTGGGTAGTGTAGCTAGGTGGACTAAGTACCATCGTTATGCGTGCACTATAGGAGAGGGGTTATAACTCAAGAGAGTGTACAAAGTCTTAACATGTATATTTAATAACTCAGTTTACTGTGATAAACACTTGCTAAGTATTTTCAAAATGTTTTGAGTACTAACTCTTGCTATATAAAATCCTTTTAAAAACCTTTTAGGTGCCCAGCCACAGGAACACCCAGCGTGACTTCATTTTAGGGATTTCGGAGTTGCAGCACAGGTGGATGTTACAGGGCTTTGCTTAGACGATTCTCTTTTACAGATCTAGTGTAGGATATCAGTTTTAGTACTATCAGTTTGGGACATGTTGTCCACTTTTTACATTTGCATTTATTCTGATTTGTTGGATTTTGAGTTAGTTTTGTTTCAGCCGTGGTTTTCGGCAAGACTTTGTTTTTCAGTTATTTATGATGGTTGGTTTTAGTACTGCTTGATTTATATTGTTCCGCATGTGTCGTTTTATCTGTTTAATGAAGATAAAATTTGGTACTAGCTTAATTTTACTTAGGTGGTTAGTAATTGAAATTTTTTGACAGTGATGCTAAGAATGAACCATTTAAGAAACCTATTTTAAATTAAGCTAAGGCTTGATCACCCAAGGTTTAATTAGGCGGGGTGTCACAATTAAGAAGACACCTATTATTGGTTACCACTTTCTAGTATGTGATTTTTCCTAAAGATTTTGAAAGTGTTTATAATGATTTGGCTTTCTTAAACCTCACAATGTGTTGTTGAAGTATTCAAACAAGTCATCAAGAACTATCATACACGTATTTTACCTTAAGAACAAAGATCAAAGGTTTTAAGCGTCAATATGACTTGTGATCGAAGTTTGAAAATCAAACACTTCAAGAGCACAAAGAGAAATGTGAAGAAGATAAGAAATAGTTTAACTCTCTAGAGTAACCACTATAAAATAAACAAATCTCATAAATTTTTCCTCTTTGATCAAGTGTTTTGCTCAAAATTATTTTTTTCAATATTTTTCTCTTGAGAATTTGTCAAAAGATATGTAAATTGTGAAGTCAATCATCCATTTAAACTAAGCTCTTACGAGAGCGGAAGACAATTCTAAGGCAACTGGGGAATGACATCGCAAGGGAATCAAAGGAACTTGAGCTACCAAAAAGTCTACATGTTTCCAAAAATATATTTTGTAAAATATCTAGTTTTTAGGTCAAGGTCACGACTATCGAAGGTCTTTTCACCAGCGCTACAAAATCTCTCGTGACAGTGAACAACTAGCGAAGGACATTAAGAGGAATTCTCAAAATGATGAAAAAGTCTGGAAAATGCCACGACCATTGAACTAAAAGCTTCGTGTCAGCAAAGCCAAGCTTCACTGTTGTGAGGCAGCAACAACATAACCAATTTAACCACCATCAATATTTTGTACACATAATTATATAATCTTTCTATGCATGGGAATCATAAGTATAAAATAATTATAATACCCCACTCTACCACCATCAATATTTTCCCTTATTTAACCACCACTCGTAGCAGTACTAGGTTTTATTCTAGATCACATCCACAAACTGGTGCCAACAAGGTTTGAACTTATGATATGTAGTGTTATAAATAACGTGCCATACTAATGGAGTTGAAAAGGGCTCGGTGTTAGAAGAGTGAAAATCTACATATATGAACAATTACTTTCCCCCACCCATGTGACGTGGGATATAACTCTCTGGCTACCAAATCAACCATGGTACTAGTTTGTTACAATCCACACCCTTAGGGAGCCCAACGTCCTCATTGAGATGAAATAAACTATCACCCCACATGTTGGCACACTTATTCTGGATGGGTACCAGCTCTGATACCATTATGTAATACCCCACTTTACCACCATTAATTTTGTCCCTAATTTAAGCACCATTCATAGAGGCATGGGTTTTATTCTAGCTAACATCCATCAAGTGGTGCTAACGGAGTTTGAGCCCCTAAACTGTGGTGTAATAAACCACATGCCTTACCGTTGGAGAGGACAAGGCCTCGATGTTAAGAGTGAAAATATACTTGTACGAACCATTACTTTCACTCATCCATGCGACTTGGGATGTAACTTTCTGGCTACCAAATCAATAATAGAACTAAATTATTATAAAAATACTCTTACATAATTCTTTTACGAGTTCTAAGTAACCAAAAAGATCATTGGGGGAAAAATATTTATGTTCATGGGTGATAAAAATTAGGCATCAATATTAGCAATTGGACATCTATCTTTAGATTTTGGAGGAGACAAAAAGATAATATTAGAGAATTTTTTTATATACCCACTATTGATACCAAATTTAATCTGCTGACTTGGATCAATCATATGAAGACACGTGGCTATCTACATGGCAACAACAAGCACTTCCGAGATGATCGCACGCTCCGAGGAGCAGACTTCTCCGAGGTACTCATACGCTCCGAGGAACTGACCTCACCGAGGAACTCTTGAATACCAGGAAGCTTAGGCGGTCCGAGCAAATCAGACGGTTCGAGCTGCATCTCGAACAAAGCATTAATAGCTGGATAACCAACAGTTCAACTGGTTCATTAAATGCTTATCATTTAGACGCAAACGCTTAAAGGGCATTAAATGTATTACCCTTTCATATGTATATCATTTAATGTATCACACTTTCAGATGACAGCCTCAAGGCTATAAATACGTTGTAAAATCCTCATTGTAATGGGACCGGATCCTGAATCCAAACTTTGGGATCCATAACGAAATTTCTTGTAATCGAGAATTCCCAAACAATCGGCAATAAAACAACAGTGGACGTAGGCCATTCTTATAAGGCTGAACCACTTTAAAATCTCTTGTCTCATTTATTTATCTGTGATTGAATTATTAGAGTGATCTAATTTTTTACATCAACAGATTGGCGCCGTCTGTGGGAAACGACTGGTAAAATCATTTTCTCATAAAAAATAATCCATTACCAATGGCTGATATTCCTGAATCCAGCAATGGAAATGCTATAACCCCTCCAAATCCATCTGCTCCACCAATTGTTCCACATCTGACTGAAATAATGGCGAATCTGGCTCAGGGCCAGACCGTCACGCAAGAAACAATGCGACAACTTATCCAAACCCTCCATGGCAGTGCATCAGCCCATTCCGGACCACGAAGCATTCAAAGAAATACCCGTGTGCCTTCTTCGCGTACTAGGCATACTAACTCACATCGCAATGAAGAATCTGATGATTTCTCTTATCAACCTGGGCGAACTTCGTCTGTGCGAGCCACAGATACCGAACAACGTGTCACCCTCTCCCCAGAAAGGGCCAATGCATTGGAAAGATTAAGTAGGGCCTATCCTTTCGATCAATTAGGCCCTAGGAGGAACAAAATTCCTCTTAATGCAGCGTCGAGGAGTTTTCGACGACCATCAGATTTAAGGGAAGGATCTGCCCAGTCGCGACCAGCTGCTCGTCAAGATGGATCCTTTGACCGACCAGCTGCTCGTCGAGATAAATCCCAGGAAGCCACTTTAACACGATCAGTTGCTCGAACCAATAGGCTCGAGGAAGGAAATGATGCATGGAAAGGATCTATTCAGAGGTTGGAGGATAGATTAGGGGAAATGGCTAAGGCCAAGAACCCTCTACAACGAACCTTTGTTCGAGGAACACCTTTTGTCTAAGATATTGTTGATTTTCCAACACCATCAAAGTTCAAAGCACCTGTTGTAACTCCCACGTATGATGGGAAGACTGACCCTGTCCTTCATATAGAACAATATTAAGCTGCTGTCGACATCTATACTGTCCCAGACGAGATGAGATGCAGGGCATTCTCGGGAACTCTTACCGGATCTGCTCAGATATGGTATAATAATCTTCCTCGAGGTAAGATTTCAACTTTTCTTCAATTGGCCGAGTTATTCATTGGGAATTTCTGCTTTGGAGCAAATCCAGTTAAACGAGTAGCACATTTGTTAAGTGTTAGACAAAAGGCTGGTGAGAGTATCAGAGATTATATAACTCGTTTTAATAATGAGAAACTCGAAGTCATTGATTAAGAGGAGAAGACAGTTATTACTGCTTTGATGAGTGGACTACTGCCGAACAAGTTGTACTACACGTTGGCCAAAGATCCACCTCGCACCATGTCGGACCTGATGGGAAAAGCGTCCAAGATTATGAATGCCGAGGAGGCTATGTCTGCGAAGAAGAATATGGACGCCAAAGAAACCAAGGTGGAAGGTGATAAAGCTAAGAAGAAAGAGCATAAGAACAATGGTGGTGACAAACATTCCAAAAATAGGTCGTCATGGGAAGTCTTGAGGAAATTTGATAATTACACACCTTTGAAGGTGAATATCAACCACGTCCTGGAAGAAATTAAGAACAGCGAGGAGTTAAACTGGCCAAAGAAAATGAAATCAGACCCTGACACAAGGAATAGGGAAAATATTGCGAGTTCCACAAGGATCATGGCCATATGACTAAAAATTGCATAGCTCTTCAGAATGAGATTGAAACACTCATCCGACGAGGAAAGCTATCGAAGTATGTTGATCGGGGAGGCGAAAGAAGAAACAACGACCGAACTAGAGAGAGATCTTGATCTCCTCGTCGAGCAGAGGAGAACAAGAAGAGAAACCATGAAGTTGATCCAGAGGATGACCTCGACCTTCCCAAAAAACCAAGGCAGCCAGAACGAGAGGTATTTTCAATACGCTTTGGGTCATTTGATTGTAATGTTATTACAGGGGGAGATGCAGGAGGAGGAGACCTTACAGCAGAAAGAAAAGCTTACCTCGGTGAGGCTCAAGCTTGCTCGTACATTCAGCGAATAAATTTAACTGAGGAAGATCGCCCGAGAAAGGTGAACAAGGAGAAGTTGGTCATTGGGTTCTCAAAGAACGACCTTGCAGGTGTTCTATATCCTCATGATGACCCGTTGGTGATCAAAATGAGGATGAAGGAGGTTATGATTTCAAGAGTACTGGTCGACAATGGTAGCTCAACAGACATCATGTTCTACTCGTGCTTCAATAGTTTAAACCTAAAGCTATCTCAACTGGAGCCTTACCACAGACCCCTCATCGGTTTTGCTGGAGAGAAAGTATTTCCACTTGGGACGATTAAGTTGGATATATTCATTGGTACGTGGCCTGCTTTTCGGACAGAAAGAATACGTTTCTTCGTGATGGATAAGAATGTCCAATCGTCGTACAATATCATCATGGGAAGAGTAGGATTGAAGAAATTCGAGGCTATGCCATCTACAGTGCATCAGTGCCTAAAATTTCCAACAAACTTTGGAGTAGGAGTTATGAAAGGTGATCAGAAAGTAGCTCGGGAATGCTATTATTCAGCCGCCGAGAAAGAAGAACTGGAATAATCAAAGAAAAAGACTACGACCTATCAAGTGGAGGAAGGTGCAGAAATTGAAACCTTGGATCCTTGGGATGAGTCGCAACTCGTAAAGGGTCAAGTGGTGGAAGCTACTGAAAATATCATTCTGGACGACGAACGCCCTGAGCGAACTACTCAGATAGGTTCATCGTTGGAAGCCTTATTAAAACAGGAATTGATAACTTTCCTTAGAAGCAGAAGACAAACTTTTACGTGGAGTCATGAAGATATGCCCGGGATAGACCCAAACTTCTTATGTCACGAGCTCAATGTGAATAAGGAGATCAAGCCTGTGAAGCAGAGAAGAAGAGTATTCAGTCCCGAGAAGAATCAAGCTATACAGGAGGAAGTCGAGAAGCTCCAGAAAGATCGTTTCATTGAAGATGTTAAATATCCGGATTGGTTGGCCAATGTGGTGATGGTAAAGAAGAAGAACAACAAGTGGAGGATGTGTGTAGACTTCACCGACCTTAACAAAGCATGCCCAAAAGATCACTTTCCATTGCCCCGAATTCATCAACTGGTGGATGCTACCTCGGGACACGAGTTGCTGAGCTTCATGGATGCTTATTCTGGCTACAATCAAATTAAAATGAAACCTGAAGACAGGGAAAGTACTTCATTTATTACCCCTAGGGGAACTTACTGTTATAATGTTATGCCTTTTGGTTTGAAAAATTTAGGTGCGACATATCAGAGGCTGATGAACAAGGTCTTTGATGAACAAATCAGTGACAATATGGAAGTCTATGTTGATGATATGCTGACAAAAAGCAAGAAAGCTGCCGATCATCTAGTTGACTTAAGCAAGAATTTTGATCAACTAGATAAATATCAAATGAAGCTGAACCCGACGAAGTGCATCTTTGGAGTACGAGAAGGCATGTTTCTCGGGTACATTGTCAATCAACGAGGCATTGAAGCAAATCCTAAAAAGATCAAAGCTCTATTAGGGCTGCGATCTCCAACAACGAAGAAGGAAGTACAGAGTCTCACAGGACGAGTAGCGGCACTCAACAGATTTGTGTCACGAGCAACTGATAGATGTCTACCATTCTTCAAGACACTCAGAAAGACTTTTGAGTGGAATGATGAATGCGAGAAGGCTTTTCAAGACTTGAAGAAATACTTGGGAGCACTTCCACTGTTATCCAGGCCGATGATGGGAGAAAAATTGTATTTATACCTTGCAGTATCCGAGAATGCAGTTAGCTCGGCGTTGATTAGAGTGGAGAATGGAGTACAAAAGCTAATTTACTACACAAGTAAGGCCTTCCGAGGAGCAGAGATCAGATATCCAAGGCTGGAGAAATTGGCATTGGCGCTGATTGAGGCGAGTAAGAGAATGAGGCCATATTTCCAAGCTCATACGATAGTAGTATATACCGATGTGCCATTGAGACAAGCCCTTCACAAGCCAGAAAAATCAGGGAGATTGATGTACTGGGCAATTGAGCTCGGTGAATATGATATAATTTATGAACCCAGATCATCACTAAAAGGGCAGGCTGTAGCAGATTTCATAGCGGAGTTCACCTATCCTGAAACCCCCGAGGAGCAAAAGTTGCTCGCTGATCAACCTGTGGATGTTACAGGATCGACAAACACAAGCCTAGACCAATTCTGATTGGTAAAAGGGCGTGTGGATGTTACAGGATGTGATGCAGAGATAGTTGGGAGGACTCCGGATGAGGAACAGGAGTTACTCGCTGATCAACCTGTGGATGTTACAGGATCGACAAACACTAGCTCAGACCAACTCCGGTTGGTAAAAGGGCAAGTGGATGTTATAAAATCATTAAATTCGAGCCCAGATCAACTCCGGTTGGTAAAAGGGCAAGAAGAAATGATCGACGAGGAGCGAGAAAAATCTGGGGAGGATGAAAAGAAGCAGCAAATATTTCACCGAGGAACTCTGACTGTTCGACATTTGAAGATGAGTTACCTATATGGAGGCTATATGTAGATGGATCATCTTGCAATACAGGATGTGGCGCGGGGATAGTTTTGAGCACTCCGAACGAGGTCGACATGGAATACGCTTTGCGTTTCCAATTCAAAGCTTCCAACAATGAGGCTGAATATGAGGCCATGATTGCAGGGCTTAATTTGGCAAAAGTTATGGAGGCGCAGCAAGTTATGATCTTCAGTGACTCTCAACTGATTGTAACCCAAATGATGGGAGTATATGCAGTTAGAGGAGAATTAATGATCAGATATCATGCAAAGGCAAAGGAGCTGGTATCAGAATTTGCTGCTATTCAGCTGGTCAGAATACCAAGAATGGAGAATGCGAGAGCAGACGCCCTAGCTCGACTAGCATCAGCAACTCGCACCGAGCTACGACGAACAATCCCAATTGAAGTGTTGGCTGGTCAGAGTATAGATGAAGATCTGACGATGAACTTTATCACCCTTGATTTAGGTCCATCTTGGATGGATCCCATCAGGGCGTATATCGAGGAGGGAGAGTTACCAATTGACAAGCTCGCAGCCAAGAAATTGAAGTTTAAAGCTACTCGGTATGCACTAACTAATGCGAGGAATAATGGCAGGTTTGCAGAGATGTGTACATCCCTCCGAGGTGAAAGAATTAATTGAAGAGATCCACGAAGGGTCTTGTGGAGCACATGTAGCAGGTCGGACGCTTTTGCAAAGGGTGATGACGCAGGGATACTACTGGCCGACGATGAGGGCTGATTGTATAGCTTATGCCAAGAAATGTGACAAGTGACAACGTTTCTCCTCCATCCGAAGAACTCTACAAGCATTGTTGACACCCATAACTTCCCCTTGGCCATTTTCCATGTGGGGAATTGATTTGGTTGGACCACTGCCAACGACCTGAGGAAGGTTCAAATACCTCGTCGTCGCAGTGGATTATTTTACTAAGTGGGTAGAAGCTGAGCCACTCATTGATATGACGTACGAGAAGGTTTACCAATTTGTTTGGAAGAACATCATTTGCCGATATGGTCTCCCTCATTCCTTCATCACAGACCATGGAACACAATTTGATAACGAGGAGTTTGCCGCCTATTGTTATCAGTCAAACATTTTGAAGGTTCATTCAGCACCAGGCCATCCCCAAAGCAATGGACAAACTGAAGTGACAAACAGAACGCTGCTGAACGGTTTGAAGAAACGATTGGACGATGCAAAAGCAAACCGGATCAACGAGCTACAATCAGTACTTTGGGCTTACCGAACTACTCCCCGAGTAGCAACTGGAGAATCACCATATATGCTGGCGTTTGGAAGTGAAGCTGTCATACCTGTCGAGTTGGGCCTCCCAACACACAGGGTACTGAATTTCAATTCCCCTGTCAGCGACTTAATGAGAAGACTGGATTTAGACATGCTCGAGGAAGTTAGAGAAGAAGCAGCCATTAGAAATGTTGCTTACCAGCAGCGAACAACTTTGTTCTACAACAAGAGGGTGAAGAAGTGCGACCTGAAAGAAGGCGACTATGTGCTGAAGAAAGTAATTCAAAAGCATAACAAAATGGAGGCAAAATGGCATGGACCATACCGAGTTACAGAAGTTGTTCGACCAGGAACTTACCGAATAGTAACTCTAGAAGGCGAGGAGTTTAAGAATGAATGGAACGCAGAGCACCTGCGCAAGTATTATCAGTGATGTATATGTAACGCAGTTCCATCATTATGAATAAAATAAAAATATTCTGCAAATCTCTCTGTTTATTGAAATTTTTTTTGGGGAATACTAGTGCTACGCACTACTCGGCACAGCTCGGCAGACTACTCAATAAAATATTCCAAACTGTACCAACTTAGTTGGTCGACGAGGAGAAAATATTCCAAACTGTACCAACATAGTTGGTCGACGAGGAGAAAATATTCCAAACTGTACCAACTTAGTTGGTCGACGAGGAGAAAATATTCCAAACTGTACCAACATAGTTGGTCGACGAGGAGAAAATATTCCAAACTGTACCAACATAGTTGGTCGACGAGGAGAAAATATTCCAAACTGTACCAACTTAGTTGGTCGACGAGGAGAAAATATTCCAAACTATTACATTTTATGAAAAAGACGAAAATTTACCAAGTATGGTTAGTCGGGGATAAACTCTCACTGACTATAATTGGTCGATGAGCACAATTTAACAACCTTGGTTGGTTGGAAGAATTTTAAACATTTTTATACTCATTACTTTATTATTAAGTGATCGAGCAACATTACTGATACTTGTAATTTTTTACTAAGTTGGTCGATGAACAACATTATTATTATCTTTTTAACAGATCTGCATAAAAATGTTTGATATCTACAAGACAATAGCAATTAAGATTTGCAAGCAATAATGAAAGTCTTTCATTAAATTCGAAATAAAGTACAAGTTACAAGTTACATTGATAATAAAATGAAAATTACATTGATATGTATACTAACTGTTACATTAAAAATTCCTATTCTATTGGTTTTTTCTCCTCAGCTTTCGATACAGGTTCCTCGCCAGCAGGCGGATCATTTAAAGACTGAGGATAATTGATGAAATTCAAATCCTTCAGCATCCTGACGTTCATCACAGAAGGTCGATCTAAAAGATGCTCGGGATGAGATACCTCAATTTGAGAATGTAAATTGTAGTCACCGAGGTATTTTGAAATTAAGCTCCGAGGAATGGCACGAGCTGGGATCCATTCCATGTCCAAATTATACGGTGGCACAGGAAAGTCGAGCAACCCGGGATCATGGTAGTCCCACAGATAGTGTCCTTGTTCGAGCTTCAGCACGCTTAAGGCATTCAACCAGCCTTGTTTGTAGCCCTCATTGTTGGCATTCTGGATACGATCATCTAAATGGAATAGTGCTTCGTTGTATCCAGCCATCCAGAACTCCCTGGGCTGTTTGTGGAACTGATATGTTAGCTTTTCCAGCTGCTCGTGGAAATTCTTGATGAAAAGCTCCTTATTCTCCAAAACTGATTTCTGCGCAGAGAGCTGTTTCTCCAAGTCCCTTATCTTCTTTGACATGTCAGACAAAGCCTGGTTCTTAGCCATTAATTGGAAGGCTTGGTTCTCTAAGGCAGACGCTATCCTCTGTTCCTCGACAAGCACCGGAGCTGCTCTTGCTCATCCCTGAGGAGCTCTTGCTCGACCACGAAAAGATGTCGAGGTACCAGAACTCCTCAAAGTCTCCAATTCTTCCCTCAATTTGGCATTCTCAACTTCTAAGAATGAAAATCCCTCGTCAGTCACTGGGATTATGGCTGTTGAAGAAGAGGCTGCAGACTTTAACTATGCTAGTTCCTTCTGCAAATTGTTATTTTCTCGCTCCAACAGCTCGGCAATCTGTCTACATTCTTCAACTTCACCCCTTAGGGTTCTCTCCCTAACATCATATCCAGCAAAGAGCTTCTCGTAACCCTTCTCGGCAGAAAGTTGTTGATACTTCTTCTCATACCCCTCATGCAACAGGGCAGTTGATTCCTTGTATTGAAGCTGAAGGTCTTCGAGGGTGCCCTGGAGATCCTCGATCATTTCATAGTAAGCCACATTATTGGCCACAGCTCGATCGAGTAGACACTTCAGGTACTGATATGCTTCCACTGCCTGTTCTGAAGCATCCTGGCCAAGGATGTCGACAACTTGTGCAGCACTCAAGTCTGTGTGACCAGCCTTAAAGTACTCATTGCACTGTTGCAGCAACTTTGTATCATGGGCAGATAGCAGATCCATCCTGGCCAGAAACTAGCAGAGAAAGAAAGAGCAATCATCAATAAGAAGATCAAGATAGAGTACAAACAGAAAATAGACAACAATATGCAAGAAAATTCAAGTTTTATTAGATCATAAAATTCAGAATTACAAGTGATGGATTACATTTGACAAAGAAAGAAAATATAAAAGTAAGCCCGAACAACACTACACCTTTTCCTTATCTCCTAAAACCTTCTCAGGAGGTTGGGAAGAGGAAGCAGGCTGCTCAGAGGGAACTATAGGCTGTTCGGAGAGCACCAGCTGTTGCTCGGATGAAGAAACGATTTGCTTGACAGCAGACTGGATGGTTGGGGGGTGATCACCCATCACCATTGAAGACTCCTCAGAGGTAGCTTCGTCCTCTTCTAGTTCTTCTGGAGTAGGAGGAGGACCAGGGATATGCCTCTGGAAGAGCTCGGAGGACTCGTCGACCTTCATTTCTTGAAGGGCAGCGACCCATCCATCCCTAAAGTACTTTAGACTGCCATAGTCTACTTGAGAAACCATGGCAACACACCCCTTGTTCCACCCCTTGTCCCAGCCAGAGCTGAAGGACTTTTTCACAGCATCTTTCCTCTTCAGCTTCTCCGAGGAAAGCGTCTCGGACAGAAGGTTCTCAGCATTCTTCAGTTTGATCTCAACCTCCTCCTTCTGCCGACCTACTCCCTGGAGCTGATCCAACTTCTCCTCAACAACTTTGAGTTTATTTTCCAGCTCTCCAGCGGCTTTGAGCTTTTCCTCAAGCTCTTTATTTGCCTTCTCCAAGGCATTTTTTTTCCTCTCCAACTCCCTGGAGGCATCAACAACTCGAGCTTTTTCTTGCTGGGAGGAAGAAAGTTTTTTCTCCCAGATAGCCTTATCAGTGGCATACTTCTGGCGGGAGTCTTCCAAAGATTTGATAGCCTCTTCCATAGCTCCCTCCACACTGGACGAGGAGCAGGAGGCTTTAATGGCTTCATCCTTTTTTAGGATTATGTTAAAACAGCTCGTCAACTGTGAATAGAAAAATAAGGCAAGTTAGAAACAAGAAATGACAAAGGAAAGTATAAAAAGTTTAAAGTAATGAGCTTTACTGAAGCAAGATGACTAGCAGCTAAGGAAGTAACCATGTCCCGAGTAAGGTTATCCTCAGTACCTTGGACCTCGGGAATAGTCAAGGACTTTACCGAGCTCATGTCAAAGCTCGGGGGAACAAAAATGGGAACTTCAGTCCCAATAGCTGGGGGCTGAATGATGGTATCAACCAAATTGACCGAGGAGCTTTTCTTCAGCCTCCTCGGGGGAACAGGTACAGCCAAGGAAGAATCCTTGATCGGTGATATCACAATCACCTCTCCAGGAGCAGCAGGCCTGCTCGGAGCCACTACGGGCTTCTTGACAATTTTTGCAGGAGCCGCTGGAGGAGCTGCAGCAATTTTATTTGTCCCCTCCCTTGGGACATCAATTCTACTCCTTTTTTGCCTCACCAGAGCCAGAGGCAGTTTTCTCAAACAAGGTGGGAGGTCTTCTTTTCTTCATACTTTCGCTCAAAGGAATGTGGGATTCAGGCGAAGAACTGGCAGAGGTTGGTACTGACTCTGCTTCACTGACCACTGGACGAGCAGTGAAAGAAGTTGTGTAACTCTTGTATTGGAGCAGATAGGAGGATGACCGAATGTGCTCGTCAGCAACCCTTTGATGCAGACCCCAGATAAGTCCCAAATGCCTTATATTGACATTTGTTTCTTTTGGGCACTTCCTCTTGCTATCAACTGCAAATGAATAAATATTGTTATCAGTAACACATTTTATCAAACACAAAACAAACATGATTTCAAAATAAATAAAATAAAATAAAAATAACCTATCCCGTTGCCATAAGGAGGGCATCTGGGACCCTGGTAAACCTCATCTCCGGTTAAAGGAGGGTGTTGCCAATTTTTTACGACAACCCCATGTTCAAAATAATCTCTATTGCCATCAGGGAGATTGACTACTAAGGCTCTATTTATAAACCTAGTTTTTAAATAATAAATATTATCATTAACTGCCCATCTATAGCAGTACATGATTTCTGGAATTCCTATATGAGTTCCATGCACTTGATTTAATTTATGCACCCCATTAACTATTCTCCATGTGTTGGGGGCTATTCGTGCAGGAACAACATCGAAATACTGACAGAATTCCAGACAAAAGGAATTGGGTGGAAAAGAAAATCCACATTCAGCAAAAAAGAGACTGGGGAACCAATGTCCCTCAGCCAAATTGAAATAATTAGAAGGCTCAGAAAGCTCTTCCAAGACGACCCAAGAGGGAATGGAAAAATCAGAACGAAATTTCTCAAGAGACTCAACAGGATAAACCATGGTGAATAAAGAAACAAAGATGAAGGAAGAAGATCTTACAGGGAAAGAACGGATCTGCTGACAACGAACGACGGAAAAGATGAGCGCACGAGAGAGTAGTAAGACACGATGTAAAACTCAAAAGATGAAAATTTAAAAAGATAGAAGACAATGGGAGTGTCTGTGAAGATTAAATACCTTACCTTGGGAACTGGAGAAGTAATGATTACAAAAAGGATGATTACGTTACCGGCGGCTAAAAAGATGAAAAGTGGCGCGGGAACCAAAGCGAACAACAGCGGCTAAAAAGATGAAAAGTGGCGCGGGAACCAAAGCGAGCAACAGCGGTCGAAAAGATGAAAAATAACGCGGGAATCGAAGCACGCAAAAAGTCCAAAAAAGCATGATTCTACGAATTGGGAAGGAGAAAATAAATACAAGGGAGATGCTCCTAAAAATTAGGAAGACTATTTAAAGCTACCGTATTCCGAGAAAGAATGTTCCATACTCCTCAAATTTCGAACTATGAAACATTGGGGGCTTCTGTTGATACCAAATTTAATCTGCTGACTTGGATCAATCATATGATGACACGTGGCTATCTACATGGCAACAACAAACACTTTCGAGATGATCGCACGCTCCGAGGAACCATGTTACTCCGAGGAACTCATACGCTCCGAGGAGCAGACTTCTCTGAGGTACTCATACGCTCCGAGGAACTGACCTCACCGAGGAACTCTTGAATACCAGGAAGCTTAGGCGGTCCGAGCAACTCAGACGGTCCGAGCTGCATCTCGAACAAAGCATTAATAGCTGGATAACCAACAGTTCAACTGGTTCATTAAATGCTTATCATTTAGACGCACACGCTTAAAGGGAATTAAATGTATTACCCTTTCATATGTATATCATTTAATGTATCACCCTTTCAGATGACAGCCTCAAGGCTATAAATACGTTGTACAATCCTCATTGTAATGGGACCGGATCCTGAATCCAAACTTTGGGATCCATAACGAAATTTCTTGTAATCGAGAATTCCCAAACAATCGGCAATAAAACAACAATGGACGTAGGCCATTCTTATAAGGCTGAACCACTTTAAAATCTCTTGTCTCATTTATTTATCTGTGATTGAATTATTAGAGTGATCTAATTTTTTACATCAACACCCACTATTAGAATAAATTTAATTTCAGTTTCAAGATTAATGATTAATGTCTATTCAGTGTATTTTAATAATGATTCTTTTATTTATTATTTTATATTAGAAAATGATTTGTATGCTATAAATCTTGTCTCGCCATTACTTATAATTATATTGAAAAATGATTTGTATGTTTAAAGCTTGTCTCATCATTACTTCTAATTATTGAAATAAATAACTCAAATTGAAATAACTTAAAGGGAAAGAAACCTTCTAAGATATACCAAACATATCTTTGGCACTTAGGCTTAGGTCATATTAATCTAAAAGGAATTCAAATACTAGTTTTAAATGGGTAATTAATCTCATTGCAAGTGGAGGTACACAATATCCTTGAATCCAGTTTAGAAGGTAAAACGACTAAGAGGCCTTTCACGACAAAGGATATAAAGCCAAATATATGTTGGAGTTAGTTCATTCGGATTTATGTAGTCCTATGATAATCCGGGCAAGAGGTGGTTATTAGTATTTCATCACCTTTGTTATTGACTACTTACTTTATGTCTATGTTTACCTTATGTACCACAAATATGAAGCCTTTGATAAATTCAAAGTGTACCAGGCAGAGGTGGAACGTAGGCATGGAAACTAATACAAACCATATGACATGATCCTAAGGGTGAAAAGCCCTCAAGAGAGTTTAAGAATAATTTATCAGAGATGGGGGTTATATCCCATTTTTGTAGATCGACCACTCCACAATAAAATAGTGTAACGAAAAGAATGAACATGACTCTTTTGGACATAGTAAGATCTATGGTGAGCTATTCTAATTAGGTCCTTTTAAATCTTCTAAAAAACTCCACAAAATTGTGGATTGGGATTAAGACTAGTCTAAGACATGTTCGGATCTGGGGTTGCCTAGCACACGTACTGAGGAAAGAGCTAGAGAAGTTGGAATTAAGGATAAAAGTATGTTTCCTTGTACGTTAGCCAAAAAGAACTATAAGGTGGTCTATTTTATAATCCTAAGGACCGGAGGGTAATTATAAGGAGTAATTCAAGGTACTTAGAGGAAGTTTATATAATGGATCACAAACCCAAGAGTAAGTTGATCTTACAAGATCTAAGATGACAAAATCAAGTAGTTTCCTCTGAACCACTAACGAATTTATATTGATAATACACCGCCAATAGGTAATTAGAGTATTACTTATGATAATGATACGCATGTTACTTATACAGGACCACAAGTGTATCCATGTCATTATTGTATAGTCAAGAGATTTGATATATAGCGTATTTGGGTGAACAATTTGATGGGATTATAAGGGAACAAAAAATGGATCCCAGGAGCTACAACGGGGTAGTCCAAGACTAGGACTTTGAGATATGGCTTAAGGAAATTAACATCGAGATGGATTTAATGTATTGGAACAGGGTTTAGGAGCCCGTATACTTATAAAATAAAAATAAATCCATCGAGTGAAAGTAGATCTACAAGAAAAAATAGGGGTAAATGGGAATATGAAAACCTTTAAGGTATGGCTTGTTGTGAAAGGATTTACTCAGAAAGAGGGGATTGTCTGCAAGGAAACCTTCTTATCGATAGACGTGCTAAAGTCTATCTACATTATTTTATCCATTATTCTAAGGATAAATTTTCGAATAGAGTCAATTTGTTTTATTTTGGATTATTTCATGTTTGGACAAAACTGTTTGAATCATAGGTTAGGACTTGAGTGTGTTGACTTTTCAATCTTATGGCGTGGATTCGTGATGATATAACAGCTAAGTTAGAACATCTACATCATCGTACCAAGTTTTGTGGTCATTTCCGTCTTCATGTTCCAAGGAAGTCTTAGGTATGTATGCATATTTATGATGAGCCTCAGATTTTTTTCGGGTGTTAGGATTTTATCAAATAATTTTTAAAATGCTAAAAAAGATTTTATCTTTTTTTAATGTATTTTATAAGAAAAACATTTTTTCACGAGGTCGCTAGAATGACATTGGGTATGTCGTTCGAATGAGACTATGTACCTCATTAGTTCATGTTCCAATGACACTTCGAACGAGACATGTTTTGACATTCTCAAGTTTTTCTATAGATATTTTGTTAGAAAGGTATTCAAACAAGTAGCATGGCTTAGCTCAAACAAGATCCATTTTGTTAGAATGAGCCGATGTGTTTTTAAAGATTTTGATATTTTTCTTAAATGATTTCATTCTTATCTCGTTTTTGGAAAACCTCATAAAAATAGGAGTGCAGAGCTGCAATTTTCTTTGAGGAAAAAACTTATGTTTTGATTTTTCAAACTCTATAAAAAAGATCTTTAAAACCGTAGTTTTGACCTAAGTTGTTTAGGATTCAAGTGTTCATCTTAATATGCTTTGAAGATCCTATTTTCGACACTAAAGTTTTATTATGTTCATCTAGTTGAGAATTATTTCATCGATGGAATCCGTACTTATTATTGTTTACACACGGTGTACTCCATGGTGTGGTGTTGCAGTGAAGAAGCGGTGGATTTCGTGTTCCAATCTGTTGATGGTTACTGAGTTGTTCAGTGGATAACGAAGCATGTGGGGACTTACATGTTATGACAATGCGCGAGTGGACTCTCGCATGACATTAGGTGGAGGTTTAAGTAATAAAGAGCATCAAGGGTTACGAGGGTGTCGAGTCTATATTATAAGTCCTCTGTCATGTCTTTTGTAATTCCATACTTAGTGGACTTTGCATGGATTAGTTGTTTGAGGTTTTTCCCATTTGGGTTTTCCTCACATCGGGCGTTGTGGTTTGATCTACTTATTTTATCCCGCACTCACCTAGATACATGTTTTGGTTAAGATAAAATTGGTTAATCTCTTTACCACAAAAATTGATTTAAAATTGGAGAAATATTTTTATTTGGGTTAATCATTTAATTTTTTAAAATGGATTTTTTTAAAAATAGTTGGTTTGCTTAGTTTCTTTCCCTTTCCATTTTAGAACCCCAGAGCCTATAAGACTTTCAAATTAGTATCAAAGTAGGAACACTAAGTTATTGTATTAGATACGTGTTTAGGCATGAATTCTAGCGATTTTTATATGAAGGGTCAATCATTTTCTAGACCACATTTTTTTATGGTATAATTACGCGTAGTGAAAAATGCGTATGAAATCGGCACTTTAAGTCAATAGATGAGAGGGTATGGCAATCGATGGTTAAGGATTGGTCCCCACACACATTCGGAGTAGGTGATTATAGAATTCCCTAACCCGTTATACCAGGAGTGAGGATGAGCATAAACTGTCCAACTATAATTCCCAAGGCCTGAATGCTTTGTTTTGTATAGTTACATTAGAAGTGTGCCGTCATATTAAGACATGTGAAACGTTTAAAAAGGCTTGAAATATACTCTAACTCATTGATAAGGGTAATTGTACTGTTAATGCTTCCAAACTCTAAAATCTCACCACTTAGTTTAAGACCATTTGGATGGAGGAGAGTGAAAACTTTGATGAGTTTTATGCTATATTATCAAATATTATGAATTCGTCGTATAACTTGGGAGAGAGAATATACGAAACCCGTGTAGTCAAGAAAATCTTAAGGTCCTTACCTAAAAGATGTAATTCAAAAGTTGCAGTTTTGAATTCCTTGGGTACTTTACATTCTATGAAACTCAAAAAGCTTGTAAATGATATTTAAACTTATGAGCTCGTCGTGTTTTCCTCTAAAAAGATGAAGAAAGAAAAGAGCATTGATTTGAAAGGCCAAAAGTAGGAAACTCGTGTTTCAGATGATGAGTCTGACATCGATTCACATGATATAACCATATTTTCAAAGAAGTTAAAAAAAATTCTCGTGTTTGAAAAACAATCAACATTTGAAAATAAGTTTGAGAAAAGCAGCTTTAAAAAGTCTATAAAATTATTTGAAAATTGTAATGATAATTTTAAGAGGGATGAGTCGAGTATATGCTTAGCGTGTGGGGGGTATGGGTATAGGGAAACTGAGTGTCCCGGAAAACTAAGAAATGAGGGAAAGAAACTTAAGGTGTACAATTCCACCCTTAGTGATAGTGATCCGAAAGAGGAACCCGATTCCCTCATTGAGCGTAACTACACCGAATTCATGGTTAGTCATGTGAGCCTTGGTGAAAAATATTTCAATGAAGATAATTCTGAGCATAAAAATTCTAAGGCTATTCTTTGAGATCCCTAAGTGATTGATGGTAGAGAGAGTGGAGAATAATAAGAAGATGAAGAAGAGGAGGAAGATAGTGAACTTCAAGTTGCTTTCTATGAATTATATGCGAAAACGATGAAATTTAAAAAGTCTAGATTGAAGTTGGATGCTAGGTTGAAAGAACTAGCAATAGGTAATGATGAGAGTATTTTAATTGAGGATCTTGGGGAAGGTGAGAAGACTCTTAGGGAAAAGCTCCCATTGGTTGAGGGAGAACGAAATAACCTTCGAGGATTAATGAAGATTTTGAAGAAGGATATCCTAATTTTTGATGAGTCTCGTTATTTTCTTGTGTCTAGGTTTATAAAGTTAGAAGAGATATTAAGATATTTGTGTAATGTTAGATTTAATTTTGTGTCTAGGTCAAAAAAGTTGGATACAATGTTAGGCACCGACCGAATCAAAGATGACAATTGTGGTATTGGCTTCGATATTCCCAATGTTTCCGCTATTAAAGCCAAAACTATGCTTTTGAGAGAATCAATCATTCTAGGAATGTTAGAAAAGGTCAACCAAAGGGTAATGTTCCTTTTGTCCCCTCGTGCGCACATTGCGGTAGGAAAGTTCACTTTAGTCATTATCGGTTTGGTCTAAGTCTAGAGTCACCGAGGTTCTCAAAACTCAAGAGCGTCATGTCTCACCTGCAGGGGCTAGGAAATCATATTTTGAGGCTTTACATGTTAGACTTGTTGATTCTCGAATGCTTGCACATGATACGTCTCATGCTAAATCTAATGGTTGATTGCGTTCGCATGTTTACATACACTAGATTTTTTACTTGGCGGTATATGTGTTTTCTAGGTGTATATTGTTTGAGTCTTTTGTATTTTGATTTTTCATTTATTGGGTCTTGTTGAAAAATACAAAAAGATTTTTGTTTGTCTTTTGAGTTTTGTTATCATGTGATGTCTTTTGAAAAATTATTTAAAAAATCAAAAAGATTTTTGTTTATGTGTAGTTTAGTTTTACACATTTTGTGTTGCATATCGGTGTATTTGAATCCAGTTCCTTTCATGTTTTACACCTTTTGTGTTACATATCCAGTTCCTTTTAGGTAAAACCTTTAATTCAGTACTATACAAGATTTGACAGACACAATACAACTTACAAAATACTTAACTCACTAATTATGACGTGAAGTTTTTTAAGTCTTCTATAGCAACGGCATAGTCCTGGTACCTCGTTTGAATGACGTACCTTTTTTTGTTCGTGCATGTTTCCAATGATAGGCCAAACAACATTGCAGTGCTTGACATAAAATCAACTCGTTCGATCGTGGG
The DNA here is from genome assembly GCA_949130495.1 of Sambucus nigra. Classification (NCBI taxonomy): domain Eukaryota; kingdom Viridiplantae; phylum Streptophyta; class Magnoliopsida; order Dipsacales; family Adoxaceae; genus Sambucus; species Sambucus nigra. Next base: position 121,058,320 of record OX422213.1, read on the forward strand.
AACCCTTATTTTATCGATATACCCTATCTCATTTGAACGACTTCCAATGAACCTTCTAACGAAATTCCAAAACTAACCATAAGGCGACGGCTCAGATTTCGTTCGAACGTTTGAAAACTCGTTCTAACGACATAGCGTAAATTGTTCAAATGACAAGAAAAACTCATTCTAACAAGTTGCTAAAATTCTCAAAAATTTCTTAAAAACATTTTAAAAATATTTTGGAATGAAAATTCTTAAAAATATGTAAATCCTGGAAAACTAAAGGCTTTATCAAACTGCCATAACTTTTTTTAATATTGTTGAGACGAACGATTCTATAATCTTAAAAAAAATATTCAACTTTGTCTTGGAATACCGAGAAGGAGTCATGGTGGTGTAGTATATGTCTAATGGGATAAGCCAAATAAAAAAATAATTGAGCAATTGTAAAACTCGCTCTTACAAATCTCCCCCTTTGGCTATTCTCGTACAAAGCACAAATCGAAGCAGAATTGACCCCTAAATATTAATACAACTAATACCCTCCCAAATCAAGAAACAAAAATGCAATCTTATATAAGTCTTCAACTGAAAATTCTTCATCTTGTGCGGTCCATGAAATCATCATAAAGGTAGAATGATCGATACACACGAGACAAAAAAAATATCGTGACGCATACGAGTTTTGAAAGATAAATAAAATTCCCTCTTTCAATTCCCCCCCACCTTTTTCTCCGTAATAGACAAATGAGTATAATCTAAACATTAATAATAATAATCATATGAAGAAGCAAGATACCATCACAAAGATAAACAATTAAGCTCATACGATGAATATCGAAAAGACATGATGTGTTCTCCTCCTATCAAATAATTGTTTTGAATTTTTTTGAAATTTTCAAGTATAAAGTATAAAAAGTACATAAAGATACAAAAACACATATTCACCATGGAATAACATTAAAATATCCGAATCGTGAAAACGGAATGTAATTGTGTGAACATTTTCCATAGGAAAATCAACATAAACATTGATAACATAGGTGCACGTAGTCATGAGATACTTCTAAAGAAATAACTCAATTTCAACCTTAGGTGTAAAATGTTGAAGTTAAATGAAATTGACTCCACTTATGCACTATGCCATGAATTTTAATGATTCTCAAAATAATAATGCTAAACTATTTAATCATTTTCAAGAAATTCAATTGTGCAAACCCATTGATCTTCTACTTTATAACTCCCTCAAAATATTTCACATATTAAGAATCCACTCTCAATTATTTTGAAGAAATCATAATGCTAATATGTAGTGAGGAATCAATGAATATAAACTAAATGGCCTTGGCACTTCTATTTTTGTGTGTTATTAATATTTTTAGGCTCCTTTTGCAAATGATGGCTTTTAACGCAAAGAGAATTTGACTTTTTCGTATCCCCTTTCCATTTATTAGCATATATCAATATTTTTCAGGAAACAAAATCCAGACAATGGTTCTTATAAGCACAACTTATCTCTTTTTACATTTGGATTATTATTAAGCAGAAATGAGATGAGAACATCATATTCGATACATGATAAGTAAGTACAATGTTTAAAAAGTCCGTCCATGAGTGTAATAAAGGTGGCAAAGAGTCTAATATATAGAAAGAAATCATCAATGAGTAACTTTAAGATATTCGCACATTATTAAACACACTAACGAAACAAATTCATATCATAAAGCACTATAAAAGAGTCATGTGAATGGATAGAATGCAGGGGTGACTCGAATATCTTAAATGTTCATCCATGTGCGGTAAAAAAAATGCAAAATTCTTTTTGTCTTTTTCTAATATTTTATCAAATATAAAATCTTTTTCGATTTTTCGAACTTTTTCTCAAAACTAAAAATCGTTTTGGAATTTTTCAAAAATTTTCATAAAAATAAAATGATGATATAATCTAGCAATAGGAATATGAGATATGAACATGATAAAAATCCTACACTAGATAAAGTACTCGAACTCAATCAACGGAAAAAATATTGAAAGACTTCCTAAGATCCTCAAATCTAATGGTATCTAAAGGTTTTGTGAAAATATCGACTAACTGAAGTTCGGTGCTCATAAAGCTCAAGAACATGACATTATCCTAAGAGAAATCATGACTAAAATGATCACGTATCCTAATGTGGTTTGTACGAGAATGTTGGACTCGATTACAGGGTATATGGATCACACTCGTATTATCACAATAAATAGTCATAGTGCTTTGTGAAATCCCATAATCTTCCAATATTTTCTTCATCTATAAGAGTTGAATGCAATAACTCCTAACTGCAATACTCAGCCTACATCGTGGATAAAGATATGGAGTTTTGCTTCTTGCTCAACCAAGAGACAAGAGCACTCCCAATGTAAAAACACCCACTCGAGGTACTCCTATAACCATCAATATCCCTGGCCCAATCGGCATCCGAATAGGCAGTTAAATGGTCATCGATATCCAAATAATACCAAATACCGTAGGAAAGTGTGCCACTTACGTATTTGATGATACATTTAAGTGTGAGCAAGTGATACTCTTTCGGGGATGCTTGGTATCACACACAGACTCTAACGCTAAAAGCAATATCAGGACGACTAGTGATTAAGTAGTTAAGACTTCCTATCATGCTCCTATAAAGGATTTACTCTTCTTCCTTTCCTAAAGTGTTTTTGCCAAGCTTAGTTGATGTAATCATAGGGATATGTGAGTGATTGGCGGAGTTTAAACCAAATTTCTTCACTAGGTCCCTAGCATATTTAGATTGAGATATGAATATCCCATCCTCTAGTTGACGCACCTGGATACCTAAGAAGAATGTAGTCTCACCAACCATGCTCATCTCAACCTCGCTCTTCATCTCCTCCTCAAAAGTATGAGCATGTCGGGAGCACGTGAATCCATAAAGTATGTTATCCTCATAGACTTGGGCAACCAAGATAGCCCTACTCTCTCTCCTCACAAATAACTTCTTATCCAGTCCCCCTATTTTGAATCCACGATCTAAGAGATAGGAACTGATCCTCTCGTACCAAGCATGGGGTGCTTATTTCAAACCATACAAGGCCATCTTAAGATAAAAGTAGTGTACAGAGTGCTTTGGGTCTTCAAACCCTTTTAGTTGTTCCATGTAAACTTACTCTTATAGAATGCCGTTAAGGAAGGAACTTTTGGCATCCATTTGATATAACTTGAAGTGTAGATAACATGCTATGGCGGGTAGTAAGTGAACAGACTCAAGCCTAGCTATAGGAGAAAATGTCTCGTCAAAGTCTACATCCTCAATCCATGTGTATCCTTGAGCAACCAACCTATCCTTATTATGAACTACAGTACTATTCTCATCCATCTTATTCTTGTAAATCCACTTGGTACTTATCACATTTGTTTTGCTAGGTTGGGGGACATACTCCCAAACATCATTTTAAGAAATTGAAGTAGCTCATCTTACATAGTGGATATCCAATGCTCATCCTTGAGTGCTTCTTTCACATTCTTAGACTCCACTAAGGATGTGTAAAAAAGGTATCCAACCACATTTTCAAGTTGAGTATGAGTCTTGACACCTAGTGTGAGATCACCATGTATAGCGAAAGGGTCATGAATCTTTGGAACCCAAGAGGGTGGATCCTTTAAATCAAAAGTCCACGGGATAGTATGAGGAAGTATGGGATCATCACTAGGGGTGAATCATCCTCATAATTGGGGTTAGGGTCAATAGGTGTCAACGGCTCGTCATCTCTAATCATGACGTTTATTTACTCCATAACCTTAAATCTTGCAAGATTAAACACCCTCTAAACCCTACTCGATGATGAATAACCTAAAAATATCCCGTCGTTGCTCCAGGAGTCAAATTTTCCTAAGTGCTCTGTAACTCTCAAGATGTATCAAGTACTCCCAAATACGTGATAATATAATAGGTTGGGCTTCTTCCCTATCCACAACTCATACGGCATGTGTAGTGTGTGCAGATGAAGATATGACTTATTCACCGTATGGCATGCAGTACTCACTGTCTTTGCCCAAAAACTTTTAGTCAGCCTTTCAATAATATTTAGTGTAACCAACTCTGATACCAATTTGAGAATTCTATGGAATGATTCGTATCTTTGGCAAACCACACACAAATTGAATTTTAGCAAATCTTATCTTGAATTAATTTAGTGTGCTTGCAGTAATGTAGTCCAAATTAAATAGAGAAAACTAAGAAGGCAAACATAGGAAGAAGTGGAAAAAATCCCTTTTGGGCAAAACCTTTAATTCAACACTGTATAAGATTTGACAAATACAATATGACTTACAAACTACTTAGCTCACTAAGTATGACGTTCAGTTCTTCAAGTCTTCTATATCCACGACACAATTCATCACCGTCCATATAAAGTTGTCTTCCCTCGGTATCCACCAATCAACCTTCTTCTTTAATAGCAGCCTCTGCTCCACAATTCAGCACTAGAGATGAAATTACAAGGGTTATTGAACATGTAAGTGTTCTTCTTGATTTGATATCGTGATCTTCCAATTTCCAAGTGGTTTGGATGAAAATTGGTAGAGTATGATCACAAAAGGAACTTTAAAACGGTTTGAAAAAGTGTTCAAAATAGATATTCGAGACTCTAATACTGCATCTCTATTTATAAGGAAGTTTGTTAAGAAATGATAAACATTAGAGATTTAGATCAGATTTAATTACAAAACAAAATCTCACGCGCTCATTCGAATGGCCAGGTACCCTTTTCGAACGACGTACCCTTTTTTGTTCAATCAGGCTTCCAACGACAGTCCGAACGATATTTCAGTGCTTGATGTAAAATCATTTCGTTCGATCGTGGAAACCCTTGTTCTAATGACATACCCTATGTCGTTTGAATGAATTTCAATGAGCCACTGAACAACATTCTAGAATTGGCCACAAGGATTCATCCCACATTTCATTTGAACATTTGAAAACTCATTCTAACTACATAACATAACTCATTCGAATGACAAGAAAAACTTATTCTAGTGAGTCGTCAAAATTTTCTTTAAAACATTTTCAAAACATTTTGAAATGCAAACTCTTAAAAAGATGTAAACCCCTGGAGAAGTAAAGGATTTACCAAACTACCATAACTCTTCTGAATATTGTTAAGATGAACTATTCTTCAATCTTCCAAAAGTCTTCAATTTTTCCTTGAATACATAGAAGCAATCATGATGGTGTAGTGTATGTGTAGCAGGATAAGCCAAATAAAAAATAAATTGACCAGTTATAAAACTTTCTCTTACAATTTGATTATGGGAATTGTGCATGTAAGGACCACTGCCCTTGAGTTTCTATTTTATTAAAAATATGAGTGTGCACAATTAAGGCCTAAGAAGGGAGAAATCTTCCTGGTATGAAAGGCCACCATTGGCAAGAGCCTAAAAATTAAGAGGTAAAAGAAAAGAAAATTTTACCAAGGAAAAAATTTTGTTTCATTATTTCTTCAATTAATTTGGTATCTTATATCTATAATTTCGAAGGTGTCATAAGTTGAAGATCAATGAATTTGCATAATGAGTACTAAATAATTGTTTTGAAGCTATTGATTTGAGAATCATCATAATTTCTAATCTAGTGTTCATTGTGCTTATTTATCCATTATTAGTTCACTTTATCTGTCACTATGATGCTAAATCTTTTTTTAATAAAGTTAATGCGATCAAATAGAACTCCTTGGACATTTTTGAGTGATTGGGTCACAATTCTTTTATTTTTACATCACGCCCATGGATACTATGCTAGTGTGTAAAGCTTATTATATTTTATGCCTTATTTGTGGTGTTTGTATATATATATAGTATCATTTGTTTTGAGTCTTTGAATTTGCATTTAATCCATATTTTCCATGTTCTTTATTTTTGAATCAAATAGGCATGCAATATGATCATATTAGTATCTCTTGTTACCTATTTTTATTGATATCCCATGTTTTAATGTGTATTCAAGTTGGTTTATTTTTGCATAAAAAATTGGTAATTGATCATTGTTTGTATTATTTCTACATGTGTTGCCAATTTGTGCTTCTCATTGCTTATTGCTCTTTATACTACTGCCTGATATTATTCTTTTCTCTAAAATTACAACTGATATCACATGTTCTCATATTATGGAGGAGAAATGGTTTATAAGGGAGAAATATTTTATTATGTATTCTTTCGTTGTCTATTCCTGAACAAAAAGGGGAGAAATGGTATATTTAACTTTAGTTTTAGGATGAGATCCTTATCGCAGGGGGAGATGTATTACCTAGGTGGGGATCATTAGAGATAGGAGTAGTTTTATTCTTATGCAAATTCTATATATTGTTATATTCTTTTTGCATTTTAAGGCGTATTTAAGTGTGCAGGTTTGCAACATGCGACAACCTTACAAGTGTGCAAAGCTCCTCAAGTCTCGTAAGCACCGATAAAACTCATGCGTTGATCACCTGTAGTTAAATCGATGAGCTACTCTATTCTAGGGAGGGGAAATTTGTCTTTTAGGTAGGCCTATGTAAAATCATCACAAACTCTCCAATTTCCACTCTTTTTCATCACCATACCTTTTTTAGAAACACAATATTGGAATTGAATTTCTTTGATAGAATTGGCATTAAGTATATTCTCAACTTCACAATCAACTTCCTTCACTTTTAATGAAGATGACGCTTTAAGATTTTCCTTGACAAGATGACTTATAGTTTTTTTATCCGTTCAGTGATAAGATATGTATGGGTTCATTCTTGGCTAATCATAAGGTCACCAATCTAAGCCATAAACATTCATCCTAAGGAAAAACTGAGTTGGCCTGACTCATAATTTGGCAGTTTAAAGCCAATTAGTAAGATTTTCTCTGACTCTGATGAGTCTTGAGGAACAACTCTGAGTTACTCCATCACTAGGTCTGTGGGAGGGAGTTTGATTTATTCTATTCGCACATAAGATTCCTTTGGTTTATACTTGGATCGATCACCCGATGAGTAATTGTGTTTTAGACTATTCTTAGTCTGGGCTTGCTTATTCTTAATAGCGACCAGAAAACAATCACATCTTATAGCTTGTTTTTTTTTATAATTTTGATAATTCCCTGATCCGTCATGGACTTTAGTTTTTTATGCAGTGAACAAGGCATAACCCTTAATGGAATTGTTTGATGATTCTGATTCGATAACGTGAACCTCAAATGACGTCTTGATTTTTTGCGATAGTGTCTCCCCCCATTACCATTGAAATCGATCGGAGGAACAATCTTTGTATGTAAGTCTTGGAGGTTGTATCCAAGTTTGTAAAGCAGGTGGACATAGATTATCTCTGAAGATCTCCTTTGGTCGACCAATATCATTTTGATGTCAAAATTTATCACTCAGAGATAAGGACTAAGGCGTACTTATGGGGAAGGATAATGCCAACTAGATAGTCAATAGAGAACATGATAATCCAGACAAAATCAATCTTTTTATGTTCCCACTTACTGAGTATCAACTTTAAAGTATCCACCTTGAATGCATCTTGCATACTGGCTGTTATTTCGTCTCTCTCCTAAAGCTTCTTACCCGTACATTAGGATTTATCAGTGTAGCCTTGTATGGATGTAATCATTCTTGATGGAGGGAGGTTGTCATCATATATCTTCTAAGAAGTATTTTCCAACTTAAAACTTTTATTGTGTCTACATTACATAATCCTTAAGATGTCCAACTTGGACAAGGTCTTCTAAGTAGCTCTTAAACATATTGTAGTTGTCAATTTTTGGCCATGATCCTGATGATAAGTTCATCCCATGTTAGTATCTCATTCATTTGAATCACTGTCCATCTTGAGAGACTTCTTGTAATAAGTCGTGTCTTTTATCTAGGTAATGATCTTATGGATTGGTTCCTTAAAAAGTTATCCACCGTTTAGTAGGCTTTCTCATTAGTCAGCATCCTTGATCGTCTCTCATGATTCTCTAATTTACCTCCCCTTTTCACAAAGGTTGGGTATGCTATACCCTTGACCCTTTCTCCATGTCATTATTCTTGGCTAGCTTAAAGATTTTTCAACCTGATTCTTTGCATTGAGGAGTGTGTCCTCCACTTTGGCATATTTTTTGTGCATGCCATCAAGTCATCCATTAACAATGCTAACTTCTTAGTGAGAGATTGGTAGAGATCGGTGGATTTTATAAGGAAAAATTAAAATAGAAAATCGCCAATTGCTCATTGAAATTATCAATTTCATTTCATATCTTCCAATATTGCTGATCATATCTCATGAGGGAATATCAGTTCTTCCTTCTAAGGGAAATGAGGGAGTCGACTTACTTCTTTGGCTTGCTGCCAATGATAAAGCGAGTTATGAACTAGTCGGCCAATTCCCTGAAGGAGGAGATAGATATAGGGGTTAGCTTCTCAAACCATCTAAGGCCGATCTCACCCAAAGTAGATGGGATAACACGAAATTTTATAAACAGGAGAAGACCGGGCATCCGTGCTACCTACGACAATCATTGTTTTTGGCTCCCTTGGCTATAAAAAAATCTAAACTATTACTACACTATTTACGGGAGTATTGCGGCCAGTACGAGTAAAGAATTCATAGGGAATGATACTAGATGTTAAATGATCTATTACTTCTAAATAAAAGTGTAAAAGATAATAGTTTTAACAAAATATTAATCTAGGAATGTATTGGAACTAAGATTTCCAAATGAGTTAAAGCTATAGATTGAGAATAATATCCCTCACCACAGGTTAATTAGTATAAATAGTTACATGGAAACACAAGTTTATCAAGATTAAATCCCATTTCATCAATTAATCAAATCTAGAGGTGTCACCCCCAAATTCTCATAAAAGCCTACTATAATTTGGTCGTCAACAAATATCCCGAAAATTATGCACGTAGGGTCGTAAATACGGCGCATAGATGATATACAATGTTAAATCTCCTATACATATAATCAACAACAACCTAATCCATTTAAGTCAATCTAATCCGTCACTAAAGCAAAATAATAATTTAGTCCAAAGTTAGTTCAATCAATCTCAACCTAAACTAACTTAGTTAGAAAGAATATTAAATCATGTAATTAAAGCAAGTAACTAAATAAGGCAACAAATAATTAAATACAACTAATTAACAAATCTTGAAAACAACATTGGAAACTTATATTAATGGTAAAGAAGATGAATAGTATACTTATATACACAAAATGGGATAAACCCTAGGAGAGAAAGTAGAGCTCCAAAAAAAAAAACTATCTAACCTAAAATGAAGATATATAGACACCCACAAAAAATATCCACTTACATATATAGAGTAAGGGATTAAAAGAAAAGAGATAAAATAAAATAAAACTAGACGACTTACCCAATATCTAGTATGTCCCGTCGATCGGTGGTCTTGAAAAATTTCACTATCTTCCTTCGAAGGAAAAATCTATTTTACGGTCATACCCCGCTTAATTCTGGCATCGGTCACCACGAAAACTATGTCGGGCTTAAACTAAATAAAATATCATTCTTAGCATGAGACATATATGAGACATAATAAAATTCAATCCATAAGATAAATATTTGAACCAACTCCAAATGATAATAACAACTAAAGGATAAAAGATCCATCACATGCTAAAACTTCGAATAAACTATTTGAATTAATTTGAATTAATTAAAAAATTGAATTAATTAAAAAATTGAATAATAATCAACTGACTCCCTAAAGAAATATCTGAATATAACCCATATACTTTGGAATCGAATGGCCCAAAAAACCCTCAAACTGAGTCTCAATGCAGATACAAAGGAAAGGAACTAAACTAAACTAATACGTATAAAGTAAATAACTCCAGTTGCACCTCCAAGAAAGTCTCCAAATAAATCTATGCAGCTTCTCCAAAACTTATCCTAAAAAGTTAGTCAATGCATGAGGTCAAAGCCGTCCCGAGTATGAATACACACTACTCCCCTCAAATAGAATTCATGAATCCAGACAGTAGCATTATACGCAATAAATACCACAATAGAGTATTTTAATTACGAATATAATTAAATGCGGGAAAGATACATTACTATCCACCCTCAACACACCAATATAATTTTAATTATTCCAAAGCCCCAAAGCGTTAGTTTAATTAAATTAACCACATGTATGATTCTTCTCACTTTATTATTAGGTATGGCGGTCCTCCCGCCTCGGGTGGTTCTCCCACCAAAATATATTATTACAACGGTCCTCCCACCACGAGTGATTTCTCTACCAAAATATGCATCCCCTCGCCAAAACGCCAGCTAACCCGTTTAAACTGTTGACCCCTGCTACATGACGAAGTTCCACACACGACACAACATAAAATGTCGGCTGGCTCGTTTAAACAGTCAACCTTCATTGATTATGCCACCAATATACTTTAACACCCGTTTTTATCTTAAGCATTAATTCTCATTCTCAATTCCACAATTAATACAATTATCCCACCCTTTTAATCGACGTGAGATCCTCAAAATATCCCGTAGTCCCATACCTAAGGGTCCCCAAAGTACATATACGTCCTATCTTACGTATAAGATGAATTTTTAATATAAAATACGTCCTAGTACCATGTCTAGGCTAACGCGATGATAAATAAAACATAAAAATCAGCCCACCCCTAAAATATAAAATCCCCACGAATTTACACTAACTAGTCCCGTACCTAGCAAGCATAAATTATAACCAAGGCCTACCCACTAGTCTCATACCTAGTAAGAATCATATAATAGGGTTGAGCAAAATACTACCCAAAAGCCCCTCGTCCCCGCGATGGAAAAAGTGACTAAAATAATTCACACAAAGCACAATTCAATATGTACAACATAGCAATTTAATAAAAAAAGGTCCCAATTTAATTTAAATCAATTAATAACACCGACGCTGATTCAACATGATTAATTCCATTCAATAATGTTAAATTAATTTTCATACAATGATCTTCAATAAGACATAACCGTTTTCTTTTAAAAATCATCTACTTTTTATAAGTGTGAGCGCGTCCGAATAACCATATAAATAATCCCATAAAAATTCTACATGAGAACCTATACCCAAAATCATAAAAACCCAAAAATCTAACCTACGCACCCAAGGGTTTCAAATATTAAATCATATTTAATTTTTTTATAAAAACAGTCCAAAAATTTAAGTGTGCACTTTCTCTAATTAAGTTACTAATTGATTTTAATAAAAAACACATGATTAAGGGTTTAGGCATTGTTGGAAAAACTGGACTTAAATGACTTAAAAGCTCTTCAGATTTTTCTAGATAGAATTTTGAGCAACTTTGAGCTCAAATTTAGGTGGGACCCATACCACGATAATTGTGGGACCATATACGATCACGTTCTCTTTCGCAAGGAGATTAACGTAGTGTATTCACATGTCCAATTTCAATAAGTAGTGAATGATAAATATGTCCCCAAATTGACTCACAAAGCAATGAAAATTAATGAATTGGGTATATTTTAACTCTTGTCTCACATTGGAGGAGTAGTGAAAAAATGATGAGTTAATAAAATCCAAATGATGGACTAAGACTTGGATGCCTTGGGGTATCCCAAATCTTTAAAAGAGATATGGCCTACACTATGCATGTGTCGGGCTTGTCCCAAAAGCCCACATGCGCGCACGCGCGCCGTCCATCCATCCCAGCTCGGGGTTGGGATTGGGCCTATATAAATATCTTTCTTTTTAGGCCGAATTTAATTAATTTTTTGGGCTTTCATTAATTAGTTACGGAATTAATTAATTAATTATTTGTATGTTTATTGCCAACTGTCAAAAGTTATTTTCGTAACTTGTTCCCGCAATATGTATACATTGCGATAGTCAATCGACAATTGGAAGGGCACAGAATCACATGTATAACTAAAAGTCACGACATATTCCTCATCGACGCAATACCATTAGACAACTTCTCTCAAACGGAATTATCTCAATTGACTATGTAAACTCAAAAGATAATATAGCGGATACACTAACTAAAGGTGTAAACCGAGAGCAAGTTGAAAGATCATCTAGAGGAATGGTTCTAAAGCCTATAAATAAATAAGAATGAATATAGTGGCAACCTAACCTAGCTTACTGGAGATCCCAAGATCTAGGTTCAATGGGTCAACTCAACTATATTGTATTCAGTAAGCACTGAAGGATATTTAATCCTATCAATTTTAAAGATGAAACAGTGCACATCTGCCGCAAAATTAGGATAAGTTATGCTTTTAATGACATCCATGTATTAGTATGTCTAAGTGGGGTATTATGGGATACTATTTATGGATGTCACCTACGTGAGTAAGAAGGGGGGCACTTCTATGAGAATAATGAAATAAAAATCTCTAAATTACTCACGGAACCAAGTGGTGTTCATGGCCAAAATGAACACAAATGTAAGAATCTAATGTGCTAAAGAATTATTGTGTGAATACTATTGTCTAGGTTTATAAAAATGGTTGACGGTTCAAGGATGTGAAGTCTACTGACTAAATAAGTAAATTCGATGGTATAACACTAAGGAAAGTTCAAGGCCACTAGGATACTTCTCCCGATGCAATAAATCTTCTGTTTTTACTTAACCTGTGTCTGCATCTGCATCTGCATCTGCATCTGCATCTGCATCTGCATCTGTTTGTTTTTATTTATAGAGATATATCATTCATGTGGGGATTGTTGTAAAAAATTGTACTTAAATGACTTAAAAGCTGTCCAGATTTTGTTGGACAGAATTTTGAGCAACTTTGAGCTAAAATATAGGAGGGACCCACACCAAGATAATTATGGGACCATATACGAGCGCGTTCTCCTTCGCAAGGAGATTAACGTAGTATATTCACATGTCCAATTTCAATAGGTAATGAATGATAAATATGTCCCAAAAGTGACTCACAAAGCAATAAAAATTGATGAATTAGGTATGTTTTAACTCTTGTCCCACATTGGAAGAGTAGTGAAAAAATGATGAGTTAATAAAACCCAAATGATGGACTAAGGATTGGATGCCTTGGGGTATCCCAACTCTTTGAAGGAGAGATGGCCTACACTATGTATGTGTTAGGCTTAGTCCAAAAACCCACACGCGCGGGCGTGCGATGTCCGTCCGGCCGACCGGCTCAGCTCGGTTCGATTCGGTTCAGCTTGGGCTTATATAAATCCCTTTCTTTTTGTACCGAATTTAATTAACTTTTTGGGCTTTAATTAATTAATTACATAATTAATTAATTAGTTATCTGTTTATTGTCAACAGTTACGAAAATAAATGTTTGACAGTTTTTTCCAAAGGTCACTTACTTTTGCTATAAATAAGAACACTCCCTCCGAATTTTAGTTAATAACAAAAATTCTCCCTACATTTTATGTCCAACCCGAAATACTATTCCAGTTTTAGAAAATTATTTTCTGCATTCTGCATTCATTTCATTACCATTTGGAATACTGTTTGGTTGAGTAAACACACATAAGTGTGTTCGATGGGATTATACATTGTGGTGCTACGTGTTTAATCCAAAAATCCGTTCTATCTTGGGGGACAATTATTCATCAACCTTAAGAACTTAGAGGGAATAAATTTATCTTAAGGACACTGTCATATAATACAGGGCTCAAATTTCTATTATGTTTATTGATTATTTATTTTTACAATATCAAGTAAGTGGATTCTTATTTTCTGTAATTTCAGTGTTATTTTTGTATTTATTATTATTCTAATAAGTCTGTACTTTTGTATTAATTAAATAGTAGACATAACAGGCGACACTTAAAACGCATAATATTAAAGAAACGGATCATAGTATTCATGCCTGAGATTTAGATGAAGAAATTCTTACTACATGGTTGGATTCCCCTCGAAAAATTAGCAAAGAGACGTTCTTGAACAATCTTGAGAAAACCCGGTTGAAAGCTTCAAAACTTGGACTGAAAATAGCTTTCCAATGGAGTCAAGGATTTGAGGGAGGAAGAAGATGTAAAATAGGAGATTTCTTCTCTTAGGGTTTAGGAAAAAGTTTTTTTAAAAGTCTTAAACCCGTCACTTCGTTTATATACCAAAAAGAATTTGAGTCATAATCAAATACAAACACTCGAAAAATTATTACGGACAATTGGACCGTCAGAATGGCTTGAAATTTTAGTAGGTTGTAACGAATAGCGAGATAGAGATGCTGTGAAAATTTTAACTCGATCGGACGGTTGAATTTAAAAAAATATTAATTTTATCCGCCTTAACTCGAATCCTCCCCCGATTTTTATACAAAAAGTTATATTTTCCTATTTTTAATCCCGATTTAAATTCCACTTAAAACTTTATTTTCATATATAAAAACCAACATATTTAATTACTAAGAATAATTAAATCCAAAATTTTATTCTTTTTCGAATTTCCCAATTAATTAATTTCATTAACTATTAAAAACACGGGGAATTACATTTACCGACCATCGATACTTTTTCACCGGTTAATCAGGACTCTGTTTTCTGGGATTCCTTTTGCTTCAAAAGGGGAAAAGTTGCATGAAATAAAAGCAACAATAACTTGATCACCCTGACTCGAAATAATGCATGATTGGCGACCACGCGAAGAGAAATCAACGAACTACGCTTCCATGGAGTTCCTCTATCTGGACCAAGAAGTATGAAATGACTAAAATGCCTTTAAGTTCCATCAGATGACAAAATTTTCCCAAAATGTAGCCAAATTCCCCGTTTAGCGTTCCACTACCTACAAAAGCTCAATTAAACCTTGAAAAGCATATATATATATATATATATATATATATATATATATATATATATATATATATATATATATATATATATATATATATATATATATATATATATATATATATATATATATATATATATCGACAACAAAGGTGAACCAATATATGAGCATAAAAGTAGAAAATAACAGAGACAAGTGTGCTAGAATGCATAAGATTAATAGGTGTTAATATACAATATTCGTGACGTATCACAACCCATAACTTAGACATTGCTAGTCCATAGTGTTAAAACATAATAAAACCAGCCAGCAGCGAGATGTAATCAAAAGTAAAGAAGCATAAAAGATAGAAATGCCACTTTTGTGGGCGGACAATTTCATTTAGTGTATGTAATAAGCGGTTAAATCCATAGGTTACCCTAATGGACTAGTGTTATCTCATCATGATTTTCAGGGAGGAAATCCAACAACTTAATGTTTATTGAAAATATTCCCAATCAATCAATGCAATAAGCTCAACAATAATGAAAAGGTTTTTAAAGAGTTATTTATTATTAACATTATAGAAAGAACTTCATAGAATTGAAAACTTAAGATGTGGGAGGAAAAGCGAGAACATGCAAAGATTTTGATTTGTCAAAACTTTTACGATTCAGATAATTGTTAAAGCGTGAATGATATTCAATATTTACCGGTGTTTGCACTCAATAAATGAAATCACTATGAAAAGGGAGTAACAAACATTGGGCATGCGTGCATAATAAGTAAATGGAAACTAGGTCGCACACATGTCATCAAAGAAAAATGTTATATATAAAATGAAAATTTGTAATCTCAATGAAAGATACCGTTCATTAAAGGAGGCAAAATGCATTTTCAGAGATTATCAAAATTATTATGACTTTTGATTCAAATTCATCCTAGGATCACATAGGATTTTGTAGGGTTGTAATATAGGTTTTGGGTTAAGGTTATGGAATGAAGGGAATATGTATGAGTTCAAAGGTGTTTGGGGATGAAACATTTATGATAATGTAAAATTATGGTCAATTTCAAAATTGGAAAATGATTTTCATAACAAGCACTGGGTATGACATTAGAAAGTGACAAAGATTATTAAACACTAATTATATCAAGGAAATATTTTCTCCTTTTTTCTTTTCTTTTCATTTTTTAGTTTTCTTTTCTTTTGTTTTCTTCTTTTCACTTTCTTCTAATTTTTTGTTTAAGAACATAATTCAATACCAAGTATCATTCCAAACAAAGGTATGAAAGGTGATATGTATGGTTTAAAACTCCATTTTGGAGTTGGTTATGGGATTATGGACTATGAAAATAAAGGCTATATTTAGGCTCAAAGGGGTTGAGGAAACATATAAGGTAACGTCAAGGTCAATATGGGTGTAATAACAAATATGACATGTGATCATTTCCTAAAGTTTACGCAATTATCGAGTCAAAAGAACTTCTAAAATCATGCTCAAGTAACACATTTCATAAATGAACTCAATTAATGAACAATCAATGAAAAAATAGTGAGATTACCGACGAATTTAACGTTTTTAAATAGGAAAGAGTAAATTATAACACTCATAAAGAAAGAAAAGAACAATGCTCATTTGGGTTAAATATATTCAATGCAGAAAAATATTAGTGAGTTATAAACGTCTTAAATAAAATCATTTAAACAAGAAAATCGCATATGATTAAGGGTTTAATGTTTAATTTATGAAGTTTTTTATAATATCAATGATTCGAGGACTAAAATCTAGTAACTTCTAAAATCGAGAAAATGCATCATTGAATTATTCCATTGGATTGGGCATTTATTTTGAATTTATCATCGATAAAGGAGAAAAAAATGAAGAAAACATTTTTGAAAATTTTCAATTTTTCAACAAAAAACTACACTTGGTAAGAAAATGTAATCAAATCAAAGAAACAACCAATGAATGACAAGCATGTCCCATACCCCATAACTCAAACCTTGCATTTTCCTCAATGTGAATCGAGAATCAAGTTAAAAAATGGAAAGTAGTGATACTACCTAAAATAGAGCGAGTCCAAAAATTCTACAAAACATGTTAGAACCACGCATATACAAGAAGAATAACAAGATTTTAACTAATTATACTGGTTAAACAAGTAAGCTAATATGTACAACCTACAATTTTAACTTCTCACTAATTATACACTCAAAGTTGATATTTTTTAGGGTCCATCCAAGATACGATTTGACTTTGAGGGATTAATGGTGGTACCTCATTTGAGTTCATACCTCCTGAAAATATGATTTTTTTAATACAACGGAAGACATGTATAAGCCAGAAGAAAGGAACCATCACCAATTATTTTTTTTTGGAGGATGATGGGGGGCTTAAATTCAATGGGGGACAAGACCAAATCTCTCCTAAGGAAATCAAAATTACCTCTCAAAGGTTTTTCAATTGGAATGGGAGGTGGGTCAAGTGTTGGTGAATAGTCCATCAAATAAAGCTTCCTGAGTAACATTCTCGTTCAAAAATCATGTCAAAGTCCTCAAGACTTTCATCCATTTCTTGTGATAGTTGCAATGGTTCAATAATGGTGGGAAACAAACAAAATAGAGGACCATTAACCATAACAAAATTTGAATCATAAAACAAAGATTGAAATTCGAAAGTGCTGGGATCACTCTCAATGGTTTCTTCTCAAAAAGGATGGAGGTGAAACTCAAGTTTCAACCCCAACTGAGCTTGAAGAAGAAGAAATCATTTTGTCGAGTTAGATATTTTTTCAATAGTCGAAGCTTAATTACTCTCGAATTTATCGTTTAATTCCTTATTTGCACTTCATAGATTTTTCCAATTTCTTTGTTGAACTCTCTCATTATCAAGAATTTTCATGTAATCACCCATCTTCATAGGTGGTGGAGAAGTTTTTTCACGCTCAGTTATTTCATTTTCAAGAATTTGGAAGCATTCACTCATATTCTTGAGAGTGTAACTTTGAAAAGTGTTATCATAACAATTACCACTAGCTAAGGAGTTAAGATGAGACATTTTTAGAAATAGCACATGACAAACTCAAATACGCGATGAGCACCAAAATTTTAGGTTTTTTGAAATAATTTAGTATAAGTCAACAACAAAGTAATAATAATATACAATATCAACACAAAGTGCTAAAAGAATAAAATACTAGAATGAATCATTCCCCGACAAAGACACTATTTTTTATGGATAGGGGAAACCGGGTCGTTTGTATTACCTACCCCAATCGTTCTTTTTGGCTCCCACGGCTATACAGAAACCTAAACTATTACATCCCTCTTTACGAGAGTATAATGGCTAGTCTGGGTATTGAATTCAAATGGAATGATGCTAAACGTTAATTTATTTATTACTTCTGAATAAAAGTGTAAAAGATGGTTGTTTTAACAAATTATTAATCGAGGCATGTATTGAAAATAAGATTAACAAAATGAGTAAAAACTATAGATTTATAATAATATCCATCACCTCGGATTAATTAGTTAAATGGTTATACATTTATCAAGATTAAATCTCATTTCACCAATTAATCAAATCTAGAGTTGTCTCCCCCTATATTCTCAAAAAGCCCAAGCCTCATAATACGTCTTTCGGTGTATTATTTCCTAGAGATAACTCCATCTCTAGTCCCAACCCATATATATTCTCCAACCCTGCTATTGGAACTACATTGTGATTGATCCCAAGTCTCTTTATGTACGTAGGCACTATACCGAGTCAAATTCGTGAATCCCAACCCTCATAATACGTCTCTCGACGTATTATTTCTAAGGGATGCCTCCATCTCTAATCCAAACACCCCTATTTATAATCCAACCCCGCTGTTTGGACTACTTAGGAACTATATCGAGTTAAACTCGTGAAGCCCAAGCCTCATAATACATCTCTTGTCGTATCATTTCCTAGATATGCTTCCATCTCTAGTCCTAACCCCTATATATTATCGAACCTTGATTGTTGGAACTATATTGGCTTTAATGCCAAGTCTCCATAGGTACGTAGGAACTATACTGAATTAAACTCGTGAAGCCCATGCCTCATAATACGCCTCTCATTATATTATTCTTAGGATGCATTTATCCCAAGTCCAAACCATTTTCTTCTTCTGGTTCATTCTTATACTAAATATATTATCCCTTCTTCCTACACACCTAAAATTGACCCGAAGGTTGAACAACACCTTCTAGTTAGTGATCGCTCGATGAATATGGATATCTTTATCGATAGTTTTTAGGGTCAACTCACATCGTGATCCCCCATACATGACCCCTGCCCCTCTTAAGATAAGTCCTACACTTGCACACACATCACGTTGGAACACATGGGCGACCGAACTATATGGTCTTTGATTTTATGGAATACAATATGTGTCTTGATATATTATCTCCACCGAGATTCATACAACTCTCAACTTTCATCCATTACTCCTACGTAATTAAGAAGATATTTCAAACTATCGCATATCTAGTCCTCCTAAACACCTCCTACATACAAATGATTAAAAGCATACAAACTATGAACATCCAAACAGCATAGGCTTTGATCCCAAGTCTCCTTTGGTATGTATGGGCAATACGGCGTCCTAATCTTGAGCTCGAGACTAGACAATATGTCTCACCATATATTGTCCCCCATATAGATGTAATAATCCCTCATCTCTCTCACACATTACAGATATGATATCAAATTAACTCAAAGAGTGATTTTATCGTGCACCCCACATAAACGCTCAAACACACAGATAAAATCGAACTACGTAGGCTTTGATCCCAAGCTTTCTTAGGTATGAAGGCACAATATTGTGTCCTTGTCGTGAGCAAGAGTCTTGATAATATATCTCCTGATATGGTATCACAACAGAGATGCACATATCTCTCCTATTACATTACTACCTTTCCTCATTCTTTAAAGAGATATCAAACTATGAGAAACTCGAGCTCTTTCACACACTTACATACATATTAATGACCATCCATTACCACTACACAAAAAACAGCAATCTGGCACGATTTAAAACGGTGCCAGATCAAATCTGGCACGGTTTTGAACTGTGCCAGAATCAGGTGTTCCAAAATGGTCATTTTTTTCTGACACGGTTTAAAAGTGTACCAGATTTGACCATACATGAACACTTCTGGAACACTTTTAAACCGTGCCAGAATTTGATATTTCTGAAACATTTTTGAATTGTTATAGATTGAGTAAATTTTAATAAACTTTTGGCACAGTTCAAAACCGTGCCAAAATTTTATACACTTTTGGCATGGTTTTGAACTGTGTCAAATTTTTGGATAGAAGAAAAAAAATATTTGAAAATAAGAAAATTCATAAATTGCAAATCTCGCACGTTGTTGATAAACTAATGTACATACAAACTTCAAAATATTACAAGTCTTCAGTAGTTCACAGACAAAAAAAAAATTGGCCAGAGTTTCCTCTATTTTTTGGACATTCGAAAACCAACTAATATAAAACCTATTTAATATAAAGCCCGCACGGCCACAAAATATAACAATAAAATTACCAAAGCCCGCACGGCCATAAAAGTAAACAATAAAACTATAAAATCCCGCACGATTGTAACACAAAAAATAGAATCCTGAATATTAATGATATTAAATAAATAATCCTCTTGTTGTAAACTATTGATTTCTCTGTGTGTTCCACGTGAACAAATGCTAACGATAAAATGTTATCCTATAAAAAAAAATAGGATACAAAAAAGAGATGATATTAGTAGCTGATAAGCACCCAAAACTGTACAATTTATACCCCGTATAGACGTGCTTTTGTTGCTAATTCTTGACAATATGGGTCTTATGTGCTTAAATGATTATATGCATGCTTAATTGCAGTTGCGGTGTCAAAAACAATATTTCTAAGTAATTTGGAGTTAAAATGGAGTTAATTACCTTATCATGTAACCCTAACCTACCCTAAACCTAACCTAAACCTACCCCGAACCCCGTGTGTGCCTAATTTTCCCTTTTATTATTTTTTAGATTTTTAGTTTGAGTCATTTTAATTTTAGGATTATTTTAGATTTATTTAGATTTTTTAGGTTTTATTTTCTATTTTTATATTTTATTAATATTATTTTATTTTATTTTGATTTTATTAAGTTTTTAGTCTTAGTTTTTATTTTATTTTATCTTATTTTATTAGGATTGGAATTTTTAGGATTATATTTATTTATTAGTTTTATTAGATTTTACATTTTCTTTTTAAGAGTTTATTTTTAGTTTTATTATATATTACTTTTTAGATCTTTTGTTTTTAATTTTTATTAGGTTTTTAGTTTTATTTCTTTTATTTTAGTTTTACTTTATAGATTAAAAGTTTTAATTTTAGTTTTTACCAATTTTTATTTTTTAGGATTTTAGTTATTTTTATTTTTATTATTTTAATAGGGTCCAAATTAAACACACACACCTTAATACCCAACACCCTATCCTACACCTAAACATTCCCTCACCCTCATCCTATTATCCTATACCCTCACCCACACAATAACCCCCAACATCATCTTCTCCAACTTACGCCAACCACCTTCTCTCTCCTCTCTCTTCCACCATTTTCAAAACCACTCTCTCATCTCTACCATCTCTTCTTAAACTCCATTAACACCACCACTAAACCGGCGGTGACCCCATCGTCATCCAACTCCGTCGCCAGAACCCCACTTCTAGTCAAACTCGAACCCGGACCCAAATCCTCCATCGAACCGAGAACCTCACCCCGTTCCATTTCCAACCATCTCACCAGCCGACGACCTGCCCCTCCGATCGTGATCTCACCCCAGCCCGAAACCGGCGACGAAACTCGCCAGCATCCCTCTCGTCCCAACCTATAAACCGCTGAAATCGAAACCCACCAGCCCGTCATCCCGCCGGCGTTGAGCCCAGCTGCCCGAACCTTAAACCCCGCCAGCGTTGTCTCATCCCCACTCCGACGCGCCCCAAACCTCAACTTCGGCATCCCCATTAAAACTAAACCCGCCCCTCTCTCCCACCTAAATCCGAGACCTATCGCGACCCATACCATTGACCATCACCGGCGAGCGACCCCCTTGGACCAGCCCCTGCGCCGGCTTCGAGCCCGCCTGAGCGTGGATACAGCCCGAGTTTGAAAATGCCCACCCACACCCATGTCCGACCACAACCTCCAATTCAAAATCACTCCCACGACATCTCCTTGACCCACACGAAACCAACCCGATTCCATTTCAACAATGCCAAACCTCCCAAGGCAAAAACGTGGCCTGCTTAAAGCCAAATTCCAAAATAAAACCAGAGACCCACTTGTCCAAAAGTCAACCAACCCACATGTATTTTAATCAATCCATTTACCCCTTTTCCAAAATTACCCCCAACTAACACCTTTCACACCT
Organism: Sambucus nigra; assembly: GCA_949130495.1. Taxonomy (NCBI): domain Eukaryota; kingdom Viridiplantae; phylum Streptophyta; class Magnoliopsida; order Dipsacales; family Adoxaceae; genus Sambucus; species Sambucus nigra. Next base: position 121,080,492 of record OX422213.1, read on the forward strand.
TTTACCCAAAACACCCCCATTAACCATATCAGATTTTTTATTCCCTCACCCCTCATTCGCATGACCTCACACCATATCCACATGCACCCCCTAGCCATATACCCAATATACCCCTTTGCTCCATGTGCCTACTATATAAGAAGACCATGATCATTCAAAGGAGAAAAATTAAGCTTGGAAGAGAGAATTGTGGAGAGAGAAATTTTAGTTTAGAAATAAATTAGGATAAATTTCACTTTGTAAATAGTTTTTATTTATCTTTTTTGAGATTATTGAGTGATAAATGTGTGAGGATTAATTTGAGTGAAATTTTTATGTAATATTGTTTGGATCATTCAAGTTGATGGATTATGAATTTCAACTCATGGATTGAAGATCAATTAAGCATCAAGAGATTGGGATTTTATTGTTCTTTTCTCATCTCATTTATTTTATGCCTTTGATTATTAATTTATCATATTTCATATCATGTTAGGCTAAATCCCGTTTCAAGGGGTGGGGTAAAGCCCTTGTTTGATGTTATTTTTTTTTATTAGTTTAATTACTTGAAAAGTCCATTTGAATGTTAATTTTAATCCCTCGCCCTTACATTTACGCCTCGAGAGAGGGTAAATGATTTTTGAGAGAAAATCGAAATTCTAGTTATAATACCCATTTTAGATTCGAACTAGAAATAGGGTTTTCTTAAGTGGGGTATTATAACTTGAATTTCAACTCTAAATTTATTTTTTAAGATTTACATAAATTTTAATCGATCGATCCTAGCGGGTGATTAATTAAAAGGAGTGTAGATATATTTTTCTAGAGTTGTGGGGTGTTAAACTTAATTTTCTAAAAGATTACTATTATAATTACACTTGCAACGAGAGTTGGTTTGCAATTTTGATATTAATTTGGGAGAATTCAAATAATTAAATTAATTAATTAGAACAACTAAAATTTGTGGTGTAATCCCATTCCTTGATTGTTCTCACAATTATTTACCTCATTTATGTCTTATTTTTAGTTTAGACTTTATTATTCATTTTAGTAATTTTCTAGTTAGTTGTTTTCATCTCACATTTAGTTTAGTTTAGTTTAGTTTAAATCATCACATCACCCTATTGTTTTAATATTTCAAAAAGCTAAAAAAAATAGAAAAAGCAAAAGCCCAAAAAGAAAATAAAAAGTGAATTACAATTGAATTTGTCTCTGGCTTACACCCTTGAAAGTGGATTGATACCCTTACTTACCTCTACACTTTAGATTGTTATATTTTGTAGGTATTTGAGGTTTTGACTAACTTGGCTTTCAACAACGATATACAAAAAGTTTCGTTATCAGTAACCAAGTAATTTATAAAAAAAATGCTTGCTCAAGCAAAAAAATTTCATATTGGAGTTACAATTATTATTATATTCTCAAATTGAAAATCTTACGCAAGTTATGACTACCTGATCAGCTCCTAGAAGTTACGTTGGTCCTGTGTGAGGTGCTAGTGCCTCTTGCGGGGTCATTTAAGGGCTGATTTGGGTTTCCACCTTTCAACGGCTTGTTTCTAAGCCTAATCTATATATTTTCAAATTATCGACATATTCTCAAATCGAGAGGCATGTGACTACGCGGTCAGTTCCGACGAGTTATATTGGTCCCGTGCGAGGTGTTAATACCTCTTACGGGACTGTTTGGGGGCTGGTTTGGGTTTTCACCCTTCAATGGCTTGTTTCTAAGCCTAAGATATATATTTTCAAATTATCATCATATTCTCAAACCGAGAGGCCCGCGACTTCGCAGTCAGTTCCAACGAGTTACATTGGTCCCGTGGGAGGTGTTAGTCCCTCTTATGGGGTCGCTTGGGGGTTGATTTGGGTTTTCACCCTTCAACATCTTGTTTTTAAGCCTAATCTATATATTTTCAAATTGTTATCATTTTTCCAAGCCAAGAGGCCCGTGACTACGTGGTTATTTCCTACGAGTTACATTGATCCCGTACGAGGTGTTAGTGCCTCTTACGGGGTCATTTGGGGGATGGTTTGGGTTTTCACCCTTCAACGACTTCTTTCAAAGTCTAATCTATATAGTTTCGAATTATCATCAGATTCTCAAATTGAGAGGCTCGTGACTACGTCGTCCGTTCCTACTCGTTACATTGGTCCCGTGCGAGGTGTTAGGGCCTCTTACGGGGCCATTTAAGGGTTGGTTTGGGTTTTCACCCTTCAACGGATTATTTCTAGGCCTAAGATATATATTTTCAAATTATCATTATACTCTCAAACCGAGAGTCCCGTGACTACGCAGTCAGTTCCTATGATTATATTAGTCCCGTGGAAGGGTGTTAGTGCCTCTTACGGGGCTGCTTGGGGGCTAGTTTGGGTTTGCACCCTTCAACGGCTTGTTTCCAAGCCTAATCCTTATATTGTCAAATTATCATCGTATTCTCAAACTGAGACACCTGTGACTATGCGGTTAGTTCTTACGAGTTAGATTCGACCCATGCGAGGTTTTAGTATCACTTACGGAGTCGTTTGGGGGCTGGTATGGGTTTTCACCCTTCAACGATTTCTTTCTAAGACCAATCTATATAATTTCGAATTATCGTCAAATTCTCAAACCCAGAGGCCCGTTAGTACACGGTCAGTTCCTACGAGTTACATTGGTCCCGTGCGAGGTGTTAGTGCCTCTTATGGGGCCATTTGGGGTCTAGTGTGGGTTTTCACCCTTCAACAACTTGTTTCTAAGCCTAAGATCTATATTTTCAAATTATCGTCATATTCTTAAGCCAAGAGACCCGTGACTACGCGGTCATTTCCTACGAGTTACATTGGTCCCGTTGGAGGTGTTAGTGCCTTTTATGGGGCCGCTTGGTGGCCGATTTGGGTTTTCACCCTTAAACGGCTTGTTTTTAAGCCTAATCTATATATTTTCAAATTATCATCATTTTCTTAAACCAAGAGGCCCGTGACTATGTGGTTAGTTCCTACGAGTTACATTGATCCCGTACGAGGTGTTAGTGCCTCTTACAAGATCATTTAGGTGCTGGTTTGGGTTTTCACCCTTTAACGATTTCTTTCAAAGTCTAATCTATATATTTTTGAATTATCATCATATTCTCAAATCTAGAGGCCCATGACTACACAGTCAGTTCCTACGAGTTACATTGGAACTGTGCGAGGTGTTAGTGCCTCTTACGGGGCCATTTGGTGCTGGTTTGAGTTTTCACCCTTCAACGGCTTATTTCCAGGCCTAAGATATATTTTTTGAAATTATCATCATACTCTTAAACCGAGAGGCCCGTGACTATGCATTCAGTTCCTACGATTATATTGGTCCCGTGGAAGGGTGTTAGTGCCTCTTACGGGGCCGCTTGGGGGCTAGTTTGGGTTTGCACCCTTCAACGATATCAAATTACCATCGTATTCTCAAACCGAGACACCCATGACTATGTGGTTAGTTCTTACGAGGTAGATTCGACCCGTGCGAGGTGTTAGTGTCACTTACGGGGTCGTTTGGGGGCTGGTTAGGGTTTTCACCCTTCAACAATTTCTTTCTAAAACCAATCTATATAATTTTGAATTATCATCAAATTCTCAAACCCATAGGCCCGTTACTACACGGTCAGTTCCTACGAGTTACATTGGTCCCGTGCGAGGTGTTAGTGCCTCTTACGGGGCCGTTTGGGGGCTGGTGCGGGTTTTCACCCTTCAACGACTTGTTTCTAAGCCTAAGATCTATATTTTCAATTTATTGTCATATTCTCAATCCGAGAGACCCATGATTACGCGGTCAGTTCCTACAAGTTACATTGGTCCCGTTGGAGGTATTAGTGCCTTTTACGGGGCCGCTTGGGGCCGGTTTGGATTTTCAGCCTTCAACGGCTTGTTTCTAATCCTAATGTATATATTTTCAAATTATTGTCATTTTCTTAAACCAATAGGCCTGTGACTATGTGGCTAGTTCCTACGAGTTACATTGATCCCGTACGAGGTGTTAGTGCCTCTTACAAGGTCATTTAGGGGATGGTTTGGGTTTTCACCCTTTAACGGTTTATTTCAAAGCCTAATCTATATATTTTCAAATTATCATCATATTCTCAAATCTAGAGGCCCATGACTACGCAGTCAGTTCCTACAAGTTACATTGGTACTGTGCGAGGTGTTAATATCTCTTACAAGGCCGATTTGGGTTTTTACCCTTCAATGGCTTATTTCTAAGCATAAGATATATATTTTCAAATTATCATCATATTCTCAAACTGAGATGCCCGTGGCTATGCGGTCAGTTCCTACGAGTTACATTGGTCCTGTGGGAGGTGTTAGTGCCTCTTACGCGGCCGCTTGGGGGCTAGTTTGGGTTTCACCCTTCAACGGCTTGTTTCTAAGCCTAATCCATATATTATCAAATTATCATCATATTCTTAAACTGAGATACTCGTGACTACGTTGTTAGTTCCTACGAGTTACATTGGTCCCGTGCGAGGTGTTAGTGTCACTTACGGGCTTGTTTGGGGGCTGGTTTGTGTTTTCACCCTTCAATGGCTTCTTTCAAAGCCCAATCTATATATTTTCAAATTATTGTCATATTCTCAAACCGAGAGGCCCATTATTACGCGATCAGTTCCTACGAGTTACATTGGTCCCCTGCGAGGTGTTAGTGCCTCTTACGGGGCCGTTTGGGGGCTGGTTTGGATTTTTACCCTTCAATGGCTTGTTTATAAGCCTAAGCTATATATTTTCAAATTATCGTCATATTCTCAAGGCGAGAGGCCCGTGACTTTACGGCCAGCTCCTATGAGTTACATTGGTCCTGTGGGAGGTGTTAGTTCCTCTTATGGGGTCGTTTTGGGGCTGGTTTGGGTTTTTACCCTTCAACGGCTTCTTTCAAAGCCCAATCTATATATTTTCAAATTATTGTCATATTCTCAAATCGAGAGGCCCGTTACTACGCGGTCAATTCCTATGAGTTACATTGGTCCCGTGTAAGGTGTTAGTGCCTCTTACGGGGCCATTTGGGGGCTGGTTTGGGTTTTCACCCTTCAACGGCTTGTTTATATGCCTAAGCTATATATTTTCAAATTATCGTCATATTCTCAAGCTGAGAGGCCCGTGACTATGCGGACAGTTCCTACGAGTTACATTGGTCCCATGGGAGGTGTTAGTGCCTCTTATGGGGTCGTTTGGGGGCTGGTTTCGTTTTTCACCCTTCAACGGCTTGTTTCTAAGCCTAATCTATATATTTTTGAATTATCGTCATATTATCAAATCGAGAGGCCCATGACTACGCGGTCAGTTCCTACAAGTTACATTGGTCCCTTGTGAGGTGTTAGTGCCTCTTACGGGGTCATTTAGGGGCTGATTTGGGTGACCACCCTTCAACGACTTATTTCTAAGTCTAATCTATATATTTTCAAAGAATCATCATATTCTCAAATCGTCATATTAATAAGAAGATTATTAAAAAAATGGACCGGAAATTCTAAACCCCAAATCAATACTGAACTCATCGACAATTCAAAGTTGTAACAAATATCAAACAATGTTTTTACATGTAGCTTGAACTAGAACTGTTGGTATCCTACTCGAATTACTTTAAAGACATTTTCACGAGAATCAGAAAAACTATAAAAGACACAAACATGGAGTAAAATACACCAAGATTTGTTGTCTCATTAGTAAGCCATTAGAGGAACAAGTTTCTACACCAATGGATAAAAGACAACTCCCATAATAAAAAACAAATCGCATCTTAAAAAATCACATGACAACCAAAAACAACTAAAGATCAACAAACTCTCCTTGTCAAACAAACGATCTCAAAGAAATCTTTCAAAAAAGCATCAAAACAACCCTTAACAAACAACGCCCCAATGACACATCCTCCGACCCCCCATGAACACTGAAATAAAGACAAAATCAACCACACATCTCACAATCATCCTTTATACGAAGAAATTAACCATTGAACAAAAGAAACCACACTAGAAGTAACAAATCCCACCAAAAGATAAGCAGGACGAAAGATGGATAATTGAAATTTAAAATCATAGGTCGAATTTAATGAATTCGAGAGACTAAAGTGAGTAATTAGAATTATGTGTGTAAAAATCCAAGCAAAAGCAATGTCCCACTCTAGAAATTAATAATTTGATATCTCATTGGGAATCCAAGCAAAAGCAATGTCCCTCTCTAGAAATTAATAATTTGATATCTCGTTGGCAAGAGAAAAATTTCTTAGAAATTGCAGCGAGCAACATATCAACAAAATACATCTCAGATTTTAACCGAAAATGGTTTGGTGTAAAACGATTACATAGTTTTGGTTCTCAGTAATGGTTTAATGTAAAACGATTTGACAGAAAATGGTTATACAAATAATTTGATCGAAAATGGTTTGGTTATGAGACATCGTTTGACCGAAAAACGATTTGATCTTTCAGTTCTTACCGGTGTTGCAACGGAAAGGTCTGAACGGTGACGGGGAGGTCTGAACGGCGTGACCATGAGCGAGCGACGTAGAGAGAGAGGATTTGGTTTTAGGGTTTTTTTCTTTCAAAAGAACAAGCAACTTGAATCGTTTTTTTCTTTCAAAGAGAAAGTAAGGATTAGGTGAAAAGCGGGAGGGAGAATTGGGTAAAGAGTGGTCAGGAGAGTGAGCAGCGGGTGTGGGTCTGAATGAAAAGTCTTTAATTTTAGTATTTTTTTTTTAATTTGGAACGATTTTGGCACATTTTAAAACCGTGCCAAATTTTGGCACAGTTTAAAAATGTGCTAGAATTTAAGAAACCGTGCAAAATTTTGGCACTGTTTAAAACCGTGCCAAATTCCCCATATCCAAGCGTGCCAGATTGACAGTTTTGGTGTAGTGTACACTCGCAAGGATTCATGCGCAAGAGCCGTTGTGTACCTATACCAGTTGGAGTGATGCTCTTACACTGCTCACTAATATAGTTTTCCCACATAAGCACCTATCTACGTTTAATGAATACTCAGCCTAAGGTCTCTTCAAAAATTCTAAAATTAATTGGAAACTAGTCAATTAATGTAAAGCTCACTAATAAGTATAGAATTAAGGAATCATAAAGAACGAGTGAGGTACCTAAATCATCCCCACTCGTAACTCAATTCCCTAAACCACTCAACAAGAAACTCTTGATAGACCCCAGACTTAAACCTGCCTAAGGTTTAGCCTAAAAGGGCTAACCATAATCTTGTATTTATTTTTTCATAAAACAAACTGGTGACTCTATACAAACCAACCAAACCCCTTATCGGGTGAAAACACACACTCCAGGTCCAGGAACGAGAATTAAGGGTGTGCGAATTAAATTGGACATGGTGTCAAACTACATCTAGGAGAAAGTCACCGAGTCCAACCTCGGACCGATAGCCCAACTCCGATAGAAATCGGGTAATTGGTGGACAAGCACACCCCATGTCCCCATGTTATTTCCCCTGGGCGCATCAACCCCGGATGCTCGGGGCTTGCAATGTCATTTCTTACCACAGACATAACCAAAATATAGGGGATATCAATCCTATAATAATGTTAAATACCAGTTTGGCTCATAAATATGAGCGCGATAGCAATAAAAGACGCATATATTATGTGGTTTAGCAAGTCAGTCTTCCTATGTCCACGAGAAGATTTAGAGAGACTTTATTATTTCAAGAAGAAAAAGACGACTTGGAGTGCTTGAAAATGCTAGTTGATAGTCCAAGACGTGAGCACAATATTGTCTTATATGTCTTTTTAACATTAGGGTTACCTTATTTATAAATACAAAAGTACAAACTATATGAACTGCTAACTTGAGCATTCCTAGTGTAGCCAACCACTATAGCCATCCTCATCTCTTAAGTTGTTGAGTTATATTAGGACTGCATCTAATCATATTATCATTATCCAAAGTGATTCACCTTTAGGTAGTCCGTTATCGCCTGGCTACTAGGATATACATGATAAAATTTAGATGTTCTCATATTTAGTCCCATTTATAATACTTTCATTAGAAAATTCCTAAAAAAGTCAGGGTCATTAATTAAGTCTTATATATATACAAAATTGACCACAGTTCCCCTATCATTTACACACAACACTCACACCTTTTCTCATAACTTACACACTCCCACGAAGCCCACATTATTGAAAATCAAATTTCTACTTTACTTCGTCCACGAAAACTCAACGCAACTGAGAATTCAAATTGTTATTCACCTCAGAGCTTCAATAATTGCAGAATTTTTTTGCTAACCTTAAAACGATTACCTTCAATCTTCTTTTTTATTAAAAAAATCAGTTTTGAATCATAAAAAAAGTAAGATTGTTCTTTCATGAAGTTATATTTAGGGTTTTCACTCAACATATAATCAACTCGAAGTTATTTCTAGTATCATTTCGTGATTTTCCAATAATTTCACGCAAAACCTAATAAAATGCACTAAAATGTCCTATTTTACTAATGTATTAATGTAGTTCTTCGCTTTGATCAAATATCATTATACATTAAACGTATTTAGATTTTTATTTCTGAATATTTTCCTCGATATTTAGTAGTTTATTTGAATGTAAACAAGTTTTGTTTCATATTTTTTGATGAAAAATCTAAAGTCAAAGTGTATATTTACTTTAAGGTCTTTTGTTCTTGTTACAAGCAAAGGAACTTTTGAAGTAAATATTTGCATGAAAATATTCACTTCTAGTTATATATTTATAAATAAGTGGAAAATATTGTTGTAACAAAAGAAATGATTACTTTGAGACCAAATTAAACTTTACTGTAACTCTGTTTAAAATGTTGAGATCATGCAAAAAATTTATTGTAAATGATTACTTTGACATAAAAGTAAATATTTTTGTAACAAAGAAAATGTTATTTAATACGTAAATGTTATAACAAGGTAAATTTTAGCTTTGAGATAAATTCAAAAGAAAATATAATGTTTGCAAAAACAATGCTTACTTTAGCAAACAAAACACATCTAAATTAGATAACACTATGATAGTAGTAAATAAGTTGTTGTTATTTGTGATTTGTGAACATTGTCAACATATGTAGAAGTAAACATTTATTATAATTCCTTTTTAATTAGAATATTTTCATTATAACTCAAAGTACTTGTTTACTTTAATTCAAAGTAATCTAAAAGATTTTCCAATGTATATGTTGTGGGTTAAAACTATTTAACCACGTGGACCAATAACACATTGACACCTGTCAATGCTACCTTAAGACTTGCCACGCTGGATCGGACTTGGTTGACGTAAGTACTTATTGGTCATATACCTATTCGACCACCTCCAAGAAGTTAAACCATCAATCAGATGGAAAGCCACACGTGGGATATTCAACAGTCACTATGCACATACACGTGAAAGGACGCCCTGATGTCTATTATTACGTAAAGGTGTAAATGCTTAAATCTATAAGGGCATTACACCTCTTAGATTCCTACTTACTATAAATAAACCAATTCCCTTATCAATGGGAAAATAAATTTTTTACAACATAATTTCCCTTTGTAATTGTATTCAGTGATAATAGTACAAACCTTAACCAACCTTTCCCGTGGATGTAGGCTTATTACTAAAGCTGAACACGTAAAACTCTTATGTCTTTTGCACCTTTTCTATTATTTATCTTTACTTATTTACCTGTGATTATGAGTTTGAATAATTAAAGCTAAGATCAATCCCTAAATACCTTCCACAAATCTACGCATTAACAGATTGGTGTCGTCTGTAGAAACCGACAAGCTATAGTTATTTTTCACTAATTTCTTTCAAAAACCTATCCTTGAGTTCTTCTGAAGGATGGATAAAATCCTATAAAGCATTCTTGTTGGGAGAAACACCTTTACCCCTTCTGCTCCACCCGACCGAGGGCGGGGTGTTGTAAGGAATTTTACTCCGCTTAGATAATTGGCAAGAGGTGATTTAAAAAAATAATGAGTCAACTGACTCAAACACTTCAAGAAAGATCTGCCACTACTCCATCCTCTCATAGGGAAATGCCACCTACCAAAAATAAGAGGAGTGGATATTCTACATCTTCATGTGATAGGTCTTACCGTCCAGGAGGAACTTCCTAATTAAATCCACTGACAACTATAATGGGAGGTCTCTCACTCCAGAACGACTGAGATCTTTAGAAAGGTTGATCAAGACCTCTGCCTTTGATCATATTGGTTCCTTATCAACTAAAGGACCTCATAGGGAGCCAACTAGATCAGGTGACCATCATGCTGAGTGTCGTGAAGGATCAGTTAGGTCCAGAATTAGCATCCGAGTATCCGTGTGTGCCGAGTACACTTCTCAGGAAATTTGCTCAATATAAACACACGGTAGAACTGCTAATGCTACCTCAATCAAATCTAGGAAAAAATATCATTCTTTCCAGGGATCATTAAAGAGACTGGAAGATCATTTATGGGAGATAACCAAGACTAAACATCCTTTAAAAAGGACCTTTTTAAAGGGATCTCCATTCATTCCAGCCAATGTGGATTTTCCCACACCTTCCAAATTCAAACCACCGGTAGTTACTCCTAAATCTGATGGTAAGACTAAACATGTCCTCTATGTGTAACAATATCAGGCTATCGCTTATATATATTTTGTCCCTAATGAGATGCGTTGCCGAGCATTCAAAAGTACCATCACTGGATCTGCCTAAATTTGGTACAATAATTTACCACAAGGATAAGTTTCCAGTTTCCAAAAGCTTGCTGAACTTTTCATCAGCAACTTCTATTTCGGAGCTAAGCCTAGTAAAAAAGTATCCCATTTAATAAGTGTTCACCAATGCCCAGGAGTAACTACTCACGAATACATTACCCTCTTCAACAGTGAGAAGTTAGAAGTAGTGGACTATAAAGAAAAAATTGTCATCACTATCCTGATGAGTGGACTCCTTTTCGAGAAGCTATATTATGAATTGGCAAAGGAGCCTCCTAAAACCATGATAGAGTTAATGGAAAAGTCTGAAAAAATCATGAATGCTGAGGAAGCTATGGTTGCCAAGCAAGTTCCAAGAACCAAGGCTAACAATTAAAAGAGTTCAGAGAAGGAGCAAAAAAGATAAGAAAATAAAGAAGCCTAAGTATGAGGAATACACTCCTCTCATCATTTGTGTGCATCACATTTTGGAAGAAATATGGGGAAGTAGAGACTTAAAATGGCCTAAAAAGTTGAAATCACCCCCTAACCGGAGGGATAAGTCTAAGTATTATGACTTTTAAAAGATCACGAGCATACCACTGATAACTGCATTACCCCAAAAAATAAAATAAAATCTCTTATTCACCATGGAAAGTTGAGAAATTTTATGGATCGAACAGAAGATCGGGACTCTAAAAGAAGATAAGAATCCCCTTGCAAAGGCATAAATGACAAGAAGAGAGGTTGGGATGACGATTCAGAAGATAATCTAGACTTGTCAAAAAAACCTCGGTAACCAAAGCTTGATATAAAAATGATATCCTTTAATTGTCATTTTATCAAAGGAGTAGATGCTGGCGGTGGAAATGAAACATCTGAGAGAAAATCCTATTTGAATGAGGCCAAACCTTGTTCTTACATTCGATAGATTAACTTATCAGATGAGGTAGATGGCCGACCCGTAAAGGTAAATAAAGACAATCTAGTAATTATCTTTTCCAAGAACAACCTATCAAATGAGGTAGATGGCCGACCCGTAAAGGTAAATAAATACTCTGGTCATCACCTTTAGAGTATATGAAGCAAGGATTGCTAAGATCCTGGTAGACAACATTAGCTCGGCTGATGTTATATTTTACAATTATTTCCATAATTTGGGATTAAAAGAAAACCAGTTGTAACCATATCATAGATCTCTAATAGGTTTCTCAGAGGAAAAGGTCTATCCATTGCGAACTGTCAAGTTAGATGTTTTGATCGGTACTTGGACAGCTAGTAGAACTGAGAAGATTCGTTTCTTTATCCTTGATAAAAATGTACAGTTAGTCTCGAACATGATCCTCGAGAGAGTTTGCCTAAAGAAATTTGAGGCAGTACCGTCCACAGTTCATTAATGCCTGAAAATGCCCACTCGTTATGGTGTTGGCATAGCAAAGGTGAATCAAGTGGAAGTCAGAGAATTCTATTATACATCTGCTGACTAATAGGAGTTAAAGAAAATTACCACCACTTATGATATTGATACCTAGATCCCCGGGAGGAAGCTCATTTGGTTAAAGTGCAAACTATTGAGGTCACCGAGGCAGTCATATTAGATGATGAAAGACCCAAGAGGACCATGGAAATTGGTTCAACCTTAGATCCATCCATCAAATATGAATTGATAACTTTCCATAAAGAGAGAAAATTGTGTTCGCCTAGACCCATCAAGACATGCCAGGAATTGATCCGAAATTTATATGCCATGAGATGAACATCATCAAGGATGCTATATCGATCAACAAAAATAAACGGGTGTCCCGAGATGAATGTGGCCATTCAGAAGGATGTGGACATGCTGCAAAAGGAAAACTCCATTGAAGACATAAAGTAACTAAATTAACTCGCTAACGCACTGTGATGGTGAAGAAGAAGAACAACAACAAGTGGCGTATGTGTGTTTAATTCACCGACCTTAATAAAGCCTATCCCAAATATCATTTTTCTTTACCAAGTATTAATCAATTGGTGGATGCTACAGCAGAGCATAAGTTACTAAGCTTTATGGACGCTTACTCGAGGTATAACCATATCTAGATAAAGCCAAAAGACAGGCAGAGTACATCATTCATCACCAACCGAGGTACTTACTATTATAATATTATGCCTTTGGGGCTCAAAAATGCTGGATCAACATACCAGAGGCGTGTGAACAAAGTTTTTGAGGAGAAAATAGGGAAAAGTATGGAAGTATATGTGGATGACATGCTCACCAAGAGCAAACAATTTTTCAATCACATCAAAGATCTAAGCCAAACATTTCACGAGCTTGAGAAACATCAGATGAAACTCTATCCGACTAAATGCTTGTTATACGTACATAAGGGGATGTTCTTGGGTTTCATCATGAATCACAGAGGACTTAAAGAAATCTCGATAATATCAAAGCTTTAATTTACATCCAATCTCCCTTATGTAAGAAAGATGTACAATAATTGACTAGAAGGGTAGCATCCCTCAATCAATTTATTTCTCAAGCTATCAATAAGTGTTTTTAATTCTTTAAAGTACTTAGAAAAACATTTGAATGGAATGAGCAATGTGAAAAATTCTTTTAAGACCCAAAACAGTATTTAGAATCTCCACCATTGCTCTCCCGACCACTCATGGGAGAGAGATTTTACTTATACCTGGTTGTATTTGAATATGTCGTTAACTCGGAACTAGTTTGGCTGGAAAGTGGGATATAAAAGCTAGTGTATTATACCAACAAGACTTTTAGAGGAACTAAAATCAAGTATCACTGCCTGGAGAAATTAGCCTTGGATCTCATTAAAGAATGAAGAATAACGAAACTCTACTTCCAGACGCATATAATAGTGGTCCACATAGATTTGCCTTTGCGCCAAGAAATTCAAAAACCAGAAAAATTAGGGAGATTAATGGCCTGGGCTATGGAGTTAAGGGGAAAATGATATATTTTATGAGCCCAGAATGATAATGAAGGGACAAGTCGTAGCATATTTTATTACTGAATTCACTTATCAATAGGACAATTCGAATTTTCTTACCAAGAAAACTTCCTTGGAAGAGAGATTAGCCCCAAAATAAATTGAGAAAACTCCTCTAAAAGAAAGCTCTACTGTCGACAGACCAGAGACATCTACTGCAAAAGAAATCACCCAGCGATATGAAGAACAGAGTAAAAAATTATTCATACAAGGAACCCTAAGTGAAGGAAATTTCACTGATGACATCCCTAGCTGGAAGTTGTATGTAGATGGATCTTCCCACGTTACGAGAAGCGGAGAAACGCTCATTATCAACACCCTTGATGACATAGATGCGGAATATGCACTTCATTTTCAGTTTCAAGCCTCTAATAATGAAGCAGAATAAGTCATAACCCATAGTGACTCCTAATAAGTCATTAATCACCTGATCCAAGTTTATGGGGTCAAGGGGTAGCTTATGGCGAAGTATCTTTCCAAAAATTTTAGGGTTATCTCCAAACTCTTGGAAGTTAAGATAGTTTAAATACCAAGAATTGATAATGCCCGAGAAGATGTACTTGCACAACTATCCTCAGTGACCAAAATAGATCTTAGAAGGACTATTTAAGTGGAGATCCTTTCACACAACAGCATAGATGAGGAGATTGCCAATTTAATCTCCATGGAATTAGGACCCTCATGGATAGATCCTATTAAAGACTACATTGACAAGGGTCTGTTTCCTGCTGACCCTAAAGAAGGAAATAAATTAAGGTACAAAGCAGCTAGTTATGTGCTGGAAAAGGGTGTCTTATAAAAAAGGGGCTACATTATTTCTTTACTCTAATGTGTACACCAACCGAAATATAAAATTTAATTAAGGAAGTACATGAAAGCTCATGTGGATCTCACTTAGTAGGTCACTCACTAGTAAGACGAATATCAATGCAGGGGTATTATTGGCCAACTAAGAAAGTAGACTGCGCTCTTTTCTAGGAAATGTGAAAAGTGCTCGAGATACGCCACCATACATAGAATACTGGGGGATAACCTAACTCCAATCACTTTTCCCTAGATTTTTCCATTTGGGGAATCGATTTGATCTGGTCATTACCGAATAAAAAAGGATGATTTAAATGTTTGGTAGCTACAGTGGATTATTTCACCAAATGGGTGGAGGTTGAACCCTTGGTGGAAATTCCCTATGAAAGAGCCTTTCAATTTATATGGAAGCAGATAATATGCCAATATGGGATGCCGTATGCCTTCATCAATGACCATGGCACTCAATTTGATAACCAGGCATTTGAGGATTATTGTGCAGTCCAAAATTTAGAAATTTATTCTGCCCCGGGAAATCCTCAATTCAATGATCAAATAGAGATAACTAACAAAAAAAATTCTCGGCAGTTTGAAAAAGGGACTTGACGATGCAAAGGCTAATTGGATTACTGAACAACGCAACGTTCTCGGGGTATACAGAACCACGTCGAGGACAGCTACTGGAAAAACACCCTATATGCTGGCCTTTGGAACAAAAGCAATGGTTTCGATATAAGTGGACCTACCAAGCCATCGAGTGCTCAATTTTAACTCACTAAAAAGTGATCTCGTAAGGAGGTTACTCCTAGACTTGATTGAAGAGGTTAGATAAGATATTGCACTTTGAATGACATCTTATCAGCAACACCTTGCTCGATTTTATAATAGGAGAGTCAAGCCAAGCAACTCGAAGGAAGGAGAATATGTTTTAATATAGTAATCCAAAAAGGTAACAAATTGGAGGCTAATTGGCATAGCCCTTACCATATTTCGACGATTGTCCGAACAGGAACTTAACATTTGGAAACACTTGAAGGAGAAGAATTTAGGAACCCCTAGAATGTTAAGTAAGTCAGAAAGTATTACTGGTAATTATGAAGTGAAACTTTATGTAATAGCTATGATTATTTCAATAAGTGTGTGGTTTTTTATCATTTAAACTTACTTTATATATGTATATATGTATATATATATATATATATATATATATATATATATATATATATATATATATATATATATATATATATATATCTTTTTTTGTTGAGGGGGGGAATAAAAGATGGCAATCATTTCAAACAAACAAGCATAAGTGCAAAGCAAAAACTCATGTATGACTTCGTCTTTGACAAGTCACGAATAAGAAGTTCCTAATTCTCTAAAAAACGTCATGTATAACGAACAAGAAATTTTACTAGACCAAATTAGATTAAGGAAAAATCTTTAAAAAATTGGTTGCCAATGGTAACTAATGCAAACACTTTGTCTTTAAACGACGGAGATCTGTTTTGATAAGCCTAAGTGCGTTACTTGAACCTAAGGTTGGACAACTCAGGTTCATCCCAAAACGTAAACTAGTCAAGCAGAGTAGTTGGCTGCAATACCCGACCAACTTATCAAAATGCTTAACTGCTGAATAAATTCCAAATACATAAGTAACGTGTGTTTGCCAACAAAAATATTTTTATTCAAAGGATTTTAATAGTTCATTTTAGATTGATCTTCAAAATAAACATTACGATAGCAAATGAAAAACAGTCGCATTCGGCAGGACATTTCACTTGAGCTTTATTCATTCCTACGAGTAGAACATAGAGAAGAGAAGGCAGAACGGTAGACCTTAAATCCCTAAGTCTGTCACGGCTACTAAAATTGATCTTGTTAAGCAGATGTGGAGTTCGGACAAAGGTATATTCATCCTAAAGGCCATAATCCCCCAAGTACTTACTAACAAGACTTTTTGGAATAACATCAATAGGAATTCAACTAACATCAAGATTAAAAGGAGGATTGGGGTATTCTAGCATGTTGAGATCTGTCTAGTACCAAAGGGAATCATTTTGCAAAACCTTAATAACTATTAATCAATTCAACAACGCCATTTATAACCATCACACTGGGCTTAATTGAACTTATCTCCTATATGCTCCAAGGCTTCATCATAGCCATCCATCTGAATTGTCTTGTGTTACTTATGGAAATAGAAGGTAGTCGATTAATATTATTAGTGAGTTTCTTAATGGACACATCCTTACTCTTAATTAAGGTTGCCGGATTAGCTAAGGTCTTTTTGGTCCTCTCCTCCTCAATAGTTGTCCGAGCAACCACCATTTTTCTAAAGGACTGGCTAGATTTGGTTTTCTTCAAAATTTGTAGTTCTTCCATCAACCTGGAATTCCAATGATCCAAGAAGGAGGCACCTTTATCTTACAGAACCCCCAGTACTTTTTCAGGCTTTCTAGTTCATTCATAAGGGCATTATTCTCCTTTTCTAATAGGCTATCCACCTCCTGAGCACCTTCTAATTCACGATTCAACAAAAATTCTTTCTTCAGGTAGGTTAAAGAAATATCTTGAAGCTTTTTATCAAAACCATTCCTAGTTCTCAATAAGTTATACCTTGCTTCATAATAAGTGTGAAGGCTATAGAGAGAAACCTTACGATCCTCCTGCATTTGCTCAATCATTTCATAATAAGCAACATTATTTGCCACTTCCTGGTCAAAGAGTCTATAAAGATGAATATAGACTTATTTCACTTGGTTTGAGGCATCTAAGCTAAGAAAATCTTCAGCTCTGCTTCATCCAAATCTCATGACCAAAGAGAAATAGCCAAACACTTGTCCTATACAGATCACTTTTAGCAGTTACTATGGCATCTCTCTAAGATTTAAACTAGAAAATAAGTCTATGAGCACAATAGTTGATCAAGAAGTTCTGAAGCAATAATATGAAAGTCCAACATAGGGTTTTATTATTATTAAAAAATGGTTACATTGTAAAAGTATCTTGTTTTGAATTACACAAAAGGAATTAAGCATTACAAAAGTCAAATCAACAACTTCCAACTGGCCAAAGAAGCTACACTTTCCCTTTGTCTTGCTCATATTCCTCAGTTGAGAGGACGACCACTATAGAGGCCTTTGGCACCATTGAAGATTCACCAGTGCCTTTTTCATCATCTATCTCTTCATCAATATTTGGAGTAATTCTAAGATTATACTGTTGGAAGAGGTTAGAGTCGACAACGGTGCCAACCTGACTTAGCTTCGTGGTCCACCCTTCCATGAAGGCAACTTTCTTCATATAATTAATTTGAAGAGTCGTATCGGCAAAGGCCTTATCGCATCCCCTAGTGAAGGAATCTTTTTTTACCTTTTTCACCTTTACTTTCAATTCCTGTAACTTCCTTTTTTCTTCAGCGATCTCTAAGGAAGAATCGAGAGTTGCCTTCTCAGCATCCTTCTTTTGTTTCTCGACATCATTTATGAGACTTTTCCATTTTTCATGGTCCTTTTTATAGGCCTCCTTAGTGGCATCCAAGGAATCCTTTAAGCTTTTGAAGGCCTCTTCAATATCCACGAATGATTCCCTCAAATGATCTTACCTTCTTAGCAACTGGTCATAATCGATCACAAATTGAAAATAAGGAAATAATCAGAGATCAGTAAGGAGAGCACAAATTAAAAAATTCAGGTTAATGTACACAATTATCAGAGCTAAATTTTGGTTAGTCCATGGGAGCAGCCACCGACCTATCCACGAGCAATATTTTAGAATCAATTAAACCCCTAAATAAGCCAAGGTTCATTGCCATAAAGGCATACACAGTAGTGGCTTGGTCAACTTGGGTCCTCTGTACCAATTTCTACTAAGAAACATGACATCTCTTTAATCTCTTGAATTAAGATTCAGTGTTCCTAATCTATTTAATGGTAATAACCACTCTTCTCTTGGAGCCTTCACAGGCAGTCTTCTTTTTCTCAAAAGGTGGTGGAGACATGGATCTAGACATGAAATTTGGGATTTTTCTCTTCACCATCTTACCGGGGGATAAAGAGTTGGCCGAGATTACAACTAAGTTAAAGGAATCAAAAGAGGAAGAAGTTCCTCTAAGAACAAAACCTCATTCTTCAAAAGGAGACTCAGATGCAGCAATGGATGAAACGGAGTCTTATAAATCTATGGGGGCTGAAGGAATGTCCTCCATAGGCTGACCTACAAAGGCGATGATATAGCTCTTGTACTCCAATAAAATAGAGGCCAACCTAGGGTGATCTTCTCCAATTCTTTATTGAATGGACCAAATAAACTTCGTCTATTTAAAGTTCACCTCTGAGTCAGAAGGACAATCTTTCTTCATTTTCTCTACAAAAGGCATAATATATTAGTTGTCATATCAACAAATAACACATATACAAAAAGGAAACATAAGTAATTTGAGGCGTCGACCTATGCCACGCCCTTCCTAGGGGAATCTGGGACCATTATACCTTACCTCATCAGGAAGGGGGAATGTTTCCAATTTTTTACCACGACTCCATGATCCCAATAATCCTTATTGAAATCAGGTAAATTAATTATTAAATCCCTATTAGACTGGCGATTCTTCAAGTAATAAGTATTGTCTCTAGTTATTCCCTACTTATAAGAGTACATTAACTCCTTTATTCTATATGGATGTTATATAATTCATTAAGACAGTTCACCCCAGTTACTACTCTCCAACTATTGAGGGCTACCTTAGCAAGGACCATATCAAAATATTGACAAAATTCCATAAATAGGTTATTGGGGGAAAGGTGATTCCACACTCAGTAATAAAAATTATGGGCAACCAATGACCCGCATTTAAGGCAAACACGCCCACTCGCCCTAATACCATTTCTAATATTACCCAATCAAGAATCTTTCTTCTCTCCCAAAATTCCTCCAAATACCCCTTATAAACCATGTAAACCATATTTAGAAAGAAAAAGGTGAAGAGAGAAAAGTCTTATAATTGCAACTACCGAGACGAAAATCTCTTAAGCGGTAAGGAAAAAGTACTACAGTATAAAAGAAAGAGTTCAAAAAATGCTGAAGTAATGAAAATGGTCGAAAAATCCACCTTTTATAGATATAGAAATGACCCTATATTTTTGGGATTTGAGATGATTAATTGAACCAGGCGATTTAACTTTTAATGGCTTTTCAAATCCCAAAGAAGCAAAAGACCAACGTACCCTCTGGCGGTTTGCCATTTTCAAGTTATTTACTAAAGAGCCATCTCCCTAGTACAATAGTAAAAGATTTACAAGTTCGGTAAATTGACAGTCGACCTTCAGCCTTTTTTATCACAGAGCAACGTATTGAAGTAAATACCCCATTATTTTGATAAATCCTCAAGTAGGGAGCATTGGGGGCCTTTGTTGTAGGTTAAAATTATTTAACAACGTGGACTAATAACACAGTGACGCATGTCAACGCTACCCTGTGACCTGTCACGGTGGATCAAACCTGGTTGGTGCAAGTACTTGTTAGTCGACTACATAGCCGATCACCTCCAAGAAGTTGAACTATCAATAAGATGGAAAGCCAAACGTGGGATATTCAATAGACACTATGCACATACACGTGAAAGGACTCCCAACTGTCTATTATCATGTGAAGGTGTAAATGCTTGAATATATTAAGGCATTCCACCTCTTAGCTTCCTACTTATTATAAATACACAATTTCCCCTAACTATGGGAAAACACAAGTTTTTAGAACATAATTTCACTTTGTAATTGTATCCCAGCGATAGTAATACAAACCTTAACCAACCTTCCCCATGGATGTAGGCTTATTCCCAAAGCCAAACCACGTAAAACTCTTGTGTCTCTTGCACCTTTTATATTCTTTATCTTTACTTATTTATCTATGATTATAAGTTTGGAATTTAAAGATAAGATCCATCCCTAAATACCTTCTCTAAATTAAACGTCGACTGTATATATTTTTTGTGCCTTAATATTTCCATTTCAAGGTACATATAATGTTGGTGTGCAATATTTCCTTCGAATGATGAAGCTCCAAAACAAAATTATAAGAAAAAGTCGTTAAGTTGAAGTAACCATTTAAATTAGTTAGTATATTACTAAGAAATTTTCGAATAACTCAAAGTAACTATTTATTTTGAACTAATATTGTTTACAAATTAACTAAATTACATCAAAGTATATATTTACTTTAACTTAATATTTGAATATATATTTCGATAACAAATTATATTGCTATCTAGCAGGTAAAAAATGCCTAGAATGAAGAGGCCAAGTAACAATGTTGAAGTTCAAGATAATGTTCAAGAACGTGGGCTTGATAATCATATGAAGGATAAAAAAGAGATCAAACTTTCAAAAAGTATAAAAAAACACTCGAAAAACACAATTTTGGAGTTTAATTGATTCGTTGACCGTGAAATTCTTAGATGTAAAACTCATTACCAAGTATGAAAGAAATGTGAATAGTGTTATATCCACTTTTAATAAAGAAACTAACAATTTCGTAATTGTTGGCAAGTTAATTAAATTTACACCAAATGTCGTTTCCATCATTTTTCGAATACCTTATGGAAAAGAGAAAGTTGAAACAGAAAAATATAGTCGCAAGACAACAAAATATTTTGTTGACAAATGGTTTCCCTATTAGAAACCATTAGTTAAAACAAAAAAGATAAGAGAGTGTGCAAACCATCAAAGATAAGAGAGTGTGGAATTGAAGCTTCAAGCGCAAAAAAAAGTGGAAGGAGATGAAGATGTTTGTAAATTAATTTGTTTGTATACGTTTGCAACTATTTTCTTCACCACATCATCATTAAAAATTGAAATGATGCTTATTCACCTATGTTGAAAATACAAAAGAAATTTCCAATCTCAATTGTCATGTTGCAATTCACACAACTTTGATGGATTCCATCAAGAATTCCCACAAAATACTTGAAAGGGCTACAGGTTGCATTCATACTCTGTTGGTAAGTTTTTACTATCAAATTTATTTCATATATTTTCCTATTATACTTAACTATATTAATCTTATTTTTTCATCTTGTTTTCTGTGAGCATATAAACATAATACAACCAAGTGAAGGTTGTCTATATCCTCAGTACTTGAAATAGAATCTCAACAACCTTAATGATAACCTCTCGCACACCCAAAATCTATCAAACAAATTAAACCATGAAGAAATACATTTTATTTTCCACACATAATTTTATTTCATACATTTACTAAACATTTACTTTAAGTTATTACTCACATAATACTTTGATAGATTTATATCAAACTTTATATTTACTTTGACAATTGAAACCCAAAGCGTGCTTTTAATATTGAAACTTAACATTTACTTTAATAAGATATTATCAAAGTAAATCTTTACTTCATATTTGAAAGCAAAAAATCTTAGATTCAATATTCAAAGTAAATATTTACTTTTGACATTTACTTTGAAAAGATATTGTCAAAATAAATATTTTCTTTAAATATTTCATTGTCTCTATCTCCCAATAATGTTTTGATATTTATCAATTGTATTTTTACACATGATATTACATATATTTCTCTAGGTAAACATACAACAACTTCACCTCACAATGCAAGAAAAGAAACAATTAGGTCGTGAATTAAATAATGTTTGTGAAGCTAAAGATGAAGAATACAAACATCTGACTGGGAACTGTGTTGGGCCTCAACACTTCGCTAATAATGATGTTGATACAGAATCAAAGCTCATAAATCTGCGTCAGTATAACAAGCAGACACAAATTAAAAATGCGTATATTTAATTTGAGTGGATCTGTGTTTGGAATCTAATATATACAACCCTCGCGTGAATGGGGTGTTCTCACAATTTTTTTTACCAAAAAATCCCAACTTCAAAATCACGGAAGTGAAAGTATGTCCACTTCACATGATGAAAAAAATTAAAAATCAACAAAAACTACATTTTACACACAACTGTGCTCTTCACTATTTCCTTAATTTTCGCATTTTCTTATCTTTCTTCACATAACTGCTCCTGCAATATGCAACCAAGACCAAGCTATTTTCACTTAACTCTATACCTAATTTCTGAGTACGAGCTTAAATCAATCAAACTAATGCTGGGGACGTATAAAATTCCCCAATTTCCCAATCAGTCTCTTCACCACTTCCATATTTCAACATTGCACAAATGTCTATACACGATCTGAACAAAACTTGATTAAACTATTTATTTACTTTATTTTTATTTGTGAATTTAATATTTAAATTATATTCAAAGTAAAAATTTACTCCACTTAATCTGCTTTGCTACAAGAAAAAAAATATTCAAAGTTTATATTTACTTTGAGTTATTATGTGACTCTAACATATTAAAAATAACTCAAAGTAAATATTTACAGAAAGAAATACAATATATGAATCCATATAACTATATAGCAATCGAGACATAACAAAAAATGAAAAATAGAACCTGATATTAAAATTTTCAATTGTCATTTATTTACAAAATATCTTCAAAGTCAAACTTGAAATGGAAACATTTATAGACAAATTGGTAACCTAAGGAATCCAATTACACAATTATTTATGTATAAATCACGAATTGACTCTATACATAATTTCCTATTATGGTGTCCTAATATGCCACAACAGTTGTGCCTTATACACCTCCCATCTTCTTCATCCCTTAAAGGGTTCCTCTTTTTCTTTTGTCTTCTTGGAGGTCGTTTTCAAAATGGTGATTGTATGCTAATACCATCATTAACCGTATATTACCTCCCAAAAGTAGGTATAGGTGATATTGCAAATGAGTATGTTTGGAAAATCTTTTCAATTGAAAAACAATCATCCACATGCAAATAAAACTCTTTTCCACTTTTTTGTGTTGCTACGGAAGCATGGTTGCATGGGAACCCATTAATCTTCCATTTTTTTACATTAACATGTTCGATTAAATGTGTCAACACCGAATGAAATTATCACCATTTCCTCATACACGTAATCATTTGATTTGCTAATAGTCCAGGTTCTTCCAATATTTGAAGAGTCTTCTAAGCGACGATAAATCTCAGGACACAAATAACCCTTTTATCTTTTAACCTTGTACCTACATCTTGAACTCATTTTATGACTTACGATCGTATGGCATCCACAAGATTTGTAATAAGGAGGGGCCCAACATCTCGAATCCATGAGTTAACCGACTCTCCAATACTAGAAAACATTTCTACATACCTCATTCATTTGAAAAATGTAATACTCTAATTTCCCCGGGAATTGTCGCTAAAAACCCTCTTGCTCTCTCATCGCCTTCATCAAGCAACCTCATATAGTAGCACTTAAAAATGGTCTCCGTTGGTGCATACACACATGCTACAAAGAACTTTATAACCATCTCATTTGTAATATAACTCATCCCCGACACCTTATCCTTTATATTACACTTTAAATATTGCAAACATTATGCATGGTATACATGTGAGAAAAAAGTGGAACATATTTGACAATTCCATTGTTTCTATCAGACAGGAATGTAAAAACACGTGACTCAGAAATAACTTAAACCACTCCCAATTATCATCATACTTTGAGTCAGCAATAACAAAAGCTATTAGGGACATACCTAAATAAATAAATAATTTTTCACAATTAGATCGACTGTAAATGATAAACTGTTTACCTTAACACAAAATATGAACTTGTAGTAAACATTTACATCAAGTTAAAATGCACCCTCATTGAATATAATGAATATAGTACAGTAAGTAGCATGTTATCAATACAAAGAATAAATGACAATCAATATTTACTTTGAAAATAAATTACTTTAGTAAACAAAAACATTTAATCTAAAATATCTATATTGATATTGTATTAAAAAAAAGGACATAATATTTACCTTGGTTTGCATTTTTTCCAACGACTACTAAAGAGTACCCTTGTCCTACTTATAAAACAATATCCTATTAAGAAATATAAGAGGATGACAATTATTAAGGACATCAATACATTCTTTGAAAGCAACGAAAAGCCTCTTAAAACTCCCTAATGATGAATCTTACTCAAGATTCAAATAACTTCTTGAGTTAAAGTGTCTTACGGTATCAATGTATCATCGTAATATGTTAAACAATAAAGGTTGGTCACCAAAATTTTCTTTTCTCGTCTTTTCAACCTCCCACTATATACGGTTATAATCAAAACTTATACAATAATAATTTGCAAAAAATTAAAAACTTCAGTGGATCTCATAAAAGGCTTAACTTGAACATGATCTTTTATTTCCAATGCCATTAAATTTGAACTCATTCGAGAGTGATTACTTGTTATGTAAACTTCCCCACAACTGCCCTCATTCATCAATTCCCTTACATAAAAAAATCCAATCCTATTCTCTACCCTACCACGCATGTACCACATATATCATATTGATGTTCTATTCGTAATGTATTTGAAACCAAATTCAACCCTGATAGCTTATTTTCTCAACACATTATGAAATTTAAGAACACCGCCTTCAAATTTTTGTGCAACACTTCTAATACTTTTCTCCCAACCCATTGAAAGTAATGGTCTATTATATTTCATTGATAAAGGTTTTAACAATTCATATCCAAAATCAAAATGAATAGTTTCTTTCATTTCATCATCATCAACATTATTCTAAACAACACCATCTCCAAAAATAAACGACTTAGCTGAGACCGTAATATTAACCGATTTGATTCCATGATTTTTATAATATTCTAATAAAGGGTACAAATATTTACCAAAATCTATCACACATCTTATATGTCCTCCTAAATCAAATGGCAAAGATACATACTCATCTGATATCTCTAACCACTTACGTCACATTCTTCCCAACAAACCTTCCAAAGTTGTACTTTCGTTTAACTTTAATACAAGCGTGTTGTCCGCCCATGTGTAAAACAATGTCACTTTAGAATCCATATCACTTGATATTAAAATACATAAAAAAAAGTCAAAAACAACAAAAAAATCATAAAATCTTTCAACTCATGTAAAATCCTAAACATAACAGTAATATTTACATTAAACTACATGATACAATTATTGTTAAAAAAATATTTCCTTGTGGTTTGTATTTATGTACATAACTACAATAATTTACAGAACACAACCTTTAGAGGTATTTATTGGTGGGTGTTAAAATCGTGTAGATCTCAGACCCTACAAGTGATCCCCATGGGACCTCGGATAGGTTAGGAAGGGTATGTCAAAGTGCTAAACAAGTACATAAAGTGGTTCGAACCTCAGTTGAGGATCCTACATCCACTTTGAAAGGGTGTTTCACTATATATTAGATCATAAAATGGTTATTACAATCTATGAGACCATTTGAGCTCTGGTCAAGAAGATTCGAGACCCCTGTGATCTTTGTTGGTAATACAAAGGACCATAGGACGTAACTGATGGACTTATCAAAGGTTTCTAACTCTTACTTTAGGACTCAATAGGGTTTACAATAAGTAAAATGTTCAAAAGTGTTCTAGGTTATGACTATATGCTAACAAAAGTGGGTTGAAAGTGTATATAATAATGAGTAGACACTTCTTTGATCTATTTGCTATTTGTTATTCTTGCATATAATGATTTGAACATGTATTTGATCGATTAGCTTTCCATCAACCGTTCACAAGCCTCCCAGTATATGAATTCTCTTGGAAAGATAATGAATGGGCTGCAGCAGTGTGGATGGGGCTCCTTTTGAGGTCAGACGACTACAGTAGCAAGGTGGAGTGTGGGAGAAAGATTTATAGGTGGTGTAAGGCAATTAATGGATGCATGGGAGTATTTAATGGATAGGAGAGTCATTAATGCTAGTTGGCATGAGTGATGGAGGTAGTTGGAATAGTGCCATCCTTTTAAGCCTCCTGATAAACAAGTTATATGAGCTTTGCCCAATGTCTGAGAGGTCTCCAATCATCAGTGGTTCCTTACTAGGTGGTCCTAAGGTATGTTACAATAATAACTTTTTAAAAGAACGGTCATGGGACCTCTGAAGGCCATTTCTATTCAAACTGAGGTCCGGTGTGCACATCAGAGATAGAGTGACGCTAGTGCAAATATCTGTGGGCTTATTTGTAGATATGTGTTAGAACGACTGAGTGTTTTGGAGGAGTAGTGAGGCGACTGAGGCCTATGACACAACTAACGTACTTTCCTCAAGGTAAGTGTAATCTTAGGACCTCTTATCTTGTATGAGTGAAGTTGAAAGGGTTAAGAAGCCCCAGAATTCCAATATTCAAACATGGTATCATCAATATCTCCTTATAGATCTTTGCAAGAATTTAAAGGGGAAACACTTATCCATTTAAACAAGTTGGGCATAGTAGTATAACTAACCACCAAAATTCTCATTATAATGAGATTGTATTGGTAAGGAACTCAACTTGAGTGTTTAGGGGGTTGAGACTCAGAGTACTGATGCCACAAGCCTTGGAGGCTATAAAGGAGCCCCTTGGGATGATTAAACTCTTCACTATTCTCATCAGTAATTTTCTTTTTCTCTCAAGCTTTCTGTGCAACCATTTATTCTCTCTCTTTCTCTTCATAAAAAATGTCTTTCAAAAATATTTCCCCATCAAAGGTTTTGAACCCCACACCTATTTCTGATGTGGGACCACATGTTTCTCTACCTCAAATCAAGGAGCAATAGGTTGAAACTTCATCCCAGCTTCCCACATAGACCAGTCCTTTCGATTCTCTATTGATAAATTACATGTGGCTAAATGATCCCATCTAGTGGAGCTCAAATGTCTTCACAAATTACGAGAAGAGTCTAGTGGAGATAAGGGAGATATGATAAATCCTTGAGTTTTTTACTCTGAGGGATGAAAATCTCAAGTAAAGAGCATTCTTTTTGGTCTATAAGCATCTCTACATCAATGAGTTCTTCTTGATGTATAGAGATAAGTTTCCACCACCTCTACTGGTGGTGAAAATTATAAAGGAAATAAGAGTAGCCACTTCTCAATTAGTCGAGAAATCTTAGAGGTATCTTATGGCCACAATATTGGCCTTTCAGGAGTACAACGGGAGAAGGCATGATGTTACTCTGATCTAGTTCTTCAAACTCTATAGGGTTCATGAGAAAAGTAAACCCAAGGATATAGGGCTGGAGTAATTTCCCCCTAATTCCCTTGTGGTATTTTCTAAGGACAAGAACAATTCCCCTAAGCAATGGAAATATAGGTTCTTCTTCATCGGGGGAGCTTGGGCCAATCCTGAGCCAGTGGAGAAGATAGGTTGTCCAACCATCTAGTGTATCCTTTCGCTCATAAGTAATGAAGAATTTACATGTGAACTTATATTTTAACTTATTTACTGACCTCTGATTGGAGCTTTACTTAATTTTTTTCCTTTTGTAGTGTCGTCTGACCTCAGTAAAGGGGAGGAAGATCGAATGGCCTAGTCCCTTAAGCTGAATCCCATTCACTTAGAGTCCTTTTTACTCCCAATCGAATTTTCAAGAATGGTCATGGTCTTAAGCCCAAGGCTGCAGTGTCTGGAGGAGTACCCGAGGCACCCAAAAAAGTGGTTGGGGAATCTGTATTGGATGAGCCTTTTGCCTTGGCTCCTAGGAAGTGGAAGGTTATTGCTATTAACTTTGAGGTCCTGAGGTCTCTAAGGGAAAGGAACACAAATCCAAATGAGGAGTTGATCTTTCTTTTAGTATTGAGGAGGTTCTACCCACAATTAAAAGTGTAGTATTGGTGGAGACTAATTGTTCTCCGAGTGAGTATCTTTACCTTTTCTCTTTCCTTTCACATTTGCTTTTAAAGATTCATCACTTAATTGAGTCCCTCGTGGCTAATGGTATTAAGTTTCAGAGAGGATGGAACGAAGGTCTAACAATGGATCACCAATGGGACTTATCCAAGTTAGAGTTGAACTAAATAATCTACAATCAACGGCTAGATATGGACGTCTTAAAAAAGGAGCAGACAAGTCTGAGGTCACAGATCAATACCCTCGAGCAAAATTGGCTGCTAAATGAGAATACCCTTAGGGATAGAGCCTCCCTACTTATTCCAAGAACAAATTTATAATAGAGTCAATATATATGTATATCACCTTAATTTTGGTTGGACAAAACAAACTGTGTAATAGGTTAGGACTTAAGTTATTTATCCTGCAAGCCTATGACATGCGATTGAAGACTGTAGTGGCCAAGTTAAAGCGTCCACATCATTGTGTCGTGCTCGTGCCACGTTTCATATTCAAAGTCTATTAATATCTAAAAGTATGAATGTGTATTATTTTTTATCCTTGGATATTCATTTGGGTGCTGTTTTAAAATTATTTAAGGCATTTTTCATAAAAGCACTTCTAAAGAAAAAATTAGTCTTTATGAAAAGTCTTTCAAAGGAATTTTTAAGCCTGTTCAAACAAAATTGTATAAGTCATTCGACCGATGTATTTTTTTGGTTCGAACGAGTTACTAGAAGTCATTAAAACGACCATATAATGAAGTTCAAATGGAATTTCTCTATTTAACAGGAAATTATTGCTTGAAGTCTATTCAAACGAGAGTTATTATTTTGTTCGAACGAGAATGGTTTGGGTTTAAAAGAGAATAGTAATTTCGTTCGAAGGAGCGCATATTTTTTTTTTGAACGATTTGTCTTAAAATTTGTTCCAACTAGAAATTCATGTTTTCTATATATAAGAGTGCTGGCAACTTATTTTCTTAAAAGGTCTTTAGGAAATTATTTTCCAAGAACATAATTTGTTATTTCAAACAATAGTTTACACCCAAACCATTAGAGCTCCAAGTTTTAAGAAAAATATGATAGTCTGAGATCTCATTTTTTTCACTAAAGTTTGTTTACTCATCATCTTTATTGAGTATCATTTCATACGATGGATACCATGCTTGTTGGTCTTTAACATGGTAGAATCCGTGTTACTGTTGTGATTTAAAGTGGTGGACTCCATGCTCGATCCGTTAATGGTTTGTTGAACAAGGATAGGTGGATACCGAGGCACGTGACGAGCACACATTACGATAGAGCATAGGTGGACTCCTACGCATCGCTGTGTAGAAGTTCGAAGGAATGAAGACGCGTCAAGTCTTGAAAGATTCGAGTTGGTTAGGTAAGTCATGTGTCATCCTTGGTAATTCCAATATCATAGTGAATTTGCGTGTTGGGTTATCCGACGTTTTTTTTATGAGTTTTCCTCGTACATCGGCGTGTTATATGGTTGATTTTGTTTTACTCTTACTATACTCACCTAGATTCATGTTGTAGGATAAGATAAAATTTAGTAAACTGTTTATACAAAAATTTATTTTATTGATGCATGTTTAATTGGTTTAATCATTTATTTTTAATCAATTTTGAAAATTGAGAAATTTGCATGTGTTTGACTATCCATATAATCCTCTTGAATTTTCAAATTGGTATCAAAGCGAGTGTATATGAGTTATTTACTTATGGATTTGTGAGGTTTATATGTGGAGGGGTAATCATTTTCTTGGCCACCATTATTTTATGGGTCTAATTATGCTTATTAGAAAGCTCGTATGAAACATGAACTTAAGGCCATCGACGAGTCGGTATAGTTATTCGTAAAAATGGTGGACACAACCCACAACAATAGTAGGTTAACTCAGAGTCCCTAAACTCATTGAGAGTTGGAGCGAGGATGAACATAAACTGTGTAACTACAACTCTTGGGTTCTGAATGCTTTATTTTTTACAGTTACACCAGAGGATAGCATTATGACCTATGAAACATCCTAAAAGGCTTGGGACATTCTTTAAATCAACCATGAGGATAGTAATGTTGTTAAAGCTTTTAAGCCTCAGAACCTCACCACTCAATTTGAGACCATTAGGATGGATAATAGTGAAACTTTAGATTAGTTCTACGTGAGACATTCTGATATTGTTAACTCATCTTTTAACTCTGGATAGAGAATTCCCAAAATTAAATTTGTGAAGAAAATCTTAAGGTCCTAAACTTAAAGATTTAATTCCAAAGTCACAATTTTGAAACTTGAAGAGCTTGTGGGTGACCTTCAAACCTATGAGGTCGATATATTTCTTCAAAACAAAGAGAAGAAAGATAAGGGCCGTGATTTGAAAGCACAAAAGGAGGAAACACATGTTTCTGAGGATGAATCTGACATCGATTCTAATGATATGACCATGTTTGCTAACAAGTTTAGGAAATTTATTAAGTTTGATAAACAAAATTCTAAGTTTGATGGAAGATATTTGAGAAGAAGAATTTTAACAAGGTTGAAAATTTCCCTAAGAATCATAATAAAAAATTTAAAAGGGATGATTCAAATAGATTATTTGTGTGTGAGGGCTATGGACATAAGGGAACCGAATATCCCCCTAAGATAAGGAAGGAAATAAATAAGACACAGGTATATAATTCTACCCTTAGAGATAGTGAATCGGACGAGTAACATGATTCTCCCGTCAAGCGCAATTACACTACTTTCACGACTAATTATGTGAGTTTAAATTAAGGGTCTTTCGATAAGGATAATTATGTACATGATAATTCCGAGGCCAAGTCATGTGAATCCTAAGTGAGTGGTGGTAAAGAAGATTAAGAAAAATATAATGAGGAGAGTGAGGTTCAAATTTTCTTTCATGAGTTGCACCTAGAGTCATTAAAGTTAAAAAAAATCAATTTAAAGTTAGAAGCTAAGTTGAAAGAACGTGTCGTAGGTAATGATATTTTAAAATTGAATGATGATTTAAGGTCACCTGGGAAAACTCTTAGGGAGAAGCTTGCATTCGTTGAGGAAAAGAGAGATAACCTTCGAGGATGGATGAAGAGTTTGAAGGAGTCCTTAGTTTTTTTATGAGTCTTATCGTTTGATTGAGTTTAGGATTGAGGAGTTGGAATAGAGATTTAGATACTTTAATTAGTTGTGTCAAATTATATATGGAATCTAGTTCGGATAAGTTAGATAATATTTTAGGCATTATCCAAATCAAAAATGACAACTTCAAAATTGGCTTCAATGATCCCATTGCTTCCACCACTAAATCCAAGATAAATATTTTGAGAGGGTCTATCATTGCTAGGGACTTTATAAAAGGTCATACCAAGGTTAAAATTCCTAGGAAGTCCAATACTAGTGTTTCCACGGTTCCCAAACCCGAGAACATCACGTTACACCTGTGTGGATTTAGGAATAAGATTTGGAGATGTTAAATGCTAGACTTGTTGATTCCCACATACTTGCAAATAATTCTTCTCATGCAAAATCTAACAGTTGACTGTGTTCCCATGTTTTCAAACACTAGATTTTCTGCTCCAGGTTATATGTTATTGTGAGTTGTATGATGTTGTCTTTTGTATTTTGATTTTTTATTTATTGGGTCTTATTAATATAACAATTTTTTTTATCTTTTGAGTTTTTTAAATTGATGCCTTTTTTTTGGAAAATGTTTAAAAACTCAAAAAGATTTTTGGTTTGTTTATGTATTTTGTTACATTTTCTGTGGCATACAGGTGTGTTTGAATCCCTCTCGTTTTATGATTCCATGTGGCTAAGATATTTAATTATGATTTTCAATGCTTGGATTATTCTTAATCATGATTGCATGAATTTGGACTTGATTTGATTAATGAATTCATTTTACATATAGCTTTGCATGCACTTTGGACAAACTATTTTGGCTTATAACTACCTATGTTGCATGAGCTAAGTGAGGTGTTCTTTTATCAATCTTGTCACATACATATCTATTTGACTATGGGGGATTTGTGCATGTCAGAATCGTTTCCCGAGAATTTTTTTTTTGATAATTATGTGGGTGCAATGAAAAATGGCTACGAAGGGAGTAAATCTCCTTTGCTTGAAAGGACACCATTAGCAAGAGCCTAAAATAAAAATGAGCTAAAAGAAAATATAAATTTCCAAGGAAACGTTTTAGAAATTGATGCTTCAAAATTAATATCTTCAAAAGAAAAGAGAGAAAAAATGATATATGTTTATTTTAAGGGTGTTAAAGTTGAAGATTAACGGATTTGTACATTGAGTCCTCGTTAATCTAATTATTTGATGATATTTATTTGATAAATATCAACATTTCTAGGCTAATGTTCATTATGTATGCTTATCTATTACGAGTTCTTTACTTTCCACTTGAGGCTAAATCAAAGTTTTATAAGTTAATGTTGTGAAATAGAACTCCTTGGACATATTTTGAGTGATTGGGACATATTTTTTTATTCTAGTTCACTCCGTACCACATTTGGTTTGAACACATTGATGCCATATAAATGTACAAAGCTTATGTGTTTTGTGTCTTTGTGATGTTTATACCTATATATATATATATATATATATATATATATATATATATATATATATATATATATATATATATATATATACCATGATGAGACCTTCAATAGGCTCAGAATAAACCCGGCCCCAGCCTACTCAATGAACCACACTTAATTCGAGTCATCTCATGCATATTGGTTTAGGGCATCTCGGCTAACATACCTCGTCTCGGCTAGGAGCCGAGACAGCAGGTGAACTTGGTTTGCTCAGAATCATGGCCCATCTATGTATGGAAGGTCGGAAGCTCCTAGGAAAAACTGAACCCTCGTCTTAGCTATGCCACTGTTCATCTGAGACTACACTTTGGCCTCCATTAACTTGTGACTCGCCAAATAACATATACGTCTCATACGCGGCCGAGCTGACGTGTCTACCCTGGAAGAACATATTGGGTACCCTATAGGGTGCATGGAACGGAGCACGAGTGGGACAATGTGCGTGGTTGACAATCCCACGTGAGCCAACCGTTATAACATCATCTCGACTGTACATGAGGGAATATATCACCATCATAGCATATACGTGCTATGGACAGATATCATGATCCTATTGGGAGCTTCCAAGCTCACACGCCTACTGCATGCATAGGGGGTGCACTACGCCCCCCAGGCATTATATAAACCCTTTATCTTCTACATTGAGGAGGATCGATTATTCACAACCCTAGAACAACTCTGTCAAAATAATCAGTAGAGAGAGAAAAGCTTGAGTGTTGTATTTATAGGACATTAGTGCCCTTATTATAGTGAAAACTGAAAAGCTGTTACTTAAATCGTTTAATTCAGGATTAAACTGTCTAAGTAACTCTGAACTATTTTTTGGGAAAACTCTTTTCTTTAAATCAAAACAGTTTAATCACGAGATGTGTTTAATAAAAAAAAATATACGAGATATGTTCAAGATTATGTAACTAGTTTTGAAAAACAAAACTAAAACAGTTCAACCAGCACACCACCAAGAATGAGATGAGGAGATGTAAAAACATTAAATACACAGTTTTTAACGTGGTAAAACCTCACCCAACTGAGGAAACATCCACGGTGACTTCTAAGTCACAGACCAAAAATCCACTCAAATAAAATATACAAGTTACAAACTATTTAACACACATGCAAACAAAATAGACCTATACAAGTTTATAATATGTACCCACTGGTTTGATTCTAACCTTTCTGCAATTCTGATGTTGATGTGGCTTTCTCAGCTTGCTAACTTCTCCACACTTTGTTACAGCTTTACGTCGACTCTTGACGTTTTAAGATCTTATAGCCAATACTTCTTGTGTTGTAGTGTGCCAAGTGTTTGTGATAGTGTTCTAACACATGCATGCACACACGCACACTTATTTATAAAAATAAGTCCTATCAAATTACAGAACAGTTCAAAATGATAAGGTTTTCAGTTTCTCTCTTCTTTAGAAACAAAAGACTTTATTGATCTTTAAAATTAACCCAGAATCCAAGGTTACCTTGATCGAAAGACTCCCAAGGTCTTAAACAATTTCGGAGGGTTTTGAAAATATTTTTGAAATTATAAACCACCGATTGCGTTTCCAACTAGATCAGAAGTCTTGTTTCATAAGAACTAGAAGAATAAAAGAATTTGTTGATTCTTGAGTTCTGAAAAACATTTATAAAAAAATAATCAACAAATACAATTTCTCAAGATGAGAAACTTAATAATGCAGATCTAAGTGTAATATGACATGAAATAGTAAGATCTACTGTTTCTATGAAAAATAAATAGAGATCAAATCGAAATATCTAAGTTGGTTATAAGATCTCAAACTATGAGGATTCAAACCACGAACAACCTTCAAACCACTACCAAAATAACTCTCAAACACTCAGTTTTGGTGTTTGGTGTAAACTGGTTTTGGAAAAGAACTTTAGGGTTTGAAATGAGATTAGGGTTTGAACGATTTAGGGTTTTCTCTCTGGTTTCTCTCTCTCTCTCTCTCTCTCTCTCTCTCTCTCTCTCTCTCTCTCTCTCAATTAGACGAACTGGCAAAGGTTTTTTAAACGCAGAGGCTCAACCTCCTTTTATACTAAGCAAGGAAGGTTCGAGAATAACAGCTCAAATCAATGGCTGAGATTTGGTCTTGGCCATTTGACTTTCATCCAACGGTTTAACATTTGCGATGGATTAAACGTCCTCTAATTTGTCTAAAGGGGTTTCACAGGGATTGGGATAGATCGCATGCAGAATGTCGATTAACTAGATCCAAGGGCTGAGATTGCGTACAAGTTCTGAGTCTATCAACAAACATAAATCAGGTCGTTGTAACGATGACAGGTGTAAGGCTCAGATGAACTAAAAAATGTGTGTTTTAAACTTAATTACAAACACACCCTAAAGTCTCAAGCGCTTTCAGATCCTACCCAACCAAACATTCAGGTAAGAAGTGATAAAACTAATAATTACAAAATGACCCCAAATGTT
The DNA here is from genome assembly GCA_949130495.1 of Sambucus nigra. NCBI lineage: Eukaryota > Viridiplantae > Streptophyta > Magnoliopsida > Dipsacales > Adoxaceae > Sambucus > Sambucus nigra. The sequence goes on from OX422213.1 coordinate 121,115,721, forward strand.
TTAAAACTTAACTTTTAATTTCTTAAAAATTATTTAAAAATTCCCAAAATTAATGAAAACTTATTTAAAGGGAATTAACACACACGACTCACACACAAGAAAATAATGCAATATATATATGATGTATGCAATCCTAGAGTGTGTGTGATGGTTGAGAATTTACATTCAAATGAATGAATTGAGGCATTATGAGAAGAGTCTGAGCTTCCTTGGTATCTAGGGGATGGGACTCAATTTTGTCATAATTTCCAAACTAGATGAGCACTTATATAATGTAGACTCAAGTAAGTCAAGAGTATAAGGTGCTTCAAAAACCACAATTCACACTGCACAGTGGATGTAGGCTCCATCCGAACCACTTATATATGGTGTTTACTTCCGCTTTGCCTCCCCTCTTTCTGCTATTTTGTTGTTGTATATCTGCTATTGTTGCACTGGTGTGAGTTTGTTCATCACTTTGATATGGTGATACTAACTCTAGTATCATCAGTCTGGAACCGTCCGTGGGAATGAGGATTATGATATTTTCCCTTCTCTAACTTATACTCACCGGATTCTTTGGTGGTGAACCAGTACTCGCCTCTTATGGAGTTGTCTCACCACTAAAAAGCTCTTGTTGAGATTTTAAGCTTCTACTCTTCACTTATAGCTCATCCATCAGGTTTGAAACATGGCATTAGAATTTCCACCACCAGCTGGTGGTCCTAGTTCTTTTCACACGCCTGCTCAATCAGAAATGGCGGAGGTGGCAACGGCGTTAAAGTCATTGGTAGCTAGCCAATAGGCGATGCAGGATCATCTAGCTGCCTTTAGCTAACATGTATTGATGAGACCCATTGGGTTAGTACTAAAAATGATTACTCCGGCCACCACAGAGCAGCACCCAAACAACAAGGGACCACCCCAGGTACTGCATAAGGAGTTACCACCTCATCAACGAAAAAGAGACGTTGCTGGCCCCATGAGTTTACGCCTGAGGAGGTAAGGTTAACCCTGCCCAAAAGATCGATATGAAGACTATGAGGCTGAAGATGCTCAGGCTGAATGTTGGCATCCATATGAAATATCAGGTAACACTATACGCCCCATTCAAGTTAGTCGAGGAAAAAGTAGGAGGCCTTATTAGGATGCTCAACCAAGGGGCTCAGCCTTTGATCGGCTAAGCAGAGGGTCGGCCTTTGAAAGGATCGACCTAATGGGTGATCTCAATGATAGGCTTTCCAGATCAAGGAGTATTGTTGGCTCCATGAGATAAGAAGCAGGTTGTCGGCTACCATGTGGACGAGATGAGGGTCTGAGAGAAGTGAACAACCAACACAAGTTAGTGGAAAGGGAACCTTTCGTTCGACTAGTTGAGGTGAAAGGAGACAATACCATCCAGGTCGATGTTATAGCAGTGGACGAGAGGCCCTGGAATGAATCGATCCAGAGGTTAGAAGATAAGATTGAAGACATTCTCAAAAGCGAAAACCACTTGCAAAGGGGATATTTAAAAGGCTCTCCTTTTGCGGCTAGGATCGTCAATTTTCTGACCTCGGCCAAGTTCAAGCCACTGATGGTCACTCCCAAGTATGGCGAAAGAACTAATCCAGTTCACCACATAGAGATATTCCAGTCAGCTGCAGAAATTTACTCAGTCTCAAATGAGATGAGATGTCGTACTTTCTCGATAACTCTGATCAGAGCAGCCCATATATGGTTCAACTCTCTCCCCAAGAATTCAATTCAAAATTTTAAGCAGCTCGCAGATAGATTCATACATAACTTATGTTTTGGGGCGAGACCCCAAAAGAAGACAACTCACTTGTTGAACTTTAAGCATGGTAAGAATGAGAGTCTCAGGGAGTATAGTGCGAGGTTCAATAAAGATAAACTAAAGGTGGAGGATAATAACAAAATCATTGCAATGACAGCTCTGATGGGAGGTCTTAAGAAGGGAAAACTACTTTGGAAGCTTAATAAAGACCCTTTAAAGTCCATGGCCGAGCTATTGGAAATGGACGGCAGGGTCATGAACGTCGAAGAAACTATGGTAACAAAGTATGAGGATGAGAAGGGTATTAGAAGTGGAGGCAAGTTCTAGAAGAAGAACAAAGATGGAAAGAAGAGATCAGAGGATGACAAGTTCGTTGAATACACTCCCCTCACAATCAGTTATGAACACATCTTGAATGATTATCTGGAAATTTATTGGTCCATTTATCCCACCCGGCATGTAAATACAAGTTGACCCGATTAGAGGCTTGGCTTTCTTTTGGATTTCCCTTAACTATGTAAACCCATTCATCCTTAAACTAATTATATGATTTTCCCCCAAATTTGTGGGAATCATCTTTCTTTTCCTTATTTTTTCATTTGTATTCTTCTGGATCAGTTTTTCCTCCCTAGTCTCATTCTCCAAGAAGTTATTCCATTGGTCGATGTGCATTTGAATATTATGGGAAACTTTTTCTTTCAACCCCAAAATATCATAACTCTATCCTCCTTCAAGAAAAAAAAATTCGAAGGTTCTACTGATAGGTTTTCATATGTTCACTTACTTTAGAAAGAACCCTTGCCTTCGAACTGGGTGAGAATGTAAAACTCTTACAAAGTTAATCCCACACGTTATCCTTTATGGAAGGATCAACCTTCTTCCAGTTGTCTGTTCTCTAACATCCACGGTCATGTTTATGAGAGATAAACAACGGATTTTAAAATTTGGACATCATAATCTTTATCGGTAGGATTCCTGAAATCAAATAACCTAATGGGCTTCATATTATTTTCTTGGGATTCGTCGGTAGAGAGAGGTTAGGTGTTTGATAAAAATGGGTTTGTTGAGTTTGATAACTCGGAGACACTGTAGATGGAGTGGTAAATTAAACCTGCAATGGAGTATAGTATTGCCAACCTATAGGTGATGAGATATGAGATTGGGTTGTAGAAGAGGCTTGAGTTGGAGGTGTTCCGTTATTTGGTTGATTATTTTCGTTCCTTTTCTACATTGCTTAATATTAAAAAAAATTAATGACGAACATATGACGATCGTGTTTATGACTATATATATGTATATACTATTTTAGCATCTTTTAAGACATGCTCGATGTGTCCGATTTCTATCCAATTGGTATTAGTTTTTAAAAATTTATGAAGTTTTTACACGGCTAACTGGTAAAAGCGTATTTATGATTGACGTATAAAGTTCCATGACATGAACTCGAAATCCTATATTCTTCAACTTATTTGCAAGCTCATTTTTAATGTATTTATGTCGCGAGACGTCACAATCTAGGTGAATGTTCTCTTTATGGAGTTGTATCCACCACATATGAATATTTTTTCTGCCTTTTCTATGAGTGTCACTAACGTCAGTGCCCTGTCGGGATTATGAAGGCAAAATATACTCTCTACAACCTCGTTCCAGCATTCTAGTAAGGAAAACATAATACGATCGAACAAGTACGCTTGTGAGAAATTAACTCCACGTTTTTTAAGTTAATTAAAGTTTTTAATTTTCCTATTCCCATATGTAAATAGGGTTTCCCTCTATATGGTGTGCACTAAAAAAATATATTATAATGTTGTCCAATTGCAAACTCTCGTACTCTTGTAGAAAGAAATTATTACCCTCACTGATTTTTCTTCAGAAAATATATAAAAGGAGGGAGTGAATATGACTCCTAGAAGTAATGACCCTAATTAATCCTAAACCTCCTATTATCTGCTAACTTATCAATCATACACAAAAGTCCAATTTAAGTTTATTTTAATTAAGTTGATTATAAAATTACTATGTGTCCACCAAATGTGCAAGCCCTTCCACCAATTTGTGTTCACCCAAATAGCAACCACTTAAGGAAGGTGTGAATATGGCCACAAAAGTTGACAAATAAATATATGTATTAATAATCATCTGCACAATATTAACATTACACCAAAATGGCCAAATTGCCACCTTTTAGCCAACCACCCTTATCACGGTCATTGACCGTGACAACAAACACTCGTTTTGTGTCACGGTATTGACCATGACAAGACCATGACAAAGTATTATCACGGTCATAGATCGTGATACGAACGTGACAAATATTCCTGTCACGGACTTGTCACGGTCCATGATCGTGGCAATACTTAAAATAATTTTCACGGTCAAGGACCTTGACACGACAGTGACAATGTCTTCAGCAAAAAAATCCCTAACCTTTCTTATTTTTCCCACCGTTTTTGGTTTTTCCCTCTCTCTCTCTCTCTAAGCGATTTCGAGGTCTCTCTCTCTCTCTAAGGTATGTTTTTTCCTCTCTTTCTCTTTCATTTCTATATGTGTGTGTATATATGTGTGTGTATGTGTATGTATATATGTGTGTGGTGGTGTGTGGTGGGGGAGGGGGAGGGGGAGGGGGTGGTGGGGGTGGGGGAGGCTGTGTGTGTGTGTGTAGGTGTGGTGGGGGTGGGGGTGGGGTGAGGGGGGCAGGGGATGTGGTGGGGGGAGGGGGCAGGGGGTGTGTGTACGTGTGTGTGTGTGTGTGTGTGTGTGTGTGTGTGCAGGTGTGGTAGGGGTGGGGCAGGGGGTGTGGTGGGGGGAGGGGGCAGGGGGTGTGGTTGCATGTGTGTGTAGGGGTGACAATTTTTGACACGACACGATAACTCGACACGAAGTTAGCGGGTTAGGGTTGACGATTTCTTGACACGAACCCGAATATGACAAGACCCGCGAACACGAATAATAAATGGGTTGTGTTAGTGTCAAACATGTATAACTCAAAAATGACACGAATAGACCCGTTTATCTCGTATTTTATGGAGAATACATTAGATAATTTATATATCTTGATAGACATTCTATAAAACTCATGGAGAATTGGATGATAAATTATTTATGTGTTGCAAGAAGTTGAAATTAATTAAATTTAAGTTATTGTAGGCCTATAAGTGGTATGATTGGTTAAGAGAGAAGAAAAAAATTATTTTATATTTTACTTAATGTATAGCTTTAATTGTAATTTTAATTTATAGTTTTAGATGAAAGTAAATTAATAATTAGTGCCCATTTCATATGAAAGTAGGATTGCCCCTCCTTGTAAATTAGTAAATTAATAATTGTATACTTTAATTGTTAGTTTAATTGATGAAATGAATTAATAGAGTAGATGAATTAGAAGGATTACGGGATACACATTTTTTATTGACATTGCTGTTGGATTATTTTATTTAGTAAATGTTGGGTTGGTTAGTTTTAAAAGTGGCATGACCACTGGATTATTGTCCATATGGGGTTGGATTTTTCAACTTTCTTTGAAAATTACTTTGTATATCGAACAATATATATAAGTATGATAATTAAATGAAACATACTTGAAATTAAATATAGTGCACATAGATACTAGCCTTCTAGTTCTTATGCGTACGCATTCAATAGTCCTTAGACCCGTTCGAGAGTCATTACCCCTGTAATGAGATCTCTCGAATTGTCCCGTTTGGACAGTTTGAGACTATATAATTTATATATAAATCCTTAGTGGCTTAAAGTTGTTACTTTTGGAGGAAGTTCTGCAGTCGTATCTTAATGTTCTCTGGGTACATACTAGATTGACAAGTGTGACTGTTATTTTAATTGATCAATTGAAATAACACTCACACTTGCCAATCTACGTCGTGTACTTGGAGAACTACGGGGATATGATGTCAAATTTGTTTCAAATCGTAACAATGTGCATGAGCTGTTTAAGTATATTAGAGAAAAATGCGGTCTTGAATGGGATAGGACCACTCACCCTTTAGAGTAGATGGAGGAAATAGAAATTTCTATTATAAATTGAATTTGAATATAAATAAGACATAATTAAATGAAACATACTATAATTCTAAGTTTTGTTTACCTTTAATAGGCGATTAGTTATAGTAGCTGTGATGGGATATCCGAAATACAAAGAGTGGATGGGTGAGACAAATAGAATGGGGGATGTGTTTCGCAAAGGTGCTAACGAATTTGTGAAATATGCAAATAGATGTCATAATGATGAAGAGTTTCCGTGTCATAAGGTGTTTGAGTGGAAAACAGTTGAACTACATTTGTTAAGATCGGGTATGCAAGATAGTTATCGATTTTGGAGTTTTCACGGTGAATTGAATGTTCCTTTTGTCCCCGACCAACCTTCACAAAAACCTTTAATAAGTAGAATAGATGTAGAGAGGACGACATAGATCATAATATGTTAGAGGATTTAGTTGATGATGCGTACGGAGTTTATGAAGCATAGGAAAATGATGTTACTAATGATGCAGAAGATTCAAGTGCTCGTGAAGATAACACGATAAAACTTGACGATGACTACCAAAGTTTAAAATTTAAGGCGACCCAACCATTATACTCTGGCTGTGAGAAAGATCAAACAACTTTACATGCCATGGTTGGTTTGCACAGTTTGAAGACGCAGTACGGTTTGTCTGGAAATAGCGTGACGGGAATTCTGAAATGGGTGAAGGGCTTATTACCCAAGGTGAATACACTTCCAAAAATCTATCCTGTTATGAAGAACAGTTTGAAAGGTTTGGGAATGAAGTATAAATCGATTCATGCTTGTGTGTATGACTGCATACTATACCGAAAGAATTATGAAAATCTCGATCGTTGTTCGGTATGCGATGAACCTATATACGTCCAATCTACTGGTAAGGAAGGCACAGGCTCAAAAATGCATCAAAAAGTATTGAAATATTTTCCCATTGGACCTAGATTAAAGCGGTTTTTCACAGTACCATGGATTGCAGAGGCAATAATTTGGCATGCTAGGGCAGAAGTAAGGGGTAATATCATGCATCATCCTATTGATTCTACTGCCTGGAGGAGGATGAATTTTGAGTATCCCGATTTTGCTCGAGAACGATGCAACATTCGTTTGGCTATATCAATAGATGGTTTCAATCCATTTGGAAATCTAAGCACCAGTTAGAGTGTGTGGCCAGTGATCCTAGCCCCACTCAACCTCACTCCTTCACAGTCTATAAGACCTGAATTTTCGATGATGGCTTTATTGATACTTGTGCCAAAGGCACCAAGTGATGACATCGACGTCTACCTGGCTCCTTTGGTAGAAGAATTAAATGAGTTGTGGGAAGAGGGTGTGCAATCATTTTACTCTTTTAGAAAAGAAGAGTTTACGCTGAAAGCTATGTTGATGTGGGCAATTCATGATTTTCCAGCATATGGGACATTATCCGGTTGTGTAGTACATGGTTATTTGGGGTGTCCTATTTGTGGAGAGGAGACTGAATCTTTTCGTCTATCCTCTAGCTTAAAAAATGTATACCATCGCCACAGGAGGTTTTTACCACCAGCTCATAGTTTCAGATCTGAGAAAGATTCTAATTTTTTATTGGGCAGGGTTGAACATAGTCAATCGAGAACACATAGTGGCCGCAAAATTGGCGGTGACCGAAGCGATTTGTGTATTAGAGAAGTACTTTCCCCCATCATTCTTTGACATAAGTGTTCTCTTGTTGGTACACCTATGTGACGAGGCACTTTTTTGTGGTCTAGTTAGATATCGGTGGATGTATCCGTTTGAAAGATTGATGAAAGTTCATAAAGATTACGTCAAGAATACGCGATACATTACAGGATCAATTGCAGAGGAATACATCACCATGGAGTCATCAATATATACTCGGGAATACATGTCTGACTTGACCAACGTTGATGACACTGATGAGTTCGTCGATGATGGTGGTCATGTGATGGGAAAATGAGTGAAATTAACGAGTTTGCAACATGAACAAGTAGCTCGTTATCTATTTGACACACATGAAGATGTCGAATAATGGAAAAAGTAAGTTTTGAGTATTATAATGTTTAACATTATTTTAGATTATTTTATACATGATTAATTTTGTAATATGCAGAAAATATAAAGCCTGTGAGAACAATAAAAGACGAAAAACAATGGTACAATTAGACAGCGAATTTAGACTGTGGTTGACACAAGATGTAATTATAATGAAAATAGTCATTATATAACGTTACATTACACTCAAATTTTACCACTAATATAATTAATTTATCTATATTCTCGGCTCCTAAAGACGGGTGATGCGACATCAAGGCTTGCTCGTCTAGCCATTGGACCCTTGTTCGTGGCACAAGAGTACAAAAAGTATCGATTGAACGGTTACATTTTCTGTGCTAAAGTGTACGAGGAAAGTACAAATGTACAGAACTCGAGAATTTCATACAAGGCTCTTACTTTCTTTCGAGTGAGCGCAAAAGATAAAAACCTCGTTGAAGCTGAAATGACTTACTATGGTGTAATCCAAAATATATTTGAATTGGATTATATAAGCTTCAAATAGATTGTATTTTACTGTAACTGGGTAAGAGTTGAGGATCAAAATGCTTGAAAAGTTGATCATGTCACCAATTTGATCATGGTTGACTTGTCCAAATTGAAGAGCAACGATCAGGTGAGCGATGAGCCGTTTGTTTGTGCATTTCAAAAGGTTAAGCAAGTGTTTTACTCAGAGTATATCAATAACGAGCCGTGGTCAATTGTCCAACACGCGCCAAAGCGTCTAAATAGTAGTGTGGATGACTTGGTTGCTCCTACTGAATATCAATCCATTTTTTATGATAACCCGAATTGAAACAATTTTTCAATTTGTAATAAATATTCCAATTTGTACCGAAACATCCATTTTTAATGCTTTTAATTGATTTGCACTTTACCATTTTCACTCTTGTGTAGTGTGTGTGTGTGGAGAGGAGATTAATACATAAATATTCCAACTACATCTAAGTTTTGTTTATACTAATCCATGAATATACGCTTATTACCTTTAATAGGTAATTAGTACATAGTTATTTGGGGTGTCCTATTTGTGGAGAGGAGACATAATCTCTTCGTCTATCCGAACACTAAGAAATGCCATAATCCTATGGAGTGATGTTATGCAAATTCCTCCCAACCGTTGTGTAGCCAAACATCACCAGTTTTAGTTGTCAATTACACTTTCCATACCCCACCACTTGGAACCTCTAGCAAAACATGGGAGACCATTGGAAGGTGGAATTGACAACTTCAACTGGTGATTTTTGGCTACACAACGATTTGAAGGAATTTGCATAGCATAACTCCATAGGATTATGGCATTTCTTAGTGTTCAGATATGAAGGGAATTATATTTGACACGATTGCCCGGGGAACATTAGTTGGAAGGAGGTGTCATATGAGCTCAAGTTAGTTGTTTAGGTGACACTACAGGTAATGTATTTATATTTATATTTATATTTATATGAATATTTCAATTTCAATTTCGATTTCGATTTATATTTTTATTTTTATTTATATTTATCTATATTTACGGGGCGGATACTAATTTTACTTTATTTTATTTCAGGGGACAAGGAGTGGCTCTGGGGGTAGGCCACATAGGCTCGATACTTATGTGGATCTTCAGACGAGAAGGGAAGTATAAGGAGGTGTCCCCGAGCGTCACGGTACAAAATCTCTTTTCCAGCTAAATAGTTTGTAGATTTGAGATAATTGATGGCGATGTTGTTTCTTCTTAAATAGTTTCTATTTTGAATGTATATTTGCATTATCTCTAGTTTATTTGGATATATGATGTTTGAACAAGTACAACGTTGCTATAACAGGTACAAATATACTGCTGGGCAGTGGCAGTGGCCATACTGCCCAGCAAATTTTTTTTAAATTCTGCCCAGAATTGTCACGGTCATTGACCGCGACAATTTTTTTAAAAAGGGTCAAGGCTTTGTCACGGTTATCAACCGTGCCTAAACTTGTCACGGTCATGGATCATGACACGACCGTGACAATTCTAACGACCTTGTCACGGTCAATGATCGTGACACGTCCGTGACAAAAAAGTTATCTCGCCCTGAATTGTCACGATTATTGAGCTTGACAAGTTGAACTTGTCAAGGTCAATGACCGTGACAATTAGGCAGATTTGGTGTAGTGTAAGAAGTCCAATTTAAGTTCGTTTTAATTAAATTAATCATAAAATTACTTTGTGTCCACTAAATGTTCAAGCCCTTCCATCAATTTATGTTCACCGTAACAACAACCAGTTAAGGAAGGGCTGAACACGACTACAACAGTTAACCAAATAGATATATGCATCAATATTCATCCGCAAAATATTAGCAAATTCAATTTAAGTTCATTATAATTAAATTGATCCTAAAATTACTATGTGTTCACTAAATGTGCAAGCCCTTATACCAATTTGTGTTCACCCAAATAACAACCACTTAAAGGACGGATGAACATAGCCCTAACATTTAACTAAATAAATATATTCATTAATATTCATCCCCATCACATCAACAAGTTCAGTTTAAGTTTATTTTAATTAAATTAATCCTAAAATTACTATGTGTCCACCAAATGTGCAAGACCTTCCACCAATTTATATTCATCCAAATAAGAACCATTTAAGGAATGGGTGAACACGACCACAATAGTTAACCAACCAGATATATGCATTAATATTCATCCACAAAGTATGAACAAGTCCACTTTCAGTTCATTTTGATTAAATTAATCCTAAAATTACTCTATAGCCACCAAAGTATTTCCACTAATTTGTGTTCAACAAAACAATAATCACTTAAGAAATGGGTGAACACGAGCATAATAGTTAACTAAGAAGTTATAACTAATATAATACTATGTTACATAAAAGAAAAGATAAGTAAAATTATCTGAATAAAGAAAGCACCTAGAATCAGTTGAGCTTCAATAATTGTTATCCAATTGCATGCGCACATAAAATGGGAAGAAAACGTGTTAAGATATTAATTAGTCTAAAATGTTACTAAATTACTCTATTCCCTCGAAATCTCATTTTACTCAAAACTTTCGTTTATGTAGAAGTATATATGTGCGAATGTGTAAATATATATGTGTGCGATTGTGTAAAAGTGTATATATATATATATATATATATATATATGGGGGGGTGTATGTGTGCACGTATGAGTATAAAAAGGGCTTCATGTATGTATAGAAATTTGTGTATTTATATAATCATTTTATCACATATTATTTTCTTTATAACTTTAGTATTGATTTGTGCAAGTGTAAATGTGTGCAATTGTGTTAGAGTACATACACACACACACACACACAATATATATATATATATATATATATATATATATATATATATATATAGAGAGAGAGAGAGAGAGAGAGAGAGACAGGCTCTTGTGCACACTAAGTTTGCACATCATTTTTTTAAAATAGTAAAAAAAATATTTTCGAGATAATTTTTTTGTGTGTGATATTTAAACATTTCAAGGGACCCATATAAAAAAATCAGCTAAAAAAAACCTTTTTTGCTATTTTAAAAAATTGGTCAAACTTTCGTTACTTTTAAGCACTTGAAAAGCTGCGAAAGTTTGACCATTTTTTAAAAATAGCAAAAAAAGGTTTTTTGACCTGATTTTTTATATGGGTCCGTTGAAATTTGAAATATCACATAACAAAATCAACTCAAAAATATTTTTTTTAATATTTAAAAAAAATTGGTGTGCGCTAGCACGTATGCAAACTTAGTGTGTACAAGAGTGTGCCTCGTATATATATATATATATATATATATATATATATATATATATATATATATATATATATATATATATATATATATATATATATATATATATATATGTGTGTGTGTGTGTGTGTGTGTGTGTGTGTGCGCGCTCACGCCCATGAGTATATAAGGGATTTTATGTATTTATATATTCATTTTATCACAAATCATTTCCTTTTAGTTTAGTATTGATTTATGCGAGTGCAAGCGTATGTGTATATATGTGCAATTTTGTTAAAGTACATATATATACGTGTATGTGTTACACGTGTGCATGTGTGAGTATATGTGTATATATGTGCATGAGCATGTGTGTATATGTATATATGTGTGAAATTGTGTATATATATCTGCGATTGCATAAAAATTTATATACGTATGTTTGTGTGTATGCGTACATATGTGAATATATAAGGGACTTCATATACGTATAAGAATTCATGTATGAGTATGAGTATAAAAAGGGCTTCATGTATGTATAGAAATTTGTGTATTTATATAATCATTTTATCACATATTATTTTCTTTATAACTTTAGTATTGATTTGTGCAAGTGTAAGTGTGTGCAATTGTGTTAGAGTACACACACACACACATATATATATATAGAAAGAGAGAGAGAGAGAGGGGCAGGCTCTTGTGAACACTAAGTTTGCACATCATTTTTTTAAAATAGTAAAAAAAATATTTTCGAGATAATTTTTTTGTGTGTGATATTTAAACATTTCAAGGGACCCATATAAAAAAATCAACTAAAAAAACCTTTTTTGCTATTTTAAAAAATTGGTCAAACTTTCGTTACTTTTAAGCACTTGAAAAGCTGCGAAAAAAGCTGCGAAAGTTTGACCGATTTTTTAAAAATAGCAAAAAAAGGTTTTTTTGACCTGATTTTTTATATGGGTCCGTTGAAATTTGAAATATCACATAACAAAATCAACTCAAAAATATTTTTTTTAATATTTAAAAAAAATTGTTATGCGCTAGCACGTATGCAAACTTAGTGTGTACAAGAGCCTGCCTCGTATATATATATATATATATATATGTGTGTGTGTGTGTGTGTGTGTGTGTGTGTGTGTGCGCGCTCACGCCCATGAGTGTATAAGGGATTTTATGTATTTATATATTCATTTTACCACAAATCATTTCCTTTTAGTTTAGTACTGATTTATGCGAGTGTAAGTGTATGTGTATATATGTGGAATTTTGTTAAAGTACATATATATACGTGTATGTGTTACACGTGTGCACGTGTGAGTATATGTGTATATATGTGCATGAGCGTGTGTGTATATGTATATATGTGTGAAATTGTGTATATATATCTGCGATTGCATAAAAATTTATATACGTATGTTTGTTTGTATGCGTACATATGTGAATATATAAGGGACTTCATATACGTATAAGAATTCATGTATTTATATATTTATTATTATCACAAATCATATCCTTTTTACTTTTAATATTGATTTGTGTGAGTGTAAGTGTGTGTATATATATGTGTAATTATGCTAAAGTATATATATATATATATATATATATATATATATATATATATATATATATATATATATATATATATATATATATATATATATATATATATATATATATATATATATATATATATATATATATATATACGTGTATGTATTATACGTGCGTGAGTATGTGAATATATATGTGTGCGCGTAAGTATATGTGAAACTATAATAGCGGATCAAATTATACCAAAACCAAAAACAAATTGGGTATAAATCAATATACCCTATTGGATTTATATTTAAATATACCAAATTGGGTATAAATAAAAAACTAATGTACAAGCACGACACAACATTATACACAATTTCAGATTTCAATTTCAAATTTACACAACATTATACACAATTTCATATTTATACCCAAATTTCAATTATAATTTCAAATTTACATAACATTATACCGAATTTTATAATTATACCCAATTTCAATTTTAATTTCATATTTACACAACAAAATAGGTCCAATTATATATTTATACCCAATTTTTATAAATACTAAATTAATCTAACCACCCCCCCCCACCCCCCCCACACACACACACATATATACATAGAGAGAGACTATTACCATGAGTGTAGAGAGAAAGAAGAACGCATGTGAGAGACAGACATGATCGTTGTGAGTGGAGAGAGAGAGAGAGAGAGGGAGAGAGAGAGAGAGAGAGAGAGAGAGAGAGAGAGAGAGAGAGGTGAAATGAAATAAAAACCTAAGGTTTTTTGTTTATACCTGATACTGGGTCACAACTCCACACCGTGACTTTTGAGGTAACCAGTTATATTATTATGGGTCTCAATGTATGGTCACAATTACCAGCCGTGATCAACTGTGTCACCTTTGTAATACCCTGTATTTTCGAAGACTTAAATAATTGCGTGATTTATTATTATTTTGGGATTAATTAAATTAAAATGTGAGAATTAATTATTAATCCGGATTTAAATTTGAATGTTTACTAGCATGACGAGAAGTTATTAACTATTAATATTGCTATGAGAATAACTAATATGGAATGGCGATTTTATATATCTTGGTGATAGAGAAATACGACAGTTCGATATATTAAGTCGGAACGCGCGTGTGTGTCGTGTAAGGACTAATTAAGTGAATTATAAAGGTAAATTATTTTTAAGTAACTCGTACGTTCATTTTGAGTGCGCCATTGAGTCCGGAAGGGTCGAGATAGTCAGAAAACTCTACCCGGGTATTTTATTTGGACTCCGGGACATTTTTAGGCCAAGCCGGCACCCGGTAGGGGTAATTTTGTAATTTGAATTTTTCGAGGAATTAAATGGACGAAAATTATAGATATATTATATCATCTAATTGGGGAAAGTTAGGGTTAGGTTACACCAAAATTAAGAGAGAGTCAGAGTGGGTGAGGGAGAGCAATTTCCAAAGGAGGAGAAGCCATTTTCACCACCTTGCACACCCACCACCACCATCGTGTAGATCGAAACGCGAGGAACGCATCCATACCAACAACACCAATGGAGCATACTTCAAAATCGAGGCAAGTGTTTATTGCTTGCTTTCTTTAGCGATAATTATGTTCATGTTAGTCTAGGTTAATAAACCTATGTTATGAAAGTTAATTCGGGTGAAAGTTGGAGAATTAATTTATGATTATGGGCTGATTGGTTTAGTAGTTTAATTACTTCATGTATGTTGAGGTTTTATCATGAAATTAGAAATAAAAATTGATGAACGAATTAGGGTTGGTCAGCATCTTTAATTGAAAATTTGGAAACTAGGGTTCTTATGAATTAATTGGGGGGTTTCATGTAATCTTGACGATTTATGACGAATTAATGATCCTAGGATGTTGTGAATAATATATAATCTTTTTATTATCGATTGGGATTAATGATGAGAAGATGGGGATTAAACTATAGAGCTTTTTAGGTTTAAAAATGGAGGAAATCGCAGAAATCTGTTGAAGGAGACGACACAGTGCAGGTCGCGCGATGTGGCGCGTAGTGGTTCGAACGAGATTGGTATCTCGCGAGAAGTGGTTCGAACGACAATGGAATGTCGTGCGAAGTTTGGTTCGAGCGAGATTGGCATCTCGCGTGATGTGGTTCAAGCGACAACCTGATCTCGTTTGAAAGAGATCGGGTCGAGAAATTACAGAATGGTCCAAATTAGTCTGGCACAGTAATCTGAATGAGAAAATGATATTTTGGGAAAACCAATATAGTACAGGATTGTTAAGGAGGATATGAGGGTAAATACTTTAAATATTTGGGTCGGTGAGATTACTTTAAAGATTACGAGAGAGAAATAATCGTAATTGTAAATTCGTCGAGAGTATTAAATGATAAATACTTACGATATTAGTTCTAACGATATGGAACTTATAAGAATAAGAATTAGTGGTTAATTATGGGTCTGATTATGATTTTGTACTAAGGATTTTTGGGTGACATATTTTCCTTAGAAATATATTACGAGAGAGGGAATATCGTAATTTAAAAATACGTTTATAGTATTTAGTGATAATAATACTACGTATGGAATATGACATTTGGTTATGTGTATACCGTTTAATGGGATGGGTTGTGTGAATACCTATTACTTGCTAGTATTATGTGTATGACACACCTAGCTGCTTGCTGTCACGGGAGGTGGTGTAGAGACAGTCTCATCCTAAGGGGATTTTTGACTTGTATCTCAAAACATAGGACTGTGAAGACTTACTTGTGAGTTAGTAAGTCGCTGACTATGGGAGCTTAGGTATGTGCGTGACCCATAGGTATGTGAACTATATTCCCCTCCATTATGTGTGTTTTGTATATATGGTCTGTGGGAGACTTCCGAACCGACAGTCCTTATTTGAGTACGAGAGGTACCGGGACATGATAGCAGAGTATGCAATGCACTACAGGTATAGCCATGGGGTGCTGTATTAGTATATATATAAATAGTGGTTGTTATTTATATATGTTTGTGTTATACTTACAATGTGATATTGGTAGGTTATTAAGATGGGGTTAATATATATATATATATATATATATATTTATAAAATAGCGAAAGATGTATATATGTATGCTTTTGGCATATCTAAAATGAGATAATATCAGATTATTAAGATAGTGAAATCTTCAGTAACGTAAATAGTGAATACTTGACTTTAGTGTGTTAACACTTAATTAAAATGATAAACGTTGAGATCAAATACAAAATACTACTATGAGGGGTAAATTGAAGGATGAGCCTTTTCCTAGTTAGAAGTACGTCAGATGGCTAGGATGGATTAGATGTACGTTAGGCGTGCACACTAGTCGAGAGGTGAGAATATCATGTGAGAGTTCGAACTAACATGCATATAATACTTGCTTTAATGCAGTTTTAAATACTTGCTAAAATAAATATTTTTTTTACACATCGGGCTCTGGCTCTGACTCGTCTCTTGCATTTCTTTTCTCTTTTGCTATATATATATGTATTAGTACAGGTGCCCTGCCACGTGGATACAGATTCTAGATACTTGGATGGTTTGACGAGCTGCAGCTGATGTAGAGGTTGCGGGTTATTGATATTAGACACTTCTCTCATTTCATTCAGTTCCCAGTTCAGATATCTCAGTTCGGGGATGTGTCGCCCATTCTCATTAGCATGGTTGTACTCAGTTACTTAGTAGTTCTTTTCAGTTGGATTGAGTATTTATTATGGTTTGGTTTGTAACTGTGAACTGGAAGATTATCCAGTCTTAATTATTCAGCATTTGATTCAGTTAGCATTTAATTATTGTGTATGGTTTATAATTACATGTTTCGACTTTATTAAATTAATTGGTTTCAAGTTAATTTGAAAATGTTTTGACACTAGCTTAATTAAATTTTAGGTAATTAATTGGATTTAAGTTTTCGATAGTGATGCTAAGAATGAACCAACCGAACATTCTACTATAAATTTTATAAAGGACTGATCACCCGATATTTAATTTGGCGGGTTGTCACAGGTGGTATCAGAGCATCAGGTTCTAGTGTCCTTTAGGATCTGTACGACTTATTACGTTTCAGCTTAGTGTTCTTTGATGTAGAGCCTTATTCTAGGATTGTTGTATTCCACTACGTATGCAAATTACGCTCTCCTGCTATTTAGTTTGGTGAAGTCAATTCATATGCGAGAGTGACTAGACTTCGTACTCCGAACAATATGGGATGACCAGCGAAGGCCGTTAGCGGGACTGCAGGAGGTGGAAAATAATTGGAAGCTATGAAGCATTCGGGGAACGGTAATCGCGGTAGAAGTCACCAACAGTAATATCTAAGTATGAAGGGCCAATGGAGGAAGCTAATCCAAACTCAATAATGTAAAGTACAGTGTAGTGACACTCAAAAAATTTTAAATTCATGAGAAATTTTCTCTTAGTTCAGAGGAATAGCAAGGAGTAAGAATAGTCAATCAGACCGAGATATTAGGTACGGGTTGACCAATTAAATTTTCCATCTTCTGGTCAGACAGAAATATGGAAGAGATGTTGAACTTATCACCAGTAGGTCGGGTAGAGACCGACCGTACAGGATGAGTTAACTTGGTAAGCTAACTTCGTGACCGAAGTAGAAGTCACAGAAGATAAAAAGGGTCTGTAAGTTGAAAATGGACTCGTGGGTAGAATGCCATAGCATGAATGGGAGGTGCGACTAAGGTGATTAGTGTCAATGTCATCAAAGTATATGTTTATTAGAATATGTCAACGCCCCAGAAAAAGGGAGCCAGTCAAGTTGCGATACCTAGATGAAGGGAAAGGTTGAATTCAATAGTGTTAGTAGAACATCACCAGAAAGTATACCCAGTGAGGGGAAACCTATTTAAATGATATGATTAAATATTAACGTAATGGTGATGGATTCAGTCAAGACCAGCGGGTCGATTATATGTTCCGTAGGCCCTGTAGAGCGCACGAAACAACGAAAATAACAACTAGGAGTTAAGACTACCAAGTCTGAGAGAAGGACATTCCAACAAGTCCAGGAGGACAAGTGAAAAGGAAATTACCCTATATATAGAGATGAGGGTTACCAGCATGGAATGTGTTCACGTGAGTAGTGAAATTGATAAGTATCGGGAATTATAAATCGTGCCTGTAAGGCATACCAGTTGGAAAAGTAAAACATCCAGTGTGAGAATTGGGTCAAGAGAATTGGACCCAGGAATTAATAACTCGAGAGTAGTAGGTCTAGATAGGATAAACGTAGTCCTCAATAACTATAGCATACCGTATTTCAGGGTCGACGAGGCCCAGGGAAATCAAGGGAAGGCCAGTGAGGCCATATTTGAGGCCTAGAGATATGGGGCCAATGTATCAATGTTGGGCGGATGAGCCACAAAGCAGAATAATTTAACCACCAAAAAGGAAGGGAAAATCTAAAGAATGGAATCCTAAAAGGATAACGATTATAAATAATTATGGGTTGCAAAACGGGTGTACGGGGACCTACGATCAGGATAGACTGATGGAGTTTTATTTCATCCTTGTGAATAAATAATGAGATCAAGTGACGGGGGTGTGTTACAACATATGTGAATAGTTAACACTAAGAATTTGAGTTTGCATTCAGTTTAGTGGGTCCGCTTACGATAGCGGTCTTATTATGTAGGTGACTACCATTTGGTAGCGAGATTTTTTTTACCACCTACGGGGAGGAGCAAGTATGGTCACTAAGAGAAATTTGTATATGGTACTATGTAACGTTTCGTGCTCCTTTAAGCGTTATGATAGTATAGCCTATTATTATTATATTTTATGAATACTGGTTACCCAGGGTTTGAACGGTAGTAAATTTTGTGATAAGACTATCGTACTAAAAAATTTAAATTTTAAATATATGGTTTGAGAGAGGCATCACCTGAAAGACGGTTGAGCCTGTACATGTGTTGTATTGTATTGTATTGTATTGTAGACTTCAGTGAGTATGTTATCTTACTATGTTGATCCCAATGAGCAGGGATGTTTTAATAATGTGGTTCAGGGTATATTGAATTATTGTAGAGCGGAGAGATATAACTCGTAAATTATACAGCGCTAATAACTCGTGATAGTGAGAGTCTTATGTTGTATACAACCTTTAGTAACATGAGAGTGGACGAGTAGACTTCTTATGTCGCAAACGGGAATTCAGGGATATATATTATGGATTAAAGACTTAAAAGATCCCGACGACCAGCAGTGTTAGGTAGTAGTGTATCGGGGGGGTTCCTTGTTTGGATTACGCTTTGTGAGACATCCCGCGCATGAAACTTAGCGAACGTTGGAAGTTGGGAGAAGTTTGTCTTTAGTACATGGATTTACCATCGTAATGATTACCCATATATGTAGTTATAATCGTGAGATAAGGGTTATGCTACAAATTAAGGCCGATGGGGCCGTATAAGAATAATATGTAATAATGTTACAAATCGTTGACACCATGAGCAGACCGGTGGGACAACCTAAGATATGATTAGGTGGAAAAGGTAGGGTGACAGAGTAGGACCTTACCAGATAGTCATGCCAAGTGTGTGGGGCATAATTTTTTAATTATATTTATAACACGTTTAGTGTGGTGGTGCTGCAATGCACCAAGCATAGGGTGTATGGGCGCCCTAGATATTTGGGTAATAAATTTTTCTTCCTTAAGTGAAAGATTGTGAGACAACGTGTATTGCGAGAGTAACTGAATGTAGAAGAGTGTGTCTTCAGGATTTATTTATTTGATGGGTTAGGGCAGTCAGGACCGTTAATTCCATGATTTTCCACGAGGATGGTATAGGAAGAATCCGATAAAGTTTAACTCGGGGAAGTTAAAACTTACTTGATAGGACATGGAGAGAATATGTTTCACGAGAATCTGAAGCTTAAAGAGAGGGGAAAAGACTTGCGACATGCAGTGATGACACTATCGCCTGAGCCATAGATATGGATGTGGTTATTAGAAAGGTAAAATGCATATTGATATAAAGTCGTAGTAGTGATGGCTTAAGCAAATAAAGACATTTCTGAACTCCAATTGAAAGTGGACCATCAAGAAATAATAGAGTTCCTTCAGCATTAGGAATTCTTTGGTAGTAATGGGAGAGTGAATCCTTGAACAATTACAGAGTTAATTACTTCGCAATGGGATCACGGCCCTATGTGGGTGAAAGTGGGTCGAGAAATTAAAGTAGCTCACGTTATGCAAAGTTAGGACAAATCATAAGGTGTAACAGTAAACCCTAACCATTATTCCTGGGATAGTAAGGTTATATGGGGTACAAATAGAGTGTTATCTGAAAGAGTCAAGAGAGTTATGACTCGATTATTGGGAAGAGTTCTGGGAGGTCCTGAATATCGAGATGCGAATATATTCGGCCTAACACACTCGCAGGCGGACGGTAAGTCTGAGAGTTTTAGTTGCACATTGCAAGGTATGTTGTATCTCCAATTATGGGAAGGTTTAGTGTCATATCTTCCACTGGTGGAGTTAGTGTAAGACGACTCCCCTCAACTTATTATCGGTAGAATTTCATTCGACGCGTTATATATATAAATCCTTGTTATCCGGTGCTTATTAGGTAGAAGGGAGGACAATAATCTACTAGGTCCAGAGGAATTTTAGGCCAGTCAACCAGGGTGGACATGGTTCGGAGTTGCATTGTTGCATGTTAGAATGAGGAAATTGGTACCGAGTGATGTGGGATCTTTTCCTATTATTGTTAAGTCTGAGACGGTAGCGTACATGCTTAGGTTTCATAGTCCTTTGTGGAGACAGTATGGCGAACATGTGTTAACATTTATAGTATAGATTGCGCGTAAGACAAATTTGTATATATCTAAAAATCAACTGACCTATTAGTACGAGTAGTAGAAGGCTAAATAGTGACTATATATAAGTTAAGTGGTGAAACTTAAATGGTAAGGCTTGGAGAGTAATTAATCAGTGAGGTGTTCATTATTAAGGGTATTCGAAAATGTATTGTATAGGCGGTACTGTGTAGATTACATGCGATGTGAGTTTAATACCTGTTGATGTAAAAAATTAGATTACTCTAATAATTCAATCACAGATAAATAAAATGAGACAAAGATTTTTAAAGTGGTTCAGCCTTATATGAATGGCCTACGTTCACTGTTATGTTATTGCTGAGTGTTTGGGAATTCTCGATTACAAGTACTATCAAGAAATTCCCCCCCTCTTGAATGAGGGTGATACAAGGTATTTATAGCCCTTAGGCTGTACATGAAAGGGTAATTCATTTAATACTATTCAAGCGTGTGCGTCAAGATGATAAGCATTCAATGAATAGTTGAACTGTTGATTATCTGGCAATAAATGCTGTGGCCGAGGTGCAGCTGCTGTGGTCGAGATGCAGCTCGGACCGCCTTAGTTGCTCGTCGTTCAAGAGTTCCTCAGAGTGTTGGAGTTCCTCGGAGAGCTGGAGTTCCTCGGAGTACACCTGTTGCTCAGAGTGAGTATGACTAGGTCGGGGGACTAAACTTCCTCGTTGCTATTGTGCCACGTAGATTGACACGTGTCTTCTTATTATTCGTCCATATCAGCATACTAATTTTGGTATCAACAGAAGCCCCCAATGTTTCATATTTTGAACTTTGAGGAGTATGGAACATTCTTTCTCGGTATATGGAAATATTAAATGACCTTCCTGGGTTTTAGGAGCATTTTCTTCGTATTTGAATTTCCTTCCAAATTCGCAGAATCCGCCTTTTTGTATTATTATAAGAGCTTCGATCTTCGTGCGCTTTTTGTCCCTTTAGCCGCCGGTAGCGTAATACTTTCCTTTTTGTAATCATTTCTTTCGCCGTTTCCCAAGGCAAAGTATTTAAACTTTTTAGGTAATCATACCGTCTTCTACCTTTTCCAATTTTCTGCTTTCGAGTTTTCCATAGCCTTTCTTTCTCTTGTGCGTTCATCCTTGTTTTCGTTCGTTGTCAACAGATCTCCCTTTTCCTGTAAGATCTTCTTCCTTCTTCTTCATTTCTTTTATTCACCATGGTTTATATTATTGAATCTCTTGAGAAATTCCGTTCTGACTTTTCCATTCCATCTTGGGTAACCTTGGAAAATCTTTCTGAGCCTTTAGATTATTTTCGTTTGGCTGAGGGACACTGGTTCCCCAGTCTCTTTATTGCTGAATGTGGATTTTCTTTTCCACCAAACCCTCTGTGCTTAGAGTTCTGTCAATTTTTCGATGTCGTCCCTGCAAAAATAGCCCCCAACACATGGAGAATAGTTAATGGGGTGCATAGGTTAAATCAAACTCATGGAACTCGTATAGGAATTCCTGAGATTATGTACTGTTATAGATGGGCTATTTTAGATAATGTTTATTATCTAAAAACTAGATTTTTGAATAGGGCTTTAGTAGTCAATCTCCCTGATGCAAATAGGGATTATTTTGAACATGGGGTAATTATAAAAAATTGGCAACATGCCCCTTTGGTTGGAGATGCAGTATATGAGGGTCCCAAATGCCCTCCATATGGCAATGGGATAGGTTATTTTCATTTTATTTTATTTTATTTCTGAAACTATGATTTCATTATGTTTGAATAAATGCATGATTGACATTTCAATATGTTTTTGTTTGCAGTTGACAGCAAGAGAAAAACTCCCAAAGAATCAGAAGTTAATATAAAGCATTTGAAACATATCTGGAGTTTGCATCAGAAAGTTGCAGACGAGCACGTCAGGTCTGCTTCATACTTGTTGCAATACAGGAGCTATACATCGTCCTTTACTGCTCGTCCTATGGTCAGCATTAGTGAACCATTGCCAGCTTCTGAGGATTCTTCACCAGACTCTCACATTCCTCTGAGTCAGAAGATGGGCAAAAGAAGAGTTCCTGCTATCTTCGAGGAGGCTTCCTCTACTGGAGATGGAAAAAGAAGCAAGGCTGATGTCCCAAAGGGGACAAAGAAAGCGGATGCTGCTCCTTCTGTTGCTCCTCAGAAGGCTGCCGAGAAGCCCCCAGTGGCTCCTGTGCAGAAGGATGCACCTGTGGAAGTAATCACCATCTCTCCAACCAAAAGTTCTTCTTTGGTTGAGATTGTTGAGAAGACACCAAGGAGACTGAAGAAATCCTCCTCGGTCAGTTTTTCTGAAGCCATTCCCCAGCTCCAAGCTAGTGGAGCTGGTGTTCCAACCATTATTTCCCCGAGTTCTGCAATGAGCTCGGTAAAGACTTGGACCATTCCTGAAGTCCAAGGAATCGAGGAAAACATATCTAGGGATATGCTGGCATCCCTAGCTACTCGTCACATTGCTTCAGTAAGTTTCTCTTACCATGAATTTTTCTTTCTTTTAGTCAATATATGTATCTCGGCACTGACTTATCATTATTTTCTTTTTCAGCTGGTGAGTTGCTTTAACACCATAGTGAAGAAAGATGAAGCAATCAAGGCTTTCAGCTCCTCGTCTGGAGTAGAGGATGCTTTACAGGGCTTGGCCCAATCTTTGAAGGAATCCCGTCAAAAATACGACGAGGATAGGGGTAAATGGGAGAAGAAGTTGGTTGCGTCTGAAGCAGAGAAGGTACAGTTGGGAAATAAGGTGAGAGACTTGGAGAGGGAGAATAAAAAATATGCTGAGAAGCTCACAAGCTTTGGGGAGCTTGAAAATAAGTTGACGGCCGAGGAAGAGCTGACCCTTCTGCGAGAAGTAAATCGCCAGAAGGAGGAGGTGGAGGCCAACTTGAAAACCACCGAGGATCTTCTATCCGAGAAGCTCTCCTCGGAGAAAATGAAAAGAAAGGTGGCTGTGAAAAAATCATTTCGAACTGGTTGGGACAAAGGATGGGATAGGGGGGTAGCAGCAATGATGACCCAGGTGCAGTATGGGAGTTTGAAATACTTTCGAGATGGTTGGGTTGCTGCCCTGCGGGAACTGAAGGTTAGCGAAGACTCTGAACTATTTTAACAACATCTTCCTTGCCCCCCTCCCGTAATTGAAGATGAGGAAGAAGACGAAGCTGCGTCCGAGGAGTCTTCAATGATAGTAGGTGATCAAGTCCTTGCTCCACAATCTAATCAGACAGCCACCGAGGAGATCTCGTCTTTGCCTGCTCCTCCTGAACAAGTCTCAACTTCTGCCAATCAACTCATTGTTCCCATCGAGCAACCAAGCTCCTCGTCCCAGCCTCCCGAGAAAGTCTTGGGAGACGAGAAAAAGGTGTGAAGTTGTTCGGTATTTTCTTTCTATTTTTCTTTTACTTATACTATGTATTCTGAACGTTGTACTCCTTTTGATGATGTAATAAAATCACCTTTTTTGTTCCTCTGCGTTGTTGATGTTCTGTCTTCTTCTTTTATTAACTCTTGCCTTCTCTTCTTTACTAGTTTGTGGCTAGAATGGAATTATAATCTGACAATGATACAAAGTTGATGCAGCAATGCCATGAATATTATAAGGCTGGTCACACAGACCTAAGTGCATCTGAAGTTGCTGATATCCTTGGTCATGATGCTTCTGAGCAGGCAGTTGAGGCTTATCAGTACCTGAAGGGTTTACTTGACCGGGCTGTGGCCTATTACGAAATGATCGAGGATCTTCAATGTACCTTAGAAGACCTTTAAAATCTATATAAGGAATCAACTGCCCTGTTACATGAGGGGTATGAGAAGAGGTATCAACAGCTTTCTACCGAGAAGGGCTACGACAAACTCCTGGTTGGGTACGATGTCAGAGAGAGAACCCTAAAGGGTGAAGTTGAAGCCTGTAGACAGATTGCCGAGCTGCTAGAGCAAGAAAATAACAATTTGCAGAAAGAGCTGGCATAGTACAAGTCTGCAGCATCTTCTTCAACAGCTGTAATCCCAGGGACTGACGAGGGATTTTCCTTTCTAGAGGTTGAGAATGCCAAATTGAGGCAAGAGTTTTATACCTTGAGAAGGTCGGGTACTTCTACTGCTACTCGGGGACGAGGAAGAAGTTCTCATGGTCGAGGAAGAGTTGCTCAAGATATTGTCGAGGAACAGAGTACTCCACCTACTCGGGGTCGATCAAGAGGTCTTCGTCGTTCTGTTGAAGAAGCTCATACTCAATCAACATTGGAAACCCAAGCGTTTCAATTGAATGCAAAAGATCGGGCTTTGTCTGAAATGTCCAAGAAAATCCGAACTCTGGAGGATCAACTTGCATCGACAAAGTCTGCTCTGGATAATAAGGATGTTCTTGCCAGAAACCTTCATGAGAAGCTTGAAAAGTTGACATTTCAATTTAATAAACAGCCCAGGGAGTTCTAGATGGCTGGATACAACGAAGCGTTATTCCCTTTAGATGATCGTATCCAGAATGCCAATAACGAGGGCTACAAGCAAGGTTGGCTGAATGCCTTGGGCGTGCTGAAGCTCGAACAGGGGCACTACCTGTGGGATTATTATGATCCTGGGGTTCTTGACTTGCCTGTGCCACTGTATAACTTGGAGATGGAATGGATCCCAGCTCGTGCCATTCCTCGGAGCTTAATTGCAAAATACCTTGGTGACTACAATCTTCACTCTCAGATCGAAGTATCTCGTCCCGAGCATCTACTGGACACTCCTTCAGTAATGAACGTCAGAATACTTCGAGATATTAACTTCATTAATTCTCCTCTTTGCCTGGAAGATCCTCCTGCTGGCGAGGAGCCTGTTTCAAAAGCTGAGGGAAAGAAACCAATAGAGTAGGGATCTCAATGTAATAGTTAGTACACATATGTAACTTGTAATTCGTTTTGAATTTTAATGAAATACTTTCATTTTCTGTTTGCAAATATGTATTGCTATTGTCTTGTGCTTGTCAAACATTTTATATTTGTGCTTGCATAACAATATTGTGTGGTTCATCGACCAACTTAGTAATAAAAAATTACAAGTATTAGTAATGTTGCTCGATCACTTAATAATGAAGTAATGAGTGTAAAAAATGTTGAAATTTTTTCTAACTAACCAAGGTTGTTAAATTGTGCTTGTCGACCAACTATAGTTAGTGGGTGTTTATCCCGACCAGCTATACTTGGTACTATTTAGAATATTTTCTCCTCGTCGACCAACTACAGTTAGTGGGTTTTTATCCCCGACCAGCTATACTTGGTTCAGTTTGGAATATTTTGTTCTTCGAGGAACTTTTTTGTAATAATCTTACCTCCCGACCAACGTAAGTTGGTATTGAAGGCATATAGTGTTTCTTAACCAACCGAGATTGGCCTTTTTAGGAGTCTCATGTTCTCGCTCTTTTACCAACCGGAGTTGGTCTGAGTTCGAACTATCATGTCCACTCGCTCTTTTACCAACCTGAGTTGGTCACGCTAGAGTACGCCTCCTAACCAAAGGAGTATAGTTTGTTCTCGCCCTTTTACCAACCGGAGTTGGTCGTGGGTTCGAACTATCATGTCCACTAGCTCTTTTACCAACCTGAGTTGGTCACGCTAGTGTACGCCTCCTAACTAAAGGAGTATAGTTTGTTCTCGCCCTTTTATCAACCGGAGTTGGTCGTGGGTTCGAACTATCATGTCCACTAGCTCTTTTACCAACCTGAGTTGGTCACGCTAGTGTACGCCTCCTAACCAAAGGAGTATAGTTTGTTCTCGCCCTTTTACCAACCGGAGTTGGTCGTGGGTTTGAACTATCAGTATTGCTGAACAGCGTAGTGTTGTACACTAGTATTCCCCGAAAAATTTTTGATAAAAAGAAAGAAGATAGAGAAACATCATCATTTTATTCATATTGATGGAACTGCTTTACATTTTACATCACTGATAACACTTGCATAGGTGTTCAGCATTCCATGCATTCTTAAACTCCTCTCCTTCTAGAGTTGCTATGCGGTAAGTTCCTGGTCGAACAACTTCTGTAACTCGGTAAGGTCCATGCCAGTTTGCTTCCAATTTATTGTGCTTCTGAATGACCTTCTTTAGCACATAATCTCCTTCTTTTAAGTCGCATTTCTTCACCCTCTTGTTGTAGAACAGAGTTGTTCGTTGTTGGTAAGCAGCATTCCTAATGGTTGCCTCTTCTCTAACCTCCTCGAGCATATCCAAATCCAATCTTCTCATTAAGTCGCTGACTGGGGAATTGAAATTCAGCACTCTATGTGTTGGAAGACCCAACTCGGCAGGTATTACAGCTTCACTTCCAAATGCCAGCATATATGGTGATTCTCCAGTTGCTGCTCGGGGAGTTGTTCGGTAAGCCCACAATACTGACTGTAGCTCATTAATCCAATTAGCTTTAGCTTCACTTAGCCTCTTCTTCAAACCATTGAGTAATGTTCTGTTTTTCACTTCAGTCTGTCCATTGCTTTGAGGATGGTCTGGTGCTGAATGAGTCTTCAAAATGTTTGATTGTCGACAATAGGCAGCAAACTCCTCGTTATCGAATTGTGTTCCATGGTCTGTGATGAAGGCATGAGGGAGACCATATCGGCAGATTATATTCTTCCAAATGAACTGGTATACCTTCTCGTACGTCATATCAATAAGTGGCTCAGCTTCTACCCACTTAGTAAAATAATCCACTGCCACGACGAGGTATTTGAATCTTCCTCGGGTCGTTGGTAGTGGTCCAACCAGATCAATTCCCCACATGGCAAATGGCCAAGGGGAAGTTATGGGTGTCAACAATGCTTTTGGAGTACGTCGGATGGAAGAAAAACGTTGGCATTTATCACATCTCTTGGCATAGGCTATACAATCAGCCCTCATCGTTGGCCAATAGTATCCCTGCGTCATCACTCTTTGCAAAAGTGTCCAACCTGCTACATGTGCTCCACAAGACCCTTCATGGATCTCTTCAATCAATTCTTTCACCTCGGAGGGATGTACACATCTCTGCAAACCTACCATAATTCCTCGTCTATACAAAACACCATTAGTTAGTACATACCGAGCAGCTTTAAACTTCAATTTCTTTGCAGCGAGCTTATCCTCCGGCAATTCTCCCTCCTCAATATATGCCCTGATGGGATCCATCCAAGATGGTCCTAAATCAAGGGTAATAACATTCATCGTCAGGTCTTCATTTATACTCCGACTTTCTAGTACTTCAATTGGTATCGTTCTACGCAGCTCGGTACGAGTAGCTGATGCTAGTCGGGCCAGTGCGTCTGCTTGTGCATTTTCCATTCTCGGTATTCTGATCAACTGAATGGCATCGAATTCTGCCAACAACGCCATCACCTTTGCATGATACTTGACCATTAATTCTCCTTTAACTGCATATGTTCCCATCATCTGATTCATAATTAATTGAGAATCACTGAAAACTATCACTTGTTGTGCTTCCATAATCTTTGCTAAATTAAGACCTGCTATCATAGCCTCATACTCAGCCTCATTATTAGAGGCTTTGAATTGGAATCGCAGGGCATATTCCATGTCAATCTAGTCTGGGGTTGTTAAAACAATCCCTGCTCCACAACCTGTTGTGCAAGATGACCCATCGACATACAATCTCCATGTAGGTAACTCGTCTTCAAATTTCTTATCTGACAAAGTTCCTCGGTGAAATAGCTGCTGTTTTCTTTCATCCTCCCCTGGTAATTTTTGCTCCTCGTCGACCATCTCTTCTCGCCCTTTTACCAACCGGAGTTGGTCTGGGTTTGAATTTGATGATCTTTCTACATCCACAAGTCCTTTTACCAACCGGGGTTGGTCTGGACTTATGTCTGTTGATCTTGTAACATCCACAGGTTGGTCAGCGAGCATCTTTTGTTCCTCGGGGGTATCAGGATAAGTGAACTCTGCTATAAAATCTGCTACAGCTTGCCCTTTTAATGATGATCTGGGTTCATACACAATATCATATTCACCGAGTTCTATTGCCCAGTACATCAGTCTCCCTGATTTTTCTGGCTTATGAAGGGCTTGTCTTAGTGGCATGTCGGTATACACGACGATGGTATGGGCCTGGAAATATGGCCTCATTCTTCTACTTGCTTCAATTAATGTCAATGCCAATTTTTCCAGCTTTGGGTATCTGATCTCTGCACCTCGGAAAGCCTTACTTGTGTAATAAATTGGTTTTTGGACTCCATTCTCCAATCTGATCAATGTCGAGTTGACTGCATTCTTCGATACTGCCAGGTACAAGTACAACTTTTCTCCCATTACTGGCCTGGACAACAGTGGAGGTGCTCCCAAATATTTTTTCAAGTCTTGAAAGGCTTTTTCACATTCGTCATTCCACTCGAAAGTTTTTCGAAGTGTTTTGAAGAATGGAAGACATTTATCAGTTTCTCGGGATACAAATCTGTTGAGCGCTGCAACTCGTCCTGTAAGACTATGCACCTCTTTCTTAGTCGTTGGAGATCGCAACCCTAAAAGAGCTTTGATCTTTTCTGGATTCGCCTCAATGCCTCGTTGGTTGACAATATACCCGAGGAACATTCCTTCTCGTACTCCAAATGTGCACTTCGTCGGGTTGAGCTTCATTTGGTATTTATCCAGATGATCAAAGGTCTGACCTAAGTCAACTAGATGATCAGCAGCTTTCTTGCTCTTTGTCAGCATATCATCGACATAGACTTCCATATTGCAACTGATTTGTTCGACAAAAACCTTGTTCATCAGCCGCTGGTATATCGCTCCTGCATTTTTCAAACCAAAAGGCATAACATTGTAACAATAAGTTCCCCTAGGGGTAATAAAAGAAGTACTTTACCTGTCTTCAGGTTTCATTTTGATCTGGTTGTACCCAGAGTAAGCATCCATGAAGCTGAGCAACTCGTGTCCCTAGGTGGCGTCCACTAGTTGATTAATTCTGGGCAGTGGAAACTGATCTTTTGGGCATGCCTTGTTGAGATCGGTGAAATCAACACACATTCTCCATTTATTGTTCTTCTTCTTTACCATCACCACGTTGGCTAACCAGTCTGGATATTTCACATCTTCAATGAATTAAGCTTTCTATAGCTTGTCGACCTCCTCTTGTATAGCTTGATTCTTCTCGGGACTAAATACTCTTCTTCTCTGCTTTACAGGTTTGATCTCCTTATTCATATTGAGCTCATGACATAATAAGTTTGGATCTATTCCTGGCATGTCTTCATGACTCCATGCAAAAGTTTTCTTCCTGTTTCGCAAGAAAGTTATCAATTCCTATTTTATCGAGGCATCCAATGACGAACCTATCTGGGTTACTCGTTCAGGGTGCTCGTCGTCCAGAATAACATTTTCTGTAGATTCCACCACCTGTCCTTTTACAAGTTGGGATTCATCTCTGGGATCCAATGTTTCAATTTCTGTACCTTCATCCACCTGGTAGGTAGTAGTCTTTTTCCTTGACTCTTCAAGCTCCTCTTGCTCGGCAGATGAATAATAGCATTCCCGAGCTACTTTTTGATCACCTTTCACAACTCCTACTCCAAAATTTATTGGGAATTTTAAGCACTGATGTACTGTAGATGGGACTGCTTCGAACTTCTTCAAACCAACTCTTCCCATGATGATGCTGTAAGCTGACTGCACATTCTTATCCATCCCAAAGAAGCGTATTCTCTCTGTTCGACAAGCAGGCCAAGTTCCAATGAATATATCCAACTTGATCGTCCCAAGTGGAAAAACTTTCTCGCCAACAAAACCCAGAAGAGGTCTGTGATAAGGTTCCAATTGAGATAATTTCAAATTTAAACTGTCAAAGCATGAATAGTACATGATGTCTGCCGAACTACCATTATCTACCAGCACCCTTGAAATCACTACTTCTTTCATCCTCATTTTGATCACCAAAGGGTCGTCGTGAGGATAAAGAACACCTGCCAGGTCGTTTTTTGAAAAGCCAATGACCAGCTTCTCTTTGTTTACCTTCCTCGGACGATCCTCCTCAGCCAAATTTATTCGCTGAATGTACGAGCAAGCTTGGGCCTCTCCGAGGTAAGCCTTTCTTTCTGCAGTAAGGTCTTCTCCTCCTGCATCTCCTCCTGTAATAACATTACAATCAAATGAACCAAAACATATGGAAAATACCTCTCGTTCTGGCTGCCTTGGTTTCTTGGGAAGATCGAGGTCATCATCTGGATCATCTTCATGATTTCTCTTCTTTTTCTCCTCTGCTTGACGAGGAGATCTAGACCTCTCTCTAGTTCGATCATTATTTCTTCTTTCCCCTCCCCGATCAACATACTTTGCTAACTTTTCTCTTCGGATGAGTGTTTCAATCTCGTTCTGAATAGCTATGCAATTTTTGGTCATATGACCATGATCCTTATGAAACTCGCAATATTTATCCCTGTTCCTCGTATCGGGGTCTGACCTCAGTTTCTTCGGCCACTTTACCTCCTCGCTATTCTTGATTTCTTCCAAGACATGATTAATACCCATTTTCAAAGGAGTATAATTATCGAATTTCTTCAGGACTTCCCATGATGTTTTATTACTCTTGGAATGCCTGTCACCGCCATTACCCTTATGCTCTTTCTTCTTAGATTTGTCGACTTCCACCTTGGTTTCTTTATCCATGTTCTTCTTCGCAGCCATATCCTCCTCGGCATTCATGATTTTGGCCGCTTTTGCCATCAACTCTGACATAGTTGTAGGTGGATCTTTGGCCAAAGTGTAGTACAACTTGTTAGGCAACAACCCACTCATCAAGGCAGTGATTGCTGTCTTTTCTTCATAATCTATGACTTCTAGCTTCTCGTTATTGAAACGAGTTATGTAATCTCTAGTACTTTCGCCAGATTTTTGTCTAACACTTAACAAGTGTGCTACTCGTTTTACTGGTTTTGCCCCAAAACAGAAATTGCCAATGAACAACTCGGCCAACAGAAAGAAAGTTGAAATCTTTCCCCGAGGAAGATTATTGTACCATATTTGGGCAGATCCAGTAAGAGTTCCAGAGAATGCTCTACATCTCATCTCGTCGGGGATAACATAGATGTCGGCAGCAGCCTGATATTGCTCTATGTGAAGAACAGGATCTGTCTTTCCATCATACTTGGGGGTCACCACGGGCGCTTTAAATTTCGACGGTGTAGGAAAATCCACAATGGCCTGTACAAAAGGTGTCCCTCGAACAAAAGTTCGTTGTAGGGGATTCTTTGCCTTAGCCATTTCTCCCAATCTATCCTCCAACCGCTGAATGGAACCTTTCCACGCATCATTTCCCTCCTCGGGCCTATTAGTTCGAGCAATTGATTGTTCTGAAGTAGCCTCCTGAGATCTATCTTGACGAGCAACTGGTCGTGATTGTGCTGATCCTTCTCTTAGATCTGATGGTTGTCGAAAACTACTCGACATGGTCTTAAGTGGACTCCTATTCCTTTTAGGGCCTAATCGGCTGAAAGGAGACACTCTGCTCAGTCTTTCCAAGGCGCTGGGTCTTTCTGGAGAGAGAGTGATACGTTGATCAGTATCTGTAGCCCGTATTGACGAAGTTTGCCCGGTTGATAAGAGAAATCATTAGATTCCTCATTACGATATGACTCAGTACTCCTGGATCGTGAAGAAAGTAAATAGGTTTGCCTCTGACCACTTCGCTGTCCTGAATGCGCAGGTGCACCGCCATGAATGGTTTGTATGAGTTGACGCATTGTTTTTTGCATGGCGGTTTGTCCTTGAGCCAGATTCGTCATAATTCCAGCCAGATCTGGAGGTGCAGAGGGATTTGGAGGATTTCCAGCATTTCCAGCGTTTCGATTGCTAGATTCTGGATTGTCTGCCATTGATGATGAATTATTCTTGGTGAAAAACGATAACAACAGTCGTTTCCCACAGACGGCGCCAATATGTTGATGTAAAAAATTAGATTACTCTAATAATTCAATCACAGATAAATAAAATGAGACAAAGATTTTTAAAGTGGTTCAGCCTTATATGAATGGCCTACGTCCACTGTTATGTTATTGCTGAGTGTTTGGGAATTCTCGATTACAAGTACTATCAAGAAATTCCCCCCCCCCCCCCTCTTGAATGAGGGTGATACAAGGTATTTATAGCCCTTAGGCTGTACATGAAAGGGTAATTCATTTAATACTATTCAAGCGTGTGCGTCAAGATGATAAACATTCAATGAATAGTTGAACTGTTGATTATCTGGCAATAAATGCTGTGGCCGAGGTGCAGCTGTTGTGGTCGAGATGCAGCTCGGACCGCCTTAGTTGCTCGTCGTTCAGGAGTTCCTCGGAGTGTTGGAGTTCCTCGGAGAGCTGGAGTTCCTCGGAGTACACCTGTTGCTCGGAGTAAGTATGACTAGGTCGGGGGACTAAACTTCCTCATTGTTATTGTGCCACGTAGATTGACACGTGTCTTCTTATTATTCGTCCATATCAGCATACTAATTTTGGTATCAACAATACCCATAGTTTTCCTTACCAGAAATGCCTTATTTTTCGAATTTCGGGACGAAATTCCATTATTAAGGGGAAGTATGTAATACCCCGTATTTTTTAAGACTTAAATAATTGCGTGATTTATTATTATTGTGGGATTAATTAAATTAAAATGTGAGAATTAATTATTAATCCGAATTTAAATTTAAATGTTTACTAGCATAATGAGAAGTTAGTAACTATTAATATTGCTACGAGAATAAATAATATGGAATGGCGATTTTATATAACTTGGTGATAGAGAAATACGACAGTTTGATATATTAAGTCGGAACGCACGTGTGTGTCGTGTCAGGACTAATTAAGTGGAATATAAAGGTAAATTATTTTTAAGTAACTTGTATGTTCATTTCGAATGCGCCATTGACTCCGGAAGGGTCGAGATAGTCAGAAAACTCTACCCGGGTATTTTATTTGGACTCCGGGACATTTTTAGGCCAAGCCGACACCCGGTAGGGGTAATTTTGTAATTTGGATTTTTGGAGGAATTAAATGGAAGAAAATTAGAGATATATTATATCAGCTAATTGGGGACATTTAGGGTTAGGTTACACCAAAATTAAGAGAGAGCCACAGTAGGTGAGGGAGAGCAATTTCCAAAGGAGGAGAAGCCATTTTCACCACCTTGCACAACCACCACCACCATCGTGTAGATCGGAACGCGAGGAACGCATCCATACCAACAACATAATCGGAGTCGAACTTAAAAATCGAGGCAAGTGTTTATTGTTTGCTTTCTTTAGCGATAATTATGTTCATGTTAGTCTAGGTTAATAAACCTATGTTATGAAAGTTAATTTGGGTGAAAATTGGAGAATTAATTTATGATTATGGGCTGATTGGTTTAGTAGTTCAATTCCTTCATGTATGTTGAGGTTTTATCATGAAATTAGAAATAAAAATTGATGAACAAATTAGGGTTGGTCAGCTTCTTTAATTGAAAATTTGAAAACTAGGGTTCTTATGAATTAAGTTGAGGGTTTCATGTAATCTTAACGATTTATGACGAATTAATGATCATAGGATGTTGTGAATAATATATAATCTTGTTATTATCGATTGGGATTAATGATGAGAAGATGGGGATTAAACTATAGAGGTTTTTAGGTTTTTAAAATGGAGGAAATCGCAGAAATCTGGTGAAGGAGACGACACAGTGCAGGTCGCGCGATGTCGCACGTAGTGGTTCGAACGAGATTGGTATCTCACGAGAAGTGGTTCGAATGACAATGGAATGTCACGCGAAGTTTGGTTCGAGCGAGATTCACATCTCGCGTGATGTGGTTCAAGCGATAACCCAGGTCTGGTTCGAGCGACAATTTACATTTTTGAGAAATTACAGAATGGTCCAAATTAGTGTGGCACAGTAATCTGAATGAAAAAAATGATATTTTGGGAAAACCAATATAGTACAGGATTGTTAAGGAGGATATGAGGGTAAATACTTTAAATATTTGGGACGGTGAGATTACTTTAAAGATTACAAGAGAGAAATACGCGTAATTGTAAATGCATCGACAGTATTAAGTGATAAATACTTACGATATTAGTTCTAACGATATGGAACTTATAAGAATAAGAATTGGTGGTTAATTATGGGTCTGATTATGATTTTGTACTAAGGATTTTCGGGTGACATGTTTTCCTTAGAAATATATTACGAGAGAGGGAATATCGTAATTTAAAAATACGTTGATAGTATTTAGTGATAATTACGTATGGAATATGACGTTTGGTTATGTGTATACCGTTTTAATTGGATGGGTTGTGTGAATACATATTACTTGTTAGTATTATGTGTATGACATACCTAGCTGCTTGCTATCACGGGAGGTGGTGTAGAGACAGTCTCATCCTAAGGGGATTTTTGACTTGTATCTCAGAACATAGGACTGTGAAGACTTACTTGTGAGTTGGTAAGTCGCTAACTATGGGAGCGTAGGTATGTGCGTGACCCATAGATATGTGAACTATGTTCCCCTCCATTATGTGTGTTTTGTATATATGGTTCGTGGGAGACTTTCGAACGGCAGTCCTTATTTAAGTACGAGAGGTACCGGGACATGATAGCAGAGTATGCAATGCACTACAGGTATAGCAATGGGGTGCTGTATTAGTATATATATAAATAGTGGTGGCTATTTATATATGTTTGTGTTATACTTACAATGTGATATTGGTAGGTTAATAAGATGAGGTTAATACATATATATATATAGTAGTGAAAGATGTATATATGTATGCTTTTGGAATATCTAAAATGAGATAATATCTGATTATTAAGATAGTGAAATCTTCAGTAACGTAAATAGTGAATACTTGACTTTAGTGTGTTAACACTTAATTAAAATGATAAACGTTGCAATCAAATACAGAATACTACTATAAGGGGTAAATTGAAGGATAAGCCTTTTCCTAGTTAGAAGTACGTTAGATGGCTAGGATGGATTAGATGTACGTTAGGCATGCACACTAGTTGAGAGGTGAGAATCTAATGTGAGAGTTCGAACTAACGTGCATATAATACTTGCTTTAATGCAGTTTTAAATACTTCCTAAAATAAATAATTTTACACATCGGGCTCTGACCCGTATCTTGCATTTCTTTTCTCTTTTGCTATATATATATATATATATATATATATATATATATATATGTGTGTGTGTGTGTGTGTGTGTGTGTGTGTGTGTATTAGTACAGGTGCCCAGCCACTGGAATACTGGTTTTAGATACTTGGATGGTTTGCCGAGCTGCAACTGATGTGGAGGTTGCGGGTTATTGAGATTAAACGCTTCTCTCATTTCATTCAGTTCCTAGTTTAGATATCTCAGTTCGGGCATGTGTCTTCCATTCTCATTAGCAGGGTTGTACTCAGTTACTTAGTAGTTCTTTTCAGTTGGATTGAGTATTTATTATGGTTTGGTTTGTAACTGTGAACTGAAAGATTATCCAGTCTTAATTATTCAGCATTTGATTCAGTTAGCATTTAATTCTTGTGTATGGTTTATAATTACATGTTCCGACTTTATTAAATTAATTGGTTTAAAGTTAATTGGAAAATGTTTTGACACTAGCTTAATTAAATGTTAGGTAATTAATTGGATTTAAGTTTTTGACAGTGATGCTAAGAATGAAC
Organism: Sambucus nigra; assembly: GCA_949130495.1. Lineage (NCBI taxonomy): Eukaryota > Viridiplantae > Streptophyta > Magnoliopsida > Dipsacales > Adoxaceae > Sambucus > Sambucus nigra. The sequence continues at coordinate 121,152,294 of OX422213.1, forward strand.
CAACCGAACATTCTGTTATAAATTTTATAAAGGACTAATCACTCGATATTTAATTGGACGGGGTGTCACAACCTTCCCAAACCATGACCAATTTAAATTAAAACTTTGTCATAGTTTGGGTCACAAGTCAAAATTATGACCATGTTTCACTATGGTTTGTCACGGTTTAGTCATAGTTTGAATTGTGACCCTCAGCTTGAAAAAATTAGCACCAAAAATTCCTCCGTATGGGTTACGATTGGGTCACAGTCTAGAGTCGTGATCATGGTGGTCACGGTTTGGAACCGTGAGTATTATCCAATATAGGTCACCCCTGGAAGGGGTCAGAGCCTTGGTCACAGTATTTTTACTGTGGTCACAAATTTAGACCATAACCCACCTCCCGTGACCATTCTCGGTGCGTAATACTTCCTGATAGACAATATGAAGGAGCTTAGCCTGACGTCTGGAGGTCTGTAATCGTCAAAGGCTCCTCATTACGTGGTCCAAAGGTATATTGCAATAATACCTTTTTGGAAGAAGGGTCATGGGACCTTTGGAGGCCATTTCTCTTCAAACTGAAGTTAGATGTGCACGCGAGATATGGAGGGGCGTTGATGCTGAGGTTTAAGATTATTTGCAAAGACGTATTGGACTTAATGAGTGCTTTGGAGGAGTAGGGAGGCGAATGAGGCCTATAATACCACTGTGGTCCCTTCCTCAAGCAAGTTGTGGTCTTAGGAGTCTAGTTATGGTATGGTAGATGTATGTGGTTGAACTTAGGATTTGAAAGGGTGGATAAGCCTCATAATTTCAATGGTCAAATATGGTATCATCATTTCTTTGAGCATATATAATAGCAAATGATAACGTAATCAAAATGAAAATATTAACCTGTGATATATGTAAATATAAAAAAAATATAAATAAAAGAAATTCATCTTCAATTGTTAAGTCAATTTTATGTATCAATAAAATACATTAGTAAATATATTTTTCATACAATATTACATTGAAAATTCTAATTCATTGCAGACAACTTAATTAAATCTCAACCTAAATAAAAAAGTTACTTTAATTTCACATTCTGCAACTGCTCATTAATACATTTCCATTACATCAACTTAAAGTAAATATACACATCAAGTTTTCATTAGTGAAAATATCTACAAAAATATGTAGAACGCAACCTAATGTAGATATTTACTTCAACATATATAATATACGACATGATGGCCTCTATATATAAGGCTTTGATATATCTACAAATCGATAAATATCAATGGAATCAATTCATCCTCAACTAACAAAATAAATAATCAATAAACATTCCATTGCAAAATCAGTTAATATACAATGTGTGTGTGTGTGTGTGTGTGTATGTGTGTGTGTGTGTATATATATATATATATATATATATATATATATAGAGAGAGAGAGAGAGAGAGAGAGAGAGAGAGACCCTCCTATAAGGACTCCTTATAGTGCTGATCCCAGTACATATCATTTTTTAATAATAGTAAAAAAATGAATTTTTTTATAAAACTTCATGGATATGATCTCCATGGTGAGAAGATCATCTCCAATTTTTTTCATCAAAAAATTTAATAAAAAAAACCGTTGAGATGAGGGGATATATAAAAAATGGTATAAATATGCATTTTTGACCGTTGAAATGTTGGAGATTATCTCACCCACTTTTTGATTGAATATATTTATGAAACTTCATGGATGTGATCTTGACATTGAGAAGATTATATCCATGAAGTTTCATCAAAAATTCAATAAATAAAGTGGTTGGCATCGACCCAACATTTTAACGGTTTAAAATAAATATTTATACATTTTTTTTTTACATATCACCTCACCTCAACGGTTTTTTTTATTAGATTTTTTGATGAAAAATATTGGAGATGATATTTTCACCGTAGAGATCATATTCGTAAAGTTTCATCAATTTTTTTTTAATATTTTAAAAAAAATGGTTTGTACCGGAGTCTGCACCATAAGGAGTTCTTACATGAGACTTTCTATATATATATATATATATATATATATATATATATATATATATATATATATATATATATATATATATATATGATGATGATGATGATGATGAAAATCACCATTTTTCATGAGATGTATTAGGAAAATAAGATATGTAAGTTTGAAAAGTCTTAGAAATCTAAGAGGTCAATTGTAAAGAGTATTTTGTAATTTGCAATAAAATTAATTAGACACATTTAAGTTGGGGAGATGACTAGAATAATGGACAAAAAGTCGATGAGAGTCTTTTCATCTTTGACCTCTAGAATATGGCTATTGTAAAAAAAATCTACTATTTAATTTTTACATTACTGAAAATCATGTATACATTAATGGTGTCATTAATCCCCCCAAAATTATAGAGAATTTATCAAAACACCCTTGGATGGGGGTGTATTTATGCCTAGTCTTTAGTTTTTGTAATTCATATTGTGCGATCCATAAGTGCTATATTAAGATAGGTTGGTCTAGTATGCCAAAAATGATTTTTTATATAACATATATTTTTCTAATATGACATAAAAATTTCTTATATGACCAAAAAATTCTAATATGATAGCATAGTAATATAACATAAGGATTGCACACAATGTTATACTAATTTTTAGTAAGTGCACATAATGTTATATAACATCAGGGATTGCATATAAAAACTATTGAAAGTTAGTGGTTTAAAGTGAATGATTAAACAACGGTAGGTATGTGACACTAATTACTAGGAGTGTAAGCGGTACGATTTGGTCGGTAAAAGGTTTGGTCAGTAAATAGTATATATCAATACCAAAACCAAACTCTAGATGGTAAAATCAAGCCGTACCAGTTTACCACCCGGTAGACCAAAATCAATACCAAAACCAAATCGACCGGTATTTTGGTAATTTCGATTTTTTTTTATTTCGGTAAATTCCGATTTCTTCTGATTTCTGGTTTCGGTAAACATCACTAATAGCCCCAAAAAACCAAAAACAAAACCAACCAACTTCTTTAAATATTAAAACCAAAACCAAAATCAACTTTTTTCTGGTTTCGATAAATTCGATACGGTAATTTTGGTAAATTCGGTATGGTACGGTAATTTCGATACGTTTTTTTTTGGTTTAGGTAAATTCGGTACGATATGGTAATTTCGATAAGATTTTTTCTGGTTTCAGTAAATTCGGTACGGTAATTTCGGTAAATCGATTTTTTAAATATTAAAACCAAAACCAACCAACTTTTTTGTTTTAATTTCGATTTCGATAAGACCGATTTTTGGTATTTTAATATATGAAACCAAAACCATTTTTTTCGGACCAAAACGGTACGGTATGGTAAAAACCCGTACCACTTCCACCCCTACTAATTACCATTTTTCGTGTGTGTGTGTGTGTTGGTGGGGGGGGGGGGGGGGGACGTTTTTCATTTTAGTCGCTAAAGTCTCTGACTTTTTATTGTATAACTTATAATATAAGGTATATACAAGCTTAACTCATGTATACTATAAAAATTCGCCTACACATTATAAAATTTCACTCATAAATTATAATTTCTTACAAAAATTACAAAAACTCCATGTACTCATTATAAAATTTTATATATATATTATGAAATTGTTGGTTATATAATAATGATATCGTTAATAAAAAAAGAATTATAATAATAATTTACCACAAATTATTAATTTATTATTATTTATAGACAGTACGCAAATGAGTAATTTGAATAGAAGATGGAATTATATGATGATGGTACGCGTCAGGGTTGGTCGTGAGGTGAGGTTAATATGTTTGCAGACTTTTCCAGAATCCACGTGGTATTGTGGTGTGTGAAGTGTGAAGGATGTATCCCCCAATTAGCAACTGCCGCGTTTCATCTTCCTAGATCTGATCACGTGCAGTTCTGTTCCCCTCATTGCAGCCTCGCTGGGTCGACCACGTGCCACATTCTACTTTCTTGTCCTATAAACTTTCTTAGCCTAACAAAATGCATTATTCCTCCTTTCCTTGTGGAGCCATTTGTGCTTCACTATCTTTTTCAGAAATATAGTTAGCCTCGTTACTTCTTCTTGGAGTTCTATCTTTATCTCTCGATATGCAGGATTCAAATGATTTGTTATATTCAAATTGTTTTCGAGTCAAAATATTTGGATCTAATAACAAATCTTGTCGTGTTCTCACCTACTTAAATACACTCATTAATTCTTTTATCTCACCCTATTTATAATTTTTTATATCAATCGTCAAACTATATTTTTAACAACTAAAATATAATTACAATCAGTAATTTTTAATACTATACGAAAATACGACATGATTGAATTCAAAACTAATATGATTCGTTATGTTTAAATTGTATATGAGCCAAAATATTTTGGTTTGATAGTGGATCATGTCATGTACTCATCCTATTTAGGTACAGTCATCAATTCTTTTATCTCACCCTATTTATATTTTTTATATCAATCATCAAGTTATATTTTTAAGAACTAAAACATAATTGTGTACAAATTGTAAATACTCATTTATCATTTTTTTTTCTGTAATTTTATTTCTAGGGTAAATTACATCGAACTCCCCAAATGATTGATTTTTATACCTAACCCAATTAACAAATTTTTAACTTCTTATGTATAAAATTGTGGTTTATCAACTTTTTTTTTTTATATAAAAATGGGTTCTGTGGAAAAAGTCTATAGTTCGGATGAGTTTGGTGTAATAATTTATCTTTATTTTTAATGAACTCAAGTATTAAAAATGGGTTATGTGGTTTAACCGAAAATATTGCACTGGACATAATGAAATTAAAAAATAGGATTCATGTAATCGACCCCAAATAATTGAAAAAATATTTTGTTGAGTTGAGTTTAATGAACTCAAGTGAAAAATTTGGAAGAAAAAAAGTTGCCTGAGTAGAAAGTTTTCTACAATATTTAAAAAGTGAAAACTTTTGTGGGTGCATTTAATAATTTCCTTTATTGAGAGTTATACTTTTTAAAACTAATGTGCTAAAATTTCATAACAAGTATGGAGTTTCAATAGAAATCATATTAAAAAATTCCTATAAAAAATTTAATTATGGGTGAATTTGAGATCCAGATACTTAATAAATACGCAATGCAATAGCATTTTAAATCGTAAAATGATGAAACTATATAGATATCGTAATATACTCACTCCTTATTAGTTGAATGTTACAATGCATAATATTTAGAAAATACATAGTATTTTTAATTGTTAGGTAAGTACATGAGATTACGCCTAGGGGTGCGCGCATACACACAGAGAGAGACATACGCACAGAGGACCAGTCCTGAGATTGATAAAAATTGATAAGGACATATACAAAAATTATAAGATACGCCCATTTTATGTGTATTGATATAAAAAAATTGGTCATCAACATATAAGTAATAATAAATAAGTCAGCGGGAGGCTCTGTGCGATCGTCCACTTGGCACATGTTCAGGGCCGCCCCTGCACACACACACACACACACACACACACACACACACACACACATATATATATATATATAACGCTCTTATGTGGACCAATCCGCATTTTAAGAGTGCGGACCAGACACGTGTCTCTCGGTGGTGAGCGTAGAAATTATCGGTTAAATTATAGGCATTTTCTCTCTTTTTTCTCGGCTCACCACTAGGTGACGGATGTTTGATTCGCACTCTTAAAATGTGGACTGGTTCGCACAATAGCAGTAATATATATATATATATATATATATATATATATATATATATATATAATAAGAGGGAGTAAATTATGCAAATATTATTTCAGAGAAAATTGGTAATGTCCTATAAAAATTTATTGAATGTACAATAGTGGGGACGAGTAAATATTCTTGTAATATAGATAATGTTGTGACAGTAGGAAATTTTTACAGGTGAAGAAGTTTGTGTTTATTTCCCAACTTAGTGTTTTGCTTGATTCTTTGTAGTCCAGATTGTTGTTGGAGAATTTTTAAAATAAGTGAAGAAGAGCTTTGAGAGTAAAAGCTTAAAATCTTGTCACACGTTGGAAGTGTGTGAAGAAAAGTGGGAAGCTAACTCAATGTAAAAGGGAGAGTGTCCCACATTGAAAAATGAGTAAAGCTAAGTGATACCCACTAAGCTATAAAAGGAATGGGCAACCTTTGAGTCACACATTGAAAAAATATTAAGAAAGTGTGCACTTAATAAATAGAAATGGAAGATGAAGAGTTACTTTATCTATCATTTAAGAGGTTATTCAAGATACCTTCAATACGGTGCGAAGCACCGCGCGCACACGCGTGTGCGGGGAAGTGGGCTGTAGAGGCGCTAGTGGCGCGTGCGGGGCAGTGGGCTGTAGAGGCGCTAGTGGCGCACTTTGCACTTCGCATGCCGCGTGTCTGCAGTGGTAGCCGGTTATCGAAATTCGTCCGGATCGGATCGCGGTAGCTCGGGCGCAGTAACTTTTTGGTGGGTTTGTGTAAAATCGTTTCGGTATTACTGTACCTATTCAAAAATGGTTTAAGACTGTTGGTAATTAATAGTCATACCATTTCGGAATTAAGTAAAGACTGTTAAAACTCAACAGTCATGACTCCTGAGATACAACCTTTCATTTCCTATAAATAAAGGCACCCTATTTCAAAATTGCATATATTAAGATTAAACCAGTTTCGAATTTTCCAACCCTTGCAATTACTCTCTTACAATTTCAGGAGATATAGATTATTTTATTATGTTTTGTGCACATAAACAGAATAAGAACTTGATTGACTGTTCTTCGTTGCTGCTTCCAAAGACTGTCTTCAAATATACAAGTTGCAAATAGTGCAAGTTGCTTCATTGTATCTTGAGTACAAATTCGCGAATTCCCGTTTGTATACCGAAGTTATTCGTGTGGGGTAAATACTGTATTTAGGAAAGTGACATCATGCCTTGAAGTTTTCTAGAATCTATTCAGAAGTTATATTATTGTATTGAAGTTTACATTACTGTGATATATAAAGAGTTCTAGTTCTGTATTTGCATACATATTATCCAACAATCTAAATACAGTATTTTTGAAATGGACGACTCTTCCAAATCACTTCGACAAATAACAAAAGGCTTTGTCAAGTTGGACCGTTTTGATGGTGGTAATTTTTCGTGTTGGCAGAAAAAGGTTCACTTTCTTCTAATAACATTGAAGATTGTGTACATCTTGTCACAACTGAAACCAAATGAAGAAGAAGATGAAACCGTGGAATAGACGAGGCAACGCACAAAATGGGAGACCGATGATTACCTGTATCGTGGTCACATTCTCAATGCACTTACTGATCATTTGTTCGACTTGTACCAAAATGTTGGAACTGCAAAAACTTTATGGGTCACATTGGAGACCAAATATCTTACAGAAGACGCTATAACTAAGAAGTTCCTTATCGATCATTTTTTAAGCTTTAAAATGCATGATAATAGGCCTGTGCTAGAACAATTTCATGACATCCAACGAATCTTAAATCATTGGAAGCTTAAAAATTTAAATATGGATGATAATGTAATTATTTCTGCCATAATTGAAAAAATTTATCCTTCATGGAAAGATTATAAGAAAAAACTCCAACACAAAAAGGAAGATCTTTCACTTGAAGAATTAGAGAATCATTTAAGAATTGAACAAGAGTTTCGAATTCTAGATGGTAAAGAGGAACATGAAAATTCTGTTTCTAAGGTCCATGTTGTGGAGGAAGGAAAGGATAAAAAAATTGGCAATCATGGAAAGAATAACAAGCGAGAGAATTTTTCAAACAATTCTAAAGCAAACAAAAAGAAGAAAGGAAATTGTTTGTATTGCAATAAACCGGGTCACTTCAAGAAGGATTGTCATGAGTTCAAGAAACTAAAAGAAAAAGGAGGGTCATCAGACACAGAGCAAAAATTTGTTGCTAAGATATCCGAGGATAATATGCTTGGAGAAGATAACTCTTGGTGGATTGATTCTGGTGCCACAAGGCATGTATGTAAGGACAAGAGTTTATTCTCTGCCTATGAAACTGTGGAAGGATATGTTCTCTATATGGGAAATTCTTCAACTGTTGCGGTTAAAGGCAAAGGGACATTGGATCTCGAATGCACTTTCGGAAAAATCCTTAGCTTCACCAATGTCTTTCATGTTCTTGATGTTAGAGAAAATTTAGTTTCTGGAAGTCTTCTTAACAAATTTGGCTTTAATCTTGCATTTGAGTCAGAAAAATTTATTCTGACTAAGAGTGGTACCTTTGTAGGCAAAGGCTATTTGTATGAGGGCATGTTTAAGCTCAATATCAATGAAAAATATTATTTTGCTTATATCGTTGATTGTCTTTCATTATGGCATAGCCGTTTAGGACATGTTAATACAAAGAAAATGTATTTAAAGGTTAATTTAAATTTAATTCCTAAATATGAGAATGATATGAATGAAAAGTATAAAATATGCATGCAAACAAATAAACAAGATTGTCGTTTCCAAAAATAGAAAAAACTACATCTTTGTTACAATTAGTACATAGTGATGTTTGTGATTTGCATGGAACACCTACTAGAGGTGGTAGTAAATATTTTGCTATATTTATCGTTGACTTTTCAAAATATTATTACGTATATCTTTTAAACTCTAAGGATGATGTGCTTAATAGATTTAAGACATATAAAAATGAAGTTGAAAATCAATGTGATACTAAAATAAAAAGTCTTAGATCTTATAGAAGTGGTGAATATCACATTCCTCAAAATTTTGAAGATATGGGTATTATACATGAAGTTACTGCACCTTATCACCACAACAAAATGGAATAGCAGAAAGAAAAAATAGGACACTAACTGAAATGATTAACGCTATGCTTTCTTATTCTTGTTTAATTAAAGGGTTTTGGGGAGAAGCACTTTTAACTGCGTGTTATATTCTGAATAGGATACATGTTAAAGATAATAAGAAAACTCCTTACGGATTATGGAAGAATAGAAAATCTAATTTAGGTTATCTTAAAATTTAGGGGTATAGAGTTATTGTAAGACTACTAAAAACTAAGAGAAAAAAATTAGGAAGCAAAGACGTTGAGTGTATTTTCATAGGTTAGTGAACCTAATGATTCTGTTGAGGTAAATACAATAATTGAATCGAGAGATGCATTTTTTTATGAACAAAGGTTTTCTTCTATTCCTAGAATAAATAATGAAAAAGAAGTAAACACTCCTTCACAATTACCTGAAACTCCACCAGTAGAACAAGAAGAGATTAGAAAAAGTAAAAGACCTAGAAAAGAAAAGAGCTTTGGTCCTGACTTTGTAGTCTATCTTGTTGAAGGAACTAGAGACACACCTTGTAATCAATTTTCTTTTGACTCTTAGTCTTGAAACATACCCACAAACTTATAGTGAGGCAATTAAGTCTGTAGATTCAGCATTTTGGAAAGAAGTTATAAATGATTAAATGGATTCAGCCATGGGAAATAAAACTTGGAAGTTAGTAGATGTACCTCCAGGGTCTAAACCTATCAAGTGTAGATAGATTTTTAAAAAGAAAATAAAAATAGATGGAACAATTGATAAATTCAAGGCTAGATTGGTTGCTAAAGGTTTTACACAAAAACAAGGAATTGATTATTTTGATACCTATACACCAGTTGCTAGAACATCTACTATTAGAATTTTAATTGCATTAGCATCTATATATAATTTTGAGATTCATCAAATGGATGTGAAAACTGTCTTTTTAAATGGTGACATAGAAGAAGAAATTTACATGGAACAACCTGAAGGGTTTGTTATACATGGACAAGAACATAAAGTATGTAAATTAATTAAGTCCTTATATGGCCTAAAACAACCACCTAAATAATGGCATGAAAAATTTGATAAAGTCATTATTTCTTATGGTTTTAAAATTCATGAATTTGATAAGAGTGTTTATAGTAAATTTGCTAATGGTAAAGGTGTGATCATTTGTTTATATTTAGATGCCATGTTAATTCTTGGTACTGATTTAGAAAACATTAATAATAAAAAGAGTTTTTTGTCTTATAAATTTGATATGAAAGATATGGGTGTAGATAATGTCATATTAGGAATGAGAATAATAAGGAAAGATAAAAATATAATTCTCACTCAATCTCATTATGTTGAGAAAATTTTAAAGAAATTTAATCAGTTTGATTGCACACCTGTTACTACACCTTTTGAGCCATAGCTAAAGATGATCCTTAATACTGGTAGAGCTATTTCACAATTGAAATATGAACGAGTAATTGGTAGTTTAATGTATGTTATGATATGTACTCGACCTGATATTGCATATGATATTGGTATATTAAGTAGATATATTAGTAATCCAAGTTTATTGCATTGGCATGCTGTCAATAAAATATTAAAATATTTAAAAGGAACTATGGACTATGGTATATACTATAGTGGATATCCTTCAGTATTAGAAGGTTTTTCTGATGTCAGTTGGATAACTAGGCGAGAGGATCATTCCTCAACAAGTGGATGGATTTTCACTCTTGGTGGAGGAGCTGTTTGTTAGGGATAAAAAACAGACTTGTATAGCTGATTCTACTATGGCCGCTGAGCTTATAGCATTAGCTGCAACTAGTAAAGAGGCAGAATGGTTAAGGAATTTATTGATTGAAATTCCAGTTTGGCCAAAATAAATGCTTCCAATATCTATACATTATGATTGTGATTATACACTTTCCAGAGCTCGTAGTAAAGTGTACAATGAAAAATCTAGATATATTGGCCTGAGACATAGTTATGTCAGACAAGTGATTACAGATTGTGAAATCACAGTGGATTATGTAAAATCAAGTCAAATTTTAGTTGATTCTTTTAAAAAAGGTCTTTCGAATGGTGTCTACGACATCATTAAGGATGGGGTTAAATCCCATTAATAATAATCACTCTTGATGGAAACTCAACTTGAAACTTGATATATTCAAGTATCAAGATCAATGATTAAAGTGCATCATATGATGTGGTTGTAAGCACTACAAATTAAACATCTCAATGATAAGTTCTTAGTGCATGTAATGAATAAACGAATGAGGATGCATTTTATCTTAATAGACTTATGGTGTTTTAAGTTACATGGACACCTATGATAGTTTACCTATATGAGTGTGGAAGTGGTGCCGCTTCCTATGAGAACTGGACTTAACTCTAAATCACTCATGAAATCCAGGTACAGACATAAGGCCTAATATATGTGTCGTCTTATATGGATAATCAGTGACTAAAATATTTGTGTGTGTAGATATATCCGGCTGATCAATATGGATTGATAGTTCAAAGACAAGTCTACTATACTTTCATGGTTAGCCTTGACGAATCTTCAAAGGGTATTGGTTCAAGTCGTGAGACACCAGTACTTATATACAGTCTTACAGACAATCAAAGATTTATAAAACTTATTTTAAAAATGGTGGAGTAATGTTGGAGAATTTTTAAAATAAGTGAGTAAGAGCTTTGGAAGTAAAAGCTCAAAAGCTTGTCCCATATTGGAAGTGTGTGGAGAAAAGTGGAAAACTAACCCAATATAAAAGGAAGAGTGTCCCAGATTGGAAAATGAGTAAAGCTAAGTGATACCCACTAAGCTATAAAATGAATGGGCAACCTTTGAGTCCCACATTGGAAAAATATTAAGAAAGTGTGCACTTGATAAATAAAAATGGAAGATGAAGAGTTACTTCATCTATCATTTAAGAGGTTATTCAAGAGACCTCAAATATAGTGCGAAGCACCGTACGCACACGCACGCGCATGTGCCCGCGCATGGGGCAGTGGGCTGTAAAGACGCTAGTGGCGCACTTTGCATTTTGCATGCTGTGTGTCCGCAGTGGTAGCGGGTTGTCGAGATTCGTCCAGCTCGGGCGAGGTCACTTTTTGATGGGTTCGTGTAAAACCGTTTCGATATTACTGTACCTGTTCGAAAATAGGTAAGGCTGTTGGTAATTAACAGTCATACCATTTCGATATTAAGTAAAGATTGTTAAAACTCAACAGTCATGACCCCTGAGATACATCCTTTCATTTCCTATAAATAAAGGCACTATATTTCGAAATTGCACATATTAAGATTAACCCAGTTACGAATTTTCTAACCCTTCCAATTACTCTCTTACAATTTCAGGAGATATAAATTATCTTATTCTGTTTTGTGCACATAAACAGAATAAGAACTTGATTGACTATTCTTCGTTGCTGCATCCAAAGTCTGTCTTTAAATATACAAATTGCAGATAGTGCACGTTGCTTCATTGTATCTTGAGTACGAATCTGCGGATTCCCGTTTGTATACCGAAGTTATTCGTGTGAGGCGAATACTGTATTTAGGAAGGTGACATCACGCCTTGAAGTTTTTCAGAATCTATTCAGAAGTTACATTATTGTATTGAAGTTTACATCATTGTGATATACAAAGAGTTCCATTTTTGTATTGGCATACATATTATTCAACAATTGTTAGTTGTTTTGTTTAGTTCATTTTAAGATATATGACTGAGATAATTGTATGTTGTGATTATACAACTCTAGAAATTAAAATTCATAAGTTCTTGAAGAAAAAAAAATTATTTAATAAGTATATATACTCCACTTACAAGTTCCACCTTAATTATTTGCTATTATTCAACGTTTACTGAGGAAGCGCTATAGATCTAGGCCGACACAAATCCTAATAACTGTTTATATCAATAAAATTAAATGTTTAAAACTTGATAATTTTTCAGAACTCTTAAGGATATGATTATAAATTATCAATTATCACTCTTTCGTTTCTTGTTAAAAAATCAAACATTTTAAGAAGGAAACGTGATTTCCAAAATTATCATTTTGAAAACTATTAATACATTTGAAATACAATACATGCACTTTAATCATTATTTTTCTATTCATAAAAATGAAATTTGTATATTTAAAAGTTTATTTAATTTCAATACTATTTGAATAACTATTGTTTTTTAAATAATCAAGACACTAACCTTTTAAATAGGGAACCACTATTCTCACTCCAAAACATTTTTTTCCCACTCCACTTTCAACTTTAAATACCAAAATGACTAAACTATCCTTCTATACATATAATTTAGGTTGGACAAATTATTAATACATATATTTATAAAAAAAAAGTTAGTTTGAATAAATTTAATATTTTTGTCAAAAATCAATTATTTATTTTAAAATACATAATATTATGAAAATAAAAAAGCATAATATTTTGAATATAAACAAATCTAATATTTTGGAAAATAGTTTTAAATATTCTGAAAATAGATAATATTCTAGAAAAAACATTTTTATTATTTTTTATACAAGTGTAAGTTAATCAAAAAACTGTGATATTATTTATTTAAAAAAAGAACATTCTTTTTATCAAAAAAAAAATGTTGAAGATAATTATATAAAAAAAATACTATACAACATTCATTTTTAAAGAAAAAATGGTCGGAATTTTATTATAAACTATAATTTTTAAGAACTTTATTTTTTACAATTTCTTATAAAAAAGTAACTTTTTTATAATATTGTATTTTTTGTAAAAAATTAAGTTGTGACTTTGTCACAATACTAATTTTCTATTTTATACTTTAATACATTACATGACACAAATAGCATGATTTATAATTTTCACACCACATTAAATACAACATGACACGAATAACACGAGTAAACTTATAAATTAAATATTGTGTCACTGACACAAAATTATTCGTGTGATATTATATTCAATTTGGTGTGAAAATTATAAATCACGTTTGTTGATGTAAAAAATTAGATCGCTCTAATTATTCAATCACAGATAAATAAAATGAGACAAAGATTTTTAAAGTGGTTCAGCCTTATAAGAATGGCCTACGTCCACTGTTATGTTATTGCTGAGTGTTTTGGAATTCTCGATTACAAGTACTATCAAGAAATTCTGGTCCCCTTGAATGAGGGTGATACAAGGTATTTATTGCCCTTAGGCTGTACATGAAAGGGTGATACATTAAATGATATACATATGAAAGGGTAATTCATTTAATGCTGTTCAAGCGTGTGCGTCAAGATGATAAGCATTCAATGAATAGTTGAACTGTGGATTATCTGGCAATAAATGATGTGGCCGAGGTGCAGCTGCTGTGGTCGAGATGCAGCTCAGACCGACTTAGTTGCTCGTCGTTCAGGAGTTCCTCGGAATATCCTTGTTGCTCGGAGCGAACATGACTTGGTCGGGAAAATGAACTTCCTCGTTGTTATTGTGCCACGTAGATTGACACGTGTCTTCTTATAATTCGTCCATATCAGCATACTAATTTTGGTATCAACAGAAGCCCCCAATGTTTTATATTTCGAACTTTGAGGAGTATGGAACATTCTTTCTCGGTATATGGTAATATTAAATGATCTTCCTGGGTTTTAGGAATATTTCTCCACATTTGAATTTCCTTTCAAATTCGCAGAATTCGCCTTTTTGCATTTTTATAAGCGCTTCGATCTTCGTGCACTTTTTGTCCTTTTAGCCGCCGGTAGCGTAATAGTTTCTTTTTGTAATCATTTCTTTCGCTGTTTCCCAAGGTAAAGTATTTAAGCTTCTTAGGCAATCATACCGTCTTCTACCTTTTCCAATTTTCTGCTTTCGACTTTTCCATAGCCTTTCCTTCTCTTGTGCGTTCATCCTTGTTTTTGTTCGTTGTCAACAGATCTCCTTTTTTCCCTGTAAGCTCTTCTTCTTTCTTCTTTTATTCATCATGGTTTATATTATTGAATCTCTTGAGAAATTTCTTTCAGATTTCTCTATTCCTTCTTGGGTAACTTTGGAGGATCTTTCTGAGCCTTCAAATTACTTTAATTTGGCTGAGGGACATTGGTTCCCTAGCCTCTTTATTGCTGAATGTGGATTTTCTTTTCCACCAAACCCTTTGTGTTTAGAGTTCTGTCAGTATTTCGATGTTGTCCCTGCAAAAATAGCCCCCAACACATGGAGAATAGTTAATGGGGTGTATAGGTTAAATCAAACTCATGGAACTCGTATAGGAATTCCTGAGATTATGTACTGTTATAGATGGGCTATTTTAGACAATGTTTTTTATTTAAAAACTAGATTTTTGAATAGGGCCTTAGTAGTCAACCTCCCTGATGCAAATAGGGATTATTTTGAACACGGGGTAGTTATAAAAAATTGGCAACATACCCCTTTGGTTGGAGATGAAGTATATCAAGGTCCCAGATGCCCCCCATATGGCAATGGGATAGGTTATTTTCATCTTATTTTATTTTTGAAATTACGATTTCTTTGTGTTTGACAAAATGTATGACTGATATTTCACTATGTATTTGTTTGCAGTTGACAGTAAGAGAAAAACTCCAAAAGAATCAGAAGTAAATATTAAACATTTGAAACATATCTGGAATTTGCATCGAAGAGTTGCAGACGAGCACATCAGGTCTGCTTCATATTTGTTGCAGTATAGGAGTTATACTACATCCTTTACTGCTCGTCCTGTGGTCAGTACCAGTGAACCAGCATCAATTCCTGAGGACTCTTCTCCAGAATCTCACATTCCTCTAAGTTAAAAGATGGGAAAAAGAAGAGTTCCTGCTATCATCGAAGAGACTTCCTCTGTTGGAGATGGAAAAAGAAATAAGAATGACGTCCCCAAGGGGACAAAGAAAGTAGATGATGCCCCTTCTGTTGCTCCTCAGAAGGCTGTCGAGAAGCCCCCAGTAGCTTCTAACAAGAAGGATGTACCAGCAGGAGTGATCACTATCTCCCCAACCAAAAGTTCCTCTTTGGTTGAAACTGTTGAAGTTCCACTGAGGAGATTGAAAAAATCCTCCTCGGTTAGTTTTTCTGAAACCATTCCCCAGTTCCAAGCTAGTGGAGCTGGAGTTCCAACTATTATTCCCCCAAGTTCTGCAATGAGCTCGATAAAGACTTGGACTATTCCTGAAGTCCAAGGAATTGAAGAAAACATGTCTAGGGATATGCTGACATCCCTAGCTACTCGTCACATTGCTTCAGTAAGTTTATCTTATCCTGAATTTTTCTTTCTTTCCATCAATACATATGTCTCTATGCTGATTTATCATTATCTTCTTCTTTTTCCAGCTGGTGAGTTGCTTTAACACCATAGTGAAGAAAGATGAAGCACTCAAGGCTTCCAGCTCCTCGTCTTGAGTGGAGGATGATTTTCTGGGTTTGGCCCAGTCTTTGAAGGATTCTCGTCAAAAATATGACGAGGATAAGGGTGAATGGGAGAAGAAGTTGGTTGCGTCTGAGGCAGAGAAGGTGCAGTTGGGAAATAAAGTGAAGGACTTGGAGAGAGAGAATAAGAAATATGCTGAGAAGCTCAGTACCTTTGGGGAGCTTGAAAATAAATTGAAATTGGCCGAGAAAGAGCTGACCCTTCTGCGAGAAGTAAATCGCCAGAAGGAGGAGGTGGAGGCCAAGTTGAAAACCACCGAGGATCTTCTATCCGAGAAGCTCTCCTCGGAGAAAATGAAAAGAAAGGTGGCTGTGAAAAAATCATTTCGAACTGGTTGGGACAAAGGATGGGATAGGGGGGGTAGCAGCAATGATGACCCAGGTCAAGTATGGGAGTTTGAAATACTTCCGAGATGGTTGGGTTGCTGCCCTACAGGAACTGAAGGTTAGCGAGGACTCTGAACTATTTCAACAACATCTTCCTGGCCCCCCTCCTGTAATTGAAGATGAGGAAGAAGACGAAGCTGCGTCCGAGGAGTCTTCAATGATAGTAGGTGATCAAGTCCTTGCTCCACAACCCAATTAGACAGCCACCGAGGAGATCTCGTCTTTGCCTGCTCCTCCTGAATAAGTCTCAACTTCTGCCAATCAACTCATTGTTCCCACCGAGCAACCAAGCTCCTCGTCCCAGCCTCCCGAGAAAGTCTTGGGAGATAAGGAAAAGGTGTGAAGTTGTTCGGTATTCTCTTTCTATTTTTCTTTTACTTGTACTATGTATTCTGAACGCTGTACTCCTTTTGATGATGTAATAAAATCACCTTTTTTGTTCCTCTGGGTTATTGATGTTTTGTCTTCTTCTTTTATTAACTCTTGCCTTCTCTTCTTTACTAGTTTATGGCTAGAATGGAATTATTATCTTCCAATGATACAAAGTTGATGCAGCAATGCCATGAATATTATAAGGCTGGTCACACAGACCTAAGTGCATCTGAAGTTACTGATATCCTTGGTCATGATGCTTCTGAGCAGGCAGTTGAGGCTTATCAGTACCTGAAGGGTTTACTTGACTGAGCTGTGGCCAATAATGTGGCCTATTACGAAATGATCGAGGATCTTCAATGTACCTTAGATACCTTCAAAATCAGTATAAGGAATCAACTGCCCTATTGCATGAGGGGTATGAGAAGAGGTATCAGCAGCTTTCTGCCGAGAAGGGCTACGACAAACTCCTGGTTGGGTACGATGTCAGAGAGAGAACCCTAAAGGGTGAAGTTGAAGCTTGTAGACAGATTGTCGAGCTGCTAGAGCAAGAAAATAACAATTTGCAGAAAGAGCTAGCACAGTATAAGTCTGCAACATCTTCTTCAACAGCTGTAATCCCAGTGACTGACGAGGGATTTTCCTTTCTATAGGTTGAGAATGACAAATTAAGGCAAGAGTTAGACACCTTGAGAAGATCTGGTACTTCTACTGCTACTCGGGGGCGCGAGGAAGAGGTTCTCGTGGTCGAGGAAGAGTTGCTCAAAATGTTATTGAGGAACAAAGTTCTCGACCTGCTCGGGGAGGATCCATAGGTCTTCGTCGTAATGTTGAAGAAGCTCGTACTCAATCAACATTGGAAACCCAAGCGTTCCAATTGAATGCAAAAGATCGGGCTTTGTCTGAACTGTCCAAGAAAGTTAGAGAATTGGAACTACAAATCTCTACAAAAGAATCAGAGTTAGAGACTAATAAACTTTTCATCCAGAGTCTTCATGAGAAGCTTGAGTGGTTAACATTCCAATTCCATAAACAGCCCAGGGAGTTTTGGATGGCTGGAAATAACGAGGCACTATTCCATTTAGATGCTCGTATCCAGAATGCCAATAATGAGGGCTACAAACAAGGCTGGCTAAATGCCTTATCTGTGTTGAAACTCGAGCAGGGACACTATTTATGGGACTACTATGAGCCTGGATTGCTTGACTTTCCCGTGCCACCGTTCAATTTGGAAATGGAATGGATCCCAGCTCGTGCCATTCCTCGGAGCTTACTTACTAAATACCTTGGTGACTACAGTTTGCATTCTCAGTTTGAGGTATCTCTTCCGGAGCATCTTCTAGATCGTCCCTCTGTGATGAACGTTAGAATGCTAAAGGACTTGAACTTCATTAACTCTCCTCAGACTTTAAATGATCCGCCTGCTGGCGAGGAACCTGTATAGAAGGCTCCCGACCAACATAAGTTGGCATTTGAGAGCATATCTTGTTTCCTAACCAACCGAGATTGGCCTTTTTAGGAGTCTCGTGTTCTCACTCTTTTACCAATCAGAGTTGGTCTGAGTTCGAACTATCATGTCCACTAGCTCTTTTACCAACCTGAGTTGGTCACGCTAGTGTATGCCTCCTAACCAAATGAGTATAGTTTGTTCTCGCCCCTTTACCAACCGGAGTTGGTCGTGGGTTTGAACTATCATGTCCACTAGCTCTTTTACCAACCCGAGTTGGTCACGCTAGTGTACGCCTCCTAACCAAAGGAGTATGGTTTGTTCTCTCCCTTTTACCAACCGGAGTTGGTTGTGGGTTTGAACTATCATGTCCACTAGCTCTTTTACCAACCTGAGTTGGTCACGCTAGTGTACGACTCCTAACCAAAGGAGTATAGTTTGTTCTCGCCCTTTTACCAATCGGAGTTGGTCGTGGGTTTGAACTATCATGTCCACTAGCTCTTTTACCAACCTGAGTTGGTCACGCTAGTGTACGCCTCCTAACCAAAGGAGTATAGTTTGTTCTCGCCCTTTTACCAACCGGAGTTGGTCGTGGGTTTGAACTATCAGTGTTGCTTTTATTGCTGAACAGCGTAGTGTTGTACACTAGTATTCCCCAAAAAACTTTTGATAAAAAGAAAGAAGATGGAGAAACATCATCGTTTTATTCATATTGATGAAATTGCTTTACATTTTACATCACTGATAATACTTGCGTAGGTGTTCAGCATTCCATGCATTCTTAAATTCCTCTCCTTCTAGAGTCGCCATTCGGTAAGTTCCTGGTCGAACAACTTCTGTAACTCGGTAAGGTCCGTGCCAGTTTGCTTCCAATTTATTGTGCTTCTGAATGACCTTCTTTAGCACGTAATCTCCTTCTTTTAAGTCGCATTTCTTCACCCTCTTGTTGTAGAACAGAGTTGTTCATTGTTGGTAAGCAACATTCCTAATGGCTGCCTCTTCCCTAACCTCCTCGAGCATATCCAAATCCAATCTTCTCATTAAGTCGCTGACTGGGGAATTGAAATTCAGCACTCTATGTGTTGGAAGACCCAACTCGACAGGTATTACAGCTTCACTTCCAAATGCCAGCATATATGGTGATTCTCCAGTTGCTGTTCGGGGAGTTGTTCGGTAGGCCCACAATACTGACTGTAGCTCATTAATCCAATTAGCTCTAGCTTCACTTAGCCTCTTCTTTAAACCATTTAGTAATGTTGTGTTCGTCACTTCAGTCTGTCCATTGCTTTGAGGATGGCCAGGTGCTGAATGAGTCTTCAAAATGTTTTATTGTCGACAATAGGCAGCAAACTCCTCGTTATCGGATTATGTTCCATGGTCTGTGATGAAGTCATGAGGGAGACCATATCGGCATATTATATTCTTCCAAACGAACTGGTATACCTTCTCGTACGTCATATCAATAAGTGGCTCAGCTTCTACCCACTTAGTAAAATAATCCACTGCCACGACGAGATACTTGAATCTTCCTCGGGTCGTTGGCAGTGGTCCAACCAGATCAATTCCCCACATGGAAAATGGCCAAGGGGAAGTTATGGGTGTCAACAATGCTTGTGGAGTACGTCGGATGGAAGAAAAACATTGGCATTTATCACATCTTTTGGCATAGGCTATACAATCAGCCCTCATAGTTGGCCAGTAGTACCCCTGCGTCATCACTCTTTGCAAAAGTGTCCGACCTGCTACATGGGCTCCACAGGACCCTTCATGGATCTCTTCAATCAATTCTTTCACCTCGGAGGGATGTACACATCTCTGCAAACCTACCATAATTCCTCGTCTATACAAAATACCATTAGTTAGTACATACCAAGCAGTTTTAAACTTTAATTTCTTGGCAGCGAGCTTGTCCTCCGGCAATTCTCCCTCCTCAATATATGCCCTGATGGGATCCATCCAAGATGGTCCTAAATCAAGGGTAATAACATTCATCTTCAAGTCTTCATCTATACTCCGAGTTTCTAATACTTTAATCGATATTGTTCTTCGCAGCTCGGTACGAGTAGCTGATGCTAGTTGGGCCAGTGCGTCTGCTTGTGCATTTTCCATTCTTGGTATTCTGATCAACTGAATGGCATCAAATTCTGCCAACAACTCCATCACCTTTGCATGATACTTGACCATTAATTCTCCTTTAACTGCATATTTTCCCATCATCTAATTCACAATTAATTGAGAATCACTGAATACCATCACTTGTTGTGCTTCCATAATCTTTGCTAAATTAAGACCTGCTATCATAGCCTCATACTCAGCCTCATTATTGGAGGCTTTGAATTGGAATCGCAGGGCATATTCCATGTCAATCTTGTCTGGGGTTTTCAAAACAATCCCTGCTCCACAACCTGTTGTGCAAGATGATCCATCTATATATAATCTCCATGTAGGTAACTCGTCTTCAAATTTCTTATCTGACAGAGTTCCTCGGTGAAATATCTGTTGTTTTCTTTCATCCTCCCCTGGTAATTTTCGCTCCTCGTCGACCATCTCTTCTCGCCCTTTTACCAACCGGAGTTGGTCTGGGTTTGAATTTGATGATCTTTCTACATCCACAAGCCCTTTTACCAATCGGAGTTGGTCTAGACTTATGTCTGTTGATCCTGTAACATCCACAGGTTGGTCAGTGAGCAATTTTTGTTCCTCAGGGGTATCAGGATATGTAAACTCTGCTATGAAATCGGCTACAAGTTTCCCTTTTAATGATGATCTGGGTTCATACACAATATCATATTCACCAAGCTCTATTGCCCAGTACATCAGTCTCCCTGAGTTTTCTGGCTTATTAAGGGCTTGTCTTAGTGGCATGTCGGTATACACGACGATGGTATGGGCCTGGAAATATGGCCTCATTCTTCTATTTGCTTCAATTAATGCCAATGCCAATTTTTCCAGCTTTGGGTACCTGATCTCTGCACCTCAGAAAGCCTTACTTGTGTAATAAATTGGTTTTTGGACTCCATTCTCCAATCTGATCAATGCCGAGCTGACTGCATTCTTTAATACTGCCAAGTATAAGTACAACTTTTCTCCCATTACTGGCCTGGACAATAGTGGAGGTGCTCCCAAATATTTCTTCAAGTCTTGAAAGGCTTTCTCACATTCATCATTCCACTCGAAAGTTTTTCGAAGTGTTTTGAAGAATGGAAGGCATCTATCAGTTGCTCGGGATACGAATCTGTTGAGCGCTGCAACTTGTCCTGTAAGACTCTGCACTTCTTTCTTCGTCGTTAGAGATCGCAACCCTAAGAGAGCTTTGATCTTTTCTGGATTCGCCTCAATGCCTCGTTGGTTGACGATGTACCCAAGGAACATTCCTTCTCGTACTCCAAATGTGCACTTCGTTGGGTTGAGCTTCATTTGGTATTTATCCAGTTGATCAAAGGTCTGACCTAAGTCAACTAGATGATCAACAGCTTTCTTGCTCTTTGTCAGCATATCATCGACATAGACCTCCATATTGCAACTGATTTGTTCGGTAAAAACCTTATTCATTAGCCGCTGGTATGTCGCTCCTGCATTTTTCAAACCAAAAGGCATAACATTATAGCAATAAGTTCCCCTGGGGGTAATAAAAGAAGAACTTTCCCTGTCTTCAGGTTTCATTTTGATCTGGTTGTAGCTAGAGTAAGCATCCATGAAGCTGAGCAGCTCGTGTCCCGAGGTGGCGTCTACTAGTTGATCAATTCTGGGCAGTGGAAAATGGTCCTTTGGGCAGGCCTTGTTGAGATCGGTGAAATCAACACACATTCTCCATTTATTGTTTTTCTTTTTTACCATCACCACATTTGCTAACCAGTCTGGATATTTCACATTTTCAATGAATTGGGCTTTCTGGAGCTTCTCGACCTCCTCTTGTATAGCTTGATTCTTCTCAGGGCTAAATACCCTTCTTTTCTACTTTACAGGCTTGATCTCCTTATTCACAATGAGCTCATGACATAAGAAGTTTGGATCTATTCCTGGCATGTCTTTATGACTCCATGCAAAAGTTTTCTTCCTGTTTCTTAAGAAAGTTATCAACTCCTGTTTTATTGAAGCATCCAACGTTGAACCTATCTGGGTTACTCGTTTAGGGTGCTCGTCGTCCAGAATAACATTTTCTGTAGATTCCACCACCTGTCCTTTTACAAGTTGGGATTCATCCCTGGGATCAAGTGTTTCAATTTCTGTACCTTCATCCACCTGGTAGGTAGTAGTCTTTTTCCTTGACTCTTCAAGCTCCTCTTGCTCGGCAGATGAATAATAGCATTCCCGAGCTACCTTTTGATCACCTTTCACCACTCCCACTCCGAAATTTATTGGGAATTTTAAGCATTGATGTACTGTAGATGGAACTGATTCGAACTTCTTCAAACCAACTCTTCCCATGATGATGTTGTAGGCTGACTGCACATTCTTATCCATCACAAATAAGCGTATTCTCTCTGTTCGACAAGAAGGCCAAGTTCCAATGAATATATCCAACTTGATCGTCCCAAGTGGAAAAACTTTCTCGCCAGTAAAACCCAGAAGAGGTCTGTGATAAGGTTCCAATTGAGATAATTTCAAATTTAAACTGTCAAAGCATGAATAGTACATGATGTCTGCCGAACTACCATTGTCTACCAGCACCCTTGAAATCACTACTTCTTTCATCCTCATTTTGATCACCAAAGGATCATCGTGAGGGTAAAGAATACTTTCCAGGTCGTTTTTTGAAAAGCCCATGACCATCTTCTCTTTGTTTACCTTCCTCGGACGATCCTCCTCAGCCAAATTTATTCGCTGAATGTACGAGCAAGCTTGGACCTCTCCGAAGTAAGCCTTTCTTTCTGCAGTAAGGTCTCCTCCTCCTACATCTCCTCCTGTAATAACATTACAATCAAATGACCCAAAACGTATGGAAAATACCTCTCGTTCTGGCTGTCTTGGTTTCTTGGGAAGATCGGGGTCATCATCTGGATCATCTTCATGATTTCTCTTCTTTTTCTCCTCTGCTCGATGAGGAGATCGAGACCTCTCTCTAGTTCGATCATTATTTCTTCTTTCCCCTCCCCGATCAACATACTTTGCTAGCTTTCCTCTTCGGATGAGTGTTTCAATCTCGTTTTGAAGAGCTATGCAATTTTTGGTCATATGACCATGATCCTTATGGAACTCACAATATTTATCCCTGTTCCTCGTATCAGGATCTTACCTCAGTTTCTTCGGCCACTTTACCTCCTCGCTATTCTTGATTTCTTCCAAGACATGATTAATACCCATTTTCAAAGGAGTATAATTATCGAATTTCTTCAGGACTTCCCATGACGTTTTATTATTCTTGGAATGCCTATCATCGCCATTGCCCTTATGCTCTTTCTTCTTAGATTTGTCGACTTCCACCTTGGTTTCTTTATCCATATTCTTCTTCGCAGCCATAGCCTCCTCGGTATTCATGATTTTGGCCGCTTTTACCATTAACTCTGACATAGTTGTAGGTGGATCTTTGGCCAAAGTGTAGTACAACTTATTAGGCAACAACCCACTCATCAAGGCGGTGATTGCTGTCTTTTCTTCATAATCTGTGACTTCTAGCTTCTCGTTATTGAAACGAGTTATGTAATCTCTAGTACTTTCGCCAGGTTTTTGTCTAACACTTAACAAGTGTGCTACTCGTTTTACTGGTTTTGCCCCAAAAAAGAAATTGCCAATGAACAATTCGGCCAACTGAAAGAAAGTTGAAATCTTACCCCGAGGAAGATTGTTGTACCATATCTGAGCAGATTCAGTAAGAGTTCCTGAGAATGCTCTGCATCTCATCTCGTTAGGGAAGGCATAGATGTCTGCAGCAGCTTGATATTGCTCTATGTGAAGAACAAGATCTGTCTTTCCATCATATTTGAGGGTTACTACGGGTGCTTTAAATTTTGACGGTGTAGGAAAATCCACAATAGCCTTGACAAAAGGTGTCCCTTGAACAAAAGTTCGTTGTAGGGGATTCTTCGCCTTAGCCATTTCTCCCAATCTATCCTCCAACCATTGAATGGAACCTTTCCACGCATCATTTCCTTCCTCGAGTCTATTAGTTCGAGCAATTGATTGTTCTGAAGTGGCCTCTTGAGATCTATCTTGACGAGCAACTGGTCGTGATTGCGCTGATCCTTCTCTTAGATATGATGGTTGTCGAAAACTCCTCGACATGGTCTTAGGCGGACTCCTATTCCTCCTAGGACCTAATCGGCAGAAAGGAGATACCCTACTCAGTCTTTCCAAGGAATTGGGTCTCTCTGGAGAGAGAGTGACACGTTGATCAGTATCTGTAGCTCTTATTGACGAAGTTCGCCCAGGTTGATAAGAGAAATCATTAGATTCCTTATTACGATATGACTCAGTACGCATGGATCGTGAAGAAAGATGATAGGTTTGCCTCTGACCACTTCGCTGTCCCGAATGTGCAGGTGCACCGCCATGAAGGGTTTGTATGAGTTGCCGCATTATTTCTTGCATGACGATTTGTCCTTGAGCCAGATTCATCATAATCCCTGCCAGATCTGGAGGTGCAGAGGGATTTGGAGGATTTCCAGCATTTCCAGCGTTTCGATTACTGGATTCCGGATTATTTGCCATTGATGATGAATGATTTCTGGTGAAAAACGATAACAACAGTCGATTCCCACAGACGGCGCCAATCTGTTGATGTAAAAAATTAGATCGCTCTAATTATTCAATCACAGATAAATAAAATGAGACAAAGATTTTTAAAGTGGTTCAGCCTTATAAGAATGGCCTACGTCCACTGTTATGTTATTGCTGAGTGTTTTGGAATTCTCGATTACAAGTACTATCAAGAAATTCCGGTCCCCTTGAATGAGGGTGATACAAGGTATTTATAGCCCTTAGGCTGTACATGAAAGGGTGATACATTATATGATATACATATGAAAGGGTAATTCATTTAATGCTATTCAAGCGTGTGCGTCAAGATGATAAGCATTCAATGAATAGTTGAACTGTTGATTATTTGGCAATAAATGCTGTGGCCGAGGTGTAGCTGATGTGGTCGAGATGCAGCTCGGACCGCCTTAGTTGCTCGTCGTTCAGGAGTTCCTCGGAGTTCAGGAGTTCCTCGGAATATCCTTGTTGCTCGGAGCGAACGTGACTTGGTCGGGGAAATGAACTTCCTCGTTGTTATTGTGCCACGTAGATTGACACGTGTCTTCTTATTATTCGTCCATACCAGCATACTAATTTTGGTATCAACAACGTTATTCGTGTCGTGTCCTGCATTAAAGTATAAAATGCAAAGATATGTAATTTATCAAAATCACAATTTAGTTTTTTACAAAAAAAAATACAGTTTTATGAAAAAGTTATGTTTTATAAAACTTTGTAAAAAAATAAAGGTTTCAAACAATTTAAGTTTATAATAAAAGTTTCGTCTAGTTTTTCTTTATAAAATCGATGTCCAGTTTTTTTATTTGATATAATTATCGTTAACATTTTTTTTATAAAAAGAATGTTCATTTTTTATATAAATAACAAAACAATTTTTTATTAACGTTCATTTCAATAAAAAAATACATTTTTTTTATAAATAACCGACTTTTTTTTAAAACAAAAACTCACTTTTATGATTTTTATATTTTTAGAATATTAAAAAAATTATTTTCCTGAATATCAGGATTTTTATATTCAAAACATTATATTTTTTATTTCCAAAATATTACTTATTTAAAAATAGATAATAGGTTTTTAACAAAATATTATATTTGCTAAAACTAAAGTATACATTTATAGAAGGACATTTTAATCATTTGGGTGTTTAAAGTTGAAAGTGAAATGGGGAAATAATGTTTTGGAGTGAAAATAGTGATTTCCTTTTAAATTTATATATAATTTTGGCGAAGCTGTTTCTATCTAGTAAAAGGTCCAACATCATTGTTAAAAGCTATGAGATTATGTAGTTAAACATTAGATAGGTTAAGTTGGGAAGATTAACTATCTCGAAGTTAAGCTCTCAGAAATTATCAATTATCAATTTATTTAAAATCTCTTTAAACTTCATACGCCCCAAAAGTATTGACTTAATAAAGAAAGTAAAAACAATTGGCAACGTTGCTCTTTTGTCAACTGTAGGTAATGAATTAACTAAATGATAGAGCACTTAGGGGTAACTAACATTAGCATGTTATGAAATGATTAGATCTAAGTCTGACACCAATAACAAATACATGGAAAGTTAGCATTGATTAACTTTTTTTTTTTGGTGAAGAGGGAAATTATATTAGATAAGCAACATAACGTGCAGGTTACAATAACAAACCCGTAAAACAGGAAACACCCAACATAAAAGCAAATCTAACTCCACGCAGGGAGAACTTGTAATCCTAGTTTGAATCTGAATCTTCTAGTTGACTCTTGTTCTTTTCCTCATCGATAATTTCTCGTCGCCGGTCTGGGGGGTCTTCCAATATGAAGAAGTCTTCAGCATACGCCTTCGCATAATTGGCTAGCCAGTTCGCGCATCGATTTGCCTCTCTCGGAATGAAGCTAACATTTATGTTCAGATCATTCTTCATATCTCTACAGTCAAGGATGATGGCTGAGTGCGGATGATTATCCCAATCTCCCACATTGATCATGTCAACAGCAGATTTGTAATCTGATTCCAGGATGATACTCGTCCACCCCCTGTCCTTATCCAAGATCAATCCATAAAAGATACCTTCAAGCTCAGCACGAAGAGGAGGAGCCCCAGTGATTTTTCCAAAAAAAACCGTGACCCACTCTCCTCTCTCGTATCGTACAATGCCTCCGAATGATCCCACCCTTGTGTTATTGTCCCAACCGCCATTTGTGTTAATCTTCAAATTACCTGCACAAGGACACAACCAAACAGTTAGAGAAGAGTTACTGGGCCCCCTATGATTGTCAGGTTTGATGTATGCCCGCGAGATCTCAAAGGAATAATTTACACTAAGCTTAGCAATCATGGTTGGCAAGTAAGATTTAGTCTCGAAAATACGAAGGTTTCTAGCTTTCCATAGATTCCATAGAGTGGAGATAAAAGAAATATCCTGCTTACTACCCAAGCAATTTTTAATGATCCAGTCTCCAAAACTTTATGTGCCCTCACTTCTCGGAATCACCTAACGTCGCGTGAGGATCCAAGTTTCCTTGGCAATGGTACACTCCCGAAACACATGCCCCATATCCTCAATTTTGCCACACGTGTTGCACACCGGGTCACTAGTCATATTTCTCAACAGGCGATGTTGATTAGTAAGTAGTTTTTCGTGGAGAATGGTCCATATAAAAATTTTCAATTTCTGGGGAACTTTCTTTTTCCAAACAAGGTTCCACACGTTATGGCCAGGTACGCTAAGGTCCCTACCCACTAGCGATCTGTAGCAAGAACTTATGGAAAATTTACCATCCGGATTAGGGTTCCAAATAGGTCTATAATTTCGAGGAGTAATCCTAGGGATATCAGTGTTAATGACAGCACTGATGTCCGTGGGACTGATCCAATGTTGAATGGCACTAGGATCCCATTGACCATGTTGGTCCATCAGAACCTCCACCTTAGCGTCAGTACCAGGGTTGATCCTAGGGTGAGGTTTGATAGGCTGATCTCCGCACCACAAATCCTCAAAAATGTTAACGTTGTTCCCCCTCCCAATATTCCACTTTATGTTTTTTCTCAGAGTGGCCTTACTCTTGAGGATTCCTCGCCAAATGTGAGAGGCCATTTTATTTTTTACCCATACTCTTGGGTTAATGTTCTTAGCATATTTATTTCTCATGACTCTTACCCAAAGGGCTTTATCCTCATTAATGAGTCGCCACCCAAGTTTGGATAAGATAGCGATATTATTCAACTCAACTTTCCTGATTCCTAACCCTCCAGTCTTTTTGGGGCGATAAACAATATCCCACTTCACAAGGTGGACCTTTTTCTCGGTGGTATTATCTCCCCAAAGGAAGTTTCGAATTATTTTATCAATCTCCTCGCACATGCTAACCGGCAGAGGAATGGTTTGTATATTATAGCTAAGAATAACAGAGGTGGTTATTTGGATGAGCGTTGCTCTTTCGGCCATGGAAAGTAAGTTAGCCTTCCACCCCGCAAGTTTCCTCTTCGTTTTATCGAGGATATCAGTGAAGGTGTTCTTGCAGACACGCCCAATAATGAGAGGGGTACCCAAGTATTTCCCGAGATCATTGGTGAGACTCATACCACAAATATGGGCAAGATTGAGGGCTTCCATCTTACTGATGTTAGGGGACACGAACATTTTAGGCTTAGCGAAGTTGATAGTTTGTCCCGAGATCTGGCAAAAATCTTTGAGCGACTCCATGACTGAATAGCATGCGGAGCTAGTTGCATCGGTAAAAAGGATCAAGTCATCCGCGAAGAAAAGATGGGAGATAATAGGGCCCCCACGAGAGGCTCTTAGACCTTTCCAATCCTTACAATCCACTTTCTTAGTAATGTTGCATGAAAGATACTCCATGCATAGGACAAAAAGATATAGTGGATAAAGGGTCTCCCTAGCGGAGCCCCCTAGTAGGCTTGAAGCATGGGAGGGGGTCACCATTCCGTAGAATAGCTGTGCTAGTGGTCGTGACGCAGCTCATGATAAGATCGATCAACTTAGCACTAAAGTCGAAAGCAAGGAGGAGCTTCCTCAGGAAATTCCAATTAATCTTATCGTACGCCTTCTCAAGATCAATTTTGAAAATAATCCCTCCCGTTTTACCTTTTCTATTCTGGAGGGAGTGGAGGATCTCTTGGGTGATGATGATGTTGTCTGTGGCCTGTCTACCCGGGAGAAAGCTGGCTTGGTACGGACTGATGATTTTAATAAGAATGGGTCTGATTCTGTTCACAATCACCTTCGCTAAAATTTTATAAGTGACATTGCATAAGGTAATGGGACGGAATTGGCTAATAGCCTCAGGGTTGTCGATTTTGGGAATAAGGGTAATGTGGCTCTTGGTGGCTAGTACGTAGTACTAGACAAAATTCCTCTTTTATACATTTATACTGCATTGCAAGTGTACTAGGTACTAACTACAATCGTGGGCTGTAGAGGAAGACTTTTTAGCTGTCTCCAACAATTAAGTTCACCTTTATTCCATATACATTTTTTTCCTTTTAAAAAATAATATAAAAGTAGTAAGAATAACCATTATTCTTAATGGTATGTGCTTAATTCGACTCTTTAATTATATTTATTTTCCTATGAATTAATTTTAACAAATTAATGTCTTAATTTGATAGTGAATTGTGATCATATAGAATGTTTTCATACTATTTCCTTCACATAGTTAGGGTACATCTTGATTTTTAATTCCTTAAGGACAGACCACTTTTAATATGCTATGCAATCAAAAATAAAATAAATATTAATACTATAGATTTTGCTGTTATTTTCATAACATACTCATATTATGTGATCTTTAGAAAGTGAAAAGATTAATATATATATATATATATATATATATATATATATATATATATATATATATATATATATATATATATATATATATATATATCATTCCAATTATAGCTTTACTTGCTTACCCAAAAAATGAATCCCATGCATCCTGTTTCAATAGTAAATAATAACTTATTTTTTGGATTGTAAATAATACCTAAAGAAAGGGGAAGTGACATCTTTTAGTTTTATTAATTTATTATGTAGTTACCTTAATATGGTCAAATAGTTAAATTTAACCAACTTATCACATGTACCTTTTTATAACATCCCGAGAAGGATTTAATTGATGAACTAAGGATTAAAAGAAAAAAAGAACAACTACACACAAACAAGCTTGAACAAGCAGATGAGAGGAAAGATAACAAACTAACAAAACAAACGATAAAAACCAACAAAAAAGAAAGCATAAACTAGAGCAAGTATCTGGAGGTAATCCTCTAACCCAAAGGAAGCAGTGCTTGATAACAGGAAAATCATACCTAATAGTTATGAAGACGAGGCTTGCACATGGAGGATTGATGAAACAAAAATAATTAAAGTCATGGGACATGGTTTAAGATCTGCTGGGGTAGCAAGCGTACCTGACGCAGTTAAAAGGGGTCGAAGAAAATATGCCCAGGGATACTGCAACCGAATAAAGTCACCTGCCCAACCAAACAGGGATTTAGAGGGAGCGTGGTCGATCCAAGAAGATGAAAGCCTAGAGATATACATCCACGAAGGGATGAAAAAAGTAGAGAAAATCTTCGTAGCCTCGAGTCTGAGCCGCCACCAAAGACGTGGATCCAGCCTCCACCACTTTGATATGGACTGCTCAAAGTAACCATAAGGAGAACTCGCATAAGGGATAGGCCACCCTCATATAAATCTGAGAATCAAAAGTGGAGAAAACTCACACAATGGTTTATATATGGGTTGTTATCAATAAAATGAGAGAGAAAGCAAAGAAAATAAACCTCCCCCTCTCCTACGGGCAGGAAAAGAGGGAGGTAGAAGATAGTGAATTGGAGAGAAAAGAGAAGAGAGGGTAAAGAACATTTTTGTTGGGTATGGTCAATTATTTCCATCACATGTACTTGAATATATAAATTGTAATGATTCATTGGATCGTCTTGATTTAATTATTTTTGGATCTATCTCCCTTAGAGTAATTATACTCATAGACTTATTATCTTAACTATTTATTTTAATAATAAATGGTTCATATCAAAGAACTTGTTGTAGAATTTATTTTTAAATTATCTTATGGTTTAAAATAACTTTATGTGATGTACTTTGTTTAATCTAGACAATTGGGTAAATTACATTGAACATATTTCATATTACTTGACACTTCAAAATGGTCATCTAGACACTATTATGTGATGAGGTGTTAGAAAATCTCTAAATATACATGGGATACATACTGTTGTTGTCAACGCCAGTTAGTGGTGAGAAGCTTTAGTTGTACTTGGATGTTTAACAACATAAAACCACCGAGGCAATGGTCTTATCAAAGGATGGAGAGAAGCAGCATATGTAGTATGTCATACCCTCATTGAGGCTGAAAGGAGGTATATGGTTGTTGAGAATTTTTTGTATTTGGTTATGCCATCCAGAAATCTAAGGCATTACCTTGAGGGTAAACCCATATCAGTTCTCACCTCTTTTCCACTCAAGGAAATTTTTAAGAATGATAACCTCTTAAATGGTATGGAATAGTGGTCACTAAAGTATGAATAGTTCGATATAAGTTATGAACTAAGAACTATCATCAAATGGCAGGTCTTGCCCAACTTCATAAAAGAATTCGCAAGTAGTAAAAATAGAGAATATATTCAGCCTACCCACTGCTAGAAACTTTCAACACTAACTTGTGAGGCCAAGTCCTTCACAATCTAGCCGACCATCTTTCCAAATGGACATTATTTACGACTGGAATAGCCAGTGAGAGAGGCACCAACATTATCATAATCTTTATCATTCTGCAAGGGTATTTAATTGATAAAGTTTTCCAACTTGATAGATTCATAATCGTTATCAGTCATCCATAATAGGACAATTATAATTGGTGCGAAAGACATTACCATCCACTATGATTCATGCCTCATAGCCAACTATTTGAATGAAGAGTACACAACTAAAGATTCTATGATGTTATCCTACATAAGAAAAGAAAAGAGACTCCTTAAGGCCTTTAGATTGGTCTCAATATAATAATTTCTTGCAAACAATAATAATCATGTTATTTCCCTTATCACTTTAACTTCAAAATTAATAACGATTGAAAGAGGATGATTGAAGTGGAATACATTGACGAATCAAGCTTAGAGGAGTCATAACTAGAATTTTTGGCCATGGAGATCAATCAGACAAATGAAGATATCTCATTCGATAAGAATGAAGCTCACAATATAAAAGTGAATTAATCCCATTTTTCCTTGATTTAATGATCGTCTTTACATATGATCATTCAATGGATCTTTTCTCAAATGTGTGCACCCAGTCTAGGTAGATAAGATTCTTAAGGAGATACATGATGGAGGTTGAAAATCTCATGCTAGAGGGTGATCACTGGCGTACCGAGCAATATCACAATGCTATTTGTGGACTTTGATCCAAAATGACACAATCAAATTTGTCCAAAAGTTCCCCAAATGCTAGAAGTCTACCTCAATCATCAATAGATTAACGAGATACTTAAATCCTCTTACTAGTCCATAGTTGTTTTCTATTAGGGAATGAATATAGTTGGTCCACTTTCAAGGGCCCTAGGCAACCACATGTTTTTTTTCACGGATATCGAATACTTCACTAAGTGGATTGAAGCAGAACCCTTATCCCAAATCCAAGAAGATGGTATTAGGATATTCGATTGGAGAAACATCATTGTTCGATTTGGGATTTATATAGACTTTATGTTAAATAATGAAACCAAATTTGATAAATTATCATTTAGATATTTTTTGTAGACTATGCAACCAATACACTTCAATGGTCTTCCTATATTACAATGGACATGATGAAATATCCAATAAGACTTTTCTTGCCAGAATCAATCATCGTTTAAAAAACGCTAAGTTAAAGTGGGTGGAAGAACTCCCCTGTGTTCTTTGGGCCTACAAGACTACTCTAAGAAGATCCACTAGTGAAACTCCTTAGGCAATGGCTTATGGCATGGAGGTTGTTATCCCTTTGAAAATTGTCTTACCAATAATTAGATCTGAAATCTATAAGGATGGGCATAATGACAAATAACTCTCTCATGGGTTGGACGTATGAAGAAAACAATGAGGAAACCCTCGTCTATCATGAAACATACCAGTAGAATCTTGCCTAGCCCCATATCAAGAGATTCAAGGATCGACAATTTATAATGGGAGACTTGGTACTCGGGAAGCTGCTTCTATCAAAAAGAAAGACTTAAAATGGAAAATCTCCCCCCCCCCCCCAATTAAGAGGGGCTGTATCATATTACATCAGTGAGAGGGGCTAGGTTCTACTCTAGGTAATGGAATGCACGAAACTAAGGAAATTTTATTATTAAGAAAGTTAAATTAGCTAATATTAGTCTTTACCAGAATAATTGTTTTCTTTCAGTTTATCAATACAAGTTTAATTCACTAGTTTAATTAATATGGATAACACTCACTACACCAAAATGGCCAAAATGTCACCTTTCAGCCAGCCACCCTTGTCAAGGTCATTGACCGTGACAAAAAACACGCGTTTTATGTCACGGTAATTGACCTTGACACGACCGTGATAAAGAATTGTCACGGTCAATGACCGTGACAAATTTACTTGTCACAGTCATTGACCGTGACAATTCTTTAAATAATTGTCACGGTCAATGACCTTGACACGACCGTGACAATATTTCCACCAAAAACCCTTTCCCCCTTCTTTTTTCCCTCCCGCCGTTCCCTCCCTCTCTCTCTCTCTCGACGCTGCTCTCTCTCTCTCTCTCTCTACTTTCAGGTTTTATTCTCTCTCTCTCTCTCTCTCTCTCTCTCTCTCTCCCATTTATATATATGTTTGTGTGTATATATATGTGTGTATGTGTGTATATATGTGCGTGTGGGGCAGGGTGGGGGTAGGGGGTGGGGCAGGGTGAGGGGTAGGGGGTGGGGCAGGGTGGGGGGTAGGGGGTGGGGCAGAGTGGGGGGTTAAAAATGTAAATAAATAAGTAATTTTCTATAAATTTCCAAAAATAATATCCAAAAATGCAAATGTAAATAATATCCAAAAATAATATCCAAAAATGTAAATGTAAATAATATCCAAAAATATTGGATAACAATTTATTTTCATTCAAAATAAATAAGTAATTTTCTACAAATTTCATAAAAAATGAAGGCCGGCTTAATATGTGATTTAAGTGTGAAATAATCGCTATATACTTATTTTAAAAAATTGGTGAGCCCTTCATATTTTAAAAATATTGTTTTTATTCCTATTTAACTTTTCTTTCTATACACCCCTAATTATATTTAAAGTTTAATAAAATAGGAGTTATAGAAAGAAAAGTGGGGTTTCCATAATCTTACTTTGTCACAATTAATTTATATGCCTCAACGTTATTTTATCACTCTTAGTTTATATTTGTGATAATACTTTATTAAAGATTTTTATGGGAACTTGTTATACTAGAACTTAGATGAACACTAAGTGATGAAAATAGTCCTTAAAATTGAAAATTAAATAAAGTTTATAAAAGTAAAGATGTTGGTAATACATCAAAGATAAATTAATAAGGACTAAATAACAAAACGTGTTCAAGTAAATAACAAGAAAGAAAATGTGGTATTTAGATTGGGTAAAATTCTTAAAGTAATGTTAAGGGACTAAAAGACCCAAGACAACTGGCCAGTAAGTCACGGACCGAAAAATTTATGACGGGTGTTGAAAGCCCGTAAAAATGTTAGGGTGGGGGTGGGGGTGGGGTAGGGGTGGTGTATGATTTATAAAAAGCACAAAACAATAGTAGAAATTCAATACCAAAAATTAACATTGAGATTTGATTCGTATCGAATATTGCATATTTCCGCCCGTTATCTTTATGCATTCTAGCACTTTTACGGTCCTAAATGCCTATAATTACGCTCATTAACCAGACAACCTTGGATTTGGATATATACATACTTTGCAGGGGTTATTTGTGCTTTTGTAGGTATTGGAACGCTAAAAGTGAGGTTCGGTTGCATTTCGGAGAAGTTCCGTCGTCGAATGATACTTCAAGGGCAATTTGGTCTTTTCAAACTCACTATTTTTTATGTAATGAAGTTACCAACATGTAGATCATCAAATTACCTTTCCGTGGCCACTGACCGTGCGTCATTCTGACTCCGTATGTGGAAGTTATGCCCATTTTCGGAAGGTTTCGGTATTTTCTTCTACTTCAAGGGCATTTTGGTAATTTCATACTGCATAATTTGGACGGTTTCAAAACAGAATCATGTATATAATTGAATTTTCTTCGCGTCGGTTCCGACCACGCCTCATTTCGATTCCGTATGAGGGAGTTATAGCCGTTTCCGTGCAACGCGTCAAAATTGGTTCGGAGAGGAAAAGTGGGCTGCCTCCAGCCCAAGGCAAATTCCAAAAGTGTGGTCGACCGGTACCAAACATGAGGTCGACCGGTCCCATCAGATATGGACGAAAATTGACTTTTTTGGATTTTTTGGGTTGGTTTGTTTTGGGGTTTGTTTTGGGGTATAAATAGAGTGTTAGGGGCATTTCTTAGAATATAACTTTCATTTTAGATAAGATTTTTAGGGGTAGTTCTTGGGAGCTTCTCTCCCCTCTTTTCTCTTTAGTTTCCACCCATTTATGTAAGTAAACTACTATTCATTGTCTCTTTCCATTAATACATGCTTTGATTACTTGATTTCTTGTTTTGTAGTTACTTTTCTTGCTTTGATTAATTAGTTGTTGTAGTTTATTTCTTGTTTTCCTTAGTTAATTAGTTGTCTTAAATTAGTTAATTTATACATGCTTTTAATATGATTTCTAGCTAATTTAGTCTAGGTTGTGTCGGATTGAACTCATTTCGGGTTGACATGTTGCTTTGCTTTGGTGATGGTGTTTACGGGTTTATTTTGGGTGCGTTGTCCTAGTTATGGCGCCTAGGAGATTTGACGGTGCATATCATGTACGTCCCGTGCTTACGACCTTTCGCGCGTAATTTTCGGGATATTTTTTGACGCCAAAATCTTATTAGGCTTTTATGATGATTTAGGGCGTAACAACCCTTGATTTAATTAACTGTCGAAACGAGACGCATTTGTAATAACTCGTCGACCCATGTAACCATTTTATACTACTTAACTCGGGTGAGGGATATTCGACGCAACATATAGCTTTACTCGCTTTCATAATCTAGTTTCAACATATTGCCTAGATTAATTTTCCTTTTAGTTTGTAATCATCTTTTACACTTTTATTTCGGAGTATTAAATCACTTAAATTCTAACATCTCGTCTCTGTGGATTTTCGATACCCGACTTACCGTTGTGCTTGCCTCGCAAGTGTAGTAGTAACTTAGGTTTTTGTATTGAGTTGGCGAAATGAAAACAACGACTGTGCACTTTACACGCGCACACTTTTCTCACTTAATCAAAATGGCGCCGTTGCCGGGGACTAGTTTGTTTTAGACTTTATTTGATTTAATATTTCATAGTATTTTCTTTCTATTTGTATTATTTGCTAACTTTTAACAGGACTTCCACATGTGAGCACTTGGAAACGCTCGAATTTCCCGCGCGCACCTATTTTGTGGAATTCGCCACTTGAGCCATTTTTGGGGTAAGCATGTCTTATTCCAATTCTTTCGGTAATCCTTGTTATAATTCTCAAAATTCTAGGCCTATGACTTT
This sequence comes from Sambucus nigra, assembly GCA_949130495.1. Taxonomy (NCBI): domain Eukaryota; kingdom Viridiplantae; phylum Streptophyta; class Magnoliopsida; order Dipsacales; family Adoxaceae; genus Sambucus; species Sambucus nigra. Next base: position 121,189,090 of record OX422213.1, read on the forward strand.
CGGTGAATACTTAGCATCCCAAAGTAAAACAAATTCAAATATGACTTTGGGCGAGTATAACGAAAGTCAAAACTTAGGTTATTGGAATTTTGATGATGATGACAATGATTTTGGGCCTTTACCTCCTTATAATAGGAATTTTGAAACGAATTGCAATAGTTTTCAAAATTCCTATAATAATGAGTTTTCGTTTAAGTCCGATGGTAATTTTCAAAGTTCCCATTTTCATGTATCCGCACCTCGACCTATGACTTTCGGTGAGGGTTTACGTATGTATGAAAATGAGAAAATTGAAAATCGCTATCGGGAAGAAAATCGTTCGTGGGAACATGAGTTGGATTTATTATTTGAGTCCGACGACGATTTTGCTTCCGAGACTTTTGAAGTCGAGGAATGTTTTGAACCAAATGAGTTACTTGTGCCTACTTTGGAACAAGCCATTCTAGACTTTGCCCATTGCGTAATAGATATTGAAAGTGAGGATGATAATGACGTAATATCTATTTGCAATGAAATGATTTCTTCTTTGGCTCCCAAAGAAGAACATTTCATTGAAAATGATATTATTTCCTTTGAAGTTCCAACTTCATGCGATGATGATTCATCTCATGAGTTTGAATTTCTTTCATACCCATTTTCATTCTCTATTACCCCACCGTAACAAGTACCCGATGATTCGGTTTCGAACTTTAATGTTTTAAACCCTATCACCGATGAGGAGTACTTGCTCGAGTCACCCTCCACGATCGCATCTTTGCCTTTGTGTGCGCCGCCTCCTATTCCAACTTCAAAATCCTTGGGAGGATATTCAGATTTTCTCGGTCCCCACTTGTTTTTGTCACCCGTTCAATCCAAACCCCCCATCGTCCCACCAAAACGTTTAATTGGCGATGGTTCATTTCTTCCGCCTTACACATGCCTTCCGTTGTTAAAACGGAATTCATATTTTTCGGAAGGCATGCTTGTATGTGAGGGTACACCGGTTATCCTCCAAAGTCAAATCGTTTTCACGGTGGACCCTCACCTATTTAGACTTCTAGTGTACAGTTAGTGTGAAGTCTAAATAGTAGGTTGTATATAGTTAGCTTTTTATTTTTTCTTTCCTTTTTATTTTAGTCTAGTGTAATTAGTTAACTTTTTGTTATTTGTTTTTGCTATGCTCGGTACTAACTTGTTTTGTAGATTCTTTGGACTTATTCTTATGGGGATCGCTCCACTTTTGGGTAATATCGCTCTTTTCCTATCTTTGACTTGGTTCTTAATTCACATTGAGGACAATGTCAAGTTTTAAGTTAGGGGGTGTGGGATATTCTATCAATTTCTTATTTAGTCAATGTTTTTGCTCACATGTTAGTTACTTACTATGCTTTTCTTAGAAAAATTCAAAAATTTCAAAAAGATTTTCTTTCTTTTTTCTCCTTTTTTTGGGCATTTTGTCTTTGTTTTCGATGATAAATTTAAATAATTGCCAGATCCAATTGACAACCCAAAGATGCATGTTCTTGATTTTAGAAGTTATTAGACTTTAGTCCCTAAATAATTGATATTATGAATAACTTCATGAATTAAACTTTAATCCCATGAGCACATGCATTTTTATTGTTATATTGATTTGGTTTAAGATTTTTATAGCTCGGTAATCTTTTATTGCATTGTATATACTTACACCGAGTAAGCTTTGTACCTTTCGTCGTTTGTGAGTGTTATACACTATTCTTTTCTCATTGAAAACGTTGAATTCGTTGGTAATCTCACTATTCTTTCATTTGACCGTTCATTAATTGAGTTCATACTTGAAATGTGTTACTTGAGCATGATTTTCATATATTGTTTTGACTCGAAAATTGCGTAAACTTTGCGAAATGATCATAGGACCTCTTTGATATATCACCCATATTAGCCTTGACCTCACCCTTATATGTATACCCTCATTAACCTCTTTGAGCCTAAATATAGCCTTTCGTTTCATAACCCAATTCCCATAACCAACTCTAAATTGGAGTTATAAACCATACATATCACTTTCCATACCTTTGTTTGGAATGTTACTTGGGATCGAATGTTGTTGTTGTGATGTCGGTTCAAATTTAGGCATATGAGAGTGAGAAAAGTAAGTAAAGAAAGATGTGAGAAAGTGAAGAAAAAGAGAAAGCAAAAAGCAAAAGAAAACAAAAGAGAAAATGAGAAAATGAAGAAAATAAAAAGAAAGAGAAAGTTTGTATATGTTGTATATAGTTCAATAAGCTTTGATTACTCTTCCCGATGATATATCTAATGCCGTTTTGGAACTTGTTTTCCAATTTTGATATGGCCCACATTTTTCCATTATCCCGAGTTTTCATCCCGAACACTTTGAATCCGTACATACATTCCTTTCATTTCATACCTAAGCCTAGCCTACATTATAACCCTATACAAGTCCTATGTGATCTTAGGTTGATGTAATTTAAAAGTTTAAATAGTTTTGATAATCTGTTAAAATGCATTTCGCCTCCTTTAATTAGCGGTATCTTTCATTGAGATTACAAATTTTCATTTTATATATAGCATTCTTCTTTTATGACATGTGTGCGGCCTAGTTTCCATTTACATTTACTCTTTAGCCCGCATGTTCCGTGTGTTATCTCCCTGTTTCGAGTGAATTCGCTTGATGAGTGTAATGCCCGTGAGGATTGAATATATGCTTGCTTTAATGATTATCCGGTTTATATAAGTTTTTTGCCAAATCACACTTTGCATGTGCTCGCTCCCCTCCCACATTTTAAGGTTTCAATTCTATGAGGTGCATTCTATAATGTTAATAATTTGGACTTTTGTGTGAATTCATTCACTTTGCTAATAATGCGTATGAAATCCTTTTCGCCATTGTTGGGCTTGTCGAACGTTGGTTTGGGCATATTTTGAGGAAACCATATGATGTTTGTGGGTATCATCCCTGAAAACCCTCACGAGACGACACTCGTCCACTAGGGTAACCTAGGGGTATAACGGCTTATTGCATATGCTAAATGCAATCGTGTTCCCTACGAAAGTGGCAATTATATTTCAATGCATATATACGTTTTGTATTTCCTTCTGTGGACTAGTTTTGATTGTTTCATCACTAGGGACTAGCAATGTTTAAGTTAGGGGGTGTGATTCGTATCGAATATTGCATATTTCCGCCCGTTATCTTTATGCATTCTAGCACTTTTACAGTCCTAAATGCCTATAATTATGATCATTAACCAGAAAACCTTGGATTTGGATATATACATACTTTACAGGGGTTATTTGTGCTTTTGTAGGTATTGGAACGCTAAAAGTGAGGTTCGGTTGCATTTCGGAGAAGTTCCGTCGTCGAATGCTACTTCAAGGGCAATTTGGTCTTTTCAAACTCACTATTTTTTATGGAATGAAGTTACCAACATGTAGATCATCAAATTATCTTTCCGTGGCCACTGACCGTGCGTCATTCTGACTCCGTATGTGGAAGTTATTCCCATTTCTGGAAGGTTTTGGTATTTTCTTCTACTTCAAGGGCATTTTGGTAATTTAATACTGCATAATTTGGAGGGTTTCAAAACAGAATCATGTAGATAATTGAATTTTCTTCGCGTCGGTTCTGACCACGCCTCATTTCAATTCCGTATGAGGGAGTTATAGCCGTTTCCGTGCAACGCGTCAAAATTGGTTCGGAGAGGAAAAGTGGGCTGCCTCCAGCCCAAGGCAAATTCCAAAAGTGCGGTCGACCGGTACCAAACATGAGGTCGACCGGTCCCATCAGATATGGACGAAAATTGACTTTTTTGGATTTTTTGGATTGGTTTGTTTTGGGGTATAAATAGAGTGTTAGGGGCATTTCTTAGAATATAACTTTCATTTTAGATAAGATTTTTAGGGGTAGTTCTTGGGAGCTTCTCTCTCCTCTTTTCTCTTTAGTTTCCACCCATTTATGTAAGTAAACTACTATTCATTGTCTCTTTCCATTAATACATGCTTTGATTACTTGATTTCTTGTTTTGTAGTTACTTTTCTTGCTTTGATTAATTAGTTGTTTTAGTTTATTTCTTGTTTTCCTTAGTAAATTAGTTGTCTTAAATTAGTTAATTTATACATGCTTTTAATATGATTTCTAGCTAATTTAGTCTAGGTTGTGTCGGATTGAACTCATTTCGGGTTGACATGTTGCTTTGCTTTGGTGATGGTGTTTACGGGTTTATTTCGGGTGCGTTGTCCTAGTTATGGCGCCTAGGAGATTTGACGGTGCATATCATGTACGTCCCGTGCTTACGACCTTTCGCGCGCAATTTCCGGGATATTTTTTGATGCCAAAATCTTATTAGGCTTTTATGATGATTTAGGGCGTAACAACCCTTGATTTAATTAACTGTCGAAACGAGACGCATTTGTAATAACTCGTCGACCCATGTAACCATTTTATACTACTTAACTCGGGTGAGGGATATTCGACGCAACATATAGCTTTACTCGCTTTCATAATCTAGTTTCAACACATTGCCTAGATTAATTTTCCTTTTAGTTTGTAATCATCTTTTACACTTTTATTTCGGAGTATTAAATCACTTAAATTCTAACATCTCGTCTCTGTGGATTTTCGATACCCGACTTACCGCTGTGCTTGCCTCGCAAGTGTAGTAGTAACTTAGGTTTTTGTATTGAGTTGGCGAAATGAAAACAACGACTGCGCACTTTACACGCGCACACTTTTCGCACTTAATCAAAATGGCGCCGTTGCCGGGGACTAGTTTGTTTTAGACTTTATTTGATTTAATATTTCATAGTATTTTCTTTCTATTTGTATTATTTGCTAACTTTTAGCAGGACTTCCACATGTGAGCACTTGGAAACGCTCGAATTTCCTGCGCGCACCTATTTTGTGGAATTCGCCACTTGAGCCATTTTTGGGGTAAGCAGATTAGGGAGAAACTCAAGTCGTGGAAAAAAAATATGCGGGCACGGTACTTTGGGAAAACACGAGAGTCGATTATCCAATGGCGTGAATCCGTCCCCCCCAAGGAGCCGATCTCATTGGCACAATGGCAGAAGTTCATTGACAATGAGATCGAGGATCGACAATTGGCATCTCGCCAATCGGGGAGGGAAAATCGGGCAAAAAAGACGGACGTGCACTACTCCGACCGGACCTCTTACGCCGAGGTGGAGCATAGGATGCAGGTAAGATTTAAATTTTCTATAACTACAGAAATATATTATTCTTCAATATTTTACTTTACGGGGCCGATACTAATTTTACTTTACTTTATTTTATTTCAGGGGGTAGGGAGTGGGCCAGGGGGTAAGCCACATAGGCTCGATACTTATGTGGCTCTTCGGACGAAGAAGGGGAAGGACAAGGAGGTGTCCCCGAGCGTCGCGGCCACGATTGTAAGTAATCCGACAGTTTAATTTTTGTTAATTACGTTATAATTTTTTAGTTTACTTATTTTACTAATCATGTGCTTTTTGTCATTTCAGGCAAAGCTTAAGGAAGTGCATGAGTCGCAGTCTGATGCCGACAAGGCATCTTTGTCCGCAGATGCACTCAGCCAAGTGCTTGGCTCTGATCGCAAGGGGAGGACAAGGGGGGTGAGCTCGCAGGTGGCCAAATCTAGGATCATCGGATTGAAGACGAGCGACACCGGGTTGGCTCGAACGGTGGATTCACACGACGCGAAGCTGTCCCATTTGGAGGCGACAGTCCAAGATATGTACGTATTCATGAAGCGTACATTGGGCGGAGACCGTAAAGGGAAAGGGAAAGGGAAGGAGAAGGCGGTGGAGGAGGAGGTACGGGAGGATGAGGCGCAGGATGACGAGGATGTGGACCTCGCTGCTTCATCACCGACACGTTTGTACTTCGATGATCCACTTCCCTATTTGGCGCCCTTCAACAGACCAATGTCGACACTTGGTTGGCCGAGCGTGTTCATATTGGATGTATTTGATGGCCAGCGGATAGGGCGGGGGTTGAGGGACCCGAATATCGTCCATGGTGGAATAGTTCATGGACGTGCGCTTCAAGAGATGGAGTCCAGGGTGCTTGTCACGCATGTCATACCTGGGAAGGAGAACTCCCTATTGTGGTTGCGCGAACAATGCAGCACGATGTATATTAGTGGGTGCGTCAATTCGTATGTCGTGTGGCCTACTCACCTCCTCAGTTTTAACAATACACCAGACATGTAGTGGCATTGTTTTAAGTTTGAATTGAATTGTTTTAAGTTGTTACATTTGAATTATATCGTGATGCATATTGTGTGTATTTGAATATATATTTGCATTATCTTTTGTTTGTTTGGATATATGATGTTTGGAATAGGTACAACGTTGCTATAACAGGTACAAATATACTGTTGGGCAGTGGTAGTGGCCATACTGCCCAGCAGATTTTTTTTAAATTCTGCCCAGAATTGTCACGGTCATTGACCGTGACAAGTCCATTATAAAAAATTATCACGGACGTGTCACGGTCAATGACCATGACAATTTTTTTAAAAAGGGTCACGGCTTTGTCACGGTTATAAACCGTGACAAACGTGTCACAGTCATTGACCGCAACACGACCGTGACACGACCGTGACAAAAAAAGTTGTCTCACCTCTAAATGTCACGGTCATTGACCTTGACAAGTTGGATTTGTCAGGGTCAATGACCTTGACAATAGTGCAGATTTGGTGTAGTGACTATTATGCGACTGCTCGTCATCAGAACCAACCTGATGGTAGTACAACCTATGAATGGTTTGGTCGGTCTAGAATATGTACAAAGCCAACTAAGAATATGTGGCGCGACCTATAATAAGTCAATTATGCCTATAATAGGCACAAACCCATGTAAAATGGGTGGTAGCTTGGAATAAGTTGGTCTCGCCTAGAATAGGCAAAACCCCACCTGAAAAAGGAGATAAAACCTAAGAATGGGTTGCCCTAGAATAGGCCCAAACAAACCTAAGAATGGGTAGTATGGCTTAAAATAAGTCGTGTGTGCCTAGAATAGACACAAAATCTCATAATAATGAGTTGTACAATTTATAATAAGTCGATTTACCCTAGAATAAATAAAAATCTACCTAAAAAATGGTGGTACAAACTAAGAATGGGATGGTCATCCTAGAATATTAACAGACCCACCTAAGAATAGGTGGTATGACTTAGACTAAGCCGGTCTGACCTAAAAAAGACTACCTTAATATTTTCAGTTCGCTTAAAATAAGTTAGGGAGGAAAATTACATAAATATTTCAAGTTGATAAAATTTGAACCCATTTAGACCAGATGTGCAAAAGCATGGTCAAATATTTCCATTATATTACCATAGTTTTGAAATCATTATTGGATAATTCTCATTCTTTCCCAGTTAAATAAGAATGTTAACTGACCAATATAACTTTTCAATTCATTAGTTTTAACTAGTTGAGCTACCAGTCTGACATATTGATTAATTATAGGATTAGTCGGCAAAACTTTTTAACATCAATGTTAACCTGTTATTTTTCAAAAGTTCATCAAGTGCTGGAAGTTAGTCACATACCTACCCTTCCACATAAAAGCTTATTCATATTATAGTGGAATTAATTATAATTCATGCATATATGGAAATGAATATCTAGAAAGGTAAACAAAGGGAACTTTTTCATCAATCCCTCGTGGATGTCCAAAGGCCTGCATTGAAATCAATTAAAAAGTACAAAATTGACCCTCAAATTTACATTAACAAAAAAAAAGACCTAGAGTTGGGACTCAAGGTTGACCTCAACTTGCTTCGCTCCATTAGTGGTTTGTCTTACTTGTCCCTTAATTGAGTCATTTTCAATTTGGACATTACTGGTGACCAAATGATCAACCTATTCGCCAAACATCAAATAGGTTTCACCACTAGCCGATTGTAGCCTTGGGTACGGGAGATTTTCCTAATAATCCCCATCAACTTCAAGCACATTTCCTCATTTGATATCGGTCCCTCAACCCTTATTAAAGGGTATTCACCCAAAATAGTCCAATTATAAGCCACATATTTGAAGCCAACATCGTAGACTTCATTGGTATTAAAATCATAAATGTCTTCATTCTTCTTATTCTCCTCCTCCAATTGAGAAGGAAAGAAGTCTATCTCAGTGGCCAACATTGAAAAGGACCTATCGAGCTTAATCATCTCACTATTGCCCTTGTAGTAGGCCATATTGATGGCCTCTCCTTCTTAGATCTTCTCATCCTTGTAGGAGGAAATCTTCTTGAGCTTTTTTGTGAGATTAAACATTCGATTGTCCTTTTCAACCACCTTATTCTTCATACTATTAGCTTGAGTATGAAGAATATAACTTCTTTTATCTAGATATCCAGTTAGGGTGGATGTCTCTGGAGGGCTTGTATCGCCTAAAAAAAATACCAGTGTAAGAAGTCAGTCAATATGATAAGTAAGATGTTCATAATTTAAAAGGGTAACGGGGAATCTTATCATTGGCAAATGGTTATATCATCCTTAAAATGATATTCTATCGTATGTTTATGATGGCCTACATTTCTTAAGGAAACATGGAAATTTGGATAATGACAAAACTTACGTCAGTGTCCCAATATGCATAGTGTTTAGTGCCCATGACTTCACTACCTTTAACAAAAGTGATCAGCCAAGGTTGGTCTCTAGATGATGAGGGATAAGGAAGAAGGTAATTGGGCCTTTAAGCAATGGTTAGAGGAAAATTACTCTGACTTGTTTCCTCGGGTGTTGCAGGAGGAGGAATAATTTTGTTCATATTATCCTTATTTCCCTTATCATCTTCAACTGCTTTCTTTGGTCTCTCTATCTTTCTTTCTATATCATATGTGAGTATCCCCCTATTTTGGTCTACTGCATTAGGGGGAAAATTTATTTCCTTATCCAAGTTGTTCATAGTGTCTTCTAGATCGGCTAAAGCATGGATTCTGACAGTCACCTTTAGTTCCCATTACCTTACCACAACTGAGTAAAGGTTGATAGTTAGAATCTTTCTAAATAGAATAGGGTATATTAATCCTCCTTTTCTTTATCATCTTGATAGTTTGCTGACTAGTTACTTTAGTACGCTTGAGATAATGTGGTAGGGTGAATCAACGACATCCACATCGAGGTCTTTAGCGTCAACATCTAACACAAAAGTGATATTGGGATGTTAAAGTCACTAACTACTATTTAGTCAACAGTAGTTACATGAGGAATCACTGTTAAGTTCTCGGTTGAATATATCATAAGCTCATAGCCAAGACGTAGGTGAGATGCTCTATAAGAGAATTTAGAACTAGGTCAATTTCTTTAGCTTTAAAATTTCTTCAAACCGGTAAAGTTCATATGGTATTCCCTTTTTTTCTCCCTTCTATATTTAATTGTAGAATAATTTAGCCAATTAGAATTGGATCAACATAAGTCTAGAAAAACACGTAGTGACCAACACATTACCAGGACTAATAGCCATGATAGGAACCTTATAGACCTTATAATTGAGGGGAACGATTGGAGTGGAAGGGAACACTCCTTTCCATCACTGACATAGTATACATGGTGATATGGTTGTGGTTAAGGTCGTAAAGATCCTCTTGCTCAGGGGAAACACTAATAGGAACCTCATTCAAAATGTTTTATTTTTGGAAAAGTCTTAAAAAATATTTTATGAGGAGACCTTAGACTTCCTCAATCTCTTATACATGGCGATAAGAAGAGTTTTCTTTGAAAAATATGAAGTTTTGTGGGATTTGTAGAGAACCTTGAGGAAGAAAATGACGAAAATGGAAAGAGAAGGGAGTATACCCGGGAATATTAAAAAGTAAATGAGGAAAATGAATATTTCTTCTTTTATCCCTTCATTATTAGAAATATAATAAGTGACAACGTTCTTGGAAAGATTGATGAACATTATACTTTGATGAATGCTGGATATTTCCTTATCCCTTTATTATGTTCTGGTGATGACAAATAAGGGAGGAGGGGATAAGGGTTTCAGTTATATGGTATGTGATGATGTTGTGATTAGCACCACCAGATAAGAGGTGATAGAGTTCAAATAGTAAAAATAATGGAAGCAGTAGAATTATATATGTATGTATGCATACAGAAGGAGGTGAGTAGAAGAAGAATGAAGACAATGATGTATAGTGGTTAAGCCAATCAGGCTTATATCCACTATGAGTGTGTGCGTTCCACTAAATATGGGCACAAAAGGTCTTGGATACAATGGACAAGATTTCTCTCTCTACTGTGTGTACAAAACATAGTTTTAGCTAGAGTTACAATTATCGATCCCTTTATAAGGTTGAAGGAGATAAGTATATATAAGGCTTGGGGGGTGTAGTGTACCCTCCAGGCATATATTTAGCATGTGAATGATGATCTAACTAATCCCCTGTTGACACCTGGCTGGGCCTCTTATAGGTAATAATGACATAATATTTCCTCACGTGAGGGAATGATCTTGTTATAACGGTTTAATCCACGTGCTACATGAGTCCCACACATCTCCTAAACCACGCGCCATGATGGTGTCACCCTCTGCTTATACTGACAGGTCGAGGCTGATGTTAACCTTGTAAAAGCCCTGATTGCTGAACGTAGGACATTTATACTGTCGGCCTCCATAGAGTTGGCCAGTCGCTTGGTCATCTGAACTGCCCCCCAAGCCGAGGCTTCAATCTGCACAGGCTTGGGCTAATTTGGGCCATCAAATAGCACACTTGTCAATGGTGGGGTCGGCTTTCATAGGGTCGACCGGTTATATGGTCGTCTAAACTGTGTTGCTAATGGCGGGGTCAACCTGGCCGACCCCCTATCTTCAGTATGACCCCTGGGGGTAGAAGTACGTTTGAGCCCTCATCTTAGATGAGGCTACCCTCGGCCTGGCCGAGGGTATATTTTGGTATATCAATCACTCCTAGCCCTTAGTCATCGATGTTGTCGAGGTTGCTGAGAGGTAATAATGTCTTTGGATGTTGAGTTGATGAGTGGCTAGAATGATGAGTGACACTTGTTAAGTTGGTTGACATTTGTCAGGTGTCAATCATCATTTTTGTGTTCCCCAGAAATGATGGTTGCATATCACACTTGGGACTTTGTGCCCTAATGATGATTCTCCCCATGGGCTGTGCACCGCCTTGGTTATTGGGCCCAATAATGACAAAGTATTTAAACATTTTGGAAATACTTCTTCTCTTTCTTCTGCTTCTTCTTCGCGCACACGCTCTGTTTCTAGATGTTGCAGTTCAAACACCATTTCTGCATTTTCTCCAGTATTCCAAGCTTTGTTCAGCTTTAATCTTCTTCCCAGGTAACGTTTCTGTCATCCTTTCCCTTTTATCCTTCATTTTCTTTGGTTTCTTCTTTGTGATGTTGCAGTCCTCTTAGTGATCGTTGCAGTCCTCTGTTTCTAGATGTTGCAGTCCTCTTAGTGATCGTTACAGTCCTCCTTAGAACTCCATGTACAGAGTTCTCCTGGTATCACATGCTTCCTTTTACCACAGTGCCAATCTTCCTTTTTTCTTATTCAAAACGGCATACTCCCATGTTCACAATGTCTCCTACTACTAATACATCCTCTAGTCCCGCTACTCCCACAACTCTTGCAACCATTCCACCCTTCTCCATAGCTAATATCTGTAATTATGCCTATTTTACCACCCCGTGACATGCACACGTGAGACGTACTTTAATATGTTTAATTATACGTTCTTATCTTCGAGTATCTTTTAGGTCACTTCCTAATTTCGTGTTAGTAATTTAGTTGTGGGGTAATATTCCCTAGAATATTCTTCAAGTACCCAATTAGTCTTTTTACCTTATAGAGCTATCTTGGCTAGGAAAATAACTTATCATTTGGCATAATTCTAATCACTTTACTTTTGAAGATGGATGTATAAGAGGATCCCTAATTTCTAAATTGATGTGATTAATTTCCATTGAGTTTACATAACTCCATTATCATCATTATCATATACATCGTTCTTCCCTCCTTTAAAATATTACTCCATAAAAAGATCTCGACTCAAGATTTCATGGAAAACTGGATGGGCCATACAACCAAAACAAATATTTTTGAGAATTTTGGATTTTTTATCCGAGACACAATAAACCTCTCATTTTTGGGTCCAAAAACTAAGTTTGAAACCACTTAAGGTTTTAGATTAACCCAAATATGTTGAACCCCAAGAAAATATCTCAATCACAGACCACTAGAGACTAAAGTGTGGAACAAATAAGCTGAAACAGAACCCTATTCCTTCTCCACCAGTGCACTCCCACAATCTCCTTAAGGCCTAGAACTTTGGCAGCTTTTTCTTCTGCCCAACACAGGAGTGGCCCTATGTGAAGCCCAAGCCCTCCGTTGATCAAAGCCACCAGGCTCCCCAAACCACTCGCGAATTATACATTGGTCTGTCAGATTTATGTTGCCATGGCCTTAGCCAACGACATCTCCTCTTTCTAGCTCGTCTCCCGCAAATTTGCTACCTTCATCATTGCTGGCTCCCTTGCGCCTGCAGCCGATGTCTGCGAGTTGAGAAAAACCTAGTTCCCCTTTCTCCTCCTCTTTTTATGGCAGTGGGTGCAGTGAATGGCCATGTTCCATCACCATAGAAGATCGACAACAACTAGGGGTCATATTGTAAGAGGTCGCAAGGTCTGAACATGTCACATAGATAGGGAACCACAAAAGCAATTGTAGCGACACCAAGATGAGTCACATTCGGTAACTCACCTGCCATTTCATCTTTTTTTTATATAATAAAAAATCCAGCTATCCCTGAAACAATTGTTGAGAAACTCACTCGGTAGGCCGATAGGTCGTTCCAAGTTATAGCCATAACTTAAAAAGTTTCCACGATTAAAAAAAAAACACGCTCTCACATACCACTTTGATGTGAATTGCAAAAGCATGCACACCAACAATGACAACAATTTCGAAAATTAAGTATTTTACACTCGTTCTCATTCATATTGTCAATGATTAATTGCAAAAAGACTTGCAATATATTTATAGGTTTACATGGACTTGGAACTCAACTAACCTAATGAACTAACTATGAAAATACCAATAAAATATTAATTATTTTACTTATATTTAAGATGTTAAATTAAACACAAGTATAAACAAAAAGTTGGCCTCCTACACTTTTCATGGTCAATGTTTCAAGTACTTGAGTCATGATGTTTCAAGTAAATGCTTTGGGAATATCCATGTGATTGCCTTCTTTAGGTACAGAGTTCATGTCAGCTCCATGTGATTGCCTTCTTTAGGACCGTTACAGTCCTCTTAGTGATCGTTACAGTCCTCTTTAGAACTCCATGTACAGAGTTCTCCTGGTATCACATGCTTCCTTTTACCACAGTGCCAATCTTCCTTTTTTCTTATTCAAAACGGCATACTCCCATGTTCACAATGTCTCCTACTACTAATACATCCTCTAGTCCTGCTACTCCCACAACTCTTGCAACCATTCCACCCTTCTCCATAGCTAACATCTGGAATTATGCCTATTTTACCACCCGGTGACATGCACGCGTGAGACGTGCTTTAATATGTTTAATTATACGTTCTTATCTTCAAGTATCTTTTAGGTCACTTCCTAATTTCGTGCTAGTAATTTAGTGGTGGGGTAATATTCCCTAGAATATTCTTCAAGTACCCAATTAGTCTTTTTACCTTATAGAGCTATCTTGGCTAGCAAAATAACTTATCATTTGGAATAATTCTAATCACTTTACTTTTGAAGATGGATGTATGAGAGAATCCCTAATTTCTAAATTGATGTGATTAATTTCCATTGAGTTTACATAACTCCATTAGCATCATTATCATATACATCATTCTTCCCTCCTTTAAAATATTACTCCATAAAAAGATCTCGACTCAAGCTTTCGTGGAAAACTGGATGGGCCATACAACCAAAACAAATATTTTTGAGAATTTTGGATTTTTTATCTGAGACACAATAAACCTCTCATTTTTGGGTCCAAAAACTAAGTTGGCAACCACTTAAGGTTTTAGATTAACCCAAATATGTTGAACCCCAAGAAAATATCTCAATCACAGACCACTAGAGACTAAAGCGTGGAAAAAATAAGCTGAAATAGAACCCTATTCCTTCTCCACCAGTGCACTCCCACAAGCTCCTTAAGGCCTAGACCTTTGGCAGATTTTTCTTTTGCGCAACACAGGAGTGGCCCTATGTGAAGCCCAAGCCCTCCGTTGCTCAAATCCACCAGGCTGCCCCAACCACTCGCGAATTATACATTGGCCTGTCAGATTTATGTTTCCATGGCCTTGGCCAACGACATCTCCTCTTTCTAGCTCGTCTCCCGCAACTTTGCTACCTTCATCATTGATGGCTCCCTTGCGCCTGCAGCCGATGTCTGCAAGTTGAGCAAAACCTAGTTCCCTTTCTCCTCCTCTTTTTATGGCAGTGGGTGCAGTGAATGGCCATGTTCCATCACCATAGAAGATCGACAACAACTAGGGGCCATATTGTAAGAGGTCGCAAGGTCTGAACATGTCACATAGATAGGGAACCACAAAATCAGTAGTAGCGACACCAAGATGGGTCACATTCGGCAACTCACCTGCCATTTCATCTTTTTTTTTATATAATAAAAAATCCAGCTATCCCTGGAACAATTATTGAGAAACTCACTCGATAGGCCGATAGGTCGTTCCAAGTTGTAGCCATAACTTAAAAAAGTTTCCACGATTAAAAAAAAAACACGCTCCCACATACCACTTTGATGTGAATTGCAAAAGCATGCACACCAACAATGACAACAATTTCGAAAATTAAGGTTTTTACACTCGTTCTCATTCATATTGTCAATGATTAATTGCAAAAAGACTTGCAATATATTTATAGGTTTACATGGACTTGGAACTCAACTAACCTAATGAACTAACTATGAAAATACCAATAAAATATTAATTATTTTACTTATATTTATGTAAGGACACAAATTTCCAATTGAGTCCATATATAGTTTTGGCTCAATTCCGGACAAAAACATTTATTCATAGGATTTTATTTAATTGTAATATTCAAGACCTATGAAGTGTTTGTTGAAGACGTAGCGGCAAAGAGTATAAAGCATCATCAACATGCCGTAGTTTATGTGCCTCGTTTGTTCGTCATCAACTAAGGTTCCATGCTCCCAAGGTATGAATGTAATTATATGTATATAGGAGCTTGGAACAATATGTATTGGGTGTTAGGTTAATTAAAACTGCATTTTATTTTTCAGAAAGAATCAATTAGAAACTTAAAAAAATTAAGTATATAAAAGTTTATAAAAGTTTCTGGGCCAAAATCGAATTTTTCAAACTTTCTGGACGTTCGTTAGAAATTCCGTTCGAACGAGTTTTTTCGTTCGAACCAGATTTCGTTCGAACGAGTTTTGTCGTTCGAACCAGGTTCGTTCGAACGAGTTTGCCAACGACCCTAATCTCGTTCGATATGTCGTTGGAACGAGTTTTCGTTCTAACGAGATATCTAACGAGATTCTAACGAGCCCAGGCTGGTCGCTCGTTAGAAGTCTCGTTCGAACGAGAGTCAAGTTCGTTCGAACGAGACGTCAGGGCGGGAACAGTTTTGAGCAGTTTTTTGCAATTTTCTCCCACTTTCCCCACTTGGTTTTTAACCAACTTTTACTGACTTTAATAGGTGCGGGAATGACATTTTCCAACTGAACATTTTCATAACTTTTCCATTTCATATCCATCTCTTAGAGAGAGTTTGAGAGCTAATCTTTTTAGGGAAAATGTTCATGTTTTGAGTGTCAATTTCTAAAGAAAAATTCATACACACTCTAGTTTACACCCAATAGTTGGTTATCCAAGTTCCATATATACATATCTTTACTTGGAGTTTTTGGCACCGGTTTTCTCTACCGAATTCAAGAGACGTTTCGGGTTTGCTTCTACACCCCATCACAAAGAAGACTTTTGGTGATATTCTACTCGTTTGGAGAAAGGCTCCATGTTCAGGTGACGGTGTCCGTTTAAAGTCCTATCGGTGTATTCCGAGACCACAGTGGAGCTCCGTTGGTTATCCGTTAATTGGAGGTCGATACAAGAAGAAGCGTCACGGCTTGAGAGGGTTCGAGTTTAGGAAGTAAGTCTTTTGTCTTGTATTTTGTAATACCATTTTTAGTGGATTTGAGGCTAGGGCCGTCCCGAGGTTTTTTTCCCGTTAGTGGGTTTTTCCTCGTATATCGCGGTGTAGTGTGACCTTGTTTATTTTATCTTGCACAAAAATTTAGAACGCATGCTTAGGTTTAATTTCAAGATAAAATTGGGTTTAATTCTCACACTCATTTAATTTGAGACTTAAATTAAATATTGGATAAAATTGGTTTATTCAAGTCACTTACTTTAATATGGTTTCGCCTAACTTTGTTAAATGAATAATCATGACTTAGGCAAATTCTAGGACTTGAATTTTGTTTGTTTCTTAAGATATTAAAACCCAGCCTTGTTTATTAGTTGAACCATCATACGCTTCCGCATCGATTTACATAAAAGGAAATTATATATTTTAATTGGGACAAAACTGCGTTTTCAAATTGGTATCAGAGCCAAAAACGATAAATTATTTCGTTAAAGATCCTTTAATTTTTGGCTAAAATGGATTTTTCCCCATTTTCAAAATTTCCTATTTTTGATGGTTCAAACTACGCGTATTGGAAAGCGCGAATGAGATCGGCACTAAAATCTATCGACGAGAGAGTTTGGATGTCTGTTGCTAACGGGTATTCCCCACCAACTCATCTTATTGAAAATGAACGTGTTCCCAAACCCGTCGATAGATGGACTGAAAATGAGTTTAAACTTGCTAACTTTAATTCCCGAGGTTTAAATGCTTTATTTAGCGCTGTCACACCAGATGAATTCCGACGCATTATGACGTGTGAGACCGCTAAAGAAGCTTGGGATATTTTACAATTAACTCATGAAGGAACGAGTGTCGTTAAAGCTTCTAAACTCCAAAACCTCACCACTCAATTTGAAACTATCAAAATGGATGAAAAAGAAACTTTTGATAAATTTTATGCTAGACTTTCAGATATTGTTAATTCATCCTTTAACTTGGGAGAGAAAATACCTGACGACCGTGTAGTAAAGAAAATTTTAAGGTCCCTACCCGATAGATTTATTCCAAAGGTGACCGTTTTAAATTCTTTACCCACTTTAGCCTCTACGAAATTAGAAGAGCTTGTAGGTGATTTACAAACCTATGAACTAGATATGTTTCCCTCTAAAAATGAAAAGAAAATCGAAAAGGGCGTTGCTTTAAAAGCCCGCAAAGAGGTTAAACAAGTAGTAGAGAGCGATAGTGATAGTGACTCGGAAGATATGGCTTTGTTTGCTCGAAAATTTAGAAAATTTCTTAAATTTAACAAAGATAAAGTTAAAAATGATTTTAAGAAATTTGAATCTTCTAAACATGATAAAAACGAGAAGATTTCTAAAGCCGATAAGATCCCTAAACCTAGTAATGAAAATATTGATAGGGACGAGTCTAATAAATGTTTTGGTTGTGAAGGTTATGGCCATAGGGCTTTTGAGTGCCCCACTAAACTAAGGAAAGAGGGTAAACGACCCATTTCATATAATGCGACCCTTAGTGATAGTGATAAGGAAGAGAAGCCCGAATCCCCCACTAAGAAAAATTTTGTGGCTTTTATGGCACATGTGAGTGATAATGAAAACTCATCGGATGATGAAATTATAGCACATGCCACTTCCAAGGTCATTGTACATGATTCTCTTATTTTTGATGATAGTAAGAGTGAAGAAGAAGAAGAGAGTGAAAATGAAGAAGAGGTTGATATGAGTGAACTTCAAAATGCTTTTCATGAATTATATAAAGAATCTATTAAATTGAAAAGAGCTAATTTGAAGTTAGAAGCAAGTTTAAGAGAGAGTGTCAAGGTCATTGATGAAAGTGCCTTAATAGAAGACCTTAGGACACATGAGAGGACTCTTCAAGAGAAGCTTATCTATGTAGAAGGCGAGAGAGATAGCCTTAGGGGTTTAATGGAATCCTTGAAAAAGGAGCTTCTTGCTTTTGAAGAGCGAAATTCTTTACTAGAATCTAACATTGTTGAATTGGAAAATAAATTAAAAGATTCTAGTAATGTCAAATTTGATTTGGAGTGTCGTTCTGAAAAACTAGATAAAATGTTAGGAACGGTCCAAATTAAAAATGACACTTTTGGTTTAGGCTTCAATTCTTGTAATGATTTTAACCCTAAAGTCAAAACCAATGTTTTAGGAGAATCTTCTAGGAATGCATTTAATGATCACTCCTTAGATAAATCTTTTCGACATATTCTTACTTGTACACTTTGTGGTCGACAAGGTCATCTTAGGAAATTTTGTTTTGATCTTAAACGAATTCCTAGAAAATCCCATAGTAAAGTAACCACAATAGCTAACGTTCCTACACCCCAAGATAGTAATTCTTCATTAATTTGGGTTAGGAAATCCGACTTGGTTGCCTTACAAAATAGGGATTTTGATTCTCATTTACTTTCACATGCTTCCTCCTTTGCTAAATCTAATGGATGAATGTGTTAGTGTTTGCATACTTTAGCGTTTGTACTTCATGCTATATTCATATGCTAAATGTATGCTTGTTTAGTCATTTTCTAGTCATTGTCGTATTTCATATCACATGCTAGAAATTATGACTTGTTTATCTTTTTGTATTATATTTTGTGTTTGAATCGACTGCATAATATAAAAAGATTTTTGTTTATCATTTGTGTTTTATTTATTTCATTTAAGCTTAATGAAAAATACAAATGATTTTTGTTTGTCCTTTTGAGTAAATATTTATTTTTGATTAAAAATGTTAAAAACTCAAAAAGATTTTGTTTTGTGTGTATTTTTGTTTGACACACTTTATGTGGCATATATTTGTGTTTGAATCCTATCATTTACGCTTCCATGTGGCTAGAACTTTTGGTTTAGATTTTCAATCCTTAAAATGTTCTTTACCATGTTTTAAATGGAGTAGTTGGATTTTGTATTGTTTAAATGGATTCTATTTCTATATGCCTCTACTCACACATGCACGAGCTCTTTTGAAATCTTAATGTCACATGTTATATTTGAGCTTTTTGAGGTGTTCTCCTATCAATCTAGTCATCTACATATCTATGACCTAGGAGGACTAGTGCATGTCAAAATCCGTTGCATGTGAGATTTGTGTGAAAAAATGAAAACATGATAAATTCATATATGCACGGGGAAGGGCTCCGAAAGGATGAATTAAATCCTTTGCGATAGTAAGCCACCGTTGATTGGATCTAAAAGAAATACGTGATCCAAAGGCCTAAAAACAGAATATTTGGCATTAAATAGAAATAAATTGCCAAGGCCTATGTTTGTTTGATCTATTCATTCAATAACAAAAGAATATATATGCTCATTGAGGGAGAATTGGATGGTATATCAACGGTTTGCACAATGTCCGTTTATCCTAGTTGTCTTTAATGTCATGACTCTATTTGGTTTGTAGAATCATCATCATGCTAGGCTTGTATGCATTGTGTATGTTTGTTCATTGAGTTCAATCTTTATATTGTCACATGAGGTTATATTTAACTGTGATGAAGTTTGCAATCAAATTAGAACTCCGTGAACGTTTCTTAAGTGTTTGGGTCTAAATTTAATTGTTGCTAGTTCACACCCCTACACTTCCGTTTCCATATGACACATTTTTGCCATACGAGTGTGCAAACTTATTGTATTTTGTGTCATGTGTGTGTTTATATCTATCTATATATGCTCGTACTTATTGGTATATTTATAGTATATATACATATGATATTTGTTTGTCTTTGCCTTGCTTTAAAATTGCCCATATGCTTTCATGTCTTATCACTTTAAGCTTTCACATGTTATTTATTAGTTCTTTAATCCTTTGCCTATTCCCGAACAAAAAGGGGGAGAATGATGATAGGGGTCCTATCCTATTATTATCGTATCTTCGTTTGGGGAGATTTATCTTAGGGGGAGACGTCTTTCTAAGTAGGTCTTGTGTTTAAAGGGAGAATTAATTTAGGGGGAGTAATTAATTAATTGCATTTAATATTTTGATATTCCCTATGCATTTGATGAGTTTGCTTAAGTGTGCAGGAATTATTCTAAAGCGGCATCCTTCTATGGCAAAGAGTTTAATCCTTGGGTTGAGTCAAGATTGGGCGGGTTATGTTTTGAGTCTAGTAGAGCTTGACGGCCCTTTAGGATTTTTGTTTGGTTTTTGTCCCGGAATAGCCAAAGGGGGAGATTTGTAAGGACACAAATTTCCAATTGAGTCCATATATAGTTTTGGCTCAATTCCGGACAAAAACATTTATTCATAGGATTTTATTTAATTGTAATATTCAAGACCTATGAAGTGTTTGTTGAAGACGTAGCGGCAAAGAGTATAAAGCATCATCAACATGCCGTAGTTTATGTGCCTCGTTTGTTCGTCATCAACTAAGGTTCCATGCTCCCAAGGTATGAATGTAATTATATGTATATAGGAGCTTGGAACAATATGTATTGGGTGTTAGGTTAATTAAAACTGCATTTTATTTTTCAGAAAGAATCAATTAGAAACTTAAAAAAATTAAGTATATAAAAGTTTATAAAAGTTTCTGGGCCAAAATCGAATTTTTCAAACTTTCTAGACGTTCGTTAGAAATGCCGTTCGAACGAGTTTTTTCGTTCGAACCAGATTTCGTTCGAACGAGTTTTGTCGTTCGAACCAGGTTCGTTCGAACGAGTTTGCCAACGACCCTAATCTCGTTCGATATGTCGTTCGATATGTCGTTCGAATGAGTTTTCGTTCTAACGAGATATCTAACGAGATTCTAACGAGCCCAGGCTGGTCGCTCGTTAGAAGTCTCGTTCGAACGAGAGTCAAGTTCGTTCGAACGAGACGTCAGGGCGGGAACAGTTTTGAGCAGTTTTTTACAGTTTTCTCCCACTTTCCCCACTTGGTTTTTAACCAACTTTTACTGACTTTAATAGGTGCGGGAATGACATTTTCCAACTGAACATTTTCATAACTTTTCCATTTCATATCCATCTCTTAGAGAGAGTTTGAGAGCTAATCTTTTTAGGGAAAATGTTCATGTTTTGAGTGTCAATTTCTAAAGAAAAATTCATACACACTCTAGTTTACACCCAATAGTTGGTTATCCAAGTTCCATATATACATATCTTTACTTGGGAGTTTTTGGCACCGGTTTTCTCTACCGAATTCAAGAGACGTTTCGGGTTTGCTTCTACACCCCATCACAAAGAAGACTTTTGGTGATATTCTACCCGTTTGGAGAAAGGCTCCATGTTCGGGTGACGGTGTCCGTTTAAAGTCCTATCGGTGTATTCCGAGACCACAGTGGAGCTCCGTTGGTTATCCGCTAATTGGAGGTCGATACAAGAAGAAGCGTCACGGCTTGAGAGGGTTCGAGTTTAGGAAGTAAGTCTTTTGTCTTGTATTTTGTAATACCATTTTTAGTGGATTTGAGGCTAGGGCCGTCCCGAGGTTTTTTTTCCGTTAGTGGGTTTTTCCTCGTATATCGCGGTGTAGTGTGACCTTGTTTATTTTATCTTGCACAAAAATTTAGAACGCATGCTTAGGTTTAATTTCAAGATAAAATTGGGTTTAATTCTCACACTCATTTAATTTGAGACTTAAATTAAATATTGGATAAAATTGGTTTATTCAAGTCACTTACTTTAATATGGTTTCGCCTAACTATGTATAATTGTTAATTATGACTTAGGCAAAATTCTAGGACTTGGATTAACTTGGTTTAATTTGTTTCTCAAGATATTAAAACCCAACCTTGTTGTTTTGTTGTTGGACCATCACTTGTATTTAACGCTTCCGCATTTATTTGTTTTAAAAAGGAAATTGTTATTTTAATTTGTGATAAATTAATCACCTCCGGGGATCCTTTTGGTCTTTCAATTTAAGATGCTAAATTAAACACAAGTATAAACAAAAAGTTGGCCTCTTACACTTTTCATGGTCAATGTTTCAAGTACTTGAGTCATGATGTTTCAAGTAAATGCTTTGGGAATATCTATGTGATTGCCTTCTTTAGGTACATAGTTCATGTCAGCTCCATGTGATTGCCTTCTTTAGGACCGTTACAGTCCTCTTAGTGATCGTTTCATTCAAGCTTTTTTGCATTCCTGACATTCTAAATTAGTAAATTTATAGATAAATTTTGAGCTATAGAAAATGAATCTTGTTTTTTTAAGTTTTGAGATGGTTATGACACTTCGTAGATTCCCAGAAATCACAAAAACTCAAGCAAACGAAGACTAATTGTATAGATAGTATTTATCTTGCAGAGACCTATGATCATTGGAACTATTATTTTTCACTCTATCTATCTGTATATACAGAAAATAAACAGTTATTAACACGATATCAAAGTGCCATATGACCTGAAATTATCTCGTTACAGTCCGCTCTTAAGCATAATGACCACAATCCACTAGACCTTTTTCATTATCTCCTGGTATCACCTGCTTCCTTTTACCACAGTGCCAATCTTCCTTTTTTCTTATTCAAAACAGCATACTCCCATGTTCACAATGTCTCCTACTACTAATACATCCTCTAGTCTTGCTACTCCCACAACTCTTGCAACCATTCCACCCTTCTCCATAGCTAACATCTCGAATTGTGCCTATTTTACTATAGATTCTTCAGAAACCATTTCCAATTGAGCCTAAGATTTTTGGTTCAAGCTAATCTAGACAGGCTCAAATCAATACTCGTGGTCATGGATGTCCCACAGAATCTCCCTCCACTGGTTCCACCTGCCCTTAGTGTCACTCTGTCACACACTCGGTTGATATATGTCTGACTCTACTTGATATCTGTTGCTAATTTTACCCGCGATAATTTAGTAACATATACGTTTTATCCACGGGGTTTCTCTATCAATGACTTTTTATCCACGGGGTTGATATATGTCTGACTCTACTTGGTAGGAGGCAAGCAGAGGCCGATGCTGCAGATATTACAAAAACTAAAGGAAAAGAAAGGATATTGCTTCAGATGATGTGAGCCCTACGTGTAATAAGAGGCCTATGGATGAACATACGTCTCAGTTCAGTCCCAAACACAAAAGGACCAATGTCACTAGGGAAAGGGTTAAGATCTGTAGACAGATGACTCGGTGTTTGGTCCAAGGTGGGGTGTCATCCTCCCCTTATAGTGAAGTGGATCCATTTACCTTTGACCCTGAGCACTCGATCATACTGGAGCAGCTAAAAAATGATGCAGACTCTATCTTTTGCCACACAAATAATGTTGTTAATGTGGTCCACTATCATGAGTATGCCCCTAATTTTCAATTCGTTAGGGATTTTAATGTTGATGATTTATGGAATGTGGTGAAGCATCGAATGCAAGTGGTAAATTCTCACCCATACTTGTATTTTTTTAATTTTGTTAAAATATTTGGCATTATGCTGATGTCTTTGCCTTTCTTTCAAGGTGTGATGGGTGCCACCATCACCATCTTAAGGGAGAAAGTAACACCGTCCCCAATTGCTTATGAGAACGAGATATAGGCCAATTCTATGCTCCTTACCCACCATGGGACCATGAATCCATGATTGAGGAACTGAAGACTACGCAAGCTAATTATGAAAAGGCCAGAACTGAGATTAAGGAGAAGTATGATCAGTTTGTAGTGAACGTTCAACAACTATTAATTATAAAGCATATGATATAGCCAATTTAGTAATCACAAAGCAAATTCAGCAAACTAGCTAATTTAGAAAACTAACAAAATATATGTTCAGATATGCAGCAAACTATTTATTCAGTTATGCATTTGTTATAAGAAACACTACTCAGTTATGCATTAGTACAAAACCAAACTACAAATGCTCCAGTTCAAAAACAAAAATAACTAGTTTATAACTATATCTCCCTCAAGCATTGTCCCTCTAAATTTCATCTCCATCTTCGTCTGCATCTGCATCTGCATCTTCGTGATCATTAGCTTGAACAACACTAGTGTCAACTATTAATCCATCTCCATCCCTCACCCACCGTAAGTTGTGATCTTCATTCAAATTTTGCATGACAAACGGCTCATCTCCATTAAGCAACAATTCTTCTCCAGTTTCTTGAACTGTCGTGTACCTATCAAATTGGTCTCTTGGTGTCATGGGAACAAAAACATGCCAATCTGTATCGATAGGGTCCTGTACGTAAAATACTTGTTCTGCTTGGGATGCTAGTATGAAAGGTTCATTACTCTCTCGATCATCTTTATATTTCAAATGCTTGAAATTCACCAAAGTATAGTTAAACTCGTCAACTTTTGTACCCATGCGATTTTCAACCCAATCACACTAGAATAACACAAACTTCATGCCATTAAGATACTGAACTTCAATAATATCCGTTAGTTCCCCATAGTATGTAATATCATCCACAATGGGGTTTTTATCCTTCCGTCTAGAATAACTCATTTGTTCGGCTTTTATAAAAACTCCTCTATTTTGAGTTTTCTTTCCCTTATCAAGTCTCTTTGTTCGAAATCTAAAACTCCTAACAATATAAGTGTTGAATCTGACCGCATCCTTAAGAGGACCTAAAGACAAGAATTTGATTTCTTCGGATATTTGCACACCGTCACGTCCCAATTTAATAACCTACAGTATATTAAAGTAAATGTCAATACAAAAGTATAGTATTTATTCATAATTTAACTATTAGTTATGATATTTTCGCTTACATAATCCTTAAACCATTTGTGGAACTCATCGTTGTGAAGACGATTAACACGATGCTTTTGTGAATCTTGAGGATACTTTGATAAAATTTCCGCAAGATGCTTTCTACAAGTAAACAAATAGCCATATGTCAATTCCACAAAAAATATAAAAATAGTTTTCAAAAACACCAATTACTTATAATCAAACTTACTCAACAAATGGCGCCACTGCCTCAGTGTTGGTAAGAACGTGCCGATGAGCTTGCATATAAATTACAGAATCAAGTTCAAATTGAAATTTTTTACCAATTGCACGACCATTTATATGCCCCCAGTCATCATTTCTAGCCGGTCCGTTAGACTTAGTTTCCACATCCACATACTGGGAACAAAAAGTCATGCATTCCTGAAGAATAACAAAGTTGGCAATCGAGGCCTCGGGATGAGCCCGATTACCAACGTAGCCTTTTAAAGTGTGGAGGTACCTTTCAATCGGATACATCCAACGGTAAAGGACACAGCCAGCAATTAAGAGTTCGTTCGGCAAATTTTCCATCACATCAAAGAAACTCGGAGGGAATATCTTCTCAAGGCTACAAAGTGTAAGGGCCATCCGATCTTCAAACCTTTCCAAATCATCCGATCTTAACATTCTGCAACACTTTTAAAAAAATCTCCTTCTCTTTGTTACTCATCGTGTACTCTGCTGGGGGGAGGTATTCTAGATTTATCCCTCGTGGTTGAGGATGTAGCTCTGATCTAATACCCAATTTTTTTAGATCTTTTCGAGCCTGTAAATTGTCTTTTGTCTTCCCTTTAGTACCCAACAATGTAAACAGGACATTATCACAAACGTTTTTCTCAATATGCATGACATCAAGATTATGGCGAATAAGATTATCCTTCAAATATGGCAATTCAAAAAATATGCTCTTTTATTTCCAACCAAATCTACATTTTCGAACTACCTTTTTACTTTTTTCTAATGCCTCTCTTTCCCTCCTTCTAAAGACATCTTCCATCTTATATTCACATTCAACGTCAAGATCATTCAACTATTGCAATACATGTAAGCCCGAAAGTTTAAGTGGGGCTGGACGTAATTCTACCCTCCCATTAAATGGTGCCTTCTGCCTACGAAGCCTATGGCGCGAGTCTAAGAATCGACGATGACCCCAATAATAGAACTTCTTACCCTTATCTAATCGCATTGACTGGTGGTCTTCGTTACAGCAAGGGCAAGCAAATGTACCTTGTGTGCTCCATCCCGATAACATCGCATAAGCGGGGAAATCGTTAGTGGTCCACAACAACGATGCATGCAACTGAAAGAACTCCTTACTTGACGCATCGTAAGTGCGTACACCATCAACCCATAGCTCAATCAACTCATCAATCAATGGCTGTAAAAATATATCAATCTTATCTCCGGGTCCTTTTGGTCCATCTATAAGAATAGACAAAATCAAGTTAGGTTGCTTCATGCACAACCATGGAGGTAAGCTGTAAATAATGAGGATAACTGGCCATGTGCTGTGCTTAATGCTCATATTACCAAACGGATTAAATCCATCAGCAGCTAACCCAAGTCTAACATTGCGAATCTCCCTCGCAAAAAAAGGGTTTTTCTCATTAAAAGTTTTCCAAGCAGGAGAGTCAGCGGGATGTCTCATTACACCATCGTCGATCCTTTCTTCACCATGCCATTTCATTAAAGGAGCTGAATAGGATGACCAAAATAATTTCTGCAATCTCGGTTTCAAAGGGAAGTATCTCATTTTCTTTATGGATACCTTCAGACCATGGACACCATCAATACTTGATTCCTCATCTTTATATCGAGAAGATCCGCATATGCCACATTTTTCAAGACCCTCGGTTTCATTACGAAACAACATACAGTTATTTGGGCATGCATCCCATGTCTCGTACTTGAATCCCAAGTCTTTTTTTAGCTTGTTGGCTTGGTAGAAAGACTTGGGAATTCTAGCATGCGGAAACATCCTCCCCAAAAATTTCAATAAAGCCGTGAGAGAACAATTTGTCCAACCATGAAGTTGCTTCATTTGCAAGAGTTCAACAAATGATAATCCGGTAATCCCAGGCGGACAATTTTCATAAAAGTCACATTGAGCCTTTTTCATAAGATTATAGTACTCTGGAACATCTCCGTCGGATTCAAAGACATCTTCGGTGTTATATTCCTCCTCACGCATATTGTCATGCGCGTGGGAAATACCTATTCCCTCTTGAACCATTGTAACCATGTTATCTCGAGCACTCAGTTCAACAGGTATATGTATATCATCAACTAACGTATCATCCCCCGGAGTATTTATATTGCTGCTTACACCACCAAAAGTTTCTCTGTGAAAAATCCAAACCTTATATGTCTTGTCGAAACCATGCATCTCAAGGTGATCTCTCACAGTTTTTCGGGCGTGGTACACTCGATTTGCACATCTCTTACAGGGGCAATAGATTTTCGTTGTCTCAATGTTTTTATTAGCATATGCATAGTTAAGAAACCCTTCAATCCCATTAATGTATTCCTTTGAACACCGATTGCGAAAATCAATCCAACTCTTATCCATGGTTCCCATCTATGAATCTAAAAAAAAATGTCAGTAAATTTATATTTCATAATATAAAGATAAAGAGATTAATAATGTTTTCGTAAGATGATGAAAAGCTAAAAATATTAATAATGGCAAACATGAATTCCTAAAAAGATTAGCACATAAAAGGAGAACAAACTATAAAATAAGAACATAATTCATCACATCAATTTAAGTATTATTATGGCTAACTAAACCGAGCAATTCAAATTTGAAATATTGAAGTTTTAATGCACGCATGATAATGGAAAGTATCAAACAAAAATTCACACAATGAACTAATTAACATCTACGTCACTAAACATTTACACATTAAAAAACTCACAAGGCACATACCCATTTTCATCCTCGTTTGAATCCGTATGCTCATTTTCTTCTTCACGTGGCACAAACTCGTCATCATCACCAATGATTTTTTTTTACTCTTTGAACCACTTTTTTTATTTTTATCTTTGTTTTGAAGTGCTGAATACAATTCATGTATTCCCAATTCCTTCAATTTTGCTCTATTCTCTTCTATTCTCTTCCTCTTTTCTTTCTCGTACTCCTTCATTGTCACAAACTTTTTATGAGAAAAGATATGTAATTAAAGAAGGAATGAGACTCATACTACTTCTTTAACATGTTAATTTCATTTCTATACTTGCTCCCAAAGTAGTTGTAGAACTTTAATGACTCATTTGGTTCGAGGTTTGGAAAAGGAATTTAGAATTTCCCTCATCTAGAATTACAATGTTTGGTTGGAAATTTGGGAGGAACTTAGAATTACTGGAATTTATAATTCCAACAAAATTGGAATTCTCATTTCCCCTCTAAAATGGGGGAATCCTATATTCCTGGGCATTCTAGTTTACTTTTGTGGTGAGACAAAAATACCACCTCACTTAAACTCACACATACATTATCTCTCTCTTACACACACACACACACACTCTCTGTCTCTCTTTCACACACACACACACATATACTCTCTCTCTCTCTCTCTATCTCTCTCTCTCACACACACACACTCTCTCTCTCTCTCTCTCTCTCTCTCTCTCTCTCTCTCATACACATACACACACTCTCTCTCTCTCTCTCTCTCACAACACACACACATAATCTCTTTCTCTATCACACACACACGCTCTCTCACATATACACACGCTCTCTCTCTCTCTCACACACACACTCTCTCTCTCTCTCTCACACACACACACACATATACTCTCTCACACACTCACACACACACACACACACACTCACCACACACTCGCGCGCACACACTCAAATCAATTAGAAGGGTATTTTAATTAAATGATATTTATTCCTAATATGGGAAAATAATTTAGATGCCGAAAAAAAAAGAACTCCCGTTCGAACCAAACAATGGAAAGGAATTCAAGATTCCAGGAACTTAGAATTCCTGGAATCAAGAATTCCCATCCCTTTTCTAAACCTCGAACCAAACGATCCCTAAATCATTTTTATCCTTGCCTTTAGCTTTATAGTAATAAAATCCAATATCATTTAACTTCATTCTTAGAAATACATAAAAAAAAAAGATCTACCAATCATAACTTTACATCAAAAACCTAATCAATCGTTCTACAAACCTCGAATACATAAAAAAAAAACATTAATGGTTTGGGAGAAGAATAATTTTAGGATCTTTGAATAATTGGTTCATGCATTTAAGAATTTCTTTAAAAATTAAATAAAAAATTATTATAGAATCATTGAGCCAACATGAACCATAATGCTATATAACATCAAACAAAATAAATAGCCAATTATAGATCTTCTTATTAGGTCACATTGAAAGCTACAAAAAAAATTAAAATCAACAAATAAGCATCCACTCTTTATTTACATTTTATATAAGTATTACACATATGGTTATTTATTTACAGTTTTATGTATATGGCATCATTAATTATGTCTAAAGAATAATTTTTGATCACCCATTGTTACCATTGTGCAACAGACTATTTACAGTAGCATATTTTGAAGAAGAAAAATAATAAATAAATTAATAACAATAATTTCTATGCTGTTTTCCTAAAAAAAATTAAAGATGAAAACTTACCATGAAAAGAAAATAACGGGAGAGATAACGCAGCTGGGGGAGGGAGAGAACGCAGCTGTGGTGGGTGGGTGGGTGGGGGGGAGCGCGCCGATGTGGGTGGCGAAGAAACGACCGTTGGTGGGGGGGGGGGGCGAGGGGGGGCGGTTTGGATTTGTTGGAGACAAGATTTTGGTCTTTGGTTTGTTTATGTTTTTTGTTTTTCATTTTTTGTTTTTTTTGAGGTGGGAAGTTAGGTTAAATTGTTAGAGCGGGAGATGAAAACAATTAGTGGTGGGAATCAATTTTTTTAGCCGTCTTATCTGGTTTATCTTTTGATACAGTAAGTATTTACCGTCTCATTTGCTTTACTTTATAAGACGGATATAATTAATCGTATCAAAAAGTGACCTTTTTTTAGACGGGTATAATTAATCGTATCAAAAAATGACCTTTTTTAGATGGATATAATTAGCAGTCCCAAAAAATAATAGCTTTTGAGACGGCTCATTATATCCGTATAAAAAAGTATGTTTTAAAGACTATATTTTGTCTGTCTCAAAAAACAGGGTCTTAAAAGCAACTTTTTTTTGTAGTGATATTAAATTAATATCTCAATTTAAATTTAATAAATTCCCAAATTTAAAAGTCATAAAAATACGGGGTATTACATCTTCTCCCATTCTTACATCAGCCTCATGCATCCCCAGTGGATGGACTTTTTCCCACTAAATTCGATCAGGGGATGATGGTATGGGACAAGCCTAGCATGGCTAAGTCCCAAGGCTTTAAAAGATGGCCAAAACATCACGTCTGTAGAACTTCCCCCATCTACCAAGATCCTCGGCACCTCACATCCGTGCATCCTGATGGTGATGAAGAGAGGGTCATAATGAGGGGCTAGGAGGCCCTTGAAGTCCATCCTTGAGAAACCCACTATCAGAGTATCCATGTCAACTTTCTTCCTCTTTTCTGGCTTGGCTTCGATAGACGTTGAATTTATAACTTCAACTTTCGTTATTGCCTTCGCTTCAACTACATCGGCCTTCCTGTTAGCCATTTATGATCCTCCTCTAGCTAGTCCCCCGAAGATCATTCTGACATGGAATGAAATCATATTAAGCATTTTCACTAGGCCATGGTTGTCCTTCAGTGGAAGGTCAGGATCATCATCATCCTCTGAGGGGTCATCTCGTCTGCCAAGGGGATCTTCTCGGCATTTATCACTTCTTTTCGTCCTAGGGTCGTCCCCATGGACACTCTTAAAGGCACCCTTGTCCACATACTTTCTCAACTTCCCTTCTTTTAACATCTTTTCGATTTCATCTTTTAGAGCGAAACACTTATCAGTCAAGTGGCCATGGTCTTGATGGAATTCGCACCATAGGTTTTTGTTCCTCTTTTGGGAAGGAGCTCTCAACTTCTCAAGCCATTTTAAAGACCGTTCACTCTTTATCTCATTTAGAATGTTTTTGTAGCTGACCGTCAGAGGGGTGTAATCTGTAAACTTGTCATCTGCTGATATTTTCTTCCCTTCCTTATTCTTTTTCTGGTATTTACCTCCACTAGTACCTCCTTTTTCATAGTCGTATTTGACGATCATTGCCTCTTCGGCATTCATCACCTTCCCCGTCGTTTCTAGCAGCTCAGCCATTGACTTTGGGGGGTCTTTAGCAAGCTTCTACAATAGCTTCCCCTTTTGGAGACCTCCAATGAGGGCCATCATAGCTATGCTTTCTCCGTAGTCTTCGACCTTTAACTTCTCTTTATTAAACCTGGCTATGTAGTCTTTGTGGCTCTCCTTCTTCCCTTTCTTAACATAGAGCGGGTGAGTGGTCTTCTTTTGTGGCCTCACTCTGAAGCAAAAATTGTGGATGAATCGCTTTTTTAGCTGCTTAAAGCTTTCAATGGAGTTCTTTGGAAGAGAGGTATACCAGACATATGCAGCCCCGGTCAAAGTGCTGGAAAAGGCTCGACATATCATCTTATTTGAGATAGAGTATATGTCTGCTGCTAATTGGTACATCTCAATATGATGGACTGGGTTGGTACTCCCATCATACATTGGGGTGACCACAGTTGGGTTAAACTTGGATGGTGTTGGGAAGTTCACTATCTTCGCCACAAAGGGTGAGCCCTCTCAGTATCCTTTCTGAAGAGGGTCTCGACTTTTCAAGATATCTCCAATTTTATCCTATAGCCTCTAAATTGAGTCATTCCATGGCCTCACAGGGTCGGCTTGACTGATGTTATCCCCAGTGGCTTCTCTGGGATGAACTGAGGGCTCCGTTGTAGCTGACCTTAATTAGCTATTTACCTCTCCATAACCGTCGTCTCGTCCATGAGGGGGTCGAACCTCATTAGGTCGTCCATCTACAGCCTCTCTTCTGGACCTTACGAGACTTCTCGATCTGGACAATCTTTCCCTCAAGTCGTTGATTGGGCCCAGCTTCTCAAAAGCTGACCCGCTGCTCAAGCAGTCAAAAGTTGAGCCTATGGGGCGATCATCAGGATTTTGTCTCCTACACCTCCCATGGCTCTCCTGGATGGGTCGTACAATATTGTTGGAGACCTCATACGGATCCCAAAAATCTATTGGAGCCTCTTCCACTCCCGCATCATCATACCTATCCTCCGGGCAAGGGTTTCCTTGACTCCCCATGCGTAAACGTCGTGGGTCAGCAACATCCCTCCATCGTTGTGGAGGTGGAAAGTCTTTGCGAGGTGCTTGGGATGGTCCCTTAGCCTCATGTTATTCCTGTGCAGCTGTCGGAGTAATTATCTCTGATGAGACTCCTGATGGTCTTAGTATATTTTGGCTAAGAGCTGCAAATTTCTCTTGCATATCCTGCTGGCTTGCTGCCAAAGACTTCAAGGCGACAACCACCTCAGCCATCTCAGACTGAGGTTGTACATGGTTGGAGCTAGGTCCTATTCCACTAGCCGATGGAGGAGGTAGTGGTAACTCCGGTGCCATATGTTTGAGCTGTAAAGATCTGAATGATAAAAAGACTAATAATCTTAAGAACCTTAATGGATCTCTTTCAATGGTGAAATAACTCCACACGAAGGGGGAGAACTGGTTCACAACCAGAGTTTCTGGTGAGGTTAAGCGGTATAAAGGAAGAGATAACTTCTCATTCCCACAGACGGTGCCAAGCTGATGATGCTGTGATTAGCACCACCAGCTAAGAGGTGATAGAGTTCAAATAGTAGAAATAATGGCATCAATAGAGTTATATATGTATGTATGCATACAGAAGGAGGTGAGTAGAAGAAGAATGAAGACAATGATTTATAGTGGTTCAGCCAATCAGGCCTACATCCACTGTGAGTGTGTGTGTTCCACTAAATATGGGAACTAAAGGCCTTGAATACAATGCACAAGCTTTCTCTCTCTACTATGTGTACAAAACAGAGTTTTAGTTAGGGTTACAATTATCGATCCCTTTATAAGGTTGAAGGAGACAAGTTTATATAGGGCTTGGGGGGGTGTAGTGTACCCCCCAAGCATGCATTGAGAATGTGAATGATGATCTAACCAATCCCCTATTGACACATGGTTGGGCTTCTTGTAGGTAATGATGACATAATATTCCCTCACGTGAGGGAATGGTCTTGTTATAAAGGTTTAGTCCATGTGCTACATGAGTTCCACGCGCACTATTCCACGCATCTCCCAAACCACGCGTTATGATGGTGTCACTCTCGGCTTATAGTGACAGGTTGCGGCTGATGCTAACCTTGTGGAAGCTCTAATTGCTGAACATAGGAAATTTGTACTGTCGGCCTCCATAGATTTGGCCAGTTGTTTGGTCGTCTAAACTTCCCCCCAAGCTGAGGCTTCAATCTCCACGGGCTTGGGCTGATTTGGTCCATCAAACAACATACTTGTCAATGGTGGGGTCGGCCTCCATAAGGTCGACCGGTCGTATGGTCGTATGAACTGTGTTGCCAATAGTTGGGTCGACCTGGACGACCCCCTATCTTTAATATGACCCCTGGGGTAAAAGTGCATCTGAGCCCTCGTCTTAGAAGAGGCTACCCTCGGCCTGACCAAGGGTATGTTTTGGTATATCAATATGTATTAATTTTAATATCCTATAAATTTTAATTGAATAGTTAAATGATTTCAATAATGAATAAAATTGTAAGATAATATCTAAATTGAGATTATTTTTATTGTGAAGATTTAATCAAATGAGTAAAGTTATATGTATGAGGATTTTTAGTTAATTTGTATATTTTATTTAAATAAATTGAACTTTTACATAATTAAGTGACATTATGGGGTTCATGTGATTTAACTAAATGAGTAAAGTTAATTTTTGGTGAATTTTTGTGATCAAATTGGACTTTTACTTAATTATATGACATTGAGGGGTTCAGGTTAGGACCCTAGGGGTAGAAGGGTATTTTTGGTTCTCTTGATGACCAAGTGAGGTTTAGAGGGGTAATGATGTAGGTTTAGAGGGGTTTAGGTTAGGACCCTAGGGATTGAAGTATGTCATTAATATTTGGGGATACTTGTATTAGAGTGCAGAGTGAACTTGAGAATTTAATGTAGTAATTGTTATGTATAATAATTGTTTGATGAATGAATGTTAAGATGAGATAGAAGGATATAACAAATTATGGACTTAGGAGTGATCATAATATATGAGAAGTTAATTAAATGATTAAGGTTAGATAATGTACTTGGATACTTAGACAAATTTAGGTGAATGATATGGATTTGGCAAGGATGGTATCAAGTAAAGGATATAACATATTATGTTTAGTATTTGTCCACTCTCAAAACAATCTATTCTCCTAAAAGATATCATCTAAGTGCTGCACTTACCCTCACCAAGGAAATTATACATATACAACGTGGTTACAACGAACGACCACTCACTAAATTAGATCCACTCGCGAATTCTAGAGATAAAAATTTTATATGCGACGCTCCCAAAATCACTCAAAGCATGGCCTATACACATAGGAAAAACGTAATTCATAAATTACCTCCATAATCTAACTCCCTTTCCTCATCAATGGGTTCCTGATCAAAGTTCTCTTGTCTGAACCCGCCCATAAATTGCTGTAAGGGCTGTTCATCTAGAACCTCTTGAAATAGTTTCCCTCTGCTTCTCTCAGGACAATCCCTCTTCCTATGGCCTATCTCCCCACATAAGAAACATTTTCTGGCAAATCCTTCCTGTCCACCCTGAGGAACAAAATGCTGTTGCGGCCCTTGATAATCCTGTCTAGAGACACTGCCATCGAATCTAAAACCTCCTAAACGATGTCGCTTGTCTGAAGCCCCTAAATGCAGATCCTGCTCCCTTTGCATAGTCTTTGACTGTTGTGATGATTGTGCCCCACTAGCACCACCTTTTCCCAACTTACTTGCCACGTCCGGGTCCCTAACAAATGCTGATGAATTCGCCAATCTAAGCCTCCCAAGAATTTTGATATACGTTTCTCCTCTGTATTTACCTCGTCGGGCATAAAGTTTTCCAACCGAGTAAACTTCTCTTTATACTCTGCCACCTTCTTATCCCACCGTTTAACCTCTAACAACCTTCTCCTCATCTCCGTTTGAATTATCGAAGGGAAATACTTACAATAAAATTGAACCCAAAAGTCTCATATATACATCTTATCCCTCTGCTCTAGCGTCGTAACCGACTCCCATCACTGGAGAGCCGCACCCACAAACTTAAAGGTGGCAAGTATTTATTTATGAACATTACTACATTCCACCATACAAAGGTGACGTTGAATATCCTTCTTCCACTTACTTGCTATGACCACATCTGCTCCTCCTTGAAACTCTGGAGGATAACCTTTTTGAAAAGCTTCTCTAGCTCTCTCCAATGCAGAAAGCCCCATGTAAGCTTTAGCTACCAGCGCTGCAGGCTATTGCTGAGCCTGAGGAAATTATTGAGCCATGGCATTCATGGCCACTCTGACTAATTGAGCCACAATATTGGCAACCTTCGCTGCAGTTATAGTACCCTGAGGCACTTGGGG
The DNA here is from genome assembly GCA_949130495.1 of Sambucus nigra. NCBI lineage: Eukaryota > Viridiplantae > Streptophyta > Magnoliopsida > Dipsacales > Adoxaceae > Sambucus > Sambucus nigra. The sequence goes on from OX422213.1 coordinate 121,224,525, forward strand.
CTCCATACTCTCTGCCTTTCTATTAGCTCTAACCGGGCGACCTCTTTTCGTCGGCATCTGAAATAAGAGAGAACTGTATCAGCACACAATTCAAACGATTTTGCATCATAGAAGATCGTAAATTCAATAAGAACACAATAATCCTAATAATAGTGCTCTATGTCAAGAAAGCTTATGAAAGAGCGTAGAAAGCCCACACAGATCCTAAGACACTAGAGCCTGATGCTCTGATACCACCTGTGACACCCCGATTAAATTAATAACAGGTGGTCAGACCTATACCAAGATAAAACAGGAATCTCAAGTGGATCATCCTCATCATCACTCTCCCACAGACTAAATATATAACTAACCACCTAATAAAATATACGGATGCCAAAAAAAAAATTCAATCAACATACAAGGAACTACAAACCAACATGTAATATGACTCCTAGCATGAAAATTTATATATAAAGTAAACACGAGTACAACAAAAGATATACCCGAATATGCTGTTGGGTCAGGGACAATACAACATCCAAGATAAGAACATAAAAGAACTATAAATATACAACCCCTTGTTTCAAAAAACCGATAAACAAAATTCATCCTAATCTAGATTTACAAGAATAGGAAGTGGCTACAACAAAATCCTATAACATTCTGCATCTTCTACAACTCAAAGAACCCTGGATAGAATAGGCATCACTGGCGTGCTTGCAAAGGGACACCTAAAATATATAAATATAGCAAGAGAGAAGATATAAACAGGTCAGAGCCCGAGGTTTGAAAATAGTTTTAGCAAGTGAATTAAAATGCATAATAATTATGAATGCACTATATCATAATTATAGTGGTGTCGCACTCAGTTTTGGGTCTCCACCCCACCCCTCGGCTTTATCACGCACCTAACGTATGCATATGAACCTCGAATAACCTACCTGACACATTCTAGGGATAAATCCTCTTATATCTACGCCTAATCCTCATTCGCATAACTCACTATCTCAAACATAACCATTCATCTACTTCTTCTAGCATCTCCTAAGTTTACACCCAAACTCTTACAATAATAGCACTCAATTATATTTCTCGATTTCTAATTATTAACTTCACAAGTTATTAGCATGAGATATCCCACGTCATCTTTAATGCTAGTAATATACCCCCACTATAATACATATACCCAAGAACTAAGGACCAAACATCTTCCCACTCCCAACATTGCGCTATGTTTCTTACGTGGGATGTCTCGCAAAGCGAAATCCAAATAAGGAACCCCCCCGATACACTACTATCTAACACTGTCGGTCGTGGGAATCCGTTAGGCACTTGGTCCAAAGTACACCCCCAAATTTCTTCCCGTCTATATGCATAAACGTATACTCATTCACTCTCATGATACAAAAGACAAAACATCATACACATCTATATAACTTTCTCTAGTTATAATATTAATATATCACACACTATCTATAGAGGTTGTATAATATTACTCGGACGTATTATACATGATTCATCATCCTCAATAAGTACACATACATTTACATATAATATGAATACTAATAATCTCTAAATACTATCAACTTCCAAGGAATCTCTCACATGTCCCTGGGTTACCAATAGTCGGAATAACTCACACCGAACTTGGTAAAAAACCTAAATCACAACGTATGGGAAGCAGCCATAGTTCCTCCTCGAAAATGAGAACGAAGCATACCCATGTAATACCCCGTACTTTTATGGATATTTATTTATGGGATTAATTAAATTAAATGTGTATTAATTGAGAATTAATTCGGATAAAATACTAGGTATGTAATACCCCGTACTTTTATGGATATTTATTTATGGGATTAATTAAATTAAATGTGTATTAATTGAGAATTAATCCGGATAAAATACTAGCGAGATGCGAGTTGGTATTTGATTTTAACGTGTATATATGGCAATATATGAATATTGAAAATATTGAAATTGTCACGAGATAGAAATACGGTAATTTAGAAATTTTGTTGGGACGCGTGTGATAGTCGCGTCAGGAATATAACTATTTTAATTAAAAAGTGAATTTTATTTTTATCAACTGTATGGTCATTTTGAGTGCGTCAACGCGTCCGGAAGGGTCGAAATAGTCAGAAAACAGTAGCCGGGGGTTTAGTTTGGGTCCTGAGGCATTTTTAGGCCATACCGGCAACTTAAAAGGGTATTTTGGTAATTTTGGAATTTTAGGAATTATGACCAACGAATTTTGGGAGTTTAAAATAGGAAATTTCATATCCCACTAACCCATTACCAACAATTAACTGAGTTGGGGGCAACGGGAGTTTTAGGAGAGGTTAGGAGAAGTTCCCAAAAGAGAAACACAACCTCCATCTTGAACCTTCAACCTTGGGAGAAAAGGAGAGAGCAACCTTCAACAGTCAACATCAAATTCTGAAGATTAATCCAAGGCAAGTGGTTTAATTACATTAATTTCAAGCGAATGTTTCTTCCATGATTAGAAATTTATATAATTGCATTGTATTGGGAGATTTATAAAAACCCATGAAATTGGAGTTGTAAATTCAGGTTGTGATATATGGATTGCATGTTGAATTGTTATTGGGTGATTATACTAATAGAAATACGACTTTGATGATACAAAAATGGATTTATTAAGGTAAATTGATGACTTTAAATTTCTAGGGTTCATACTCATGAGGGTTGGGTAAAATTGGGGATTGATGATAATTTCATGTTGTTTAGGAAGATTTGACGCTATAAATATGTTGAGGTACGACCTAAGTATGTTTAGGAATGATTAGGAACATTAAAACACTGTTGGGATGATTTTTGGATGAGTTTTAAGAAGAAGAGAATTTGGAAAAACGAGATAGGAAATTCTGGGCTCGAAACTGTCATCTCGTTAGAAGACCTGCCCAGGTCGTTCGAACGAGCTTCTAACGAGGTGACAGTTTGCCTTCTAACGATTTGGATGTTCATTAGATGCCCCTTTCGTTCGAACGAACTCTCGTTCGAACGAGACTTCTAACGAGTTGACAGATTGGCCTTTTTGGCCTGATTTGATTTCTAGTGTCCCGTAACCTTAATTAATTGTAGAGATAACATTCCCTTAATGACTAATTGATATAGTTGGGATATTCGGGATATATTGAGGATTAAATATAGAAGAATGATTTGAACCAAATGTTATTTGTGGATTAGGACGCGTGCGACTAATCACGATGCGAGGATAATTAATGACTTAAATGCATATAAACCGGGGGCATATAATTTGTGTGACATTAACAGTTGGTATAAGAATGAGAAGTATACCACTAATAAAATATGGTAATTGCTAAGATGTTTGCATGTTTAGTATGTATGATTTTATGTGTATGACATACCTACCATACTTGCTATCACGGGAGGTTTGCGTTCGTTTAGGACCATCTAATCTTTGTGTGCCTACGGGGGGGATATAGATTGGTACCTCGAGGACATAGGTCAGATAAGGACTTATTATGAAGTTAATAAGTCTGCTGATCATGGGAGCGTAGGTATGTGCGTGACCCATGTGATGTGACTGTGTTCGCCTCCATTGTTTGTGATTGTTGTTATCTGAGAACGATTCCTGAGAGATTCGGAATGTGTGATCCTTATGTACGTGATGTACCGGGATGGATAGCAGAGTATGTGTGCACCGCAGCTTAGTCTCGGGTGCTTGTATTGTATATTCATGACGTGAATAATATACGCTTAAATAATGAGAACTTTCATGTTGGTATTGTGAGTATAATTATGGTAACGCTTTGAGAAAATAAAAAGGGATAACCTGTAGTGAATTGTATTGCTAATAATTGAGAATCCGAGTTTAAGTAAAGCCTCTATTTAATTGATAACGTTAGAATGTATAATGGGAATCGAGTAGAAAGTGGTAGAACTTATGACGGTTTAGTTAGATATGAATGTCACTTAGATGGGTAAGGTACGTTAGGAGTGCACAATTAGTCGAGAGGTGAGTATTTTATGTGAGTGCACGTCCTAACATGTATTTTGCATTCATTGTTTTAATGTTATTAAAGCACTTGTTATTTTTAAAATACTCTCCACTTTCGGGCTCTGACCCGTTTTCTTTCAAATCTATTTTTGTAAAAACCTTTTAGGTGCCCAGCCACAAGGACACCATGCATAGGATTTCCATTCAGGTGACGAGCTGTAGTTGTTTGTGGAAGTTACAGGGCCTTGCTAGTAGACACTTCTTTTGTCTTGACTCTATTCAGTTTTCATCATTTTTAGGGCATGTCACCCATTTCTATTAGAGACATTTCATATTTCAGTTATTCAGAGTGTTGGCATGTAATTAATTCAGGATATATTGTTTTATTTATTTCAGTGGTGGGACTGTTGTGAGGAGTTTTCCTCCGGACTTATTATTATTTGTTGGTTACTTTATTAAGACTTTATGGTGTATGGTTATGATATTCTTTCCTAATTCTTTTATTGTATGTTAATCAGACTTAATTTAAAATTTGACATCTTACTTTTTAAATACTAGGTGGTTAGTAATGAGTAAAATGTTTTCGACAGTGATGCTGTTAACTGGACCAACTTGACATTTTGTATTAATTTAATAAAGGAGTAGCTACCCGGTATTTAATTAGTCGGGGTGTCACAGGTGGTATCAGAGCATCAGGCTCTAGTGTCCTTTAGGATCTGTACGGCTTATTATGTTTTCGCTGAGCTTTCTTTGATGTAGAGCCCTATATTTTAGGACTGTTGTATTCTTTTATGTATGCTTCGCCCTCCAGCTATTTTGAGTTATAACTGCGAACTTATAAACTTTACTCTTATTTCAGATGCCTCCACGACGTGCACCACGGGTTCCTAGGGATGCACAGCCAGAGCCACAGCCACCACCAGTACAGGGCACCATTAATGCCGCCGAGGTTGCAGCTATTCTAGCCCAAGCGGTAAATGCCGCCCTAGCCATTGTACAACAGGCACCACCTCAGGCGCCGGTAGTCGCGCCAGTTCAGGCACATGCTTTCCCGTCTGCTTGGGAACGCGTCCGTGATTCTTTTCAGAAAGCACACCCTCCGGAGTTCGCAGGTAGCTCCGATGTCATGGTATCTAGTCAGTGGAGGAAAGATATTCAGAGGCACTTGAGGATGTATGAGTGCACCGATGTTCAGAGGCAGATACTAGCTACTTTCAAGCTAGTGGGACCTGCACTGCAGTGGTGGGAGTCTATTACCACCGCAGAGGAGAGAGATACTCTCACGATACAGGAGTTCTGGGTGCGGTTCGACCGCAAATATTTTCCGTCAGCTGTTCACACGGAAATGAGGAGGAAGTTGATGAACCTCAGACAGGAGGGAAGGACTGTGGCCGAGTATGAGGCCAAATTCACTAATTTACTGAACATTGTTCCGAATGAAATACCGACCGAGGAGAAAAAGATTCAGAAGTTTACAGATGGATTGACTTGGAGGATCCGTCAGCATTTATTGGGGAATCTCTCGTTGGCCACTTATTCTGATGTGGTTAACGCTGCATTACTACACTGCCAGGATCACCGCTTTCACATGTCTGAGAGCAAGAGATCAGGAGAGTCCAACCATCAGGGCAGGACTGGGGGAAATGGTCCCAGCGGGGCACAATCTACTCAGGGACAGCATAGGCAGGGTGATCAGGGTTCCCAACACGGGGATCATAAGAGATTCAGATCTGGAGGTTTCAGGAGTGGACAGGGAGGTTTCAGGAAGAGCCACCAAGGTCCGAACGGCCATTAGGGCCAACAGGGTCAGAATGGTCAACAACAGTTTCAGCAGGGCCAGCATGGCCAGGGGAAGAATGGAAACGGCCACCAGGGTCGAGGGCAGTAGGGACAGAGAGGGGGGAACTTCCCGGGGAAGTGTTACATTTGTGGCAAGACTGGCTATAAACACCAAGATTGTCTGGATAGCGGTAGGGCCCTGCAGTAGCAGCAGCAGGGTGCTCGACAGGAGCCGCAGAGGCCTATATTTCCCGCCGCCCTCCCGGCACCACCACAGATGGCAGCATTACCACCCATTCCAGCAGTCCCAGTTTAGCAAGGACAACTTCAGTATGGGAGAGTGTATCAGCTCCAGCAGGTCACAGCCCCACAGGATCCACCAGCCATTGAGGGTATGTTCTCTATTCAGGGGACTCTGGGGCGTATTTTATTTGACACGGGGGCTACACATTGTTTCATTGCTATTAGATTTTCACGCACCATTGGGCTGTTAGACACAGCCGAGAGTACGGTTACTTGTGTAGATTCGCCGTTGAGTAGGGGTTCCGTGATTTCCCTTGTATGTAGAGGCGTGGGTATAGATATTGGGAGGTTTACTTTACCCGCGGATATGTTAGTGTTAGAGATGACCGAGTATAATGCCATTATTGTTATGGATTGGCTAGTTGCGTACCGAGCCATGATTAACTGTTTTAGTAGGAGTATTGTCTTTGCCATTCCCGGGCAGGAGATGTTTTTAGTGGCGATGCCTCGTCCTAAGGGAGGATCGTCCACTCATTTGTACTATATAGAGGAGGAGACCTCTAAGGAAGTGGTGATACTGCTTGATTCGATTCTGGTTGTTCGAGAGTTTGCCGATGTATTTCAGGATAAACCTGGATTACCTCCGAGTAGGGAGATAGAGTTTTTGATCGATTTGACGCTGGGCACTCGGCCTATTGTCCGCGCACCTTACCATATGGCTCCAGCTGAAATGAGAGAGTTACGAGATCCGATTGAGCAGTTTTTGGGTTAGGGGTTTATTCGGAGGAGTACTTCATCGTTGGGTTCCCCTGTGTTGTTCGTAAAGAAGAGGGATGGATCGTTGAGGTTGTGTGTAGATTACCGGGAGTTGAATAAAGTCACGATACAGAATAAGTATCCGTTGCCCCGAATCGATGACTTATTCGACCAGCTGAGAGGAGATTCTTTCTTCTCAAAGATTGATTTGCGATCGGGATACCATCAGTTGCGTATCAGGGAGGAAGACGTCTCGAAGACTGCTTATTTAACGAGATATGGTTCCTACGAGTTTCGGGTTATGCCTTTTGGTTTGACCAATGCTCCAGCCGTGTTTATGGACTTGATGAATAGGGTGTTCAGAGAGTTCCTAGATCAGTTCGTCATTGTCTTCATTGATGATATTATGGTTTACTCCCAGACAGAGGAGGAGCACGCCGAGAATTTGAGGCAAGTTTTGCAGACGCTACGTCAGAACTAGCTGTATGCAAAATATGAGAAGTACGGATTCTGGTTGAAGGAGGTTCAGTTTTTGGGGCATATTATTTCCGACCGGGGGATATCTGTTGATCCGGGGAAGGTATCCGCGGTAAGGGAGTGGGGACAGCCCACGACACCGACTGAGATCCGTAGTTTCTTGGGCCTATCAGGATACTATAGGAGGTTCATTCGGGGTTTCTCCAAGATAGCGGGTCCTTTGACACATATGAGTCGTAAGGGTGTGTCATTCATCTGGAGTGATGTCTGTCAGTTGGCATTCGATGAGTTGAAGGATAAGTTGACCTCAGCACCTGTGTTAGCACTGCCGAGACCGAAATTTGAGTATCTAGTTTACACCGATACATCCTTGCAAGGACTTGGAGGTGTATTACAACAGAAGAGTCAGGCCATAGCTTATGCTTCTCGTAAGCTTAAGCCTCACGAGAAGAATTACCCCACCCACGACTTGGAGTTAGCGGCAGTGGTGTTTGCCCTTCGGATTTGGAGACATTATCTCTTGGGGGAGAAGTTTCGATTGTTCACGGACCACAAATCCCTACAGTACCTATTCACGCAGAAGGAGTTGAATATGCGACAACGAAGGTGGCTTGAGTTTGTGAAGGATTATCAATTTAATATCCAATATCACCCAGGGAAGGCTAATAGTAGCAGACGTGTTGAGCCGTAGGCCAGTAGATGAGGTGGCAGGGGTGTGGAAGGCAAAGTGGAAAGAGTTGGGGCACCAGGATGCAGTGGCCAGATCGTTCATGTCTGTGATGACTGTTACACTGCAGATTGTCATGAATGTGGTAAAGGCACAGGCATATGACTCGTTCTGTCAGGAGCAGATAGTTCGGTTACTAGCAGAGGGAGCCGAATCCTATACCGTTAGCTCAGATGGGGGATTACGCTTCAATGGGAGACTGGTAGTTTCGGAAGGGGAGGAATTGAGACACGAGGTGATGGCAGAGTCGCACGGCTCACGGTTCGCGGTACATCCCGGTGGGGACAAAATGTACCAAGATGTGAGACGACAGTATTGGTGGAGCGGGATGAAGAAAGATATCGCCGTGTTTGTTTCTAAATGCGCCACTTGTCAGCTGGTAAAAGTGGATCATCAGAGACCGACAGGACTTCTACAGCCGTTAGAGGTCCCGATGTGGATATGGGAGAGCATATCCATGGACTTTATCACGGGGTTGCCTACGTCACAGAGATGTCACGACTCTATTTGGGTAATTGTGGAGAGGTTGACCAAAGTCACTCATTTTCTACCCGTAAGGACCGACTACACTACGGGACAGTATGCCCCGCTCTTTATTACAGAAATAGTGAGACCTCACGGTGTGCCCCTAAATATCGTGTCTGACAGAGACAAGATATTTGTTTCACGTTTTTGGGAGAGTTTTCAGGAGGCCATGGGCACGGAATTGCGATTGAGTATGGCGTATCACCCACAGACCGACGGGCAAACGAAGCGTACAAACCAGATGTTGGAGGACATGTTGCGTATGTGCATCATTGATTTTGGGGGTGGATGGGAGCAGTATCTTCCCCTGGTGGAGTTTGCTTACAATAACTCCTACCAGTTCACCATTGGCATGGCTCCATTTGAGGTGTTGTACGGTAGACCTTGTTGTTACCCAGCATGTTGGTTGGAGGTGAGGGACAAAAAACTACTTGGGCCGGAAGTGATTCAGGATACTTCGGCAAGGATAGAATTAATACGGAGTCGCATTCGGGTAGCTCAGGATCGGCAGAAGAGCTATGCTGATGCGAAGAGGTTCTTTAGGGAGTTCCAAGTGGGGGACCAGATTTTACTCAGAGTATCTCCTATGAAGGGGATTATGCGATTTGGGAAGAAAGGGAAGTTGGCACCGAGATATGTGGGTCCATTTCCTATCATCGAGCGAATTGGGTCTGTTGCATATAGACTTGGGTTACCGGAGCATGTGCACAGGATTCATGATGTGTTTCATACTTCCTCGCTAAGGAAATATCTTAGAGACGATTTGGCTCATTCTCACATTGCTTTGGAGGACATCAATCTCCATCCTGATAGCTCCTACGAGGAGGGGCCGATTGCTATTTTGGACCGAAGTGAGCGGAAACTATGGTCAAAGATAGTTCCGTTAGTACGTGTTCAGTGGCGGCATCATAATGTCGACGAGTCCACATGGGAGCGCGAGGATGAGATGCGAGAACGTTATCCAGAGTTGTTTTTATCAGGTATTTTCTAGTTCCGAATTTCGGGACGAAATTCTGTTATTAGGGGGAAGTATGTAATATCCCGTACTTTTATGGATATTTATTTATGGGATTAATTAAATTAAATTTGTATTAATTGAGAATTAATACGGATAAAATACTAGGTATGTAATACCCCGTACTTTTATAGATATTTATCTATGGGATTAATTAAATTAAATGTGTATTAATTGAGAATTAATCCGGATAAAATACTAGCGAGATGCGATCTGGTATTTTATTTTAACGTGTATAAATGGAAATATATGAATATTGAAAATATTGAAATTGTCGCGAGATAGAAATACGGTAATTTGGAAATTTTGTTGGGACGCGTGTGACAATCGCGTCAGGAATATAACTATTTTAATTAAAAAGTGAATTTTATTTTTATCAACCTTATGGTCATTTCGAGTACGCTAACGCGTCCGGAAGGGTCGAAATAGTCAGAAAACACTAACCGGGGGTTTAGTTTGGGTCCCGGGGCATTTTTAGGCCATACCGGCAACTTAAAAGGGTATTTTGGTAATTTTGGAATTTTAGGAATTATGACCAACGAATTTTGGGATTTTAAAATAGGGAATTTCATAACCCACTAACCCATTACCAACAATTAACTGAGTTGAGGGCAACGGGAGTTTTAGGAGAGGTTAGGAGAAGTTCTCAAAAGAGAAACACAACCTCCATCTTCAACCTTCAACCTTGAGAGAAAAGGAGAGAGCAACCTTCAACAGTCAACATCAAATTCTGAAGATTAATCCAAGGCAAGTGGTTTAATTACGTTAATTTCAAGCAAATGTTTCTTCCATGCTTAGAAATTTATATAATTGCATTGTATTGGGAGATTTATAAAAACCCATGAAATTGGAGTTGTAAATTCAGGTTGTGATATAGGGATTGCATGTAGAATTGTTATTGGGTGATTATACTAATAGAAATACGACATTGATGATACAAAAATGGATTTATTAAGGGAAATTGATGACTTTAAATTTCTAGGGTTCATACTCATGAGGGTTGGGTAAAATTGGGGATTGATGATAATTTCATGTTGTTTAGGAAGATTTGACACTATAAATATGTTGAGGTACGACCTAAGTATGTTTAGGAATGATTAGGAACATTAAAACACTGTTGGGATGATTTTTGGATGAGTTTTAAGAAGAAGAGAATTTGGAAAAACGAGATAGGAAATTATGGACTCGGAACTGTCATCTCGTTAGAAGACCTGCGCAGGTCGTTCGAACGAGCTCGTTCGAACGAGCTTCTAACGAGGTGACAGTTTTCCTTCTAACGAGTTGGATGTTCGTTAGATTCCCCTTTCGTTCGAATGAACTCTCATTCGAACGACCTCATTCGAACGAGACTTCTAACGAGTTGACAGATTGCCCTTTTTGGCCTGATTTGATTTCTAGTGTCCCGTAACCTTGTTTAATTGTAGAGATAACATTCCCTTAATGACTAATTGATATAGTTGGGATATTCGGGATATATTGAGGAGTAAAATATAGAAGAATGATTTGAACCAAATGGTATTTGTGGATTAGGACGCGTGCGACTAATCACGATGCGAGGATAATTAATGACTTAAATGCATATAAACCGGGGGCATATAATTTGTGTGACATTAATAGTTGGTATAAGAATGAGAAGTATACCACTAATAAAATATGGTAATTACTAAGATGTGTGCATGTTTAGTATGTATGATTTTATGTGTATGACATACCTACCATACTTGCTATCACGGGAGGTTTGCGTTCGTTTAGGACCATCTAATCTTTGTGTGCCTACGGGGGGGATATAGATTGGTACCTCGAGGACATAGGTCGGAGAAGGACTTATTATGAAGTTAATAAGTCTGCTGATCATGGGAGCGTAGGTATGTGCGTGACCCATGTGATGTGACTGTGTTCGCCTCCATTGTTTGTGATTGTTGTTATCTGAGAACTATTCCTGAGAGATTCGGAATGCGTGATCCTTATGTACGTGATGTACCGGGATGGATAGCAGAGTATGTGTGCACCGCAGCTTAGTCTCGGGTGCTTGTATTGTATATTCATGACGTGAATAATAAACGCTTAAATAATGAGAACTTTCATGTTGGTATTGTGAGTATAATTATGGTAACGCTTTGAGAAAATAAAAAGGGATAACCTGTAGTGAATTGTATTGCTAATAATTGAGAATCCGAGTTTAAGTAAAGCCTCTATTTAATTGATAACGTTAGAATGTATAATGGGAATCGAGTAGAAAGGGGTAGAACTTATGACGGTTTAGTTATATATGAATGTCACTTAGATGGGTACGGTACGTTAGGAGTGCACAATTAGTCGAGAGGTGAGTATTTTATGTGAGTGCACGTCCTAACATGTATTTTGCATTCATTTTTTTAATATTATTAAAGCACTTGCTATTTTTAAAATACTCTCCACTTTCGGGCTCTGACCCGTTTGCTTTCAAATCTATTTTTGTAAAAACCTTTTAGGTGCCCAGCCACATGGACACCATGCATAGGATTTCCATTCAGGTGACGAGCTGTAGCTGTTTGTGGAAGTTACAGGGCCTTGCTAGTAGGCGCTTTTTTTGTCTTGACTCTATTCAATTTTCATCATTTGTAGGTCATGTCGCCCATTTCTATTAGAGACATTTCATATTTCAGTTATTCAGAGTGTTGGCATGTAATTAATTCTGGATATACTGTTTTATTTATTTCAGTGGTGGGATTGTTGTGAGGAGTTTTCCTCCGGACTTATTATTATTTGTTGGTTACTTTATTGAGACTTTATGGTGTATGGTTATGATATTCTTTCCTAATTCTTTTATTGTATGTTAATCAGACTTAATTTAAAATTTGACATCTTACTTTTTAAATACTAGGTGGCTAGTAATGATTAAAATATTTTCGACAGTGATGCTGTTAACTGGACCAACCTGACATTTTGTATTAATTTAATAAAGGAGTAGCTACCCGGTATTTAATTAGTCGGGGTGTCACAACCCACTACGTCTCACCCCTAATAAAAATCACACAATAGAAATAATGGACGCTATGACCTGGGGACTATACCCTCCCTGCTCCTCATGCCAGGGAGATTCACCCACATCGCGCAACTTCCCTTGATCACATTAGAGGGATATGAAGCACATAATATATATATATATATATATATATATATATCATACACACCCGGCATATACACATTCGAGTACATCATATATATAAACCATCACACAAGGTATATACATCCACGCCATATATATATACATACCCTCTCACGCCCGTATATAAAAGTAAAGAGTCCGTCTATATGTATGTAACTCACATTATACTAACCGATACACTCTCGTATACCTTCCAAATCCATTTATCACTCAATCCCTCACTTGAAATTTACTAATCCAACACACCTAGGATATAAATAGTAACCTAGTTTAACAACACTAATGACACAAGATATTTCCCATCTAGGCCATATTTGGCGTTAAGTAAATTCCTACTACTCGGATAATTTACGAAAGGATTTGGTATTTTAAACTCCTAATTATACCTCCATAATAATCTGAAATCATCCTCAAGAGAGTCCTCATTCCTTAAAGGATTACTATAAGAAAATGACACAATCTAATCTTACAAATACATCCATTATAGCCCCCAAAATGGCCCCTCTATTATATCCTAATATGAACCCGCATAATATCTCCAAAACATGTTTACTACACTATATTGGAGGGTCCTTAAGCAATAAAACCAATTGAAAAGGGGGTAAAATAAGAGATGGAAAAATACAATGACCGTACCGGACCGGGGGTCTTAAAAAACCAACTAGTCACCCCGGTCCTAAAATTTGACAGAACCCTTTTAATGACCAGACCAATTCGGTTCCTCTTAAAAATGAACCGGCCCAGTTTTGTTCAAATTTATTCCTACGAGATTCATCACCAAAACCTTACTCTACACTTGTAAGATCAACTCTACATCCCCAAACCCCAAATTTTTACTTCATTCCGTTAGTATCCTAACATCAAAACCCAACACATATATTATCCCCACCATTTTCATCATCAAAACCATAAATATAACCTTAAATACAAGATTTACTCATCACATTTTAGGGTATAACCAAAAAATCTCAAATCAAATAAAATCACCAACAAAAATTATGAGATAACTCACACACATAATTATTTAGCAAGTTTAATCACTTGCCTCAAAGTTCTAGAGGTTGAATCTTCCTTGAATCCGTGTATTTGAGCCGAAATTCCCAAGCTCCAAACTTTTCTCCTCTCTTTTCTTTTCTTCTCTTCATCTTCTTCCTTTCTCTCTTTCTAGGGTTTTCTCTTTCTCACAAATGAGATTGGCTAACTCACGAGCCTCTTAAGTCTTTAAATCCATAAATCCCAACTTTAAATGACAATACACACTTAAAATGACTCGTTTACTCCAATTCGAGCCAAACTAGGTCCAAAATACTCCAGAACCCAAATAAAACTTTTGAGCACTCATTTTGACTATCTCGAACCTTCCCGGATCAACTGTACACTCCAATTCATCATTCGAGACTCCTAAAATAAAAATTCAAAATCTCCTAATTAAATAATTCTATTTCTCCCAAAATAATTAAATTCCTAAGCCCTCGAACACACAGGGTGTTACAGTATGGGGGAATTATTGTTGGGGGAGAGATTTCACATATTCACGGACCATAAGATTTTGCATTGTTTGTTCACACATAGGGAATTTAACATGATGTAACATCATTGGTTAGAGTTCGTGAAGGATTATCAGTTTGATATTTAGTATCACTTAGGCAAGGATAATGTAGTAACTAGATGATAGAGAGGGTGGACTAGGTGGTTAAGGATATGTTATGGGCTTATATTATGGACTTTAGGGGAATTTCGAAGAATTAGTTACCATTTATGGAGTTTTCTTATATTAATAGTCATTAGCAGATGATTGACATGGAATCATTTGAGGCACTTTATGGGAGGCCTTGTCGTTTTACCGTTTATTGGGCAAAAATAGAGGATAACAAGCTTATTGGTCTAGAGTCCATTCAAAACACCTCAAATAGGGTGCACTTATCAGGGTCATGATGAGAACTAAACAAAGTAGGTAGAATAGTTATGAGGATCGGGAAAAAATACATTTAGATTTCTCAGTTGGAGATCAGGTGTTACTTATGATGTCTCCCACAAAATGACTGATACAATTCAGATAGAATGTGAAGTTGGTGCCCCTATATGTGTGGTCATTCACTATTATCGATTAGGACTATAGTTGTGTATCATTTAGCCTTACTGAATCACCTACATCAAGTTCCTGACATGTTTCATATCTTTATGCTAAAGATATTCCTTAGAGACAACATGTGTACTAGCATATTAATTTCAGTGAAATAGGGCTTTAGCCAGATGCGAGCTACAAAGAAAGAGTGTTCATTATTTTAGATCATAGGGAGAATATTCTTTACTCTAGGGTTATTCTATCGGTGCAAAATTAATGGGGGCACCACAATGAGGCACATTATACGTGTGAGAGGTAGAGTGACATATGAGAGATATATCTCAAACTCTTCTAGCCAGGTACGTATCATATTCTGAAGATGAAATTTCATTATTAGAGGAAGAATGTAATACCCCATATTCTATTTGGTATTATTAATTTATCAATTGGGAATAAATTATTAAGTGTAAACAATTATTACGGGTGTGAAGTTGTAATAATATATGCATAAATTATGTGACATTCCAATTTGCATGTTACATGACATTTAGACTCGATGTCATAAATTAATTAATCGGTGAAATTAATTATGTCCTGTTAACTCATAAAATATTTAAGTCGGGTATTTTAATTTATGTTGTGAGGTATTATCGTTGGACTGGACTTTAGGATGGTACAGACACCCAAAGAAGTATTATTAGTATGTTGGGTTTGATCACAAACGTAGGTATACCTTTGGGCTATGTTTTGGATCAGTATGGGTAGAATTTTAAGCTCATATAATTATGAATTTTAAGGACCTGCATGATTAAGGGTATAAAATTTTCATTAACACTCATTAATCAATTAACTTAAACCTAAAACATAAACTCTAATAGATGAGGAGACTTGGGAGTGCTGAGGGAGGCTTTTTGGAAGAACATAGAGATCAAAAAAGGGAAAATCAAAGCTAGAACCTTCAAACATTCATTAATAGGAAAGAAAAATCTTGCTCTATCATAGTGTAGCTTGCAATTTATTTATTTTTTGATTCTTGTTAAGAATTAATAGAGATTAGATGCATGCTAGTAATTTGATATGACGCTTAATCATGTATTATATTAGGCAAATTCTAAATAAAGGTTTAGTATTGTTAAATCTGTCATCAATATGATATTAATTAGATTTGATGATTAAAAACTCATGTGATCTGTCTTGATTATGATATGAATATATTTAGGGCTAATTTATAGATATGATTAATGTATTTAAAGGATATTTTGATGATGAAAATACATATTAATAGGGAAATCCAAATTTGTTAATGACCCATAAATTAAACAGGGTAATGATGATGATTAAAGCCTTATGATGATATTCCTTGTTAGATTTTGATCTTATAATGTTAGACTTTGATGTAGTAATATTTAATATTATCTGGAGTTGTTTTGGTACTGTTATGTAGTTTGAACAACCATTTATGAAATATTTATGACTTGGGGGTTAGAAGTAGAGGTTAGGGATGGCTGAGAATTAAAACTACATCATTTTGGAGGAACCATGCAGGGGACTGAACGTGCGGCTAGGCAGGCTGCACCCGGTCTTGTTCAGGACATGTGTGCGGGTGTGAATAGGGAACATTCGAGTTAGGCCTTTGAATGGGTTTTTAGTTAGGTTTGGTTAAGACTTTTGGTTGGGTTGCGGTTATATTTATTTAAGGACTCGGGGATTTGTTTAGCAAAAGTAAGTTCGATTGAGGTTGATAAACCTATGTATAATTAGGAAAAATTCTGATTTTGAGAATTAGAACAGTATTTAGGGTACATGAGTTGTAATAAATTATCCTATATATATATATATATATATATATATATATATATATATATAGAGAGAGAGAGAGAGAGAGAGAGAGTATACATGTGTGTTGGATGAAAACATACCAAATGTACATAATTGGCTCATGGGGAATCTATCGGTAGGGGTTGTGGATTTAAATGGATTATAGGACTGGGTACTGTGCCCCCAGCTAATGTCACAGGCGGTGCGAAAGTCAATGTTTTGATCCTGCATTAAGTTGATTATTGTCTCACGACGGAGAGACATAAAATACTTGATTGCTAAGGTGATTTGGTATATGACTATGTGATGCATAGCGATCCTCCCATTTATTTGTGTGTGCATGTTCCAAATCTGTTAGGTGCGCAAACCCTACGGATTTACAGATAAAGGCATAAGAATGTCCCTGAAGATTGAAGACTTCGTGTAGTTCATGAGAATTATATATTTTTTTCTTTATCCAATGATGGATACATTATATGATGAGATTGTGTTAAGTAATAAGTTTATTATGATACCACATGTATCAGATGATTTATTTGACACGAGTGGGGATTGTACTGGGTACTTCTCTTAGATTGTGGATAGAGATAACACTTTGATGTGATTACTGAATAATATTGGTAACTTACTTCATAGTCTTAGAGTTGGGACTTATACATTATTGTAGTGGTTTGGTATGGGGCACGAGTAGTATATTTTTTCACTTATAGATATGGGTTATGTATCTTATGCATGAGAGAGTCGGCAGATTGACATGATTATGTAAATATATTCCATGTTATTACTGCATTGATAAAGTAAATATTTCTTTCAATTTTCAGTCTCTAACCCCCCATTTTTTAGTCAAAAATCTTTTTCAGGTATTCCTAAGCAGGAGTAGTCAAACTGAGCAATCAAACTTTCTTTTCTTCACTTTATAGTCCATTCATTTCTTAGTATAGGTTGTTCTTTCCTTTTCAGTTCTTCTAGTTAAATATGTGTATTTATTTATTAAGAGATTTATTTTGGAGTTGCTATAATTGTAGGGTTATTTATATCTCAAGATTTTGAGACTATTGATTATTTCTATTCAGTTTGTGGAGTATTATTAGTATTGTTATTCATGCTGGAGACAATTCATATCAATCGCAGTATTCATATTATTTACTATTTTGTGTGAATGGTTTATATTACATATTACATATTTACTTATTTACTCGTTTGATAGTGAGAATTATATAATTTGATTGACATTATCCTATCTTCAGCGTATCAGACTGGCCACCTGGCATGGGAAAATTAGGGAGTGTTCCTATCCTTTTCAATACATTGCTGATGTACCAGTAAGTTCTTTTTTGAACTATCACACAATTTCCTGAACCATCAAATAAGTTCTCGTAGTTAAGATAAACTACTATGATTGTAACTATAACTTTATCGATAGGATGCCAACTCCATATCTAGGTTGTGAACTGTTCAATTGACCGATATATGCATTCATATACTTAAGACAAAACTCAGAACTCTTATCTTGGAGTGCCTTATTATAGTTGTGGGATCCAATTCGTGTTCCCCGAGATCTCATCGAATTGTTCACCCAAATACACTAACCTGTCAGGTTGACGCCCTACCCTTCCACTATGATGTGGCTTCACTTATGATCCAGTATAAGTTACATGTGTCTCCTGATCATGTCTAATATTCCCACTACCACTAGGTAATTTATTATCAATATCAAGTTGTATTTCGTCTTGTACAGGTGGTTTAAAAGAAATTACTTAATCTTTCCACCTTAGCTCTTGTAAGATGAACTTACTCTTATGTCCGTGATCCAAAATACAATATTTCTCTAACTACTAATAATTTGTATACACATTTATCCTCTTGTCATTAGGATTATAAAATATCCCCCCTTTGGTTCCTTTAGGGTACCCTACAAGGAGTCGTACTTCTGTCATTGATTATAAATTCCTTGTCTCCTTCCTTAGGTAATGTTCTGGGAAACCTCAAATCTGAATATGTCCAAGACTAGGCTTGCACCCGATTTACAGTTGTGTGGGAGTTGTAGAGTCTAATTTTTAAGAAAATAAGTTTTGTAAATAAGTAGCCATCTCTAATACATTACCCCAAAAGGAATCTGGCAAGTCCGAATAACTCATTATAGGTCTAAACGTCTCCAAAAGATTCATATTCTTTCTTTTTTTATATACCATTTTTATGTAGTTTTTGAAGTATACAATTGGGATGTAATCCCACCCCTGCTAAATGATTCCTAAACTCTTCCAAGAGGTACTCGCCCCCCCACGATTAGATCATATAGTTTGGATTCCTTTACTATATATATTCTCCACCTAAGGATTATACACTTTGAACTTATCAAAGTTTGAAGACTTGTGGTGCATAAAGTAAACATATCCATACCTTGAGTAATCATTAATGAAAGTGGTGAAGTAATCATGACCACCTCTTTCCAAGACAGTCAAAGGAACCCATGAATCATAATGAACTATTTCCAACATATCATTGGCACTACATCCTTTGGTCATGAAAGGCCTCTTAGTCATTTGTCCATCTAAATAGGATTCATATACTAGAAGTTCCTCCACTTCCAATGAGATTAATTACCCATTTGAAACTAGTCTTTGAATTATTTTTAGATTGATATAATCTAAGAAAAAGGGCCAAGATATGTCTGGTTGAACTTATAAGGTTTCTTTCTCTTTAGAGTTTTTCCATTTGGGTTATTAATTTCAAAATTTAGCAGTAATGGTTAGACATGATTTATAACAAACAAATCATTTTGTAATGTACCCGAACAGATAAGAGATTTTCCAGTTTTGATAAAAATATCTTTATTAAAATAAACTTAATATCCATTCGTCACTAACTTAGAAAATGAAATTAAATTTCTTCTATCCATTGTCACCAATGAACAAAAATATTTCCCTTTCACTAAGCTTATTGTTTACCTATAACTCCTACACATAACTACAAATATGGTTAGTGTCTCCCAAATATACACACCAAGTCCGAGAATATCGGACCACAAAATATGTCTCGTAACCAAGGAAAAATTTCCAGTTTTATTCCTCTATTTAGCTATGTAGACCAAGAACTTCTTATTCCAATGTCCTAACCATTTGCAGATTTAACACTTGCCTTTCGGTTATTTTCTAGGTCCCTAAGTTTGAACCACTATTTTAACCACCACAGGTTGTATCTAAAACTTTACCTTCTTTTTTTAACATTCGGGATATGATAAGATGAGCCTATATTACCAACTTGAACACAACCTTTTTCTTGATGATATTATCTACAACCTCGATTGAATGTTGAGCCCATTTTGAAATATGAAAATCACCATTTAAAAAAATATTAATTTCAAATGAAATATGTGAGAATTAACTTTTGGTTAAAATTTTAATTTGTCCACCCTCTATTATGCTAATTAGAATTAATCCGGTCGAGCATTCTAATTTCCTTGTGAATTGATATTGCTCGTTGTGAGTTTAAATCACCTCACCCTGAATTAGACATATTTATCATCTTTTAGTTTTGTTACCTGAATAGTCTAGTAAACATCTGCCTAACATAATTGAATATTTAGAGTCTTTTGGTCCCATAATTAATGATACTCACCCTATTGGGGAGGATGCCATTACTTTTGTTTAAGTGTATAACACCGGTTCATTCTAAAAAATTAAATTCGCTCGTAAAGAACTTTCCCATTATGGGGATTGGACTCACTAATATTTAATTTTAAAGAATTATCACTTAAGGATTTTAAAATCCCGTGATGTCATGATTAATTCTCTCTGTTGTGGATGAAAGTCAAGCTAACAAAAGGAATTAATCACATCACTTTTTAAAACACCGACTGATATTTATTCAATTATAAACCCTTGAATTAAATCATTGGTAATTTTCAATTGCTTTTACAAATTAAATTATTCAGTCTCACCTATGTTCATTATCAAAAAATAAAAAGATTTTTCATAAAAATAAAATCGTGAGAACATAATTTAATTTATACCCTAAATTAATTACCTAGCTAAATTCAATTTTAGAAAAGAATAAGTAAAATTTGATTTTTCAAAAAGATCACGATTTAGGCCGGTCTCATAAATAAATTTATGTTGTCAATAAAAGTGATTCCTAATTAAATTAATAATCAACTTGCAAAATTATATAATAATTAAATATGAGATGATAAGGATATAAACAATTAGAAACATAAGTAATAATTTATATAAAAAGGAAACAAAATCTCTTTTTATCATGGCCAAGAATACCTCATTGAGTAGAGTTGATTTCGGTTAAAACCCCTTTAAAGAAGATTCCATCACGAAATTGTTTGTTGAATAAGAGAAGAATCTAAAACAACTCAAAATGATCCTACCCCTCGCTGAGACCAACAGACGTGCAAGATAAGCCAATAATCCCGGGGAGTTATCAGCGGTTATACGAAGTCCATTTGCGGTCATAGGGATTTACCTATGATCACATGAGGTTCATTCATAGTCGCGACCTAATAACTCATGATCGCGCCAGTTTCCACCCCAGACATGACCCCTTCACGCTCGCTTATTCCTCTTAATTTAGGGTTCATTTAACTTTTGTCAAAACTACATTGTTTTGATCCTCCATAAGCTTTGAAAAATCCATTAAAGGACCTCCAATCTTGATTAAAATTCTACCAAAATTTACGTATCTTCCACCACTATCAGAAACCATTAAAATGTAGGATTACAAATACGAAAACTTATAACACTCCCTCATAAACTCCTCCATAACATCAATTTTTTAATAATTAAAAATAATCTAATTATTACAACCAAATCGAATCTAGGAAAGGTAACTATGGATAAACCACCATAGGTTCGACTCGCATAAAAAATATGCGACCATGATGGAGGGAATAATAAAATCATGTCAGTATAAAACAAATTCATCCATGCACATATTTTCTAACATGCAAATCTAGGGTTTTCAATAGTGGACAACATGGATCTTTTTAAAACATGATCAATCTATAACCATGGCTCTCATATGAATTTTTGAGAACTGATACAATAATTTTTATTCCTAAGAACTTTGATTCATCATGAGTTAAAAAGAAGAAGAAAAATTAGGTCTAAAGGTTAGACCTCGAGTTTGAATCACGATACCTTTGTAAATATTTTAGGAAATTTGAATGAGGAGAAATATTTGATGTAGAAAATGAACAGACTGATTTCCTTCCTCCACCAAAACCTTGTATGAATGCCTTGAATCCCATAATATATTATCTCCCCAAAGTAAGCATTATATGTGGGCACTCCCATAGATGAAAACTTTATAATTTGTGAGAGAAATCACTTTCTCTTTACTCATCCCTTCACAAAAATGTAAATATTCTTTCTCTCTCCCTCTCTCTCTAGAGAGAGAGAGAGAGAGATCGGATCTCATGAGGACCTCTGTTTGCATACCGCTGGCGCGGACCAATTTTGAATAAATAGTAAAAAAAATATTTTTGAGCTATTTTTTTATATAGTTTATAAACATTTAAGTAGGGTCATATAAAAAAATCAGCTCAAAATGAATTTTTTTACTATTTTAAAAAAATTGGTCAAACTTTGTCTATTTTTAATAACTTAAAAACTAAAAAAGTTTCACCAATTTTTTTAAAAAAGCAAAAAAATTAATTTTGAGTTGATTATTTTTTATATTCCTATTTAAATGTTTAAAAATCATTAAAAAAAATCAACCCGAAAATATTTTTTTTACTATTTAAAAAAAATGGTCCTCATTCAGGATCCTCAAATTGGGACCTCACTTAATCTTTTTCCTATATATATATATATATATATATATATATATATATATATATATATATATATAGGTAATGGAAGTGGGTTTGGGTCAATTAGGATTTCCAAAGATTTTGGGCATACCACTAGAGCAATGGATTATACTAGGGACCCAGGACTAATAATTAAATTATCTTCTAAATGAAAATATGAAAATCCCCAATTACTTGCCATAATATATATTTTTTTTTCCGTTTTAATGTAATTAATTTCACTAAATAATTATAATTTCACTTCAATTTAATTATCTAAGAATTACCTAAATAGTGAGGTCATATTTGCAAAGTTAAATGGTACCTTGTGTGATATCCCACGTAAAGTATAGATTACCCGCTTAGTGAAATTTAATTTATCACTAAAAAATTTGCATCAACATCTTATTTATTCGTTGATCTAAAAATCAACTTATTTGATACTCTACTAGATTATAAAATAATGCATTGATCATGTTTATTGGTAGAATAAAAACTTATATGTTTGTCAATGGGGTTATTAAATTCCAAGATATCTCCGAGACGCGAATTCCTCCAGAATATGATCTCAGACATGTTCACACAATGATTTCCAAACATGAGGAAGTTTATACCCAATAAATTGGATAAAACCCATAACAATAAAAATAATAATTATGTATAAATTCTAATCCTCATAATTCTCACGACTAAGAATTTATGTACTATTTTATTACATTATGATATTGAGCCAGTTCAATCCAATCAACACATAGACTTAAATCTCACCCTTGTCCCATTCAATACATTCCTATTGAACTAGTAAAATTCTTTTTTGAACTATTAGATGGGTTCCCATAGTCGAGATAAACTAGTGTGTCCTGCTCGAAGCTTTACTAATGGGATGTCAACTTGGTATCTTGGATGTGAACTATTCAATTGAACTAGAACCATAATTTTGATCTTCTGTGGTGATGCCAAACTCAACTCACCAAAAATCGTATTAAGTTCAATTAACTGATATTTGTATAATATATTTAGAATAAATATAAGGCATTCTCACAAGCATAATTATTATTTCAAAATGAACCTGACACACGATTATTAATAAATAAATGTCACACGTGGTTTTAAGAATAAAATTCCATCACAACCTTCATGATGTGTATATAACCTCTCCAAGTATGGCATTATAAGCCGATTCAGATCCAACCACATAAAATTCTATCTCCTTGTGAACATGACCGATTTTATTTAGAAACTCGATCTTTCCCAAAGGAGTCTCAACATTACTGCTGAATTCGTTCAACGGTCCGACCTTATTATACAAACCATAAAAAATTTTACCTAAACTTTTAGAGAAAGTCTACGTATATGATCTCTATGGTAATTTTTTGGTCCCCAATAATACCTTTCACATCAAAGTTAACAACCCTTAAGGTGACGACCAAGGCATCCTTGTAAGGAAGGTTGACTCTGAGCAAATCTCATCAGAGAACATGATAACTCTATCAAAGTTAATCTCTTTAGGGTGTATTTTTCTAAGGACGGGATTGGAAACCACAGCTTGGAATGCCTCCTTAATGCTAGACGTAATTTTGATTCGTTCGTGAATTTTCCTACCAATACGATTATAAGGCTATGTGTAGCCATGGATGGCATCCACTATGCCTGAAAGCAATAGGTCATCCTTGTCTTTCTTATAAACGACATTAAATCGACTAACTGACTTAGACTTCTTTGTGTTTAACTACTCCTTGAGGTAATAAATCTAGACAAAGTCAAATATGACACTTCAGCATCTTATAATTCTTTGTTTTATGTCCATGATCCTAATGGTAGGTCCATCTTTGATTCGCATCCTATTCATTGGGATTTCCAATCATCTTTTTAGGCTTCTTATATTGAGGCTTATCTATGATATGGGGAAAACTTGTAAATAGGCTCCTTGAAGAAGTTGTAGACTATTGAGTAAGTAATTTCAATAGTTGACACCCTTGTTTTACTTTGAGGGCATCTTGCTCCCCCATTCTTAGTTAGGGATGATTGTGCCCTGTCCTTTTCCCCCTTTAATATGATCTCTATTCTTCTTTGACTTCACAAGTTGATTATATTAACCATATCCATTGAGGTCATCATCATCCACCTTTGCTTATTTATCAATATAAGTAATGAGATAGTGCATGGATGACGTTGACTTCTTCATCGGTGACTGGTACAAATCGTATGAGCAGGGAATGTTAAAATTAAATGAAGAGATGGCCAACTGATCATGGCAGTTGTCAATTTCATTAAAAAAAACTTGTAATACCACTCAACTTAGTTTCTTAATGACTCTACTTGATTCTTACAAAGGGCTACTAGGGAATCCACTTATGAATTTACATTGATCCTAGTTATAAATCAGGCTATGAATTACTCATCCAACTCATTAAAAGTAGAGATCGATCTAGGGGATAGATTTTAAACCAATTAAGGAATATATCGCCCAACATTAATGGAAAAACTCGAAAGATTAAGGCATAATTATGGTACTATAGAGTTATATATTTCTTATAATATCGAATATGATGAGCGGGATTGGTTATACCATCATGATTATTGATGTATGAATTTGAGAACTTCCTATGCGGATCGGTCATCTCAATATCCTAAATGAATAGTAAGGTTGATCCATGGCCTAAAGCATTCTCGATCAGGTCCTTCTATGTCCGTATATGTTTTTTTTGGAGTTGGCTAGATAAGAGAATCATGGAGACTATCGTGTGATTGCTCAATAAGCCGATCTAACCTATTGGTAATTTTATGAATGGGCGTGCATTTATCTTCATATTAGCTGACGTGATGTTTATGGAGGTTTTAGATTTAGAGATCCTAAATTTGTTGGGATAAAGAGGAGTCCTTAGGGAATGAATACTCCTTCTATGATGAAAACTATGTCCATGAGATCTTAAACCACGCCCCTCTATATATTCGATCAATTATTTACTTATGTAATAAATATCCGCGTCACGCTCATGCATACTTTCTTTATATTGATCAATAATCCATAATGTTGAGTTTTAGGTAGGCGAACTTTAAGAGGTGTCATGGCAGCGATGATGCCACATGAGGACTAAGCGATGGGATAAATCGCGTTTGAGAACTGACATCACTGAGAGATGGTGGGGACCTAAATAAATAATGTCCAACCCTCTCAATACTGATCTCAGAATGGATAAAGTTTCATCCATGTGAACGATGAGAATGCTAAAATTTCATATTAGTAGGTTTCGAAAATCTTATGGATGAAATCTTTCACTTTTTGATAAACATCATAAGATTCTAGGGAAATCGGATCTATAATATTGCTAATTAGAAAATTATGCCTAGAATGCCTTGTAAAAATTAAAGTGATAGAATATGTACGTGGTTCAATAAGCCAACCTGGCCTACGCCCATAAGGAAAGAGGGGGAGCTTCTTCACTATCAAGGTAATAACTTGGAGTGATAGGGTTATTAGGTGAGAGTCCAAGATGATTTTATAATATTAGTGTGATTAACTGTCAAGATATATCCTCCTTATAATAGGGGGTCTTATTTATAAAAATTTCGGGTCCTATCTATGCACAACACTAAAGAGATTCAGTTTAGTTGTAGTTGACCTCCTTCTAAGTAGATCGCCTTTAGTGTGGTTGAGCTAGATTAGGATTCCATTGCTTAGGATATTGATTTGTAACTATCCAAGTATGTTGAAAGAGTCCTGACATAGTCTGTTGTACTTGGGTTTGACTGACTTAACCCAAGGGTATTCTTGATAGTCTGTGCCATGTGTCCTGCCTTTTCTTACTTTGTGGGCCAAGTCGACATCGTTTCATTCAATATCTTCTTATAAATTTTTCTCATCTTGGATTTAAGTCAACCCAATATTCTCACAAACATTTATAAATTAATAATAGAGGTTTGAATTAATACCAATGCGAAATAAATTAAAACTTCCATGGATTTCATAACACCTTAACAATTCTCCCATTTAGTCTTAAAGCCTCGTGCCCATGCACCTCACTCCCATTCATATATATTCCTGTCAAAGGTAAAGGGAAATTCCAAGTTATTCACCAATTCAATCTTGGTGCATAAACATTACCCTTCTATATGATCTTTCATATCAAATGATACTTACGTTCAATGTGTTGACCTCACTTAGTATGTTTTAGAGTTATTCGATCTCTTTGTTTACCTCAGAAGGATCCACAAACTCAACCATCATGGCGAATTCTATAATGCATGATTGTTTCACATTAATCTAGTTGATAACTTCACCATTTAAAGTGAGCATATACAATGATGTATACTTTTTATACTGCCTATCCCACTAGAGGTTCGTGTTAGTGTAATTAATGGCCACAAGTCTCTCTTGATAGACCAAATAAATACTGTATAAACATTTTAAAGTACTTGAGAATGTACTTTTATCTCTATCTAGTATTCTTCACCAGGGTTAGAGTGAAATTTACTAATCATCCTTATGACAAATATGATATTTGGTCCAATGAAAATTGTTTGCACCATATTTTACCAGTTTTATCTCCTGGTCATTTCCAACACGTGGAAATTGGGAGAAGTTAAAGGAAGCTATATATTGGTAGTTATATTATGGTTATTGTAGTAATTTAAATGGAGGTTGATAATGGTTCAACGCAGATATTATTTGAATTCGAATTAGAGGTTATTTGGATGCCAATAGAGGTAGGTATTCTAGAGAATTAAATCAAATTCGAATTGGAAGTTACTTGGAGCAAAAAAAAACTCAGTTATTGCTGAGAACTATAAATAAACAATTGAAGGACATAATTAGAGGCGGACTCTCCATAAAGAAATTGTTTTACTTCATTTTATGTTTACCAATTTATTTTTTCATTTATCAGTTTATTTCTTTTTTGAACTAGTCTCTAAAGTTAGATTTAGTTCTTGTTTAATTCCTTTGTAACTTTTTTATTCAATTTACCATGTAGTTTCAAGTTCCCAGTATTGTGATTTAGCTAATTTATTGTTGAATTTCTTTATCTTTCTTTACTTTAAAAATGCACTTTTTCTTTAATCCCATTTATTGTTATTTTACTGCATCTTCTTGTTTTAAATTTGTAGTTCGCTATAATAATAAAATAAAAAGCAATTTAGCACTTCAAAAAAAATTATTCTTAATTGAATCATTTGAACGTAGTACATTTTTCTGATTATTTATTAAGTAAATATATTTAATTTTGGTTGAAAATACCTATAATCCTTGTTTGGCACGCTTGCAAAAATTCTCACAAATCAAGCCACCAAAACATAATTTTTAGTACGCTCGGTGGGACTCTATTACTTAGTTGTTGAATCATTAGGCATACTTATCAATGTACAATTATTTTGCATATGGATGATCCCTTGTCCTTTTATAAATGAATTCTCCATCAAACATATTTTGGCATATGTGGGTACCCGGAATTAGGATGATGGCCTGGACGAGTAACCCAATTTTGGAGGCCCAAAGTTCAGACCCCCCCCCCCCCCCCATCTTCCAACTGATTACGATCCAGTCTCTTCCCACGTTCCCATTAAGGGAGGTTCTAGGGAGAGATGGAAAATGTGGGGGAGTCCAACACTCCCACTTACTAAAATGTACATGTATATATTGAACCCTAGGTCTGGAGCAAAGGACAAGTTGTATTCTCTGTAACTACTCTCCGGAGTATATAAAAATAACACTGACTGCACCATCGTGGACATAGGCACTTCTTTGATGAACCACGTACATCCTTTGTTGTGTGATTGTCATTTTATATTCCTAACTCTTTCTTGGTGATTGCCTTTCTCTTATTTATTTGTGTTGCATAATAATTGTCACCACAATTGGCGCCGTCTGTGGGAACCGTTTATCTTCCCTGAGAAAAGCCCACACCAAAAAAGGGGTTTAAAATGTCTGGTCACAGTAGCAATGCTCCCCAGGTAGGGGATATTCAAGAACCACCTATTCCTCGCAGGATTAGATCTGAAGTTTGACGATCAGATCAGAGAGCGCGATTAGAAAGGCCAACCTCAGAAGAAAGCCAAGGACCAATGAGGTCCACGCAGATATCCAGACTGATTGATGCATACGAGGCAAGGCTCCACGAGTAGAGGGAGTCTTCTCGCAGACACGAGGTTGAGAATGCTCGCCTGAAAAAAAGACTAGAAAGACTAGAGAGAGAGCTTCATTATGATACCGGGAGACGTCCATACCTCACTCCTAGACCTCAGGCGAGCAAGTCTCGCAGCCGAGGAAGGAGCCCTAGGCAAGGATCCCAAAAGGTTGAGGGAGACGAATCAGACGACGACCTACGCGAGCAGCTGCGAAAAGCTCGCCGTTACCAGAGCCCTACTCGCAGTAATGAGAACATACAAAATTTGGTCCGTAGGGAGATGGACCAACATCCTTCCCACCACGGTAGCAGATCGACCCGAGAACTCGCTAGGCAAGCTCTCAAAACCCAGATGAAATCACCTTTCACGAGGGAAATTGAAGATGAAGAAGAAGAATAAGCCCCCAAGAAATTTGCCATTTTAAGGTTCAAGATTTATGACGGTAAGACTGGTCCCATTAATCACGTCAGGCAGTACCGGCAGGCCATGACCCTTTGGAACCACCGGGACGCACTAATGTGCCGAATTTTTCCCTTTAGCCTGCAAAACATAGTGCAGAAGTGGTTCGAAAGGTTTCCCCACCAATCCATTAGGAGTTTCAAATCACTGGCCGAGCTCTTTACGGCCCTATTCATTACTAGTAGCTCCCATCCCAAAAGGATGGATGCTTTGCTGACAATGAAGAAAACGCCTCAAGAGACACTCCGAGACTACGCGAAGAGGTACTGGGAGTTATTCAACGAGGTCGAGGATTGCTCGGAGCAAGTAGCAGTGGCCTCTTTCAAAATTGAGCTGCCCAGCTCTTCCCTTCTATACCAGTCCCTGACGAAGAAGGAGGCTATGACTATTGACGACCTAATGGCTCGCATCGAGAAGTAGGCTAAGGTATAAGATGTCACCCGCCTTAGTACAGGGGAAAACGGTCGAGCTAAACTCGCTACCAAGGGCAGTGACAAAACTGAGAGCCAGAAGAAAGGAGGAAAAAATGGGGGCAAAAATGGCTCCAAAAACAGAGGCAACAATGACGCGTCGAAAGCATTTCAGGCGTTCAACACCGTCTTCAAAGAACTAATTTATAAAATTCTCGCAAAAATCAAAGACAAGCCATTCATCAAGTGGCCCAGGAAGATGGGAGGAGATCCCTCGAAGAGGAACAATGCGCTGTGATGTGCCTTTCATAAAGAGGGGGACATAAGACTGAGAATTGCAAAGCTCTTAAATCCCACCTCGAAGAGCTATCCCAATCCGGGCATTTGAACGAGTTTGTGGAGAAAAAGGCAGAGAAAGTGGATGCCAATAGAGAGGCGAGACCTGACAACGTGCTCGAAGATGACGCTGGACATGAGTTCACGGTAATTCATGGGGGCATCTGATGCCAAGCAGATTCGAGGAAATTCAGCTCGGATGGAGATGAAGAAACTTACAGTGGTGATGCAACCTTTTCAGATCGATCCAGCAAAGTCACAGTCAGGAAAGCGTTGACGAGTAGATGACGTCAACTATAATAAGCATATTGTTTTCACAAATGAAGATCTG
Organism: Sambucus nigra; assembly: GCA_949130495.1. Taxonomy (NCBI): domain Eukaryota; kingdom Viridiplantae; phylum Streptophyta; class Magnoliopsida; order Dipsacales; family Adoxaceae; genus Sambucus; species Sambucus nigra. The sequence goes on from OX422213.1 coordinate 121,254,501, forward strand.
GTGGGAGTAAGAACCCCACATCACGATGCTTTGATCATTACCCTCAGAATAGCTAACTTTGACGTCGACAAGTTGCTCGTCGAACAAGGAAGCTCATCCGAGGTAATGTATCTCGACCTATTCAGAAAATTGAAGTTAAGCGTCACCGACCTAAAGGAAGTTACTGTCCCTTTAGTTGGCTTCGCTGGAAAAATAACTATTCCCCTGGGAAAGATTGTACTACCAGTTCGCGCGGGAAACGTCTCCAAGATAATTGAATTTTGTATGGTTGACATCGACTCGCCATACCAGGCCATCCTCGGCGGGGGATGACTACATACAATGAAGGAAGTCTCCTCGACCTACCATCAGAAACTCAAGTATGTAACCGAGCGAGGAGTAATGGAGATCCATGGTGATCAAGTAATGGTGAGAAGGTGCTTCATAGCAGCCATCCGACCAAGGCCAGAGAAGAAGGCAGAACAGCCCAACGAGAAAGTTGAAGAGGGCCTGACACCTTCTAAATAGCAATTAAAGTACGGAAGACCTGGAGTAGAGGAGACCAGGCTCCTCCCCTCTGAGTGGGTCATCGAGGACCTAGTAGAGGTTACGACTGGAGATAGCGACAGTAATAGAGTCTTCTTGATTGGATCATCTCTCACTGACCAGGTACAGAAGGAATTGACAACTCTATTGAGACACAACGCAGATGTTTTCGCATGGGAACCATACGAGCTGCCTCGGATCGATCCTAGTATGGTCTGTCATCAGCTGCACGTCTATCCCGCCTTCAAACCAATCACACAGAAGGCACGGCGAACTGCACCCAAGAAGGCAAAAGCGGTGGAAAAAGAAGTTGAAAAACTACTGGATGCAGGATCCATACGGGAAGTACAATTCCCCAAATGGTTATCCAACCCAGTAGTAGTTCTAAAAAGCAACGAGAAGTGGAGAGTTTGCATCGACTTCACTGACCTCAACAGAGCATGCCCTAAAGACAGTTTCCCCCTCCCAAAAATAGACCATCTGGTAGACGCCACTGCAGCTCACGAACGAATGAGTTTTCTGGACGCATATTCAGAATATCACCAGATCTCCTTATATGCCCCAGACCAAGACAAAACAACGTTCATCACCACAGTTGGATTGTACTGCTATAAGGTCATGCCCTTTGAGCTCAAGAACGCAGGGGCAACCTACCAACGGCTGGTCACCAAGATTTTCAAGGACCAGATGGGAAACACCTTGGAGGTCTACATTAATGACATGCTCATTAAAAGCAAGAAGAAGGAAGACCACCTCTCAAACCTGTCAAATACCTTCGAAATCCTCAGGAAATACCGAATGAAACTTAACGTGAGCAAGTGTTCCTTCGGTGCCCAGTCAAGGAAATTTCTTGGGTACTTGATTAGTAAGAGAGGCATCGAGGCTAACCCAGACCAGATCGATGCAATAAATAGGGTACAACCTCCTCGCACCATCTGGGACGTACAAAAGCTCACCGATATGGTCGCTGCCTTAAATCGCTTTATCTCTAAATCTTCCGAGAAGTGCAAGCCTTTCTTCCAGCTTCTGAAGGGGAACAAAATGGTAGATTGAAACCCAGACTGCTCACAGGCGTTAGACGAGCTCAAGGCTTACCTAAGCTCCCCACCACTGCTCGCAATACCACAGCAAATAGATTCTTTGTACCTATACCTCATCGTCTCTGACCATATTATTAGCTCCGCATTAATGTGCGAAGTTACAGGGATCCAGCACCTCATTTACTACACAAGAAAGACCCTCTTAGATGCCGAGCAGAGGTACCTACCACTAGAGAAGCTCTCCTTTGCACTAGTAGTGGCTTTGAGAAAGCTGAAGCACTATTTTAAAGCCCACACTATAATCGTCCTTACATCGCACCCCCTTAAATCAATCCTAAGGAAGGAGGATTTGTCGGGCAGACTATCTAAATGGTCAGTCGAGCTCGGACAATTTGATATCCAATTTCAACCAGGGAACGCGATCAAAGGGCAGGTCCTTGCTGATTTCATAGCCGAATTCACGGGTGAACAACCTTGCAACCAATCACAACTAGCCAAATAAAAAGGGAGCCACACAACGGAGAGAATCTGGAAATTATTTGTTGATGGAGCCTCCAATTCAAAGGGGGCAGGCGTGGGCATTGTTCTTATCACTCCAGAAAATGAAATCCTCGAGCAGGGAATTAGGCTTGGATGTGAAGCCTCCAACAATGAAACAGAATACGAGGCCCTGATAGCCGGCCTCCAGAAAGCACACTCTTTGGGAGCGAAGTAATTACAGGTGTTTGGCGACTCACAGTTAGCCTCCAATCAGATCAGCGGGGACTACAATGCAAAAGATGAAAGGATGACCGCCTACCTCGCCTTGGCAAAGAGGCTATTGGCTGACTTTGAGGAAGTCAATGCCCAGAAGTTCCCCAGGGGACAGAGCAGCCATGCAGACGTCCTAGCAGCCCTAAGCTTAGCAATCAATTCTGACTTAAAAAGAACAATCCCCATCGATTTTCTCGCTCATCCGAGCATTAATCGCAATAGCGAACTACCAAGCATGGAGCAGGTGCTCCATATTGAGTCAGCACCCAGATGGATGGACCCACTAAGGGATTATATGAAGGATGGCACGCTTCTAGATGATACAAAGACTGCTCACCAGATAAGAGTCAAAGTTGCTCGTTTTCACTTATCTCCTGAGGGCAAGCTATACAAGAGATCGTTTTTCGGTCCATACCTTCAATGTGTTCACCCAAAGGATGTCGAGCAAGTCCTAAATGAGATTTACAAAGGAATATGTGGAATCCATATTGGAGGAAGATCTCTGGCTTTCCGAGCAATAAAGGAGGGTTATTGGTGGCCATATATGCAAATGGACTCTGCGGCATATGTTCGCAAGTGACTGAAATGCCAGCTTCACGCTCCTACGGTCCACCAACCTGCTAGTAACCTAAAATCATTATCCAGCCCATGGTCATTCGCCCAATGGGGAATGGATATCGTAGGACCACTTCCTACCGCCATCGGCAGTCGTAAGTATCTACTGGTCGCAACTGACTACTTCACCAAATGGATCGAGGCAAAACTCCTAGCGAACATCTGAGATGCAAATATGATAAGGTTCATATGGAGAAATATAATCACCCATTTTGGTATCCCCAGAACCATTATCACCGATAATGGAACGCAGTTCGAAAGGGGCTCTTTTCAGGGTTTCTGTAACGAACACGAAATCAGACACCATTTCAGTTCGGTGGCCTACCCTCAAAGAAATGGCCAAGCTGAGGCTTCCAACAAAACTGTGATCGACGGATTAAAAAAGCGATTAGAGCGAGCCAAAGGCGCATGGGTAAATGAATTACCACATATTCTATGGGCGTACCGAACCACTCCACGACGAGCAACAGGAGAAACCCCATTTTCGCTGACATATGGAATGGAAGCAGTCATCCCACTAGAAGCAGGTTTGCCAATAATGAGGTCCAACCTTGCCGACTAGGACCATAATGATGCAGCATTGCTCGCTAAGCTCGACCTGGCTGACGAGCGCCGAGAGCTAGCCCTAGTAAAACTAGCGAGCTATCAACAACAGCTCGCGAGGCATTACAATAAGAGGGTCAACCCAAGGACATTCCGAGTTGGGGACTATGTCCTAAGGAAAGTCCTAGGCAACGCAGTAAAACCATCAAATGGCAAGCTAGGTCCAAACTGGGAAGGACCCTTCAAGATAACAAGAGACAATCTGCAAGGCGCTTATCACTTGGAAATGATGGAAGGCAGAGAAATACCACGAGCATGGAACGCAGCCAATCTCAAGAGATTCTATTTTTAGATCTTTCTTTTATTCTTTTGTTATGGAACTGGAAGTTCATTTTCCTTGTCATTAATGAAAGTTATTTAAACGGTTGCATTCTGATAAGTAACAGCTATATAAGCTTTATCGCACATCTTTTCCAAATGACAGGCACATTGATCATTACGCCATAGCAGGGGAGTGTCCCTCCTCAGGTTTTCGTTATGAAACACGAAAGACCTCTTAGCATTGCCCCTGGAGATATATGAAGCCCTACAGGAGATCCTTAGGCAATATGGCCAAATTTATACTGGTCATCAAACCTTATTTGGTTAAATAAAATCCTAATCGGATAAAGCATCCAACACCAGGTGTGTCCTCGCTAATTGACACACTTAGGCCTAAGGGAGTGTGATGACACGACCTAAAAGGTAAAGGGTTGCACAATGGTATCTCGATATTATAATGGACTGGGAGGACACTTGCGTGATAATACAAATTCAGAAGATCATAAAGGAGGAAAAATATAATACACTTGTTCAGTTGGAAAATTAGCCCAAAACATAAATTTTATTAATCCACTATAGTTACAACAAGTACAGTACATGTTTAGTCGAAAAGATCGCCCAAAGAATTTACACTACAAAAAATACACATAGTAACTACTAGCAAAATTCTAATGAGGATGAAGCCTCTGAGCAAGGTAATTAGCCACTTGGGCTCTTCGGCCGTCATCGGGGTGATAGGCTATCCCCTCCTCAACTTCGTTAACATCCGACTCCAACAGCTGCCGAGGGATGGCATCGATGGGTATCCACTGATTATCTCTCCGAAAGGGATTGTGCATCCGAGTGGAGGGGGTATCTCATAGAAATACCAGAGCATTGAGTTCCTTAGAACTTGCATCTCCCTCAATGCACTCAACCACCCTCTGGTGAAGGCGAGCTCCTCAAACTCTGTCAGCCTAGTCGGAGCATCTTGCCAACCCTGGTCGTAACCATTGGCCCATACTCGTCGAGGTCCTTTTTTAAACAGGTTCCGCAGATGAGTAACATCCCTCTGGAGCCCAGCAGCAATCACATACGCTCGCTGAGCATCATCACGAAGCTCCTCTATTTCTCTAGCTAATCCTCTGGTGTTCCTGTGAGCTCGCGGAATGACTGGAAGAGAAGAGCCCTGCAATACGGGAGGGACATCGCCCTGACCAGCTCTAGCTCGCGATGAGGAAGAACCTCGTAATACTGCTAGAGTAGCTCTCGATGCATGCTCCCTAAGTCGTGAGACCTCTCTCCTCAAAGCCTCATTCTCCTTCTGAAGAACTTCCCCAACTTGATTGATCTCAGAAGCCTCTAATAGCTTCGCTCTCAGCGCGTTAACCTCCTCTTGGACTGAGGCACCAATATCCTCCATCTCTTGGAGCCCGTCCTTCAACTTGGTGACGAGCTCAGTTTGCTCTATAAAGCACTTGTTCCTCAATCGCAGAGATTTGCAAATCCTCACAAAAGTGTGATGAACTTCGGAGCTTACATCAGGCCCAAACATCCTTCCCAATTGAGAAGTGGCAGGAATATAATCATCAACGTCAATCGACTACAAGCAATGAAAGGGCAAGGGAGAGAAAAAGATAAATCAGTGCACTGAGAAAAAGAAACCTTTTCATTAATAAGGGTTAAAAGTACATCGAGCAATAAAAAGAAAAATTACAAACACAAAAGGTAAAAGTATAAAGTAATCCTAGATGATAACTAATTAGTAACCTCAGGTTGCCCAAAGATATATGGCTGCTTCCCATTGTCAGCGACAGTAGAAGCACCCCCCTCAACAGGGGTAACCTCTGTTACCTGTGTAGAAGGGACCTCGGCAGGCAGCGTCTGGGAGACAGGCTCAACGCCTTCAAGAGCAGGGGCAGCGGCATCTTTGTCCACTATCGACTTCGGACCCGGGTCATGCTCGTCAAACAACAGAGAGTTGATATCAACACCAGCAGCTAAGAGGGCCTTATTCTAACCCTTCTTGAAGTTCAGATGGCTAATGTAGCCTATCTGAACCTCAGTGTCTTTATATGCAGCAGTCCACCCGGAGTTGTATGAATCCTCCTTAATGGTGGCTGCCTGGGACTCCTTCTCCTTTAACTTCTCGGTCAGTACCTTGTTTTCCTCTGTGACAGCCAGCTTGCTTGAGCAAACTAGGTCGTAGGCTTGTCGCAACTCTTTCAACTCTTTAACTGCTGCGTCCTTCTCTCGATTGGCTGTAGCAAGTGCCAAATCGGATGATATCTGAGCAGCATCAATAGCCTTAAAACTAGCCTCGAGATCTGTACCTTTCAACCTCAAGGCGGTATTTTCTTTCTCGAGCTCACCATTTTTCTTCACCAACTCATCGCGAGAACGATAGAGCATGGCGAAGTCGGTCATAAATTGCAGAAAGAAGAAGACATTAGAAGAAGGAAATTATGGAATTTATTAAAACATTGGAAAAAAAAATAGTCTTACCAAAGCTAACCTCTGGCTAGCCTGTAGGGCCAGTTGATCAGACCCTAGTGCCCTTTGGCGATCATCAGGAAGAACTGCTCTCTCGAGCAGCACGGGGGCCAACTGAGGAGAAATTGCAACTGAATCCCTCTCAGGCAAGGCAGACACCGGGACTAAGACTTGCCCAACCTTCATCCTTGCCTCCATCTTCCTCCTCTCTTCCTCCTTCTCCCTCTCCATTCTTCCCCTCTCCTCTATCCTCTTCTTCTCCTCCACCTTCTTTCTCTCCCCCTCCTTTTTTCTCTCTCTCTCTCTCCCTTACTTGCTCTTCTTCTTTCCTTTTCTTTTCCTGCTCCTGAGCAAAAGACCGAGAACCAGTAGCCACGGCCCCAGAGCTAGACTTCTGTTTCTTCGACCTCTAAGCAAGAAGCACGTGATCTTCATCATCATCATCTCGAATTAAACTCTTCCTTGGAGGAACCATCTCTTCGCTCGAACTACTAGATGTGCTCAATGACTTCGAGCTTCAGAAACTTCCCCACGTTCAGAGGAAATGCTACTACTGGAGCTCCCTTCATCCAAATTGCTTACACCACCACCTGCGATATCGCTTTCAGAGCTGCTCTCCGCCTCTTCCAACTGGATAGGATCCGCAGCAGTCTCTTCAGATGTATCAAACTCAGGGATACTGTCCACAGGACTTGCTATAAAACTGGAGCCAACGTTCTTGTATTCAAGCAGAAAAGAAGCAGACCGGGGATGCTCGCCGTTACCCAAAGGCTCCCTGATATTCCAAGCCTTGACCAATTCAGAGAGATGAACCTCGCTGAGAGCAGGTTCCAAATTCTTCAACCTCGTTGAAGAAAAGACATAGAAAAATTAGAAAGATCACAAATCAACAAAAATTAGAAGAACAGAGCAAAGTCTACCTATGTATTCTTCCCCATAAAAGGGAACAAAGAACCTATCAAATCTCGACCCTTCAAACTGGGGAGAAAACTGTCAGTTCCTAGAAAGGAAACCTTCTTGCCAGTAGTCCTTATGGGAATCAGGTAGGTTTACCACCAATACCCTGCCTGGGATCCTGGCTTTAAGGTAAAGGACACCAGAACTAGTTCGAGAAAAAGAATAGTAAAAACAGACCTCGACGAGCCCTAACCTAGTGCCATACAACTAATTTATTCTATGGACGCCATTAATTATCGTCCACACATTGGGCGAACATTGTGCAGGAACAATATTAAAGTAACCAAAGAAGTGCATGAACAGATTGTTGGGAGGGAAAGTGAGTCCCCCTTGGGAAAGCAAAAAAACATGGATCCAATGGGCATCCTCTATCTCTCTAACATTTCTAGGGGGAAGGGCAACACTCAATATCTACCCACTCTGGGATGTTATAAAACTTGCTAAATTCAGAGACCGACCTATTCCCAATCTTCGCCATTGAAAAACCCTAGAAAACTACAAATTCAATGAGAAAGTACAAAGAAAAGGCACAGGAGACTTACAAGATGGAAGTTCGACTCGAACGATGAAGAATCATGAGCCCAAACAACAAGGAAGCAATGAGAATGAAGACTGAGAGAAGAAAGTACGACTCACTAAAGCTCACAGAGAAGGGAAGAATGCTGGGAAGATTAAAACGACGGACGAAAAATGACTGTTCTAGAAAACCTTTAAGTGTTTCTAATCATAGTGCACAGACCACGAAGCAGGTGCCGCCAGAATCAGTTCTCCAACTTTGAAGAGTTGCATGATATACGAAACAACCATTATGGCAAATCATTTAAATTTATTGAGCCCAAAGCATGGCCCAATAAACTTAGGGGCAATTGTGGGTACCCAAAATTAGGATGATGGGCCTGGACGAGTAGCCCAATTTTGGAGGCCCAAAGTCCAGACCCCCCGTCTTCCAACTGATTACGATCCAGTCTCTTCCCATGTTCCCATTAAGGGAGGTTCTAGGGAGAGATGGAAAACATGGGGGAGTCCAACACCCCACTTACTAAAATGTACATGTATATATTTAACCCTAGGTCCGGGGTAAAGGACAAGTTGTATTCTCTGTAACCACTCTCCGGAGTATATAGAAATAACACTGACTGCACCACCATGGACATATGCACTTCTTTGCTGAACCACGTACATCCTTTGTTGTGTGATTGTCATTTTATATTCCTTACTCTTGATTGGTGATTGCCTTTCTCTTATCTATTTGCGTTGCATAATAATTGTCATCATAGCATCATTATCGGGAAGGCGACAAAACGAGTCATTACCTTTGTAGATCAAACCTTATGGGAGCATTTTCTCGTAATGCAAAGGAGTGCCCAAAAAATTTGCACAGAACCTCAATAATTTTGCCTTATATCTTTTCAATTTGGTTGTAACATATCCTATTAAACCAAAATCCTAAGAAGCATATCTTGAACCAGAAATCAATGGGGAAAAATGCCATAATTCATGAAATATGTTTAATGATGATCCTCGTAGTTTTCCATCGCAATCTTACAATGCCGAATCAAAATTCGAGGGGTTGGGAGATCATCAATGATTTCCATAATTCATGGGGTTTAAATTTTTTGTGTTTCAAACAAAATTGGTCCACATGAATATGTCCAGGAGTATTTAGAGTCACGATTAAGAATTACCCAAATTTTGTGCTCTGAATTAAAGTACGGGGCTTCCTTCGAAGTTTCTGAATTGTCCATTACATATGGTGAATCACAGTTTTAGTTGATAGGAATTGGATACACCATTGTTTATAAAAAATTTATAAATCAATTGTCTTGAAAAACATGGGTCCATGGTCAAATGGAAGAAGTTAAAAAATGTTAAGATTACTTACCATTGTTGGTGACCTTCGAAGTTGAAAAAGAATGAAGATTATTCACCATATTTAGTGACCGTTGAAAATGAAAAAAATTAATATTATTCACCATCTTTGATGACTTTCTAAGTCGAAAAATTATTGAGATCATTAACCATCATTGGTGACATTCGATGATGAAAAAGGTTGAGATTATTCACCATTTTTGGTGACCTTCGAAGATGATTTTTTTTTTTGAGTTTATTCACTATCTTTGGTGAACTTTGAAGTTAAAAAAATTTGAGATTATTCACCATCGTTGAAGTCCTTCGAAGTTGAAAAATATTGAGATTATTCACCATCATTAAAGATCTTCGGAGTTTATATAGGTTGATATTATTCAGCATCTTTGATGACCTTCGAAGTTACAAAATTTGAGATTATTACCCATTACATAAGGTGACATTCGAAGATAAAAAAAAAGTAAAGTTATTCACCTTCCTTGATAACCTTATAAGCTGAAAACAAAAAATGAATTATGTTGTCACAATTATTAGTTTTCGCAATAAAAACTATTTTGAGGAGGAAGAGGTTCTACGCATTTCACAAATCTGATGAAGTTTATTAACGACTGAAATTATCAAGTTCCACTACCTAAATCATTGCTCAAAATGCAGATGGTGCGGGGGGTATGTTTACACAATATTTTACCATTTTTATCTCCTGGTATTTTTTCGACACGTGGTAGGAAATTATGAGATGTTAGAGGTGGTTATTGCACTAATTTAAAAAGAAGTTGAGGGTGGTTCAAAGTTCTTATTATTTGAATTCGAATGAGAGGTTATTTGGAGACATAGATGTAGTTTTTGAAAATAATTAATTCGAATTCAAATTTGAAGTTATTTGGAGCCAAAATAAGAGTTAGTTCTTGAAGAAAACTATAAATAAACAATTGGAAAACAAATACTAGAGGATGACTCTCCAGAAACAAATCGTTCTACGTAATTTATATTTTCCGGTTTATTTATTATTTTAGTAGTGTATATTTTCTTCGAATTAGTTTTTAAGGTTAGGTTTAGTTCTTGTTTCAATTGTAGTGTAACTTTTTTTAAATCCAAATTACCATTTACAACATTTCGATTTAGATAGTCTAGTGTTGATTTGATCTATCTTTTTTCACTTTTGAAATGCACTTTTGCTTTCTTCTTTAATCGCATTTATTGTTATTTTACTCCATTTTCCTTTTATAAATTTATAGTTCACTTTAATCTTAAAACAAAAAATAATTTCGCACTTCACAAAAAGTCTTCTTAATTGAAGCATTCGAACATAGCACAATCCTCTGAATATTTTTTGGCTAAATATAATTAATTTTCGTTGGTTAGACCCATAATTCTTGACTAGCACGCTCATCAAATTCTCATAAACCAAGCCACCAAAACACAAAGCATAACATCAATAAGACTTCATACTGCTGAAGCATAAGGAATGCCTTTCAGCTGTCTTAGGGTATTGATCCTTCAATAATATAATCCTATGTCATAAAGGGAGAAGGCCATTCTTGAATTTTTCATGCTAAAGTTGACAAAAACGTTGTTTATATAAGTGGCCTACGCTAATCCCAACACCATATTCTTGTAATTTCATAAAAAAATAATACTAAGGGTGTGTCTAGTCTCTCCTAATTCTTTCGTATCAAAGTGCTTAGATAATCACACTTTAACACTAAATAATGCCCCACGTCATTTTTTATTGGAGGAATACAATCTTTATAAAGTGTGAGACACACCATTTTTGTTACACTTTTTATGCACAAAGGTTTCATCCGGAAATTAGTCAAAACCAAAATATTTGATTACTTCATCATACCGAACTTTGTAAGATCTGGATACGTGCTAAATTCCTCTTGGACATCTTAATCTCACACAACTTACTCACCTAGCTCCCAGTATGAAGATGCCTGGTTGCAAAATATTGATTCACTCATCAAGACTCCCATTTAAGAATGCAATCTTAATAATCTTAATAGAGCCGAATGTAAGGAATTATGCCTCCTTTATTAACTTTTATTGGATTATGTGTACTTATAAAAGGAATAATGATTTTTTTACCAGTAGTTAGTACCAGATAAGTACCGAACAAATTTTAAATGATTTGTACCATGATGTGGGCTCACTATGGGACAAGCATGAAAAGCTTGTCACTCGACACTAAGTGTCGGTAAGCATAACATTACTCTTATAATATTAGTTTTGGGGGTTACATATTTGAATCCGGCTATTTCCACTCAACCAAAAACTTTTTACACTCCATTTTTTTGTTCAAATACCAAAATACCCTTAAATCTATTTACTTTTTTCATTCATTCAAAATCCACATTTATACCGAAAACTTATATCCACTTTCTTATCCTAAATAAAACAAACATTTTTTTTATTCATTGACGAAGTTTTATTTATATGAAAAATTGTTTTGATTATAAAAAAAACTTTTTATATAGAAAACTATTTTTTTTAAACAAATTGTATAAAAACAGTTTTAACTGTTTAAAAAATAGACAAAATCATTTCCACTGTCTTAAAAAATAACTGTTGTTTTTAAATTTATTTTATAAAAACCAAAACAATATTATATATAATATAAAAGACAATTTTTTTTTTACAAAAATAAATTGTTTTAGCTGTTAAAAATCGATCTTTTGTATATAAAAAAATTGTACATTTTATTTAATACCTATTTTCTAAAACACAGCTAATATAGTTTATATAAAAACAACTTTTTATTGATAGTTTAAAATAAAATACTTTTTTTAAAAATAGTCAATGAAAGCCTGTTTTGTAAAACGAAAAAACATTTTTTTTTAAATAAAACACTAGAAAAAAAAGTTAAAGTTGTTTTTTAGAAACGATGAGTTTAATATTGTTAGAATACAATGAATTTAATATCGAAAAAATCGTTTTAACTGTTTTCCAGTGTTTTGTTAATATCTATTAAAGAACAATGTTAATTTTTTATTAAACAATTTTAAAGAAGGTGTACAATTTTTTATATAAAAACATAATTTCAACAGCTAAAATGATTTATCATTGTAAAAAAAAAAATTTAATATTCCAAACAATTTTTAATTTATAAAAAACTTCTTTAAAATATAAATAAAATACTATCTTTATAAATATTATTTTTTATTTATGCATATTTTAAAATTGTTTAAATAATTTATACAACAACAATATTTTATTAATAGCTTTTTTTTAAAAAATAACTTTTATTGACTATTTGAAAAAAAGTGTTTTATTTAAAACTTTCAATAAAAAATCGTTTTTATATAAACTATTTTAGATGTTTTTTAGAAAACAATTGTTAAATAAAAAGTGCAATTTTTATATTTAAAAGTCTAATTTTTAACAGTTAAAACAATTTATTTTTGTAAATAAAAGTCTTTTATATTATATAGAATAATTTTTTAGTTTTGATAAACAGTTTTTAAAAATAACAGTTATTTTTTTTAAGATAGTGGAAATGGTTTTATTATTTTTTAAAACAGTTTTTCATATAATTAAAAAAATAATTTTCTATATAAAATGTTGTTTTATAATCAAAATGTTTTTTAATAAAAATAAAACTTCTTTAATAAATATATAAAATATTTATTTTAATTGGGATAAGCAAGTGAATTTAAATTTTGGATATAAATTTGTATTTTGAATGAATGAAAAAAATGAATTTAAATTATATTGGTCTTAAACATAAAAGTAGAGTGGAAGAAGTTTGTGATGGAGGGAGCGGGGGCGGATCTGGGGGGTGCCAGGAGGGGCGGAGGCCCCCCCGAGATAAAAAAAAAATAAAAATAAATTAGGTATGTAAAATGTGTAATTTTTTTTAGGGGTATAATTTTTAAGGGTGACCCCTCCTGAGATCTTGCCTACACTGTTTTTTAATCAAAAATTTGTATAAAACTTGTATTAACCCAAAAAAAATTTGCGACACCCGAACCCCCGGCACCACTCGCGACTTTCGCCCCTCCTAACCAAAAATCCTGAATCCACCACTGGGAGGGAGAATAACTTTTTTTGGTATTATATAACGTAGTGTTCGAATTAGTATTAAGTGCAACTTGATTAATTCATGTTTATTGTTCGTATCTTTTGTTTATTGAAAATTAACAATGTCGATAATTAAATTAAAGACCGAATTCAATTTATTTTTAACAATGTGTCATTGACACCGAAACAAGAGAGTTGGTCGACAAGAGAGGGAGAATATCTACGTAGAGTATTATTCCCCTAATCTCGAAACAAAAAAATTACACATATTTCTGGTACACGTGTCACGAACCGGGCTCATATTGGTACACTTCCATGTGATCGGTTGTCAGACAGAAGCATCGTGTGTCAAACTGTCCTGAGCGGTAGAAGGGCATTTATGTCACTGTAGCGATCTGTTACAGTTGCACCATACCATTTTAATAATGAGCAGAGTTACGATAAGGACCCGTTTGCCAAATTTTGGTATAAGAAGAATCCGGAAGTTAGGAGGTCGTCTCACTTCTGTTCGACGTTTCTTCTCTGCAAAGTGTAGCCAACACAGAATCTAGAGAGCTAAAAATAAAGAAAGGAACAAATAGGACACCCTTTTATTTTCTGATATTTTCTCAGTTCCCAACAATCACTTTAAAATTATGAGAGTTTGAGCTTCATCTGCTTCTGGGTGTCTTTGATTTTATTCAAACTCTCCATATTTCACATGGGCTTTTGCTGATCAACCTATTGTGTTTGTGTTTGTGTGTGTGATTGCAAAAAGAAATTAGTTTTATAGAAAATGTTTGTGAAAAGCAGAGGTGAGCAACATTCAAGAAGTGTTATATCTCAAAAATGGACCCTCTTGCTTTGTTTGGGAAGCTTTTGTTCTGGATTGCTCTTCACCAGCAGGTATATATATCTCTTTTATTTATTTAGTGTTAACTGCTTTTTACTTGTGGGTATTTGATCAATTGATATTAGATATTTTCTATAAGTTTGAAAGTTTGTTGGCGAATAGTTGCGCTGTTTGTCTTTATTGCAAGATCCGTTTTTAACTGATTCTTAATTAAGTTTGAGGATTAAAATGCTTTATTGAGTTGGGAAGCAATGTTTTTTTTCTTTCTTTTTTCTATTTGTTCAAGCATTTGAGCTTTTGATGGTGCTCCAATGTGTTTTCTACATATGGGTTTCGATTTTAGTTTATTATATTTTCTGTTCTTAAACATCTACTTTTAAATTTGCCTATTTACTGGTTAAGGTGTAGTAGATCTAAAATGGATTCCTCGTATGGATGTTAATCACTTAACTTTCCAAGTTTAATATTTTCCTACTATGGTGCTTGAATTTTGCCATTGAGCAGAGGAGTTCTTGTTTATTTACATCTACACAATTTTTGCCGTTTGATATTTTGATGATTTTTTTTTTCAATTTTTGATACTATGATCGGCATGAAAAACAGATTTTGACCATTCTTTACTGATATCTTACACGGTTATTTGGGGTTTAGCCCCTATATATTCAACTTTAGTTCCCATATATTAATTATTATTATTATTATTATTATTATTATTATTATTATTATTATTATTATTATTACATACACGCCCCTAAAAAGTCACAAGTCCTCAGGGTTATACAAAGGTTTCTATCACACTTTTGGTGCCAAAAATATATAAATGAAACCCGAAATAACCATTAATGGATGGCAAGGCTGATGCAAACATTCTCTCTAATGAGATATAATTGCCACCCCCAAAAGCTTCCAAAGATGTACTATTTTTAATTTGTAATTTTATGTAGAAGACATCATACGTGGAAATTTCTGGAGTAAACTTTTTGCATTTTGTTAAAACATCATATAGTTCAATTTTATGCTTGCAATCTTGCTTTAAAAATAAAGTATTCTTTTTGAAATGTAATTGGCCAGTACAATTTTAAATTATCTGTTTATAATTTGAGGATATGATGTTTTTTATTAATGCGAAAATTCGGGGACAGGATGTGGCAAGTGCCTGAATCTCGAGGTTTTACTAGAACAACTGCAGTAGAGGATGAAAGACTAAAGTTAGTGTCAGAAGGCTGTGATACAAAAATGGTGTGTATGCCCTCCATTCTTTTCTTAGTTTTATGGAATCTGATTCAGTTCTCAATAAACATAATTTTCTTGGTTATTTTATTTCTTTGTTTGTATTCCATGATCTGACTGGTTGGGTCTGTCTAGTTGCATTTGAAGTATGTAAAGCGTGCATCTGGCGACATTTTGGGGGAAGTTTCTAAGACTCATCATGCTATCCAGTGAGTTTTGCCTATTCATTCTTTATTTAATTACATGTTGATGATAGACTTAATTTGATACACCTTCCAAGTCAAATTAAGATATTTCGCTTTAAAACCTCTTAACTCAAGAGTCGCATTTTATAAAGAAGTTTACCAGTTTCTTTGATAGTTAAAGAAGTTCTGATCTTAGCCATTGATTGGATTGAAATTAGTAGGATAAAGTTAAAAACTCCTCCAAACTATGAAGATTTTGCAAGAAAAAAAAAACCGAACTAGTATTAGCACAAAAGATTCTCCCGATTTTGATGCAACGATTCCCTTCTACAGACTTTTTAGCGATGTTATTAGTATTAAAATAGTTCAGGGAGATTTGTTGCAAAAATTGCATAGTTTGGGGTCTTTTGCACTTCCCCCAAACTAGTATTTCTTTTTTCAAAATAAAAACTGACTTATGAAATAGTGATTCTTAATTTGAGGCACAAGGAGTATTTTATTATATTACATGAACGCAATTCTTATTTTCGTATGTTAAATGCAGGACATTGGATAAAACTGTATCAAATTTAGAGATGGAGTTAGCTGCTGCAAAGGCTGCACAGGAGTCTATTCTTAGTGGTTCTCCTATATCAGAAGATTCAAAAAGTACAGACTCATCTGTGCGGAGAAGATATCTCATGGTGGTAGGAATTAACACTGCTTTTAGCAGCAGAAAAAGAAGAGATTCCATCCGTGCTACGTGGATGCCAAGAGGTTCGTTGTGATCACCTGGTTTCTTTTCCTCGTAGTTTAGGCTGCGGTTGGTTTGGGGAAAATAATTCTTCACCAAGGTGAAAAGTTTATTGGTGAAAGTATATTCATATATTCGGCCTTAACTTTGCTTAATTATTTTTCCCAAGATCATGTAAGCTAGTGTCCATTTATTACAATTTTATATGAACAAAAAATTTAACTCTAAATTGGTGAAAGTACTTTTTATTACTTTACTTTTCACTCTTGTATATATATATATATACAGTACTGCACTTGTGCGGACCAGTCTACATTTTAAGAGTGCGGACCGGACATGTGTCACATGGCGGTGAGCCCAGAAAAGAGAGAGAGTGTACCTATAATTTAGCCGATAATTTCTAGGCTCACCGCCAGGTGATGCGAACTGGTCCGCACAAGAACAATACTGTGTGTATATATATATATATATATATATATATATATATATATATATATATCTCACCCATGCCAAACAGGGCCTTGTAAATAATTCTTCTGCTATTCCGATTACTTATTCGAAGCTTTTGCCTTATCTTATTATTGTTTTTCTTAAACTATGAAAATAGGTGACAAAAGAAAGAAGTTAGAGGAAGAAAAGGGCATCGTTATGCGCTTCGTCATTGGTCACAGGTGGGGGTCTAGTTTCTTCAATGGTTATTTTGACTAATAAACCTTATTTAAGTTTTATGTTTCTGTATATGAGTTTGATTTACTAGACCTATTCTTTGTAAGTTCCCCTGTTTCAAACGAAAAGTTGTTATATAAAAGCCAAAATTGAAAAAAAAATGCTATTTTCAATGTATCAGAGGTCAAGATCAAAACTTATCAAGCTATCATGGAATTTTTGTACATAATTTTCCAAAACGCGACTCTTAATTTCATCAACTGTTTGTCATTAAAAGTGCCACATTAGGGGGTATATTGGACAGAGCTATAGAAGCAGAGGACAGCAAGCATGGAGATATGTTGAGGCTGGTAATACTTTGTATTGTTTTCTAAATATCATACTCCTTTGCTTTGGATAAAACCCTAAGACGTTTGTATTATTGTCATGAGTAGGATCATGTAGAGGGGTACCTTGAATTGTCTGCCAAGACAAAGACATATTTTGCTACTGCTGTTTCTTTATGGGATGCTGAATTCTACATTAAGGTTGATGATGATGTCCATGTAAATATAGGTAAAGCCTAATGCATTTCCATCGAAGCATTCCCTTTCAATTTCATCTGTTTTTTCTTTCACAGATGTTCATGTTTGTTTAGGCCTATTTGACGGGGACTAATAATATCCATACGTGGTGACTGAAGAATACATATTTTTAGTCATTCATATAGTAGTTATATTTTCAGGCTTGTTGTTCGTAATTTATTGTCCTCAATCAGGGTTAACATCTTATGAATATCTCTTGCAGCAACACTAGGAGAAACTTTAGCAAGACACCGGAAAAAACCACGGGTATATATGGGATGCATGAAATCTGGTCCGGTCCTGGCTCAAAAGTGAGTCAATCTTTCTTTATATTGTTACACTTAATATTGTTACTATAAGATGAATGTTAATAATAACTTTTAATAACAGGGGAGTGAGGTACCATGAACCTGAATATTGGAAATTTGGGGAGGCGGGAAATAAGTATTTCCGTCATGCTACCGGACAATTATATGCAATTTCAAAGGATTTGGCTACTTATATATCAGTGAACCAGTAAGTTGTAATTTTGTTAACGGGCAAAAGTGAAGAAAATTAATATCAGGATTTAATGGTTTTTGAGATGGTTTTCTGCCCTTGTGGCCAATTATTGGTTCAAAATTATTTCAGGCATGTACTACACAAGTATGCTAACGAGGACGTTTCATTGGGATCTTGGTTTATCGGGCTTGATGTGGAGCATATTGATGACCGGAGGTTATGCTGTGGAACTCCACCTGGTAAAACTCGTGACATTCGTATTGCCTATTCAATATGAGGATAAAATATAAGTCTGACACGCTATTAAACTTATCGCATCAGACCACTCATTTATTCATCCACTTATTTTCAACTTTTTATAACAATAGATTTATCTTCCAATATTATTTCATCTTTGCAACCAAACACACCAGTTGGAGTACTTATAATGCTTTTGGGGCCAGAAGCACATTACTATAAACATTGGGTATACAAATTAAAATAGACCAGAATTAATGCGGCCAAAGTCCAAAACACCCATAGGAATAAAGACCTCACATTTCATTAAAGTTTTAAGGATGGATCCTCATATGGGGCATGTTCAATATTGAGCCACAAAATAGTCACTTATTGCATTGACAACTACCTTACAGGGCATCTTTTAATGGACTATACCCCAGGGCATCTTATTGACTTACTGATTTCTACATTATTGGTGCATCACTAATATCTTCCACACAACCCATTTCTTTCTACCTACCAAAAGTTCTACTAATGGGTTCCCACACCATATTCATTGCTCCCTCTTGTTACATTTAAAGGTTCCCTTTGGTTCAGGGCAAAAGTAAAATATTAAAGGAATAAGTAAAATATTTGACTCACATAAATTTTAACTTTACGCACAGATTGCGAGTGGAAGGCACAGGCAGGGAATATTTGTGTTGCTTCATTTGACTGGACCTGCGCGGGTATCTGCCGGTCCGTTGATAGGATTAAAGAGGTCCATCGGCGGTGCGGCGAAGGTGAGAATGCTGTTTGGACGGCTGCTTTTTGATAACCGGCTTGCAATTTTATTCTTCCAAACTCAGGAAGGGTAACTTATAATATTGAGCGCTTGTGCTAGTTTTTTCTGTTTCATGCAAGTGTAAAGAATACATGAGAGAGAGAGAGAGGGAATCTTCTCCATCTTATGCTCTTTTTAGTTAGGGGTGAAATTTTTTTACTTGGGCGAGAAGTAGAATGGTGAAAAGTGTTCACCAATTCAGAGTTACATTCTGTTGAATATTGTCTAAATTATATAGTTATAGAATGTACACTTATTTTACAAATTTATACAAACAATTATGTATACTCTGAATAGGTGAAAATGCTTTTGACCATTTTACTTTTTACCCTGTTAAAAAAATATCACCTGGAAACCAAACAGGGCTTAGTTGAGAAGGTTGGCTGGAATAGCAAAGCAGCTGTCTAACACCATTTTTTTTTCCCTCTTACTGCTTTGAGGTCAATTGTAATTGAAGATCAGTGGTTTATGAGGCATTAATAAATAAAGTTATTTTTTTTGCTTGCGCGTGGGGTTTTTGCTGTTCTTCTTCAAATGTTTGGCAAAGAGTCATAATGTAAAGTGACTTTGTGACGAAGGTACTCTCCAGTCTCCTCCATCAGGGTTGCTTTGGGGAAAATTGAACCAAAATAATAAATACAAAATATTTTCTTAAATTGGTACAATGCTTTTGTCATTGTGTGGTGGATTTCAAACTTATGTTTATATAATACTAGTTATCAAAGCTTTCACACTCGGTTCTTTTTGTCCTTGACATGGTTGGTTACATCTTCTCTAGGTTGCCAAATTAGTGGTCTGTGGAAAGCAGATAAACTATTGATTTTCCAAGTTTGACATATACTAATTGATGTTTCGGTTCAACCACTTGCTGTGTGTTTAGTGTTTTGTTATTTACTCCAATAACATCAATAGAATACTCGTTAGGTACATCATTCTTATTATGCTGCTTTTCAAAACTTCGCTTTCAAAGATTATAAACAGTTCACAAGTGAAATACTCCGTCCGATTCAAATTAAGTGTACACTATATTTTTTTGGATTATCCCAATTAAGAGTACTTTTTTTTTACATAATTAAATGAATCAAGTTCCATGTGATGAGCAATAGGTAACCTTGACAGCTGATTGAGTGTATCTTTAATCTATACAAAGTAAAAACATGGACTCTTAATTTAGGACAGAGAAAGTAATCTGTAAGCAAGGATTGAGATATAGATAAAGACGACACATGGCAGGCATACCATAACTGGTATCGTAAAAAATTGGTATATGGATTTATGAGTTTTAGCTTGATAAATACCAATGATAACATATAACAGATAAAGTGATCAACGGACTAGATTGGAGAAAGATAGGAGAAATTGAGATTGAGACATGAAATTAACGTGGTTTGGCCAATGTGATGCCTACGTCTACAGGTGTTGTGCGAAAGTTTATTATTCAATCATCAACAAGGATGGGTACAAGCTCTCAAAGTTATCTATGTTCGCGTATTGATAATTTTTCCTTTATGTGAGAGTGTGTGCTATTTATAGGAAAGAGATAAATGGAAGGTGAATGGATGGAGTGCCTTTATAAGTCAGCCAATTACACCCTTTTACATTCGACGGGCATTTAATGAAGATTTAAATGTAATCAGCTTAAGGAACTACCTCACGCATGAGCAATCGGGACATGTGACCTTCACGTGCTTAGATTATCACATCAAATTCTTGAAGTCGGCTGCCAATTGATTATGTGTATTACTAAGCCGACCAAGGCGATGCTGTGCTAACCATGTCAGTGGGTTGAGCATCTTCTGATGACAGGTGTCATAATACGATTGATCCACATCACGATCCATATTTATGGTACAACAAAATCTCCCAAGACTTCATTCATGACTGTAATAGGTAGTAGTTTCTCTAAAGTATTGGATCTTTAGAGTGGCTTGGGGTTTGGAATGAAGGGTCGAAGTATTAAATACTTCTGAGTGGGCAAGTTGTGTAGGGTTTTGGTCCTTCATCTTCGCATATGAATAGGTCGGTTGCTGAACTCAAGGAATTGGTAAATCAAGATTCTTAGTTCTCCTAGTTCAGTGGTAATTATGTAAATATGAGTAAATTTTAGGAGACGAAGCACGTCGGGGGTACATTGGTAATCAACCACTTTTGGCATCCATCTGCCATAAGAACGAAAGTGTCAAATACGTTTAATCATCATTAGGCTTTGGGAACTGTGGAGACGTCGTTCAGGTTTATAAAACATCATCCCACCTTTTGCTTAATTCATCTTTATTCAAAACCCTTCCTTCGTGTCCAAGCACTTCAGCCATCTGTGAGAGCTTTTTATCTTTCACTTTAGCCATTTGTGAGAGCTTTCCTTATTTCATTGTAAGGATCTTTTTATCTCTTTTCAATTTTCTATTCACTACTTTCTTGTTCTTTTGGAAGCATGGTTTATAATATCACTGAGAGTCCGTTAGAAGCTTTTAGGGCTACTTATGGGATCCTCCAACGGGTAGTCACTGAGAAGTGAGTGGGGACTGTGATCTTTGTGCTCTACCTGAGGTGAGGGTCACTTGTTATTGTCTATTTTCATTAATGAATATGGGGTCAATTTCCCCCCCAACCATCTATTTCTAGAATTCTACCAATATTTTGATGTGGTCCATGACCAAGTTGCCCTAAATACTTGGAGAATTATTAATGGGGTTCACCACATTAATGAGCAGTATGAGATCTATGTTGGGATTTTAGAGTTAATGTATTATTACCATTGGGGCACTACCAATTAAAACATTTATTATATGAAGATGTGGCAGTCAAACAGGGCTTTAGTTGCGAATTTACCTAATTCTAATAAGGATTATTGGAATCATGGTTTGATTTTGAAAAATTGATACTTTTCACCTCTTCCCGAGGGTACAACATATGTGGGGCCGAGATGCCCTCAAGAAGGCAGGGGAATAGGTTATGATACACATAAAATATTTCTACTCTGATTTCTGCTTTATTTCTATTATTGATTTTGTACTCCTGGTTTCTGTTTTGTAGCAAAGAATAAGAAGAGACTTCCTCGCGACTCCAAGGTTAATTTTACATATTTAGAAACTATTTGGTTTATTTAGGAAAAGCTTGGCATCAAGGACTATTCTACGTCAATTTTTTTTCTGCTCTGATATGGGAGTACAATCACATCTTTTGTAGCCCGACCTACCGACTACCTACCTCTTGCACCCATCCGTTTGGACGACCTAGCATTTTCCACTTCTAATTCCTCAGAGTTCGATTTTGAGTCCTCTCATAAAGCAAGGGACAACTTTTTAGCAAAAATCACCTCTTCCTCCTTAAAGCCGCTTAACGCTGTGCTAGTACTGACCAATGTCTCTTCAAGATCGTCATTCTCCTCCAACGAGCAAGAAATCTGACGCTAGAATCTCAAGTCACATCCAGATTATGGACTTTTCTCTCGGGAACAATGAGAACTTCACCAATAGAATAAGGATGGATCATTCTTCCTCTGCTAATATTTTTGGGAGGAAGACCACTGACAAAGGCAAGAGTACCACTCAATCGGTAGATGCTATTCTTGGACTTGCTTATAGCTTTATCAACGTTTGGGTCGTTCCTGCCAATCGAGCGGTTGCCTCTTCGATCTTTCACACAAGGTTGTTGGAATGATCCAATCAAAACTTCACCTTTGTAAGTTGGTTATTTATATGATTATTCTTCAAACTTATTCCATTTTCTTACTAATGTCTCCCTATTCCCTTTAACTTTTGTAGTTCTTGGTTGATTACGAGCAGCTACCGCCAAGAAATGATAAGATGAGGGGATTCATCTTCTGATGCAAAGATCATTTTTAATGAAGTGCGAAGATTATTAGAGGCTGCTCTCCGGGCCAACGAGACTCAAATATAGGAAAAAGAGAAGCTTGAGAAGAGGGTCCATGACCTGGAAGGGGAGAAGTTGGTTTTAGACAACATCGTTGCTGCTGCTAAGAGGTCCAAAAAGGAGGCTGAGGATGCTCGGGCTGTTGTCGAGCAAGAAAAGGTCAAGGCCGAACAAGCTTTGGATTCTGCTGCCAAGGCCATGGACGAGGCTTTACCAAAGGCTTGGACAAGGCCTTCGATAATCCCTCTATGGAAATGGACTGCTTGAAGAAGACATTCTTCAAAAACGGTTAGGATGCAATATTTACCAAGGTTGGCACTGTCAAGGAGTCCGATCTATTCCAACTGCACCTTCCTGGAACTCTTCCGCAGGTTAATGAAGAAATTGATGATAATGAAGAGGAAGTTGCTGCTGTTGATAAGGAGCAAGTGATGGATGCGGAGCATGGCAAAGGTCATGCTACCGCTGAAAAGGAGAGGTAGGGAAATATATTCATATTATTGGGTTAGGAATGTTCAATTATAATTTGTTTCTTTTTTAAATCATATATGTGTACGGGGTTCACCCCAATGTAACACTTGAGAATGCAAGTGATTCAGTGGCCCGATTTTTATAATAAATTCTCACACACACAAAAATTCAATTTTTATCTTCAATTAAATTAGGTCTGCATACAAGATGTTTCCAATTTCCAATTTTCAAACTAAGCATGAAATCAACACAAGTGTTGAGAAAAAAATCCTAAAAATGGCAAAATCATATATTCAACAATATTAAATTTTTTAAACGACAATCGAAGTGAGATGCACAGAGCCTTCAAAATCTTCAATAGATTACGATCCAATCCAGAACAGTCCACATATAGCGATCTACCCTCGGTGTCCATTGATTAGCCTTTTCTTCTTCAACACTAAAACAACGGGTCCATAAATCACTAGTAGAAATTTCTCTCTACAAAGGTTTTTGTGATATAAACCTTCTTCTTGACTTGGTAATTGATCTTTATGGTTTCAACGGGTTTGGAATGATTATAGAAGTGTTTGATCACAAAAAGAACTCAAAAAGGTGTTTTAAATGGTAAAAGGAGTTCTTAAGACCGTTCGACCTATTTATAAGAAGGTTGGTTAAAATAGGATAAGTATAAAAGATTTGGATTCGATATAATTAAAAAATAAATTTTCTACCAGTCGTTCGAAAAAACCTATACCTCGTTCTAACAACACCCATGGTCTCGTTAGAATGGGATCGAATGACTACTTCGAACGACATTCCAGAGAACAATGAAAAATGCTTCGATCGAAGTTAAACGAGAGTGCGCTAAACTTATTTAATTAAATGTCAACTCACACCAATTTTTAAATCCTTCAAACCCTAGAACATGAAACTATGTGATTGAAAGCAGTAAATCATGAAAGCATGAAATCAAATAAGCAAGAAGGATTTCAGGAAAAATCCCCTTCGGGGCAAAACCTTTTTTATTTCACGATAGTAAGCAAATCGCAACTTACATACACAATAGAGAGATACATACAACATTTCAGACGAATCTCCCGTAGGTGACCCTTTGTCTTCTTTCAGTAATGGTTCTCACGAGAACCACAAGATCACCAATGGAAACACCTTTTCCACAAGAGAAACTCCAGAATGGAATTGTGTGTGAGGGGTTCAAAGTGATTCAAAAAATATATATGGGAGGTGTGAATCAAAAGGTGTTTTTTGCCATTATAAAAAGTGAGACTTTTGTCCAGTAGCTCTATAGAAATTGAGGTTTTAAAAGTCTTGCAAAATACCTAATGAAAGAAGGCTTTTCAAGGCGAACACAAAAATCGAGGTAGTGTCAAAGTCGTTCGAACGAGATATGCATCTCGTTAAAAGCGATCTTCGAACGACCATCTAACGACCAGACTAAAACTAAAACAGTAAGCCCTCGTTTGAAGTACATTTGATGGAGGCCATTAAACGACCATTCAAACGAGATTGCTGGATCGCTCGAATGAGATGTACATCTCATTTGAACGACAGCTAGCGAATAATAATTATTTAAATAAAGTTTTAGCCTCATTTTGAGAAAATAAAATAAAGTAAAACTCTCCCAAATACATTTATGAAAAAGAAAGAACTCCAAATATAAAATGTACCATAAAGAACGTGGAGTTGTGGATAACGGTTGAAGATGTACGTGGAGCACAATGAAGCTGAGTGGTGCATGTTGATGATGCACGTTGCCAGATATTCGGATAGTTGACGTCGTGGATGATCGTGAAGATGTGCTATGCCATAACCAATGTAACGAGTTATTCCATATCTAATATAATCTAGAACACTACGGATAAGTCCTAGATCTATGGGAAATGATAGAAAAATGCCCTTACAAATCCCCGCCTATGGCTATGCCGGTACATACATAAAAAATCTGAATTATGCAAAAAAATCTAAGATATACAATATTCTAATACCCTCCCCAAAACCCACAAATGGAATGATATCAAAATACATAAGTCTTGAAAATCTTCAAATCTTCAAAATCTTTAAATCTCCAAATTCCGCTGTCTTCATCAAGTGTGTTATGAATGTGATCTTCAAATGAATGTACATACATGAGACAAACAAGAAAATGGCCGTGACGCGCAAAAGTTTGAATTAAAATGATAAGCATGAGCATGAGTGAGCATCATAAAACTCCCACTCCCCCTAATTCGTTCTCTCCCTTTTTATGATGTCCGAAATATACAAGAAAAAGAAACATAATCTATAGATCAGAGTGTGCAGAAAATAATAAAACCTACTGTTTTTGAATTTTCAAAATTTTTATCATGAAAAAGAAATACAAAAACAACACACGACATGGACTAACACTGAGATAACCAAGTCGTGAAAGCGTAATGAATTAAAGTGAACAAATTCGATAGGAAAATCAACTCAAACAGTCATAACATATGTGCACGATGAATTTTGGATACTCCTAACGAATGAACTCAAAGTCATCCATAGGTGCAAAAATATTGAATTCACATGATATTGACTCAATCTAATAAACAAATCAAAGTTTAAAATGATTTTCACACCAATAACGCCCAAAACTATGTAATGCTTTTACGAGACTTTTTCAGGACGTGAAAACCCATTGATCTTCGACTAAACTTCCTCAAAACTCACATATAGAATATTTCTCTCAATTCTTTTGTTTTGAAGAAATCAATGCTCATATGTAGCGAAGCATCAATATTCTTTGAATTTGGCCAAGCACTTTATATTTTTTCTTTTATGTGCCTTTAATATTTGAAGCTCTTTTCATTTTGCAGATGGTGGCTATTCACGCAAAGATATTTTTACTTTCTCAGCCCGATTCCATTGCTTTTTTTAACACATTTACCGGAGATATAATTTTTAATTTTTTTCAATTCGGGCAATGGTTCTTACAAGTACTACTTTCATTATCTCGTTTTAGCGCATTTTGTTCATTTTAAAGGAAGGATTGGGATGTAAATATTTTGATCAACATGTGATTGACAAGTGCAATGATCAAATAAATTCGTGCATGTGTGCATTAAAGGAGATAGCGAGTCAAACATGTAGAAAGTAATCACTAATCAATTCTCAATGACTCCAACACATTATAAAGCACATGAATGAAATGAAGTTGTGTCCCAAAGCACTATCTAAAAGTCACGTGGATAATGGAATGACATTGTGACTTGGCAATACTAAATGTCCATCCATATAAGGTGTAAACAAACAACAAAAATCTTTTTATGTTAAAATTTATAAAAAGAAAATCTTTTTGACTTTTTCATTTTTCTAAAATAAATTGAAAATATTTTTGAATTTTTTCTTTTTTTTCTTAAAGACCGAAAAACTTTTTGGATTTTTCTAAAATATGAAAAAGGGAAAAATTAATACAAGAATAACACAAATGATACAATCTAGTAATAGGAATCAAGAATATGAACGTGACAAATCATCCTAAACTAGATAAAGTAACCAACCCTCAGTCAACTGTGCAGATACCTTAAGACTTCCTAAGACTTTCGAATCTAAGGGCATCTAAAGGTTTTGTGAAAATATCGATTAACTGGAGGTCGATAATCATAAAGCTCAAGAACACGACCGTCTCCTCTATTAGGTCTCGAATAAAATGCTTGCGTATCCAAATGTGCTTCTTGCACGAATGGTAGACTGGATTTTGAGATATATGATTTGTGCTCGTGTTATCACATTAAATAGTCATGGTGCCTTGTGAAATCCCCTAATTCTTCAACATTTGCTTCATCCACAAAGTTGCGTGCAATAACTCCCGGCGGCGTGTACTCAGTATCCACAGTGGACAAAGGGATGGAGTTATGCTTCTTGCTCAACCAAGAGACCAGATCACTCCCAAAGTAGAAACACCCACCTGAAATGCTCGTACATCCATCTATATCCACGACCCAATCGGCATCCGAATAAGTGAATAGATGATTGTCGATATCAAAGGAATACCAAATGCCGTATGAGAGAGTCCCACTCACGTATTTGATAATACATTTAGGTGCAAGTAAGAATGACTCTTTTGGGGACGCTTGATAACGTGCATAGACTCCAAACACTAAAGGCTATGTCGGGACGACTGACAGTCAAGTAGAGAAGACTACTTATCATATATTGATACAAGGTTTGATCTATGTCCTTGCCTGAAGTGTCCTTTATAAGCTTAGTCAAGCTACTCATAGGGGTGCGTGAGTGCTTAGCGGAGTCTAACACAAACTTCTTCACGAGGTCTCTTGACTAGGATTGGGAGATGAACATCCAATCCTCTAGCTTATGAACTTAGAGACTGATTAGGCATAAATCCTTCCAAATTTACCCCTTAATTTAGAGGCTTTTATTACCTCGGACAACGTAAAACGAATTAGTTTATCTTATATCTTTGCTAACGGTTTCGTCTAACAAGTGTCCCGAGTTTCTTGTATTTCTTATTAATTTTACAGGTATTTAACACAAGAAAGAAAGAAATAAAGAAATCGAAAGAAACAAGAGAAAACAAAGAGGACGAATAAGAAGCGCAAAAATGTAATGTGACACCCCGACTAATTAAATACCGGGTAGCTACTCCTTTATTAAATCAATACAAAATTCCAAGTTGGTCCAGTTAATAGCATCACTGTCGAAAACATTTTTAATGATTACTAACCACCTAGTATTTAAAAAGTGAGTTGTCAAATTTTAAATTAAATATGATTAACATGCAATAAATGAAATATAGAAATGTAACACAACCATTCACGATAAAGTCCAACTATAGTGAATCAACAAGTAAAGATGAGTCTAGAGGAAATACTTCTCACGAAAATCCCAATATGAAAAGAAATAAAACAAGTCTGCATCCTGAATTAATTACAAGCCAAAAGTCTGAATAACTGAAAGAAATGAAATGTTTCTAAAAGAAATGGGCGACATGCCCTACAACTGATGAAATATGAATATAGAGTCAAGGCAAATGAAGCGTCTACTAGCAAGGCCCTGTAACTTCCACAACAGCTACAGCTCGTCACCTGACTGGAAATACTATGCATGGTGTCCTTGTGACTGGGCACCTAAAAATGGTTTTTACAAGAAGGTAGATTTGAAAGCAAACGGGTCAGAGCCCGAATATGGAGAGTATTTTAGAAAAGCAAGTACTTTAATAACAATTAAAACAATGAATGCAAGATACATGTTAGGACGTGCTCTCACATGAAATACTCACCTCTCGTCTAACTGTGCACTCCTAACGTTCCTGTACCCATTCATGTGTTAGTTATCTCTAACTAGACCGTCATAAGTTCTAACCCAACTACTCGATTCACAATATGAATTCCCGATGTTATCACTTAATTAGATAGCTTTACTTGAACTCGGATTCTCAATTATTAGCATTACCGTTTACTGGAGGTTATCCCCTTATTTATCTTCTCAAGGAGTTACTATAAATGATTTTCATAAATAAACATCACAATTCCTTTTCATTTAACCGTATATTATTCACATCATAAATATACAATACAAGCACCCCGAGGCTAAGCTGCGGTGCACACATACTCTGCTATCCATCCCGGTACATCACGTACATAAGGATTACAAATTCCGAATCTCTCAGGAATTGTTAGAATAAGCACAACACACAAAAATGGAGGCGAACATAATTCAACATATCCATGGGTCACGTACATACCTACGCTCCGTAGTCACCTGACTTAATAACTCACAATTAAGTCATTCCCTTGAACTATGTCCTCTAGGTACCAAACTAAATCCGGGCACACAAGGATTAGATGGCCCTAAGCGAACGTAAACCTCCCGTGATAGCAAGTATGGTAGGTATGTCATACACAAAAATCATATACTAAGCATTCACACATCTTAGTTGTCTCATTACTAATAAAGGTACATTCTACATCCTTATACCATTATTCCAATTTTATACATTTTAAGTCTTTCGATAATATAAAATGTAGACTGTCGACACATCTCACGTCATAGTTTATTGTACTTAAAACCAATCTCAAAGGGATTATTAAGTTTTCTATTTTTCCCACATATAACATCATTATCCTTAAGGTCCTCACTTCTGCCCCAAACCTCATTTCACCAGATTATTCAAATTTACACTTTTAACTCTAACATTATCTCACTCATCGGATTTCATTAGATTTTAGAATAATTCCTCAATTTGAATTCTAATCAAGGTCCAAATTTTATAACCATACCTAGTGGTCTTCCTTAAGTCTAAGGATATCCATGAAGTCTCCAATAATAATTTCTAAGGTTTAGCACCATTAAAATTTAGCTAGGAAAATTTTACTCTTTCTGGGAAGGTCGATCGATCGACCTTGACCTTCGATCGATCTATGGTGGTCGATCGATCGACTGATGAATGTCGATCAATCGATCGCACCAGGTAGGCTACGGACTGCTTCGTTTTGCAGTCCTCAAAACGTCCCAAAACTCCATTTTAAAGCATGAAACTCTAAGATAACATTATAATATCAGCATACAACCCTACTACAACATTGTTAACGTTCTAAAACCAATAATTCAACAACTAAGGGCTTTATTTGGATCAAAATTTCATCAAGAACTCTATTTTTCTATTTCTTTCAAGAACATTAATAAACCTCTTCTTAAATCCGTTTTTAGATCATCAAGGGTTGTATTTTGAATTCATAATTCGTCCAGAATGTTTCTACATGCAATACCTAACATAGTTCATAGTTTTAAATCTTCAAATTCATGGGTCTATATCAATCTTCCAAGATAAATTCGATAATTTTCCTAAACATGGAAAAGCATAACATTGAATCAATTGTAATTAAATCACTTGCCTCTAATCTTTCTCTGAATTTGATGTTGAATCTTGAAGGTTGAATTGTTCTCTCTCTCTCTTTGCAGAATCTCCTCTATCTCTCTCTCTCTCTCCAAGCTCTTCTCACAAGATGACAATGGAGGTGGGGGTTGGTTTTTGGCAAGTTAAACTAGTTCCTTAACTTCTCCCGTAGCCCATTAAGTCCCTTAGTGTAGTTAGTGGGTTTAGTGGATAAAGAATAAGTCAGATTTTTATTTCTAATTTTCGTGGGTTTTAATTCCCAAATTTCCTTAATTACCAAAATGCCCTTTTAAGTTACCGGTATGGCCCAATAATGCCCCGGGACCCAAACTTAACCCCCGGCTAGTGTTTTCTGACTATTTCGACCCTTACGGACACATTGGCGCACTCAAAATGACCATACGGTTAATAAAAATAAAATTCACTTTTTACTTAAATTAAATATTTTCTTGACGCGACTGTCACGTGCGTTCCAACAAAATTTCCAAATTACCGTATTTCTATCTCACGACTAATTAAATATTTCCAATATTCATATATTGCCATATATACATATTATAATCAAATACCAACTCACATCTCGTTAGTATTTTATCCGGATTAATTCACATTTAATTTAATTAATCCCATAAATAAATATCGATAAAAATGCGGGGTATTACATGTAATTTCTACCAGGAATCCAGTTAAGGACCCAAATGAAAGTTGAAGATATCGAGTTTATGAACACGTAGGAAGAAATGATGTCCCAATCTGAGTTATGGATAAGAAGTTATGAAGACCCGAAGATGTGAGATAATCATGAGATTTCAAAGAGAAATTCAAGAGAAGTTGAGAAAACAACCCGGACCAATTCGGTTTAGTAGAAAAATGGATCAATCCGGGGTCCAAAATCAGTGAATAAAAAGTTGTCTACCTGATCAATTCGATTTTCCAATAAAAAGGATCAGTCAAATCCTCAAATTTTCTGTAAAGAACTACGTCTAGCGGACCAATCCGGCAACCCAGAAAAATAAATCAGTCCGGTTGCATACCGAACCAATCCGGTATGTCCTGACCGGATCGATCCTGTGTTCGGGATTTGATCTGATCTTCTTCTTCTTAGAGTTTTGCATTAATCCAACTCTTGTAAATTTCGTAGGATATAAATTTAAAATAACTCCTAGAAAGAGGAGGCTTCTAATTCGTTTTTAGAGAAGCTTTGTAATTAGCTTAGAAGAAAAACAACAAAAACCCTAGTTTGATTCCAGTTTTGCAATTCAAGTAAAGTTGTTCCCATCCTTGATTTCATTATTGAAGTAGTTACTTCTTTAGTATTAATTTCATTATTCTTCATCTTCAATTGCTAGTAAAAATGTTTTCTTTCCTTCAAAACATATGTTCTTCTAGTTTTAATATGTCCGGCTAAGTTTTCAAGGGTTGGGGTGCATGAACCCCACCCGATGTAATTCATGATAGTGGAAATAGAAGTTGAAAATAAAATATTAGATGAATTGTATCGTAGTTAATACGATACTACTTTAATTTAACCTTTGCTTACATACTGTGCGGGATACGATCCATCATATATGTAATACTTAGGAGAAATAAAGACCGGATTTTAATTCAACCCTTGCTTATGTACTGTGCGGGCTACGATCCCTCATATATGTAATACTTAGGAGCATTAAAACGCCGGATTCATTTAAAAGCTTTAATTTTGAATATAGTATCCTACGAAGTGAATTACTAGGGTGTGGGGGATTGTAACCCGACCTATCTTTCTCATTTCATAGTTAAAGTTTTATTCAAATCGTCATTAGTCCTTTAGTTAAATTAGAATAATTGCATTTCATCTTTTCATAATTTTTATTTATTCATTAATTTCAAAATTTCATTTAGTTGTAGTTGTTTCACAATTCAAAATCATCTTTTCGTTCTTCTTTAGCTGTCAAAGTTAGGTTACCTTCGTCTTTCCAACACCGTTACGACTCCGTTCGTCCTGTTTCCCTGAGGATCGATATCCGACTTATCGAATTATTACTTGAGCGACAAACTTGCACTTGAGCCTAAATAACACGCACACTAGACACATTTGTGGTCACATCAGAGACCAAGGAAGAATGTAATCTCACCAACCATGCTCATCTCGAACTCACTCTTCATCTCCTCCTCAAAGTCGTGAGCATGGTGTGACACCCCGCCCAATTAAATATCGGGTGATCAGTTCTTTATAAAATTTATAACAGAATGTTCGATTGGTTCATTCCTAGCATCACTGTCAAAAAATTAAATCCAATTAATTTCCTAACATTTAATTAAGATAGTGTCAAAACATTTTCCAATTAAACTTGAAACCATTTAATTCTGAACATATGATTACAAACCATACACAAGAGATAAACTGACTAAAACAAATGCTAAATAATTAAGACTGGATAAAACCTTCCAGTTCAAAGTCACAAACCAAACCATAATAAATACTCAATCCAACTGAAAATAACTACAAAGGAAACTGAGTACAACCACGCTAATAAGAATGGGCGACACATGCCCGAACTGAAATACCTGAACTAGGAACTGAATGAAATGAGAGAAGGGTCTAATCTCAGGGACCCGCAACTTCCACAATAGCTACATCTCGACAAACTATCCAAGTATCTAGAATCGGTGCCCCTGTGACTGGGCACCTATACTAATACATATATATATACATAGCAAAAGAGAGAAGAAATGCAAGAGACGGGTCATAGCCCGATGTTTAAAAAATATTTATTAGCAAGTATTTAAAACTGCATTAAAGCAAGTATTATATACATGTTAGTTCGAACTCTCACATGAGATTCTCACCTCTCGACTACATGCCTGACCAAGCGTAAATTCTTCCGAATTTAGCCCCTTAAGTTAGTGATTTTAATATCTCGA
This sequence comes from Sambucus nigra, assembly GCA_949130495.1. Classification (NCBI taxonomy): domain Eukaryota; kingdom Viridiplantae; phylum Streptophyta; class Magnoliopsida; order Dipsacales; family Adoxaceae; genus Sambucus; species Sambucus nigra. Next base: position 121,287,484 of record OX422213.1, read on the forward strand.
ACAAGTTAATTGAATCATTTTTAGTCCATATCACTCTATTGTTCGTTTGTAACAAAATTCCTTAGTTTTTGTGTAATTGTGATAAAGATTTCAGGAATGGAATGCAATAAAAGAAAAGAAGAAAACTAGAAGAAATGTAAAAGGGCAAAAGTGTAAATTCCGTTCAGAATTCAGAAGCAACGTCAAAATTGAAGTTGAAGAGCATGAGTTCACAAGAGCATAGGAATAAACGACATTCGAATCGAAGTTCTAAATCAAAAGATATGGTCAGTCAAAGTTTCAAGGAAAAAGTCAAACTAGAAGAATTTTGGACCGATTCGGTTTGGATCCGGATCCATCCGAATTGACAAAGTCCAGTAGCCCCCGAATTGTTGACGAACCGATGGAAGCAAAACTTCGGACCCATCCGACTAGGCCCAGATCGATCCGGTAAAAAGAAAAGAACCGATCCGGTGTATTCGGACCGATCCGAGGTTGAGCCGGACCGGTCCGGTCGTGTGAAATGCTGACAATTAATTGTTCAATTAAAACAGAGAAACTCTTGGAAAAACGTACCAACAAGCATTATTGGCTATCAATTTCGATACTTGGTGTTATAAAAGCTAGTGCCTTATATCATTTGAGGAGAGAGACCAACCAAGCAAGTAGAGAGAGAATTGTAGCAAGTTGTTAGATTACAAGGTTGTTAAAGAATTTTAGAGTGAGTTTTTGAGAGAATCATTCAGAAGTTTAAATTTCTTTCATAAGAACCTTAGTTTGTACTGCTGATTAAGGAGAAGTTATCTGGATTTCAATTTCAATTACTTTCCTGCTGCTGAATTCAAGTAATATCATTCTATTCTCTGTTACTATATTATTTGCAAATTTATTTCCCATGTCTTGTAGTTACATAATTCTGAGTATGAATTTGTTCTTCAATCCAATCATGAGTAGCTAAATTTCCCAAGGGTTGGGGTACATGAACTCAATCCAAGGCAGATTATCTATGTAGAAAATAGAGGTTAAATTAAAATATTGATTGAATCGTGAGAGAAAATTATACAAAAACTGTCAATCTTTTAATCTCTCTTGCCCTAGGTACTTGAGATGTTTAAGAAAGATTTGCTAGTATAATTTATCATTTACTGCTTTATACCTATTTTTGATTTCATATTGTGCGGGCTAGATCCCTCATATATGTAATGCTTAGAAGTTATAAAGGCTGGATATAATCAATTATTTTAATTTACAAGTCTAGTATTCTCTATGATAATTTGCCAAGGATTGAGGGATTGTATTCTACCCTGTTTTCTCCCATTTGATTAAAAGTTTTTCCTGCAATTTTTAGTCTACTTTCATTAAAATTTCCAGTTTGCTTTTGTTAAGAAAAGTTTTATTTCGCTAGAAATCTTCCAAAATCATTAATCATCTTTTTGTTTATTTTAAGAAATCATTTTCAGATCTAATAAGTTTCCTGATTACTAGTTGACATTTTCTTTCCCTGTGGATTCGATCCCGACTTACCGGGTTATTACTTGAGCTATAGGTTTGCACTTGAACCTAAAGTGAACGCACTTTTAAGACAAATTTTTAGTCGCGTTAAGTTTTTTGGCGCCGTTGCCGAGGAATGAAAAATTGTTAAATTTTCACGAAAGTTATTTGTATCTGCAAGTGATTTCTATAAAAAAAAAAAAAAAAATCATTTCATCTCTTATGTGCTTATGCTGAATTCATCCCCCACCTAAGTTCACGAAAATCCTATAGCCGAAGCAAGTTCTGAAAATTCTGAGTCTTTTCCTTTTTGGGTTCCACCTCCTTCGCCTAATAATTCCATCACTAGTCGTACATTGAGTCAAACCCGGAGTGAGAATTCTGAACCTTTTGGTAGTGATATGTCGGAACATGGTAGTGTTGGTGTTGGTGTTGGAGAGGATGAGATACCCTATCTTCCTATGAAAGATTTGTTATTTCCGGAGCGAACTGTTACCCCTGGTTGAATTTTACTCCCGTATAATGCCGGTCAGTTCCATTTTCGGAATGGCATGATCCAAATCCTTCCTACATTTCATGGGATGGATTCTGAAAAACCATATCTCCATATTCGAGAGTTCGAAGATACATGTGAGACCTTTGGAGACCAAGCTTGTCCACAAGATGTAGTCCGGTTGAAGCTCTTCCCTTTTTACTTAAAGGATAAAGCTAAAACTTGGTTATGGTCCCTACCCCCAAATTCTGTGTTATCTTGGAGAGATATGCAAAACAAGTTTATATCAAAATTTTTTCCACAACACAAAACTAATCCTGTTAAAGCCCAAATTCAAGCTTTTAGACAAAATGAGAATGAGGCTTTTGATAAATGTTGGGAGAGATTTCAGGAGTTAGTTAGTGCGTGCCCACATCACGGTTTTGAAAAGCATCATTTAATTTCATTTTTCCATCAAGGCCTTACATTAGCGTCGAAACAACTTGTCCAAACCATGTGTGAAAGACCTTTTTGGGAGTTAAATTCGAGCGATGCTGAAGCTCATTTGAAATATATAGCTGAGACTACCCAAGCATGGGATACTTCTGATCCCAATAGTCAAAATAGAAATCGACAAGTGTCCAACTTGCCTGCTGCGTCCGGTATTTATCACTTGGACAAGGACACTTTGTTGGATCGAAAATTTGACCAATTAGAAAAGAATTTCAGAGATATGCTTGAAGTGCGATTGAGAGATGTGTCTGGATCCGTACAAGCTGGAAAGGAGAAAGTGTGTGCCATTTGTAATGCGGGTCATTCTACCAAAGGATGTCCTACCATTCCTGCATACAAAGCAATGTATACTGAACAGGTTGAGGCAATAGGGGGTTTTCGAGGAAATTATAATGCACAACAAGGGAATGCATATAATCAGTCATGGAGGAATCCTGGATTCAATTATGGACAACCTCAAGGTGGGATGGTTCATAATCCACAAATGACTCTACCACCACCTCCTCAATTTCAGTAAGTGGCTCCTTCAATGCAAAATTCTATGCAAGTACCACCTCCTGGTCCGTATGTAGCTCCACCTAGGAGAACTCTTGAAGATAATTTCAATCAATTCATCCAATCCCAAAAAGAGAGAGATGCTAAATATGATCGAATGTTTGCTGAAATGCATACTAGCATCTCTAGGTTACATGCTGCGGCGAATACTCAAGAGAAAGGTAAACTTCCAGCCCAAGGCCAAAGACCTCCTCTTCAAGGTCAAACCACGGTTGGCTCCACATCATCGGAGTTGCGAGAACATTATCAAGCTGTTACTACTCTTCGTAGTGGCAGCGTGATTGATCTATCACCAAAGCTTCCAAAGGTGAATGATGATGGAGTTGAACCCGAAATTTCCAGGGAATCTGAAATTCCCGAGTATGTAGAACCTTCCTTAGAAAAGGAATTGAAAGATAAGGAAGTTCGACTTGAAATTGAAGTCAAGTTACCTATTGCTGCTCCATTTCCTCAACGCTTAGAGCCACCTAAGAAAGGGGTTTCACGTACCGAGGTGTTGGATGTGTTGAAGCAAGTAAAATTGAATTTGCCATTCCTTGATGCTATTCAACAAATTCCAGCATATGCTAAGGTTATCAAAGATCTTTTGACTGTCAAAAGACGGCTTAAGGTAAAGAAAAATGTTTTCTTGGCACAAAATGTGAGCTCGATTCTTCTCAACGATCTTGCACCTAAATTCAAAGATCCAGGTGCACCTACCATTTCGTGCGTCATAGGAGAAAACAGAGTGGAAAAAGCATTGCTTGATTTAGGTGCGAGTGTCAATATCCTTCCATACTCCATTTATAAGCAGCTTGAATTAGGTGATTTAAAACCTACCCGAATCACTCTACAGTTAGCGGATAGAATAGTGAAAGTGCCTCGTGGGGTTGTAGAAGACGTGATAGTTCAAGTGGACACGTTCTACTTTCCTGTTGATTTTGTCATTTGGGACACTGAGCCTGTTCCCCATACGAGAAATCATGTTCCAATAATCTTGGGCCGTCCATTCTTAGCTACTGCTAATGCTTTGATTAATACACGGAATGGCCAAATGCAACTCACTTTTGGAAACATGACTCTCGAGACCAATATTTTCAATGTCGCTAACCAAATGGGTGATGAGGATGAGATTCTTGAGGTTGATCTTATTGAAGAAGTGGTGGATGAGAACATTGAGAGAATGATAGGAGGAGATGCTTTGGAAGTGTGTTTAGTGCAAAGTGGTGAGGAAAAGAGTTCTTATACTGAGTTTGAGCGTGGGATGGAAGAGATGAAAAATTGGTTACAAGATGAAGAAAGTTTTGAGAGTTTGAGAGATGTTGACTGGATTTCTAGGTATGAAGAATTACCTCCGAGGGAGACAACCATGAGTCCCTCTGAAAATAGATTTCCTAGTCTTGAGTTGAAGAAACTACCCTCACATGTCAAATATGCCTTTCTAGGAGAGAATGATACATTTCCTGTTGTTGTGTCTTCCCGTTTAGAAAAAGGGCAAGAGGGTATGTTGTTGGATGTATTGCGAAAGCATAGAAGTGCTTTTGGTTGGAATATAGCAGATTTGAAAGGTATAAGCCCATTGATTTGTACCCATAAAATCCATCTTGAGGAAGAAGTGAAGCCCTCGCGTGAGATGCAAAGGCGTTTAAACCCAACCATGAAAGATGTAGTAAGAGCGGAAATCATCAAATTGTTAGATGCTGGAATTATCTATCCCATTTCAGATAGTAAATGGGTAAGCCCAATTCAAGTCGTTCCAAAAAAATCAGGAATGACCGTGGTTGAAAATGCTAAGGGAGAATTAATACCTCAACGCACCACCACCGGGTGGCGTGTTTGCATTGACTACCGAAAGCTCAATGCCGGAACTCAAAAAGATCATTTTCCCTTACCGTTTATCGATCAAGTGATTGAACGAGTGGCGGGCCATCCTTACTATTGTTTCCTAGATGGGTATTCTGGATATAACCAGATTGAAGTGGATGTATTTGATCAAGAAAAAATGACTTTTACATGTCCGTTTGGTACATTTGCCTATAAACGTATGCCATTTGGGTTATGTAATGCGCCAGCTACTTTTCAAAGGTGCATGTTAAGTCTCTTTAGCGACATGATTGAAAAAGGTCTTGAGGTGTTCATGGACGATTTCAGCGTTTTTAGTCCATCTTTTGACCAATGTTTAGCTAATCTTGAAAGAGTTCTATTCCGATGTGTGGAAAAAGACTTAGTCCTGAATTGGGAAAAATGCCATTTTATGGTTACCGAGGGTGTAGTTTTAGGCCACATAGTCTCATCTAGGGGGATTGAAGTTGATCGAGCCAAAATTGAAGTAATAGCTGAGTTACCCCCGCCAAAATCACTTAAAGATGTGGGGTCCTTTCTAGGCCATGCTGGATTTTATAGGAGGTTTATCAAAGACTTTAGCGCCATCGCTAGACCTTTGAGTAATCTTCTCATGAAAGACACTTCATTTGAGTGGAATAAAGCAGGTCAAGAAGCTTTTGATAAACTTAAAATCATGCTTGTTTCTGCACCTATCATGCAAGCTCCGGATTGGTCACTACCATTTGAGCTTATGTGTGATGCAAGTGATTACGCTATTGGGGCTGTTCTTGGACAGAGGAAAGACAAGAAAGCTCATGTTATTTACTATGCTAGTAGAACATTATCTGGCCCTCAGCTTAACTACTCTACTACAGAGAAAGAGTTACTAGCAGTTGTTTTTGCTCTCGACAAATTTCGCTCGTACATTGTTGGGTCACCTATCATATGCTTCACTAATCATTCGGCACTTAAATATCTCTTGAGTAAAAAAGATGCCAAACCCCGACTAATCAGGTGGATCCTACTCCTATAAGAGTTTAATCTCTCGATTCAAGATAAGAAAGGAGTAGAAAACGTCATCGCGGACCATTTGTCACGCCTCTCGTCCGACGTGCCTATTGATCCCATTCCCATAGACGAGTATTTCCCGAATGAAAATTTATTTGCTACTTCCTTTCTCCCTTGGTTTGCGGATATAGTTAATTATCTTGTCACTAGAGTCGTTCCATCTAGTTGGACTCCGCAAGAGAAAAGGAAGTTCATTACTTGGTCACGCATGTTCTTTTATGATGATCCCTATTTATTTAAGTATTGTGCTGACCAAATCATCCGGAGATGTGTACCCGATGAAGAAATTCAAGGGGTAATTCGATTTGGTCATATGGAAGCATGTGGAGGTCATTTTTCTAAAAATAAAACTGCTGCGAAAATCCTTCAAAGTGGTCTCTATTGGCCCACAATCTTTTGGGATGTGAATGTTTTTTGTGAATCATGCGATAGATGCCAAAGAATGGGTGCTATTACACGCCGTGACATGATGCCATTAACCCCAATTTTAGTATTGGAGTTGTTTGATTGTTGGGGTATTGACTTCATGGGCCCATTTCCACCTTCTTTTGGTTTTCTATACATCCTCGTCGCTGTAGATTACATCTCAAAATGGGTCGAGGCGATAGCTACAAGGACAAATGACAGCAAGGTGGTGATAAAATTTATTCAAGAAAATATACTTTCTCGTTTTGGTATGCCTAGGTCCATAATCAGTGATAATGGGACTCATTTTTGCAATAGGCCTATGGAGAAACTAATGCGGAAGTATGGAATTGTCCATAAAGTTGGAACAACTTATCACCCTCAATCGAATGGCCAAGCCGAGCTTGCTAATCGGGAAATTAAAAATATCTTGGAAAAGACACTCGAACCTAATAGGAAAGATTGGTCTATCAGATGAAATGATGCACTTTGGGCTTATAGAACCGCATACAAGAATCTCCTTGGGATGTCCCCATTTCAATTTGTGTATGGAAAACCTTGTCATCTTCCGGTAGAAATCGAGCACAAAGCCTATTGGGCTATCAAAAGGGTGAACTTCAGTATGGATAAAGCCGGTGAAACACGTAAACTTCAGTTGAATGAGTTGGAAGAAATACGCAATGATGCGTATGAAAATGCTAAAATATCCAAGGATCGAATGAAAAGAGCTCATGACGGGATCATTCGTAAGAAAGAATTTCATTCGGGACAAAAAGTACTTCTCTACAACTCGAGGTTGCACTTATTTCCCGAAAAATTGTGATCAAGATGGTCGGGTCCATTCATTGTGAAAGAGGTATTTCCCCATGGAGCTGTTGAACTCATAGATGAGAAAGGGGGAACCACATTTAAAGTTAATGGGCATCGTCTCAAGCCCTATTTGGAAGCAATTGTCAAGGAAGCCGACACAATCTGGCTATCGGACCCCATTTATGGGGGTTGACTGAACAAAAAGTGGTAAGGTCGTCGCACCCCCGACATGTATGGGGTGATTGTAGTACATAAGAGTCTTAGGAACTAGGAGTTTTAGGTTTGAGTCAGTCCCGGGGTTGAGAATCCGAAGGGTGAGGGATGATTCATTTTTGATGAGCATTGAGGATAGTCCGAAGTGTGAGGAGTGGAAAATTCATGTTTGGAAGAGAGAATAGAAGCATTTTTTGAAGAAGAGAGAGGAAGAATTTAGAAAATCAACAGACCGGATTGGTGCGGCTGATATTAAAAGAATCGATCCGGTTAGGCGGATCGGTCCGGGTGAATTAAAGAACCGATCCGGTAAGGCGGATCGGTCCGGTCCCAAAATCGGATCGGTCCGGTGGTCTGCAGAATTCCTTTCCCAAGATCCACCTCTTCGATCCACACCTCTTCATTTTCCCCAATTCCTTCACTTCCTTCAAAAATTCGTCCAAATTCATCCACCCTTTCATTCCCTCCAAATTCCTACTCACCCACTATAAATACACCCATCACCCTACCATTTTCTTCACACCTTCACCTACACATACCTTCTCTTCTACATTACTGTTTCTATCCCCCATATCCATGGCTGCTCCTCAGAAGTATACCTCAATTGAAGTCCTTCCCGACGGACATGGAGAGTATTCCCGCCGCGAAGCAAATTGGTGCCGTAAGTTTTTCAGCCCTACGCGAAAGATTCATATCGAACGCCAAGTGTTGTGGGATCAAATGCCCAATTCTGTCACAGCCCTTTTCCTATCCCGGGGCTGGTGCCGTTTCTTCAATGAACCTTATGAGGCAGTTTGGGAGAATGAAGTGCGACAGTTTTACGGATCTCTTGTTCGTACCGCTGAATTTGAATCCCAAGCCTATGTGGATTCCATCCCTATCCTATTCTCACTTGACCTTGTGGCATAGAAGCTAGAGTCTTTTGGTGTGATCACTCCGGCCCAATTTGATTATCCAAGTCCCGATCCCGTTCTCTCTAAGGAGGTTTGTATCTCGCGAATCCAGCCCGGTGCGGTTTGGAATACCGACACCTTTCCTGTCGGTCGCTTATCCGACAAGGTACGCTTCACCTTTCATATCGTTTGTGCCAATATCTTGCAAACCTCCAATGATTCGGCGATGAGGCCTCGCCAAGCCACTATGATGTATCATCTGTTCGACCCTGCGACCGTGATCAACTTGGCCCGGACATTTTACACCGATATTCTTTTTGTGGCTTATGATAAAAAGGGCCGCGCTCCTCTTCCTTATGGTCGACTCATAACATCCATGCTTCGGGATGCCGGGATTGCACCACCTCAAGATCTTATCAACTTGCCTAAGCCTTTAGGTCAAGAGTCCTGCACTCGAAGTGAGCGGCAAATTCAGCTAGTCCGTGCAAGGCGCGGTGGCGATTCGAGTGACAAAGAGAGCGACGAGGAGGATGTTGAGATGGGGGAAGGTGACGAGGAAGAGTATGATGAGACGGCTGATCCGGATTATGTTCCGGTTGTTACGGGATTGACCGAGCGCGTTCTCTCTCTTGAAACGCGTTTTGACGCATATGTGTCCTCCTACGAGAGGGACATGAGTTTGGTCCTGTGCATGCATGCCGACTTGTATCGTCTCCAGGCGGGACCCGAGGCCCCTCTTCCTCCTTACTATTATAATCCATATGATCCTACTGCTCCCAGTACTTCCCATCACCCACCCGCCCCTTAGGATGCCCTATCCCCTTTTAGGATTTTTTTTATCTATGTTTGTTTTTTTTCTTTTATTTGTTTCCACAGTGTTGTAACAGTTTGTAATATACAGTTTTAGTCTAATATTGGCTTGTTTTATTTCTCGCACTCTTTCTGTTATCTTCTTTATTTTATCCTTTGCTTGAGGACAATGCAAATCATTAAGTTAGGGGGGATGACAGGTGCGTATTCATAAAACTTCGCTGTTAAAAAAAAAATATATTTTTCTTCAAAATAAATAAATATTGGAATTTAAATTTTTCAAAAATGTCACCTTTATTCTGTTTAAAGTCTCAAATTATTAAATCTCAATTACACTAAGCCAAAATTGACCGAATATGGAAATTGTGCGAAAATTGACGACTTAACGAATAAGTGTGGAGATTGATCAAACCCGGTGAGATTTCGAGCCTTTCAATTTTTTATGAGTTTTTAAATCAATCCGAGTTTATGATTAACTCAAAGTTCTTTTCAGCGTTTTAATAAGTCGTCGATGATCTCAATCCTTTGTTTTGATCGGTTATGGGAAATATGTGAAATGTTGTCTCGAAATTCGTGCTAAATATATCTCTAAACTTAATTAATCTCGAGATGCATATGGTAATGTGATTAGCAATTTGGACAATGAAGTAGGCCCTCGTTTGTTTAACCAAAAAATATTAGCCATAAAAATGTTGTGAAAAATTATCCCTTTGCAACCCACTTTGAGCCAAATAAAATTTATCTTTTCGTTTGATAACCCGAAAAACCCAAATAGCCCGGAATTGTGAAAATTGAGAAAATTCATCAAGTAAGTCCAAAGTGTGCAATAAAAAGGGGCAAGAAAAAAAAAATAGATATGCTCAACAAAAATAACAAGAAAAGAAAAAAAAATAGGAAAAAGAAAGAGGAAAATGAGCAAATGCCCGGAAAAAGCACAAATGGACGTCATAAGGACATTTTCCAATTCCAACATTCTACCATTTCTATTTTACCCTTTACACTTTTTAACCCGAAAAGTCCTAACTGAGTCCAAATGGCAAAATTAATTACTGCATGGAGAGCTAAGACATGAAAAGATAACATGAGAGATTAAATGGTGTGAAATAGAGGTGATGTTCCTGTTTCCTAATAACTGTACTCTGATGATGAGATCTTTTCACCATAAATTTCCTTCTTTTCAATTTTGTATGCATAAATTTGTGTCCATTATATTTACTCTTTATATTATGCATACAGAGAGAAAATAACCACAATCCGAGTGATTCGTTTGTGAGTGCAATCCGTAAGAATTTGAATCAAAACGAATGTTCGGAAAGTACGTAATGCTCAATCGGTGGAAGTTTGAGGTTTAATTTTTGGCGTTGCACACACACACTATGGTTTGAGATAGTTGAATATGAGTTGTTGGTGATTATTTTGTAGAAAAGTTTAAATTGTACAATTTTTATGTATTTTGATATTTATTTGAGTCAATAAAGAATTTTGTGGGTAAATTCACTGCAAACCCTCACGAGACAAAACTCGTCCTACTAGGGTAACCTAGGGGTTTAAAGGCTTGTTGCATATGCTCAATGCAATCGCGTGCCTGCGAAAGTGGAATTTTATTTTAATAAAGGAATTTTCAAGAGTTGAGTTTTGGTTAGATTCAGATACATTGCCCGGGACGTGCAAAGTCCTAAGTTAGGGGGATTTGACCAAATGTAAATTCTTCCGAATTTAGCCCCTTAAGTTAGTGATTTTAATATCTCGAACAAGGTAATTGAATCATTTTTAGTCCATATCACTCTATTGTTCGTTTCTAACAAAATTCTCTAGTTTTTGTGTAATTGTGATAAAGATTTCAGGAATGGAATGCAATAAAAGAAAAGAAGAAAACTAGAAGAAATGTAAAAGGGCAAAAGTGTAAATTCCGTTCAGAATTCAGAAGCAACGTCAAAATTGAAGTTGAAGAGCATGAGTTCACAAGAGCATAGGAATAAACGGCATTCAAATCGGAGTTCTAGATCAAAAGATATGGTCAGTCAAAGTTTCAAGGAAAAAGTCAAACTAGAAGAATTTTGGACCGATTCGGTTTGGATCCGGATCCATCCGAATTGACAAAGTCCAGTAGCCCCAGAATTGTTGACGAACCGATGGAAGCAAAACTTCGGACCCATCCGACTAGGCCCAGATCGATCCGGTAAAAAGAAAAGAACCGATCCGGTGTATTCGGACTGATCCGAGGTTGAGCCGGACCGGTCCGGTCGTGTGAAATGCTGACAATTAATTGTTCAATTAAAACAGAGCAACTCTTGGAAAAACGTACCAACAAGCATTATTGGCTATCAATTTCGATACTTGGTGTTATAAAAGCTAGTGCCTTATATCATTTGAGGAGAGAGACCAACCAAGCAAGTAGAGAGAGAATTGTAGCAAGTTGTTAGATTACAAGGTTGTTAAAGAATTTTAGAGTGAGTTTTTGAGAGAATCATTCAGAAGTTTAAATTTCTTTCATAAGAACCTTAGTTTGTACTGCTGATTAAGGAGAAGTTATCTGGATTTCAATTTCAATTACTTTCCTGCTGCTGAATTCAAGTAATATCATTCTATTCTCTGTTACTATATTATTTGCAAATTTATTTCCCATGTCTTGTAGTTACATAATTCTGAGTATGAATTTGTTCTTCAATCCAATCATGAGTAGCTAAATTTCCCAAGGGTTGGGGTACATGAACTCAATCCAAGGCAGATTATCTATGTAGAAAATAGAGGTTAAATTAAAATATTGATTGAATCGTGAGAGAAAATTATACAAAAACTGTCAATCTTTTAATCTCTCTTGCCCTAGGTACTTGAGATGTTTAAGAAAGCTTTGCTAGTATAATTTATCATTTACTGCTTTATACCTATTTTTGATTTCATATTGTGCGGGCTAGATCCCTCATATATGTAATGCTTAGAAGTTATAAAGGCTGGATATAATCAATTATTTTAATTTACAAGTCTAGTATTCTCTATGATAATTTGCCAAGGATTGAGGGATTGTATTCTACCCTGTTTTCTCCCATTTGATTAAAAGTTTTTCCTGCAATTTTTAGTCTACTTTCATTAAAATTTCCAGATTGCTTTTGTTAAGAAAAGTTTTATTTCGCTAGAAATCTTCCAAAATCATTAATCATCTTTTTGTTTATTTTAAGAAATCATTTTCAGATCTAATAAGTTTCCTGATTACTAGTTGACATTTTCTTTCCCTGTGGATTCGATCCCGACATACCGGGTTATTACTTGAGCGATAGGTTTGCACTTGAACCTAGAGTGAACGCACTTTTAATACAAATTTTTAGTCGCGTCAATGCCTAACGTACCTCTAATCCAACCTAGCCATGTGACACACTCCTAACTAGGAAAAAGGCTTATCCCTCTAGTTACCCGTTGTAGTAGTAATTCGTATTTGATTTCGACATTTATCATTTTAAACAAGGTGTTATCACACTAAAGACAAGTATTTACTATTTACTTACATACTTTTCCAAAGAGTTCGTTATAAATGCGCGTATATTATTCTCAGCACAAATATACAAATAGGGCACCCCTAGGCTAAGCTGCGGCGCACACATACTCTGCTATCAAATTCCAGTACATCGAGTACATAAGGACTACGTGTTCCGAAGCTCTCAGGAACCGTTACAATAAGCAAAATCATACATATTGGAGGCGAACATAGTTCACATACCCATGGGTCATGAACATACCTATGCTCCCATGGTCAGCTGACTTATTAACTCATAAATAAGCCATTCACAGTCCTATGTCCTTAAGGTACCGATCTAAATCCCCCCCGTAGGCACACAAAGATTAGATGGCCCTGTTCCGAAAGACGACCTCCCATGATAGCAAGTATGATAGGTATGTCACACACAAAATATATCAAATATAGGTATACACATAACCCATCAAATTGAACGGTATACACGCAACCAATTGTCATATTCCATACGTAGTATTATTATCACTACATACTATCAACGTATTTTTAAATTACGATATTCCCCCTCTCGTAATATATATAAGGATAATATGTCATCCGAAAATCCTTAATACATAATCATAAGAAGTCCCAAATGTTACCACTAATTTTTATTCTTATAAGTTCCATATCGTTAGAACTAATATCGTAAGTATTTATCACTTAATACCCTCGATGCATTTACAATTACGATTATCTCTCTCTCATAATCTTCAAGGTAGACTCACCATCCCTAATGTTTAAATCATTATACCTAAACAACTCCCAATAATTCTGCACTATTCTGGGTTCATCGGACACTGGTTTTCCTCACTCAAATTAATCGTTTACTAAAATAGGGGCAAAATAGGAAATTCCCTAAAAATTAGAAATCTGACTCGAACCAGAAGAAATCTCGCTCGAACGACTTCACGTGTCGCTCGAACGACTTAGCGCGACAACCCTATCTCACTTGAACGACTTCGTACGAGATACTGATCCCGCCCGAACGATATCCTTCGCGTGACTTCACGCGACATCTCGCGACCTGGGCTGTTTCATCTTCAACCTTAGACAACCTCATTTTTCACCATTTTTCAACCCTAAAACCTCTAAAATATCATCCCAAACTCCAATCAATCAGTCCCAAATCGAATCCTAACATTTTTAAATGAATTTTAACAACCTAGAATCATTAAATCATCCATATAATTTGAAATTCCCAATTTATTATCAAGAACCCTAGTTCTTAAATTGATATGCATAACTTCTAAATTAAACCCAGATTTGTTTAAAGAAATTAACAGAATTTTGTAGGCATCATCTTATCTACATATCGGATTCAAATTCTTATCAAATCAACCCTAGGGTATGATATAGTTCTCCAATTTCACCCAAATTAACTATCACAACAATGGTTTATTAACCTAGACTAACATGAACACGATTATCGCTAAAGAAAGCAAGCAATACACATTGGACTCGATTTCGAAGGTCTGATCAGTTGGTGCTGTTGGTATGGATGTGCTCCTCACGTTCCGATCTACACGATGGTGGTGGTGGTTGTGCAAGGTGGTGTAAATTGACTCTCCTCCTTTGGAATTTGCTCTCCCTCACCGACTGTGGCTCTTTTTTGATTTTGGTATATCCTAACCCTAATTGTCCCCAATTAGCTGATATAATATTTCTCCAATTTTCGTCCATATAATTTCTCTAAAAATCCAAATTACAAAACTACCCCTACCGGGTGCCGGCTTGGCTTAAAAATATCCTGGAGTCCAAATAAAATACCCGGGTAGAGTTTTCTGACTATCTCGACCCTACGGACTCAACGGATCACTCGAAATGATCATACGAGTTACTTAAAAATAATTTGCCTTTTTATTCCACTTAAGTAGTCCTGACATGACTCACACACGTGTACATGACTTAATACCAAATTATCGTATTTCTCTCTCACGACAAGTTATATAAAATTGTCATTCTATATAACTTATTCTCACAGTAATATTAATAATTACTAACTTCTCGTCAAGCTAGTAAATATTCAAATTTAATCTGGATTAATAATTAATTCTCACATTTTAATTTAATTAATTCCACAATAATAATAAATCACATAATTATTTAAATCTTCGAAAATACGAGGTATTACATACTTCCCCCTAATAACAGAATTTCGTCCCGAAATTCAGAGAATAAGGCAATTCTGGTAAGGACAACTCCGGGTATTAACCTCACATCTCATGTAATCTACGCGGTACCGCATATACAGTACATTACCGAATACCCTTAATAATGAACACCTCACTGAGGTTATAATTTACTCTCCAAGCCTTACCATTTAAGTTTCACCACTTAATTTTTTTTTGATAATTACTAACTAGCCTCCTACTACTCGCAATAGTAGATTATCAGTATTTAGATATATACGAATTTGTCTTACTACTATGTTTCATCAGTAGTTTATTCTTGCTTGTACGGTATATACTTTACACACAATATATACTATAAATGTTAACACATTTTCGCCATACTGGACTATGGAATCCAAGCATGTACGCTACCGGCTCAAACTTAACAATAAGAGGAAAAGATCCCACATCACTCGGTACCAATTCCCTTATTACAACATACAATAATGCAACTCCTAATCATTTCCATCCTGGTTAACGGGCCCTAAATTTCCTCTGGATCTAGTAGATTATTGTCCTCCCCTCTATCCAATAAGCATAAGGATGACAAGGATTGATATATATCGCCTCAAATGGAATCCTATCGATAATGAGCTGAGGGGAGTAGTCTTACACTAACTCCACCAGTGGAAGATATTACACTAAACCTTACCATAATTGGAAATACAACATACCTCGCAATGTGTAACTAGAACTCTCAGTCTGTCCGTTCGCTTGCGAGTGTGTTAGTCCAGATACGTTCGCATCTCGATATTCATGGCCTCTCGAAAACTCTTCCCAATAATCGAGTTATAACTCTCTTGACTCTATCGGATAAAAACTCTAATTGTACCCCATATGACCTTACTATCCCAGGAATAATGGTTGAGGTTTAGTGCTACACGTTATGATTTGTCCTAACTTGGCATAACGCGAGCTACTTTAATTACCCGACCCACTTTCACCCACATAGGGTCGTGATCCCATTGCGAAGTAATTAACTCTGTCATGGTTCAGGGATTCACTCTCCCATTACTACCAATGAATTCCTAATGCTGAAGGAAATCTATTACTTCCTGATGGTCCACTTCCAATTAGAGCTCAATAATGTCTTGCTTTGCTTATGCGATCACTACTATGGCTTTATATCATTATGCATTTTACCTTTCTTATAACCACATCCATATCTATGGCTCAGGCGACAGTGTCATCACTGCATGTCGCAAGTCCTCCCCCCTCTCTCTAAGCTTCAGATTCTTGTGAAACATGATCTCTCCATGTCCTATCAAGTAAGTTTCAACTTCCCCGAGTTAAACTTTATCGGATTCTTCCTATACTATCCTCGTGGTAAATCTGGGATACAATTCTGAAGTCCCATCAAATAGCTAAGTTCTGAAGTCACACACTTTTACATTTAGTTACCTCTCGCAATACACATTGTGCCACAATTCTCAGTTATGGAAAATACTATAATTCAACAATCTAGGGCACCCATACACCTTATGTTCTGTGCATTGCAGCACCACCGTACTAGACGTTTGATATAAATAACAAATTATGCCCCCACATACTTGGCATGACTATATGGTAAGGTCCTACTCAGCCACTCTACCTTTTCCACTTAATCATATCTTAGGTTGTCCCACCAGTCTGCTCGTGGTGTCAATGATTGGTAACATTATCACATATTAATCTTATACGGCTCTATCAGCCTTGGTTTGTAATATAACCATTAATTCACAGCTATAACTACGAATATTGCAATCACTACGATACTAAATCCATGTACTAAAGTCAAACTTCTCCCAACTTCCAATGTTGGATAAGTTTCATGCGTGGGATGTCTCACAAAGCGAAATTCAAATAAGGAACCCCCCCGATACACTACTACCTAACACTGCTAGTCGTCGAGATCTGTTAAGTCCTTACTCCATAACATATATCCCTGAATTCCCATCTACGAACATAAAAGTCTACTCGTCTACTTTCATGTCACTAATGACGGCATACAATGCGGCGCTCTCCCGATCACAAGTTATTAGTGCTATATAATTAAGGAGCTATATCTCTCCTCTCTATAATAAGCCAATATACCATGAATCACATCAGTAGAACATCCCTGCTCACCGGGATCAACATAGTAAGACAACATACTCGCTGAAGTCTACAATACAATACAACACATATGCAGGCTCATCCGTCTTTCGGGTGATGCCTCTCTAAATATATTTAAAATTTAAAATTTTTAGTACGATAGTCTTATCACACAATTTACTATCGTTCAAACCCTTGGTAACCAGTAACCGTACAATATAATCATAATATGCTCTATTATCATAACGCTCAAAGGAGCACGAATCGTTACATAATACCATATACAAATTTCTCTTAGTGTCCACACTTTCTCCTCCCCGTAGGTGGCACGAAAATGTCGCTACCAAATGGTAGTCATTTACATTATAAGGCTGCTATCACCAGCGTACCCACTAAATCGAATGCACACTCAAATTCTTAGTGTTAACTATTCACATATGTTGTGACACACCCACGTCACTTGAACTCATTATTTATTCACAAGGATAAAACAAAGCTCCATCAGTATATCCTGTAGGGTCCCCGTACGCACGTTTTGCTAACCAAAATTATCTATAATCGTTATACCTTTCGAATTCCATTCATTAGATTTTCCCTTCCTTTTTGGTGGGTAAATTATTCTGTTTTACGGCTCACCTGCCCGACATCGATACATTGGCCCCATATCTCTAGGCCTCAATTATGGCCTTACTGGCCTTTCTTTGATTTCTTAGTCCCCATCGACCCTAAAATACAGTATGCTATAGTTACTGAGGACTACGTTGGTCCTGACTAGACCCACTACTCTCGAGTTATTAGTTCCTGGGCCCATTTCTCTTGACCTGATTCCTACACTGGACATTTTACTTCTCCAATTGGTATGCCTTGCATTCACGGTTTATTACTCCCGATACTATCAATTTCACTTCTCAAGTGATCACATTCAATACTGGTAACCCTTATCTCTACATACAGGGTAATTTCCCTTTCACTGGTCCTCCTGGCCTTGTTGGGATGTCCTTATCTCGGACCTCACAGTCTTAACTCCCAGTTGTTATTTTCGTTGTTCCTTGTGCTCTACAGGGCATATGGAACACATGGTCGACCCACTAGTCTTGAGTGAATCGAACACCATTTCGTTAAGATTTGATCATATAATTTAAATAGGTTTCCCCCACTGGGTATACGTTCTGGTGATATTCTATTAACACTATTGAACTCAACCTTGCCCTTAGGCTAGGTATCACAACTCTACTGGCTCCCTTTCTCCTGGGGCTTTGCCATATTCTAATAAACATATACTTTAACGGCATTGACACTAGTCACCTTAGTCGCACCTCCCATTCATGCTAGGGCATTCCACCCATGAGTCCATTTCAACTTACAGACCCCCCCTTTTTTTTATTCCGTGACTCCTACTGTGGTTATGAAGTTTACTTACAAAGTTAACTCATCCTTTACAGTCGGTCCTTACCCGACCAAATGGTGGAAGATTAAACGGTAAACCTGCACCTAATATCTCGATTTGATTTTCTATTGTTACTCTTTACCGTTTCTCTCACCTAGAAAAATTTCTTCTGAATTTAAAATGTTGAGTGTTACTGCACTTTACTTTACATTATTGCCTTTGGATTAGCTCCCTCTATTAGCCCATCACACTTGGATATTATTGTTGGTGACTTCTATCGCGGTCACCATTCCCCTAATGCTTAACAACTTTCAAATGTTTTCCTCCTCCTGAAGTCCCGCTAACGGACGTGGTCGTCCCATATTGTTTGGAGTACGAAGTTCAATCACTCTCGCATATGAATTAGATTCAATAAAATAAATCGTAGGAGAGCGTAAATTGCATACGCAGTGGAATACAACAATCCTAAAATAAGGCTCTACATCAAAGAATGCTAAGCTAAAACGTAGTAATCCGTACATATCCTAAGGACCCTAGAACCTGATGCTCTGATACCACCTGTGACACCCTGCCCAATTAAATATCGGGTGATCAGCCCTTTATGAAATTTATAACAGAATGTTCGGTTGGTTCATTCTTGGCATCACTGTCAAAAACTTAAATTCAATTAATTACCAAACATTTAATTAAGCTAGTGTCAAAACATTTTCCAATTTAACTTGCAACCAATTAATTCATTTAAATTCTGAACATATGATTACAAACCATACACAAGAGATGAATACTGACTAAAAAAAAATGCTAAATAATTAAGACTGGATAAAACATTCCAGTTCAAAGTCACAAACCAAACCATAATAAATACTCAATCCAACTGAAAAGAACTACAAAGGAAACTGAGTACAACCTCGCTAATAAGAATGGGCGACACATGCCCAAACTGAAATATCTGAACTAGGAACTTAATGAAATGAGAGAAGCGTCTAATCTCAGGGACCCGTAACTTCCACAACAGCTGTAGTTCGGCAAACCATCCAAGTATCTAGAACCGGTGTCCCTATGGCTGGGCACCTGTACTAATATATATATATATATATATATATATATATATATATATATATATATATAGAGAGAGAGAGAGAGAGCAAAAAAGAGAGGAAATGCAAGAGACGGGTCAGAGCCCGATGTTTTAAAAATATTTATTAGCAAGTATTTAAAACCGCATTAAAGAAAGTATTATATGCATGTTAGATCGAACTCTCACATGAGATTCTCACCTCTCGACTAGTGTGCATGCCTAACGCACCTCTAATCCAACCTAGCCATCTGACACACTCCTAACTAGGAAAAAAGCTTATCCATCTAGTTACCCCTTGTAGTAGTAATTCGTATTTGATCTCGACATTTATCATTTTAAACAAGTGTTATCACACTAAAGTCAGGTATTTACGATTTACTTACATACTTTACCACAAAGTTCGTTATAAACACGCATATATTATTCTCAGCACAAATATACAAATAGGGCACCCCTAGGCTAAGCTGCGGTGCACACATACTCTGCTATCAAATCCCGGTACATCACGTACTTGAGGACTACGTGTTTCAAAGCTCCCAGGAACCGTTACAATAAGCAAAATCACACATATTGGAGGCGACCATAGTTCACATACCCATGGGTCACGCACATACCTACGTTCCCATGGTCAGCTGACTTATTAACTCATAAATAAGCCATTCATAGTTCTATGTCCTTAAGGTACCTATCTAAATCCCCCCGTAAGTACATAAAGATTAGAGGGCCATGTTCCGAAAGCCGACCTCCCGTGATAGCAAGTATGGTAGGTATGTCATACACATAATATATCAAATATAGGTATACACACAACCCATCTAATTGAACGGTATACACACAACCAAATGTCATATTCCATACGTAGTATTATTATAACACTAAATACTATCAACGTATTTTTAAATTACGATATTCCCCCTCTCGTAATATATATAAGGATAATATGTCATCCAAAAATCCTTAATACATAATCATAAGAAGTCCCAAATGTAACCACTAATTTTTATTCTTATAAGTTCCATATCGTTAGAACTAATATCGTAAGTATTTATCACTTAATACCCTTAATGCATTTACAATTACGATTATCTCTCTCTCGTAATATTCAAGGAAGACTCACCATCCCTAATGTTTAAATCATTACACCTAAACAACTCCCAATAATTCTGCACTATTCTGGGTTCATCGGACACTGGTTTTCCTCACTCAAATTAACCGTTTACTAAAATAGAGGCAAAATAGGAAATTCCTAAGAATTAGAAATCTCACTCGAACTAGAAGAAATCTCGCTCGAACGACTTCACGTGTCGCTCGAACGACTTCGCGCGACAACCCTATCTCGCTTGAACGACTTCTCACGAGATACTGATCTCGCCCGAACCATATCCTTCGCACGACATGTCGCGACCTGGGCTGTTTCATCTTCAACCTTAGACAACCTCATTTTTCACCATTTTTCAACCCTAAAACCTCTAAAATATCATCCCAAACTCCAATCAATCAGTCCCAAATCGAATCCTAACATTTTTAAATGAATTCTAACAACCTAGAATCATTAAATTATCCATATAATTTGAAATACCCAATTTATTATCAAGAACCCTAGTTCTTAAATTGATATGCATAACTTCTAAATTAAACCCAGATTTGTTTATAGAAATTAACATAATTTCGTAGGCATCATCTTATCTACATATCAGATTCAAATTCTTATCAAATCAGCCCTAGGGTGTGATATAGTTCTCCAATTTCACCCAAATTAACTATCACAACAATGGTTTATTAACTTAGACTAACATGAACACAATTATCGCTAAAGAAAGCAAGCAATAAACACTTGACTCGATTTTGAAGGTTTGATCCGTTGGTGTTGTTGGTATGGATGCGCTCCTTGCGTTCCAATCTACACGATGGTGGTGGTGGTGGTTGTGCAAGGTGGTGTAAATTGACTCTTCTCCTTTGGAATTTGCTCTCCCTCACCGACTGTGGCCCTTTCTTGATTTTGGTATATCGTAACCCTAATTGTCCCCAATTAGCTGATATAATATTTATCCAATTTTCGTCCATATAATTTCTCTAAAAATCCAAATTACAAAACTACCCCTACCGAATGCCGACTTGGACTAAAAATATCCCGGAGTCCAAATAAAATACCCGGGTAGAGTTTTCTGACTATCTCGATCCCTACGGACTCAACGACACACTCAAAATGACCATACGAGTTACTTAAAAATAATTTACCTTTTTATTCCACTTAATTAGTCATGACACGACTCACATGCGCGTCCCCGACTTAATATACCAAATTGTCATATTTCTCTCTCACGAGAAGTTATATAAAATCGTCATTTCATATTACTTATTCTCATAGTAATATTAATAATTACTAATTTCTCATCACGCTAGTAAATATTCAAATTTAATTCGGATTAATAATTAATTCTCACATTTTAATTTATTTAATCCCACAATAATAATAAATCACATAATTATTTAATTCTTCGAAAATATGGGGTATTACACATGGAAGGAACACGTGGATCCAAATACTATATTGTCCACATAGAGTTGAGCAACCAAAATATCACCTTTTCTTCTCCTAATAAATAACTTCTTACCCACTCCCCCTCTCTGTAAGCCACGGGCTAAGAGATAGGAAACGATCCTTTCGTTCCAAGAACAGGGTGCTTGCTTCAAACCATACAAGATTTTGCTCATATAATTGACGTGTCCCGGGTGTTTAGGGTCTTCAAACTCTTTTGGTTATTCCACGTAAACCTCCTCCTATAGAATTCCATTCAGAAGGTACTCTTGACATCCATTTGATATAAACCTGAAGCGCAGATGACATGCTATAGAGAGATGTAAGCGGACAGACTTATGCCTCATAATAGGAGAAAACGTCTCCTCAAATTTTACACCATCAATCTCTGTGTAACCTCGATCTTCCATCCTTGCCTTATTACAGATAATGGTAGCATTCTCATCCATCTTATTCTTAAAGATCCACTTAGTAACAATCATATTTGTTTCACTAAGTCGGGTTAAAAGTTCCCATACATCATTCTTTCTAAACTTAAGTAACTCACGCTATATAGTGGATATCCAGTATTATCTTTGAATGCTTCTTTGATGTTCTTGGGCTCGACTTTGGCTGTGTTTCACAAATAGCTAACAACGTTCTCAAGCTGAGAGCGAGTCTTGACACCTAAAGTAAGATCTTCTAAAATGGCGGAGGGGTCATAACTCTTATGAACCCAAGCAGGTGTGTCCCCAAAATCAAGAATAGGGTCCACCCTAGGTGTGTGAGGAATAATGGGATCACCACAAAGGGGTGCATCATCCTAACACAAAAGATTAGGATCAACAAACGTCGGCGACTTATCATGTTTAATGGTGACGTTTATTGATTCCATAATCTTAGATCTATTTAAATTAAAAACCCGATAAGCTCTGCTCGTCGATGAATATCCTAATAGAATTCCCTCGTGCCTCGAGAGTCGAACTTTCCTAATTGCTCGCTATCTCTCAGGATGTAGCATTTATTCCTAAAGAAACAAAAATATGAAAGGTTAGGTTTCTTCCTTGTCCACAACTCATAAGTATTTTAAAGTGTGTGTGGATGCAGATATACCCTATTCACCGTGTGGTATACGATAGACACTGCTCTGTCCAAAATCATCTAGGCACACTACGACCGAGAAATATGGATCTAACCATCTATTAAATCGTTTAATTCTTCCACTTAACAATCCCATTTTATTGAGGAGTTTTCACGACCAAAAATTCGTGTTTAATTCCTAGGCTATCACAGTAACTATCCACTTTTGCTTCTTTAAATTATATGCCATTATCACTAGCATCCTATTGATGGTGACTCCGTGTTGATTTTACAGGACACGACACTTGTTCGTAAAAAACTCCACAACATCGAATTTCTCTCTCAGGAAACCAATATCGAATAACGAGAGAAATCATCTACCATCACGAGGATATACCTATTACCCACCCAAACTCTCAGTGCGAGTAGGACCCATAAGATCCATATGTATCAACTCAAGCACACGTTTAATGGTAATGGAATTTAATTTTCGATGGGGACTCTGGACTTGTCTTCTTTGCTGACTGATAAGCACCCAAAGTGTTTAATTTAAGCCCTAAATGGATGCATTTTAATCGCTTGTTCTCAATAAAATTGGCCCTATGTTGATATTTATCATTATTACAGGTCAATAGGTTGTCGTAGCATCAAATTGTGTTAACTCGTTGTAATTGCGATAAAATAGGATTCAATGAAGAAAATCAAAGCGGTCGCGAAGTCAAAAGTCCATTTTGAGCTTCCCTAGATCACTACCGATGCCCTAAAACCTTTCCCATACGAAACCTAAGCCCAAATTGAGCCATAGACATTGCCCGAGCCTTGGCTTGTTTAGTTTGTAATTTTATTATTTTTTAAATATTTATTTGAGTTGTACATAATTTTTAGGATTTTATATTTTATTTTCTTGCGTTTAGTTATAAATATGAGGGTCCGTTAGTTGCGTCGAGTGTTTTTATACTTTCATAAAAATATTGCAGACGTATTTGTTTTATTAGGCTTTCTTTATTATATTTTATTTGTTTTTAGTTTAGTTTGGTTTTATTATCATCATCATCATCATCATCATCATTATTATTATTATTATTATTATTATTATTATTATTATTATTATTATTATTATTATTATTATTATTATTATTATTATTATTATTATTATTATTATTATTATTATTATTATTATTATTATTATTATTATTATCATTTATTTATTTATGTATTTGAGTCCTTTATTAGTTTATAGGTTAGGAAGGTAAATTTTAGCTTTATTAGATTTTATATAGTCTTATTTTATATTTATTTGAGTTATAACTATATAAATAGTTGCTTTATTTATTTTATTTTTACAAACACTATACCCCCCCTCTATTTCTCTCTCTTCTCTCTCACCAACCTGTCAAACCTCCCTCTCGCGAAACCCGTTCAAACAACAAAGCGAAACGCATGACCCGAACCTGTTGCTGCCTTACCCAACCAAACTCCGATGAAATCAATACCGGTAACCCAATGCTGCTCCAGTGCACTCCATCTCCATTATCACCGAACTCCAACAAGGGTCCAGCCATTGCCAGTCTTAAAGCTCCGACCACGGCAGCCGTCTAATCCCATTATCCACACCGAAGATACTAAAATCCGAAATCCATTTGACCCTCAAGTCAACCATCCAACCTTCGGTCAACTAAAACTCTTATCTGCCCGATCCCAAATCTGGTGACCAATCATCTGCCGCCCTGACCTGCTCTAACCCCAACAAAACCTGAACCTGACACCTTTTAACCCATTCACCCGGAGCAATCCCAAGCCATAAAAATCTGGTTTAGACCCAGAACTAGAACCTGTGACCCACCTTATCTCTGCCACCCCAACCCAAGCTGATACAACCTCTGACCCCGAGCTCCAACCATTTAGCCCTATTACCCAACCAACTACCTGCCATATCTCCTCCAAAATAGGAACCCAAGCCACCTGCCAAGCTTCCAAATAAACCCACATATCCCTTTGACTTAGCTAAAAACCAAATCCCACCAAATATTCAACCAAACAAAATCGTGGATATTTAAAAAGGAGAGGCAACCCGGTTTAATTAAGATTCTCACAGGGGGAATAGGGAGAGAACAAACACTGCATAATTTGTAGTGTCACTTTGTACAGATTAGGAATAAAAAATAGGCTTAGAAAAATACAAAAAAAATCAAGTTTAGTTCAGATTAAATTTTTAGGTTGGTTTTTATTTACTGTAATCAAGTGTTGATATTGTGACGAGGTTAAACGCATGTCAAGGCGCATTTCAAGAATATGATTTGATAGGAAAATTTGCGTATCGTATTTTTTCTCATTTTAGTTTATATTATTCTTGACATGTATTTGATTTTTGTTTTATGTTCTCGCATGAGAATGTTCAGCAAATCACCCCGTTCAAGGGGTGAGATAAAATCACGTAGGATGTTAATATAATTAATTAATTTAGTCGATTGTCATATTTCTAGGAGAATTAATTTTTAATTGTCACAAACTAGTTTACGTATCGAGAGATAGTAAATTAATTTTGTTTTAATATTGGATTTTGGAATCGAACTAGAGATAGTTTTTTCCTAAATTTTGAATATTAATTCCATGTAAAATTTGAGGATTCATACACTTTTTATTAAATTGATCTTAGCGGGTAGTTTATTCAAAAGAGTATAAATCTTAGTTTTTTAAAGTGTGACATTTTTAAATTAGTTTTCTGAAAAAGATATTATTCAATTTATAATTGTAACGAGAGTTAAATTATGAATTTGATATTATCTCAAAATATTTCAATTCAATAAATTAAGAAATTAAAAATAACTGAACACGCGGTATTATAACATCTCTTGTGTCTTCTTACATTTATTATGCTCAGTTACGTGTCAATTTTAGTAGTTATTTAGTCACTTAAGATTTTAGCATTGTTATTCTCCCTTTGAAATTATTTTGAAAATATATAAAAAAAATTGTTTTAATAAAAATTTGAATTGCAAGTATTCACGCTATTTTTTTGACCTTGAAAGTTGGATTGATACCCATAGTTACCACGATGCGAGTTGTTTAATAAGTTTTGTAGGTAATTCAAGGGAATTTTGAGGCTCAGCTTTTTAAGATGAAGACCATAAACGAAAAGCATGTTATCACTGACAAGGACCACAAATCATGGAAGTTGGCTTTCTAAGCGATTGTAAGCTATGTACTAAGTCTTTCTTCGCTAAACGCTCCAATTCTCTAATATTAACGTGAATTAGACGTTGATGCCACAAATACATAAAAAAGATCATGACGTTATTGCATAAAAATGAGGACTTGGGCACAATCCTATAACAGTTATCTTCTCTCCTCACCCCTTGTAGTAAAAGTTTACCGTCTTGATAAAAAATATTACACTCGTTCCGGTCAAACTTTATAGAAAAGTCTGCATCACATAGCTGGTTGATGCTGATAGGCTTTGCTTTTAAACCTTTGACGTATAAAACATTATCTAGCTTAGGAGACCTGGGTATCTCTATTATACAACATCCTATAATGCTAGATTTACTCCCATTTTCAAAGGTGACCTTACCGTCCTTGCAATCCTCAAGGTTGGTAAAAAATGAGACGTCACCAGTCATATTCCTGGAGCAATCACTGTTAAAATACCACTAGGATGTATTATGATCCTTAAGAGAAACATGAACAACAAGGGCTTTCTCTTCGCTCCTAGGCACCCAAATAGTGGTGACCTTTTATTTATCCTTGTCGTTGTTGGTTCTTGTCGGGATGTTAGAAATATCCACTAATGACAAAGGCATATGTTAAAAATCTTCCATAAAACTATGAGAAGTGGGACTAGACACTCAACCTGCACTCTGAGGCTAGAAAAATCGCTAAGGGGGTGTGACGGAGTATGTGTACGTCGAGTTCAAACTAAACTATAGTAAAACTCCCTAAGATGGCCTTTTATCATGCAGTAAGTGCATAAATAAAACGTCTTTTGCCGACCTTGGTTTTCTTTTCGAGGCTAAACTTTTCTTTAGGGTTTTGGTATTGATCTCTGAGAATGGATCAGATCGCACCAATATCAATCCGTTTTCTTCCATTTTTTCCTATTCCAAGGCAAGGATTCAAGAATCCCTTAACCAAAATCAAGGAACTATTCATACGTTGTTGAATAGAAATAAGAAATGCCAATCTTATTTCCGAATGAAAGATCAGCTCAATTGTTTGCTTCGTTCGCTGAGTCGTGTTCTCGGGATACGGTTCTACTAGTCCGTTCACTCCTGATACCCGTAATCTGATTGCATGGCTGAGGTCACAAAGAGTACAGCGAGTAGGTGAAGCTAATCATAGGTTCTTCTCTCCATCGGAACAAGAGGGCCGTTATGCTCATTACTAAACTTGTTGAAGAGATGAAATATAACCAAGGTATATCTTTTTGATCAGAGGTTGAATCAATCATCAGAAGAAGAATTAGGCCAAAAATTAGGATACATTCTGGGAAAATCAAACTTCCATCGAAGAGATCCCGTATCGGTTATAGAACCAATTCCTATAAGTATGAAACCCATATGAGATACAGAGGAATAGGCTATTCTTTTTTTTAAATTACGTTGGCCGGGAGATGTTGAAGCTGCATAAATTATTTGTATTGTGCCTACTATCATCAACCAAGCTTCCAAATAGGAACTGGCCAATCCATGGGTATACCATGAAGTTACAAAGGTTGTACCTGTGAACCAACCCCCTAAAGCGAAATAGGCACAAGGAAAGAAATTTGATATCTTTATTTCCGTCTCAGCAAATCGTTTTTTTTCCACAAGGGATCGTGATGTCTTTCTATGGGATCTCAGGTCTATTTATTAGCCATGGTACTAGGAAATGGAATCCTAAAATGGCACCTTATATTTCTGCAAAGCGTAAAGGTATTCATATTACAAATCTTACTAGAACTGCTCGTTTTTTATCAGAAGCTTGTGATTTGGTTTTTGATGCAGCAAGTAGGGGAAAACAAGGATTCACAATGAATTCAGGTCCCGGTTTCGGTGCGACATCAGACATGGAAGCATCGTCAAGATCTATTCCTTTCCTCTCACCAAACCCTAAAGAAGGGCCAAGGAACTTATTTACCATCTTCTTAGATGTGTCCTCAATATTTACCTTGACCTCCCAAGCTCTCTTAAGATCTTTTCTAATTTGAGCTTCAAGGGCTTCAAGTTTTTATCGAGTCTCCACAGATGCAAGGAGCTCACTCATAAGACTAGACACTTATTTGGTTAAGTTTCCACCATCTTTCTCACAAGCTCTCTCTCTCTATCTCTCTCTCTCTCTCTCTCTCGTCTCTCCTAACTCATTCTCTAGCGCAATGATCTTAGTTGCTAACCCTTTGTTTTGCTTGTTCGTTTTAAAGGTCTCAATGTATAATTGGGCATACGAGTGCTGCAGGTCACTCTAGCTCTCACTTGCTGCATCGCACCCTCGCTCATATCGATCACTCTATCGAGGTGTCCCTATGAAGTAGCTTCCTCATTGTCATGTGGTGCACTAGACTTACTCATAGGTGTAGCCATGAATGTGTGGAGCTACATTCATACAGTGATTATTCTCCTGAATCCACGGACTCGACCTCACTATCATCACTAAGGGTGGAATATAAGGAAACTTTGTTGTTGCCTTAACGCTTTAACCTATTGGGACACTCATACACTTTGTTGATGTAAAAAACTAGATTGTCCTAATTAATTGATCACAGATAAATATGAATAAAGGAGACAAAGAATGTTTTAAGTGGCTCAGCTATAAGAAAGAGCCTACGTCTACTGTTGTGTATTGCCTTGTTCTTGTTCAATAGCCTCTTGTCTCCTTTTTCTCATCTACCTTGGTTGTAGGGTTTATAATGTATTTATAGACCTTTGAGGGTATACAAGAGTTTGAATATTAAAGGATGGAATTCCTTTAGAACATAGGCATTTATATATGTATAATATTAATAACGTTTACAACTGTTGATGATTTGTTGTCATTATTGATCGGTCTTCCTGATGTTGGTCGATCTTCATGGTGTTGGTCGGTCTTCTTTTAACTTGTTGGTCGGTAACTTGCCCTTGCTTACTTGGATTAATGCCCAAATGTATGACACGTGTTTCTATATAATTAGTCCACGTAGAGGGATAATTTTTGGCATCAACAGAAGCGCCTAATGTTTCATGCTTGAGGTTTTTACAAGAGTATGGAACATTAAGCTCTTAAAGTTGCTCTGGCAATAATTTTGAGGCTTAGTCGGTTACCGACTTCCCATACTTGTAAATTTAATCACTTTTACTATTAGCACATAATGTGGATGGTATTTTTGTAATTATCCACAACTTTAGTGAATCATTTTTGGATAAATATATCTTTTCTATCTTTAGCCGCCAGCAGTTCAATCGAAGTTTCCTTTTAATCCTTATCTTTCCAATTTTTAGGCAACCTATAAAGGCGGGAAAAGCCATGATCGTCTCTTACCTCAAACTTTCTTATTTTTTTTCCTGCCATTGTGTTTTCAAGATTTCTCTCTCTCCTGTGCGATCGCTCTCTGTTCTTTAGTTCATGCTGAATCCTTAAATTCTGTAAGAATATTTTTCCTTTCTCCTTTTCTTCTTCATCAATCATGGTTTATCCTGTTACTTCTCTTGATGAATTTATAAATGAATGGAATATTCCTTCATGGATAGAACTAGAACATACCAGTTTGCCCGCTTATCTTTTTTTATAGCCGAGGGTCACTGGTTTCCCACTATTTTTATTCCTGAATGTGGGTTCAGCTTTCCCCCAAACCCCTTTTGTCTTGAATTTTGTTAGTATTTTGATATTGTCCCATCTAGAGTAGCCCCCAATACCTAGAGGGTAGTTAATGATGACTATAAATTAAACCAACTCCGTGGGAACCATCTAGGGATCCCATAAATTATGTTCAGCTATAAGTGGGTAACTAGTGATACCACTTTCTTTTTAAAAACTAGGGATGTGAATAGAGCATTAGTAGTTAACCTTCCTGACTCCAATAGGGATTACTTAAGACATGGAGTAGTTGTTAAAAATTGGCAACATGATCCTTTGACTGGAAATGCTGAGTACCAGGGGCCTAGGTTCCCACCAAGTGGCAATGGGATAGGTTGCATTTGTTTATTTGTCTTTCTTTAAAGATCATGCTAACTGCTAGTATTGATGTATACTTTGTTGACTTTTAATTTCAGTTGATCGAAAGAGAAAGTGTCCCATGGAGAATGACATCAACCTTAGAGAGTTAATGTTTATTTGGGGTATTCACTAGAAAGTTGGGGAAGAGCATACTAGATCATCCCCCATTCAATAAGAAGGATGCTGGGAAAAGCCCCAAATATAATAAGGAGAATGTTGGGAAGAATCTTCCTGCTGAAAAAGCTGATGAAAGTTAGCTCAAGAGATTGAGAAGAGGACTCCCTTCTAGGCTAGTAGAAGGGTCTTCAGCCAACACCGACTAATAAGAGTTGGTTAATTTATCTATTTTAGTTTCACCAGTGGCACTTGTCCCTAGTTTGGCCAGATAATTAATAAAGTTTGGTACTTTGCCAGACCATAGGGGTAATGCAGCTGCATTGCTCCGATCAAGGAGTTATGAGAGGGATGCTCAGAGCCTAGCTATAGTAATTATCTTTTCCTTATTTATATCTTTATTTGATATTTATGATATTAACTCGCCTTATTTTCTTTTTACCATTTCTTGTTGACTTCAATAACATGCTGGACAAGGATGATGCTTTGCGTTCATCTTCTCATGAGCTTGAAGAAGATTTTGATGAGCTTAAGAAGTCATTTATTGATTCCCAATAAGAACTGACCAATGAGCAGAAGAAATGGGAGGAAAAATTAAGAGTTGCAGAAGAAGATACTGTGACTCCTCGGGGCCAAGTTGCTGCTCTGCAGAATGACTTGGATGTAGAAAAAGCCAAAACCACCAAGCTGTAGAAGGGTTTGGACACTGAGAAGGCTCTGTTTGTTGTTGAGAGAGCTAAGAGAGTTAAGGCTAGGGAGGCTGTCTTTAACAAGGGATGGTACAAGGCCATTAGGGTTTCTTATTTACAAATTGACTTTGCAAAGAAGAAATGTTTCATGGATGGTTGGTTAGCATCCCTGGTGGAGGTTGGCACCCCTCAAGATTCTGAACTCTTCCTCATATATGATCCATGGGATATCCATAATATGGATGAGGAGATTGAAGATGATTGCTGTTCAAGTGATTCTCTGATGATGTTGGATTCTGCTGACTAACATCAAAGTGTTGATTCATCCGCTCCTCCATATGATAGCCATTTACCTATACCTTCTCCTGCTTCTACTTATGCAGAACCTACACTAGACATGAAGAAGGCATATATGTGTCTGAGCAGCTTTTATTTTTATTTTCTTCTACACTTGTAATTTTTTTTTGATGATGTATTTGTACTTAACAATTTATCAATGAAAAGAAATCTTCTTTCTCTTTTTCTTATCTTTTCTCTATAATTTATACTCTATTGTTGATTGGATATTCTTTTTGCTTTTAATAGTTTGTGGATAAACTAGAATACTTCTCCTCTACTGAGTTTGAGCTACTCAAGAGATGTAATGATCTTTTTAAAGCTGGTCATTTATCATTGATCAAGGAAGATCTATTGAAGTTTCTTGGGAAATGTGTGTCTGAACAAGCCAAGGAAGCCTATCTTCATCTGAAATGCCTTCTTGATCGGGTTATGGCTAATAATGTTGACTACTATGAAATGATTGAAGAGTTACAGGAGGAACATAAGTATGCCAATGCCCTTTTGCATGATATCTATGAGAAGAAATACAAGGCTTTGAATGAAGGCTGGGGCTTTGAACAGAAGTTAGAGAAATTTGCTTCTCATTTTTGATGACAAGAATTTATGCTTAATCGTGAAGTAGAGGAAGCTAGAGCTATTGCCAAGCTGTTGGAGGAGGAGAATAATAATTTAAAAGATGAGCTAAATGTCTTGAAGTCTTCTTCTACTACTATTACTACTACCAAATAAGGTCATTCTTTCTTGGAAGCTGAAAATGCTAGATTAATGGAAAAATTGGAGGCACTGAAAAAGACTAATCTGCCTTCTCTTCCAGAGAAAGAAATAAACATGGTCAAGGAACTACAGATGATGCTAGAACTCAATAAACTCTTACTAACCAAGCTTCCAAGTTGAAGGCCAAAAACCAAGCCCTTACTGAGATGTCCTAAAAGATTTAAACTCAAATTGAGAAACTCACCGCTCATTCCTCTCGAATGCATGATAAGGATGGAGTGTTGAAGAAATTACATCATCAAGTTGAGAGGTTGACCTTCCAGTTTCACAAGAAACCTAAAGATATTTGAATAGAAGGGTATAATGAATCTTTGGGGCATTTTGGTGCTAGTTTTAAATAGGATGATAACGAAGGCTATAAATAGGGTTGGACCAATTGTCTAACAGTGTTGAAAGTTGAAGAAAATAGTCCTTTTTGGAAATGGTATGATCCTGGGTTCTTTGAACTTGAAGATCCCCCTTTTAGGCTGGATGTTAACTGGATTCTTGCCAACACAATTCCACAGGCCCTGATTTCTAAATATCTGGGAGGCTATGAGCTGCACGATGAGCTGGAAATCATTCGACCTCCTCATCTATTAGATTGACCAAGCAGCAGTAATAGGAGAATTCTTCAATACTTTAATTTTATCAATTCTCCTTATACTTTAGATGATCCTCCAGCTGGCATGGATCATGTTTCCACATCTGAGGGGAAATGCCCTTTCGAATAATGTCTTGTACTCTTTATGTGAACATAGTTATGTAATCTTTATTCAAATGAATGAAAAAAATTGATTATCTTATCTTGTTAATCTTTGAATGTGTGAATGATTTCTTCTTTTTCATTAGTTCTATTGACACACTTAGATTAAAATCTAAATTTAGTATTAATTACCAATGAATACATAGGTTTTACTAACATTCTTAGATTAAAATCTAAATTTTGAGCTAGTTACCCACGTGTCTCCAGAGGTTTCACTAACACACCTAAATTCTTAGGTTTTTTGTATTAGTTACCAGTGGTGTGACCAGGCGTATGTGGAATATGTGCCTACATTCCTCTTGAGGAATCTTCACAACGTTATTCCTGCACTTTGCCCAGTAGGATGAAGATATTATTTTATCCTTATATTTGTTGACCGTCTTGAGGTCGTAATAAGTTGTTTGGTGAGAAACTTATTGCTTTTGTCGATTAAGTTTTTCATGTTCCAAGCAACTTATTACTTATGCCGAGCAACATTTTAAAGTTTTTCTAGCAACTTCAACTTTTAAGCTTATTCAAGATAAATAATATAGTATATAGGTAGTGCATAACACCAGTACTCCCGAAAATTTTAGAAAAACATAAATTGGAGGAAAGATCATTTTATTGATACTAGAAATTGATATTGAACTGAGTACACTTGATTACATTAGTGGTGATATTTTCTAAGATGCTCATAGTGCCATGGATTCTTGAATTCTTTCCCCTCCAAAGTCTCAATCCTGTAAGTTCCAGGTCGGATGACTGCAGAAATACGATAGGGCCCATGCCAGTTGGCCTCAAGCTTATTATTTTTCTGGGGCACCTTTTTTAGAACATAATATCCTTCCTTCAAGTTAGTTAGCTTCATCGTTTAATTATAAAATCGAGCTGTAAGCTGCATTTCTCAGAGAAATGTCTTCTTGCACCTCTTCTAGCATATCCAAATCCAACCTTCGCATTAGATCACTCACAGGAGAGTTGAAATTTAAAACTATATGGGATGGAAGACTCAACTCAGCAGGTATGACTGATTTAATCCCAAATGCTAACATGTATGGGGATTCTCCAGTCGCAGTCCTCGGGGTTGTTCAGTATGCCCATAAAATAAAATGTAACTCATCGATCCAGTTTCCATTTGCATCATCTACCCTTTTCTTCAACCCATTTAACATAGTTCTATTTGTAACTTCAGTTTGCCCATTACTTCTAGGGTGGGCTAGAGCAGAGTGTAATTTTTGGATGTTGGACTAAGCAGAATAAATCGCGCATTCCTCATTATCAAATTTCATTCCATGGTCGGTGATGAAGGCTTAAGGCAACCCTTATCTGCAAATAAAGTTCTTCCAAATGAATTGGTATACCTCCTCATAAGTCATGTCTATCAATGGCTCTGCCTCCACCCACTTTGTAAAGTAGTACACTGAAATAACCAAGTACTTAAATATTCCTCGGGTGGTCAGCAATGGTCCGACCAAGTTTATTC
This sequence comes from Sambucus nigra, assembly GCA_949130495.1. Lineage (NCBI taxonomy): Eukaryota > Viridiplantae > Streptophyta > Magnoliopsida > Dipsacales > Adoxaceae > Sambucus > Sambucus nigra. The sequence goes on from OX422213.1 coordinate 121,321,601, forward strand.
CCCACATGGAAAATTTCCAAGGTGAAGTGATTGGAGTGACAGAAGCCCGCGGAGTCTTGCGAATGCTAGAATACCTTTGGCACTTATCACACTTTTTAGCAAAAGTTGCACTATCCGCTTGCATAGTTGGACACTAGTATCCTTGTGCACTTATTCGCTCAGAAGTGTTCATCCTACAATGTGAGCTCCATAAGATCCTTCATGTACTTCTTGAATTAGGTCTGGAACCCCCGCTAGATGAACACAACGCTGTAAATTGACTTCCATTCCTCTCCTGTACAAAACTCCTTTGTCTAGCACATATTTGGCAACTTTATACTTTAATTTTTTTTTATCTTCCACCATATCTGCTGGCAAGGTTCCTTCTTCAATATATGCTCTGATGGGATCCATCTAAGATGGCCTCATATCTACAACAATAAAATTGATCATCAAATCTTCATTTATACTCCTATTGGCCAAAATCTCAATAGGAATAGGTCGTTGAAGTTCAACTCTAGTAACTGAAGCTAGTCGAGCAAGAGCTTCTTCTTGGGAATTTTTAACTCTTGGAATTCTATTCATTCGAACAACTGGTAATTTTCCTATTACCTCCATTGCTTTGGACAAGTATCTGACTGTTAATTCACCTTTAGCTCCATACAAGCTCAAGATTTAATTTACTACCAATTGGGAATCACTACCCATAATGAGAGCTTCGTATTCTGCTTCGTTATTTGAGGCTTGGAATTGAAATCGCGGGGCATATTTAATCTCAATATTATCAGGAGTGTTAAGTATTACACCTACTCCACTACCAGTTGCACAAGGTGACCCATCAACATACAAGTTTCATATTTAGAGATCATCTGCAAATGCTTGGTCTATCAAAATTCCACAATGGAATGTTTTTCTCCCTACTTCCTCACACTTCTTTGACATCTCCTTTATTCTTGAAGAGGAATTTGGTAGTTCGGCAATGGTGTATCCTGGTAAAAGTTTCTTGGTAACTTGACTGTCAACAACTTTATTTTCTCCTAATTCTTGCTCGGCCTACTAGTTTTGTTGCTCGGGTACCTCGGGGTAAGTGAATTAAACTATGAAATCTGCTATTGCTTGGCCTTTTGAAGAAGACCTTGGTTTATAGATAATATCATACTCCTTTAATTCTGCTGCCTAGTACATTAATCTGCTAAACTTCTCTGGCTTGTGTAAAGCGTGCCTTAGTGGCATATCAGTGTATACTACTATCGTATGGGATTGAAAATTGGGCTTCATACGTCTATATGCTTCAATCAACGCCGGTGCCAACTTTTCTAAGTGAGGGTACCTAATTTAGGCTCCTTGAAAAGATTTACAGGTGTAGTAAGTAGGCTTTTGAACTACATTCTCCTCTCTGATCAAAGCAGAGCTCAGGGTTGATTCAGAAACAGCTAAATACAAGTATAATTTTACCACCATGGTTGGTCGAGAAAGCAATGGAGGTGATCCCAAATACTTCTTCAACTCTAGAAAAGATTTATAAAATTCTTTGTTCCATTCAAAACTCTTTCTGAGTACTTTGAAAAATGGTAGGCACCTATCTGTAGTTTGGGACACAAACCTGTTCAGAGCTGCTACTCGCCTAGTTTGAGTTTGCACATCCTTCTTGTAAGTTGGGGACTGCATCTCAAGCAATGCCTTAATGTTGCTTGGGTTTTATTTAATTACCCTCTGATTTACTACGTACTTGAGGAACATTCCTTCATGTACTCCAAAGACGCATTTGGTTGGGTTTAATCTCAACTGATGCTTTTCAAGTTGATCAAAAGTCTAGCTGAGGTCAGCAATTTGGTCAGACACTTTTTTGCTCTTTGTAAGCATATCACCCATCTACACTTCCATATTTTTTCCTATTTGATATTTAAATACCTCGTTCACTAGCCTTTGATATGTAGCACCTGCATTTTTCAAACCAAAAGGCATAACATTATGACAGTAAGTTCCTCGGGAAGTGATGGAGGAAGTGCTTTCCCTATCTTCAGGATTTATTTTAATCTGATTATGACCAAAATAAGCATATATAAAACTAAGTAACTCATGTCCTGAGGTAGTATCCATAAGATGATCTATTCTGGGCAAAGGGAAGTGATCATTTGGGCATGCTTTGTTAAGATATGTGAAGTTTACGCACATCCTCAACTTGTTATTTTTCTTCTTAACCATAACTACATTGGCCAACCAATCTGGATATTTCACCTCATCAATTAAGGTTGCTTTCTGAAGCTTTTCAACTTCCTCATGTATTGCTTGGTTCTTCTCGGGGCTGAACACTCTTCTCCTTTGCTTCACTGGCTTGATTTCTTTATTAACATTGAGCTCGTGGCAAAGGAAGTTAGTCTCAATTCCTGGCATATCTTTGTGACTCCAAGTGAACACATGTTTTCTTTATCTAAGTAAGCTTACTAGTTCCTGATTAAGAACATGATCCAGCGTTGTTCCAACTTTAGTAGTGTGCTCTGGTTTGTCATCATTTAACACAATGCTTTTTGTCGATTCTACAATCTGACCCTTTACTAGCTCTGTCTCCTCCCTTGGATTTAAGGTTTCAACCCAATCTTCCCTATACCGTCCTCGTGACAAACTTTGGGAAAAGTGATCCTCGCGTAGTGAACAAATAAATCCTGAAGTCACAATTACTTACCTTTTTCACAATTATGAAAAATACGGCAATTCAATCATCCAGGGCGCCCATACACCCTCTCGTACCTCTTTCAAAATTAAAATTTTTGCAAAGGTTGTAAACTCGTTTCCCAAAGACCTAACTTATCTCGACTTCCAACGATTATTAGTTTCATGCGTGGGGTGTCTCGCAAGCGAAATCCAAACAAGGAACCACCCCGATACACTACTTCCTAAAGTAGTCGGTCATCGAAACTCCTAAGGTCCTTAGTCAATAATATATAAAAAATTGGTTTATAAAAAAAATCAGGTTGATCGATTTAAAACAAAAATTAGGTTTTATCAATTTCACATAGAGTCTACGCATCTACTCTCTTATAGAAGACAAGATGCAAGATAGTAGTAGTACATACACTCTTATATACCACAAATCAATGCACGCCGATAGTCAAATCATGCTCGGACATGCCCAAGGTAAGTAATCCCATGATAAAAATTAAACCCCCGTGATAACATGTAATATAAAGGTGTCCCACACCCCTCAGTGAGTCTACGTAAATAACGGTTCTATAGGCTAAGTTTAGCAACCCTTTTGCCCACACAACATTAATCGTAACAAAATCAATATACGCTTTATAATCCTTTATATAGAAAACATACCCTCATTCGCGGGTGGTGGTTGTTGATTCACTGCCTGATGGACGTTATATACACGCCCGTACTGACCCTGCTGCGCGGGTGCTGCTGGAATGGGAGGTAGTACTAGCACCGGAGCTGGAGCTGGAGCTAGAAGAGCAGCTGGTGGAAACACTGGTACCTGTGGCTCCTGTCGAGCATGTTGTTGCTGAGGGAATTTGTCTTTCTCAGGACAATCTTGACGTTTATGACCATACTTGCCACACACGAAACATTTTCCCGCAAACTTTCCACCACCTTGCCCCTGTTGACCCTGAACCTGCTGGCCATTACCTCCCTTCCCTTGGCCCTGATGAGCCTGTCTCTGGCCTTGATGGCCTTGTTGTCCTTGTCCAACACCTCTATCCTCAAATCGAGAATCTCCAGATCGCAAACGCTTAGCATAGTCCCCTGTCTGGGAACCCTGCTCACTCTGACGCTGATGACTCTACCCTGGCTGAGTCCCACTAGAACTACCCCCAATAGTCTTGCCTTGCAGGCCTGACCCAAATCCCCGCTTGACACCCTGATTATGGAAGCGGTTATCTTGGCAGTGGAGCATGGCAGCATTAAGAACATCTGCATACGTACGCAGTGAAAGATTCCCCAATAAATGTTGGCGAATTTAATAGTTCAACCCATCAGTGAATATTAGGACTCTCCTCTCCTCAGTAGGTACTTCAGCTGGTACCAAATTAGTTAATCTCATAAACTCTTCCTCATATTCCGCCACAGTTTTCTCTCCCTGTTTCAAATCAAGTAGCTTCCGCCTCATCTCTGTCTGGATGGCGGAAGGAGAATACTTCCCATCAAACCGTATCCAAAAGTCTTGGATAGTCATTGTGTCCCTCTCCTCCATAGTGGTCGTAGCTTCCCACCATTGCAAAGCTGCCCCTACTAGCTTAAATGTGGGTAGTATTTGGCGTTGAACCTCAGTGCATTCGATCATTCTCAAGTGCCGTTGGATATCTTTCTTCCATTGGCTAGCAGTCACAACATCTGATCCTCCCTGAAACTCAGGTGGGTGTGCTTTCTGAAAGGCATCCCTCGCTCGTTCACATGCAGTAGGAAACACTTGCCCTTGCGCGGGTGGCACAACCGGTGCGGGAGCCTGCTGAACAGCAGCTACAACAACATTGACTGCCTGAGCGATAATTGCAGCAACTTCGGCTGCAGTCATTGTACCCTGAGCTGGGGCGGGCTGAGGTGCACGTCGAGGAGGCATCTGAAACGAGAGAACACTATCAGTATTTGATATCTCAAAATAGCTGAAGATCGTAAGCGTAAATAGAAAAGCAATAATCCTACTCATAGGGCTCTACATCAAAGAACGCTAAGCTGAAGACACAATAAGCCATACAGATCCTAAAGGACACTAGAACCTGATGCTCTGATACCACCTGTAACACCCCGCCTAATTAAATACCGGGTGGCCAGTCCCATACCAAATTAAAACAGAATATACAGTTGGCTCATTCTTAGCATCACTGTCGAAAACATTTACAACTCACCCAAAACTCAATTAAGCTGGTGTTAAAAACTTTCCAAATTTTAATTTAACAAAATCCATTTCCAGTTTAAGAATAACTCAACACATTTTATTCTACAACACAGATAACACAATAAATAACTCCAATGAATTTAAATGCAACTGGAATAAACTTTCCCAATTAATATAAATCTTTTACAATGATCCCAACAATGTTAAATGTATTAAAAAGACACAAATACAATAGTATTTAACTCCGACAGAAAATGATAACTGAAATCCTTTGGGCGACATGCCCTATGTAAGAATACTGTGAATAAAAAAGATGACAAGCGTCTAAGCAAAACTTCCATAGCTCCATAGCTCGTCACAATCAACTATGGTTGGCGTCCCTGTTGCTGGACACCTGATATAGAGATACAATAGAAGAGAAAATATGCAAGGAAACGGGTCAGAGCCCGAATGTGTAGATTATTTTTAAAACAGCAAGTATTTAACAAGTGCAATAAAGCATTTATTATGTACATGTTAGATCCAACTCTCACTTGCAATTCTCACCTCTCAACTAGAGTGCACACTTAACGTTTCCTGTTAACCTCTTAGTTAATGGTTCATCTTTTCTAGTCTCCATATATAAATTCCATTCCCATATCATAATCCCCGTATGTCCCATACCATACGTCACATTATTATTCATTTACATCTCTTCTTTATATGATTAGTTTCTCATTAACATGAATCATTTCTCATTAATATGAATCGTTTCTCATTAACATGAGTGAAGCTTTTCAATTCTATAAGCATAAACATTCATTAACTTAATTCCATTTATCTTTTCTATTCACCGTTATCTACAATTATCACCGTAGATAGATTTAACCACACTATATCCATTTAATCATTTAATCCATTTAATCATTTAATCCATTATATATATATATATTCATATATAATACAACACCCCGAGTCACTGCTGCGGTGCAATGCATTACTCTGCTATCATGTCCCATCATCGCATGTCGCCGAATAGGGGACTAAAGGTTCGGTGAGATTCCACGAACCACAAATAACAACAAACAAATTGGAGGCGAACATAGTTCTCGTATCCATGGGTCACGCACATACCTACGTACCCACAGTCAGCGGACTTATCAACTCCCCGATAAGTCTTTCATAGACCTATGTTCTCGAGCGACAAATCAAAGATCCCATGGATTCATCAGGATATGACTGCCCTCACGCGCAAACCTCCCACCGATAGCAAGTAAGCTAGGTATGTCATACACATAAATCATCAATAAACCAAATAGGTATTATCATACCTATAATATAATATCAATAAGGTAATTATCACTACCCTAAGATATTTCCTATACGTAGCATTAAAATATCATATCTTTACTTCATAATTTAATTATCCTCGCATCCTATAACATCCCTCCACTCCCGATGTTGTTAAGGTTCATGCGCGGAGCGTCTCGCAAAGCGAAATCCAAACAAGGAACCCCTCCAATACACTACTACTTAACTTTGTCGATCGAGGAGGTCCGACAACTTCAACTATGCGATCGGGATAACCTCATACCCTCTTTCAACCAAATATTGTTCTAAACTCCCATCTCACAAGATTCAAATAGAATTTCCCTCGTCTTATATTCAGTAAGAAGTCACTAATATCCTATTGGTCCATAAAATTATTTCTCCCGAACTACTACGAGTTTAGTTCTCCTTTTAATTAAGGTTAAAGCCGATAGTTTCAAATCTCTTATAAACACATATTCTTTCACTTAGGATTAAACCCTCTTATAAACTTAAGGATACCCAGGTGTTATATTCAATCACCCCTACTGGTCCTATCTTAAATCCTCATACATCCCCATTTGAAATTTAACAAATGAATCTAGCAACCGAAATTCCATTCAATATAATTTTCAACATTTAAATCACTCGAATCCAAATCACATTAATTCAAATCTTATCAAGGGTTTACTGATATTTTCTAGGTCCCATAATCTCCAAATAATAATCACCAAAGATCCACAAAAGTTTTGGGTTAAGAATCAACATTTAAAAAGAAACAACTTTACATAATCTGGGGAGGTCGATCGATCGAAGGCAGGGGTCGATCGATCGATCACTCAGGTCCAAGCCTGGTTTTTCTGCATTTCAGCAACTACGGGTTTCACCATTTTTACTCATTTAAACCTTCATATTAACCTCCAAAATGAGTTATAATTATTACTACATGATATGCCAACATATATGAACGATTTCCAGTACTCTAAACATCCTAGAATCATCAATGGATTGGATTAAAAAGCATGTTTATCTCCTTATTTCCAGAAATTTATCAACATATCATCTTCAAGAACACATCAATGGTTTTCATAATTTCTTCAACAGATTCATGACTATTTCGTGGATTATTATCAACCTAAAATATGAGTTTAATTCCTATATCATTTCAGTTTTCCAGAAATCCATTTAATACTCCATTATTTCTTCCAAACACAATTAATCTTCTCTTTTCATACTATTCTAACATGGACAATATACAAACTTAAATTGCCATTATCAAACACTTGCCTTTACTGTAGGTCTGATCCTTTGGTGTAGTATATCTCAGTTGGTTGTCCCTTCTCCGGTCAAACTCCGGTGGTGGTTGGTGGTGGTGAACCTTGGTTCTTGTTCTTCTCCTTCCCAAGTGGGCTTTTCCCTTCCCAAGCACTCTTACACTCTCTCTAGGAAGATGGCTGCTCTTATTTGAGAAGAGGAGATGAATAACCCCCATACACTTAATCTACCAATACTTATAATAGTTCCAAATCCGAAATCACTATTCACCCCCCTAGAAAAATGACCAAAATGCCCTTTCGGGTTGTCTATTCATTCCCAAATGACCCGAGACTTAAAATTAACATCCAAATAGACTTTTCTGACTATTTCGAACCTTCCGGACGCAACGACGCAGTCGAAATGACTGTTAGATCGATAGAAAATAAATTTCCTTTTTAATTTAATAAACTAGTCCCGACACGTCCCATACCGCGTCTGACTAAAAACATAAATTACCGAATTTATATCATACAGTCATATCAATGACATCACATTCATATATTACCTAAATATCTTTAAGTAATATTCAAAATCATCCATTTTAATATCCACCGTCTGGATAAATCCCGAATGAATTAATTAATAATAAAATCTAATTAATCCATTAATTTAAAATATAACCCATTTTAAAAGTCATTTAAAATTACGGGGTATTACATTTCTCTCATGAAAAACCTATTAATGGTCGATGATAGGGCTCTAACTGGATGAACTTAAAGTTCAAGCTGCTGAAATAAGGATAGAACATGATATCTTCCGAGCTACCATTATCTACTAACACTCTAGAGATAATGATATCTTCCTTTCTGATTTTAATTACCAGGGGATCGTCTTAGGGGTACCATACTCCTGATATGTCATTTTTAGAAAAACCTACTAGCATCTTGTCTTTATTAACCTTCCTTGGTCTGTATTCCTCGACAAGATGAATCCTCTGTATGTATGAGCAAGCTTGAGCCTCATTGAGGTAAATTTTTTGCTCTGCTATATGATATCCCCCTCCTGCATCTCCACCTATAATCATTTGGCAATCAAAAGAACCAAAACTGAGTGTGAATACCTCGCATTCCGGTTGATGGAGCTTTTTTTAACAAGTCAGGATCATTATCCTGGTCATATTCATGAGCCTTCTTCTTCTCCTCTCTATGTCGGCAGGGGGATTTTTTCTGTCCCGGGCTCCCTTATCATTTTACTGATCAACAAACTGATTCAATTTTTCTCTTCGGATAAGAGTTTCAATCTCATTTTAAAGATCAATGCAACGATCCAATGGGTGACCATGGTCTCTATGGAACTCGCAGTATTAGTTTTGTACCTCTTAGTTGCAAACTTCTCAACTTATCAGGCAAACACAATATTTGTTGTGTTTGATCTCCTCCAAGACATGATGAATGCCCATGGTTAATGGATTGTAATTGTGATACTTCTTGATCTTTTCTATAATTCCTTTCTGTTTTGACTCCTTGTGCTCCCTAGAATCTTTGTGATCCTTCTTGTCATTTTTGCCCTCAACTTTTACTCCCGAGCTCCTCTTGGCTGCCATTGCTTCCCCGCCATTCATGATTTTGGTTGCTTTGGCCATTAATTCTGCCATAGTCTTTGGGGGATCTTTAGCAATTGTATAATAGAGTTTCTCAAGGATTAATCCACTCATAAGGATGTTATAGCAGTTTTCTCCTCATAATCCACAACCTCCAACTTTTCATTACTAAAACAAGTGATGTAGTCCCTGGTGCTCTCTCCTTCCTTCTATCGTACACTAAGAAAATGTGCCACCCTTTTTACAGGATTGCCACCCCAAAAAAGTTGCTAATAAATATCTCAGCCAACTGGTGGAAGGTGGAAATCTATCCCCGAGGAAGGCTATTGTACTAGATTTCGGCAAGTCTAGTAATATTTCCAGAGAATGCTCTACACCTTATTTCATTGGGAACTGCATAAATATCAGCTGCTGCTTGGTATTATTCTATATGGAGGACAGGATCAGTTTTCCCATCGTATTTGGGTGTAACTATTGGAGATTTGAACTTTGTTGGGGTGGGGAAATCCACAATTGCTTGCATAAAGGTAGATCCTTTTGCAAAGCTTCTTTACAGTGTGTTTTTGGCCTCAGAAATTTCTCCTAGCCTATCCTCCAATCTCTGAATAGAACATTCCAAGTGTTATTACCATCATCAGACCTATGCATTGCTGTTTTGTTGTTTACCGAACTTTCCTCTTGGGATTCTGTTTAGCCCAAGCAGTACGTTAGGCATTTAATCTAAACTAGGAAGAGCTCTCCCTTCGATCAAACGGTCATCGAGTGTTTCTTGACATTTCCCTAGGAACATTTTTGTTCCCCCTAGGTCCCAAACGATCAAAGGGAGAAGCACGACTTAGCCTTTCTAAGGCTCTTTGCCTTTCTGGAGAGTAGGACTGTGTGTTGAAAGATACTGACGCTCTGGATATTGAATTTGGTCCTGGACGATAGGATGTGTCCCTTGTAGTTCTTGAATGACTTCGCATGTCACCTCTTGGTGGTGGTGGTGGCGTCTTATTTTCACATACAGACAGGGCAGGTGATCCTTCTTGAAGAGTTTGCACAAGTTACCTGATAGTGTCCTGCATAGCCTCTTAGCCTCTTGCAAGACTGGCTAGAATTCCAGTTAATTCATTCGCTATTGGTGGGGTAGAAGGGACAATCGGAATGCCATCATTCATGAGGTTTGATTCAGGAATATCAACCATTTTGGTGTTTGAATGAATGGGAACGATTAGAAATACGTTCCCACAGACGACGCTAATATGTTGATGCAAAAAACTAGGCTATTGTAAATAAGTGATCACATATAAATATGAATAAAGGAGACTTTTTATAGTGGTTCAGCTATAAGAAAGAGCTTACGTCCACTGTTGTGTATTGCCTTAGGCTTGTTCAATTGCCCCTTGTCTCGTTTTTCTCATGTCCCTTGGTTGTAGGGTTTACAATGTATTTATATCCCTTTGAGGGTGTACAAGAGTTGGAATATTAAAGGATAAAATGCCTTTTAAATATAGGCATTTACATCTGTACAATGTTAATAATGTTTACAACTATTGATGATTTGCTGTCATTCTTGGTCGATCTTTCTGGTGTTGTTCGGTCTTCTTTTAACCTGTTGGACGGTGTTCCTTTAGTTGGTCAGTAACTTGCCCTTACTTACTTGGATTAATGCCTAGATGGATGACACGTGTTTCTATATAAATGGTCCACGTAGTGGGGTAATTTTGGTATCAACACACTTTGTGATATCTCCCATCACACTCGTAACACCTCTCTTAAGGGCGTTCTTTTTATCTTTTTCAAATTTCTTGCCGATTTTATTTTTCTCAAAACTCTTTTTATCTTTAGATGTGCCATTATTTTTAAGTTTGAGATTTTTTTTTTAAAAATTCTTAGGAAAAAGGGCTAAACCATCTTAGTCTAAGTCGTAGTTAGAATCATAAGACACCTCCTCTCTCTTTTAGACACCTCCTATCTCTTTCTAGAATGGGCCTTAAGTGCAATCCCTTTGATTTGAACTCATTTTATCACGAACATAATATGTGATGGCTCAATTCACCTCACGATCTTCTACTGTATTTTCGATATGGACAGCCACGAGTAGAGGGTGGGCTCCTATTTTGTGACCACCTTCTTGTGTCCTCTTTCTTTTTCATTGTCTCTGTTTCTCACAAGTATAAACTCGGCTATTTTGAGTATCCAGGAATGACATCTAGGTTAAGAAAGAATGAGATTTAGGTGCATATATATAGGCTACATTAGGGAGCCTAAGGAGAGATAAAAATGTGGCCCTTAGTAGACCTAAGAAAACTTAATCCTTCCCGGATCCTAATATCAGTCCCTTAATTATAATTAATATCACTAAATAATTATAATCTCAACTCCACTCCTTAACTCAAAATTATATTTCGAGCTCCTCATTATTAATTACTCAATTCTCCCCACGTTAAGGTTATAGATACCCGTTAATAAAAGAAATTACTGATAATTTATTTGATTAACTTCTTTAAGTACTTGAGTGGCCCAACTTAACTTATTTGTAGTGTCGGATTAACATTATCCACCTACAGGGTTTGACATATACAAGACTTATAAGTATCTCAAGGGGGGTATCACCAGTATCTATACCGAGATGTGGATTCCATTTATAAAAGACTTTCACCATACATCAATCACCATTAGCCAATTTATCAATATTATTGATCCAATAATAAATCTCACCTGATAAGTCAAAGTAATAAATAACTAGTGCTTGTGTCCATTAATCATATCCGGATTAAGATCCTTAAGTAAACCTAATAATCACGAGGTTTACATTGTCTTATAAAATCAATAAAACCAATGACCTCAAATTGGTCCCATTCAATACACATAAAGTGTACTAACATAATAAGTTGAAACTATACAGTTTCTTATAATCAAGATAGACCTACTAAAATATTTTGCTACAGTCTTACTGATGGTGTGTCAAGTTCCATCTAAGACTATGAAAGATAAAACTTATATTCCACAAGAACCGGTGATCTGATTCTCTGTGTGTAAGCCATAATCTACACACCGAAATACCTACTGGGCAGAATAAAAGAGATCAGCAATATATAAAATACCGCAAACATTATGTCCTTACATGATTCTCATTAAAATAAGAATAACTGATTTTGTTATAAAAATAAATCCATAACTAAAATTATTACATAAAGCATGGTTTTAGTCTAGTTCTCTAATAATATCCCACTTAGACTCAAAGCCATGCTGTAATGCATCTCACTTCTATCCCATCTACTTGACTATTAAAAGTTTTAGCTGGTAAGCACTTTATGAAAGGGTCTGCCAGGTTGTTCTCTGATGCAATCTTCGTAACTATAACATCACCCCGCTGCACAAATTCTCGAATGAGATGATACTTACGCTCAATGTGTTTACCTCTCCTATGGCTCCTAGGTTCCTTTGAGTTAGCAATCGCATCTCTATTATCACAATAAAGTGTAATAGTCAATTGAACTAAAGGTACCACTCCTAGATCCATTAGGAAGTTTCTAAGCCATATTGCTTCCTTGGCTGCATCGGAGGCTGTCACATATTCAACTTCCATGGTGAAATCAACAATGCAAGATTTCTTAATACTTCTCCAACTAATGGCTCCACCTCCTAGGGTAAACACATATTCAAAGGTAGATTTTTTGGAATCTCTATCAGACTGAAAATCTGAGTCGGTGTACCCAATTGGTACTAGGCTCTCTAGCTGGTAAACTATCATATAATCTCGTGTTCTTTTTAGGTATTTGATTATATACTTTACTGCAGTTCAGTGTTCTTGCCTAGGGTTATACTGATATCTAATAACCATGCCAGCAGCAAACCAGATATCTGGTCTAGTGTATAGCATATCATACATAAGGATCCTAACTGCCAAGCATAAGGGATGTCTTTCATCTTCTCTATATCATCAGGTGTCTTAGGACACCGATCCTTGGAGAGAGAGATTCCATGTCTAAAAGGGAGGAACCCTTTCTTAGAATCTTTCATGCTAAATCTGGCAAGAATTAAATCGATATAATTTTCTTATGATAAACCCAACATCCTTTTCTTGCAATCACGCATAAGCTTAATCCAAGGATGTGACCAGATTATCCCAATTCTTTTATATCGATTTGGCTGGAAAACCACACTTTAACCGAAGACAACACTCCAACATCATTTCGAATGAGCAGAATGTCATTAATATATAATACTAAAAATACCACTGCATTTCCGTTGCATTTCTTATACACACAAGATTCACCTGGACATTGATAAAAGCCAAAATATTTGATTTTCTGATCAAAACAAATGTTCCAAGTTCTAGATGCTTGTTTAAGTCCATAAATGGACTTGTTATGCTTACATAATTTATGCTCTTGCCCTTGGGGAATAAAACCGTATGGATGAACCATATAGATACATTCATCAAGATTCCTATTAAGAAATGCAGTCTTGACGTTCATTTGCCAAATTTCATAATCAAATTGAGCCGCAATGGATAAGATAATTCAGATGGACTTCATCATAGCTACTGGCAAGAAGGTTTCCTCATAATCGATGCCCTCTTTTTGAGGAAACCCTTTCGCAACAAGGTGTGGCTTAAAGGTCTCAACCTTACCATCCACCCCTCTTTTCCTTTTATAAACCCATTGCATCCTATGGGTTTTAGTCCTTCAGGGGGATCTACAAGACTCCGGACCTGATTAGAATACATAGATTCTGTCTCAGAATTCATAGCTTTAAGATAAAGTTCTACATTTTTATTTTAAATAGCCTCATTTTAGTTACTGGGATCGACTTTGAGTTCATCAGGGACCTTATCATAAGACTCTCCCAAGAACATAAACCATTTAGTTGGCGTATAACCATCCCACTATGACGAGATAGTCCCTGTGCTGGTGTAATAGTGCCAACACATATATCATCCTAAATTGGTGGTGTTAAAGAATCTTATTGTTTCCCTCGTAATTCTTCAAGAACAACTTTACTCTTAGGTTTATGATCCATCATAAAATCCTCTTCCAAGAATCGGGCATTAGTGCTAACAATGACCATTTGATCCTTAGGATCATAGAATAAAAAACCCTTGGTTTCCTTAGGATATCCTACAAAGAAACAAACTTCTGATCTTGATTCCAACTTATTAGGATCTCTCTTTAGCACATGTGATGGACTACCCTAAATCTAAATATGTTTCATATTGGGCTTGCGCCTAATTCACAATTCCTTAGGTGTAGTAGAAACCTCCTTTGAAGGTACCAAGTTCAGTAAACATGGGGCCATTTCTAAAGCATGTCCCCAAAAGGAATCGGGGAGATCTATATAACTCAACATAAACCAAATCGTATCTAAAAGAGTCATGTTCCTCCTTTCTACTACACCATTTTGCCGAGTCATACTAGGTGCAAATAATTGGTATATGATCCCTTGATCTTCTAGATACTGCCTAAACTCCCTTAAGAGGTACTCGCCACCACAATCGGATCGTAGTGTCTTGATACATTTACCTTGATTCTTCTCCACTTCTGCCCATACACTTTGAATTTATCAAAGGCTTCGGACTTATGGTGCATTAGGTAAATGTACCCTACTTTGAGCAATCATCTATGAAAATCATAAAATACTAAAAGCCCCTTCTTGCTCGGGTTTTCATCAGACCACATAGATCAGAATAAACCAATTCCAACAGTTCTTTGGCTCTATAGCCCTTGGCCGAGAAAGGCCTCTTGGTCATTCTACCTTTTAAATAGGATTCATAAATTGAAAGTGCTCCACTTCAAGTGAGATCAATTGACCACTTCCTACCAACCTACAAATCCTTTTTATATTAATATGACCTAGGCGTAAGTGCCAAATATACATTTGGTTCACTAATGAGGGTTCCTTTCTATTTAAATTTGGTCTAATTAAATTATGCAAAATATTAATTTGTGTTGTGGGAGAGATAGGATTAACAATATAAAGATTATCAACTAATGTACTAGAACAAATAAAAGATTTATTTTTCTTAATAACCACGAGTTTATTAAAAGAAACTGAATATCCATAAAAGTCTGAATAAGAAACAGAAATCAAATTCCTTCTCATGGAAGGTGGCTAAAGACAGTCATTTAAAAATAAATTCATATCATCATTGAAGCTTAAATGAATGACTCCCACATCAACTACCGCTACTCTCGTAGAATCTCCCAGATTAAGATAAATCTCTACATCACTTAGTCACCTAATTTCCTAGAACCCTTGAAAAGAATAGCATACATGATTAATGGCTCCTGTATCTACACACCTGGTACTGGTAGTACAAACCATAAAATATGATTCAACGATAAATGCATGATATTTAGCTACATTATTCTATTTATTGGGGAGAATAGAACAATTGTTCTTGAAGTGTCCTGACTGCTTACAGTGGAAACACTTGCCCTAAGGACTTTTCACAAATCCCTAAGGCCCATGAGCTGCTTGAGGGACCATAACTTTTTTTTGAGACTTCTTCTTCTTTTTATTCTTACCCATAGTCTTAAAAGTGAAAACCTTTCTCAGCAACAAAAGCACTCACTAAATTCTTATTGAGACCCTCACCTTATTGTAGTTCTTTAAGTAGTTCCGCCAAAGAGTAAGAAAGTTTGTTCATGTTGTAATTTAGGCAGAACTACTTACAGGACTCAAGAAGCTAATGGAGAATAGTATCGACTTGGGTTTCCCCATCGATTTCCGCTCCAAGGATTTCAAGCTCATTGAGAAGAGACATGATCCTTAAAATATGTTCCCTCCCTGGGGTTCCTTTAGTCATATTTGTGTTTATGAGTTGTTTCATGGCAACTTTCCTTGCAACACAATTCTGATCTCCAAACATATCTTTGAGGTTCACATTATGCCATTGGCAGTGTCCATCGACTGATTCTGGTGTTGCCGAACATTTGACAAAGATGCCAAAATGTAACACCGCTTCTTCTCATCAGCATTGATCCATTTCTGGTAATATTGGTTTCCTTTTTGGTTGTCCCCTCACCAGGTTTCTCAGGACAAATCTCATAGAGCACAAACTTGTACCCTTCAGCAGTCAACACAATATCCAAATTCATTTTCCTATCAATATACTTAGGTCCATAATTTGTTTTCCTTAAGAATGACAACAAGTGGATTAAAATAACTCCCCATCTTAGTACTGAGAATTAAATAATTAAATGAATCATTATAGGCATACAACTTTTTGAATTCTAAAATAAAATAAATGTAGCTTCATCAATTTAAAAAGAATTTGTTGGAATCCCAATTACCATTTGAATAGTATTCTTCTTTAGAGAACCTACTTTCTAAAAAAAATTAGGCAGACTTATTCCTTTTAATTTTATTATGTAGACAAAACATATGTAAAATAAAATTAAATAGCCAAGGCTTTGGTCCCACAAAATCATAGAATTCCTCTTTGGATAACCTACCATTATTTTATGTCTAAGTGTATACCACCAACTAATTTTAGATTATCTCATATCACATAGTCCCCTAATTTGGGGAAACCTATGTCAATAATGAATCCAAAATTACCCTTAAAAAATTTATACCAACTGCCACAATAATTTTGATTCCTCATTGGTGGACCTACTTATTATTGAAAGTCTACAAATCGTTGATGGAGACCATGAGATTTTCTCTTGGACAATTCCCTCTCCCACTTAGTAATTTAAAAAACTTTTGTGAGGGTTAAAAAAATGTATCCAACACGTAATTAATTTGAAAAATCTAGGACATTTGTTATATTTACAAAATAGCGAGATATCCCTAATTTAATATATCAAGAAAATGTGTAATAATTAAAAAATTGTAAATACCCTTGATCGTTAAAAAAAACTACTCAATTTTTTTATTCTGTAACCACACATTAATGTCCACAATTCAAAATAATATGAATTCTTCACATTTAGCATCTACATGATTTAAGTCGGGCCGATATTCCATATTGTCCATAGTTATAAGGGAACCATTAACACATATTAACAACCCAACAATTAAAACATGAAAAATAGAGACATAAATCAACGTAAATAAGAAAATTGAGATAAATAAGGATTTTCGACTATTATGGTCAAGATACCACTTTGTCATAAATTAGAAATCTCAAAAGTCATATTTGAACTCAATGGTCATCCTTGAACTCAACGGTCATCCTTGAACTCAACAATCCAAAAACTTCATGTTGCCACTACGATGGGACGACACGGGGTTCCACTTGTCAAAACTGATCTCTGTGACAAAAACTGCCTCAGATCATTGATCTTTCGTCACACTTCTCCATTAAAAATTATGATAAAAGAATAGTAACAAATTATGGATGTCCTATGCCTCCATGAAGGAGTTCACATTCTACACCACTATTACATTAATCCATCATAAAAAAATAACCGTGAATAAACCATTGTGGGATCCAATCTCATAAAACAAACCCATAAATATGTTACCATAATAGTGGGATAAGATCGTTGCAAAACAGAAGTTAGCATAAATCTATATTCTACCCAACATCCATGCACATATAGAATTGTCTTAATTGGACAACATGGATGAATTCAACCTAATACTAATTGTTGGAGCAGAATAGATTTCACGTATCTTAATTGGGCAATAATTGGTATCAGAACCCTGTTGAAAAAGGGTATACGGTATCAACAGGGCTCTGATACCAATTGTTGGAGCAGAATTCCAAGGGTCTATTTGAAATGCGTACACATCAATCTATAAAAAAAACTACACATACGTGAAATCCTACAAGGAGAAATTAGGATTTACCTTTTGAGATCTCTTTGATTTGATCTCGTTTCGTCACGAACATAATATATGATGGCTTGATTCACCTCACGATATTCTATTGTATTCCTGATATGGACAACCACGAGTAGAGGGTGTGCTCATATTTCGTAACCACCTTATTCTCTCCTCTTTCTTCTTCATTATCTCTCTTTATCACAAGTATGAACTCGGGTCTATTGAGTATCTAGGAGTGACATCAAGGTTAAAAAATAATGACACTTAGGTGCATATATATAGTCTACAGTAGGGACCCTAAGGAGAGATAAGGATGTGGCTCCTAATAGACTTGAGAAACCCTAATCCTTCCCGGATCCTAATCTAAGTAACTTAATTATAATTAATATTACTAAATAATTATAATTGCAAATCCACTCCTTAACTCAAAATTATATTTTGAGCTCCTCGTTATTAATTACTTAGTTCTCCCCACGTTAAGGTTACAAATACCTGTTAATAAAATAAATTACTGATAATTTTTTTGATTAACTTCTTTAAGACCTTGAGCGGTCCAACTTAACTTACTTGTAGTGTCGGATTAACATAATCCACCTACAAGGTTTGACACATACAATACTTATAAGTATATCAAGGGGTTATCACCAATCTCTATATCGAGACGTGGATTCCATCCATAAAAGACTTTCACTGTACATTAATCACCATTACCCAGTTTATCAAGATTTTTAATCTAATAATGAATCTCACACGATAATTCAAGGTAATAACTAACTAGTGCTTGTGTCCATCAATTATATCCGAATTAAGAGTCTTAAGTAAACCTAATAATCACGAGGTGTACATTGTCTTATAAAATCAGTATTAAAACAATGACCTCAAATTGTGTGACACCCCGCCAAATTAATTACCGGGTGATCAGTCCTTAATTAATTAATTAATTTTATAATATCAAGTTGGTTCAGATAAATGCATCACTGTCGAAGAACTCAAATTTTAATTTAATTGAAAAATAAACACCTAATATTTAAAAAGGTTGGTGTGAAAATTTTATCTTGTCATTAGTCATCATCAAGTAAGGAAATAATTAACTAATACTATTCATCCCAAAAACATAAGAAAAGAACTAGATGAATTAAAATAAAGAATTGGAGTAAACACTTCCAGTCAAAATCCCAAACAATAATCCAAAGCCATGAAATAAAAGTCTACTAACAGAATAAAACATCTAAATCTTTGAATGTAAAATAGGAAGGGACGACACGTCCAATTGAAATAAATAACTGATAGATAAAAAAGGATAGAATATGAAGCGTATACTAGGAATGTCATGCAGCTTCCACAACAGCTACAACTTGTCAAATGAGTGGGATCTCCTAAGCCTGGTGTCCCTATGCTGAGCACCTAAAACAAAGGAACAAGAAAAGAGATTTTTAGAAAAATGGGTCAGAGCCCGAGTAGAAAATAGTTTAAATATAGCAAGTGCGTAAATTGGTTAATTAGCAGAAATATTATTCATGTTAACTTAGCGTACTCACTTGAGATGCTCACCTCTCATCTAATGTGCACGCCTAACGAGCCTAACTACCCGTACTAGTCACGATACTCTGCCTGACTATACGTAGTATAACCACTATGCCAGATAAAATATCTAAATAACCCGAAGACAATATATTGCTATTATTTAGGAATAGATTTAAAGATGCTTTAACTCATTCCCATAACATTCTTAATTCTTAACTGATGACCTAATAAGTATATACTATAATAAAGCGGCCAATATGAAACACAAAATAGGAACTCGTTATGCATATATAAAATCTCAATATGTATACATATAAATATATATCAATACTGCACCCATGGTTAAGAAACCCCTTGTGCTAGGCATACTCGGCTATCTAGTCCCATTGCAACGCTCACGCATGAAGGATAACATGTTCAATCTCTCAGGAACCAATAAAACATATACACATATTGGAGGCTAACATAGTTTCAAGTCGATGGGATACGCACATACCTACGCACCCATACGACCGTCAACACTATTATTCTCACAGATAGCCCGTACCTAGGTTCCATGCTCTAGTGGTACGACTCAAAATCCCCCGAAGGCACACAAGATATGGCCGTCTACAACGCACTAACTTCCATTTGATATCCAGTAGCTAGGTATGTCATACACATAATATTCCAAGTAATAAGCATTCACACAACTTATATAACTTAATAGGCATTCACGCAACCCTATTTCCATAATACGTAAGTAGTATTACTATTTCTACCACTCACCGTAATTATTTCATATATTAACTCTCTCGAACCTACCTTCCTTCATAAGTTCTATAAACTTTCTATATCCCGAGAACAATCATTCTCCCAACTAGATAATAACTCGAAATTTACGTTGCCCGATACTCACAAGGGTTATTACACTCACTTGGATAAACCTAGGATGATTATTAACTCGACCGGACCCTAAAAGCCATTTTGGAATCTCATTAGAAGTCAAGGGAATCTCGTTCGAACGAGTTAGTTCGAACGAAGTTCTCACTTCGAACAAACTCCATCATTTCGTTAGAAGTGTTGTTGGAATAGTCGTTGGAAGTCTCGTTCGAACGAGGTTGTTCGAATGACC
This sequence comes from Sambucus nigra, assembly GCA_949130495.1. Taxonomy (NCBI): domain Eukaryota; kingdom Viridiplantae; phylum Streptophyta; class Magnoliopsida; order Dipsacales; family Adoxaceae; genus Sambucus; species Sambucus nigra. Next base: position 121,341,965 of record OX422213.1, read on the forward strand.
TAGGCAGACTTTAAACGAGAAATCCGGGCAGACCCCTGTTCTTCTCCAAATTTGACTTTTCCAACTTTCAATCTTCAATATCAGTCCAAAACTCAACCCAAACCTAATTTAATGTTCCTAAACTATTCCAAATTACCCTAAGACACTTTCTAATACAAATTAAATTTCAAATCCTTATATACTCAAATGGAATTCAACAATTTCTTCAATTCCTAATAAATCTCTTAAATATGAACCCTTAATTTTTTAAACCTTTAAAACCCTCAATAAATTTCGTGATTTCAACATATAATTACTAAATTTCACAGTCCTAATAAGGGAAGATCCTCTACACGCAAACCCATTTCCAATTCACAAGGTTTCTTTACAAATGAGTCTAATTAACCCTTGGTTTTCATTGCACCAAGTTTATACCATTTAATCTAAATCAACAAGAACAATATTTGCTAAAAGATGAGTAAGATAAAAAGTTGCCTTTGTATGGATTTTTGATTCTCTGATTGAATTTGGTATGTGGTTGATCCTCTCGTCGCAATCTACACATTGGTGTAACTATTTGACCTTTTTATCCAATGGTTCTTCTTCCTCCTTGGTTCTCCCTCTCTTTCTCTCTCTTTCTCATGTAGGTTGCAACTGATAGACCACTAACCTTCGATGCTCCTATTTTAATCCTATTTTCGTCCATTTAATTACTCAAAAATCTCAAAAGACTAAAATACCCCCCGGGGTGACATTTTGGGCTGAAATGCCCCGGACTCCAATTAAAACACCCGAGTAGTGTTTTCTGACTATTTCGACCCTTCCGGACACACTGGTGAACTCAAAATAGTCATTCGAGTTATATAAAAACAATTTACCTTTTTAACCCCCAAAATATAATAGTGATGCGACTCATACGAACGTCCCAAATAATTATATCTTAACTGCCGTGTATCTCGTCCCCGACCACATTATTATTTCTGAAACCATCTATTATGTTGCTTACTACGTAATGTTCAACATAGTTATTACACAACATGATTTCAACATAATTATTTTCGATAAATACTAACTCTCGTCTCGCTAGTAATTATTAGGATTAAATCGGATTAACTATAAATTAATTTTTTTCCCTTTAAATTAATTAATCCCAATTTCCATAATTTCATATTAAAATACATATGCATAAAAATACGAGGTATTACAAATTGGTCCCGTTCAATACACACAAAGTGTACTAGCACAATAAGTTGAAACTATACAATTTCCTGTAATAGAGATAGATCTACTAAAATATTGTGCTGCAGTCCTACTCATGGTGAGTCCAGTTCCATCTAAGATTCTTAATGATAAAACTTATATTCTATAAGAACTAGTGATCTGATCCTCTGTGTGTAAGTCGTACTCTACACACCAGAACACCTAATGGGCACAAAAAAAGACATGAGCAATATATAAAGTACTATAAACATTATGTCCATACATGATTCTCATTAAAATAGGAATAACTGATTTTATTATAACAATAAATCCATAACTAAAATTATTACATAAATAATGGTTTTAGTCTATTTATCTAAAAACTATAGTTCAATGGCCCAAACTTATTTTAATAAATGTCAATTTACACCATTTTTTAAAATCATTTAAACCTAGATCATGCAACTATGTGATTGAAAGCAGTAAATCATGAAAGCATGCAATCAAGCAAGCAAGAAGGATTTCAAGAAAAATCTTCTTCGGGGTAAAACCTTTTCTATTTCACTATAGTATATAAATCGTAACTTACGTATACAATAGATAAATATAGACAACGTTTCAGACGAATCTCCCACAGGTGACCCTTCATCTTCCTTCAACAATGGTTCTAACGATAACCACAAGGTCAGTAGTGAAGATATGTTTCCCACAAGAGACACTACATAATGAAATTGTGTGTGAGGGTTTCAAAGTGATTCATAAAATATATATGTTTGGTGTGAATGAAAATGTGTTTTGCCTTTATAAAAAGTGAGACTTTCGTGCCGTAGCTCTGTCGAAATCAAGGTGTTAAAAGTCATACAAAATACATACCGGAAGCATGCTTTTATGGGTGAAATCAAAAATCGAGGAAATAATAAAGTCGTTCGAATAAGAGCGAAGTGTCGTTCGAGCGAGATATACATCTCATTAGAAGCGAGCTTCGAACGATCATCTAATGACCTGACTAAAACTAAAATAGTAAGACCTCATTTGAAATACATTTGATGTAGGACATCAAACGTCCTTTTGAATGACATTACTAGATTGTTCGAACGAGATGTGCATCTTGTTTGAACGACAACTGGTGAAAAATAATTTTTACATGAAGTTCCAGGCTTGCTTTGAAAAAATAAAATAAAGTAAAATTCTCCAAAATACATTTATGAAAAACAAAGAACTCCAAACATAAAATATACCATAAAGAACGTGAAATTATGGAGAACGGTTAAAGATGTACGTAGAGCAAAATGAAGATGAGTGGTGCATGTTGATGATCCACGTTGCCTGATATACGGATTGTTGACATTGTAAATGATCGTGAAGATGTGCTATGCCATAACCAATGTAGAGGGATACGCCATATCTAATGTAATCTAGAATGATACGGACAATTCCTAGATTGTAGGGGCAATGACAAAAAAATTCCCTTACATTAAACCAATCTCGTTCGAGCGCCTGTACCTTCTCGCTGGAACGATGCCATATCTTGTTCGAACGAGGCGTTGAAATTTTGAAATTTTGACTATTAAAATTTTAACTCCTTTTTATAGGAAGTTACCTCTAAAAACTTCTTAAACACTACAAATAAATAAAAAATTGATACGAACAAATCTTCCAATGTCAACTGTCGTCAAGTTTTGTCTTTGAGTCTTGATAAGTCCTGTAGGTGCCATGTTTTTGTAACGGGATAAGCCAAGCCAAATAAAATAAAATATGAACAATTGTAATATTTTCTCCACAAATCTCCCTTTTAGGCTATTCGAGTACAAAACACAAACCTAAGCCAAATTGAGTCCTATCGACTTAAACACAAAACTACCATCCCAAAACAAAACAGAAAGTAATAAATGTGAAAGTCCTCCATTGGAATTGGATGTTCCCTTTGGCTAGCTTTGTTTTTTTGTTTTGAGGATCTAAGGGATCATCATTCAAGCGGAACGTCCACACATTTGAGACAAACAAAATACCGTGATTCATAATCAAGTATGCAAAAATAATGATAATATCAAACGGCAATTTAAAATTAACTATTTTTGAAAATTTTCATTTTTTCAGGGTAAAGATTATATAATGTATAAATACAATACACCATGGAATAACACTAAAATATACGAATCGTGAATGCAGAATGAAGGTGCGTGGGCATTTTTCATAGGTAATTCAACATAAATAATATTAAAAGTGTGCACGAAATCATGAGACACTCCTAACGAAAGAACTCAAAGTCTACCTTAGGAGTAAAGATTGTAAAATCATATAAAATTGGATAAACTTGATCAACATGTCATGACCATAAATAATTCTGACACCAATAACGCCAAACTATTAATGGTTTTCAAGAAAGTCCATTGTGTATACCCATTGATCTTCGACTTTAACTCTCAAAATCTCTCATATTTAAGAATTCACTCTCAATTATTTTGTAGAAATCATAATGCTCATATGTAGTGAAGCATCAATGAATCAAGGAAAAATTGGTTTGGCACTTATGTTTTTATGTGCCTCTAATCTTTTTAGTCTCTTTTACCTAAATGGCGACTTTTAACGCAAATAACATTTTGATCTTTCGTAGACCCTTCCCATTGATTAACATATAATAATATTTTCCAGAAAATAAATGAAATTCGGGAAATGGTTCTTACATGCACAACTTATCTCTTTCTACATTTGGTTCATTATTTGTTAGAATTAAGATGATGACATTATATTCGACAAATGAAAAGTAAGCACTATTATCGATGTCTAAAAATGGATTAAATCCATATTTATAATCATAGATAAAAATATAGAAGTAACTCAAATCACTCACACAAGAGAAGTGATTTTTAGAGTGGTTCAACTGTAAAATAGCCTATGTCCACAGTTGGTTTTATTTAGTAGGGTTTACAATTGCTCAATATGGTGTCATTATGAGTGATTCGAGTTGCCCCTCCAGCTGAAGGGGTATATGGTATTTATAATAGTGTAAAACCCTACATATGAAGAGCCTTTATATCGATAGACGTTTACATCTGTGTACAATAAATGAGATTCTTGGAATTCAGTGTTGGTTGGTATCCCATCTGAGTAACTATTGGTATTCCTATTAGTTAACCTTTAGTTGGTCGACATTCCAACTGACTAAGAGTCTCTGAAGCTGATCAAGGTGGTTGGTCTGACACATCGGAAGATAGGTGTACATTCATCATTGGTCCACGTGGGAGTGTAATTTTTACATACAACAAAAGCCCCCAATGCTCCATGCTTAATTCTTGATTGAAAGTATCGAGTATTTTGCCCAAGAAGTTTCTCGACATACTGTTTTGAGTGTTTCATAGGCAACCTGCTTCCCATACTTGTAAAAATTTCCAACGAAACTATTTGGTAATGGTTTTTTTGTAAATAATTTAAACTTTTTTGAATCGCCAAAGGAATAGTGATCTTTTAACGCTTCGAGAGGTGTGCAATCGGCGGTAGCTATACAGTTCGTTTAGTTAATCATTTCATTCCTATTTATTGATGAAAGCTATAAATAGGTAAGATATTTACCTCCTTTCATTTTTCCTTAAACTATTTGAACTTAGCATTTTCTTCGTCTTTAAGGTTTTTATATGCGATCGTTTTCTGCCATTTTTCTTCAGTGTATACAATTGTCTCTTTCCATTGTGTTAGATCCATTATAAGCATTCTTCCCCCCCCCCCCCCCCCCCCCCCTTTTTAATTTTTTTAATCTCTTTATCTATTTATACCATGGTTTACATCGTAGATGAGAGTTCATTAGATGAGTTTAGAGAGTAAAGAAAAAACCCAGATTGGGTAGATTTAAAGATATCCGAAGCTCCTATAAACGCATATTCACTTCCCGAGGGTCATTGGATCCTTACTGTGTTCATCACTGAGTGTGGTATTTTGTGTCCACCAAACTCTATTTATCTTTAGCTTTTCCAACATTTTGATGTAGTTCCTGTCAGAGTAGGCCCCAACACTTAAAGAATCATAAACGGTGTAAATAGACTGAATGAACTCTATGGGACCCATATTAGGATTCTAGAGTTGTTGTTTCGCTATATATGGGTACAATTGGAGAAAATACATATTATCTAAAGACTAGGCAAGCCAATAGGGATTTAGTAGTAAATCTACTAGATTCTAATAAGGATTATTGGGATTTTGACTTAGTTGTAAATAATTGACAACGTGCTCCCCTCCCCACTACAGTAACTTATACTGGTCCCAAATGTCCTTTATCAATACGTGGCATATGTTTTAATTTTATTAACTATTTTCCATTGTTCTATGCATTTCTAACATTTGTCGACTAACTTTTTTGTTTATTTTTAATGCATAAGAAATTAAGAAGAAGTTTCCTAAAGATAGGGAAACCTCGAAGATTTGATGATCTTGTGCGGACTTAACCAAAGAGTGGGAGAAGAATACCCCCGATCATCTTCATTACTGTTGGAGTATAATAGCTTCATAATTTCCTTTATTTTGGACTTACACTTGTCCTTCTCCAAGTTGCCATTAATTTAGAAGAAGACCCCATGCCTACTTCCTTAACCACTAAATCTGTTGGTGTTGAATTCATACGAGAGGGAACTTCCTCCTTCTTTAAGTATTTTGACATTTCTTAGATACCCCTCTATCCATTCACACTTATGACTAAGAGGAAGATGCCCATTTAATGGGTGGACCTTTATCTCTTATCCCTAACAGAGCTGTTGATGTTGGTAACAAGCCAGTTGAAAAGAAATCTTAGGTTAATGACAAGAGGCCTATTAGTGTTGATAAAACTCAACCCGAGAAGCCTAATTGAAGAGGTTGAGGAGAGGTTTTCCTGATCCTCAATAATCATCCCAAAAGAACTCAATCGACCAGCAAGCACTGGCTGCAAAGAAAAAGGCCAACCAATAAAAGTTGGTGAGAAAAATCCAGGTTGACCTTGATATTAGGCCAGCCTTTGTTATTGTTAATTCTGGACTATCTAGGGGTTTGCTTAAGTCTGGTATCCTTCATACTGATAGAGAAGCATCAACCCCTTATCTAGGTGCAGGCTGATCGAAAGAGCTTGCCATAACTTGGCATTGGTAGTTTTCTTACTTTTCTCCTCTTTTCATATTGATGAACTCTTTCTAACATCTGGAATTTTGCTCTTTTCGTAATTTTTAGTTGATTTTAATCAATTAATGGAAAAGGATGACCAATCGAGGACTTCTCTAAGTTAAGTGGTAGAGTCCTTTAAATGTTTAAAATAATTGTTGAAGGCTTCCCGATAAGCTTTGGAGACAAAGAAAAAATCCTGGTAAGAGGAACTAAGAAAGGCCAATGATAGGGCCACGGTAGATAAAGGCAAAATAAACATTGTCGAGGAAAAATTCGAAGTTGTCGAGAAGAAGCTGAGTGATGTTGAAGTCAGGGCCAAAATTTCTCAAGACAAACCTACAGAAGTCACCAATTAGGCCCAATTTGCTGAAGACAATGTGGCTAGTTTGACTTCCGAGGTTACTTTCTTGAAGGATTAACGTAAATATACCTTTTATAAAGGTTAAGAGAAGGCCATTTTTGCTGCCTCTGCTTAAATTGAGTATGCCAAAAATTTATCCTTCAAGGAAGGTTGGAATGAAGCCCTGGATAAGGTCGACACATGAGAAGATTCTGAACTTTTCTGAAGGCATGACCTTGGAACTCATCTTAATCAAGATGAGGAGTTTAATGATGAGGAGGGGTTAAGAGAGTTTTCTGTGATGCCCCTTGAGTCTTCGATGGTGTCAAGTACTAGTGCTGACCAATAAGATGTTGGCCCAGACCAGACCAAGGACAAGGAAAAGGTCTAACAAGTTTACTTTTTTTTTTGCCTTTTTTTGTTGATGATGTATCAACTTTTGTACTTCAATGTTTAAACTTATAAAGAACAACGTGTATTGTATCATCTATTTATGCCTTTGAATGATCTTGATTTCTTACTAGTCTATTACTTTTTGTATTTTTTTTATCTGGATTTGCCTCCAAAACTCATATATAGGTGACTTTCCAGTTTGATACTAGGAAGAGGGCCATAATTTCTGCTGAATCTGACCTATTCCGAAGGAGTAGAAATATTCTAGAGGCTGGTCATATTCCCATGTCTAAGGAATACTTAACAGGGTTTCTCGACCCAAATGTCTCCAATCAAGTTAAGGAGTCATATATCCATCTTCACTGCCTTTTGGATATGGTTGTAGCTAATAATAATGCCTACTACAAAATGATTAAGAAAATGCAGGAGGATCATAAAATCTCCAAAGCACTGCTGACGCGACTAAAAATTTGTCTCAAAAGTGCGTTCACTCTAGGCTCAAGTGCAAGCCTGTCGCTCAAGTAGTAACCCGGTAAATCGGGATCGTATCCACAGGGATCGAAATTGCCAAATAATAACCAGAAAAATTATTAAATCTGGAAATGATTTCGTAAAAGAAACAAAAAGATTATTAAGGATTGGGAAAATTTATAGTGAACTACTAACACATTAATTAAGAAACACAAACTGAAAATTACAAACAGATTTAGGTCTGACAAATGGGAGAAAATAGGGTAGGGTATAATCCCTCAATCCTTAACAAATTATCTTATAGAATACCATAATTGTAAATTAAAACCATTGACTAGATCCAGTCTTTATAGATTCTAAGCATTACGTATATGAGGTTCAAGCCCGCACCATACGAAATCAAAGGTCAATATAAAGCGGTGAATGATAAATCATACTCGAAAAGCGTTCTTAAACATCTCAAGTACCTAGGGCAAGAGAGATTAAAAGATTGACAATGTTTGTATGATTTTCTTTCACGATTCAATCAATATTTTAATTTAACCTCTGTTTTCTACCTAGATAATTTGCATTGGATTGAGTTCATGTACCCCAACCCTTGGGAATTTAGGTACTCATGATTTGATTAAAGAACAAATTCATATATAAAATTATGGATCCACAAAACATTGTAAGTAAATTGCAAATAATAAAACTAGAGAATGGAATGAGTTTACTTGTATTCAGCAACAAGAAAGTAATTTGAATTCAGAATTTCTTACAAACTGGTGCTCCTGAAAATTCTTGAAGGAATAGTAAATTTAACCCTAAAATTCAGACTCTGATTCTCTCTAGAACTCTCAAATTAGTAAACCCTAACAACTCTCTCTAGCTAGCTACCTAAAATGATGTAGGGCATGGGCTTTTATAGCACAAAGTATCGAGATTGACAGCCAATGTGCTGGACGCGCAAGTTTCCCCAAGAGTTGCATTGCTTTAACTGCATAATTAATGCCAGGATTTCGCATGCCCGGACCAGTCCGGCTTTCCCTCGGATCGGTTCTTTTATTTTTATCGGATCGATCCGGTCCTAGTCGGATTGGTCCGGATTTCCTCTCCATCGGTTTACTATCCATCCAGGGTCTACTGGACTTGGATCATTTCGGATCGGTCTGGTTTACCTCGGATCGGTCCGATTTTCTTCCTTGTTGACTTTCTCCTTACAACTTTGACTATCCATAACTTTTGATCTAGAACTCCGATTTGGGTGTCGTTTCTTCCTATGCTCTTGTGAACTCATGCTCTTCAACTTCACTTTTGGTGTCGCCTTCGACATTTGAGTGGAATTTTACTCTTTTGCCCTTTTACGTTTCTTTTGATTTCTTCTTTTCCTTTCTTGTATTCCATTCCTGAAAACTTCATCACAATTACACAAAACTAGGGAATATTGTTAGAAACAGACAATAGAGTGATATGGACTAAAAATGATTCAATTACCTTGTTCGAGATATTAAAATCACTAAATTAAGGGGCTAAATTCAGAAGAATTTACGCTTGGTCAAATCCCCCTAACTTAGGACTTTGCACGTCTCGGGCAATGTAACTGAATCTAACCAAAATCCAACTCTTGCAAATTCCCTTTATTAAAATAAAATTCCACTTTCGCAGGCATGCGATTGCATTTAGCATATGCAACAAGCCTTTAAACCTCTAGGTTACCCTAGTAGGACGAGTCTTGTCTCGTGAGGGTTTGCAGTGAATATACCCACAAAATTCTTTATTGACTCAAATAAATATCAAAATACCTAAAAATTGTACAATTTAAACTTTTCGAAAAATACTCACCATAAATTCATATTCAAATGTCTCAAACCATAGTGTGTGTGTGCAAAGCCAAAAATTAAGCCTCCAATTTCCACTGATTGAGCATTACGTTACTTTCCGAAAATTCGTTTTGATTCAAATTCTTACGGATGCACTCACAAACGAATCACTCGGATTGTGGCTATTTTCTCTCGGTATGCATGATATAAAGAGTAAATATAATGGACACAAATTCATGCATACAAAATTGAAAAGAAGGAAATTTATGGCTAGGGAAACGGGAACATCACCTCTAATTCACACCATTTTAATCTCTTTTATTATCTTTTCATATCTTAGCTCTCAATGCGGTAACTAATTTCGCAATTTGGACTCGGTTAGGACTTTTTGGGTTAAAAGGTGTAAAGGGTATAAATGGGAATGATTGAAACGTTCGGAATTGGAAAATGTCCTTATGATGTCCATTAGTGCTTTTTCGGGCATTTGCTCATTTTTCTCTTTCTTTTTTCTATTTTCATTTTTTTTCTTGCCCCTTTTTGTTGCACTTTTCGGACTTAATGAATATTCTATTTTCGCAATTTCGGGTTATTTGGTTTTTCGGGTTATCAAACGAAAGAAAAATATTTTATTAGGCTCAAATTGGGTTGCAAAGGGATAATTTTATTTTTCACAACTTTTTATGGCTAATATTTTTGGGTAACAAATGAGGGCCTACTTCATTGTCCAAATTGCTAATCACCTTACCATATGCATCTCGAGATTAATTAAGTTTAGAGATATATTTAGCACAAATTTCGAGACAACATTTCACACATTTCCCATAACCGATCAAAACAAAGGATTGAGATCATCAACGACTTATTTAAACGCTGAAAAGAACTTTGAGTTAATCATAAACTCGGATTGATTTAAAAACTCATAAAAAATTGAAAGGCTCGAAATCTCACCGGGTTGGACTAATCTTCACACTTATTCGTAAAGTCATCAATTTTCTTTCAATTTCCATCTTCGGTCAATTTTGGCTTAGTGCATATTGATTGTTACAATTTGAGACTTCAAACAGAATAAAGGTGATATTTTTGAAAAATTTAAATTCCAATTTTTATTTATTTTGAAGAAAAATATTTTTGGTTTTTTTTTTCAACATTTTTTTTTTTAATATATGCGAAGTTTTATGAATACGCACCTGTCATCCCCCCTAACTTAGTGATTTGCATTGTCCGCAATCAAATGGACGAGAGAGATAAAGAAGACAACATAAAGAGTGCGATAAAAAAACAAGCAAATAACATACTAAAACTGTAGATTACAAGCAAACTGTGACACAACTATGTAAGCAAAAAGAAAAAAAATAGCTATAAAAGCCTAAAGGGGATAGGGGCATCCTAAGGGACGGGTGGGGGATGGGAAGGACTGGGAGCAGCAGGATCATAGGGATTATCATTGTAAGGAGGAAGAGGGGCCTCGGGTCCCAAATGAAGACGATACAAGTCGGCCTGCATACGCAGGACCAAACTCATGTCCCTCTCGTAGGAGGACACATACGCGTCAAAACGCGTTTCAAGGGAGAGAACGCGCTCAGTCAATCCCGTACCAACCGGAACATAATCCGGATCAGCAGTCTCGTCATATTCTTCCTCCTCACCTTCCTCCATCGCAACGTCCTCATCAGCGACGTCCTCCTCCTCATCGGACTCCTCGTCACTCGAATCGCCACCGCGTCTTGAGTGGACGAGCTGAATTTGTCTTTTACTACGAGTGCGGGATTCTTTCCCTAATGGCTTGGGCAAGTTGATTAGATCTTGAGGTGGTGCTATCCCGGCATCCCGAAGCATGGATGTAATGAGGCGACCATAAGGAAGAGGGGCGCGACCCTTTTTATCATAGGCCACAAAAAGGATATCGGTGTAAAAGGTCCGGGCTAAGTTGATCACTGTCGCAGGGTCGAACAAATGATACATCATAGTATCTTGGCGCGGCCTCATCGCTGAATCATTGGAGGTTTGCAAAATATTGGCACAAACGATATGAAAAGTAAATCGTGCCTTGTCAGATAAGCGACCGACGGGAAATGTCTCGGTATTCCAAACCGCACCGGGCTGGATCCTCGAGATACAAACTTCTTTGGTGAGAACGGGATCGGGACCCGGATAATCAAACTGGGCCGGAGTGATCACACCAAAAGACTCTAGCTTCCGTGCCACAAAGTCAAGTGAGAATGGGATAGGGATGGAATCCATATAGGCTTGGGATTCAAATTCAGCGGTACGGACAAGAGATCCGTAGAACTGACGCACTTTATTCTCCCAAACTGCCTCATAAGGTTCGTTGAAGAAACGACACCAGCCCCGTGATAGGAAAAGGGCTGTGACAGAATTGGGCATTTGGTCCCACAACACTTGACGTTCGATATGAATTTTTCGGGTAGGGTTGAAAAACCTACGGCACCAGTTTTTTTCGCGGCGGGAACGGTACTCTCCATGTCCGTCGGGAAGGACTTCAATGGAGGTATACTTATGAGGAGCAGCCATGGATATGGAGGATGGAAATAGTAATGGATAAGATAAGGTAAGTGTAGGTGTAGGTGTAAAGAAAATGGGTAGGGTGATGGGTGTATTTATAGTGGGTGAGTGTGAATTTGGAGGGAATGAAAGGGTGAATGAATTGGGACGAATTTTTGAAGGAAGTGAATGGATTGGGGGAAGTGAAGAGGTGTGGATCGAAGAGGTGTCCCTTGGGAAATGAAATTCTACAGACAACCGGACCGATCCGGTTTTGGGACCGGACTGATCCGCCTTACCGGATCGATTATCTTAATTCACCCAGACCGATCCGCCTGACCGGATCGGTTATTTTAATATCAGGACGGATCGATCCGGTCTGCTGATTTTCTGAATTCGTCCTCGCTCTTCTTTTCTCCAAAAATGCTTATATTCTCTCTTCCAAACATGAGTTTTCCACTACTCACACTTCAGACTATCCTCAATGCTCATCGAAAACCAAACACCCCTCACCCTTCGGGTTCTCAACCCCGGGACTGACTCAATCCTAAGACTCCTATTTCCTAAGACTCCTATGTACTACAATCACCCCATACATGTCGGGGGTGCGGCGACCTCACCTCTCTTTGTTCAGTCAATCCCCATAAATGGGGTCCAACAGCCAGATTATGTCGGCTTCTTTGACAATTGCTTCCAAATAGGGCTTGAGACGATGCTCATTAACTTTAAATGTGTTTCTCCCTTTCTCATCTATGAGTTCAACAGCTCCATGGGGAAATACTTCTTTCACAATGAATGGACCTGACCACCTTGACCGTAATTTCCCGGGAAACAAGTGCAACCTCGAGTTGTAGAGAAGTACTTTTTGTCCCGAATGAAACTCTTTCTTACGAATGATTCTGTCATGAGCTCGTTTCATTCGGTCCTTGGATATTTTAGCACTTTCATACGCATCATTGCGTATTTCTTCCAACTCATTCAACTGAAGTTTCCTTGTTTCACCGGCTTTATCCATATTGAAGTTCACCCTTTTGATAGCCCAATATGCTTTGTGTTCGATCTCAACCGGAAGATGACAAGATTTGCCATACACAAATCGAAATGGGCACATCCCAAGGGGATTAATATATGCGGTTCTATAGGCCCAAAGCGCATCATTTAATCTGATAGACCAATCTTTCCTATTAGGATCGACCGTCTTTTCCAAGATTTTTTGATTTCCCGATTAGCAAGCTCGGCTTGGCCATTCGATTGAGGGTGATAAGTTGTTCCAACTTTATGGACAATGCCATACTTCCTCATTAGTTTCTCCATAGTCCTATTGCAAAAATAAGATCCATTATCACTGATTATGACCTTAGGCATACCAAAACGAGAAAGTATATTTTCTTGAATGAATTTCATCACCACTTTGCTATCATTCGTCCTTGTAGCTATCACCTCAACCCATTTGGAGACGTAATCTACAGCAACGAGGATATATAGAAAACCAAAAGAAGGTGGAAATGGGCCCATGAAATCAATACCCCAACAATCAAACAATTCCAATACTAGAATTGGGGTTAATGGCATCATGTCACGGCGAGTAATAGCACCCATTCTTTGGCATCTATCGCATGATTTACAAAAAGCATTCACATCCCGGAAGATTGTGGGCCAATAAAGACCACTTTGAAGGATTTTCGCAGCAGTTTTATTTTTAGAAAAATGACCTCCACATGCTTCCGAATGACAGAATCGAATTACCCCTTGGATTTCTTCATCGGGTACACATCTCCGGATGATTTGATCAGCACAATACTTAAACAAATATGGATCATCATAAAAGAACATGCATGACCACGTAATGAACTTTCTTCTCTCTCGCGGATTCCAATTAGATGGAAGAACTCTAGTGACAAGGTAATTGACTAAATCCGCAAACCAAGGGAGAGAAGAAGTAGCAAATAAATTTTCATCCGGAAAATACTCTTCTATGGGAATGGGATCAATAGGCACGTCGGACGAGAGGCGTGACAAATGGTCAGCGACGATGTTTTCTACTCCTTTCTTATCTTTAATCGAGAGATTAAACTCTTGTAAGAGTAGGATCCACCTGATTAAACGGGGTTTGGCATCTTTTTTACTCAAGAGATATTTCAGTGCCGAATGATCAGTGAAGCAAACAATAGGCGACCCAACAATGTAAGAGCGAAATTTGTCGAGAGCAAAAACGACTGCTAGTAACTCTTTCTCTGTGGTAGAGTAATTAAGCTGAGGGCCAGATAATGTTCTACTAGCATAGTAAATAACATGAGCTTTCTTGTCTTTCCTCTGTCCAAGAACAACCCCAATCGCGTAATCACTTGCATCACACATAAGCTCAAAGGGAAGTGACCAATCCGGAGCTTGCATGATAGGAGCGGAAATAAGCATGCTTTTAAGTTTATCAAAAGCTTCTTGACATGCTTTATTCCACTCAAATGGAGTGTCTTTCATAAGAAGATTACTCAAAGGTTTAGCGATGGCGCTAAAGTCTTTGATAAATCTTCTATAAAATCCAGCATGGCCTAGAAAGGACCTCACATCTTTAAGTGATTTTGGCGGGGGTAACTCAGCTATTACATCAATTTTTGCTCGATCAACTTCAATTCCTCTAGATGAGACTATGTGACCTAAAACTACGCCCTCGTTAACCATAAAATGGCATTTTTCCCAATTGAGGACTATGTCTTTTTCCACACATCGAAATAGAACTCTTTCAAGATTAGCTAACCATTGGTCAAAAGATGGACCGAAAACGCTGAAATCGTCCATGAACACCTCAAGACCTTTTTCAATCATGTCGCTAAAGAGACTTAACATGCACCTTTGAAAATTTGCTGGTGCATTACATAACCCAAATGGCATACGTTTATAGGCAACCGTGCCAAACAGACATGTAAAAGTCGTCTTTTCTTGATCAAGTACATCCACTTCAATCTGATTATATCTGGAATACCCATCTAGGAAACAATAGTAAGGATGGCCCGCCACTCGTTCAATCACTTGATCGATAAAGGGTAAGGGAAAATGATCTTTTCGAGTTCCGGCATTGAGCTTTCGGTACTCAATGCAAACACGCCACCCGGTGGTGGTGCGTTGAGGTATTAATTCTCCCTTAGCATTTTCAACCATGGTCATTCCTGATTTTTTTGGAACGACTTGAATTGGGCTCACCCATTTACTATCCGAAATGGGATAGATAATCCCAGCATCTAGCAATTTGATTATTTCCGCTCTTACTACATCTTTCATGGTTGGCTTTAACCGCCTTTGCATCTCACGCGAGGGCTTCACTTCTTCCTCAAGATGGATTTTATGGGTACAAATCAATGGACTTATACCTTTCAAATCTGCTATAGTCCAACCAAAAGCACTTCTATGCTTTCTCAACACATCCAACAACATACCCTCTTGCCCTTTTTCTAGATGGGAAGACACCACAATAGGAAATGTATCATTCTCTCCTAGAAAAGCATATTTGATATGAGAGGGTAGTTTCTTCAACTCAAGACTAGGAAATCTATTTTCAGAGGGAACCATGGTTGTCTCCCTCAGAGGCAATTCTTCGTACCTAGAAATCTAGTCAACTTCTCTTAAACTCTCAATACTCTCTTCCTCTTGTAACCAAGTGTCAAACTCCTTCACCTCACACTCAAACTCAGTATAAGACCTCTTTTTCTCACCACTTTGCACTAAACACACTTCCAATGCATCTCCTCCTATAATGTTCTCAATGTTTTCATCCACCACTTCTTCAATAAGATCAACCTCAAGAATCTCATCCTCATCACCCATTTGGTTGGCGACATTGAAAATATTGGTCTCGAGAGTCATGTTTCCAAAAGTGAGTTGCATTTGGCCATTCTGTATATTAATCAAAGCATTAGCAGTAGCTAAGAATGGACGGCCCGAGATTATTGGAACATGATTTCTCGCATGGGGAACAGGCTCAGTGTCCCAAATGACAAAATCAACAGGAAAGTAGAACGTGTCCACTTGAACTATCACGTCTTCTACAACCCCACGAGGCACTTTCACTGTTCTATCCGCTAACTGTAGAGTGATTCGGGTAGGTTTTAAATCACCTAAATCAAGCTGGTTATAGATGGAGTATGGAAGGATGTTTACACTCGCACCTAAATCAAGCAATGCTTTTTCCACTCTTTTTTCTCCTATGATGCATGAAATTGTAGGTGCACCCGGATCCTTGAATTTTGGTGGAAGATCATTGAGAAGCACCGAGCTCACATTTTGTGCCAAGAAAACATTCTTCTTTACCTTAAGCCGTCGTTTGACAGTCAAAAGATCTTTGATAACCTTAGCATATGCTGGAATTTGTTGAATATCATCAAGGAACGGCAAGTTCAATTTTACTTGCTTCAACACATCCAACACCTCGGTACGCGAAGCCCCTTTTGTGGGTGTCTCTAAGCGTTGAGGAAATGGAGCAACGGTTGGCAACTTGACTTCAATTTCAGGTTCAACTTCCTCATCTTTCAATTCCTTTTCTAAGGAAGGTTCTACATACTCGGGAATTTCAGATTCCTTAGAAATTTTGGGTTCAACTCCATCATCATTCACCTTTGGAAGCTTTGGTGATAGATCAATCACGCGGCCACTACGAAGAGTAGTAACAGCTTGACATTGTTCTTGCAAATTCGATGATGTGGAACCAACTGTGGATTGACCTTGAAGAGGATGTCTTTGGCCTTGGGCTGGAAGTTTACCCTTCTCTTGAGTGTTCACCGCAGACTGCAACCTAGAGATGTTAGTATGCATTTCAGCGAACATTCGATCATATTTAGCATCTCTGTCCTTTTGGGATTGGATGAATTGATTGAAATTATCTTCAAGAGATCTCCTAGATGGAGCTACATACGGACCAGGGGGCGGTACCTGCATAGGATTTGGCATTGGAGGAGCCACTTGCTGAAATTGTGGAGGTGGTGGTAAAGTCATATGTGGGTTAGGAACCATCCCACCTTGGGGTTGTCCATAATTGAACCCAGAATTCCTCCACGATTGATTATATGCATTACCTTGCTGTGCATTATAATTTCCTCGAAAACCCCCTATTGCATCAACCTGTTCAGTGTACATTGCCTTGTATGCAGGAATGGTAGGACATCCTTCGGTAGAATGACCTGCATTACAAATGGCACATACCTTCTCCTTTCCGGCTTGTACGGGTCCAGACACATCTCTCAATCGCACTTCAAGCATATCTCTGAAATTCTTCTCCAGTTGGTCAAATTTTCGATCCAACAAAGTGTCCTTGTCCAAGTGATAAATACCGGACGCAGCAGGCAAGTTGGACACTTGTCGATTTCTATTTTGACTATTGGGATTAGAAGTATCCCATGCTTGGGTAGTTTCTGCCACATATTTCAAATGAGCCTCAGCATCGCTCGAACTTAACTCCCAAAAAGGTCTCTCACACATGGTTTGAACAAGTTGTTTAGACGCTACAGTAAGGCCTTGATGAAAAAATGAAATCAGATGATGCTTTTCAAAACCATGATGTGGGCACGCATTAACTAACTCCTGATATCTCTCCCAACACTTATCAAAAGCCTCATTCTCATTTTGACGAAAAGCTTGAATTTGGGCTTTAACAGAATTGGTTTTGTGTTGTGGAAATTTTTTTGATATAAACTTGGTTTGCATATCTTTCCATGATAACACAGAATTTGGGGGTAGGGACCATAACCAAGTTTTAGCTTTATCCTTTAAGGAAAAAGGAAAGAGCTTCAACCGGATCACATCCTGTGGACAAGCTTGGTCACCAAACGTTTCACACGTATCTTCAAATTCTCTAAGATGGAGATATGGTTTTTCAGAATCCATCCCATGAAATATAGGAAGAATTTGGATCATACCATTCCGAAAGTGGAACTGACCGGCATTATACGGGAGTAAAATGCAACCAGGGGTAACAGTTCTCTCCGGAAATAACAAATCTTTCATAGGAAGATATGGTATCTCATCCTCTTCAGCACCAACACCGACACTACCATGATCCGACATATCGCTACCAAAAGGTTCAGAATACTCACTCCGGGTTTGACTCAATGAACGACTTGTGATGGAATTATTAGGCGAAGGAGGTGGAACCCAAAAAGGCAAAGACTCAGAATTTTCAGAACTTGCTTCGGCAATAGGATTTTCGTGAATTTGGGTGGGAGATGAATTTTGCATATAAGCACTCAAATTTTTTTTTTTTTTTTTTTTAGAAAAAGAAATCACTTGTAGATACAAATAACTTTCTGGAAAATTTAACAATTTAGATCCCCGGCAACGGCGCCAAAAACTTGACGCGACTAAAAATTTGTCTCAAAAGTGCGTTCACTCTAGGCTCAAGTGCAAGCCTGTCGCTCAAGTAGTAACCCAGTAAATCGGGATCGTATCCATAGGGATCGAAATTGCCAAATAATAACCAGAAAAATTATTAAATCTGGAAATGATTTCTTAAAAGAAACAAAAAGATGATTAAGGATTGGGAAAATTTATAGTGAACTACTAACACTTTAATTAAGAAACACAAACTGAAAATTACAAACATATTTAGGTCTGACAAATGGGAGAAAATAGGGTAGGGTACAATCCCTCAATCCTTAAAAAATTATCTTATAGAATACCAAAATTGTAAATTAAAACTATTGACTAGATCCAGTCTTTATAGATTCTAAGCATTACGTATATGAGGTTCAAGCCCGCACCATACGAAATCAAAGGTCAATATAAAGCTGTGAATGATAATATAATCGCAAAGCGTTCTTAAACATCTCAAGTACCTAGGGCAAGAGAGATTAAAAGATTGATAATGTTGGTATGATTTTCTTTCACGATTCAATCAATATTTTAATTTAACCTCTGTTTTCTACCTAGATAATTTGCATTGGATTGAGTTCATGTACCCCAATCCTTGGGAATTTAGCTACTCATGATTTGATTAAAGAACAAATTCATATATAAAATTATGGATCCACAAAACATTGTAAGTAAATTGCAAATAATAAAACTAGAGAATGGAATGAGCTTACTTGTATTCAGCAACAAGAAAGTAATTGGAATTCATAATTTCTTACAAACTGGTGCTCCTGAAAATTCTTGAAGGAATAGTAAATTTAACCCTAAAATTCAGACTCTGATTCTCTCTAGAACTCTCAAACTAGTAAACCCTAACAACTCTCTCTAGCTAGCTACCTAAAATGATGTAGGGCATGGGCTTTTATAGCACAAAGTATCGAGATTGACAACCAATGTGCTGGACGCGCAAGTTTCCCCAAGAGTTGCATTGCTTTAACTGCATAATTAATGCCAGGATTTCGCATGCTTGGACCGGTCCGGCTTTCCCTCGGATCGGTCCGGTATCCACCGGATCGGTTCTTTTATTTTTACCGGATCGATTCGGTCCTAGTCGGATTGGTCCGGATTTCATCTCCATCGGTTTGCTATCCATCCGGGGTCTACCAGACTTGGATCATTTCGGATCGCTCCGGTTTACCTCGGATCGGTCCGATTTTCTTCCTTGTTGACTTTCTCCTTGCAACTTTGACTAGCCATAACTTTTGATCTAAAACTCCGATTTGGGTGCCGTTTCTTCCTATGCTCTTGTGAACTCATGCTCTTCAACTTCACTTTTGGTGTCGCCTTCGACATTTGAGTGGAATTTTACTCTTTTGCCCTTTTACGTTTCTTCTGATTTCTTCTTTTCCTTTCTTGTATTCCATTCCTGACAACTTCATCACAATTACACAAAAACTAGGGAATATTGTTAGAAACAGACAATAGAGTGATATGGACTAAAAATGATTCAATTACCTTGTTCGAGATATTAAAATCACTAAATTAAGGGGCTAAATTCAGAAGAATTTACGCTTGGTCAACTGCATCATTCCGATTACGAGGACAAATACAAGATGTTAAGTGAAGTGTGGTTTTGATAAGAAGTTAAAATATATCATTTATTCTTTGAACAAGAGGTAACTATCTTTAAAACAATATTTGGAGTGTGCCCGTGCAATTGTTGCAATACTAGAGAAGGAAAACAATGCCCTAAGAGATGAAGTTGACAACCTGAAGAGATTAACCACAACTGGACTAGATAAAGGTGTTTCCTTTCTAGATACATATAATTACAGACTATATCAAGAGATAAAAGCATTGCATAAAAAGAATAGCAAGCCTTGGTAAGATTCTAGGAAAAGTATAGTTGTTCGACCAACTATTGAGGAAGAGAGAACTAAGAATACTCTTGCTGACCAAGATGCCCTATTGAAGTCCAAAGATATTGTCCTTAAAAAACTTCAAGGTCAAGTGGATAGGCTAACATTCCACTTCCACAAACAACCAAGGGAAGTTTGGAGGGATGGTTATAATGAGGCCTTAACCCACATGGATGATCATCTTACTCAAAGAAATCGTGAAGGCTATAGATGGGGATGGACCAATTTGTTAATTCTATTAAAGTTGATCCTCCTTTCAAATTGGATAGAATATGGATTCCTCCTGATGCCATTCCTCAATGATTAATAAGTAAATACTCAGGGGATTATGGTCTCCATTATGAGTATGAAATAGTTTGTCCTCCTCATTTGCTTAATAATCCGAGCAACAACAACAAGCAGATACTAAGAGATTTCAATACGATTAATTCTCCATACACCCTTGATGATAATCCTATTGGAATGGGAAAGGCAAAGGAAAACGTCCAGAAGAATGGATTTATACTTATTGTATTGTATTTTGATCAACTGTTATTATTGTAATACATCTTGTTCAATGTAATGAAGTTCTTTTGACTGAGTCCTTTTATTTAAGCTTATGGTTGATGTTAATCTTTTTGATGACTAGGTAGACTATTTAATTACTAGTTAATCAACTTATAGACTAAATAACCTGCTTAAATGTTTAATATTTGGTTCATATTTGAATTAGCTAAACTGTCATAGATTTAACTCATGCACTTAAATAAAATTGTAAATAAATTTATTGCACTAAGTTGTAACATTAGTTATCAGTGGAGACCAAGTTTATTAGGAATGTATAATTACTCCAGTATTTTACCTGGTCGAGTAAAACCTCTAATTAAGAAATTTTACTGCCTTCTTGTTCGGGACTTGCCGAGGAGAAATCATACATGACGTTTAACTTTTTTTAAGTTGGAAAAGTTTGAACTGTGCATTTTACGATGAGGAAATTTTTGGAAACTTTTCTGAAGTTGAAAAAGTTTGAACCATGCTCTTTGACAAGGAAATTTTTGGAAACTTTTTTGAAGTTGGAAAATTTTGAACCATGCTCTTTGGCGAGGAACTTTTTGGAAACTTGTTTGAATTAAAATTGCCCATTAATTATTGGTGAGTACCATACTCCGAAAAACAAAACAAAACATATGTATAATGGAGAAAACCTAAAATTTCATTAAATTGAATAACCAATTACATTAAGGACATAATTTTAAAAATAGAATTCTGATAATACTTGCACACTTCCAAGGAGTTTTGAATTCTTCTCCTTCTAGAGGTTCTAAGCGATAAGTTTCTGGTCAAATAACCATTGAGAGACGGTATGGACCATGCAAATTAGGTTCCATCTTATTTCTTTTTTGGAGTACTTTCTTAAGTACCAGATATCCCTTCTTCATATTAGTCAGCTTGACCCTTCGATTATAAAACCTTACAGTCCTTTGTTGGTAGGCAACCATCTAAATAGCAGCATCTTATTGGAATTCTTCTATCATGTCCAGATCTAGTCACTTAATGAGGTCACTCTTAGGGGAATCAAAGTTCAAAACCCTATGAGTTGGTAGACTTATTTCCATTGGTACTACTACCTCAGTGTCAAAAGATAACATGTATGGGGTTTACACTGTTGCTGTTTTGGGAGTAGTCTTATATGCCCAAAGGACACTGTGGAGCTCGTAATCCAGTTGCCTTTGGCCTTATCTAGCCGTTTCTTTAAACCAATATAGCAAGGTTTGATTGGTGATTTCTATCTGTCCTTTGCATTGTGGATGTCCAAGTGCTTAATGAAGTTTCTGAATGCCTGACTGAATATAATAATCTTCGAATTCTTCATTATCGAACTGAATGATATGGTCGGTGATGAAGGCATAGGGCAGTAACGGATCTACTTTTATATGAACTCGGAAACGTTCTGATACGGCATATCTACTAAAGGGTCTGCTTCCACCCACTTGGCAAAATAATCAATAGCTACAACTAAGTACTTGAATCTTCCTTTGGTGGTCGGTAGTGGTCCGACTACATTAATTACCCATATAGAGAAGGGCCATGGAGAAGTAATTGGGGTTAAACTTTCTCCTGGCCTTTTATGAATGGTAGAAAATTTTTGGCATTTATCTCACTTCTTGGTGAAAGCAACACAATCCTCTTTTATTATCGTCCAGTAGTAACCTTGCATAGTTATCCATTGTCTTAGAAATCTCCAGGCTATATGAGCACCACATGAGCCTTCATGCACCTCTTTGATCAAATAATTTACTTTGTTTGAATGAACACAATGAAGTAAAGAAATAGTGTATCCTTACATGTATAGGAAACCTTTTTTAACACATAACTGGCTGCTTTGTACCTCATTTTTTTGGCTTTTTTCTTGTCGGATGGTAGTACTCCTGTTTCAGTGTATTCTCTGATTGAGTCCATCCATGAGGGACATAAATGCATAGATATGACCCTGATTTCAACCCTATCAATACTTCTATTGGAAAGGATCTCTAGTGGAATTGTTCGCCTGTGTTTTGTCTGAATTGCTAAAGCAAGCCGACCAAGAGCATCTGCTCGAGCATTTTTTAATCTGGGAATCCTCGCCATCTTGAATGAAGTGAACAAAGAAACATTCTCCATTGATATTTTTATAATATCTCATCATAATTTTGCCTTTATCACCATAAATTTACTGCATTTGATTGACAATTAGCTATAATCACTATGTACCAACACTTAGTCGGTGCCCAATGATGAAGCCAACTCCAATCCTGTGATCAATGCATCATATTCTACCTCGTTATTGGAAGCCTTGAATTATAATCTCAAAGCATATTCTCTATCCAATTTATCTATAGTGTTGACGATGAAGCCTGATCCACTTCTAGTAGCACATGAGGATCCATCTACAAATAAATGCCAAATTAGAATGTCATCAGAGAACTCTTCTTCTTATAGCACTCCATATTTGAACATCTTCTTGCATTATTTAATTAATTCTTGACAAGTCAACAAGGTAGGTTGATCGACCACCATCTTAGTTTTCTTTTTAGCTAATCTCTCCTCTATAGAATTCTACTCGGTAGACAAACGTGAATTGTGTTTCTCTTTTACATACGTAAATTCATCAATAAAATCTTCTACTGCTTGCCTTTTATTACAACTCTACGTTCATAAATGATTTTATACTCTCCTAATTCAATCGACCAAGACATTAACCTTCCAGAATTCTTTGGTTTATGCAGTACTTGTCACAAAGGCAAATCTATATAGACAACAATGGTATGGACTTGGAAGTATGGAATCATCCTCCCAGAGGCTTCAATAAGAAATAAAGATAAATTCTCCAAGCGTGAGTTTATAATTTCCACTCCTCGGAATGCCTTGTTATTATAATATACTAGCCTTTGAACTTCTCCATCTAGTAGGACCAAAGCTGAACTAACAACTCACTCTCAAACTACCAAGTATAAATATATTTTTTCTCCCAAAACTGGTCAGGAAAGGAGTGGAGGAGAGCCCAAGTACTTCTTCAATTCCAGTAAGTATTTACCACATTCATCATTCCATCCAATGGTCTTGCTAAGAACCATAAATAATGGAAGACATTTATCATTTACTCGAGGGACAAAACGGTTGAAGGCAGTTACTTTTCCTATCAGTTTCTGAACTTTTTTTCTTTATAGTCGGGGACTGCATTTCAAGCAAGGCTTTGATTTTGGCTGGTTTTTCTTTTATTCCCCTCTGGCTGAAAATGTATCCTGGGAACATCCATTCCTGTACTCCTAAGATACATTTGCTAGGGTTGAGTTTCATCTGATGCTTTTCTAGTTAATAAAAGGTTTGAGCCAAGTCCCCAATGTGGTCGACAACATGTTTGCTCTTAGTAAGCATATCATCTACATACACTTCTATATTTTTTCCGATCTAGTCTTCAAAAAACTTGTTCACTAGTCTTCGATAATTAGCTCTTACATTCTTCAACCTAAAGGGCATGATATTATAACAATAAGTTCCTCGGCTGGTAATAAAGGAAGTATTTTCCTTATCTTCAGGTTTCATCTTGATCTGATACAACCAAAATAAACATCCATAAAGTTGATCAATTCATGACCTATTGGTGCATCGACCAATTGATCAATCCTTGGTAAAGTAAAATAATATTTTAGACATGCCTTAGTAAGGTCTGTAGAGTCAACACACATACATCATTTGTTGCTTTTCTTTTTGACCATTACTACATTACCCAACCAAATAGGGTACTTAACTTCTTTAATGAACTTCACTCACTATAATTTTTCCACCCTTTCCTGCATCGTCGTATTCTTCTTGGGGGTAAATAATCTCCGCTTTTATTTGATCGTCTTTGATCCTAGATAAATATTAATCTCATGGCATATAAAATTCGGATCAATTCTCGGCATGTCTTCATGACTCCAAGAAAATACATGTTTCCTTTCTCTAAGGATTATAATTAATTCCTGTTTGAAAGAAGGAGATAACTTGTAACCGATCTTGGAAGTTATTTCTGGCTTCTCGTCATCCAGTACAACAACTTATGTCTCTTCTATAAGTTGCCCCTTTTTCCACTTTTTCCTCTGCCTGAAGATCCAAAGTGCCAATGTGAAAAGTAGTTGCACCCTTCATTTGTACATACCATTGATAAGCTAACCTGTAATAGCATTCTCTGGCCTAATTTTCACTGCCATTTATTATGACGAATCCATAATTTGTTAGAAATTTCATGCACTGATGTATTGTAGATGACACAACTTTTAACTTCTTTATTCTCACTCTTTTTAGGTTGATGTTGTGAGTTGACGAGACCTTTTTTTCTAACCCAAAGATGCGAATCCTTTCCCTTCTGCTGGCCGACCAGGTGTCGATTAAGACTTCTAGCTTGATGGTTCCCAAGGGGTATACTTTTTCTCCTGTAAATCCAATCATAGGTCTATGGTATGGATCTAGTTTTCTATCACTTATACCTAGACTACTGAAGCATTTGTAGAACATTACATCTGCAGAACTTTTATTATCAACTAATATCCTGGTAACCTTACCCCGATGAACTTTGCAAGTCATCACTAAAGAATCATTGAGAGGATAAAGTAGCCCACTCAGATCATTTTTGGGGAATTCGATTACGAGCATGTTTTTGTTGACCTTCCTTATTCGGCTATCACTAAATTCAAACATGTCAACCAATCTTACAGTTAGAAAATCCTTAGATTCATTCAAGTAGGCTTTCCTTTTCGTAATCGCGTATCTTCCTACAGCATTCGCTCCCTTTTCGCAATCAGGTCTCCTCCTCCGACATCCCCTCCTGTAATAAAGTGGCATCCAATATCATGACAACCTCCACCTTTAGTTCCTCAGGCTTTTTTGGCAAGTCTGAATCTTCCTTAAAGTTATCATTTCTGGTTCTTTTATTATCATCCCTTACTCATGCTAGAGATTCAGACCTTGTTCGATCATTTCAGTTTCCATTCTTATCAATAAACTCCCTCAATTTTCCTCGCTGAATAAGATTTTCAATCTTATTCTTTAATGCGATAAAACTATTGGTGTTGTGCCCATGATCCCAATGGAAATCACATTATTTGGACGTATCCCTCTTATTAGGGGGTGTCTTTAACTTTTTGATCCAATTCAATGCTCTATTCCCGTTCATTTCTTCTAGAATATGGTGAACACCCTTATAGAGTGGGGTATATTCACCATAATTCTTAATCTGATCCAGTTTTATATCTTTCTAGTCCGTCTTGAAAGAATTGTTTTTCTGACCTTCACCCTTGTTCTCAAGAGCTTCCTTAGCTACCATAGCTTCCTCGGCATTAATTATTTTTCCAACTGTAGACATTAACTCTATTATGGCTTTGGGGGGGATTTTTTTACCAAAGCATAGTAGAGATCTTTAGCGAGCAATCCAATCATAAGTGCTGCAATGGATTTTTTCTCCTCATAGTCTATCGCATCTAGTTTTTCGTTATTAAAGTGTGTAATATATTCTTTAGTGATTTCTCCCAACCTTTGTCACACGATCAAGAGACGAGTAACACTCTTGATTGGCTTAGCCCCAAAACAAAAGTTATCTATGAATAATTCAGCTAACTGGTGAAAACTAGAGATTTTTTCTCTTGGGAGATTATTATACTAGATTTGGGCTGACCTTGTGATTAAACTGGAGAAATCTCTACACCTTATTTCATTAGACACTGATTATTTATGGACAACAACTTGATATTGGTCTATGTGCCTGATGTGATTAGTTTTCCCATCGTATTTGGGAGTAACTACTAGTGGCTTAAACTTGGATGGAGTAGGATAGTTCACGATAGCTGGAATGAAAGGTGAACCTTTAACAAAACTCCTTTGCAATGGATTCTTGATTTAAGACATTTCACCTTGTCGATCTTCCAATCCCTGCATGTATCCCTTCCGAAGCTTCTCCTCTTCCTTAGATTTGGCCGAGGTTAATTTAGCTGCTTTACTATGCCTATGTGCTGAACTCTCCTCTTGAGAGGTATGCTCGACACGCACATAGTATCTAATACTGTCCCTAGATCTTATGGAACCTTATCTATATTCATAGCGACATTTATGATCCTTATAATGCCCTCTAGTTACTCGGGGGCCTAGACAATCAAAAGCAGACCCCTTGTTCAGTCTCTTTAAGATGCTTGGTCTTTCTTTGGAAAAAGATCTACCATCATAGCAATGTGTTAATCGGATTGAAGAAGTTGCACTAGGAAAGTACAATCGATCATGAGAAGAACGGGAGTAATGAATTCTTTTAATTTTGGCCGTTGGAGGTGGGATGTCTCTCCTGGAGTTGGAAGACTTGGCTTGCATAGTGCGGACGAATTTATTAACAGGCTCTTGCATAGCTTCCTTCCTTCTAGCAAGGTTGAGAAGAATTACCAATAGATCTACAGCACTAAAAGGAACAAATGGAATGATGTCATTTCCTTCATTTCTAGTGTTATGCTCATGGTCATTCATTTCCTTAAAGGCAAAGAAATGAAACAAACGGTAGAGAACGATGACAGACAAACGTTCTTACAGACAGTGCCAATCTGTTGATGTCTAAAACTGAACTCAATCCCGATTTATAATGAGAAATAAAAATATGGTAAGTAAATCAAATCACACACACAAGAGAAGAGATTGTTAGAGTGGTTCACTTGTAAAATAGCCTATGTCCCAATTGGTTTTATTTAGTAGGGTTTACAATTGGCCAAAATGGTGTGCATATGAGTGATTCGAGTTGTCACTCCAGCTGAGCGAGTATCTGGTATTTATAATAGTGTAAAACCCTAGAGATGGAGCGCCTTTATATAGATAGGCATTTACATTTGTGTACAATAAATAAAACTCTTGGAATTCAGTGTTGGTTGGTATCCCATCCGGGTAATTATTGGTATTCCTATTGGTTGGCCTTCTAGAGTTGGTCGACATTCCAGCCTACTAAGAGTCTTTGAAGCCGATCAAGGTGGTTGGTCAGCCACGTTGGAATATAGATATACATTCATCATTGGTCCAAGTGGGAGTGTAATTTTTACATACGACAACAATGTTCATAAATCTCATGCACATGTGCAATAAAGGAGAATGAGTCTAACATATAAATAATAGTCATGAAAGATTAATGTAATGATGTCCCATATTATTAAGAGCACTAATGAAATAAAGTGATGTCTCAAAACATTACAAAAAGCACGGTGAATGTATGAAATGAAGGGGTGATCCGACTATCTTAAATGTTCATCCATATATGGTGAAAGGAAAATACAAAACTCCTTTTATCTTTTTAAAAAATTACATCAAAATAAAATCATTTCCACTTTTTTTTCCTTAAAATAAAAAATGTTTTCGAATTTTTCCAAAAATTTTCAGGAAAATAAAACACTTTTTGGATTTTTCGAAAAATATATAAAAAAGAAAACATATAAATTTTCAATAATAATACAATGATAATACTATCTAGCAATAGGAATATAAGATTAGATCATTATAAACAACCTACATTAGATAAAGTACCTGAACCCAATCAACATTGAAACTACCTAAATATTTCCTAAGATCCTGAAATTGAATTGCATCTAAAGGTTTCATGAAAATATCATCCAATTGATGTTCGGTGCTCATAACGCTCAAGGATATGGCCTTCTCTTCAACTAGGTCATGTATAAAATGCTCACGTATCCTAATGTGCTTTTTTGCGAATGTTGGACCGGATTACAAGATATATGGATCACACTAGTATTATCATAAGAAATAGTCATTGTACCTTGTGAAATCCCATAATCTTCAAACATTTTCTTTATCCATAAGAGTTGTGTGAAATAAGCCCCGGTGGCAATATACCTAGCCTCTGTTGTGGAAAAATGTATTGAGTTTTTCTTCTTACTAAACCACATGACAAGAACACTCCCCAAAGTAGAAACACCCACCCGAGGTGCTACTACAACCATCAACATCCCTCTCGACATTCAAATAGACAAACAAATGGTCATCATCATCAAAGGAATACCAAATTCCATAGGAAAAAGTTGCATTCGCATATTTGATAATACCTTTAAGTGAGAGTAAGCGTGACTCTTTCGCGGACACCTGATATCACGCATAGACACCAATACTAAAAGTAACATCGGGATGACTAGTGGCCAAGTAGAGGACACTACCTATCATACTCTGATAAAGTTTTCTCTATTTCCTTGGTTAAAGTGTCTTTGATAAGCTTTGTCGATTGACTCATAGAGCTTCTTGAGTGCTTAGCGGAGTTTAGAACAAACTTGTTCATTAAATCACCTGCATATCGAGATTGAGATGAATATCACATCCTCAAGCTGATGAACCTGGAGACCAAGGAAAAACATAATCTCACCTACTATGCTCATTACGAACTCACTCTTTATCTCCTCCTTAACAGTGTGAGCATGGCAAGAGCACGTGGATCCAAATACTATGTCGTCCACATAAACTTGTACATCAAATGTAATTCTCCGTCCCAACAATTCGATTAAGTTTTTATATGAAATAAAATTGACGAGGAGTTAATAATAAGTGTATAAGGATTGCTAGTAAAATTGGAGAAAAATAAAGAATATTAGTATTTAAGGAACTTCCACTCCTTCATTCGATTTAATATGGTCCCTCTTGAAAGATTTTGGAAGTTGTGGAGGAAAATTTGTGAATAATATGGAAACTTAGGGCTTTAAACGAAATATTTTGTTGCGTGAATGAGATCCCTTTCTCGCTCGAACGACAACCCTTAATCGCTCGAATGACAACCCTTAATTGCTCAAACGAGATCCCAGTCTTTCTCGAATGACCGTCTTTGTTTTTTGAACGATGACTAAGGTTTTCAGACCTACTATGTGTGTTGTCATCATTGGAATCATAGATAAAAAATCTCATGTGAGCTCTTGGAGCCTGATGGTGGGGATTTAAATGAATGAGGCACAACATTATTTTAGGGCTTTGAGTGTCTATAAGAGAGAGGCGTGGGGTGGTGAACCCACTGTTATTCCTTCATTCCCTCTAAGGATCTCATATCTCCATCCCATTTGTTATATAGTTTTTCACCGTAAGGTTTTAACAAATACACTCACACCACCTAATACCTAATTTTCCCGTAATAAATGTATGGCTACGTAATATAAAAGTTGTTTGTTAGGGGGTTTTCAGGGGTATTTGAGGCGGTGTTCTTAGAGGAAGAAGACAGGTTATTGAGAATTTTTGGAGTATTTTGGAGCATCCATTGGAGGTTGTATAGACGAGCTTTTGTGTCTCCCTTCAGGTCCACCTTTGGTGGTGTAGGAGTCACCCATCTTCACCACCACCGCCACCATTTTTGAAGGGTTTTTGAGGTGGGAAAAAACTAACTTTGATATAAGTTTAAAGTATAGTATATAAATCAGCATATGTATGTACATATACTAGGATAAATGTATGTATGATAAATGTTAGATTTTCACCCATGTGTTATTTGGTAATCATCTTAACATTTATGTGAAAGTGGGTTTGAAAGGATAACCTAAAAAGGGGTTTTGAAAACATAGAAATTTTTGGAATATATTTCTTAAACATTTTATGAATTCAAATGTGTTTAAATTATGTTTAAAAATCTAAATAGCATGTTCTTATTTGAATAAATGCATTAGGTCTGCTAAACGATTTTATGAGATTAAATGGTGATTTTCTACATGAATAAATGAAGTTAAATAAAAAAGGGAAACTTTCACTTTAATGGGTATTTAAAGTGTGTGAAATTTATGTAGGGAGTAAAGTTGGTTTAATGTTTAATAGTATAAAATTGAGGTTTTACATTAATTGTGGTGTAAAAGTTAATAATGAAAGTTAAAGGGTTTAAATATGTGAATATTAGCAAAATGGGTGTTAAGTTGCAAAATCCCATAAATAAAGTTTGTATTTCAATTGTATAGAAAATGGGGCTTTAATGTGAAAGAGGTTGTTATTTTATTTCTTAAAGGTAATAAAGTGGAAAGTGTGAAAGTTGGGTAAAAGTTTTACATTAAACAATGGCCAAATGTGTTTTAACTATTAAGTAGGAAACTTAATAACCATTTTGGGAAGTTGACACTTGTTAAAGATTAAATTGCAAATTTGGCAACAAAAAGGGTAAATCGGTAATTTACTTAAAATGGAACATTTTTATGGAATAAAAATATTAGTGAATTCTTTTATATTAGTATAGGTGCAATTGAATTAAGTCCTATAAGCGTAAATGATTTTGTTATAAATCGACGTGTGTGTAAGAAAGAGATTAAAGTAGAAAGAAACAGTTTTTCAATTGTTAATGGAAAAATGGACGGTTAAATCAGGGATATTGGCTTCGGCCTGTCAATGGGAAATAATGTGGACATGTGAAATATATTAAAAACATTAGTAAAGGAACTCGTATGACACCGGGAAAAGCAAGAAGGGTCCGGAGACCTTGGGTGAAAATCCCTAAACACTGGCTAGAGCATCTTGTGCGCATAGCCAGCGGTGTAGAGCCCATTTAAGTATGTGGTATTTGGCAAACTCTGAAAGAAAAGATAATGGGATATAGAACATAACAAGTAAAGGGTTGCATAGTGAATGTATTAAGATGATCTAACTTGAACGTAACAATAAATGAAAAGATTAATGTAATGTGGACAAGTAAATTAAGAATAATGACTAATGTCCATATGAATAGAGAACTGATTAAGTAAGGTGACTTAATGGGTAATTAATCTACTGAATGAGGATTTAATCCATAACAACATAGGCGTGTGTGTTGTATAAGGCTTTCATATTAAATAAATAATTCTAACACGATATGTGCGTGTGTTGAAAGAAAGTCTTAAGTAGGGGTTAAGCAACTCTGGTGTGAATTAATGAGTGATGAGTAATAAGGGTTTTCAAAAGCTAGTGAATGATTTTCTTAACATTTGCTAATTGTTTAACCGTGTGCGGTAATGGGAAGAAATGCTAGTCTTAGGCATGACGATACAAAATAACCATTTCGCAAGGACAAAGAGAATAAACGATACCATATAATGTCTTCGAAATAAAACTGTTAAATGCATTGAGATATGTATTTTCAAAGATATGCACATGCATGTAGTTGTAGAGAGTGATTATTCCTTTCTGCCGTTCATTTCTATACTGCATTGTGCAGTTCTCACTGAGCATTCATCTCACTTCCCCTTTTTGTTACTAGAAGTTATATGTGGTTCCATATGTTAAGAGCGTTGTACTAGTAAGGTTTCAATTTTTATTTACGTTAGTAAGATCTGTATGCATTGAACTCCGGGAATATTTCCCACAGTCCCTCACGTAGTGAAATATGAAATTTGAACTCACATAGTAATAAGAGAAACTTTAAACAAATTAAAACCGGAATAGAAACATTATATAGGTTGTTTTACAATACTTCACACCTAACGCTCTATCACACTGAGTTGACTACAAGTAACCCATAAATTTTGGTCGAGGCGTGATAAATGGTATAAGAGATCTAGGTTCAACGTTCCTTTCGGGAGTGATGTGCTGAGGTCGATAGTGGATCTTTTGGTGTCGATGTTGGTTTGGGCCGGTAACGCTAGTTGGTAACGGGTTTAGTTCGTGTCCTCAACGGTGCAGTCAATGTGGTTATCACGACAAGTAAATTAGTGCCGAGTGGCATATGGTCAAGTTATTTTGTATTAAATCGCTTTTGCACTTTTGATTAGATATGCTAGCAAATTACACCTGTCCATGCAAGACGATAATGGTGACACCGTGGTTCTTAGTGTGAGGTGTTTTTGTTCCAGCCTTTGATGATGTAGAGTCCTTATAGATATTGATAGAATGAGATGACGCCCATGGGGCAGGTGGCACAAATTTGTGTATAATCAACTAGAGAGGTTGATAGTTATAATGTCATAACTGAGTAATGACAAATTGTGATTACAAATGCATAAAATCCTTGGGTACACCACTTGGGAGTGGTCAGTGTTATGAGGTGAGTAGGAGAATTCGGTCCTTGGGGTAATACAGTGATTTATGGTATACATGTGAAATTATTTGGGTTAACACTTAGTGATAGATACATTCAGTCTTAGTTAAATAGGATGATATCCTTATGGGTGGGCACTTCCGATGAGTGTAAGTTATGAGTCATGGTTAGGGTTACGACCACCTATGGCAAGGGGTCATGTAAGTGACAGTGATGGGTTGTAGTGAAAAGGGAGTGGACCTTAGGTTTCCCTTCGGAGTAGGGATTGAAAGAATAATGAAACATTTGATGAATAAGATCTTTAAGAACACCAATAGTGTATACCAGGTAATGTACGAATTATACGTCATGTCATGTATCCTACAAAAAACCCTTAATAGTAGAATTAATGTTATGTAGTGTTCGGTGAGACTTAGCGGGAAAGCCTGTGAATTTTTCCCTTTTTATTAAGTGATTGAGTGATGTTCTTATGAGTGATAATTCCGTAGTGGGTACGTATTAGGTCCCTTAGTTGTGGGCTTATGTTTAGGATATCTTGATTTATGTACCTAGACTAGTTAAGATGGTCATGATGATTTTAGGTAACCTAGGAGTGAACCTGGATGGTCTTGGTGACTTAATGTTAAGTACTAGCATTGTAATGTGCTAGAGTAGGACCCCTTGTGGCGTCACTAAAGCGAGCCTCTTTTTGTGCAATACCCAACGTTATGTGGCCTACCAAAACTCTCGTGATATGAATTTATAGTTTAGCGAGTGTAGTGTGGCATTGAGAGACGGGTCCATTGTTATATTCATGGGCATGATGTTTAACACGTAGTATGATGTTTACATAGTGAGAGAATTTAGTCATCGTAGTTGAACACTCATTGTGAAATAATTGATGTAACCTAGTGAGGTTAAATTCAGGTCTGTAATACAGATAGGCATGTGAAGCCATATTGAAATTCCTTGGATATGTGTACAAAGGTTTCTATAATGAGATGTCAATACGAGCGGTATAAATTCCCTAATAATAGTGAATTAGAGGTTTATGTGGTGATATACAATCCCTAGTGGTAAATTAAAGGTTGTGTAGCATAGATTATAGTGTGAATTGTGGTACCTTGTCATGGATGTCTAGACTATATTGATAGATGACTGACTTTGATGTCATCTTACATAAGGCATTTAAGAATCATTGTTGTATTGAAGTTTACATAGTAATGGTAAATCATTGATGATTGTAGTATGTTTAAGTTATGTTGATTTTTGGGAATACTTGGAGTTAGTGCCACGACTTTTGTTTATGAGCACGTGTTAAGATGTGACCTTTGAGGATAAGGTCAAAAATAGGTTGATAAGAGATATATTATGCAGTGGAGGCTTAGAATACGATGATGTTCACCATGGTTTTAGGGATAACCTTTGGAATGGAGTGTTTGGATTGAATATAGAACATACTTGTGCTACTTGTATGGTTGTTATGACCCTATTGAGGGAAATCATTAGGTCTTAGACATGATTAATGCTTGAAAGTTTTATGTATTGTCAGAATGGTTACCATTTGGAACCATATAGGACGTTGATAAGAGTCCTATAAGTGTTCCATAGATTGAATGTGAGAAACCATGTGAGCATTGGGTTTTAGTTGATGAGAGTGATCTTTAAAATTAAAGTTAGCTACCGCGTTGTGAAATTTTGGATGATTAGCTGTGATGGGTCAGTAACTGATGGTAAGTACCAAGATAAGTGACGTCTGCTCGATTTAGGATAGAGTGATGCTTACTGATGATGGAACATGCAGTATTGGTCCTAAGGATGGAAACCTAGCTTTTCAACTTATTAGAGGAATTGATTTGTTTTATGTTCGTTCGACAAGGATGGATGATTCATGTTTTGAACTTGTCATGGTTAATGAGCCAAGCCAAGATATGTGGAAAGGCCAAGACTTTAGCAAATACTGAGTAAGATTCATAGACTTCAAGGGTACATTGTGGGTTTTTATGTCTTTGGCATAAGTCATTGTCAGAATTTGACTATTTTCCTTTAACGTGAAAGTCTCTCTGTTCATTGCGTTCTTTGTGTCTTACTTGGCTCGGTAATGGGGAGTCATTGATCAGTGGTAATTCAGGTCTGGTGCTGCATAAGCTCAGTAGTGGTGTGGGTTAGGCCAGTTGTCGCTGATGCATCATGATATATGGGTGCACTTTTCTCCGGAAGCACCTTTATTCTACACCAGTTTGGGCGTACATGTGGTCTTACACTATTTCATATAGTTTGCATATGTTACTCAATTTCTTTATGTTAACATGTTTCGGTAGTTAATCGATATATCTAGTTACGAGTTGGTCGGGTGTCACGAGGTCATGACTTAAGAATATTCTGGGAATAAGGACATGATGTAACATTAGGTACTAGCATTGTACCCTGTTGAGAGTTGTATTGATTGAGGATATGATCACTTGGGTTTAATTTTGTTACGGTACTCGGGATGCCACTAGGTTAGCACAAGTATTTTTTAGGGGGTATCGAATGGGTAGATATATGTGAGCAAGTGACTGTCTTAGGGATCATTGATGTGTACGATGAGAAGTGTTGAAGTTTTGTCAACCTATGCTAGGCGTGATCCAAGATTTGTTTGAAGGAAACTTAGGTTGTGAATCCTAACGTAGAAACAATCCTTGATGATGATTTCAATAGTTGATAGTGTAATACTTAGTGAGTATTGGTCATCTTGAAGTTTTGTCTAAGTAGAAAGGTTAGGCATACTTGATAATAAGCATCAAGACTTCAGAGTTTGTCACGATTGGGCCAACGATAGGGATCGATGAAAATGAAGTTTTCGTCTTGGACTGTAATGTTGGCAATACCCTAGGGCCGAAAATAAGTTTCTAGTTATCCGAGTTCTAAGTTCTGATAAGATAAGAATTTTGGGGACGAAATCCCCCAAGGAGGAAAGTTTGTAATACCCTGTTCCAACAATTCGATTAAATTTTTATATTAATTATAATTGATGAGGAGTTAATAATATGTGTTGAAGAATTGTGGGTAAAGTTGGAGAAAAATAAAGAAAATTAGTATTTAAGGATCTTCTACCCTTTCATTCGATTTAATGTGGTGCCTCCTGAAAGATTTTGGAAGTTGTAAGTGCAAACTTGTGAATAATATTGAAACTTAGGGCTTTAAATGAGACCATATGTCGCGAGAACATGATCCTTTTCTCGCTCGAACAATAACCCTTAATCGCTCGAACAAGATCCCAGTCTTGCTCGAACGACCGTCTTCGTCATTCAAATGATGCCTGACATTTTCAGACCTGCCATTTATGCTATCATCATTGGAACCATAGATCAAAAACCTCAAGTCAGCTTTTGGAGCTTTACGGTGGGGTTTTAATTGGATGAGGCAAAAAATTATTTTAGGGATTTGAGTGTGTATGAGAGAGAGCGGTGGGGTGGGGAACCAATTGTTCTTCCTTCATTCCCTCTAAGGACCTCACAACTCCCTCCCATTTGTTATACTGTCTTCCACTATAAGGTTTTAGCAAATACACTTACACCACATAATACATATTTTTCCTAGAATAAATGTATGGATGCGTAATATAAAAGTTATTTTTATGAGTATTTGAGGACGTGTTCTTAGATGAAGAAGATGGGTTGTTGAGCATTTTTGGACTATTTTGGAGCATCCATTGGAGGTTGTATATTGAAGCTTTTGTGTCTCCCTTTAGGTACTCCTTTGGAGGGGGGGAGTCACCCATATTCACTACCACCACCACCACTATTTTTGAAGGCTTTTTGAGGTGGTAAAAAACTAACTTTGATATAAGTTTAAAGTATAGTATAAAAATCAGAATGTGTTTGTACATATATTAAGCTAAATATATGTATGATAGATGTTAAGTTTGCACCCATGTGTTGTTTGGTAATCATCTTAGCCTTTGTGTGAAAGTGGGTTTCAAAGGATAACCTAAAAAGGGGTTTTGAAATATAGAAATTTTCAAAATATATATCTTGAACATTTTATGAATTAAAATGTGTTTAAAATCTAAATTATTTGTTTTCATGAAAATGAATGCATTAGGCTTGCTAAACCATTATATAAGATTAAATGGTGATTTTCTACATGAATAAATGAAGATAAATGAAAAAGGGAAACTTTCACTTTAATGGGTATTTAAAGTGTGTGAAATTTATGTAAGGAGTAAAGTGGATTTAGTGTTTAATTGTAAAAAAGTGAGGTTTTACATGAATTGTGGTGTAAAAATTGATAATGGAAGTTAAAGGGTTAAAATGTGTGAATGGTAGCAAAATGGGTGGCAAGTTATAAAATCCCATAAATAAAGTGTGTATTTCAAATGTATAGAAAATGGTGTTTTAATGTGAAAAGGTTTTTATTTTATATATTAAAGGTAATAAAGTGGCAAGTGTGAAAATTGGGTAAAATTGTTATTAAACAAGTGTTAAAATGGCCAAACGTCTTTTAACTATAAGGTCAAAAACTTAACAACCATTTTGAGAAGTTGACACTTGTTAAAGGATTAAATTGCAAATTTGATAACAAAAATTGTAAATTGGTAATTGACTTAGAGTGGAACATTTTTATGGAATAAAAATATTAATGAATGCTTTTCTATTAGTATGTGTGAAATTGAATTAAGTCCAAAAAGCGTAAATGATTTTGGTATAGAATCGACGTGTGTGTAAAAAAAGGGATTAAAGGAGAAAGAAACAGTTTTCCAATTGTTAAAGGAAAAATGGAGGGTTAAGTTCGTGCTTTTGGCTTTGGCCTGTAAATGGGAAATAACGTGGACATGTGAAAAATGTTAAACATATTAATAAAAGAACTCGGATGAAATCGGGAAAAGCAAGAAGGGCTCGGAGCCGTTGGATGAAAATCCCTAAACACTGGACATAGCATATGGTGCGCATGGCCGGCGGTGGAAAGCCCGTTGAAGTATGCGATATTTAGAAGACTCCGAGAGAAAATATAATGGAATATGGTACATAAAAAGTAATTGTTTTCTTGATGAATGTATAAAGACGAACTAACTTGAACTTAACAATAAATGTTCCGATTAATGTAATGTGGATAAGTAAATTGAGAATATTGACTAATGTCCATTTGAATAGAGAACTTCTTAAGTAACATGAATTAATAAGTAATTAAGATACCTAATGAGG
Organism: Sambucus nigra; assembly: GCA_949130495.1. Lineage (NCBI taxonomy): Eukaryota > Viridiplantae > Streptophyta > Magnoliopsida > Dipsacales > Adoxaceae > Sambucus > Sambucus nigra. The sequence goes on from OX422213.1 coordinate 121,379,683, forward strand.
ATTAAATCCATAAAAACACATGCGTGTGTGTCGTATAAGGCTTTCATTTTAAATAAATAATTCTAACACGATATGTGCATGTGTTGAAAGAAAGTCTTATGTTGTGGTTATGCAACTCTGATGTGAGTTAATGAGCGTTGAGTAATAAGTGTTTTCAAAAGCAAGTGAAGGATTTTCCTAATAATTGCTAATTATTTGACTGTGTGCATTAATGGAGGAAATTCTAGTCTTAAGCATGACGATACAAAATAACTATTTTGTAAGGACAAAGAGAATAAAAGATACCATATAATGTTTTTTAAATAAAATTGTTTAATGAATTCAGATATGTATTTTCAAAAGTATATATGTATAGGGTGAGTATTCCTTTCAGCCGTTCATTTCTATACTGCATTGTATAGTTCCCACTGCGTATTCAACTCACTACCTCCTTTTTGTTATGGCAGTTTGTATGCGGTTTCGTATTTTGAGCGCATTGTACATGTAAGGTTTCAATTTTTATTTACATTAGTAAGATCTATATGCATTGGACTCCAGGAATATTTCCGATGGGTCCCTCACGTAGTTGAATATGAAATTTGAGCTCGCGTGCTAATAATTCAAACTTGAAACAAATTAAAATTGGAATAGAAACATTATATAGGTTGTTTCATTGCACTTCACACCTAACTCTGGATCAAACCGGGTTGAGTACGGGTAACCCATAAATTCGAGTTTCCTCACAAACTACATCTCATCCACTCCCCCTGTCTTGAAGCCATGATCTAAGAGATAGGAATTGAGTCTCTCATACTAAGCATGGGGTACTTACTTTAAACCATACAAGTTGTTCTTAAGATAATAGGAGTGTCGCGAGTGCTTAGGGTCTTCAAACCCATTTGATTGTTCCAGTAAAACTGCACTCATATAATTCCATTATGAAAGTCACTCTTGACATCCATCTGATATAACTTAAAGTACAGATGACATGATATGGCATGTAGTAAGAAAATGGACTCAAGCCTAGAAAAAGGAGAGAATGTCTCGTCAAATTATACACCCTCCATTTGTGTGTAGCCTTGAGCGACCAACCTGGCCTTATTGTGAACCATGGTACCATTTATGTATATCCACTTGTTACCTATTACATTTGTCTCGCTAGGATGGGGAAATAACTCCTTGACATCATTCTTGAAAAACTTAAGCAACTCATATTTCATATTATATATCCAATTCTTGTCCTTGAGTGAATATTTCTCATTCTTGGGCTTGACTAAGGAGGTGTAGCACAAATCTTTAACCACATTCGCGAGTTGATCACAAGTTTTAACACCTAGTGTGGGATCACCAAGTATAGGGAAATGATCATGACTCTTTCAAATCCAAGCAAGTGGATCCTCTAAATTAGGAGTGGGGTCCACCGAGATAGAGGAAGGATGGAATCGTCACCAGGGGGTGCATCCTCCTCACAATGGGGGCTAGGAGAAATAAACGTCAGCATCTTGTCATTTCTAATCGTGACGTTTATAGACTCCATTACCTTAAAGCCTGCAAGTTTAAATACCCTATAAGCCCTACTCATTGATGAATACCCTAAAAATATCCCTCGTCGCTCCCATAGTAAAAATTTCCTAATTCCTCTCTATCTCTCAAGATGTAACAAACACTCCTAAAGACAAAAAAATATGATAGGTTGGTCTTCTTCCCTATCCACTACTCATAAGGCGTGTGTAGCGTGTGAGGATGAAGATATACCCTATTCGTCATATGGCATGCGAAGCTCATTGTCTGTACCCAAAAATGTCTAGACACATTTCTTTCAAGAAGCATGCATCTATCCATCTCTTGTATTATCCGATTCTTCCTCTTAACAATCTCATTTTGTTGAAGAGTACGAACGACCAAAAACACATGTTTAATGCCCACTTCATCACAATATATATCGACTTTCGCTTATTTAAATTCAGTTCCATTTTCACTACACATCTGCCTTGGTTTTGTAGGACAGGACATATGGTTGTTAGGAACTCAAACTCATTGGACTTTTCTCTCAGAATTACTACGATAGAATATCGAAAAAATTCATAGACCACCATGAGAATGTATCTCTTTCCACCTGAGCTCTCCGAGCAAGTAGGACTCATAGGATATATTATAACACCCCGTGAAATCAGGGAAGCAAGGTGGCCAGCAACTGTCGCCAAACTACGCATAGCATCACTAAATAAGTAATCCTTCTTAGCATGTGGCAGATATGAGACGTAAAATTCATTACATAAGATAATAGTTGTTGATACAAAAAATTATTCATCGACATGGACCATTTAGATTTTGACACGTGTTATATAATGGGATATTAATCCTAGTCATTAAGGATGAAATACCGAACAACTCTAGGAATTTCGACCAACACAAGGGATGCCGACCAACATGACAGGCAAACACCAACAGTTGTATATATTAACGATTGTACAGATATAAATGTATACGATATAAAGACATTCCATCTCATATACATACCTTGAGGACTATAAATAAATTGTAAACCCTACATACTGGGGACACACAAAAAGAGAGTCAATTCAGTAATCCCAAGGCAATACATAACACTGGACGTAGGCTATTTTCTTAAGCCGAACCACTTTAAAAATCCCTTGTCTCTTATTTCTATTTATCTGTTATCAATTAATTAGCCTCATGTATTTTTTTACATCAACAGATTGGTGCCATCTGTTGGAACCATATTTCTAATCGATCTCACTCAATCAAATACCTAAGTGGGTGAAATTCCTAAATCAAGTCTCAGGAACGAAGTTAATCCGCCTTCTCCTTCTTTTCCTCCCTCAACAAATGATTTAACTGGGATTCTGTCTAGTCTTGGAAGAGGCCAAGAGGCCAGCAAGATACTATGGGGCAACTTTCACAAACCCTCAAAACAGGAGAACCTACTCTACATGCTTAAGGAAATATGCCACCAACCCAACAAGAAGTGGTCGGTGTAGCCACTCGATCTCAGTAAGAGATATCTCCTACCATCCAAGGTCAACTTCATTACTCAGGACATCCGAATCTTTCCATTCGCAGTCTTATTATCCAAAAAGTCCAAGAACCTTAAAAAGATTAAGTCGTGCATCTCCATTTGATTAGACGATCTCCTGATAAAGAGGAAAGCACGACTCAATCTAGACCAAATTCCCGAAGAACTGTTGCTCGAACTAAGCAATGGTTTTAGGAAGAAAGCTCAGCAACTAATAAAGTTGAAACGTACAAATCCGATGTTGCCAATGATGCATAGAAAAGATCCATACAGAGATTGTAAGACAAATTGGGAGAAATGGTGAAGACAAGAAACCCACTACAAAGAAGTTTTGTTAAAGGATCTTCATTTGGGCAAACAATTGTGGATTTTACTACTCCAACAAAGTTCAAGGCTTCAGATGTAATGCCCAAATATGATGGAAAAAATGATCCAGTTCTTCATATAGAACAGTACCAAGCAGCTGCTGATATTTATGCCGTCTCCGACAAAATGAGGTGTAGAGCATTTTCTGGAACCATTACTGGATCAGTCCAAATCTGGTACAATGGTCTTCATCGAGGATAAATTTATAGTTTCAACCAACTAGCTGAGCTATTAATTAACAACTTTTAATTTGGAGAGAAGCCTATGAAAAGGGTGGGACATTTACTTAGTGTGAGACAAAAAGAAAGAGAGAGCACCAGGGATTACGTCACTCGTTTTAATAACGAGAAACTATAAGTAGTAGATTATGAGGAAAAGACTGAAATAACTTCCCTCATGAGTGAATTGCTCCCCGAAAAACTATGTTACACTCTTGCTAAGGATACTCCGAAGACAATGGCAGAATTGATGTCTAAAGCAATAAAAATCACGAATGCTGAGGAAGCAATGGCAGCCAAACGTACCTCGGGTAAAAACGTTGATGGAAAAAATGATAAGAAAGATCGTAAAGAACCCAAAGAACATAGGGAATCAAGACATGAAGGATTTTTAGAGAGACTCAAGAAGTGCAACAACTATACTTCGCTAACTATGGGAATTCACTATGTTTTCGAGGAATCAAGCATAATAAAGATGTGTGCTGGCATGATAAGTTGAGAAGTTCCCCGACCAAGAGAGACAAAACTAAGTACTGTAAATTTCATAAGGATCCGGGTCAAACGACGGAACGTTGCATAGATCTTCAAAATGAGATTGAAATTCTCATTCAAAGAGGAAAATCGAATCAATACATTGATTGGAAGGACAACGCATGAGGTCAGCATATATCAAAATCTCCTTGGAAGACTAGAGAGGAGAAGAAAAGAACTCATGAAGATGATCAGGATGACGATGCCGATCTCCTTAAAAAACATCAAAAACCAGAGCATGAGGTATTATGTATCAATTTTGGTTCTTTTGATTACCAAATGATTATAGGTGGAGACATGTGAGGAGGAGATCATACAACAGAGCGAAAAGCTTACCTCCATGAGGCACAAGCTTGCTCGTATATACAAAGGATCAACCTTGTAGAGGAGGATCTACCGAGGAAGGTTAACAAAGACTAACTAGTAATTGGTTTCTTTAAGAATGACCTTTCAGGAGTGTTGGATCCTCATGAAGACCCAATGGTAATCAAAGTCAAAAAAGAAGAAATCATTCTCTATAGAGTATTAGTAGATAATGGTATCTCGATGGATATCATGTTCTATCCTTATTTCAGCAACTTGAATTTTAAACTCGCCAATTAGAACCTTATCATCGACCACTAATAGGCTTTACAGGAGAGAAAGTCATCCCTTTGGGAACCATTAAAATGGAGGTGATGATAAGCACTTGGCCATCTAGACGAATAAAGAAGATCCATTTCTTTGAAGTGGATAAAAATGTCTAATCAGCTTATAATATAATCATGGGAAGAGTTGGGCTAAAGAAGTTTGAAGCAGTACAATCCACGGTTCATCAGTTTCTAAAATTCCATATTAATTTTGGTGTGAGAATTATGAAAGGTGATCAGAAAGTAGCTCGGGAGTGTTACTATTCTTCTTCCAAGCAAGAAGACTTGGAAGAAATAAAGAAGAAAACCACTACCTACCAAGTGGATACTCCTGAACTTAATGAAGAATCTGAGGTTGAAACCTTAGATCCAAGAGAGGAAACAGAGTTGGTAAAGGGATAGATTATGGAAACAACTGAAAGCATTGTGTTAGATGATGATAAATTGGAGCACACCACTCAAATAGGGACAATATTGGATCCTATTCTTAAACAGAAACTAGTGAGCTTCCTTAAACAAAGACAATATGCATTTTCCTAGAGTCATGAAGACATGCCGGGGATAGATCCCAATTCTCTTTATCATGAGCTCAACATAAATAAATAATTTAAACCAGTCAAACAAAGGTGAAGAGTGTTCAGCCCTGAGAAGAACCAAGCCATACAGGAAGAGGTCGAAAAGCTTCAAAAAGTAGATTTTATTAATGAATTGAAATACCCAGACTAGTTGGCCAATATAGTTATGGTCAAAAAGAAAAACAATAAGTGGAGAATGTGTGTAGACTTCATGGATTTAAATAAAGCATGCCCAAAGGATCACTTTCCTTTACCCCGAATAGATCAACACGTGGATGCAACATCAGGAAATGAGCTTCTTAGATTTATGGGTGCTTATTCTGGTTATAAACAGATAAAAGTGAAACCCGAGGGCAGGGAAAGCACTTCTTTCATCACTACCCAAGGAACATACTTTTATAATGTTATGCCTTTTGGTTGAAAGAATGCAGGTGCCATATATCAAAGGCTGGTCAACAAGGTGTTCGAGGAATAAATATGCAAGAATATGGAATTCTACGTAGAGGATATGCTTATAAAAAGCAAAAAGGCATCCGATCATATTACCGACCTCAGCCAGACTTTTGATCAACTTGAGAAGCACCAGATGAAGCTGAATTTGACCAAATGTGTTTTTGGAGTACAAGAGGGAATGTTCCTTGGGTACATAGTGAATTAACGGGGAATTGAAGCTAATCCTGATAAGATCAAGGAACTAATTTAAATGCAATCTCCAACTTGTAAGAATGATGTACAAAGACTAACTGGACGAGTAAAAACCTTGAACAAATTTGAGTACCGAGCTATAGATATATGCCTAACATTCTTCAAGGTGCTTAGAAAAAGCTTTGATTGGAATAAAGACAGCAAAAAAGATTTTGTGGAATTGAAGAAGTATTTGGGTTCACACCCATTACTCTGTCGACCAATTACAAGTGAAAAGTTGTACCTGTACTTAGCTGTTTCTAAATCAACATTGATCCGAGAAGTGTATGGAATTCAAAAACCTGTCTACTATACCAGTAATACTTTTCAAGGAGTAGAAATATGATACCCTCATTTGGATAAATTGGCATAGGCATTGATTGAAGCATTTAGACGCATGAAACCCTATTTCCAAGCCCATACAATTATAGTTTACACTAATATGCCTCTAAGGCAGGCTTTGCATAAACCATAGAAATCTGGTAGATTAATGTACTGGGCTATAGATTAGGGGAATATGATATCATATATGAGCCAAGGTCTTCTTTGAAAGGCTAAGCAGTGGAAGATTTCATAGCGGAGTTCACCTACTCTAAGGGCCTTATTCAACAAAGTGATAAGACATAAAAAGAATCAGGAGAAGACAATGTTACCAAAAAATCCCCCGAAGAAATTTCTTCAGAGGAAGCGAGTACAGACCTACCAGACCCTTCTTCTTGAACACAGGAGATGACCAGGAGGAATGAGGACGTAAATATAAAATTATTCCACTACGGGAGTTTGACAGATCAAGCATTCGATAACAACGTCTCCATATGGAACTTATATATTGATGGGTCATCTTCTTTAACCAGCGGTGGAGCAGGTATAATAATCATTACTCCTAATGGTATTGATATTGAGTATGCCCTACGTTTTCAATTCCAGGCTTCAAATAATGAAGAAGAGTACGAAGCTATTATTGTTGGCCTACGTTTAGCCCACTCATTGAGTGCTGAGAAAGTTGTGGCACACAGTAACTCTCAGCTGGTAGTAAACTAAACACTAAGTTTATATGGAGCCAAAGGAGAATTGACAACCAGTTATTTATCCAAGTTGATGGAAGTCATTGGAAAATTTCCAGCTGTTCAGATAAACAAAATTCTAAGGTTGGAAAATGCCCGAGCTGATGCCCTAGCTCGACTATCCTCTACTACTAGAATTGAACTCTAACGAACTATCCCTATTGAGATTTTTGCCAATAGGAGCATGGATGAAGATTTGTCGATTAATTTCGTTACCATAGATATGGGGCCATCCTAGATGGATCACATCAGAGCATACATTGAAGAAAGAACTCTACTAGCAGATATGGTGGAAGCAAAGAAATTGAAATACAAAACTACTCGGTATGTATTAGATAAAGGTGTTCTGTACATAAGAGGACTAGCAGTCAATTTGCAGCGCTGTATGCATCCATTAGAGGCCCAAGATCTAATTCAGGAAGTGCATGAAGGATCATATAGAGCTCACATAGTAGAGAGAACGCTTCTGCATAGAATCTGTACTGAAGGGTATTACTGGCCAATAATGCGAGTTGACTGTGAACTTTCGCCAAGAAGTTTGATAAATGTTAGCGATTTTCTATAATTAAAAAAACTCCACATGCTGCTCTCACCCCTATCACTTCACCATGACCATTTTCCATGTGGTGTATAGGCCTGGTTGGGCCACTTCCATCCACCCGAGGAAGATTCAAATACTTGGAGGTCACTGTGGATTATTTTACAAAATGGGTGGAGTCAGAGCCTTTGATAGATAAGCCTTATGAAAAGGTCTATCAATTCATATGGAAAAACATTATTTGTAGGTATGGGTTACCCTAATCTTTCATTACCGATCATGGAACAGAGTTTGACAATGATGAGTTCCAAATTACTATGCTCAATCCATTGTTCAAAAGTTGCATTATGCTCTAGGACATCCTCATAGTAATGGACAAACTGAAGTTATGAACAAAACCTTGCTTAATGGGTTGAAAAAAAGGCTTGATGATGAGGGGGAAATTAGATATACGAGCTACATTCTGTCTTGCGGGCATACCATATAACACCACGAACAACAATTGGAGAATCCCTATATATGTTAGTATTTAGGACTGAAGCTATCATTCATGCCGAGTTAGGCTTGCCATCCCATAGAGTTTTAAATTTTAACTCTCCTGTAAGTGACTTAATGACAGGGTTGGATCTAGACATGCTGCAAGAAGAAAGAGAAGATGCTGCCTTGCGCAATGCGTCTTATTAGCAAAGAACAACACATTTTTATAATAAAAGGATGAAACCAACCAACTTGAAGGATTGAGATTATGTGTTGAAAAAAGTGCTACAGAAAAATAACAAGCTTGAAGCCTTCTCTCTCACGTAACCTCCTAGGCTTGCATGGCGGCTATACCTACCTCCACCTTGGAGGTAAAAGACCACCCTCTAGATCCTTGTCCTCCCAATAGAAATCATAATTCTATCCCTAATCATTCTTCCAATCCTAATCGTCTCAAATCTTTCACTGAATTTGTTGGATCCTAAAAAAAAGTAGCTCATGATCTACACGAAGTTTCTTCCTACAAGGGAGAACCAACTCTTTTCCTTGATAATTATTATATAAATACACTCTCTTCTCCTTCTAAACACTCTCTTGTGGGAAATTTTACCCATGGTCGGCACCCTGGATAATATAAGGAAGATGTTGACATCTATGAATTTAAAGGCAGTTTTCAATGTTAGATTGATTGATCAAAAGCATGTTATGATCAGGCTTTTCCATGAAGAATATTTCCATCATTTATGGATGAGATCCGCATGGTAGGTTCAAAGATATCCCATGAGAGTCTTTAAATGGACAAATGACTTTCACCCAGAATGTGAAACTATTATAGTTCCTATCTGGGTAAACTTGCCTTTTCTGCCAATTCATCTCTATAATAAAGAGAGTCTTTTCTCCATTTATAATGCTATTGGTATTCCAATGAAGATGGATAGTGCTATAGAATCTCTTGGATGACCTAGTTTAGCTAGGTTTTGTATTGAAGTTGATTTAAAGAGGCCTCTCCTTAGACGAATTTGGATTGTAAATAAAGAAACCAAAGTGGGATTCTGGCCACATTTTGAATACGAGGACATTCCTCCTTACTATTTTCATTGTGCTAAAAGGGGTCACAAGATAGAAGACTGTGTTTTTAAAGAAGAAAATTAGGTGAAAGATCACAGTAAGAGCGCCCAAAATGTTAAGAAGAATGAATGTACTAAAGAATGGATGATCAAAGCTTTCCACACTGATAAATTCGAAAGAGTCCCAGTGGCTAATTAAGACAGATGTACTAAAGATATTGAAAAGTCAAATGAGGTGCAATAAAAGATCACAATTTTTTTAAAATTAAATCCTATCAGAGTAAGGTTCTGCAACACACTAAAGTTGACTTTGTAAGGGTCCCTAATGTCTCTCAAATGGGCAGGAGGGATCAGGATCTTGTAAGTGAAGAGATAGTAGTTTCAAGGGAAGAAGAAGAAGCACCAGAAGATGGAATTTAATAAAATACAGATGAAGAAGTGGAAGAAGTAGAAGAAGATGAAGCAGATGATGAGGTAGAAGAGGAAGGTGAAATTCAAGAATTTTTTCTGTCAAAATATAGGTTCAATACTCCTAAGAAAAGCCCCAATTCTTCTCGATATCTAGCAACTTCAAATGATTAAGATAAGTTCAGTGCTAAGGAAAGGATGGAAGGTAATGAGAAAAAAACTCAGGAAGTACAAAGAGCAGTTACCCTATTTTTAATCGAGGATCTAAAGTTGAAAGAGTACTTTTTTCAAATAAAAACATCCCAAACACTAGGATTCTCAGATCTGGTGCAAAAGCTTACCTCCACAAATCCTCCAAATGATTAGTTCGCTCATTTGGAACATTATAGGGCTCTCAAAAAAGGGGGCTCTAAAGAGAATGAAGAGACTCTTAAGGATTCACAAAGCTGCTATTTTAGTTGTCCTAGAACCAAAGTTGGAGAAGAATAAGCATAATAGTTTTCGAATAAGACTTGGCTTTGACATTGCTTTCTCTAATTCCAATATTAAAATATGGTGCTTTGTTAGAGAAGGTATGGAATGCAATTTCATTTCTGATATGGAGCAGTGCCTTAATCTGTCCTTTGTTGCTAGTTTCATCTATGCTAAGAATACTAAGATTGAAAGGCGTGAGTTATGGGGCTTTCTTGGTCAAAATTTTACTTCAAATCCTTGGCTCATTAGTGGAGATTTCAATGTGGTTTCCAATAGTGGGGAAAAGGTTGGAGGCAATGATGTTGATGGTAGTGCCGCCATGGAGTTTTTAGAAGCTATGGAGGTAAATGAAATGCTTGACTTGGGTTTTAAGGCCTCTAATTATACCTCGTTTAACAAAAGAGAAGGTCTGGATAGAATTTGGTGAAGACTCGATAAGATTTTTTGAAATCTTACTGCTCAAAACTTAAGGGTTTGGGAAGTTCAACATCTTAATAGGCACATGTCAGATCATTGTCCCTTGCTACTTGCATTTAGTAACCCTTTTAATACTCGCAGTAAAGCTTTCAAGTTCCAAATATTCTGGATGGAAAAACAAAAGATATATGAGGTAGTGGAGCAGGCCTAAAATTCTACTGATCATACCAATCCATTTGTTTCTATAGGTAGCAGATTTAAAGCTCTTCGGTCTGCTTTATCTAGATGGAGTAGACAAGTTTTGGGAGATATCTTCCAAGAAGCTAGGAAAGCTGAAGATCATTTGCTAGCTATGGAAATTGCATTTGATAGAGATCCCTCTGAATTAAATAGAAAAAATCTTTCTCTAGCTCAGGCTAATAGCACTAAGAAACTGGAAATTGAAAATATTTTCTGGAGTCAAAAAGCAAGGGAGAAGTGTTTGAAATAAGGGGACAAGAACACTGCCTATTTTCATAGCTCAGTGAAAGTATCTAGAAGACACTTGGTGATTTCAGATATCAAAGATCTATATGGGGTGCAGCAAACAAATGAGACAAAAATTCAAAGGGCTGCAATAATTATTTTTGATCTTCAATTTAGACAAGAAGATATGGCTTTCATCGCTTTACAAGATCCTTTTTTGGAGGTTATCCACTATTTGATAACTCCAGAGATAAACAATTCCATATCTTCCATACCTGATAGCACTGAAATTTTAGAGGTGGTAAAATAGTTAAATCCCAATAGTTGCCCAGGTCCGGATGGCTTTAATGGTTTTTTTTGTGAGATTTTGTGAAATAATTAAAAGAGAAGTGGTTGCTGCAATCCAAAGTTTCTTTTTAGGTATGTCTCCGCCTAGAAATATTATTTCAACTTTTCTTGTTTTGATTCCAAAATGCCAATCTCCATAAAGTTTTTCATACTTCAGACCTATAAGTCTTGTAAACTTCATCAGTAAAATTATATCCAAAATCCTCTCTAACAGATTAAGTGTGGTATTGCCTTTGATCATCTCTCATAACCATAGTGGTTTCTTGAAGGGAAGAGATATGATTGAGAATGCTATGTTGGATCAAGAATTGGTTTCAATGATCAATTCTAAAAACTATGGAGGGAATGTGGTTATGAAATTGGATATAACTAAAGCATATGATAGAGTCTCTTGGTTGTTTCTCATCGTCATCCTAAGGAAATTTGGATTCTCTAAGCATTGGATTGATAAGATATGGATATGATTGTCTAATTACTGGTTTTCAGTGCTGATTAATGGAAATTCTTGTGGTTATTTCAAGTCTTCTAGAGGCTTGAGGCAAGGAGACCCTCTATCTCCAAGTTTGTTCATCATTATGGCAGAAGTTCTTTCGAGAAATCTCAAAAAGTTAATTCCTCAATTACATGGCTTCAAAATGCCAATTGGAGGCCCCAAATTTAATCATCTTGCTTATGCTGATGATATTATCATTTTCTTATTTGGTGCAACCTCAGATTTAAAGAAGATCTTAGAGGTTATAAATTTTTTTGAAAGGGCTGCCGGTTAAAAAATCAAATTTTCCAAATCTCAAATATTTTTATCTAAAAAGATTACTCCAACAAGGGATAAGAAAATTATTACAACAACTGGTTTTTCTAATAAAAAATTTCCTATTTTATACGTTGGTTGTCCTTTATTTCCAGGTAGAAAGAAGATTTCCCATTTTGACCATCTCATTCAGAAAATCAAACATACTCTCACTGGATGGAAATCAAGGATGCTAACAATGGGAGGAAAGTTGGTCTTTCTTAAAAGTGTTCTATATGCCATTCCTATTCATACTATTGCATCTTTCAACCCTCCTAAAAAAGTGTTTCAAACCATAGAAGCCATTTTTGCTAGATTTTTTTAGGGTTCTTCAGACGATAAAGTAAAGAATCATTGGTGTAAATGGAAGGATATAGCTAAGCCTATCAAAGAAGGTGGTCTCGGAATCAGGAGCTGGATTAGAGACACAGCTGAAGCTCATATGAAGTGGAATTTAAGCTTGGGAGATATTTATTTTTCTTGGGACACTTGGCTGGACTCTAGGCCGATTGGTGACTTCTTTAACATTCCCAGGAACACTAAAGTAAATGAGTTTTGGAAAGAAGATAGATCCTGGGACTGTTACAAGTTACATCAATTTTTGCCTCTTCAGTTAGTTAACCAAATTAAGCAGACTCCAATTTGGAATGAAGACAAAGATGAGTTAGTGTGGACTGCATCTTATTCAAGTGCTTTCTCCTTTTCTTCGGCTTAGGAATCTATTAGAATGCCTAGTTATCAAATGTTGTCTTCCAAATTCATTTGGGATCCTTGTATCCCCCCAAAGATGCTGGTGCCAGTATGGAAAATTATCAAAGGTATTTTTCCTACAAATGAAAATATTAAAAAGGTTGGAATTAGAGGCCCTTCTAAATGATCTTGTTGCAAAGTTCATCATGAAGAATCAACTGAACACCTCCTTTCTTCAAGTCAAACAACTATTAAGGTGTGGAATTTCTTTAACTCTAAGTATGGGATAATTGGTCAGCAGGGTTCCATAAGACAGAGATTGATTGCTTGGTGGTTGTCTTCAAATTCTTCTTCAAAGTCAATTTTTTAAATTATCTAGTTTTGATTTGCTGGTTTATATGGATTCAATGAAATAGAGCCAAATTTGATAGTTATTCTATGTTCATCAATACTATCATTCACAATATTAGGTTACTTCTGAAATTTGTTTTCAAGCTCCAAAAATTCCTAAAAACAAATTCATATTGGTGTACTGGAATCTTCCTCCTATAGGAGCTTTGAAGTTGAATGTTGATGGTAGCTCTCTGGGCAATCCTGGCGAAAGTGGTGTGGGTGGTATTCTTAGGAATCACAGAGGTGAAGTTTTATGGACTTTCTACAAAAAAATAGGTGTCTCTTCAAGTTTAGAAGCTGAGGCTGCTGCCCTAGTCCATGGCCTTACCCACTATCAAGATCTTAAAGATTATGAGCTTATTATTGAATATAATCCAAAGGTTTTAATAGAAGATCTTTACAACAAGTCCTCATGTCCATGGAAAATAAAAAGACAAGTGATGCAAGTTTTATATCTAGCCTGTAATATCTAGTGCAAATTCTTTCATATTCACAGAGAGGCAAATTTTGCAGCACATTTCTTGTCCAAGATGGGAAGTTCTAAAACAAAGTCTTTTATGTCTTACAGTATAGATCTACTTCCTAAGTATTTCAAAGGTATCTTAAGATTAGATAAGATGCTTATTCCTTACATTAAATATGTTTCTTAAATTGGTTTTAGTTTGTAAGCCATGGTGAGGGCTCTTCTCACCTCTATTTATAAATAATTCTCTATTCATAAAAAAAAACCTATCGAATTGAAACCATGGAAGGTGAAGAATTCAAAAATCCATAGCATGTAGAGCATCTCCGAAAGTATTATCCATGATGTCGTAATCAATTTTCAACTTGAAATATTAATAAAATTTTTAGTTTCTTTCCATTTTGTTGTTCATTTTTTTGGGAGTACTCGTGCTGTGCACTACAATAGCTTGATACTAGATTTATATAAAGTAATAAATTGTTGCTTGATTAACAAATTTGTTGCTCGATTTAGAAAATTATTCCTCACCTCAACAAACATTGCCCTGAAAGTTGCTCGATAGAAGCAATAAGTTGCTTGGGGCAGCTATAAACTTGATCGTTGATATATGAAGTCCAAGTCAACGGGATTATAAATCCTCAAGAAACTTGGTCCACAAACATAAGGATAGAATAAGATATTTATCCTACTGGGAAAAGTATAAGAATAACGTTGCAAAGGTTCCTCAAGAGGAACGTAAGAACATATTCCACAAACGCCTGGTCACACCACTGGTATTTAATGCAAAAATCCAATACTTGGGTGTATTAGTAAAACCTTTGGAGATACATGGGTAACTAGCTTTACATTTAGATTTTAATCTAAGTATTCCAGTAGAAACTATGTATTAATCTAACTAGCTCTAAATTTAGATTTTAATCTAAGTATGCCACTAGAACTTATTAGCCCTAAGTTTAGATTTTAATCTACGCATGCTAATATAACATCTGCACTCATTGGAAATCGATACTCAACTTAATCAAAGTGTGTTTATAGAACTAAGGACAAAGAAAGGATTAACATTCATTATAAGATATGTTGATCGAATTTCCATTTCATTAAATCAAATCAATTACAAGTCCGTGTTAACAAAATAGAGTACAAAGTTTTATTCTGTAGGACGTCTTCCTTTCGCTTTGGAAACAGGGTCCATTCAAGAAGGAGGATCATCTAAAGTATAAGGAGAGTTGATGAAGTTAAAATCTTGAAGCATTCTAGTATTTCTGCGTCCAAGACGATCAAGAAGTTGAGGAGGTTGGATGATCTCTAATTCATCATGAATCTCGTAATCTCCCAGGTATTTTTAAATTAAGCATTGATGAATACTATGTACATGAATCCATTTGACATCTAACTTAAAAGTAGGATTGTCAAGTTCAAGCAAGCCTAGATTATACCAATCCCATAATGAGCTATTTTGATCCACTTTCATCACTGTCAAAGCATTGATCCAACCCCATTTATAGCTCTCATTCTTTTCTTGTTGAAGCTTATCATCAATATGCCCAAGAGCTTTGTTATACCCGTCCATCCAGACTTTCTTAGTTGCTTATGGAATTCAAAGGATAATTTGCCAACTTGAGGATGCAACTTCTTCAACACTCCATCCTTAGCTTGTAATTGTGAAGATTGAGTGGATTGTTGTTTAGACAAGGTCTTTAGCTGCTGGGACATCTCAGCAATAGCTTGATCTTTAGCTTTTAATTATTTAGCTCGATTGCCAAGGGCCTGTTGGATCATGACTTCCTCTGTAGTACTTCGGCCAGTACCTCTGCCAGACTTGACTCTAGCTCTAGAAGATGAAGAAACAAGTTTTATTTTCTTCGAAACCTCCAACTCCTCACTCAACCTTTCATTTTCAGCCTCCAAGATGGAATGACCCTCACTATAGTAGCAACAATAGCAGTGGATGACTTCATAGCATCAACTTCATCTCTTAAGTTGTTATTTTCTTCCTCTAGAAGCTTGGCAATGTCCCTTGCTTCATTTGTTTCACCTTTCAATAGGAATTCTTATCTTCAGAAATGAGAAGCAAATTTATCCAACTTTTGTTGAAAGCCCCAGCCTTCACTAAGGGCCTTGAATTTCTTCTCATAATCTTCATGAAAAAGTGCCCTAGCTTTATTATTCTCCTCATGCAGCTCATCAATTATTTCAAAGTAGGGAACATTATTGGCCACTGCACAATCAAGAAGACACTTCAGATGAACATATACCTCTTTGGGTTGCTCGGATACCCCTTTTCTGAGCAACTGCAGTAGGCATCAGTCAGAGATAAGTGACCAGCTTTGAAAAGCTCATTACACCTCTGAAGTAGCTCGGAGTCAGTAGATGAGAAGTATTCCAAGTTATCAGAAAAAGAAAGTCATCAATTAATAAGTTACGGAGTGTTGAAAAATATAAGAAAAGGAATAAAAATATCTCTCTTTTCATTAATAAAAGGGAAGTACAAATACATCTGTAAAAAATAAAAAAAGTACAACTATTGAAAAAAGGGAAATAAAAACTTTTGGATTTTACACCTTCTTCTTATCTACCTCAGAATTAGCTGAAGAAGAAGAAGGTGCTGAGGAAGGAGGAGGATTAACTTTGGAGGGCGCAGTAGAATCAAGGTCCTGGTGTTGATCGACGAACTCCACCATTATCAAGGATTCCCTGGAACCCCCATCATCAACTTCCTCATCCAGGTTTGGAGGAGTCCTAGGATCATGTCGCAAGAATAGCTCGAATCCTTAGGAGTACTGACCTCCACCAGAGAAGTAGAGCAACCATCCTTAAAGCACTTTTTCTTCATAAACTCAATTTGTGAAGAAGCTACTCCAAAGGCCTTATACCATCCTTTGTTAAAGCCTAGCCTTAGTCCTCTTCACATTCTCAGGACCCAAGTCCTTCTGTAAATGAGCAGACTTAACTCTCTTATCATCAAAGTCCTTTTGTATCTGGGTAGACTTGACTTTCTCAACATCTAAGTCTTTTTGTAGTTTCTCAGCCAGACCTCAAGTAGTCACATTAGATTCTTCAGTATTTTTTATCCTCTCCTCCCATTTCTTATGTTCAGAAGCCAATTCTTGTTAGGAATCAAGTAATGACTTTTTCAGATCATTAAAAGCTTCTTCAACTTCACCAGAGGAAGAAGCTCACAAAGCCTCATCTTTCTCGAATATATTATTAAAGTCAATGAGGAACAACATAAGAACAACAAGAAAAATCAGTATTGTGAAGAACAAATCCAAAGACAAAAAAATAAAGAAGGTAAAAAGAATATACTAGAGCAAGGCTTTGAGCAGCCCTATCAGAACTCATGCAGTGAGGTACTGCAGCTGCAACACTCCTGTGGTTTAGCAAAGTCCCAGATTTTATTAATTGTTTGGCCAATCTAGGGTCAAGGACCACTAGAGAAGAAGAGGAAGATATGTCGACCAACTCACGTTGGTCGAGATGAGCAGAAGAACCTTCTTCTAACTTAGAGGGCAGCCATTTTTCTATTATTTTCAGGGGTCTCTCTTTAGTTTGTTTGGCTGGGGGCTTCTTCCCAGTCTCATTTTTATTTTTCACCCCTGCATCAACTTGTTTGGAAGGGGGATTGGCAGCTCTGTCTCCTAAAATATTATGAATCTTCCTCTTAACCATTGATATGGAAAGGGGCAAATTTGAATCTAAGGAGGAAGGGGAAAGGGAAATAAGGTCACCATTGCCAAATGCAGTGGCTGAGGAAGTGGAAGGTGGCTCTTGCTCAAGGTCAATCACATGAGAAGGAGTAGGACGAGTAACAATGGAAGAGATTATGTTCTTGTACTGCAGCAAATAAGATGTAGACCTGACGTGCTCCTTGCCAATCCTTTGATGAAGTCCCTAAATAAACTTCAACTCCGTCAGGTTCACTTCACTTTACTTGGGGAACCTTCTCTTCTGGCCAACTGCAATAAGAATTTACAAAGCAGTAATTAGTGTAACATTTAAATAGATATGTACAAGGCAAATCATTCAAATGAGAAATAACCTATCCGATTGCTAAAAGGAGGGCATCTAGGCCCCTGGTACTCAGCATTTCCAATCAAAGAGGCATGCTGCCAGTTTTCTACAACAATCCCATGCCCAAAATAATCTATATTGGAGTTTGGAAGATTAACTACTAACGCTTTATTTATAACCCTCGTGTTTAAATAAAAAGTCGTATCACTAGTCACCCACTTATAACAAAACATTATTTATGGAATCCCCGGATGGGTTCCATGAATTTGATTCAACCTATATACTCCATTTACAACCCTCCAAATATTATGGGCTACCCAAGAAGGGACAACGTCAAAGTATTGACAAAACTCAAGGAACAATGGGTTAGGAGTAAAGGAAAACCTACATTCAGCTATAAAAATAGATTTAAACTAGTGACCCTTAGCTAGTGAGAAAAAATCAGCAGGTAAAATAGCATGTTCCAAAACAACTCAAGAGGAATTTTAAATTCATATCAGAATTCATAAAGAGAATCAAAAGAGTAAACCATGATGAAGAATAGAAGGAAAAAGAAAGAATTCTTACATGAATTAAGGATTCATCAAGAATTGAAGAACAAACAATCATTCGAGAAAGAAAAAGAAAGCTTGAAGACATTATAGCCCAGAAACACTCAGAAGATCTGAGATAGCTAAGGTTTATGGATTTTCTCGCTATTTATAAGTTTCCCCAAAAATTGGAAAAGTAATGATTAAAAAGCAGCGTCAATTGAACTGGTGGTGGCTAAAAGATAGGAAAGACGAATTTGCCCAAAAACGATTCGTTAAAGTTGTGGATAATTTTAAAAATGCCACGCGCATTATATTGCCATAACTAAACCATAAGTTTTTACAAATAGGGGAAGTCAGAAACTGACCAGGCCTAAAAAAATTTCTCGAGCAACTTTAAGAGCTAAATGCTCCATACTCATATAAAAACTTCAAGCATGAATCATTAGGGGCTTCTGTTGATACCAAAAATTATTCATCAACATGCACCATTCAGATACTGACATGTGTTATATAGTGGGAGATTAATCCTAGTCATTAAGAATGGAATACATACCAACTCTAGGAATGCCGACCAACATGACAGGCAAACACTAATAGTTGTATATATTAATGATTATACAGATGTAAATGTGTACGATATAAAGACATTCAATCCATTGATATTCCATCTCTTGTACATCCCCTGAGGACTATAAATACATTGTAAAACCAACATACATGGGGACACGCAAAAAGATAGGCAATTGAATAATCACAGGGAAATACACAATAGTGGACGTAGGCTCTTTCCTTAAGGAGAACCACTTTAAAAATCCCTTGTCTCTTATTTCTATTTTTCTGTTATCAGTTAATTAGCCTGGTCTAGTTTTTTTCATCAACAATAATCAAATTGATCCAATAATAATTAACCATTCATGCAATAATAAATCCATCACCATGCTAATCTCCAATAAAAATCCAATCTCCAATAAATATAAACTCACATAAAATGATTCAATTGTGAATATATGAATAAACCGTAAACAACTGTGAAACCGATTGGCCCAAAAAATCCATAAATAAAGTCTCATAGTAAATGCGACAGAATGGAAATTAAATCTAAACTACTACTCATCTAAAATAAATAAGTCTTAATATGTACCTCCAAAATATCTCCAATCACTCCTATGTAGCACTCTAGCACTATACTTGGAAATGATAGTCAACGCAATGGGTCAGAGCCCACCCATCGCATGAATACAAGCTACTATCCTCAATTAGGGTCCGTGAATCCAGATAGTAGCATTATACAAAATAAACATCATAATAGGGTGTTTTAAATTAAACGCGATAATTATTAATGTGCGAGTAAAATAAAATGCAATCATATAATCACGTAATTATGTCACCCCAAGAGTTTAAGTCCAACTTATGTTATCATAATCCGGTAATTACTCTAAACTCACCATCTTTATTTAAATTTCTTAATCAAATTATTATTATTATTATTATTATTATTATTATTATTATTATTATTATTATTATTATTATTATTATTATTATTATTATTATTATTATTATTATTATTATTATTTTTATTTATTATTATTATTATTATTATTATTATTATTATTATTATTATTATTATTATTATTATTATTATTATTATTATTATTATTATTATTATTATTATTATTATTATTATTATTATTATTATTATTATTATTATTATTATTATAGCGGTGCCGTTATAGCTAGCCGACCCTACTGTATGTCATGCACTTATTCGGGAATGTCTATAGTTTTACACCACACACATTCCCCTCACTATAGCCAGCTTACCCGTATTCTTTCGGCCCTACACTTATTGATGAGGTTCCATGCATGACATATCATAATAGCTAGCTATCTCGTATTCTGTCAGCCCTGCACTAGAGTGGTTAAAAAGATATTAAGATCATTGCCTGCCCATTTTTTCTCGAAAGTCACTTTGCTTAATTCTTTAGGAATGTTAGATTTCCTTAGGTTAGAAGAGCCTCTAGGAGAGCTCCAGACTTACGAAATCGACATGTTTCCTAAAAAAAATAAAACCAAATGATAAAGGGATCACACTTAAGGCCGAGTCTAGAAAGAGTGAGGATGTATCCAAAAAGAGAACGGAGATACCTAGAAAGAGAGAGGAGGTGTCGTTAGATTCTGAGTACAATTTTGATTTAAATGATTTAGCCATTTTTACTAAAAACTATTAGAAATTTCTCAAACTTAAAAATAATGGCACATCTAAAGATAAAAAGAGTTTTGAGAAAAATTAAAGTTGGAAGAAATTTGAAAAAGGTAAAAATGATGCCCTAAAGAGAGAGGAAGAGAGGTGTTACGAGTGTGATGGGACAGGTCACAAAGCATATGAGTTCCCAACTAGGTTAAAACGTCAAGGCAAGGGCAAAGCCACCTTAAATGCCATGCTTGGTGATGACAGCGAGGTCGAGTCGGTGTATTCAGGAGAATAATCACCGTATGAATGTAACTTCATCGCATTCAAGGCTAGTCATGTGAGTACATTTAATGCACCTCACGATGATAAGGAAGCTACATATCAAGGACACATCGACAATGAAAATGACGTAAGTGATGGGGAGGATGCATCAAGTGAGAGAGAGAGTGACCTACAGCGTGCGTACGCTGAGTTTACACCGAGTCCTTCAAAAGGAAAAATCAAAACTAAGGGTTAGCACTACCCCAAATCTGCTTAATTGTCACGGTCATTGACCTTGACAAGTTCAACTTGTTAAGGTCAATGACCATGACAATTCGGGGCGAGACAAATTTTTTTGTCACGAACTTGTCACGGTCATTGACCATGACAAGTTTGTTATAATTGTCACGGTCATGTAACAGTCCCTGATCATGACACGCTTAGTCACGGTTAATAACCGTGAGAAGCCTTGACCCTTTTAAAAAAAATTGCCATGGTCATTGACCGTGATAATTCTGGGCAGAATTTGAAAAAAATCTGTTGGGCAGTATGGCCACTGCCACTACCCAGCAGTATATTTGTACCTGTTATCGAAACGTTGTACCTGTTCAAACATCATATATCCAAATAAACTAGAGATAATGCAAATATACATTCAAAATAGAAACTATTTAAGAAGAAACAACATCACCATCAATTATTTCAAATCCACAAACTATTTAGCTGGAAAAGAGATTTTGTACCGCGACGCTCGGGGACACCTCCTTATCTTTCCCTTCTCGTCCGAAGAGCCACATAAGTATCGAGTCTATGTGGCCAACTCCCAGGGCCACTCCCTGTCCTTTGAAATAAAATAAAGTAAAATTAGTATCCGCCCCGCAAATAAATATAAATATAAATATAAATATAAATATAAATCGAAATTGAAATCGAAATCGAAATTGAAATATTTATATAAATATAAATATAAATACATTACCTGTAGTGCCACCCAAACAACTAACTTGAGCTCATATGGCACCTCCTTCCAACTAATGTACCCCGGGCAATCGTGTCAAATATAATTCCCTTCATATCTGAACACTAAGAAATGCCATAATCCTATGGAGTTATTCTCTGCAAATTCCTTCCAACCGTTGTGTAGCCAAAAGTCACCAGTTGAAGTTGTCAATTCCACCTTCCAATGGTCTCCCATGTTTTGCTAGAGGTTACAAGTGGTGAGGTATGGAAAGTGGAGTTGACAACTTCAACTGCTGATGTTTGGCTACACAACGGTTGGGAGGAATTTGCAGAACATCACTCCATAGGATTATGGCATTTCTTAGTGTTCGGATAAACGAAGAGATTCAGTCTCCTCTCCACAAATATGACACCCCAAATAACTATGTTCTAATCACCCATTAAAGGTAAGAAGCGTATATTCATGGATTAGTATAAACAAAACTTAGATGTAGTTGGGATATTTATGTATTAATCTCCTCTCCACACACGCACATTACACAACAGTGAAAATGATAAAGTGCAAATCAATTAAAATCATTAAAAATGGATGTTTCGGTACAAATTGGAATATTTATTACAAATTGAAAAATTGTTTCAAATTCGGGTTATCATAAAAAATGGATTGATATTCGGTAGGAGCAGCCAAGTCATCCACACTACTATTTATTTAGACGCTTTGGCGCGTGTTGGACAATTGACCATGGCTCGTTGTTGATATACACCGAGTAAAACACTTGCTTAACCTTTTGAAATTCACAAACAAACGGCTCATCACTCACGTAGTCGTTGCTCTCCAACTTGGACAAGTCAACCATGATCAAATTGGTGACAAGATCAACTTTACAAGCATTTTTATCCTCAACTCTTACCCAGTCACAATAAAATACAACCTCTTTGAACCTTATATGATCCAATTCAAATATATTTTGGATTACACCATAGTAAGTCATTTCAGCTTCAACGAGGTTTTTATCTTTTCCGCTCGCTCGAAAGAAAGTAAGAGCCTTGTATGAAATTCCCGAGTTCTGTACATTTGTACTTTCCTCGTAAACTTTAGTGCCAAAAATGTAACCGTTCCATCGATACTTTTTGTACTCTTGTGCCACGAACAAGGGTCCAATGGCTAGACGAGCAAGCCTTGATGTCGCATCACCCGTGTTTAGGAGCTGAGAATATAGATAAATTAATTATATTAGTGGTAAAATTTGAGTGTAATGTAACGTTATATAATGACTATTTTCATTATAATTACCTCTTGTGTCAACCACAGCCTAAATTCCTTGTGCTTGGAGAAACAATGCTTAAACAATAGAGAAACCAATTGCATGATCACATGCCAATCGTGGGACTTACACTTATGTAAATCATGAGTAGCATAATTCACAATCCTTTGCAAGTTGGACGAAAAAGTAGATGGGCTTCAAATTATATATTGTGTCTAAAAGCACCTTCCTTTCCCCACTCGTCAAAGTAAACGCACCAGGGGGAATTATTGTCCTTCCCCTACTATCTTCTTTCAACCATAGTTGTGGCTTAAGTTTTAACGATTTAAGGTATTTTTGTGCATTTTCTCCATCCTTCGAATGACTCCCCCCAAGGCAGGTGCCCACAATATGTTCAGCGAAGTTCTTCTCTGCATGCATCACATCCAATACATGGCGCACCGGGTTATTCTTCCAATAAGACAAGTCAAATAAAATTGACCTCCGAGACCATGCCTTTCTTGTCTCAGTTTCATTCCCAGTTTGGGTCTTCTTATGCTTGACGTTCTTAAATTTGGGATTCTTACCTGGCATATTAGGGCCACATTCAGAAGATTTACTTTCAATTTCTGAACCCGAAAGTTGTCTCGGCGGTAGCCTATGTTCAACCCCGCCCAATAAAAAAATTGGAACCTTTCTCAGATCTGAAACTATGAGATGGGGGTAAAACCTCCTTTGGCGATGGTATACATTTTTTAACCTAGAGGATAGACAAAGATATTCAGTCTCCTCTCCACAAATAGGACACCCCAAATAACCATGTAGTACACAACCGGATAATATCCCATAAACTGGAAAATCATGAATTTCCCACATCAACATAGCTTTCAGCGTAGACTCTTCTTTTCTAAAAGTGTCAAATGATTGAACACCCTCTTCACACAACTCATTTAATTATTCTACCAAAGGAGCCAGGTAGACGTCGATGTCATCACTTGGTGCCTTTGGCCTAGGTATCAACAAAGCCATCATCGAAAATTTAGGTCTCATGCACTATGAAGGAGGGTGGTTGAGTGGGTCTAGGATCACTGGCCATACACTCTGATTGGTGCTTAGATTTCCAAATGGATTGAAATCATCTATTGATATAGCCAAATGAATGTTGCGTTGTTCTCGAGCAAAATTGGGATACTCAAAACTCATCCTCCTCCAGGCAGTAGAATCAATAGGATGATGCATGATAATACCCCCCACTTCTTCCCTAGCATGCCAAGTCATTGCCTCTGAAATCCATGGTACTGTGAAAAATCTATTTAATCTAGGTCCAACGAAAAAATAATTCAATACTTTTTTAAGCACTTTTGAGCTTGTGCCTTCCTTACTAGTAGATTGGACATATCTAGGTTCATCGCATACCGGACAACGATCGAGATTTTCATACTCCTTTCGATATAGTATGCAGTCATACACACAAGCATGGATCGATTTATACTTCATTCCCAAACCTTTCAAAATGTTCTTCATAACATGATAGCTATTTGAAAGTGTATTCACCTTAGGTAATAAGCCCTTCACCCATTTCAGAATTCTCGTCACGCTATTGCCAAACAAATCGTACTGCATCTTCAAATTGTGCAAACCAACCATGGCAAGTAAAGTTGTTTGATCTTTCTCACAACCAGAGTATAACGGTTGGGTCGCCTTAAGTTTTAAACTCTGGTAGTCATCGTCAAGTTTTATCGTGTTATCTTCACGAGCACTTGAATCTTCTACATCATCAGTAACCTCATTCTCCCCTGCTTCATAAACTCCATACGCATCATTAACTAAATCCTCTAACATATTATGATCTACGTCGTCCCCTTCTACATCTATTCTACTTGTTGAAGGTTATTGTGAAGGTTGGTTGGGAACAAAAGGAACTTTCAATTCACCGTGAAAACTCCAAAATCGATAACTATCTTGCATACCCGATCTTAACAAATGTAGTTCATCTATTTTCCACTCAAACACCTTACCATTCTTACACCTAGCACACGGACACGGAAACTCTTCATCATTATGACATCTCTTTGCATATTTCACAAATTCGTTAGCACCTCTACGAAACACATCCTCCCTTCTATTAGTCTCACCCATCCACTCTTTGTATTTCGGATTATAGTATGTTTCATTTAATTATGTCTTATTTATTGTATGTTTCATTTAATTATGTCTTATTTATATTCAAATTCAATTTATAATAGAAATTTTTATTTCCTCCATCTCCTCTAAAGGGTGAGTGGTCCTATCCCATTCAAGACCGCATTTTTCTGTATTATACTTAACAGCTCATGCACATTGTTATGATTTGAAAAAAATTCGACAGCATATACCCCTAGTTCTCCAAGTACACGACGTAGATTGGCAAGTGTGAGTGTTATTTCAATTGATCAATCGAAATAACAGTCACACTTGTCAATCTAGTATGTACCCAGAGAACATGAAGATACGACTACAGAACTTCCTCCAAAAGTAACAACTTTAAGCCACTAAGAATATTATACAGTCTCAAATTGTCCAAACGGGACAATTCGAGAGATCTCATTACAGGGGTAATGACTCTCGAATGGGTATAAGGTCTATTGAATGCGTACGCATAAGAACTAGAAGGCTAGTATCTATGCGCACTATATTTAATTTCAAGTATGTTTCATTTAATTATCATACTATATATATATTGTTCGATATACAAAGTAATTTTCAAAAAAAGTTGAAAAATCCCACCCCCATATGGATAGTAATCCAGTGGTCATGCCACTTTTAAAACTAACCAACCCAACATTTACTAAATAAAATAATCCAACAACAATGTCAACAACAAATGTGTATCTCGTACTCCTTCTAATTCATCTACTCAATTAATTCATTTCATCAATTAAACTAATAATTAAAGTATACAATTATTAATTTACTAATTTACAATGAGGGGAAATCCTACTTTCATATGAAATGGGCACTAATTATTAATTTACTTTCATCTAAAACTATACAATTAAAATTACAATTAAATCTATACAATTTATTAATTAAAGCTATACAATTTATTAATAAAATCTATACAATTGTTAAGATTTCCCAGACACACACACACACACACACACACCCCACCCCCTGCCCCCTCCCCCAGCCCCCTCACCCCACCCCCACCACACCTTACACAAACACACGCGCGTACACACACAGCCCACCCCCTCCCCCACCACACATATATACACACATATATACACACACATATACACATACATATACACATATATATACACACACATATAGAAATGAAAGAGAAAGAGAGGAAAAAACATACCTTAGAGAGACCTCGAAATCGCTTAGAGAGAGAAAGAGAGGGAAAAACCAAAATCGGTGGGAAAAAAAGAAAGCGTAGGGCTTTTTTGTTGCAAAACTTATCACGGTCGTGTCACGGTTATTGACCGTGACAATATTATAAGTATTGTCACGGTCGTTGACCGTGACATGTCCGTGACAACTATACTTGTCACGGACTTGTTACAGTCAATGACCATGACAAAGTATTGTCCCGGTTTTATCACGATCAATGACCGTGACATAAAATGCGTGTTTGTGTTCACGGTCAATGACCGTGACAAGGGTGGCCAACTTAAAGGTGATAATTTGGCCATTTCAGTGTAGTGTAGTAACTAGGATCATGGTACTTGAGAAGGATTTAGGAGAGATGAGAGAGAGAGAGGGTCATATGTTAGCATGTCTTTAAGAGAGAGAGAGAGAGAGTGTGTGTGTGTGTGTTTTTTGAGAAAGAGAGAGGGGACTTGATCAAATAAATGGCTAGTCTTACGAGTGAGATCCTTGTATATGTGAAGACTCGAAAGAAACTTGAATCCCTTGTATCCCAGCTCAAATAAGATTTTTAAATATCCCAGGAGGTCAAGGTAAAGATTGAGGACATATCTAGGAAGATGGGAAAGATGTTCCTCGATCCCGCGCTAGGGTTTGGTGAGAGGCAGGATATAGGTTTCAACGATGCTTCCACATCATATGTCTCACCGAAATCGGTTCATTAACTCATTATGAATCCTTATGCCCCTCAACCAAAACCCTAAAGAAAAGTTAGGCCAAGAGAATCAAACCAATGTCGGCGTAAGACTTTTTTTATTTCTACATTTATTGTAAAAGAAAAGGCCAACTTAGGGAGTTTTACTATAGTTTGGGTCGGGCTCGATGTGCACATACTCTTTTGTACCACTTCAGCGTGAAGGGAAAGGTCATGCTTAGGCATCCCGACTAGAGAAAGCCCTTATTGTTCATGAAGCTCTTAAGGCTCATAATACCTCCCAATGGTATTTTCATAGTGGTTTCTCGAGGCATATAACTGGTGATGTCTCATTTTTAACCAACTTCAAGGATCGTAAGGATGGTAAAGTCACATATGAAGATAGGAGTAAATCTAGCATTATTGGAATATATACAGTAGAGATACCTAGACTTCTTAATCTTTATAATGTTTTTTACGTTAAGGGTTTGAAAGCAAACCTCATCAACATTAGACAACTATGCTACACAAACATTCCTATAAAGTTTGACCGGAACGAGTGTAACGTTTATGATCAAACCGATAAACTTTTACTGCACGAGGTAAGGAGAGAGGATAACTATTATAGAAATATGCCCAAGTCCTCATTTGTGTGCAACATCACCATGATCTCTTCTACGGATCTGTTGCATCAACGTCTCGGTCACGTTAATTTTAGAGTTTTAGAGAGTTTAGCAAAAAAAGGCCTAGTACGTGGTTTTCCATTGATTGGAAAGCCAAATTCCACGATTTGTGGTCCTTGACAACAGATAAAACAAGTCCGTAGTACCCATAGAAAGTTGAATTCCATTACCCCTTTAGGTGTTCTTAAGTTGATTCACGTGGATCTTATGGGTCCTACTCGCACGAAGAGTTTGGGTTGTAAGATGTTTATCTTCGTGATGGTAGATGATTTCTCTTGTTATTCTATAGTTGGTTTCATGAGAGATAAATACGATGTTGTATAGTTTCTTACGACCAAGTGCCATGTCTTACAAAATCAACACGGTGTCACTATCAATAGTATGCGTGGTGACAATGACATAGAATTTAAATAAGTAAAGGTGGATCATCACTATGATAATCTTGGAATTAAATATGAATTTTTAGTTGTGAAAACTCCTCATCAAAATGTGATTGTTAAGAGGGAGAAACGGATAATTCAAGAGATGGCTAGATTTATGATTCTCGATCGTAGAGTTTCCAAGAGGTTTGGTCAGAGGTGGTGTCAATCGAATGATACTCGATGAATCGAGTATATTTTTATCCACACACACTTCAAACGCCATATGAATTGTGGAAAGGGAAAAAGCCCAACCTTTCATGATTTCGTGCATTTGGGATTAAATGATACATCCTAAGGGATAAAGAGCAGCTAGGAAAGTTCGACTTCAGAGCGACGATGGAATTTTGTTATGATATTCATCGACGAGCCGAGCTTATAGGGATTTTAACCCCTAAGGTTTTGGAATCAATAAACGTCACTGTTAAAGATGAAGAGACACTGATGTTTATTGATCCTGACCATTTGTATGAGGATGATGCACCGATAGTGGT
The DNA here is from genome assembly GCA_949130495.1 of Sambucus nigra. Classification (NCBI taxonomy): domain Eukaryota; kingdom Viridiplantae; phylum Streptophyta; class Magnoliopsida; order Dipsacales; family Adoxaceae; genus Sambucus; species Sambucus nigra. Next base: position 121,408,137 of record OX422213.1, read on the forward strand.
GAACCCATTGTTCCTCACACACATAGGGTGGAGCCTACTCCTAACTTAAGGGACACACCTACTTGGGTTCGCAAGAATCATGACCCTTCTGGCATTTTATGAGATCGAACCTTAGGGGTTAAGACTCGCGTTCAGCTAGAGAAGGTTGTTTACTTTCGATGCTACACAACCAAAGTCGAGCTCAAGAATATCAAATAAGCACTCAAAGATGAACACTGGATATTCACTATGTAGAAACATTTACTTCAGTTTAGAAAGAATAAAGTTTGGGAACTTGTCCCCCGACCTAGTGGGAAAAATGTGATTATAACTAAGTCAATCTTCAAGAATAAGACGAATGCGAATGGTGTCATTAAACGTAATAAGTATAGGGTGGTTACACTCAGATTGAGGGTGTATACTTTGAGGAGACATTTTCTCCTGTTGTAAGGCTTGAGTCCGTCTGCCTGCTACTCTCCATAACATGTCATCTGTGCTTTAAGTTATATCACATGGATGTCAAGAGTGCCTTTCTGAATGGAATTCTTTAGAAGGAGGTTTACGTGGAATAACCAAAAGGGTATGAAGACCCTAAGCACCTTTGACACATCTATTATTTGAGGAAAGACCTATATGGTTTGAAGCAAGCACCCCATGCTTAGTAAGAGAGGCTTACTTCCTTTCTCTTAGCCCGTGGCTTTAGGAGAGGGGGAGTTGAAAAGACATTATTTGTTAAGAGAGGAAAATGTGTTATTTTAGTTTCCCAAGTCTATGCTGATGACATAATCTTTTGATCCACATGCTCACGAATTTAAGGAGGAGATGAAGAGTGAGTTCAAGATAAGCATGGTTGCTGAGCTTACATTCTTCCTTGGTCTCCAAGTTCATCAGCTAAAGGATGGGATGTTCTTATCCCAATCCAAGTATAAAAGAGAAATTGTGAAGAAGTTTGGTTTAAACTCTGGTAAGCATTCATGCACCTCTATGAGCACCTCGACGAAGCTTAGCCAGGACACTTTAGGCAAGGATGTATAGAAAACCTTGTATCGAAGTAGGATATGTAATCTTCTCTACTTGACATCTCGTAGTCTCGACATAGGCTTTAGTGTTAGAGTATGTCCGCGATATTAGGCGTCCCCAAAAGAGTCACACTTAGATGCTCTTAAATGTATTATCAAATACATGAATGGGACTCTCGCATATGAAATTTGGTATTCCTTTGATACCGATGACCCTTTATCCTCCTATTCAAATGCCTATTGGGTCGGGGATGCATATTGATGAAGGAGAACTTCGGGTGGGTGTTTCTATTTTGGTACTGCTCTTGTCTCTTGGTTGAGCAAGAAGCAGAAATCCACCTCTTTGTCCACTACGGAGTCTGAGTACATTTCCGCCAGGAGTTGTTATATGCAACTCTTGTGGATAAAGAAAATGCCGAAGGACACTATGACTATTTCCTGTGACAACATGAGCGCTATACTTATATCTCATAATCTAGTCCAACATTCACACACTAGACACATTAGGATACGTGAGCATTTTATTCGTGACCTAGTAAAGGAGAAAGTAATATCCTTGATCTTTGCGACCACCAACCGCTAGTTAGCTGACTAATAATACACAAATATTGCGTATTTCATCCTCCGAACCGACGCATTTTAGCCCCCTTGATTATCTTATTCCCTATATTAATGCTCGTTAACTAGACAACCTCGAATTTCTATGTTAACATGTTTTTTAGGGGGTAATTGAGATTTTATAGGTATTTGGATGCTGAGTGTGAAGTTCGAACGCATTCCGCTCGATTTTAGTACGCGATCGCACATTCAAGGGAATTTTAGTCTTTTCATAGCTTAGGCACCTGGCCCGACATCTGCACGAAAGTTATAGCCCTCCTTGTAAGATTCGCGTGGCCATGAACGGTGCACGATTCCGATTCAGAATTAAGAAGTTACGGCAATTTTAGCGAAAGGGAAAAATAATGAAACCAAAAGAGGGGAGAAGAGAAGAGAAGGAAAAGGAATGCAGTGGGCTGGCACCTGCTTGATCGATCGATTGATCTTTCACATTTTTCCATCGACCTGAGATAGTGGGATGATATTTTTTCCATCGATCGATCGATCACAGGGGATCGATCGATCGATCACAGGGGATCGATCGATCGATCCCCCCTGTTTCCAGCTGATATTTTGTCTTTTCTTTTATTTTCTCTTTTCTTTTCGATTTTAATTCCACTTACTATAAATACCAATTTATTTTGTAAATATCAAGTTATATAATCGATTTTAGGTAGTTTAGGTTAGGGTTTTCGAGGTTTGAGTGCTTATTTCTTCATTTCTTGTTGCGTTGACACCCATTTGGGTTTGTAATTTTTTCTTTCATCTTCCATCTCCATTAATATAGCTTGTATTTCATTTATTCTTTCTTTCTAGTTAATTTACATTCTTTCTAATTTAGGTTTACATGCTTTCATTTAATCTCTTTCTAGTGTAGGTTTATTGCGTTTATTTACCGCATTTCTTTACCGCATTTTTAATATGTTGTCTAACTAATTTAGTCTAAGTTATGTTCGAATTGAACTCACTCGGGTTGACGTGCTGCTTGGCTTTGGTGATGGTGTTTACGGGTCTATTTCGGGTGCGTTATCCTAGTTATTGCGCCTAGGAGATTTGACGGGGAATATCATGTATGTCCCGTGCTTACGACCTTGCGTGCATAATTTATGGGGTATTTGTTGATGACAAAATCTTATTAGGCTTTTATGCGGATTTAGGGGCGTGACAACCCTTGATTTAGTTAACTGTCGAAACGAGATGAATTCGTAATAACTCGTCGATCCATGTATCCATTTTATACTAATTAACTAGGGTGATGGATATTCGACGCAACCTATAGTTTTACTTTCTTTCTTAGTCTATATTTATTTTCCCTCGCCTAGATTAATATTTCCCTTTTTTGCATCTTTTACTTTTTAGTTTGTAATTTATCCTTTACACTTTTATTTAGGAGTACTAAATCCTATAAATTCAAGCAACTCATTTCTGTGGATTTTTCGATACTCGACTTACCACTGTTTGCCTCACAAGTGTAGTCATATTTTAGGTTTGTTTGTATTATCGCGGTGAAACGAAAACAACGACTCTGCCCTTCCACGTGCCCACTATTTCACGCGCTTAATCAAAATGGCGCCGTTGCCGAGGATGAGTTTGTTTTAGACTTTATTTGATTTAGTATTTCATAGTATTTTCTTTTTATTTGTATTATTTTCTAATCTTTTTGTAGGACTTCCACATTTGAACACTTAGAAATGCTCAAATTTCTCACGCGCGCATATCTTTGTGGAATTCGCCATTTCAATCCATTTTTGGGGTAAGCATGTCTTATTCCAATTCTTTCGGTAATCATTGTTATAATTCTCAAAATGCTCGTAATCCTATGACTTTTGGTGAATACTTAGAATCCCAAAGAATTTCAAATTCAAATATGACTTTGGGCGAGTATTACGAAAGTCAAAACTTGGGTTATTGGAATTTTGATGATGATGGTAATGATTTTGGGCCTTTACCTCCTTATAATAGGAATTTTGAAAAGAATTACAATAGTTTTCAAAATTCCTATAATAATGTGTTTTCGTTTAAGTCCGATGGTAATTTTCAAAGTTCCCATTTTCATGGATCCGCACCTCGACCTATGACTTTTGGTGAGGGTTTGCGTATGCTTGAGAATGAGAAGATTGAAAATTGTTATCAGGAAGAAAATCGTTTGTTGGAATATGAGTTGGATTTATTATTTGAGTCCGACAATGAATTTGCTTCTGAGACTTTTAAAGTCAAAGAATGTTTTGAACCAAATGAGGTTTTCGTTCCTACATTGGAACAAACCATTCTAGACTTTGCCCATTGCATAATAGATATTGAAAGTGAGGGTGAAAATGATGGAATATCTATTGGAAATGAAATGATTTCTTCTTTGGCCCCCAAAGATGAACATTTTATTGAAAATGATATTATTTCCTTCGAAACTCAATCTTCATGCGATGATGATTCATCTCATGAGTTTGAATTTCTTTCATCCCCATTTTCATTCTCTGTTATCACACCGTCACAAGTACCCGATGATTCGGTTTCAAACTTTAATGTTTTAAACCTTTTTGTCGATGTGGAGTACTTGCTCGAGTCGCCTTCCATGATCGCATATTTTCCTTTGTGTGCGCCACATCCCATTCCAATTTCAAAATCCTTGGGAGGATATTATAATTTTCTCGGTCCCCACATGTTTATGTCACCCGTTTAATCCAAATCCCACATCGTCCCTCCAAAAATTTTAATTGACGATGGTTCCTTTCTTCCGCCTTACCCATGCCTTACGTTGTTCAAACGGAATCCATACATTTGTAAGGCATGCTTGAGAGTGAGGGTACCCCGGTTATCCTCCAAAGTCAAATCATTTTTGCGGTGGACCCTCTGCTATATATACTTCTAGTGTATAGTTAGTGTGAAGACTAAATAGTAGGTTGTATATAGCTAGCTTTTTATTTTTTCTTCTCTTTTTAATTTTGTCTAGTGTAATTAGTTAAATTTTTGTTATTTATTTCTGCAATGCTCGGTACTAACTTGTTTTGTATATTCTTTGGACTTGTTCTTATGGGGATCGCTCCACTTTTGGGTAATATCACTCTTTTCCTCTCTGTAACTTGGTTCTTAATTCACATTGACGACAATGTCAAGTTTTAAGTTGGGGGGGTGTGGGATATTCTATCCATTTCTTTATTTGAGTCCATGTTTTTGCTCACATGTTAGTTACTTAGTATGCTTTTCTTAGAAAAATTGAAAATTTCAAAAATATTTTCTTTCTTTTTTCTCCTTTTTTGGGCATTTTGCCCTTATTTCCGATGATAAATTTCAATAATTGCCCGATCCAATAGACAACCCAATGATGCATGTTCTCGATTTTAGAAGTTATTAGACTTTAGTCTCACTTATTGATATTATGAATAACTTCATGAATTAAACTTTAATCCCATGAGCACATGCACTTTTATCATTCTATTGATTTGGTTTAAGATTTTTATAACTCGGTAATCTTTTATTGCATTGTATATACTTAGACCGAGTAAGCTTTGTACCTTTCGTCATTTGTGAGTGTATACACTATTCTTTCCTTATTGAAAATGTTGAATTCGTTGGTAATCTCTCTATTCTTTCATTTGACCGTTCATTAATTGAGTTCATACATGAAATGTGTTACTTAATCATGATTTTCATATATTGTTTTGACTCGAGAATTGCATAAACTTTGTGAAATGATCATAGGCCATCTTTGTTATATTACCCATATTGACCTTGACCTCACCTTTTATATGTGCCCTAGTCAACCCCTTTGAGCCTTAATATTAGCCTTTCGTTTCATAGCCCCAATCCCATAACCAACTCTAAATTGGAGTTTTAGCCCATATATACACTTTCCATACCTTTGTTTGGAATGTTACTTGGGATTTAATGTTGTTGTGTTTTGTGGTTGAAATTTAGGCATATAAGAGTGTGATAAGTAAAGAAAAGAAAAAAGTGAAAAAAGTGAAGAAAAAGAGAAAGCAAAAAGAAAAAGAAAACAAAAGAGAAAAATGAGAAAAAGAAGAAAAGAAAAGAAAAGAAAGAGAAAATTGTAAATGTTGTGTATATAGTTCAATAAGCTTTGATTACTCTCCCCATTGTTATATGTAATGCCTTTTTGGAACTTGTTTCCCAATTTTGATATTGTCCGCATTTTTCCATTATCTCGAGTTTTCATTCCGAACACTTTGAACCCGTATATACATCCCTTTCATCTCGTACCCTAGCCAAACCCACATTACAACACTATTAAAGTCCTTTGTGATCTTAGGGTGAATTTAATTTAAAAGTTGAAATAGTTTTGATAATCTATGAAAATACATTTTGCCTCCTTTAATGAGCGGTATATTTTATTGAGATTACAATTTTTTTAGTTTATATATAGCGTTCTTCTTTTGTGACATGTGTGCGACCTAGTTTCCATTTACATTTACTCTTTATGCCCGCATGCTTCGTGTGTTATCTCCCTGTTTCGAGTGAATTCACTTCATGAGTGTAATGCCCGTGAGGATTGAATGTATGCTTCCTTTAATATTTATCCGGTTTATATAACTTTTCACCAAATCACACTTTCCATGTGTTCGCCCCCCCCCCCCCCCCCCGACCTTTTGAGGTTTCAATTCTATGAGGTTCATTCTATAATGTTAATGATTCGGACTTTTGTGTGAATTCATTCACTTTGCTAATAATGTGTATGAAATATTTTTCGTTGTTGCTGGGCTTGTCGCATGTTGGTTTGGGCATATTTGTAGGAAACCATGTGATGTTTGTGGGTATCATCCCTGAAAACCCTCACGAGATGACACTCGTCCACTAGGGTAACCTAGAGGTTTAATGGCTTATTGCATACGCTAAATGCAATCGAATCTCCCGTGAAAGTGTCCTTATGATTTTATACCATACTTTTGTACTATCTTCGGCTTTTGCGTTTCTTGTAGGTCTTGTTGCATCCTATTTCATTGCTAGGGACTAGCAATGTGTAAGTTAAGGGGTGTGATAATACGCAAATATTGCGTATTTCATGCTCCGAACCGACGCATTTTATCCCCCTCTATGCTCATTAACCAGACAACCTCGGATTTCTATGTTAACATGTTTTGCATGGGTTAGTTGAGCTTTTATAGGTATTTGGATGCTAAGTGTGAAGTTCGGACGCATTTCACTCGATTTCCGTACATGATCGCACGTTTAAGGGCATTTTAGTCTTTTCACAGCTTGGTCACCTGTCCCAACATCTTGACGGAATTTGTAGCCCTCCTCGCAAGCTTCGTGTGGCCGTGAACGGTGCGTGATTCCGACTCAGAACGAAGAAGTTAAGGCGATTTTAGCGGAAGGAAAAAATAATGAAACCAAAAGAGGGGATAAGAGTAGGAAAAGGAATGCAGTGGGATGTCACCTTCTTGATGGATCGATCAATCAAATGGATCGATAGATTGATCCTTGACATTTTTCCATCGAGCTGAGACAGTGGGCTGATATTTTTTCCAACGATCGATCGACCACAGGGGATCGATCGATCGATCGATCGATCCCTTGTTTCCATCTGATATTTTGGCTTTTCTTTTCTCTTTTCTTTTCTATTTTAATTCCACTTACTATAAATACCAATGTTGTTATACATATCAAGTTATATAATCGATTTTAGGTAGTTTAGGTTAGGTTTTTGGAGGATTGAGAGCTCATTTCTTCATTTATTCTTGGATTGACACCCATTTGGGTTTGTAATTTGTGCTTTCATCTTCCATCTGCATTAATATAGCTTGTATTTCATTTATTCTTTCTTTCTAGTTAAATTACATGCTTTATAATTTAGGTTTACATGCTTTGATTTAATCGCTTTCTAGTGTAGGTTTATTGCGTTTATTTACCGCATTTTTAATATGCTTTCTAGCTAATTTAGTCTAGGTTGTGTTCGAATTGAACTCACTCGGGTTGACACATTGCTTGGCTTTGGTGATGGTGTTTACGGGTCTATTTCGGGTGAATTGTCCTAGTTATTGCTCCTAGGAGATTTGATGGGGCATATCATGTATGTCCCGTGCTTACGACCTTGCGTGCGTAATTTCTGGGGTATTTGTTAACGCCAAAATCTTATTAGGCTTTTATACGGATTTAGGGGCGTGACAACCCTTGATTTAATTAATTGTCGAAACGATACGCATTCGTAATAACTCGTCGACCCATGTATCCATTTTATACTAATTAACTCGGGTGAGAGGTATTCGACGCAACCTATAGTTTTACTCGCTTTCTTAGTCTAGATTTACTTTCCCCGCCTAGATTAATATTTTCCTTTTATGCATCTTTTACTTTTTAGTTTTTAATTTATCTTTTACACTTTTATTTAGGAGTACTAAGTCTTATAAGTTCTAGCAAGTCGTCTCTGTGGATTTTTCGATACTCGACTTACTGCTGTGCTTGCCTCGTACGTGTAGTCGTAATTTAGGTTTGTTTGTATTATCCCAGTGAAACGAAAACAACGACTGTGCGCTTACACGTGCACATCATTTCACGTGCTTAATCACTGACATCTTCATAAAACCTTTTGATTCTCCTAGATTCGAGATTCTTAGGAAGTCTTTAGGTATCTGCACAGTTGAATGAGGATTGGTTTCTTTTTTCTAGCATATAGTGGGTTTTCACATGCATATTCTTGGTTCCCATTGCTAGACGATATCATTCGTGTTATTCTTGTATTATTTTTTCCTTTTTCATATTTTAGAAAAATAAAAAAAGTTTTTTTTTTAATTTGGAAAAATACAAAAAGATTTTTGGTTTTTAAGAAAAGATAAAAATACCAAAAATTTCATTTTTTTACGAAAAAATGGAAAAGACCAAAAGATTTCATTTTTATAAAAAATTTAAAAAACACAAAAAGATTTTTGTTATTTGTTTACACCTTTTATGAATGGACATTTTGGATGTCCAAGTCACAACATCATTCCATTATCCATGTGGCTATTTGTTAGTGTTTTGAGATACAACTTCTTATCATCCATGTGCTTTGTAATGTTTGGAGTCATTGACATGTATTTAGTGATTATTTTCTAGTTGTTAGACTGAGTATCTCCTTTAATGCACACATGCACGAATTTATTTGATTTTTGTATTTGTCTATCACATGTTGGTCAAAGTATTTTCATCTAAATTCTATATTAAAATGCACTAAATGCGATAAAACAACTCATTGAAAGTAGTGATTTTTAGTTTCCTTTCCCGCGAGAGATAATGAGTGTACATGGTAAAGGGTTGTAAGAGGCATGTGAACTCGTCATGAAACCCATCGTTTGAAAAGAGCCTATGAAAAATTAAGGCAATAAAAAGAATATATGCCAAAATGGGGCCAATTAGAAATTTCCTCAAGAGATATTAGCACCTCAATAGAGAAATAAAAAGAATTATCGTTTATGAGGGAGTTTGGCTGGTAATCAATGGGTTTGCATGTCCTGACAAAGTTTCGAAAAAACATTACATAGTTTTAGATGTTATTGGTGTGAAAATCATTTTAGACTTTGATGTGTCGATTAGATTGAGTCAATTTCATATAAATTCAGCTTTTTACACCTAAGGACGATTTTGAGTTCATTCGTTAGGTGTATCCAAAATTCATTGTGCACATATATTATGAATGTTTGAGTTGATTTTCCTATCGATTATGTTCACACCCCTACACTTATGTTTTCATCGACTTGGTTATCTTAGTGTAAATTCATGGTGTGATTCATTTGTTGTATTTTTTTATGAGAATTTTTTTTAAAAATTCAAAAATAGAAGTTTATTTATGACAAACACTGTATTTATTACCTATATTTTCTTTCCTTGACTATTTGTACATTATAAAAAGGTGAGAACGAATTATGGGGGAGTGGTAAAGTTTGTTTATTTAATGATTTGCTTGTGCTTAATTAATTCATCATTTATGCGTATCATTTTATTTCAAACTTTTGTGCATCACGGGTATTTGTTTCTTGTCTCATGTGTGTAGGTTCATTTAAAGAGGCACACTTTATGAAGACAAAGAAATTTTGGAGATTTGAAGTATGAAGATTTTGAAGATTTCAAGACATGTATTTTGGTTTTTTTATTTGAGGGTTTTTGGGATATTAGATTGTATATCTTATGATTTTTTTTTTGTTGCATAATTAGAATATTTTTATATATGTACTGACATAGCCATAAGTGTATATTTGTAAGGACAATATTTTTGTCATTGTTTGCTAGAATCTAGGTATTGTTTGTTTTGTCCTAGATCACATAAGTTACGTCGTATCCTACTGCATTCACACGCCTACATGATCATCCACGACGTCCACTATATGAATCATTGGCAACAAGCTCATCATCATGCTCCCATCATATTCAAAATGTGTCACGTTCAACTTAAACCGTTATCCATGACTCCACTTCTTTGAGGTATAATTAAATTTCTAGTTCTTAGTTCTTCGTAAAATATATCTAGGAGAATTCTATTCATTTTAAAATTGATTTTATTTTTTCAAAATAAGGCTGGTTTTCTAAATAAAAAGTTTTTTTTTACCAACAGTCATTTAAATGACTTGAATATGTCGTTCAAATGACACAAACATGTCATTTAAAAGGGTCGTTTGAATCCTATGATCGAATATGGATCAAACGAACCCGTACTGTTTTAGTTTTTAATAGGTCACTTTTAAGGTCGTTCAAAAGAACTTTTAACAACATGCACATGTTGTTCTAATAATCTGGCGATGTCGTTCAAATGACATACGACTTCCTTGAAAATTTTGTTTGCCTATTTAAACCTTCTTATGTTTCATTAGACTTTTTAACTCTGCCTCTTGCAGACCTGCTGTATTTTATGTCTTCACTTTTAAAGGCTAAAAACCATTATGATTCACACAAACCTACCATATTATATTTTTGAATCATTGAGAAACCCTTAGATTCCTATGTTCCTATCTTGGAGTGGTAGTTGTGGAGAAGCTGTCTCCATTGATGTCCTTGGAGTTCTTCCGAGAGCTCTTGCTGAAGATGACGAACCGGAGCCTGTTGCCTATTCTTCTATTGTTGTATGTATTTCTCTATTATTGTAAGTTGTGATTTACATATGTAGTGAAATAATAACTGGTTTTGCCCTACGCAGATTTTTCCTAAATTTGGCCTTATTGAATGTGTAGTTTCATACTGTGTTGGTTTAATACTTTTAATCACTTAGTTGCATGAACTAGGGTTTAAAAATCGTTAAGATTTGACGTTTAATTAAATAAGTTTGACCATTGAACCGTAGCGCACTCTTAAATAGATGTATTGGGTACAAAATGGAGAAATAATGTTTAAAGGGTTGAAACCTTTGACGTATTAGTGAAATGCGATTATTGTTAAGATATGTTAAGTTTTTCTTGCTTTACTTTGGTTGTTGGGCAATTCAGACGACTCCCATTTGAATACGAATAGTATAAAGTATTATGAAACCTTACTTGGAACTTTAAAAATTTGTTTTATACGCATATGATTGGAAATCATAAGTTTAATGAATGAGAGAATACATTCTTTGAGACTACGAATCTTTATTGGAGTTGTTTATCCCAAAACTAAGTCAATTATGATTGGAAGTTACATAGTTGTTGTATTGGGTAAGTTGTATTGACAAATTCTAGATTTGTGTTGACAAATTCATATGGTAATTATATTAAGAATTAATGATGATTGAACATTTGGTGTTGTTGAATAATTAAGTGATTATGAGCCATGCTATACACAAAATTTGTGATTCGGTAAGTGATATGGATTTGTCCTCAATGGTTATCAGAGATGGAACCGAAGTGGGATGATGGTGTTATGATAGTATGCATGATGTAGGTGGTGATACTTGAGTTGCCAGATAATGATAATATTAGGTATCGTATAATTATGTTGTTGATTATACGATGTTGACTTATAGCATTTGTTTTTTGGAGTGACAATAATTGCGATAGGTTATTGGTGTATTTGGAGTTAGTTACATAAGACTTATGTGCAGGTGAATCAAGGTACAATTACATGAGCGAGGAAATGATATTCATTTACGGTACTTGTGATTTTGCATTGGTGCATTCAGAATTATAATATAAAGGCTATATACATGTGAGGTGTGAATACATGGTATTTTAAGGGTGTAATATTCCTCCCTAGAAATTAGTCATTTAACATTATTTGAGGTGTTTTGTTCAAAGGAAAATTTGAGGAATAAATAATCCAGGTGTAATACGTAGAGTAATATGTAAGGTGGCATATTAAGTAAATGGTTTAAACAAGAAAAATCCCACGATGAATGTATTGTATGAAGGCGTATTTAATTTCTAATAGTATTAGCTAGGATCTACGTTAAGTTTGAGGAATTTTTTTTATTGAACGTTTGTGACACGGACAAGGTTAATGCAACGCGATATTTAAAATGGTACAAGAGGCAAAGTATAGAACTATGGATTAAACAAGAAAGTTTTGTGTTACATGGTTCACATGAGTATTATTTTGCGTTCATATAATTACTTTAAGTAATTTGGTCAAGTTTCACACGATTCGTACAAGCAACGAGCGCTACGCGAGTCTAGGTACAAATTGTCTTATGGTGCGGGTCACTGTGAAAGTTTAGTTTTGCGCGAATTGTTTAGGACAATTGGTAAGAAAAAAAAATATTTTGACCATATATTTAGAATCATAAAAATATATGGAATATTACCATGCGAATAAAAATCGAAAAAAAATATGTTTTGTGCGGAGTTCTTAATTCTTGCGTGTCTTGTATAAGACAATTCGGGAGGCCAAATGACTATTACAAATACAATTTTTATTCAAAATAATGCAAGGAATATGAATCTCAAGTTAAAAGTAAAAAAAAAATAGGAGAGAGAAAGTGATGAAATCACCATTTTTGCGTGTTTGGGGCATTTTTCAAATGAGTTTTCTTGTTGGATGTTGATTGGTTGACTTGTGATGTCCCTTTAAAAGCTTATTTCAGACCTTGATTTAGCACATTATTCCTCTTCTAAGAAAGACAAGGGCTTCCATTTTGGTCAGGGGTTTAAGAATACCCATAAATGAGTTAAAGAGAGGGAAATGGGTTCTAATATTGTCACCTTGAGGTTATCAGATTTCTCTTCATTTCATCTCTCCCATTTCCGTTCTCAAGAGGAAAGAAGGGTCTAAAATTCGTAGCTCTTCATTCTCACACATATATCACCACCCAAACACCATTAAAATAGCTTACAAACTCCATTAAATGTCCATTTCAAGGTTGGACAACTTGTGGGAGCATTTAAAGGGGGGTTTGGGGAGCAAGAAAATGGATTTTTCATGAGGTTGGAAGGGATATTGCTTGAGCCATCCATGGAGTCAAGTTTGGAGCATGGAAGAGAAGCTAAAATGACTCCTTATTGAGGCTACCTTTGAAGGTGGGGGAGCCACCCATATTCCACAAAACCCACTTTCCTCGATTGAATACCTTCAGGTGGGAAACTCCTAACTTTAAAGTAGACAATGCTTTTAGCATGATTTATTTTCCTATTTAAGGTATTAAATATCCCTTAATTCTTTTTTTTATGAGTACTCCATGTTTTAATATAAAAAATCAAGATTAGAGTTGGGATTTTTATGAGATTAAAGTTAGTGATAAATTTCAGAATCTTATTTTACAAATATTGGGTGTAAAAATGTAGAAAAATGATTAAGGCTCACTAACCTGTTGTTAATAACACTCTTAACGTTTTGAGTAAAAAGGGGCACTTAAAATGAAGGATTGAATGGGTTTTAAAAATATATAATTTTCGACCCACTATTAACAAATATTTTATGAAATAAAATGTCTTCAACTCATGTTTTTAAGGTAAATAAATGGTTTATTTGATGTGAAAAATGCTTGGGTACGTACATGACCTTTTTATGATATTAATATAATGATTTTAATGTCGATGAATCATTATGAAATGAGAAAATGGAGTTTCATTTGCAAAGTCTACTATTTAGTTTGTTAAACTAAGTTTTGGGGTTAAAAGTGTATATATGTGAAAGTAGTCTTCTTGCAAATTTTGGGTGAAAAAGTAAATAATGAAAGTGTAGAAGACTAAGTGTGAATAAAATGATTAAGTGTGGGTATTTATACAAAAAGTCATAATTAAAGTGTGTAACACTATGATTGAAATGTAAAGTGTCAAATGTGTAAATATTGACTAAAATGGGGTTTTAATGTTAAAACTCATAAACTAATGTGTTGACTTTAATATGTAAAAAGCATGATTTGATGTATTAAGGGGAGTAATGTGAAAAATGTGATTTTTGATGAAGTGATAAGTTGAAAAAGTGTCATAGAGACTAAAATGCCTACGCGTTAAGTTTGAAGCTTAAAAATGGTGTTTTTTCAAATAAGACTTCAAAATAAAGGTGAAGTTACATATTTTGATGTAAATTGGCAATTTAATTAAAGTGTAACATTTTCAGAAAACAAAAATGTTAAAGTGTGTTTTGACACATATGTAGAAAGAATTAAACACGTCCTTAAATGAAAATGAATTTCGGTGTAAAGTCAACATGTGAGAAAAAAATGACTTTAATGGAATATAATGATTTTTTCTTAATGAATATTGGGAAAATGGAAGGTTAAGTCCAAGGCTTTGGATTCGTCCCAAAAAAGGAAAATTAATGTGGAGAATATGAAAAATGTCTAACACATTGACAAGATAATGATATTGGATGACGTCGGGTTAAATAATTAAGCAGGGCTATGTTGTCCCTAGTGGTGAAAGACCCCAAAGCAATTGCAGTTTACTTGGCACTCGCTATTAGGTAGTGAAATTTTGTGAAACCGTGGGCGTGCCTGGGTTGTGACGAGTGTGCGTGTGTTGACAGAATCCCTAAAGAAAATGCAAGTTATGAATGGAATATTCATGAAAGAGGCATACATGAAAGGTATTGATTCATTGAATTATTAATGCAAAAATAACGCATTAAAAGTTTAATGTTCATGTGGTAACATGAGATGGTTAAATAAGATGACTTAATAATGTTTAAGCTACCTAATGTGGTTTGAATCATAATAAACACAAGCGTGTGTTATATGAGGCTTTCAAACGAAATGAGTATTTTTCAAAACACGGTGTGTGCGTGTGTTGATTTTAAGTCCTATTATATGGTTAAGTAACTCTGGATTGAGTGAATAAACATTTGAAAGTAAATGAAAGATTTTTCCAAAAATTTCTAATTGTTTAACCATGTGTGTTAATGGTAAGGAATGCTAGTTTTTAAGCATAATGATACAAATGATTTTTTTGTAAAGATAAGGAGAATAAACGGGTTAAATGAAGTTTTTGGAATAAAATGGTTTAATCCATTGGGATTTGTATTTTCAAAGGTATATATGTAGATACATACGTGCTTTCATATGCATGTAGTGTAGCGCGTGAGTGTTCTTTTTTTCCATTCATTTTTATACTACATCTGTATAATTCCCACTGAGCATTAAGTTCACTCCCTCCTTTTGTTACGACAGGTTGCATGCAATTTCGTATTTTGAGCATGTTATAAAGGTAAATATTTACTTACAATTATGTTAGTAGCTCTGTTTACTTGGTCTTGGGGCATTTCCCTTGGGTCATATCACGTAGTAATTGTAAATTAAACTCGCATACTAATAAGTGTAACGTTAAATAATAATAAAACTGGATTAGGAATATTATTTAGGGTGTTTCATTGCACTTCAAAATTAATGCGCGAACCGGTTCGGGTTACTCCTTTATCAACCCTTAAATTTGGGTCGGGGCATTACAACTTGGTATCAGAGCTTTAGGTTCATGTTCCTTTCGAGTGTGACGTGGTGAGGTCGGTAGTGGATCTTTCGACGTCATTGTTGGTTGGAGTCGGTCATGCTTGCCTGGTGACTGTTTTGATTTGTACCTTTATGGTAAAGTCAAGTTCTTGAGGAAGTTGTGCCATTATCTTTGAGTTGCTAATCGGATAAGTTAGTAGCCATTCTTATTCCATTGCATTTGTTCTGGTAGTGTTAGCTAGCAAGTATCGTGTTTTGGTGTAGTTCATTAGGTGGTGGCACCTTAGGCTTGTGTGAGCTGTATCATGTGGAAGTTTGACGATTAGAAACTATTAATGATTTCAGTTGCATCTTAGCTGGTATGGTTGTGGTTTCATCTCACTACACCAAAAAGGCCAAATTATCACCCTTTAGCCATCCAGCCTTGTCACAGTTATTGACCGTGACAAAAAAATACACATTTTTTATCACGATCAATGACCGTGACAAGTACAGTTGTCATGAACGTATCACGATCAATGACCGTGAAAACCTTATAAAGTTTTCACGGTCAAAGATCGTGAAAGGTCTGTGACAACTTTGTCAGTAAAAAAAACCCTTCCCCCTTCTTTTTTCCCACCATTTTCACTTCCCTATGTTTTTCTCTCTAAGCGACTGCTCTCTCTCACTCTCTCACTCACACTCTCTCTCTCTCTCTCTCTCTCTCTCTCTCTCTCTCTCTCTCTCTCTACAGTTTCAGGTTATATTTTTTCTCTTTTTCTTTCTTTTGTATATGTGTGTGTGTGTGAAGTTATGTGGAGGGGGGAGGGGCAGTGGGGGTGGGATGTGCGCGTGTACATGAGTGTGTGTGTGTGTGTGTGGTGGGGGAGGGGCAAGGGGTGGTGGGGCAGTGGGGTCTGGTGTGTGTGTGTGTGTACAGTTGTGTGTGGTGGGGGGAAAGGGAGGGCAGTGGTGGGTGGTGGGGCAAGGGGTGTCTAGAGGTGGTGGGTGGCGGGGTTAGATAAAATTAAGGGGTTGAAATAAAACCTCCCTAAAATTATTGTTACAACACACCCATGGTATGCTACTTGTGTATGACATAACTTCTTGGTAATTTTGAAGAATAATTTTGTATTTATAGGTTTAAATGAAATTTCATGTCTTGTGAGATTTATTGCTTATCTTAAAGGGTTTACATTTTTATTTTACATGACCCCGATGCTAATTTTTAGGGTGTTTTCTAATTTTTATTGTACATTAGAATTGTCATGGTCATTGACCGTGACATGTCCGTGACAAGTTTCTTTGTCACGGACTTGTCACGGTTTTAGGGCTTATCACAAGTTTGTCACGGTGAAAGATCATGACAAAACTTCTCGCGGTCTTTGACTGTGACAAGAGCGTGACAAGTTTAGTTAACTTGTCAGAGTCTTTGACCATGAGAAGTCATTGACAAGAACAGTTGTCACCCCAACACTTGTCACGGTCAAAGACCGTGACAAGTTTGACTGGACTGTGACAATCCGATAATTTTAGTGTAATGTCTACGAGATTAGGTGACTAAATAGAGTGGCTTATGAATAAATAATTGTATGGAAATTATAATGGCTAAGTGACTTGATTATGATTTGGGTTTATATAATCATATTGATTCAGGCTAATTGAAGAACGAATCTATATAGTTGTTGGAACTTAGTGTTAGAAATGGTGGTATTGAATTATGGATTTAGAAAAATGGAGTGGTATTGAGGAATAGGATCTCTTATGATGTCAAAGGTATTGGCCAATGTTTTATAGGTAGTACTCGATACGTTGTATCCTATAAAAGTTTTATAGTGGTGATAATTTGTGATCTAGCAAATGAGTGTGATGACTATGTAGTGAGACAAGTTAGTTGACATAGCTGAGTGTTTGCCGTGTTGATTTTGATCTCAGGTTATAGTTATGGACAAGCATATGAAGTCGTACTAATAATGCCTTGGAGATATGTGCTATGGATTAGCTAATGAGTTATTAGTACAAGTGATAGACATTCCCTAGTAATGGTGAACTTTAGATTGCACTTTGTGTATTATGATAACAATGATGTCTCTTTTCAAACTTTGGGTATTTCTTATGATGTCAAGGACATAGAGTTACATTTGGGGTAACACATAGTAATTGTGTTAATGTTTGACCCTTGAAAAAAAATTTAACAGCCATGATCGGTTGTTACACTTGGTAGGATTTTCTCGTGATCACTCATACTCTAGAATTTGCATAATCAATAGAGATGACTGAGTTGGTTTCCTTTCCATGGACCGTTGGGAAATTTATTGTATGTATGCATAGATTGTTGATGTTTGCAGTGCGATTCAGTCGTATCGTTTTGTGGTAATATTTAGGAATTAGCGCCATGACTTGTTAATTATCTTGTGTTAAGGTATGGCCTTTGTGGAAAATATTGAGATAAGGTTGATACGTGTTTGTTTTACACTTGGGAGACTTAGAACATGATGATGTTCATCAGGGTTTTGGAGATAGCACTCGGAATGGGGTATTAGGCTTGATTATAGAACCTACATGTTCTACCCGTATGGCTTAGTATGACTCTAGTGAGGAGAATCATTAGGTATTAGGCATGGATATGATCGAAAAAAAATTGAAGTATCATGGTATGTAGTTCGATAGTTTTGATTTAAGATCACATAGGATGTTGCTAAGGATTGTAGATGATATGGCAAATATAGGCCCCTGTCGCGGAAGACCTTCGCAAGGAACGTACCGAAGCCTTACTGACGTAGTCTTACATGCACAGGCTACGGACCTACATACTATAGGGTGCGACCTCATATACTATAGGGTGCGTACCCTCTCATTCATATGTTATAAGGTACGACCCCTACCTTTCAACATAGCTGGCCGCATCCCCTCTCCATTCACAATAATAATACAACACCTACATCTTCTATAAATAGAGGTCCACACCTTGAGATTAAGGGATTGATATCACAAGACCTGATTGAGATTCTAATCCGAGTACATTTCTTATAATTATATCACGTCTAGAGACTACTACACTTGAGTTGGCATTGCCAAGCATTCTACACCCCTCGGTACAGCTTAGGGGCTACTCACCGGCATCACGGCCATCTCACCGGCACTCCAGGAATCATCATAGACATGTATTCTCTTTTCTCATCTACATTGTATGCGTATTACGACATTGTACACTTTTACTACAATGCATATAATGAGAGTGTGGCACCAAAGTGGACGTTGGATCATGTTAATAGTCGAACCACTCTATATCTTGTCTTTTATCCATGTTTACTAGCTCTATTTTCTTATTATGTATTTACACTTGATTTGCTGGTACGAGAATGATAAGTGGAAGATTTCTCATATTAATAATCTGGTGCCGTCTGTCGAAAACGAGGTATTTCAATCTTATTTCTCTATATTTTGCGTTCTTAAACACCTTATTTTATTCATGGGAATCCTTTGGATCATTATCTCATGGGTGAATTTTCGGTTATTGAACTCGTATTTTGTGTACACACCCTCAAATGGGTATCACGTATATTCAGATCTGTTTATGGGTCTCTCCTTTTATGATCTTAGATCTATTTTTACATATTCCGATGATGTTACCCCACCAAGATAACACTGAAAAGTGCAAAAGGCAATAGCCTCGCAAAGGCGGGTAACTAGGGATGAGATCTGTTTGCTCGTTTTCTACTTTATCAACATATGATCTAGGGTTTCCTACCATTATTGTGCCATTATTGTGCACCAAGAGGCTATTCTTCTATGGATAGACCCTAGTAGGTATGTTCTCCACATATTTCGTGTGAAAAACTCAGTTTTTGGGTTCCAGTTCTGGGATTACTCCTTCCTGCCCAAGAAGGGATGCAGCCTAGTAGTTTAACTGCCCTTCTACCGCAGCCCCTAGTAGTGAAGTTGATTTATAGCATCATCAAATCATCGAGGAATGGCCTCAGGTGGCCTCACGTTCAATCTTGGTGAATTTCGCTCAAGGGAAGCGATAGTGCACATATATGCCTTACTGGCCGCGACCTCAACAATAAAATCATGCAGCGATGCAAATGTTGCATCCTTACTTTAGACTTAGTTCATCCTATAATTTCGTGATTACTTATTTCTGTTAGTTTTGTCTCAGATTATATATTTTTTAAAGATTAACAAAGCAAAATATGGATGGAGAGTCCAGTCAAAGCACAAAAATGAAGAATGAGATTATTTAGCTATAGAACCACCTCAATCATCTATATGTTAGTCACGCCTCACTCTAGACTCACGTCAACTTCTTGACCCAAAGGGTTCTTATGCTAGAGGTCGCGACACCCAAAGTTGTTGTCCTGGCCTTAGTTGTTGCGACCAATGAAGCTACTGTCCCAGGGGCTGCAGCCAAAGAAGCTAATGTCATTGGGGCCGCAGTCCTGGACCAAAAGAGTCAGAAGAGGAAAGTTAAAAAAGAAGAAAAGGGTTTTGAATCCTACACTCCATTGATTTACAAGATTAAAGAGGTGTTGGAACTCATCAAAGAAAATAAATTGCTCTGTTAGCCTGAGAAATTGAAGTCCCCTCCTCGTAAGAGGGATAAAACCAGATATTGCAGCTTCCACAGGGACATGGGCATAGCACTAGCAAATGTTTTGCACTGAAAAATGAGATCGAAAGGCTTGTGAGGCAGGGAATGCTGCAACAATTCTTGAAAAATGCTTAGAGGATGCAGCCTTTACCAAATTGGCCACATGCTTAACTCTTCTTTGGTATATTTTCTGTTAAACCTAAAGTGTTGATTTTACACACAAGCATTGTATTTCCATACAAACTTGACACACACACACACACACATATATATATATATATATATATATATATATATATATATATATATGTATGTATATAACATATTTAGTCATGTTTTATTTCTTGACTTCCCATTTGTAGAAATCTTATGAATGACCTTCGTCTTAAACAGATTTCAAGGGAAAGGTGGCTATTTATATCGAAAGACTATTTATTCCGGGAATGATCCGTATTTGGTGTACAACCTTACTTGGCTTACAACGCCACTCATGGTGCAAGGCCATATTCTTATATTCACAAGGCCAACCATTCTTCGGTATGTGCTGTTATCAGCTTCAAAGGCTCAAATTTCCCCCACTCTGCTTTTGGGATGCGTATATTAGCTTAGGGAGTCTTGAAAATATCCCGTATATTATCTTGGGGAGGCTTGAAAATGTCCAGTACATTATCTTGGGGAAGCTTCATAATACCTAGCCCGGGGAGGCCTGATGATAACCCATAGGGGCCGAAGATTTAAATGTCAACGGATAGTCCTAAATTCAAAGGGTCCGAAGACTTAGTTGTCAGCAGATAATCTGATTATAGCCTGGGAAGGCTTTATATATATCCAAAGATAGCTTGGGGAAGTTTTATAATACCTAGTCCAGGGGGGCCTGATAATAACCCAATCAAAGTGACTAAATGAAGTTGTGGAATGCAATTAAAGCGACTAAAGGAAGTCATGGAATGTAATCAAAGAGACTGAAAGAAGTTGCAAAAGTGGCTTCGTTCCAATTAAAGAACCTAAGGGTTCCTACGGTATTGACTTGAATTTTAATCCAATTAAAGCTACAAAGGATAAATTACCACAACCCAATTCAATAATCTGCAGAAGAGACTGCAACCTATGTTATGCAACTACAACCATGATGGTCGTAGCTCCAGTGTGATAGTTTCAATTGGGCAACAACCCATCAAGATGATAGGGCACAACATTTAATAAAGTTTGCAGCATCTATAGTTTTAAAGCGTTAATGCAAGGAGGTTTTGCAGCCGCAACCTCATGCCCCATGCTTATATCAAAAGGAATATAGCTACGGCCTATTAGCAAGTGTCTACATTCAAGGAAACACAAGAAAATAACAAATTTAGCAAAGGGCATTCAAACATTCAAAAATATTGCGTCCAACTACAGAAAAGGATGCTGTGACACTAACATCATAAAGCACAATAAAGTTACAAAAAGAAGTTGGCCTCAGCCGAGCATGCTGTCATCAATTTCCTGAGAAGGGATTCAAAGACACCGCATCCCTATAAATATGGTTGTAGCCATTAAGGACTCCATTCATTATTTAGGAGATGCATCAGAAAAAACGGATGACATCATTAGAATTGCTAAAATTTCGGGGTTGGGTTGTAATCCAGCTACAACCTCTAAATTGCAACTAAGACTTGGAAAATTAAGTTATAATGAGGAAAAGGAAGTTAAGCCACATCCTTAAAATCCATTTCTCTTTTGCACCATATCCTAGGGGACGATATACATATATGGAGTGGAAAACGATAAGTCTTTAACGCAAAATATAAGAAGTTTTGAAAAGTTCAAGGCAAAGTATAACAGGCCGCAGGCTATTTGGAGGAACCATTTATGTGGTGTTGTCGCGGCCTTATACCCATTCCAGTTACTGAAGTATTTTTTAAAATTCATTCAAGTATTCAACATTACAAATATAAAAGAAGCATTCATGCAAATATCAATGCAGATAATAAAGGAATAAACAAAGGAGCAATTAAGAGGTTATGAGAAATATCATCAAGTACAGACAAAAGGCCGCATCCTAAGATAAAGTTAAAGTTTTAAAAAGGTCGCAGCCCAAGGTAAATTACAAAGGAAAAAATAAGAGATATATCCCTAAGTTCTAAGAGTCCTCATCATCTTCAACGTCCTCATCTTCACCCTCCGCGGCTGTCTTAGTCTCCACATTTACCGGAACCTCCACTAGTAGCTTTTTTGATCTCTCATCTGTCGCAACCTTCATTTCAGATATGCAAGAACTATAATTAGCATCTTCAACACACCAAGACATAATATGGTCCTTGATATAAAGGAAGTTTTTGGCCACCCTATATCTCAGTTCTTGGTAGCCGCAGATGTATACCTTGTTGTTGGTGAGGAAGAAATCTCTGGACTTTTTATAGTTCACTATATCACCTTTTATGTCTTGTTTGAGGGTCGCAGAGTGAGAGTACTCTAGTTTTTTAGGGCTGCAACATGCTCCATATCCCTTTGGCTATATTTCTCACGATCTCCTTCAGTACGGATTCAAGACTAGAGGTATGAAGAGAGGCTTCTGTAGACTTGTTTTTTTCAACCTGAAGAGACTCCACGACTGTTGTTAGCTTTGCCTCAACATCATTCTTGGCCTTGACTGCTGTATCAAGGTCCATTTGTGCTACTTGAAGTGGCGCGACATCAAACACTTTGCCAGCCTCAAAAGAAGACTTATCAACATTCTCCAAATCAGCCAAATGGATCCTCTCCGCGGCCTCCTTTAATTTTAGAGGCCCTCATACTTCATCTTCTGAGAAACAACAATGTCCACGGCCTGAAAAGAAATTTAAGGTTAGAAATAAAATGAATTATAAGAAGAATGTACTGGAAATGAAAATTTTTGCGTACACTCAATCGGCTGTGTAGAGCATATTCTTCAAGATGCTCATGTACCTCATCCACTAGACGGTTTAGGTCCACGTTGTCAATAACCTTCCGCTTCTTATGGACTACCTTGGAAGTTGTGTCCCCGGATGACTGAGGATCTGATATCCGCATTTGGGGCCACGAACAACCTTCTGCCTAACGCTATCACGACTTTGGGGAGGTGCTAGGTTGGCATTAACAACCATTATTTTTTGAGGAGGGGTGAATTTGTTGAAGTGTTGGTTTGGGAAGTGCCGCGGCCTTGCTGAGGCTCAGAACCAGAAGGTAGTAAGCCCGACGTGGCAAGATAAGCGCCAATATCATCGTCAAATTGGCCCTTAGGCTTTTATTGAGTAGTAGGCTCCTCAACCTGAATGGTGGGCACAATAGGAGTTGTTTGAATGCCCACATTGGTTGTGGCAGGACGTTGGGACTTGACTCTCTTGCTCCTTCTCTTTCTCTTTCTCTTTCTCTGCTTAGCAGCATTATTGAGGGCAGTCGCGTCCTCATCCATTTCTGGCAATTAAGCTACTGGGAGCTCCCTATCTATCTCCTCACATGAAGAAGAAATGAAGTCAAGTCAAAATTTAATGGTTTAAAACTAAATGTCGTGACATTAATAAAGTAAGGGATTTATACCTTCCACGGCCATTACTTTGGGCAAAGATTTGTTGGTGAAGTTACCTCCTTCAAAAGTTGAGGCTGAAGTCACCAAGGTGCTAAACTTCTTATCGTCAGCACTTACGGCTGCAACCCTTCTTATCCTACTTTGCTACCGCTCACTGAGGTGCAAATTGTCAAGAGCTGCATATAAAGTTCAATATTAGTACAAAAGTAAAGAAAGGAATATGGAAAATACAAGTTATGAAAATTGGACGCGTCATGTTCATAAAAGGCTACAACCTTATTTACCAAGCTTGGATAGGCATCCCCACTGTCGTGGCATCCAGAAGGATTTCTATCTCTCAGCCTTATCTAGGTGGATTTCCCACCCTTCTCCGAAAATATAAAAGTATTTGACCTTCAAATTTTTTACACTAGTGGACCTCCCAGTATATAGGGTTTCATCATTGCTACGGATGGTAAAGTAATAATACCACACAAATTTCACAGAGTTTTCCTTTGGGTGGTAAAAATAGAAAAACTCCACAGGAGTTATATCCCTCTTGAACCTATTCTTCTATAGCACCACGGATGAAAGAATTGCCATACAGCCATTGGGATCTAGTTAGGCCGGGGCTAGCTTCATGGTCTAGAATATTCTCCTAATAGGGATTGGTACACGCAGCCGCAGCTGATAAAAGAAAGCATGAAAGGGGAAGCAGACCCCATCATCATCAAGAGCAGTGTAGGACCTTTGTTCCGCGATGGGTGCTGAGCAGATCAAATTTTCAAAAAACTCAAATGCTTCAGCCACTTGATTAACCCACTCCTGAGTCATAATGCTACGAACATTTAAGGCTGCAGGAGGTCTCTCAATTCTACTTGATGGGTCAACAGGTGCATCCCTGGCCTCTGAAGGCCCACCAACCGCGGCATTAGTGTCCATTGGGTTTATGCTTGAGTGGGTTTCCTCTTCCATTTCCTCAGAATTCTCTTTTCTACAAGTGGTGTCCGCAGAGTTAGTCTCTTTCCTACAAGTGGTTTCTGCGGAGTCAGAATCTAAAGTGATGCAATTTGGGCAATCATTGAGCATATAAGGCCCAGATGTCTTTAAAGGACGCACATAAGGGAGTTCATGAGGAGAGAATCCAAAATGTTTTCACCAAAAATCCTTTAGAAATTCGTCAGGATTCCAACTCATATGGCTGCAGCAAGCCCTGAAAAGAAGAAAGTCCGCTGTTAGGTGCCGCAACCAGTATGGTCATAAAAGCCTCTTAGAGACCACGGCATGAACAATGAAATAATAAGTTCGGAAGTTAAATAAAATTTTCAATAATTTCAACTAATTACACCAAGTTTGGGCTTTGGAATCCTAGGGATTATAACTACTGTCGCGGCACATTATTTTGTGGAAGCAGACATTAGGTATGTCTAATTATGTCGCAGTCCTTTAGTTTATTGGCAAAGCACCGCGGTTACTAGCCTAAGGCTAAACCCTAAGGGCAACTGGGTATTTATCATACAAGTATTGAGATGAGGTTACAGCCAAATAGCACAAGAATGTTACATGTCGCGACCAAACTCTTAAATAGTTTGACAACAAAGATGGCCTATTCTAAAGATCGAATCCTTAGAGTTTAAAAGGTTTATTCAATAACATGAAGCGCAAAATGGTACGTTTTCAACCTATGAGACTCCAAAGCCAGTAAATTTGATCCTACCCATGTCAACAAGGTTACATTCATTGAGTCAACATGGATTTAGCGATTTATTTAATTAATTGAAGATTGATTCATTTAGCAGCAAAATGAGTTCATTTCAGCATGAATTCAGCAGCTCAACTAGCAATTCAATTTGAAATTAGGTGTTTAATATGATTCAGCAAAGAAAGTGGATTCGTGTGGTTAATTTATAAATAGAAATAAAGGGGAACAATTAGGGAGAACAATCAAGAAGAATAAGCAGTTAAAAACTAAAAATTAAGAAGTTTTGATTTGTTACCTGGAAACCAATGAGAGAGGAAGATTTGGGTGTTGCTTAACCTTGAACCACCAGTTTCTCAGCCACCAGATACCACAAGACACCACCTAAGGCTCATCGAAAAACTCAAAAGATGGAATCACAAGGTTTTTTGTCTCGATATGCTTTCGGAAAATTGGAAAAGTAATGAAGGCCACGACAAGTATCCATTTATGTAAGCGTCCACGAGAAGAATAAGTGTCGCATTTTAATTTCTGCGGCAGCTTGAGAAGAGGACTTAACAACTCAGCCTCAGCCCTAATCTCTATCTCTTGGTACTACGACTTAGGGGATTATTGATATGGCCAATATAGGCCCCTGCCGTGGAAGGCCTTTGATAAGCACGCGCCGAAGCCTTAATGACACAGCCTTACATACACAGGCTGCGTCCCTACATACTATAGGGTGTAACCTCATATATTACAGGGTGCGACCCCTCTCATTAATATATTACAGGGTGTGACACCTACCTTTCAGCATATTTGGGCGCATGCCCTCTTCACTCACAACAACAATACATCACCTACATATCTATAAATAGAGGTCCACACCTCGAGATTAGGGGATCGATATCACCAGACCTAATTGAGATCCTGAGCCGAGTACCTTTCTTATGCTAATATCTAGTCCAAATACTACTACACTTGAGGAGGAATTGCCAAGCATTCTACACCCCTCGGTACAACTTGGGGGCTACTCACCGGCATCACGATCATCTCATCGGCGCTCTCAGAATCATCATAGACATGTATTCTCTTCTCTCATCTACATTGTACGCCTATTACGGCATTGTAAAGTTGTACATCAATGCATATATTGAGAGTGTGGCACCAAAGTGGACGTAAGCTCATTTTAGTAGCTGAACCACTCTATATCTTATCTTTTATCTCTCTTTACTAGCTTTATTTTCTTATTATGTATTTACACTTGAATTCTGGTACGAGAATGACAAGTGAACGATTTCTCATATCAACAATAGCGATGACCTGTAGGGTAAAATTACGTAAGTGTTGTGTTTCTTTAGATGAGAAGGATCTCTAGGTTTGAAAATTAGAAATCACAAGTTGAGATTGTGGAGACTTGAGTATGTTATGTAATTGATGGACATTAAGCAACGAGAAATGTACCTTCGCTTTGATATGAAGGATAAAAAGTAACTTTAGTATTAAGGAGGGAAGCCTAGCATTTCAGTTTCCCAAGTGAATCGGTTCCCAAGTCGTTGTCTTTGAAAATGGGTAGTCATGATTATTGATTCAAGCCAGGGCATGTAGCTAGGCTATTATTTTAGCATACGTATAAGTCAGTGAAAATCTTAGACTTTAAGTGTACCCTAGGGTTTATACTTCGCGTGGCATGGTTAGCTGCCCGAATTCGATTGTTTCATTCTGATATGGCAGTCGCCTGATTCGTTGCATCTTCTTGTTTCTTCTTTGATCCCTATAATAGGAAGATGTTATTATAGTTATGGGTTTGCATTCAGGTATAACATTGCATAAGCTCATTAGTGATGCGGGATATGCCGGCTTGAGGCTAATGTATCACAGCACATGAGTACACTCCTCTTTGGAAGCACCTTTGTTTTACATCGGTTGGTGTGTACACATGGTCTAGTGGTTTGCTATATGTATTTTTCATATGTTACTTTATTTATTTAGGTTAACAGGTTACATTATTTAACCGGTATAGCTAGTTACGATGTTTATCTTGGGCTCGAGGTTAAGATACTAAGACGCTATGAGTACTAGAACTCAAGGAAAGATTAGGTGTTAGTGTTACACTCTATCAAAAAAATTTGTGGATCAAGGATGTAACCACTCTTGTATATTTGGGTTTTGACACCTAGGATAACCCTAGCTTAATGTGAGAATCTTGTAGGACAAATGGCCATCTCGTAATCATAGACATGATTCAAATTGTTTGAGGAAACATAGGTTTGTAAATTCTAATGCAATAATGATTCGTGATAATGAGTTTATTTGGCAATAATAAATATTTGGTGACTACCGACTATTTCGGGGTATTGTTTGGGTGGGTAGGTTAGGCATGCTTGGGATTAGTAATAACACCTAAGAGTCCGCCACGATTGGTAAAACTTGATGATAACTGATGTAGTTGAAATCTTTGGGTTAGACTATAATGTTAAAGACATCAAGGATTGGAATTAAATTATTGGGCGAATGATTTGTGAGCTTGATGAGCACAAATTTCGAGGATGAAATTTCCTAAGGAGGGAAGAATGTAATACCCCGCCCTAATAATTAGGCATTTAACATTATTTTAGGTGTTTTGTGCAAAGGAAAATTCGAGGAATAAATAATGTAAGTGTAACACATAAAGTAATATGTAAGTTGGCGTCTGACGTAAATGGTTTAAATGAGAGAAATCTCACGATGCATGTATCACATGAATGTATATTTAATCTCTAATACTATTATCTAGAATGTTTGTTAAGTTTGAGGAAAAAATGTTAAGGAACAGATGTGACACGAACAAGATTAATACAACGCGATATTTAAATGGTACGAAAATTAAAGTATCGCAATATGGATTAAACAAGAAATTTTTATGTTTTATGGTGCACATGAGTATTAAATTGAGTTTATATAACAACTTTAAGTACTTTGTCAAGTTTCATGCCATTTGGACAAGCAACAAGCGTGAGTTCAAATTGTCTGACGGTGCGCGGCACTACGAAAGTTCGGTTTTGTGCGAATTGTTTAGGACAATTGGTAAGTCAAAAAAATATTCTGACCATATATTTTGACTCATAAAAATATAAGGAATATTACCATGCGAAGAAAAATGAAAAAAATATGTTTTGCGCAGAGGTTTCGATTCTTGTGCCCCTTGTATAGGAAAATTAGGGAGACCAAACAACAATTGTAAATATGATTTTTAGCCAAAAAAATAAGGAATATGAATCTCAAGTTAAAACTTAAAAAAAAAATAGGAGAGAGAAAGTGACGAAAATCACCATTATTAGGTGTTTTGGGGCATTTTTCGAATGGGTTTTCTATTGGATATTGATTGTTTGGCTTAAAAGGTTCCTTTTGAAAGCTTGTTTCAGGCCCTGGTTTAGAAAATTATTCCTCTTCTAAGTAAGCCAACGACTGAAATTTTGGTCAAGGCTTTAAGTATACCCATAAGTGAGTTATAAGAGAGGGAGGTGGGTTCCAATATTATCATTTAGGGGTTATCAGATTTCTCTTTATTTTATCTCTCCCATTTGAGTTCTCAAGAGGAAATTAAGGTTTGAAATTCGTAGCGCTTCATTATCACCCATCTATCACCAACCAAACACCATTAAAGTATCTTACAAACTCCATTAAAGTTCCATTTCAAGGGTGGACAGCTTGTGAGAGCATTTGAGGGGGTTTGGGAGATAGAAAAGGGGTTTTGCGAGCTTGGAAGGGATCTTGCTTGAGCCATCAATGGCGTCAAGTTTGGAGCATGGAAGAGAAGCTAAACTGACTCCCTATTGAGGCCACCTTTGAAGGTGTCTTCCACAAAAATCACTTTCCTCGATTGAAGATCTTGTGGTGGGAAACTCATAACTTTAAAGTAGACAATATTTTTAGCATGATTTATTTTCATATTTAAGGTCTTAAATATCCCTTCATTCTTTTTTTATTATGATTACTCCATGTTTTAATATAAAAAATCAAGATGAGAGTTGGGTTTTTATGAGATTAAAGTTGGTGATAAATTTAAGAATATTATTTCACAAATATTGGGTGTAAAATATGTAGAAAAATGATTAAGGTTCACTAACGTATTATTAGTCACACTCTTAAGGTTTTGAGAAAAAGGGGCACTTAAA
Source organism: Sambucus nigra (assembly GCA_949130495.1). Lineage (NCBI taxonomy): Eukaryota > Viridiplantae > Streptophyta > Magnoliopsida > Dipsacales > Adoxaceae > Sambucus > Sambucus nigra. The sequence goes on from OX422213.1 coordinate 121,437,413, forward strand.
ATGAAGGATTGAATGGGTTTGAAAAATAGATAATTTCCATCCCACTATTAACAAATATTTTATGAAATAAAATATTTTAAACTCATGTTTTTAAGGTGAATAAATGGTTTTCTTGATGTGAAAAACACTTGGGTACGTACGTGACCTTTTTATGAGAGTAATATATTGATTTTAATGTCAATGAATCATTATGAAATGAGAAAATAGAGTTTCATTTTCAAAGTGTACTATTTAGTTTGTTAAACTAAGTTTTGGGGTTAAAAGTGTAAATATATGAAAGTAGTCTTCTTGCAAATTTTGGGTGAAAATGTAAATAATAAAAGTGTAGAAGACTAAGTGTGAATAAAATGACTAAGTGTGGGTCTTTATACAAAAAGTCATAATTAAAGTGTGTAACACTATGTTTGAATTGTAAAGTGTCAAATGTGTAAATATTGACTAAAATGGGTTTTCATTGTTAAAACTCAAATAAATGTCTAGACTTTAATACGTAAAAAGCATGATTTTATGTATTAAGGGATCATGTGCAAAAATGTGATTTTTGACAAAGTGATAAGTTGTAAAAGAGTCATAGAGACTAAAATGTCCACCTAAGTTTGAAGCTTAGAAAGGGTTTTTGTAAATAACACTTGAAAACAAAAGTGAAGTTACATATTTTGATGTAAATTGGCAATTTACTTAAAGTGTAACATTTTCAGGAAACAAAAATTTTAAAGAGTATTGTGACACATATGTAGAAAGAATTAAATGCGTCCTTAAACGGAAATGATTTTCGGTGTAAAGTCAACATGTGTGAAAAAAAAAGACTTTAATGGAATATAATGATTTTTCCTAAATGAATAATGGAAAAATGGCCGGTTAAGTCCAAGGATTTGTCTTCGTCTCGAAAAAGGTAAATTAATGTGGAGAATATGTAAAATGTCTAGTACATTGGCAAGATAATGATATTGGATGATGCTGGGTTAAATAATTAAGCAGGGGTATGCTGTCCCTAGTGGTGAAAGACACCAAACCAACTGCAGTTTAATTGACGCTTGGTGCGGGGCGGTGAAATTCCATAAAACCGTGGGTGTGCGTGTGCTATGGCGTGTGTGTGTGTCGACAGAATCTCTAAAGAAAATTCTAAGATATGAATGAAACATTCTTGAAAGAGGCATAAATGAATGGTATTGATTCATTGAATTATTAATGCAAGAATAACGCATTAAAAGTTTAATGTTCATGTGGTAACAGTAGATGGTTAAATAAGATGACTTAATGATGTTTAAGAAACCTAATGAGGTTTGAATCATAATAAACACAATAGTGTGTTATATGAGGCTTTGAAATGGAAATGAGTATTTTTCTAAACACGGTGTGTGTGCGCGCTTTGAATGAAAGTCCTATAATACGGTTAAAGTAACTCTGACGTGATTTATTAAACGTTGAGTAATAAACGTTTGAAAGTAAATGAAATATTTTCCCAACAATTGCTAATTGTTAAATCGTGTGCGTTAATGGGAAGGAATGCTAGTTTTTAAGCATAATGATACAAATGGTTTTTTGTAAAGATAAGGACAATAAACGATTTAAATGACGTTTTTGAAATTAAATGGTTTAATACATTGGGATATCTATTTTCAAATGTATATATGTAGATACTTACGTACTTTCACATGCATTTAATGTAGTGTGTGAGTATTCTTTTCTGTCATTCGTTTCTATACTGCATTTGTATAGTTCCCGCTGGGAATTCAGCTCCCTCCCTCCTTTTTAGGGCAGGTTGCATGCAATTTCGTATTTTGAGCATGTTATACAGGTAAGTATTTTGCATTCACGTTAGTAACTCTGTTTACTTATCCTTGGGGCACTTCCCTTGGGTCATATCAAGTAGTGATTGTAAATTGAACTCGCATGCTAATAAGTGTAATGTTAAATAATAATAAAACTGGATTAGGAACAATATTTAGGGTGTTTCTTTGAACTTCACAATTAATTCACGAACCGGGTCGGATTAGTCCTTTATCAACCCTTTAATCCGGGTCAGGGCGTGATAAGGGCAATTATTTTAATATAAGGAATTGACTTGAGAATTGAGAGTTGTATCCATCATATATAATGATCGAGTTGTATTAATAAGAATATGGGTTGATGGCGAATGAGAATTTTAAGAGTAAACTAAAATACTTGGGAAACATAATATGTAATATCCCGTACTTTTATTATTAAATAGTTTTTGTGTGCTTTATATTATAAATTTAATTGGGGAAAATTGAAATGGAATTTAGTAAATTTTAATTAGCGAGATAAATGATTAATATTTATTATAATTATTATATACTTGTGTGATAAGTAAATAGTTATTGACTTATTATATGTTGCTTATGAGTGACGGTTTATTATTATATGTCGATATAATATTGTATTGGTGGATCAGTATAATTTATGGGCGACAGGTAGAGGGCCCAATTAATGAGATGTAAACGTATTCGGATCTGGGTGACTTAGATGACCTTTTCGAGTGCCCCATTGATTCGAGAAGGGTTGAATTATTCCATAATAGGTACTTGGGTTCTCTGTTTGGGTTCCATGGGCTTTTTAGACATAAAAAGTCCCGTATAAGGGTAGGAGGGTCATTATATACTTAGAGATAAGAAGAAAATGAGATTAGGTTAATTCAAGAGATATTTAAGAGATGGATGGAATCCCACCTTTTATATTTTACATAATATATTGAGAGAGAGATAAAGAGACCTAGAGAAGAGAAAAAGAAGAAGAAAGAAGAGGAAACTTGGAGAGGAGACGAAAGGGAACAAAACCCATCATCAAACAAGTAGAGAACTTCGGATTCTAATCCATTTACTTACTTGATATCACAATTTTATTATAGCCAATTACTTTCTTGATTTAAAATAAAAGTGGAGCTCTAGAGCATGCAAGATTGAAACTTGATTAAATGATGTTGAAACTTAAATGGTAAGGAGTTAAGGATCTTAATCAGATGATTTATTGAGATTGATTACACTTGTAATTAGAAATAAAAATCAGGGATTTATAGGTAGAAGATGTAGAACTTAGATAAAAAGATTGGATCTTTAAAAAATAATTTGATAAAGGATATTGAATCTTGAATTTATGGGAGTTACTATATGAGGATTGTATAGACAAGGATGGAATCTTGTATTCTTATTAATAAGTGAATTACAGTTCTTGAAATTTTTGTATGAACAACCCTGGAAATGAAATTGAATTTTTGGGGATGAATCCTACCTAGGAAAAATTCTTTAGATATGGGTTTCTGTAATCTCGTTCGAACGAGATGTCATTTTAGTTCGAACAAGATGGGATTTTGTTCAAACGACCAGTGAGTTTGGGTCAAGTTTGGATCGTGAAAATGTTTTGGGGATTTTTGTTAACTCAAGTGCATATGTGGGAGATTATCCAAGTGAACTCATATTTAATTAAAAATAATTTTGTGTCGTTATTGATTATTTGGAAATCTAATAATTAGTTTGGGTGCTCAAGTAGGGGACTAGTTGAATAATTAATCGAGAAGTTGGTTCGAAATTTAGGATATGGTTGAACTGTGTGTGATGGGACATGCGTACTAGTTCAGTATTTAGTGTATATACATATTAGAGTGACATATATATATATATATATATATATATATATATATATATATATATATGGATTCATGCTACTTATTTTATTTAAACATGCCTACTCGAGAGTGCTATCGTAGGAGATTGTGTATAGTGACTAGTTCACATTGGCGTTGACTAGCATGTGTTACGTTGATTCCCCAAGTCATAATACTATTGCATGACCACTATCTGTGTGTGAGGATAAGTGCCGCTTGCGAGTTTGGTTGGGTGCCATGTGGTATGGTTGCAACCCCCGTATATATGTCTATGGCCTCCTCTGTGTATGTATTTTTGGTTGGGAACAATGGTGAGATTCCGACCCGGTGGTTCGGTGTGAGGGATGATGCCTAGTGCTGGATAGAGCATGGGGAATGTATGCATGAGGTCCAAGCTCTGAGGATACATTTATGCGTTTATAGTGAGCAATATGTATGTATGCTTATATGATATAGTGTGTATATCTATTTATAGCACAAGCGTAGCTATGTTATGATTGTCATATGATTATTTATTTATAGCAAGAGTCTCGCTACAACTGTTTATAAATGTATACCTAATGAAGGTAATTTTACTAATATAATAAAAGTGATATCATTTGAACATTAGGTGCGCACTATAGTTGCGCATTATAGTTGAGAGGTGATATCATGTGTTGCGCACTATATTTGCTATAGTTAGATCAGATAGTTTAATTAGGATATTAAAATGAACACATTAGGTGAGCACTATAGTTAAGATGTGATATCATGTGAGTGCGACCGATTAATCTGGAAAGTAATACACTATTGTTTTAATTGATTTAAAGCAATAATCTACTTGCAAAATGTTGTTGACTCTTCAACCTTTGACCCACAAGCTTTTGTCTTTTCTTGTTTTTTATTTTTACACCCCAGGTGTGCATCAGCAGCAGCCGAAAAAACATGGACAAATTTATTCTTTCCGTGCAGTAGTTATGGATGCTACACATTTCTTTATACACCTCAGTCTATTTTATCAAGATAGGATCAATCATTTCAGTTTCAGTTTTTGGCATGTTTCTCGTAAATGTATAGGCATTTATATTACTGTCAGACACTTAGAGTTTAGTACTCAATTTATTTATTCAGTTAATGTGGATGTTTTATTTGGTGACCGCATGTTTATTCGATTCACTTTTATTATCAATTAATGCATGAGGATTTTTAATTTATTTTTTAATTGTATGGTTTTATTTGCATTTTTATATTATGTTGTGATTTCAAGAGTAATGCTAAGAATGAACCATACTGAGATTATTGTTTTATTTTACTGGAGGATTGGTCACTCGGTACAAGAATAGGGGGTTGTCATCGACAAATTTCTTAAGTTAGAATCCATGTGAGTTAATTGTGTCATATTAAATTTTTTTGAAGTCAAATATATATATATTTATATATATATATATAAGAGGTATAAATTAAGTTGTGATTTAAATAAGGAATATTTAAGGTGATTATAGAGTTTTGACAACTGGTTGACCTAGATATAAGTGTATCAGGTGTTTGGATTTAATTTATGAGACGTGTCCCACATATTGTCTAGGAAAGATCAGGAGTTGCGGGTTTAAGATATATTTTCTCTTTAAAAGTTATCATAAGATAATACGATAAAATGAATTTGGATTGAATACTAATGAGTATTAAATACACATTTGTGTGATGAGGAGGAACATTATTTTCATTTATGCATAAAATGATTAAGTATGATTATCCTATCATACTATATGTATTCCATGAATCCATTGTGAACCATGTTATTTTATATTATTTATTTTATGGAGGTGGGTAGAGGGGTGTGCCAGTTATGGAGTAAGGGCAGAGGTGTGGTGGTTATGGAGTGAGGGCAGATGGGTGTGCTAGTTATGGAGTGAGGGAAAAGGTGTGTGCTGGTTTATTATCCGTGACAACTTATATGACAGACTTATGTGATATTGACTCGGTTTATGACGGATGGTTATGAGTTTTCTTGTGTAATAGTGACTTCTCAACAAATGGGGGCTAGTCCAGGCTCTCTCTCTCTCTCCCTCTCTCTCTCTCTCTCTCTCTCTCTCTCTCTCTCTCTTTATATATATAACTTTATAGCGTAGTTATTTTGGATACATCCCGATTTTGGTATTGTGTGCATTGCACTTACTAGTTGTCTCTTCATTAATGGGAACTAGTGCTTTGTTATATATGTTCAAACACTTTCTAAAGGAATTAATACCAATAAGGGCAGGGTATGTTATACAATTGTTTGGTTAAATCTCGATTATGATATTATTATCACTGTATATACTAGTTGACTCTTCGTTAATGGTATCTAGTGGTATTATTATAGATGATCATTAAAAACATATCCTCTAAATGTAATAACACCGATAAATGTGGGGGTATAATAGTTAAACTAATAATTGTAGATTCTTTATTTATACATATGGTTGGGTCAATTATGGACTCATATTTACATAAACAATTAGTTCTTATAAGAATGGAATGTGATGACTCGTTTTATTAGGGCATGTCTCTGACTAGTAGAAATACTTTACTCCTAATAGTTATATACTTATTCTGATTAAAAGAATCTATTGTGTTATTTAACGCATCTAGTATCTATGATTGGATTCTTATACCTTAACTGGGATGACATAGCTAGTGTAGTTGTGGAATTTTAACCCACTCTTCATGATAACATTTCAGGTTGAGTCATAGTTGAATTACATCCATGGAGCAGCGTTGAATTTGAGATGCATGAGAAGTATCGAGGAGCGTTGATACACTTAAACATTTGGGAATTTCTCACCCTTTATCATTTCTAGAAAAATCATTGCATATGAGACACAGTTCTTGGTTTAGTTAATTTGTATTATTGGGAGATTTTACGAAATGTAATTGGAGGAATTTTTAATGATGTAAAATTTGTATTTATGGGGTTGTTTGTCATCTATTATTCTTGTTAAGAATTTTATAAAATTGTCTCATATTTTTGTCACATGTTGAGAATGATATTTTATTTGTTTCTCTCCTGAGTATTTATTAATTAAAAATGGACACATTAATTAATAATATTCGTGGTATTATAGTTCCAAAACTGAAAACCCGATTGAATATGCCTAAAAAAATTTAATGTGGAAATTGTCACAAAGTTGGTCAATCGAGGGAGTTTTTTTCAATCAAAGCAACCTTACCATTGAATCATGATGAGAATTGTAAGAAATTTGTGTGGAATAACAATACTAAAAATGTTTGTATTCATACAACTTTTCGTATAAATCCATTGAAAGAGAATTTTGGGTTAGTTAGAATAAAATAATTTTTGAAAAAAATTAGTCAATGAAAAGGAGGTAAATAATTTCAAAATTTATCTCATGTATTACCTATACCCAAAAATCTTTGTGTGAGTAATGTTTGGGTAAATAAGGATATTTCATTTCAAATTGAAAATAAAATTAAAAAGGATTCAAAGTTGGTCCCCTCCATCTCTATATGTTATAGTTAATTTTGGTTTAGCAATAACATATAATAGAATTTCATATTTTATAAACCTTATGGTAGACTATGTGATTTTTATTCTCTTATGAGTTTTGTATATCATGCTTATCACTTTGATATCTCATATGTAAATTCTTTATCTAAATGATTTATTCTTTCTCCATGTAGGAATGAATATTCAAATTTTATATTTGGCTTTATTCCATTAGAAAGTTTACGATTGTTTGTGTGTGTACCTTTAAGCCTATGCATTGAATACCTGAAGAGGCCTTTGAAAAGAGACATCAAATTCATATCAATATTTCTTATCTCCTCTTTAGGATCTTGAAAAGGTATAAAAGTATTAATATGATGATCCTTGGGACCTTAGTGGGTGGTTTTATTTTTCATAGAAGATAATTTTTTGAAATCAAAAGGAAAAAGTATTTTTAATTTTTTATAAGGTTATAACGACTTTTCCTTCACGTTCTAAGGAGAAGTGCATTCTCATTGGAATGGGATTTTATTCCGGTTCAAACGATAATGGTCTCTCATGAGAACGAGCTTTCAACGATAACATTTTGCCCAACCTTTCATTTTGTGATTAGAAGGTCGTTCTAATGAGTTTGAGGAAGTCATTCGAACAAAACAATCTTGTTCAAATGAGATACCTTATCTTATTTTAGTGAGAATCCCATCTTGTTCGGACAATATGGGTTTTGCCTCATTTTTCTTGCTATCAATTTTAAGGCTTTTCACTAAAAGTTGAAGTCATATATTCAATTTTCATGAGAGGTTTTGCAAAGAAAAAAGTTAAGACTTTAGATAGTTTTACACCCAGTTATGAGATACAAGTATCAATGCACTAACTCTATTAAAAGATATCATATTGAATACCCCAAGAAGAATATTTATTCAATTTTTGAGAGTTTTTGCATGGTGGATTCCGTGTTGTTGATTAACGGAGTCTACTTCATATCGATGGATACCGAGGTGCGGTTGGACTGAATTGTGTGTCGTTAGTGGATTCCTGCAGTTGGTTTGATCAAGTTGAAGGGTCAATATTGCACCAGGATTGAATGGAGTTCAGTTGATGAAAAAGTCTGTGTGTCGTCCTGTATAAATCCTTCGTTGTTGACTTGCGTAGGCTAAGTTGTATGAGGTTTTCCCCATTGTGGTTTGTCTCATACATCGCGACATTGTGTGATGATTTCTTTTCTTGACTTTAATTGAATCTTTCATGATCACATAGTAATTATCAAGCAAGATAAAATGGGGGTAAAAATCACACAAATCGAATTCACACCATGTTGTTTTTGGAATTTGTATAATTGCTCACTTGGTAATTAATTTGTTTTAAATTTAAAAATTCAAATCTCCATGACTATTTGTTTAAAGTAAGGAATACCAATAGCGCACAATCATTTAAAAAAAATTATTTGTAGAATTGTCTTTTTTGGTTGTCCCGACAACATGCATTTAAGATTATCGCATCTAGTTGATATTTTTATGATCAATGTATGTTATTTATCCCTTGCATATTAGAATATTTTCATATGTACCTTGGTTTGATATTCTTTTCTTATTACTATTCTTAGTTTTCCAATTGAAAAATATTTGTCCTATGGTGTTCTAAGTACAATTAACTAATATATATATATATATATATATATATATATCTGTGTGTGTGTGTGTGTGTGTGTGTGTGTGTGTGTGTGTGTGTTGATACCAAAGATTATTCATCTATGTGGACCATTCAATAATGACACATGTTGTAGAGTGGAAGATTAATCCTAGTCTGCAAGGATCCAAATGCCGATGAACACCAGGGATGCTAACCAACGATAATAGGAAAACACCAATTGTATACATAAATGATTGTATAGATGTAAGTGTCTATGATATAAAGACATTCCATCTTTTGATATTACAGCTCTTGTACACCGCCTGGGGTCTATAAATACATTGTAAACCATACATCCAAGGGACACGAAAAGAGAGGCCATTGAACAATCCCAAAGCAATACACAACAGTGGACGTAGGCTTTTCCCTTAAGCCGAACCACTTTGAAAATTTATTGTCTCCTTTATTTCTATTTATCTATGATTAATTAATTAGCCTAGTCTAGTTTTTTGCATCAACAAATTGACACCGTCAGTGGGAACGATATATCTAATCGATCTCGCTCAATCAAATATTTAAATGGATGATATTCTTGAATCAGTAACGAAAGTATTCCGCCTGCTCCTTATGCTCCTCCCTTTGCAAATGATTTAATTGGGATTCTAGTCAGTCTTACAAGAGGCCAAGACGCTATGAAAGATACTATCAGGCAACTTGCACAAGCTCTTTAAGTTGGGGTACCTTCTCTATCTGCTCAAAGAAATATGCCACCACCCCTACCAAGAGGTGGTCGGCATAGCCCCTTAATGACAATAATAGATGTCTCCTACCATCCAAAGTCAAATTCATTACTCAGGACATCGAAATCTTTCAACACGCAGTCTTATTCTCTAGAGAGTCCAAGTGACTTAGAGATATTAAGTTGTGCTTCTCCCTTCGATCGTTTAGGACCCAGGGAAACAAAAATGTTCTTAGGACAGTGTTAGGTAACACCCGACGACCATCTAATCAAAGGGGAAGCACATCTCAATCTAGATCAAATGCTCGATGAACTACTGCTCAGACTAAGCAACGATGTCAGGAAGAAAGCTCAGCAACTAATAAATTAGCAACACATAAATTCGGAGCTTCTAATGATGCATGGAAAGGCTTCATACAGAGATTGGAAGATAGATTGGGTTAAATGGAAAAGACAAGAAACCCACTATAAAGAAGCTTTGTAAAAGGGTCTCCGTTTGTGCAGGCAATTGTGGATTTCCCTACTCCAACAAACTTCAAGGCTCCAGTAGTAGTACCCAAATATGATGGCAAAACTGATCCAATTCTCCACATAGAATAATATCAAGCAACTGCTTATATTTATTCCGTCCCTGAGTAAATGAGATGTAGAGCATTTTCTAGAACCATTACTGGATCTACCAAAATCTGGTACAAGGGTCTTCCTCGGGGAAAAAATTCTAGCTTCAACTAATTGGCTGAGCTATTCATTAACAAATTTTCCTTTGGAGCCAAGCTTGTGAAAAGGGTGGCACACTTACTTAGTGAGAGACGGGAAGAAGAAGAGAACACTAGAGATTACATCACTCGTTTTAATAACGATAAACTAGATGTCGTAGATTATGAGGAGAAAACTGCAATAACCGCCCTCATGAGTGGATTGCTCCCAAATTTTTTTTATTACACTCTTGATAAAGATCCTCTGAAGATAATGTAAGAATTAATGGCTAAAGCAGCAAAGATCATGAATGCCAAGGAGACAATGGTAGCCAAGCGTAGCTCGGGCACAAAAGTTGATGGCAAAAATAAGAAAGATCATAATGACCCCAAAGAACACTGAGAATCAAAATTGAAAGGAGTTATGGAGTGAATCATTAAATACAATGATTATACTCCATTAACCACGGGAATTCACCATGTTTTAGAAGAATTTAAGCATAATAAAGATGTGCATTGGCCTGATAAGTTGAGAAGTTCCCTGACCGAGAGACATAAAACTAAGTACTGTGAATTCCACTGGGATCACGATCACATAACCAAACATTGCATAGCTCTTCAAAATGAGATCAAAACTCTCATTCAAGGAGGAAAGATGAATCATTATGTTGATCGATGGAACAATGAGGGAATTTGGCAAAGATCAAAATCTCCTTGTAAGCCTAGAGAGGAGAAGAAAACAACTCATGAAGATGACAAGGATGATGATCCCGATCACCCTAAAAACACCTGATAAATAGAAAGTGAGGTATTCTGTATCAATTTTGGTTCTTTTGTTTGCAAAATGATTACAGCTGGAGATGCAGGAGGAGGAGATTATACAGCTGAGCAAAAAAGCTTACCTCCATGAGGCACAAGCTTGCTCGTACATATAAAGGATCAACCTTGCCGTGGAAGATCGACCAAGGAAGGCTAACAAAGACAAACTTGTGATTGGTGTGTCAACCCTATTTTTTATATCTAATTCGGTTAGCTACGCCCAATTAAATTAAAACGGAGCATCATTATGTTGTCATTAGAAACAGAATTTAAATAAATGCAATAAAATAAACATGTACACTCTCATACGTGTAACATAATCACATCATAATAGTTATAACAAGCGAAACCAACTCATAACTATTAACTGTAATAATCCATCAGTAATCTCAAACTGAAAATATAAAATGTCAATACATGCGGCCCAACACAAAATGGGAAAGAGTAATACAACAATTATCTCAAATCCCAAGTATAAACAAAGTGATATTAATCTCTGATCCACCCTTAAGAAAAGGGAAACGAACGACATAAATAAAAATAGAATAACTCCACGGTTACGGGAATCCTAAGATTGATATGATCTCATCAGGCTCCGTAGTCTGTTGTCCAGCGGGACAAGGACCTGCCATATATTATATATACAGGAGAGGAGCAAGAAGCAAGAAGCAAGATAGACGGACATCAAAGCAAGAAAACAAGCTATAAGATTATAAGATGCACTTATAATGAAACCACACTAGTCATTACTTGTCTCCAGTAATTAAGTTGTTCAATTACCCAACCAATTCTCCTATGTTATGACTACCCAACCCAAACTCGAGTAATGTATAGTCTCATATCGTATCACGATTAATAATTATTAATATCATTTCAGTATTTAATGTATCAAAATATTTCCTTCAAGTATAATATCAAATGCATCGATTCGGGATATTACTATAAGACACAAGCATAATATCTCACACAACAAGTCATATCGTGTCACTATCGTTACCCGGGGGAACAAGTCATAACACTATGCCTATACACGAATATTTCCCAATATTACGTGTCAAGGGCAATCATACTAAGTCCTAAATCACATGGCATTTCAAGGTCCTTCTATCCGACCCCCATTACAACCATGTGTCCGGTTCCGGTGGTTTATCTTCGACACGGCACTCGACCGGAACCTAACCAAATCAATCACAAAAAAATTGCATTCAACATGTGCCTACATCGACCGGAGGACTAGTCTAGTGTATACTCGACAATATACATGTAAAACAATTTCACGCTTATGTATATATACAATCGCGTCAAGTCTCTTACTCGAGTTATACAATAGTCATTATTTACAATATGACAAAATTTACATCATTAATTTACTAATTCAACATCAAATTATTTCAAGATTATATATCCCTAATAACCATAAGTATGTGATCAGGTTAGGATATTAGTCACAACATCACAATTATCTTACTAACAACATAAAAAAACATCACCACTCTTATTTTAACAACATGCAGCCCAGAATTTAAAATGAAGATTCGAGGCTCTTTCGATCCATTTTTGGAAAAACTTAAAACTACAAACTTGTTCGGAACGTCATTTTCTATAAGAATTTGTGGGCACGTTACCATAGCCTACATAAAACAGACCCGAAAACTAACATATAATATTCGCCCCCAGAATTTTAAAACGCCGATTTGAGACTTTTCCGATCCGTTTTTAGAAAACCTTAAAACTACAAAGTTGTTCGGAACGTGATTTTCTACAAGGACACGCAGCACTGTACTATAGCCTCCTTAAAACAGACCCGAAACTAACATATACAGTTCGGACCTGTTCACGATAAATTTCTGCGCAGAATTGTAAAACGCATTTTCGAGGATTTTTCGATCCGTTTTAAAAAAAACTTAAACCTACAAAGTTGTCCAGAATATGTTTTTCTACCGGGAAGAACATCCATTTTCGGAACCAAAATAGCTCAAAACAGTTTTTAAGATGACGATTTACTCAATTTCATAGATTTCTCAAATTCAAGAGTTTGTTCAACAATTCAATCCCTATAATGATGTTATTACATTTGAATCTACATGGAGGGTGATCGTAATACATTGCATATCATTTTTAACATCAATTTCATATTAATTTAGGGATCTAAATACATGTTCATGTGAAATTTCATTATCGATACATATTATACACATATAGGTTATTAACTTGCCTTGGATTGTATGGAGAAATTGAAATCCTCTTGAAATACTCTTAGCTTTCTTCTCTTCTTACTCTCTCTCTCTACCAAACCCTAGCCCTCTTTTGTGAATTGAAAGAATGAAGACTTCTTCTCTTCTTTTCTATTTATACCCAGGTTTAGTTTATTGACGAAATTGCCATAGCGCCAAATTTAACCCTCTCGATCATTTTACGCGTTAATTCGCTTCTAATATTTAAGTCGCACGTTCGTATCTCAATGAATTCATTTTAACTTTTCATTTCCAAACATTTTGAATATATATACTGACATAGTTTCATTTTCCAAACATTTTGAATATATATACTGGCATAGTTTTTTTTTCAATTTCAATTCAATTAAAAATGCGGGGTATTACATTCTCCCGCTCTACGAACAGGATTTCATCCTCGAAATCACAAAATAAAACAAATTAATTCAAGTCAAGTAAGGTAGTTTCGTACGTACCTTCCATGAAGAGATATGGGTGACTAATTCGCAAGTCATCCTCTCTCTCCCATGTGGCCTCAGACTCATCATGATTACTCCACATAACACGAACAAGAGGAATGACTTTTGACCTCAACTGCTGCTCACGACGATCTAGGATCCTGACCAACCTATCCTCGTAGGTCCCATCGGGCTGCAGCTCAACCCCGTCTAAATCTATGTGTAGGTGTGAGTCCTCGGGACGTAAGAACTTCCTCAACATGGATACATAAAAAAAAAATATCGTGTCCCCGCTGGAGCTGTTAGGGTAGGGCTAAACGGTAGGCAATTGATCCCACCCTGCCCAACCCTGTAAATGAACCCATGTGTCATAGTGAAAGCTTCCCTTTGACACCAAAACGAACAATGCCTCTCATGGGTGAGACACTCAACAGCACTTGGTCCCCAACGGCGAACTCTAACTTCCTCTGCCTTATGTTAGCATAAGTCTTTTGACGATCTTGTGCGGTATTCATCCGTGCATGAATCAAGTCAACCTTCTTCGAGGTCTCCCTAATAATATCCGGACCCATCATCGGGTGCTCTCCGAACTCCAACCAAGATATAGGGGATCGACAAGGCCTTCCGTAAAAAGCCTCATATGGTTCTATGTCAATAGTTTGCTGATAACTATTATTATATGTGAACTCCACCAGTGGAAAATGTGTATCCAAACCACATTTGAAGTCCAACACACAAACTCGTAACATGTACTCCAAATTTGGTTTACCCGCTTCGTCTGACCATCAAACTGAGGATGGAACACAATACTTAAACTCAACTGAACTCCCATCGCCTCCTGAAGACCACCCCAAAAGTGTGAGATGAAGACACTGTCACGGTCGGACCCAATATCACGCGGTACCCCATGCAACTTCATAATTTCGTTAATAAAAGTCATGGCATATTATGTTACCGTATAATCCATCATCACTATAAGGAAAGATCCACATTTGTTAATCTGTCGATGATGACCCAAATCGAATTATGACCGCGTTGCGATCTTGGCAACCCAATAATGAAATCCATGGAGATACTTTCCCATTTCTAACTGTACAACCGAAGTCTCACCACAAAGCCTAACATAACTGAACTACTAAGCTGATCCAGAAATCAATACCCCCAAGTCTCGACTTGCTAAGTTTCATGCGTGGAGTGTCTCTCAAGTGAAATCCAAATAAGGAACCCCTACGATACACTACTGTCAGCTTGTCGAGATAAGGAATTTGTCAAATCAAAACCCCTAGTGGTATAAGAATCATCTAACTCCAAAAAAAACACTTATCTCTGGACTCAATGGTTCATCAGACAACAAATAATCCAATTTCATCTATTCAATACATATGTCACTATTCATCAATCATGCCTCGATACTCAACTCAGAATCGACTAACAGATGGTACTGAAAACTCAAAAGCCAACTCTACTCCAAGTTGTCAATAACACTTGCCTTGCACTTATATTAATGGTGAGTCAACCAATATGGCAACCCTTATTATCCGCTAAGGTTGCACATGTGCATAAGAATACAACTTCTATGCACTTACAAATATTGTTCCATCTTTCCAAGTCTGGACTTAGGTAAATAATATCTGTAAGGTCCATACTCTCTTGAACAAGACAACATCGATAAAGTTGTATTCTGGGCGATCAAGGATACCTCACCTAAAGTTTTCAAACTAAACCGAGATGCAATAGGCCCACTTGCACACCCCCACTTCTCACAGTTTGGTCGCTCTAACCTAAGGCGACAAACCCTCACTTGATTCGACTTACCGCTCTTTTGTGAAAAGCACGTATAAGAATTCAACCTATCCGATCGGATTTTCCTGGGACTGTGAGTATATTAGAACTTTCTCAATAACACGAATTGAAATTGGTTCTTCAAACCATGAATAAGGCTTGAACATTTTCCAAGCAACGAGATAAGACCCAAAATTCCCACTTATCATACCAAATCGAAATATAGTATTTGGCACACTCAGCATCCGTATACTTATCTTACATCACACCAATGCTACCTAATATTTATGAAGAATGGTGTGCAATCCAACAGGTCAAAGGTCGTAAATATAAGGTAGCGGGTACCTTCACGTACCGTGACCCCAATTAACACTCAGTACTCCACACATAACTGAAGTAAAAATTAAATATCTTACACACCCATTCACGAGTGTTTGCCCAAGATTACACATCCTCCTTACAAAAATTCTCAACAAAGGTTGAAACACTCTCTTGTTGTCCCACTACAGTGGAGGTTATGACAACAATTTCAATGAATGGGTCCAACATTTGAAACCCCAAAATGTCTCAATCCTTGCCATTAATGACGACACTCACTTAGCAACACTATCATCAATCATGCAAAAACTGACTGAGCTATATGCGACCCTACCATTATCAAAAGACCATCAAGGTATGACTATTCATTAGTCTAGACGTCACCATAATCAAACAACTTACACTTGGTTCAGAATGCGTCTTTAATTGCACACGATCTAAGTAAACAACATGTCACTAACTACTGAATCGTGCTCTAATTCACATTAATACATAACGAGGGCCACAACATAGCCACATTAACATATTTGATGGATTCAAAATCAAGCACCACCATTATCATGGTGAAACAAATTAGTACCGCCAATCACATGGTGATAACATAAAACCGAACTCGTGGATATATCACCAACTCAAGCGATCACACTCGCATAAAATGAAACTCCTATTGAACACTCCCTCGTGATGTTCTCACTCGACAAATCGTCCCTAGATATTCGCTACTCATCGTAGGGTTCACAGCCTGGTAACTCCAACTCAAGTCCATCCCTTAGCATACCCATATTCACGTTCCGCTCTCGATAGCTTTTAACAAATATACCGGTGCTACAAAGCAAGATAACCACATCTTATCGAACACCAATTCAAGTATAGGGATTTACGAAGAACACTGAACTCCATTCATTGCTAAATACGAAAAGAAAACTACCTAAAAAAATTATGGACTTCTCCAATGTCAATCCTCGTATGACCTTGCGATACGGACTTCCTCATCCCTTGTGTTCATGGCCAAGATATCGTAACATTACTGATACATTCTCACGAACTTGTTCGGGATAGCTCGCTGAAACATTCCACTATGAACAGGTGAGTACCCAACCCACTAATATATCTTGTGAATGACCGAACACAGACCTAATTGTCCTTAAGTTAATTCCATTACCAATTTTATCCGATCAGAACACTAAAAACCACTATGCCACCCCAATGCGACATCTATCGCTTCTGTGGACAAAGTGTAGGTTTACACGCCTACTAAAATTCCCTGATACCAACGCAATATTTCAAGGATAATCACTTATCCATTCCAGATTCAGACTCATGTATCTCCCATTGAACATCATCAAACGGTTGAATCTAGTTCGTGCTTTTCACAAGTATGATAACACTCGTGCGTACACCAAAATTGGACCCCTCAGGTCATCCTTTGATGGGGTGGGACATACACCGATTTGGAGTAGTCCTCTCTCAAATCACAACCCTTCATTTACATGTTCATGAGTAATAATATACTCTTATTATTACAAGACTTACTTCGTTAATCATTCACTGATTAATACGTCATCGAATGCCTCAACAGTCGGTTCATTACGGGTGGAGAGTGATAATTCCTTCTCAAGAAAAAGTCATAATAACAACTGGACCACATCATTTTGAGGTGTGCCATATCTAAATCTCTACCCTTCCACATTAGAAACAACTTCAGACAATTACACACGTAAGTGGTACCAATAACTCAGTGGTACTACAGGGTGGGCTATAACTTATACCAACTTATTTACAACCATAAGAGCGACGATATTCAAAGTTGTTAATGTATAGCAAATTTACGGGTGTTTCCTCCTGGTGGGCGATGAAACTACGATTATTGCACGTGAATCGCGGTCTCATAAAATGCTTGGACCCTATGCCCTCCTAGAGTCCACGTCTCATTAAATCACCATCTTAAAAGATAGTAAGTGAACACTTATCGTAAAAAAATTTATTCAAGTGGAGGACTAGTCATAATTACAACAAGTACTCACACATAGACCTCACGCGTACTATCTTGTGGTCTATTGGAGATTCACCTCATGCGTGGGACGTCTCACGAATGAAATCCAAATAAGGAACCCTCCCTATACACAAGGCTAGCTCCGAATCACCCGTCAAAATCTTAGCGTAAAGATATTCCA
Organism: Sambucus nigra; assembly: GCA_949130495.1. Classification (NCBI taxonomy): domain Eukaryota; kingdom Viridiplantae; phylum Streptophyta; class Magnoliopsida; order Dipsacales; family Adoxaceae; genus Sambucus; species Sambucus nigra. The sequence goes on from OX422213.1 coordinate 121,455,328, forward strand.
AGTCATCGAATAAAATACCTAATTGTAAGGCTCTACGTATCAAGGAAACGATGCACGAAAAACGTAATGGACTCCCTCAGATCCCTAAAGACTCTAAAACCGTGCTCTGATACCAACTGTGACAACCCTGCTCTTTATATCTAATTCGGTTATCTAAGCCCAATTAAATTAAAGAGGAGCGTCAATATGTTGGTATTAGACACATAATTTAAATAAACGAAGTAAAATAAACATGTACACTCTCATACGTGTAACCACATCACATCATAACAGCTATAACAAGTGAAACAAACTCATAACTATTAAGTGTAATAATCCATCAGTAATCTCAAACTGAAAATATAAAATGCCAATACATGCGACCCAACACAAAATGGGAATGCGTAATACAACAATTCTCTCAAATCCCAAGTATAAACAAAGTGATATTAATCTCTGATACCACCCTTAAGAAAAGGGAAACGAATGACATAAATTAAAATAGAATAACTCCACGGTTATTGGAATTCTAAGATTGATATGATCTCATCAGGCTCCGTAGTCTATTGTCCAGCGGGACGAGGACCTGTCATATATTATATATATAGGAGAGGAGCAAGAAGCAAGATAGACGGATGTCAAAGAAAGAAAACAAGCAATAATATTATAAGATGTACTTATAATGAAAGCACACTAGTCATTACTCGTCTCCGGTAATTAAGTTGTTCAATTACCCAACCAATGCTCCTATGTCGTGACTACCCAACCCAAACTCGAGTAACATGTAGTATCATATCATATCACGATTAATCATTATTAATCTCATTTCAGTATCTAATGTATCAAAATATTTCCTTCAAGTATAATAACAAATGCATCGATTGGGGATATTACTTTAAGACACAAGCATAATATCTCACACAACAAGTCATATCGTGTCACTATCGTTACCCGGGGGAAAAAGTCGTAACACTCGGCCTACAGATAAATATTCCCCAATATTACGTGGCAAGGGCAATCATACTAAGTCCTAAATCACATGGCATTTCAAGGTCTTTCTATCCGACCCGCATTACAACCATGTGTCTGGTTTCGGTGGTTTGTCTCCGACACGGCACTCGAGCGGAACCTAACCGGATCAATCACAAAAAAATCGCATTCAACATGTGCCTACTTCGAATGGAGGACTAGTCTAGTGTATACTCGACAATATACATATAAAACAATTTCACGCTTATGTATATATACAATCGCGTCAAGTCTCTTACTCGAGTTATACAATAGTCATTATTTACAATATAACATAATTTACATCATTAATTTACTAATTCAACATCAAATCATTTCAAGGTTATATATCCCTAATAACCATAAGTATTTGATAAAGTTAGGATATTAGGCACAACATCACAATTATCTTACTAACAACATAAAAACACATTACCACTCTTATTTTAACAACATGCTGCCCAGAATAAAAAATGAAGATTCGAGGCTCTTTCGATCCGTTTTTTGGAAAAACTTAAAACTACAAAGTTGTTCGGAACGTCATTTTCTATAAGGACTCGCGAGCACGTTACCATAGCCGGCATAAAACAGACCAAAAAGTAACATATAATATTAGCCCCTCTTTTCGGCAACTTTCTGCCTAGAATTTTAAAACGCCGATTTGGGGCTTTTTCGATCCGTTTTTAGAAAAACTTAAAACTACAAAGTTGTTCAGAACGTGATTTTTTACAAGGTCTTGTGGGAATGCTACCGTAGCCTTCTTAAACAGACCCGAAACTAACATATACAGTTCGAACCTATTCACGATAAATTCTTGCGTAGAATTGTAAAACGCATATTCGAGGATTTCCTGATCCGTTTTAAAAAAAACTTAGTACTTCAAAGTTGTCCAGAATATGTTTTTCTACCAGGCATCGCGGACGAAACATCCATTTTCGGAACCAAAACAGCTCAAAACAGTTTTTAAGATGACGATTTACTCAATTTTATAGATTTCTCAAATTCAAGAGTTTGTAAAACAATTCAATCCCTATAATGATTTTATTGCCTTTGAATCTACATGGAGGGTGATCCTAATACATTGCATATCATTTTTAACATAAATTTCATATTAATTTAGGGATCCAAATACACGTTCATGTGAAATTTTATTATAGATACATATTATACATATATAGGTTATTAACTTGCCTTAGATTGTATGGAGAAATTGAAATCCTCTTGAAATCCTCTTTGCTTTATTCTCTTCTTACTCTCTCTCTCTCTCTCTCTCTACCAAACCCTAGACCTCTTTTGTGAAATGAAAGAATGAAGACTTCTTCTCTTCTTTTCTATTTATACCTAGGGTTAGTTTATTTACAAAAATGCCATTGCATCAAATTTAACCCTCTCAATCATTTTACGCGTTAATTCGCTTTTAATATTTAAGTCGCACATTCGTATCTCAATGAATTCATTTTAACTTTTCATTTACAAACACTTTGAATATATATACTGGCATAGTTTCATTTTCCAAACATTTCGAATATATATACTGGCATAGTTTTTTTTTTCTAATTTCAATTCAATTAAAAATGCGGGGTATTACAATTGTTTTTTCTAAAAATTATATCTCATGGGTATTGTATCCTAATGATGACCCACTAGTATTCAAAATCAGAAAGGAAGATATAATTCTCTCTAAAATACTAGTAGATAATGGCAGCTCGACGGATATCATGTTTTTGTCCTTGTTTCAGTAACTTGGATTTTAAACTCAGCCAATTAGAGCCCTATCACCGATCACTAATAGGCTTTGCAGGTGAGAAAGTCTTTCCTTTGGGAACCATTAAAATAGAGGTTATGATAGTCACCTGAACAACTAGACGAATAGAGAAAATTCGTTTCTTTGTAGTGGATAATAACGTCCATTTGGCTTACAATATAATCATGACAAGAGTACGGCTAAAGAAGTTCGAGGCAGTACCATCTATTATACATCAGTATTTAAAATTCCCTACTAACATTGGTGTGATAATTATGAAAGGTGATCGGAAAGTAGCTCAAGAATGTTACAACTCTTCTGTTGAGAAAGAAGACTTGGAAGAAATAAAGAAAAACCCACTACCTACCAAGTGGATACTCTTGAGTTTGATGAATAATCTGAGGTTAAAACTTTAGACCCAAAGGAGGAAATAGAGATGGTAAAGGGCCAGATTGTGTAAGCAACTGAAAGCATTATCTTAGATGATGACAAACCGTAGTGCATCACTCAAATAGGGATAACATTGGATCATATTATTAAACAGGAACTGGTGAGATTCCTTAAACAGAGAAAGCATGTGGTTACCTGGAGTCATGAAGATATGACTGGGATAGATCCCAATTTCCTTTGCCATGATCTCAAAGTAAATAAAGAAGTTAAACCAGTAAAGTAAAGACGAAGAGTGTTCTGCCCTGATAAGAACCAAGCCATACAACAAGAAGTCAAAAGGCTTAAGAAAGAATCTTTTATTAATGAAGTGAAATATCCAGATTGGTTGGCCAATGTAGTCATAGTCAAAAAGAAAAACAACAAGTGGAGAATGTGTATGGATTTCACAGATTTAAATAAAGCATGCCCAAAGGATCACTTTCCTTTGCCCCGAATAGATCAGCTCCTGGATGCTACATCAGGACATGAGCTATTCTGTTTTATGGATGCTTATTCTGGTTATAACCATGTGATATATATCAAAGGCTGGTCAATAAGGTGTTCGAGGAGAAAATAGGCAAGAATATGGAAGTCTACATTGATGATATGGTTATAAAGAGCAAAAAGGCGTATGATCATATTGCCAACCTTAGCCAGACTTTTGATCAACTTAAGAAACACCAGGTGAGGCTGAATCCGACCAAGTGCATTTTTAGAGTGCAAGAAGGAATGTTCCTTGGATACATAGTAAATAAATGTGGAATTGAAGAAAATACGGATACCATCAAAGCATTAATTGAAATGCAATCCCCAACTTCCAAGAAGGATGTGCAAAGACTGACTGGACGAGTAGTAGTGTTGAACAGATTCATGTCCCGAGCTATAGATAGGTGCCTACCATTCTTCAAGGTGCTCAGAAAGAGTTTTGAATGGAACAAAGAATGTGAAAAAGATTTTGTGAAATTAAATAAGTATTTAGGTTCACCTCCATTACTCTCTTGAACAATCATAGGTGAAAAATTATACCTGTGCTTAGCTGTTTCTGAATCGACAGTAAATTCTGCATTGTTCTGAGAAGAAAATGGAGTTCAAAAACCGGTTTACTATACCAGTAAAGCTTTTCGAGGAGAAGAAATAAGGTATCCTCGTTTGGAGAAATTGTCTTTATCATTAATTGAAGCATCCATACGTATAAAACCTTATTTCGAAGCCCATACAATCGTAGTTTACATTGATATGGCTCTAAGGCAGGCTTTGCATAAACCGGAGAAATCTGGTAGATTAATGTAATGGGTTTTTGAATTAGGGGGGGGGGGGGGGTATGATATCATATATGAACCAAAATATTATTTGAAAGGCCAAGCAGTGGAAGATTTCACAACAAAGTTCACTTACTCTGAGGTCCCCGAGTAACAAGGTAAACAGACATAAAAAGAATCAGGAGGAAATGATGTTAACAAGTAAGCTCCCGAAGAACATTCTTCAAAAGAAACGATTGCTGACCTACCAGATTCCTCTTACCGAACATAAGATATGACCATGATGTTAGAAGAAGGAAAAGGAAAATTATTCAACTATGGGAATTTGACAGACCAAGTGTTTGACAACAGTGCCCCAATATTGAATTTATATGTTGATGGATCATCTTGTTCAACCGGCAGTGGATCAAGTATAATACATAACACTCCTGATGGTATTGATTTTGAGTATGCACTACATTTTTAATTCCAGACTTCAAACAATGAAGTAGAGTATGAAGCTCTTATTATGGGCCTAAGTTTAGCCCAATCATTGAGTGCCAAGCAAGTTGTGGTACACAGTGACTCTCAGTTGGTGGTGAACCAAACATTGGGTTTATATGGAGGTAAAGGAGAATTAACAATCAGGTATTTATCCAAGGCGATGGAAGTCATTGCAAAATTACTAGCTGTTTAGATGAACAGAATCCCAAGGTTGGAAAATGCCCAAGCTGATGCGCTTGCTCGGCTAGCCTCAACTACAAGAGTTGAACTCCGACGAACTATCCCTATTGAGATTTTGGTCAATAGGAGCATAGATGAATATTTGATGATCAATTTTATTAGCATAGATATGGGGACCCCATAAATCATACATTGAAGAAGGAACTCTACCAAAGGATATGGTGGAAGAATAAAAGTTTAAGTATAAAGCATCTCGGTATGTACTAGATAAAGGTGTTTTATACATGAGAGGACTAACAATCAATTTGCAGCACTGTGTGCATCCATCAGAGGTCAAAGATCTAATTCAAGAGGTAGGCAAAGGATCATGTGGATCTCACATAGCATGAAGAACACTTCTGTAAAGAATCAATATGCAAGGGTATTATTAGCCAACAATGCGAGCAAACTGTGCAAATTTTGCCAAGAAGTGTGATAAATATAAAAGATTATCCATTATTCGAAAAACTCCACTGGCTGCTCTCAGTCCAATCACTTCAAAATGTCCATTTTCCATATGGGGTATAGACTTGGTCGAACCACTAACAACCACCCGAGAAAGATTTAAATACTTTGTTGTTGCCATGGATTATTTTACAAAATGGGCCGAGGCAGAGCCCTTGTTAGACATACCTTTTGAAAAGGTCTATCAGTTCATATGGGAAAGCATCATCTGTAGGTATGGGTTGCCCTATGCTTTCATTATCGATCATGGAACACAGTTTCACAATGATGAATTTACAATTTAATGTGCTCAGTCCAATATTCAAAAATTGCATTTAGTTTCAAGACATCCTCAGAGTAATGGATAAACTGAAGTTATGAACGTAACTTTGCTTAACGGGATGAAGAAAAGGCTTGATGATGCCAAGGGAAATTGAATAAATAAGCTACATTCTGTCTTGTGGGCATACCGAACAATATCGAAAATAGAAACTAGCGAATCCCCAAATATATTAGCATTTAGAACTGAAGTTGTCATTCGTGTCGAGCTAGGCTTACCATCCCATAGAGTTTTAAATTTTGACTCTCTTATAAGTGACGTAATGAGAAGGTTGGATATGGATATACTGGAAGAATTAAGAGAAGATGATTCCCTGAGAAATGCAGCCTACCAACAGAGAACAACCCATTTTTACAATAAAAGGATGAAACTGACCAACTTAAAGGAAGGAAATTATGTGCTGAAGAAAATGCTGTAAAAAAATAACAAGCTTGAGGCCAATTGACATGGTCCATACCGTATTTTAGCAATCATCCGCCCTGGAATATATCGAATTGAAACCATGGAAGGTGAAGAATTCAAAAACCCATGGCATGTAGGGAATCTCAAAAAATACTACCAATGAGGTTATGAGTTGTAATCATTTTGAAATCAAATTTTAGTATTAATAAAATAATCCATTTTTTCTATTTTTGTTGTTAAATATTTTGGAAGTACTAGTTCTATGCACTAATATAAACTTCAAATTGACGAAAGTTAGAAGTTATTAAATTTATTACCATAAATTTTTGCTCTGTTTAAGAAAATATTTTTCTATAAGATGCTCGAGAGATCACTAGAATACAAGAGAGTTGCTCAGCACAAGAAATAAGTTTCTAGGAAAAGCCACAAACTTGATCGCTGATTCACAAACTCCAAGTCAATAGGATATTAAGTCCTTAAGAAACTTGGTCCACAAACATAAGGATAAAATAAGATCTTTATCCTACTGGGCAAAGTACAGGAATAACGTTGCAAAGATTCCTAAAGAGGAATGTAAGCACATATTCCAAAAACTCCTGGTCACACCACGGGTATCTAATGCAAAAACCTAACACTTGGGTGTATTAGTATAACCTTTGGAGACACATAGGTAACTAGCTCTAAATTTAGATTTTAATATAAGTATGCTAGTAGATCCTACGTATTCCTTCGACTAGATCTAAATTTAGATGTTAATCTAAGTATGCTAGTGGAAACATCAACACTCATTTGTAATTGATACTCAACTTAACAAAGTGTATCAATAGAACTAATGATAAAGATAAGATAAGTTGCTCAAATTTCCATTTCATTCAATCAAATTAATTACATGACTGCGTTAACAAAATAAAGTATAAAGCTTCATTCTGGAGGACGTTTCCCTTTAGCTTTGGAAACATGATTCATTCCAGAAGGAGGATCATCTAAAGTGTAAAGATAATTAATGAAGTTAAATTCCCAAAGCATTCTGGTATTACTGCTACTAGGATGATCAAGCAGGTGGGAGGTTGGATGATTTCTAATTCATCATGATGATCATAATCTCCCAAGTATTTTGAAATCAAGCATTGAGGAATTCGATGGACTGGAATCCAATTGACATCTAATTTAAAAGGGGGATTGTCAAGGTCAAGCAGTCCTGGATCATACTAGTCCCATAATTGGCTATTTTGATCCACATTCACCACTATCAAAACATTCATCCTACCCTATTTACAGATCTCATTCTTAACGTGTTGAATCTTCTCACCAAAGTGCCCTAGAGATTAATTATACCCATCCATCCAGACTTCCCTTGGTTGCTTATGGAATTTAAAGGTCAATCTATTAACTTGGAAATGCAGTTTCTTCAACACTCCATCCTTAACTTGTAACTGAGAATTTTTAGTGGATAGTTGCTCGGACAAGGTCTGTAGCTTCTGTGACGTCTCAGCAATGGCCTGATTTTTATTTTTAATTATGAAGCTTGATTGGTAACGATTTGTTGGGTCTGGACTTCCTTTGTAGTACCTCGTCCAAGTTTGACTCTAGCTAGGGAAGATGAAGAAGTAGGTTTTATTTCTTCAAAGCCTCAAACTCCTCACTCATCCTTGCGTTCTCAGTCTCTAAGAATGAATGACCTCCATCTGTAGTAGTAATAACAATATTAGATCACTTCAGGGCATCAAGTTCATATCTCAAATTGTTTTTCTCTTCCTCTAGAAGCTTAGAAATGTCCCTTGATGCATCCACTTCAAGTTTAAGCAGGAATTCTTGTCTTCGAAGATGAGAAGAAAATTTATGCAACTTTTTCTCAAAGCCCCAACCTTTACTACGGGAATCGAATTTCTTCTTAGAATCCTCATGAAAAAGTGCCTTAGCTTCATTATGGTCTTCCTGTATATCTTCAATCATTTTGTAGTAGGCAACATTGTTGGCTACTGCCCAATCATAAAGACACCTCAAATGAACATAAGCTTCTTTAGCTTGCTCGGATACCCCTTCCCCGAGCAACTTCAGTAGGTCGGCATCAATCAGAGATAGGTGTATAGTTTTAAAAACTCATTACACCTCTGGAGTAGCTCGGAGTCAGTAGATGAGAAGTATTCCAATTTATCCATAAACTATTAAGAAGAAGAAAGTCATCAATCAACAAGGTGCAGAGCATAGAAAACAGAAGCAAAGGAATAAAAAGATTTATATTTTCATTAATAAAAAAGGGAAAGTACATATACATCTTCAAAATAAAAATAAATAAAATATAACAACTAAAAAGGGAAAACAAAAAGCGGCTCAATTATACACCTTTTTCTTATCTGTTTCAGGATTAGCTGAAGTAGAAGCAATAACAGAAGGAGGAGGAGGATTAACTGTGGAGGGGGAAGAAGAGTCAACATCCTAGTGTTTATCGGTAGACTCCATTGCTATTAAGGATTCACGGGAACCCACATCATCATCAACTTCCTCATCTAGGTTTGGAGGGGGACCAAGATCATGTCGCAAGAACAACTCATAACCTTTTGCAGTGCCGACCTCTAAAAGGGAAGCAAACCAACCATCTTTAAAGGATTTCTTCTTCGCAAACTCAATTTGCAAAGAAGTTGATCCAATGGATTTATCCCAACCTCTGTTGAAGCCAACCTCCCTAGACTTAATACTCTTCGCCTTCTCAATAACCAAATCCTTATGCAGCTGGGCGGTCTTGACTTTCTGAACATGTAAGTCCTTCTGCAACTTAAAGCCAGACCCCGAGTAGTTTTAATAGCTGTCACCTTCTCCTCCCATTTCTTTTTCTCATTGACAATTGCTTATTGGGAATCAAGCAATCAAATTTTTACCTCACTAAAAGCTTCTTCAACTTGACTAGAAGAAGGTCTCAAAGCCTCATCTTTCTTCAATATATTATTTAAGTCAATGAGGAACTACGTAAGAATAATAAGGAAAGTCAGTATTATAAAGATTAAATAAAGAGACATAAAATTAAAGAAGGTAAAAGAATATACCAGAGCAAGGCTTTGAGCAACCGTGTCAGAACTTTTAGAATGAGGTAATGCAGTTGCAGCACCCATGTAGTCTGGCAAAGTCATAGACCTTATTAGTTGTCTTGCCAATCCAGGTCCAAGGACAACTGGAGAGGTAGAAGAAGATATATCTACCAACTTATGCTAGTAAGGAAGAGCAAAAGAACCTTCTTCTAATTTATAAGGAAGCCCTTTCTTTATTTTTTCAAGGGGGCTCTCTTCAACTTTCTTGGATGGGGGATTTTTCCCAGTCTCATCTTTATTTTTCACCCCCTTCATCAGCTTGTTTGGAAGGGGATTGGCAGCAATGTCTCCCAAAATGTTGGGAAACTTCCTCTTTCCATTGGCTATGCCAAGGGGCAAATTTGAATCTAAGGAATAGGGGGAAAGGACAGCAATATCACCACTGCCAGATGCAACAACTGAGGAAGTAGAAAGAGGTTCTTGCTCAAGGTCAATTACATGGGACGAAGTAGGTCAAGAAACAAAGGAGGAAATGGTATTCTTGTACTGTAGCAAATAAGATGTAGACCTGACGTGCTCCTCACCAATACTCTGATGAAGTGCCCAAATAAATTTTAACTCCATAAGATTCACTTCACTTACCTTTGGGCAACTTCTCTTCTGAACAACTGCAATCAACATTTATTTATAAACAATTAGTATTACATTTAAACATATATGTACATGGAAAAATAGTTAAATGAGGAATAACTTATCCCATTAAAAAAAAGAGGACATTTAGGACCCTGATACACAACATTTCCAGTCAAAGGGGCCTTACTGCCAATTTTTTACAACAACTCCATGCTCAAAATAATCCCTATTAGAGTCTGGAAGATTAACTACTAACGCATTATTTACAACCCTAGTCTTTAAATAAAAAGTGGTGTCACTAGTCACCCACTTATGACAAAACATTATTTATGGAATCCCTAGATGGGTTCCATGGATTTGATTCAACCTATACACTCCATTTACAACCCTCCAAGTATTGGGGGATATCCTAGATGGGACAACGTCAAAGTATTGAAAAAATTCACGGCATAAGGGGTTGGGAGGAATGGTAAACCCACACTCAACAATAAAAATAGAGGGAAATCAGTGACCCTTAGCAAGCAGGCAAAGTAGCGTGTTCCAAAACAACCCAAGAAGGAATCTTAAATTCATTTATGAATTCAATAAGAGAATCAATAGAGTAAACCATGATGAATAATAGAATAAAAGAGAAAGATTTCTTATAGAGATTAAGAATTCAACAAGAACTGAAGAACAAAAAATGATCACTCTGGAGAGAAAAAGAAAGCCTCAAAGACACTGTAGCTAAAAACACTCATAAAATTTGAGGTAAGAAAAGATTGTTGCTTTTCCTGCTCTTATAGGATGCCTCGAAAACTGGAAAAATAATGTTTAAAAGGCAACGTCGGTTGAAATGGTGGAGGCTAAAGGCAAAAAATATGCATTTGACCAAAAATAATTCGTTAAGGTTGTGGCTAATTTCAAAAATGCCACGCATATTATATTTACATACTTAAACCATAATTTTTATAAGTATGTGAAGTCGGCAACCGACCAAGCCTAAAAATGTTGCCCGAGCAACTTTAAGAGCTAAATGATCCATACTCTTGTAAAAACTTCAAGCATGAAACATTGGGGGGGTTATGTTGATACTAAAAATGATTCTTATACATGGACCATTCTAATACTGACACTTGTTGTATAGTGGAAGATTAATCCTAGTCAGTGAGGATGAAATGTGGATCAACACCACGGATGCCGACCAACACCAGGGATGCCAACCAACGATGACAAGAAAACCCCAACAGTTGCATACATAAGTGATTGTATAGATGTAAATGTACACAATATAAAGACATTCCAGATTTTGATATTCCATCTCTTGTATACCCCCTCGGGGCTATAAATACATTGTAAACCCTACATCCAAGGGACACGAAAAGAGAGGCAATTGAACAATCCCAAAAGAAATACACAACAGTGGACATAGGCTCTTCCCTTAAGGCGAACCACTTAAAAAATGTCTTGTCTCTTTTATTTCTATTTATCTATGATCAATTAATTAACATAGTCTAGTTTTTTGCATCAACAATATGTATGTTTGTATGTAAATAACACGAGATGATTCAAGTGATACAAAATTATAATTTTACTTATACAAATTATTTTGGTCCAATTTTAGACATGAAATAAAATTACTTGTTAATTAAGTTTAATTAATGTAATTATACATAATTTAAAAAATTCACCCAATTAATTAGTTTGATCCAATTATAATATATAGTGATAAAAAATTAAACGATGGAAAAAATATTAAAAGAAAAATAAAATAAAATAAGCACGGGTATATAAAGTGGAAACCCTCAGGGGAAAATCACTATCGCGCCTTAGCCCAATCAAGTTCCCTAGTACTAATAATGTTTACCTGTATTATAAAGAAAAAACGTAATTTACATGCAATACAATGATACACGCGATATAGTCTCCCCCTTGCATTTTTATCCGATGCCTCTACCCAACTAAAAATCAGTTACTCGCGATCAACACAACTTACACATCTCTCAGGTCTCGGTATACATTGATATTAACTAGGAACAAGACCTGCCCATATGATCACTTGTGGTATTATCTTCTGGTGGATATTATTTGTCTGAATCTGAATCCTAAATTTGACTCTCTGGCATGCCAGTCTTTAACAAACTCAGTCTTGGAATCCACTAAGGTCTCAAACCAAAGAAAAATCTAATATATAGAAAAATGATTTATTGTTATGTGTTCATATAATGATTGGTTCAAAAATATACTTCACAAACAATAAGAAAACTCAAAACACTATCTCTAGTGCTTTGAAAGGTTACAGTAGTCGGAGAGCTTGTTCTGGATCTAAACTAGAGTTTTATATACAGAATATATGTGAAAAGACATCAAAGAACTCGTTGTGCAAACTTTTTCATTGTTAGAACCAAGGATCCCTCATTTGAATAAGGTCTAGATCGAACTAGGGTTACCTCATTTGGAAAATATTTCAAATGACCCTTTCTGCATCAATTGTTTTGCCCTCGTTTGAAATAGCTTTAAATTGAGGGCCAAAAACCTGTGCAACATCTTTATATGAGGTTAATTGTTATGTTTTTTTGCGTTGTATAGGTTACTCACAACTGTACAATTTTAATATTTCAAGAGACCTAAAATTCTCTTATAATTTGTCAAAACTATTTTTGTCTCAAAAACTTTTCAGAACACTTTTACGACTCATGCCAAACTAAATCAAGTGAAGACGAAAAAAAAATCACAATGTACCAAACTTACCTAAACCTCAATATGTGTGAATCAATGCAATGTTATTATTAGGTAAGATGGTATAGGTAGATACACACATCTTAAAAATAAAGACAGCCCTAGAACTGTGTTTTTATGTTTTCTCAATCAGGAATAAGACAAACCATAGAAAGGATATAAAAATATTCTCTTACACCTATTTTGTATTTTGCCCTTGCATGAGCTTTTAAACCTTTGTAATTTCTCTTGATTGATTTTCTTAAGAATGGTTTGGTTATTTTTATGGTTGATTGAGCTTGTCGGAACATGTTTATGAATATATGGTTTATGTATATCCCTTAATAATATGACATGATCTTTTGTGGCTGTAAGTATATTTCATTAAAAAAATTCAAAATATTTTTGATGCAATTATGTTTATGCATTTTAGATAATAGACTCCATGACATACTTTCGTATATGAAAATGGCTATATTTTTTATCCCTTTTCCCTTTGGCTTGGAAATTAATGCGTGCTTTATGAGATGGATTCTGTTTTCCTTTAATTCTTATAAACCTTGAAATAATTTTATTATTGAACTTAAGATCATATCTTGTTGCACTTTACACTACACTACACATTGATTAGTTGACACTTTATAAAGGATGAAAAAGATTTATGGTCTTATACAAAGTGTTCAAAAATTCATTAGACGCGTGGAAGCTCATCTAGACTCTTGAAAATGTGTATGTGAGGAATTTTTCATTTCACTATTCGAGAAAGTTGAAAAATCTGATGTTGTGCGATAAATTACAAGAGAGGAAATGGTTAGGGCTACAACATTGGAATATGTGATTCTACCTTTGAAAGATGAAAAATAGTACCTCTTTGTTTTTCAGTGAAGACTACCACTTTCACAACAATTTGAATAAAGGCATTGTTTATTTAAATTGGGTCACACCAATGATTTGAGTTCAAAGTTTTTAAAGAAAATATGATTATCGAGGGGGAAGAAGTAGTAATAAATGATGCTAAAAGGATTTTGAAGATTTCATTAAGTTGATGATTTACTTCCTTTATTTTATGATTCATTATCGTAATTGAACTAGATCTTAGAGATTTCTCTCAATGGTGTTCATATTTTTTATTTATCAAAAAATAGATATGATAATTTTCTTGGTTGATAAATATCATAATTATAGTATCCTTTTAGATTATCTTTTCTTTATCATGAGCATTTGAATAAACTTAAACTTTTGAAAAGTAGGATAATTATGTTTATATTTTTTCCTTATCTAAAAATAGTTCTTGGCGTTGTTTTGTTATTGCATAAATGTTTTTGTTCCTTCAATCGAAACATTTGATAGAGATAAGTTTCTATAAATCAAGTTACTATATTTGATTTGAATTTCATTCTCATTTTCCCATGTGGTATATCTTTCACGTTTTTTTCTTCTTAATTTTTCATATACTTTGATTTTCTTAGTTCAACTTGGTACTCTATATGTAACACCCCTTATTTTATCACATACCGAGTTGGACATTTTGATATGCCAAAGATAAAGCATGTTAAAATAATTTATATCATCCCGAACATCAAAATAATAATAATAAAACTGATGAATTTGAACAAACCACAATATCGGATGAGTTAAAATAGTAATAATGTAATAACCAAATGTCTCTACATCCATAATTGATAAATAACATCATATCAACATCATAAATAATTTTAAATGAATAATTAAACTGGGACCAACACGGTCTATCAATCAAAAAATAGAATGAGTTTGAAAGTAAACGGACTGAACAAAAATGACAACCTATTCTAGGAATGTAATCAATAACTAAAAATGAGGAAATGGAAAGTATGAACTACTTAACCATACTACGCCTATCTATGAAAACCTGGACAAAAGTTTATAATATTTTGGGTCAGAGCTGAGAAGGCTACAACAAATACTTACGATATCAATGCATTAAAAATCACGTGGCTCATTATGTGATCATAACAACCAATCAAAAATTAAATTCAAGAGATACCTTATCCCTCGATCATTAGTGAAATAATCTACTATGAAAACCAATACTAAGTCATAACCAAAATTAATAAGTCTCAAATACAAGACTATCAAGTGAGCTATCATGTTATCTTGCAACTACAATTTAACACCACATCAAAATAGTCAGATGATCACGATTTTGGATCGTAACCAAGGCCTGGGTCACGGTTGGATCGTGACCATATTGAGAGTCACAAAATTATGGGTCATAGTCCTAAATCTTGACCCCAGATTGAGTTCATGGGTCAATGGGTGACATTAATGTTGATTGTACAATCATGGTCCAAAACCATGAGCCCCGGTATGACCATTTAAAGGAAAGTTATTTTTTATCACAGTTACAAACTGTGACCCCTAATGTGACCATTTAAAATTATAAAATATATAGTTACAGCTCAAAACCATGACTATGTATATTATAATTTTAAATGGTCACACTGGTGGTCACGGTTTGGAAAGGAACAACTGCCTTCGAACCGGGTGGGAATGTAAAATTTCTATAAAGTTACTCCCACACGTTATGTATTATGGTACGAACAATGTTCTTCCAGTTGTTTGCTCCCCTGATTCCCACATTCATAGTTTGAAGATGCAAATAATGATTTTTGAAAATTTAGACGTCATTTTTATCGCCAGTTGGATTATTTTCCATAGAGAACCAAATGTCCCTCATGTCTTGTGCTTAATGTTCCTCCTTAACAGGAGTAGGGGGAGTCGGATTAACATGGGCTTATAGAGTCTGATGACTCAAATATAGTGTATATGGAGTGGTATAACAAACATGTAGTGGAGTAGATTATTGCAAACCCGCAGGTGCCGAGAATTTATCTTGTGGATTAGGAGAGGATTGTGTTGGAGGAGGAGTTAAGTTATTTCATTGAGTATCCATATTCCCATTTTACATTTCCAATAAAAAAATGAAAAACAATTTAACGAAGATGTAACACCCCAAGACTTTTGAGATTGAGAAATTTAATTTAGGGAAAATTAAGTTTAATTAAATTGGAGAATTTTAAAATTTGGGAATTTAAGTCCAAAAATAGAGGACGTTTCAAAGTATTCCGGATGATATTTTTGAGGGTACCATCGATCCCGGAAGGGTCGAGATAGTCAAAATGACTGTCATTGGGTCTTATTTCGGCTCCGGAATGTTTTTAAGTTGCTTTGACTTGAATTGGAGTCAACGAGTCATTTAAAGTGTGTATTAACATTTAAAACTGGGATTTTGTTTTAAAAGGTTGGAGGATTACGGATGAAGCCATTTTCTCATTTGAGAGAAAGAGAGAAAAGCCCTAGAGAGAGAAGAAGAAGAGAAACAAGAAGAAAGGGAGAGAGAGAGGAAGAAATCTTGGAGATTCCCGGCCCAACCGCGACATCGAGGACGATCCAACCTCTACAAATCCGAGGCAAGTGTTTAATCTTGCTAAATAGCTATTTGTGTATTTCATTTCATAAATTGTGGGGTAAAGAAATGGTTTTTGGGTACTAATGTCAAAACCTAGATTTTAGGTTTAAATCTTGAAATCAATGATTAAATATGGATTTAATGGAATAGAAATGTTTGGGATCAACTTTGGGTTGACTTATGGGCTTAAAATCACAATTGATGAAGGTTTAATTGTTAGAAATGAAAATTTAGGGTTTAGAATTCGTGGGTTTTGATGAAGAAGAAGAACCCTTCAAAAATTGTAGGTCCGAATCGATTCGCCCCCTCAAGCGAATCGATTCGGTTTGGTAAAATTGGCAGGTCTGCATTGACCAAATCGATTCAGACCCCAAGCCGAATCGATTCGGCCTATTGCAGAAGCCCAGGTCTTTGGACCCGAATCGATTCGCCTTGGAGGCCGAATCGATTCGGAAACAGGGCATTTTGAGGTATTTTCTCCATAGTGAATTCAAACCCTGTTTGGTTGGGTTTATTGATTTGGGGCCTTCTCTTATGATGTAAGAGATATGTTCTTGGAGACACATAAGGAGTTTCTCACACATTAGAGTTTTGGGGACTCCTTAGGGTAATTTGGGAGAAATGTATCCATGTATGTATTTGGAGTTATGTATAGAGATTTTGGGGGAAAACCCTTTGGGATTGGGAATCCTAATTGTGGATTAAAAGTAAGTGTAGATGTTATATGAGGCTAAGAACTCTTAGAGAGATCTTAGATTAGGGTATTCACAAAAGTGATCGAACCATAGTCGAAATAGAGGGAAATGAGATTATGTGATTATTGAAAGAATGAGCTTGAGGTTGATAGACTATTAGTTATATGTATACCGATAGTCAAAATGATTACTAGATTCTTTAATGTACTCGGAGATATAGATGATATGTGTAGTGAAAGATTCCTACACAAACTCTTGGGTGATAGCCCTAATGTTGAATATATATAGGTATAGATATATACATATGGTTTTGAGAGACTATTCATCATAGGAAAATGATCGAATATGTTTCAAGTATGGGATTATATTCACGTATCGAGGTAAATTAAAGGAATTGTGGTGACGGCTTGTATATTGAGGACTATGTATACTTATAGCCAGGTATATATATATCTTGTACATATGAACGAGAATTAGTTTATATATATAGATAAGGATATGTGAATATGTGTTGATATATATATATATATATATATCTGTATGTATATAGATATATGGATATCTTTATGTTGTGGACATACATGGTATGGATATTTAAACCGTATATGATGGTTTATTACTTGATCATATGATTGGATCATATGGATTATATATTATGCATGTAAATGATATATATACTTAATTGGTTAAGCATACCCCGCTCATGCTATCATTGGGAAGTTGCGCGCGTAGAGGGTGAGCATCCTGGCTAGAAAAGCAAGGTGTGGATATTCCCCAGGTCATAGTCGTCCCGTGTGTTACTATATGATATATATATTTATTTTGGGATGAGACGTGATGGGTATGTTTAGTCTCATTGCCGGTTTGGAGATATGACCACTTCCCGGGACGTCGTGTGCGTGAGTTTACCACGAAATGGGTGTCGTTTAGTCCCACCATGGTGGCCCCAGTTTTGCTACGTGAGTCGGGCACTGAGAAGATGATAGCATTGATGCAGTTTATCGGCAATATATATAGCCGGGTATATTATGTGCATGGCCTTGTACATCATATGTAGTATGTACACTTGGCTATTGGATTGATGATGATATATATACGGTTAGGAATAAATACCTATATATATATATTTATATATATATCCTATAGATGAAAGGATATGGACTTTTATGAAGTACATCTTAGATGATTATGGTGTACTAGATTGATGGGGGTTGATGTATCGCACATAAGGTATTATTTCGGTTACATCATCCCAAGGATATTATTGGAGGTTCTTTTATTTTATCTTATTTGTTTTCTTTCTTTTATTTTCTTTCTTTCTTTCTTTAGGAGTTATAGTTAGTAGTAATGGTAGTATTAACTTGTATGTTGAGGATTATGGATCTCTAGGATCGACATTGCCCAGGAGTAGTGTAACGAGGTGGTTCCTTGTTTGGATTTCGCTTTGCGAGACACCTCACGCACGAAACACAGTGCCATGTCGAGATTTGAGAGAAGTAATTCCATAGGTGGCATCAGGGATCTCTGGTCTTGACCTTGTCAGGAGTAGTGTAACGGGGCGGTTCCTTGTTTGGATTTCGCTTTGCGAGACTCCCCACGCACGAAACGTAGTACAATTTTGGGATTAGAGAGAAGTCTTGCCAATATTCCTTGTGCATATTATTAAGTATATTAATTTTTACGTTTTTAGCCTATATAGATGTATATATATATGTATATGTATAGGGGTAATGTTTTAGGAATTATGATAATTATAATTCATGAGATTATTAATCGGAATTCATTAAGCCTTTTATGGCATAATTGTTGTAATCATAATCTAATAGGATTAGAAATGGGTGGATCCTTAGATTATGACGGGAAGGTAGCTCTCGTGGATATAGGCTAGGCCTGATAAGTTAGGTTGTCCTAAAATCAATGGGGGTAATTTAACTAAAATATGAGGACGCGAATAGGTGTGCGCCTTTAGATGAGAGGTGAGTTGGGGTTCCACGAGAGTGCGGTCTCACTTATTTATGAAATTAAGTACACCGGTATTTATTATGCACGTTTAACGCACTTGCTAAATATTTTCACATTCGGGGCTCCGACCCGTTTTCTTTTCTCTCCTGCTTGTATATATATATGTATTTCCACACGTATCCTACCGCATGGATGCCGGATGACTTTCTATCCAGAGTCTTGGGAGCCGTGACAGGTGCGGACTGTTGCGGGATATTTCATGTAGCCGCTTCCTACTTCTTTAAAATTCTAGGTAGGATTCATGTTGTATATCGTGTTTGTATCATAGGGATATTTATATACATGTTTATATTTATTCCATTTCAGTTATTGTATTTGCTGTGACCCGACAGCTTATTTGGGTTTATTTATTTATGGCATATTCATGTATAGTGATTCCTTTCATTTCTTATAGTGCTTCTTGCATCTCTCTCTTATTCTTTAGTAGTTTCATAGTGTTGGGTTATTGTATGTTGCATGTTTTAAATTTATTTAACATCTCGCTTATATGATATCGGGTAGTTAGTCCTATATTATATAGTACCGACAGTTGATGTTGAGACTGGACCATCTGAAATTCCTGATTTAATATAGTATAGGGCTGGCCACCCGTTATTATTTTAAGCGGGGTGTTACAGATGGTATCAGAGCATCAGGTTCGAGAGTCCTTTGGATCTGTGCGAGTTTCTGCATTCTTCCGTTAACGTTCTTGACATAAAGCCCTAAAAAAATAGGACTGTTGTGTTCACTGCGTTGTTTTCTTCTGTGAAGTATATTCACTTGATTGACGTTTTGATAACAGTTGCTTTTGTTTCGTTTCAGACGTCGCCTAGATTTTTGTCGTCTAGGAAGGGATAGGATTAAAAGTACAATACCCATAGTATATATTAGGTACGCTCTAATTGGGGGTAATTGTTTTCCCCGGTTCCGGAGGAGATGTTGAGGAGATTTCTAGCAGTGGTTCGAGGTGATTTATCGGCAGTTGAGTAAGAAAGTAAATTTACTCGAATGGCGAATCTTGGTCTTAGTGAGGTAAGTCTGAGGAGAGACATGTAGTGTAGTCCTTGGGAGGTCTAGATTGAGAATCTGTTAACCTTAGTTAGGAAACCTAATGTTAGTGACGCTTACCGAGGTGAGGTTGGTGTAGTTGTCCCAATATTAGGAGTATCGCCTTCTAAGATGAGGGAGAATGCCTTTGGAGACTAAGTTTCGTTGTGTAGAACTGAAGGAGTTTCCGACAGTTGCAATCGCGCCTTGCCCTTCAATATGGTTAGGAAGGATTTTGAGGAAGATGTTTCTCTTGTGAAGAAATAGGCTTAGGGATAATGATTTTCCTGGAAGGAGTTGAGGACCCTGAGTTGAGATTCTAGGGTGAGGGGAAACCATTAGGTTATGGAATTGTAAGGTAGAATACCTTTCTTTGAGTTTAAGTTACGCTTTGTGCGATAGTGGGAACGTCGCGTGTGAGGGGTGATGAGTAGCTAGCCGCTATACCGCTAGGGGGTATGGAATTTTCCTAGAGAAGGAAGTGAGCAAGTGTGGCCTTGGTATGGCATCTTGGGAGATGATACATCTTTTCGTAACGAAATAATAGGGAAGTTTTAGAATCCCAATGAGGGAAGGATTTATTTTTATATAAAGGTGTTAATATGATGTATAGGAATTTCATAACTGAGAGGTTCAGAGTTTGGTAGATTCGTGAGGAGCGGATAGTTGTGCTAGTTTTGAGAACTAGATATTGGCTAGAGTATTGTATTGTTTGAGGCCTTGTGTCCTAAACATAAGGTGCTTGTTTGGCGTGTCGAAAGACGCGGAATATTTTTATATCGTATTATTTGTATAGGCCCTCGGGCGATATCTAAAATATGGAAATCTTTTAATAAAACCTTAACCTTGGTTCAACAAATCTCAATCCCCGACCTAGCTACACAGTAGTGTATTGGGAGGGTTCCTTGTTTGGATTTTGCTTGCGAGACCTCCCCCGCACGAAGGTGGCTAGCGTCAGGAATTGAGGAGAGTTCAACCAGTGGAATTTTTCAAACTTTTATATATTTAGTATATTGTTATAGATTATATTACTGAGGGTTATCTTACGATTTGAGGCTAATGGAGCCTGATTAAAATTCTACGAGTGGAGATCAGGTACGGGGTGTATGGGCGCCCTGAGTAGTTAGTTTGTTTTAAAGGCTATATGGTTCAACGTGAGAACTAGAAAGGATCGGCATAGTGATCTTGAGGATTGATGTAAGGACTAGATGATATCGATGTCCTAGGCTCGTCTTAAATTTCGCGGACGAAATTTTTGTAAGGGGGGAAGATTGTAACACCCCAAGACTTTTGAGACTGAGAAATTTAATTTTGGGAAAATTAAGTTTAATTAAATTGGAGAATTTTAAAATTTGGGAATTTAAGTCCAAAAATAGAGGACGTTTCAAAGTATTCCGGATGATATTTTTGAGGGTACCATCGATCCCGGAAGGGTCGAGATAGTCAAAATGACTGTCATTGGGTCTTATTTCGGCTCCGGAATGTTTTTAAGTTGTTTTGACTTGAATTGGAGTCAACGAGTCATTTAAAGTGTGTATTAACATTTAAAACTGGGATTTTGTTTTAAAAGGTTGGAGGCTTACGGATGAAGCCATTTTCTCATTTGAGAGAAAGAGAAAAAAGCCCTAGAGAGAGAAGAAGAAGAGAAACAAGAAGAAAGGGAGAGAGAGAGGAAGAAATCTTGAAGATTCCCGTCCCAACCGCGACATCGAGGACGATCCAACCTCTACAAATCCGAGGCAAGTGTTTAATCTTGCTAAATAGCTATTTGTGTATTTCATTTCATAAATTGTGGGGTAAAGAAATGGTTTTTGGGTATTAATGTCAAAACCTAGATTTTAGGTTTAAATCTTGAAATCAATGATTAAATATGGATTTAATGGAATATAAATGTTTGGGATCAACTTTGGGTTGACTTATGGGCTTAAAATCACAATTGATGAAGGTTTAATTGTTAGAAATGAAAATTTAGGGTTTAGAATTTGTGGGTTTTGATGAAGAAGAAGAACCCTTCAAAAATTACAGTTCCGAATCGATTCGCCCCCTCAAGCGAATCGATTCGGTTTGGTAAAATTGGCAGGTCTGCATTGACCGAATCTATTCGGACCCCAAGCCGAATCGATTCGGCCTATTGCAGAAGCCCAGGTCTTTGGACCCGAATCGATTCACCTTGGAGGCCGAATCGATTCGAAAACAGGGCATTTTGAGGTATTTTCTCCATAGTGAATTCAAACCCTTTTTGGTTGGGTTTATTGATTTGGGGCCTTCTCTTATGATGTAAGAGATATGTTCTTGGAGACACATAAGGAGTTTCTCACACATTAGAGTTTTGGGGACTCCTTAGGGTAATTTGGGAGAAATGTATCCATGTATGTATTTGGAGTTATGTATAGAGATTTTGGGGGAAAACCCTTTGGGA
The DNA here is from genome assembly GCA_949130495.1 of Sambucus nigra. NCBI lineage: Eukaryota > Viridiplantae > Streptophyta > Magnoliopsida > Dipsacales > Adoxaceae > Sambucus > Sambucus nigra. The sequence continues at coordinate 121,477,601 of OX422213.1, forward strand.
TTGGGAATCCTAATGGTGGATTAAAAGTAAGTTTAGATGTGATGTGAGGCTAAGAACTCTTAGAGAGATCTTAGATTAGGGTATTCACAAAAGTGATCGAACCATAGTCGAAATCGAGGGAAATGAGATTATGTGATGATTGAAAGAATGAGCTTGAGGCTGATAGACTATTAGTTATATGTATACCGATAGTCAAAATGATTACTAGATTCTTTAATGTACTCGGAGATATAAATGATATGTGTAGTGAAAGATTCCTACACAAACTCTTGGGTGATAGCCCTAATGTTGAATATATATAGGTATAGATATATACATATGGTTTTGAGAGACTATTCATCACAGGAAAATGATCGAATATGTTTCAAGTATGGGATTATATTCACGTATCGAGGTAAATTAAAGGAATTGTGGTGACGGCTTGTATATTGAGGACTATGTATACTTATAGCCAGGTATATATATATCTTGTACATATGAGCGAGAATTAGTTTATATATATAGATAAGGATATGTGAATATGTGTTGATATATATATATATATCTGTATGTATATAGATATATGGATATCTTTATGTTGTGGACATACATGGTATGGATATTTAAACCGTATATGATGGTTTATTACTTGATCATATGATTGGATCATATGGATTATATATTATGCATGTAAATGATATATATACTTAATTGGTTAAGCATACCCCGCTCATGCTATCATTGGGAAGTTGCGCGCGTAGAGGGTGAGCATCCTGGCTAGAAAAGCAAGGTGTGGATATTCCCCAGGTCATAGTCGTCCCGTGTGTTACTATATGATATATATATTTATTTTGGGATGAGACGTGATGGGTATGTTTCGTCTCATTGCCGGTTTGGAGCTATGACCGCTTCCCGGGACGTCGTGTGCTTGAGTTTACCACGAGATGGGTGTCGTTTAGTCCCACCATGGTGGCCCCAGTTTTTCTACGTGAGCCGGGCACTGGGAAGATGATAGCATTGATGCAGTTTATCGGCGATATATATAGCCGGGTATATTATGTGCATGGCCTTGTACATCATATGTAGTATGTACACTTGGCTATTGGATTGATGATGATATATATACGGTTAGGAATAAATACCTATATATATATATTTATATATATATCCTATAGATGAAAGGATATGGACTTTTATGAAGTACATCTTAGATGATTATGGTGTACTAGATTGATGGGGGTTGATGTATCGCACATAAGGTATTATTTCGGTTACATCATCCCAAGGATATTATTGGAGGTTCTTTTATTTTATCTTATTTGTTTTCTTTCTTTTATTTTCTTTCTTTCTTTCTTTAGGAGTTATAGTTAGTAGTAATGGTAGTATTAACTTGTATGTTGAGGATTATGGATCTCTAGGATCGACATTGCCCAGGAGTAGTGTAACGAGGTGGTTCCTTGTTTGGATTTCGCTTTGCGAGACACCTCACGCACGAAACACAGTGCCATGTCGAGATTTGAGAGAAGTAATTCCATAGGTGGCATCACGGATCTCTGGTCTTGACCTTGTCAGGAGTAGTGTAACGGGGCGGTTCCTTGTTTGGATTTCGCTTTGCGAGACTCCCCACGCACGAAACGTCGTACAATTTTGGGATTAGAGAGAAGTCTTGCCAATATTCCTTGTGCATATTATTAAGTATATTAATTTTTACGTTTTTAGCCTATATAGGTGTATATATATATGTATATGTATAGGGGTAATGTTTTAGGAATTATGATAATTATAATTCATGAGATTATTAATCGGAATTCATTAAGCCTTTTATGGCATAATTGTTGTAATCATAATCTAATAGGATTAGAAATGGGTGGATCCTTAGATTATGACGGGAAGGTAGCTCTCGTGGATATAGGCTAGGCCTGATAAGTTAGGTTGTCCTAAAATCAATGGGGGTAATTTAACTAAAATTTGAGGACGCGAATAGGTGCGCGCCTTTAGATGAGAGGTGAGTTGGGGTTCCACGAGAGTGCGGTCTCACTTATTTATGAAATTAAGTACACCGGTATTTATTATGCACGGTTAACACACTTGCTAAATATTTTCACATTCGGGGCTCTGACCCATTTTCTTTTCTCTCCTGCTTGTATATATATATGTATTTCCACAGGTATCCTACCGCATGGATGCCGGATGACTTTCTATCCAGAGTCTTGGGAGCCGTGACAGGTGCGGACTGTTGCGGGATGTTTCATGTAGCCGCTTCCTACTTCTTTAAAATTCTAGGTAGGATTCATGTTGTATATCGGGTTTGTATCATAGGGATATTTATATACATGTTTATATTTATTCCATTTCAGTTATTGTATTTGCTGTGACCCGACAGCTTATTCGGATTTATTTATTTATGGCATATTCATGTATAGTGATTCCTTTCATTTCTTATAGTGCTTCTTGCATCTCTCTCTTATTCTTTAGTAGTTTCATAGTGTTGGGTTATTGTATGTTGCATGTTTTTAATTTATTTAACATCTCGCTTATATGATATCGGGTAGTTAGTCCTATATTATATAGTACCGACAGTTGATGTTGAGACTGGACCATCTGAAATTCCTGATTTAATATAGTATAGGGCTGGCCACCCGTTATTATTTTAAGCGGGGTGTTACAGAAGAATGTATGACTTTTATATTATTGATTATATATGCACATATATGCATATACCTTTTCAACATCTTTTCAAACATGATCGATGTGTTTGATTTCCATCAAATTGGTATTATTTTTAAAAAATTTATGAAAACCTGCACGTGGCGAACTGTGTATAAGCGTATTTATGATTTTCGTATAAGTTTTCGTGACATGAACTCTAAAACATTTCTTTTTCAAGTTTTTTCTTAGATCATTTTTAATGTTAGTATGTTGTAAGACATCATAATTTAGGAGAATTCTTTGTTTACTAAATTGTATCCATAATGGATGAATATTTTCTTCTTTATTTTCTCATAGTGTCACTAACATCAGTGCACGATCGAGGTTATGAATGAAAAATATATTCAGTATTGCCTCATCTAAACATCCTGTAAAGAAAAATACAATACGATTGAACCGACACGATTACAAGAGATTAACTTCATGACTTTTAAGGTATTTAAATTATTTAATTTTCTATTCCCGCATCGGTAAATCGGAGCTCCATATATGGAGTGGAATAATAAAATAGGTTTTTTCCAGTCCAATCGTGATCTCTCTTCCATTCGTCAAAACTAATTATTATTTTTATTCATTTTTTCTTTAGATGATATATAATATGAGGCTTTGATTCACTACACAAAAACTGGCAACTTGTCATGTAGGCAGACTTGTCAGGATCTTCCATCGTGATAATTTTTGTGGTGATAATGAAAATTATCATGGAATTGTCACAGTCAAAGACCATGTCATGTATTGTGCTTGCCACATACTTCGACCATCACAAGTCTATGACAAAGTAAAAATCGTCATGATCAAAGTCCGTGATAAAGTAAAAATTATCATGGTGTGATAATTTCATGATAATTTTCATTTGTCTGGGACTTTTCTTGGTCAAAGTCCATGACAATTCTGTGTAGAATTAAAAAAAAATTACTGGGTAGTATGGCCACTTCCACTGCCCAACAATATATTTTAACCTATTACAATATATTTAAACTTGTCCAAATAGTATGTATATCAAGCAACATTCAACAATTCATAAAAATTACATATGTATTAATCAACAAATATTCATAACCAACCAAAATTCAATATTCAAATGAAATAAATACAAATAATATTCAACAATGAATATATATATAAGCATGAAAATAATTCAGGTATTGTCAAGGGATAGACTTTTGACCAAGTCCAAAAAGGAAAGTAGAACACACTACATTTGAATTAATACAAGCCTCAATGTGCCAAACACTGCATTGCTCTTCCAAGCACAAGGGTTCATTCTCTTTTCTGGACATAATATGCGTGACACGAACCTTTGACTTAATAACTTATAATATACGTCCATAAACCACACTATCCAGTTATGTGTCTGGGTCCCTCAACCCCCTAGTTATGGGATTGCCATCCCAGAGGTCTATTACATACACACTCGGCCAACCCATTGTTGACATAGGAATTTCGACGGGGATCAAGGTGGAAAATGGATCATATGCAGGCAACGAGTGGGTGCTTATCCATAATGAGGGTGAGAGAGATGGAGTAGTGGCATCCTCATCTACTGCTTTCCCCTTGCCCTTACATTAGGTGGACCCCAATTGATGTTTCATGCCCTCAAACATATTGAGGACCGTCGCCTCCATAATTTCTAACATAGCGCCATAAGTGTCCACCTTACGAGCAAACCCGATGTTTCTCTTGTCACTTTCGGTGATCCTCGACTTCCCCACCTGAGAGCTCACCCCCTTGTCCACCCATAGTGATCCTCCCCGAGTACTTGGCTTAGTGTCTCCATAGACAAAACTGAGTTTTCTTCACTAGATTGGGAGTATTGACTTCTTTAAGCTCTTCTTGAAATGACAAAAGTACATGATTAGTTAAGTTAATAAAAAAAATTATAACATAATTAAAAAAATTAGACAATTATACGATATATGTATAACTTACAATTGTGTCTGCCACGCTCGGGGGCACCTCCTTATCCTTGCCCTTCTTTTTCCAAATTGCCACATAGGCATCGAGCCTACGTTGCCTACCCCTAGGGATACTCCCTGTATCCTGAAATAAAATAATGCAGAATTAGTAAGTGTAATACATCGTATTTTTACGCATATTTATTTTATAATGAAATGATGGAAATTTAGATTAATTAATTAAAGAGAGAAAATTTAATTAATAATTAATCCGAATTAATGGTAATAATTACTAGTGTGACGAGAGTTAGTAGTTATCGAAAATAATTATGTTGAAATCATGTTGGGTAATAACTATGTTGAACATTACGTAGCGAGTAACGTAATAGATGGTTTCAGAAATAATAATATGGTCGGGGATGAGATACCCGACAATTAAGATACAATTATTTTGGATGCATGTATGAGTCACGTCACTATTACACATTTGGGGGTTAAAAAGATAAATATTTTTTAAATAACTCGTATGGAAGTGTGGAGTGCGCCAGTGTGCCCGTAAGGGTCGAAATAGTCAGAAAACACTACTCAGGGATTTTAATTGGAGTCCGGGGCATTTTATCCCAAAACGACGATCCGGAGGGGTATTTGGTCTTTTGAGATTTTAGAGTAATTAAATGGATAAAAATAAAGTTTATTTAGAAACAAATAGGGTTAGTGTCCTGTCAGTTTCACCCTACATGCGAAAGAGAGAGAAAGAGAGGAAGAACCTAAGAGGAAGGAAAATCACAAGAGAGAAAGGGGCAAACTTAAGAGATTTCACACAAAACTTACGTCAAAGTGTAGATCGCAACGAGAGGATCAACCACATACTAAATTCAACCCAAGAATCAAAAGTCCATTCCAATTCAAGTGTTTATCTTGCTCCTCTTTTAGGAAATATTGTTCTTGTTGATTTAGATTAGATGATATAAACTTGTTGCAACTAATTTGTCAAGAAACCTCATGAATTGGAAATGGATTTTCATGTAGAGGACCTTCCCTTATTAGGACTGTGAAATATGGTAATTATATGTTGAAATCATGAAATTTATTAAATGTTTTGAAGGTTTAAATATTCTGGGTTCATATTAAAGAGATTTGTTAGAAATTTAAGAAATTGTTGAATTCCATTTGAGTATATAAGGATTTGAACTTTAAATTGTACTAGAAAGTATCTTAGGGTGATTTGGAATAGGTTAGGAATATTAAATTAGAGTTGGGTTGAGTTTTGGATTGATATTGAGGATTAAAAGTTGAAAAAATTGAATTTGGAGAAAAACAGGTATTCTGACCTGACTTCTCATTCGAAGTCTTCCCAGGTCGTTCGAATGACCTCGTTCGAACGAGACTTTCGACGAGAATTCCAATGACCTTATAACAAAATGATAGAGTTTTTTTCGAAGTGAGAACTTCGTTCGAATGACCTCGTTCGAATGAGATTCATTTGACTTCTAATAAGATTGTAGAATGCCTTTTAGGGTCCGTTCGAGTTAAAAATTGGCCGAGGGTTATCCAGGTAAGAGTAATGACCTATGTGAGTAACGGGTGACTTAAATTCTGAATTATTAGTGTGTTGGGATTGTAATAGTTCTCGGTATATAGGAAGTTTATAGAACCTTGGAGGGAATGTAGGTTCGAGAGAGGAAATATATGATCGAGTCACTGTGAGTGGAAGAATTAATAATACTACTTATGTACTATGGAAATAAAGTTGCGTGAATGCCTAATAAGTTGCATAAGTTGTGTGCATGCTTATTACTAGGAATATTATGTGTATGACATACGTAGCTACTGGCTATCGAACGGAGGTTAGCACGTTGTGGACGAACATATCTTGTGCGCCTTCAAGGGATTTTGAGTTATACCACTAGATCATGGAACCTAGGTATGGGCTATCGGTGAGAACGATAGTGGTGATGGTCGTATGGGTGCGTACGTATGTGCGTAGCCCATCGTCTTCGAACTACGTTCGCCTCCAATATGTGTATATGTTTTATTGGTTGTTGAGAGATTGAACATGTTTTCCTTTATGCGTGAGCATTGCAATGGGACTAGATAGCCGAGTATGCCTAGCACCAGGGGTTTCTTAACCATGGGTGCAGTATTGATATATATATTTGTATATATACATAGTGATATTTTATATATGTATACTGAGTTCCTATTCTGTGTTTCATGTTGACCTCCACATTAAAGTATATACTTATTGGGTCACCAGTTGAGAATTAAGAACACTATGAAAATGAGTTAAAGCATCTTTAAATCTATTACTAAATAATAGAAATATATTGGCTTCAGGTTATTTAGATATTTTATCCGGAATAGTGGTGATACTACATATAGACAGGCAGAGTATCGAGACTACTATGGGTAGTTAGGCTCTCTAGGTGTGCATATTAGTTGAGAGGTGACCATCCAAAGTGATTACGCTAAGTTAACATGAATAATATTTGTGCTAATTAACCAATTTAAGCACTTGCTATATTTAAACTATTTTCTACTCGGGCTCTGGCCCTTTTTTTTGCAAATCTCCTTTCTTATTCTATTATTCCAGGTGCTCAGCCACAAGGACACTAGGCTTAGGAGAATCCATTAAGTTGATGAGTTGTAGCTGCTGTGGAAGCCACATGACATTGCTAGTAGACGCTTCATAGTCTATGCTTCTTTATCTTTCAGTTATTTACTTAAGTTGGACATGTCGTCCCTTCCTATTTTACATTCAGAGATTTAGATGCTTTATTCCATTAGTAGACTTTGATTTCATGTTATTGGATTATTGTATGGGATTTTGACTAGAAGTGTTTACTCCAGTTCCTTATATAAATTTAGTTAGTACTTTCCTTATACTATTGTGATGTATGATGAAGACTAAATATTTCCCTTTAATGATGATGGTTAATAAAAATATAAAATTTTGACACCAAGTTTTTTCATTTAAATTAAAATTTGAGTTCTTCGATAGTGATGCATTTATCTTAACCAACTTGATATTCTGAAATTAATTAATTAAGGATTGATCACTCGGTAATTAATTAGGCGGGGTATCACAGTAATTAAGGCAAAGTAATGCTAAATTAGAATAACATAAAACTAAATTGAAAGAAAATTAAAAACTTACCATCTTCTTCTCCACCTCGGAATAAGACGTACGCACGAAGTAGTGCACATTGACCTTTTTGTGCTGATCTTCCCTCCTTGATTGATGAGATGTCAACTATCGATCCCAGATCTTATTCTTGGCAAACTACTTCCAACCTGCCAATGAGATCGACTCCTTCGTCCGTACCGTGTCACGGACCTAAAATATGGAATCTCTGTCCTACCAAAAGTACTATGCCCACATATTTTTCTTCCACATTTTGTACTGAGCTCTCAATTGATCGAACATGGATTCATGTTTTGTAATGAGGACGTGGTGATATCAATTATGTGTTGTGTTAATAAATTTCTAATTTAAAACTTATTTAATTAGAGTCAGTCGTAGATTCAAATTAATCTCAATTTTATTTAAACCCTAATCATGCATCTATGTGAATAATTATGCCAACATAAATAATCACAAATTGATGGGTAAACAAATTTCAGGAAAAATCCCCTTAAAGGGCAAAACCTTTTATTTCAATAAATGTTTGTAAATCGTAACATACAATACACTTATAGAAATTTGTAGTGAATTTACCTAAGCAAACCCACATATACCTCAACATTGTAACCAATAATGGACTCCCTCAGGAACCCACAAGGACCCCAGCTCTTTCCAGCAAAGAACACCCTCGAGTATCCTTAAGTGACTGTAGTCGTCAGCCAACAAATCCCTTAACAGCTACCAATCTAGCAGTAGAGATGGCTATCCACAAGAACAAACTTCAATAGAAGTGATTTGGGTTCCAAAAAAGATTCACAAAAGATTGGGAATTTTTTGTGTGTGAATAAAAACCTGTGTTTGGCCTTAAAAAATTGAACCTATTCGGTTTGCCCTTTATAAATAGGAGAACCGGTTCGGTCCAGTTTGTAATACCCCGTATTTTTATTGACACACCCCAAACCAGTTACTTATAATTAAGTTCGAAAGTTAAAGTAAGTCAAACCATAATTAGTTTAACCAAACCAAAGACACGAGTTTTAATTTTAGAGTCATCAACGTAAATCCATACAACTAAATATTTTTTACAACATTAAAGTAGCTATGCATTTACAAACTTCTTGAAGGATAATTTAACTTAATTACGTCATTTACATTTACACAAAATCATAATTTCACCCATTCCTAACTAAACCAACCTCCTAGATTTGGCAGTGACCCTGCATTACCTAAAAAATGAAAATATTGAAACCGTGCGCAACACAACTCAGTGAATGCATCACTACTACGCTATTGCATAAGATTAAATGCAAAAAATCATATCCCAGTAATAATAGATATATATTTATCCGGATCATTTAATAATAATGACCACATTTCCGGCTCATTCATAAGAATGACCTACCTAATTTTCTAGCTCATTCATAAGAATGACCAACTTTTCGAATAATGATTCACATATCATGTCTAAATAGATAATTCTCCCCCATTCTGGGTCGGGGAGTAACCTTCCATTTCGGTAAATTGAAATGAACATTTTCATATTCATAATATTCTTATCATATTTGTAACAATATTCAAATACATCATTCTAGGGAGTACTCTCACCTTGGTTGACAACTATGTATTCACGTTTCCTTCGGGTGGAGCTGAACTGGGTTGATTAGACCTTACACCTGTTAATCCAACTAAATCAGTACTAAATATTGATCATAAGTATTATCCTAACATAATTATGTAACTTTCCATGGCTATACAACAACAATATAATTCCACTTAAGTCATATTCCATAAAACATGAGTAAAGACAAAACAATGGTATACATGTTGATAAAGTCATGAACATTCAATCGTAGGAAATACCTCATAAGGAATTTATAACTAAAACTAAGAAACTATGAAATCATACTTATCAATTTATATACACACGAAACATATACTCAAAATACCCTTTGGAAGGAGGAGATAAAAATATTCTTTCAAGGGGTATCAAGTATGGACTCAAATTATTATCCTTTGTACTCAACCACCTATATTAATAAATTGTATAAATACAGGTGTCCAACATTATCAATATAAAAACATATATGAATATAATTTCCATTACAAGTGACGGTGTAATTTTCAACCTTCCTCGAGCAAATTATAGCCATTTCTTGACAACATAAGAAATCTGTCCTAGAAGCTCCTCTATTATTCAATGAAATTTAAAGAATTTTTATAATTTTTACACATCATAAATTTCTATGATATTCTCCCCAATTTAAGTAAACATATTTAATAATTGAAAATTAAATTTTTCTAATTTTCAAAGTTCATTGGCTATGTCAAGCAAAACATCAAACAAATGGTATGCATATTTACTCTTTTGGGGCATATTTCATACCCGAACTTCAAACCATCACCCAAGATTTATTTCTTGATGTTTTTACATGATTTTCAGATATGCTATAAATATATGAGATATTTTAATCTCCAATTGTAAGAAATCAATTCCAGTGAGTATACAAAACGATATGGAAGTTTGAATAAACAAGGTTTCTAAACAAAGCAATTTTAAGGGTTTGTATATTCAAGTTAACTTAAACTTGCATCTAACCATACATATATATCAAGGGATGTAATTTTAGTTAAAAAAATGATAATTTCTATCATATGAATTAGTAATATAAGAAAAATAACAAGATTTGTGGTTTGGATCACCTTCGGGACTTTTACCTAAGTTCTACGGATTTTTCTACAATTTTTCTCCTCAGTTTTTCTTCCTAAACTCCCTAATTCTCTTTCCTCAAGGTAAAACTCTTTATTGGTTGGTTTTTTCTGAAGGATAAGGTTATTTCAAAGGTATAAGGTCGGTCAAAACAGCCTACACCTCCAACAATTCACTTTAAGACACTTGTTGGGTATAAAGGACGAATTACCACTTAAACGGATGGCCATAATTGCCATTGGTTAGTAATTTCGGTATAACTTCTTACTCGGATGTCCGTTTCGCTAACCGTTTGTTGGGTTACAACCCTAACTCACATGTCTACAAGTATCTAGTTTTCACCTCAAGTCAATAGATATTTTATAAAGGTCAAAACTAGCCTTAAACATGAACATTCCTACCAAAAACTTCAAAATTTTATATTTGTAACTAATTTAATATTTCATACTTTATGAAGGTAGGATTAGACTAAACATGGTGAATTAAAATTATATATACTAATAACATATTATCCATATCACATAAACTAATGATGATTTAAACATAATTATATCCGGGTTATCACAACTTCCCCCCCCCCCCCCCCCAGAAAATTTCATCCCCGAAATTTAATATAAAGGTCACTTACCAAACAAATAGGGATACTGTTTCTTGGGGATACTGTTTCTTGGGGATACTGTTTCTTCAGGATATCCTCTGTTTCCCAAGTTTGTTCTTTAACTCCATTGCTCATCCACATAACTTTAACTAATGGAATAACTTTATTCCTCAATACTTTCTCCTTACGATCAATAATTTCCGTCGGTTCCTCGATGTATGACAAGTCTTCCTTAAGTTCAATAAGTTGTGTTTTCAATTGATGAGATGAATATGCCAAATACTTATGAAGCATCGATACGTGAAATACATCATGTAAACATGACAAATCTGGAGGTAATGCTAATCTATATGCCAGGGTCCCAATTCTTTCCATCACTTCATATGGTCCAATGTATCTTGGACTTAGTTTCCCCCTTTTTCCAAATCTTATGACACCCTTCCATGGTGAAAAATGCAGGAATACAAAATCCCCCTTCTGAAATATAATGGATACTTACTTTTATCTGCACAAAAATTATGCCTGCTTTGCACTATCTTTATCCGCCCGAATCATTTTAATCTTTTCTGTTGTCATATCTATTAATTTAGGACACAAATTTTTTCTTTCACCTACTTCATCCCAATACAAAGGCATTCTACATCTGCTCTCGTATAAAGCTTCATAAGGAGCCATACTAATGGTGGACTCATAAATATTATTATACGAGAATTCCATCACTGGAAAATGATCATCCCAACTACCTTTGAAGTCAAATACACAAGCTCGTAATATGTCTTCTAATATTTAAATCGTCCTTTGTGATTGTCCATCAGTTTACGGATGAAATGCAGTGCAGAACTTCAAACTTGTACCCATGGCATTCTGTAAACGAGGCCAAAATTTAAAAGTGAATGTTGGATCTCTATCTGATACCATTGACACCGGTGCCCCATGTAAATTGATAATCTCATCAACGTACATACGTCCATACTTGTCAATAGTGTAGGTGGTCTTAACTAGAAGAAAATGAGTTAACTTCGTTAATCGGTCTACAATCACCCAAATAGAATCATTCCCCTTTGGTGATCCGGGTAATCCTCTAACAAAGTTCATCGTTATATGTTCCCACTTCCATTCCAGAATAGGCAATGACTAGAATAATCCTGGTGGCTTCTGACACTATGCCTTTACTTACTGGCATACTAAACATTTAGCTACAAATTCTGCGGTCTCACGTTTCATACTATTCCACCAGTAATACTCCTTTAAATATCTGTACATTTTGGTACCTCCCGGATGCATAGAGTAAATAAAACTATGTGCCTATTCTAATATATCCTTCTTTAAGGATGGATTATTCGTTACAGAAATTCTATTTTTATAACACAGCGATTCATCATTCTTAACCTAAAATTCACTCTCTTTATCATACTGAACTTCTTGTTTCTTCTTTTCAAGGAATGGATCATTGATCTGCAATTTTCATATGCGTTTTTCCAATAAAGGTCTCACCGTGACATGTGCTAATAAGCCTCCCCATTTTGAAAACTTAAATTCAATACCCATCAATACCAAGTCAAGAATATTTCCCACACGTGCACCCTGTATGCAACCTCGAATCCCCGATGATTTTCGACTCAAATCATCTGCTACTACATTGGCCTTACCAGGATGATGATGAATGGTATAGTCATAGTCTTTAATCAACTCTATCCAATGCATCTGTCGCAAATTCAGTTCTTTTTGTCTAAACATGTATTTCAATCTTTGATGATCCGCATATATCTCACAAGTTTCTCCATACAAGTAATGTCTCCATAACTTCAAAGAAAAAATAATAGCTGCTAACTCCAAATCATGCATATGGTAGTTTCGTTCATGTGTCTTTAACTGTCTGGAAGCATATGCTATTACCTTTCCATTCTGCATAAGAACACATCCTAACCCTTGAAACAAAGCATCTGTATAGATTACGAAATACTCATTCCCACATGGAATAGTAAGTATAGATGTTGAAACAAACTGCTTCTTTAATTTTTTAAAACTCCTTTCCCATTCTTCATCCCACACAAACTTCACATCTTTACGAGTTAACTTTGTCAATGGTAATGCTATTAATGAAAATCCTTTTATAAATGTGCGATAGTAACCTTCCAATCCTAGGAAACTTCTAATTTCTATCACATTCTTAGAACTCCCCCATTCCACGATGGCGTTTACCTTCTTTGAATCAACATATACCCCATTCCCCGAGACAACATGCACTAAAAACACAATTTCATTGAACCAAAACTCACACTTGGTGAATTTAGCAAATAGTTTCTTCTCTCCCAAAATCTGTAATACAAGTCTCAAATGTTTCTCATGTTCCTCCATGGTACGCAAGTAAATAAACATATCATCTATAAATACAATTACAAATGAATCAATGAAAGGGTGGAATACCCAGTTCATCATATCCATAAAAACTTCTGAAGCATTAGTTAATTCAAATGGCATCACCAAAGACTCATAGTGCCCTTTTCGAGTTCTAAAAGTTGTTTTGGAAATATCAGTGTCCTCTGCTTTCAATTGGTGGTATCCCGATCTCAAATCAATCTTCGAAAATACTATTGCTCCTTGTAATTGATCAAACAAGTCATCGATACGAGGTAGGTGGTACTTGTTTCTAATGGTCACCTTATTCAATTACCGATAATAAATACATAATCGCATTGTCCCATCCTTCTTTTTCATAAATAACACTGGGCTCCGTATAGCGAAACACTAGGCCGAATGAAACCTCTGCTTATTTGATCCTGTAATTGCACTTTTAATTATTTCAACTCTGCTGGTTCCATTCTATATGGAGAAAGGGAAATTGGACCAGTACCTAGAATTAATTCAATAGAAAACTCTACTTCCTTATCGTGTGGCAATCCTGGCAATTCCACTGGAAATACATCAGATAATTCTCTAACTACTGGTATATATTCAACTTTAAGTGCCTCCTTACTAGTATCAATAACATAAGCAAAATACCATATACAACCTTTACTCAATAACATTTTGCTCTTAATTGCTGAGATAAGACAATTAGGAACAACATTCCTTTCTCCTATAAATTAGAACTCAGGTTCACCTGACAGATGAAATGTAACTTCTTTTAAAAAACAATCAATGGAAGCATGATACGATGATAACCAATCCATCCCCAATATAAAATTAAAATCCCGAATGGCCAACGATATCAAGTCATCATAGAAATCTCACTCACCCATTCATAAAACACAATCTTTATAAACATGCTCAACCAAAATTACACTTTCTATTAGGGTAGAAATATATAAGGCGCAATTGAGAAATGAACAGGCTCTACCCAAATATGAAACAATATGTAATGCTAATAGGCCTTTTGCAGCATGATCACGAACACTCTTCCTCCTTCCCTCGATCTAGTTGCTGGTTGTGTACCTCTTCCCCTGGTTGCACTTCCTAGAGAGGATCCTTTATGAGGCCCCACACTACTGACTGAAACTGTTCCTGCCAACATAGGACAATTCTTTTTCATGTGACCCTTCTAATGACAGTAAAAACATTCTCCATTCAATAACCTTGTGTAATTCCTCTTTATAGGACCAATTGTCCCACAAAAGAAGCAAGCATTTGGATTCCCTTATGCTGAAGCTCCGGAACCTCTTCCACTACTAACTTTACCCCTTTGCAAACTACCTCCCATACCTCTACTATATTGTAATTTCTGCCCTCCAAACCTTTCATATTCGGTATCGCTACCCTTTTGATAGTTTGGATTGAATCTTCTTTTATTTATGATTCGTTGTCGTTTTCCTCTTGCTTCATTCACATCCTTTTCTACTAGCATCGCTTTATTCACTAAGGCTAAATAGTTAACACTCTCTAAAGCTGACAATCGTGATTTAATAAATACTCTAATCCATCGAGAAATCGACTTCTCATATCTTCCTCATTCTCTATAAACCTCTAAGCAAACCAAGATAAGGCCATAAGTTTAGCTTCGTATTATCTAACTGTCATACTCCCCTCATTCAACATGAAATATTCCTTCTCCTTTTGTTTTCGATACATTGGGGGAAAATACTTATCATACAAAGCTTTGACAAAATCATCCCATGAGATCACATTACCACCTCCTGGAGTAATCAGCAATTGTTTTGTGGCATCCCACTAATACTAAGCTTCTCCTTTCAGCATATACGTCGCCAAGGTCACTCGTTGATTTTCAGGCATTCTCATTACCCCAAAAATAAGTTCAATCTCTTTAACCCATACTTCTGCCTCAGCTGGATCAACTTCTCCTTTAAATGAGGGTGCATTAATTTTAATAAATTTTTCATGTGAATTACTCATTTCATCCTCGTGTATTATCTCCTCAGACATAGACAATTCGTATACCTCTAGTTGCCTGGCTTGCTGTTCTTCCATCTGAGCCATAAACCTAGTTTGCTGCTCTATCATCAAAGTCATATCACGTGCCATTTTTTGCATGTCTGTCAATTATTCTGACTCAGGTTCTACATTTCTATAAACAGGTTGCTCAACCTCCACTTTTACTGCTATATTTGAAGCCTCATCTTTTATTCTCTCATTAACATTCCCTCATTCCATTCTTTTATATCTGAAATGAATAAAAGATATAACAACATACATATATACATATTTTTCCTAACATAATCATTAGTATCAAACAAAACATATTTCTAACATTCCTTGCCAAATCTAGACTCTTGTAACTCCAGAACCTCTAAAACCTAGGATTTGGTACCAAAAGCTGACACACCCCAACCCAGTTACTTATAATTAAGTTTGAAAGTTAAAGTGAGTCAAACCATAATTAATTTAACCAAACCATAAACATCAGTTTTAATTTCAGAGTCATTAATGTAAATCCATACAACTAAATTTTTTTACAACATTAAAGTAGCTATGCATTTACAAACTTCTTGAAGGATAAGTTAACTTAATTACATCATTTTCATTTACACAAAATCATTATTTCACCCATTCCTGACTAACCCAACCCGACCTCCTAGATTTGGCAGTGACCTTGCATTACCTGAAAAATAAAAATTTTGGAACCGCGAGCAACACAGCTCAGTGAATGCATCACTACTACACTATTGCATAAGATTAAATGAAATAAATCATATCCCTCTGATAATAGATATATATTTATTCGACTCATTCAATAAGAATGACCACATTTTTGGCTCATTCCGAAGAATGACCTAATTTTTTGGCTCATTCGTAAGAATGACCAACTTTCGTAATCATGATTCACATATCCTGTCTGAATAGACAATTATACCCCATTCTGGGTCGGTGAGTAAACTCCTATTTCAGTAAACCTAAATGAACATTTTCATATTCATAATATTCTGATCATATTTGTAACAGTATACAAATACATCATTCCAGTGAGTACACTCACATTGGTTGATAACTATGTATTCACGTTTCCTTTGGGTGGAGGTGAATTGGGTTGATTAGACCTTACATCTATGAATCCAACTAAATCAGTACTGAATCTCAATCATAAATATTATCCAAACATAATTATGTAACTTTACATGGCTATACAACAAAAATATAATTCCACTTAAGTCACATTCCATAAAACATGAGTAAAGACAAAATAATGGTATACATGTTGATAAAGTCATGAACATTCAATCGTAGGAAATACCTCATAAGGAATTTATAACTAAAACCATGTAAATATGAAATCATACTTATCAATGTATATACACACGAAACATATACTCAAAATACCCTTTGGAAGGAGGAGATAAAAATATTCTTTCATGAGGTATACAATATGACCTCAAATTATTTTTCTCTATACTCAACCATTCTATATTACTAAATTGTATAAATACAAGTGTCCAACCTTATCAATATGAAAACATATATGAATATAATTTCCATTACAAGCGATGGTGTAATTTTTCAGGCTTCCTAGAGCAAGTTATGGCCATTCTTGACAACACAAGAAATCTGTCCTACAAGCTCCTCTATTGTTCAATCAACTTTTAAAAAAATTCACAATTTTTACACATCATAAATTTCTATGATCTTCTCCCCAATTTCAGTGAACATATTTAATAATGCAAAATTAAAGTTTCCTATTTTTCAGTGTTCATTTTCTATGTCAAGAAAAATGTCAAACATATGGTATGCATATTTACTCTTTAAGGAAAGATTTCATACCCGAACTTCAAACCATCACCTAAGATTTAATTCTTGGTATTTTTATATGATTTTATGATATACTATACATATATGAGTATATTTTACTCTCCAATTGGAATCAATCGATTCCAGTAAGTATACGAAAAGATATGGAAGTTTGAATAAACAAGGTCTCTAAACAAAGCAATTTTAAGGGTTTGTACATTGAACTTAACTTAAACTTGCATCTAACCATACATATATATCAAGGGATGAAATTTTAGTAAAAAAATGATGATTTATATCATCTAAATCATTAATATAAGGAAAATAACAAGATTTGAATTTAAGATTACCTTCTGGACTTGTACATAATTTATACGGATTTTTCTATAATTTTTCTCGTCACTTTTTCTTCCTAAACTCCCTAATTCTCTTTCCTCATTGTAAAACTCTTTCATGGATGATTTTGGATGAAGAATAAGGTTTTTTCAAAGGTATAAGGTTGGCCAAACCAGCCTGCACCTCCAACCAATCACTTTAAGACACTTGTTGGGTATAAAGGACGAATTACCACTTAAACGGATGGACATAATTTCCCTTGGTTAGTAATTTCAGTATAACTTCTTACTCGGACGTCCGTTTCACAAACTGTTTGTTGGGTTACGACCCTAACTCACCTATTTACAACTATCTATTTTTCACCTCAGGTCAGTAGATATTTTATAAAGGTAAAAACTAGTCTTAAACATGAACATTCCTATCGAAAACTTCAAAATTTTATATTGGTAACTAATTCAATATTTCATGATTTATGAACATAGGATTAGACTAAACATGATGACCTAAAATTACATATACTAATAACATATTATCCATATCAGATAAGATAATCATGACTTCAACATAATTTATCATAATTATATTCGGGTTCTCACATTTACGCCTTTAATTATGGGATTAATTAAATTTAAT
Organism: Sambucus nigra; assembly: GCA_949130495.1. NCBI lineage: Eukaryota > Viridiplantae > Streptophyta > Magnoliopsida > Dipsacales > Adoxaceae > Sambucus > Sambucus nigra. The sequence continues at coordinate 121,495,759 of OX422213.1, forward strand.
TGGGATAAATTCATTTAATATTATTCCGAATTTTAAATTGAATATTTACTAGAGCGATGAGTGTTAGTAATTATTGCTAAGAATTATGTTGAATATTACTTATTGAGTAAAGTAATATGTGAGATTGAATTTATTAAAATTGTCGCGAGTGAATAATACGACAATCATAAAAATTAAGTCGGGATGCGCGGGTGTCGTGTCGAGACTAAATTAATGGAATAAAAAGTAATTTAATTATAATTTTCCAATATGGTCATTTTTAGTGCACCAATGTGTCCGAAAGGGTTGAGATAGTGAGAAAAGTGTACCCAGGGGTTCAGTTTTGGTCTCGGGACGATTTTAGGCCAAACCGGTAACTCGGGAGGGCATTTTGGTAATTTCCAATTTTAGGCCTTAATTATGGACGAAAATTGAAGGGTTGTATCTGATGGGAGTTTGAGTGCTCGAGGGTTAGAAACATTAGAGTTGTAGAGAGGCTAAGTAAAAGAGAACAGAGAAGGCTTCCAAGGAGGAGAGCCACCAACCTTAGACCACTCTCACCAATTCCACCACCAACGCGTAGATCGAAAGAAGAGGATCATTCCTATACCAAATTCGTCAGATCAAACCTTTGAGTTCCATGCAAGAATCTAACTTGTTGTGCCTTAGTTGATAACACATCTATGCTTGTGTAGGAGATAATTATTTTTATGCCTCGTGGGATATATTGTTGTTTGGGAGATTATTATTGCAATTTGGAGTAAAAATCATGTTAGGATGAATATGTTGTTATATGTAGAATACTAAGCACGATATTTGATCCAAGGTAGACATAGAAATTTGGAAATCAAATGAATTCTTGAGAAAATTAGATAAACTAGGGTTAGATGTTAATTTCTTGAAATAACACATTTAATGACGATTCTTGAGGAATTAATAAATGTTTTACGTTAAAATTCATCCATATTGGTTTATATAATGTTCATAATGTTTGGTTGGGAGTTTGGGACAAGTTATTGAAGTTTTGATTATTTAAGTTGGAAGAAACCCGTAGGTTTTATATGCATAAATCTGGGCAATAACTACTTGATCGATCGATCGGCTCAAGAATGTTGATCGATTGATCGACCCCTCATGGAAAATGAAACTTCTTTCCCTTTTAATATTAATTCAATCCCATTGTGTCAGGACCCTTGGACATAATTTAAATATCATAATGGGACTTGAGAAGGACTACTAAGGCATAAGTAGGGTCCGGATAATATGACTTTATATGAGATTTAACCGTGGGATTTTGGGGGTATAAATTGATTAGGAAATCATGCGTATATTGAATTAGGTCTTACGAGAATTAAGGACTTAGACCAGTAGGGTGGTGAGTGTACACCTACTGATTTTATATTTATCAAGAGGGTAAACTTCGAGAGTCAAGAAGTACTTAAGGATTTGCGATAATTAAGAAAATAAAAAGGATGATTTAATGATACATAGAACTCGGGCGTTATGTTCCACGCATGGTTCGCATGTATTATGGGTCATATGCGTACCTAGTTGAATAATGTGAATATATATGGGTGCATGTATATATATGTAATATTGTATTTCTGTGTGTAATCTGTAACACCCGTCCCGTCCGGGGAGAGCGAATGGTGAGCTACTCTCGATAAAACTAACCAATTCCACAATATAACAAGGAAAAGAGCATATAAATCCCACAATAATGAAAGATGAACCACTAATCTCAAATATCTTCAAATAAAATAAAACAAGTCTCTCGAATAAATACAACAACTAATTCGAAAAATAAATACAAATCTCCAATGCTCTATACATCAAAATAAATAAATACAAGTCTTCTCTCTTGTATTAAAAATCTTCCCAAAATAATCCACACTAAAATCAATCTCCACAGCGCCCCAAATCCACGCTAACCTTCCACTAAAAGAAAATATGGGAAAGTACACAATACGACAAGAAAGATGCTCAATAATTATTAGCGGTGAATAAAACGTAACAATACGAGTACGAATATTCAAATCAAATGTGAATCCCATAATCAATTACATCGATATGATTTCTCAACAACACATTAACCGGGTCACCAGGCCTCACCACCATACCGCGACTAAGCATTTTTTAGCATATCCGGAAAACGGAATATTGGCGGGTGCCCAACCTTAGTGCCATATTAAAATATCATGACAACATGCCCAACACAATAATAATACCACATGAAACAAATTCAGATTCCAACAATTATTTTCGGATTCCAATCAAATTTAGCAATTCAAATATGAGTCAATAATCACAAGAAAACAACGGGGATAACATTCGCGAGATTAAGGATCATATTGTGTAAAACCCCATACCTCAAACCACCAAAAGATACCAACACAATTCTGCCCAGAAATCACAGAACAAGCCATAAAAAAATATGCTCCAAGGATCACCAAAAACTCCTCTAAAAACAACCTCAAAACGGCCCCAAGAACACCTCCAAAAACCTAAGGTTGAATGCATAAATTAAAGGGGCAAAGTGTGTATAAAAGAGAGGATTTAAAAACATGTTTGCTGCCAAAAAGGGTCACCCACCGACCTTATTTTATAAGGCAAAAACACAAGAGTTGTAACCAAAAGAAACACCTCGAAAATACTTACTGCTTACGTTTTCTCTAGGGGTCGATCGATCGACCCCTAGGCATCGATCGATCGATGGCCCCCGAAAACTGACAGTTCGCCTTAAAAATTTATTAGGGGAAATTTTATAAAAATCATATAAAATCCGTTTTAACTCCGATTTCAAAACCGTAAGAAATCTCCGCCTTTAAAAATAATAACCAACATATTTGAGCAAGAAAAATAATTTTATCTCAAAATTTATTTTTCCTCTTTAATTTGAAAATACCCCAAAATTACGCGGGTTGTTACATAATCGTACCCGTGCTACTTGCCATCATGGAGGTTTCCGTGCCAGGACAGTCTTATCTCGATCGGACCTTATGGGGGATATTGACTTGTACCCTAGAACATAGCATCCCTGGATACAGGCTATCTGAGAATGATAGTCAGACGATCCTAAGAGACATGAGGGTATGTGTTGATCTCTTAGTGACTGGGAACTATTCTTCACCTCCAATATGTGTGTTTCGTATTAATACAGTTCGAGAGTGATTCCGAACTAGTATTTCCCTTTGTACGAGAGATATGAGGATTTGATAGCAGAGTATGCCGACACCATAGATTTATGTGGGGTGCCTGTAATACCCCGAAATTTTTATATTTTAAATTAATGGATTAATTGGATTTTATTATTAATTAATTCATTTGGGTTTTATCCGGATTGTGGATATTAAAATGTATGATTCTGAATATTACTTAAAGATATTTAGGTAATATATGAATGTGATGTCATTGATATAACAGTGTGATATAAAATCGGTAAATTGGATTTTTAGTTAGACGCGGTATGGGACGTGTCGGGACTAATTTATTAAATTAAAAAGGAAACTTATTTTTACATCAACCTTATAGTTGTTTCGACTACGTCATTGCGTCCGGAAGGGTTGAAATAGTCAGAAAAGTCTATTTGGATGTTGATATTGGGTCTCGGGTCATTTGGAAATGAAAAGACAACCCAAAAGGGCATTTTGGTTATTTTTACAAGGGGGATGAATAGTGATTTCGGGTTTCGTCTTATTATAAGTATTGGTAGATTAAATGTACATGGGTTATACATCTCCTCTTCACAAATTAGAGAAGTCATCTTCCTAGAGAGAGTGAAAGGTTGCTTGGGAAGGCAAAAGCTTGCTTGGAAAGGAGGAGAACCAAAGGTCAAAGGTCACCACCACCATCACCACCTATGTTATTCAACTCCAAAGGATCCGATCTTCAGTAAAGGCAAGTGTTTGATATTTGCAATTTAAGTTCGTATATTGTCCATGTTAGAATAATTATGAAAACAGATGATTTTTCATGTTTGGAAGACATAATGGAGTTGTTTTATGGATTTCTAGAAACTGAAATGATATAGGAAGTAAACTCATGTTGTAGGATGATAATAATCCAATAAATATTCATCAATCTGTTGACGAAATTCTGAAAATAATTTAGTGTTCTTGAAGATAATATGTTGATAATTTTCTGGAAAAAGAGGCAAAAACGAGTGGAATGAGAAGAGCCAATTTGTAATGTTTAGATCTTATTTTTAAGTGCATTTGGATGAGATTTAAGAAAAACTCAAAACACATACCAGACTCAATTTTTCGTGTAGAATCCAAATCTGAAGTCGGATTGATGATTTGAATAATTTTTGGATCTGATTTTTCTGAGTATTTAAAATATGAGAATTCATGATGTTGTTTCTTTTTAATGTTGGTTCTTATCCCAAAACTTTGGTAGATTTTTGGTGATTGTTAATGGGATATTATGGGACTTAGAGGAGACCAGTAAGACCTAGATAAGATTTGAATTGATTTGATTGGGATTTAATTGATTGGAATTATGTTAGTTAAATTGAAAGAAATTTCGGTTGCTAGATTCATGTGTTGTATTCTAATTTGTATGCTTGAGGATTAAGGATATGTCCAGTAGGGCAGATTTAATATAAGGTGAGGGTAGCCTTAGGGTTATAATTTGAACATCAAGGACCGAGTTTAAGCTCATTATTGATTTCGCAAAGGCTGAGTGTAGTACAAGAGCATAGTGGTATGGCTCCTGGATAGAGATGGGAGTTTAGAACACATTTGGTTGAAAGAGGGTATGAGGTTATCCCGATCGCGTATTTGAAGTTGACGGACCTCCTCGATCGACAAGTTAAGTAGTAGTGTATTGGAGGGGTTCCTTGTTTGGATTTCGCTTTGCGAGACGCTCCGCGCATGAACCTTAACGACGTCGGGAGTAGAGAGATGTTATAGGATGCGAGGATAATTAAATTATGAAGTAAAGATACGATATTTTAATACGTGGAATTTAAAAGAGATATAATGATACGTATGGGAATTATCTTAGGGTAGTGATATTACCTTATTGATATTATATTATAGGTATGATAATGCCTATTTGATTGATTGATTGATGATTTATGTGTATGACATACCTAGCTTACTTGCTATCGGTGGGAGGTTTGCGCGTGAGGGCAGTCATATCCTGATGAATCCATGGGATCTTTGATTTGTCGCTCAAGAACATAGGTCTATGAAAGACTTATCGGGGAGTTGATAAGTCCGCTGACTGTGGGTACGTAGGTATGTGCGTGACCCATGGGTATGAGAACTATGTTCGCCTCCAATGATTGTGTTGTTGTTTGTGGTTCGAGGAATCCTTATCGAGCCTTTTGTCTCTTATTCGGCGACCAGCGATATTGGGACATGAAAGCAGAGTAATGCATTGCACCGCAGCTGTGACTCGGGGTGCCGTATTATATATGAATATATATATAATGGATTAAATGAATGAATGGATATATTGTGGCTAAATCATCTACTGTGTGAGAAATTGTAGATAACGGTGAATAGAGAAAGATAATTGAATTAAGTTAATGAATGTTTATTGAAAAGCTTAATTCATATTAATGAGAAATGATTCATGTTAATGAGAAACGAGGAGATATGTAAATAGATAATAATATGACGTATGGTATGGGACATACGGGGATTATGATATGAGAATGGAATTATAATATGGAGACTAGAAAAGAGAAGCCATTAACTAGGAGGATTAATTGGAAACGTTAAGTGTGCACTCTAGTTGAGAGGTGAGAATAGCAAGTGAGAGTTGGATCTAACATGTACATAATAAATGCTTTATTGCACTTGTTAAATACTTGTTGTTTTAAAAATCATTTACACAATCGGGCTCTGACCCGTTTCCTTGCATATTTTCTTTTCTATTGTATCTCCTATATCAGGTGTCCAGCAACAGGGACGCCAACCTTAGCGGATTATGACAGGGTATGGATATATGGAGTTTTCCTTAAATGCCTATCATCTTTTTGATTCACAGTATTCTTAGTCAGGGCATGTCGCCCAAAGGATTCAGTTATCTCTTTTCTATCGGGGTCAAATACTATTGTATTCGGGTCTTTTTAATACATTTAAGATTCTTGGATTACTGTAATGGATTAATATTATTTGGGGATGTTTATTCCAATTGCATTTAAATTCTTTTGTGTTATCTACTTGGTTATCAATGTTGTAGAATAAAATGTGTTATGTTATTCTTAAACTGGAAATGGATTTTGTTAAATGAAAATCTGGAAAGTTTTTAACACCAGCTTAATTGGGTATTGGGTGAGTTGAAAATGTTTTCGACAGTGATGCTAAGAATGAGCAAACTGTATATTCTGTTTCAATTTGGTATGGGACTAGCCACCCAGTATTTAATTAGGCGGGGTGTTACAGTGCCCTGTTAGTATATATATATATATATATATATATATATATATATATATATATATATATATATATATATATATATATATATATATATAATGCGTTATAAATATGTACTTGTGACTCATCTACTGAGCTTGTAAGTAGATACGAATTGAATAATTAATATTAAATGAATTAAGTGGTTGCGAACTTAAGTCTGTATTGAGATGAATATAACTGGCTTAATATATTCATAAGAAATGGTTAACTGATATAAACTATAATCATGCGATTACTTGAAACAGAATTTGGTGAAATATAATTGGGTTAAACTAGTGAATTGGGTTAGCTTTATCTAGATTAGTTCGTTAGTACGTTAGGTGTGCACACTAGTTGAGGGATGATAATTCCCAAGTGAGTGTCGAAGTACTAACATATATGTAATATCAACTCGTAAGCATTTTAAATACTTCCTTCTCTTGTATATATATATATATCTATTACAGGTGCCCAGCCACAGGGGCGTCAGGCGTAGATCTTTGGACTGTTGACGTGCTGCAGCTTGCTTAGGAGTTGCAGGACCTTGCAGTAGGAGACTTCATACTTGTCCTCTTAGTCTTCTATTTAGTCATCATTAAATAGGGCATGTGTCGCCCATATCCCATTTTATCTAGTTCAGAGAGATTTGTACTCTTGATTTATTTTAGTATTCTGTTTTAGTTGGGATTGCTTTTGATTATTACATTGTCCTGCGATTTGGGATATTTTATTTGGATTGATTTATCTCGCATGTTCATTTCATTTGGATGGTTTGGTTTTAATATTATTTGTGTTCATGAAAATGGTTTTGTATATTAAATCATTAAAATAAGACATCATCTTTAAAATGAAATGTTTTGACACTTAGCTTAATTATTTATTCGGTGATTAATAAAGAAAAAATGTTTTCGATGGTGATGCTAATAATGAACCAACCGGACACTTTGACTTAGTTTAATAAAGGAGTGATCACCCGGTGGGGTGTCACGGGTGGTATGAGAGCATTAGGTTCTAGTTTTCTTAGGATTTGTGCGACTTATTATGCTTCTAGCGTTGCTTTGTTTGATATAGAGCCCTATGTTTAGGATTGTTGATTTCTACGGTGAGATTCCACTCTCCTGCTATAATGTTTATTAGTGAATATTATTTGCATTTGGGCGTGTTCGAACAATGAACCATGACAGACGAGGGCCGTTGGATGGACAACAGGAGGCGGGGCTTAGTTGAGGTTGTAGAGTATATTTGAGGATGATGACCGTAGTTGAGGTCACCCCTATTATGACATGAAAATCTAGGACTGTAAATATTCCTAGTGCCCTGCATATGATTTCCAAGTGCTGCTATAGTCAAAAGTGGTGCCAAATTAGACTCACCCAACGTGGTACGACTGGGGGAGAGTCATACGAAGCATGGAGGAGAACTATCAGTGGAAGATCAAGAAATGCGAGAATTGTGTGTGTTAACAAATGAAGGTAAAATATCCAAAGGCTTGGACTTATGGCAGAGTGTGGGTAATGAGGAGTGAAAATTTAGGGTAAAATTTTCTTGATTCGTCGGAGCACATTTATAATTGTGGAAGTCAACACCCATATTTAGAAGTTGAATGTTGTGTCAATGTAAGGATCTTAGGTACGATTTATGATTTGACCGCAAGTTCCTTCGTCAGATGTTCAAGTTAAGATGTGAATGTTATTCTGAACTCATCATAGAAAGGCCGGACAGAGGTCCATATGTGAAAATGAATTTAATTATTTAGCGAATCTTATGCCGAATGAAGTATATACAAAAAGAGAAGATGATTTTAAGTGGGAAATCTACTCGTAAAGAAAATTGACAACACTTAAAGGGAATTCTGCTGGACAATCGATCCATATGGTGATAATGCCACGCATTGTCCATAGAGATGTTAACGCTTCTATGTGAAGGGAGCTAAAGGAATCAAAAGATTTAGTTGGGGAGTAAGACTTGATGAAACTCGGTTAGCAAAATGCCATAAGGGGGAGACCCATCAGGGGACCCATTTAAATGATTCGGGTAGCTGAATCCTTACAAAGCGATGGTGAATTCAGTAAGAGTTGTCGAAGCCAGTAGTGTGTTCCTTAGGGCCAACAAAGTTAAGGGAACAATGGGGGTAGCCATCAGGAATCAAGCCTACCAAAGTCCGAGAGACGGACAACCCTAATATGGCCAGTATAATCGGTGAGAAGTGGATTATGCATAGAGGTATTTTGTGGAGAGTGAAATCACATGCCCTAATGTTTCCCAAAGAGAGTAAAGGGACAAGAGTAGGGTGCCTAGTAAAGGGCAATGATTAAAGTAGTATTGTTTTGGTTCAGACAGGCGTGTTATTTCCAGAAACCATTTGAATAGCCAAGGAGATTGGCAAGGTAAAGTATGAGTTTTACCCTCGGAGGATGAGGCATGTTTTATGTGATACGAGCAAGCCACTATATTTTAATTATTGCTAGATTTGCACATGAGACGAGTTTAACGCATATATCGATAATGTTACTATTGTGTGAATGTTTTCCCTGGTATAGCGGGGTTATCTTTAGTGTTATCCGTGGAGGATGAATAGGTGTATTGATAGTGGTATATACCTTATTGAGGTTACTCATTTTAGTGATGTGTTATATGACTGTGATATTATCTTGATTATGGTTTTATAGTAATAATTAGACTGATAGTGGGTGGATATCGCAAGTCTATCGGGGTTGCTATCATAGTGCATGATGTTTTGTTCTAGCGAAGCCTCACCTACGAGAAGGTAGGGATCGCATTTATATCTTATATTATAGAGACTTTGAAGGGTATAGTGGTATCGAAATTCTTAATTATGGGGTGTGTAGGGACTTTATTGTCATGATTCGGTGTGTATTGGGTTTATTGTTGAGTGAAAAGATTTAACTCATTGTTATGTTTAGTGCTTAGGACTTGGTGATAGGAAGAGCGCATTGTTATATCTATCCTTTAGAGACGTGGGAGTTAATATTTATATTCATATGTTTGGGTACAGGATTTCAAGAGTCCAAATTTTAGGTGTACAAGGTTTACGGAATGTGATTACCACCAATGCTGAGCGATAGTGCAATGTGCAAAAAGCTCTTTGTTTAAGTGTAATTGTGGGGGGAGATGTATCTTTTTTGTTAAGAGACAAAAATAGAGGGGTACATGTTATGAACGGAGGACCTAACGGATTTCGATAACCAAAAATGATAGGTAGTAGTGTATCAGGGGGGTTCCTTATTTGGATTTCTCTTTGCGAGACATCCCACGCATGAAACTTAGCGTAAGGTTGGAAGTAGGGAGATGTTTGGTCATTAGTCCATGAGTCTGGTACTTCGATCGTTATAAGACCAGGTAGTTATAAATATAAGATGGAAGTTAAATTAGGATTTAAGGTTAGTGGAGTTGGTTGTGTGGTAAGGAAGCATTGAAAACTTTATTTTATCAACACGAGTTGAATGGGTGGAACGATGTTAAGGAGGATTTAAAATTTCAATTTTTGGGGTAATTGGGAATACCCAAGTGTTATAGCCAAGTTGTGAATAAACGGGAAATAAATAATTGAGTGTTATGTGTGAAGAGTATGTGATGTTTATGCCAGTGTGCACGATTTATACGGTGTGTGGGCATCCTTGTTAGCTGATGTTAAAATCGTCCAAGTTAAAAGGATGTGGGAATCGATGTGTGAAATATATGCCGGTGGGACTTATATAACGAAGTAGAAATGGTAAAGTGAATTAAGCATCGTGTAAGAAGGACGATAATCCATATATACTTGTGCAATAAGAATAATACAACTGAATTTGGTTGAAAGACTATGGGAAGCCATTTAAAAAGAGGTATTCCTTGAGAAGAGTTATAATAAAAAAAATTAAAAAAAAATTAACTATTATGGGAAAACACTTGGAGTGGAGTTTTACCTAGTCAAATGTTAAGAGATACCTGTGCTTTGAAAGAATGATGATGTTAGTAAGGTATAAAAGGTCCATAAGTTCACATCGTGGAGAAAGTTTAAAAGTCGAAACTTTCGGCATACGCCGATGAAAGAAGGGGAGTATTAAGTGTCACTTAATGTGAGACATTACAAGTAGAAGTCGATGTTGAGCGGGATATATTGAGTAGTCTCTATGTGAACCCCTCATAGATAAAAATTGATTGGAGCAAGATGATCAACCAGAGAATTTTGTAGCAAGCCGACGATTCCTGTAATGGAAGAGGGTAGACAATTTGGTAAATTTCTTTGATGTGTTGCCAACCTCAAGTTAAAATCACGAATTACTTCGAATGTGTGGAACAAGTTGACCTAAAAGAAAGTAATTTTTATTCTTTTGGATGATTTACACTATTAGACAGTTTGCCACAGTTTTTCTTTGAAAAGAAGGATTGCGCCGGTAAGTGGTCTTGCCTGGTATTGTTCTGAACTAGGATAAGATCCTTGAACCCCACCTCCAATACATGATTTCAAGAAGCAGTGGGGATGACGTTTCATTTTGAGAAGGTTGTATCACCTATAACCCGAAGAGTAGGAGATAGGTGATAAACGACTAGTGGAGCTGTATGAATGTAATTTTGGACTCATTGTGGTCATTTCAATTGTGGACATCTCAGGATGGAAGTGTTTAGATAAATACGAGTAGTTGACATGTAGTGAGGTGCGACCTCCCAATAATATTAAGATAATGGGGACCAATGATTTATAGGCCCGTCTTATTCGAATGTCGTCGGATAGGAGAACAATGTGAAGTGTCATTTTTGAGGTGTGACCCTATAACTGATAAAGTACTGAGAGTATTAAACAAGATTGCTGTGAGGCGGGGGCTATAGTCATTCAACACCTTACTCTGAAGTTAGTTTTACATACTGATAAAGTATCCAGAATTGTTTTACCAGGTAGGCCTTATTTTTTGAATTTCAGGACGAAATTCCATTATTAGGGGGAAAGTATGTGATACCCCGTATTTTTATCGCCTTTAATTATGGGATTAATTAAATTTAATTAGGATAAATTCATTTAATATTAATCCATATTTTAAATTCAATATTTACTAGCGTCACGAAAGTTAGTAATTATTTATAAGAATTATGTTGAATATTACTTATTGAGTAAAGTAATATATGAGATTGAATTTATTAAAATTGTCGTGAGTGAATAATACGACAATCATAGAAATTAAGTCGGGACATGCGAGTGTCGTGTCGGGACTAAATTAATGGAATAAAAGGTAATTTAATTATAAGTCAACCATACGGTCATTTTGAGTGCACCAATGTGTCCGAAAGGGTTTATATAATCAGAAAAGTGTACCCGGGGATTTAATTTGGGTCTCGGGATGTTTTTAGGCCTAATCGCTAACCGGGGAGGGAATTTTGGTAATTTTCAATTTTAGGCCTTAATTATGGACGAAAATTGAAGGGTTATATCTGATGGGATTTAGTGTCCTCGAGGGTTAAAAACATTAGAGTTGTAGAGAGGCTAAGTAAGAGAGAAGAGAGAAGGCTTCCAAGAAAGAGAGCCACCAACCCTAGACCACTCTCACAAATTCCACCACCAACGCGTAGATCAAAAGAAAAGGATCATTCCTATACCAAATTCATCGGATCAAACCTTTGATTTCAAGGTAAGTATTCAACTTGTTGTGCTTTAGTTGATAACACATCCATGCTAATGTAGGAGATAATTATTTTTATGTCTCATGAAATATATTATAATTATTTGGGAGATTATTATTGCAATTTGGAGTAGAAACCATGTTAGGATGAATATCTTGTTATATGTAGAATATTAACCATGATATTTGATGCCCAGTAGAAATAGAAATCTAGAAATCAAATGAATTCTTTTGAAAATTAGATAAACTAGGGTTAGATGTTAATTTCTTGAATTAACCCATTTAATGACGATTCTTGAGGAATTAATAAATGTTTTACATTAGAATGTATCCATATTAGTTTATATAACGTTCATAATGTTTGGTTGGGAGTTTGGGACATGTTATTCAAGTTTTGATTATTTAAGTTGGAAGAAACCCGTAGGCTTAATATGCAGAAATCCTGGCAAAAACTGCTTGATCGATCGATCGATCGACTCAAGAGTGCCAATCGATCGAATTGATCGATCGATCTACCCCTCCTGGAAATTGAAACTTCTTCCCCTTTTCATGTTAATTCAATCCCAATGTGCAAGGACCCTTGGACATAATTTAAATATCATAATGGGACTTGAGAAGGACCAGTAGGGCATAAGTAGGGTCCGAATAATGCGAATTTATACGAGATTTAATTGTGGAATTTCGGGAGTATAAATTGAGTGGGAAATCATACGTATATTTAATTAGGTCTTACGAGAATTAAGGACTTAGACCAGTAGGGTTGTGAGTGTACACCTACTGATTTTATATTTATCAAGAGGGTACACTTCGAGAGTCGAGAAGTATTTAAGGATTTGCGATAATTAAGAAAATAAAAAGGATGATTTAATGATACGTAAAACTCGGGCGTTATGTGCCACGCATGTATTATGGGTCGTGGGTGTACCTAGCAGAATAATGTGAACATATATTTGTGCATGTATATATCTATCTATCTATCTATCTATATATATATATATATATAAAACAAGGAGTACAATTTTATTACTATTTCATAAGTGGGATATGCTAAGTAGGGATCCAGATTAATCCAACAAGGCAAAAAATCAAGGGTGGAGATTGATTTATTATATTTTACTCTTTTACCCCTTCAATTTTGATTTCCCCCTCTTTTTGCTTCACTCCAAATTGATTTCACTCTCTTACTTTAATTCAAAACTTGGGCTAAATTAGTAACTTTCTTTATCTCTACTAGAAAGTACCCATTTCTCCTCCTACCGATGCAAACTTTCTTAGTATACCAAACCCACATCTTGAGCAAACCCAAATCTGAGGCATAAAGACTCCAACGTCGTCGCCATGCTACCGTCATCATCGACCACCTGCATCTGACAGGTAATATCTCCCCTACATTTATTTTCCTTTTCTTCATTAGGTTTCAAACACATGTTTTTTCGAGTAGCATTGTTTTTACGATTTGGGTTTGAGGAAAAAAATTGGGGTTTTGAATTTGGGTTTGAGAAAAAGACTTGGGGTTTGACATAAATATTTTATTTTCGAATTAGCTTATCGTTTTATAGATCAATGATTTTTTCCAGATCTATGAATATCAATAATTTTTTTGTTGAATTGATTTCAAAATTAGGCTTTCTTATTTTTTCGTATGAAAATAAGGATTTACATTTCACCTTTGGATTTTAAAAATAGAAATATGGGGTTTTCAAATTAGGGGGGTTAAATTTTAAAATAGGGATTTTGGGTGAAAGTTGGGTTTTCAAAAATGGGGGTGTTGTATTTCAGGCAAAAATAATATGCGCATAAGTGTACAATGGTGAGATTTTATACTTAATTCCTTGTTGTTACTTAAATGAATTGAGGACTTTTGATTCTACTATATACTTATATGTTTTGTTGTTAATTTTTTCTCAGATTCGACTCTATCAAAACCCAGGTATACCTTTTACCTTATATTCTCTATATCTATTATTTGGTTGTTAATAAGCTTTAGGGAACATGTTGATTTGTTTGTCCCTTAATGTTAAGTGACATTTGTTAGTATTGATGCGTGCAAACAAAAATTGATTCTCTTATATTTGTTGTTATTGATGTAGATTTCTTCATTTAGTTATATTTGTGATTTTTTTCAGACTCTCGAACTATTCATGAAGTTTTGGCTTAGGAAAAAAACTCGGATGTGTTCATCACCATTAGTCGTGACTATGGAGTCTACTTTACGATTCGTATGTTCATGTATGATATTTTCATTTGTCCCATAAAATGTTCGTCAAAGTTCCTAACTCAGTTTTTTTTCTATTTTAACTTTAAGCACTACATGAAACATTCAGATTCTACATTTTGAGAATAATTATGTCACTATTAGATGAGTTACGAATCAAAACTGAGACAAATTATAGTTATGTCATTATGTTTTCATGTTAAGTTCACAAATTAAAATGCAATGACGGTTTATGTCCATGTATTTATATGCCATGTTACAAACAAAATTTGGCAGGTGTTAGTTCTTAGCTGGTAGTGAAATGGCTGTCGATTATTGTTTCTTATTTGGAGTATATTGTATTATTATGTGGTTTTGAATCTTTTGGGAATATTGCTCTTCATTTTATCAAGTCACTCAAATCTATTTTATTGTATTTCATATTGGGCTCAATACTAAAATTGTTCAGTTTCTTATCTATTTTAAGAAGGTCGTTTTTACTTTCAAGTCGAGCAGTGACCGTCTCAAGTAAAAATTCTACGGTTTCAACAGGTATCTCACTCCCTCTCTCCATTTCTCATTGTGTTTTGTCCATTTAGTTTTCCTACAAAAATTTGTTTTTTTTCAACTATAAAGATGGGTTTCATTTCAAGGATATGGGTTTCATTTCAGGTTTATCCTTGGATTAAGGTTTTGATTTCATACCGAATTTAGCTTCAATGCCAAATTTGTGTTTCACTACCGGATTTAAGTTCAATGGAGGTGACGGGGTGAAAGGCAATAAAGTTTTCTACCACGAGGGAGTTGGCGACACAACCGTGGAGGGGCGAACGTGGGTCAAAGGTTGAAGGTGAGGCTTATGTGTTCAGTTCTCGATTTTGAGAGTCAGTTTCATTATTTTTCTAACATTTGTGCTCAATAAGTCGTGGTTAAATCTTAGTGCCTCCGTATTTATATAGAGGCAGAGGGATCTTTTTTCCTTTTTCCGTAAAAAAGAGCCAGGAGATATTGGAACTGTATCTTTCTCACACCAACGACATTCTCTTGAAAATGAGATGTTATACCAATTTAATTGTTGTTGTTGTTGTTGTTGTTGTTGTTTTTAGTTCCTTGATTTGTTTTGTGGTCCCGTTGTTATATCCGTGTTGGTATTTTTGTTCATATTTTGATTTTTATTTACGTTGATGTCATGTTGGCATATGCTTGAGTCCTGCACAATGCCGAGTTCAGCATAAAGTTTGAGTCTTGCATATACTTTGAATTATTTGCATATGGAGGCTCAAAATTGTGCATATGGTTGAGTCCTGCACAAAGCTGATGAAATATTTGGAGTCAATGTAATGAAATGGTTTTGTTATATGTTCGATTTTATAAATTCATACACTACAAAAAAGTTATTAAGTGGGTTTGAACTGTCAGATTTAGGTGGTGATATTTTCATGTATGCATTAGATGTTTCTTTTCTCTTTACCATTTATGATTTAGTTTGGGGATTCAGTTTTGTATTTGCAATGGGATATATCATATCTATACTAATTTTACTTTCATTTTGTTTTTTTCTTTCTTTCTGCAGGATTATATCTAGACCATATAAGTTAACACTGTGAGTTGCAATATTCAGACCTATGTTAATGGATTGTAGGGTGACCAATCATCATTGTGGGACCAGTCGTATCGTCTTTCACCATGAAGCCTTCTGTAGGATGACTATAAAAATGGGGGCCCAAGCTGCTCGATGAAATATTGACTGATGAATCCATTGCGATCGGAACCAACTCCACCTGAAACCCCAAATGCGAAGGTTCGTTTGTTGTGTTTCTTTGTAATATAACTCTCCTAATCATTTAACACTGCCATCTTTTTTTTTATGTATTGTTACTTCAGCTTTTTCAGTTTTTATGTTTTGTTACTTCAGCTTTTTCTTCTCAGCTTTTT
This sequence comes from Sambucus nigra, assembly GCA_949130495.1. Taxonomy (NCBI): domain Eukaryota; kingdom Viridiplantae; phylum Streptophyta; class Magnoliopsida; order Dipsacales; family Adoxaceae; genus Sambucus; species Sambucus nigra. The sequence goes on from OX422213.1 coordinate 121,511,892, forward strand.
TGTTTTTATGTTTAGGCCTTCAGTGTTAAGCTTTTGTTATTTACATAAAGTATTACATTAAAATGAAATTTTATGTGAGGATCATTAGCACTATATTTGCTAATGTTTATTTCAGGGGTATGTACAAATTAAATAATCCATAGATACCATAACTATCTTATTATTGAATTACTTTGAAGAATTGCATACATTGAGAAGAAGATAAATGGTTATGGTGATGTTCTTGGTTTATTTTGGATCCAGTTAGCTTTGTGCTTCATTTAGCTGCCATTAAAGTTATGAGTTTTTTGTTTTACTTTGACTTTTGGAGATAGATTTTTGTATATTTTATGCTCTATGTTACAAGTACTATGTTATCCATATGTTATTTAGGAATCTAGACATTTATATATAGGAATATGTTATTAGTAATTGTTCTCGAGATTTGTGCATTGTGTGGTTTCATTTGACTGTCTAAGATATCAGTGTATACATTTTCATAGTGAGTTTGAGTAGAAATGGAAGTTGTGTAAATAAATGATCCCTCACTATCATGTGCCCTTACCGCCTTGTCGTAAACAATCGCGATCATTTTAGGTAATGATAATTAGCTGTTTAACTGTTTAAGTGTTCCACTGCCTAGATGACCACACTCCTGATGTAAAAGTTCTATCATTTTAGGTAATTTTCTTACTTCTTGTGGTGGTGTGGGGGATCATTGCATCAGGTTTTGGAACACCCACACTGGTGCATGTTTAAACTCAGTCAATACAGGCTCGTACGTGTGTTATTTTCTTTGGAACAATCATGAGCGCGAGCTTTTGAGCTCCCATGGTTTTGAAAAGAATCAACTCACCCTTTGGAAGTATCCTTTTATGATTAAGATGACAGAGCTGTACGGCCACACATTAAGAGTGCTATGTATGTCTCAGAGTCTAGATGGGTATATAGTACTTTCTACCGGGGCTGACTCAAACAGTCCTAGCGAGTAATTGAAGCCTACCCCAATGGTACATGACTAAAGCTACATACCATAGAGACCGATGTTCTTGAGCATAATACATCTGTTTAGCTACATTACTACATTTTGATTTTTGAGCACAATACATTTTTGTATGACTGTTTATCTCAGTAACATCCATCTCAGTCAAAATATTAATATCCTTTCCTCACTAAGTATCTTAGTATTTTTTCATGGTCCACCATGCATTGGATAATCATTAGGTTTCTTAATTTGGTATGAGGTTTGTTTCTTTGAAACTCATCTTATATTCTTCACTTTCTATTTTTTTTGTGAGTTGCTTAATTTTATTTCATTCGAGTCATAAACTCAACTGACTTCATTGAATTTTCCTCTATATGCCAAATCTTCAATATCATTTGATGCCATTTTGTCTTATGAATTATTTTGAAGAAATCCATTATTTGAATTATATAGTTGAGTTTTTAAATAGTTCTCATCATATAGGTGTATGCTATTATTGAGGGGTACATGTGTGCTATTTTCAAGCAGTTCTTATTAGTTCTCATTATCTACATGTGTGTTGTTTTTAAATAGTTCTCATCACTAAATAGTGTTCGGTAGAAATATATACATGTGTGCTATTGTTGTGGGGTGTATTTTGAGGTTAATCATGATAATTGATGTGAAGGCATGTATTAGTGTGGGATGTATGAGTGTTGAGAGAGATTATCTACTATTTAAGTTAAATTGAAACATAAAGTTATTAAACCTGTACCAAGTAAAACATATTTTAATATGGAAGAAGAGGTATTAACTATGACAGAAAAAAATTAATATGGTACAAACATATACTTCATTTTCGAGCAGGTCATATTTTGCTTTTAGTTCATTTGGTAGAACAGGTAAAATTTGTATATGTCAGAACAGTTAAGTGAGGGTGGCATTGACCTAAATGTATGTGAATGAGAAAGGACGCACCAATGCATTTAGGAGTTTAGGTGTGGAGATTGATTATTGATTGATCAACAACAACAACACTCAACAAAACTACAATGACGTTGAGGGCAGATATGGTGTTTAACACTAGGGGTTGGGGTGTTGAATGTTGGGGCTTAATACACGGGTGTTGTTATTGAAGGCACCTATGCTTGAAGCCTATACTGTTTAAGCATTTTTTCTGGTGTAACTTAATTTGATGGCTCATATTAATTCTTTCAGTGTTATAATTTTTTTTTTACCTTGCTGCACCAACAACTTATCTTTCCATATATGCTATACGTTTGCCATAAACGTAGGTTTGGGCAGTTACCTTACACTAAAATGTATAATATTCAAGGAAAAATCTGATTTGTTTCACCATATCTCTCTCTGTTTCGACCTCCACTACCATGCTGAGCCAAATTATGTTATTTGTTTATAAAAGGCTTTTGTCTTACAAGTTTGGTTGTATTTCAAGATAGAAATTACTCTTCAACATGAAAATAATCCATATTTTAAATTTAATTTATAATTTATACTTTATTTTTACGTGTCAATTATAATTACCTTGACTTGAATAATTTTGTATCTCAGGATTTATTCGAACCGTGCTCAATACGGTATACTAAGTGAAGCTGGACTCTACGCATCAGTTCAGGTGGCCCTTCCTGATTGTCACCTAGAGCCGTTCTCCTACGATTACGATCACATCATAATTCTTAGCGATTGGTACCACAAGAGCAAATACGATTGGTACCACAAGAGCACATATGACTGGTACCGCAAGCTACCGCCCTCTCCTTGCCACCCTTTGTTTGGGTTGGAGATCCCCAGGTAACATATATATAAGTACATACATCAACGGGGTCTTATATAAAAACATTATATTCATGTTTTATGGCTCATTTTGAATTTGTAAAATTTTTCAGTCACTGCTAATATAAGCAAGGGGAAGGTTCAATTGTACTTCACCTAGCATTAAATCTGGAATTTAAAATGCATCCAGTCCATATTAGTGTCCCTGCACGCTAACAGTTGTACCTAGAAAAACTTATCGGTTAAGGAATGAGGTATATTTACTGAATTTTCCCTATTTGTTTCCTTTTTCATGTATGATTTATGGGAGTATTATTAATTCCCTTTATTTTTATCCCCGTTGTTCTATTTAATTTAAAGTTTTATATGTTTCGTTGTATTAGTTGAATTCGACATTTCGAAAATAGCCGCCTGCCATCATTCATTGCATTTAGAAAATAGTTTCCCTGCCTTCATCCATTTGTCAATAAAAAAAGGCACGTGAATAGTAACAAGTAGAATGCATTTTATTTTGGCATCCATTGCATTTATTTAAAATTAACTTCAATTAGTTTGTTCATTTTATGGTCTGCTCATTTGGTAATTTTAATTATTTTTTATTTTAGTGTAGTGATATTGAACCGGATGGCCAATGATTGTAATTGAAAATTGAATATATTTATGTGTAATCTTTCCCCATCAGTTTATCTATATTATATAGATGTTGTGCTCCTGTATTTATGTTCTCCATCAAAAAATCTTAAGGGTGGTAATAAAGATATGGTGACCATACGCAGCGCATATTGCTGATTTAAAAATATTGTTGTTTTAGCTTTAAATATTGTAGATTTAAAAAAATCTTTTTGGTGTCGACACAACTCGAGGTTTTTCGAATATCATGGAATTTTTGTCTATGCAGCATACCATATTTGACGAGGTTTAGTCACTAGAAAGTTGTTGATTACTCTGTGTTTGGATTTTCTGGAGGTGAATTGTTTTATTTCAAGTCATCCCAAAAGATTACCTTCACCACATTATTTTCACATATTCTGTATAATGTGCTTGTTGTATAATGTGCATTATGGGTCCCATGAAACACCTAAACACGTAAATGCACAACAGGAGACCTGTGTGTTATTTGCCAGGAGAAGATTCATACTCTAATTCTATTGTGCTATAAACTCGTCTTCTGCGAAGACACTGTTTCCAACTGGTTTGAGAGAGAGAACATGCCCTTTTATGAAGGGCGTTGGTTAGAAAGGTAATGAATAAAATAAATAGAAAGGAAGAAAAACTTTTAAATGATAATTTACATTTTTTTAGATTGCCAACAAGCAGGCTTTTGGACTATATAGTGAGAAGACTAATATATCCATTTCCAATTTAGTACTTGATGACATGGCGGCACAACCATAGATCGTACATCACGATATGGAAGGCATCTTATCTGATGGGAGGATTATTCCAGTGGAAGTGCTTTTGGACCTTGACGAGATATTGTGCAAAGCAACAAATTTTGCACCAGGTATGCCCTTTAGGATTTGCTTCAATTGATACACATCATTCTCATTGAGTATGATCGAAATTTTTTGCCAATCAAGACTGTCATTGAATGGCAAGTCATAATAGTTAGATAGAATTTGTAACAACCCGCCCTTTTGGAGGCGATTAAATTCCATAATTAAGTATAAATTGGGAATTTGGAGAATTTCTCGAAATTGTAATTTTTGAGATTTTCGAGGATTGAATGATTTTTTATGGATGTCGTGATTATTTCTGGGACTATACAGGTCGAAACATTTTAATTACATGTCGTTGTGGAGTATAGCGACAAAAGAGGTAAGATTTTGAGTAGAAAACCCGCATTTACTTTTATGGGTTAGCATAGTGATTTTCGGTCAAGTACCTCGGATGGAAATTTTGACTGCGCCATGAGTCTCGGAATGTTCGAGATAGTCGGAAAAGAGTGTCCGATTGTCGAAATTGAGTCCCGGGTGATTTTGGGGTTAAACGGGCTCGTAATAGAGTAAACGAGTCGTTTTGGGGTATTTAGGGATTAAACCCTTTTCTCCTTATAAAAGGAGGAAGAGAGGGATAAAAAGAGAAAGAAAGAAGAGAAAAGAGAAAGAAGAGAGAGAGGAGGAGAGAAAAGAGGAAAAAGGGGGAGATTCCGGCCAGCCTCCGTGGGATTCAGCTCGAGGACGTCGGATTGTATCCACCAGGCAATAGTTAACTTGATTTATTTATTTTTAAGCATAAATATCTCATATCATTGTTGGTATAACAAACCCTAATGATTTTGGGTTGGGTATTCGTGGAGAAAAATGAGTTTTTGGGAGTTAAAACGAATAAACCCCTAAAATTTGATAATTGGAGAAATTTAGAAATTAACCGAAAATATTGGGTAATTCCGGGTTCTAGGATGTTTAGAACCTGTATTATAAGTGTATTTGTTGTTGGTAGAAGTTGTAGGCCATTGGGAGAGGAGATGGAAGCTTGGGGGAAGCTTCCATGGCCGAAACAACTTCTCGGGGAAGAAGCTGCCCGACATGATCGATCGATCGATCATGGGGGCTGGATCGATCGACCCCTGCCGAAAATAGACAATTCTTCTAGGGTGAATGGGATGGGATGAATTCCCATTTCTAATTTCTTCGAGGTTAATTAGGTGATAACCTAAGGGACCTTTTAGGACTTTTTGGTCCATTAATTAAGGTAATTTAGGAGGGTAAAGTAAGGGTTTTAAATGTATAACCCTTAATCTATATTTTCGAGGAAAATAGGATAACTGTAGAATTGGAAGGTTTCGGGATCCTGAGTTAGGGTGGGAACCTTTAGGTGATATTATGGACAGTAGGTAGTCCTTGGGTTCACGGAAATGAAATCCATAACCCACCAAAATTTAAGGTTGATTGGGTGAGATAAATCCCGAGGATATTTCTAGTAGGCATATAGGCCTATATAATTATGCGTATAGAAAGCATAATTATATCGAATATTGGTGAGTGTATCCTAGGAGATAATTAGAATAATTTGGGGAATATAGATATATATTCTCTTAGTGAGAAACGGTATAATTGGAGTTATCCAAGTAAATCCCTAGAGGGGATTAAGTTAAGTATTGTATATTAAAGTAAGAAATACTTTGGGTTTGGTATCATGCTTATAAGAATGCATGATTATGGTTCCTTGAGGGAATCTTTGGGAATATTGGTCATCGCTAGATGCTATAGGCCATTATGGCTGTTTATATATTCTAGGAGTAATATATGGTATATGTATATACTATGTGATTAAAGTATATATATATGATATGGTGGAAATGATTTTGAAAATAAAAATGAATATTTTCAAAATGGAAATACAAATATTTTTCATAATTGATAAAATATGGATTACACACCTCCCTAAATCGATATCATAAGGAAAGTTGCGCACGTTACGGTGAAGCCCCCTGGCTATTGAGCAGGGTGGATATAGTTCTTTAGGCCATATTAGCGATTATATATTTGTTTCTGCGCTGGTTAGGGGATTCTGGGTGTGGTCCTGACTTTCCCGCAGGCATATGGCCGCTTCCCGACATTTTTAGGTTCCCAGGTTGTCTTGTTTGATAGGCCTTGGAAGATGATAGCCATTTAGGGGCGCATCCAGTGGGGAAAGCCGGAGGGGTGGTCTTAGTTTTATTAAAGAAATTTATGATAATAAATTGGCTTTAATTTACATTTCCTGAGTATAAAAAGGGAAATGGGATAAAGGTTTGGCTTCGGCAACACTCCCGGATGGAAGAAGGGATGTGGAAGCATATGATTTGATCAAAGCATTTTCATATTAAAGAAAACAGATTTGGTTACATTTCCTAAGTATAAAAAGGGAAATGGGATGATATAAAACGGAAAAGCATTCTTATGTTAATAAAATTGGCTTTTAAAAAGGTACATGATATGTTAAAAGAAATTCATGCTAATGAGTTGGCTTTTAAATGCATTTCCTGGATATGGGAAGGGAAATGGAAGGTTTTGAAATGAAAATGATAAGTGTTGATAAATACTTTGTATATGAATCCTCAGTCCGGGAGGTAGATCCGGATGGGTATTATAAAGATATAATTGAATTGGTAAACCTCAGTCCGGGAGATATTATCCGGATGTATATTATAGATGTATATATATATATATATATATATATATATATATATATATATATATATATATATATATACATTTGTGCGTGCTACGGGCCTAATGGATCTCTACCATTAACCCTGCCAAGTAGTAGTGTATCGGGGGGGGGGGGGTTCCTTGTTTGGATTTCGCTTTTCGAGACACCCCACGCACGAACTTAGTGCAGTGTTGAGAATGGAGGGAAGTTTAGCCCTTAACACTTGGACTATCTAGGGTAGATAGTAGATGGGTGATTAGACTAGTTAGGTGGGGTAGCTTGACTAGGGTATGTCATTAGGGTGAGTTAGGTGTGCACTATTAGAGGAGAGGTGAGGGGTATCTCATGGGAGTACGATACCAATTTAAATATGAGATAAAACTATTTTTCTAATAATAAAGCATTTATGAACTTGCAAAATATTTTCAAACTCGGGCTCTGACCCGTTTATCTACTTTCCTTTCTTGCTATATATATATATATATATATATAGGTGTCCAGACATAGGGACGCCTGGATGATAATTCCTTCGAGTCAGACGTCAGCTGCAGCAGCTGTGGATGCATGCAGGTTTTTGATAGCCGCTTCCATCATTGTACTCTAGATAGGAGGTAGTGTATAAACATTCGAGCCAATGGCTCAATTTCATTTATTTATTCTTTCAGTACAGCATTCGATATGGTTGTATAATTTGAACCGAGTGTTCGATTATTTTATTTCATTTCATTTTCCTTTCAGTTTCATTTACGCTTAAACCGTGTGTATGTTTTATTATAATTGTTTAAAAAGAGTAGTTAATTAAAAGTTTTTAATGCTTGCCTAATAGGATATTAGTAATTAAATGGATTTTCGACAGTGATGCTAAGAATGATCCATATGTGACTCCTGTTTTAATGTGATATAGGAGTGATCGCATGGTATCCCATTAGGCGGGTTGTTACAGATGGTATCAGAGCATTAGGTTCTACTGTCCTTAGGAATCTGTGCGGACGTACTGCGCTTTCAGCGTTGCTCTCTATTTGATATAGAGACTCGGGATTAGGATTGTTGATTTCTCGTGTGAGATTCCGTTCTCCTGCTATGATAGAAGATTATAGAAATCTTTTGCACGCTCGTTTGAGAATCATGTGCGGGGCTTAGCTGGAGCAGCTGATAGAAGTTGGGGATGAGGACCTTAGTAGAGGCCACTCTCCTTGTGTTAAATGCTAAGGATTGTTGCAATGACTACAAAAGTATAGTAGTTATGAGCATCCAAGTACTTCTATGGTAGAAAGTGTTACTCAAAGTTGAATTAACCGTGAAGTTGAGGATTTCAAAGGGATCTTACTGATAGTTCTAACCGTGAGTCCCCATGAATCAGTAGGATGAGAAGAATGATGTTTTGGGAATTATTCACCTAAGGTTCAGATAAGAGGCCGACGGTGAATAAAGAGTATTATGGAGGAGCGAGCCTCGTACCGAGGTGAAGAAGGTACAACGAGGAGAGAGTCCTTTAGTGGAATGACGGGCTCATTAGAAAGCGCTGCTAACACTTACAAAAAATGTGGGTGTGTTTAGGTGCTCCTGGGTGGACATCCACATGGGGAGAATTGTTGAAACTGGTAGTGGAGCTTCCTTTTAACGAAGAAGTTAAGGGGATTAGTAAGGTGATTGTAAGGAGTGAGGTTATAGAGTCAGATGGTGTTGACAACTTTATCATGGTCAGGATGGCCAGTGATGAAAATAGTAAGGTGGGGTGTGGAACCACAACAGTTAGTCCTTTCCCGGTAAGAATAAAGGACAAGGTTAGGGTGCCCAGATGGGGCCTAGAGTTAAAGATTTTGGTAGGAGGTGTAGCTAGATGAAGTTGTGATGTTCGATATCCCTAGACTCGTGTGTGTAATTTGAGTTTTGTTTCGGTCTCGATAACATAATAATGTAGGTTTATGTGTTTTCCGCGGTAACGGAATTTTGTTTTCTTTCACTCGTAATAGAAGCGGGTGTTTATATTTTGTATATATACGTACGATGTATATGGTATATTCGAAGAGATAGTAGGCTAATGATGGCAAGACTATCGTGTCCATGGTTCCTGGAGGGAACAGGTTGTTGTTGCGATATCTCGCCTGGATACAGGTGGAGTTCACCTTTATTATTATGGGTAGATGGAACTTCGATGAGTAGAGGTTTCATTATCGTGGTTTGTGTATGTGGAAACCTTATAGATATAATTTAAGGCCCACAGGATTATTGTTGAGCTGTAAGACTAAGCTCAGGGTTGATGTGTGCGAGGACTTAGAATTAGTACGAGCGCTTGGTGGTGTGAACCTTAGTTAGAGATAGGAGTTCATACCACCTTTTATTGAGAAGGGATAGAATTATCCCCGTTGCATGTCTGAAATAACGGAACTCCGTAACCGTCGAAGTCAAGTGTTAATGTGTGGAGGGGTTCCTTATTTGGATTTCACTTTGCGAGATGCTCCACACATGACTCTTAACGGCGTCGGGCGTGGAGAGCTGTTATAGGATGCAAGGATGTGGGTTAGTCTTATAGTGTGGATGAACCACTATAGACTATGAGCCCTGTGATGATGGTATGTTTATGAAAATATTGTGCTATGGAAAAGCACTAAAGTGGTCCTCTCACCCCAAGTAGTTGGGTTGGAGTAGGACTTAGAGAAATTGAGTTGAGGATAATAGTCAGGCCTTAATAAGAAGGCAAATTTTGAGGAAATATGATTTGGGTATGATGTACGTGGTGCTTTTTAAAGAGTAGGCACTATGATTGGTTAGGTTTCCTTCCGTATGGGCGGAAGGATAAGAATAGTAGAAACGCATTTATAGGATTAACATGGCAGGATTTACGACGTGCCGCTGGTGTGCCTTGGGCCGTTACATCTCGATCACCGATGACACGAGGGAGTAGTGTAACAGGAGGGTTCCTTGTTTGGATTTCGCCTTGGCGAGACATCCCACGCACGAAACCAAGCAAATGTCGGGAGTTGAGAGAGGCTTTGGGCACTAGGGATATATTTAGGATACTTGTTTCGCGTAGGTAGGGTAACGCTTAGACTGTAGCATTAGTAGGATGTAGGTTCGATAGAGTTAGTGATACCGAGGTTAGGAGTTTGGACTTTCGCGGGTCGGGAGGACCCATAGATGAGTATTACACCAAGGAAAGGAGATCCTTATTGGGAGAGAGTGTTACGTGTCAGACGTTCACTACGGATGTGCAGATGTGCACGATTTAGAAAGGTGTATGGGCACCTTGGTAAGATGGTTTTATATACCTCCTGAAATAGAATGGGCGTAGTATATAAAGTAGAAATTCATGCCGATAGGAATTATAAATTATGGGTATTATGTGACATATAAGAGTCACTTTATGATTGCGGTAGTCGCATAGTACATGGTTGGGAACCGTTGGGTTAGTATCGTTTCCCTTGAGGTTTTAGGATTCATAGTGATCCTAGTTGGATGGTGTAGGTTATATCTGAATTTCGAGGATGAAATTCCGTTGTAAGGGAGGGGGGAGGGGAGTATGTAACAACCCGCCCTTTTGGAGACGATTAAATTCCATAATTAAGTATAAATTGGGAATTTGGAGAATTTTTCGAAATAGTAATTTTTGAGATTTTCGAGGATTGAATGATTTTTGATGGATGTCGTGATTATTTCTGGGCCTATATAGGTCGAATTTTTTTGATTACATGTCGCCGTGGAGTATAGCGACAAAAGAGGTAATATTTTGAGTAGAAAACCTGCATTTACTTTTATGGGTTAGAATAGTGATTTGTGGTCAAGTACCTCGGATGGAAATTTTGACTGCGCCATGAGTCTCGGAATGTCCGAGATAGTCGGAAAAGAGTGTCCGATTGTCAAAATTGAGTCCCGGATGATTTTGGGGTTAAACGGGCTCGTAATAGAGTAAACTAGTCGTTTTTGGGGTATTTAGGGATTAAACCCTTTTCTCCTTATAAAAGGAGGAAGAGAGGGAGAAAAAGAGAAAGAAAGAAGAGAAAAGAGAAAGAAAAGAGAGAGGATGAGAGAAAAGAGGAAAAAGGGGGAGATTCCGGCCAGCCTCCGCGGGATTCAGCTTGAGGACGTTGGATTGTATCCACCAGGCAAGTGTTTACTTGCTTTATTTATTTTTAAGCATAAATATCTCATATCATTGTTGGTATAACAAACCCTAATGATTTTGGGTTGGGTATTCGTGGATAAAAATGGGTTTTTGGGAGTTAAAACGAATAAACCCCTAAAATTTGATAATTGGAGAAATTTAGAAATTAACCGAAAATATTGGGTGATTCTGGCTTCTAGGATGTTTAGAACCCGTATTATAAGTGTATTTGTTGTTGGTAGAATTTTTAGGCCGTTGGGAGAGGAGATGGAAGCTTGGGGGAAGCTTCCATGGCCGAAACAGCTTCTCGGAGAAGAAGCTGCCCAACATGATCGATTGATCGATCATGGGGGCTCGATCGATCGAGCCATCGATCGATCAACGGCCAAGGGTCGATCGATCGACCCCTGCCGAAAATAGACAATTCTTCTAGGGTGAATGGGATGGGATAAATTCCCATTTCTTATTGCTTCGAGGTTAATTAGGTGATAACCTAAGGGACCTTTTAGGACTTTGTGGTCCATTAATTAAGGGAATTTAGGACGGTAAAGTAAGGTTTTTAAATGTATAACCCTTAATCTATATTTTCGAGGAAAATAGGATAACTGTAGAATTGAAGGTTTCGGGATCCTGAGTTAGGGTGGGAACCTTTAGGTGATATTATGGACAATAGGTAGTCCTTGGGTTCATGGAAATGAAATCCATAACCCACCAAAATTTAAGGTTGATTGGGTGAGATAAATCCCGAGGATATTTCTAGTAGGCATATAGGCATATATAATTATGCGTATAGAAAGCATAATTATATTGAATATTGTTGAGTGTATCCTAGGAGATAATTAGGATAATTTGGGGAATATAGATATATATTCGCTTAGTGAGAAATGGTATAATTGGAGTTATCCAAGTAAATCCCTAGAGGGGATTAAGTTAAGTGTTGTATATTAAAGTAAGAAATACTTTGGGTTTGGTATCACGCTTATAAGAATGCATGATTATGGTTCCTTGAGGGAATCTTTGGGAATACTGGTCATCGCTAGATGCTATAGGCGATTATGGCCGTTTATATATTCTAGGAGGAGTATATGGTATATGTATATACTATGTGATTAAAGTATATATATATATGATATGGTGGAAATGATTTTGAAAATAAAAATGAATATTTTCAAAATGGAAAGACAAATATTTTTCATAATTGATAAAATATGGATTACACACCTCCCTAAATTGCTATCATAAGGGAAGTTGCGCACGTTACGGTGAAGCCCCCTGGCTATTGAGCAGGGTGGATATAGTCCTTTAGGCCATATGAGCGATTATATATTTGTTTCTGCACTGGTTAGGGGATTCTGGGTGTGGTCCTGACTTTCCCGCAGGAATATGGCTGCATCCCGACGTTGTTAGGTTCCCAGGTTGTCTTGTTTGATAGGCCCTGGAAGATGATAGCCATTTAGGGGCGCGTCCAGTGGGGAAAGTCGGAGGGGCGGTCTTAGTTTTATTAAAGCAATTTATGATAATTAATTGGCTTTAATTTTCATTTCCTGAGTATAAAAAGGGAAATGGGATAAAGGTTTGGCTTCGGTAACACTCCCGGATGGAAGAAGGGATGTGGAAGCATATGATTTGATCAAAGCATTTTCAGGATAATGAAAACGCCTTTGGGTACATTTCCTGAGTATAAAAAGGGAAATGGGATGATATAAAACGGAAAAGCATTCTTATGTTAATAAAATTGGCTTTTAAAAAGGTACATGATATGTTAAAAGAAATTCATGCTAATGAGTTGGCTTTTAAATGCATTTCCTGGATATGGGAAGGGAAATGGAAGGTTTTGAAATGAAAATGATAAGTGTTGATAAATACTTTGTATATGAATCCTCAGTCCGGGAGGTAGATCCGAATGTGTATTGTAAAGATATAATTGAATTGGTAAACCTCAGTCCGGGAGATATTATCCGGACATATATTATAGATGTATATATGTATATTTATACATTTGTGCGTGCTACGGGCCTAATGGATCTCTACCATTAACCCTGCCAAGGAGTAGTGTATCGGGGGGGTTCCTTGTTTGGATTTCTCTTTGCGAGACACCCCACGCACGAACTTAGTGCAGTGTTGAGAATGGAGGGAAGTTTAGCCCTTAGCACTTGGACTATCTAGGGTAGATAGTAGATGGGTGATTAGACTAGTTAGGCGGGGTAGCTTGACTAGGGTATGTCGTTAGGGTGTGTTAGGTGTGCACTATTAGAGGAGAGGTGAGGGGTATCTCATGGGTGTGCGATACCAATTAAAATATGAGATACAACTATTCTTCTAAAAATAAAGAATTTATGCACTTGCAAAATATTTTCAAACTTAGGCTCTGACCCGTTTATCTACTTTACTTTCTTGCTATATATATATATATATATATATATATATAGGTGTCCAGACAGAGGGACGCCTGGATGACACTTCCTTCGAGTCAGACGTCAGCTGCAGCAGCGGTGGATGCATGCAGGTTTTTGATAGCCGCTTCCATCATTGTACTCTAGATAGGAGGTACTGTATAAACATTCGAGCCAATGGCTCAATTGCATTTATTTATTCTTTCAGTACAACATTCGATATGGTTGTATAATTTGAACCGAGTGTTCGGTTATTTTCTTTCATTTCATTTTCCTTTCAGTTTCATTTACACTTAAACCGTGTGTATGTTTTATTATAATTGATTAAAAATAGTAGTTAAGTAAAAGTTTTTAATGCTCGCCTAATAGGATATTAGTAATTAAATGGATTTTCGACAGTGATGCTAAGAATGATCCATATGTGACTCATGTTTTAATGCGATATAGGAGTGATCGCCCGGTATCCCATTAGGAGGGTTGTTACAGAATTGCGGTGATACATCCTTAATGGATTGAATCTGCGATGCGAGCATTGTTGACCTGGAACCTACCAGGGCAAATGCAGACCTTAGTCTTATGAAATTTCTTCTGATAAACTAAATGCCCAGTAGCCCTGTTTATTCTGTTGTTTGTAATATCAAGTTCTCCCATACACAGGCCAATATTAATCTGATTTTAAAGTTCCCGTGCCAAGCCCAAAAACCTAGAGTTATAGCGTTAATTTTTTTAGAAAAAGTAGTTCAAAACATTATTGAATCATTTCCAATCCTGTATTTTGTAGCCCCTGTTTCGAGAAGAAAAAGATTTTCGGGGTTATCGTATTGCGTTTGGTTTTTGTTGTAATATAGTACATTTTTTAACATAAAAGACTAAACTTTGCACACTTTAGCATGGTGCGTGCGTGTTTATAAAAACAAGGAGGTTTGGGGTTAGGAAATAAATGGAAGATACAGATAGTGAAATATAAGTTTTATTAAACTTGATTTTTTTTGTAGAGCACCTTGCAACTCTTGGGATTCAGTACATAAGGTGTATGTACTAAAGACAAAGATTCAAAGAGGTTTAACTAATGGAAGGAAGGAGATCAGAATAACAGGTTTTTCCTCCTTGAATCCTCTCAACGAAGAAAGTCAAATGCTACCAACCAGACCATCTCCCAATCTGGTCAGTAGTTATGTATATGCAAGTGTTTGTTATTATATTCATGATATTGTTTCTACATCTCTGAGTTCTGTTGCATAAGACACGCATTCAATTATGAATCCTATTTTTTACCAAAGGATACAAAGAATGGACAACTAATTTTACATGTCACTATTCGGATTGCTAAATCTATATTTTTCCAAATGGGACCTTAGAATCTCCTGCTCAATATGGTTTTCCAGCGTTATTACATCATATATATTATAGGATATGATTGGTGATGATGTTTCAATGTTGCAAAAAACATTGTTGGAATAGTTGCAGTACCTTCCACAGAAGAGGCACGATCTGCAACACTAGATAATCAAATCAAAGTTGAGAATTAATCTGCCTCCATGCATTCATGCCAAGCTCTACACTCCAACCAAATATCTTTTACCCCCTTGCATCAGAGAAAAATATGTTTGAAGTTTTCAACCTCACCAGAGCAAAAATTACACAGGTGACTGCAAACATTTTCTACTGAAAAGGTTAGCTTTGCAAGCTAAAGAATTATTGGCAACTTTGTAGTTATTATATACATGTCTCTTTGTAGTAAACTTCAATTCTTCAATTCTGTGAATGTACATGCCTCTTTGTAGTTAATATATAAATTGTTTTTGTGTTACTTTTCAAAGACCCATGATGGATATGATATAACTTGCTTGGTTGGATGTTGAAGTTTAATGATTATTTTGAAGTAAATCTTTTTGTTGAATAAAATTTGTTTTTCATTCAAATGGTAAAATGTCGGTACCTAACATACTTTAATGTGCACATGACTCGCTACTTTATTAGAAAGTGAATTTTATTTTATTTTTTCGAGAATGCAGTCCTTAAAATTTAAATATTTTTTATGCACAATATTTGGTGTCGTTAATGTGAAAGAAAATTCTATTTTGCACGAAGAAGTGACAGGCAAATTCATCGAGTTCAAAAGAACGAAATATTTTTATGAAATCTTATTTTCCTCGGGCACAATATAAAATTTTAATTTTTTACGAGCCACAAGGCATGTTATTTGTGTTCCCTGACATAAAAACACCTCAACTAAAATCAACACCTCAAATAAAATCAACAGGGGTTATGACGAAACACAATCTTTTTTCACGTACCACGAACATGATTCAAATATTAGTGACACTATATGAAATAATATAATTTTGTATCTATCTTGAACACAACCTTTTTATAATGAAACACAATCTTTTTTCATACACCATGAACAATGATTCGAATAATAGCGATATGAAAATAATATAATTTTTTATCTACCTCGAACACAATCAAAGCAAAGTGGCACATCATAATTTTTTTAACGAAACACGAACACGATCCGAGTAAAAGTGATAATTCACCACACGACATTACATAATATTGTTTTATCTTAAACACGATCCAAGTGAAAGTGGTACAATATTAAATATTTTTTAGTTAAAAATCAATTTAATTAAAATAAAAACTACATGAAACAGCATGGACTATTATTTTTTTCCTATCTCAAACACTATCAAGTAAAAGCGGCAAGACACAAAATGTTTTTTTTAAACAAAAGAACCCGACCAAAATAAAAACGGCATAGCCTAACACAACATAAAATATTTTTTTTCACCAATCAAGAACACTATCAAAGTATAAGAGTCGCAATACAAAATATTTTTTTAACCGAAAACGAACTTGATCAAAATGAACACTATCGTGTAGTCGACCTGTGTTCGTGCCTTTAGAGCATTGTTTTCTTTAATGGGGTGGATATCCCTATAAAGAAAGGAAGTTGTGCCTAAATTTTTTAAAATATTTACCGTAATTGTTGGGGAACGAAATCTTTGTCATTTTGCAAGTATGTACTTTGAAAATTTTCATCGTTTTTCGATTACCTACTTTGGATATTTTCACCGTGCCTTCAGGCACAGGCATTCCGCTAGTATATATATATATATATATATATATATATATATATATATATATATATATATATATATTAATTTTCTGTGTGTAATCATACCCGTGCTACTTGCCATCATGGAGGTTTCTATGCCGGGACAGTCTTATCCCGATTGGACCTTATGGGGGATATTGAATTGTACCCTAGATCATAGCATCCCTGGATACAGGCTATCTGAGAATGATAGTCAGACGGTCCTAAGAGGCACAAGGGTATGGGCTGACCTCTTAGTGACTGGAACTATGCTTCGCTTCCAATATGTGTGTTTTGTGTTAATATAGTTTGAGAGTAATTTTGGACTAGTATTTCCCTTTTTACGAGAGATACGGGTACTTGATAGCAGAGTATGCCCTAACCATAGATTTATGTGGGGTGTCCTATTAGTATATATATATTATGAGTGATAAATATATATACCTATGACTCATCTGCTGTGCTTGTAAGTAGATACGAGTTGAATAATTAATATTAAATTAATTAAGTGGTTGCGAACTTAAGTCTGTATTGAGATGAATATAACTTGGCTTAATATATTCCTAAGAAAATGTTATCTGATATAAACTATAATCATGCGATTACTTGAAACAGAATTTGGTGAAAGGAAATTGGGTTAGACTAGTGTATTGGGTTAGCTTTATCTACATTAGTTCATTAGTACATTAGGCTTGCACACTAGCTGAGGGGTGATAATTCCCAAGTGAGTGTCGATGTACTAACATGTATGCAATTTCAACCAGTAAGCATTTTAAATACTTGCTAAACTATCTTAAATCTATTTTACAATTGGCCTTTGAACCGTTTCCCATTATCTCTTCCTTCTCTTATGTATATATATATACTAGCGGAATGCCCGTACCTGAAGGCACGACAAAAATATCCGAAGTAGGTAATCGAAAAATGATGAAAATTTTCAAAGTACATACTTGCAAAACGACAAAGATTTCGTTCCCCAATAATTACGGTAAATATTTTAGAAAATTTAGGCATAAATTCCTTTCTTTATAGGGCTATCCACCCCATTAAAGAAAACAATGCTATAAAGGCACGAAGACAGGTCGACTATACGATAGTGTTCATTTTGACCGAGTTCGTTTTTGGTTAAAAAAATATTTTGTATTGCGACTCTCATACTTTGACAGTGTTCTTGATTGGTGAAAAAAAATATTTTATGTTGTTTCATGCTATGCCGTTTTTATTTTGATCGGATTCTTTTGTTTAAAAAAACATTTTGTGTCTTACTGCTTTTACTTGATTGTGTTTGAGATAGGAAAAAAATAATAGTCCATGCTGTTTCGTGTAGTTTTTTATTTTAATTAAATTCATTTTTAACTAAAAAATATTTAATATTGTACCACATTCACTTGGATCGTGTTTGAGATAAAAAAATATTATGTAATGTCATGTGGTGTCTTATCACTTTTACTCGGATCGTGTTCGTGTTTCATTAAAAAAATTATGATGTGCCACTTTGCTTTGATCATGTTCGAGGTAGATAAAAAATTATATTATTTTCATATCACTATTATTCGAATCATGTTCGTGGTGTATGAAAAAAGATTGTGTTTCGTTATAAAAAGGTTGTGTTCAAGATAGATAAAAAATTATATTATTTCATATCGTGTCATGTCACTATTATTTGAATCATGTTCGTGGTACGTGAAAAAGATTGAGTTTTGTCATAACCCCTGTTGATTTTATTTGAGGTGTTGATTTTTATGTTAGGGAACACAAATAACATGTCTTGTGGCTCGTAAAAAATTAAAATTTTATATTGTGCCCGAGGAAAATAAGATTTCATAAAAAAATTTCTTTCTTTTGAACCCGATGAATTTGCTTCTCACTTCTTCGTGCAAAATAGAATTTTCTTTCACATTAACGACACCAAGTATTGTGCATAAAAAATATTTAAATTTTAAGGACTCCATTATCGAAAAAATAAAATAAAATTCACTTTCTAATAAAGTAGCGAGTCATGTGCACATTAAAGTATGTTAGGTACCGACATTTTACCATTTGAACGAAAAAAAAAATTTATTCAACAAAAAGATTTACTTCAAAATAATAATTAAACTTCAACATCCAACCAAGCAAGTTATATCATATTCATCATGGGTCTTGTAAAAGTAACACAACAACAATTTATATAATAACTACAAAGAGGCATGTACATTCACAGAATTGAAGTTTACTACAAAGAGACATGTATATAATAACTACAAAGTTGCCAACAATTCTTTAGCTTGCAGAGCAAACCTTTTCAGTAGAAAATGTTTGCAGTCACCTATGTAATTTTTGCTCTGGTGAGGTTGAAAACTTCAAACATATTTTTCTCAGATGAAAGGGGGTAAAAGATATTTGGTTGGAGTGTAGAGCTTGGCATGAATGCATGGAGGCAGACCAATTCTCAACTTTGATTTGATTATCTAGTGTTGCAGATCGTGCCTCTTCTGTGGAAGGTACTGCAACTATTCCAGCAATATTTTTTGCAACAATGAAACATCATCACCAATTATATCCTATAATATATATGATGTAATAACGCTGGAAAACCATATCGAGGAGGAGATTCTAATGTCCCATTTGGAAAAATATAGATTTAACAATCCGAATAGCGACAGGAAAAATTAGTTGCCCATTCTTTGTATCCTTTGGTAAAAAATAGGATTCATAATTGAATGTGTGTCTTATGCAACAGAAGTCAGAGATGTAGAAACAATATCATGGATATAATCACAAACACTTGCATATACATTACTACTGACCAGATTGGGAGATGATCTGGTTGGTAGCATTTGACTTTCTTCGTTGAGAGGCTTCAATGAGGAAAAACCTGTTATTCTGATCTCCTTCCTTCCATTAGTTAAACCTCTTTAAATCTTTGTCTTTAGTACATAAACCCTATGTACTGAATCCCAAGAGCTGCAAGGTGCTCTACAAAAAAAAATCAAGTTTAATAAAACTTATATTTCACTATCTATATCTTCCATTTATTTCCTAACCCCAAACCTCCCTGTTTTTATAAACACGCATGCACCATGCTAAAGTACGCAAAGTTTAGTCTTTTATATTAAAAAATGTACTATATTACAACAAAAACCAAACGCAATATGATAACCCGGACAATCTTTTTCATCTCGAAACAGGGGATACAAAATACATGATTGGAAATGATGCAATAATGTTTTGAACTACTTTTTCTAAAAAAATTAACGCTATAACTCTGGGTTTTTGGGCTAGTCACAGGAACTTTAAAATCAGATTAATACTGGCATGTGTATGGGAGAACTTGATATTGCAAACAACAGAATAAATAGGGCTGCTGGCCATCCAGTTTATCAGAAGAAATTTCATAAGACTAAGCTCTGCATTTGCCCTGGTAGGTTCCATCTCAACAACGCTCGCATCGCAGATTCAATCAATTAAGGACGTATCACCGCAATTCTATCTATAACTATTATGACTTACCATTCAATGACAGCCTTGATTGGCAAAAAATTTCGGTCATACTCAATGAGAAAGATGTGTATCAATTGAAGCAAATCCTAAAGGGCATACGTGGTGCAAAATTTGTTGCTTTGCACAATATCTCTTCAAGGTCCAGAAGCACTCCCAGTGGAATAATCCTCTCATCAAATATGATGCCTTCCATATGGTGATGTACGATCTATGGTTGCGCCGCCATGTCATCAAGTACTAAATTGGAAATGGATATATTAGTCTTCTCACTATATAGTCCAAAAGCTTGCTTGTTGGCAATCTCAAAAAATGTAAATTATCATCTAAATTTTTTTCTTCCTTTCTATTTATTTTATTCATTACCTTTCTAACCAGCACCCTTCACAAAGTGAATGTTCTCTCTCTCAAACCAGTTGGAAGCATTGTCTTCGCAGAAGACGTGTTTACAGCACAATAAAATTAGACCATGAATCTTCTCCTGGAAAATAACACACAGGTCTCCTGATGTGCATTTACCTGTTTAGGTGTTTCATGGGACCCATAATGCATATTATACAGCAAGAACATTATACAGAATATGTGAAAATAATGTGATGAAGGTAATCTTACGGGATGACTTGAAATAAAACAATTCACCTCCAGAAAATCCAAACCCAGAGTAATCAACAACTTTCTAGTGACTAAACCTCGTCAAATATGGTATGCTGCATAGACAAAAATTCCATGATATTCGGAAAACCTCGAGTTGTGTCGACACCAATTTTTTTTTATTAAATCAACAATATTTAAAGCTAAAACAACAATATTTTTAAATCAGTAATACGCGCTGCGTATGGTCACCATTTCTTTATTACCACCCATAAGTTTTTTTGACGGAGAACATAAATACAGGAGCGAAACATCTATATAATATAGATAAACTGATGAGGATAGATTACGCATAAATATATTCAATTTTCAATTACAATAATTGGCCATCCGGTTCAATATCACTACACTAAAATAAAAAATAATTAAAATTACCAAATGAGCAGACCATAAAAGGAGCAAACTAATTGAAGTCAATTTTAAATAAATGCAATGGATGCCAAAATAAAATGCATTCTACTTGTTACTATACACGTTCCTTTTTTTATTGACAAATGGATGAAGGCAGGGTAACTATTTTCTAAATGCAATGAATGATGGCAGACGGCTATTTTCGAAATGTCGAATTCAACTAATATAACTAAACATATAAAACTTTAAATGAAATAGAATAACGGGGATAAAAATAAAGGGAACTAATAATACTCCCATAAATCATACATGAAAAAGGAAACAAAAATCGAAAATTCAGTAAACATACCTCATTCCTTAATCGATAATTTTTTCTAGGTACAACTGTTAGCGTGCAGGGACACCAATCTGGACAAGATGCATTTTAAATTCTAGATTTAATGCTAGGTGAAATACAATTGAACATTCCCCTTGCTTATATTAGCAGTGACTGAAAAATGTTACATATAAAAAATGAGCCATAAAACATGAATATAATGTTTTTATATAAGACCCCGTTGATGTATGTACTTATATATATGTTACCCGGGGCTCTCCAACCCAAAAAAAGGGTTGCGAGGAGAGGGTGGTAGCTTGCGGTACTAGTCGTATGTGCTGTTGTGGTACTAATCGCTAAGAATTATGCTGCGATCGTAATCGTAGGAGAACGGCTCTAGGTGAACATCAGGAAGGGCCACCCGAACTGATGCGTAGAGTCCAGCTTCACTTAGCAAACCGTATTGAGCACGGTTCGAATAAATCCTGAGATACAAAATTATTCAAGTCAAGGTAATTATAATTAACACGTAAAAATAAAGTATAAATTATAAATTAAATTTAAAATATGTGTTATTTTCATGTTGAAGAGTAATTTCTATCTTGAAATACAACCAAACTTGTAAGACAAAAGCCTTTTATAAAAAAATAACACAATTTGGCTCAGCATGGCAGTGGAGGTAAAAACAGAGAGAGATATGGGTGAAACAAATCAGAAATTTCCTTGAATATTATACATTTTAGTGTAAGGTAACTGCCCATACCTACGTATATGGCAAACGTATAGCATATATGGAAAGATAAGTTGTTGGTGCAGTAAGGTAAAAAAAATTACAACACTAAAAGAATTAACATGAGCCATCAAATTAAGTTACACAAAAAAAATGCTTAAACAGTATAGGCATCAAGCATAGGTGCCTTCAATAACAACACCTGTGTATTAAGCCCCAACATTCAACACCACAACCCCTAGTGTTAAACACCATATCTGCCCTTAACGTCATTGTAGTTCTGTTGAGTGTTGTTGTTGTTGTTGATCAATCAATAATCAATCTCCACACCTAGACTCCTAAATGCACTGGTGCGTCCTTTCTCATTCACATACATTTAGGTCAATGCCACCCTCAATTAACTGTTCTGACATATACAAATTTTACCTGTTCTTCCAAATGAACTAAAAGCAAAATATGACCTGCTCAAAAATGAAGTATATGTTTGTACCATATTAATTTTTTTCTGTGATAGTTAATACCTCTTCTTCCATATTAAAATATGTTTTACTTGGTACAGGTTTAATAACTTTATGTTTCAATTTAACTTAAATAGTAGATAATCTCTCTCAACACTCATACATCCGACACTAATACATACCTTCACATCTATTATCATGATTAACCTCAAAATACACCCCACAACAATAGCACACATGTATATATTTCTACCGAACGCTATTTACTGATGAGAACTATTTAAAAACAACACACATGTAGATAATGAGAACTAATAAGAACTGCTTAAAAATAGCACACATGTACCCCTCAATAATAGCATACACCTATATGATGAGAACTATTTAAAAACTCAATTATATAATTCAAATAATGGATTTCTTCAAAATAATTCATAAGACAAAATGGCATCAAATGATATTGAAGATTTGGCATATAGAGGAAAATTCAATGAAGTCAGTTGAGTTTATGACTCGAATGAAATAAAATTAAGCAACTCACAAAAAAAATAGAAAATGAAGAATATAAGATGAGTTTCAAAGAAACAAACCTCATACCAAATTAAGAAACCTAATGATTATCCAATGCATGGTGGACCATGAAAAAAGACTAAGATACTTAGTGAGGAAAGGATATTAATATTTTGACTGAGATGGATGTTACTGAGATAAACAGTCATACAAAAATGTATTGTGCTCAAAAATCAAAATGTAGTAATGTAGCTAAATAGATGTATTGGGCTCAAGAATATTGGTCTCTATGGTATGTATCTTTAGTCATGTACCATTGGGGTAGGCTTCAATTACTTGCTCGGACTGTTTGAGTCAGCCCCAGTAGAAATAACTGTATACCCATCTAGGCTCTAAGACATTCATAGCACTCTTAATGTGTGGCCGTACAGCTCGACCATCTTAACCATAAAAGGATACTTCCAAAGAGGGAGTTGATTCTTTTCAAAACCATGGGAGCTCAAAAGCTCGCACTCATGATTGTTCCAAAGAAAACAACACACGTGCGAGCCTCTATTCACCGAGTTTAAACATGCACCAGTGTGGGTGTTCCAAAACCTGATGCAATGATCTCCCACACCACCACCAGAAGTAAGCAAATTACCCAAAATGATAGCACTTTTACATCGGGAGTGTGGTCATCTAGGCAGTGGAGCCCTTAAACAGTTAAACATTTAATTATCATTACCTAAAATGATCGCGATTGTTTACGGCAAGGTAGTAATGGCATATGATAGTGAGGGATCATTTCTTTACACAAATTCCATTTCTACTCAAACTCACTATGAAAAAGTATACACGAATCTCTTAGATAGTCAAATGAAACCACACAATGAACAAATCTCGACAACAATTACTAATAACAAATTCCTATATACGAATGTCTAGATTCCTGAATAACATATGGCTAACATAGTACTTGTATCACAGAGCATAAAATATAAAAAAATATATCTCCAAAAGTCAAAGTAAAACAAAAAACTCAAAACTTTAATGACAGCTAAATGAAGCACAAAGCTAACTGGATCCAAAATAAACCAAGAACATCACCATAACCATTTATCTTCTTCTCAGTGCATGCAATTCTTCAAAGTAATTCAATAATAAGACCGTTATGGTATATATGGATTATTTAATTTGTACATACCCTTGAAATAAACATAAGCAAACATAGTGCTAATGATCCTCACATAAAATTTCATTTTAATGTAATACTTTATGTAAATAACAAAAGCTTAACACTGAAGGCCTAAACATAAAAATGAAAAAGCTCAGAAGAAAATGCTGAAGTTACAAAACATAAAAACTGAAAAAGCTGAAGTAACAAAACATAAAAACAAAATATGGCAGTGTTAAATGATTAGGAGAGTTATATTACGAAGAAACACAACAAACGAACATTTGCATTTGGGATTTCAGGTGGAGTTGGTTCCGACCGCAATGGATTCATCAGTCAATATTTCATCCAGCACTTAGGGCCCTTATTTTTATAGTCACCCTACCGAAGGCTTCATGGTGAAAGACGATACGATTGGTCTCACTATGATGATTGGTCACCCTATAATCCATTAACATAGGTCTGAATATTGCAACTCACAGTGTTAACTTATATGGTCTACATATAATCTTGCAGAAAGAAAGAAAAAAACAAAATGAAAGTAAAATCAGTATAGATATAATATATCCCATTACAAATGCAAAACTGAATCCCCAAACTAAAGCATGAATGGTAAAGAGAAAAGAAACATCAATGCATACATTAAAATATCACCACCTGAATCTGACAGTTCAAACCCACTTAATAAGTTTTTTGCAGTGTATGAATTTGTAAAATCAAACATATAACAAAACCCTTTCATTACATTGACTCCAAATATTTCAGCAACTTTGTGCAGGAATCAAGCATATGAACAATTTTGAGCCTCCATGTGCAAATAATTCAAAGTATATGCAAGACTCAAGCTTTGTGCAAGACTCAATCTTTGTGCTGAACTCAGCTTTGTGCAGGACTCAAGCATATGCCAACATGACATCAACGTAAATAGAAATCAAATTATGAACAAAAACAGCAACACGGATATAACAATGGGACCACAAAATAAATCAAGGACCTAAAAACAACAACAACAATTAAATTGGTATAACATCTCATTTTCAAGAGAATGTCATTGGTGTGAGAAAGAGATAATTCCAATATCTCCTGGCTCTTTTTTACGAAAAAAGTAAAAAATATCCCTCCGCCTCCATATAAATACGGAGGCCCTAAGATCTGAACCATGACTTATTGAGCACAAACGTTAGAAAAATAATGAAACTGACTCTCAAAATCGAGAACTGAACACATAAGCCTTACCTTCTACCTTTGACCCACGTTCGCCCCTCCACGGTTGTGTTGCGAGATCCATCGTGGTAGACAACTTTATTGCCTTTCACCCCGCCACCGCCATTGAAGTTAAATCCAGTAGTGAAACACAAATTTGGCATTGAAGCTAAATTCGATATGCAATCAAAACCTTAATCCAAGGATAAACCTGAAATGAAACCCATCTTTATAGTTGAAAAAGAAAACAATTTTTTGTAGGAAAACTAAATAGACAAAACACAATGAGAAATGGAGAGAGGGAGTGAGATACCTATTGAAACCATAGAATTTTTATTTGAGACGATCACTGCTCGACTTGAAAGTAAAAATGACCTTCTTAAAACAGATAAGAAACTGAACAGTTTTAGTATTAAGTCCAATATGAAATACTATAAAGTAGATTTGAGTAACTTGATAAGATGAAGAGCAATATTCCCAAAAGATTCAAAACCACATAATAATACAATATTCTCCAAATAAGAAACAATAGTCGACAGCCATTTCACTACCAGCTAAGAACTAACATCTGTCAAATTTTGTTTGTAACATGGCATTTCAATACATGGACATAAACGGTCATTGTATTTTAATTTGTAAATTTAAATGCAAACATAATGACATAACTATAATTAGTCTCAGTTTTGATTCGTAACTCATCTAATAGTGACATAACTATTCTCAAAATGTAGAATCTGAATGTTTCATGTAGTGCTAAAAGTTAAAATAGAAAAAAACTGAGTTAGGAACTTTGACGAACATTTCATGGGACAAATGAAAATATCATACATGAACATACGAATCGTAAAGTAGACTCCATAGTCACGACTAATGGTGATGAACACATCTGAGTTTTTTTCCTAAACCAAAACTTCATGAATAGCTCGAGAGTCTGAAAAAAATCACAAATATAACTAAATAGAGAAATCTACATCAATAATAACAAATGTAAGAGAATCAATTTTTTGTTTGCATGCATCAATACTAACAAATGTCACTTAACATTAAGGGACAAACAAATCATGATTTAGTCCACTTCTTATAAACAAAAGTACAACATGTTCCTTAAAGGTTATTAACAACCAAATAATAGATATAGAGAATATAAGGTAAAAGGTATACTTGGGTTTTGATTGAGTCGAATCTGAGAAAAAATTAACAACAAAACATATAAGTATAAAGTAGAATCAAAAGTCCTCAATTCATTTAAGTAACAACAATGCATTAAGTATAAAATCTCACCATTTTACACTGATGCGCATATTATTTTTGCCTGAAATCCAACACCCCCATTTTGGAAAACCCAACTTTCACCCCAAATCCCTATTTTAAAATTTGACCCCCCAATTTGAAAACCCCATATTTCTATTTTGAAAATCCAAAGGTGAAATAGAAATCCTTATTTTCATACGAAAAAAATAAGAAAGCCTAATTTTGAAATCAATTCAACAAAAAAATTATTGATATTCATAGATCTGGCAAAAATCATTGATCTATAAAACGATAAGATAATTCGAAAATAAAATATTTATGTCAAACCCCAAGTCTTTTTCTCAAACCCAAATTCAAAACCCCAAATTTTTTCCTCAAACCCAAATCGTAAAAACAATGCTACTCGTAAAAACATGTGTTTGAAACCTAACGAAGAAATGGAAAATAACAGTAGGGGAGAGATTACCTGTCAGATGCAGGTGGTCGATGATGACGGTAGTGTGGCGACGACGTTGGAGTATTTATGCCTCAGATTTAGGTTTGCTCAAGATGTGGGTTTGGTATAGTAAGAAAGTTTGCATTGGTAGGAGGGGAAATGGTTACTTTCTAGTAGAGATAATTAAAGTTACTAATTTAGCCAAAGTTTTTTATTAAAGTAACAGAGTGAAATCAATTTGGAGTGAAGTAAAAAGAGGGGGAAATCAAAATTGAAGGGGTAAAAGAGTAAAATATAATAAATCAATCTCCACCCTTGATTTTTTGCCTTGTTGGATTAATCTGGATCCCTACTTAGCTTATCCCACTTATGAAATAGTAAAAAAATTCTACTCCTTATTTTATATATATATATATATGTATGTATGTATGTATTACAGGTGCCCACCCATAGGGCCGTCATACATAGATATTTAGACTGTTGACGTGCTGCAGCTAGTGTGGTAGTTGTTGGTCCTTGCAGTAGATGACTTCATCCTTGTCCTCTTAGTCTTCTATTTAGTCATCATTAGATAAGGCATGTGTCACCCATTTCCTATTTTATCTTGTTCAGAGAGATTTGTACTCTTGATTTATTTCAGTATTCTGTTTTAGTTGGGCTTGATTTTTATTATTACATTGTCCTCCGATTTGGGATATTTTATTTGGATTTATTTATCTAACGTTCTCCTTTCATTTGGATAGTTTGGTTTTATTATTATTATTCGTGTTCATGAAAATGATTTCGTATATTAAATCATAAAAATAAGACTTCATATTTACGATGAAAGGTTTTGACACTTAGCTTAATTATTTATTAGGTGATTAATAAGGAAAAATTATTTTCGACAATGATGTTAATAATGAACCAATCGGACACTTTGATTTAATTTAATAAATGACTGATCATCCGGTATTTAATTAGGCAGGGTGTCACACAGTTTGAAAAAAAATCCTTAGTTTGTTAAAAACTTTTTAAAAAAAATATCCCAATACTAAAATGAAACATTTGTGAAACTTAAACGTATTCTATACGAAATTAAACCTCATGTCATGCATACGTTGAATTGTGCTTGAAATTTGGATCTGTAATCTTGAACAAATAATCGTGAGCTTCACTCGATGGTTGTAGTGGTATACGGCGTACTCTTTGTAAAATTAGGACTCTGGAACATATGTGCTTACAAATATCGCCATATGCCTATGCTGGTATAAAATAAAAATATCCGAATTTTCAAAACAAAAAAATCCTATACAGGTCTAATACCCTCCCATGCAACCCAAAATCGAACAAGTACTAAAAATGTATGTCTTCAAATTCTTCCCAAATTTTCAACTTTGACATCTTCAAATCTCCAACGTTGCTTTGTCATCATTATGGTGTGTAAAATAATTATCCTCAAAATTTGTACCTATAAACATGAGACAAGAAAAAAATACCTTCGTGACGAATCGAGTTTGAAATGAGATAAACATAAATCAAATTACATACGTAACGAATCTCAAATCTCCCACTCCCCCATGATTCATAATTCGTTCTCCCTTTTTTTATTTGTCCGAAATAGATAAGGAAAAGAATAAACCAAAAATAAGCATGAAATGTTATGAAAAGCATAACAAAGATACAACAATGAAGCTCATGAAAGGATAACCTCAAAATTATTCGCAAACTATTTTTGATTTTTCAAAATTTTCAAAAAAAGAAAAATTACGAAAACAACACTCACCATGAATTTACACTAAAATGACCAAATTGTGGATACGAAATGAATGTGTGTGAACAAATTTGATAGACAGATCAACGCAATCAAACATAACATATGTGCATGATTAATATGTATACTCCTAACGAATGATCTCAAAATCGTCCTTAGGTGTCAAAATGTGAATTAAATGATATCGACTCGATCTAATCGACACATCAAAGTCATATATGATTTTGACACCAATAGCGTCTAAAATTATGTAATGATTTTTCAAGACTTTGTCAGGATGTGCAAACCCTTAGATATATTTCCATCCAAACACACATATAAAAAAATTCTTTTTATTTTTCTGTTGAGGTGATCTAAATCCTTATGGCCCCTTTTGCCATATTTATCTTTTTATTGCTTTAATTTTTTTCTCGGGCACTTTTAAAACGACGGCTTTCACGACATGATTATTATTCACTCATAGCCCTTTCCCGTGTTCACTCATTATTTTTTAAAATTAAAAAAAATTACTCACGGGCAACGATTCTTACATGCACTACTTTCATTGTCAGGTTTTATCGCAGTTGGTTCATTTTAAAGACATGATTGAGATGAAAACACTTCGACCAACATGTGATAGATAAGCACAATAATCAAATAAATTCGTGCACAAGTGCAATAAAGGAAATTATGAGTCAAACATGTAGGAAGTAACAACTAAAACATCTCAATGATTCCAAACATTGTAAAGCACAAATTGAAATGATGATATGTTTCAAATCACTATCAAACAGTCATATGGACGTGGAATGATGTTGTGACTTGGACATCCTAAATGTCCATTCATAAATGGTGTAAAACAAAATACAAAAATCTTTTTGTCTCTTTCCAAAATTTTTATCAAAATAAAATATTTTTGGCCTTTTTAATTTTTTTACTCAAAAAAATAGAAAATCTATTTGTATTTTTCCAAAAAATTTCAAAAATGAAAATGTCTTTTATTTTTTGAAAAGTATATCAATAATGGAAAAGATAAATACAAAAGTGGTACACACTACCAATAGGCATAAAATATCATCCTATGCTAGCAAACAAGTCTAAACCTCCACTATTTGGTGCGGAGGAGTTTCCAAAGGTGGTGACATCCTATGAAAAACATCCATCAAATCATGTGAAGTTTTGACTAAAAACTTAACTTTCTCTAAAATATATGAAAACTCTCTCATGTAATCTCTCGGAGCAGGCAACGTATCATTGTGAGTATGTGTGTGGGAATTCGTTGCAAAACTTTATGTGATACATTACCCAACTTAAAACAAAATTTCCTATGGTGTCCTCTCTTCTTACGATGGGTGCAAACATACACAGGCCTAGGAACACCTATAATAAAACGTCTAGGATGCATTCTCCTATCGGGTAACAAATGCCTAGGTGGGTTGGGTTAACAGCCATATGGATCTATCACAAACTAGGGAACCGTCTCGGGTGCAACATGGGAAGTAGACACACCGTCATAACCTATTCCTAATCTCTCAACATTACCCAAAGAGGTACCGAGGAGCATATTATCGATATTTTTAGATGTCTCCTCTATTATGACCTTGACCGCCTGGGAACATTCAAGATCTCTCTCTAGTTATAATAGACGAGCTTCAAGTTCCCTCTTTTCCTGACCTACCACGACCAACTACTCAGTCAAAGTAACCTTCTCCTTTTCGAATTGACTCGCCGACGCCTCAAATCCCCTCAAAACATCTATCTATCTCTCCAAATCTAACACCTTTAGACCTAGATTCTTATCCAACTTCTTTATAAAGCCTCGGTGTAAAAATCTCTAAACACTTTTTGGAGTTCACTATCACCCTCACTTTCAAACTCACCATCACTATCATTAGAAACACTCAAATCATTTTCGGGTCTCTCACAAGCACAAGTATCCTCATTATCCTGGGACAAACAAGGTGTGCTCATATGACTTGTTATAAAGGCGACACACTTACCATGTGATGACTCATCCCTGAAATCATTCACCTCCATATCAATATCGCTAGGAGTGGTTGGCATATAAATTTTCTTGCCCTCTATCTTTAGTATAGTGGGACATTCAAATGCCGTGTGCCCTTTTTACTCACACTAAAAACATCTCTCCTCTTCCTCTTTCTCTTTCTCACCGCTCTCGTTGGCCTCTTCTTTGTTTTTATTTTTCTCAAAAAACTTTTTATTAGAAGAATTTTCTTTTGAAAACTTGAGAAACTTTTTTAAAAATTTCGCAAACATAGCAACATCATCAATAGTAAATTCTCCTTCAAACTCAAATTCACAAACTCTCACTTTCTTATTCTTATATTTCTTCCTAGACACTTCCTCACCTCTTCTAGATTGTGCTTTAAGTGCAATACCTCTGTCCTTCAGCTTAACAGTTTTAGGAAAAATGTCGATCTCATAAGTATGAAGGCTCGTACATGTTCTTCTAACCTAAGTGTATCCAATATCCCCAAAGAATTTAAAACTGAGACCATAGGAATAAAATGGGATGGAAGTGGCCTTATAATATTTTTGACAACTCTCGTCTCATCAATTTTCTCACCGTGATTAAAACTCATGTTAACTATGTCTAACAGCCTAGCATAAAACTCGTTAAAACACTCAGACTCAAAAATTGTGATTGTCTCAAATTGGGTTGTCAAATTTTGCAACTTGAATGCTTTAACTATGTTGGTACGTTCATGTGTCAATTGAATAATATCCCATTCCTCTTTAGACGTCGTGCACATCATAAGACGATGAAACTAGCCAGGGGTGATAGCTTCAAAAATAGCGCTCAGGCTATGGGAATTATAGGTACTCCATTTAAAATCATCATTAATTCATTATGACACAAGTTTGGGATTGGTGACACTCTCAACGGTGATAGTAGGAGGAGTCTACCCCCTTTCACAAATAATCCATACACGTTCAACAATAGACTTTAAACTAAATTTCGTGCAGGCTTTCAAGTAGACATAATTTGTGCCATCAAAGACGGGTAATTGATTATATAAGTTTTCCATCGAAAAAATTATGAAAATTTTAAAAATTAGATTTAAAAAAATGATATCACAAAAAATTTCTAAAAAAAAAGATTTCTCATTCATTTGGTGAAACCTTCTCTAATACCAAATTTAAAAGGTATAAATCCTAAGGTAAAATCTCTAATACTAACTTGAGGATGGGGTGATATCAATTCCTTGTTGTATTCACAAATTTCCAATTTAAAATTTATTTAATTAGAGTTAGTCTTAGATCCAAATTAATTCCAATTTTATTTAAACCCTAATTATGCATATATGTGAATAATTACGGCATAAAAAACAAACACATATTGCTGGGTAAACAAATTTCAGGAAAGCTTCTCCGAAAGGGCAAAACCTTTTATTTCAATAAATGTTTGCAAATCACAACTTACAATACACTTACAGAAATCTGCAATGAATTTATCACAACAAACTCCAATAGACCGCAACCTAGTAACCACCAATGGACTCCCGCATGAACCCACAAGAACCGCATCTCTTCACAGCAAAGAGCACCCTCGAGCATCCTCCAGTGATTGCATTCGTCAGCCAACAACTCCCTCAAGAGCTACCCATCCACAGTAGAGATTGCACTCCATTAGAACAAACTTCAATAAAAGTGATTTGGGTTCTACAAAAGTTTCACAAGAGATTGGGATGTTTTTGATGTGAATCAAAACATGTTGATTAGGCATAAATTCATCCAAATTTACCCCTTAATTTAGAGGATTTTATCACCTCGGACAACATAAAATGAATTAGTTTATTTCATATCTTGGCTAACGGTTTCATCTAATAAGTACCCCGAGTTTCGTGTATTTCTTGTTAATTTTATAGGTATTTAATGCATGAAATAAAGAAAGAAATAGGAAGAGGCAATAGAAAAGAAAAAATCAAAATCAAAAGGGAAAAAGCGTAATTTCTACCAGGAATCCAATTGAGGACCCAAAATAAAAGTCGAAGATCTCGCATTTCTGAACACGTGGGAAGAAACGTCGTCTCAATCTGATTTCTGGATTAGAAGTTATGATGACCCGAAGATGCGAGATTTTGATGAGATATTCAAGAGAACTTGAAGAGAAGTTGAGAAGACTACCTGGACCAATTTGGTTTACTAGAAAAATAGACTAGTCCGGGGTCCTAAATCACTGAATAAAAAGATGTTTAGCTGACCAATCTGGTATCCCAAAAAAATGGATTGGTCCGGCCCTCAAAATTACAGTAAAGAGCTATGAAAAGTTGACCAACCCAATTTATTTGAAAAATGGAGCAATCCGATTGTCTACCGGACCAATCCGGTATGTCCTAACCGGATCGGTCCGGTGCTCGATATTTGATATGATCTTCTTCTTCTTAGATTTTTGCATTAATCCAACTCTTGTAAATTACATAGGATATAAATTTAAAAGAACTCCCAGAAAGGAGGAGGCTTCTAATTCATTTTTAGAGAAGCTTTGTAATTAATTTAGAGGAGAAATAACAAAAACCCTAGTTTGATTCTAGATTTGCAATCCAAGTAAATTTATTCCAATCCTTGCTTTCATATTTGCAGTAGTTACTTTCTTTAGTAGTAATTGCCTTCTTTTTCATCTTCAATAGTTAGTACAAAAATGTTTTCTTTCATTCAAAACATGTTTTCTTCTAGTTTTAGTATGTCCCGCTAAGTTTTCAAGGGTTGGGGTGCATGAACCCACCCGATGTAATTCATGTTAGTGGAAATAGAAGTTGGAAATAAATTTTTAGGTGAATTGTATCTTAGTTACTACGATACTACTTTAATTCAACTTTTGCTTACGTACTGTGTGGGCTAAGATACCTCATATATGTAATACTTAGGAGAAATAAAGACCGAATTTTAATTCAACCTTTGCTTACGTACTGTGCGGGCTACGATCCCTCGTATATGTAATACTTAGGAGTATTAAAAATTCGGATTCATATGAAGTTTTAATTCTGAATCTAGTATCCAACAGAGAGAATTACTAGGGTGTGGGGGATTGTAACCCGACCTATCTTTCGCATCTTATAGTCAATGTTTTAGTTAAATCATCATCGGTCTTTGGTTAATTAGAATAATTTCAATTCATCTTTTCATAATTACATTTATTAATCATTTTCATAATTGCATTTAGTTGTAGTCATTTCACCATCCAAATCACCTTTTCGTTCTTTTTAGAAGTCAAATTTAGGTTACCTTCGTCTTTCCAACGTCGTTACGACTCCGTTCATCCTATTTCCTTGAGGATCAATACCCGACTTGTCGGATAATTACTTAAGCGACATGCTTGCACTTGAGCCTAAATAGCACGCACACTAGACACATTTATGGCCGCGTCAAGTTTTTGGTGCCGTTGCCGGAGAATTGGGTAGACTTAGGATAGATCTAGTCAATCTAAAACTTTGAACAAGACCCCCCCAAAACAAATCTAATAAAAAATAATAAAATTTCATCATCTCTCAAAAGAATTTAATAAAAAATCCTGAACACACTTAGACTCCTCAAAATACTCCAACCAAAATCCACAAAAATCCAATTGTTGAGTACAACTCTGAAAGCCCAAACACACCTCGCGTTCCACAATTATATTTTTCAATTCCTAATCCCGAGCACTCCATAAGTAGCTACACCCTGAGTCGAACTTCGGGTCACACATCTAGGATACCGAGTGAGTACACAGAGTCATTTAAAGAGAGTGAGAGTTCAATGTCTGACACAACGAGTTTCGGTACTAGAGAGGGAGATCTCCCCTATCATCCCATAAAGGACTTACTTTTTCCTGAGCAGACTGTCACCCCTGGTTGCATTTTACTCCCGTATACTGTCGGTCAGTTCCACTTTCGCAATGGAATGCTACAGATTCTCCCTATATTTCATGGAATGGATTTAGAGAAACCATACCTGCATATTCATGAGTTCTAAGAGGCATGTGACACATTTGGTGATCAAACTTGCACGCAAGATGTCGTTCGCCTAAAGTTTTTTCCCTTTTTCCTTAAAGGATAAAGCCAAAACCTGGCTATGTCTCTACCCCCGAATTCCATCACTTCCTGGAGAGATATGATGCAGTCTAAGTTTGTCTCAAAATTATATCCGCATCACAAGAAAGACTCTGCCTAGACTCAAATCCAAACTTTTCAAAAACACGATAATGAGTCATTTGACAAATGTTGGGAATGGTTCCAAGAGTTAGTAAGCGCATGTCCCCATCATGATTTTGACAAACACTTAGTGCAAATACCGTTCTTCCATAATGGGTTAACAATAGCTTTCCAACAACTTGTGCAAATAATGTGTTAAATATACTTTTGGGATTTAAACTCATGCGACGCCGACGCCCGTTTTAAGTATGTCGTAGAGACTACTCAAGCATGGGGCAATCTGATCCCAACCAAACTCGACCTAGACAACCATATGTCAATCAAACTGCCTCTGATCTACACCATTTGGATAACATTACTTTAATAGACCATCGATTGGATCAGTTTCAGAGAGATATGAAAGAGTGGTTTGATGGTCGGTTCAAAAACATCTCCGGATCAAGCCATGGTTCGAAAAAAGTGTGTGCTATTTGTGAGGTGGGCCACTCCACAAAGGCATGCCCGATGATTTATACCTATAAAGTCATGCACACCGAGTAAGTGGATTCTATAGGAGGATTCAAGGGTAATTTTAATACCCCGCATGGGAATTCTTATAACCCTTCGTGAAGGAACCATCCTGGTTTCAACTATGGGCAACCACAAGCTGCAATGAACCCACATGCACAGGTTTTCCCACCTCCACCACCTCATCAAAACCAGCAAGCGCCATCACCTCCAGTCCCATATGTAGCTCCACCGAGGAGGAACCTCGAGGATACAATGAACAAATTCATAAATTCTCAAGGTGCAAACAATGCTCGATATTAACGCTTGTTGGACAAAATAAATGCAAACATCTCCAAGATGCAATTCGCATTGAGTATCCAAGAGAATGGCAAGTTTTTTGCCCAAGGACAAATACCTCCCCAAGGTCAACCTAGTGTTATCTCCACCTCTACCGAACAGTAGGAGCATTGCCAAGGGATAACCACTTTTCATAGTGGGCGAGTTGTTGATTTATCACCTTCCCCACATGACATTTCAAAAGATAAGGAGAATTCATCCAGCATGAAAGAGTTCAAAGATATCTCCTTGAAAGAGAGTGAAAAGTAAAGCACTAGTGAGCCCGAGGTAGTAGTGAAACCACCATCCGCTGCACCATTTCCTCAAAGATTGGTTCCTGCCCATAAAGGGACCATAAGTGAAGAAGTTCTAGAAGTGCTTGAGAACGTAAAGTTGAACTTACCTTTCCTCGATGCAATAAGGCAAATTCCATCCTATGAAAAAGTCATAAAAGACTTACTGACAGTCAAGAGGAGGATGAAGGTAAAGAAGAATGTGTTTCTAGCACAAAATGTGAGCTCAGTCCTTCTTAACGATCTCCCACTGAAATATAAAGATCCTCGAGCCCCCGCCATTTCCTGCACAATTGGAGAGAACAAATTCGAAAAAGCCTTACTCAATTTGGGAGAAAGTGTTAATATCCCCACCTATTTGATTTATAGGAAACTTGATTTGGGCGATATCAATCCCACAAGGATCACTCTCCATTTAGCAGATCGAACCGTGAAGATACTCCGGGGTATAGTTGAGGACGTGATAGTCCAAGTGGACACTTTCTACTTCTTGGTAGATTTTGTCATTTGGGACACAGATCCCTCATTCGCCTCGAAAAATCATGTTCCCATCATCCTTGGACACCCATTCTTAGCTACGGCTAACACAGTTATCAATACTAGAAATGGGCAGATGCAACTCACTTTTGGGAATATTACTTTAGAAATAAACATCTTCAACATAGCCCAACATGCAGGGGAAGAAGATGATCTTCACGTGGTAAGCCTAATTAAGGAAATTGTGGGAGAACAACTTGACAAAAATTACTATAGAGATGCCTTAGAATCTTTCCTAGCTTCTAGTTATGAGAGTGAGGGAGCCTACACCGAGTTCAAGAGGGAGATAGAGGAGTTAAAAGGCTTACTCAATGAGAGAGCATCGAACGAGAACGTGAGAGATGCTAATTGGGTTTCCCGATTCGAAGAGTTACCGCCAGGGGAAGCACGCATGGTGCCCTATAGAGAAAGATTCCTGACTCTCTAGTTGAAAAAACTACCTTCCAATGTTAAATATGATTTCCTAGGTAAAAGTGAGACATTTCCTGTTATTGTCTCCTCTAACTTAGATGAAGAGCAGGAGGGTAAACTGTTAAAGATTTTGAGGAAGCACTAAAGTGCTTTGGGTTGGTGCATAGATGATTTGAAGGGGATAAGCCCTCTAATTTTCACCCATAAGATTCATCTCAAGGAAGATGTTAATCCCTCTAGAGAAATGCAAAGACGGTTAAACCCCACGATGAAAGATGTGGTCAGGACTGAAATTATAAAGATGTTGGATGCCAAAATTATCTACCCAATCTCGGATAACAAGTGGGTGAGACCCGTTCAAGTCGTCCCGAAGAATTCGGGCATGACTGTGATTGAAAATGACAAGGGAGAGTTAGTTACCCAACGTACCACCACTGGGTGGCGCATTTTCATTGATTACCGGAAACTCAATGTGGGAACTAGGAAAGATCATTTCCCCTTGTCATTTATCGATCAAATTCTTGAAAGAGTAGCGCGTCACCCTTTTTATTGCTTCCTAGATGGTTATTCCAGATATAACCAAATTGAGGTAGATGTACTTGATCAAGAGAACAAGACCTTCACTTGCCTCTTTGGAATGTTTGCCTACAAACGTATGCCATTTGGCTTATGTAATGCACCAGCGACCTTTCAAAGGTGCATGTTGAGCTTATTCAGTTACATACTTTAGAGAGGGATAAAGGTATTGATGGATGACTTTAGTGTTTTTGGCACCTCCTTCGACCAATGTTTAGCTAATCTTGAG
Source organism: Sambucus nigra (assembly GCA_949130495.1). Taxonomy (NCBI): domain Eukaryota; kingdom Viridiplantae; phylum Streptophyta; class Magnoliopsida; order Dipsacales; family Adoxaceae; genus Sambucus; species Sambucus nigra. Next base: position 121,549,658 of record OX422213.1, read on the forward strand.
ATAGTACTAGCCCGATGTGTGGAAGAGAACTTAGTGCTGAATTGGGAAAAAAGTCATTTCATGCTAACCGAGGGTATAGTTCTTGGACACATCGTGTCATCCATTGGGATCGAAGTTGACTGAGCAAAAATAGATATCATACTTGACCTACCCCCACCTAAATCGCTGAAAGAGGTGCCCTCCTTCTTGGGACACGAGGGGTTTTCTAGAAGGTTTCTTAAGGACTTTAGCGCCCTTGCTATACCCTTAAGCAATCTTCTTATGAACGACACCCCATTCGAGTGGATGGAATCATTCCAAATTGCTTTTGAAAAATTGAAAAACATGTTTGTGTCCTCTCCCATTATGCAAGATCCGGATTGTTCCTTACCATTCGAGCTTATGTGTGATGCTAGTGATTATGCGATAGGGGCTATTTTGGGCCAAAGAATAGATAACAAGGCTCATGTCATCTACTACGCTAGACGAACTCTTACCGGATCATAACTCAATTACTCCACCACGGAGAAGGAATTGTTAGCGGTAGTATTCGCTCTTGACAAATTTTAGTCCTATCTTATCGGTTCCCCCATCATTTACTTCACCGACCATGCGACTTTAAAATATCTACTTGCAAAGAAAGACGCAAAGCCGCGCCTCATAAGGTGGATCCTACTCCTACAAGAGTTTAACCTCTCCATTAAAGACAAAAAAAAGGAGTAGAAAACGTCGTTGTCGATCACTTATCACGGTTTCGTCCGATGTACCGAGTGATCCCACACCCATAAACGAATATTTTTTGGATGATCAACTATTTGCCACCTCTTCTTTACCCTAGTTTGCAGATATAGTGAACTATCTTGTCATGGGAGTCATTCCTCCCGATTGGACACTACAAGATAAGAAGAGGTTCATCACTTGGTTGCGCATGTTCTTGTATGATGATCCATTCTTTTTTAAATATTTTTCTGATCAAATCATCCGATGATGCATACCGGATGACGAAATTCCAAAAGTCATCCAATTTTGTCATTCGAAAGCATGTGGAGTCCACTTTTTCGTGAAATAGACGACCGCCAAAATTCTTCAAAGCGATTTGACTGGCCCAAAATGTTCTGGGATGTTAACAATTGTTGCAAATCTTGTGACAAGTGTCAAATGATGGGAGGGATTACCCAACGAGACATAATACTATTAACCCCGATTCTTATCATTGAGATTTTCGATTGCTGGGGTATGGACTTCATGGGCCCTTTTCTCCTATCCTTTGGATATGTATACATCCTAGTCGTGGTAGACTATGTTTCTAAATAGGTGGAAGCTATAGCTATCAAGACTAATGACAATAAAGTAGTGATAAAATTCCTTCACGAACACATACTTTCTCGCTTTGGTTCACCTAAAGCGATAATCAGTGATAACGACACACGCTTTTGCAACAAGCCGTTTGAAAGACTTATGAAAAAGTATGGTGTCATTCACAAGGTGGGAACGACATATCACCCATAAACGAATGGGCAGACCTAGTTGGCTAATCATGAAATCAAGCCCATACTTGAGAAGACCGCAAATCCCGACCGAAAATATTGGTCCCTTCGATTGAACAATTCGCTATGGGCCTATCGTACCGCATATAAGAACCCAACTGGAATGTCCCCATTCCTCTTTGTGTATAGAAAACCTTTCCATCTCCCCGTTGAGTTAGAGCACAAAGCGTATTGGGCCATTAAGAGATTAAATTACGATATGGACAAAGCCAGTGAAGCTCGAAAGCTTCAACTAAATGAGTTAGAGAAGATACACAATGATGCGTGTGAGAACGCCAAGATTTCAAAAGCCCTAACGAAACTCACATATGATAAGATTATTCGACGAAAAGAGTTTCAATGGGGATAAAAAGTACCCCTCTATAACTCCCGGCTTCATCTATATCTGGGCAAATTATGGTCTCGATGGACTGGCCCATTCCTTGTGAAGAGCGTATTCCACCACAGAGCAGTAGAATTAGAAGATACTAAAGGGGGATGCGTTTAAAGTCAATAGACAAAGCCAAAATATATATGTTGAGGCGTGCGTAGAAGAGATCGACAACACTAGGTTGTCGGACCCCGTTTACGGGGTAGAATGAGCTTGAATTGAGAGGTCGTCGCACCCCCGACGTGTATGGGGTGAATTTTTGTGTACAGTAGCTGCACGTAGGTTAGGACGATGGAGTTCGTAGGATCACATCACAAATGGAGAGAAATTCGAGCACCAGCACGCTTTATGAGGCGAACATTTGAGAGCCACGATATTGAGGAGATAGATAATCAAATCAATAGGATCATCGGGTGTCGGATCGTAATTAGGATCAAGCGAAAGTCGTAGGAAGAGTTTTTACCAGCCCATAAGTGGACTAGAGATATTTTGGGGACCGGACCAATCCGGTCCTGGGCACCCAGATTGGCAAATATCGAAATAAAAAATTACAGGACCTGGATCGATCCGGTCCTAGGCACCCGGATTGGTCCGGTGTCTGCAACTATTTGCCTTCCCTAGGTTCACCCCTATTTCCCCTAATCCATCACCTTCCCTCCATTTTTGTCCCCTCCCTTCCCAACACCCATTTCCCCTCCAAATCCCTCCCCATTTTCCCTCCAAATCCCTCCACCCTTTCCCCACCCCTTCATCACCACCACTCACTTTCCTCCTCTCTTTCCCTTACTTTGCCCAAACACTCTTACCCCATCCCATCACCATGGCCAACCAACCACCTCCCTAGCTTTTGTTTTTTAAGAGGTAAATTGTTGATATTTGTCCATTTTTTTAATAAATTGTTTTAAATTAGGTTTGGTTTGGTTTGTGATGTTTTTCAAAATATCTAGATAATATGTAATCTCCTTCATTCTCTAACAATACACACACAAACACACACTTATTTTCATGATCACCTATTTTTTTGTCATTTCTTTTATTGATCTGAAAATATGGGGCAATTTAAGGCTCTGAAAATATAATCCACCTCTCTCTCTCTCACAAGCACATTCATTTTAATTTCGACTAATTTACATGTATACTCATGTTTTGGGATCTAATATTTTATTGTGTTTTTTATTTAATTTTTCTTTTGCAGGTGACCTGTCCCCAACAGATATAAATCCCAAACACGTTATATATTTTACCATTTTTGAAATAAATTATGGTAAAAACTATCCACCTACTCAAATTTGGTGCCTATAAGTACTTAAAGTTTCTTTCCAATTGATTTGTGTTAGGTGCGTAGGCAAGGCATGAGTTATGTTTAAAGTCCGAATGTATGTTTTGATTTCTCTTTTCTCACTTATTTTAGGATTCAGAGGTTCAAAAAGTGGGGGAAAATTATTCATTACGTTTTTATTTTTTCTATTGATTTTAAATATGAAAGGATCAATTATTGAGTTAGGTTATGTCAATTTTAGATGCTCTCTCTCTCTCTCTCTCTCTCTCTCTTTATTTATCCCCTTTTTATGATGATTAAGAATCTGTATTACTTTTGATTGTTGATGTTGGTTTTTCATGTCAGGTTTCTCATTTATTGGTTGCTGATGTTGATTAATAAGTTATGATGATCTATGCGATTTGAGTTACATTATTTGTTGTTATCTGTGTTGTAGGGACCTTTCTTCTTAGCGTTCGATTTGGCTGTGATGGCCTCTGATCTTGATTGAAAGGAATGTGTGATTATGCTCCAAGTATATGAACTTCAAGCTTGCTAATGAGTTTGTTCCAATTCAAGAAACGTGTAGTTTGTTTGACAACAACATATCTGTCTATTTAAAATTTTAGGTTTTATTATATTAAGCATGTATTCTTCTTGTAAGAAAAGAAAAATTATCTACTCTTATTTATTAAACCTTTATTGGTGTGCTCGAATGTGTGTTTGAATAAAGTACTTATGCAATCCAAGCATACATCAATGCATTTTGTGAAAACACGCGACATCTTGAAAGAAACTTTGGTCAACACTTGACCTTCATATGTGTAAGTTGTTATCTACAAGGGACCATTGACTCGACTAACATGGGCCACTGTGTTAGGGAGAATAAAATGTTCACTGTAAGTGCGCTTGATCATTGTTGATACATTGCCCATGATTTGGTATTTCATTGTACTTTCTCTCATTTTCACATAGTTATTATCATTTTTGTGTCAATTTTTTTTATTGATACATTGGATTTTTCAACTATTTGTATGATTGTTTGAGATTGTCTTTTGGTTAACATTCAGGGAAGATTGGGCTTGATATTGCTTCTACATGAATTTTGTCATTGCTATTTCAAAGGGGAAGAACAACTCACTCAAGATTTGCAATTCTAATTGACATACATGAAAACTCAACCTATGACATTCGCCAGGAACTCATAATGTAAGTTTCTTTGAATTTTATTTTTTAGCAAGATTTATGGTTGTCATTTGAAATTGATCACAATTAGGGGGTTCTAATATTTTAGTTTACAAACTTGGAACGTTATCTAATTTTTTGCTGTTTAATTCTTTAGACCATTTAAGTTTTTTATGTCTTGGGCATTGCTTGGAAACTAAATCAAGGCCTCAATTGTATTTTTGTTAGAATGAATGTTAATTTTCAACTTTGGCAACTATATAAAAGTACTTATATTGAAAAGTCATATATACATGTTAAATTTGGTGTGACTGAGTTGGACTTTTTGTTATTGCAAAAAATTTATGTAATCAAACTCTAATTACCATCAAGTAGTTAATTTTTAGCACCTGACACCAATTGCAAGCACAAATAAGTTTAATTTTAGTACCTACACATGATTTTTATTTAAATACACACATATATATTATGATCTCTAGGAGAACTTTGAATATTGTTGTTTTAGTTTTAATGTGTATTTATGTATTTTGAGTTTAGAAGTGATTGAAACAAGTTTGTGTTAAAGATCAGTAGCCGTTTTATCGTTGCCTAATAGGTAAATCAAAATTATGTCAATTTGATTTTTTTGCTTCCTCTTTTCAGCGAAGGGTATTGTCACTATGTTGAGCAGTGATAAAATTACAACAAGGGAAGAAGCAAATGTTGATGCTACCATGCTTCTATCGTTGCTACAACCATCTACCACGCTATAACCGCTGCATCCAGATACCACGCTGTTGACGCCACTAAAAGCAGATAAATGATGAGGATGAGATTGAAGATGAAGATAAACATTCACATAAAACATATAAGAGATAAAAGGTTTTTAAATTGGTTCATCTATGAATAAAGCCTACTTCCACTGTTATTTTATTCCCAGGGGTTTACAATAGCACAGTATGGTGTAGAGAGAGAAAGAGTGTGTATCTTGTGTATGGTGTTTCTTAGTTGTCCCCCCCTTTGGCTAAGGGAATACATATATTTATAGTGATGGGAGTCAATATGAAAGGGTTATGTGTTGTCATCTATTCATACATTAGAAATGTACATTAAGGCTCATTAAATGCATTGTCATCTTCATTCATGCACATTAAATGCATAGTTATCCTTTGATCTTCCTGGTTGGTTGCTCTGCACACTAAGTAGCTTGGTATGCTATGTGTTGCTTGGTATGCCGACCAACTCTCCTCGGGTGCTGATCAACTCTCCTCGGGTACCGACTAACTCTCCTCGGGTGCCGAATATTACCACGTAGGATGACATGTGTCCTTTTCTGATTGGTCCTCGTAGATGGAGAATTTTTGCGTCAATAGAAGCCCCCAATGCTCCATGCTTGATGGTTCACAGAAAGGATGGAGTATTTATTCTGCAATGTTGCTCGGTGCTCGTGAAATTCCTTATCTACCTTCTTGATTTGTTCAACATAAAGTGCACTATCTCCTGGATGACATATGATGCAAGCTGATCGATGGTTGTTAATATCTCTTTTGAGGAACTTCGTTCGTCAAGTGAACATGTGCTATGTATCACCCCTGGGAATTTGTATGCAACCATGCCATAGTATGCAGTTTGTAGTTTGTCATAAACTTCAAGTATGTTGATTGGTTTTGCTAGTCGACCAACTGCCTCCTGTGCCGAGAAACTAAGTCCTAACTTCACGTGCTTTATTTTTTTGATTTATGCTTTTGAATACTTTGTCGAGTAATATACTAGCTTTTGAACCCAATTCTTCAAGGTGGTTAGTACCAAGCTAGTGGTGGACTTCGAAACATTTTCATATAACGTCTTCTTCAATATTGGTCGAGGCAGTAGTAGTAAAGATCTCAGTGCTGTAGATGCTGAATTTGACTCCTGAACTTCAATAGCATGTGCATAATAACTCCTGAATATGCCTCCTGAACTTTCAACAGCACAACTAACTCCTGAATATGTCTCCTGAACTTCAATATGCCTCATGAGCAAGAAAAATAACTTTTGAATGATAATTAGTCGGGGCCCCGACTATGTAAGTTTGTGGAGTTGAATTTGATGCTCGACTGCATGATGTTATGAGAATGTGCCACCGAATGAACAACTGAATTTGTAACAGAAGAACCTAAGTGTGGAATATGAATTTTGAATGATTTCACGGCCTTGAAGTATGTTATTTGATAAATTTTCCTGTTTTGCATGGACAATAAAATTTTCTCCACCTGTTGTTGTCTGCTGTCCGACCAACCGGAGTTGTTATTTGATGATTGACCGACCAACCGAAGTTAGTGGTGATTGAGGTCCGACCAACCGGAGTTGGTGGTAATTTGCTTCCCGACCTACCGGAGTTGGTGGTAATTGATTTTCTGATCAATCGGAGTTGGTGGTATGTTGCTTCCTGACCAACCAGAGTTGGTGGTAATTTTCTTCCCGACCAATCGGAGTTGGTGGTAATTGATTTGTCGACCAACCGGAGTTGGTGGTATGTTATTTCCCGACCAATCGGAGTTGGTGGTAATTTGCTTCCCGACCAACCGGAGTTGGTGGTAATAGAGTTCCCGACCAACCGAAGTTGGTGGTAATTGATAATAAATGCTAGAGACTTCCTCGGAGCTGACCAACAGATTGTTGGGAATAAGATATAATAAATGCTGTAGACCTCCTCAACAGATTGTTAGGAATAAGATAATATAAATGCTGGAGACCTCCTTGGAGCTGAGTATATGATAATAAATATTTTTTCGAGCTACATGCTAAGATAAAGAATGATTTAGAGTAATAATAAAGTATCTCACTGATCTATCGAGGCAAAATTTCATACTGCCGAATAAGAATAATATTTTCCAGAATATAAGAAAATGACCGAGAACTTTGGTGGGCCTAAATATAAATACGAATTACCCCGACCAACTATCCGTTGGGGGTGAAATTTAATAAATTTTATAGTTCTCCTCGGAGATGAATAAGTATCTCGTCGAGCTCCTTGCTGACATGAATATAGGATGGATATAGAGAATATTTCGTGCTTGAGCATATATCAGAGCAATAATAAAATGAATAGTTCCTCACTGAGATAAAACTTCATAATACCGAACAATGATAATATTTTCTTGAAGTTTAAGATTGTGGCTGAGTAGCTATTTGTGCTCGATCGAATATATATATATATCGGAACATTAATAAGATTCCCAGGCAATCATGGCCGAATACTTAGTCAATACCGAAAATTGTACCTGTAAAAAGTAATAACTTTCCCTACCATATATGCAGGCTGAATTGATTAGTTATCATGAGAATAATCTAGTCAATATAATGAAAATATGATATGTATTAGCTCAGGCAATAAAATATTGTGTCGACTTCGTGTGCCAAAGTCAGCAAATTTTTAAAAAAAATGCTAGGCATTTTAATTTTAAGCAAAAAACCAAATATAAATTGGTTCAGAAAATTTAGTCTAAAATAAAGCTTTGGAGTATATTTTATTTAGATTTAAAAATTTATTTTATTAGAGGAGTGTGAGTTAAGAAATAGTAAGGGGTAAATTTGTCTTTTTACCACCATGGTGGTGATTTGGATAAAGTCAAAGTAATTCTCCATCTAAAAACCCACTCAAGCAATCACCACTTCTTCGTTCAGGTGTTAACCCTCCACACTTAGTCCGACCAATAACCAAGACTGTCGTCCAGTGGTCTCCAACCATATAATAAATACTGTCGACGAGTAATGATAATTGCCAAACCAGTGATAAGTTGAGGAGACTATGATATGATGCCGACCAGAAGATTTTGTTAACAACTAGGTTAAATCCGGTGAAGTTGCTCGGGTTTTCTTCGCTAATGACCACCGACCAGCAAGGGTGGTTTGGTAAACAAATTTTGGTCGGGTACCGACCTGTACAAGATAATGCCGACCAGTTAATAGAAGTGGCCGGCCAGTTGTTGTAATACAAGGATGATCGACCTGAGCCTCAAGGAGATTGCTTTATAATAGACGTTGATCAACAAAGATGTTGCGATAGAAATAAGTTCTTCCAAGCAGATACATATGGGAAAAACCCCGACCTGATCAAATCGTAATTTCAGATTGTAATGATGTCGCCGAGCAGCTATTTATGGGCCCTAACTGTGTAACACTGTGGATCGAGTAAATGGATGGTGCCGACAAATTTAGCTGGTGCAGACCTGTAATTCGTGCCACCGACCTGTGTAAACATTATTGTACAGTGATCATGTTGGTCGAATTTTAGGAAATCGTAACAACCCCTGGTATACCAATCTATGTCGCCGACTAATAGTAGATGGTGCTGACCAACAAAAATGTTGCCGACCAACCCATCAAAAGTTATGGAATATGAATAAAGCTTGTCGACCTCTCTTTGCCCTTTTTGTCTTGCCGCTGACCTATGTTGACAATCATATCACAAATTATTGACGACTCATAAAATGCTTTCGACAAATGTATTCTCCTCTAACGGTGATCTTCGACCGTCATGGGTGATCCGAAGATGTTGTTCACACCTTGACGCTGATCACATATCCATTACAAAATTGTAATTACAGATTCACCAGAGTTTTTATACCCAAAGTGGGTAAATTTCAAATCCGATATTATTACGGATCATCTGGTATGGACCTTTTGAAACCATTAATTGAGATGGTTCTTTGTGATGTGGGTCTACTGATAACCCAAATATCCCATTGGGTTTTGACCCTGTTTGACAGTCGTGTTGCTTAAAGACTAATCGTGGAGAAATTTTGAGTACGGATTTGTGTCCCTATTTCGTAATTTTCGTTACTGTACAACGTTGATACCCAAAGGGCTGATATCAGATTTATTGCTAAGAGATTAAGATCTGGGATCTTTGATTTGAGATTTTTCCTTCTCAAAATTAAAATTCCTCATTTCCGGTTCCTTACAATCGGTAGAAAATCATATGATGTATTGGCAGAATTATTTGAATATTTTTCGTTCGGTACAGAAAATTTAATATATGGGAGTATGGGTAACTTTATCCCCTTTGTAACCCTACAAATGGGTTTGTCTTAGAAAATAGCCTTGAATCAGAGGGACAAAGATTTAGAGATATCTTAAAATTTGAATACAACATATATAAATCAAATGGACGAGAACAGTAGATCTAGGTCAGAATTGTGATTTTCTAAGGAAATAAAATTGTTCTTGATTTTAACTTTTCACATCTCTGACTAAAAATATGATGGGAATTTGAATAGTCATCAAAGATCTTTCAACATTCGTTTCAAAATCAACAACAATAAAAATTATCAAATATTACCATCGTCGTATATACCCGTAGATGCAATCATTCTAAATGTGTATTCCTTGATATGCAATTTAAACTTGAGAATCAGGCAAAAAGTTATGATTTATGAAATCCACTATTTTACAGTTTTCTCAATAAGAATAAAGCTAGCAGTTATGATTTTAAAATCATGATATGCAATATTTTGCAGATTTCATATATAAAAATTGGACAACTAATTTATGTATATAAACATAAAAATCATGATTGAATCAAGAGATGTATGTATAATTGATTATACATAGAGAAAATAAAAAACTTAGCTTTTGATGGAGAACAATGCTTGTAACACATTTCCACAGACGGCGCCAATCTGTTGAAGACAGAAAATGCCTCTGCCATTTTAGTGGCGTTAACAGTAGATAAATGATGAGGATGAGATTGAAGATGAAGATGAAGATAAACATAAAACATATAAGAGACAAAAGGTTTTTAAAGTGGTTCGGCTATGAATAAAGCCTACGTCCACTGTTATTTTATTCCCACGGGTTTACAATAGCACAATATGGTGTAGAGAGAGAAAGAGTGGGTATCTTGTGTATGGTGTTTCTTGGTTGTCCCCCCCCCCCCCCCCCCCACCTGGCTAAGGGAATACATGTATTTATAGTGATGGGAGTCAATATGAAAGGGATATATGTTGTCATCTATTCTTACAGTAGAAATGTACATTCAGGCTCATTAAATGCATTGTCATCTTCATTCATGCACATTAAATGCATAGTTATCCTTTGATCTTCCTGGTTGGTTGCTCTGCACGCTAAGTAGCTTGGTATGCTATGTGTTGGTTGGTATGCCGACCAACTCTCCTCGGGTGCCGACTAACTCTCCTCGGGTGCCGACCAACTCTCCTCGGGTGCCGAATATTGCCACGTAGGATGATATGTGTCCTATCTGATTGGTCCTCGTAGATGGAGAATTTTTGCGTCAACACATGCTACCACCGTCTGTTCAGAGACCCTTCATTCAGAACAATCCATTGAGCCATCCGTTGGAGCCATTCGATGTTCATGACATGCCTCTACCACACTGCCATCCGATGTTCACCCCTTTATTCAGACCGAGCCATCGTCGTAAAAAACTGTTCAGACCAAAAGTTGCGGCTAATTTTACTACTAGATCGGGGGTATTATTTTACATTCCCAAATTAATTTGAAATAACTTTTTCCATTTAGTGTTGGATGGGATGGCATTCTTTGAGCAAGTAAAGTTGAATAAGATGTTGGCTTTGGCTCCTGATTCCCCACTAAGAGTTGAAGAGCCACAATATGGGGGCATCCTACATATTATCCTACAATTTTTGCTATTCTATAGCAAACAAAGAAAGTCTATTCGAGGAGAAAATGTTATTTACTGCCGCGTTATTTCTCAGGTTGATAAACCTACCATTTATGATGGTTAGACTTTTGTTTTTGTTATCAATCAGTCTAATATATTTCCTCTTTTTTTTTAACTATAGAATAGCTGCAAATTTAGTCTTTTGTTTTTGTTTTCTCAGAATCCCTCAAAGAAACTACCAATTTAACCTTCGCCTCAATCTGTTGTTTTTAATAAAAAAAATTTGCAATTACTCTTATCCAAGACCCAGATCTATGAAGTTTCCTATTAAAGACCCAGATCTATGAAGACAACATTTTCAGTGTATGATTCTTAATTTTTTTTACCCTTAATTTCAATGTTTTTTCGTTTGTGTGGGAAAATTTCAAAGCATTATTAGGGTGTCATTCTGATATTTTTTTGGCTATGAGGTTTCAAATCTTTCTGTTGAATTTTTTGTGGGTTTCAATAGAGGTTATTTTCTTATCCAACGTTTTTTTTTGGGGGAGAAATCGGTTTTAGTTATTTTCGATTGAAATTTTAAGGCTCATTTATTAGTTTCTTTTTTTCTTTTAAGGTACTAACCACATATACATGATGAGAAACTTATATGTAGTTGTCCTTAAAGCTATGATGATAAAGTGATACTAAAACAGGTATATACATCAAATTTCAGTTTATATATTTACATTGGTTATTTTGTGGTTTGATGGTGGAGGTGGTGTGTGTGTGCGTGTGTGCGCGGGGGGGGGGGGGGGGTATTAGGGTGGTTCTGTGGCGTACGATATGGATTAGATGTTGTTGGGATGTATACTTATGCATCTTTTGGGTGGGTATGTTTCTTTGGGGGGTTAAGGTGGTATCATGGTGTCCAATATTAGTTCGATGTTGGGATAGATATTTATACAATTTTTTCTATTTTCGTTTTGCAGATTAACCACTAATTGTAATCATATCCGATTGTAAGGTATACTATTTTGTCGCTCGGCCACTTTAATATGGGTTGTGTTATGATTTATTAATTTTTTTTATAATCAGTATGGGTTTGTCGTCGCTTACAAGAATGGGACTTCCGACTTCATTTATGCGGTATTAAACCCCATCGTCTCGCAAAGGTATACATCTCTTCCAACTTTTTGGAGTAAATGAAGTCCCAATTTATGTAGTATTAGTAAATGATTTAAGTCGTTAGCTAAGCATTGGAGTAAATGATCTACGAGGACTCAAAATATGAATTCTATTGATATATGCAAACTATGAATACTATTGGGTTAATTTTGATTTGTGTTTAGAGCACCAATAAATTTGTGGGCTTTAGTATGAATACTATTTTGGCTCCGATTATTTTTTTGCTATTATTGTTCTTTTTCCTAAATATTTACTATGAAATTTCTACTATTTCGTAATTACGTACTTTGAAAATTTCTGCCATTTCACGATTATGCACTCTGGAAATTTTTGTCGTGCCTTCAGGCACGAGCATTCCGCTAGTGTTTATATATATACATATATATATATATATATATATCTCTGTGTGTGTGTGTGTGTGTGTGTGTAGTTCTTTAAAATATGCGTTGTATATACATGTATTATCTTTTTATTATTTGAAATCAAGTAGTTCAAAAACTAGGTTTGAATATTCAAAACATCGTTCAATTGAATGTGAAAATTTAACATTATTGTTGAAGCAAAAATTCTCCATCTGCAAGGACCAATCAGAAAAGGACACATGTCATCCTACATGGCAATATTTATACTTATTCGACACCCGAGGAGAGTTGGTCGGCACCCGAGGAGAGTTAGTCAGCACCCGAGGAGAGTTATTCGGCATACCAACAAACACATAGCATACCAAGCAACTCAAGGAAGACCAACCACCATAGAAGGCCAACAGTTATATTCATTGTATATAGATATAAATGTCTGAATATATAAAGACATTGTATCTCTTTAGCTCCCATCCCTATAAATACTTGTATCCCCTTAGCCAAAGGGGGAAGCGGACACCTAAGAGACACGATACACAAGATACACACATCTCTCTCTCTTTACACCATATTGTGCTATTGTAAACCCCTGGGAATAAAATAACAGTGGACGAGGCTTTATTCATAGTCGAACCACTTTAAAAACCTTTGTCTCTAATGTGTTTGATGTGATCACCATTTCATCTTCAACCATCATCTTCATAACTTCATTTTTATCTGTTGTTGATGTCGATAAGATAACGATGCTATTTCTAGTCATCAAGAGATTGGCGCCGTCTGTGGGAACTTGTTACAAGCATTGTTCTCCATCAAAAGCTAAGTTTTTATTTTCTCTACATATAATCAATTATACATACATCTTTTAATTCAATCATGATTTTTATTTTTATATACATAAATTAATTGTCCAATTTTTATCTGCAAAATGTTGCATATCATGATTTTCAAATCATAACTCTTAGATTAATTCTTATTTAGAAATCTGAAAAATAGCGGATTTCATAAATCATAACTTTTTGCTTAATTCTCGAGTTTCAATTTTATCTCATGAAATCAATATTTTAAATGATTACATATACCCGTATATACGACGATGATAAGATTTGATAATTTTCATTGTTGATTTTGAAATAATTTTTGAAAGATCTTTGATGACTATTCAAATTCCCATTATATTTTTAATCAGAGAATGGGAAAAGGTTAAAGACAATAAAAAGTTTTCTCATGGAAATCATGACCCATATCTACTTTCTCTCTCTTCAAGTTTGAGTCTCTTTATATTCATTTTTATGAACTATATACTTAATTTGGTTCATCTTCCATCTATGTCAATAAAGTCTCATTGATTGATTTTTTATATAAATTTGGTAATAACTTCGATCATTCAGCATATTTTTATCTCTCCAAATAGGGAATAGGAAGGGATCAATATAAAAAATAATTTTCTCAGCTGAAAAACCATTACCCACCTGTTGTAAAAAAGGATCAATTAAACAATCATGACCATATCAAGACTCTGGGCACAAATTTGAGATGTTGGCTCCTCGTTCATCACATCATAGTGATTCTTTGTCGGAATCACACGATCTAGTGGATTAGAGAATGGATCATTTAATTAGCAATCTTAATTCTTGGATTTTACATCGAATGTTATTTTTCTGATCTATTGGTTCGAGATATGTTGGGACATAGCAATATCATGAAAAATTCATCACCGCAGCTCATATGGTTGTTCGAATCATCCACTTACAACCCATATTTCTGGTCAGCCATACATATTGTTAGTCGGCATCATCTCGGGCCCTCTTTTATTAAAGGGAAGCTTAACCAAACCGTTTTTATTTGTCGGAGATAAGATGTGAAGATCCATTAGCAACGTTGAAATAATTTTTATCCAACTACGAGGTATCTTATTGTTGGTCAGAGACTCATATTGTAGATCGGTGGAACCAACTGCAGGTTGACGATCATCAACTTCTTGATCAACGACATCTCAGTCTTGTTCGGAGGGTTCAATTTACTGGTCGGCAACTATCTAACCATCCACATCTTGGTCGGTGACATCTGATATTGTTCGGTGACCATCCAACAGCTGGTCTACAATATCAATGCACCATTTTTGTTGATCGACGAAATCTCTCTTCTGGTCGGGGACCATTTGCTTCTTGGTCAGCACTATATATTTTACAACTTAAGACATCCCCAAATGTTGGTTGGCAACACCCATGCAGTTGGTCGGCAACAGTAGAATCTTGGGGTATTAAAAAATACGGAGCACCCCAGATATTTCTTTAAACACGAGTTCAACCTTGGGGACAAACAGGGAGCTTAAGTTTTTTTTTAAACTTGTGATCACCCCAAAAATATTTTTAAAAACCAAGTGATAAATAATTTTCAAACATCAACTTATACCTGATTAGTTGTTGGAGATTTAATAACTTTACAAAAAACTCTACGTCTTATTTATGGCGCATATCTAATAAAAATTTGTCCATCTCACACACATTTGGCACAAAACATATTATTTCATATTTTGAAATTTTTATTGCCTTATGCTGATACACATCACATATTGTTTGGCTGAATAATTACTCTCATGACAATAATTATTTGATCTAGTCTTGACAGGTGATCGGGCAGCTTATTAAAATTTCATAGGGACGAGATTCAATCCCGACGAAAGCTCAGCCACAATCTTAAGCCTCTAGAAACTATTATTGCTCAGCATCAGGCAATTTTGCCTCAACATATCAGCCAACATATATTATTTCATTTTTGAAATTAATATTTTTATTTCTCAAGCATATACATATCATATATTGATTGGATGAGTAAATTATTCTCATGACTAATCAATTCAGCCTATACATATGGTAGAGCAAGTTATTAATTTTTACAGGTATAAGATTCAACACTGATGAATGCTCGAAAATAATCTGGAAACTATCATCATTGCTCAGCATTATGAAATTTCACCTCAGCAAGGAACTATATATTTTATTATTGCTCTGATTTATGCTCAAGGACGAATTATTCTATATATCGATTCGGATTCATATTCTATATTCATCTCATCATGGAGCTCAGCGAAATACTTATTATCATATTCAGCTCCGAGGAAAAGCTACAACAGTTATTATATTTCACCCCCAACGGATAGTTGGTCGGGGAAATTCTTATTTATATTTAGGCCCAGATATTGGCTCAAGCACAAATTATTCTATATATCCCTTGGGATTCATATTCTATATTCATCTCAACATGGAACTCGGCGAGATACTTATTATCATATTCAGCTCCGAGGATAACTATAACATTTATTCTATTTCAACCCCAAAG
This sequence comes from Sambucus nigra, assembly GCA_949130495.1. Classification (NCBI taxonomy): domain Eukaryota; kingdom Viridiplantae; phylum Streptophyta; class Magnoliopsida; order Dipsacales; family Adoxaceae; genus Sambucus; species Sambucus nigra. Next base: position 121,565,466 of record OX422213.1, read on the forward strand.
GATAGTTGGTCGGGGTAATTCTTATTTATATTCAGGCCCAACAAAGTTCTCGGCCATATTTTTTTATTGTGGAAAATATTATTCTTATTCGGCAGTATGAAATTTTGCCTCGACAGATCAGCGAGATACTTTATTATTACTCTAAATCATTCTTTATCTTAGCATGGAGCTCGGAAAAATATTTATTATCATATATTCAGCCCCAAGGAATTCTCCAGTATTTATTATATTTTATCCCCAACGAACTGTTATTCAGGAAAATTCTTTTCTCTATATATACTCAATTACCACCAACTCCAATTGGTCGGGAACTCAATTACCACCAACTCCGATTGGTCGGTAATTCATTAACTACAAAGTCCGATTGGTTGGTACCAAACTAGGCAAGAAGATGGATGACCTCCCGAAGCATCCACTGTCTAGGCAAAAAGGTAATCTTAAAAAGATTACTACAACTAAGTAGGAACATGGTATGAAAATCATTCCATTGCTTAGGCCCAAAGAGTGACAAGTAACTATAATTAAATAGCAGGTGGAGCAAGTTCCATTATCTATGCAAAACAGGACAATTTGTCCTTCTATATATATATTCATCAACAAACAACAAGGAAAGCATCTTATAAAGTGTTTTTAAGAAAATGAAAATGTAAACATGCAAAGATCTCAAGGAGTTATTTCAGGGAACATTTCCTAGGCCTTATTTTTCTAGCAAGACCAACATACTTCAAGACCAAGAAAGCATTCAAAGTTCATATTCCACACTTGGGGGCTTCAATTACAAATTCAGTTGTTCATTCGGTGGCACATTCTCATAACATCATGCAGTCGAGCATCAAATTCAACTCCACAAACTTACATAGTAGGGGCCCCGACTAATTATCATTCAGAAGTTGTTTTTCTTCCTCAGAAATTAGTTTTGATATTGAAGTTCAAGAGGCATATTCAGGAGTTATTATGAACATTCAGGAGTCAGATTCAGCATCTACATCACTGAGATCTTTACTACTACTGTCCCGACCAATAATGAAGAAGAAGTTGTATGAAAATGTTTCGAAGTCCACCACTAGCTTGGTACAAACAACATTGAATAATTGGGTTCAAAAGCTACAATGTTACTCGACAAAGTATTTAGAGGAGCATAAATTAGAAAAATCAAGCACGTGAAGTTAGCACTCAGTTGCTCGGCATAGGAGGCAGTTGGTCGGCTAGCAAACCAATTAACATACTTGAAGATTATCACAAGATACAAACTGCATACTATGGCATGGCTGCATCCAAATTCCAAGGGGTGATACATAGCACACATTTACTTGACGAATGGAGTTCCTCAAAAGAGATATTAGCAACCATCGATCAGCCTGCATCATATGTCATCTAGGAGATAGTGCACTTTATGTTGAACAAATCAAGAAGGCAGGTCAAGAATTTCACGAGCATCGATCAACACTGCAGAATAAATACTCCATCCTTTCAGTGAACCATCAAGCATGGAGCATTGGGGGCTTCTGTTGATGCAAAAATTCTCCATCTACGAGGACCAATCAGAAAAGGACACATGTCATCCTACGTGGAAATATTTATACTTACTCGGTACCCGAGGAGAGTTGGTCGGCACCCGAGGAGAGTTAGTCGACACCTGAGGAGAGTTAGTCGGCATACCAACCAATACATAGCATACCAAGCAACTCAAGGAAGACCAACCACCATAGAAGGCCAACAGTTATATTCATTGTATATAGATATAAATGTCTGAATGTATAAAGACATTGTATCTCTTTAACTCCCATCACTATAAATACATGTATTCCCTTAGCCAAAGGGGGAAACGAATACCTTTGTCTTGGTATAATGTGCTTGTTGTAAAAATAATCATTTTGTCTAAAATATATAATTTGGGGGTTTATTTAAAAATTGAAAATTTTTGGAATTTTGGGTTAAAATAGCAATGAACTTAGTGAATTCACTTTGATAATTTTTAATCTTATTCAAATATACATAGGTTTTGAATGTTGAATTCAATATGTTTATAACTTATAACTAAAACCAATTTGGTATGTATGTACAACTTAAGGTTTCAACATGATAGTGTTACGGGCATCACGAAACACATTATTATTAATACATATATGTTAGGCCTTAACCTTTTATTATTATTAATTTCATTAATTAAGTTGTTAGTTATCTGACTCAACTAACTTGTAGATATAATTGGTGCAGTCACATGACTCGCCAATTGTGAATTAGGAATTATGAATAGGACATTCACCTTTAATTTAGGAAATTTCTACCCATTCACACCCCGTGAGGCAGATTATTGGTTTGCGCATGTTGGGTTGCACCTTTGTTTGATTTAACGACCCATTTGTTTACACACGGTAGGTAATGATTACTAGAAACTATTATGAGGTATCCTCTATACAAAGAGTAGACGGATGAGATAAATAGATTCGAGGATGTGTACCGTGTTGTGTTAACGAGTTAGTAAAATTCTCAAACTGGTTTCGTAATAGTGACGGAGTCCACCTGTCATTGCACATGTTGTAGAAATGATACATTATTTTAGTTGAAAATTTTTGAATTACATTTTCATAAATGGGGTATGAAAGACTACTACCGAATGTGCGTTTTTCATGGAAAAATCGATTGTCCCTTTATTCTCGAATAATCCCCCGTACAAACGTCAAGTAGGCTAACGATGAAATTATAGAAGGATATTTTAGATAATAATATGTTAGATGAGATAATAGGCGATGGTTTCGATGTTCATGTGGTGGAAAACAATGAGGATTCTTATACATATGATAATGAATCTCAAGGTTGAGGTTCTAGTGCTCATGACAGTGTTCGGATCAACTTGAGGATGACTACCTAAGTTCGAAAGTCAAATCTACCCAACCATTATACCCTTTATTGCGAAAAAAATTAGAAAAATTTGCATGCCATGATTGGTTTGCATAGTTTGTAGAGTCGTTTTAGTTTTTTTTCGCAATATCCTAATTGGAATTCAAAATCAGTTGAAAGGTTTGCTTCTTAAATAGAATACACTGCCAAATAACTTTTGGGAGTGAAGGATAAATTAATTTATGCATGCAAGTATAGCTTCATACTATATAGGAAGGAATATAAAAATAATGATCATTGTCCGGTATGCAAGGAACCTAGTTATGCTCCAGAGCATGGTTTGAGTGATAAGAGAGATGCACTTTCAAAAGTGCCTAAAACGTTTTGAAATATTTTCCTATTGGTCCCTGGTTAAAGATATTTTTCGTAATACCATGGATAATGGAGGTAATGACTTGGCATGATAGAGCATAAGTATATGGTGGTATCACGAGTTACCCTATTAACTCCACCATTTGGAAAGGCATAAATTTTAATACTCAGATTGTACTAACGAACAACATAATATAGATTTGTCAAAATAAACATAGGGGTTCAATCCATTTGGTAATGTAAAAATCAATCAAAGTGTATGGCAGGTTATTTTAGCTTTCCCAAATCCAAATCCTTCGTTATGAATGAGACCAACATTTTTGATGATGTGTTTGTTAATAACTAGGCCAAATGCCCAAAGTGACGACATTCATTTATACTTGGCACCATTGGTAGAAGAATCGAATGAGTTGTGGGTAGCAAGCATGAAAGTATTTTACTATAGAAAACAGAAAGAGTTCAAGTTGAAAGCTATATTGATTTGGGAAATTCATGATTTCCTAGATTATGAGACTTTATCGGGATGTAATATTCATGATCACTTTATATATCCTAATTGTAGAGAGGAAACTAGATCTCAAAATCTAGATATAATGTAAAGATTATGTATAATTCTCAAAGGATATTATTTCTTATTGATCACAAGTTTAGATTTGGTAAAAGTGCTAATTTTTTGTCTAGTGGGGTCGAACATAGGCTATATTCGAGAAACATTTTTGGTTTAGAAATTGAAAGAAGGCCTTCCAAATATGTAAGGAAGCATGGAATATCCTCTAACTCACTCACGGGAGTATTAACATTGTGAAAGCTTTTAAACTTTAAAATTTTGCCACACAGTTTAAAATGATTACCATGATATACACTGAGACATTTGATGACTTTTATGCATGTTAATCTGATATAGTGAATTCTAGTTTTAATTAAGGTCAGAAAAATCCTGATATGAGGGTAGTTAAAAAGATTTTGAGATACAAAAGTCATGGTCCTAAATTGTTTGGTAATCTTAGATATTCTTTGGTTAGAATAACTCAAAGAGTAATTCAAACTTATGAATTGAGATGTTACCAACAACTCAAAAGAAGATAGAAAATAGATCAATTTAAAAGATAAAACTAAGAATAAGAAAAAGGGTTTTGACTCTAACTTTGAGTTCGATTTTGGTCATGATGATCTATCCCTATTTACGAAAAATTTCTCAAATTTAATGAAGAAAATTCTTCCAAAGAAAATAATATTTTTGAGAAAAATAAAAGTGTCAAGGAGGGCAAGAATGTTTTTGAGAATGATAAAAAAAATATGCTTTGAATGTGAGGTAAAAGTACAAAAAGACCACGAGTGTCCCACTAGGCTAAAGAGACATAATCTACATACAATAACACTCTTAACGATAGTGATGTCGAGTCCGTGGATTCTAAGGATGAATCACTACATGAACCTAATTTTTATGCATTCATGTCTATTCATGTTAGTAGTGCTAGTTATTCCCATGACAGGAGGAATTTCAAAAATTCACGACCATAAAAATTTGTCAAATCATTCTGGAGAGAGTGAAAGTGATTAAGAGAATTTGAGTGAGGGAGAAAGTGGCTCCCAACGCACATACCCAAACTTTACAAAGAGTCTTTGAGACCCAAAAAGAAAAATAGGAGTTTGACTCTTAGGGTTTTTGATTTAGAGAAGGAGGTTAAAGTTTTTAGAGAGTGTGAGATGTCTGTGAGTCTACTCGAGAGGTTTAAAGTTTCTTTGTGTGAGAAAGTTATTGTGTTTGGTAGGAAAAAGACCAATTTGAATAACATAGTGTCTAGTCTTACGAGATATCTCCAAGAATCATTACGATATTTTGTTATTCCTCAGTCTCGCATTAGGTTTGAAAGAGAGGTAAGGAATAGGTTACGATATTGCATCCACTTTCAGTGACGCACCCGGATCGGTTTAAAAGTTTGTGATGGATCCTTATGGGCCTCTACCTAACCCTCCACAGAGACCTAATCGGCCAATCAAAGCTCATCCAAAGAATTTTAATCCAGTTAGACCCCAACTTATATATATTTTTCCCATTATAAACAAAGAGGTCACCTTTGGGAATTTTGTTTCAAGCTAGGGATAGTTTCTCACATGCATCTTCCTCGACATGCTTCCACATGAATTCACACAAATGTTCTCAAATGCTCTCCCACACATATTTGCACACATGACCCGTAAATCACCATAGAGATTTCAATGGTTTTCAGAGCAAGTAGAATTTTTAGTCAAGTATTTTTAATATTTGATAGAGGAATTTCAAAGGATGTCTACGCCTTTTGAGTACTTGTCTCGCCCTAATGATTGAGGTTATGAATTTTACGTAATACAGGGTGATTATGATGTTTTTATCTTCTGTCCCTATTTTTATATTGTATTTGTATGTTTATATATGTTTATATTCTTTAAAAAATCTTGAAAATATAAAAAGTTTTTCGTTTCTTGAAAAAGTTTGAAAATTTTCAAAAAAAATTTGATAATTTATTTTTGAAAAAGAGCAAATGATTTTTATATTTTCATTTTCACCATAGATGCATGTTCATTTAAGATATTTGAATCAAAATTTCATTCCATCCATTCATGTGAATTCTTCGTTATGTTTTAATACATGGCTTCATTTCTTTAGTGTGCTTAATAATGCCTGGTTAGCATTTCATTCTTCATTAATCATTAATTTCTCCGTAGTAGATTTTTTAACTACTCTATTGCACACATGAATGGATTTTTTTAACATTATACTTTCTTGTCATATTTGGAATACGGTGTTTTAATCCCAATAGTGTTTAGTAATGAACCAAATGTACTAGAGATAGGTTATGCTTGTAAGCAGCATTGACCGGATTTTTTTCTCAAAAAAATTATTTTATGTTAAGCAATGGAAGGGGACTAAGAAAGAGAATATTCTATTTGCATTAAAAGACAACATTTGCAAAGATCTTAAAAGATTAATGGCACGTAAAAATAGAAGTGACAATGCCATTTTTATACCATTGATTCTTCACCTATATGAGCATTATGTTATCTTCAAAAATTTGAGAGGGGATTATTTAAAATGTGATACATTAAGGGTGTTATGAAGTAGAAGATCAATGGTATTTCATAACGGACTTTATTGAAAAATATTAAATAGTTTCGTATTATTGATTTAAGAATCATTTATATTCATGGCATGTTGCATATGTTGAATTTCATTCTGTACAACTTTCTTACACCTAAGGTTAAAATTGGGTTATTTCTTTAGAAGTATCTCATTGACGTTGTGCACCTTTGTTATTAATGCATATGTTGTTTTTCCCATGGAACTTGTTCACATAATTGTATTCTATTCTCATGATTTAGATATTATAGTGTTATTCAATGGTGTGATGTATTTTTACTTAGACGCACCTTTTATACTCATATACTTTTGTATACTTTTATACTTAAAAAATTGAAAATTTTAAGAGGAAACAAACATCAAGATTCTTTCTTTTGAAAAGATACCTTTTAGAAATTCATCGCATGTGCTTTATTGTTTATATTTAGTGATGTATTTCATTAGGATTCGGGTGATACTAATGTTTCATTTTAATTTTCTTACCTTTTGTGTATTAGGAATGAAAAGGGGGAGAACAAATTGAGGGTGAGTTTTTATTTTCAATGAACTCTCGTATGCGTCACGGTATTTATATTTTCTTCATGGTTGAAGGTCTTTTCTGCATTGATGATGACCTCATGGACAATACATGATGAAGAATTTCAGTTGAAGTGAAGATATTCAATGTCTTTCAATTTTTGGGTTTGGGAGGACATTATTAGTACAATGTCTTAGGGGGTTTAATTTAGTTTCTTTTTGTCTTGTACCAGTGCCAAATGGGAAGATTAGTAAAATAAATATTCTATAATTGTGCATAGTTTAGATATTTTGGTGTATCATGTTACAAACCGAACAAACCACATCCACATATGCTTCCAAGTTCATTGAAGACAAGTTAGTGATCGAGCAACATTTCAAAGAACAAATGCATTGGAACCATCACAACACTATTTGGAGGCATATGGTATTTACGTTTTTTATTTAAACTTATTCAAATTTATTCTTGGGTGTTTTTTTCATTCGAGGAATTTTTCATAAAAGGATATTTAAAAAGGCTTTTTTTTTTGTTTTCCAGTTCTTTAGTGTAGAGGGTTGTTATAGTATTGTCATAATATTCTTGAGAACGGAAACCCCTCACCTCCTTCTAGTTCCAGAGATGTTTGGGCGAGGGACCCCCCCCCCCCCCCCCACCCACCTCCTTCCAATTCTAAATATGTTTGGGCGAGGGACCCCTCCCCCACCTCCTTCTAGTTCCAAATATGTTTGTGTGAGGGAATCCCCCTCCCCCCCCCCCCCCCCAACCTCCTTCCAGTTCCAAATATGTTTGGGCGAGGGACCTCTCCCCCACCACCTTCTTGTTCCATATATGTATGGTCAAGTTACCCCTCCCCACCTCCTTCTAGTTCCAATTATGAGTGGGCAAGATACCCCCCCTCCCCACACACACACACCTTCTTGAAGTTCCAATGATGTTTGGGCAAGGGACACCTCCCCCACCTCCTTCCAAATCCAAATATGTTAGCACTTGGGTGAGGGACCACCTCCCTCATCTCCTTCTAGTTCCACAGATGTGTGGGTGAGGTACCCCTCCCCACCTCCTTCCAGTTCCAAAGATGTGTGGGTGAGGGAACTCCACCCCCCCACCCACCCCCCCCACCTTCTTGAAGTTCCAATGATGTGTGGGAGAGAGACCCTTCCCCCACATCCTTCCAAATCCAAATATGTTACCACCTGGGTGAGGGACCACTTCCCCCACCTCCTTTCAATTCCCAAGATGATATAGTTTGGGGTGTGGGACTCCCCCTTACCAAAGCCAGTTGAAATGATACCTGGGTGAGGGAGTCCACAAACGAGGGAAGTCCACAGTAGGGGATCCCTCTGGTAAATGTTCAAATCCAAATATTATTATTTTGCAGCAAGAGTGTCTAAGACACAAGTCACCCCAAGGAACAAAAGAAGTCAGGATGAGAGGGTGTACCATTAGGATGCCCTCGTCGTAAAAAAGTTATTCTTTTATGGAAAAAAGTGATAATATTTATTTTTTTATACAGGTTGCCTAGTTGAACAGGCAAGGCTCAAAGAGGCAAGTTAGGATCTCCTTGAAGTTTTGGCTTTGTGGCTGAGAAACAAGGTTTGTTGAGAATGCTCAACCACTTAGCACTTTAAGATAGAGAGAATACTAGTTGATAGACCCTATGAGTTACTTAAGTCTTTACACAACTCATACTTAGTCTCAACTGATGTAAGTAGCCAAAGGGCTTCTCACAAAAAAATGAAATTTTTACAAAATGATTTTAGAGGGGGGTGGTCCTCGAGACCACTTTTACAAAATTCGTACAACAAGTTACCATTTCAAAAGATATTTACCAAATTAGATATTTTGTCTCCATTTGGAGACATGTTTTCTTTTTTACCTTAGTTCACACCAGGTGTCGTTTGTCATAGGGAACAGGCAACTGCAAACCCCAAAAGCCCAAACCAGCCCAGGCATTCACCTATAAATAAGACCATTGGGAGGTCAAATCATAGAACAGGAAAACTCAAGTTAAGTCATTACTCTGTCAAAATCAGAGCACAAAGTATTCTCTCCCTCCTTTCTCTTTTAGTGCTAAGTGTTTATTTCTCTACTTCGACCATGACATCCATTATTCCCATGTTATTTTATTCTCAAAGTTACTATTATTGTTGTGAAGTTCATTTTCTTATATGGAGTAGTTCTTGTTTGACTCCATTTTTACTATAAGGAGAAGGTTTTAATAGGTGTTTCTTTTGGAACTTCTTGAAGACCTTGAAGGAAGAGTCCATTGAGGTGGGTCACACCTCACCCGTTTTAGTTTATTACCAGAACCCAGTCACACAACCCTCTTATAGTTAAAACGAACTATGATTCTTGTTGGAATGAGGTCTCCCACTCATTAGACCGAACTTCGAACGGGGACTCTTTGTTTGACAGAGCTTCACCCATTGGAAGTTTGTTGGATACTCATTAGGATGAACTAAGTTTTTCTTTCGAACGAGACTGCAAATCTCTAGTATGAAACTAGTGTTTTGATTCAAACAAATTTCCATATTCGTTTGAACGAGTTTCCTGAGTCAAAAATCGTGTTTCTTTATAAAATGGACTCATGTGGTCTTATTTTCAAGAAATTTTAGCTAAAATAAACTCATATGCGAGTTCCAAAAGTTTTCCATTTTTTGTTTCACCAAAATAAGTTTTTATTTTCAAAATCATACATGCCTAGAATGATTTGCTGAGTTTGTGAAACCCTAGTTCCATACACTACATCAAACCCTTGTAGAGTGTTCTCTACTGCTGATTTTGGAGTTGCTGCTCTATTACTGAAAAAGAACAGATTCTTCAATTTGAGGGTGATCGATGGATACCGAGGGAAGAGATAGTCATGTTGATGGTGCTAGACTGTGCCACATCTGTTGAAGACTTTTAGACCTATACCTTATTATACGTTGTGGAGCTCTATGTAGTATGTAAGTTGATTCCCGTCGACTAATTCTTAAACAATGCTGATATAAAAAGGTTTTCCCCTAAGGATTTGTGCTAAAGCTTCTTCTTCTATTTTGGTTTATAATTTAATTTTGCATATTTAGATGTGGACTTTATAATGCACATTCACCTAATTCTAATATGGATAAAAATTGGATATATGTATGTGTATGACATAAGATACAAGTGAATTCATATAATCTGGATTTTCAATAATAAAATATAATATTTATGTAGTTTGGTAATTTTAGTTGGGATTGCGATGGGGATTCTAATTTCTAATTTGTAGTGTGTAGCTTGTTAAATATAATGTGGATCCCAAACTCTAATTTGTTATTTATTAAATCTAATGTAGTTTATTATATCAATTTAAAAATTTAACTCTCCAAAAAGAAAAACGATCACATCGCACGCACTAAACTAACATGTAGAAACAACTGGAGACTCAAGATGTGACAATTTAGTAGAAACTTCAAAATTACATGGGTAAAGTATGAAAATAGGGTGTTGTGGGGTGAAAATATAATTTAACATAAAATCTGCCCAAAAAGAGGCACGATCACGTCCAAAGACTCTATATAAACTTACAGAAACAACAAGTACATTTTTGTAACTCGCAAGGTGATAATTTGGTAGAAAGATCAAAACTACAAGTCTTAAGCTTGAAAATAGTGCGTAAGGGAGTGAAAATGTAATTTTACAAAAAAATCTCGAAAAGAGCAACAATACAGTTGCATAACTCACAAGATGAGAATTTGATAGAAAATGGAAAAATAAAAGGTTTAAACTTGAAATAAGGGCATTTGGGGTTAAAATATAATTTAATAGCAAAGTTGCTCGAAAGAGGTATGATCACATCACACGACACTAAACTAACTTGTAGAAAAAATGCATGCGGCCATATAATTCAAAACTACAAGGCTTAAGATTGAAAATAGGGCGTTAGTGGGTGATGACATAATTTAAAAATAAAATTTCCTGAAACGAGGCACACTCTGGCCACATATACTAAATTAACTTTTATAGACAACTAGTGTACTTATGTACCTCGTGGAGTGATAATTTGGTAGAAAACACAAAAATATAAGCCTTATGCATGAAAATAGGGCGTCGGGGGTGAAAATGTAATTTACGAGTATAACTTCCAAAAAAGAGATACGATCACGTCATACGAAAATAAACTAACTTGTAAAAATAATCGGTAGTCGTGTAACTCACGGGGTGAGAATTTTGTAAAAAAGTTAAAAATATAAGACTTAATTTTAAAAATAGGGCATTAGGTTTTGAAAACATAATATAATAATAAAAATACTGGAAAAGAGTCACGATCATATCATACAACACTAAACTAACTTCAGAAATAACGGATGCAGTTGTGTAACTCACGGATTGAGAATTTGATTGAAAATTCAAAAATACAAGGCTTAACCTTTAAAATAGGGCATGAGGAGGTGAAAACAAATTTAATAATATAATTGTCCGAAAATAATCATGATCATTTCACAAAACACTGTATTAACTTGTAGAAATAACTGGTGTAGTCTTGTAACTTATGAGGGGTGAGAATTTGATTAAAAATATTCAAAAATACAAGTCTTAAGCTTGAAAATAGGGCGTTCGGGGATGAAAATGCAATTTAACAACAAAAGTGTCTGAAAAGAGGGACAATCACATCACCAAGTATTAAACTAACTTGTATAAATAACCCATATAGTCATGGAATTCAAAAACTAAGAATTTAGTAGAAATTCACAACATAAGGCTTGAGCTTGATAATAGGGCATTTGGGGGGAGTAAACACAATTTAATAAAAAAATAGTCTGAAAAAGTATGATCATGTCACATGACACTAAACTAACCTATAAAAATAACCCGATTGAGTTGGAATAGTTTTTTATTATTTATATTTTTATATCACGATTGAGGATTTTCGTTTGATTTATGTTATATTATGATATTGAATCCTGTTTTTAGATAATATGTCTACATCCAGTCAACGTACCGCCGGGAAAAGTGAAGGGGGGGAGGGATTGATAAAGAAAAAAATGCATTAAATTTGACTAGACTGGAAGCATCATTAAAAATACTAAGACTTTAATGATGAGGTCGGGAGAATGAATGAATCAATAATTGGCCCCGAGTACAATAATTGGAGGAACGTGTCTGATAAGCTAAAGATGTCCATTTGGGGCCGTAAAGGTATTAAAATAATAATATTTGTATAAAATATATGACTTTTATATTATATTTTATTATATGTTTATTGAATGATAATTAACTAACTTTCTTATGTTAACTTCTTGTTGGACAACAAATTCAGCTCGACCCGGAATAGTGGGACAATTTATTGGTTATTCTACGCGAGTAGTCGAAGACGCGGAGCAAGAATCTGCACCCCCTCTATTTTTGGAAAGACTGAGAGTCTGTGCTGTGATGGAGGGGAAGCACTCCCGAGAAGGAGCATGTCATGTTGGCCCAAATGAAAGAGGGGCGTTTGATAGTTAACTTTCCATTCGTGAGTCAAAGAGGACTAACTGATAAAAAAAGTGGATGTGTAGTGCTCTGGGAGGACATATTATGAGAAGGTGGGGCATTAGATGTTATGTAAATTGATTTAATCTGGTAACATTTTGTTTAATGTACAAATTAAAGTTTTATTATTAATTTAATCGGTGCAAGAGTCTGGGAATGGCATAGTAGAAAGCCACTTTGGATTAAATCATATGTAAAAGTTAGATTAAAGAAAGGTGATGTTGCTAATTTAGAGTTCACAAAGACTTTGGTAAGTTATAATTGAAATTATATTGTCAGTTGTATTAATAATCATTTTCAAGGTTAATGATGCATTTTTATACTATTTCAAGATAGGCTAAAAGGGGTGAATAAATGCCAAAGCAATGCTAGCAAGGCATCTCTGAGTACAAATGCATTGAGCCTAGATCGAAAGGGTCGTACTCGATGTATCATCTACCCAAAATAATGAATCATATGTTCTAATTGCTCAAATGAGATGCCGTACATGGTAACAAGGATAAGGAAAAAAGGGAATGACAAGGATAAATTAAAGGGTAAGGAAAAGGTTGGTTAGGGGAACGCTACTCTATCCCCCTCATCGACGGCGGATGAAATATGATTCCCGTACGATATATAATATAGCCTCAATCTCCCTATCCTGAATCTATTTAAGACATCTGGGGTAAGAGTCTATATCTGTGATATGCATGTAGAATCATAAATTTCCAAGGGAGTGAGGAATTCAAGCACCACTATGGGTATCGTGGTGCACGGCCATCCATTAAAGCCTTTTGAATATTGGGTTAGGGTGATTGGTATATTTCTAGGTAAGGAGGATGAGGTCTTTTGGTTGAACGAGCAAGGTGATGTTCGACAAATCGATGGCGCGGTGGCATCAATTGTTATTTGGCCGACATTTTTCATGGTAATTATTATGATTTTGTATTTTGATACGTATAATTTGTATTTGATATAATTTGGGATGATTTGTTTAATTATGGATTTGGTGTGATTACATTCAATTGCATATTATATTTTGGTTATTATTTTAACAAAACATTTTTTTATTGTTTTGAAGTAGGTATTCTGTTGGGAAGTAGTTACTATCGATTTTTTTGGGTTATACTGTCCATGAAAAGCCCCTCACAATTTTTCTAGGCATTATCCTAATCAAAGATAATGATAAGACTGTGATAATGTATGATTGTTGTCATGATCGTTGACTCAGACAAAATCGTGACAAGGCTTGTGTTATTATGGTCATTGATCTAGACAGGAACGCGACAAGACTTTGGTCACCCATATGTTTGAATAAAAAATTAGGGTTAAAAGGATCGTGACAATAAGGAGTTACCACGGTCAAGGACCATAACAAAGGGTTGTCTCACATATAATTGTCACGGTCCTTGACCGTGATCATTCCTTATTGTCACGGTTAAGGACGATGACAATCTGGTCAATTTGTTGTAGTGTATATTTTACTCCTTTGGTTAAATGTTTTCATAATGTTTAAAAATATTGTAATTTATCCATGCGGTTTTTGAAGTTGCCAAATATATACTTTAAGATATTTTTCCAATATAGAAATTATGTTTTAAAATGCATATTTTTTATTTTTAATTTACTTGGTTAATTAGTTGGACAATTAATTTCTAAGTTTTGTGAAACTATCGAAAAATGTGCAAACTCCGATCTCAGGAACAACCAAGCTTGTTGTAGTGGAGATGGTCTTCGCGTCAGGGAAGCTAACTCTTCATTGGTCGTGACCTAATAGTTTTCCCGTGTAATTTCCCCTCTTTTCCACGGACAACCTTGTGTCACGAAAGCATTGCGTCAGTGAAGCTATTATTCTCATTAGCAAAAATTTTGCAGGAAAATATTTTTGAGATATTTTGGAGAGATTTTATTTTTTACCATATCTTTTGGGTAGAGTATCAAGTAAGTGTAACACCGCGTATTTTTTATTATTAATTTTGAGAATTTAAATTACACGTGTGCATGTAAATTAAATAAAATGGAATATAACGAGAACTTAATAACTATTAATTAGTGAGAAAACATTAATATTTATGTGAATATATATTTACTAGTGTGATAAAGTAAAGAAAATAATGCCAAACGGTATCTTAATCGGCACACACGTGTGGAGTCGTAGGTTGAAATGGGAAATTTATGATGGGTGACTCAGATGAGGATTTAGAGCACACAGTTGATCCTAAATGGGTTTGAATAATGAATATTAAGTTCCCAGGGGTAGTAATTGTGTTCCGAGGGATTTTTAGATTAGTTAGGACCTGAGGATATAGCCACACTATCATCCAAAAGGTAAAAAAAAAGAGATAGAGAAGAGAATGGAGAATCTAAGGGAGCTCAAGTAAGGCAATTGGAAAAAATTCCTGGGCTAGAATCATCACACAATAAATGATTCATACTTGACTATAATTTTAAGGCAAGTGGTTAACCTTGCTTAATACTATATGTATGCATTTCAATTCATATCATCGTTGGTATAATTAAACATGATTTTCGATGGGATTCACATGTCAAAATGTGTTTTTAGTGAAAGGATTTCATAGAATTTGATTGATGATTATTCCATATGAAATCCATGAATTGAATCATATATGATAGTAGATTTTTATTGATAAAGAAATCTATGATTGATTCAAATAATGATGCATTCTTGAATTAGAAATATGGGAATTGGATTCTTTAACTTTTGAATTAAGGTATGGATTAATTATGGATAATTTGATGTTAAAACCATGATTTAGAATGTGTTTTGGATGGATTGAATCAATAAAACATGTACCCTTATAATTGATGTTGATAGGGTAGGATTAAATTGTATTGGGATGAATTTTGGGGCTCATATTGGTTGAGAATTTGGACAAAAGTTCGTAACAGATATGGCAGTCCTATCTTGGCCAATTCCTAAAGGCAAAATGGTTCACCCCTTAATCGAACCGGATCGGCTGCCCTACTTGGTTAGGCTTGGTTGTTTACATGGATTTTCTGATCAAGTTGGTTCTGGTCTATTTTGGTATGTTAGTAAGTGAGATTAGGACTTTTGGAAAATATTTATAAACCTTCAGATAATCGGGATAAATCCGGGGGTGAAATTAAGGATATTAAGATGAAGGCTACTCGAAAAATAAAGTAGGGAACTCGGTTTGGAAATTCAGTTAGACTTACGATCCGGGCTAGTTGGGAATGGCTTTGCTCCAGAATTATTATTATTTTTTTGAATCAATTATATAACGGATTATTGAAATATTCTGGAGTCGAGATTAGACTAGGAGAATATAGGCTAGTGCTAAGAGTGACAAGCATGGTTAGCTGGGTTTATGTGTGTGTGTGTGTATATATATATATATATATATATATATATATGCCCGTGCCTGAAGGTATGATGTGTACGTCATTGATTGGACCATAAGTCGTATTTAGTTCATAATAGATAAATAATTTTTTCGTTCGCAATAGTGTTAAGATGGACTATCTTTTTAGTCATGCTTTCTAATCGCCATTTCAAGTAGTATCATGTTAAATTGGATGTCAAAATTGTTAACAGTGTTAATAGTGTCATTTAAAATTCAAAAGTCATGGCATGTTATGATTATATCAAACTTTTAGGCCCAATCTCTTTTGTTTATTGGACTATACCCCAATTTAAAAAATAAAAAACTACTGCCAACAACATTTTTATATAAATTGTCCATCCAGGACGTCTTAAATGCCAGTAGTTTTCCATCCTCCAACACTTGCCTCCAAAAGGATTATACAACATGACCTCTCCCTAGCCATTTTCCACATGGGGCATCGATAATATAGGAAACGTTACACCTAAGGCCTCCATTGGGAATGAGTTCATCTTAATTTCCATTGATTACTTAATCAAATAGGTCGAAGCCGAGTAAAATGCAATTTTGAATGCTAAAAAGGTGTCCAAGTTTATCCGAAAAAACATCATCTATCATCACATGAGCTAGTATCAGATAACTGGTTACATTTTGAGGCAGAAGTCATATAATTAGTCGACGAATATGAGATTCAAAGACATAAATCTTCTCTCTAACGACCTTAAACCAACGGTGGAGACAAATCCACTAATAAGAACCTCACCGAGAGTTGTCGAGATTAGGCTAATCGGATCCCTTATGCCCTCTGGTGCTACCGCATTTAAGTTTGAGTATCTATAAGGGCTACCTCTTACTTTCTATTATACGACATGCAAGTAGTCCAACAAATTGAGGTATAAATACCTACATTACGCGTCATGCTTGAAAGAAAAGTCAGCGACAAAGATTGGCATCAAAGTCGTCTTGACGATTTATCTATCTTGGATGAAAGGAGACTTAAGGATTTATATCATATATAGGAGTACCATCTCCAAATAGAACAATCATTCAATAAGAAATTCATGGAACGTGGTGTTCGAGAGGGAATTTAGACCTTAAGGAAATCATAGAACCCATCTGGGACCTAGAGGGAAATTCAAGCCCAATTGGAGCAGCCCCTACAATGTGAAAAAGATCCTACCCGATGGCGTCGCTATGATCACTAACGTTGATGGTGAAGAGAGGGCCCGTCCAGTCAACCTGGATCGTCTCAATCAGTTCTACCCTCAGTCTGAAATCTCGGCGCGATATGGCTCTTCTCATTCCCCTTCTATTCTAAAACAAATCTCCTAATTTTCCTCTACTTAAAACTACGTGGAGCCTAATCCTTTAAAAAAACTTTCAAAAAAAATATCAAAACCCCCCAGAGGTACGTACGTAGCTCATCCGCTTTACATGAGCACAACCTCCTTATTTTTCACAAAATCATATTCTTTTCTTATCTTCGAGAACGACAGTTCATTTTATCATTTACATGAACAAATGTATGTCTTAGAGATCGGTATAGATAATTCAAATGTAAAACTCATTAAGAGGCACAACAATGTAATTAAATTCCTTGTTTATACCACTTTGGGAAATGTCGATACGATTACATGAAATATCTGCATTTGGAGTCAAACAACCTTCCCCGCCAACCGGACTGTCCTAAAAATAAAATCAAACAAAAACTACTCTTAAACAAACTATAACCTTCCCAAATTTATTCCTAACAAGTCCAAAACAACCAAATACATAACCAAACACAACACAATACAAAAGTTTCACAAACAAAACTCCCCAAAAGGATATTACCCACAACTACCAAATGAACCAGCCTCGTTATCGTCTATATCTTGGGGTCTTCAAACCTCCCTTGCTTGGATGGAATACTAAAGGGTCTTCATGGAACAGTAAGCCGGACGAGCCTAGGAAAAAACATTACACCTCCCTTCATGGTGTCAAACATGGCAAACTACCTCTGTCCAATCTCTTCTGCTAACATCATACCCACTACCCTCCTCCACATCCATTTCATGACTTCCCCAAAAATATGCCAAACTCTACCAATAGATTGGGAAGGAGGGGTCGACGGCCAATAACTCTCCCACAAGGAACCCAGTCGCATGCGCAGGCCTTCGCCTTTCGTCAAATCCTCCATAGGAAAGAAATCCAGAACATAGGAAGTCACAATCTGTTCCCATCCAAATTGGCACAGGAGCCATCAGGGCACCAACCAGTTCAGACATCGAGCTCCATGCTCCACAAACTAGTTTACTAGTTCTCGATACTGGGGAAAAGTTTATAAAATAACGGGCAAAATTTTTTTGCACAACTCCCAAGTGGTATTTAGGAGGGACCATTAAGCGGAATTGCCCAGACAACCACATGAACAGTATAATTGGGCTACCTCTCAAAAAGTCAGAACGACCTTCACGCCAAGAATCTAGACCATTCAGGGTCTCTGCTAGTATCACCGCCACAAGATTACGATAGTATGACATCAACTCATTGATGACAGCAAGTTGAGGATGCACCAGCAGCTCCCCGATCAACAACAATAAACTTCAAAGTTAAGCCAAGGGGGCAACAGCTCCGGTATAGCCTGCATCATTGGCATCCCACAGACACATAGAATACACCATATCTAAGCGGGATATCATTCCTCCATTAACCATTGATCGAGCCATCGACGGTGAGATATGGAGAAATCCCATCAACAGTGCCCAAGGGGATCGAGAGAAATTAGGCATGGCCTCCTCCATACTAGGATTTACCCCCACTATAGAAGAAAACTCCATGTAAGTCAGTAAGACCTCATCTAAATCAAAACTAAAGACATGATCCTCGGGGGTACCAGAATTGTACTACCACCATCAGCATATTCCAGTGAAGGAGTCGATTGCGGCATAAAGAAACCCGATGCAGGATGAATGCATCGTAATCTACGTTATACGAGCATACAGACTCTAAATTCTTGAGGTAATAGGAAAATTCACCACTCATAGGAAGATACATATTGAAAATGATAAGACAAGAAGCATCAAATAAGCAAAAGAAAGGAAATGTAAATGGGTGACGAAAAACCCGCTAGCTTACCCCCTTTTATACTTGAAAAATTGGCTAAAGATAAGGGTCCTACAAAATCTGGATGAAACCTTACCCCATCATGGATAAAGTAGTTGAAGAAAGTGCAATAAAGCGTAGGGGCGATTGGACTGAACTGACCTGTCGATAGGCAAGACGAGGGGTATGCCGATCGATATCCACCATTTTTAGAAAATTCTCTTTTTCCTTCTTTGTCTAAATACAAAGGTCAACAAATTTTGTTTTTTTATTTTCGAAGTCAGGCCAGTTCCTCCTATATTTTTACTTATCCTTTCCAAAAAAAATCAATTTTGAAGTCACTACAATCCTTTTTAGGTCTTAGCAGCAAAGTAAAAAGTGCATTAAGTTATCTAAGCACTGATAAATTAATAAAATCCCTTTCCATTCCATTCCCTTCCATTCCATATATATATATATATATATATATGGGACTCAACCCCCCCCCCCCCCGGCACTCTTTCTCTCTCTCCGAAGACCCCCATCTCTGCGGCGTACGCGCTTTCCACGATGACGAACCGAGGAACCCCCTCTATCGGATCCAGATCCCTCCTTAGAAGAAGCTGATGACATCAAGCAGGAATGCATCGGGATCGACTCAAGAATATGTTCAATCGTGGAAGATACCCAGTCTCGGATGTCCTTTAGCTGGGTGGTAACACCCGAACATGCTGGAACAAAAGCAAAGACAGATATGTCAATCTAAAGAAAAAAGAAAAATCATAAAGAAAAACTCAAAGAAATTAAAGGTATACCTCTGGCTGAATGACGTCCTCCGTCGGCCCCATAACCTCCGGATCCATCGCATTTCGGGCATGCATCATACTCACCGATCCTCACCTAAGTCATCTGATATTGTAGGAGGAGTAAGCCGCAAAAACGGAACCTCTGACATCATCGCCGCTGCTGACGTCGACGTACCACCCGCACTATGCGAAGACCCCACTGGCCGACTTGTAACCCTACCAGAAGTTGTAGGAGGAGGAGGACTATCGTCATATATGTTGGGCGGAATCATTCAACTCATTGAAAAATCAAGATAATTATAGGTCGCCTCTGTATGAGTAAACGACGAGTAAGGCTCACCAACCATCGTCACCACCCTCACCTCCTTCGACATATCTCGCACCCACCTCATGTATCTCGGGGACATCGCATGTGGAACCATCACATCATTCTCCACAAACTGTCGGACTACTATCTCCCCCAGCTACCAAGAGTAGCCGAACTCGTGCACCAACTACTGACGCAACTGCGTATTCCCCCCTGTCAGTCATGTGTGCTAGATAGCCGTCCCCTAGGGATAGAAGGTCACCTAGAAGATCCCCAACTGAAAATCAATATCTGAAAAAGGAAATCGAAGAAAAGTTGTCTTAAGTGGAAATAAGAATTTACCCGATTGCTTGTTAGGCCATTTAAGACCTGGTGCACCACTACCAAAGAAAGAGACTGCCTCATTTGTCGGTTGGACTTCCGCCACTAGTACATACGACAAAAGCCCCCCATCAACTCATCCTTCAAACCTATCAAATGAGCATTAAGCCCAATAACCTCGTAAAATAACATGTGCAATAGGACAGGGTTCAGCTATCAACAAAAATGGAAATAAAATTAAATGCACGAAGGAAAATGCAAAAAGAAAAATACCTCCAAATGATACGTGGAACCTGTAAAGGTCTTCCAACAGCACCAGCTAAATGCATCCAAAGATTAATAAAAAGTTGCCAAAGTAAGGCCCCCCAGTCAAAGAGAGGGATATTCGAAAATACCCTCACAGAAGGCAAAACCAAAAGTGGACGATGTCGCCACCAGTCGCTACTAAAAACCCTCCCAAAAGAAAAAGAATAAAGGCCATCTTCCACACCTCCAGCACATTGGTCTCGTCGATCTTCCGACTCAATAAAACCTCCTTCAGAAGAGAGAGACGGATGGAGTCCCCTGAGACTATCCACCCAACATCACCTAACGCTGCCTCCACTACCTTCGGCATCACCCTCAAGGACCGGTCCACATCTATCTAGGTCCCCTCATAATCTAGCCCTAGCAGCTATTGTACATCAATGGGAGTCACTGTCATCTCCCCAAAATTTAAATGTGTGGTATGGGTAGTATCACCTCTCTCCAAAGGCACAGAGGACAACCGTCAAACGGAGCGTCCCATCCAATGTAGATGCCAAACTTCCAAAACTAGCTAATAAAACCACCCAAGGTACCACCAAAAGAAGGTTTTCCCATACATCCTTGAACCCCATCTTCCCCCGAGAACGTAGGCTCGACCCAGATATATCATTTTGTAGAAACAAAAGGAAAAAACCTTGTCAAAACAAGAAAAAATAAGGAATATACAAAAAAATGTGGAATACCAAAGGTTATTATCACTTACATAAAAACTTGGGTTCACCACCCAAAGCGATCGATGGTGCGCAGGCTCATGCAGAATAGTCCGCTCGTCCACAACCGGCTCAAACAAGTAAAAAGCATTCTCATTGCCCGCCACTCCATATGCCCCCAGTCATCAACACTCAACCATGCCGTGTGGATCGCACTTCTTGAAAAATATGCTATTTTCTAGTCTTGAAAAAAATAAGAATGCGAGAATGGATCGCAGAAAAGAAATTCAAAAGATAGAAGATCTGAAAGATGTTAAAAATAAAAAAATCTCGCCCTTTTTTATAGGAGGCTAAGGGGGATGTCGATTGGAAGTCACTGCCACATACCGATCGACACCATCCCTTAATCTGCCCAAAGTAGTCCCAAAAACTGTGCCACTACCGTACGACACCTCTTACACCCTATCGGTTGGCACCTACCTAAAATTTTGTACAAAAAATACCAGAAAATCCCAAAAATATACTAAAAATTTCCTAAAGTTTCCAAGTAAATTTCAAAACATTTTTTCACCGAGAAAATCATTTTTCAAGCTCTCAAATCCCCATCCGAATTAATACCACATTTTCCCCATCTTAAACCCCACGATTCCTTAACGAAATCCCAAAATTCTTTCCCTAGAAAAATTCTCAAATCCAACTTCCCCATTGGAATTTTAAGTCAATCGGACATCTCTCCAGTGATGTCTCGATGGAACACAACAAAAATTGACCTTGACCCACATAATTGGTTGCTTATATTTAATGTCCATAAAATTAACCTCGACCCGTATAATTGATCGCTTCTACTTAAGGTCCTCAAAATTGACCTCGACCCTCATAACAGGTCACTCCTACTTAAGTCCTCATAACTGGCTTCAACCCATAGAATTGGTCGCTTGTACTCAAGGCCCTTAGAATTGACCTTGACCCGCAGAATTGGTCACTTTTACTTACGGTCCTCAAAATAGACCTCGACCCTCATAATCGGTCCTTCCTACTTAAGCCTTCAGAATTGTCTTTGACCCACAAAATTGGTCACTTCTACTTAAGGTCCTCAAAATTAACCTTGACCCACATAATTGATCACCTCTACTTATGCTCTTAGAATTGGCTTCGACCAACAAAATTGGTCTCTCCCACTTTAGGTCCTCAGAATTGGCCTCGACCCTTAGAATTGGTCACCCTTACTTAACGTCCTCATAATTGATCTTAACCCTCAGAATTGGCCGCTCCCTACCCTAGGTCCTTAGAATCGACCTCGACTCGCTGAATCGGCCATCCATAGCATCACCTTAGGTCCTCATAATAGACCTGACCATATGAATCGGTCATCCTCATTTCTTTAGGTCTAAGAATAAACCTCCATCCCAAAAAATCATGTGGTGTCTATTCGATGGCTTTCACTTGCTCCAAGATCATCCGTCGAGGGGATCTATAAACACCACATTCTAGGACCCCTTAAGTCTCTCCTTAGGTTCCTATCATCTCCCCATTTTATTACAAATCCTAGGTCATACTCCGAGTATCGATTTAGAGGCCATCGACTACGATCAACTCTATTGTCAGAGCGAAAGATCAATGAATCTTCAAAAGGATCTGAATCTTCTTTGCAATGGTCCATACCATCCGAGAATTGGCATAACATTTCTGACGAACGAACTATTTTACAACCAAAAATTGATTTGGATGCCACCGGGTGCTCTCGGGCCTCGATTTGATCCCAATAAACTTCATTATCAAAGATAAAGATCTGTGTATATTCTAATAGCACTTAACCCCATTCCAACGGTCCGCCTCATGTGCAAAATGGCAAAATCGTTCAGAAGAATGATCTATTTTCCCCAAAAAGTGATTCGTAGGCCATGGTGCTCTCTCGAGCACCATTTGACCAAGGTCAACTATTTAGTTCAAATGAGATTGAATAAAAATTTTAAGTTCACTAAATACCCTTTCCAACGGTCAGCCCTGTGCATGAATTTACCTTACGGTACGGACGAATGACATGTTTTACTCCGAAAGGTCATTGGACGCTTCTGGGCCCCGGTTGACCAAAGTTAACTTTCCAAACGGAGTGAAGCTATTTGGAATGTCGAAGTACTATGTGTAACCTTTCCAAAGGTCCACACTGTTCACAATTCTGATGTACGATTTCGACTAACGATCCATTACCGTGCGACAATCTCCAGTCCAACGGACCAATGGGCACTTTCGAGCCCCATTTGACCTAAAGTCAACTCTTGGACCCGAGAGAGGCTATAAATACCTTTAAAGGTATATGAATTAATTTCTAATAGTATTCCCTGTGAGTGATTTAAATTTATAGATTACGTTATGCGATCAGTTTTTTGAACAAATCTCCACAAGACTGCCGATTGGCAGGTCCATTTCCCTACCAATTGGCAGTGTATCTACGGTCAATTGGCAGGGCCAGGGCTATGTCAATCGACAAACCCTACCCTATAAATAGAGGGCATGAGCTCACTTTCAAGACAAGCCTCAGATCCATTAATATCATTGATCTCAACAACATTCTTCTATAATCAACAGAGTTTCCTTGTGTGAAAATCTATTCCATCTTTCATTCCCATCATTTTCATACTCAATTTGGCAAAATCTCTTTCACTCTCATCCGACATTCATCCCCGACATCCAAAGGAGATCATCAAGGATCAAAATCAAGCCTCAATTCTCCAAAGAAGGTCCAAACACCCTTCTCTCTCTTTAAATTTCTTTATTTTTGCATTATTTACATAAATTCTTAATTTAGATTTTACTTTATTTAATACACATTACCATCTCATCCTTTATTAGTTATATTGTACATACTCTATTTTCTATAAAAAAAAATCAAGAAAAAAAGGGATACACTTATAAATTCCATTGGGATTATTCACCACATTTTCTCAAAACTAAAATACTTTTTCTATACATACACATATAATAAATTTTCGTTTGAATCTACGGGATAAACCACCCCTATGTTGAATATGAACTACGTGGACTTTGATGTCTTAATAGGTTATGTAGAC
Source organism: Sambucus nigra (assembly GCA_949130495.1). Classification (NCBI taxonomy): domain Eukaryota; kingdom Viridiplantae; phylum Streptophyta; class Magnoliopsida; order Dipsacales; family Adoxaceae; genus Sambucus; species Sambucus nigra. The sequence continues at coordinate 121,589,675 of OX422213.1, forward strand.
GTTTCTGGATAAAACCCGAGACTCGAGTCCAATTTTCCATTTTGTCTTTTTCATTCTTTTTCTCTATACTTTACTCGTATATATACTGTATTTTTTATTCATACTTAGCCTTTTATCTAAAACATATTATCGTTTCTTCAGAACAATCAATATCTCGATAACGCATATATCGTATTTTTTAGATATAATTTTTGAAACATTCCTATGGATGACCTCACTCTATCTTTTCCATGATATGAGTCGGGAAATTTCTATCTCCACTTATATATATACACGCAAACACTTCATGGAGAAATAAAGGAAAATAGTAGCATAAGACCATGAGAGACCAAAAGGGAGGGATGGGTGCCTAACACCTTTCCATTCCGTAACTTAGCCCCTGAAACTCTGAAATATTTTTTTTTATAAGAATCAGTTTGTCTTTGATGCCGCTCTCTCGAGGCGGTGACATTGTTCTTTTACGTGTTTTGTGCAAGATAGGCTGATGACTCCATCTTTTTACATCACCCCACATCGAAGACGATCGAAGAGCTCCTAGAGGAAGAGGGCATGAGATCTTCACTCCTTTCCCCATAAACTAGAAAACTATCTAGTTGCAGGACTATATTTGTTTTTTATGTGGCCTTTATCTAATTTGGACCGGGAGGATAGGGTACTGCGCAACAAGGTTATCCTTTTGGTGAAAGTCCTTTAGGAATAATAGGGTGATGAAGGCTCTACATGGGATCGAGAATATGAGGCGAGAGATAAGTATCCACATTTTTTAAGTGACTTAGGATTTCTTTCGCGGATGAAATTTCATAAGAGGGGATAATGTAATACTCGTACTTTTTATTACTTACTTTTATTTCGCCCTATTTATATATCAATGTGCCATTAACGAAAATTATATGTTACATGTATTACATGAGAATTTATTTATATTTATATAATACTTAATCACTTTGGTAAAGTTTTATGCAATTCGGACAAGAATCGAACGATGCACGGACACGAGAAGTAAAATACAACACTTTTTGACAGTATGCGGTACTGCGAAAACATAACTTTGTACGAACTATTTAAGACAATTGGTTAGTTAATATTTTTTTTACCATATATTTAAACTCACAAACATATATATAAAATTACCACTGTCAACGATAAAAAAAGAAGGAAAAAGAAAGGAAAAAAATCATTTTTCGTTAAAAAATAAAAGTGCTCAGAAAAATTTGAAACTTTTAAAAATGATGTAAAATTTAATTTTGAACAACTTTTCCTTGTTGTACGTCTTCAAAAAAATTATTTAGACCCGATTTTAGCCATATTTTATGTCTAAATTATAGTAAAAAATATTTTAGGTGGTGTGGTTGGCTCTTTTGATGGGTGGTTGGGTTTCGTATCTTTCAAACTTGGGTAAAATGTCTTTCACTTATATTTTCAAGCCTAGGAGACTTAAATGAGTCAAAACATTGAAAATGAAAACTTAAAAATTGGTATAAATAAGGGTGGGTGGGGTGGGTTGGGGGTGGGGGGGGTTATGAACCTAGTAAACCAAATAAACATAAAATCCTCCATCCTCTTGCTCTCTCTTATATCCTCAAGAGAAAAAAAATATTTTTCAAACTCATATCACACCCTTATACCGATATTCTCTCTCCTCAAACTCCATTAAATAAGATCAAAACTCCATTAAAACATCACACAAGGGGTGGGGCACCTTACCGTGGCTTGAAAGCTTGATTTTGGGAGCATAGGAGTGGAGTTTATGAGCAATCTAGGTGGACTTGAAGTTTTCTTCTCCAAAGTTATCTCCTATTCATAAATTAAGTAGGGTGTTCCTCTTCCTTAATTCACGTTTTTAAAATTTTAAAACACCCATATTGATGAAAGATGATTTCTTGTTAAAAAATGCTAGTTTTTGTATTTCCTATTATGCAAACCCATATTTTTTGTGTTAAAATGAACTAGCTTTGATGATTAAATTTAATAATATCATGATTTTATAAATGAATGATTAGAACATGAAAATTGTTAAAAAAATGTTATAATCACATACTACTTGAATATAAATGTGTAGGATACATATATATGGATTTCTTAGGTAGAAATTCTCATTTAATGTGAATATACTTGAACAAATTTTAGATATGATAACTGATATATTTTGAAATGAAATATATAGATTTCATCATATTTTGAAAGAATGATAAATTTCAGCCCCTACTTTGATGTTGTTAAAAAGTAAAGATAATGGCTTAAAATGGTGTAGAAAATCTACTTAAAACCTTATATTTGAACTCTACATTAAAATGGTAATTTTAATGATGAAGTTTATGATTAAATGATTAAAATAGTGTAGAAAACAGTTAGTAAATATAATTTCATAATTCCCACTTGAAAACTCGTTAAAACGATGAAAATTGGGATAAGAATGATGTAGAAAATCCATCTGAACTTTGTATAATAAAGTCTATATTAAAATTATGTTTTTAATGACTTAATAAATGTTAGAATGGAAAAAATATTATAGAAATAGAAAGGTATTATAAAGAATTTTTTCTCTTGAAAATCCATTTTTAGAATGCATTTTGGTGTAAAAATGGTATAATGGCAGTTTTGATGATTATGTGAAAAGTTAGTTGAAGATAATATTTATTGAGTTTAAAATGCTAGTAAAACCATTTTTAAGGTATGAAAAATATGTTAATGAATTAATGAATAAATAAAATGAATGATAATTGGATATAAGTGTTTAAAGTATATTGTTATTATTAGTTGGCCTCGTATTTTAAAAGTAAGGCGAATAATGATGTAAAGAAGTAACACCGAAAGATTAATGCGAGTACTTGGAATAATGAGAATAATTATAAGAATGTGAATATTTGGAAGAATGTGAATGTACAAAAATATAATGGTATTCGAATGTTTCCGAAAAGAACAATTAAGTGGGGAATGACGTCCCTAGAGGTGAAAGACCCCAAACAACTTGGTGAGTGTAACATATATGTACTCAATACCAATGGTGAAAGGCCATGAAATCGTGGATATTATTAAATCCCAAAGCAATAAAATTAATATTTATGAAAGATTGGAAAAATGAAAGGCTTAATGAATTTGAATAAATGGAAATTATTAATATTATGATGACAACATAGTTGCATTGCATATAGTTGCATTAACATTTAATGAAATGGAAATTAATTTACAAAATACTGGAAGATAATGTATATTCCACCCCAGGAACTTCACTTGGTGACACTAGAAAGGATCTCAGTAAGGATGCTGAGGGTGCAACTCGATGCTAGATGATCTGTTGGCCATTCCATAATATGTTTAAGATGTATATTTATAGCACTTTAATTAAGATGTGGATCACTATTATGTAATTTGATCGATTATGTTGTCTTACTCAGTGAACTTCATTTTGATTCATTAAATGTGGTATTAAAGTTTTTCATGAACTAATTCATAAGTTGGTTTCATTATGCATGTTAAACGTTTACTCTTCTTAAATTGAAATTTCTCAAATGAATATTATGTCCTTAAATGAATTAAATAAATATTTTTCTTAAATAATAAAGTAACATTTTCCCCCTCCCATTTAACACCCCAATTTAGATTTAGGTTATTCCAATGGTTATCCAAATCTGGTTCGGGGTGTTACACTTGAAATTCTGGAAATTTCCAAATAGTCTTAGCTTTTTCTTTCACAGGTACAGTATTCCTAATATTGTAAGTATAATTATAGTCTGAATTGTTGGTTCTAACCAATATTTCTTCATTAAGTCCACCACTAGAAATTCAAGGTTACATTCCTTCATAGGGGAATTGGAAATTTTTCACATAGCTTTGGAATTCAATATTGATATTATAATCTGGGATAATATGGTCTTCATTTCCATTAGCATATAAGATTAACTTAAAATGTTTGATTGTGTCTACAGTTATCATAAATGTTGGAATGACATTTAAGTATCCAATGTTATCTGACATTTCTAATTGGGCTATCCTAATAAGACTTTTCTTAAAATATTTTCATCTTTTATCTATTAAACAACATAATATGCTGATATTATTTTAGGGTCTATGTAATCCTTAGATTTTTGCTTGAAAGAGTCCAAAGGTTAGGAACTAGAATTTTCTATCAAACCCTTTTGATCTTAGCCATTATGAGTCAAAAACTTAAAGCTCATTATAAGACTTGTCTAACACATGATTTCTACAATGATAAGTCATGTTATAATTAAGAGTCTTGGGAGTGTCTCCTTCTTTGAACGTATCTAACTACTGGAAGTTGTTCATTATATATGGAAATTTCTATAATTTTTCGTCAATTTCACCCCATTTTTTCTATTTAAAAGGATTGGACAAATTTCTTTATTTCCACCATGTTTTAACATTGGAGGATGATTATTTAAGTCTTTAGATCATAAAATTATTATGTCCAATATTTGGGATAGGGCTAGATATCTTACTAATCTTATCTAATAAATGATTTATGATTCTTCTAGTTATGTTCTTTCTTTCCCTAGTTTCTATATAAGGAGATTCTTTAAATCTACAAGTTATTACCTGCTTTTGTTCAAGTCTTTTTTCAATTTTTCTAAAGAGTCTAAATAATCATTTTATCCTCTTATCTGACTAAGGATTTCTTCATTAAATATCTTATATTATCTTCTTGAATTTTTATCAATATCTTTATTATGCTTACCAAGAGAATTAGTAATCTTTTTAATATAGTCTTTTGCTTCATTATTTTTTTCTTGTTGTTCCATAGCTTTCAATGTCATTCTAGATTCTATAGATTTTACTGATTTTTCTATTTTATCTAAACGTGTTAAATTAAAGGAGGAGTTTAATTTTGTTTGGGAAGGTTTATCATATATAAACCTAATTCCTTTAATAATTTCTTCATAATGTCTTCTGTGTTGGCTATATTATGTCTATGTTCATTAACAATACTATCCATTCAGGATAGGTTATGGTTTCCATATTGTTAAGATAATTGTCTAAATTCTGTTAAAATTTAACAAAGTCTGTGTAGAAGTTAATTAACATTTTCTTAGCCTTTAAATATAATTGTAAGTCTTTAACAAAACTGTTGTTGTAGTAAATTCAATCTCTCAAGTATGAGTCTAGATTCTTTAGCAACATTAACAACCTCATTTTCATTTATCTAATGATAAAATCTTTCATCACTTATCTTTTCTAGTATTATTTGATAAAAATATATGCTAGATTCTAAATGGAGAGGTTTTCAGGTACCTCTTTCCAGTCTTATCTAACTATTTCCATTAGGAAGATAATTGTCTAATCTTCGAATAAGTTTATGTTGTTCTTTGACAACTTTTGCTAACTCACTTTCTTGATTCTTTGCAAGCGTTTTAATTTCTGAAATTTCCTTGTTTAGGACTTCTATGTGATTAGTCTTAGTATTTACATCTTGTAAATTCTTGTACAATGTCTACTGGGATTTGGCTGTCTATGTCTTGTATATTCTTAGAGATATTTTTTATCTCTGTTTCTAGGGTTTGAATATTTTTAAATAATTGTCTTAAAATAAGTAGGATACACTTATTTTGATCTAGTATGCTATTGATAGTACTAGCAGTAACTTGCTTATGGTCTGAGTGTTTGGATGAGATGTGTTCAATGTGTGAGCAATCATCTATGTGTGAGGCTAAGCAACCTTCTAGGTCTAAAAGGCTATCAGTATGAGTTGTTAGTCTGGATGGTTTCTAAAAATATCTTTGTAAATGTGTGGAATGAATCCTAAGGGCATTAAAGTATTTTACTACTATCGATCTGAAAAGAGTGTCTTTGCTTTAATATCAGAGTAGTGTTGGTTGGTCAGAATTCGGGTGGGTTTATCACTACTTTCTTAATTTTTTTTAAATTGTGTGGTCTAAAAATGTAAATCCATGATGTATTTGATCTTAACATAGAATTTCACTAAAGAGCATTAGCTTTTGTCTTATTATTGTCCTCATATAAGGACCTCATAGGAGCCTCTCTCTCTCTCTCTCTATCTCTCTCTCTCTCTCTCTCTCTCTCTATATATATATATATATATATAAAGAGGAGTCGTAGAGCGGGAGAGAGGAGATGGAAGAAGCAATTATGATGAAGAGGCATAATGGGAGAGCCTCGGGAAGGAGAAGATCCTGTCTAAACTAAAGCAGTTCTTTTTGCTAGCCAGAAAAGATGGATTGATAACAAATAAAGTGTATCTTCCAAGGCACTTAACCACTGATTGCTCATACAAAAGTTGTGGATTCCCAGTGAAAGATGCTTACACATTCTAAGGGACTACCTTATGGCGTGGCTAGTATTGGAGAAGCTCATCCCTTATAACCTTCACGAGCATTTCTTTTGCCTAAAACTCAAGGATTGGATTGATGAAAATCTTGAGGAAGGTCCCCAACAGAGGCTTTTAATTAGTTATCAATATTTGCCCAAGCAGCCTGGGCTTTGTGGTTCTGGAGAAACAATACTCTTTTTGAAACCAGTTTCTCTCGCCCCCTAATCCGGTGCAATATATATATATATATATATATATATATATATATATATATATATATATATATATATATTTAATGAAGGAGGATAAACTTTTTATCCTCCCCAATTGATGGCTTAGATCGAATCTCATAAATTTGGTCTTTATCAACTCGCGGCTGGGATCGAACGAGGAGGGAGTTTTTGTTTAACCCAACTGAAGGCTCAGATTGAAAGATGGATTTTAGAATAGGTGATAATAACCCTCACAAGTCTTTTCATTTATCCTACAGGCCACCTTGAGTGGCTAAAAGGGACTATGGGGACTGTCAACACGCCATCTAACCTGTCTCCCTCTATTATGCTCTCTTTTGAGTAACCACTTCATACCTCAATCCCCCCCATCTCTGGCCCGCCGCTCCCACAGGACCCCCAATCTCCCTCCGTCCCTTCTCCACAACTGTATCCACCTCCCCACCTCCCCCATCCGCCAGGCTGGCCGAAACTGTGAAACTCAAACTCAAAAAATTCAAAAAACACGATCCCGTTTTCACCCAACACAACTCCCCTAACCCCCATCCTCACCTCCCCCCTCCGTTGCATCATCACACTCCCTTCAAGTCTTCGTGTCACCACCGTGTCCAACCTTGGGGCCAAGACCGCCATTAAGAAAATTATCAGCAGGTTCCTAAGGGTCTAGATGGGGTCTGAAGCAAGCAAGATGCTTCAGATGAAGTACGGTTCTGTTAAAGATGAAGTACGGTTCCATAAAAAAGTTGAGTTGAGAGTTCTGGGAAAAATCCCATCATCTTTGGGTACGATGCCATCAAAGATGGAGTATGTTTAAATGGGGATATTCTCTCTCTCTCTCTCTCTCTCCCTCTCTCTCTCTCTCTCTTTATTCTGAGAGTTGTATGTTGAGAGTTATTCTGAGAGTTGTATATTAAGAGTTGTATATTCTGAGAGTTATTCTGAGAGTTTTACTGATTTAGATATTTTGAATTCCCTTTGTTGCTTCACACACCTTATCTTACATTGTGACACATATGGAGCTACCAGTAAAAATTTCTGGACATGTTCAAATGTGGAAATTAGGAGGAAACCCCTTTTTAATGTTGGGTTTTTTTCTTTTTTTTCTTATTGAATATTAATAGGTATAAACAATATCAAAGGGAATTTTAAACATGAGATTTTTTTTAATTATATTATTAATCAACAATGTTAATTTTTTTTTATATTATGTTGCAATGAGATGTTGAAGGCGGCGATGGCTTGAACCAAACACCCATGGGTTTTATGAGTGAGATGACCCAACTGGGTTGGATTTCTCTTCGGTTGAGAAGAGATAACTGGGTCTTTGGGCTTAAAACAATCTTTGTATTTTTTCCAACTCACTCCATTCGACTAATTGATGTTACATTTTTTTTTATTTTAGGTAAAAAAGGTTGGCGTTCCTTACATATACTCTATTTTGTTCTCTATTCAGTTACTCTGTTTATTTTTTTTTCATGTAATCTTTTTTTATTTTATTTTGAAGAAACAGTCTTTTCTGCGATGTTGGTGTTCCTTGTGTTCTTTTTTATTCAGGTAGTATGTTGATTCATATTGAACTTTATTCAGATTCATATTGAACATATCTTACTTGAATGTGTTGTACACTTGCAAGTACAAAAACTGGCTGGTGAGAGTTCCAATAATGTCCACTAAAGTGTTTTATAAAATGATTTTTATGATATTTCTTATATAATGTTTAACATTTTACACTATATTATGGTTGACCTTTACTAAGAATTACATTAAAAGTGTTTGAAAAGTAATAGCAATATGCAATGGAAAAAAAGTAGCAATAATATGCAATGGATTTTCATTGATGAAGAGGAATAAAAAGTGATAGTTTAAAACATGTTTCTTGGGTAGCGCGTGTATGGATTCTCAAAACTTATTGTGTTTTTCCCATGCTTTATGAGTAGATCTAACATGTATCCCTGCAAAGCAGTAACATATTGTACTATATGGTATATATACAAAAACAAATAGACATTTATGAACGATTTTTTATCAATTATTTTTAGGGTGCAATGCCATTAATTTTTAATCACATAATAAAAAGATTCAATCACATAACTAAAATACCATAGTTATTTGTAATACAATAATAATTAAAAATGAAATAATTTAAGAACAAAAATAGTATAATCCAACTGCAAATTGGGTTGTTCATAATCCTAAACTATTCTTGTTGACTTTTATTCTATATTGTCATTAACTCTCGATCGACATTATATAGGTGCGATTAGCTAGCGCATCGTTAACACGATGCTTTTTTTTATTAATACCATGTGTAATGTCATTTAGACACATGAAATTTAGTAGGCATATTGTTGATACTTCATATGTTTCAAGAAAATTTTAAAATCGTGTCATCGACACGAATACACTATGGGATACCAACAATATTTATATTTACATTATTGGCGAAAGGTTTAAAATACAAATTATTACTAGAAAAAATTATAACGAGAACATATTTATTGCCGTGCCACCGGTACGGGTACAAAATATCGTAGGAACAAATTTATCGTCGTGCCATCGACACGGGTAGACCCTAGTGTATATGTGTGTGTGTGTGTGTGTAATTATTTGGAACATATCTACTCATTATTATCGTTGGAGGTTGCGCGTAGTAGGCAGTTAACCCTGGTGTCAACCATCCGGTGTTGCGTTGATTCACTAGGTTATAGTATCGTTGCATAGCCACTATCCATGTATGAGAATATGTATTGATTTGGATACTCGTTGGGAACGATGTGGTATGGCTGCTACCCTAAATGTATGTTTATGGTCGACTCGTTATTTTTGTTTATGTTTTGGGTTCATTGGTGAGATTTCGACTCGGTGGCTCAGTGTGGTGCTTGGTATGCCTCGAGCCTTACATCACATGAGGCATGCATCAGATATGTCTATGTTATGGGGATGCGATTTGTATATACATAGCGAGTGATATATATATATATATATATATATATATATATATATATATATATATATATATATGAAATAGTGTGTGAATATCTAATTACAGTTTCTGTGTAGCTATGAAAATAATTATGCTAATATACATAATGAAGGTAGTGCATATTGCATAATCATGACTATTAGCAGGATGTGATATGTTAGCGGTTATCGTCTTAGTTAGATTGGGTAGTATTATTCGAATAATGAAATAAATGCGTTAGGTGTACATGATAGATGATATGTGAGAAAAAAGTCTCATGTGAATGCGACTAAAAAGTTAATTATGAAAGTAATACACTGCACCTTTAGGTTTAAAGCATTTAATTACTTGCAAATATTGTCAAAGCTTTTCGGGCTATGAACCCCTGCCAAATTATTTTTCAAACCACCGCATATTCAGCAGCATGGATAGTAGAAATCATGTCATTGCGTGCAGTAACTGTGATTTTTGTAAGATTTGATTGTAGTCGCCTCAGTTTATTCTATCTAGATAGAATTCAGTTTCATTATTTCGTTTTGGGCATATTGCCCTCAGTTGGATAGGACATTTCATTTATGCCAGATATGTCCTATTACTTCTTAGTAATTGTTTCGTTGATATTATTGGTGATAACTGACGGCTTATTCTCTTTATATTATTTATGCTTATTCTCTTATCAATTCTACGATAATTTTATTTGGTGCATTTATGTTGGTTATATTTATATTATTTGTTGCGATGGTGATGCTAAGAATAAAATCATATTGGATTCATGTTTAATTGTAATAAAAGCTTGATCAAACGGTATTAGAATAGTCGGGGTGTCACCGAAACATGCTTAAGATATGGGCCTTTCGAGTAGCCAATTAAGTATAAGTATTGTGGATTGTTTATTGTTTAATTTTTCACACTATATTTGATAACAATTAAAGTGTATTCTTAATATTTCAATTTCTGCCTTGCAATAAAATTTTACATGCATGCAAATTGATGAATGTGATAGAAATAGTCTTCTATATAAGAAATTATTGGACCATTATTAAATAACTTACCTTCTTAGATGAGTTCTTAATGTTGTGCTACACATCAATGGTTTGTTTAATTAAGGTATTTATGAAAAATCATTTAAGGATGACTAAAAAATTATTGCACACTTTATGATAACTATGGACCAAGTGGGAGAATGTTAGAATTATTTAAAATAATAATTCTCCATAATGTGCTCCATAATTACATTAATACTAAGTCACTTTAGTTAGTGAAAGGGTACTCCAAATACTAAGAGTCAAAATGACTCATGGGTCTCTACTTTGATGGATGGTTAGAATAAGTGACTATTGGGGAATTGCGTCATGTCTCTGCCTTTAAAAAAATGGCTGATTTTTCATCATTCAGATAGACTAAAACAACATAATTAAATTATAGAATAATGGAGGGAAATTTAAATTCTCAATAAAATTTAATTTCAAAATAGTATTTTGATAATAGAGGGAGATCTAAATGTTCGAATGCGCTGAAATAGGAGCACGATTTGGCCAAAGACAAGATGAAGTCATAGTTTGAAGCTCATCCCGATTAGATATCGTTAAGGCTGACTGCTTAGCTAATCTTTTCAGTTTTGATATGATGGATGTACATGATTATAATATCGTTTTGTGTTCTGCATAACGATTATATGTGATAATCATGTTGATCTAAGATTCTAACGCTAAATGTATAATAGATAAAGTTTTGTATGATTAAAGAACAAATAACATGTATAATTGGATATTGATATATTAGATTTATAAATTCATACAAAATTGTTAATTACGTGTTCTTTTGAATTTATTTACAATATCCTAATAAAAAAAAAGTTCTCTAACCTTATCATTTTCAACCGTTACTTATATTGATTTTATTTATTCTAACCTTAACCACATTTCTAAACGTACGCTCAAAACAAAATTTCAAACAAGTTCCCTGACATAACAGCCCAATTTACACCATGAGAATAGTTGTAGGACAAAAATATGAACATGCACGCTAGAAGCTAATGAAAGATGCAAACATTAACAATCACTGAATGATCCCAGAGAGAGAAAACTACCTTTGATCTCGATGGCACAAGAAACTAATAGGATTTGGAGCAGCACGACGTGATATTGGCACGGCTCAATCAAAAAGCAAGACCCAAAACATTTTGGGCACAACTTTTTTTTTATTGAACCGGACCAATATCCCGTTTAACTGCTCCATGCATATAACTCCATCATTGAGGTTTGATATTTTTTATTTTCGCACCTGTATTGCATGAACATACATGATATATAGATGGAGAAAAAGAGGGTTTTTTTTATCTTCATTATGTGGTGTGGGGAAGCTAATGTCCGGTATAATGAGAAGGATAAAGAAGAAGAGAGGAAATAGATGACAAAAGATGGTGGCATTGAAGGAGATGCATTAAAGTCTTCAACTACCGATTAACAAAGGGAGTTGAGGTATTAATTTAAAGAAGGTACAGGAATCGTGGAAAAGCTCACGAGGCCAATTCTAGAGCTTTTAATATATGCGTTTATGAGCTTATGGGTAGGCGGCGGAGGATGTTGGCTCTGTTCATCCTACGGCATTTCAAATCACTTGGGTAATTCGCGATTCTCTGTTACTTCAGTCGGTATGCAATGTTCACTACAAAATACATAATTGTCATTTTATAAAAGGATTATGAATAGGTTTTATTACGCCCATTTGCTAATCTAAGACCATCATCAAGTCATATTTGCAAAAATGCTACTCCAAAATGCAAAAATACATTTTTTTTCTCCCTCACCACGTTCTTTTGGTCCAAGGCCATGGGCAAGCAAGGTCTTCCCCAACAACCCTCATCTTTCTTGGGATCAAGGTTCCCCGAGGAAGTTGAATTACGACACGACCAACAACTATTTTCTCAATAATTGCATAAATATCCCATAAATTAAAAAAAAACATCAATTTCATTCTCAACCGTATTCGTGACCTTCTCTTCTCAAATTTTAATGAAAAACATCCCCTCCGAGTAATTTGAAGAGCCCACATATCAAGAAAACCCCAAAATATCAAGAAATCCTCGAAAGACAAAAAATTCAGGGAAGCCACCGCAATAAATGTTTTTCGGAGACACACCTTAATTTGCAAGACTTGAGTTTGTACATCCGAGGATTCCATTTATAAGGCAAATAAAAAATGGGATTGTGGGATAATCTGACCTACCTTTTTATGGAGAGAACCAGCACACCGGCTACTATTTTGTAGGCTCGCTCAAGACACAGTTTAACACTATTAGTTGGGGCGTGAGTAAATTTGTTGTCATTATTGACTGGGTCAAGCCAGGGTTGCTTAGCAGTTGCACTAATAGTCACAAGTCTCAAATCTGTTAAAGCGTATGATTATTGTGAAAGAAAAGTTGCTGATGTCTAAAAATGGAGTGACCCAATTTTATAATCACAGATAAATAATAAGAGCAATCTTAATCAAAGTTTGACTATAAAGAAAGCCTTCATTTACTGTTATTTTTATTTAAGCGGGTTACAATAGCTCAGTATAGTGTGCTTGAGAATGATTCGATTGTCTCCCTTGAGCTAAGGGAGACTGCCTATTAGCAGGGGCCCGGAACCTTAGAGATGGAATGCCTTTATATTTTCAAGCATTTACACCTGTATACAATAAATGTGACCCTTGGTTTTCAATGTTAATCGCCCTTTCAGCCGAGTAACTTTTGTTATTCTTGATGGTTCAAATTCTAGAGTTGATCCACCTTCTAGTCGACTAGGCTCTTCTGAGGCCAATCAAGGTAGCTACATGACCACCTAGGTTGAGAGGTGACTGCCTTTCATTTATCCACGTGGGGAGATAATTTGACATACAATAAATCCCACAATGTTCCATGCTTTATGATTGGTCGAAAGTATGGAGTATTTGTTCAAAATGTGGCACGACATGTGATTGGAGAGCTAGTCGGAAGTTGACCTTCCGGACTTGTAAAAATTTCTACAGGTACTGTGGATAATGGAATTTTTGCAAATACTTAAAAAATTTTTGAACCGACAAAGGGTACGCTAGTCTTTTTACATTTTCGAAAGTGTGCAGCCATCGGTATTTTAATCGTTTGTGCAGTTAATCATTTCATCTCTATTATCGAGGCAACCTATAAATAAATAGAAATTTTCCTCCTTCTCTCTTTATCTCAAAATTTTTACATTTGAGTTTTTCAACGTTTTCAAATTTTCTTTCTGCAACTCTTTATTGTCTGTTACTCGCCCCAATTTCTTTAGATTTGCTATTATCGTGGGAATCCTGTAATCTTTCTTTACCTCTTCCCTATTTTCACCATTTTTCTCTATTTTAACCATGATTTGCATTGTTGATGAGGGTTCTTTGGATGAGTTTAGGGAAAAGTGGAAAATTCCTAGCTGGGTAGACATAGAAATAGCTTAGGGCCCCATAAATGTTTATTCCCACTTTCTTTATTGTTCAGTGTGATATCACTTTACCCCTAAATCCTCTGTTTCTCCAATTTTATCATTACTTTAACGTAGTACCTTCTAGAAAACCCCCAAACACTTGGAGAGTAGTAAATGCAGTTCATAGGCTGAATGAGATTTATGTGACGCGTTTTGCGGTCCTTGAATTGATGTTTTGCTACAAATGGGGAGCCATTGGAGAGAACAAGTATTATCTTAAGACTATGCAAGTCAACAGGGATTCAGTGGTTAATCTGCCAAATTTCAATAAATATTGTTGGGACTATGGTGTTATAGTCAAGAATCGACGATATGCCTTCTTCTTACAGGAGTATCCTACACTGGACCGAGATGCCCCTAAGAAGGGTGTGACATAGGTTTTAACTTCCTCCTTTAACTTTTTTTGTATTTTGTCATCTATTTGGAGACTAGCCGACTAACTTTGTTGCCTTGTATTATTTTGCATAGGAGAGTAAGAAAAGGTATCCCAAGGAGGGAGAGATCAATCTTACGGACCTTAAGTTTTTGTGGGGGCTAAATCAAAGAGTTGGTGAAGAACACCCAAGAGCTGCTTTCGTACTGTTAGATTACAAAATCTCCATTACGTATTTTTTTGCTCGACCATCACTTGCACTACCTCAAATTGCCCCCGAATTCGAAGAAGAAACTGTATTTACTTCCTCGGATGCAGAATTAACTGGAGTTAAATTCGTCCAAAGAGGAAATTCTTCCTCATTTGAGTCCTTTAACATATCTGACATCCTTACTTCTCCTTTAGCTGACATGGATAAAAGAAAGATTCCCAATTTATTGAGTGAGACATTTTCTCATACTACCAAGAAGAATGCTGACAATAACAAGAGACCTCAGGAGACCTCAGGTAGTTGAATATAAGAGGCATCAAAATCTTGGTGCTGAAGAAATCCAAACTATTGAACCTCAATATAAGAGGTTAAAGAAAGTCTTTCCTGACCCTCGAAAGAAAGCAAAGAAAGTCCAAGCCGACAAACAAGAGTTAGTTGAAAAGATTCAAAATGACTTAGGTGACATTGGGTCATCTTCTGTGGCCAACAATCCCAAGTTGGCTAGAGGTTTAATTAAGGTCATAACCCTTCTAGTTTACCGAGCAAAATCAGTTCCTTTGTCCAGAACAAGACTGATAGAAAGAGCTTGCCAAAATTTGGCTTTGGTACTTATTTATCTTTTGTTTGTCTTTATTTTGTTGAAATTCTTCTTGATGTTAAGTGTTTATTCTTCTACATTTTTTTGTTGATTTTAATCGAATGCTGGAGAAGGACGATCGCTAAGAACTTCCTCGGTTGAGGTAGAAAAGATCTTTGATGGTCTGAGGGAATCTTTGAAGTATTCCTAGAAATATCTTGAGGCTAAACAAAAACTCTAGGATGAGAAGATGCAGTAAGTTGTGGATAGGGCACTGGTAGCAGAAAATAAAATAAAAGATACTAAAGAGAAATCCCAGGCTTCAGGGAACAAGTTGAGGAAGTTGATGATAAGGCCAAAGTTGCAGAAGACAGGATGACAAAGACCAAGAACTTGGCCAATGATGCTGATGATAAATTGGTTGGTTTAACTCTTGAAGTTGGTTCTTTTAAGGCCAAAGGAAGAAAAGATAAGGAGGTAAAGGGTTGGGAGAAGGCATTTTATATAGATTTTGCCCAAATTGAATATGCCAAGATGCTATCCTTCAAGGAAGGGTCTGAAGAATCCTCAATGGTGCCTACTAATACTTCAGTAGGCCAACTACTATTGTCAACCAACCCGCTACCAACCAGGACCAAGTCTAAGACAAAGAGAAGGTTTAGCTCCTTTTTTAGTCAATTTCTTTTTGTCCTTTATTTCATGTATTTTTTATATCTTCTTCTTCATTCTTTGATGTACCCACGTTGTAATCTTATCTTTGATTAATTAAATAACATTTTTTTTTCAATTGTTTACAATCTTCAAATGATGTTGATTTCTTCTTGATTGGTATCTTTTATGACTTTTTTTATGAATTTTGCCCCATATACTCATACTTGTAAATTTTCAGCTTGATGCCAGGAAAAAGGCTATTATTTTTGTTGAATCTTACTTACTTGGCGATGTAAAAATCTATTTTAGGCTCACCTTGTTCCTTTATCCAAGGAAGAATTATCAGGATTGCTCGGTCCAGATGTTTTTGACTGAGTGAAGGAGTCTTATATCCATCTTCATTGCCTCTTGGAAAGAGCTGTAGCAAACAATGATGGTTATTATGAGATGATTGAGCAAATGTAGGAAGATCACAAACTTTTCAAGGCACTTCTCCATTCTGAATATGAAGCTAAGTGTAAGGCATTAAGTGAAGGGTGTGGCTTTAAGAAGAAGTTGAAAGACATCACTTCTGAGTTGAACAAGAACAAATTTGTCTTAAACCAAAATTGGAGAATGCCCGATCAATTACATCCATGATGGAGAGAGAAAATATCGTATTGAGGACTGAACTTGATAGTTTGAAGAAATCAACAACCACTGGTCTGGATGAAGGGGTTTCATTATTGGAAATTGAGAATATCAGGCCATTAGAATAGATGGAAGTTTTACAAAAGAGGAAGACCAAACCTGGCCAAGCCCCAAGGCAAAGTATAGTTGTTCGGAGAACTGTTTATTAGGAGGGAACCAAGAAAACTCTGGTGGACCAAAATGCTCAACTTAAGGAGAAAGACAAGTCCATAAAAAAGCTTCAAGATTATGTCGACCGACTTACCTTCCATTTCCATAAGTAACTCAGAGCTATTTGGATGGATGGGTATGATGGAGATTTGACTTATTTGGATGTGCATATAGAAAAGGACAGGAATGAGGGTTATAAATGGGGTTGGTTGAGCCTTCACTCCTTGTTGAAGATATATAAAAATGATGAATTATGGCACTGACATACCGCAGGGATATTAGACTATCCATATCCTCCTTTTTTCAATTGACTTTAGTTGGATCCTTCCTGATGCCATTCCTCAGAGTTTGATTAGAAAATATGTTGTGGAGTTCGACCTTGAAGGAGAAGTGGAATATGCTTGTCCCCAACATCTTCTTTATTGATCGAGCGACAGTAGGCGTACTAGGAGTAGACATTTTAGTTCCATCAATAATTCAAGCACCCTTAATGAACCTCCTGTTGGGATGAGCAAGGTTGATGGAAAACATCCAATGGAATAACTTGTATCATGTATTTGGTTGATCTTTGTTTTGTAATTCAAGTTCATTGGAACGAAATGATGCTCTTTGAGACACTTTGATACTTTATATTTAAGCTTACAATTTCTATTAATCTTGTTACCGACTAGGTAGTGAGTACTCTAACTAGTTAGTCTGCTTACTAATTAAATGTATTGCTTAAATGTTAGATGTTTGATTTGTGATTAAATCTGATTGTAATGCCTTAGATTCTAATATTTCTTTGCATAGATAAAACTGTGAATAGTTTTGTTGAACTAAGTTAGAGTAGTATTTATCAGTAGTGACCAAGTGTATTATGAATGTATAATTATCACTGAATTATAACTTAGTCAGGTAAAACCTATTGTATTTAACTGTGAATCTTACAGGAGATTTTACTAACTTTTAGTTCATGATTTGCGAAGCTGAAATCATACATGAAATTGTTAATGACAAACTTTTCTGAAGTTGGAAAATTTTGACAAAGGATTTTTGTGAAGTTTAAAACGTTTGACAAAGATAAAGAACTTTTATGATGTTGGAAAAGTTTGACAAAGAAATTTTCTAATGTTGAAAAAGTTTGGCCAAGATAAACAACTTTTCTAAAGTTGGAAAAGTTTGAATAAGATAAAGAACTTTTCTTAACTTGGAAAAATTTGACAAAGATAAAGAACTTTTTTGAAGTTGGAAAAGTTTGTCAAAGATAAAAAACATTTCTTTAGTTAGAAAAGTTTTAATTTAAAATTAAAATTTACTATTTAATTTAAGATAGTGGTACAACACCATACTCCCAAAAAGACATAAAAAGGAAGTATAATGAGTAGAAACATGAAACTTCATTAACTTGAATAACTGATTACTTCAAAAACAAAATTTATTGATAGTATTTACGAAGATGATCGGCATTCCAGGGGTTCTCAAATTTTTGGCCCTCCAATGTCTTCAGGCGATATGTTCCTAGTTGAATTTCTACCAAGATACGATAGGAACTATGCCAATTGAGTTCCAACTTGTTATTTTTTGGATTACCTTATTAAATACAAGTTCTCCCTACTTCAAGTTAGTCATCTTAACACGCCGATTATAAAATCTAACAGTCCTTTGTTGGTAAGAAACCATTCGAATAGCAACATCTTATCTTACTTCTTCTATCATGTCCAAATCTATTCGCCTTTTGTGATCAGTTTTGGGTGAATTAAAATTTAACACTGTGTGAGTCGGCAGATTTATTTTAATTACTACCACTACCTCAGTGCTAAAAGTTATACGGGGTTTCCCCTGTTGCTGTTCTGGGAGTGGTCCTATATGCCCAAAGAACGTTGTGGAGTTTATTAATACAGTTTTCTTTAGCATCGCCCAACCTTTTCTTCAATCCATCTATCAAGGTTTTGTTAGTGATTTTTGCTTGGACATTGAAATATGAATGTTCAGGTGTTGAATGAAGTTTCTGGATGCCGAACCTAATGTAGTACTCTTTAAATTCCTCATTATCAAATTAAGTCCCATGTTCAGGGATGAAGGCATAAAGCATGACATACCAACAAATAGTCTGCTTCCATATAAATTGGATAACCCTCTAATAGGGAATATCAATTAAAGGTTTAGCCTCTACCCACTTGATGAAGTAACCGATTGCTACAACCAGATATTTGAACCTTCCCTTGGTGGTCGGTAGTGGTCCCAGATCTATTCCCTAAATATCAAAAGGCTATGGTGAAGTGATTGGCATTAGAGCTTCCTCGGGTCTTCTATGGATGGTGGTAAATTTTTGGCACTTATCACATTTCTTGGTGAAGGCAACACAATTTTACTTTATTATCGTCTAGTAATAACCTTGCATTGCTATCCTTTAGCTTATAGATCTCCCAGTTATGTGAGCTCCACATGATCCTTCATGTACCTCTTTAATCATAATATTTACCTCAGTTGGGTGGACCCAACGAAGTAAAGATACTGCATACCCACTTCTATACAATATACCTTCATGTCTTAAATCTCAATTTCCTTGCTTCTTTTTGGTTGGTTGGTAATAGTCCCTTCTCAATATAATCCCTGATTGGGTCCACTCGGGAATGCTACAATTCTATTAAAATGATGTTGGCTCCCTCCTCATCAATGTTCCTACTGATGAGAATCTCCATCGGGATGGTTCTTCAGAGCTCCACTGGAGTTGTTGAGGCTAGTCCAGAATGATCATATGCTCGGGCATTGTTCAATCTTGGAACAGGACCATCTTTACTGCAAGAAATGAGGAAATAACTTCATTTTCCTAATTAAACTATCTTAACTTTATTTCTCTTTTTACTCCATATATTTCAGTAACTAATGGATAATAAGTTGATAATCATTCTGCACTATCACCTTCTAGGCGCCTAGTGATGAAGCTAACTCCAAACTAGTAATTAATGCTTCGTATTCGACTTCATTATTAGAGGCCTGATATGGAAATCTCAATGCATACTCTATATCCAAGTCATCTAGAGTATAAAGGATGATCCCGACACCACTTCTAGTAGTACGTTAAGAACCATATACGGATAATTACCAAATTGGAATGTCATTATTGAAATCTTCATCCATTAATAATATGTATTTGAAAACCTTCTAGATTTTCTCAGCTTTTCAGATTGATCTTTCTTACACAACTGATGATTCTGATTTGTCAACAACCATCTCAGTTGGCCTTTGAGCTGAGGTGTCTTATGAAGCAGTCTACTTGGTCGATAAATTTAGTGTGTTGGGTGCCTCTACATAAGTGAATTTTGCTATGAAATTGACAACTTATTTCCATTTAAATGAAGTTCTTGGTTCGCATATAATTTCATACCCTCCTAGTTCATCTTTTCAGGCTTATGAAAATCTTGTCGTAAGGGCAGGTTATTGTATAGTACAATTGTATGGGCCTAAAATTAGGGTCTCATTCTCTTAGAGGCTTCATTGAGTGAGAAAGTTAACTTCTCCAAGCGTGGATATCAGATCTCGGCCCCTTGGAATGACTTACTGGTGTAATACATGTGTTTTTAAACACCCTCTTCTAATCGGATAAAGGTTGAACTTACAACAGACTCTGAAACGGCTAAATATAAGTACAACTTCTCTACAAAATAAGTCGGGAGAGTAGTAGAGGAAACCCTAATACTTCTTCAGGTCTTAAAAATCTTTCTTACATGCGCCATTCCATTCAAAGGTCTTTTTAAGCACCTTTAAGAATGGAAGACATTTGTCTGTGGCTCTGGATACAAAACGATTTAGGGTTGGTACTCTTCCTCTCAAGTTTTGCACATCTTTCTTATTAGTCGGGGATTGCATTTCCAGTAAAGAATTTATTTTATCAAGTTTGATTTTAATTCCCCTTTGATTTACGATGCACCCCAATAACATATATTCCTGGACTCCGATATGCACTTGGTCGGATTGAGCTTCATTTGATGTTTTTTCAACTGGTCAAATATTTGGGCTAGATCAACAATGTGGTCAGCAACAAACTTGATTTTGGTGAGCATATCATCTACATACACCTCCATATTATTGCCAATTTGATTTTCAAAGAATTTATTTACCAACCTCTGATACATTGCCCCAGCATTTTTGAGCCCAAAAGGCATCACATTGTAGCAGTAAGTTCCTCGGTTGGTGATGAAGGATGTATTGTATTTATCTTTCGACTTCATCTTGATATAGTTACAACTAGAATAGGAATCCATGAAGCTAAGCAGTTCATAACCTGCTGTGTCATCTACTAATTGATAAAATCCTTGGTAAAGGAAAGTGATCTTTTGGACCTGCTTAGTTAAGATTAGTAAAATCCACACACATTCGCCATTTATTGTTCTTATTCTTAACCATTACCACATTATCCAACCTAGTCTGATAACTAACATCTTCAATGTACTGTGCTTTCTGAAAATTTTCCACCTCTTATTGGATCACCATATTCTTCTCCGGGCTGAAATCTCTGCGCTTCTGCTTGATCAACTTGGCATCTTAATAAATATTGAAATTGTGGCAGATGAAGTTGGGATCAATTCCTGACATAACCTCATGACTCTAGCAAACACATTCTTCCTATATTTAAGGAATGTTATTACTTATTATTTGATAGAAGGTGTTGGTATTTAGACAATCTAGGTGGTCCTTTCTAGTTTTTCATCGTCTAGCATGATAGTTTATGTTTCTTTCATAACTTGTCCTTTCACCAAGTCCTCTTCTTCGCGAGGATCCAAAGTATCAATGTGGAAAGTAGTTATGACCCTCTTTATTTCCTATTGGTCGGCTTGAGTATAATAGTATTCCCATGACTTCATAGTTAGTAGGGAACTTCATGCATTGATGCGAAGTTGATGAGCGAACTTCCAATTATTTCATCCCTACTCGACTAAGGATTATGTTGTAGGCTGAAGGCACATTTTTGTCCAATACAAAAAAGTTAATTCATTCCATATTGATTATTGTCCAGGTGTCAGTACATCCAACTTGACAGTTCCCAGGGGATATACCCTTTCTCCTGAATACCCTATAAGAGGCATATGATATGATTCCAGTCTACTATCTCATTGCCCCAAGCTTCGGAAATTGGTGTAGAACATTACATCAGCCAAACTATGATTATCAACCAAAACTCTTGCCACTCTTCCATGGTGAACTCTACAAGTAATTACCCATTGATCATCATGAGGATAAAGTACCCCACTCAGATCGTTTTTAGAGAAATCAATCACTAACATGTCTTTGTTGACTTTCCTAAGACAAACATCACTACTCTCAGACATATCAATCAGCCTAATAGTGGGACAAGCTTTGGTTTCATTTAATTATGACGTTATTTCGTCTAGTCCATCTCCTCCTCCCGCGTCTCCTCCTGCGGTAAAATGACAACCAAAGGAAATCATACCTATATCTATTTATGGATCGTCAGGCTTTATCAGCAAGTCGGGGTCATCTTTATAATTATCGTTGCATGCCCTTTTTGTTCCCTCTTTTCCTCAGTCAGGTGACTCAGATCTCCTTCTGATATCTTGGCTACCACTCCAATCAATAAATTTTACCAGTTGTACCTTTCGAATAAGAATTTCAACTACATTTCGAAGGCTTTGCAACTATCAATGGTGTGCCCGTGGTCGCGATGAAAATCACAATACTTGTACTTGTCTCTTTTCTTGGGGGCGTCCTCAGTTTCCTAGGCCAGTTCAGATCTTTATTGCACTTGATTTCTTATGGGATGTGGTGAACACCCTTAGTGAGTGGGGTATACTCATCAAACTTCTTGATACTGTTAGATTTTTTAACTTTTTTATCTTTCTTGAATGAATTGTTCTTCTTTCCCTAAGCTTTGCTCTCTGATGCTTCTTTTGCTTCCATAGCTTCCTCGGCATTCATGATCTTTCCATCTTTAGCCATCAACTCTATCATAGTCTTAGGTGAGTTTTTTTTCGGGGCGTAGTAAAGATCTATTGCCAGTAAACCACTCATTAAAGGTTTAAGGACTGCTTTTTCTTCATACCACTTCTAACTTCTCATTATTAAATCGTGTAATATAATCCCGGGTGCTTTCTCTAGGTTTTTGGTGCATAGTTAAGAGATGAGTAGTATTGTTGATCGGCTTGGACCCATAGAAAAAGTTATCAATGAATAATTCAACCAATTGGTGACAAATGAAAATTTTACCTCTAAGCAGATGGTTGTACCATATCAGGGTTGGAATTGTGATGGAACTAGAGAAATCCATGCACCTCATCTCATTAGGGATATAATAAATGTCAGCAGCAGCTTGATACCACTCAATATGTAAAACTGGATCATTTTGACAACCAGTGGCTTAAACTTAGAAGGTGTGGGGTAGTCCACAATTTCTTGAATGAAAGGTGAGCCTTTAACAAAGATCCTTTGCAAAGAATTTTTCATTTTATCCATTTGCCCTAGTCGATCTTCTAATTGCTACGTGGATCCCTTCTAAGAATATTCCTCTGGTTTAATTTTGAAAGAAGCAGATTTGGTGGCTTTCCTGTGCTTATGTGCTGAACTTTCCTCCTGAGAGGTCTGCTCGGTATACACAAAGCCCCTCATACTAGCTCTTGATATCATGGAGAGGTTATGCTAGGACGGTGTGACCTATCATGAGAAGATTGGAAATGGTAACTTCTTTCATTCATAGCTAGTGGAGGTGGCATGCCTCTTCTAGAATTGGAGGATTTTGCCTTGCATGGTGTGAGACAATTGCCTGACTGATTGTTGCATATCCTCCTATCCTTTAGCGAAATTGAATAGGATCCTCTAGAGGTCTATCTCTCCAGGGGGATCAGACATTTCTAGATTATTATCTACAGCTGCTAAGATGCTTTCAAGAACAATGGTCATTCTTCAAACCAAAGAATGAATGAAGAAATATATAAAGTAGAGAACGATAAAAAGTAGTCATTATCACAAACGGCGTCAATCTATTGATGTCTAAAAATAGAGTGATCCAATTTTATAATCATAGATAAGTAATAAGAGCAACCATAATCAAACACACAAGGGACAAATATTTTTAATGTGGTTCGGCTATGAAGAAAGCCTACGTCCACTGTTACTTTTATTTAAGCTGATTACAAGAGCTCAGTACGATGTTCTTGAGAATGATTGGATTACCTCCCTTAAAGGCGACTGTCTATAAATATGGGTCCGAAACCCTAGAGATGGAATGACTTTATATATTCAGGAATTTACATCTGTATATAATAGATGTGTCTCTTAGTTTTCAGTGTTGATCGTTGTTTCAGCTGAGTAACTTTTTCTATTCCCGATGGTTCCAGATATGGAGTTGGTCGTCCTTTCAGCCGACTAGGCTTTTTCGAGGCCGATCAAGGTAGCTAAAGGGTCACCTAGGTTGACATGTGTCTGTCTTTCATTCATCCACATGGGGAGTTAATGTTTACATATAACAAAAGTCATAACGGATATTTGTAGTTGTTTAGCAGTCATTGTTTATGATTTTATGCATACTAAGGTTTTAAACTCACAATTATTGTATTGGAAGTTGCTCCAGTTCAACTATTATAGCATTCATTCTATTAGTCTTGATCATTGCATAATCACAATGTATAACTTCATTATTATCACAATATTGACATTCATAGACCCCAGTTTGTCTACCGTTTTACACTACCCAGTGGATTCACAAGAAATATGACCATCTTGTTACGAATAAAAACATTTATGTTGTTCATTATATATATACACACATGCTAAATAAATTCAAAAATAGTAAATGTAGAATGAATATATTAAAATAATATAGTATTCAAGAACATAAAATAAAGTAGAATTTATAATTCGCGAGTTTTGGAACCATATAGCTGATTAAGACTGAGTCGAATGTTGCACAGTCTCTCCTTAAGATAGAATTTCCCCCCGCTTCTGGTGGTTACATGAATTAATAATGGTGATATACTCTCTAACTTTTAAGAAGGACGAAGTTTAGGAAGAAGTAAGGAATTTTATTATGTAGGGAAACTGAGCAGGGGGCTTATATTTTATAGACTTGAAGTAATGTATTTTTTTTGAAGGAGTTGTGACTGTTCAAAATAGTCACGACTCTTCAATGGTCCTGATTAAATCACATTTTTCAATTAATTGAGATAATTAAAATATATTAATTAATTAAAACTAGTTCGGGTTGGAAAAATCAAAACAAACCCAAAACTTAAGCCCCAAATCCTAATTAAATTTTTTCCAAAAAATTAATATTTACTCAAGAAAAACCCAAGACCCCCGGACCGAGATGCGATGCATGCGCATGTGGACTTTTAACCCGAAGCCAAACTATGCATAATATAATTCATTTCTCCTTGAAAGAGTCAAAATATCTCAAAGGCATTCAATGCTTAGTCCCAACTTTGGGGCATATTAACTTCAATACCTTCTCGCATTTTTCCAATGTAGGACAAAATTTTTAAGTTAGCTATACCAAATAACTTGTGTTCAAGTGGATTACTTTGAGGTAACACCATAATTTTACAAGTGAGGTAACACCATAATTTTCTTTGTTGTAATTTCCATGAACCACATAAAAATAAAACAATATTTGCTACAATAAACATAAACTATATGTTAAAAAATCTCTCACATCTTTAGTGGCCTTTAGTAATATTTAATTTAATTCGTTGGCAAAATTATAATTTTCCCAGAAATTATGGGATTAGAGGGAAAAACTCCCACTAGGCATGGCGTTTTTATAGCAGGTATAACATACAAGACTCCATAATATTACATGACGGTCTGTTAAAAATATTCTATCATCCTAAAATAATGACTCTCATCATTATTATTTTCTTAAAGTTAATTTTAACCAGCTACTAGAGTGCATTTTTCGTAATAACAAAGCATAAGCTCGCATATAAGCATTATTATTTTTGTAGATGATATGTTCACTATGTGAATCATATATACCAAGTTTATTAAAAATTATATTTTTTTACCCTTTCAGAAAAATAGATATATTCATAGGTGTGTTGTTAGGAGGTATGTTGAAGAGTCTGACTGTATATATATGTATTTGAAAATTTTAGACATGCCATCTAAGCTCAGAGTATTCTTGTATTTATTCTAGTTTTCAATAAGTATTTAATACATAAATTCTTGAAAATGTCAAATAAATCTTGAAATTTATTTGTGAGAGTATACATGTGATTCAGAAATTTTTAGGATGTCTAACATGCCATCTAAAGTGATCCCATATTTTTTTAAATTTCATTTAATTTTTTATTATTTTATTAACTACAAATATAACAAAAAAAATAATGGGAACATATGCGATGACTGACAAAAATTCCAAAATGTAACATGTATCATAAAGATTAAACAAAAACAATACTAGTTTTTTTCCATTGCTTGTTATTTATTTACCATGTGAACAATAAGTTGGAGTATTATTATTTTTGTAATAATTCTAAATGAGTGAAAGTTTTATTTTATTTTTTTATAATTAAAGGTAGTGGAGAGAAAATTAAAAGAGACATGTCCTTATATTTTATAGGTGGTGGGGAGACACTTTATAAATGAATTGTCCTTATTTTTTAAAAGATGTCTTATGTGAGAGACATGTCTTTTTGGATACGTGTACGAGACACACACACACACACACACACACACATATATATAAATATTCTCACACACACACACATATAGAGTCTCTTGTATGAATTTTTTATGGTGCAGACTTCGGTACATACCAATTTTTTAAAAACATAATAAAATAATTTTTTTATGAAATTTCATGGATATTATATTCACGGCGATAAGATCATCTCCTATTTTTTTCATCAAAAAATTCAGTGAGAAGTTGGTGAGATTAGGGGATATTAAAAAAAATAGTATAAATACACAATTTTGGTCGTTAAAATTTTGGCGATCATCTCGCCTACTTTTTGATTGAATTTTGTATAAAACTTCGTAAATATGAATTTTTCTAGATATTTGATTTATAATCTAGTTACTGAGAATAACTATCTTTAAGATGAATATGAGTATTTGTCAATATATACTAATGATTTTAAACATAAAATTTGTTGATCCTTTCTTGATAAAATGATTTTGATCACTATGAACATTGAATATTATTTATGGAATTTGTTTTCATACTCATCACGAACAGTTTACAAATTATTACCATTCATATGTTAGTTTTTCCATTGTTGATACTTACTGTGATCAAATCCATCATTCTTTCATAATTTTAAAAGGAAAAAAAAAAGAGAAAGAGCAGAAAACCATATGCATTAGTGACTCAAACCCATATGATCACTAACATTAGATTTATGTTAAAACAACGAATACCCTTAATAAATTTCAATTCTAACTTTAGTCAAACAATAATTTTTTAATTACATTATTGAGATTAAAACACATGCCAGTTTTATTTTAGTTCATGATCGTGCTTGTGTGAATGTGATGAGATATATTTTCTAATATTGTTATAGATTAATTGGAAAACATACAATTGTTAAGGGTTTTGTCCATGTAAATTATTCTTTAACATTGAGGTACTGAATCCAATTCGATAATCTTATCTTTGTATATATAAAGTGCATTTTTATTAATAATTTGTATATCTAAAATTTAATCTGCAAATTTAAACTTCTTGTAATCTACATCATTTTATTTGTAAATATGAATTTTGATTTATAAACATTATTTAATTTCAAAATATGGTCATAGATATAAATGAAATAGAGACAAGATATTTCTATTTGTGCAACGTACATGGGTTCGAGTAATGTTATTCCCGTAATCAATGCAAACCATGGAGAAAAACCCAAAAATAGTGATTTTATATATTGGCAACAATTTTTTTTGGTCTTACTTAGCTACCTTAAATTTGGACAATTTCTACATGACGACACACTAAACTTGCCGAATGGAAAAATGTCAAGGAAAAGGCAGTAACGGTGGATGCATGGAAACACACAAACATCTTATGCAAAAATTACATCCCAAATGGACTAGATAATACACTCTAAAATATGTATTGTACAATTAAATTGGCAAAAGAACTTTGGTAGTAAAGAAATTCGTAGTTAGTCATTGCATAGGTTACAAGAGAGTTGATTCAAAGATAGAGATAAGCTAAGTTCAAGAACTTCAAGTCACATTTCATGATATTCATGATGAAAAAATGTCTATAATATAATAATTTCAAGTTGTATTGATAATTAAAAGATCCTCTAACTGTGGATGGATTTCAAGAACTACCCCAAATAAAAAAGCAAGGAGATGAGGCTTAAAGAATTTATCGCATGTTGTTGAATGAAGAAAACAAATTCTTATTTGTGCCGAAGACAATGATCCAGCCCATGGTTTCGAATGGTCTAAGTAAAAAAATGGTCAAAAACAAATAAGAAGAAGAAAAAGCATTATGACAATGGTTTAAGTAAAAAAATGAACAATGGAAAAATTTCAAAGGAAGATGCTTCAAAAGTGGAAAATAAGGACATCTCTCTAGACATTATCGTAATCCAAAAAACCACCAAAAGACGAATATTTCTAGAGCTAAGATGACGAAAATAGAAAATATTTTGGATGGTGTCTCCAAACTAAACCATTATGTCATTGACTTTGATTGTAATTTGGTAGGAAAAGATAAGGAGTGGTGGATGGAAACTAGAAGTACTTGTCATATATTTAAAACTAAGTGCACACTCACCATAAAAATGCTTGGATTTTATTATAAAATAAATTTTATGACGATTATTATTTTTAAATAAATAATAGTCTTATCTCATTTGGAAATATGAATCAGGTTTGTGAAAATGCATTATATGTGTTTATAAGTATATTTCATATATAGTTCAATTATATCAAGATATAATTCTTTTGAGTTATGATCAGATAGATCACCAAAGACCAGTTCTAGTATGATTAAACAATTTACATCTTATATAGGTAATTGACATCCTCTCAGCAAAGTTGTACGGACAATCCTATTAGTTTTTGTTGGCTATGAGAACTTGTATGATGGTTTAGGAACATGTTTGATAGTTCAAAAATGATTGCACCAATATTCATTTGTTTGTATTGGGTGAGTAAAGAGCAAATAATATATCTCTTATTTAACCTAATATTCATTTCCAAGAGTGACCACAAACATAGATTTCCTTGGATGGATCGTATATTAGAAAATCAGAGGTATTTTTCCCATCTATAAAACGTTTTTCCGTGGTGGCTCATCAAATGCGTCATTTATTTTATCTTTCCCTCCAATATTGGATTGCCTATACGATATGAAATGGTACGTTGATCTAAATCCTAGATATATTTACATAAATCTAGTTTGATTTTATTTATTTTCTAAAACACAATGAATCAAAAGTCCTTGGTTTGTAATTTTTTTAATTTCAATCCCAGGAGTTGGTAAGAGAGAGCCATGATTAACTATTCATCATGGTCTAAAATATCCATATTCTCCACCATGAAACCTTTGTTTTGCATGTTTAAAGATATATGCATATGTGTACATGTACTACACCAAGCTGGGCGATTGATCATGGAATTTATCCCTGATCATAGGTTGCGGGTCGCGGATTTTGTCCATGACCAATACTGGTGTGACCATTTTCGGTGGTCACGGACAAAATTCCTGACCCACTGCCTTGGTCACGGACTGGTGATAGTCACGGATATGGTCACGACCAATATCCTTGACCCCATTTACAAACATGGTCACGACCCAACGACTTTACTATCTTCAAATCTAAAGACCAAATAGTCACGACCCAAATCCATGACCATTTTCTGTAGAATTAATCCTGGTCACGACCCAAAGACATGACCATGTTTTATGTAGAAGTAAACTTAGTCACGACTTTGGGCCCGGACCATGTTTACTTCTATAGAAAACATGGTTACGGCTTTGGGTCGTGACCAGGCTTAATAATAATAAAAAATCCTCGAATAGGGAGATTAATCGATCAGTTACTGCAAGTACTCCTTAGGTGACCACGTGAGGGTCCCATGCTCTCAAACCGGGGGTCCCGTGACCACGTGATCAAGGGACCTGTGTAGGCATTATGAAATTTAGGTCATTCTCTCAAATCGAGGGTTCCGTGATCACGCAGTCGGTGCGTGAGGGCTACATTGTCCCGAGCGAGGTGTGGGCGCTGCCCACGGGGCCGTTTGGGGGGGCGTTGCGAGGTTTCGCCCTCTAACGACAAGTTTTCAAGCTTAAGTGTGGATTTTATCCAAATTTGTCCATGCTCTCAAATCGGGGGTCTTGTGACCACACAATCGGTTCGTTCGTACTACGTTGGTCTTGTGCGAGGTGTTGGCGCCGCCGATGGGGCCATTTGGGGGCATTGGGGGATTTCTCCCCCCAACGATACGTTTTCAAGCCTAACTGTTGATTTTCTCTATTTTGGGCTATGCTCTCAAATCGAGGGTCCCGTGATCACGCGGTCGGTTCCTACAAGATACAATGGTCACGTGCGAGGTGTTGGCGCAGCTCACAGGGCCATTGGGGGGGGGGCTAAGGGGTTTCGCCCCCCAATGGCACATTTTCAATCCTAAGTGCAAATTTTCTCTATTTTGGGTCGTGCTCTCATACTGAGGACCCCGTGACCACGCGGTCGGTTCCTACGAGATATATTGGTCCCATACAAGGTGTTGGCACCGCTCATGGTGTCGTTGTGGGGGCACTAAGGGGTTTTGCCATCCAACAGAATGTTTTGAAGCTTAAGTGTTGATATTCTATATTTTGAGTCGTGCTCTAAAATTGAGGGTCCCGTAACCACGCGGTCGGTTCCTACGAGTTACATTTGACCCGTGTGAGGTGTGGAGGGTGCTAGGGGGTTTTACCCCCCCAACGACACGATTTTACGCCTAAGTGTGGATTTTATCTATTTTCGGTTGTGCTCTCAAATCGAGGGTCCCGTGACCACGTGACCGATTCCTATTAGTTACATTCGAACTGTACAAGGTGTTGGCGCTGCTCAAGGGGCCGTTTGTGGGGCTCTAAGGGGTTTCGCCCCCCAACGGCACATTTTCAATACTAAGTACAAATTTTCTCTATTTTGTGTCGTGCTCTAAAACTGAGGGCCCCGTGACCACGCGGTCAGTTCCTACGAGATCCATTGGTCCCATACGAGGTGTTAGCACCACTCACGGTGCCGTTTGGGGAGCACTATGTGGTTTCTCCCCCCCAAAGGCACATTTTTAACCCTAAGTGTGGATTTTCTCTGTTTTGGGATGTGCCCTCAAACCATAGGTCCCATGACTATGAGGTCGTCTCCTACGAGTTACATTGGTCCCGTGCGAGGTATTGACACTACTCACGGGCCGTTTCGGGGGCATTAAGGGGTTTCGTCCCTCCCCCAATGATAAGTTTTCAAGCCTGAGTGTGGATATTCACAAATTTGGGTCGTGCTCTCAAATCGGGGGTCCTGTGACAATGCGGTCGGTTCCTACGTGTTACATTGGACCCGTACGAAGTGTTGGCGCTGTTCACAGGGCCGTATTGAGGGTGCTAAGGGGTTTCGTTCCCCCCCCCCCCCCCCCCTAACGACACATTTTCAAGCCTAAGTGTGGATTTTCTCTATTTTCAATCGTGTTGTTAAACCGAGTGTCCCGTGACCACGCGGTCGGTTCCTACGAGTTACATTGGACCCGTTGTGAAACCCCACCTAATTAAATACTGGATGATCAAGGTTTTATTAATTAAATCAGAATATCGAGTTGGCTCAGATTATGCATCACTGTCAAAAAATTTATTTAAAAACTAACCACATAATATTTAAAAAGGTTGATATTAAAATTTTATCATTTCGATTAATATGAAACCATATAAAGAAAATAACTAAATCATTAACCATTTAATCCAATCTCAAAAGAAATGAAATAACTGACATAATAAAAGGGGTTGGAGTAAACCCTTCCAGCCTAAAGTCAAATACAATAGTCCAACTAAATAAATCCAACATCTGAAGAGTAAATAACTAAGTCCATAATCTCTGAATATCTGAATATAAAAGGGACGACATCTCCAATTGATGCAAATAACTAGAAAGTAAGGAATGAAAAACTCATAAGCGTCTACTACCAAAGTTCGGTAGCCTCCATAGCAGCTACATCTTGTCGAATGAATGGAACTCCTAAGCCTGACATCCCTGTGGATGAGCACCTAAAATAATTTGACAAGAAAAGAGATTTGCAGAAAACAGAGCCCAAGTTGAAAACAGTTTAAATCAGCAAGGGCTTAAAGTGAATTATTAGCCCATATATTTTTCATGTTAAGTTATCGAACTCACTTGAGATTCTCACCTCTCAACTAATATGCACGACTAGCGAATATTCAATTCCCACTATTTTTAATCCTATACTAACTAGTCCTTCCCGTATCACAACTAATCAAAATTCGACCTCTTTCCCATGGATTTCTCTTGCGATATAATACATTTAATTAATTCCTCTATAGCATAAACAGACACTTCCAATTTAATATAATTAAGTGTTCGCTACTTAATTCACTTAAAATTT
Organism: Sambucus nigra; assembly: GCA_949130495.1. NCBI lineage: Eukaryota > Viridiplantae > Streptophyta > Magnoliopsida > Dipsacales > Adoxaceae > Sambucus > Sambucus nigra. The sequence continues at coordinate 121,621,826 of OX422213.1, forward strand.
CATTAACAATCCCACCTACTTAATTCACACAGTAGACATCATTTCAAGTATATACATATACACTATATCTTATATATATACAATATTTCACCCCGAGATACAGCTGCAGTGCCTGTATACTCTGCTATCATGTCCGGATGCATAGCTCATTGCATAAAGGACTAAAGGTTCAGTCTCTCGCGAAATAAAACACATATATTGGAGGTGAACATAGCCCCCACCGAATGGGGTATGCACATACCTAAGCACCCATACGACCGTCATCACTATCATACTCATAGATAGCCCATACCTAGGTTCTATGCTCCAGTGGTACAAACCAATATCCCACCCAAAGGTTCCTCAAGGAATGATTGTACATAACGCACACCTCCGCTCGATATCAAGCAATGTAGGTATGCTATACACATAATAGTCCAATCAATAAGTATACACACAACTTATTATATTCATTAGGTATTCACACAACCTAAGTTCCTGAAATTATATGTAGTATACTCGTGCCTACTACCCACAACACTATGACAGTATGATCTACCTCTCTATCGTATATACTCTTAAAGGATCTCCCATTTCCACCCATTCTCTTAGTAGCTACAGAATTTCTCTCACTTCTAAATTATGAAAAGAAGCTACTTTAGGATAGCGTAGGTCCTATTTTCCACTTAAAGGAACCTAGAAGGGTTCTTAACTCATTTGGGTAAGAATTGGGGTTTCTGAAATCTCGTTAGAACTTGGGGATTCTCGTTCGAACGAGTTTCTCACTTCGAAGGAACTCTAAAATTTTGTTAGTAATCTTGTTGGAATTCTCGTTCGAACGAGGTCGTTCGAACAACCTGGGCAAGTCCTCGTACGAGAATTCAGGGTTCGTCCTTATCATCCAAAAGTTTCATTTTTCCAATTTTTTCAACACAAAATTACTTCAAAACTCATCTAAATTTTCATTTAACAACTCTAATCAATATCCCCTAGTGCTAGAATACCTTCCCATCTGTTTTCAACATGAAATCCTTAAGATTTTAACATGAAATTCAATACTTTATCCAAATCTTCAATGAGCCCTGGTTTAACATAAAATCCATTAAAAACAACATAAACCTAGGTTTAAATTTCTTGAAATCAAATATAAAACTCAGATTACCATAACATGGTTATTCAACTACATGCAACCCATTACTCCCAAATTAAAGATTTATGCGTAATTCAGTCTCAATTTCATAGACTTTTAGTTATCTCATCAACTAATGTTATCATGAATCATATATGCTCAGTAATACAACAATATAAACACTTGCCTTTTCGTGAACCTCTGAATCGTTGAACAAAATTGGTATGGGGATGATCCCCTCCGCACAATCTACGCGTTGATGTGATTTTTGATTGAAAATCTCGAATTCTTAGCCTAAAGCATTTGTGTGTTCTCCTTCTTCCTCTTGGTCCTCTCCCTCTCTCTCACATAGGTTAGAAACTGACAACTCCCCTCTAACCCACATATATCCCTAATTTAATTCCTAATTTTCGTCCATTATAATTCCCAAAAATCTCAAAAGACTAAAATACCCCTTTGGGGTGTCGTTTGGGCTAAACTGCCTCAGAATCTAATTAAAACACCCAACTAGTGTTTTCTGACTATTTCGACCCTTCCGGACACACTGGCGCATTCAAAATGGACATCTGAGTTACTTAAAAATAAATTATCTTTTTAACCCAATAAAGTAATACCGACACGACTCACACGCATGCCCCAACTAATTGTATTGCAACTGTCGTATTTTCACTCCCAGCCATAATAATATTTTCGTACACGTATATTACTTTACTGGCTAAGTAATATTCAACATAATTATCGCCAATAAATACTAACTCTCGTCACGCTAGTAATTATTACAATTAAATTCGGATTAATTATAAATTAAAATTTCTCCGTTTTAATTAATTAATCCAAACTCAATAATTAAAATAATATGCCAAAAATACGGGGTATTACACCCGTGCGAGGTGTTGGCGCCGCTTATGGGGCCATTTGGGGGGCGCTAAGGGGTTTGTGCCCCCAACGACACTTTTTCAAGCCTAAGTGTGAATTTTCTCTGTTTTGGGCCATGCTCTCAAACTGAGGGTCCCTTGACCACGCGGTCAGTTCCTACTATTTACATTGGATCCGTGCGAGGTGTTGGCGCCGCTCACGGGGCCGCATGGGGGGTAATAAGAAGTTTTGGCCCCTAACGACACGTTTTTATGCCTAAGTGTGTATTTTCTCTGTTTTGGGTCGTGCTCTAAAACTGAGGATCCCGTGACAATGTGGTCGGTTCCTATGAGTTACACTGGACCCGTACGAGGTGTTGTCTTCACTCACGGGGCCGTTTGGGAGGCGTTAAGGGGTTTCTCTCCCCGATGACATGTTTTCAAGTCTAAGTGTGAATTTTCTCTGTTTTGGGTCGTGCTCTCAAACCGAGGGTTCCATGACCACGCGGTCGGTTCCTACGAGTTACATTGGACCGTGCGAGGTGTTGGCCCTACTCAAGGGGCTGTTTGGGGGACGCTTTGGGGTTTTCCCCTCTAAAGTCTTGTTTGGCAAGGAAATCTGTCTTTTCTAGCCTTGCCAAATGCGACGTGTTGTAGAGCTGATTGAAATTATTCTGGAATGGTGTCCTGAATAATATGATGCCCTTGAATTATTGAAACAGTTAATTATGATAGTCACGTCAAAGATGAATAATAATTTCTCACAAAATTTAGGGTAATGTTATGATCATCACAAACATTTTTCGAAAAATGTCTATTCAATATACACAACATTATAAAATATTAAAAAAAATGACAACCACACTAAAAACTTGTGATTCATCAGCTCAATTGTTGAAAAACGAATCCTATAATTTGGTCAGGAATAAAAGAATTAGCTTATTACATTAAAATTATTTTTTAATAATGTATTAGGAGTACATGACACCCAGTGGGTCAATAACATCATGTAGTTGATGGCAAGGTGCCTAATTAAGGGTATTGATTAGCAATGCTAAAATCTTCTTAGGTATGTTTCAATATAAGATTTTGGTAAAGTAAAAGGGAAAACATTTCTTTAGCATGTTCAGTTGAATATATGTAACATAAAAATTGAATCTTTTTCATTTCATAATTAGAAAGAAATTCAGACACAACCCAAACATTTAACACATATCAAGTAATATAATATTATAATATACCTCATTGATGGCAAACATCTCACTATTGCCCCTCTTCACCATCTTAAGTTTACTTAAAAAAAATTGATTAACAAAAATCAACAAAAATTAAATCAGAATATCAACGCCACCAATTAATTGGGTTCATTACATAAACAATAAAAAAATACATATAAAATCATGTAAGTATTAGAACTTGGATTTTGCATGAACCTCATTGGTGGCCCAAAACTTCATACAGTAAATTTTAGGATGTTCATCTATCTCCGAAGGGAGAGCTCTCCCTACAACCTAAAATTAATGGAACTACACACAATCTAAAAGTAGAGAAACAATTTTAGAATTTATAACTCTTTACATTAATTGATCAAACATATATCTATCTACCTATATACTAATTATAATTATGACAGACAACTATAAAAGACGAGATAACTAACCTTGTGAGTTACCATTTCTCAAGATCTCTCTCTCGCTGTGAGTATGTATTTTATTGTAACACAGATTAGGGTTTTGTTTATTTTATATATGAGATGGTTGGGAGGGAATGGAACCCTAAAACAATGTTTTCTGTGTTAGGGTTATTGATTTGATGGTGTTTTTGTTAGACGGTCAATGGGGAAAGGGATACAAGTCGATGGGGAGAGGGAGTGGGATAGGTATTGCGGGGAAATGGTAAGCCAAATAAGTTTATTTAGTTTGGGAATGGGCGGAAGTGAGGAATAATCCCGCCCGACCTTTTTTATTTTTTTTTCCTCTTTTGAATAACTTTTGCAAAAATTAGAAATATTTTGCAAGGGTTTTCCTTTATTTGTAACGGTTTTTAACAGTTATAAATTTATGACAGTCAAAATCCATTACAAATAGAAAAAAATATCTGTTACAAAAATAAGCCTTTTGGTATAGTGTGGCCGTGACAATCTGGTCCCATCTATCGGTTGTGACCCCTTTTCTGTGACTAATCGCCCAGTTTATTGTAATAATGGAATCATATTAACATATTTGTTTTGGCTTCTAATGTTTATATCTCATCCATCATGGCTATATAAATAATGAATTATGTGCACGAATCCTAAAGTGGTTTATTTGAAGTTTTTTTTCTTACTTTTAGTTGTATAATTATTTTTTATGCAAATCATGTATGTGGAGGAATTTATGATGGTTTGTAATTATTTTTACTAGTTATAATCATTTATTTTTACGAGGTTTTGATCATGGTGACTTTCTGCTCAAGTTTGGAGGCTCTTTGCATGCGTTTTCAAAGTTCTACAAAAAAGAAAATGAAAAATGACATAGTTTGGTTGAACTCCAATCGATCAGGCATAGGAGAGGCTAATCAACCAGGCACCGTTGTGATGAATTCCCTCAGGCCTCGATTGATCGGGTCCCGCTAGATGTTATAGGCATAGTTTTTGTGTAACAACCTACATATTTTCACACCAGGATTGACGAAGTTCTAAAATTAAAATATACAACTTGACAAAAAAGTTTAAATATAATTCTTAGCATATACAAAATTAAAAGAAAAATTATTACAAAATCTATATGAGATAATGAACCTCAAATGTACTACATCATCACCACAAAAAATAAATAAGAGTAAAAGTATCTCATCATAGAAAGTATTGGAGGCTAACTATAAACCTCAAAACATGGGTGTAGAGCTCCACCAACAATGCAAGATTGAAATAAAAATACATGCGAAGTGTCCCATCTAAATACAAGATAATATAAAGTAATAATGTCGATCTCAAGACACACTAACTCAAAATAAAAGGATAAACAATTGCTAGAGGAACCTACTTTTTTTTTCCCTGAATGATGAATTGATGATGACATAGAGGTATAGTTGTTGTAGTTGTAATATAACCTAATATCATGGTCCATGTAGACACCCCATTCTGTTACCCCCTAACTCTCTTTAGGTCCTTAGTACATCCTTTCATCACTGTAAACCCAGGCCACGTCCCGAGTACTAACCTGGAAGCCATTGGGCACTCCCCGGCTCAGTTTGACCAAAAACTCAAACTCTTCATCTCGACCGAGACTCAATGAATCTTTGAAGGTCACTGAATACCCTTTCCAATGGTCCACCCCTTGCGCGATTCTGACTTACCATGCGGACGAACCATTCGTTTACGTTTGAAACCTGACCTAGAGGCCACCGGGCGCTCCCGGGCTCTGTTTGACCTATAACAACTCTTCATCTCTACTGAAGCTGAATGAATCTTATAAGAGAACTGAATACCCTTTCCAACGGTCCAACCCATGCGCGATTCCGACTTTCCATGCGGACGAACGATCCGTTGGACTCCGAGAGGTCACCGAACGCTTCTCGGGCCTGGTTGACCAAAGTCAACTCTCCAAACTGGGTCAAACTCTTTGGAATGTCGAATTACATATCCTAAACTTTCCAAAAGCTTGCCCCGTGCGCGATTCGTACATACCATGCGGACGAACAATCCGTTTGCGTCCGAACGATTCCCCGTCCAATGGATCGACAAGTGCTTTCGAGCCATATTTGACCCGAAGTCAACTCCCGAACCCAGGAGTGGTCCAAAGGACTTTCGAAGGCCTCTGAATTACCTTTCCAACGGTATGCCCCATGCACAATTTTGACCAACGGTTTGCCCTCGACGGCCGATTTTCCGAAAAAGCCTGAAGCGCACTACCAAATGGCAGGTTCCAGACCCTGCCTATTGGCACCTGCCGATAGGCAGGAACAGGTATATGCCGATAGGCACTTACCTGGGCCTATAAAAGTAGGCCTTCACCTCATTTGAAAGGGGAGCCCAGATCTGATAAAAATCTCTCTGAACGAATCCCAGAAACCTCTCTCGAAGGCAGCGTGATTTCAACTTCCAAATCCCTTTTTTAATTCCACTTTTCATCATCCTTTTTATCAATCTTGGTGAATTAGCCACTATCTATCATCATCTAAGTGAAAGGGTTGCTCTCCAACATTCAAGATCAAGCTCAGGATCTTCAAGAAGGTCCAACTTCCTTAAACTCTCTCTTAAATTCTCTTAAATTCCCAATAACTTGTTTTCTTATTTAGCACTTTTATTATCTCATCTCACACATCCTAATATACTTTTTATTTAGTATTATTATACATCTTTTATTTTCATAAAACCCAAAAAATAAGAAAAGGAGGGTTTGCTCATAAATTCCAAGTAGGGTTCTCACACTTTTTCCACACTTTTCTCACAACCAAAACACTTTTTCTACACACACACACACACTTACAAATAAGAGATTCCCCATTTGGATTTATGGAATAAACCTCACCCCTCGTTTTATATGCGAACTACGTGGACTTTGATGCCGTTATAGGCTACGTAGGTGTCTTGGGGTAAAACCCGAGACTCGAGTCCTTTTTCTCACTTTTTCTCTCATCTTCTTATTTGCTCTAAATCTAATCTTCCTATATTCTATATACTTGCCCTTAGTGACGCATTACTCCATATGTGTTATTGTTCCATTATAACGGTCAACGTAGGGGTAATCGCGTAAATCTTAGTTTTCTAATATTGTTCTTATATCTTCCTACGGACGATTCGCTTTATCTCTTCCATGATACAAGTCGAGGATTCCTACTTCCATTCTATATATACACATATCACGGGGGGAAATATAAAGGAAAATAACAAATATCCATGAGAGACTGAAAGGGCGGAATGGGTGCCTAACACCTTCCCATTTCGTAACTAAGCCTCCGAACCCTTGTTGAATCATTTGGTTTTGCACGCACCAGTACGTCTTTGGATGCCATCCTTCGTGGTAGCTTCCCCTTTTTCTTTTGTCTGTTTTTTGTAAAATAGACTGGAAACTCTGAATCTCTCTACATTTTTACACCACATCTCAAACGACTCCGACCTAAGTGCTCCCTAGAGGGACGCGCGGGACCCGAAGGATCCTCTCCTCCATGCGCCCGCCCGCACAGCGAGGATCGGGGATGGCCATAGTGGGGACTCTGCTGGGGATATGTGTTTTAAGGGCTTGAATCTATTTACATGGATTCTATATTTGTTTATGTTTCCCCCTAATATCCGCATGTTCCCCTTTTCCATATGTATCCCATGCTTATGCTTATGTTCACACACTTGTAGAAATTTCTCCATGTACACTTCACACCACGTGCACCTAGGATCACACATATATCCTCATGTTGCACGCATCACCCATCCATACTTGGTTTACCTGGGGTACTTGTACTTGGCTCCCTATTTGGAATAATCAAGAAAGGCATTCTCATCATAAGATACTAATAAGAGAATCATGCATGATTCACACGACATCACCAGAGAGCATTGATATTGACCAAATTTTACCCAGTAACTGGAGGGTCACTTCATGATGGGCACTGGTCCGGCAGGTCGCAGTTAGCCTAAGCGATATGACTCTCACCTTCCATTAGCCAAGTACCTTCAACGTATATCGAATGGTTCCCCCGCATTGTACCGCTTGATCGAAGTCATGATGGGAGGTATATCGTAGGGAATTTGTTCACGTACGTCGAGTATATCGAATTTCCTCTCACATGTACCGTCCCCACGAGGTATATGGTGAGGCAATTCACGTACACTCAAGTATATCAAATGGCTTGTCCACACGTACCGATTGCCCGCAAGAGAAAGACGTATATCGTGGAAGTCACGCCAAAGGGGGGAACCCATGCCGATTCACCCAACCAACTGCATACCCGCATATAGGTGTCAGACCTAGGACACGCACTTTAGATTATCGGTTTCAACCCGAAACTCTGTTGAAATTCTGGGTCGCCCTGCCGCCCAATTTTTGCGCATTTTTAAAATGGGGCCCTATCCGTGAGCCTGGTTACGAGTCCAAACTGTAGCTTTGCATATATTAAGACCACCACTTTTCCAGGCTCGGGTCCCGTCTGACATTGTATTTAGGAGAATTAAATACAAGTGAAAACATAATAATCATAATAATCATGTTGAGTTCCATCTCCAAAAATATTTCTCCCTTCTTTATCAAAAATCCAAAAACATGTCTCCCTTCTTTATCAAAAACTCAAAAACATTTCTCCCTTATTTATCAAAAATCCAAAAATAGTTCTTCCTTTTTTCTCAAAAATAAATCTCATCCTACCCCTTCTCAAGTCGATCGCAAGCCCTTGGCCTGGATCCCTATTGGCTTCGGTCTTCAGTCAAATCACCTTAGAGTTTCATCCGTTCCTCTACTACTTCTTTTGAGTCTGGAATCCATACATCCTCCATGGAGAATACAGATCAAGCACCAGTCATACAGTCGGATCTGACGACAGTCCTAGCTCAGTTCGTGTCCAAGATTGACAACCTCCAAACTGAGGTCCGAGAGATGCAACGAAACCAGGTTCCAATTCCTCAAGACCCCGAGGCCCTATTCCCTCATGCTATGGGTCCACACGAGCCTATTTGGGTTCCAGATGAATATCATCATGCTCCACGTGCCCCTCCTGCTAATGGGCCGCCGCCTGCCCAACTTCTAATGCCAAACATTGCCCAGCCTATGGATAACCTGCCTGTGGTCACTGATCCAAAAAGAGGAGGAGTTGAATAAAGTCAAAGAGGATCTCAAGATGCTCACCAAGAAGTTTGAACAGGTCAGTATCTCTGGGAATTACATGGACTACACCCATATGTCTCCTTATCCTAAAGCGAGGTTAGCCGAGAAGTTCAAGATGCCAAATATCGAGAAGTTCAAAGGGAGTAGACCCCCAATTGTTCATCTTCGCAGTTACCATCATTCCATGACTCTACTAGCGGTTTCTGAGGAGGTGATGGCCTAATTATTTTAGCAAACTTTGAAGGATAGTGCCCTCCGATGGTTCTTATCTCTTGAGGAATCCAGAATCCATAGCTGTGAGGATGTAGCCCTAGAATTCATGTCACAATAAAAATACAACAAAGAGCTTGAGGTCACCCATCGTGATTTAGAGCTGTTGAAACAGAATCCAGGAGAATCAGTCAGTAACTTCATAACTCGGTGGAGGGAGAGAGAAGCTACCATGACCAATCAGCCATCTGAAGAAGAACATGTCAACATAGTGAAGAAAACTTCTTGCCCCATGTTCGAGCGACGATGGGAGGACAATACTATCCCCACTTTTGAGCTCTCAGAGAGGCTGGAGTGGAAATCGAGGAAAGCCTCATTAAAATAGAGGTTGAACCAAAGGTGTCCGTACAGTTCACCCCTAGAAAGTATGACAATCTTGCCAGTGCTACTGTCTCGACCATCAACAACATATCTCAACCTACCACATCATGGGCACCAGAAAGACACCCCCCCCCCATCCGAAGGGAATACACTGAGCTCCATGCTCCCCTCTCCAAAGTTTACCAAGCCCTGTTAAGTGAAATCCTCATCAAACCCTTGGATCCCCGTCTATTGCCAAATCCACTCCAAAGAAAATTCAAGACTGATGCTCACTGCGCCTTTCACTAAACTGCCGACCATACCACCAACCAATGCTTTCACCTCCCGAACGTAATCCAATATCTCATTGACCGGGGTACTATCACCCCACCAGCCAATCCTAAGCCAAACACTACTCACAATCCACTTCCGAATCACACCAATGCCATCTTCTTAAAAGAAAACCCAGATTTCGATCCCTTAACTCAAATCACACCCATATACTCCCCTAAACCTCTTCAAATTTGCCCATATAGCCTTGCTGATCAGGCACTGTCACTCCTTACCAGAGCATGCATTGCTGTCCGTATTCGTTCTTAAAATGGAAGTATGTAATTGTCAGACGTGTTAAACCAACTCCTAGAGTTTGGGCTGAAATTTCCCTCACAGATGATCATCGATTGCCAGAAGTTCAGCACACTGTTCTTGGAGGCACCAGACAAGTGGGTGGTACCAACCGACCAAGTCAGCCTAGATGATGTTGTCCAGACTATGGCAGAATTATTCGGGCAAACTAATAACATTTGTAGTATCACTGGGTTACTTAACACTTTGACGTTACAAGGGCGCTTGGTCCCGTCAATCACACATATCCCTACAGAATGGGAGGACCTGTATGAAGAAGCCGTTGAAGTTGTGGAATGTATCTACTTTACAGGGAAAGATAGAATTGTTACCACCGGATGGAGGGGAGAATTCGAAGATTCGAGCGAAGAACAAACTTCAGGAAGAGCTGACCCAGTAGTTGACATATGTGGGATGATATCATTTGAAGAACACCTCGGAGAAATAAATAGGGTGGCAGCACAACCTGATATTGACAAGGAAACCGGATTTATGTTCTTTGCCTCTTCAGTAAATCACATGACCAGATCAGGGAGACATTACCAGGTTCCAAGCTCAATATCAGCAAGTGAGAAAGGGAAGGGCGTTGAAAACCTTCCTATGCCAGAGATGACCATCGAAGAGAGCACGATCCTCGATCAACTGAAGAAAACTCAAGATAATATCACTCTATGGGGACTTTTCATGTCTTCCCAGCTACACATAAATGCTTTAATCAAGCTTCTCACTCGACCCATAGTTCCTCCATCTCCCACACCAGAAGAAGCGATAAATCTGGTCGGAACCTTGACCTCTACCCGAATGCTATAATTTTCTGAAGAAGAAATCCCCAGAATTGGGCTAAATCACAATCATTCACTCAACATTTTCGTCGAAGTTATGGGAAAGGCCATGCCACTCTCCCTTGTCGATAACGGATCCGCCTTGAATGTTTGCCCTCTGAGAACCTTCAAGTGTTTAGGCCTGAAAGAAAGCGACCTCGCTCCAACCTCCTCCGCTATGCGTGCCTACGATAATACCCGCCGAGAGGTGATGGGGTCCATAAAACTTGCAATAGGGGTTGGCCCTATAAACCGCGTCGTTGAATTCTAAGTCATAGACATCCCAGCTTGTTTCAACCTGTTGCTCGGACACCCCTGGCTCCACAATATCAAGGATGTGTCTTCCTCACACCATCAGAAATTGAAGTTTTTTGCCGACGGGCGAGTCATCACCATTTTGGGCGACGACGAAAATATTGGGGGTGCAAGCACCAGCAGTCCAACTCTTGAGATACAACATGAGTCAAATGATATGCTCAGGATTTCGGGTTGAGCCACTCCTACTCCCGGCAGGGGACAGTTTCAAAGAAAGGGTTTGTACATAATATGACCTCATGGCAATGTTAATGTGATTCAGATGTTCAGAAACATGCACTTCATGCCCGGACTGGGGCTAGGACAAAGTCATCAAGGGATACTTGTGCCCATCGAACTGAAGAAAGCTTTCCCTCCTTGCGGCTTAGGGTATCAACCATCAGAACGAGAGCTCAGAATGATCCACCAATCTCGACCAAAGAGAAGATTAGACTGTATCCGAACTATCTCAGGAGACTCCTTGAATAGACGATTCATCAAAGAACTTGAAGACTTCCCCTTTTGCGATTTTCCAGATCCATGGTATGACCACATAGATAAGAAGATGAATCCTGAAATGGAGATCTTTTTCTAAGATGGCTACCCATGGGCCGAAAGTTTCCCACACCGCGTGTAACTGCTCATCAAAGATACCAAAGAGACTGAGGAAAGTGATTCCGAAGATTCCTTCAACTTACGGATACTGGGGCTGGCACTCTGTATGGTTCATTCAGGCACTACATCAATGAAGCCATCCCGTCTGATTAAAGCTGCTGATACTCCTCTCCTCAACTGGCATGTTGTGCCAGTTCTACCCCTTGAAATCTCCCCTAACCCCAATGTTTACCCTATTTCTTCTTCTGTTGCCTATCCTTGCTCAAATGTAATCGAGACCTCTTTTGATGAGGTTCTCAATCCTGTTTTTCCTATCAATGAAATAAATGAAGATTTTGAGTATCTTGATGTGCCTTACATTAACTGCTTGAATTCTAATCAAACTTTTGATGATGATGATTTTGCAAATGAATAATTCTTAACTGATCTAAATAAGGTTAATAATAAACAACATAACCGCATTTAAGTTAATGAAGAAGAGACTGTTGTTATTAATCTCGATTCTAATAGACAACTGGGCGAGATTAGGATAGGGGCCACCCTTGATGAGCATGAGCGTGCACAACTCGAAGAATTGCTGAAGGAGTTTGTGGATGTCTTCGTATGGTTCTATGATGATATGCTCGGCATTGATCCCGAAATAGCTCAGCACGAGATCCCCACTCTCTCAGATTATAAGACGGTTAAATAAAAACTGAGAAAACTCCGCACCGAATGGTCGCTCAAGGTCAAAGAAGAGGTGGGCAAAAAGTTAAACGTGGGTTTCATTCGAGTGATAAAATATCCCGCATGGCTAGCCAACATTGTACCTGTGCCGAAATCATGAGGGAAGGTTCGAATGTGTGTAGATTATCGATATTTAAACAAAGCTTCTCCAAAGGATGATTATCCGCTACACAATATTGACATGATCGTGGATAACACAGCCAGTCATGCTCTCAAGTCATTCATCGACGGGTTCGCCGGATATAACCAAATCAAGATGCACCCCAACCACTAAGAAAAAACCGCATTCATCACCCCATGGGGAACCTTTTACTACACCATTATGCAATTCAGCCTCAAGAATGCTGGGGCTACCTACCAAAGGGCTTCCACAACCATCCTTCACGACCTGATTCACAAAGAGGTCGAGGTTTATGTGGATGATATGATTATCAAGTCCAAAACTAGAGAAGGTCAGATTCCTGCTCTCTGGAAGTTCTTCGAATGACTGCGACGGTATCAGATGCGACTGTATCCACAGAAGTGTGTCTTCGGCGTTACAAACGGAAAACTCTTAGGATTCATGGTTAGCGAAAAGGGGATAAAAGAAAATCCTTCCAAGCTGAAGGCCATACTTGAGATGTCACCACCCCGAACAGAGAAAGAAGTCCGAGGTTTTCTTGGGAAATTACAATATATCATCCGGTTCATCAGCCAGCTAACCTCCATCTATGAACCAATCTTCAAGCTACTCCGAAAGGATTCAACCAAGGTTTGGAATGAGGCCTGCCAAGAAGCTTTGGCTGAATCAAACAATACCTGACCCAACCTCCAATGCTCATGCCACCACAGTCTGGCCTCCCTTTGGTCCTATACCTAACCATAACCGACACTGCAACTGGGGCTTTGCTAGCCCAATACCTTGAAGACTCCCGCAAAGAAAGAGCCATCTATTATGCCAGTCACAAATTGGCTGGGTCCGAGGTCAACTACACCGCTTTAGAAAAAGCGTATGTCTCACTTGTCCGGGTCACCCAAAAGTTGCGACACTACATGCTCGCCTTCCCCATCAAACTTGTATCCCAAATCGATCCCATTAAATACCTGCTTGAGAAACCCGGTATATCCAGTCAAATGTCCCGATAGTTGATGCTCCTAACCGAGTTCGATATCGTGTATGTCACGCAGAAAGCCATTAAAGGAAGAGACATCCCTGACTACCTCACCGATTATCCCATAGACTAAGCAGATGTCCAGATCTCCGAATTCCTAGATGAAAATATCCTCTGCACCACTCAAGACCGCCTTCGATGGAAAATGTTCTTTGATGGCGCTGCCACCAAAAAGGGATATGTCATTGGGATACTTCTGATCGCCCAAGATGACTCCCACACTCCCATCGCCATAAAATTAGATTTCCCTTGCACCAACAACACGACGGAATACGAGGCATGCACAATGGGCCTCAAGGTTGCTCTTAAGAAAGGTATTAAATACCTTGATGTCTACGGGGATTCTGCCCTTATCATCGGTCAACTGCTCAGAAAGTGGAAAGTCCAGGACGAAAAGCTCCAACCCTTTCATGCCCAATTAGAAGAGTTAGCCTCCTAATTCTGAGATATCACCTTCCATTACCTACCCCGAGAAAAAAATAACCTAGCCGATGCTCTCACTACCTTGGGCTCCATATTCGACATGCCCAAAGGAATAACAATGACCCCCTTCCTAGTTCAAAATCAAGACAAACTAACCCATTGCTACCATATTGAGCTTGCGTCCACTGAAGATCCCGAACTCGCCGATTGCGGGTACTATGATATTTGGTGCCTCCTCAAACATGGTAGGTATCTTGAGGGTTCCAACAAAAAAGATCGAATAACCCTCTGAAGACTGGCCGCCCAGTACATTATCTGTCATAAAGCCCTACTCATGAGGAACTTCGATGGAACTCATCTACACTGCATCGCAGGGGCTGAGATTAAGAAAATAATGCAGAAAATCCACAATGGGGAATGCAGACCCCACATGAATGGTCACATGCTCGCCAAGAAGATCAACTGATAGGGCTACTACTGGACAACCATGATCCAGGATTGCACCGCCTATGTCCGGAGGTGCCTCAAATGCCAATAATTCTCCAATCTTCAACACTTGCCTCCGCGAGAATTATACAACATGACCTCTCCCTGGACGTTCTCCACCTGGGGTATCGACATCATCGGGAAGGTTACACCAACGGCTTCAAACGAACATAAGTTCATTCTTGTTGCCATCGATTACTTAACCAAATGGGTCGAAGATGAGTCATACGCAGTATTGAATGCCAAGAAAGTGAATAAATTCCTCAAGAAAAATATCATCTGTCGATATGGGGTCCCACACGAGCTGGTATCAGATAACGGGTTGCATATCGAAGCAGAAGTCACAGAAGTAGTTAACGAGTACGGGATTCAGAGACACAAATCTTCTCCCTACCGACCTCAGACCAATGGTGTAGTTGAAGCTGCCAATAAAAACCTCAAAGCCATCATCAGCAAAATGATCGAAAGTTGTAGGGATTGGGCCGACCGAATCCCGTACGTCCTTTGGGGCTATCGGACCTCAATCGAAACCTCTACTGGGGATACCTTTTACTCCCTTGTCTACGGTATGGAAACAGTCCTACCTTTGGAGATGGAAATACCCTCGCCACGCGCCATGCTCGAAAGCAAAGTTAGTGAAGAAGACTGGTGCCAAAGTCGTTTTGATGAGATAGCCCTCCTAGATGAAAGGATATTAAAAGCTCTTTACCACATACAGGGGTACCATCGCCGAATAGCGCGATCATTAAACAAGAAAGTCAAGGACCGCGGCGTCCAGGAGGGGGATTTAGCCCTCAAGGAGATAATAAATCCCATCTGGGACCCTAGAGGGAAATTCAAGCCCAATTGGAGCGGCCCCTACATTATGAAGAAAATCTTATCCGGCGGTGCCGCCATGTTCACTGACCTAGATGGGGAGGATATGGCTCGTCGAGTCAATCTGGACTGTCTTAAGAAATTCTACCCCTAGTTCGAAATCTCGGCGCGCTACGACTCTTCTCATCCCCCTTTTATTCTAAAAAAAAACTCTTCACTTACCTCTACCCAGAACTACGGGGGCCTGATCCTCTATAAAAACTATTTTAAAACATTTTCAAAAAAATCCAGAGGTACGTAGGCAGCTCATGCACCTCACATGAGTCCGTCCCCTTTCTTTTTCATAAAATACTATTCTTTTCTTACTTTCGAGAACGGCGGTTCATTCTAAAATTATTTGAACAAAAGGATTATGTATGCCTTAGCGATCAGTATAGATAATACAAAATACAAAAACTCATCAAAAGGCACAGCTGGGTGATCAGAAACTTGTTTATTTCATTAATAAGATATTACAGTACGAATTACCTAAGAAAAGGAACAGGTAACCCCCTTCCCCCTACTACCATAAAAAGCCAAATAAAATCCCCACATCTGTTACGCAAATAAGCTCCCCAGGAGTCTTACCCACAACTACCAGAGGAGCCTGGACCGTCATCATCTACATCCCGAGGTCTCCAAGTTTTCCCTGCCTGAATAGAATTCCGTAAACATTCCATGGATCGATGAGCCTTAACCATCTATGAAAATACCACAACACCCCCTTCCATGGTGTTAGATAAACTAAACCATCTTTGTCCAGTCTCAACTGCTAATATCTTGCTGACTACTTTCCTCCACAACCACTTCATATAATCTTTGGGGACATGCCAAACCTTCCCGACAGATTGAGAGGGACGGGTTGATGGACGCTGATTTTTCCACAGAGACCCAAGCATCAGATGCAGGCGCTCAGTCAAATCTTCTACTGGAAAGAAGTTTGAGGTTCGAGGGGGCACGACCTGCGCCCAGCCAAATTGGCGCAAAAGCCGACAAGGGAAATAAAAAGAGGTCTGCCTGAGACCAACCAGCTGCACATATGAATACTCTCCTAGCTCTAGAACGGGCTGCAACGGCCCCCACCAAGGCACTGACCAATACAGCCCACGAGCCCCATGCTCCACAAGACAATTCTCCCAGTTCTCAACATATAGGCCAACGCTGATGAAGTAGCGTGAAAAGAATTTGGGTACGGCCAACAAGGGATACTCTGGAGGAGCCGCCAAGCGGAATCTTTCAGACAACCACATAAACAGCATCACAGGGCTACCCCTCAAAAAGTCAGAACAACCTTCTCTCTAGGCATCCATGCCATTCAGGGTCTCCGCCAGTATCACCGTCGCAGCATTTGCGACGATATGACATCCATGAGGTAATGGATACAAGTTATGGGTCCACTTGCACCTCCCCAGTCACCAGCAGCAATTTGGAAACCAGACCCAGAACCACGACTCCGGTATAGCCAACATCACCTACTTCCCGCAAATGCACGGACCGCAGAACTATCGGGAGGGAAATCATTCCTCCAGCAACCAATGATCTGGCCACCGAAGGCAAAATACAAAGAAACCCGGCCAACAAATCCCTAAGAGAGCGAGAAAATTTAGGCAAAGCCGCAGCAACACTGGGAATTACACCTACCATGGCAAAGAATTTCTCCTAGGTAGGACAAAATTCTTCCAACCCAAAGAGGAATACATGGTCTTCGGGGTACCAGAATTGTATCGCCGCCACCAGCACGTTCCACTCAAGAGTCCGATTACGCCATAAGGAGACCCGACGCATGTTGAAAGCATCATAGTCGACATTATAAGAGCACATAGTTTCCAAGGATTCGAGGTAGTTTGCAAACTTGGTGCTACCAGGGAGAGCCATCTTGCAAGGCTAAGAGATGGTGGGCAAGTAGGTAAGAATGCAAAGGTGTGATGAAAACACTCCACCCTTACCCCCTTTTATACTTGAAAACCCTCACAAGGGAAATCATCTCTACAGAAATCGGAGGGAATCCTACCCCACAAGGTACCAAAGGCTGAGGAGGATACCAATAAAAGCTTTGAATTGATGGGATTGGACGAAACTGCCAATAGGCAGGTCAGGGTGCTTGCCGATCGGCAACCACCCCATTTTAAGAAATTTCCCTTTTTTCCTCTTTTGTCAAATCAGAAAACTCAATAAAAATAAATTGATATTCTCAACAGAATTTCAAGAATCCCTTTTTTTTCTCCTTATATAATTTTCCTTTTTAATTAAGAATTTTCCTTCAAAAAATTCCATAAAATATTCCTTCTTACGGTCTCAGCAGCAAAGTAAAAAGCGCATGCATTCATTCATCATTAAAAGATAGTCAAAAAACTCCATTGCATTGCATATATTTGTTTTCTGTGCAGGAAATAGAAAGAAAAGGCAAAAATAACGGGACTCATCCCGAACCCACATTCTCTTTCTCTCACTAAGAGCTTCCACCCCTACGACGTGCTCTCTTTCCCCTACGACGAGATGATACACCACCACTACCCTAGCCAGAGTCCTCTCCAGATGAGGAAGACGGCACCAAGCAAGAAAGAATAGGAACCGCATCTCGAATATTGGAAGTCACCGAAGATATCCAGTCTCTGATGTCCCTTAGCCAAATGGTCGACATCCGGACTTGCTGCAAGGAAAGGCGAAATCAGTATCAAAGCAGAAATGACCAAAACAGAAAAGAAAGAAAGAGAAGAACATAAAGGTATACCGCAGGTCGAAGGACCTCCTCTGTCAAACCCAACACCTCCAGATCCATCGCATGAGGACGGTGCAGCATAGGCACCATCCCTCTATCAGCCCGCCGAATGTTGTATGAAGGGGTATGCAGCCGTACAAAAGGGGCTTCCGAGGTCGCCACCGTCGCAGATGCCAACGGACCACCATCGCAGTGGGAAGATCCCATCGTCTGACTCGAACCCACTGGAGGGAAGGGCAGTGCATCATAAATGCTGGGCACCATCAACTAGCTCGTCACAAAATCCATATAGTCATACGCCTCAGCCGTATCGGTGTATAGCAAGTAAGACTCACTGATCATCGCCGCGATCCTCTCATTCTCCAACATCAATCGCTCCTGCCTCATAGATTTAGGAGGTTGCATGGGTGGCACCACCACCTCCTCCACAGCAATCTGACGAACCACCCTCTCCTCGAGGTACCCGGAATAGCCGAACTCATGCGCCAGCAAATGCCTCATCCGCGTATTCACCCCAGTCGCCCCCGCATCCTGAATGGCTGTCCCCCATTGGTAAAAGGTCTCCTGAAAATCTCCATGCGAGCATAAATCAATACAAGATCAGAAGGTGCAAAAACCAAGGCTGAAATGGAAAGAGTCTTACCCTACACTAGTCAGGTCATTCAAGACCTGATGCACCACCTCCATGAAGAGACATCCCTTCGACTGCCGATTGGCCTTATGCCATCGATACAATCTATAGAAGTCCCCAACAGTGTCATCCTTCAAAGAAATCAGCGGGGTATTGCACCCAATCACCTCATAGAACCATGTCTGAATTCACAAGAAAAAGGAGACGCATAAGGAAAATGCGAGTGCATGAAAGGAAAATGCAAATGCATGAAAAGAAATGCACAAGCTAAAGAATACCTAAAGAAGGTACGTGGCCCCAATAAAAGTCTGTTGGCAGCACCGACTGAATGCATCCAGATAAAAGAAAAGGGTTGCCAAGGTCACACTCCCCCAATCATAGAAGGGGATGTTCGAAAACATCCTCAAGTACGTCAGAAATCATAAATGGATGACGTCGCCGCTCGACGCCACCAGGAAACCTCCCAACACCTGAAAAATGAATAATCGGGCCATCTGCCTCACTTGCAGCCCATCCTCCACATCAATCACCCTACTCATCAGAACATCCTTCAGTAGGGACAGCCGGATAGAATCTCCAGAAACTATCCTCCCCACATCACCAAGTGTCGCACGCACTGCCTCTGGTCTCACCCATAAATAACGATCCACCTCTATCTGCTCTCCATCATAATATAGCCCCAACAGCTGCTGCATGTCTATGGGAGTCACAGTCATCTCCTCGAAGCTGAAATGAAAGGTGTGGGTAGTGTCCCACCACCTCTCTCCCAAAGCGCACAAGGCCGTTGTCGAATGAGGCATCTCATATAGTGCCGATGCCAATCGCCCAAAACCCGCTGATGATACCATCCAACACACCATAGATGGGAGATGCTCCCAAACATCCTTGAGCCCCGTTGTCCCACGAGAACACATGTTCTTCAAAGAAATATCAGACTGGCAAAAAGAAAAGTCTCATCAAAGGTCAAGAAAGAAAGAAAAATCACCAAAAAGAGAAGAATGTCAAAGGTCGGGTTACTTGCATAACCACTGGGACTCACTCTCGAAGAGCGATGATGCGATGGCTCTCGCAGCAAAGTCCGCTCATCCGCGACAGGCTCAAATGCATCAAAGGAGTTGTCACTCCCCAAAGCAAGGGGCACCCTGTCCCTCCAATCCACATTTGCCCAGTCATCAACGATCAGCCACTCCCGGTGGACTGCAGTGCTCACAAAGGTGGACATTTCTTGAAGATCGGAATGCTAGAACGATTTTCAGAAGAATCGCAGAGAGAGAGAAAGCAAAAGAAGCTGTGAAAAAATGAGGCGATGCACCCCCTTTTTATAGGATGCCAAGCACTATGGCGATCGGCACCTCCCCCTACCATACCGATCGGCATTGACTCCTCACCTTCCTGAGGTAGCCCAAAAGTCCGTGCCACTGCCAAATGGCACCCTTCATACTAAGCCGACCGGCACCCCCTTAAATTTCGTACAGAAATTCCCAAAAAATACCAGAAAGCCTCGAAAAACCCCAGAAAAATTCCTAAAAATCTCAGGATGGATTTTGAGCCTTTTTACTAAGAAAATTTTGCATTCCCTTGAGCGGAACCCCTCTTCCCCAGTAGAATCCTCAAAAACCAAGTGAAAACTCCTCCCGACAAAGCTCCGGAGGATCCCTTAGGATCACCTGATCACTTCCCCAAAGGAATTCTCCTACAGCACCCAAAATAGGTTGTTCCCCCTGCAAGGTCTCCTAAAATCTTCCCCAGCTATTAACTCCCTAGCTCAAATCAAAATCACAAAGATCTTTCTCCAGCAGAATCAAATCCAATCTTTATCCACTCTTGGGTCAGAATTGGCCCTGGTCTTGGATCGTTACCCGAGTTAGGTCAGAATTGACCTCGGTCCTCAGTCGTCACCACTCTTGGGTTAGAATTGGCCCCGGTCATGGATCGTCACCTAAGTTAGGTCAGAATTGACCTCGGTCCTCAGTCGTCACCACTCTTGGGTCAGAATTAGCCCCGGTCTTGGATCGTCACCTGAGTTAGGTCAGAATTGACCTCGATCCTCGATCATCACAACTCTTTAGGTCAGAATTGACCTCGGTTATTAGACCTTTATCCTAAGCCCATAGATTCGGCTTTGACCCACAGAATTGATTATCCTTAGCACACTCCTTAGGTCCTCAGAATCGACCTCGACCCTCTGAATCGATCATACTCCCTCAAAAGCATCATGTGGTGTCAATTCGACGGTCATCATTTGTTCCAAACTCACCCATCGAGGGGATCTATAGACACCCCATTCTGTTACCCCTAACTCTCCTTAGGTCCCTAGCACCTCCCTTCATGACTATAAACCCAGGTCACGTCCCGAGTACTGACCTGGAAGCCATCGGGCACTCCCCGGCTCAGTTTGACCCCAAAGTTGAACTCTTCGTCTCAACCGAGACTCAATGAATATTTGAAGGGCGCTGAATACCCTTTCCAACGGTCCACCCCGTGCACGATTCTGACTTACCATGCAGACGAACGATCCATTTGCATTCGAAACCAGACGTAGAGGCCACCGGGCACTCCTAGCCTCTGTTTGACCTATGTCAACTCTTCAGATCGACTGAGGCTGAATGAATCTTTGAAGGGCACTGAATACCCTTCCCAACGGATCGTCCCGTGTGAGATTCTGACTTTCCATACGGATGAGCGATCGGTTTGACTCCGAGAGGTCACTGAATGCTTCTCGGGCCCGGTTGACCAAAGTAAACTCTCCAAACCATTTTAAACTCTTTGATATGTATAAGTACATCTCCTAACCTTTCCAACAGTCTGCCCCATGTGCGATTCGGACTTACCATGCGGACGAACGATCCGTTTGCGTCCGAACGATTCCCCGTCCAATGGACCGACAAATGATTCCGAGCCATATCTGACCTGAATTCATCTCCCAAACCCAGGAGAGGTACAAAGGACTTTTAGATGTCTCTGAATTAACTTTCCAATGGTATGCCCCGTGCGTGATTCTGACCAATGGTTTGCCCTCGACGATCGATTTTCTGAAAAAGCCTGAAGCGCACTGCCAAATGGCAGGTTCCAGACCCTGCCTATCGACACCTACCGATAGGCAGGAACAGGTATATGCCAATCGGCACTTACCTGGGCCTGTAAAAGGAGGCCTTCACCTCATTTGCAAGGGGAGCCCAGATCTGATAAAAATCTCTCTGAACGAATCCCACAAACCTCTCTCGAAGGCAGCATGATTTCAACTTCCAAATCCATTTTTTACTTCCACTTTTCATCATCCTTTTCATCAAACTTGGTGAATTAGCCACTCTCCATCATCATCTAAGTGCAAGAGATTCTCTCCAACATTCAAGATCAAGCTCAAGATCTTCAAGAAGGTCCAACTTTCTCAAACTCTCTTTTAAATTCTCTTAAATTCCCAATAACTTGTTTTTTTATTTAGCACTTTTATTATCTCATCTCACACATCCTAATATAATTTTTATTTAGTATTATTATACATCTTTTATTTTCATAAAACCCAAAAAACAAGAGAAAGAGGGTTTGCTCATAAATTCCAAGTAGGGATTCTCAGACTTTTTCCACACTTTTCTCATAACTAAAACACTTTTTCTACCCACACACACACACACTTACAAATAAGAGATTCCCCATTTGGATTTATAGGATAAACCCCACCCCTCATTTTTGCGAACTACGTGGACTTTGATGCCTTTATAGGCTACGCAGGCGTCTCGGGGAAAAACCCGAGACTCGAATCCTTTTTCTCACTTTTTCTCTCATCTTTTTATTTGCTCTAAATCTAATCTTCCTATATTCTATATAATTGCCCTTAGTGACGCATTACTCCATATGCGTTATCGTTCCATTATAACGGTCAACGTAGGGGTAATCACGTATATCTTACTTTTGCAATATTATTCTTATATCTTCCTACGGATGACTCGCTTTATCTCTTCCATGATACAAGTCGAGAATTCCTACCTCCATTATATATATACACATATCACGGGGGGAAATATAAAGGAAAATAGCAAATATCCATAAGAGACCGAAAGGGCGGAATGGGTGCCTAACACCTTCCCATTTCGTAATTAAGCCTCCGAACCCTTCTCGAATCATTTGGTTTCGCACGCACCAGTATGTCTTTGGATGCCTTCCTTCGGGGTGGCTTCCCCTTTTTCTTTTTTCTGTTTTGAGTAAAATATATTGGCGACTCTGAATCTCTATACATTTTTACAGCACATCTCAAACGATGCTGACCGAAGCGCTCCCAAGAGGGACGCGCGGGACCCGAAGGATCCTTTCCTCCATGCGCCCGCCCGCACGGTGAGGATCGGGGATGCCCATAATCCATCCTTAACATTTTAAATGTTTAAAAAATAATAAATGGGTTAGATCCTAATAAGTTGCCAAATCTACACAACTCAAAATCAATTATATGTAAATGGTAAGTCCACATGCTGTCTAACCTATTATAATAACTACGTGTATAAAATAATACCTCACAATAGATTTTAATTAAACCATTTGTTTTAATAATTAATTAATCACTTAGTTAATAACTGCCATGTGACCCTTCTCCACATATATCCCAAAAAATTATTGTATGCACACATAATTCCCATCACATTATTCATGAAACCATTCTCTAGAATGTGACCATAAAATATGAGTGAAGCACAAATAAAACTGCTGCTAAATCCAAATTCACCACTCCCTAGCATGATCCCGACACTCACTCATGGGGCAACACGTATAACCATGCTTGATATTATCAAATCTGACGACTATCAGATGTATACGGTAAATAAGGATGTCCTCTCTCGTCTCACACTCATATAATCATTTAAATTCATTCATTTCAATTAACCATTTACATCATTGTCAAAATATTATTTCAAATTCCTCATTTAACTTATTACTTAACTTATGATGTTAGCATATTTAATTCACCTCACCCATCGTACCACATCACATTAACCTTTAATTTATAATTTACATTATCTAATTATCACATAGAGGATATATATCAACTACATATGTAAATTTAATTATCATGGGGGTTTCTCAACATATAAGACTTTCATTAAATGAGATAAATAATTTAATTGATTTCTAAGGTCCCCGCTCCTTCCATCCTCTAGACCCCATGAGTGGGACATACCATAAATGAAATCCAAAAAAGGAACCCCAATAGACTTTTGTCCAGATAAGGTATTCTTCGAGGCACTAAAATTAGTTATAGTAAATTATTATGTTTTATTAAAGTTTAATAAATTTAGTCTCAATTCCCAAGCCAACAACAATAATAAACCCACCATGTAAACCAATCCTACATTGCCATCTAAATTTTTAGCCAACCACTTACAACTAAAAATTCAAAAAATTTATGAAAGATAATTTAAGGGGTTCTTTTGTGTCTAATTCTAGTTAGAACATTTTTTTCATTATATAAGTCCCATTGAACTTTCCACCTTAAAATAATTCCCATTCCTTACTTTTTGGGTTTTTATTTAACATAAAGAGCCTTTATAACCAACTCAATCATAATTAATGAGAGAAAAAACTTTCCGACAGTTACAACTTTATTTTTTAGTTTTTCAAACATAAAATGTTATAACTTTTGATTGAAAAGTCATTTTTTTCAAAATTGATATATTTCAAACATGTGCAACGAGATCTATATACAAAAATCCACGATGAATATAAAAATTCGAAGGAAGAAAAAGTAACACAATACCTATTTATCATGTTCACAAGAAAATAAAATTATTTTATATCTGGAATATTTTCATAAATAGTAAACATTTATCGCGCTAATATTACACATACCGCAAATATTTACTATATGTATAAAAAATAATGTAAACACGTTATTTTTATCTTTTTTAATATTCTATATTGAATATGGATCTTATTTTATAGGGCTTAATTAATATCTTTCCAAAACTTGAATATATTATATATTGGATTTGTTTATGGGAAGTTATAGTTCTATAAAGTTTGAAAATAAAAATACCATTATAAATATGGAGGTAATAAAGGGAGAGGGGTATCTTAGTAAGGGAACATTTCATTGATTAAAAAATATTTCTTAATTGATGGTTGACTAGTCAATAGGGCTTAATTGAGAAAACACTCATCAAAAAGGACTTAAATGTAATAATCCCTTAGTTCAAATATATTATTGTAATGTTCCAAAACAAAATTCCAACTAGTTAATTGTGGTATCAATTATTATTCAACACAAATAAATATGAAAGAGGTAGCAACCAAGAAAAGACAAATAAAAAGCCAATCACACAACAACGGGAGTACGTGGTTCAGCAAAGAAGTGCCTACATCCACGGTGGTTCAGTCAGTGTTATTTCTCTATATTCTGAAGAATAAGTACGGAGAATACAACTTGTCCTCTGCCCCGGACTTAGGGTTTTATTTATACATGTATGTGTTGGAGTAGTGGGGGTGATGGGTTCCTTCTTATTAGCCATCTCCCCTACATGGAATCGTGTTTCCCCACAACTTCCCTTCATGGGATCGTGGGGTAATTGGATTAATATGAAGGTGATGGGCCTGGGCTTTGGGCCGCTAGGGAGAGGCTACTCGTCCAGGCCTATGGTGCTAAATTCAGGGTCCCCACAATTGCCCCTAAATTTGTTGGGCCATCTTTTCAAGTCCAATGAATTTAAATAATCAGCTATTATGGTTGATTTCTTTGAAAACTGTGAAGTTACTTTGGCGGCACCCGCTTCGCTATCCGTGCGCTATGATTAGACTTGAAGGCTCGTTGGAATAAGGCGCATTTCTTTTTATCGCTTCAGGCTTTTCTAGCAATCTTCCATCTTCTGAGAGCTCTTGCGCTTAGTACCCTCTGTTTTCGATTTCAACTTTCGTTGCTTCTTCGCCATTTGACCTGATCTTCTGTCTTGTAAGTCTCTCGTGCTTTTTTGCATTTTCTCTTTGGTTTGTAGTTTTTCTTGTATTTTTCCAATGGCGAAGATTGGAAATAGGTCAGTGGCTGAGTTTAGAAAATTCTATAGTATTCCTGAGTGGGTAGAGATTGAGTGCTGTGCCTCGCCTCCTAGGAACGTTAGGGATATAGAGGATGCACATTGGATTCACGTCCTGTTGCTCTCCCAGGGGGGACTTACCTTCCCTCCCAATGATCTATTTCTGCACTTCTTTAGCTACTTCACTATTGTGCCTGCACAATGTTCGCCTAACGTATGGAAAATAGTGAACGGCGTGCATAGGATAAATCAGTTGTATGGCACGAAGTTAGGGCTTGTCGAGGTCTGTTTTTGTTACTCCTTTTCTTGAACGAGTTCAGGTGTTCTGTACCTTAAGGCTAGGAGCCCTGATAGGGTATTGGTAGTAAATCTACCTGATTCCCATAAGGACTACTGGCAAGAAGGTTTTCTTGTCAGGAATTGGCAACTTTCCCCCCAATTTGAAGGGTCGAGGTCTGAGAGGTTCACTGTTCCTTTTTATGGGGAAGAATATATAGGTAGATGCCAGATTATTATTTCAACCTTTGCTGACTTTGTGGTTTTTCTAACTTCTCCTTGCCTTTTCTTTTACAGCGAAGATAAAGAACTTGGAGCCTTCTCTCAGCGAGGTTTGTATCTCGGAACTGGTGAAAGCTTGGAACATCAGGGAACCCTTGGGTGACGGCGAGCATCCTAGGTCTGCTGCTTTTTTGCTTGAATACAAGAACACAGGCTCCAGCTTCATAGCCCGACCTGTGGATACTGTTCTGGACTTTGACTCTTCCGAAGAGATTTCTGCTGAGCCCATCCAATTGGACGAAGAAGAGAGCAGCTCGGAGAGTGAGCCTGCAGGTGTTGTGAGTAATTTGGGTGGAGGCAGTGCTGATAGTAGTAGTTCTTCGAGTACTACCAGCAGTTCAGGTGAAGAAATGATGCCCAGGAAGAATTTAATCCGAGATGATGATGATGATGATGATGTGCTTCTTGCACAGAGGTCCAAGAAATCGAAGACTGTCTCCGGGGCCATAGCTACTAGTTCTCGGCCTTTCTCTAAAGAGCAAGAGAAGAAAAAGAGAGAAGAGGAGCAGGCGAAGGAGAGGGAGAAGAAAAAGGAGGAGGAGAGGAAGAAGGTGGAAGAGAGAAAGAGGAGGGAGAAAGAAAAGGAGGAGGAGAGGAGGAAGATGGAAATGAGGACCAAAACTGGTCAAGCCTTGGTCCCAGTATCTGCTTTGCCTGAGGGGGCTTCGGTGGCCACCTCTCCTCAGCTCGCCCCTGCGCTGCTTGAGAGGGCAGTCCTCCCTGCAGATCATGAGAGGGCGTCAGGGTCTGATCAACTGGCTTTGCAAGCTAGCCAGAGGCTTGCCTTGGTAAGGTTCCTTTTCTAATTCTCAACTTCTTTTAATCCATTTTGATGGTTTCTTCTTTCTGATCCTTCCTTTGTTTGGTTTGCAGTTTGTGACTGACTTTGCTGTGCTCTATCGCTCTCGCGACGAGCTGTTGAGAAGGAACAGCGAGCTGGAACAGCAGAAGTCTACTCTGGTGGCCAGGGGTTCTCAGCTGGAGGCCGATCTGAAGGCTGCTGATGCGGCTCGAGCTTCATTTGCCTCGGCCCTTGCTAATTCTGCTCGCGAGAGAGATAATGCTGTCAGGGAGCTCGGCGAGCTGAGGAAGTCGTATGATCAGGTCTGCTCGAGCAAGCTGGACTTTTTGGAGAAGAACAGGGTTCTTGCCGAGCAGCTGGAGGCGGAAAAAGCCCAGGCAGCCACCCTTAAAGAAGATTCGTACAATTCTGGCTGGGCTGCTGCGTATGAAGACGCCGAGGTTCAGATAGGCTATATTAGCCGTCTGAACTTCAAGAAAGGGTGGAACAAGGACCTCGTGGCCACTGGGGTGGATGTTGCATCCCCACTCTTTAACGAGCATGATCCAGGGCCAAAGCCGGTCGTGGATGAGGACCCAGCCCCAACTGCTGAAGGCACCAATCCTGTTTCTCGGGCGACTCCTTCTGACGCTCCTTTGGTCGAGGAGGTAGTGGATACCCCTGCAGAGGGTAATGCCCCTGCTGATGCTGATAAAGACAAGGGTCCATCCACCGAGGTTGCTAAGTGATAGGGATTCTTTGTAACTTTTTCCTTTTTTGATCTGATGTAACCTCGCTCATTATCAATGAAAAGACTTTATTTTTGTTTATGCTGATCCCTTTCTCTTCTCTTTCTTTTATTTGTAGTTGGTTGATGTGGATGACTATATTCCTGTTACCTCCCAATTAGGTAGGACTCTGGGTCCTAATGCAAGCCCTACAGTTCGCCAGGCTTTTGCTAGGCTTTGCAGGTTTGCTAAGTCAAGGAACCAGAAATATAAGGATTAGTCCGAGCTGGTGGCCAAATTGAAGGACAGGCTCCAGGAAATGGAAGAGATCAGAGCTTCAGTGCAAGAAGAAGTTAGCGAGCTGAGAGCAAAGTTACTGGAAGCCACCGAGATCAATCAAGTCATGGAGTTTCTTCAGCGGGAGAATGACGACCTGAGGTGGGAGGTCTCGAAGCTTAAGGAGCATTCGCCGAGCACCGCTTCGGCAGTCCTACAAGGCTCTTCCTCGTCGCGAGCTGCTCGGCCTCCCCTCCCGCGTTCTGGTAGGAGTACGCGGGGTAGGAGTAGAGAAGTTGAGGAGCAGCATGAGAGGGAAATGGAGGAGCTGCGCGGCGATGTCCGGCGAGCTTATGTGACTGCTGCTGGGCTTCAGAGGGACGTCACCCGACTGCAGCATCTATTCAAGAAGGGCCCTCGCCAAGTGTGGACAGATGGCTATGATCAGGGCTGCCTGGATGCTCCCACAAGATTATCAGAGTTCGAGGAGCTTTCCATCATCAGGGGGTGGTTGAGTGCTCTCAAAGAGTTGCAGGTCCCGAGAAACTCGATATTGTGGTATCGGCATGAGATGTCTCCCTCTACTCTGATGCCCAATCCATTCAGGCGAGATGATCAATGGATTCCCATCGATGCTATTCCCCGGCGATTACTGGAGTTGGACGTAAATGAGGTTGTGGAGGAGTTCGATCCTGCTCCTGATGATGGGGGGAGAGCTAAAGTTGCTGACTACCTTGCTCGGAGGCTTCCACCTTCTTGATTTTTTGTTTTTTAATAATTGTAAATGCTTTGGGCGAGCTTTGCTGACTAAACATGTACTATTATTGTTTGTAAATGTAAAAGATTTAATGGAAAGTTTGAGTTTTGGGCGATTTTGCCGACTAAACGTGTTTATCCAATCTTTTTTATATTTTTGCAGCTTCACAATCTTTTTTATCTTGTCATGTGAGTGTCCGCCCAGTCCAGTATTAAGAATACCATTGTGCCCTTTCTTTACCTTTTAGGTCGTGTCGTCACACTCCCTTAGGTCTAAGTGGGGCAATTGGCGAGGACACACCTGTTATTGGATGTCTTCATCCGGTCTGGATTTTGTTTAACCAAAGTAGGTTTGATGCCTAAGAATGCTCTGTAGGGCTTCATATATTGCCATGGGCAATGCTAAGAGGTCTGTCGTGCTTCATGACGATGACCTGAGGAGGGGTGTTCCCCTGCTATGTCAACCATTATACCTGTGATTTGAAAAGGATTTGCAATAAGATATAATTGTTACTTTTTAGAGAGTGATCAACTGAGAGATTTTTATTGGTAAATAGAGAAATAAACTGTCTTTTCTCATAATGAGTACAATAAAAGATCTAACAATTGAACTCCTAAAAGTAGAATTTCTTGAGATTAGATGCGTTCCATGCTCGTGGTATCTCTCTGCCCTCCATCGTTTTCAAATGATAGGCACCTTGTAGATCGTCTCTAATTATCTCATAAGGTCCTTCCCAGTTCGGGCCCAGTTTACCGTCTGATGGCTTCACTGTGTTGCCTAGGACCTTTCTTAGAACATAGTCCCCAACTTCGAATTTCCTCGGATTGACCCTTGTGCTGTAGTGCTTCGCGAGCTATTGCTGATAGCTCGCTAGTTTTACTAGTGCAAGTTCCCTGCTCGTCGGCCAAGTCGAGTTCAGCGAGCAAAGCCTGATCGTTTTGATTCTGCTCGACAAGGTCGGATCTCATTGTAGGCAATCCTGCTTCTAATGGGATGACCGCTTCCATACCATATGCTAGTGAGAATGGCGTTTGACCTGTGGCTCGCCTAGGAGTCGTTCTGCATGCCCATAGGACATGTGGTAGCTTGGTAGTCCACGCGCCTTTTGCTCACTCTAACCGCTTTTTTAATCCAGCGATCACTGTTTTGTTGGAAGCCTCAGCTTGTCTGTTGCTTTGAGGATAAGCTACCGAGCTGAAGTGGTGCCTGATCCCGTGTTGGTCGCAGAAGTCCTGAAAGGGGCCACTCTCGAACTGTGTCCCATTGTCAGTGATGATGGTTCTGGGGATCCCGAATCGAGTGATTATATTTCTCCATATGAACTTCATCATGTCAGCATCTCGGATGTTCGCCAGTGGTTCTACCTCGATCCACTTGGTAAAGTAATCAGTGGCGACCAACAGGTATTTGCGATTGCCGGCAACGGTGGGCAGTGGTCCCACAATGTCCATTCCCCACTGGGCGAAAGGCCATGGGCTGGTCAGGGATTTTAATTCGCTGGAAGGCTGGTGGACCATGGGGGCGTGAAGCTGGAATTTTAGGCATCTGCGGACATATACTGCGGAGTCCCTTTGCATATATGGCCACCAGTAACCTTCCTTTATTGCTCGGAAGGCTAGAGACCTTCCTCCGACGTGACTCCCGCAGATTCCTTCGTGAAGCTCGTGAAGCACTGTCTTGACATCGCCTGGGTGGACGCATCTAAGGTAGGGGCCGGAGAAAGATCTTTTATACAAGTCGCCTCCCGTGGATAAGTGAAAGCGAGCAGCTTTGACTCTTATCTGGTGGGCAGTCCTCTTATCCTCTGGGAGCGTTCTGTTCTTCAAATAGTCTCTTAAGGGATCCATCCAGCTAGGGGCTGGTTCCAATTGGAGTATTTGTTTCGCTTTTGTCAGCTCGCAGTTGGGGTGAATGCTCGGGCAGCTAAGGAAATCGATAGGGATTATCCTTTTAAGGCTAGAATCAACTGCCGAGCTTAGGGATGCCAAGGCGTCAGCGTGGCTGTTCTTCCCCCTGGGAAACTGTTGGATGTTGATTTCTTCAAAGTTCATCATTAAGTTTCTTACTAAGGAGAGGTAGGCTGCCATCCTCCCATCCTTCGCGTTGTAGTCTCCACTTATCTGATTGGAAACTAGTTGCAAGTCTCCGAATACCTGTAAATGTTTTGCTCCTAGAGTTTGCGCCCTTTGGAGACCTGCAATTAAGGCTTCGTATTCTTCTTCGTTGTTGGAGGCTACAAATCCCAGCCTGATTCCTTGCTCGAGGATTGCATTTTTTGGAGTGATGAGAACAATTCCTACTCCTGCCCCCTTTGAGTTGGAGGCTCCATCAACGAATAGCTTCCAGCTTCCCCCTGTAGCCCGACTGTTTTGTTCTGTTGGTTTAGGCTGGTCGAAGGGTTCTTGGCCTGTGAATTCAGCTATGAAGTCAGCAAGGATTTGACCCTTGATACCTGTCCTTGGTTGAAATTGGATGTCAAACCGGCCGAGCTCGACTGACCATTTAGACAGTCTACCCGACAAATCCGCCTTCCTTAGGACAGCCTTGAGGGGGTGTGATGTAAGGACAATGATCGTGTGAGCTTCGAAGTAATGCTTCAATTTTCTCGAGGACATTACTAGGGCGAATGGGAGCTTTTCCAATGGCAGGTAGCGCTGCTTGGCGTCTAGTAAGGTTTTGCTCGCGTAATAGACTGGATGTTGGATCCCTGTAACTTCACACATTAGCGCTGAGCTGATAGTATGGCTGGATACAGAGAGGTAGAGGTACAAAGGGTCTATTTGCTGTGGTATGACAAGCAGTGGTGGGGAGCTTAGGTAGGACTTGAGCTCGTCTAATGCTTGCGAGCAACCTGGGGTCCATTCTACTATTTTGCTGCCTTTCAGGAGTTGGAAGAAGGGCTTGCATCTCTCGGAGGATTTAGAAATGAAACGGTTTAGAGCAGCGAGCATTCCGGTGAGCTTTTGTACATCGCGGATTGTGTGAGGAGGTTACACTCTTTTGATTGCATCAATCTGGTCCGGATTAGCCTCTATGCCACGTTTGCTGACCAAATACCCAAGAAACTTTCCTGACTGGACACCGAAGGAACACTTGCTCGCGTTGAGTTTCATTCGGTACTTCCTGAGGATTTCGAAGGTATTTGACAGGTCTGAGAGGTGATTTTCCTTGTCCTTGCTTTTGACGAGCATGTCGTCAATGTAGACCTCCATCGTGTCTCCCATCTGATTCTTGAACATTTTAGTAACCAGCCGCTGATAGGTTGCCCCTGCATTTTTTAGCCCAAAAGGCATGACCTTGTAACAGTATAAACCAACCGTCGTGATAAACGCCGTTTTATCCTGATCTGGTGCATATAGGGGAATCTGGTGATAGCCTGAGTATGCGTCCAGGAAACTCATTCTCTCGTGAGCTGCAGTGGCGTCTACTAGTTGGTCTATTTTTGGAAGAGGTAAGCTATCCTTGGGGCAGGCTTTGTTGAGGTCAGTGAAGTCTACGCAAACTCTCCACTTCCCGTTGCTTTTTGGAACTACCACTGGGTTGGATAACCATTTGGGGAATTGCACTTCCCGTATGGATCCTGCATCCAGCAGTTTTTTGACTTCTTGTTCTATTGCTTTGGCTTTCTCGGGAGCAGTTCGTCGTGCCTTCTGTGCTATCGGCTTGAATGTGGGATTGACGTGCAACCAATGGCAGACCATATTGGGATCGATTCCTGGCAGCTCATAGGGTTCCCAAGCGAAAACATCTATGTTGCTTCTGAGTAAGGTTAACAAATCCTTTTGCTCTTGGTCAGTGAATGAGGTCCCGATCAGGAAGACTCTGTTGTTGTCTCCTTCTCTAGCAATTACTTCTACCAGGTCCTCTACAACACGCTCGGAGGGGAGGATCCTGGTCTCTTCCACTCCGGGCCTTCCATATTTTAATTTCTATTTGGAAGGGATTGCACCTTCCTCCCCTCTCTCGCTGGTTTGAATGTCTTTTTTCTCTGGCTTTGGTCGGATGGCCGCTATGAAGCACTTTCTCGCCATCACCTGGTCGCCATGTATCTCCATCACTCCCCGCTCGGTGACATATTTGAGTTTCTGGTGGTAGGTCGAGGAGACTGCCTTCATTGCATGAAGCCATCCCCTGCCGATGATGGCTTGATACGGTGAATCGATGTCGACCACCAAGAATTCGATCATTTTCGAAACATTTCCAGCAAGCACTGGTAGTACTATCTTGCCCAGAGGCATGGTCATTTTTCCAGCGAAGCCGACCAGAGGAACGGTGGTTCCCTTCAGGTCGGCGATGTTCAACTTCAATTTTCTGAACAGGTCGATGTACATTACTTCGGATGAGCTTCCTTGATCGACGAGCAGCCTGTCGATATCAAAGTTGGCTATCCTGAGTGTAATGACTAAGGCATCGTGATGTGGGGTCCTCACTCCCACAAGATCTTCATCCGTGAAAACAATATGCTTGTTGTAGTTGATGTCCTCTGCTCGTCGGCGTTTTCCTGCCTGTGATTTCGCTGGATCTATTTGAAAAGCCTGCATTACTGCTGTCAGCTTCTTTACCTCCATCCGAGCTGAGTTGCCCTAGATTTGCTTAACATCGGATACTCCATGGATTACTGCGAATTCGTGTCCGGTGTCGTCTTCTAATACGTTGTCGGGTTTTGCCTCCTTGTGGACAGTCACTCTCTCTACCTTCCTTTCCAAAAAGTCATTCAAATGTCCGGATTGGGCCAACTCCTCGAGGTGGGACTTAAGAGCCTTGCAGTGCTCGGTCTTATGTCCTCCCTCTTTGTGGAAGGTGCATCTCAGCGCATTGTTTCTTTTTTATGGGTCTCCTCCCATTTTCCGGGGCCATTTGATGAACGGCTCATCCTTGATCTTAGCGAGAATTTTATAAATTGGTTCTTTGAAGACAGTGTTGACCGCCTGGAATGACTTTGCAACGTCAGGGCTCCCTCCGTTCTTGGGGCCATTCTTGCTCCCATTCTTTCCTCCTTTTTTCTGGTTATCAACTTTCTCACTTCCCTTTGTGGCGAGCTTGGCTCGACCGTTTTCACCTACGTTAAGGCGGGTGACATCTTCCACCTTTGCGTATTTCTCAATTCGGGCCATCAGGTCATCAATGGTGGTTGCTTCCTTCTTTGTCAAGGACTGGTAAAGGAGGTAAGAGCTAGGTAGCCCAATTTTGAGTGAAGCCACTGCCACCTCTTCCGCGCAGTCCTCGACTTCGTTGAATAACTCCCAGTACCTCTTCGCGTAGTCTCGAAGTGTCTCCTGAGGAGTTTTCTTCATCGTCAATAGAGCATCCATCCTTTTGGGATGGGAGCTGCTGGTGATGAACCGGGCCATAAAGAGCTCGGACAGGGATTTGAAATTTCTGATGGATCGGTGAGGGAGTTTCTCGAACCATTTTGGGCCACGTCATGAAGGCTCGAGGGAAAAATACGGCACATCAGTGCATCTCGGTGATTCCAGAGGGGCATAGCCTGCCGGTACTGCCTGACATGATCAATGGGATCAGTCTTCCCGTCGTAAATCTTAAACCTTGGAATAGAAAACTTTTTGGGAGCTTCTTCTTCTTCAATTTCCCTCGTGAAGGGCGATTTCATCTGGGTCTTGAGGGCTCTCCTGGCGAGTTCTCTGGTTGACCTGGTGCCGCGGTGAGCTGGATGTTGATCCATTTCTCTGCGGACTAGGTTCCGTATGTTGTCGTCGCTGCGAGCAGGGCTCTGATAGCGGTGAGCTTTTCTCAGTTGCTCGCAGAGGTCGACGTCTGAGTCGCCACCTTCGAACCCTTGATATTGCCGCCTAGGGCTCCTTCCTCGGCTGCGAGATTTGCTCGCCTGAGGGCTAGGAGTGCGATAGGGGCGTCTCCTGGTATCAGGACGTAGTTCTTTTTCCAGTTTTTCCAGTCTTCTTTTCAGGCGAGCATTCTCAGCCTCATACCTGCGAGAAGACTCCCTCTGCTCGTGGAGCCTTGCCTCGTATGCATCGATCAATCTGGATATCTGAGTGGACCTTGCTGGTCCTTGACTTTCTTCTGAGGCTGGCCTTTCTAAGCAAGCCCCTTGATCTGAACGTCGGACTTCAGACCTAATCCTGTGAGGAGCGGGTGGCTCCTGAATATCTCCTGCTTGAGGAGCGTTGCTGCTGTGACCAGACATCTTAGATTTTTTCTCGGTGTGGGCTCTTCTCAGGGAAAGATAAACGTTTCCCACAGACGGTGCCAATTGTGGTATCAATTATTATGCAACACAGATAAATATGAAAGAGGTAGCAACCAAGAAAAGACAAATAAAAAGCCAATCACACAACAACGGGAGTACGTGGTTCAGCAAAGAAGTGCCTACGTCCACGGTGGTTCAGTCAGTATTATTTCTCTATATTCTGAAGAATAAGTACGGAGAATACAACTTGTCCTCTGCCCCGGACTTAGGGTTTTATTTATACATGTATGTGTTGGAGTAGTGGGGGTGATGGGTTCCTTCTTATTAGCCATCTCCCCTACATGGAATCGTGTTTCCCCACAACTTCCCTTCATGGGATCGTGGGGTAATTGGATTAATACGAAGGTGATGGGCCTGGGCTTTGGGCCGCTAGGGAGAGGCTACTCGTCCAGGCCTATGGTGCTAAATTCAGGGTCCCCACATTAATCATATAAGTAATTATAAATAGCATAACACTCTACAATCATGGGGTAGTGGTTTGAAAACATAACATTTTGTATATATTTTAAAGATGGATAAATTTCATGTAAAAGCATTCGAGTCTTGAGTCATTCAAGACAAAAATCTTAAAATTGTCCAGACATTGTGTAGAGAGTAATGATAGTTTGTTACACTCCATGGACATTGGGCTTTAAAAGATCTACTTAGCATATCTACATCAAAAGATTTCCGTTATTAAAATTTTAGGACATCCTTTAAATGTTTTTTTGATTGATCGTTGTTTTCGATGCACACACACACACTTTATTTTAAATATGAACATGTGTGTTTGACCTTTGAGAAGTGTTGTGTATGCCTTAAAAAGACCTAAATCTAAAAAATTGTGCATTGTTAAGTCTTTTTTTGTTTGTTGTCTTAAACCGTGCACACAACCGTACTTTGGCATCATGCGCATGATCTCAACACCTTTTAGGCTATTTTGAAATTTTTCCTAGAAGTGTACGTAGAGCTGTATTATTTGAACATGTTTTGACACACTAGCTAGTCTCGTGTGCATAGATCCAATTAACCACTGTGCACATAACTCACCTAGATTTTAAAAAACCTCTATAAATAGGTCTCTTTTCCTCCAATTTTAATAGATCGGAGTTCATCTTTACTTATTTACACATAGAGTATTTTTTATATTTAGATCGTTGCAATGGCTTGTTTTTTTGAAATTCACTCGTTCCTTTCAAAATTGAGTGAAAAACTAGATTTATAATTTATCCATGGATTGTGAGGTATTGAGAGTTATTTGAATAAGATCCACTTAACCAAGATTCAATATAAACCATTTAAAATCTATGTTTTTTATCTACCCTCCAATATCTAAAGAGGATGCATCTCGAGCTAACATAGAGGTCAAGGTATGATGTAAATGGAAGGATGATAATTCACTTGCTTGTTCATCCTATGGAGATTAAAGATCTCTCATCGTCAATGGTAGAAGTTCAATGTTCATAGGAAACTTCTCGCAAGTTTATGGGAGATAGGTACTTTCTTGAATTGTACGCAACATTTTCAAGTTGAATGAGAGATTAGAGTGCGTTGAGTTTTTTACCCCCTGGCGGGGGATTTTTTCTCATAAAATTTGTCTCGTGGATTGTTTTGATTATTATGGATTTTTTTACCTTATTTCCATCACACACATAACCTAAATTTCACTAGATCTGGTCTAATCCATAAAATAAAGATTAGGATCTTATGTCAAGAGTAATTGACCTAGATTTCCAAAATGAGATATTAATTTGCTGATCCACATGTCTATTTATGACACCCCATAAATTCCATAAATAGATTGATCAGGTCTAACACAAAAGTCATGGGAAATAAAAACATTTGATGACATTCTCAGCACAATGAAATAATAAAATGATATGAATAAAATCAATACAAGGCAATAAATTGATGAATCAAATAAAATACAGTTGATACTAATCACTTCCATAATAATTCCAACTCTAAAATATAAAATCTCAACGACACAAAATCCATCTTAGAATACAATTGCATCTTATACAATCATTGACATGGGAAAAATATTTGAAATAACTACAAGTTCTTGAACTAAAATATAAGTTAATACAAAGGAATAAATAGTGACACTGCTAGACACCTACACCCTAGGATTGCTGAATATGATGCGGTTAGAAATTCTCCACCAATGAATAACCCAAGTCTACAGTAACAAAAACATCCTAAGACCCATGAAAAATAGCATAAGAATGAGTATTAAACCCCAAATTTATACAAACAGTAAGAATTCAACTGAAGTTGGGTCATAATAATAATAATAATAATTCACATTCCTCCCAAATTTAGCGGATTTAAGTTATAAAGGTTGCCTAACCCAAACAATATAAAATAAGCATGGGGGTCTACTCCCAAAACACAATAAGTCCCATGTGATAAATGTTCATCTCTGAATTAAGAATAATTTGTTATACGATATTCTGTTATATTAAAAGTAACTCTCTTACTAATCATAGTATCAATAACGGTCTCTAGTTATGATTATAAAAGAGTTTGTCAAGTTGAATAATCTTAAATAACCACAATCCACTAATTTAGTATGTACATCTCTAGTATAGTAATTCTGTATTCCCTAGTCATAAGTTTACGGTTATACATATTTAGCAAAAATTATTTTCTGATACTATTATCTGAAAGTATTGCAACACAGAATCGCATAATCCAAAATATTCGTGGGTGTAATCAACTCACATTAAATATCATGGGTTATGCTCAAGCCTGCAAATAAAATTACTAAGGCATATGCCTATTGCCTTTAGGATCAGACGTGCATACTAGGTATTGTTATAGGTTATCTTACCGCTACAACCTAAAAGCATCCATAATGAATAATCTCTACGGCTTCCCATCTATCATCTAACCTCCATAACTAAGACTCTGTGACAAAACTCATTCATTTACCCCACCCCCAAGGAAGCAAGGGTACATCAGTCATAGAATCAAGGTAAATAGGACCTAGGTAGATCCCGTCTCATCACCAAAATACCACTAGCAGTTAATATCGTATATGTCCCATCAAAATACTTCATAGCACATAACCCACAAGAACTAACACTCCATCTCAGTATGATTTCATATAAATCAAGTAAACAAGTATGACCCATACAACCAGGCCAAATAAACAAGTAGAAAAGTACTCAGTAGGGCTACATATTAATACTCATATCTAACTAGATTATATATAATATCTCAGTTGTTATTAGTTGATACACACATTAACTAAAACTGCTTCATATAACATTAAACCAAACTCCCAAGGCTCTTAAGTACTAGGTATAACCTCACACTTAATCTTTACAAGAAACATTTTAAGATAATAACTACCCTACTCAATCGGTTATAAAACATTCTGAACTAATATGTGATCTACACAATCACTGCATATCTTTCGATCTCATAAAATATGTCAATACTACGTCGTATACTCAAGTTCCTCAAGGAACCAAATGGTAATCCTATCTAACATATGGATTCCTAAAAGTGTCATAAGTTCTAATTTAATTAACTCTAATTAATTAAGAACTAATATCCAAAATGTATAAAGGTTGATTTATAACCAATCCTATACATTACATCAAAATAGCCTTGAAACTAAAACTTATGATTTTACAGAAACCCTCACTCAACATCGCCAAATGAAAATATCCCAACCTTCCAGAAAAGGCCGTCTATATTAGGCTAACCGATGTCCCATGCATGACTTCATTGGCACGAGGCTACTTAATCGTGCGCATGGGCACCACAAATATGAATAAAAACTTAAGGGTTTCTTCTTCCCCAAATCCCAAGTTATGAATATAGTAACCATAGTCCACCATAGACGAATCAACCAAGGTTCCTGACCTTAATAATAACTTATTATGACATCTAAACCATTATATATAAAAACGTAACCTCTTAGCCTATAAATAACAATTTCGTCCTAGATTTGATTCAATAAGAAATTAATATGAGGGATACCATGAAATATCAAATATGATTCAAATTTGCACAAATATAAACATATTATACAATTTCGTTTTTTTAATTCAACGAATATATCATTAAACTAGT
Source organism: Sambucus nigra (assembly GCA_949130495.1). NCBI lineage: Eukaryota > Viridiplantae > Streptophyta > Magnoliopsida > Dipsacales > Adoxaceae > Sambucus > Sambucus nigra. The sequence continues at coordinate 121,660,907 of OX422213.1, forward strand.
CAAATTTATCAATAGGATTAAGGCGACCCTTTCAATTTAAACCAATTCCATGTGAAATGTAGGGTGTAAATCATTATGATTATTATATGATGATATGGGAATAGTATATGTGATTGTATTTGTGTTACGTAAAACACTCTTTGGAAATTGACTTAATACACGGTAATTCATTAATAAAATTTTGTAAGTAACTTCATATTATGGGTGACAATGTAATTGTTAAGGACTGGGTGTCGAAAGTTTCCTTATCTAGATTATTCACATAGTACCGAGGTCAAATGATTGTGAAGTAATTTTTTATAATGTCGAGTCACTTGTAGCAAATTAATAATTATGTTTTAATTTAATTAACTCATATGGACTTAATAAATTAACTTATTGAGCAATTTGATTTATTAAAATAAGTTTTATTTTGTTTTGGCTTTCGTGGGGATCAAAATGTCTATTTTTTACTTAAAATTGTGGGGTTTATGTCCATTGGGTTAGTACATGACTTTGATAGATTTTTGGGTAATTTCCACTGTTATTTAGGCTCATTGGGTTGAGACTTAAGTTGGGCCTAAGCCTAATTTCATAGTAATATTTCTTATAAGGTTAATTAGTCCAACCTAAATACACAGTTTAGACATTGGAGAAACCCTAAGGAGCTTGAGAGAAAAGGCACTCAATATTGCAAATAAATTAGAAGATTTTGGGACTTTGATATGTCAATCATTCCAAAGTAGAGTATATCGATTAAGAAATTACGTGGGTATTGTGTTATGATAGTAATAGTCATTAGAATATAAATTAAACTTGTGTAAATCTAAATTTTATGTCGTGTTATTGAGGACCTTGTTTCAAAAAAATACGCCACTTGGGGGATTTACCACGACTGACTAATAAAAGGTTTAGAGCCGAAAGTGATCTTAGAAACCAACCGCGTTCTGGGAAAAAATCATTTATGATTGATGATGTATCAATAGAAATATTGTAGATCCATTAAAAGAACACAATACTGTAATTGAACTAACTATGGGAATTGGAAGGATAATATGCTGACACATTGATATCCAAACTCTATAGAGTATGGGTGAGTGTTTGAAGATGATTGAAACTATCCTCTAATAGAAGATGTAACTCCTCGACCAAGATTTATAGGTTACCTATAGTCAACTCGATCCGACCTGAGCATTAAGTGCGAAGTGAATTGAAACAATCTATATAATATAGCTAGTCCAAGCATACAGAGAGAATAACGTAATAATAAAGATATACTTACCTACATAATGCCCTCAAAACATGAAACCGCTCCCATCCTACCGTAACAAAGCGAGTGTGTGAGCCAAATGCTCAGTGGGAAATATACAAATGCAATATAGAATTGAATTGAAGAAAGAAGACTATAACATGTTATGCCTACGTGCACATAAAACTACCTTGTATACATGTATACACATACATATACAAACACTTAATGCATGAAAAAATTTAATTCCGAAAGCCTTATTTGTCTAGATTAACTTACCCTATTCTTATAAAAGACTTCCTTTTCTCATTTGAACATTTTTCACCTTCATTTAAAACACACGATTTAATGCTTGAAACAACTACGCATGGTTTAACTGAGAACCATTTTTTTTATCGAAATACCCTTTTTATTTTAACAAATACACATTAGTATTTCGTTCAAAACCACCCTTTCAAAACACGCATTCACCGTGATAGAAAATAATTATTTAGCCTATGTAAACCTTTTACAACACATTCTCGTGTCAATTATGGGTTTAACTACTTAGGTTGCTTCACCAACAATTTACCCACTTACTTTGCCTTTGCAGCTATCTTATGGGCATTAATAGGTTTATGCATTTAATTGTCCATTTAATCTTTACCAAAACATTTTTTAATTCATTCAAGTTAGATTGTATTAACACATTTCACCACACAACCCATTTCTTGACGTGTTCGTTATTCCTTTATATTTTCTCGAAATCCTCCAATAATCGCATACTTCAATGAGCTCCACACCGTCGGCTATGCGCACCATATGCTCTGGCCAGTTCTTTTGGGTCTTTCACCCTATGGCTCTGGAACCTCCTTAATTATCCTGGTGTCGTCTGAGTTACTTTACATCTATTTTAATATTTTACGAATGTTCACATTACTCCACCTTTCCTTTTATCTGACTGAAGCCAAAAATCGATGGTTTCACCCCGACTTGTATTACACTTGAAATTTACTAATTCATTCCTTTACACTTTAACCTTGATTTTTATTCCACAAAAAAACATTTTTATGACCAATTTGTGTAACATCTTTTCTAACATTTTTATATCATAAAATATTTCACTTTAAGTAAAATTATCATTTTGCCCATTTGTGTCAAAACTCATCTTTTACTCCATTTTTGGAAGTGTTAATTTTTCCAAAACACTATTAATTTACCCACACTAACCTTTTAAATATTTTAACACCCTAACTAATATTCGTCTTAATTGGAAACACCTTTGTCTCATTATTTACTTTTCAATTTCACAAGTGTTAATCTTTCATCTTTCACCACATTAACGTTTTACCATTAATAACCATGTTCCAAAGTAGACATTTCCTTACTTTACTTACTCAATAAATCCATTTACACTTAAATACTACTTTTATATTTCCTCTTATTATCACATGTAGTCTTACAACTTTGTACTTCTCATACTTTTAACCCCCCATTTCACACACTTTAAAGGTAAGAATTTCTACTATTCTTATTCTATGTTTAAACCCAATAAAATCTTCTTTAAACTTGTTTATACATTAATTATGCAAATACTATAAGTTTTTATGCACGAGAAGATGAATTTTAAACCTTAAAGTCCTATTACATGGGTTATATATATTTTTCATTCTAGAAATTCATCATACTTGAAAAAAGTACTCTTTCAAGGCATAAAGACATTTAATTTCTTCAAGCTCAATAAATGTCCATTTTTCATAAAATCTAAATTTTTGCAAGAAACTATAAAACATTATTTCACCAATGTTTATCAAAACAAATCATTATTTCAAAAAAAATTATTTCATAAAATGTTTAACATCAACCTTTTTAGAAAATACATAATTTTCATGAAATAACAACTTTTAAAATTTCAAGACTTTGAAATATTTATTCATTCTTTAATTTCAACAAATTAACATTTTACTAACGTTTTTATTCCATAAAAATGTTTATTATTTATTGCACATGATTTCATCATATAATCAAATGCATCATATTTATGTAACTTAACAACAAGACTACAAATAATGCAAATATAGTCTTAAATACTAAGGATAGACTTTTCCACCCCTAAAGGCTCCAATGGTGGTCGAAATATTAGTGTAGGGGGAGAAACCCCCACTCCAAAGGTGGCCTTAAGGGGTGACCAAATTCATGCTCCAAATTTCTCCATTTGTGCTCCATTTAAGCTTCTAAGCAACACCCCTTTAAAAACCCACTTCACACTGCATTAAAGCTCCATCTTCATTTTTAAAAATCTCCTAACGCTTATCCAAAATTTTTAGATCTCCTCATCCACGATAAAAATGGGTGTATAATGTTCAAATATGGTGGAATATGTAACAAATATGGTGTTATGATGTGGAGAGGTAGTTGTAGCATGGTGGTTTGTAGTGTTGGAAGACAAAAATGATGGAAGACCACCTTCTCTCATTCTCTCATCTTCTTCCAACTTCAAAATACCCCAAATAAACCAAACAAACGCTTATAAAAACCCTTTTAAAGGCCGATCAGCAATTCCATGGGCCTATAAAAAGGAGGGACTAACCCCTTTCAAAAGAAAAATAAGATCTGAAATCATCACTCTCAGTGAGCTCAAAAAACCCCTCTCGAAGCCAGTGTGATTTTCACATCCAAATCCCTTTCCAAACTTCACTTTTCATTATATTTTTCATCAAAATTGGTGAATTAACTACCCTCCATCATCACCCAAGTGCAAGGGCTGCTCCCCATCATCCAAGATCTAGCTCAAGATCTTCAAGGAGGTCCAACTTTCTCAACTCTCTCTTTAAATTCTCCTAAATTCGCATTAATTTGTTTATTACTTAGCACTTTTTATTCTATCATCTCACATATCCTAATATACTTTTTATTTATGATTATTGCACATCTCTTATTTTCATAAAAATAAAACCCCAAAAATAAGAAAAATAGGGTTTTCTCATAAATTCCAAACGGGAATTCTCACACTTTTCTCACAACTAAAATATTTTTTTACACACACACACACACACATATAAGGGAAGTCCCCGGTTGGATTTGTGGAATAACCCCACCCCTAGTTTTGCATACGAACTACGTGTACTTTGATGCCTCTATAGGCTACGTAGTCGTCTCAGGGTAAAATGCGAGACTCGAGTCCTATTCCTACTTTTCTCTCATTTTTTTATTTTTATACGTTCTATAAACTTAACTCTCTTAGATTCTATATATTTACATATGCATATATTTGTGTTTAGTGGTGTATTATTCGATATGTGTTATCCTTCCGTTATAACGATCAACGCTAGGATAATCGCGTAAATCCTATTTTTCTAATATTAGTTTTAGGACAATTCCTACGGACGACTAGCTTTATCTCTTCCATGATACAAGTCGATGATTCCTATCCCCACTATATATACACATGCACACATATCATGGGAAATAAAGGAAAATAAAATAACCCATGAGAGACCGTAAGGGAAGAATGGGTGCCTAACACCTTCCCATTTTGTAACTTAGATCCTTTTCGAATCATTTTGGTTTCGTATGTATTAGTATGTCTTTGGATGCTGTCCTTCAGGATGGATCCCTTTTTCTTTTGTCTATGTTGAGTAAAATAGACTGGCAACTCGATATCTCTACATTTTTCACCTTATCACAAACGCTGGCCAAAATTCTCCCGAGAGGGATGCGCAGGACCAAGATCCTCTCGATGTTGAAGACACCTGCTCTTCTCCATCCCACCCATCGCGAGGATCGGTGGATGGCCACAGTGGAGACTCTATTGGGGATTATATTTTGAGGGCTAGACTCTTTTTATGTGGGTGTTATATTTCCTTATATTTTCCACTATTTTTCATGCCCCCTTTACTATTCTTGTGTACCTCATGCTTATGCTTCAATTCACACAATTGTAGAAGATTCTGCATGTACACTTCACACCACGTGCACCAAGGGTCACATATGTCCACATGTTGCATGCATCACCCATCCATACTAGGTATACCATTGGTACTCATACTTTACTCCCAGTTGGGCATGATCAAGAAAGAAACTCTCATTATAAGATACTAATAAAAGAATCATGCATGATTCACACGACATCACCTAAGAGCATTATGATTGATCAAATTTTATCTGGTAACTGGAGGGTCACTTCGTGATGGGCACTAGTCCGGTAGGGCGCAGTTAGCCTAAGCGATATGACTCTCACCTTCCATTAGCCAAGTACCTTCGACGTATATCGAACAGTTCCCCCACATCATACCTCTTGACTGAAGTCATGACGGGAGGTATATTGCAATACACTCATTCACATACGCGGATTATGTCAAATTTGGTCTCACACATACCGTCCCCACGAGGTTGTAACACCCCGATATTTTTGAACCAATAAATTAATTATTTTTGGGAGACATAATATTATTTTAATTTACGAATAATTAAATTGGCATTTGAGGTCAAAATTAGATGATGTTAGAAACTAATTCGAATGATGATTCTGAGTATGTGGTTGATTTCGGAAGGGTCGAGATAGTCGAAATGACTGTACTTGGGTCTTACTTGGGTTTCAAAAGATTTTTAAGTTCGTTTGGCCCGAATTAGAGTAATCGAGTCAATTAAGGTGTGTATTATCATTTAAAGTTGGGTATCTTGGATTTAAGGCTTAAAAGCCTACATGAAAGTCATTCTCACTTAAGATAAAGAGGAAACTCCTAGAGAGAGAGAGAGAGAAGAAGAAGAAAGGAAGAAGAGAAAATAGAAGAAAAGCTTGGGAATTCCGGCAAATCCGTGATTTCGAGCAAAATTCAGACTCTACAACTTTGAGGCAAGTGATTAAACTTTCTAAATAATTCTCGAGCAAATTTTATTTCATGATTTGTGGATAAAAATTAAGGATTTGGGGTTTAAAATGCCAAAATCTAGATTTTGGGTAAATCTTACATTTGAGGTGTGGGTATATGGATTTTGGGTTTTAAACCCTGTTGGGTAGAATTATAATGAGTTTTAATGTTGTATATATGTTTGGATTGAAGAAAAATGGAGAGGAGGTGATAAATGTGATTTTGTGGAAGATTTAGGTTTGGGAAAGAAAGATTTGGGTGATGGACGATTTACCAGGTACCGAACCGATCCGGTCCTCCCAGGAGGTGGATCGATCCGGACCCCTAAGTTTTTGCATATGGCACAATTATCGGACCGATCTGGGTGCAATGGACTGGACCAATCCGGCTCCCTATTTTCAAATAAGAAGTTTAGATTGTCTATCTACTCCTTTCTTTTAAGGTGTGAGGCTTAGGAACCTTTATATATGTCCCGAGAAGTACGTTTTAGGAATTTTAGGGAGTTCACTTATGATAAATTATTGGGGTCGTATCGAGTTATTTTGAGAGAAAATAAATTGAGGATTTTCGTTTAGCATAGTGGGAAATACCACTATCATGGATATTTCAAATTAGATATGATTATGGGTCTATAATAGAGAGGCATGATGCGCTTAGTGACGTTGGACTTTTGGATTAAATCACAAATGTGATAACGTTAATGGTTCGTATGATCGATTGAGCCATATTATGGATTGGGGAGAATGATTGTTGATCGCTGTATATTTAGATATAGATGGTATCCTTAAAGTTGATTGAATTGGGAACTTTTCATACTCATAGGTTTACCGAATGAGCTTCAAGTGAAGGGTCGTATTGTGAAGTAATGGTAAGGTATGCGAGTTAGCAACGATTAGTAGAGTGAGAGTTATATACTATAAATGAATTCACTCCCTTTACGCATACGAGCATAATAAGAGTATGTATACTTATATGGCGTGATATATATACCTTGTGCTCTGGTATACATTTATATGATCTAATGGTATATATATATATATATATATATATATATATATGTGTGTATGTATTTATGTGAAGCATACTCCCTCTATGATATCATGGGAAGTTACGGGATGTGAGTGAGGCCCCTGGCTTGAGGAGCAGGGAGCGTATAGTCCCCAGGTCATAGCGTTTTTTTTTATTGTGTGAATTTTTTTAGGGGTGAGACGTGGTGGGTATGTTTCGTCTCACTTTCGGGGAGGAACTATGAATGCTTCCCATACAATGTGATTGTGTTTTTACCAATGAAGTGTGATATTCCGACCGTTGGTACCCATGATGATACGTGATCGATTCCCTGGTAGATGATAGCAGTGAGAACCTGCGTCCTCGAGTTATAGCTCGCTGGGATGGTTATTATTATACTCGTGTGAATAATATATTATTTATATATGATTATGAGCTATCATATATATGTCTCTAGTGTAAAGAGACATACGAATATTGATTGAATCTCATTGCGGGAGATTTTATCCGGACTAAATTTTGATGAAAATATTAAAGTCAATAGTAAACGTATATATCAAAATGAGTATATATTATGTTGGGTCCCGAGGGCATAATGGGCCCCAACGACCAAAATTTTGAAGGAGTAGTGTATCGGGGGGTTCCTTGTTTGGATTTTGCTTATGAGACATCCCACACACAAAATGCAGTTCAATGTTGGGAGTGGGAGAAGTTTAGTCCTTAGTACTCAAATTTATATATTAGTATATCTCGATAATCGACAGTGTCAAGGAGTAGTGTATCGGGAGGTTCCTTGTTTGGATTTTGCTTTGCGAGACGTCCCACGCACGAAACGCAGTGCACTATTGAGAGTTGAGAATAGTTTAATTATTTATATTAATGTATTAATTGGGGTTATATGCTTCATGCATTGAGGGCATAATGAATCTTGATAATCAATACTATCAACGAGTAGTGTATCGGGGGGGTTCCTTGTTTGGATTTCGCTTGCGAGACGTTCCACGCACGAAACAGAGTGCAGTATTGAGAATTGGGAGAAGTTTAGTCCTTAGCATTCGATGTTATTAGCTCATTTATGTCAATAGCTAGAATATGAGAAATTCTAGCAAGAGAATACATATATGATTATTTATATGCTAAGTAAGAGACGCACATTTGGGGGATTATGGTAAGATTGGGAGTTGATGGTTATGTTGGATGGAAGTTTATATGAGAATAAATTTGGGCGTAGGTTAGATTAGAATGCTCCTATATAGTGTTGGGCAGTTATTTGAGGATCATGTGCATACGTTTAGGTGCGTGCCTTAGATGGAGGTGAGTTGGATGTTCTGGAGAGTGCGACTCCACTTTAATCATGTCATAATGCATTTATAATTATTATGCATTTTAATGCACTTACTAAGACTGTTTTCACACCTCGGGCTTTGACCCATTTATATTTTCTTCTTGCTATATATATTTTACTATCTTAGGTGTTCCTCCACATGGACGCCATTGATGTTTTCTATCCAGTGTATGCGTGGAGCTGTAGCAGTTGCGGACTGTTGTGGAATTTTGTGATAATCGATTTCTATCTTTTATATATCTAGATTAGGATTCAGTCTGTATATCGGATTTACACCCAAGAGTTATAGTAGTAGCATTTCTTTTATATTTCTTTTCTCAGACTGTTGTATTGTTTGTGATCCCACAGCATATTCAGGAATTTTCTTTTATACATTTGGTTGTACTATAATACTCTTCCCTTTTATATAGCGTGTGTGTGTTCTTTATCTATTCATGTAGTTGTCATGTTGTTGTTTGGTTATTATTTTGTATGTTTTAAATTTTTTGGGCACCCTCTTTTTGTAGTAATGGTTTGTTTGCTGTGTTTATTTTAGTATCGTTAGTAGATGCTGAGAATGATCCACTTGAGATTCCTGATTATTTTAGTATAGGGTTGGCCACCCGTTATTATTCTAAGCGGGGTGTCACAGGTGGTATCAGAGCATCGGGTTCTAGTGTCTTTAGGATCTGTGTGGGTTTTCTACGATCTTCCGTGAGCGTTCTTGATGTGGATCCCTATTATTAGGATTGTGGTATTCACACGTCTATATTTTCTTCAGCGATGAGAAAACATTTGAAAGGCTTTCTGATACACTTGTTCTTATTTGATATGCCACCGAAGAGAGGTCGTCCAAGTAGGGAAAATAAAGGGGATGAGAGTATGGAGCCCCAATTTCCTCAAGGGACTATGACCACAATCGAAGTTTCCAATATTGTGGTACTAGCAGTAAATGCTGCCATTTTTGCGATGGCACATCAACCTGCAGTTCAAGCAGCCCAAGCCCACCCAGGGTTGTCTTCGTGGGAAAGAGTACGGAAATATTTTAGGAAGGTACATCCTCCCGAGTTTTCAAGGGGAGCTGATGTGATGGCTGCAAGTCATTGGAAGAATAGTATATACAGAGGCACCTTCGTATTATTGAACGTAGCAAGGTATATAAGCAATTTATCGCCACCTTTAAGTTAATGGGATCAACTCTCCATTAGTGGGAGTCAATCACCACATCGTAGTAGAGAGATACATTGCCCATATCATATGTTTGGGAACTCTTTGACCAAAATTATTTTCCCTCCGCGATTCAGAAGGAAATGTGGAGGAAATTGATGGATGTGTTTCAAGGTGATCGAACGGTGGCCGAGTACGAAGAATAATTTACTCGATTGTCGAATCTAGTGCCTGAGGAGGTAAATGCGTAGGATAAGCGTATAGCAAGGTTCATGGTAAGTTTAGATTTGCGAATTCGACAACATTTGTTAGGGAACCCAGCGTTAGTGACTTTTGTCGAGGTAGTGAATGCGACATTGTTACAGTGTCAGAAATATCATCTTCGTCAGGAAGGGGGTAAGAACTTTGGAGATTCAGGTTCATCTAGTAAGTCTGGAGAGAAGAATTCTATTAAAGCAAAAGGGTATGAACAGGATTTTTGAGGGTCACAACAACATTTTGTTCCTCAGGATGAGCAGAGAGGATTTGCGGGTAGATGTTTCTTTTGTAAAGAATTACGCCACATGAAGAGAGATTGTCCTGAAAGAGATAGAGGACCCCGTTTTGAGGAAGTTTTGAATATAAAACCCTTACAGCAGGTTCGAGGCCATTTTAGGTCGGGGGACTTAGAGTGGGAACCCATCGATGAAGAGATACAGTTGGACTAGAGAGGTATGATGTGAATTATCTTTTCTTTGTGATTGGAATTATGATTTATGAGGCTTTATGAGTATCGTATGTAAGATTGAAATGAGCGGTTGGTGTTATAACCTTATAATGTATGGAATGACCCGGAAGGGAGTATTGATCAAGTAAGGCTCTAATATGATTATCTTTTGGGAGAATATATTCTGATGTGTTATGCTAGTTCTGAGAACTATATGTTAGTAAGAGTATTATAATTGTTAACACCTTGTGTAGTTAGCATAAGGTATTTTATTTAAATGTCGAAAGACAAAAACTGTTTTGAAAATAAGATTTTATTTTGGCCTTCGGGCTAAATTAAAAATGATGTACAATTTTTTTTTAAAACTCTAGTCCCGATCTAACTAACTCTCAATCCCCGATAGAGCTATATAGTAGTGTATTGGGAGGATTCCTTGTTTGGATTTCGCTTGCGAGACCTCCCCCGCATGAAATTAGCGAATGTGAGGAATTGAAAGGATTAAAATCTTTGGACATTTGAATTTTTTTATATAATTAGTATGTTAGTATGATTTAATTTATTTCGAGTTATTGTACAATGGGAGACAAGTGAAGCCTAATTATGTTTATGCGAGTAAAGCTCGAATACGGGGTGTATGGGCACCCTAGTTGGTAGATTTAATTTTATAAATTAAAATAATTCATCGTGAGAAGTGGGAGGAATATGTATAGTGATCTTGAGGGTGAGTGTTGTAGAAACTAGTTAAAATTTTGAATATTAGGCTTAGCTTAATTTTGAGGGAGAAATTCTTGTAAGTGGGGAAGTCTATAATACACCGAGATTTTCGTACCAATAAATTAATTATTTTTGGGAGACATAATATTATTTTAATTGGAGAATAATTAAATTAGCATTTGAGGTCAAAATTTGAGGATGTTAGAAAGTAATTCGAATGAAGATTCTGAGTGTGCGGTTGATTCCGGAAGGGTCGAGATAGTCGAAATGACTGTACTTGGGTCTTACTTGGGTTCCGAAAGATTTTTAAGTTCGTTTAGCTCGAATTAGAGTAACCAAGTCAATTAAGGTATGTATTATCATTTAAAGTTGGGTATCTTGGATTTAAGTCTTAAAACCCTACTTGAGAAGTCATTCTCACTTAAGAGAAAGAGGAAATCCCCAGAGATAGAGAGAGAGAGAGAAAAAGAAAGGAAGAAGAGAAAAGAGAAAAGAGAAAAGAGAAGAAAAGCTTGGGAATTCCGACAAATTCGCGATTTCGAGGAAGATTCAGACTCTACAACTTTGAGGAAAGTGATTAAACTTGATAAATAATTCTTGTGCATCTTTTATTTCATGATTTGTGGATAAAAATTATGGATTTTGGGTTTAAAATGTCAAAACCTAGATTTTTGGTAAATCTTACATGTGAGGTGTGGTATGGATTTTGGGTTTTAAAACATGTTGGGTAGAATTATAATGAGTTTTGATGTTGTATATATGTTTGGATTGAAGAAAAATGGAGAGGAGGAGATAAATGTAATTTTGTGGAAGATTTAGGTTTGGGAAAGAAAGATTTGGGTGATGGCCAATTTACCAGGTATCAGACAAATCTGGTCCACACAGGAGGCGGATCGATCTGGACCCCTAAGTTTTTGCATATGGAACAATTACAAGACCGATCCGGGTGAAATGGACTGGACCAATCCAGTTCCTTGTTTTCAAATCAGAAGTTTAGATTATCTGTCTAATCCTTTATTTTAAGGTTTGAGGCTTAGGAACCTTTATATATGTCACGAGAAGTACGTTTTGGGAATTTTAGGGAGTTCACTTATGATAAATTATTGGGGTCGTGTTGGGTTATTTTTAGACAAAATAAATTAAGGATTTTCATGTAGCATAGTGGGAAATACCACTATCATTGAGATTTCTAATTGGATATGATTATGGGTCTATAAGAGAGAGGCAGGATGCGCTTAGCGACGTTGGACTTTTGAATTAAATCACAAATGTGATAACGTTAATGGTTCGTATGATCGATTGAGCCATAATATGGAGTGGGGAGAATGATTGTTGATCGCTGTATATTTAGATATATATGGTATCCTTAAGGTTGATTGATTTGGGAGACTTTTCATACTCATAGGTTTAACGAATGAGCTTCAAGTGAAGGGTCGTATTGTGAAGTAATGGCAAGGTATGCGAGTTAGCAACGATTAGTAGAGTGAGAGTTATATACTATAAATGAATTCACTCCCTTTACGCATACGAGCCTAATAAGATTATGTATACTTATATGGCGTGATATATGTACCTTGTGTGCTGGTATATATATTATATATGTGTATGTGTGTGTGTGTGTGTGTGTGTGTGAAGCATACACCCTCTATGCTATCATGGGAAGTTGCGCGATGTGGGTGAGACCCCTGTCTTGAGGAGCAGGGAGCGTATAGTTCCCAGGTCATTGAATCCATTATTATTGTGTGACTTTTTTTAGGGGTGAGAGATGGTGGGTATGTTTCGTCTCACTTTCGGGGAGGAACTATGACTGCTTTCCATACGTTGTGATTGTGTTTTTACCAAGGTGGTGTGAGATTCCAACCGTTGGTATCCAAGATGATACATGAGCGATTCCCTGGTAGATGATATCATTGAGAACTTGTGTCTTCGATTTATAGCTCGCTGGGATAGTTATTATTTTACTAGTGTGAATAGTATATTATTTGTATATGATTATGAGCTATCATATATATGTCTCTAGTGTAAAGAGACATAAGAATATTGATTGAATCTCATTCCAGGAGATTTTATCCGGACGAAATTGTGATGAAAATATTAAAGTGAATATGAAAAGTATATATCAAAATGATTATATATTATGTTGGGTACCGATGGCATAATGGACACCAACGACCAACATTGTCAAGCAGTAGTGTATCTGGGGGGTTCCTTGTTTGGATTTCGCTTGCGAGACGTACCACACACGATATGCAGTGCAATGTTGGGAGTGGGGAGAAGTTTAGTCCTTAGTACTCAGATTTATATATTAGTATATCTCGACAATCGACAGTGTCAAGAAGTAGTGTTTCGGGGGGGTTCCTTATTTGAGTTTCTCTTTGCGAAACGTCCTACGCACGAAACGCAGTGCACTGTTGAGAGTTGGGAATAGTTTAATTATATTTATTAATGTTGTAATTTTGGTTATATGCATCATGCATTGAGGGCATAATGAATCTCAATAATCAATACTGTCAAGGAGTAGTGTATCGAGGGGGTTCCTTATTTGGATTTCGCTTGCGAGACGTCCCACGCACGAAACGCAATGCAATATTGATAATTGGGAGAAGTTTAGTGCTTAGCATTCGATGCTATTAGATCATTTATATCAATGTCTAGAATATGAGAAATTCTATCAAGAGAATACGTATATGATTATTTATATGCTAAGTAAGAGACGCACATTTGGGGGATTATGGTAAGATTGGGAGTTGATGGTTATGTTGGATGGAAGTTTATATGAGTATAAATTTGGGTGTAGGTTAGATTAGATTTCCCCTAGATAGTGTTAGGAAGTTATTTGAGGATCATGCGCATACATTTAGGTGCGCACCTCAGATGAGAGGTGAGTTGGATTTTCTAGAGAATGCGACTCCACTTTAATCATGTCATAATGCATTTACAATTATTTTGCATTTTAATGCACTTGCTAAAAAATCCCGTTTCTATTTTCTTCTTGCCATACATATTTTACTATCTTAGGTGTTCCTCTGCAAGGATGCCATTGATGTTTTCTATCCACTGTATGCGTGGAGCTATTGCAGTTGCCATTTGTTGCGAAATTTTGTGATTACCGATCTCTATATTTTGTATATCTAGATTAGGATTTAGTCTGTATATCGGGTTTACACCCAAGAGTTGTAGTAGTAGAATTTCTATTATATTTCTTTTCTCAGATTGTTGTATTGTCTTTGACCCGATAACATATTCGGGGATTTTCTTTTATACATTTTGTTGTACTCTAGTACTCTTCCCTTTTATATAGCGTGTGTGTGTTCTTTATCTATTCAAGTAGTTGTCATGTTGTTGGTTAGTTATTGCTTTGTATGTTTTAAATTTTTTTGGCACCCTCTTTTTGTAGTAATGTTTTGTTAGCCGTGTTTATTTTAGTATCGTCAGTAGATGCTGAGAATGATCCACTTGAGATTCCTGATTATTTTAACATAGGCCTGGCCACCCGTTATTATTCTAAGTGCGGTGTCACAGAGGTATATGGTGAGGAAATTCACGTACACTCAGGTATATCAAATGGCTTGTCCACACGTACCAATTGCCCTCAAAAGCAAGACATATATCGTGGAAGCCACGCCAAAGGGGGGACCCTTTCCGATTCACCCAACCAACTGCGTACCCGCATATAGGTGTCAAGCCTAGGACACACATGTTAGATTGTCGGTTTCAACTCGAAACTCTGCCAAAATTTAGGGTCAGTCTTGTTGCCCAAATTTTTGCGCATTTTTAAAACGGGACCTTACCCGTGAGCCTGGTTACAAGTCCAGCCATAGCTTTGTTCATGTTACAAGCCCAACTTTTCCAGGCTCGGGTCCCGTCCAGCATGTCATTTTGCATTTAGGAGAATTTAATACAAGTGAGAACATAATAATAATAATCATGCTGAGACCCGTCTCCCAAAATATTTCTCCTTCCTTTATCAAAAATCCAAAATCATTCCTCCCTTCTTTATCAAAAATCCAAGAACATTTATCCCTTCTTTATCAAAAATCAAAAAATATTTTTCTTTTCTTTATCAAAAATCCAAAAATATTTTGTCTTTCAATCTCAAAAAGAAGAAAAAAAATATCAAAAATATTTTCATTCTTTTTCAAAAAAATAAATCCCATTTTATGCCTTCTAAGGTCGATCGCACGCCCTTGGCCTGGCTCCTTATTGTCTTCCGTTTTTAGTCAAATCACCCTGGAGCTCCGCCCGTTCCTCTATTACTTCTTCCGAGTCTGGTATCCATCCACTTTCCATGGAGAACACAGATCAAGTACCAGTTGCGCCGCTAGATCTGACGTCTTAGCTCAGCTCGTGTCCAAGATTGACAACTTCCAAACTGAGGTTCGAGAAATGCAAAGAAACTAGATTCCTATTCCTCAAGATATCGAGGACCTATTCCCTCGTGCTATGGGTCCACCGAGCCTATCTGGGTTCTCGAAGAGTATCATCATGATCCACGTGCCCCTCATGTTAATGGGACGCCGCCAGCCCAACTTTCTATGCCGAACCTTACCCAGCATGGGTCTAACTTGCCTATGATCATTGATCCAAAAGTGGAAGAGTAGAAAAAGGTCAAATAAGATCTCAAGATGCTAACTAAGAAGTTTTACCAAGTCTGAATCTCTGGAAATTACATGGACTACACCCACATTTCTCTTTATCCTAAAGCGAGGTTACCCGAGAAGTTCAAGATGCCAAATATCGAGAAATTAGAAGGAGGTGGACCAACGATTATTCATCTTCGCATTTATCACCGTTCTATGACTCTCCTAGGGGATTCTGAAGAAGTGGTGGCCCAATTATTTTAGTAAACTTTGAAGGATAGCGCCCTCCGATGGTTTTTATCTCTCGAGGAGTCTTGAATCCGTAGCTGGGAAGATGTAGCCCGGGAATTCATATCATAGTACCAAGACAATGAAGAGCTTAAGGTCACTCGCCGTGATTTGGAGCTGATCAAATAGAACTCTGGGGAATCAGTCAGTAACTTCATAGCCCGATGGAGGGAAAAGGCAGCCACCATGACCAATCGTCCATCCGAGGAAGAACAAGTCAACATAGTAAAGAAGAACTTCTTACCCCGTATCCGAGCAAGAATGGGAGGATAATACTATCCCCATTTCTGAGCACTCAGAGAAGGAGGAGTAGAAATCGAAGAAGGTCTTGCTAAGGCAGAGATTGAACCAAAGAAAGTGTACGGATAGTTCATCCTAAAAAATATGACAAACCTGCTTTTGATGTAGTCTCAACCATCAACAACATATCTCAACCCACCACTTCGTGGGCACCAAAAAGCCGACATGTCCCAGTTCGAAAGGAATAGACCGAACATCATGCTCCCCTCTCCAAAGGTTATGAAGCCCTGTTAAGACGAAACCTTATCAAAACCTTGGACCCCCGTCCATTACAAAATCCACTCCCAAGAAACTTCAAGGAAGATGCCCATTGCTCCTTTCACCAAACCGCTGGTCATACCACCGACCAATGCTTTCACCTCCAAAATATAATCCAAGGTCTAATTGACCGGGGCGCCATTACCCCACCAACCAATCCTTAGCCAAACACTACTCACAACCCACTCCCAAATCATACCAATGCTATATTCCTAGAAGAGAATCCATAATTTGATCCCTCAACTCAAATCACACCCATACATTCTCCCAAACCTCTCCAAACTTTTCGATATTTCCTCCTACACCCTATTAGCCTCGATGATAAAGAACTATCACTCCTTACCAGAGCATGCATCGTTGTCCGTACCCATTTTTAATATGGAGGTATGCAATTATCAGAAGTGTTAAACCAACTCCTAGAGTTTGGGCTGAAATTTCCCTCACAAATGATAATTGATTGCCAGAGATTGAGTACGCTCGAAAGTTAGATAGTTGGGTAGTAACAACCGATGAGGTCAACCTAGATGACGTTGTCTAGATTATGGCAGAATTATTCAGGAAAACCAATGATATTTGTTGTATAATCGAGTTACTTGATACTCTGAAGCTACAAGGATGCTTGGTCCCTTCACCCTTACATATCCCCACAGAATGGGAAGACTTATATGAAGAAGCCATTGAAGTTGTGGAATGAATTGACTTTACATGGAAGGACAGAATTGTTTCCACCGGATGGGGGGAAGAATTCAAAGATTTGGATAAAGAATAAGCTCTCGAGAAAAGTGGCCCGGTAGCCAACATCTGTGGGATGATATCATTTGAGTATATCCTCAGAGAAAAAAATAAAGTGACAGAACAATCCGAGATTGATGAAGAAACATGGTTCATATTCTTCCCTTCTTCAATAAATCACATGACCATACCAGGGAGGCATTACCAGATTCCAAGATCACTACCAGACAATGAGAAAGGTAAGGGCGTTGAAAACCTTCCTATGCCAAAAATGACCCTCGAGGAAAATAATATCCTCGAGCAACTAAAGAAAACTCAAGATAACATCACTATATGGGGCCTTTTCATGTCTTCCCAATTACACAGAAATGTTTTGATCAAATTGCTTACTAGACCCACAGTTCTTCCTTCTACCACACTAGAAGAAGCAGTAAATTTAGTCAGATCCTTGACCTTTACCTGAATGCTATCCTTTTCTGAAGAAGAAATCCCCAAAATTGGGCCCAACCACAATCATGCACTCAACATCTCCGTCGAAGTTATGGGGAAGATAGTACCACTATCTCTTGTCGATAATGGATCCTCCTTGAATGTATGCCCATTAAGAACCTTCAAACCTAGGACTGAAGTAAAGTGGCCTCTCTCCAACCTTCGATGTTGTACGTGCCTATGATAATACTCGTCGAGAAGTGATGGGATCCATAAAGCTTGTAATAGGGTCTGGCCCTATAAACCATATCGTTGAATTCTAAGTTATTGACATCCCAACTTGTTTTAACCTGTTACTCGGACGACCTTATCGCCATAGTATCAAGGGTGTGTCTTCACCTTTTACGGCTTTTTAGAACCCTGCTATGACCATACAAATAAGAAGATGAAACTCGAAATGGAGTTCTTTTTCCAAGACAGCTATCCATGGGTTGAAAGTTCCCAACACCATGTACAACCGCTCATCAAAGATAACAAAGAGACTGAGGGAAGTGACTCCGAAGATTCCCTCAACTTGCAGACATTAGGGCTGACACTCTGCATAGTTCATTCAAGAACTACATCACTGAATCCATCCCACTTGATTAAAACTGCTGATACACCTCTCCTCAACTGGCATGTTGCGCCCATTCTACCTATTGAAATCCCACCTAACCCCAATGTTTACCCTATTTATTCTTCCGTTGTCTCTCTTTGCTGAAATGTAATCGAGACCTCCTTTGATGAGGTTCTCAATGTTGTTTTTCCTATCAATGAAATAAATGAATATTTTGAGTATCTTGTTGTGCCTTACATTAATTGTTTGGATTCTAATAAAACTTTTGATGATGATGATTTTGCAAATGAACAATTCTTAACTGATCTAAATAAGGTTAATAACAAACAACATAACCGCATTCAAGTTAATGAAAAAGCGATTGTCATTGTTAACCTCGATTCTAGTATCCAACTGCGCAAGATTAGGATAGGGGCTACCCTCGATGAGCATGAGCGTGTACAACTCGAAGAATTACTAATGGAATTCTTGGATGTCTTTACGTGGTCCTATGACGATGTGCCTGACATTTATCCTAAAATACCTCAATATGAGATTCCAAATCTCCCAGATTACAAGCTGTTTAAACAAAAGCTGAGAAAGCTCCACCCCGAATGGTCGTTCAAAGTCAAAGAAGAGGTGGTAAAATAGTTGAATGTGGGTTTCATTCGAGTGATTGAATATCCCAAATGGCTAGCCAACATAAATCCTGTATCAAAATCAGGAGGGAAATTTCGTATGTGTGTAAACTACCGGAACTTGAACAAAGCCTCCCCAAAGGATGATTATCCACTACCTAATATCGACATGATCGTGGACAACACAACCAGTCATTCTCTTACGTCATTCGTCGACGAGTTTATCGGATATAACCAAATCAAAATTCATCAACATCATCAAGAAAAAATTGCGTTCATCACCCTATTGGGAACCTTTTGCTACATCATTATGCCATTCGGTCTCAAGAATGCTGGGACTACCTACCAGAGGGTTGCCATAACCATCCTGTATGATCTAATTAAAAAAAAAGTTGAGGTCTATGCGGATTATATGATTATTAAATCCAAAACTAGATATGTTCATGTCCTCGCTCTCCAAAAGTTCTTCGAACGACTGCGACGATATCAAATGAGACTCAATCCACAAAAATGTGTCTTCGACATTACAAAGGGAAAAATCTTAGGATTCATGGTCAGTGAGAAAGGGATAGAAGAAGATCCTGCCAAACTGAAAGCCATACTTGAGATGCTAGCTCCCGGAATGGAGAACGAATTTCGTGGTTTCCTTGGGAAATTACAATACATCAGTGGGTTCATGAACCAACTAACCTCCATATGTGAATCGATTTTTAAACTCCTCCGAAAGGATTCAACAAATATTTGGAATGAGGCCATCCAAGAATCTTTTGACTGAATCAAATAATATATGACCCAACATCTTGTACTCATGACACGACAACCTGGTCTCCCCTTGCTTCTATACCTAGCAATAACCAATACTCCATCTAGGGCTTTTCTAGCCCAATACCTTGAGGATTCCCGCACAAAAAGAGTCGTCTATTATGCCAGTCGTAAATTGGCCAGATACGAAGTCAACTACACTGCTTTGGAAAAAGCATGCGTCGTGCTTGTTCCTAAAAGTTACGACAGTACATGCTCGCCTTTCCCATTAAGCTTGTATCCTGAATGGAACCCATCAAGTACTTGATTGATAAACCCACCTTATCCATCCGAATGGCTCATAGTTGATGCTCCTAGCCGAGTTTGATATCGTGTACATCATGAAGAAAGCCATGAAAGGAAGATCACCCTCTCTCACTACCCCATGGAAGAGGCTGATGACTGGATCTCCGAATTCCCAGAGGAAAACATCCTCTACCTAATAAAAAGGGATATGGCATTGGGATACTTTTGATCGCCCCAGATGACTCCCACACTCCTATCACCATTAAGTTGAATTTCCCCTACATCAACAACATAACTGAATACGAAGCGTGTACGGTAGGCCTCAAAGTTGCTCTCAAGAAACGTATTCAATACATGGATGTCGACAGGGATTTTTCCCTCATCATTGGTCAAGTGCTCAGAAAATGGAGGGTCAAGGACGAGAAACTCCATCCCTTTCATTCCCACTCATAAGAACTAGCCTCTCAATTCCAAGACATCACCTTCCACTACCTACCTCGAGAAAAAAACTAACATAGCCGATGCCCTTGCTACCCTAGCCTCCATGGTCGACATGCCCGAAGAAATAACAATGGCCCCCTTCCTAGTCCAAAAGCAAGACAAACCAACCCACTGCTACCACATTGAGATTATCACCAAAGAAGATCCTGAGCTAGACAATTGCTGGTATTATGATATCTGGCACCTTCTCAAGGATGGTAGGTATCCCGAGGTTTCCAACAAGAAATATCGGGCAACCCTATGAAGATTGGCCACCCAGTATATCATCTATCATAAAGCACTATTTAAGAGAAACTTCGATGGAAACCATCTGATAATTCATCACAGGGGTCGACATTAAAGAGGTAATGCAGAGAATCAACAGCGGGGAATTCGGTCCCCACGGGAATGGTCACATGATTTCTAAGAAAATCATGCGATAAGACTACTACTGGACCACCATGATCCAGGATTGCACCGCTTATGTTTGGAGATGCCTCAAATGCCAACATCTTTCCAACCTTCAACACCTGCCTCCATGAGAATTATAGAACATGACTTATCCCTGGCTATTCTCCACCTAGGGCATCGACATTATAGGGAAAATTACACCCAAAGCCTCCAACGGGCATGAATTCATCCTTGTTGCCATTGATTACTTGACCAAATGGGTAGAAGTCGAGTCATACGCAGTCCTGAACGCCAAGAAAGTGGTCCAATTCATAAAAAACATCATCTACCGATATGGGGTCCCGCACGAGCTAGTGTTAGATAACGGGTTGCATTTTAAGGCAAAAGTCATAGAAGTGGTCAACAAGTATGGGATTCAGATACACAAATCTTCTCCCCATCATCCTCAAATCAATGGTACAGTCGAGGCCGCCAATAAGAACCTCAAAGCCATCATCGGTAAGATGATCGAAAGCTGTCGAGATTAGGCTGATCGAATCCCTTACGACCTTTGGGGCAACCGTACCTCAATATGAACCTCTACTGGGGCTACCCCTTACTCTCCAGTTTAGGTAATGGAATTAATCCTACACGTGGAGCTGGAAATACCCTCGTTACGAATCATTCTTGAAAGCAAGGTCAGTGAGGAGGACTGGCATCAAAATCGCCTCGACGAGCTGTCACTCTTGGATGAAAGGAGACTGAAAGCACTATATCACATACAAGGGTATAATCGCCGCATAAAGCGATCATTTAATAAGAGAGTCAAGGACCGTAGTGTCCGAGAAGGGGATTTATCCCTCAAAGAAATAGTAGAGCCTATTTGGGACCCTAGAGGGAAGTTTAAGCCCAATTGGAGTGGCCCATACATCGTCAAGAACATCTTATCTGGCGATGCCGCCATGCTCACCGACCTAGATGAAGAAGAGATGGCTCGTCGAGTCAACTTTCACTATCTTAAGAAGTTCTACCCCTAGTCTAAAATCTCGACGCAGTACAACTCTTCTCATCTCCCTTCTATTCTAAAAGTAAAAATAAAAAAATCTTCATTTACCTCTACCCAGAACTGTGTGGGTCTGATCTTCTGCAAGAACCATTTTCCAAAGAAAAATTAAAACCTTTAAAAAAACCCAGAGGTACGTAGGAAGCTCATACATCTTACATGAGCAGGACCCTTTCTTTTTCATAAAAAAACTATTTTTTTCTTATCTCCGAGAACGATAGTTCATTCTAACATATATTTGAACAAAAGGATTATGCATGCCTTAGCGATCAGTCTAGATAATTCAAAATACAAAATTCATCAAAAGGCACAGTTAGATGATAAAAAACTTGTTTATTTCACTAATAAGAGATTACAGTGCAATTACATAAGAAAATGAATGGATAATTCCCTTACCCCTACCTTCCTAAAAAGCCAAATAAAATTCCCAAAGTCCTACCCATAGCTACCAGAGGATCCCGCTCCATCATCATCATAATCTAAATCCTGGGGTCCCCAATCTTCCCTTGCCTGAATGGAGTGTCGCAGAGGCTCCATGAATCGATAAGCTCGAACCAGCCTCAGAAAATCTACAACACCTCCCTCCATGGTATCGGATAAGTCAAGCCACCTTTGTCCAGTCTCCACCTCTAACATCTTGTTAACTACTCTTCTCCACAACCACTTCATATAATCCCCAGGGATGTGCCAAACTCTCCCAACATGGTAGAAAATTCCTCATAAGTTGGACAGACTTCTTCCAAGCCAAAGTGGAATACATGGTCTTCGGGGTACCAAAATTGTACCGCCGCCGTCATCATGTTCCATTTTATGGGCCGATTACGCCATAAAGAGACTCGACGCATGTTGAAAGCATTATAGTCGACGTTGTAGGAGCACATCACCTCCAAAGTCTCGAGGTAGTTAGCAAATTCAACACTACCAGGGAGAGCCATCTCACAGAATAAGAAAGATAGAATGTGAAGTTGTGATGAAAACACTCCACCCTTACCCCTATTTTGTATTTGAAAACCCTCACAAAAGACATAACCCTTGCAGAAATCGTAGGAAACCATGACCCACAAAGTACTAAAGGCTAAAGAGAGTAACAATAAAAGCTTTGAATTGATGGGACTGGACTGACATGCCAATAGGCAGGACAAGGTGCTTGCCAATCGGCAACCCCCTACTTTTAGAAACTCCCCTTTTTCCTCTTTTGTCAAGATCAGAAAACTCAATAAAAATTAATTGATATTCTCAACAGAATTTCAAAAATCCCTTTTCCATCTTTATATAAATTCTCATTTTAAATCAAACTTTCCTTCAAATCCCAAAAGTATTTCTTTTTACGATCTCAGCAGCAAAGTAAAAAGCGCATTTGCATGCATTCATCACTAATAGAAGATAATAAAAAGACTTCATTGCATTGCATTGATATTTTTATGTGTTACATCAATCTTGCAGGAAATAAAGAAAAGCAAAAACAACTAGACTCAGCCCGAAACCACATTATCTCTCTCTCACTTACCCTTCCCCCTCTCTCTCCTAAGAGATTCCACCCCTGTGACGTTCTCTCTTTCCCCTGCGACGAGATGATGTACCACCGTTACTCGAACCATACTCCTCCTCGGACAAGGCAGACGACACCAAGAAAGAAGGAATAGGGATCGCGTCCCGAATATGGGCAGTCACTAAAGATATCCATCCCCTAATATCCATCAGCCAAGTGGTGGACACCCGAAATTGCTGTAAGAAAGGCAGAATCAGTATCAAGCAGAAAAGATCAAAATGAATAAAAAAGAAACCAAGAGAAAAGAACATAAAGATATACCAAAGGATGAAGAACCTCCTATGTCAAGTCCAACTCCTCCGGGTGCATCGCATGAGGACGATGCAATATAGGCGCCATCCTTCCATCAGCCCACCGAATGTTGTATGAAGGAGTATGCAACCGCACAAAGGGGGCCTCCGAAGTCACCATCACCGCAGATGTCGATGGACCACCACCGTTGTGGGAGGACCCCACTGGCCAACTCGAACCCCCAGGAGGGAAGGACAGTGCATCATATATGTTGGGCGCCATCAACCAACTCATCACAAAGTCCATATAATCATATGGCACAGCCGTATCGGTGTAGAACAGATAGGACTCACCAATCATCGTCGTGATCCTCGCATCCTATGGCAACCGTCGCTCCCGCTTCATAGACATAGGGGGCCTCGCAAGTGGAATCACCACCTCCTCCTCAGTAATCTGTCGGACCACCCTCTCCCCGAGATACCAAGAGTGGACAAATTCATGCACCAATAAATGCCTCATCTGCGCATTCACCCCAGTCGGCCCCCATGTCTTGAACAACCATCCCCCAAGGGTAAAAACTCACCTGATAAATCCCCAGAAGATATGAGTCAAATATAGAGTCAGAGCACACAAAGACTAAGACTGAAGAAGAAAAAGCTTACCTTATCACTGGTCAGGTCATTCAAGACCTGACACACCGCCTCCAAAGAGAGAGACCTCCTCGACTGCCGATTATCCTTCCGCCACCGATAAAACCGACAAAAGTCCCCAACGGTCTCATCCTTCAGAACGATTAGCTGGGTATTACACCCAATCACCTCATAGAAACACGTCTGCCAAAGATAAAAATCCGCAATAAAAAAGAGACGCATAAGGAAAATGCGAATGCATGAAAGGAAAATACGCAAATTATAGAATACCTCAAGAAGATGCGTGGCTCCAGTGAAAGACTCCCAACAGCACCGACTGAATGCATCCAAAGAAAAATAAAGGGTCTCCAAAGTCAGTTTCTCCCAATCATAGAGAGGGATGTTCGAAAACATCCTCAAGTATGGAAAAAACCATAAGTGGATGACGTCGACACCAGAAATCACCCCAACACCAACAAAATAAATAACCGGGACATCTGCCTCACCTACTGCCTATACTTCACATCAATCACCCTGCCCAGCAAAACAAACCTCAGCAGTGACAGACAGATGGAATCCCCAGACACTATCCTCCCTACATCACCGAGCACTGCCCGCACTGCCTCCGGCCTCACCCGCAGGGAGCGATCCACCTCTACCTGCTCTCCATCACAATCCAGACCCACTAGCTGCTACACATTTATGGGATTCACAATCATCTCCCCGAAACCAAAATGAAAGGTGTGGGTAGGGTCCCACTACCTCTCCCCTAGAGCGCATAAAATCACCGTCCAACGAGGCGTCTCATCCAGCACAAACGCCAACCTGCTGATGATACTACCCAATGCACCACATGTGGAAGATGATACCAGACATCCTTAATCCCCGCCATCCCGTGGGCACGCATAGTTGATAAAGAAACATCAGATTGCCAAAAGAAAAACTAGGTAAAAATCCAAGAAAAAAGGAAAACCACAAAAAAGGAATTCCAAAGGTCATTTTACTTACATAACCGCCAGGGTTCACAACCCTTGAAGAGCGATGATGCGACAGCTCCCACAACAAGGTCCGCTCATCCGCAACCGGCTCGAATGCGTCAAAAGAGTTCTCGCTCCCCAAAGCAAGGGGCGCCCTAGCCCTCCATTCCAAGTTCCCCCAATTGTCAACAACCAACCACTCCCGGTGTACTGCACTGCTCGTAAAAGTGGCCATTTTTAGACTACGGAATGTTAGAATGATTCATAGAAGAAAATTACTGAAAGAGATAAGGCAAGAAGTTGTGAAAAATGAGGGGAACCCGCCCCTTTTTATAAGATGCCAAGGGTCATGCTGATCGGCACTGCACCCCCACCTACCGATCGGTACTCACCCTTTACCTTCTCGAGGCAGTCCAAAAGTTCATTTCACTGCCGAATGGCACCCTCTACACCATGCTGACTGGCACCCCCTTAATTTTCGTACAAAAATTCCCCAAAAAATACCTAAAAACCCTGAAAAATACTCAAAAAATTCCTAAAAATCCTGAAAAGGATTTAGAACATTTTCACCAAGAAAATTTCACACTCCCTCAAGAAGAACACCTATTTCCCCCGTGAAACTCTCAAAATCCAAGTAAATATCCTACAGGTAATGTCCCCGGAGGACCTATAAGTACTCAAAACTTCTCAGGTCTCCCCAAGTAAAGCATGGACCACCTAAATCGCTTCCCCAGTGGAATTTAAAGCATCAAACTGGCTATTCTATGGCAAAATCTCCAAAAGATACTAGAATCTCCCCAGCAATCAGCTTCCCAGCTCCAATAAAAACCACAAGGTAATTTCCCCGGTAGAGTTCCCCGAGAAAATCACAACTTAATCCCTCAGAATTGGCTTCAACTCACATAATTGGTCATCTCAATTTAAGCCCTCAGACTTAGCTGCAACCCACAGAATCGGTCATCTCAACTTAAGCCCTCAGAATTGGCTTCGATCTGCAGAATTGTTCATCATAATTTAAGCCCTTAGAATTGGCTTCGACCCACAGAATTGGTCATCTCAATTTAAGCCCTCAGAATTGGCTTCGACCCACTGAATTGGTCATCTTAATTTAAGCCCTCAGAATTGGCTTCGACCGTAGAATTGGTCATCTTAACTTAAGCCCTCAGAATTGGTCATCTTAATTTAAGCCCTCTGAATTGGATTCGACCCGCAGAATTGGTCTTCATAATTTAAGCCCTCAAAATTGGCTTTGACCCGCAGAATTGGTTATCTCAATTTCAGCCCTCAGAATTGGTTTCGATCCGCAGAATTGGTCATCACAATTTAAGCCCTCAGAATTGGCTTCGACCCACATAATTGGTCATCTTAATTTAAGCCCTCAGAATTGGCTTCGACCCACAGAATTGGTCATCTCAACTTAAGCCTACAAAATTGGTCATCTCAACTTAAGCCCTCAGAATTGGCTTTGACCCGCAGAATTGGTCATCTCAACTTAAGCCTGCAGAATTGGCTTCGACCCGCAGAATTGGTCATCAAAACTTAAGCCCTTAGAATTGTCTTCGACCCGCAGAATTTGTCATCTCAACTTAATCCCTCAGAATTGGCTTCGACCTGCATAATTGGTCATCACAATTTTAGCCCTCAAAATTGGATTCAACCTGTAAAATTGGTCATCTTAACTTAAGACCTTAGAATTGGCTTCGACCCGTAGAATTGCTAATCTCAACTTAAGCCCATAGAATTGGTCATCTCAACTTAAGCCCTCAAAATTGGCTTTGACCTACAGAATTGGTCATCTCAACTTATGCCCTCAGAATTGGCTTTGACCCACAAAATTGGTCATCTCAACTTAAGCCCTCAAAATTGTCTTCGACCCACAGAATTGGTCATCTCAATTTAAGCCCTCAAAATTGTCTTCGACCCGCTGAATTGGTCATCTCAATTGAAGCCCTCCAAATTGACTTCGGCCCACAGAATTGGTCATCTCAACTTAGGCCTGCAGAATTGGCTTCGACCTGCAGAATTGATCATCTTAACTTAAGCCCTCAGAATTGGCTTCATCCCACATAATTGTTCATCTCAACTTAAGCACTTATAATTGGCTTCGACCTGTAGAATTGGTCACCCTCATCCCTAAGCGCTCAGAATTGGTTACGACCTATAGAATTGGTCACCCTCATCTTTAAGACCTTAGAATCGTCCTTGACCTGTAGAATCGGTCATCCTCATCCCTAGGTCCTTAGAATAGACCTCTTTCCATGGCATCATGTGGTGTTTATTCGACGCCTATCGTTTGTTCCAAACTCACCCGTCGAGGGGCTCTGTAGACACCCCATTGTAACACCCCATAACCTCTTCGTAGGTTCCGTATCACCTCCCCTCATCGCTACAAACCTAAGTCATACCCCAGGTACTTACCTAAAGGCCATCGAGCACTCCCAGGCTCTGTTTGACCAAAAGTCAAACTCTTCAGCTCGACCGAGACTGAATGAATCTTTAAAAGACCCTAAAACCCCTTTCCAACGGTCCATCTCGTGCGCGATTATGACTTACGGTGAGGATGAACGACCCATTTTCCCCAAAAACTTGATCAGGAGTTCAATGTATGCTCCCAGGCTCTATTTGACCAAAGTCAAATCTTCAGCTTGACCGAGACTAAATGAATCTTAGAAGGGTGCTGAAACCCCTTTCCAATGGTCCTCTCCAGGCGTGATTCTAACTTACGGTGCGGACGAATGATCCGTTTTACTTCAAAAGGCCACAAAGCGCTTCCAGACCCTAGTTGACCAAAGTCAACTCCCCAAACCGAGTCAAGATCTTTGGAATTTGAAGTACATCTCCTAACCTTTCCAACAGTCCTCTCCATGCGCGATTCTGACTTACCATGCAAACGAATGATCTTTGCATCCGATGATTCCACGTCCAAAGGACTGAAGAATGCTTCCGAGACACATTTGAACCAAATTCAACTCCCAGACTCGGGGGAATTCCAAATACTTTGTAGTGTCTTTGAAGTACCTTTCCAATGGTTTTCCCCGTACGTGATTCGGATGAACGGTTTTCTCTCTACGATCGATTTTCTGAAGGAACCTAAAAGAGACTACCAAATAGCAGGTTCCAAACCCTGCCTATCGGCAGTGTGCCTAAACACACCTACCGATTGGCAGGACCATGGCTATGCCGATCAACAATTTCTTGGGCCTATAAAAAAGAGGACTTAACCCCCTTCTAACGAAAAAGAAGATCTTAAATCCATCACTCTCAGTGAGCTCAAAAAACCCCTCTCGAAGCCAGCGTGATTTCCACATCCAAATCCCTTTCCAACCTTCACCTTTCATCATACTTTTCATCAAACATGGTGAATTAACTACCCTCCATCATCACTCAAGTGCAAGGGCTGATATCCAACATCTAAGATCAAGCTCAAGATCTTCAAGAAGGTCCAAGTTTCGCAATTCTCTTTTTAAATTCTCCTAAATTCGCATTAATTTGTTTTATTACTTAGCACTTTTTATTCTCTCATCTCTCATCTCACATATCCTAATATACTTTTTATTTAGTATTATTGCACATCTCTTATTTTCATATACATAAAACCCCTCAAAAATAAGAAAAATAGGGTTTGCTCATAAATTCCAAATGAGAATTCTCACACTTTTCTCACAACTAAAACAATTTTTTTACACACACACACACACATAAGAGATGTCCCCGATTGGATTTATGGGATAAACACCACCCCTAGTTTTGCATACGAACTACGTGGGCTTTGATGCCTTTATAGCCTACGTAGGCATCTCGGAGTAAAACCCGAAACTTGAGTCCTATTCCTAATTTTCTCTCATTTTCTATTTTTCTACGTTCTTTAAACTGAGCTCTCTTAGATTCTATATATTTACATATGTGTAAATTTGTGCTTAGTGGCGTATTATTCCATATGTGTTATCGTTCCGTTATAACGATCAACGCTAGGATAATTGCGTAAATCCTATTTTTCTAATATTACTTTTTAGGAACATTCCTATGGATGAATCGCTTTACCTCTTCCATGATATAAGTCGATGATTTCTATCCCACTACATATACACGTGCACACATATCACGGGGAAATAAAGGAAAATAGCAATAACCCATGAGAGACCGTAATGGCGGATTGGGTGCCTAACACCTTCCCATTTCGTAACTAGCCTCCGGACCCTTTTAGAATCATTTTTGTTTCGTTTGTATCAGTATGTATTTTGATGTTGTCCTTCAGGATGGATCCCTTTTTGTTTTGTCTGTTTTGAGTAAAATTGACTGGCTACTCGATCTCTCTACATTTTTCACCTCATCACAAACGTCGGCCGAAGTGTTCCAGAGAGGGATGTGCAGGACCAAGATCCTCTCGACGTTGAAGATGCTCGCTCTTCTCTGTCCCACCTACAGCGAGGATCAGTGGATGGACAAAAGTACCAAGGTTTCTATCCTTAATGAAAATAGGTCCACCGAAAAATGTAATTTGGAAGAACTAGTTGGATTGCTTTAAATTAGTGATCAAGAAGAACATGCAAGTGAGTCAAAACCTAAAAAGGATTTAGACTTTGTGGTTTATTCTAAGGACAGTGTTAAAAGAAAGAGTAAATAAAAAACCAAAGATAATGTTAAGGTGGATATGGCTTTATTTGTATATAAGGTTTAGGAAATTTTACAAAAATCATAAAGAAAAATAAAAAATAAATGAAAATTTTAGCCCAAACCTTATAAATCTCTTATAGTGAGAAGAGTGATTCCAAGATACATAGGGAGGAGGATGAATACCGTTATTATTGTTAAGAAGGAGTGGGGAACCATATCAATGTCTTTCCAACTCATTTAAGAATGCAAGAGAAGTGTAAGGAAGTAGACAAGAAGAAGGTCCTTAAGTCTAGTCTGAGTGACTCCGAGAGTGATTCTGACGAAAGAACTTATAATCAAGAGAGTGAAAGAAATATTAATTTTATGGTGAGAATTTATGAGAGTGAAAAGTTAAGTTATAATAGTATGTCACTTAATAGTGCGGTGAGGAAGGATATATTCAAAGCTTGTAATGATAGGCCACTTAGTGATTCGTCTCCTTCGAGTAGCATGGGTTCACAAACTTCGATTCCTAGATCACTTGAGGATAGTGATGATGATGTTAATAATATTTATGAAGCCTTTGCTGAAATCTATCCGTAATCATTGAAATTAAAAAGTTCAAACATAGATATTTTGAATAAATTGAAAACCTTTCAATATGAATGTCACACCTTAAACCCAATATCTATACTAATCATTTGTTTTTAGAATAATAGGATCAAAATCTTGAGCCCATTGGAAAATATACTTCATTTATCAATATTTTTCTGCATACTGTACATAATGAACATAATATTATTATTATACCATAATGAAATCAATATAAGAGTCACAATTAAGTGGACATACAATACTATGATTAACTATGATAAAATTTCACAATCATCAACTCATTCCATACTAAAGCAATATATACAATTTGTGAGTATATTAAAATCTTCAGTGTGGCAATGATAAAATCCCAATATTTAAACCCCAGCTCTTTCCAACGGTGCAACTCTCAAAGGTACCGGTGATATGGTATCCTAGCTAGCAGCATATAAACCTGAAATTGTTAAAATATAAACCGTAAGCATTAAGCTTAGTGAGGTACTCCTTCCCTATAATGAAATAACAATTCTATATTGAATATGTGGATATAAAATCTGAACAATCCTGCCCATTGGCAATAACAAATCCTGGATCATAAGATCCAAATAATTCTGCCCATTGGCAATAACAAATCCTGGAACATTAGTTCCAACAAATCCTTGTCATAAGACAAAACAAATCATTTATTTTTTGTCCAATTCCAATCCTAGATCATAAGACCCAAACAAATCCTGGATATTTGAATATCCAAACAAATCCTAAGTACCAAAATATTCAATCCAATCCTGGATCATAAGACCCAAACAAATCCTGCTCTTAGAGCTATATTCATATATATATGCATATATGAGACAATCATAAGTACACTCACCTTTGAAATTTAACAAGCTTTCCCTTTTCCTTTATTTGGCTCTTATTCAGTCGGTTCTTCTTCTCTTCCTATCATTCTTACAATATTAGTATCATAATAATAATAATAATAATTCAAAGAACAACTTCAACATGACTCAATTCATAAGCATCATATGATTTAATTCAAATGATTCATCATAAATGAATTCCCATCTAGACTCGGTAATGATATCTAACATATTCAAATTACAGCCCAAACCAACTTTAAGTCTTCATGGTAATCCAATACTTATCATATTAGGTTTCCAAAATAGAAGACGACACATCATTCTAAGTTTCCTAGAGCAAGATATGGCCATTTCTTTACCACATAGCAAATCCGCCCTATAGGCTCATCTTTCGTTCAGTCATCTTCCAAGAATTTTCATAATTTTTATATATTATAACTTTCTATGACATTTCACCCAATTTAAGAAAACATATTGAATAACACAAGATTAAAATTTGATAATTTTTAGGGTTCATTTGCTATGTCAAGCAAAATATCAAACATATGGTATGCATATTTACTCTTTTGGGGCAGATTTCATACCCCAACTTCAAACCATCACCCAATATTCATTTCTTGGTATTTGTACTTGATTTTTGGATATGATATACATATATGAGTGTATTGTAATATCAATTTGGAATAAACCAATTTTAGTATGTATACAAAAAGATATGATAGTTTGAATACACAAGGTTTCTAAACAAATCAATTTCAAGGGTTTTATCCATGAGTACACATCAAGACATGGAATTTCAGTAAACAAATTATTATTTTGATCATTTAAATCATCAATACAAAAAAATCAAACAAGATTTATGGAAGTAATTACCTTTGGGGGCTTTTGCATAATTTTCTATGAATTTTTCTAAATGTCTGTGATCACTTTCTTCTTCCTAACCCTCACAATTGTTTTTCCTCAACCTAATTCTCTCCCAAACTGAATTTTCTGAAAAAAAGAGGATATCTCAAGGGTTTAAGTCGTCCAAACCAACCTCCACCTCCAACCAATCATAATATAACATGTGGCATTATATAAAACAAAATATCGTTTAAGGCAAAATGACTACTTTACCCCCTGTTCGTAAAAAGACAATATCTTCCCACTCGAATGTCCGTTCGATGAACCATTTGTTGTGTTACAAACCTAACTCATATATATACAAATATCTAGTTATACCTAAAGTCTATTATTATATTGTAATGGTCAAAACCTGCCTCCAACATGAACATTGTTACCGAAAACATCAAAATTTGGTGCTTGTAACTAATTCAATATTTCGTACTTTATGAAGGTAGAATTAGACTAAATATAATGACTTAACATTATATATATTAATAACATATTATTCATATCACATAATCTAATCACGATTTAAACATAATTTCTCATAATTATATTCAGGTTGTCACAATTCTCCCCAGGTTAGGAAATTTCATCCCCGAAATTGACGTACCTTGGTTGTTTGAATAAAAAAAATGGATAACGCATCTTCATGGTATCCTCGCTCTCCTATGTAGCCTCTTCCATGGAATGCCTTCTCCACACAACTTTCATAATTGGGATCACTTTGGATCTCAATATCTGTTCCTTCCTATCTACAATAGTAATTGGTTCTTCCACATAACTCAAGTCTTCCTTCAACTCAATAGGTTGTTCCACCATACATGTGAAGGGTCCGCTACATACTTTATCAACATAGAAACATGTAAAACATCATGTAATCGAGATAACTCATGTGGTAACGCTAGCTTATAGGCAACCATTCAGACTTTCTCAAGAATTTCATAAGGTTCAATGTAGTGTGGACTTAATTTACCTTTCTTTCCAAATCTCATAACTCCTTTCCATGGCGATATCCAAAGAAACACATAATCCCCCTTCTGAAATTCTAAATCTTTTCGTAGCTTATCCGCATAACTTTTTTGTTTGCTTTGAGTTGTTCTCATTCTATCTTGAATAATCTTCACTTTTTCAGTGATGACTTCAATATAATCTGGACCTTCTATCTTCCTTTCACCAACTTCACCGTAGCATACGGTTGTACGACATGGCCTACCATACAACGCTTCATATGTGCCATACCAATAGTAGATTTAAAGCTATTGTTATATGCAAATTCTATCAAAGGCAAATATTCATCCCAATTTCCTTTAAAATCAAGCACACAAGCTCTAAGCATATCTTCCGAAATCTGTATTGTCCTTTTAGACTGCCCATCTGTCTAAGGATGAAAAGCCGTACTAAACTTCAAGTTAGTACCCACAGCATACTTCAAGCTATCCTAAAATCTGGATGTAAAAGTAGGGTCCCTATCTGAAATAATAGATATTAGTGCTCCATGCAATCGAATAATTTTATTAACATACAGTATAGCATACCTATCAACTGCATACGTAATCTTGACTGCTAGAAAATGAGCAGACTTGGTCAATCTATCCACCACCACCCAAATCGAATCTAACCCCTTCTGAGATCGAGGAAGCCCAACCCAAAAATCCATCGTTACATGATCCCATTTCCATTCCGGTATTGGCAATGGCTAAAGTAGACCAGTAGGTTTCTGATGCTCCACTTTCACTTACAAACATATAAGTCAACTAGCAACAAAATTAGCTATTTCCTTCTTCATATTATTCCACCAATAATGCTCCATTAAATCCCTATACATTTTAGTACTACCTGGATGCATAGTATAAATGGAATTATGAGCCTCATCTAAAATTTCCTCTTTCAATCCACAAACATTAGGCACACATAACCGCTGCTTATATAATAAAGTGACATCATTCACAATACAAAAATATTCAGACTTACCATCTCGGACATCTTGCAATTTCTTCTCAAGAAAAGGATCTTGACTTTGCAAATAACGAATACGGGTGGCTAACAAAGGCATCATGCTTACATGAGCGAGGAACCAATCCCCATCTGCTAGCTTCGATTCTACTCCCATCAATCTCAACTCCATGACGTGGTCAACTCTAGCACACCAAATACAAGATAACCCGCCCGAAGCGTTTCTACTCAGAGCATCTGCAACTACATTTGCCTTCCCTGGCTGGTAGTGAATTGTACAATCATAATATTTAATTAACTCCATCCATCACCTTTGCCTCAAATTCAACTCCTTCTGAGTAAATAAATACTTAAGGCTTTGATGGTCCGTAAAAATTTCACATATCTCACCATATAGATAATGATGCCATAATTTTAAAGCAAACACAATAGTAGCAAGTTCCAAATCATGTGTAGGATAATTACGTTCATGTGTACGCCACTGCCTAGAAGCATAAGCAATAACCTTACCATGCTGCATAAAAACACAATCCAACCCCTGATGTGAAGCATCGCTATAAATAACAAAATCATCTCCACCATGTGGAATAGTAAGAACAGGTGCAGTTACCAACCTTCTTTTCAATTCTTCAAAACTATTTTCACAATCAGAATTCCATTCAAACTTAATATCTTTCCGGGTTAATTTATTCATTGGCAAGGCAATTGAAGAAAATCCCTTAATAAACCTTCTATAATACCCAGCTAACCCCAGAAAATTCCTCACCTCGGTCACGTTATTGGGCCTCTCCTATTTTACAATAGCCTCTACCTTTTTAGGATCAACACATATCCCATCTCCAGAAATAACATGGCCTAAAAATACAACTTGTGATAGCCAAAATTCACACCTGCTAAACTTAACATACAACTTCTTATCTTTCAACAGATTCAACACAGTTATGAGATGCTTTTCATGTTCAACCATATCACGTGAATAAATCAGAATATCATCAATAAAAACTATCACAAATGAATCAACAAAAGGATAAAGTACCTGATTCATAAGATCCATGAATATAGCTGGAGCATTAGTCACCCCAAAAGGCATCACCAAAAATTCAAAATGACTATACTGAGTACGAAAAGCAGTTTTAGAAATATCACTCTCCTTGACCCTCAACTGATGATAACCCGATCGTAAATCTATTTTTGAAAACACTTAAGCACCCTGTAACTGATCAAACAAATCGTCTATACGGGGTAAAGGTTATTTGTTCTTAATTGTAGCTTTATTCAGTTGCCTATAATCAATACACAAACGCATGGCACCATCTTTCTTCTTCACAAATAAAACTGGTGCACCCCATGGAGATACACTAGGCTATATGAACCCCCTATCAAGTAAATCCTTCAATTGAATCCTGAGTTCTTTCAACTCAGTAGCTGCCATTCTATACGGTTCCATAGAAGTAGGGGCAGTTCTAGATGCTAATTCAATACTAAATTCAACTTTTCTTTCTGGAGGTAACCCTGGAAACACACTACGAAACACTTCGGGAAAATCCCATACAATAGGAACATCGACTAATTGTAAAGCCCCCTTCCTAGTGTCAAGAACATATGCAATAAAACCCTCACAACCCTTACTCAATAATTTCCTTATCTGAAAAGCAAAAATGATGCAATTGGGAACAATTTTCCTTTCCCCCGCATATTAAAAACAACTTCCTTACAAAAATAATCCATAGATTCATGATATTTAGATAACCAATTCATTCCCAGAATTATATCAAAATCAGAAATATTTAATGGAAGTAGATCTATAACTGTATTTATAACCCCCACAGTCAAAACACAATCATGAAAAGCATATTCAGCTACAACCATATCCCCCATAGGCATATAAATACCCAATCCCACATTTAAATGAGTACATGGTCTATTTAAGTATACAGCAAAAGCATAGGACACAAAAGAATGTGTGGAACCAGGATCAATCAAAACATAAGCACTTCTATCAGTAACAGAAAGTGTACATGTCACCACATCTGGAGTAATCTGAGCTTCTTTCATTGTAAAAACTCATCCACCTAGCCTGGAACTACTAGCTTGTCCTCGGCCCATACTTTTCACTGCACTGCCTGGAGATAACATTATGCTTGCTACTTCCCTATGTGATGCTAGAGTCTCTGCTAACTGCAAATAATTCTTCTTAATATTCCACACTTGATGACAATGGTAGCATTCCAATCCCTTAAGCTTAGGACACTCAAATTTATAATTCCCTTCCTCTTTACAAAAGAAACATGTAACACCTCCTATTAGGGCCTCACCTCTCCCTTCCTTTCTGACTGAACCAAAAGATCCTCCACCCATGGTATCTGCACCAAATCTCCCCTGACCTCTACCACTATCTCCACCACCTCTCTGAAATTTATGAGGTTCCATCTTAACACTTCCACCCTCACCTCCCTTAGAGTGAGATGCATCGAATCTACTTTTCTTAAAACTCTCTCTACTCGCCACCCCTTGGTTCATTTACTTTTTTGCTATCGTGGCTTTGTTTACCAGAGAAGCATAATCTTCTAACTCATAAGTGGCCACTCTATTCTGAATAGGCCAAATCAGTCCATCTTGAAACTTACTACATTTATATTCTTCATTCTCCACATATTTAGTAGCAAATCTAGATAAAACGGTAAATTTAACCTCATGCTCCCTCACAGACATTTTCCCTTGGGTCAAATTTATAAATTCCCTCTACTTCTCCCTCCTATAAACCTTAGGGAAATACTTAACATACAAAGCTTTAATAAATTCAGCCCAAGTAATAACATCAGTACCTTCCGTCCTGGGCACCAAATGGTTACTGGCTTCCCACAAATACTTGGCCTCTCCTTTAAGCTTAAACGCATCTAGATTCACTTTCTGGTTATATAGAACTTTCATAACTGCAACGATAGTTTCTAGATCTTTGACCCACATCATAGCTTCTGTAGGTTCATCTAACCCTGAATATTCTGGAGGATTCAACTTCAAAAACTTCTCATGCATGGAATCTTTCATTTCCTTCCTTACCTCTTTCTCAATCCTAGCCACAGTCTTTGATTCTAGATAGTTAACCTGTTGTTCTGCCATTTGTGCCATATTTCTTTCTTGTTGCTCTGCCATCCTCATCATTGCCTGTGCCATTATCTGAACCTCTGTAGGTTGTTCATTCTCTCTCGCCCTTCCAGCAACACTCTACTCTTCTTCAGTGTTGTTTGTATAAGAAGCTACTCCCTCTTCTCTATGTTATCCATTCCCAGATTCCATCTGGAATTATCTGTAATACAACAAAGTTCTAACAACCAATATAAACAGTTTATAATAGTAAACTATTGGTTAGTACATAAACAATTCGTAAGTATCAAATCAACTCAATAACTTCCATCTAATCGTCACACACGTCCAGAATAAATAACCATGCTCTGATACCACTAATTGTCACACCCCAAACCCAATATCCATACTAATCATTTGTTATTATAATAATTGTATCAAAAGATTGAGCCCATTGGAAAATATACTTCATTTATCAGTATTTTCAACATACTGTGCATAATGAACATAATATTATTATTATACCATAATGAAATCAATATCAGAGTCATAATTAAGCGGACATACAATACTATGATTAACTATGATAAAATTTCACAATCATCAACTCATTCCATACTAACGCAATATATACAATGTGTGAGTATATTAAAATCTTCAGTGTGACAATGATAAAATCCAAATATTTAAACCCCAACTCTTTCCAACGGTGCAACTCTCAAAGTTACCGGTCATATGGTATCCTAGCTGGCAGCATACAAACCTGATATTGTTAAAGTATAAACCGTAAGCATTAAGCTTAGTGAGGTACTCCTTCCCTACAATGAAATAATAATTCTATATCGAATATGTGGATATAAAATTCGAACAATCCTGCCCATTGGCAATAAAAAAATCCTGGATCATAAGATCCAAATAATTCTACCCATTGGCAATAAAAAATCCTGGAACATGAGTTCCAACAAATCCTTGTCATAAGACAAATCAAATCATTGGATCTTTGTCCAATTCCAATCCTGGATCATAAGACCCAAACAAATCCTGGATATTTGAATATCCAAACAAATCCTGAATATCGAAGTATTCAAACCAATCCTGGATCATAAGACCCAAACAAATCCTGCTCTTAGAGCTATATTCATATATATATGCATATATGAGACAATCATAAGTACACTCACCTTGAAAATTTAACAAGCTTTACCTTTTCCTTTATTTGGCTCTTGTTCATTCGGTTCTTCTTCTCTTCCTATCATTCTTAAAATATTAGTATCATCATAAGAATATTAACAATTCAAAGAACAACTTCAAAATGACTCAATTCATAAGCATCATATGATTCAATTCAAACCATTCATCATAAATGAAGTCCCATCCAGACTCGGTATTGATATCTAACATCTTCAAATTACAACCCAAACCAACTTTAATTCTTCTTGGTAATCCAATACTTATTATTTTAGGTTTCCAACAAAAAAGACAACACATCATTCTAAGTTTCCTAGAGCAAGATATTCCCATTTCTTTACCACATAGCAAATCCGCCCTATAGGCTCATCTATTGTTCTGTCATCTTCCAAGAGTTTTAACAATTTTTATATATTATAACTTTCTATGATATTTCACCCAATTTCAGGAAACATATTGAATAACACAAGATTAAAATGTCATAATTTTCAGGATTCATTTGCTATGTCAAGCAAAATATCAAACATATGATATGCATATTTACTCTTTTGGAGAAGATTTCATACCCCAACTTCAAACCATCACCCAAGATTCATTTCTTGGTATTTTTACTTTATTTTTGGATACGATATACATATATGAGTCTATTTTAATCTCCAATTGAATCAATCAATTTCAGTAAGTATACAAAAATATATGATAGTTTGAATACACAAGGTTTCTAAACAAAGAAATTTCAAGGGTGTACACATTCAAGTTTGCTTAAACATGCATCTATCCATGAGTAGACATCAAGACATGGAATTTCAGTAAAAAAAATGATTATTTATATCATTTAAATCATCAATACAAAAAAAATCAAACAATATCTATGGAAGGTATTACTTTAGGGGCTTTTACCTAATTTTCTATGAATTTTTCTGAATGTCTGTCCTCACTTTCTTCTTCCTAACCCTCACAATTGTTTTTCCTCAACCTAAAAATCACCCAAACTGAATTTTTTGAAGAAAAGAAGATATCTCAAGGGTTTAAGTCGGCTAAATGAACCTCCACCTCCAACCAATCAAAATATAACATGTGGCATTATATAAAACAAAATATCATTTAAGGCTAAATGACTACTTTACCCCCTGTTCGTAAAAAGACAATATCTTCCCACTCGAATGTCCGTTCGATGAACCGTTTATTGTGTTACAAACATAACTCATATATATACAAATATCTATCTTATACCTCAATTCAATTATTATATTGTAATGGTTAAAACTTACCTCCAACATGAACATTGTTACCGAAAACATCAAAATTTGGTGCTTGTAACTAATTCAATATTTCGTACTTTATGAAGGTAGAATTAGACTAAATATAATGACTTAACATTATATACACTAATAACATATTATTCATATCACATAATATAATTATGATTTAAACATAATTTCTCATAATTATATTCAGGTTGTCACAATGAACATGATGATAAAGATGAAAAGGTGTAAAGTGTTCAGTTGAAATGTTTAAAACTTAAATAAAGAGTTGATGTTTTCAAAAATGAATTTGATTCTCATAAAAACCAAAATGATATTATTTTTAAAGAAAAGGAAGAAATTACACTTCAAAAGATAATTTGAAATTTGATTTGGAAAAAGTGAAAGTATGGTTGCAACATGCCAAAGACTTGAAGATTTAGATTATTAATAAAATTAATGTTCTTGATAAAATTTTGATGACTCATGGTCAAGTTAAAAATGAAAAACACAACATTGGTTATGTTGAACCCTAAAAATAGAAACTTTTTGTTTCAAAATCAAAATTTTAAATTTCGTGTGTCAAAAAGAAGGATAAGGAATGAATTCTCATCATTAAAAATAAGAAAATTGATCCCAACTCCAAATTTGTGTAAAATGAAGTTTGTTACTCATTTTTTGGTAAATTTAATTGCATCGCTCATTTTGGTTTTGAAAGGAAGAAACTTGATAGAGAGATTATGGATATAAGTCAAATTTGAAAATGAATGTTATGTTTTGTGCTTTTTGTAAGTTACAAGGACATTGAAAATAAGATTGTAGGTTCTTAAGGACAGAAATAGGATGTTCATGAATAGTAGGAGTAAATTGTTTCATCAAGTTCCTATTAGTTAACTAAAGATTGAGATTGGATGATTGATTAAGATAGTTGACTTTTTAGTTAAGTAAAGAACTGAGGTTAGGAAGTATTTCCCCAGACTTAGAACATTTGTTCAAATTCCAACGAATATGCATAAGAATCCTATGAGGAGTGCGGGATGGAGGCCAATGTGGTACCCCGATAATATAAATAATTATTTAATTAATTGAAAAACAACCGAAATAAAATTTTATAACTAAAATGGAGAAATTAGAATTCATATTGAGAAAATAAGCTAAATGGAATTAATATGTAATTTTATAGTTTGTTTGATAATTTGAGAAAACGTTTATGGGCTAAAGTTTAAGTTTATAAAAGTTTATGGTCAATTTTGCTAGTTACTTAAGATATATGATAAGTTGGTTTGTTGGGAATTTTGAATGTAGCCTAAGGTTACATAAGTCTTTTTTCATGACCCGGGAAAAAAGTAGAAATATTAAGCTTTTATATTATATAAGGTTTCCTAGGGTTTACAATCACCGCAATGGGGCATCCATGGTCGTAAGTGTTGTGACCACTACTAAAGTGGTTGCTTTTGCGGACTTTGAAGCCGCCCCCACATTGAATTGGCCTGCATCTTCGGCATGGACTAATTCACGGCTATGTCGCGCCCTTATTGCTAGGTGCGCTGGGACACTTTTATTCTTCTTCTGTGTTTTAAAACCCATACATTTTTGTCTCGTTTTTAACTCTCAAACCCTTATTTCAACTTACATTCTTGTCTAAGAAACCTTAAAACACACTAGCTTTTATCTCAAGAAAATATTTTGCTAAATCAAATTAAGAGCATTTTTTTATATATTTAAAAGAATCTTTCAAAAAGGTTTTCATTGTTAAATCAAATCTATTGACAATGCTTTCAAATCAAGCTTTCAACGGGATCTTCAAGACAAATTTCGAGTGGCCTTCAAGCAGAATTCAAATCAATATTTTCAAAGGGCTTTCTAATTCAAACTAAATCAAGTTTATTTCCCAATTGAGGGAAGTTGTTGTTTACTCTTCTCCTTTTATACGTGTATGTGTTAAATTACACCTAAACCTCATTTAAGTGTTAAAAATCAATTACAAATCCTTAGGAAATTAAGAATTCCTAACATATTGTTGTAACTAAGTGAAATAATTTATTCCCACATGATTTATATTGAGTTTTGAGCGCTAAAAGGTATAGAAATTGGATATTGTCCCTCATTTTATGAACTGACATTTTAGAGATTTGTGACCTTATTTAACATATATATTATTTAGGACTGCAAGATGTATAACATGGACTTAATTTATAATTGATAAATTCTAAAAATTTCACAAGTTTAGTAAGGTCGCACCTTATTTCTAATGGTAGTACTCTTAATAGTAATCACCCAAAGTGATGAAATTTAGTACATGGACTATATTTATGATGTAGGAATGTATGGAAGCTTGTATTATATTACTTTGGAACAATTAATTTATAA
This sequence comes from Sambucus nigra, assembly GCA_949130495.1. Lineage (NCBI taxonomy): Eukaryota > Viridiplantae > Streptophyta > Magnoliopsida > Dipsacales > Adoxaceae > Sambucus > Sambucus nigra. The sequence continues at coordinate 121,702,867 of OX422213.1, forward strand.
ATGAGATAATTATGTTAAATTATGCCATTGGAATTATAATTATATGTTCCCACTTATGCGGGAATCTAATTTGAGCCCGTACTTATAATATTATTCTTGTTGGTAGTGAATTAATCGTTTAGACGAGATATAAGGAGTGTGGGATAAACATGTGTTGGTTGTTGGATTTATTGTTGTGGACTTTGGATATTTAGACATTTAATTTCTTACTTTGACATATCATAATAAACCCTCAATTATTTTGTGTTAACAACTACCTGATCTAAATAAAAGTGCGTTGGGGGGGGGGGGTCTTTTTTGGATTTAACTTCAGTGAGATGTCCCACACATGTAGTTTAGAAATCAGTAGGTCGCAATATCTTTAATAAGATTAATATACCTTTACTTTAAGGTTTAGATTATGAGTAGTTCCTTGTAGTCTTATTTATCCCATAACTTCTTGTGTATTGGCTTAAAACGTATCTAAACGATCTATTTGTTAATAACCCAAAGGTGGGGTAATTGAATAATGGCGACGTATCATGGAGTGATATTATACTCAAGAAAATATAAATGTCATTGATAAATGAACACGTGAAATGTGGATGATTGGGTGAATGTCGAGCCGAAACACGTCTATGTTGAAACACTTTATGTGTTATGTACTACAGACTATTGTTGTGTCACACAATGATGTGGAGTTCTGGCACTACATATCAAGGTGGCTATGAGTTCTTTGACATTGTGAATAAGGTATTTACGAGATGTGTGATGGTTTGGTTTTGCGTACTTCATGTTTTTGAGATGGACAGGACGAATGGGATCATGTCATTTAGGAACTAATTAATTATAGAGAATAATAAATGAATGATATGAATCGAGATATTTCTAATGCATTGTGAAGTAGCATTCTATATGATGGGGCATTCTTATTGATTATATAAACTGTGGGTTAACCATTTATAGATATAAGTTCTTATCACTCCATCTAGAATGCATTCCTCATTAATATCTTTTAGTATTTTCCCCAGAGGTGTTCTTATATCCTTTTTAGTCTATCATTTATATTTTTAGTTCACTCGTGTTCAAACATTTTAGTTTTCATGTATGTTGGTACTTTAGTTTTGGCATGTATCACTTTAGTTTCATTTTGGATTTGTATTGAGGATTTATGTTAAAAAATTATCACCTCCCTTTTATGATTGTGGATTTTTCATTATAAGTTTATATTTAAGTACTTTTATATCACTTTCATTTATTTGTTATATGTTTGATTTGATCTCTTCACGATGAGAATGGTATTTAGTTATTTTAACGACATGTAATATTTAAATAATTAGATTTGATCAACCTAAATATTAAAATATATGGGGCGTCACAACCAATCCATGTGATAGGCATGGCTAGGAACATTCCTATAAAGAAAATTAAGGTCGAGGCTATTTTAAAGAAAGTTGCCAAGAGGGAAGTTGTGTCTGTTTCTCCCAAGGATTCGAGACATGTTTCACCAATCGCTCTCCAGATGATATTTCTCTTAGGATGCCTAGGATATTCATGTTGTAGGTCCCCTTCCTTGGTACTCCTTGATTTGTTGGGGTCAATCTTTATGGGTATGAAATTGGAATTACTCATTTTGATTATTTTCCATGTTTCGTGAGTAATTTTCATTCATTTGTACATTTTTCTCTATGGTTTGTTACTTACATGATATATATGTATATATTGCTTCATTATGTATTAAAGATGACAAAAAACTTTTTTTGTTATTATTATTATGGGATTTGGTTATTTCATTTATATGATTTGATAAGATAACTTAAATTGAATGATGTATAAAACATGAATTTTTAACCTTTTAATACAAATGTTGGTAATGTCAATGATGGGTTGGAATTCACTCGATAAATCATGACATTCCAATTTGTTTAAATGTTAGTTTTGATTTCAGTTTACACATTCACTTGTATACCACTTGATTCATATGCTTATAGTTATGCATATTTCATTTAGTGCTTGACTTGATCATGATTAACTAACGAGATCTCTTATTTTTTGTTTTGAAATATTTTTATGGTCCATTTGAGAGCATGTGTGATTTTTACATTATACATGGTGGAGTTAATTAGTGAGACCTTTTCATAGATGTAAAGGGATTTCATTGGTGAGATAATGCTAACTTGAATTTAAGTATCGTCAATAAGTATGTGTGAAAGTCACCATAGTAAAACCCAAGGAAAAGAAAAAGATAAGGGGTGTAGACACCACATTCCAGGACCCTCTTGAGACTCTCCTCAGGTCCCTAGAACCTCCCCATTCAACAGAAACCCTAGGTCATACCCCAAGTACTAATCTATAGGCCATCGGGCGCTCTCGGGCCCCGTTTGACTCCGATCAACTTCATCATTACAGTGAAAGATTAATGAATATTAAAAAGGCTTTGAATCTCCTTTCCAACAGTCTACCCCGTGCAAGAATCGACATAACTGTTCAGATGAAGGGTCCATTTTACTATCGAAAAATGATCTGGAGACCATCGGGTCCTCTGGGCCCCTATTTGACCCCAATCAATTTCAACGTCAGAGAAACAACTCAATGAATCTTTGAAGGACATTTATACCTCTTTCCAATGGTCCCTCCATGCATGAAACGGCATAACCGTCCGGATGGACGATCAATTTTCCACCAAAAACTATTTCAGAGGCCACTGTGCTCTCCCGAGTTTTATTTAACCAAAGTTAACTCTTAAAATCGAACGAGACTAAATGAATATTCAAAGGGAACTAAAACCCCTTTTCAAGGGTCAGCTCCGTTCATGAAATAGCCTTACAGTATAGACGAATGATCCGTTTTACTCTAAAAGGTCACTAGGCACTTCCAGGCCTGTTTGACCAAACTAAGCTCCTCGAATTGAGGAAATATCTTTAGAACATCGAATTTCCTCGCATAACCTTTCCAATGGTCCACCCCATATGTGATTCAAACTTATGATTTGGACAAATGATCCATCATCATGCAACGATCCCTTATCCAAAAGACCGATAGGTTCTTTCGAGCCCCATTTAACCCAAAGTTAACTCCTGAACCCGATAGAGTCCCAAAGGATTCTCAAAGTTCTCTAAATTACCTTTCTAGTAGTATGCTCCGTGCGCGATTTAGATTTATGGATTGAATTCTATGACCATTTTTTTTGGAAAATCTACACGAGATTGCTAATTGGCAAGTCCATTTCCCTACCTATCGGTAGTGTGTCTAGGGTTACCTGTCAATTGGATGGATAAGGACAATGCAAATCGACAACTCCCCTACCCTATATAAGGAGAGCATGAGCTCACTTCTAAGGAACCACATAAAAAATCAACTTCAGTGATCTCAACAATATTCTTCTAAAATCGGTAAGGTTTCTTTGTTTGAAACCTTTCCCCACCTTTCATTCCCATCATTATCACACCTAAATTAGAAAAAATGTTCCTCCATTCTTCACCCACTTGTAAGGAATCCCATCAATAATCAAGATCAACTTCCAATTCTCCAAAGAAGGTCCAAACACTCTTCTCTCTTTTTAAATTTTTATTAGTTAAGAATTAGTTATATGAATTCTTCTTTTCACCATATACATTAATATCTCAACCTTTATTAGTTATATTGAACATAATTTATTTTCCATAAAAAAACAAAACACAAAAAAAAGGGTTACACCTATAAATTCCGATGGGATTATTCATCACATTTTCTCAAAACCAAAAACATATTTTCTACACACACACATATAACAAACTCCTATTCGAATCTATGAGATAAACCCCACCCTTATGCCGCATGTAAATTATTCAGACTTTGATGCCTTTATAGGCTACATAGGCATCCCTGGCTAAAACCCGAGATTTGAGTCCTATTTTCTCATTTTTTCTATTTTCCCGTTTTCCTTATTCATACATTATTTTTATATATTATATTTCTGATTCATAGTTGCGTCTTATCTAACACATATTATTGTTTCTCCCTAATGATCAATATCTCAATAAGCACACACATCATTTTTTTACTGTTATTTTGGGAAAATTCTTATGGATGACCTCACTCCGTCTTTTTCCATGACGCGAGTCGAACAATTTCGATCTTCATTTATATATATAGGAACACACACTTCATGAAAAAATTAAGGAAAATAATAACATAAACCCATGAGAGATCGAAATGGCGGTATGGGTGCCTAACACCTTCCCATTCCAAAAATTTTCCCCCGAACCTCTGAACTATTGGTTTCGTAAGCATCAGTTTGTCTTTTGATTCCACTATCTTGAGGCAGCGACATGTTCTTTTTCCTATTTTGTGCAAAAAAGGATAGTGAATCTATCTTTTTACATCACCCTACATCGACGACGATCGAAGCACCCCCTTGTGTAATGATTGGGCGCGAGACCTTTATCCTCCCTTGTTTCCCCCCAAAGCATCTAGGGAGGGGGAAGATCTCAGGATGCCCATAGGGGAATTTTTCATTTTCTTATAGTGCATAATCATGTATCTAGTTTTGGGATTGAGAACCATTGAGGGAGAAATTTAGATAAATACTACCATTTAATGAGAACTTGAGAGGATACTAATTTACGGATAAACTTGAGCATCATTTATAATTCTTATGAATTAGTTATGTGTATTCATTTGAATTTATAGAACATATTTGCTCATGAATCATACCATCAATGAAATAGAAAATTTCTTGATTTTATCTGAAATAAATTTTGAATTTCATATCTGATTGATTGATGTTTGATTCGAATGTGTTCTGAAATTATGTCATTAATCAAGATTAAAAGAAAATTTGTTTCTCGAATCATGTTTATCATGTAATGACTAATCACTATCGCACTTTTCATATTAGATATTTCATTTGAGAACATGAAAGTGTGAGTTATTTGATTAGTGCATTTAATCTTAATATTTTGCCTAACATCTCTTACATGAATTTTCATACATTTATAACAAATTTTAAAATATTGGGTTTTTAGGATTCAACACATAGTGTTTTTTTTAGAAATTCCTTGACTTTGTGTTTCTATCCATAATCGTGCACACGATGCTAAATAAGCACTGCACGCACGATAAAAAAATCATCGACATGGACTTTCGGATTTGAAAAGAGGAACTAAGGCTCAAACCCTGGGTGATTTAAGTCGAATATCATATTCTTATCTTTGTGTGATTTATTGTTGAGGCATTTGGATATTTCTCATATTCAAACCCTAGTTTTCATATTTAGTTATTTTTTATATAGTGTAGACTCTTGTAAGTCATCATTACCTGATTTTCATGTTGATTTACATCTATTAGAGTATATCTAGGTTTATTACATCTTACTATGTGTTAAATTTGTGCTTTGAGGTTTTCATTTAGGATTTTAGGTTTATATACCTTAGCTTTTTCCCATTTACTCTTTGGATATATTCCATTTATGCTTATGTGTTCCTTTTACACCCTATTTATGACATTATGGGTTGTGAAAATACTATTGCACACAAGAGAGTGTCATATAGACCAACGAGTGGTTCCTCCGAGAGTTCACGTTTTAAAGCATCATCACATTCACTTACACGCACTACATATACATGTTCTTAGTCCTTCATCTCCTCTCTTCTAATTCCTAATATGACTACCGATGCTTCTAGGATATAGTTTACTAGAGACATTACTGCTTTGCATGCGAGATTTATGAATCCATTGGTTAGTCCTAATAAAGATGTTATTTTAGATGATTTTAAAATGAGTGAGGAATGGGTATTAATTTTACCCTTGATTAAAATTCTTTCTAGTTCATGATTTCTATGGCCACACTCTTAGGCCAATTCTACCCATGTTCGTGACCACCACCGACCCTTTGATTTTGACCTCTTTTGTTCATTCCTTTGAGTTTTTTTACATAGGATGTGTTAGCTTATCATATTGATGTTTCTAGAGTTGATCATCCCAACTATATACCTTTTGTTGATGACATTGTTTATCCTCGCCAGATTGCGACATTCGTAGCTGGTAGGCATATGACTGCGGTTAGTAACTTGTTTCTTCAAGCTTCCTTGAGGAATAAGTATTTTACACTTCATCTTTTGGTTGTCTATACACTTATGCCTCATGGTCGTTCCAAGTATTGTCCTTTACTTATTGGTTATTTGATGTCTTCTATCACTCATTGTGAGTCTACTAATTACCCTTATCTCATTCTCGATGTAATGTGTCATGCCAGATTAGATGTGTCGCAGGAGGATCTTTGATATGTTACCTTTATTATCGGATACCTTTACTCTCTAGATGTTATAAGACTTTATCTTGATGATGGTAGATCTATTTTAAGATCGATTTCTAGTTAATCACTTCACTGTCTAGCACTTAGACTTTATGTTGACCTCCTACATAATTTATCTTTCTTGATAGAGCAACACTAGAACCACCACCACCACTAGATCCTAGTTGTCAACAGTCATAACGAGAGTTTTTTTATTATCAAGTTTCTTATATGTGGGATTCTTTTCATTGGATGGATACACGGATGACTTGGATGTATGATGATTTTGATTTTTGCATCAATCATGTGGATATAAATACAATTCCATGAGAAACATAAGTTCTAGGGTTATACCAAATTTTAATTCCAATTAAATTACCGAATAAGAAAGTAACTAATTTTATCTTGCCCTCAATGTGCATCTAGGTGATATTACAAGAATAAAATAAATCAATCCACATTACCACGTTGTATGAGGAAAACACACAATTGAAAAACCCTCGGACGATGAAGCCACACAAGTCCACTATGATATAGGTATCATATAAGGACACATTAGACTTACTCACAAACTTGACGCCTTTAACCCTTGATGCTCTCTTTGATCCTTACCACCTTCACAACCACCATTCAGTACCTTCTAATGGCAATCACAATGCATATGCCTTCCGCACCTTGGTACCCACTGATATTACTTTCTTCTTGGCTATTCCATCCGTTAGCCAACACAACATGAAATCCACAGCACAAAATGTACTCAACAAAGATGAAAAGTATACTGGTCTTTGGTGCTCAAACTTGAGATCTCATATAGGCATATTATGTAGAAACATGGATCTCAAACTACGGGAGTAAATAAGGGTTTTTGAGGATCTTTTTTTTCATTAAAAACATTTTTGCAAATCCTCTCTACCAAAACTATTGTTATACCCTTTTTAAATGTATTTTTGTAAAGTGATGCTCACATGCAACCTAAAACAACTCATTCGAATGAAAACCACAAACTCATTCAAATGACATTATATATTTCATTCGAACCAAAACAAAGTCATTCCAATGACATAGCTAATTTCGTTTGAACGGACTTTAGACAACCTTTGTGCGAGAAATTTATGCAAAGCATAAACATTTTTCTCGAAGCTCGTTCAAAGCGTGGTTAAATGGAACTAAACCTCACACTAACAAAATCGTGAAACTCCTTTAAATAACATATAATACTAGTTCGAACAACTTTCAAAATAAAAAATATTTCATTGAAAATTACTTTTTCAAAAATAGAACCAATAAACATTTCAAAACTTAAACACCCAAAATGAAATCCAGGGATTAAACATAATGAAACATTCAAAACTTTACTGAGATCCCATGGAATGAAAACAAAACTCGACACATAACTTAATTTCACTGTAACATGGACGTTATGTTCATCGATGTGCATTATAGGCTTGAACGGCAAATTAAACTCAAATCCCACCCTATGACTCCAAACGTTTTTTCTAAGCAGAATAAATCTGATCTAACAAATTTTATATTAAATGTTACAAATTGACTTTATGTGAATTTTTCCCATACAAATCTCCCCCTTTGGCTATTCCAGGACAAGATCAAAAATTAAAAAAACTTCTAGGTGGTCGAGTACTCTAAGACTCAATCCCAACCATAAATTCTTAGATATATTTTCTCTCGTGAAACTTTATCACACCGTTCCTAAAACGTGAACATTTAACACAGCTTTCAAATGAAAACAGAATAAGAAATATATAATCTTCATATTAAAAATAAATTATTCCATTTGTTAAGCATCATCTCTTAGAGAATATATCTCCCCCTTAGGTTAGACTACTCCCCCTTTTCTTTTGGGAATGCATAAAGATAATGTTCATAATATGAAACAACTTCCCCCCTTGATGTGACACATATGAACATAGAGGAAACAAGCATATCATGAGATGTGAAGTGAAATGACAATAATAATTAACCTCGATAATTTAAGCACAAATAATCTAAATAAAGAAACATATAATACCAATATGATACAAAAATGAAGCATATGGTATCAATGTTAACAAATATGATATACATGGATTAAATGCAACACAAAGGATCAAAACAAGCATACCACACACACACACACACACACACACACACCCACACACACACACACACACACACACACACATACACACACATACACACACACTATAATTGACACAAAAACTAGCTTCCCACACTCGTATGGTATACATGTGTCTAAACCAAATTTGGTATGGAGTGAAGGGGCATGAACTAGTAAAAAAGAAATATTTTTCAACCACTCAAAATAGTTGAAGGAGTTATATTTCATCGCATAAACTTTTCAAATATATATTTAGGCTCGAGTGACAAAATAATATGAAAACAAACGGACTGAATGCACAAAAGCCTAAACATAGTATTGATTCTCAAATCAATAGTATCAAACATAAATGATTAGCTAGGACTCATAGTGCAGACTAATAACACCCTTAAATTTTTACCATATTCATTTTTTTTCTCTTTTTTTGATGATATCACTTTTTGATGATCAATTTCTAAACTTGGCCTAAGCAAATGTTTTTTTTTCTATTTCCTTTGTTTTCTTTTTCTAAGTCTCTTGCCAATGGTGGAATTTCTTTCAAAGGATATTTACTCCGTTCATATCCCTTTTCATTGCATTCTCTTATATTTTCAAACCTAAGAGAAAACACACCACAATGTCTCTTACATGAAGAAATTAACTAGAAATATAGATATGTATATGATAAGATTGATAGGATACAACCTCACTTAGCTATGGAAACATAAGTAGTTAAAATTCAAAAGATCTCATGAAAGTGTGTGCGGAGGCATATGCAAAGATGAATCCATTAAGCAAACCAAATTCAAACAAATCTGTGTAGGCATGATTAAGAAATAACCTAAAGCATTGTAAACCATACTATAATGTTCTAGCCTCATGGAAACCATATAACAAATAGGATTCAAACACACAATATGCCACAAAAAATGTGTAAAAAATCTACACAAAACAAACCATGTTTTAGTTTTTAGATTTTTTTCAAAAACAACTCAAAAGGCAAAAAAAATATTTTTGTATTTTTCTCACATTGACTAAAAAAATGAAGAATCATAATACAAAAGACACAAAGATCATACAAATAGTCATAACATATATCATGAAACACATAAAAAAGTGTATGAAAATAATGAAAACACAAATACTCATAAGATATAGCATGTGATGAGTCATGTGAAAGCAAGAGAGAATAAAAAAATCTAGCATTTAGTGCCTCCTAATTGGATTTCTTAACCCCCGGAGGTATTACATGGCAAACCCTTAGTTTTGGGAACCTTGGTCATACTAGACTTAAGCTTCCTAGGATCTTTTAAAAGATCATTAAAATAATTCCTAAGGTGACCTTTCCGAACACAATACAATCATGTGTAAACACAAAAATATGAACTTTGGATTGAACTTTTCAACGTCGTTGGCTATGTTTGACTATTTTAATATTTTGGTCTTGGTTTTAGGAGAGGAATCATTGTGATGATAAAAGACAATTCCAACTTCGTCATTTTTTTTGGACGATGCTTAAAATCTTATCCAAATTCTCCGACCTAGATTCCAAATCAAATTTGACATGACTCGAGTATCCTAAATTATCTTCTAACTCTATAATCCTCGACTCAAGGAAAAGAATAGACTTATCAAACTTTAAGGGCTTCTTCTTCATATTTTTAAATGATACATTAAGGTTATCTCTCCCTTCCTCAACGTACTTGTGCTTCTCCCTAATAGTCTTCTCACATTCCCTGAAATCCTCAATTAATTTGGAATCATCATTTCCTACGACCTTCTCTTTCAACATAGCCTTTATGCTATTAAAGTCTTTTAACTCACTCTATAAAAGAAGGACTATATTCTCACTCTCTTTCTTGGACACTTATAAAATATTAAAATCATGTTTCATGTCCTTAAGACATTCATAAAAAATATCTCTTTGACTTTGAATATTTTGCAAAAGTTCAATTCCATATTTTAACAACTAGTCTTTCGTTTCAAGGATTTTTACACTTTTTTTCTCATTTCATATTCAAATGATTTAACTTCCGAGCATGACTATGAATCTCGTTAAGCTCATCGTGTATACTAAAACAGTCCTCATCACTCAAAATATTTGTAGAGTTATCAATTTGAGTATCCATTGAGAGAAATAAACAAACATCCCTAAACACACAAAACTACGGATCAACGCAATAAAGTAGTGCAACCCCATCTGATACCAATTTGAGAAACATAATTACTAAGATTATAGAAAATTTTAATTTCGATTAAATTTATCGAGTGACCAATTAAACCAATTTTATCTTTTCACCAATTAAACAAATTATGTGTTTAAGAATTAATTAATTTTTTGCTTGCCCAAATCATGCATCTAAGTGATATTCCAAGAATAGAATAAATCAATCCACAACGCCGCGATATGTAAGGATAACCCATAGTAGGAATAACATCCAATGACTTAGCCACACAAGTCCACTATGATATAGGTATCATACAAGCACAAATTAAACTTACTCACATGCTCTACACCTTTAAGCCTTGATGCTTTATTTCCTCCTTTTCAAATTCTTCAAAGCCATCATTGGTCGCCTTCTAATGGCAATCACAACCCCCATATATCGGTATCCACCGATCTTACTTCCTTCATGGCTAGTCCAGACATCACCCAACATAAAACGAAATCCACTGCATGAAATATACTTAACAAAGATAAAGAGTAGACATATCTTTAGTGCTCAAATATGAGATATCACATAAAGATAACATGTGAAAACTTAGATCTCAAACTAAATGTGTGAACTAGGATTTTGGAGGCTCTTATTTTGTTTATAAAAAATATGTTCTTCGAAAACTATTTTTATGACTTTGTTTATATGTATTTATGCAAAATGATGGTGATACATAATCCACGAGAACTCATTTAAACTAAAATCAAAAATTCGTTCTACGGATAGTTTCTATTTCATTCGAACAAAAAAAAGTTATTCAAACAAAAACAAACTCGTTCAAACGACATAGCTAATTTTGTTTGAACCAACTTTAGACAACCTTTGAGTGAGAACAATCTACAAAGTGGAAACATTTCTCTTGAAGCTCATTCAAATCTCGTCTGAACGAAAACCCTCGATTCATTTTGAAGGAATAAAACATCATTTAGATGAACTTATGAAACTTGTTTGAACAACATACAACACTCGTTTGAATGACTTTCAAAATAAAAAAATATTTTCTTTGAAAATTACCTTTTTCTAAATTGTCTCAATAAAAATTTAAAAATTAAACACCTAAAAGGAAATCCATGGATCAAACATAATGAACTATTCACACCTTTCTGAGATCCCATGGAATAAAGACGAAGCTTAGCACTGAACTTAATGTCTCTTTAACTCGGTCTCTACGATCTTCGATATGAATCATAGCCTTTAAGGACAAATTTAACTCAAATACTAACCCACGACTAAAACAATTTTGTCCAAACGGAATAAATTCAGTCTTAAAATTTTTATAGTAAACGTTACAAATTGACTTATTATCAAATTTTACCTTACAGTTTGTTACAATAAAGTGTGAATTCCATTGCAAATTATTCGAGATGTACTGGTCTAAAACATGATTTACCTAAGTCTACATCTATACCTTCGCACATTGCACATTATTCGAGATGTACTGGTGTAAAACATGATTTACCTAGGTCTACATCTATACCTCCATATGTGGCTACTTTTAGCTTGAAGTTACATTCCCTTTGAATTGCTACATCATTCCTTACCTAATGAGCCTTCAACTTCATTCTTTAAAATTAAGAACGCTTCAATTGTGTGGTTGTGATCTCAGTGGAATCCACACCATTTGTTCCTATCACTCTTATGAGCCGGGGATATTAACTTTTCTGGCCATTTTAAGGGTTTTTCCTCATTGATACTTGCCATGGTATTCTACAAATTGTAGTTCAGTGATGTGAACTTTCTATAGGGATTTTCTAGTCCATAACCGTCTTATTTCATTTTTTCCATTAAGATGGCTATAGCCATCTCTTCTTATATGGCAAACTTATGGGGGTCCAAGGCCTTATACATATTGGTAAAGGTTATAGACTAAAGATTCATAATTCTCTGTCTAAAGAGGTTGACTTGGCTCTTAAGGTAGGCTTAACCTTCATACAAGTGGTTTATTCACCTTACTAAATGTGCTATATTTTCAATTTATAGGGATTTGATCCTTATTTTTCTTCAATGACTCTTCCAGATTGTTAGTTCTTTAGAAAATATTCTCTGAGATGAACAAAATCGTGGTGAAAAAGATAGGGTTTATATAGAAAGTAGATTCAAAAGATATCAAGTATTATCAAAGGATGCGACCTTCAAACAAAGGCTGCAGCCAGTCTAAGCAATAGGAGATAGGGTTACGACCTATCTGTATAACTCGGGAAGAGGTTTTGAGTTGCTAAGTGAACAGGATATGTGGCCATGGCCTGTCACTTATAAGGAGTTCTCTCCACTACAAGTGATATGAGCGATCATAGTTTCTCTCCCGAGATTGTTCTATTAGGTGAATAATATATGGGCATTCTCCTTCGAATAGAAAACTAATTGAAAAGTTAGTAGGGATATCGTAATCTATCTTGGACAGTTTACCGATCCTTAAATCAATTGTCGTGTTGGATTTTATCCATAGAATCATTGGTTTTCCAATCAAGCGACCTAGCCTTTTGCAATCCAACCCGTTCATCAACCCATAATATATGTTAATGTGCCAAACATTTTATAATAAAAAACTGCTAATATGTAAAAAATGCCTACTATTGCATAGAGGTTGAAACTTGTTAAGGCAACATGCCAAGCCGCATCCAACAAGGTGCAGAAGTGTGTTGTATCCCAAAATTTGCCTAAATATGTGTTTTCACCTCCAAACAAGGACCAAAAGGTCTTCTCGATGTTAATCTAAGGGATAAACGTCCTTATTTACAAAATAACATAAGTTTAGTAGTAAAATTGCTACCATATAGGATACAAAGTGGCATAAGATGTCTATAAGTGTAGAGGAATATGAATATAGGTACATCCCTAATTACCACCTTATAGGGACATGGATTGTTAAGGTTTACAGAAAAAGTTAGGTAGCATAATCAGGGTAAGTGAATGTGTTCAGAGATCATAAAATAGGCTTGAGAGGACATATTCGAAAAGAAAAGCCCCCCATAAGGGGTTTATATACAAGTTTGGGTTCAATAACCATAATTTCACCCATGAGACATCAATTTAGAAATCCCTACGGATGAAATAAGGTACAACGAACCTAATTTATGGGGAGCTTGGTGGAACACCTCATATCCATAGACGACACTAAAATGATAATGTCGAAAATTGGGTCGATAAGAATGAAACATGATATCAAAGTTATTCCCGACAATAATAAAGTATATAAATCATAATAAAATAGATATAGAGAGATTAAGCACAATATATATAATGTTTCAGCTATAAAATAAGCTTACGTCCACTTCGATTCCACATTCTCATTATTCAAGTATTGTATTACGAGATGCAATGTCCTTAGGAGGAATATAAGAAAGAAATAAGGATATATACATGAACATACAAGCTCTGTTCTAAGAGGGGTGCGGCCTGATACCTTAGGATATATAGGATTCGCAAACATATTGAGCTCAGGTGATCGGAGCAGATGAACTGAGTAATCTCTCAGGTGTAAAGAGAGGGTAAGTGGATATTTTGGCAAAACTTTGCTGCCAAAGATGTACCACTAAATGAGGAGGTGAGCACTTCTATTTATAAAAGTTTTGTGGGGGGTCAGGTGCATATGACACAAGGATAAGTGTTGTTAAGTTGGAATCTTTCTAGAAGGTGGACAATTAACAAGTACTATGCTGATATGGCAATGTCTACGGCGGGGTTGCATTGATGATGAGGTAGGGAACCGTAGCCCATTAGAGGTATTGCCTTGGCATTTTAAGATACTAGAAGGGGTAGGGTGACACAGTCTATTTGATACCTAGTCAGCAACATGTGTCACGGCGTTCCCTAATCCTTTTACTTATTCTGCTACTATGTGAATCCTGGCCACAGGTCATGTGCTCATAAGCTGACATATTTTGGGTATATCAGCATTGGTTGTTTCACATGATTATCTAGCTTTTTCTTTTCTAAAATTTCTTATTCATTGTGATTGTATTTATTTTCCCTCATATACTCGTTATCTATGCCTTTCTAGTTTTGTTTTACTTTTTTCGTTTTAAAAAGGGGAGAAACGTCTAAGATAGGTGGAGTTTCCCTTGTTTGTTATTACTCCTTTTATTTGGAATATTCACATGTTTAGGATTTTATAGGGAGAAACGTTGGTGGAGAAACAATCACTTTGGGGAGAAATTTCATAAGGAGTGAGCACATACTTGTTGTATTTGATGATACTAGATGGATTAAGCATTTTTTGTATGATTTCATGTATCATACCAGCTACATATCTAATATTTTTTAAAGGATTCCCAAAGCAGGGGATTTACTCTTTGTTCATGCTATTACCTGCATGATCTTATATATTTGATTCATACATTTTAGGTTTAGTCATACTAATGCGGCTCCACCCCAAAGTTCCATATTTGACTGTTTATGTGCAGTTTGTATATGGATTCTATGTGTATTATACCCCACTCCTATCATTACATTGTTGTTGTGATATGCGTCTAGTAGGTGTAATCAAGATTTATTCCAGGGGTTTTGCAATGGAATGGCCAAAGGGGATATTAAATATGTAACCTTTTATCAATATTTTATACGTGGCTAAATTATGTGTCAAAGCATATGAGTCTTGAGTCATTCAAGCCAAAAAACTTGAAATTGTGTGGACGTTGTGTAGAGAGTGACATTCATTCATTAAACGTCATGAACACTGGGCTTTTGAAGATCTATTTGGAATCTATACATCACAAAGACTTCCATTGAGAAAATTTGAAGACATGTCCTTATATTCCATTTTATGATGGAATGCCACTGGCTATGCACACACACACACATAAGATTTTTTTAATTTGTTTTTAAATTTGAAGAAGTCGTTTTGACCTTTAAGAAGTCTTGTGTATACATTTGGAAAGTCGTATATTTTCCATTAATATTCACTGTTGAATGCATTATGTGTTTATTAGCTTAAATTATGTGCAGGAACTAACTTTGGCCCCATGCGCATCACCCCTGTAGCCTATTTTGAAAATCTTCCTAAAAGTGTGCGCATAACTTCACGATTTTAATGTGTGTTGACACACTGACAAAAATCGTGTTCACGGAGTCAATTAACTACAATGTACACGACAAACCCAGATTTTGAAAATATCTACAAATGGATCTTTTCCCTCCACTTTCAATTGATATGAGTTCCTCTATACTTATATACACCTTATATAGTATTTTCAAGGCTGAGAGCATTCTAATTTCTTCTCTCTTGTCAAATTCACTTATTCCATTAAAAAGAGTGAAAACCTAGATCTATACTTAATATATTGATTATGAGGAATTAATAGTGATGTTAATTAGACCCATTCATCCTAGATTCAATCTAAACCATTATACATCTAAATTGTTCATCTACACTCAAGATCTAAAGGGGATGTGTCTCAAGCTATTGGAGAGTTCAAGGCATGGTGCGACTCTAAGGAGGATAATATATGTACTTATTCTTCCTATGGAGCCAAGGATGTATTGCTCACCGTCAATGGGGGAAATTTCACTATTTATAGGTAACTTATCATGAGTGGAGCATAATAGAGGTAATTACTTGCACCGTATAGAACCTTTTCATGTTGATTAAGAGATTAGTGCTTTTTTGCCCCATATTGAGTTTTTTTTTGTTCTAAAATTTGTCTCGTGGATGGTTTTGATTCTTGTGTATGTTGTTTACTTCATCTTCATCACACACGTCACCTATATTTCAGTAAATCTAGTATAATTTAGCAAATTGACATTAGGATCTTACATCTAGATTAATTGATATAGATTTCCTAATTGAGACTTTTATTTTTTAATCCACATGCCTATTATGATTTCAACTAGTTAATTCATGCGCTAGATTCACTAAAATTGAAAAATATTGAATTTGGGAAAAATTGAAATCAAACTTAAAATTACCTATTCATAACAATGATTTTGATTTTTTTATCAAATTACCATTTCCGAATTATTTCAAGGTTACATTTCCATTTTAATTATCAATTAAATTATTTAATTAATTTTTTTCAAAACTGGGGTATTACATTTTGTTGTTACTTTTGACAATTTCACCCCAGTTCCTCATTTGATTTGTACTGAAAATGTAGTATGTTTTTTCAAAAGTCAAATTCTTGAAAAAATAAGGTTTATGAAGAAGTATAAATTATAGAGCACTCTTTCTCACTAGGAAGTTTACTTACGATGAATTCTTATTCTTGAAGAGTTATGTTTCAAGAGAAACTCATGGCGACTATGGAAAGGGAATTTATTTCCTATTCGATTTTTAATTGTATAAATCTGTTTTTCATTATATTTTTTCAAGCTCCTTTGACGTTAATATTTATTGTTTGCTAATTGGTCACTTAATTAGCAACCTACATAATTATAGATAACACTGATTATTTTGTATAACTGGCCTAGATCAAAAGTTTTTTAGAAAAATTAAAAGTTTTTTGGTATTTTATAAATTAAATCATGCAATCAATTCTTCATAAAAATTAGAATTTGGTTTTTGATTTTGATTTTAATTAATATTACTTTGAAAAATTACAATAGTGAGATTGAGATACTTAATTCGTATAAATTTGGGATATTATCCTTGGATTTAATTTAGAAAATTAGAATCGAATAATATCTAGGTAAAATACCCTTAACTTTAACATATTATGTCGGGGAGGGGTATCAAAATACAACTTATGAAGTTCGATCCCTCGATAATTTAAATGATGATGTGATTAATTATCCTCTTAGCTTGACATCATTGCCTAATGGAATTGTAATACCCCATATTTTTTGTGTTATTAAAATGATTATGAAATGTGAGAATAAATTATTAATCTAAAAAATTAATTACTGGAGATAATTAGTAATAAGATAATGCATATTTAGATGATGATTAAATTTGCATGTATGCTATTTTTTTTTTTTTTTGCATGTTATGTTTAACTAATCGATGTAATTAATTACCTCGAATATATGCGATTATGCATAAAATAATTGTATATATTTTATTTTACGTTGTGAGGTACTACCGAGGGTTATGAGGTATTACTTTTTGAAGTGAACTCTAGAGGCATACATAGTCCTAGTTAAATGTTTAATTATTTTAAGTTGGGCTTCAGGGAAAAGTATAACCTTAGGCTAAGTTTCATGCTTCTCTGGATAGTATTTTGGGCTCATTTAGGGGCTCGAAAATAAGCCTATTATAGATATGCAGGATAAAGAGTACTTAAGGGAGATTAACCTCATTTATTAATTATTTTACACATAATAAAAAAACCTCAGTAGCCTAAGACTTGTGGGACAATTTAAGGAGACTTTGGGTGAAGAAGAACAAGTGATCAAAGCATAAATATTCACTATTCATCGTTTAGGGAAAGAAATCTCTTGCTATATCATAATTATAATCTGTAACTTATTTATAATTCATGGTTTACATCTAATTATTCAGTTTAAAGTTCATGTTTAAGATTTGAATCTGTTTATTTTAATCATGTTGTGTTTTGGATTAATTAGGATTAGGATTAATTAACTGTGCATTGCAGTGTAACAACCCAGGTTTTCGAGCGACTATTTTATACTATTTTGCCTAATGGGCTAATTTTAATAAAATAGGGAATGCTGGAGTAAATATTATTTCCCGTGAGACTTAGGGATTTTATTTACTATGTTCTGACTATTTACCGTTATGGGAAGGTAAATAGTGTTATATTGCGTATTATTGCGTCGTTATATGTAAAACGACGGTTATGACCTATATTTAAACTTGGGTATAAGTAATGAATTAAAATGGATTTGGAATGTAAAAATAGTTCACACTTTCCTGAATGCCAAAATAGGGGGTGCGGTTGTTTTTAGAATAGTCGAGATAGTCGAGATAAGTGCCCAGTTGTAATTTTTGAGACTTAGGCATTTTAAGGGGTTATGACTCAATTAAGTGGTTACGAGTCATTTTAGCGGTGTATTAACAATTAAAAGTGGGGATTCATGTTTTGAGACCCGTATAAGTCCCCCCACCCCTTTTTCTTTCTTCATTTGTGTTAGAAGCCAAAGGAGAGAGAGAGAGAGGAGAGAGTTGGGAGAAATGGAGAGATAGAGAGAGAAATGAAGATTTGGACCGGATTTCCGTTGCTACCGGGAAAGGATCAGAGACTACGAACCCCGAGGCAAGTTTCTTACTTGCTAGATGTGATTTAATGTGATAAATTGCATGTATAGTTAGGTTTTGGAGATTTAACCCTTAAATGGGTATTTGTTGATTTTGATGTTTAAACCTTCAAATCTTAGTTTTAATTGGATTTGAGGAGTATATATTAGTTATAAATGGTGTAGGATTGATTTAGGTCAAATTGTTGTTGTTGAAGTTGGGAGAAATCAAGTTTTGGGGTTTTTGGGATTTTAGGGTTCTTACACCCCGTAGCCCAAATTGGGCAAAATCTCAGGACCGAATCGATTCGGTCCCAAGGGCGAATCGATTCGGATAAGGAGAGGGTTACAGGTCTTGCAGACCGAATCGATTCGGATTGAAACCGAATCGATTCGGCAATTGCAGAGGGTCAGTCTTTGCTCACCGAATCGATTCGGCTGTTTAAGCGAATCGATTCGCAAGGGCGAATCGATTCGGCCCAAGGGGCGAATCGATTCGGTTCCCCTGTTTTTGTGAGATTTTCTTATTTTTATTTTTAGCCCTTTTTCTTTTAGGTCCAAGGTTTAGGAACCTTCCTTTGGGAAGTAATTAAGAGTCCTAGAGGGTGGTTTTGGGTAGACTAATGCCCTAAGATGATAATGGGATATTTAGGCTTACCGAGGGCTAAGTGGCGTAGGTTGATATCCGAATGATTTAGGAGATTAACCTAGAAATAAAATTTGGAAGTTAAATATTTGGGTTGAGCTTATGAGAGACACTCCATTATGGGGACTCACTTTGAGGGTTTATGAATTATATAACCTATTCGAGGCTATTTTGAGGTTAGAGGCACTTTGGGTCTTAGGTCATTAATAAAATATATGACTTAATAAGAGTAGTATGCACCTTCTAAAAACTTGGTGCTTAATGACTAAATGAATGATTTTTGGAAATATAAAATATGAGTTTTCAAAAATGGAAAAAGTAATGATTTTCATAAATGATAATTTATGGATACACACCTCTCTAAATCGCTATCATAAGGGAAGTCACGCGCGTTGTGGTGAAACCCCCTGGCTAATGATGCAGGGTGGATATAGTCCCGAGGCCATGGGAGCGCTTATGGTTGTATATTTTCTGCGGGGGTAGGGAGATTTCAGGTGTGGTCTTGGCTACCACGTAGGCTCATGGCCGCTTCCCGACGTTTCGATAGGATTCCAGGTGGTCTTGGAGGCCCTAGAAGATGATAGCCATTTAGGGGCGCGCTCAGTGGGGAAACCCGGACGGGAGGTCTTAGAATCGTTATATATATATATATATATATGAATATAACTATTCTAAATCAAGTTGGACTTGATGTTTGATGGGTGCCATAAAGAGCACAGTAAAATGCCTTATAGAGCATGATGAAAGTGCCATAAAGAGCCTATGATGATGATCATATTCCTGATAAGGAAGATATTTTTATAAAGTGAACAATGGTGATAAATGCCAATAGATCATAAAAAGTATGATTATATTTCCTAATAAGGAATAAATTCATGAAATGAATTAGTTTACGATGAAAATAATTTGGTAAACATTTGATAAAGTGTTGTACCATTTATATGTATATTCCTAAAGATAGAATTAGGAATTGTGCCATTAGATGATGGATGAGTTTTACTTCTTTTTCTTTGTGTAGTTGTAGATGTGATTTCCCACACTTATGCACACACATGTAATTATTTATTATTTCGTGCTTAGGGTCAATGTATCTCGACGATCAACCTTGCCTAAGTAGTAGTGTATCGGGGGGGTTCCTTGTTTGGATTTCGCTTTGCGAGACACCCCACGCACGAATAGGGCATAGTGTTGAGACTGGGGAGAAGTTAACCTTTAGTACTTAAATTAATTAGGACAGAGTCTAATGTATCTCGATGATCAACCTTGCCTAAGTAGTAGTGTATCGGGGGGGTTCCTTGTTTGGATTTCGCTTTGCGAGACACCCCACGCACGAATAGGGCTTAGTGTTGAGACTGGGGAGAAGTTAGCCTTCTGTTCTTTCTATAACCTGAGCATCATTTGATTGCGCTAGGTTACTGCTAGATTGAGAGGTAAGAAATGTTATTGTTATCTGCGAGAGATTTACGCACTTACCTGCCATGCTTTTTAGTCACATGGTAATCATATCAAACCCGGCCCTGACCGGTTTCTCTATTTCTTTGTGCTGCATATTCCTTGCCGTTACAGGTGCTCCTCCGCATGGACACCCGTATTTACATATTCCATTCCAGTTGTCTTGGAGCTACAGCATATTGCGGATGTTGTTGGATACTTGTAGTAGACGCTCCCTTCTATTGTACTCTAATTATGTTTAGTACTTTCATTCGGGCGTGTTTGCCCAAGGTATTGTACTCATTTATTATATGGTAAATATTGATTGTAATACTTAATGTATTATTTGTATTGGTCTGTGCACCGACAGCTTATTCGGTGATTATTTATTGTATTGTTATACTTTATTCATCGATTTTTGATACCCACCGTTTTTACAAATGGGATTGTCTAAGTGTTTCTCTTTTACTTTTAAAATTTTTATATATGACAATCCGTTTTCTTAAATGATTGGTGGTTATCTCATACTATTATGTTAATCGACAGTGATGCTAAGAATGGACCATCTATGATTCCTGTATTTATTGGAGTATTGGGCTGGCCACCTATTATTTTAGTAGGCGGGTTGTCACAGATGGTATCAGAGCATTAGGTTCTAGAGTCCTTAGGAATCTGTGCGGATGTTTTACGTTTTCTGCGTTTCTCTCTATTTGATGTAGAGCCTTAAGAATAAGGTCGTTGAGTTGTCTTGTGAGATTTCGTTCTCCTGCTATGGTATGAGGACCTCGAAGATCTTCTACGCGTTCGTGTGAGACTTGTAAGTCGCTAGGTGTAGGGCGTTGAGGTAGGCCGTGGTGGAGGCGTCGTGGGATGGGATTACTATAAGCTGTGGGTTGTGGTCGGGAATAAGGATCGCTTTGGAGATCCTTCCCTTTGTAGCATTATTTTATAATGCTGCCGTGACTACTAAGTGTGGTGAAAATAGTTTTCCCACGTACCGCTGCCGGTAGAGAGTGGTACTATGCTTGGGACTCCGAGCAATGTCAATTCGGAGTTGAGAGGTTCTTTATTAGGACCACATGTTGAAGTACGGTTGGTTAGAGGAAGTGTAACTTCGTTCGGTAAGAACGTAAGGCCCGAGAGTTTTGGCCTAGAGTTGGGATAGGAGTGCCCAGGTGTGAGGGTTTGAGGAAAACCTTTCACCCTTTGGAGTAAGGTTGAAGTGGCGGATATGATAGTCGTCTCGTTATGGTGGGGCAGAATGTTTTGCCCATAGAGAGAGCCTCTCAGTGGGAATGCTAGGCTAATAAGTAAGTATCGGAAACACTTTTGGAGAAGTAGTGTTCATGAGACCCCTCTAGTGGACATCCACCTGGGGAAGGCTCTTGGAGCTAAGGTCAGGGAGGCTGGTAGGATGTTCTTCTTGCTGAAGAAGTCAAGGGAAGTATGCATTCTGATCTTGTCGATTGAGGATAACCGGCAAGAATAGGACTCCTAGTTGAGTCTTTGATGGAAGTGGGTTGGTTCGGGTAAGACTAGAATGTTGTGTCTTAGAACTATCGGTAGCAGCCCCGGGAGAGTGGCTAGTATGTTGGTGGGACTTTCTAACTAGTGTGCGAGTAGTGCATTCCTTAGATAAGATGGGAGTATATTGGTGCTAGCCCTAGATTCGGGTGCGTATATCGAGCTTGTGATGGTATCGGTATGTATTTCTATATATAGTAGTAAGTATGTTTGTATGTCTCCCATGATAGGGGAGTTCTGTATTTTCCTTCTCACTCGTTATGGGGCGAGTGGTGATATATATGGTACGTGCTATTTGTATTATATATTATACGAGTAGAGATATTTTTAGATTGGTTGGGGTGATAGCGAGCGAATATATCGCGAGGCTATCCTAGTTCTAATTCTAGGAGGAGGACTAGTTGATCTGTAATATCTCTCCTGGATCCGGGTTGAGACTTTATAGAGGTGGTTTACGGTGTGTAGATAGTTTCCTTTATTTCTATTTTTATTTTTCTCCTTGCTTGCATTGTTTGCCTTGCTTGTGTATGCCATTGCCTTATCTCCATGACTGGCTAGTTAAGGTGACTGTGTGGAGGGGTTCCTTGTTTGGATTTTGCTTCGGCGAGACGCTCCACGCATGAACCTTAACGACGTTGGGAGTGGAGAGATGTGCATTTTATTTTTGTTCTTCCCTTCTTTCTTTTCTTTTCTGTTGGTTAAGTGCTGGGTTGGAAGGTTTAGCCAAGAATCACGTATATAAGTGATTAAGGGCTTAGTTCATGTGCGATATATGAGCACTATGATAGTTTTCCTCTGACTAACGTGGGGGAAGACTAAGATTATGAAGGTCCGATAGGGACTTATGGTTGTGCCATATTGAGAAGGCCATTTGTTTAGAGATATATATGTCTCTTGGGGTCAGGTATTGGTGGCATCTTACTGGAAGTAAATGCCTCAGTCGATAGTTATGGTAGGACGTAGATGTTTATATGTAGTAGAGTTTCGAACTAGGATTCCGTCGATCCCGATGATGTGTCTTCGACCGCCACGTCTCGACGACTGACAATGCGAGGTAGTAGTGTAACGGGAGGGTTCCTTGTTTGGATTTCGCTTCGGCGAGACGTCCCACGCATGAAACCGAGCTAATGTCAAGAGTCGGGAAAGGTCTTGGACACTAGGGATATTTAGCATTATGCTTATATGACTAGGATAGGATAGATAGATTGACCTTAGGATTCTTAGGATGCTAGGCCCTTAGGGCATGCGGCGTTAGTTTAGGAGATGGTTGGGAGTTGACCACAATAAGTT
Organism: Sambucus nigra; assembly: GCA_949130495.1. Taxonomy (NCBI): domain Eukaryota; kingdom Viridiplantae; phylum Streptophyta; class Magnoliopsida; order Dipsacales; family Adoxaceae; genus Sambucus; species Sambucus nigra. The sequence continues at coordinate 121,726,452 of OX422213.1, forward strand.
GTGGGTTAACTTAAAGTAGGATTTGGTCCCTAGACGACAAGTATGGGATTTTGAGCTCGTTAGGATGTTTCCTTTCGCTAAGGCAATGCGGATGGGAGTAGTATAGGCGCCGAGTAGATACCGTCTTAGAGTTTATTCGTGGCATAGAATGCCAAGTGGAGTGAGATTCACCGAGACGAGACATTCGTATCAAGGTATAGGTAAAGTCTCCAGGAAGAATGGAAACCGTTGGGATATAGGGTATATCCTACCACCCGTAAGTGGGAGAGTGGATCTGATTTAAAGGAGAGATCGGAGTAATAGTTTTTATGGATCGAATTTCCTTGCAATAGTTCGGATCGTCTTCGATAAACGTTAGGACATGTATAGCCTAGTGTAGATGGCAATATGCCTTGTCTACTCGTTGGAATGGAAACAGCGAATAGTATATTCCTGGGACTGGGAGTGGTCCGGGAACCTTCCTTTAGATTGGGCTCAGTGAGCAAGTAGACCTTTGAGGAGTACACCAATGCGAATAAAAGTTAGTAGTGTTGGGATTAGCGATTGTAAGTTAGTGTAGTTATTCCCTAGTAGGGGTGTAACGTGTTTAGGAAGTAAGGCAATTAGTGCCGAGCTTGTGCGGGTATCTCCTCCCGTAGTAGAAGGGTAGGATCGATAGTTTCTGAGATCGATAGCGATGACCTTAGTCTGAGTCCTATGGGGACATCTCTATTCGGGGGTTTGCTAGTATAATATCACGGTTTTATTATAGTGTATCCTTTATATGGTTATGGGTTACGCCTGAATTTTGAGGGCAAAATTCCCCTTTAAGGGGGGGAGTATGTAACAACCCAGGTTTTCGAGCGACTATTTTATACTATTTTGCCTAATGGGCTAATTTTAATAAAATAGGGAATGCTGGAGTAAATATTATTTCCCGTGAGACTTAGGGATTTTATTTACTATGTTCTGACTATTTACCGTTATGGGAAGGTAAATAGTGTTATATTGCGTATTATTGCGTCGTTATATGTAAAACGACGGTTATGACCTATATTTAAACTTGGGTATAAGTAATGAATTAAAATGGATTTGGAACGTAAAAATAGTTCACACTTTCCCGAATGCCAAAATAGGGGGTGCGGTTGTTTTTAGAATAGTCGAGATAGTCGAGATAAGTGCCCAGTTGTAATTTTTGAGACTTAGGCATTTTAAGGGGTTATGACTCAATTAAGTGGTTACGAGTCATTTTAGCGTTGTATTAACAATTAAAAGTGGGGATTCATGTTTTGATACCCGTATAAGTCCCCCCACCCCTTTTTCTTTCTTCATTTGTGTTAGAAGCCAAAGGAGAGAGAGAGAGAGGAGAGAGTCGGGAGAAATGGAGAGGTAGAGAGAGAAATGAAGATTTGGACCGGATTTCCGTTGCTACCGGGAAAGGATCAGAGACTACGAACCCCGAGGCAAGTTTCTTACTTGCTAGATGTGATTTAATGTGATAAATTGCATGTATAGTTAGGTTTTGGAGATTTAACCCTTAAATGGGTATTTGTTGATTTTGATGTTTAAACCTTCAAATCTTAGTTTTAATTGGATTTGAGGAGTATATATTAGTTATAAATGGTGTAGGATTGATTTAGGTCAAATTGTTGTTGTTGAAGTTGGGAGAAATCAAGTTTTGGGGGTTTTGGGATTTTAGGGTTCTTACACCCCGTAGCCCAAATTGGGCAAAATCTCAGGACCGAATCGATTCGGTCCCAAGGGCGAATCGATTCGGATAAGGAGAGGGTTACAGGTCTTGCAGACCGAATCGATTCGGATTGAAACCGAATCGATTCGGCAATTGCAGAGGGTCAGTCTTTGCTCACCGAATCGATTCGGCTGTTTAAGCGAATCGATTCGCAAGGGCGAATCGATTCGGCCCAAGGGGCGAATCGATTCGGTTCCCCTGTTTTTGTGAGATTTTCTTATTTTTATTTTTAGCCTTTTTTCTTTTAGGTCCAAGGTTTAGGAACCTTCCTTTGGGAAGTAATTAAGAGTCCTAGAGGGTGGTTTTGGGTAGACTAATGCCCTAAGATGATAATGGGATATTTAGGCTTACCGAGGGCTAAGTGGCGTAGGTTGATATCCGAATGATTTAGGAGATTAACCTAGAAATGAAATTTGGAAGTTAAATATTTCGGTTGAGCTTATGAGAGACACTCCATTATGGGGACTCACTTTGAGGGTTTATGAATTATATAACCTATTCGAGGCTATTTTGAGGTTAGAGGCACTTTGGGTCTTAGGTCATTAATAAAATATATGACTTAATAAGAGTAGTATGCACCTTCTAAAAACTTGGTGCTTAATGACTAAATGAATGATTTTTGGAAATATAAAATATGAGTTTTCAAAAATGGAAAAAGTAATGATTTTCATAAATGATAATTTATGGATACACACCTCTCTAAATCGCTATCATAAGGGAAGTCACGCGCGTTGTGGTGAAGCCACCTGGCTAATGATGCAGGGTGGATATAGTCCCGAGGCCATGGGAGCGCTTATGGTTGTATATTTTCTGCGGGGGTAGGGAATTTTCAGGTGTGGTCTTGGCTACCACGTAGGCTCATGGCCGCTTCCCGACGTTTCGATAGGATCCCAGGTGGTCTTGGAGGCCCTAGAAGATGATAGCCATTTAGGGGCGCGCTCAGTGGGGAAACCCGGACGGGAGGTCTTAGAATCGTTATATATATATATATATATATGAATATAACTATTCTAAATCAAGTTGGACTTGATGTTTGATGGGTGCCATAAAGAGCACAGTAAAATGCCTTATAGAGCATGATGAAAGTTCCATAAAGAGCACGAGGTAAGGCCATAAAGAGCCTATGATGATGATCATATTCCTGATAAGGAAGATATTTTTATAAAGTGAACAATGGTGATAAATGCCAATAGAGCATAAAAAGTATGATTATATTTCCTAATAAGGAATAAATTCATGAAATGAATTAGTTTACGATGAAAATAATTTGGTAAACATTTGATAAAGTGTTGTACCATTTATATGTATATTCCTAAAGATAGAATTAGGAATTGTGCCATTAGATGATGGATGAGTTTTACTTCTTTTTCTTTGTGTAGTTGTAGATGTGATTTCCCACACTTATGCACACACATGTAATTATTTATTATTTCGTGCTTAGGGTCAATGTATCTCGACGATCAACCTTGCCTAAGTAGTAGTGTATCGGGGGGGTTCCTTGTTTGGATTTCGCTTTGCGAGACACCCCACGCACGAATAGGGCATAGTGTTGAGACTAGGGAGAAGTTAACCTTTAGTACTTAAATTAATTAGGACAGAGTCTAATGTATCTCGATGATCAACCTTGCCTAAGTAGTAGTGTATCGGGGGGGTTCCTTGTTTGGATTTCGCTTTGCGAGACACCCCACGCACGAATAGGGCTTAGTGTTGAGACTAGGGAGAAGTTAGCCTTCTGTTCTTTCTATAACCTGAGCATCATTTGATTGCGCTAGGTTACTGCTAGATTGAGAGGTAAGAAATGTTATTGTTATCTGCGAGAGATTTACGCACTTACCTGCAATGCTTTTTAGTCACATGGTAATCATATCAAACCCGGCCCTGATCGGTTTCTCTATTTCTTTGTGCTGCATATTCCTTGTCGTTACAGGTGCTCCTCCGCATGGACACCCGTATTTACATATTCCATTCCAGTTGTCTTGGAGCTACAGCATATTGCGGATGTTGTAGGATACTTGTAGTAGACGCTCCCTTCTATTGTACTCTAATTATGTTTAGTACTTTCATTCGGGCGTGTTTGCCCAAGGTATTGCACTCATTTATTATATGGTAAATATTGATTTTAATACTTAATGTATTATTTGTATTGGTCTGTGCACCGACAGCTTATTCGGTGATTATTTATTGTATTGTTATACTTTATTCATCGATTTTTGATACCCACCGTTTTTACAAATGGGATTGTCTAAGTGTTTCTCTTTTACTTTTAAAATTTTTATATATGACAATCCGTTTTCTGAAATGATTGGTGGTTATCTCATACTATTATGTTAATCGACAGTGATGCTAAGAATGGACCATCTATGATTCCTGTATTTATTGGAGTATTGGGCTGGCCACCTATTATTTTAGTATGCGGGTTGTCACATGCAGAATTGTACTTTTGAGGAGAAATTTCAATTAAACGATTTTGATATATGTTTATGTGATTAAGACTCATGTTTTAGGATTTAATGTTAATTTTATGTTTGGATATGAAATTATAGAGCAATTATACTCCGTGCTTGTTGAAGATTAACTAGGTTGAAATTTATGAACTTTGAAGAATTAGATCTTAATTTATGTCTTAGGTCTTGAGTAATCGTAGGGAATTGTTTAGGAAAATAGACCCGTATTTATTTTTAATTTTGGTGATGTTTGAATTGCTAGTTGGAAGCTTAAAACTTGTTAATAGAGGTTTTGGGTCAAAATCATATTTTTTGGGATAAAGGATACATATTTCTCGTTCGAATGAGATTATTTTCTTGTTCGAACAAGATGGGTAGTTTTGTTAGAATGATATTATTGTCTCATTTGAGTGATATCAGGGGTTCTGTTCGAAACAGATTAGAGTTCAATCAAATGAGATTAACACACAACAACAATTTTGCTTAAGTTTTAATGTTTGAGATTTCTTGGTATAAATTGTTAGAGGAAATATTTATACGGTGAATTTTTAGCTTAAAATGAAAATTAAACAAGAGAATGGTGAGGAGATATTTAAATAGGATTCAAGTAGAATGAACCTTATTTTAGCCAGTACAATCCAACACTGGGGATTCGAGTGGTTGGGTAAACGCGTGAGATAAAGATTTCTTATAGTTGTAGACATATATTGGGTTATACATATATATATATATATATATATATATATATATATATATATATATATATATATATATATATATATATATATATATATATATATATATATATAATAGGGTGTAAAACTTATGTATGTCATAAGAGACATCTTATGATGTCACAAGATGATTATTTTTTGCAATACCTTTTTTATCCCTAAAATATTTGGTTCCCCCTCTTTTGTTACTTCCCAAACTTTCACTTTAATTCAAAATTGAGGATATTTTTGTCAAAACAACCTCATTGTATACTTCTCTCCCGCTCACACCCTCTCTTTTATTTCTCAGACACTCATAAATTTTTTGTCATCCTCCACTTTTCCCCCGCTCTCTCATTGGCAACCCCACACACCCACCCTCACAATCTCCCTCTATCTTGCTTCCATAACCAACATTTCTAACGTTTCCACCCATGCAATTCGATTTTTTGGTATAGTCTTTCTAACCCTAATCTCACTCTTTGTCTTGTTTCCCCTCTTTTTTGGGAGTTTTTGAAACCCATTTTGTTTGTTTTTTATATTTTTAATAGTAGAAATTAATTTTTTTTCTTTTTTTTGAATCAAGGTTTATAAATTTCAAATTTGGTTAGTTTGTTTTCTACACTTTCTAAACGTATTTACAGATCTAAGTCGACTCATATATTTGCAAATCCAATACACGATTTCAGGTGCACTATTTGTTCTGTCTCCCTATATTTTCTTTGTACTTTTTGCATCTAATTTTTTTAGTGTTGTAGTTTTTTATATTTTGGTTTACATTTATATGGGTGGAATTTATAAGTTTTTAAGGGTTTTCATATTAACATTTGAGCATTTTTTTTGCAAATCTAGCAACTAATGTGCCTTAACATTTTATGGAGCAAGCAATATTTTGGTTCATTTTCCTGGTATGGTTTTGTTTCCCTAATTCTAAAGCTTTTGTTTTTCAGTTTCATATTGTAATTATATGAGGTTTGCTTAATGGTTTACTATTTTCATCTGTGATTCGTTAGAGTGTTTCCATTTCCTATATGGTAATTATTTGTGGTTACTATTTTCATCTCTGGTTAGTTGGAGTGTAAATATATGAGGTTTGTTCTATGGTAATTATTTGGTTGCTTAATTTCATAATGGGCGATTTAACATGAATTTGATTGATTAATATTGTAGTTCTATTATTCTTTTGACAAAGGGTATTTCCTTATGTATGCTTATTTTTAGTTCGTATGTTTGTCTTTTGCAAAATCAGGGTGAAGTGTTTAGATTGTAGAAAATCATGGTGAAGTGTTTAGATTGTAGTTCTACACATTCAACATATGTTGATTATACTTTCAATTAATACTAACATAAGCGACAATTCAGGGTGTAGTTTTTAGAGGTTAAAAAAGTTGGTTTTGACGCTTGCATAACTGCGATATTAGTAAGAAATTTTCATGTCTTTTATTTTTTAGATATCTATATCTGTACTCTCTTTGAAATTTACATGACACTTATAATCTTTCAACAAGTTAGATTGTAGAACATCTATATAATATGAGAAATTAACATTTAATTAATCCCATCTTCTAGTATAATAATTATGTGTTGCAATGGCGTGTAACATTCAAAGTATGGTTTATTCGCTTGATCTTATTTTAACACACATTTTTTTTACTACATTCATCGACATACAATGCATTTGAATTTGGATCCTCAATGAATTTAAGGTATTTTTTTAACTAATTTGAGTATCATGTCTAGATTATGGTGTATAATTGTAGAATTAGTTATTTCTTTGGACTATTATTTTGTAATGTGGCTAATTTTTGGAATTCTATTCTAATACATGCGTTTCTTTCTTAATTCCCATCTTTTATAAATTAATTAAATGCCTAAAGTGTTTCATTTTCGGCCTAACATAGTTGGATTAAAAATTTTGGTGTGGTTGATTGAAGACAGCGTTTCAGGTGCTAAAGGTTCTATGTATATTTAATTTTGTAATTTTTCATAAACCTCGTGTTTAAATCTTCTATTTGAACTGTATGAAATAAAAAAAAGATGCTTTGTTTAACTTGCGCACCATGAATGCTTGGCGGATGATTCAAGTGATCACCTTCTTTGTGAGCCATTTGTTTTCGATTAATAGTAAACACGTATAATTCCTTTTGTTATGTGAAGTAATTTTGCGGCCAGTATACAACGTCATGTGTTATTTGTTCTTTCCAAAGACCAAAAAACTATACGACAAATATTACTAAAGAACCAACAAAATTCTTTATGACAAACATAGAGTTTGAACACACACTGACGCATACAAGGCTTTTGAGGTTATTAAAGAACTGACTGAATTATTTACAGAATAGAGCATATGTCAGTTTATTCACACATCACAAACTCAACATGTACTATTAGTGGACAACTCTTTAATCAAGGAGTCCAATGTACGCGGGGGGGGGGGGAACAAAGGAAAAAATGCAATACACAATGGAACACAAGAGTGAAAATGGGCCATGAATTTTCACAAAGTATCGGCTAGCAAGAGTTTCAAAGATGATAACGTTTCATCTATGGGGTGTAACATGGTCATTCCATTTAATCGAGGTCCTTCTGACGAGTGCATATGTGAATTAGCAAAAATTAAAATTCAAGAGTATGACAAGCAACATAATAAAAACCATGACTTTGTGAGGGTTAATAGGGAAAATCGAATCACCTCTGCAGGGAGGTGATATTTCATTACATTTTGTGCCAGGGATACTGATGATGAAAAACCTTTGAAGCTGATGTGTATATAGAAATAGGCATAAAGACGATGAATTTTTTATCTATTTATCTTAAACCAAAAGAAACAAGTAGGGAATGCTATGGAAGAGAACCATCCTATTGTTACTGCTAATGCCGAGGATAGACCAACTACTCCACAAGATGCCAGTTGTGCCTTACAATTCAAAAAGTGACTGAGTTTAAGATTTTTTTCCTTGAATTTGGCTAGGGAATGGAAAAGGCTAGAATGTATATGAAGGTGCATTCAATCTCCTTCAACTATGCTTCATAGTACATGTTAAAAATGTACCTACTGTTCACCAGGTTGTACGTGTTCATTCCAATTGGTTAATTATATAGCTATTAGTTTTTTTAAACCTATACAATTATTCATATAGGAGAGCATATGTCAGTATATTCAATTCGGTGAATATGGTTTATACTTCTTTTGGTTATAAATAGTATGGTGTATGTTTCTTACGATCTCATGCACAACTATATGCTGGACTAGTGTATATTCTGCTAGGCTATTGTATGTTCAACTAAGTTGGTGTATGTTTCTAATTATCTGAAATGGGACTTTGATTATGAGTTTTCATATTGATCTTATGATTTTCTTAACATAAATTTCCCTTTTTTACTTATTAGGTTTTAAGAGTTCCCTTTTAGTACTTGATTCCCCTATGGTTATAACTTTTGTTTTATTATGATATTCAATGTCGGTAGGGAGTGAGATATCAAAAAATTATGTTCTTATGTTCCTTTAGAGAAGAAAGGTAAGTATGTAAGAATCCAAAAAAAATGATTAATCAGGCTTCGATTAGATAATTTGGAAAGGAAATCATTCTGGTATCTTCTCTCCAAACTCAGTTGGAACTGTATTAGATAATTCCTCTTAAAATTTACTTTATACTTTGGAAATGTTATGAAAAACATTTATCTCTTATGGTTGATTTTTTATGCTCCATTTCTATATCTATTAGTTAGGATTTGATTTCAAATTTAATTAGGTTCAAAATCATGGATATGAGTTTTAGTAATTTGATCTATGGCTTAGGTTGAAAGGATGTTTGAATTTTTTTTCCTTTTTTCTTTCATAGTCTTATACCTCCATCTCTTCATATTTTTGTAATACCCTGCCTAATTAAATACCGGGTAATCAGTCCTTTATTAAATAAAAATCAAGATGAACGGTTGGTTAATTCTTAGCATCACCATCGCAAAATAAAATTTCCAAATTAAACACCCTAAATAATTAAGCTAAGTGTCAAAACAATTTTAAAACCTTATTTCCATTTTATTAAATCCAAATATGAAAACCTTTTTAAATAACCAACAATTTAAGAACTCTGACATACTAAAGATGGATAATAACACACAAGAATTAGATTCATCCATATAAACCAAACCAGTTTAAACTTTAAATAAAACCATCCTGATAGTAATTAAATCTCAAAGAGTACCAACTAATTGAAATTTAAAGGAACGTAAATCTCTGACGAAAATCTAAACTGAATAGAGAATGGGAGACACATTCCCTAACTAATAAGAACTAAAAATAGGATTAGATTCAACAACGAGGTCGTCTAAGCAATGGCCTGCAACTCCCTCATAAGCTGCAGCGCGTGCGGTCCAAAGAACCTAAGCATGACACCCATGTGGCTAGGCACCTGTATTATATACATATATATATATATATACAAGAGAGAAGAAATAACATGAAACGGGTCAAAGACCGAGTGTAAAATAGTTTGAAATTAGTTTAGCAAGTATTTAAAATGCTTACCGGCTAATGTAACAACTATGTTAGTATGCGACACTCTCTTGAGAAATTCTCACCTCTCATCCAGTGTGAACGCCTACCACACTATTAACTTAACTTCACCCATAAGGTTTCATTCCGTCATATACTATGGCTAATATAATTAATTTATGAAAATCAAGCTTTCTCATATACCTTAGGTTATTTGAAATAATTTCACGATATCACAAAATTTCCAAACACTTATAATAAAATTTAAGTAGTTATTCATTACTTAACTACTTTTATGCACAGTAGAAAGTTCTCATACTTAAGTGTGTGTGTGTGTGTATATATATATATATATATATATACATTCGGCACCCCGCATAAAATCTATGGTGCTGGCATACTCTTTTATCAAGTCCCCGTATTGCACATATTAAGGGAAATACTAGTTCGGAATCACTATCTAACTGCATTAACATAAAACACATACAAATGGAGGCGAAGCATAGTTCCAAGTCACTAAGAGGTCAGCACATACTCTCACGTCTCTTAGGACTGTCTGACTATCAATCAGATAGCCTATACCAAGGAATCCTATGTTCTAGGGTACGAGTTAATATCCCCCATAAAGGTCCAACCGAGATAAGACTGTCCCGGCACGAAAACCCACGTGATAGAAAGTAGCCCGAGTATGATTTTTATATATATATAATATATGCACAATCACACAATCATATAAATATATATAAATATCCATATTTCTAAATTAGGTGCGCTCAGGACCCCTAATTATAATTATCCGCTCTTAGCACATTTTTACTTGATTATCTCACATAACGGATTTGCCACTTTTATTCTCATATATACAAGTTACTCCACACCTATGTCTCGTCTCTCGAAGTATTCTAACTCCCTAAGTATAATTTCAGTAGGCACTCTCACTTACCATATAGTCTAACTTCCTTACAAGTCTCAACTTTTTATAAAACACGTGCATGATTTCATATGTGTGAATAACTCCTCGTTAACCCTTAGTTTTATCTTACATTAAATTCTCACTCAATGGATTTTACCTAGACCCTACTGGTCCTATTTATATCCCATTATGCTCCATCAATAAAAATTAAGGGTTACTACGTATTTTAATCGGATTAAACCAACAGCAGAAAAATATGCATTTTTTCAGGAGGGGTCGATCGATCGATGTAAGGGGGTCAATCGATCGATCAAGCAGTTATGACGAAAAATGCATTAACCCAGTTACAGGTTTGCCTCTCAAACCTCAACCAAATCTCCATATATTATTCCCAAACTCCCAACAAACATTACTACAAGTACTATATACCAAAACACATAATTTTCTACGTAAAATATGTCCCAATTCATCAATTACAACAATTTAGTGGGTAAAATTGACCTAAACTTCAAGAATCCTAATTTTTTCTTTTTATTTCAACTCTTCCAATTCTTTTCCAGATTTCCTACTTCTAAATCCATACAAACTCGTGGTTTATCCTCTACATGCGATTTAGATGTCCAGAATATTATTACTTCTTCTTCAACATATGATTTTAAGTCTCAAAACGACACTTTCTTTCATGAAACAAGTTCTAAACAACCCTAGACTAACATGATTGAGACATCAACTAAAAATAAAGAAAGATAGATACTTTCCTGGAAATTGAGTTTTCGATTTGTGGAAGAAAGTGGTACGATTGCGTTCCCCATCGCGCGATCTACGACTCGTTGGTGGTGGCGGTCCAAACGATTGAGTTTTCGGCCTTGAATTTCTTGGGAAGCTTTCCCACTTCGTCTCTAATGGTCGTTCTTTGATTTTGCTCTTGTTAACCCTTGAGGAAAATTCCTAAAGGCTGATATAACCTTGGGAAATTCGTGGGTTTAATTGCCCAAAAATACGAAATGTCCATAATACCCTCCCGGGATGCCAATTACGCTTAAAACGCCCCGAGACCCAAACTAAACCCATGAGTACATTATTTTGACTATATCGACCCTTATGAACACATTGGCGCACTCGAAATGACCATACGGATGACTTATAATTCATTCACTTTTAATACTAATAAATTAATCCTGACACGACACAGGCGCGTCCCGATTTAACTTCCTTAATTATCAAATTATATACTCATGATAATTTAGTAAATTCGATTATACATATTACTTTATCCACTAAGTAATGTTCAACAAATTCACAATAATTACTAACTCTCATTACGCCAGTAAATATTTAAAATAATTTTTGAATTAATATTAAATTAATATCTCAATTTAAATTTAATAAATCCCCAAATTTAAAAGAAATTTAAAAGTCATAAAAATATGGGGTATTACATACTTCCCCCCTAATAATGGAATTTTGTCATGAAATTCGAAAAATAGGGCATACTTGATAAGAATAAGTCTGGGTATTTCTCGCGCATATCTGCCTCACGCTCCCAAGTGGATTCCCCCACATTATGATGCTCCCACTGGACCCGTACAAGTGGAACTACCTTCGACCTCAATTTCCTCTCGCTATGGTCTAGGATAGCCACTGGACTCTCCTCGTAAGAGCTATCGGGTCGTAAATCAATCTCCTCTATCGCAATGTGAGTATGGGCCATGTCATCCCGAAGGTATCGTCTCAGCGACGAAATGTGGAACACATCATGCATGCGGTGAAAATGCTCTGGCAACCCCAACCTGTATGCCACCGGCCCAGTTCTCTCGATAATGGGAAATGGTCCCACGTACCTCAAAGCCAACTTCCCTTTCTTTCCAAACCTCATTACTCCTCTCATAGGAGATACCCGTAGTAATACTTGGCCCCCGATGCTAAACTCTCGGAAGAATCGCTTCGCATCAGCGTAACTCTTCTGTCTGTCATGCGCTACCCAAATGCGACTCCTGATGAGATCAATCCTAGCTGAAGTTTCCTGAATCACCTCAGGTCCGAGCAATTTATTATCCCCCACCTCTAGCCAATAAGCGGAAGAACGACAAGGCCTGCCATAATATGCCTCAAATGGAGCCATTCCGATCGTGAACTGATAGGAGTTATTGTAAGCAAACTCCACTAGTGGAAGATATGGCTCCCATCCTCCTCCAAAACCAAGGGCACACATGCGTAGCATATCCTCCAACATCTGATTGGTACGCTCTATTTGTCCATCTGTCTGTGGGTGATAAGTTGAACTCAATCTCTACTCTGTACCCATGGCCTCCTAAAATCTCTCCCAGAAGAGCGACAAAAAATCTTGTCTCTATCAGACACGATATCCAAGGGCACCCCATGTAGCCTAATAATCTTGGCAATGAACAACTGTGCATACTGGCCCGTGGTATAGTATGTCTGTACTATCTAAAATGATCCACCTTGGTCAACCGATCCACTATAACCCATATAGAGTCGTGACCCCGCTGTGATGTAGGCAATCCAGTAATGAAGTCCATGGAAATACTCTCCCACTTCCACGTAGGTATCTCCAATGGCTGAAGTAACCCCGACGATCTCTGGTGGTCTACTTTTACCATCTGACAAGTATAACACTTGGACACGAACTCAATAATGTCCTTCTTCATCTCGCTCCACCAATATTGCCTCCTCATCTCCTGGTACATCTTATCTCCTCTGGGATGTACCGCAAATCTGGACCTGTGAGATTGTGTCATCACTGCGTGACGTAAGTCTTCCCCCTCTGGGACCACCAATATCCCTTTAAACCTCAAACCTCCATGATAACTTACTCAAGAGGACTCAACACCCTCAGCTAAAAGTCATAAAATCTTCTCCAAAAAAAATGTATCTGTTGACTGTGCCTGTATCACCCTCGTAACAATCTCTGGTGTGACTGTCATGACAGATACAAAGGAACGGGCTACCGCATCTTGGTGAACCAACTCTTTCCACTTCTCTTTCCTTATGTCTGCTACATTGCCCTCCGATATATGTCTTAACACATCAGCAATCACGTTAGCCTTTCCCGAATGGTATTGTATCTCGAATTGGTAGTCTTTCACAAAATCCAACCACCTGCGCTGATGCATATTCAACTCTCGCTGAGTGAATAAGTACTGTAGTGACTTGTGGTCTATGAATAAGAAAAACTTCTCCACCAACAAGTAATGTCACCAAATCCTCAATGCAAAAATGACCGCTGCTAGTTCTAGGTCGTGGATGGGGTAATTCCTTTCGTGCGGATTAAACTTGCGGGAAGCAAAAGCTATAGCCTTCTCCTCCTGCTGAAGTACTCCCCCGAGTCCCCATAAATAGGCGTCAGTGTAAACCAGATACTCCACTCCCAGCTTGGGTAAAGCAAGAACTAGGGCCGAAGTCAACTTATCTTTCAGCTCATCAAAATCCAATTGACAAGCATCGTCTGAAACATACAGTACCCCCTTGTGAGTCAGATTCGTCAACGGACCCGCTATCTTCGAAAAAAACTCGGATGAACCTCCTGTAGTACCCGACTAACCCTAAGAAACTATGCACTTTCATCGATGTTGTGGGTTGTCCCCACTCCCTCACTGTCGATAATTTACTCGGGTCAACAGATATTCCTAATTCTAACATAACATGCCCCCAAAACTGTACCTCCCATAACTAGAATTTGCACTTCTTATACTTAGCATACAACTGATTCTCTCATATAGTCTAAAGAACCTATCTCAAGTGCTCAACATGCTCCTCTTCAGTGTGTGAATATATTAGGATGTCATCTATGAAGATGATGACAAACTGATCTAAGAACTATCAGAATACTCGGTTCATCAAGTCCATGAATATGGCTGGGGCATTTGTCATCCCAAACAGCATGACCCTGAACTCATAGGACCCATATCTCATCAAGAATTCAGTCTTCGACACATCCTGCTCCCTAATCCATAACTGATGGTATCTCGATCTCAAATCTATCTTCGAAAAGAAGGTTGCTCCTCTCAGCTGGTCGAACAAGTCATCGATTTGAGGCAACGGATATTTATTGTGTATCGGGACCTTGTTCAACTCTCGGTAGTCCATGCATAACCTAAGTGAACCATCTCTCTTCTTCAGAAACAACACTGGAGCTCCCCAAGGTGAGGTGCTCCTACGGATGAAGCCCTGACCTAACAGCTGCTCTATCTGATCCTGTAACTCCCTTATTTCCATTGGAGCCATACGGTACGGTGCACCTGCTATCGGTCGAGTACCCGGGCATCAAGTCTATGACGAAATCTATCTCTCAACTGGGAGTAGGCCCAGTATCTCCTGAAATCCATTGAAATACTCACAAACAACTGAAATCGAATTTAAGGGAATCACGACCTCATTAGAGGTATCCTCCTCTATGTAGTACAAATGGGTGGAAGAGCCTCCCTCGGTGAGAGGCATCACCACCAAAAATATCTCCTTCCCCAAAATAGCAATTATGATACACCCACCGAAATAATATATCATGGCTCTGTACGCAGTGAGCCAATCCATGCTAATAATAACATCGTGCTCATGTATTTCTAAAAATAACATGGCTGCTGGTAAAATCAAGCTACCAATCTCTACTCCTACACCCCGACATATAAAGAAAATCAAAGACACATTCCCTAGTGGTGAGTCTACTCATGTCATAGTGCTCTCTGCGGTGTCTAATAACCCTAAGGCCTTCAATAAATGAGTAGCTATAAAATAGTGCGATGCCCAAGTATCAAATAAAACCTGACCCAAAGTGCCATGGATAAGAAACGTACCCTCAATCGCGGGTGTTGCCTGAGATGCTGTTGCCTAATGGATGTTATAGACACATTCGTACTACAACTGCCCCTACTGAACCAGATCTGCTAGGATGGATGGTAGGGTTGGCGTCTGAGCTGGCACTGGAGGGCGACTGGCAAGAGTGGCCTCTGTAGCTCATTACGGGCACCCTGCTACTATGGGGCTCTATCTCCCGCTGGGTAATCCTGGCACCTATGGCCATTTTTGCCACATTCGAAACATCGTCCCCTCAAGTTACCTCTTATCTGTCCCTGTTGACCATGACCCTGTTGGCCGTTACCACCCCGCCACTGGCCTGCTGGAAACGCTGTTGGCCATGATGGCCCTACTGGTGTCCCTACTGCTGACGGTGTTGGCCTTGTTGGCCATCCTGATTAGACTGGCCCTGCCTAAATCTCCCAAATCCCTGTCTGGAGTCACCTGATCGAAACTGCTTGGCAGGGTCCCCCTGATGAGAACTCTGTTCATTGTGACGAGTCTGCCCCTGGGCTGCTAATGCCCCACTAATACTACTGCCCGCTGTCCTGCCCTGCTGACTGGACTCTCCTGGTCATTTGCTCCCATGTAGATGGAAGTGGTGATCCTGACAGTGTAATAAAGCAGCATTGCGTACATTAGTGTAATTACTCAATGATAGATTGCCTATGAGGTGCTGACGGATCCTCCAAGCCAATCCATCTACGAACAACAGTATCTTCTTTCTCTCTGTGGGTGCCTCATCTGGCACTATAGTGAGAAGTCTAGTGAACTCCTCCTCATACTTAACAACATTCATACTCTCCTGCTTTAGATTCAATAACTTCCGCCTCATCTCAGTCTGCACAGTGGATTGGAAGTACTTGCAGTCAAATCGTGCCCAGAATGACTATTCGTGATGTTGTCCCTCTCCTCCAAGGTGGTGGTGGACTCCCACCATTGTAAAGGAGATCCCACTAGCTTGAAGTAAGCCAAAAGCTGTATCTGCACATCAGTGCACTCATACATGCGCAGATGGATCTTGATATCTTTCTTCCATTAGCTGGCGACTACGATGTCCGAACTACCCGAGAACTCTGGGGGATTCGCCTTCTGAAAGGCATCCCTAACCCTCTCCCATGCATATGGAACCAGTTCTGGTACTGGCGCCACTGCCTGAATCTGGGGACCGCCTGAGCAACAATAGAGGCTACCTCAGTTGCATTCATCATCCCCCGGAGCTGCTGGCTGATCGGGCTGGGCATTCCTATCTCGGGGTGCGCATCTTGGAGGCATCTAAAATGAGAAGGAGGTTTATTAGTTTACAATTATTAACAAATCTCGAATAGCTGAAGACGTAAGCGTAAACACAAGAATACAACAGTCCTAAAAATAGGGCTCTATATCAAAGATGCTAAGATGGAAACGAAATAAGTCGTACAAATCCTAAAGGACACTAGAACCTAATGCTCTGATACCATCTGTAACACCCCGCCTAATTAAATACCAGGTGATCAGTCCTTTATTAAATAAAAATCAAGGTTAACGATTGGTTCATTCTTAGCATCACTGTCGCAAAATAAAATTTCCAATTTAAACACCCTAAATAGTTAAGCTAAGTGTCAAAACAATTTTAAAACCTTATTTCCATTTTATTAAATCCGAATATGAAAACCTTTTTAAATAACCAACAATTTAAGAACTCTGACATAATAAAGATGGATAATAACACACAAGAATTAGATTCATCCATATAAACCAAACCAGTTTAAACTATAAATAAAACCATCCTGACAGTAATTAAATCCCAAAGAGTACCAACTAATGGAAATATAAAGGAACGTAAATCTCTAACAAAAATCCAAACTTAATAGAGAAATGGGCCAAACATGCCCTAACTAATAAGAAATAAAAATAGGAGTATAATCAACAACGAGTTCGTTTAAGCAATGGCCTGCAACTCCCACATAAGCTGCAGCGCGTTTGGTCCAAAGAACCTAAGCATGACTCCCCTGTGTCCGGGCACCTGTATTATATAAATACATATACAAGAGAGAAAAAATAACAGGAAACGGGTCAGAGCCCGAGTGTAAAATAATTTGAAATTAGTTTAGCAAGTATTTAAAATGCTTACCAGCTAATGTAACAACCATGTTAGTATGCGACATTCTCCTGAAAAATTCTCACCTCTTATCTAGTGTGCACGCCTACCGCACTATTAATCCCATAAGTTTATTTTAACTTAACTTCCCCCATAAGGTTTCATTCCGTCATATACCATGGATAATATAATTAATTTTTGAAAATTAAGCTTTCTCATATACCTTAGGTTATTTGAAATAATTTCGTGATATCACAAAATTTCCAAACACTTATAATAAAATTTGAGTAATTATTCATTACTTAACTACTTTTATGCACGGTAGAAAGTTCTCATACTTAAGTGTGTGTGTGTGTGTGTATATATTTTAACCACTCATATAATATATATGTACATTCGTCACCCCACATCAAATCTATGGTGTTGGCATACTCTGCTATCAAGTCCCTGTATTACACATATTAATTGAAATACTAGTTCAGAATCACTCTCCAACTGTGTTAACATAAAACATATACAGATGGAGGCGAAGCATAGTTCTAAGTCGCTAAGAGGTCAGCCCATACTATCACTTCTCTTAGGACCGTCTGACTATCAATCATATAGCCTATACCAAGGAATCCTATGTTCTAGGGTCCGAGTCAATATCCCCCATAAAGGCCCAATAGAGATAAGACCGTCCCAGCACGGAAACCCCCGTGTTAGCAAGTAGCCCGAGTATGATTTTTACAATTATATAATATATGCACAATCACACACTCATATATATATATATATATATATATAAATATCCACATTTCTAAATTAGGTGCGCTTACGACCCATAATTATAAATATCCGTTCTTAGCACTTTTTACATGATTATCTCGCATAATGGATTTGCCACTTTTATTCTCATATATATAAGTTAATCCACACCTACTTCTCGTATGTCAAAGTATTCTAACTCCCTAAGTATAATTTCAGTAGGCATTCTCACTTACCTTCTAGTCTAACTTCCTTACAAGTCTCGACCTTTTATTAAACGTGTGCATGATTTCATCTGTGTGAATAACTCCCCGTTAACCCTTAATTTTATCTTACATTAAATTCTCACTCAACTGAGTTTACCTAGACCCTACTGGTCCTATTTTTATCCCATTATGCTCCATCAATAATAATCAAAGGTTACTACATATTTTAATCGAATTAAACCAACAGAAGAAAAATATGCATATTTCCAGGAGGGGTAGATAGATCGATGTAACGGGTCGATCGATCGATCATCGATCGATCAATGTTCTTGGGTCGATCGATCGATCGATCAAGCAGTTATGACGAAAACTGCATTAACCCAGTTACGGGTTTGCCTCTCCAAACTCAACCAAATCTTCATATATCATTCCCAAACTCCCAACAAACCTTACTACAAGTACTATCTACCAAAACACATAACTTTCTACGTAAAATGTCCCAATTCATCAATTACAATAATTTAATGGGTAAAATTTACCTGAACTTCAAGAACCCTAATTTGTTCTTTTTCTTTCAATTCTTCCAATTCTTTTCCAGATTTTCTACTTATAAATCCATACAAATTCGTGGTTTATCCTCTACATGCGATTTAGATGTCCAGAATATGATTACTTCTTCTTCTTCAACATATGATTTTTAATCTCAAAATGATACTTTCTTTCATGAAACAAGTTCTAAACAACCCTAGACCAACATGATTGAGATATCAACTAAAAATAAAGAAAGATAGATACTTTACTGGAAATTGAGTTTCTGATTTGTGGAAGAAAGTGGTACGATTGTGTTCCCCATCACGCGATCTACGACTCGGTCGTGGTGTCAGTGCAAACGGTCGAGTTTTCGGCCTTGAATTGCTTGGGAAACTTTCCCGACTCTTCTCTAATGGTCGTTCTTTAATTTTGCTCTTGTTAAACCTAGAGGACAACTCCTAAAGTCTAATATAACCCTTGGAAATTCGTGGGTTTAATTGCCCAAAAATACGAAATGTCCATAATACCCTCTTGGGATGCCAATTAGGCTTAAAAACATCCCGAGACCCAAACTAAACCCTTGGGTACATTATTTTGACTATTTCGACCCTTATGGACACATTGACGCACTCGAAAGGACCATATGGGCGACTTATAATTCATTCAATTTTAATACTAATAAAATAATCCCGACACAACACAAGCGCGTCCCGATTTAACTTCCTTAATTATCAAATTATACACTCATGATAATTTAGTAAATTTGATTATACATATTACTTTATACATTATGTCATGTTAAGCAAATTCCCAATAATAACTAACTCTCATCACGCTAGTAATATTTAAAATAATCTTCGAATTAATATTAAATTAATATCTCAATTTCAATTTAATAAATCCGCAAATTTAAAAGAAATTTAAAAGTCATAAAAATACGGGGTATTACAATTTTTCCATTTATTTCTGTTCTTATATGCACTGTAGGTGTATTCAATGAACTTGTGCTATGCTTTTCTATACAACCGTGCAATAATTTTGGCGAGAAGTTAAACAAGACAAAGATGTACTTCGATTCGTGTTGCCAAAGTAGGACAAAAGGAATTATTAAGCCTTAAATAAGACATCATGAGAGATCATAGTACTCTTAATTGGGTACTAAGTGAGTATTTTGATAATTTCTATGGTCTACTTAGTTTGTTAGATCATGTAGTACTCTTAAAGTTTTACTTTGATTAAGTATAAATTTTGCTTAGGATCAGACTAATTTATATATTGCTAGACTATGGGGGGTTGGTTTAGATCATCGTATTGGGCCATTTCTTGATAATCGTGTCCATTTTAATGTTTTAATCACGTGTAAGTTAGAGTTTTATAACTCCTGATTATTGGTTATCCTTTATTTTAGTCCCATTTCATCTTCACCACCAATTCAATTAGGTTTGGGGTTTGATTCATGAGTTTTGGGGTGGGAAAATTTAGGGTGTTTTATATTTTAATGCTCATTTCATTTTGTTTACTTTGACATGAAGGGGTTATCTTTTTATTTTTGAGGCTATGAAGATGAAAAAAAATGAAAGATACATGTCTACTTGGTGTCTGATACACAATTATGCCTTAAGACTTTTATGTAGTAAGTTGTTTGAACATTTATATTTTATTTTGATTATTGTGGATATTACTTACAACACTATCTAACAAGAAAGAACATGTATTGTGGTTAAGCTACTCATTATAATCTGTCGTTGGCCTTAGACTTAAGGTCTTCGTGTGTGTTGGCTCCATAAATAATGCAGTACCTTGTTTTTACTTTTTTTAGTCATTTCGTTTTGTATTTTCGGATTGCTAGTATTGATAATTGGTTTATAAATATCTTATTCATGGATGTTTAATTGACTTTGCCTGGTACTATTTCTATATACTGAGTTTTCTGGGTTAGTTTCATGGGTTTGAGAAAAAAATATATATGGTATGAAAAATATATATGATTTGTAAGATTTATAGATTTTGTGTACATGTATATAAATCTGTTGTGCATATTTATTTTTATCTAATCTTGGACCTACAATTTTCATGATCGAATCTCCTAGTTGAGTAGATCAATTTTGCCTTTGTCCAACTCCGGTCCTTACCATTTTTAGAACCAAGTTTTGCCCCTGGTTCGTGGTTTGGATGTTAATGTTACGAATGACCATCTGCGATAAGTTTTCAGTAAATATGCACGGTTACTTGATGTGTAAATACCAGTAGGAAAATGAAGTGGTTTTATTTAATTTGTTGAGGGAAAGTATGCGAAGGAAGCTTTAGGAGTGTTAAACATAACTCAAGATAGAGCATTTGACTTTTCTCGGGGCATAGTCCGACAAACAAATTTTGGCCTCAAGCATATCCAAACCAGTGGAATGGCGGTGGTGGTGGCTCTAGTGGTGTCCATGGTGGATATTATGGTTATTCTCCTCGATATGAAACTTACGGATATTCCTCTGCTCCTTAAGATCCTAACGTGTAATATGGAGGTTATCCTAGGTATGGAAACTACCCACATACCCAAAATCTAACCATAGGGCCATCACAGTAACCAAAGTTATTTATAGTTCTATTGCATTGTAATGGATGTTGAATGACATCTGGGTGAAAATGGAGCTGCATTTTCCCTAGCAAATAGAGCATTTTGTTTTGTTTTTATTTGTTTTAGCAATGTTGTACTTTCTAGTTGTCATTAGTTACTTAGTTTTCTCTACCTTTTTAGGCCCATGTTATCTACTTTCTTTATTTTTGATATATTTTATAGGTACACAGTACTACATACTGTCATGATATGTTTTGAGTATTCATATTACAAATGTTATTTAATTAATTGTGGTGGTATTGTAGTTCGTATTAAGATCACTAGGTAGTTTTTGGTATTTTAGAATTATGACTTCTCCAATGGAAAAAATCTCTTAGAAGCAAGATGTGATATAATATAATTTGTTTTCTTGATTTCAGTAAAAATTGTTTTGAATGATCTAATAAGTCTTCTTTTTTCTTAGTTTGAGTTAAAAGTTCCCACTACTTCCTGCTTTCACTATTCTTTGAATGTTATTATGATTCGTTAATAATTTATATGTTGGAATAAGTTGATATGAAGACTTCCCTTCAATGAATGTATTATTTTTTGAAAATTTGACCAAGTTATAGTTGATATCGATACGATGAGACTATTTTATTTTTCTACTTTCAATTGTTAGGGTGGAATTATTCCTAGATATCTATTTTTGGTAATTTCTTATGTTGACTTTAGTTTTGTACTCACAGGGCATGTCGTGCCATGTTATGTATCCCATTGTTGTGATAGATAATGGACTGCGTGGATTCAGGCATGTGCATACCCTAGTGTGTGTGTGTGTACAAGGACAAAATTTCCAATTGAGTCCCTTGTATGTTTTTGACTTATTCTCGGAACAAAACATGTTTTTGAGTCATAAGTAGATTTTTATTTATCATGATCCCACATAGTCTATGACATTGAGTTTATTTAAGACATTGCGGTCAAACTTCAAAGATACATCATGCCGAGATTTTATTGTTGCTCGTTTCACGTATTCATTGCATTTCGAGATAGCTTAGGTACGTATGTGTAATGTTAATGGGACTCAAATTTTTTTTTAAATGTTTAAGGATGTTATTTTACTAAATAAATATTTTTAAAGTGTTTTAAAATGTCTAAAATTCATTTATTCTGAGATAAAGATGGTTTAGAGTTGTATTTAAAACAAACTTTGTTTGAACTATCGTTCAAATGACCTTAATAGTCTTTTAAGCGAGGTACCAATGTCGCTCGAGCAACATGTGTATTTCATTCGAGAGATAGTAAGATCTCGTTCGGACGATCCACCCCCTAAACTTTTCAATATAAGGCGTATTTCTCTCAATATTTCCTAAGTGTGCAGTCCAAAAAAATTGTTTACATCCAATATGTTTTCTGCACAAAGTTTTTAAGGTTTTCCAAAGTCTAAAAC
This sequence comes from Sambucus nigra, assembly GCA_949130495.1. Classification (NCBI taxonomy): domain Eukaryota; kingdom Viridiplantae; phylum Streptophyta; class Magnoliopsida; order Dipsacales; family Adoxaceae; genus Sambucus; species Sambucus nigra. The sequence continues at coordinate 121,749,123 of OX422213.1, forward strand.
ATCCTTGGAGTTTCAAAGATCTCAGATTTCACTATCATATGCACTTTTGATCTTTGTTTGCACCATAGTGGTTTTTTCTACACTTGAACAACATTGGGTTTGCGGTGAAGAAGCGAAGGAGTTCGTGTTCAACATGATTTTTCTTCATCGCAAACCCAACGATGTTCACGAACTCCTTACATGACATTAACCTAAAAGTAAAATCTACACAACTAAGATGTGACAACCCGGATATAATTATGATTAATTATGCTTAAGTCATGCTTAGCTTATGTGATATGAGTAGTGTGTTAGTAATATATATGATGTTAAGTTATTATGTTTAGTATAATCTTACCTTTAGAAAGCATGAAAATGTCAAATTAGTTACAAATGGGATATTTTGAAGTTTTCGGTAGGAATGTTCCTGTTTAAGGCTAGTTTTGACCTGTATGATATAACAGTTGACTTGAGGTATAAACTAGATAGTTGTAGATATATGAATTAGGTTCCTAACATGATAAACAGTGTGTTAAATGGAGGTCCGAGCGAGAACTTATGCTGGAATTACAAAGCAGGGACAAATATGTCCATTCGTTAAATGATATTTCGTCTTATTAGGCTAATAAATGGTGGATTTTGATTGGTTAAAGAAGGAGGTTGGTTTTGGACGAATTTAAAGGCTTGAAATAAGCCCCTCCTTCAGCATAACTCAGCCATTAAATAGTTTGGCTTGAGAGGAAGAGAGAATTGGAAAGTTTAGGAAGAAAGTGAGGAGAAAATTTGGAGAAAAATTCGTGGAAATTACGTAAAAGTTCCGAAGGTAATCCTAACCCCAAATCATTTTATTTTTCTTATATTAATGACTTAGATGATATAAATTATCATTGTTTCACTAAAGTTTCAGCCTTTGATGTATATTTATGGAAATATGCAAGTTTAAACAAAGTTGAATGTGTAAACCCTTAAATTACTTTGTTTAGTAATCTTGTTTATTCAAACTTACATATATTTTTGTATGATTACTGAAATTAATTGATTCCAATTGGAGATTAACATTACTCATATGTGTGTGACATATCCGAAAATAATGTGAAAATACCAAGAAATGAGTCTTTGGTGAGAGTTTGAAGTTAGGGTATGAAATCTGCCCTAAGGGTGAAAGTATGCCCGCCATGTGTTCGATGTTTTGCTTGACATAACAAATGAACCTTAAAAATTATGAAACTTTAATTTTATATTTTTCAATATGTTTAATGATTTTGGGTGAAATATAATATAAATTTATGATGTAGAAAAATTATGAAAATTCACGGAAGTTGAATGAACGATAAAAGAGCCTATAGGGCAGATTTGCTATGTGGTAAAGAAATGGGCCTATCTTGCTCTAGGAGACTTGAATTTATGTACCGTCTTTTGTATTGTAATCCTAATATGATAAGGATTGAATTACCAATAATAAATGAATGTATGTTTTGTCTATGATTTGAATATGTCAAATACATTAACATGAATTTGGATTGAACTCCACTTGTGATAAATGATTTGAATAGAGTCATATGATACTTATGAATTGAGTTATGTTTGAGATATTCCTTGGATTGTTGATATTCTTATGATGATACTAATATTGTAAGAATGATAGGAAGGGAATAAGAACCAGTTGAACAAGTGCCGAACAAAGGAAAAGGAAATCATATTAAATTACCAAGGTGAGTGTACTTATGATTTGTTTCATATATAAATATGAATATAGCTCTAAGAGCGGATTTGTTTTAATACTTCGGTATTCAGGATTTGTTTGGATATTAAAATATCCAAGATTTGTTTGTGTCTCATGATCCAGGATTGGTTTGAATACTTCGGTATTCAGGATTTTTTTGGATATTAAAATATCCAGTATGTGTTTGTGTCTCATGATCCAGGATTGGTTTGAATACTTTGGTATTCAGGATTTGTTTGGATATTAAAATATCCAGGATTTGTTTGGGTCTTATGATCCATTATTGGAATTGGACAAAGATCCAACGATTTGTTGGAACTTATGTTCCAGGATTTGTTATTGCCAATGGGCAGACTTATTATTGCCAATGGGAAAAATTACTATTGCCAATGGGCAGACTTCTTATTGCCAATGGGCAGAATTACTATTACCAATGGGAAGACATATAGAATTATCATTGCCAATGGGCAGAATTATTTGGGCCTTATGGTATAGGATTTGTTATTGCCAACGGGAAGGATTGATTGGATTTAATATCCACAGATTTGATATATAACTATTAATTCATTATATGGTAGGATTGGTTGGATTTAATATCCACAGATTTGATATATATAACTGTTAATTCATTGTATGGCAGGATTGGTTGGATTAATATCCACATATTTGATATAGAATTGTTATTTCATTTCAAGGAAGGAGTACCTCACTAAGCTTAATGCTTACGGTTTATATTTTAACATTTTCAGGGTTATACGCTGCCAACTAGGATGTCATATGATCAGAATTTGAGAGTTGCCCCGTTAGAAAGAGCTGGGGATTAGACATGGGGGTTTTGTCATTGTCACACTGAGGTTTTAATACACTCACATATTGTATATATTGAGCTAGCATGGATTGAGTTGATCATAGAAAAGCACATTATTGTATGTATGCTTAATTACGACTCTGATATTGATTTTAGTATGGAATAAGAATAATATTAGGTTCATTCTGCACATTATGTAGGAAAATATTGATAAATGAATTATATTTCCAATGGGCTCAAGATTATGATCTAATTATTCTAATAAGAAATGATTAGTATGGATATTGGGTTTGGGGTGTGACATAAGAGTTCAAACCTACGTAAGATTAACCTAATTTTTAATGATAATCTAATTAGAATTATATATTAGCTATAAATTAGGAAATTTATTTTATTATAAGTTCTCTGACTAGTACCCCAGGAACTTAATATTCAAGTTTAATATCAATTACTCCAAATTCATTAGTTTTCATCTCAATTTAACTTTAATCATGTATTGAATCTTTGATTTATGTGAAAAAAATTAAAGATTTCTTCTCAATTTCTGTAATACCTCGTATTTCTGCGTATTTAGAATTTAATTAAATGAGTAATTAAATACGAAATACGTTTAATTTCAATTATGTGAGTAGGGTAACATAATATGATTTAATGATAATTATGATTATTAAGTCAATAAATAATAATTGTGGTTATTAAATATTAATTTAGAGATAGACACTGATTAATATTATCACTCGAATTTAGTAAGCGTGAATAGAAAATATTGATAGTTAATTTGTACGACATAGCGAGTGATATGGATGTACTTGATTTTTATCTCACTCGGGTGTCACGTGTAGAATAAATTGATAATGAGATATGAAATATATTTTTAGTGACTCAAATGATAATTTAGAGGTCACAGATGATTTTCAAAGGGTCGAATTAGTCAAAATAGTATACATAGGGTACTAGTTGGGTACGGGGGCATTTATCGGCTAAACTAGGAGCGTATGGGGGCATTTTAGTCTTTTGGCATATGGAGGTGAGGAGACCTACGAATTTACAAACTCTAAATCAGATTATAAGAGTTGGAGGCTAGGTCTAGAGGAGAGAAAAACACACAAAAGCCATTAGAGAGAAGAGATAAACAATTCTCAAAGCCTAAGGAAGAATTGGTGAATGATTCAAAGTGTTCTTGCACCACAAACTAGTTGGAAAGAAAGATTGGAAGAGAAAAACAATCAATCACCAACAACAATCACAAAATGAGATCATCTGTAAATAAGGCAAGTGGTTATTTGCAAATTATTTTGAGTTATAATATCCCTGCATAGGATTTCCAAATAAATTGATTTTGATAAATATTCTTGGAGAAAAAGAATTGATTAATTGCATGCTAGAATGTTGTTAGATTTATATCTGTGGAGGATTAAAAATCAAAGGATTCATGGTTGTTAGTAAAAATCAAAAATCGGGCTTGATGATTGAAAACATGGGAAGAACATGCCATATTAGGGTGTAATACCCTGTATTTTTATGGCTTTTAAAATTGGGGATTTATTAAATTTAATTGAGCTATTAATTTTATATTAATCGAGAATTTTATTTTAAAACTTTACTAGCGTGACAAGAGTTAGTAATTATTGGGGATTTGTTGAATATTACTAGATGAGTAAAGTAATATATAAGATTGATTTTATTAAAATGGTCATGAGTGAATAAAATGGCAATTATGGAAATTTAAGTTGAGACGCGCCTATGTCATGTCAAGATTAAATTATTATCATAAAAGTGAATATATTATAAGTCGCACGTATTATCATTTCGAGTGCGTCAAAGTGTCCGAAAGGGTCGAGATAGTCCGAAAAATGTACCTCGAGGTTTCAGCTTGGGTCCCGTGGCGTTTTTAGGCCTAATTGACATCTCGGGAGGGTATTATAGACATTTTGTATTTTTGGGTAATTAAACCCACAAATTTTCTTAGTATATAGTAGCCATTTGAAGTTTTATCTTAGGGTTAACAAACACAAAACCTAAGCCCAGCCATTAGAGAAGAAGGTGAAGAGATTAGAGAAGAAGATGAAGAGTTTCCAAGCAATCCAAGGCCTAGAACTCACCCGATTGCGCCGACACCACCACCAAAATGTAGATCGCACGAGGACGAACACAACTATAACTTTTTCATCAACAAATCAGATCCTTGAATCCCAGGAAAGTATCTATCTTGCTGATTTCCAAGTTAATATACCTTCCATGTTAGTTTAGGAATCAAAATCATATGTTTTAATTGAAGAATTATATGTTTTGGAAGATAATTTATATGTGTTGTAAGGATAATCCTTGTCTGAAATCTTGATCATATGTAGAGGATTACCCATAAATTTTTTATGATATTTGGGAAGAAAATCAGGATTAAAATAGAGGTTTGTGATTATTCATGCAAAATTTGGTTTTATAAAGAAATCTGGGATTAAACCCCTTTATGATTCATTCGCTGAGGATTTATTGATGTCGTTACATTAGAACTTGTTTATATATATTGCCTAAAAATTTGGATAACTTTGATGGGATTTTGGGATGAAATTATAAAGGTTTGGAGCGGTTAGAATAGTTGAACTCATAGGTTGAAAATTGCAGGAAGCTGGGTAAGAACTTCTTGATCGATAGATCGACCAAGAGCATCGATTGATCGACGATCGATCGATCCCTCTTGGAAAACTGCATGTTTTTCCTGTTTTTTTTTTTTAATTCGGATAAAATATGTGGGGACCCTTGAATATCTTTTAAATAGTATAATGGGTTATGAAGAGGACCCGTAGGGTCTAAGTAGACTCCGTTGAGTGAAATTAGTATGAGATGAAATTGTGGGTTAACGGGGAGTTATTCATACATTGGAAATTATTCGTACGTTTACTAAACGATTGAGACTCGTGAAAGATTTAGACTAGAAGGTAAGTGAGGGTATACCTAATGGAATTTATACCTAGTGAGAGAGAATACTTCAAGAGATGAAAAGTAAGTATGAAGTAAATTATAAATGAGAATAAAATATACAAATCTGTTATGCGAGATAATTAAGTAATTTGTGCTAAGAATGGATAATTATAATTATGGGTCGTGGGCGCACCTAATTTGGAAAATGTAAATATTTTTATATATGATTGTGGGACTGTGCACATGTTATGTATCTGTGTAAAAATCATACCCGCGCTACTTGCTATCATGGAGGTTGTCGCGCCAAGACAGTCTTATCTCGATGGGAACTTTATAGGGGATATTGACTTGTACCCTAGAACATAGGATTCCTTGGTACAAGCTATCTAAGAATGATAGACATACGATCATAAGAGACGTGAGGGGTATGTGCTGACCTCTTAGTGACTTGGAACTATGCTTCACCTCCATTTGTATGTGTATTGTGTTAATACAGTTCGATAGTGATTTCGAACTAGTATTTCCCTTAGTATAAGTGAAACAGGGACTTGATAGTAGAGTATGTCAGCACCATAGATTTATGTGGGGTGCCGATACTATATATATATATTATATGAGTGATTGATATATATATATATATATATATATATATATATATATTCTTATATATGGAAACTTTCTACTGTGTTTATAAGTATTTAAGTAATGAATAAATGCTTCACCTTTATAACAAGTGTTCGTGAATTTTGTAACGGTACTAAGTGGTTCTAAGTAACGTAAGAATATGGAAGAGAATGATTCTCTAAAACTAAATATTATGGCCTTAGTACTTCTCGGGATAGAAATTTATGGGAGGATAAGTTGGATAGACTTATGTGATTAGTAGTACGGTAGGCGTGCACACTAAATGAGAGGTGAGAACTATCAAGAGAGTGTCGCGCACTAACATGGTGGTTATATTAGCCTGTAAGCATTTTAAATACTTGCTAAACTATTTTTAAAACTATTTTACAGTCGGGATCTGACCCATTTTCTGTCATTTCTTTCTCTCTTGTATATATATGTATGTATTATAGGTGTCCAACCATAGGGGCGTCATGCTTAGGCTCTTTGGATTGGACGTGCTGCAACTTATGTGGAAGTTGCAGGCTCTTGCTTAAATGACCTCTTCATTGATTCAGTTTCTATAGTTAGGGCAAGTCGCTCGATTTCCTATCCCGTTTGGATTTGTCATAGATTTATGTTTATGTTATTTCTAGTATTTGGTACTCTTTGGGAGTTAACTCTTGTCAGGATGAATTCATTTATAGTTAATAACTTGGTTTGATTTATCTATATGGTTTAATTCTTGTGTGGTAATTATCATACTTATTATTTATGTGACTATTAAACTGTTGTTATAAAAAAAGGTTTTGATATTGAAATTTAAATAAAATGTAAATAGGACTTTAAATTATTTTGACACTTAGCTTAATTATTTAGGGTGTTCAAATTGGAAATTTTATTTTATGATAGTGATGCTAAGAACGAACCGACCGTTCACCTTGATTTTAATTTAATAAATGACTGATCAGCCGGTATTTAATTAGGTGGGGTGTTACAAGTGGTATCAAAGCATTAGGTTCTAGTGTCCTTTAGTATCTGTACGGCTTATTATGCTTCTAGCGTAGCTTTCTTTGGTATAGATCCCTATGTTTAGGATTGTTGATTTCTTTGGTGAGATTTCGTTCTCCTGCTATCACATGTATATTAGTGAATCTTATTTACGTTTGGGCGTGTTTGAACAATGAAATATGGCAGATAAGGGGCGTTGGGCGAGTAGCGGGAGGCAGGGCTTAGTGAGGTCATGAAGTATATTCGAGGATGATGATCGTAGTCGAGGTCACCCTTATTATGGCATGAGAGGCCAGGATTGTAAAGTCGGCTAGGACACAGCCTACAAATTTCAAGTGGAGCTGTAGATGAACGTGATGTCAAAATTAGATTCACCCAACGTAGAACGCTTGGGAGAGGGTCAAATGGAAAATTGAGGAGTGTCATTAGCAGATCTTCTAGAAATACGAGAATTATGTGTGTTAATCAATGAAGGTAATTCATTCAAAGGCTTGGGCATATGGAGGAGGGTGGTTAACTGGAAGTGAAAAATTCGGAGTAAAATTTTCTTGGCTCGTCGGAGCAAAGTTATAATAGTGGGAATCAACCACCACATTTAATGGTAAAATTTTGCGTAAATGAAAGGACCTTAGGTGCAGTTTAATCGCACGTTCCTTCACCAGTTGTTCAGAATAAGATGTCAACATTGTTTTGAACCCATTACGGAAGGCCCAGACAGGGGTCCAATTGTAAATGAAATTAGACTTTTAGCCAATCTTGTATCAACGGAAGTCAATACCAATGGTAGAGAGGATTTTAAGTGGGAGATAAACTCGTGGGGATAGTTGACAACACTTAAAGAGAATTCTGTTGGACAGCCGATCCATATGGTGATAATGTCACGCATTGTCCGTAGAAATGTTAAAGCTCTTATGTGAAGGGAAGAAAAAGTAATCGAAATACTTATTAGAGAGTGAGACTTGTTGAAACGTAGTTAGAAATGCACCGCAAGGGGGAGACCCATCAGGGGTCTCATTTAAATTACTCGAATAGATAAATTCTTACCAAGCGATGGTGAATTCAGTAGGTGTTATTGAAGCTAGTAGCAGGTTCCTTAGGTCCAACAAAGCTAAGGGAACGACGGGGGCAGCCATCAGGATCGAGACAATTTAAGTCCAAGAGAAGGACAACCCTAATAGGTTCAGTATGACAGAAAATAAGTGGGTTGTGTTGAGGTATTTGTTGGAGAGTAAAACCACAAGAGTTCACATTTTCCAAAGCGAGAATAAAGACAAGGGGGGCCTACGATGTGTAGGCTCATCTTATGAGAATAGCAACGGATTGGAGCAGAATGTGAAGTGCCATTATTAAGGTGTGACTATATAACTGATAGTATTGAAAATGATAAATAAGCTTATTGTGAGGCAGGGAGGACTATAGAAATTCGCCTTACCCGAAAGTCCGTTTTGAGTATTGGTAAAGTATCTAGATCTTTTTACCACGCATACCATAATTTCCAAATTTCGGGATGAAATTTCGTTATTAGGGGGGAAGTACGTAATACCCCGTATTTTTATGGCTGTTAAAATTGGGGATTTATTAAATTTAATTGAGATATTAATTTTATATAAATCCAGAATTTTATTGTAAATATTTACTAGCGTGATGAGAGATAGTAATTATTGGGGATTTGTTGAATATTACTGGATAAGTAAAGTAATATGTAAGATTGATTTTATTAAAATTTCCCCTAGTGAATAAAATGGCAATTATGGAAATTTAAGTTGGGACTCGCCTGTGTCGTGTCAGGACTAAATTATTATTATTATAAAAGTGAATATATTATAAGTCGCTCGTATGGTCATTTTGAGTGAAGGAAAGTGTCTGGAAGGGTCGAGATATTAGAAAAGTGTACCCGGGGGTTTAGTTTTGATCCCAGGACATTTTTAGGCCTAATTGAAATCCCGAAAATGGTATTATAGACATTTTGTATTTTTGGGTAATTAAACCCACGAATTTTCTTAGTATATGTTAGCCATTTGGTGTTGTCTCTTAGGGTTAACAAACACAAAACCTAAAACCAACCATTAGAGAAGAAGATGAAGAGATTAGAGAAGAAGATGAAGAGTTGCCAAGCAATCCAAGGCTTAGAACTCACCCGATTGCACGGCCACCACCACCAAAATGTAGATCGCACGAGGAGGAACACAACCATACCTTTTTCATCAACAAATCAGATCCTTATATCCTAGACAATTATCTATCTTGCTGATTTCCAAGTTAATATACCTTCCACGTTAGTCTAGGAATTAAAATCATATGTTTTAATTGAAGAATTATATGTTTTGGAAGAGAATTTATATGTGTTGTAGGGAGAATCCATGTAGTCTGAAATCTTGATCATATGTAGAGGATTACCCACAAATTTATTATGATATTTGGGAAGAAAATACGGATTAAAATAGAGGTTTGTGATTATTCATGAAAATTTTGGTTTTATAAAGAAATATGGGATTAAACCCCTTTTTGATTGATTCAATCAGGATTTATTGATGTTGTTACGTTAGAACATGTTTATATATATTTCCTATATATTTGGATAACTTTGATGGGATTTTGGGATGAAATTATAGAGGTTTGGAGGTGTTATAATGGTTGAACCCATAGGTTGAAAATTACAGGAAACTGGGCAAGAACTGCTTGATTGATCAATCGACCCCATTCCTCGATCGATCGATCCCTCCTGGAAAACTGCATGTTTCCCCTTTTTGTTTAATTGGATAAAATATGTGAGAACCCTTGAATATCTTTTAAATAGTATAATGGGTTATGAAGAGGACCAGTAGGGTCTAAGTAGACTTTGTTGAGTGAAATTAATATGAAATGAAATTATGGGTTAACGGGGAGTTATTCATACTTTGAAAATAATGCGTACGTTCACTAAAAGATTGAGACTCGTGAAAGATTTAGACTAGAAGGTAAGTGAGGGTATACCTACTGAAATTTATACTTAGTTAGAGAGAATACTTCGAGAGATAAGAAGTAAGTATGATGCAAATTATAAATGAGAATAAAATAGACAAATATGTTATGCTAGATAATTAAGTAATTTGTGCTAAGAACGGATAATTATAATTATGGGTCGTGGGCACACCTAATTTGGAAAATGTGGATATTTATATATATGACTGTGGGACTGTGCACATGCTATGTATATGTGTAAAAATCATACCCGCGCTACTTGCTATGACGGAGGTTGCCACACCGGTACAGTCTTATCTCGATGGGACCTTTATGGGGGATTTTGACTTGTACCCTAGAACATAGGATTCCTTGGTACAGGTTATCTAAGAATGATATTCCGATGGTCCTAAGAGATGTGAGGGGTATGTGGTGACCTCTTAGTGACTTGTAACTATGCTTCGCCTCCATTTGTATGTGTGTTGTGTTAATACAGTTCGAGAGTGATTCCGAACTAGTATTTCCCTTAGTATAAGTGAAACGGGGACTTGATAGCAGAGTATGCTTGCACCATAGATTTATGTGCGGTGCCGATAGTATATAAATATATATTATATGAGTGATTTATATATATATATGGAAACTTTGTACTATGTGTGTATAAGTAGTTAAGTAATGAATAAATGCTTCAGTTTTATAACAAGTGCTAAGCAATTTTTTAACGGTACTAAGTAGTTCTAAATAACATAAGAATATAAAAGAGAATGATTTTCTAAAACTAAATATTATGGCCTTAGTACTTCTCGGGATAGAACTTTATGGGAGGATAAGTTAGATATACTTATGTGATTAGTAGTACGGTAGGCGTGCAGACTAGATGAGAGGTGATAATTGTCAAGAGAGTGTCGCGCACTAACATGGTGGTTATATTAGCCAGTAAGCATTTTAAATACTTGCTAAACTATTTTTAAAACTGCGTTACACTCGGGATCTACCCATTTTCTGTCATTTCTTTCTCTCGTTTATATATATGTATGTATTACACGTGCCCAGCCACAGGGGCTTCATGCTTAGGTTCTTTGGATTGGACATTCTGCAGCTTATGTCGAAGTTATAGGATCTTGCTTAGACGACCGCTTCATTTATTCACTTTCTATTTTTGTTTTTCAGAGTTAGGGCATGTGTCGCCCGATTTCCTATCCCGTCTGGATTTGTCAGAAATTTACGTTTATGTTATTTCTAGTATTTGGTACTCTTTGGGAGTTAACTCTTGTCTGGATGATTCGTTTATAGTTCATAACTTGGTTTGGTTTCTCCATGTGGTTTAATTCTTGTGTGGTAATTGTCAACCTTATTATTTATGTGACTCTTAAGCTGTTGTTATAAAAAACGGTTTTCATATTCAAATTTATATAATATGTAAGTAAGACTTTAAACTTTTTTGGCACTTAGCTTAATTATTTAAGTTGTTTAAATTAGAAATTTTATTTTACAACAGTGATGCTAAGAACGAACCAACTGTTCACCTTGATTTTAATTTAATAAAGAACTGATCACCCGGTATTCAATTAGGCGGGGTGTTACATAGGGTTCTTGAATAATTAGAAGATTTATATTATTCTCGGCTAGATTGGTAGGATTTATTATGTTTAATCCGTTGGAAAGCATCCTAGCATGTGTACGAATGGTTAGGTATCGTTAGTTACAAGTTTGGTGGATTATCATGTGAGTTAGATAAATGAATATGGTGAAAAATGCATGGATAAGAAGAAGAATTGCGTCTGTCACTGCTCGATCGATCGATCGACCCTTGAATGTCAATCAATCGATGGAGTCGATCGATCGAGGCTGATTTTGGGTTCTTTTGTTGGTTGAGTCATATTCGATTGTCGACGCTTGAGGAGAACCTTAGTGATGATATTATACCTATGTAGGGACTTAGAGAGTACTAGTAGGTGTATAATGGAGGTCTGTTATAATCATTGAGTGCAAAATTTGAAGTAATGGACCGATGAGAAAAAAACGATCGAGTAGTACATCAGGGTTTGGTATTTAAGATACAGACAGAGTAAATGTCATTCCAAGGAGTATAGCAGTAGGTTAGAGATAGATTAACTACTAAAATGAATAGAGGGGTAACTAGGTCCCTTAGAGTTGTGTGAATACTCAATTAAAATATGATAGTGAGATAAATCATAAATTAATAAGTACGGTGAATATTAAAGAGGAAATATTACGTAAGATCACTATTATTAGGTTGTGTGTATACCTACTGAATTGTGTAGATACTTAGGTGGAGAGAATACCTAAAGTATAATTTCCTATATTAGTGTCGAGGTAGGATTTCAAACTAATATATGGAAATAGTAAGTTGGGGCCGTGACGAAAGAGTTCTGAACCAATCCATTTATACAATTTCATTAGTGGGGGTGTGGTGATATTTCGAACCATTACACGAAATGAACTTGGGGTCGAGGTGACATTCCAAACCAATCCTTTTTACTTTGTGTCGATGGACCATTCCGAACCAAGAGTCCTTGATATGTGTTAGGAGGACATATTAGTAATGAATAAATTTACAAGTATATATGGTGTGTGAAATGTATACTGCATTAATAATCTACTTATACGAGTTAGTAGATAATGAGATGCCTTGAATACATCTAAAAGCAAATATGTAGGGAAACTTAATTATAAATAGGTTAAAGATAAGAATGCGTGAACAATTGTTTAAGTATATAAATCATGAGATATGGTTACTATTACATACTAAGTGGACGGTATGGGAACTTAGTCACGTAGATAACTTCAGTAGGATATTATAGTCTAATTAACTTGAGTAGTACAACTAGGTGGGGTAGGTACGGGACGTTAGGCGTTCACTCTAGATGAGGGGTGAGGTAACTCAAGAGAGTGTACGTAAATCTTTACATGTGTCATAAATAAATCATTTTACTGTGATAATCACTTGCTAAATATTTTCATAATATTTTGAGTTCTAACTTTTGCTATCAAAATATTTCAAAACCCTTTTAGGTTTCCAGCCACATGGATGCCAGACTTCAGGATCCAGTCGAGGGACTCGTAACTGCAGCTTTGTGGAGGCTGGCAGGACTTTTCATAGATGATTCATTCATTCAGATCTAGTGTAGGATCTTATTTTAGTACTCTATATTTGGACATGTTGTCCATTGTCACTATTTCAGATATTCAGTTCTGCATTATGTTTGTTTTATTTAGCAGTTTTGGATTTTAGCCAAATGTTGACTCGGTAAGACTTTATTTTTATATATTGTGTGGTGGTTTGAATTATAGCAGATGTTGAATGATTAATCATTAGTTCCGCATGAGAAATTAATTTGGGTTGATGAAAGATAAAATTTTGCACCGGTCTAATTTCACTTAGGTGATTAGTAATTAAAAAGTTATCGATAGTGATGCTAAGAATGAGCCAACTAAGAAACCTGTTTTAATTTAATTTAGTACTAATCTCCTGGGATTTAATTAGGCGGGGTGTCACAATTTCAGACCCAAAAATGATATTTGGATTAAATTGACATTCATATATCTAAAAGAAGGATAGTGGATTAGTAACTTGCCTCAAAATATCCAAAAGTCACATTAAAAGTTGAAAGGTTTAGCCCTTGGAAAACAACCTCGGAATCTCCAAGAACTCTACTTAAAATTATTGAAATTTGTTTTGACCTACTTCTTGAATCATTACTTGGATATTTTACTTAGAAAACTCTTGATTTCGAAAGTATTTAGGTTGTTTGAGGAAGTGGTTATGGAGAGGGTGAACTTTTTTTTAACAGAGGCATAGTGTTTTTTGAGTTTATGAGTGAAAATAACAAAATTTCATGTTTAATAAGATTTTAAAACAAGAGATACAAACCTCACCCACAATGCCCCGATGACCCAAGCAATCCCGTGATCGGGGGGGGGGGGGGGGGGGGGTCATCAGCAATTGTGATGTTCTAAGCCACAATCACGGCCTATGATGTAACGAGGGTTTCTAATGGCGGTTAATTTTATTTATATAAAATCCACACTGTAAGTTTACTTAAACCCTTAGTTTGTTGTACAAGAAGGTCAAATGGCCAAATTAACCTTAGGGCTTTACCCAAATACCACCAGATCCATTTTAGAGTATTCTAATCCACTAAGACAAAGCCCAGAGCCATTTAAACCAATTGTTATTAAAATAAGGCGTAATTTAATTTAACAAGTTATAAATACGTCTCATAGCTTCAAATTTAACCAATTAATTTAAAATTACCTATTCATATCAATGATTTCGCATCAATTATTTCAAGGTTACATTTCCATTTTAATTATTAATTAAATTAGATAAATAATTTAAAAAAATGGGAAATTACATTTTGTTGTTAATTTTGAGAATTTCACTCCAATTCCTCATTATGATCTGTACATAACATATAGTATGTTTTTTCAAAAGTCAAATTCTTGAAAAAATAAGGTTTATGAAGAAGTTTAAATTATAGAGAACTCTTTCTCACTAGGAAGTTTACTTATTATGAATTCTTGTTCTTGAAGAGTTCGATTTCAAGCGGAACTCAAGGCCATTATGGAAAGGGAATTTATTTCCTATTTGATTTAGAATTGTATAAATATGTGTTTCATTATACTTTTTCAAGCTCCTTTCATGTTAATATTTATTGTTTATAAATTTATCACTTAATTAGCATCCTAAATTATTATAGACAACACTAATTATTTTCTATGACTAGCCTAGATCAAGATTTTTTTAGAAAAATTAAAAATTGCTTGGTCTTTTATAAATTAAATTAAATTAAATCAGGTAATCAATTCATCAAAAAAAAATTAAAATTTGGTCTTCGGTTTTTATTTTAATTAATATTACTTTGAAAAATTACAATAGTGACACTAGATTATTTAATTTGGATAAATTTGTGATGTTATCCTTGGATTTAGTTTAGAAAATTAGAATCGAATAATATTTAGCTAAATAACCCTCAATTCAATATATTATGTGGGAGAGGGGTATCAAAATACAACTCATGAAGTTCGATCCATCGGTAATTTAAATGATGATGTGATTAATTCACCTCTTAGCTTGACATCCATGCCCAATGGAAGTGTAATACTCCATACTTTTGGTGTTATTAAAATAATTATTAATTGTGAGAATAAATTATTAATCTGAAAAATTAATTATTACTTGTGACAATTGGTAATAAGTTAATTCATATTTGGATGATGATTAAATTTGCATGCATGTCATTTATTTTTTCGGCATGTTATGTTTAATTAATTGATGTAATTAATTAACCTTGACTATATGCGATTATGCATAAAATAATATGTATATGTTTTATTTTACGTTGTGAGGTACTACCAAGGATTATGAGGCATTACCATTTGAAGTGAGCTCTAGAGGGATACAGAGGCCTGGTTGCATGTTTAATTTTTTTATGTTGGGCTTAGGGGAAAGGTATAACCTTAGTCTAAGTTTCATACTACTCTGGATAGTATTTGGGCTCATTTAGGGACCCAAAAATAGGCATATTATAGATATGTAGGATAAAAGAGTATTTAAGGGAGATTAACCTCAATTATTAATTATTTTACATATAATAAACAAACCTTAGTAGCCTAAGACTCGTTGAACAACTTAAGGAGACTTTGGGTGAAGAAGAACAAGGAATCAAAGGGTAAAGAGTCATTGTTCATCGTTTATGGAAAGAAATCTCTCGATATATCATAATTTTAATCTGTAAGTTATTTATAATTAATGTTTTACATTTAATTCTTGGGTTTAGAATGCATGTTTAAGATCTAAATTTGTTTATTTTAATCATGTTGTGTATTTGATTAATTAAATATGCATTAAACAATGGTACTTTTGAGGAGAAATTTGAATTAAATGGTCTTGATTTATGAATGTGTAATTACGGCTCATGTTTTAGGATTTAATTTCATTTATAAGTACAATCATCATGTTAATTTCATATTTGGATAAAAAATTATAGAGTAATTATACTCCATGCTTGTTGAAGATAAACTAGGTTGAAATCAATGAACTTTGAAGAATTAAACCTTAATTTATGTCTTTGTTCTTTAGTAATGGTTAGGAATGGTTTAGAATCATAGATCCGTATTTATTTTTGATTTTGGTGATGTTTGGGTTTCTAGTTGGAAGCTTAAAACTTGTTAATAGAGGTTTTGGGTTGAAATCATATTTTATGGGATGAAGGAGACATATTTCTCGTTTGAATGAGATTATTATCTTGTTTGAACAAGACGAGTGGTTTTATTCAAACGATATTATTGCCTCATTTGAGCGAGATTAGGGGTTTTATTTGAACGAGATTAGAGGTCAATCAAATGAGATTGACACACAACAACAGTTTTACTTTAGTTTTAGTGTTTGAGATTTCTTGGTATGATTGTTAGATGCAAAATTTATACGGTGAATTTTTAGCTTAAGATGAAAATTAAACTAGAGAATGACGAGGGGAGAATTAAATAGGATTCAAGTATAATGAACCTTATTTTAGCTAGTACAATAAAACATTGGGGATTCGACTGGTTTGGGTAGACGCTTGAGATAATGATTTCTTATATTTGTATACATATATTGCATGATATATATATATATATATATACACACACACTATCGTATGCCCGTGCCAGAAGGCAGGTCAAAAAAATTTCAAAGTACGTAATCGTGAAATGAAAAACAATTTCCATACTACGTCATCGTCAAACGGTAAAAATTTCCAAAGTGTGTAATTACAAAACGACCAAAACTTTGTTCCCCAACGAAATAGTGTAATTTTAAAAAACAAAGATGCAGTAAACAACTTGACAAAGAAGTACTATTGCATACATCATGCTATCATATATTTGTATATTATAGGTTGCTACCCACCTTCGCAAAATATATAGACTTATGGTGGTCAACTCAAAAGATCAGTTAGTTACACTAAGACCACAAAAAACTTGATCAAATGCATTCACATAATAGTTTTCACATGAAGCCTAATATTTGAAAAAAAAATCAAAAGGTTAATATGAAAATTCAATTGACATTGATAATTAAAAAATGGTGATTTAAAAAGAACGAAAAATCTTTTTTACCTATCCCCAGTTGATAATTAAAAAAAAGGGTGATTTAAAAAGAACCAAATTTTTTTTACCTCTCCCAGGTTGTGCCATACATAAGGAATAATTTTTTTGGTCTACTTTAGTAACACCCTTAAGAGATCTAGACAACAAAAAATACCTTACAAATTTATAGCATTATAATAATTTCCAAAATTGTGGAGATAAAATAATATTTTAATGATGAAAATAATATTATGTAATCAAATATTTTCACTCAATACAAAGTGAGCACACACCTAACTATAATTATGTAATGAAATATTGTCACTCAACAGTATACCACACCTAAAGAAGATAAATACTCCACACAAAGTAATCCAGCTAATCATTTTCTTTTACTAAAAAAACATATAAGATTAAGCCATTAAAAATTAGGTGTGGCAATTCATGTCAATGAATCGTGTTGGGAGCTAGATGACACGAATTAAATTTAGCCGACATGAACACAACGAAGCACGACATAACAGCGTGTTTCTTTAGCCCAATACAAACAAAAAATAACACAATAACTCAATTTCATGCAATTTGCATGATTCAACATGACGCATCATAATAACCCATTAATTATATATATATATATATATATATATATATTATATTGGATGAAATATATTAATTATAAAGGAATGGTAATTGGGGCAGATCAATGTGACACCCCGCCTAATAAGATACAGGGCGATGACTCCAATATTAAATTAAAATAGGAGTCTCATATGGATCATTCTTAGCATCACTATCGAAAATCCATTTAATTACTAATAACCTATTAGGACGGTGTCAAAATTTTAACTTTACTACTCTTTTTAACAACAATAAATAAAACATCCACACAGTTTTGTCGAAATGAAACTGAAATAAAATAAAATAACCGAACACTCGGTCAAAATATACAACCATATCGAATGCTGTACTGAAAGAATAACTAAATGCAATTGGACCATTGGCCCGAATGTTTATGCAATACCTCCTATCTAGAGTACAACGATGGAATCGGCTATCAAAAACCTGCACGCATCCACAGCTGCTGCAGCTGACGTCTGACTCAAAAGAATTTCCATCCAGGCGTCCCTGTGTCTAGACACCTATATATATATATAATATAGAAAGAAAGGAGAGTAGATAAACTGGTCAGAGCCCGAGTTTTGAAAATATTTTTCAAGTGAATAAATGCCTTATTATTTTGAAAAAGGTTTTATCTCATATTTAAATTGGTATCGCACTCCCATGAGATACCCCTCACCTCTCCACTAACAGTGCACTCCTAGCGCATCCCTCTAGACATCCTAGTCAAGCTATCCTGCTAAACTAGTCTATCACTAACCCACTATCAATCCTAGATAGTCCAAAAGATGTACTAAGGGCTAAAATTTACTCTAGTCTCGACACTATGCCATGTTCGTGCGTGGGGTGTCTCGCAAAGCGAAATCCAAACAAGGAACCCCCCGATACACTACTATGCGACAAGGTCGATCGTCGAGATCCGCCAGTCCCTCAGTACAGAAAGATATATATATATATATATACCATAAACATTTATAATATTAGAGCACTAAGGATTAAACTTCTCCCCAGTCTCAACACATTGCTCTATTTGTGCGTGGGGTGTCTCGCAAAGCGAAATCCAAACAAGGAACCCCCCCGATACACTACTATGCGGCAAGGTCGATCGTCGGGATCCATTAGACCCTCGGCACTCGATTTATCCATTTATATATACATATACATATTTTACCATAACCATCCGGATCTATCTCCCAGAATGAGAATCCATATACAAAGTATTTATCATTACATCATTTTTATCTCAAAACCTTCCATTTCCCTTCTCATATCCAGGAAATGTATTTAAAAGTCAATTCATTATCATGAATTGCTTTAACAAATCATATCTCTTTTTAAAGCCAGTTTTATTATCATAAAAATGCTTTAACTTTTTAAATCATCCTATTTCCCTTTTTATACTCAGTAAATGTATTCAAAGCCATTTTCATTATCATAAAAATGCTTTACCTTTTTAAATCATCCCATTTCCCTTTTTATACTCAGGAAATGTATTCAAAGACATTTTCATTATCATAAAAATGCTTTGATGATATCATATGCTTCCACATCCCTTCTTCCATCCGGGAAGTGTTACCGAAGCCAAACCTTTATCCCATTTCCCTTCCTATATCCAGGAAATGTAATTAAAGCCAATCCATTATCATGAATTGCTTTAATATAACGCATTCTCAGACCGCCCGTCCGGATTTCTCCACTGTGCGCACCCCTAAATGGCTATCATCTTCCAGGGCCTATCATAAGACAACCTGGGATCCTACATCGCAAGACGTCGGGAAGCGGCCATGTGTCTGCGGGATAGTCAAGACTACACCCGGAATCTCCTAACCAGCGCAGAAAAACATATATCAACAAACGCTCACATGGCCTATAGGACTATATCCACCCTGCGTTAATTTGTCAGGGGGCTTCACCATACGCACGCAACTTCCCTTATGATAGCGATTTAGAGAGGTGTGTAATACATATTTTATTAATTATGAAAAACATTTCTCTTTCCATTTTGAAAATATTCATTTTTATATTTTCAAAATCATTTCCATCATAACATATGTATATACCTAAATCACATAGTATATACAAATCCTATATATTCTTCCTAGAATATATATAAACGGCCATAGTGGCCTATAGCATCTAGCGATCACCAATAATCCCAAAGATTCCCTCCAGGAATCATAATCATGCATTCATATAAGCATGATACTAAACCGAAATATTTCTTAATTTAATAATCACTATATACCTCAATCCCATCTAAGGATTTATTGGATATCTCCAATGATACCCTTCACTCTAAGGGAAATCAACAATTACCTATACTCCCAAATTATCCTAATTATCTCTTAGGATACACTTAACAGTATTCGATATAATTATGCTTTCTATAAGAATAATTATACAGGCCCATATGCCTACTAGAAATATCCTCGGGATTTATCTCACCCGATCAACCTTAAATTCAAAGAGTTAAGGATTTCATTTCCTTGAACCCCAAGACTACACCTAGTCCAATTAATCATTTAGAAGTCCCCAATATAAATTAGGAACCCTAATTCATCAATTTCTACAAACATTCTATTTTCCTCGAAAATATAGATTTAGAGTTATACACTTAAAACCCTTACTTTACCCTCCTAAATTGCCTTAATTTATGGACCCTAAAATCCTAAAAGGTCTTTTAGGTTATCACCTAATTAACCTCAAAGCAAGATGAAATGAAATCTATCCCATCCAAATCATCCTAGAAAAATTATCAACTTTCAGCATGGGTCTATCGATCGACCCAAGGCCGTCGATCGATCGATGGCTTCGATCGATCGATCCCCTATGATCGATCGATCGATCAAGTCGGGTAGCTTCTTCTCCGAGAAACTGTTTCGGCCATGGAAGCTTCCCCCAAGCTTCCATCTCCTCACCCAACGGCCTACAACTTCAACCAACTACAAATACATCTATAATACGGGTTCTAAACATCCTAGAACCCGGAATCACCAATTAATTTCAAGTAAAACCTAAGTTTCTCCAATTTACCATTTTTAGGGGTTTATTCGTTTTAACTCCCAAAAACCCGTTTTATCCACGAATACCCAACCCAAAATCATTAGGGTTTGTTATACCAACAATGATATGAGATATTTATGCTTAAAAACAAATAAAGCAAGTAAACACTTGCCTCGTGGATAAAATTCGACGACCTCGAACCGAATCCCGCGGAGGCTGGCCGGAATCTCCCCCTTTCTCCTCTTTTCTTCCCTCTCTCTCTCTCTTCCCTCTCTTATTTCTTCTTTCTCTTCTCTCTTCTCCCCCTCTCCCTCCTTTTATAAGGAGAAAAAGGGTTAAACCCCTTTAAAATCCAAAAACGACTCGTTTACCCAATTACGAGCCTATTTAACTCCAAAATTACTCGGAACTCAATTTCGACAATCGGACTCTCTTTTCCGACTATCTCGGACATTTCGAGACTCATGGCGCAGTCAAAATTTCCATCCAAGTTACTTGACCGCAAATCACTATTCTAACCCAAAATAATTAAATGCGGTATTCTACTCAAAATCTTACCTCTTTTGTCACTATACTCCACGGCGACATATAATTAAATTACTTCGACCTATATAGTCCCAAAATAATTTATAACACCCTTCGAAAATTATTAAATCCTCAAAAATCCCAAAATTACTATTTCGAGAAATTCTCCAAATTCCAAATTATACTTAATTATGGAATTTAATTATCTCCAAAAGGACGGGTTATTACATACTCCCCCCCTTACAACGGAATTTCGTCCTTAAAATTCAGATATATCTAGGATCACTACAAATCCTAAACCTCAAGGGGAACGACACCAACCCAACGGTTCCCAACCGAGTAGTACGCGGCTACCGCGATCATAAAGTGACTCTAATACGTCCCTTAATACCCATCATCTATAATGCCTATCGGCATGAATTTCAACCTTATATACTACGCCCATTCCATTCCAGGCGGTATATAAAACCATCTTACCAAGGTGCCCATACACCTTTCCAACTTGTGCACATCTGCACATCCGTAGTGAACGTTTGACACGTAACACTCTCTCCCAATAAGGATCTCCTTTCCTCGGTGTAATACTCACCTATGGGTTCTTCCAACCCGCGAAATTTCAATCCTCCTAACCTCGGCGCCATTAACATTAACGAACTTACATCCTAAATAATACTAAAGTCTATGCGATATCTACATACGCGAAACTACTATAATCCTAAGTATGTCCCTTGTGCCCAAGGCCTCTCTCAACTCCCGACAATTGCTTGGTTTCATGCGTGGGACGTCTCGCTAAGGAGAAATCCAAACAAGGAACCCTCCCATTACACTACTCCCTCGCGTAGTCGGTCATCGAGATATAGCGACCCGAGGCACATAAGCGAGATGTCCTAAATCCTACTAGGCTAGCCTATGAACGCATTCCTACTATCTTATCCTTCCGCCCATACAGAAGGAAACCTAATAAATCAAAGTGCCCACTTTCTGTAGAAAGTGTCACGAACATAGTACCCAAATTGTATCTCCTCAAAATTTTGCCTTTTCACTAAGGCTGGTTATATTCCTCAAACCAATTTCTCTAAGTCCAACCTCAACCACCCACTTGTGGCGAAGGGACCACTTTAGTGCTTTTCCATAGCACAATATCTCCATAAGTATATTAATATCATGTGGCTCATAGCCTATAGTGATTCATCCACAAAATAAGACCTTTCCACAAAATCAACACCCTTGCATCCCATAACAGCTTTCCACTCCCGACGCCGTTAAGAGTCATGTGCGGAGTGTCTCGTAAAGCGAAATCCAAACAAGGAACCCCTCCACACATTAACCCTTGACTTCGTTGGTTATGGAGTTCCGTAATTTCAACATGCAACCGGGATATCCCTATCCCCTAATCCAACAAAAAGATGGTTTGAACTCCTATCTCAAATTAAGAGTCATACCACCCTGCGCTCGCTCTCATTTTTAAGTCCTTGCGCAAAAAGTAATGAGCTTAATCTTACAGCTCAACATAAATCATGCGGCCTTAAATCATATATATAAGGTCGCCATATACCCAAATCACGATAATGAAACCTCTACTCATCGAAGTTTCGTATCCCATAACAAATATGGTGAACTCAACCTATATCTAGGTGAGACACCGTAACAATAATATGTTCCCTCCAGGAACCATGGACACGATAGACTTGTCATTTTTAGCCTGTTATCGCTCCGAAAATACACCCTAATGTATTATACTCATCATAATACCATACTCATATAAACATATAGAACGAGTATTCCCAACCAGATATATATATGTATATACACAATATATCAACACCCGCCTTTATGGCGAATGAAGGAAAATAAAACTCCGCTATTGCGGACAACACATAGGCATGCATGATATAATGTTATCGAGACCGCCATAAAACTCAAGATACACACACGAGTCTAGGGCTAACTACTACCGCGACTTTATCTAGCCACGCCAAAAAGACCTCCTCGATTGAGGTAAAACTCATAACAACAACTTCATTTTAACAAATATTCCCGGGTGGATTTCCACCAATGGGGTCCACGAATACACACATTCTCTAGTGAGCCTATCCTTCCTGGAAAGGACTCATCATTCATTGCACCTAACTCACTTAGGTACAAGGTTCACTTCTCCATAATACTCTTTATTCACCGTCGACCTCTGGCTGAACCTTAGGCGAATAATTCCCAAAACAGCATTCTTCTCATCCTGCTGATTCATGGGGACTCGCGGTTAGAACTATCCGTAAAATCCCTTTCGAACCCTCAATTTCCATGAGGAATTCGACTTTAGTACCACTCTCCACTTCAGCGGTACTGCGGTACTCATAACTACTTATTATTTAGTAGTCGCCACCGAAATTCTTAACAATTACCATAGGGAGAGTGACCTCTACTAAGGTCCTCATCCAAACCTTCTACCAGCTGCTCCAGCTAAGCCTCACCTCCTACTGCCATCCAAGCTCCGCACACTATTCTCAAACGAGCGCGCAAAAGATTTCTATAATCTCATAATATGGAGGGAGAACGAAATCTCACAAGAGAAATCAACAATCCTATTCCTGAGGCTCTATAACAAATCGAGAGCAACGCCAAAAGCATAGTACGTCCGCACATATTCCTAAGGACACTAGAACCTGATGCTCTGATACCATCTGTGACACCCCGCCTAATAAGATATCGGACGATCACTCCAATATTAAATTAAAACAGGAGTCTCATATGGATCATTCTTAGCATCACTATCGAAAATCCATTTAATTACTAATAACCTATTAGGACGGTGTCAAAATTTTAACTTTACTACTCTTTTTAACAACAATAAATAAAACATCCACACAGTTTTGTCGAAATGAAACTGAAATAAAATAAAATAACCGAACACTCGGTCAAAATATACAACCATATCGAATGTTGTACTGAAAGAATAACTAAATGCAATTGGACCATTGGCCCGAATGTTTATGCAATACCTCCTATCTAGAGTACAATGATGGAATCGGCTATCAAAAACCTGCACGCATCCACAGCTGCTGCAGCTGACTTCTGACTCGAAAGAATTTCCATCCAGGCGTCCCTGTGTCTAGACACCTATATATATATATAATATAGAAAGAAAGGAGAGTAGATAAACGGGTCAGAGCCCGAGTTTTGAAAATATTTTTCAAGTGAATAAATGCCTTATTATTTTGAAAAAGGTTTTATCTCATATTTAAATTGGTATCGCACTCCCATGAGATACCCCTCACCTCTCCACTAACAGTGCACTCCTAGCGCATCCCTCTAGACATCCTAGTCAAGCTATCCTGCTAAACTAGTCTATCACTAACCCACTATCAATCCTAGATAGTCCAAAAGATGTACTAAGGGCTAAAATTCACTCTAGTCTCAACATTATGCCATGTTCGTGCGTGGGGTGTCTCGCAAAGTGAAATCCAAACAAGGAACCCCCCGATACACTACTATGCGGCAAGGTCGATCGTCGAGATCCGCCAGCCCCTCAGTACAGAAAGATATATATATATATATATATACCATAAACATTTATAATATTAGAGCACTAAGGATTAAACTTCTCCCCAGTCTCAACACATTGCTCTATTTGTGCGTGGGGTGTCTCGCAAAGCGAAATCCAAACAAGGAACCCCCCCAATACACTACTATGCGGCAAGGTTGATCGTCGGGATCCATTAGACCCTCGGCACTCGATTTATCCATTTATATATACATATACATATTTTACCATAACCATCCGGATCTATCTCCCGGAATGAGAATCCATATACAAAGTATTTATCAATACATTATTTTTATCTCAAAACCTTCCATTTCCCTTCTCATATCCAGGAAATGTATTTAAAAGCCAATTCATTATCATGAATTGCTTTAACAAATCATATCTCTTTTTAAAGCCAGTTTTATTATCATAAAAATTCTTTACCTTTTTAAATCACCCCATTTCCCTTTTTATACTCAGGAAATGTATTCAAAGCCATTTTCATTATCATAAAATTGCTTTACCTTTTTAAACCATCCCATTTCCCTTTTTATACTCAGGAAATGTATTCAAAGCCATTTTCATTATCATAAAAATGCTTTGATAATATCATATGCTTCCACATCCCTTCTTCCATCCGGGAAGTGTTACTGAAGCCAAACCTTTATCCCATTTCCCTTCCTATATCCTGGAAATGTAATTAAAGCCAATCCATTATCATGAATTGCTTTAATATAACGCGTTCTAAGACCGCCCGTCCGGATTTTTCCACTGTGCGCGCCCCTAAATGGCTATCATCTTCCAGGGCCTATCATAAGACAACCTGGGATCCTACATCGCAAGACGTCGGGAAGCAACCATGTGCCTGCGGGATAGTCAAGACTACACCCGGAATCTCCTAACCAGCGCAGAAAAATATATATCAACAAACGCTCACATGGCCTATAGGACTATATCCACCCTGCGTTAATTTGTCAGGGGGCTTCACCATACGCACGCAACTTCCCTTATGATAGCGATTTAGAGAGGTGTGTAATCCATATTTTATTAATTATGAAAAACATTTCTCTTTCCATTTTGAAAATATTCATTTTTATATTTTCAAAATCATTTCCATCATAACATATATATATATACCTAAATCATATAGTATATACATATCCTATATATTCTTCCTAGAATATATATAAACAGCCATAGTGGCCTATAGCATCTAGCGATGACCAATAATCCCAAAGATTCCCTCCAGGAATCATAATCATGCATTCATATAAGCATGATACTAAACCCAAATATTTCTTAATTTAATAATCACTATATACCTCAATCCCATCTAAGGATTTATTGGATATCTCCAATGATACCCTTCACTCTAAGGGAAATCAACAATTACCTATACTCCCAAATTATCCTAATTATCTGCTAGGATACACTTAACAGTATTCGATATAATTATGCTTTCTATAAGCATAATTATACAGGCCCATATGCCTACTATAAATATCCTCGGGATTTATCTCACGCGATCAACCTTAAATTCAACGAGTTAAGGATTTCATTTCCTTGAACCCCAAGACTACACCTAGTCCAATTAATCATTTAGAAGTCCCCAATATAAATTAGGAACCCTAATTCATCAATTTCTACAAACATTCTATTTTCCTCGAAAATATAGATTTAGAGTTATACACTTAAAACCCTTACTTTACCCTCCTAAATTGCCTTAATTTATGGACCCTAAAATCCTAAAAGTTCCTTTAGGTTATCACCTAATTAACCTCAAAGAAAGATGAAATGGAATCTATCCCATCCAAATCATCCTAGAAAAATTATCAACTTTCAGCATGGGTCGATCGACCGACCCAAGGCCGTCGATCGATCAATGGCTTCGATCGATCGATCCCCTGTGATCGATCGATCGATCAAGTCGGGCAGCTTCTTCTCCGAGAAGCTGTTTCGGCCATGGAAGCTTCCCCCAAGCTTACATATCCTCACTCAACGGCCTAAAACTTCAACCAACTACAAATACATTTATAATATGGGTTCTAAACATCCTAGAACCCGTAGTCAACAAAATAATTTCAAGTAAAACCTAAGTTTCTCCAATTTACCATTTTTAGGGGTTTATTCGTTTTAACTCCCAAAAACCCGTTTTATCCACGAATACCCAACCCAAAATCATTAGGGTTTGTTATACCAACAATGATATGAGATATTTATGCTTAAAAACAAATAAAGCAAGTAAACACTTGCCTCGTGGATAAAATCCGACGACCTCGAGCCGAATCCCGCGGAGGCTGGCCGGAATCTCCCCATTTCTCCTCTTTTCTTCCCTCTCTCTCTCTCTTCCCTCTCTTCTTTCTTCTTTCTCTTGTCCCCCTCTCCCTCCTTTTATAAGGAGAAAAAGTGTTAAACCCCTTTAAAACCCAAAAACGACTCGTTTACCCAATTACGAGCCTATTTAACTCCAAAATTACCCGGAACTCAATTTCGACAATCGGACACTCTTTTTCGACTATCTCGGACATTCCGAGACTCATGGCACAGTCGAAATTTCCATCCGAGGTATTTGACCGCAAATCACTATTCTAACCCAAAATAATTAAATGCGGTATTCTACTCAAAAAATTACCTCTTTTGTCGCTATACTCCACGGCGACATATAATTAAATTACTTCGACCTATATAGTCCCAAAATAATTTATAACACCCTTCGAAAATTATTAGATCCTCAAAAATCCCAAAATTACTATTTCGAGAAATTCTCCGAATTCCAAATTATACTTAATTATGGAATTTAATTATCTCCCAAAGGGCGGGTTATTACAATCAAGTTGGTTAATCGAGCTGTAATTGGACCAAAATGGGTCAATTTCAGGCCAATTACTTGTATAAATTATGGCTCGAACACATCACGACCCTCTATCGGGCCAAAATTTCTTGGCCCAAAATATGACACGAACATGACACACCGTGTTAATTTCATACAAATTTCGTGTTGGGTCGTATCGTGTTTTCGTATTGCCACACCTACTAAAAATGCACCTAACAAAAGGCAACTTTTTAACCCCTCAAAAGGAATACACATATATAAAAACAAATTTCCAGAAACTTTCCGCCTTAATCATCTCTATGTTGGAAAATTAAGTGGTGCCACAAAATACAAAGGAACAAAAGATAATAGGTTCATAATGACGTTAGATCTGGTTTAATACGTTACAAATAACTTCAAAGCAAAATGGGGTCAATATAAATATATAATTGAAATGACTCCCGTAACAGAATAATTCCCAACCATATGCATGTTTTTTTCCTCTGTGGGTGGGGGCGGGGGATCTAAAATAAATTTCTAAAATTTCAAATATAACTACCCTATGTTAGAGGTTGAAACAAAGCCACCTAACACCTTAAGAAGCATTGTTCATATTTCACAGTACATTAGAAATAACAGGATGAGGTAAAAGCTAACAGATAAAACAACGAAACAACCATGGAATATAGAAGTGAAAAGATCGTGGATCCAATGATCGGCAGAGTGGACTGCAATCAAAATCAACCTGCCAAAATTATGGAAATCATAAGAGAAGTAAGAGAATTAATGTAAATATCTACATGACTATTTTTATGCAAAAACCATGGAACTTTGAGAGGTTTGTGAGAGAAGAAAGGGATAGAAATTTGAAAGAAAGGGAAATTGTTAATAAATTCAGTGGCTTAAGATCGTACCAAAAAGAATAATACCTACAACAATTATAAAGAAAAAAATTAAGACAAGAAATGAGGAAAAATAAATTTGAAAAGAAATAACAATGTTCAGCTATATATAAGATGGTGCAAAATACTCGGTGTTGCGATTCAGCGCTTACTTCTCAAAAACCAACACCTGAATTCGGCGCTTACTTCTCAAACACCAACTCTTGAGTTTAACGCTTACTTCTCGAACGCCAACACCCGAGTTGTTCAAAACAATTAAAGGCATAAGAGGAAGCAATCTCGATTAGTTCAAAATTACTTTGCTTAATAAAAATGGCAACCCAAACATTCATAATGACACTAAATTCATTTAGCTGACTAATAAAGATAAATAATGCAACTCTACCTCGACATAGTCAACATACCCCAAACCATACCATAAACCGAAAACATATAATAAACCCAAAACACTATAATCAGCAACATCCAAACCAATGATACGTGAAAGAAAAAATAAAACCCCAAAATCCAAAATCCAAAATTCAAACATCGGCATAGTATAAGTTATTCCTTAAATGTGCTCTAAATACTTCAAAAACCCCAAAATATATATCATGTACAAGTGTGAATATCAAAGTAACAATAGTCATACAAAAATTGGTACGAAGATGAAATAACACTTCTTGCAACAGTTGTCCCATAAATGCCCTTTCATATATTCTTGGAGCAGTTAATTGACTACATAAACTTCTACAGAACGTAGAGGACCTATTGCAGCTCTAATTGCTAGGGACTAAAAATCAAAGCCTAACATGTGAAACAAAGCGTAAGATGCGAAAAAGTGTACACTCTAATATAATATTAACAAATATTGAAGCATTTGAGATATTTTGTATGACTTGCAATGTCCAAAGCTAATAACGAAAAAGAATAGAGATGTTAAACCTTCTTTAACTTTGAGTAAGGCATTGAAGAGAAGTTTCTGGTTTTTCTTGATCAAGTACTGTGTGTATCATTAGAAATGAATATTGAAATGAAAAAGAAAAATTAATAGTAACAATTTACAAACAAACTAAAGTAAAAAAGGGAAGTAATAATAACCTCGCCAGTAAAATCAAGGGCCCTTTCAAGTAGGAGAGATAGAGAAACAATAACATTGAAAATTACATCCACAAACCATGTTGGTGTGTGTTCTAAGGTTGTTTTTACTTCCCCTATAGAAAACCTAGAAATTATGAGTCCTCACAGGAATTGACATAAAACCAAACCCATAATTGTTTACTCGCCTAGGAGTCTACATAACCCAGAAGTTTTGTTTTCGGATGGCACCAAACTTTGACATTAAAAGAGGCATGTTAGTACATCAAAAATACATATATTTACAGATTTGTACAACTACAAAATAAACAAAATGTTTGAACCCTCACCGGAGTCGAAAAAAAAAGCCAGATGGGTAACGTGTTGAGAAAAGTGTCCGTGTTGAGAAAAAATCCAGATGGGCGTACGCCGCTGAGGGGTAGCGTGTTGAAAAAAGCTAGATATACGTACGCCGGTGAGGGGTAGCGCGTTGAAAAAAGGCATATGGGTGTACACCTGTGAGGGTGAGGGGTGTTGCATCCGACAACGTTGAGAGAGAAAAGATGGGGGTATATTTGAGTGAAAGATGGGGCGGACGGAGAGAGAAGTAAATAGAATAGAGGGTGGCTTAGAAAGGGGGAAAGTGTAATCGTGGGTTTAGAAGTTCAAGAGTTGGTGGGAACCAATGTAACACCCCGTATTTTTGTACATTTAATATTTAATTAATTCGAGAATTTTAAATTACTTGTGTGTTGTAATTTTTAATTGAATTAATTATGGCAATATATATTTAAATATTAATCTGGGAGTGAATGGTTAATATTTAGGGAAATTTATTTACTAAATGAATTGTAATAATTTAATTACGTCATTTCGAGTATTAATGACGAGGTATACACTTATCCCAGTCGGGAGTCGGTATAGACTAAATAGGGTTTGAGATAAGGTTTTTTATAAATTAATTCGGATGCCAATTCTGAGTGCGCCGTTGAGTCTGGATGGGTCGAGATTGTCAGAAAAGAGTACCCGGGGGTAGTAATTGGGTCTCGGGATATTTTTGGGCATAGCCGGGCCCACACGGGGTGAGTTGGGCCACTTTAATTAAGCCCATTAGGTGAAAAACGGGATTGAGGATTTTAACCTAAGTGAGGGATTTGGAAATCAGCAGCCAATGCAATTCTAAGTCTAGGGCTTGAGAGGGAAATTGGGGGAAAGCTTAGCAAAAGCCAATTTGAGGATTTTGGAGCCAAATTGAGGGACTACGCCAACGGATCAGACACTACGAACACTTTCAGGCAAGTGGTTAACTGTTGTGATTTCGAAATTGATGATAATCAATTCATATCATAGTGATGTGTAAACCAAAATTTGTTGTGGGGATAAATGGGTACAAAATGGGGTTTTTGTTCATGAAACTATTGAATGAGATTCATAGTAAAAAATTGTTGTGTTGAACATATCTGAGTATAGATATTTGATTGGAATAAGAACTCGGAATATAAACTGGGGGGAAATCTGGATTTGGAAATTGGTTTGTAGAATAAGATTTATGAATTTTAATTGGAATACCCATCTTTAAATATAGTGAGATCCCGTATGAATCAAGAATGCTAAAACAGTTATAGATGATTGAGACTTGTTTTGGGAGTAATTGATTGGTTAAAAATCATCATTTAAGGTTGGAAAATGGAGAGGGAAAACCTTGGAAATTCAGTCATGGCTGAAACAGCAAGCCGAGGAAGACAACCACCTGCTCGATCGATCGATCGACCTAGGGGGCTCGATCGATCGAGGATCCCAGGAATTTGGCAGTTCGGCCAATTTGTTTATAATGAGGGTTTAATTTAAGTTTTAATTCCCTTACTTTTATTTGGTGATAAATTTATATGGGACATATGTTTCCTTAACAATTATATGGTGATATAATTGGGTTTAGGAGGGTGTGAAGTCATGAGATGAACGAATTTGGAGAAATAATTCAATTATTGATATTGGGCCGAAGAATGATATTCGGGAATTGTAGTTGGGTGACACTACATTATTAAAGGAATTTAGGTGAAATATTTAATTATGGACCAAGTGGGTGAGTCCGGGTGTGCTAACAATCATAGGTAAATATAATTGGGGAATTTATGAAAATAAATGTGTGACACATTGTGGGTGAAAATGTGAGAATGAAATTATGAGATGTAAAATGGACCGAGTGAGCGAGTCCGGGGATATTGGTTAAGTGGCATCAAAGTAATAAATTTATTATTGAGAGAAAGTAATTAATTTGGAGTCGGTTGATTGACTCGGGAAATATTGAGGTACGTGCCCAGTGAGTGAGTCCGGGGATAATGGTTGGGTGACACCAAGTTATTAAATTAATAAGATTGATAATTAATTTAATTAGAGTCGGATTGTAGACTCGGGTAGAATTAAATTAATGGGTGTGATAATTAATTTAATTAGAGTCGGATTGTAGACTCGGGTAGAATTAAATTAATGGGTGTGGTGATTAATTTAATTAGAGTCGGATTATAGACTCGGGTAGGATTAAATTAATAGGTGTATTAATTAATTATATTAGAGTCGGACCACAGACTCGGATTTGTGTTGATTAATGAATGCGTAAATTAATTATATGAGGGTCGGACCAGAGACTCGAATTGTGTTGATTAGTTAATGTGTAAATTAATTAAATAGAGTCGGATTGTAGACTTGGATAAGTATTAAATTAATATGGGTGTGTTAATTAATTTAATTAGAGTCGGACGATAGACTCGGGGAGGTATTATATTAATAAGTGTGTTAATTAATTTAATCAGAGTCGGACGATAGACTCGGGGAGGTATTAAATTAATAAGTGTGTTAATTAATTTAATTAGAGTCGGACCATAGGCTCGAGGAAAGTATTATTTAAATTGAGGTGTGAATTAAATATATTAGAGTAGGACCACATACTCGGGAAGATGATAAATTATTAAGTGAAAAAATTAACTAAGTTGAGTCGGGCCATAGACTCAAGTAATTATAGGCAGTGTACGGGATTTTGAGTACACGGAAAAGCCGGGGTTTATATTATATATATACGGTGTAGTGATGGTATATATATATGTGTATATATATTATGTGTGATATTAAATTACAGGCAGTGCACGGGATTTTGAGTACACGGTAAAGTCGGGGTTTGTAGTATATGTATACGGTGTAGCAATAGTATATATATACGTGTATATATGGTGTGTGATATTAAATATCGGTGACTAGATATCTATTCAATTAATATACTCTAATGATATCAAGGGAGGTAGCACGATTTTGGTGAATCCCCTAGCTTGAGGAGTAGGGCGAGTATATCCCCAGATCATAGCGTCCGGTATATATATATGGGTGAGGGATTTATCTCACTTTCAGGGAAGGAATATGACCGCCTCCACTGCGTTTATATTTTGGGCCAAGTTGGAGAGCGATTCCAACTTGGGGGAACTAGGTTTTGTGAGCACACCTAGTGAGCTAGCATTTTAGAGTGAATCATCCGGTGAGGGTATACTCGGAAGGATGGATACACGTATGATATATGTGTGGATGTTAGTAAAGGTACGTATAATATGGTAGTAAATATTATATGTTCGTGAAAATACAGTGTGTGATGTATTTACCTTATATAACTCGGCTTACAGTTATATGTTGTTAATTAATGAGAAATTTATTAAGTTATTCATTTGTGGGAATAATACACTGTGAGATGGATTTACTTTATATAACTTGTGATACGGTTACATGTTACTATTTAAGAGGAATTAATTAAGTTAATTGTGAAATAACTTATAATTCAGGAAATCATTATACTCGGATTAGAGTAGTATGGCAAGGGAAGGTTATACCAGGACAAGTTGGACGGGGTAGCGCAGCTAGGTGGTGTTAAGTTAACCGGTAGGTGTGCACAATAGTGGAGGGGTGAGAATGTACACAAGGGAGTGCGGCACTAACTTAAATATGAAGCGCATTCATGCATTTTAAATTACCACAGTTAATTCACTTGCTAAATATTTTCAAAATATTTTGGGTTCTAACCCTTGCTATAAAACTATATTCAAAACCTTTTAGGTGTCCAGCCACAGGGACGCCAGGATTGATATTCTATTCCAGGGACACGGAGCTGCGGCATAAGTGGATGCTAGCAGGAGTTTGGATTAGACGCATCATTCATTCATTCCTAGAGTAGGAATCTTGTATCAGTTTCAGTTTTATTTATGGCTTGTCTCCCTGACTTCTCGGTACAGTTTTCAGGTGTAATTTATTCAGGTGTTGAATATTTGTAATGAATTATTTCTTTGATGGCCGATGATTTATTCAGTAAGTTGTGTATATATGATTCAGTTTATTTTCATTCAGTTGTGTGAATGGTTTATATTTTAATTCCGCATGTACTATTTCGTTTAATCAAAAAGTTAAAATTGGCACCAACTTTTGGAATACTAGGTGGTTCGTAAGTTTTAAAAAGTTTTCGACAGTGATGCTAAGGATGATCCAACTGGGATTTCTGTTTTAATTTGGTATAGGACTGATCACCCGGTATTTTATTAGGCGGGGTGTCACAACCAAGTGTGATTGTAAACACAGATTTCACGTGTTTTTGTGCCTCGAGGAGGAATTGTTACAAATCCCAAAACACCCCCAATTTTTGAATTAAAGTGTAAGATTCATGAGTAGAAAAAGAGTTTGTAAAAAGGAAGTAAACGTGATCTCAACCATTAAAATATGTAAGGAGGTGGCATCGATCGGTACCGTTAAAAATGTGTATATTTTCAAAAACCAAGATACTTTATTTTATTTATATATATATATATATATTGCGAAATGCCCAAAAATTTTTATGTACGGATATTTTTTATGTACGTAATCGTGAAACGGCAAAAAAATATCGAAGTATGTAATTGCAAAATAGCAAAAAAATTCAAAGTACGTAATTAGAAATCTAAATTTTTTTGTTCCCCAAAAAAATAAAGTCTGATTTTAAAAAATATAGCCATAATCTATTTTGTTTATTAGACTATCCACCCTGCTTAACAAATAACAAATAGTCCAACAATATTGAAAGAGTCTACTTTCATCAAACAAATTCATATATAACACAAAATATATAATATTCATCAACTGAATTTCACATTGTACCTCAAATAAACGAAGTGTTAATTTTTTAAAAAAAATTGGGCATAATCTTCTTTATTTATTGAACTATCCACCATGCTTAAGTGATAACAACATATCCAACAATATTTAGAGAACCCAAATTCATTTAAAAAAAACTTCAATGAATCAATGAAGATTAAGCACACCTATAGGACCTACCTTTTCAGAAATAAATCTCACCAATCGAGCAAACTTTTATATTTTCAATGCAAAAGAATCTCTCATCCAGGCTACTCGGAAAGCTCTTGTAACTTCTCTTGGCTTCAAAGTTCAATGCAATAAGTGGCCTGTGATATTCCGTCTACTGATGGGGGAGATCCTTGGATGAACTATTTTTTGTGCTAAAAGGTATAGAGACGTCTTTGAGGCCATTACATGCAATAGATATACCTCATTTGTGCAGCTTCAGTAACCTATACTCCATCCAACGCTTCTTTACTTGTAATACACTAGGAAAAATAGAAAAACAACTGATAATTTTCATTCATTTCACTGGCATAAAAGACATCCAAGAATCCAAGCGAACCAAACTAAACTACCAATCTAAGCTTTGATTCCTGTTTGAGTAGATAAATTGAATAGATAAACTCACTGGAGTAATTACAGTTATTTCAAATCATATATATTTAAATTAATTTTGAGT
Organism: Sambucus nigra; assembly: GCA_949130495.1. Taxonomy (NCBI): domain Eukaryota; kingdom Viridiplantae; phylum Streptophyta; class Magnoliopsida; order Dipsacales; family Adoxaceae; genus Sambucus; species Sambucus nigra. The sequence continues at coordinate 121,784,458 of OX422213.1, forward strand.
AGATAAATTGATTATTGTTTGAGTTTTCACTATGCAATATTGAATCAAAACTTGTAATTGAATCTTCTAAAGTTTGCTAAAGTTTGTGAAAACTCAAACATTTAGTCAAAACTCAAACAATATTGAATCAAATAGTTAATCAAAACTAAAATAGTTAATCAAAACTCGTAATTGAATCTTATAATGTTCGACAAAATTGAATAAATTAATCAATGCAAACATACAAAACAAATATCTATGATCCCATTAAGAAACATAGAATTGAGCATATATCAAATACACATAAATCAAAATACTTACTTTGAAAATTACTTTCAGCAGTTGGTCTCTCACTTTTTATCAGGGTGCATAACAATGAAGAAGATGGTCTCTTAATAATTCAAAACCCCTTCTCTCTTTTGGATCCATCGTCGTTGATATAAAATGTCCAGCAGGAACATCATTATTCTGATGCAGACTTTTGAAAACACAACATCTCTTATATGTTGGTTCAAAGTTCAAGACCCGTTGAATGAAAAACTACTATATCGAATTTTTTATTTCATTTTCTAATTAAGCCACATAAATGAGATTCAATGAATCCGTTAGGTGAATGATAGCGATTTTTATGTGAACTATGGCAACCAAAAAGCAAGAACCATGACAATCAATTGTAGATAACTAAATAGTAATGTTAGGTTAGTATCAACATGAATAACGCCACACTGTCATGACAGAATGGAAATATTTACGGTATACATAAAGTACAAGGATGGGAGTCAATGATATATCAAAATTTCAGATTAGACATAAAAGAAATAAGAGTTTCTATTTCCAAACTAAGGATTAACAACTTAAAAATAAATGCAAAAGAAAGTCATATGCAACCAAGCTTAGCATCATAACCAAGCTTAGAATTTTAATATCATATCTCCATACAATCCTATATAAACCCACAACATATATGGAAAAAAAACAATTAGAACATTTGGAGATTATTTGTTATTTTCATAAGAATAAAGAAGCATATAAATGACAAATGGCCACTTTGTTATGAAGAGATTTTAGCTCAGGTACTCAGTCATTTAATCTCTTTAATTGGGGTTTTGTTACTGTCTAATATGCAGAACATTTAGACAGTTTCACTGTGCATGTAATTTAGGAATACCGAATGTAATAAGGTTTCTATTTTGGTTTCTTTGTTTCAAATGGCCACTTTTATAATTTGGATATTTGATTCGGGTGTTGATAATGTTTGTGGATGATGCATAAAATTTTTTGAACATTAAAGTCACTAAAGTAGTTATCACGGTTCCTACTTACTTCAATGATTCTCAAAGGACTACAGTAAAGGATGTTCGTCACATCGTTGGCTTGGAAATTCAATGAATTATCAATGAGCCTACTACTTCATGCCTCACTAGCTTATGGTTTCGAAGGGAAGAACAATGAGACAATTCTAGTGTTTGACTTTGGAGGTGGAACTTTTAATGTTTCAGGTACCAAGAATGTTGACAATTATAGATGAACATAAAATGATACAAACGAAACTCTAAAATTCAAAAATAGAAGCCCCAAATCTCTATAATCCAACCGCTACCATACAAATTTCCAAAAAAATCTCAAGTAGAAGAAAAAAAATGTAAAAATAGAGAGAGAGATCATGCCTTACGGGCGAACCTGATTTGCTACTATCATGCCTTATGGGAGAATTCAATTTGCCACTATAACTTACATGCATACATGATCTTCTACTATCATGCCTTACGGGCGAACGTGATCTTCTATTGTCATGATCCTTTTATGAAATCATTGTGCCTTGAATCTGACGCTCTTCCCTAAACGCAATTTGTATCAGTACTAAAAGAAATGTATTAGTAGCAAATGTATCAGTACTGAAACAACTGATACATTTTAGCTAAATCAGTAACAAATGTATATAAGTTAGCAAAATCATAATTTTAGTACTTAAATTATAAATCCCCCTAAACTTTTTAGCTAAATTAGTAGCAAATGTATTAGTAGTGAAATAACTGAAATCACTCATATATAATTTAAAATCACAAAATGCCCAAACAAATAATACCACAAACCTAAGTGGCATTCATATGGTCAACATATTAAAAAAATCAAGAAGGATTTTATATAAACTTGTTATTCATATATAACATGAATCAATGTCCAAAACTAATTGACATCCTCCCCTGATTAGCTATATATAACATGAATCAGTGTCCAAATAATGAACATGCCTATGTTGTACAACAAATTGCATAAACATCCAATACTGATCTAATTAATATTAAATTGGTTTTCTTATTAAAAAAAACACTTGATAACTAATACTCTATATAGTAAACTCAATGGCTAAGAAGAAAACAAAACAAGGGGAAAGATTAAAATACAATTTAATCATATGTTCAACTCCTCATGAAAACAGAGCAACATGAAAGATTAAAGAACAGAGAACTTGGCCAAATGTAAAACAAAAAAAACTGAAGCATAATGTTAGAGATGGAATGGCACTAACAATAAATAGTGAGTGTCAATGCCAGAAGTACTTTCAATAATAAAACAACTCCAAGTACTTTCAATCACTCAAATTATTAAGGGTGTTTTGCCAATGCCTCTATCCAACTATGCCATCTAAAGAGTTAAGTTTAATATCTTGACAAAAAGGAGTGACTTGTAGTCACTATTAGCTGAAGTAGGGGCTTCTAAGTGGAATACAACTGCAACTACTGTTGTAGAGGAAAGGCTTATTCTAATGCCTTCTTCAAATGATAGTTTGCCTATCAGTAGCCTACCAAAAGAGTACATTAGCATACCAAAAGAGTACCATTATCCTTTTTTAAATAATTATTAACCTATCAAAAAACTATTTAAGTTAGATTAAACAAAATCATTATTTCATGAAGAAATTTATCATTATAAGCTACATTAAACAAACTCATTATTTCAAACACTTATAATTCAATCTTCAACTTTGGGCACCCAACAACTGTAAGCAATAAAGGAATCAAAGAATGCAAAAAATCTACAAATCAAAGCACCTCACTAAAATGATGTAGGAAGATTTCCTCCAAGAATTTCCTTCATTAAAGCACCCTAAGAAAAAGAAATGAACTTTAAAAATCACAATAATGAAATCAGAATCCTAAATTTTAGGAATAAGCTTATTTGGGTGTCAAATTGGACATAGATACAAAATTGGCAAGAAAATCTTAAACACAACAAATAATTATAAATCAACAAAAGAGAATAACATTTGAATATAATATCCATAAAAGAAAAAGTCAGCACACGTAGAATACATTATAAATCAATGAATGTAGAAAAAATAAGTGCGATGCTTGAATCATAATTGAAGAAGATCTCGTTGTAATTCAACCATCAAAAATGCCCCAATCCAATGATATTTCTCATAATTTCAATGCAGATATAGGTTCTTACCTAATTTAACATATTTGATTACCCAAATAAATTATGAGGTGAATAAAACTCAAAACTCACATTACTTGGAAGATTTACCTATACGTAATTCATTAACATAAGGAAGAACAATCTTAAATGATGAAAGCTGTTATTGTAAAGGGGAGTGGCTTGTGTATAGTTGGTTTATTGTAACGTTCCTTCCAAATATAGGATGTGTTTTAAGTTATTGAAAAACACATGACTTAACTGAAACCCAAATTGCACACCTTGGCAAAACACAAGCACAATTAATGAGTAGTTATGGGCAAAAGTATGTAAAAAAAAATAACCACATAGGTCCAAAAACAAAACAAAATATTTTCATGCCTAACAAATCTTGTATATTTACAACAGGCCACATTCAGATGGTACGTCAGGGCCTATACATCTCAATTGTCATTTTATAATTTCTAGGTAATATTCTATATGCCTGTGTTAATGGGGGAAAGGGTCACCAAATGCTAAGATTTCATATGTAAACTAAAATTAATTAGACATCAAATCGTTTCTTGTTGATCAAATAAATGGTAAAAAAAACATATGAATTTACATACAATTATAACTCGACCAAAGCTTAAATTTTATTTTCTTTTTATAAATATAATTTCATGAAATAGAACCACGGGCCCAAGATGTGTCGCAAGAATGTCATTAATTATGTATCGCAAGAAACCGCAAAGATTTTGAAATGCTGGAAACCCCGACATTTATTGAATATTTTGCAATACAACCACAACCATTAGGAAACGAACATGGAAATAAATGTAAGGGAACTCATAGATATTGTACCACTGATGATGAAGGCAACAATGTAGAACAAAAAACATTTGATTAATATATCCATCCATTATGCACCATCAAGAAAAAGTTTGATTTTTTTCATAATATAGAAACACCAAAATAAAAATACTTGTCGAAATTATTTTGACCCATACTTTGTTTTGAAAAATTAAGGAAATTGTGTAATTAAAATTATGAGTATGAAGATGTTTTAAGAATAATACCTTCTAGCGCCTCTAATCTGAGAAGGAAAAATAAATGACAAATAGTATAAAAGTTAGATAGAGTTCGAAGAAAAATTAAATTCCTCACTTTTTAAATCAACAAAAAATTAGATATAATGAGAGAGCATGCCTTGTAGATTGAAGCACCAAAAATAAGAACATAAAAAGAGTGAGAGATCAGATTTGAGATCGGCAAAAAAAAGCCTAAATTTTAAAACCAAAAATTCAGAATATAAATATAGAAGCAGAGAGAGTGTGTATACCTGATCTAAGTACCATATATCCAAATAACCAATAAGTGAGAACATTTATTGTGCTTAGATCTATAAACACAAAACATATTTGATCTATAAAAAATAAAAGAAATTAGATCATCAAATAAAAATAAATCCCAAAGTGTGACACTAAAATAAAAACCCCAATTTAGATGCCCAACATTCAATTTAGATCTACAAATAAAAAAAAGTAAACCCTAAAATAAATAAAAAGCCAGATATATATATACATAAATCTCGACGGTTGACCTATCCCTAGTGGGGATAAGAGAAAAAAGCCCTAGCTTAGAGAAGCACTTGGAGGTGAGGAGCTGCAGCGCAGCGGGTAGAAGAGAGAAGCGCGATCAAGTTGAAGAAGGGTTTTTTGTTCGTTGCTGAAAGGTAAGATGAGGAATGGGAGAGAATGAGTATGATTAGAAGTTTTCCCCCTCTTTCCATGTCACAATGCTTAATTGGTGACATGGCACATTCCTATACCATTAAGATCGTATTAAAAAATTTGATCTCAACCGTTGATATTTTGGAACAGTAAAATACCATCCTTTCATATATATATATATATATATATATATATATATATATAATAAAGGAGGAGGGTTTTTTTGTCTCCCCCAATTAACGGCTGAGATCAAAACTTGGTGGGTTTGATCTTTATCAATTGATGGTTGAGATTAAATCTGGTGAATTTTGATCTTCCCCAACTAACGGTTGAGATATGTCCCAAATGCATCTGACCTCGATCCTCTCAATACGTCGCATCTTTCACCCACTCATTCAGATTAATCTCGAGCCCCTCACCCACTACCTGTTAGACACTCGATTACACACCCACTCCCTATTATAGGGTTTACACCCATCCACACACAACAATCCCCCTCCCCTCTCCACCCCACAACCCCTGTCGTCCCCCCTTCCACCCACCATCTGTGACAACCTCACGGTCAAAGCTTATCCACATACCCGACAATCACTAGAACCCACCAAACTGTCGGAGAAGGAACCCTTCCAACTCCTTTGCTGTCGATCATTTGAAGGGAGAGATAGCTGACCCACTTGATGTTGATCATTTGAAGAGAGAGAGAGCTCCCCCAACACAATCAAAACTAGGATTTGAAGAGAGAAGGAACCCCTACCCCAAACCCCTTATCTCCTTTGTAACAATGCTTAAAAGTAAGCATAAGCTTAAAAGTAAGCATCAAAACTGGGATTTGAGATCCCAACCTCCCCAACCCCACTTCACCTCTCTCTTGGTAAGGATTTAAGATTTTGATTATGAAATTAATTTTTCAAATAATTGTTTTGGGATTATTGTAAAGATCTGCGATTTTTTAGGGTCTCATTTTCTTCACGTTTGTACACCAAGTTTTCATACATTTACATTCGATTAATCTTTTTGCCTATGGCAGTTTAATCCCCATCTGTGTACTCAAGTGAAAAAACCCATTTCTATGGACTATGACGGTGTACTTCATGTACTCAGTGGGGCTTTTCCATTTTGAACTAATTATTTTTTATTTGCCCAGCCATCAGTTCCCATATATCAGTCCCCCACCATACCTCTTCCATGAAAGGTAAAGAAAATATCAGTTGCCATATCTTTTTTTTTTCCCAACCGGAGAACTCCTCATCACCGCCTTGGAGTTTGCCGGATAAGGTTGTATTGGGGTGCAGTAATTCATGCATCACGTGTTTTCCTTCCCAAACAGTTGTGTATCTTGGAAAGAGGGCTATAAAATTATTTACCCACACTTTATTCTGTCATACTCATACATTTTTTGTGTGTCTCGAGAACCATTAGACATCATTGTTACTTTAATTTACATATATTTGCACTGATTCCAAACCCTTCTTTTTTTATTATGCGGCTCATCTAGCTCTCACAATCACCAGTTGTGCATATGCCCTTTCTTTCAAGACCACCTTTTTTTGTTGAAAATTTTGTTTTTGTATTTCGGTGGGTTCATGTTAAGATTATGTTTGAAGGTTTGGGCACTTACACGGGTACTTTGACACCAATCGGTTTTTATTTCATTATATAAAGCCTTATGGGTTTTTACAAGATTTTCTATTTTGGCTTATAGTTTTTTATATGGTTTTCAGATTTGTGTAATCTCAGATGGATTTTCAATGGATTAGAACTCAGTCGGGTCAAGCAATGTTCACCAGGTTTGGACTCGGCGTCGGTTCAAAAGGTCGAGGAAACGTAAAGGGGTTGTCAATGGAGGGACTCTTTGAATTGATTTATTCTCATTTTTTTCGTAGGCACTTGAAATCCTTACTACTGTTATATTACTTCTCTTATAAAATATTGATTATGTTCCAGTTATACTTTTATCCATTCAATTTTTATAGGTTTTGAGATTTGAAATGATTTTTATTTTTATCCATTCAGTTAAGTCGTGGCATTAATTTGTTGGTAGAATACCATTTCGCATTTTTTTTTGTTAAATCTGGTGGTGGTAGTATTTTATATACTATCTGAGATTTAAATGTTGGTCTTAAATCATAAAACAATTTTGCTAGGATGATTGTCTGGTTTATTTATATATATATATATATATATATTATATTTTTATGCATTCTACATTTCCAGAATTATAGAGAAATGAAATGTAATAACGTGATTTGAATTTGTTGTACAAAGTGATAGAATGTTGTCTTAGCATGATTCTATTGGCATTTTCTTTTAGTATAGGCTTATTTTTCAATTAGATTATGAAGCTATATAAGTTTGAGTTATAATACCAATATTTTTTTTAGATTATTATCACAAGGTTCTCATTTGGGTTGTTACATCTCTTATATGATTTTAATGTTGAAATTGTAACTTATGATGTTGCTCATGTAGTTGTCGCATGTTGTTCAATCTTTTATATGAGATTTGATACATGTGTGTATGAGAGTCATTGAATTTTGGTACTTTGAAAAGAAATTCTAAAAAGTTTTTAAATTTCATGAACTTGGTTTGAAAGATTACCTAAGCTTTTTAAATTCTATAAACTTTTTATATTACATGATATTTGGAGGAGTTTAAAAAATAGTTATGAAATTTAAGGATTAAAAAAAATCTCAATTTAATTTGTAATTTGTAATTTATGAAAGATTGAATTAAGTAGTGATGGTACACGTTGCGACTAAAAGTAAAAAGTTATATTGTGACTAAAAAATCTCAGTTATAATTATATTGTGACTAAAGGTAAAAAAATTGTTCCTAATTGTAATTTTACCCTGTCATATTGTTCAAGAAAATAGTTTGAGTAATATGTAGGAGGATGTTATTTAGCTCAATAATGGGAATTCTCAAAACACGTGGGAAGAAACAATGAACGCCATTCCGAACAATATTATATGGGAGGCAAAAAACCAAAATAAAATTGCTATGCTTTATGTTTTTTGTAATTCCATAATATTTATGTAGGTTTTGATTTTCTATATTAGATATGAAAGGAGAGTTGGAACATTCTATTAATTTTGTCACTTAATTAATTTTAATTTTCTTACACCGTGCCGATGGCATGGGTACACCCTAGATGTAATCAATAGGAGTGGGTCCATAGTTGTTGTCTATTTAGGTGGGTATGCTTTGTGGGTATAAGACAGTGTTCATGTTTATTTGCAATATGATGTTTTTTAAAATCCGGCTCATCGGTGATTAAATAAATTTTTTAGAGAATGATAGTGTGTGATCTCCTAGCTGGAATACTTTGCATGAGTTCACTCCTTTCAAGGCTAAAGTTGGAGAAAATCCCTTGATTAATGCTGAAGGATATGATTGTTTTAGAAAATCTAAAAGACAAAATATAGCAGATCTTATTGACGTAATACAGTTCGGTCAAGTCACATGTAAGATTATACTTATGCGTTAAAATTAAAAAATTAGTTAAAATGGTACTACACTGAAAAATAATATTGGTAATTTGAATGGTTGATAGATAAGTTTATGATTGATAACTTGGTAATTGAAGTGGCATATGACTAAAGTAAGCTTGGTAATTGAAATATCATGTCATCGTGTCATGTCTAAATTTGTAAGTATTTATTTAATAGTTAAATTTATAAATTTGAGAAATATAGAGTAAATAATAAAAAATTGATTGTATGATTTTATTATTTTAAAAAAAAATAACTTCCAAATTTTTTTAAACTATTAATTCTCTTACACCACTAACACGAGTCAAAATTTTGAAACGAGATGAGTAAGTGTACCATGGGATGACCAACATTATTTATATTTTGTTATTTGCGATGCGTTTAAATTACAAAATATCACGGGATCAAATTTTTTGTTGTGCCATTGGCATGGGTACAAATTATCATGGGAATAAATTTATCACCATGCCATCGGCACGGGTACACCCTAGTATATATATATTCAAGGACAATTTCAAATTAAGTCCCTTGTATGTTTTTTACTTATTCTCGGAATTAAACAATTTTGGAGTCATAAGTAGATTTTTATTTGTCACGATCCCGTATAGTCTATGACATTGAGTTTATTGAAAACATTGCGACCAAGCTTAAAAGATAAATTATGTCGAGATTTTATTGGTGCACGTTTCACGTCTTCGTTGCATTTCGAGATCGCTTAGGTATGAATGCGTAATGTCAATTGTACTCGAAAAATGTTTTAAAATATTTAAGGACATTATTAGATAATAAGGATTTTTATGTATTTGTCATTGTCTTCAAAAGACTAGTCTCAAAATCGTAACACCGCGTACTTTTATGGATAATTGAAAATTCATAAGTAAGATTAATTTGGAAATTAAAGGAATTATTGTGAATAGTAATTTTTGGAATTTACACGGGCTAGATGATTTTCTATGTATGTTATATTTACTTTTGGGATTAAGTAAATAACTCGGATTATTTTAATTAAAAGTCGCAGTTGGGTAAAGCGACAAAGGATAATATTTTAATTGGAAAACCCATATCGAGATATGTTGGGTTTAATTAGTGAATTGTAGTTAAGTGATTCGGATGTAGGTTTTGAGTGCGCGGTTGGTTTCAGAATGGCCCAGATAGTCAGAATAGAGTATCTGGAGGTAGTATTTGGGTTCCGAGAATTTTTGGGACTAGTAGGGACTCGAAATTGAGTAAACGAGCCATTTTTGGGTTTATGAGGGACAAGCCCTTATTTATCTCTTATAAGGCTCGAGAGAGTAAGAGAAAGGAAAGAAAGAAAAGATAGAGAGAAGAGAAACAGAAGAATGGAAGGAAAAAGGGAGAGAAAAGAGAGATAACGGTCAAAACTCCGCGGGATTCGACTCGAGGTCGTCGGATTTTACCCTCCAGGCAAGTGCTTACTATCTTTATTCAATTTTGTGTGTATATATCATATCATAATTGGTAAATTATGTGATTTTGGGTTAGAACCCTTAAAGTAAATTTGTGAAAATTTGAGTACGAGTTTACAAATTAATGTGTTATAAACTCTAAAGGATTTCTAGGGTTAAAACCTTGGTAATGGAGTGTAAAATTGAATTAAAATGGGAGAAATGTCAAAACTAGGGTTTTTATGGTTTGAAGGTTTAAAGCAAAGACAAATGGTTTAATACCTCAAATTTATTGATGTTTTGATTAGAAATCAAGGTTAGGGTGATAACAGGGTTGTTGGTTGAGGATAAAAATCATTAAAATGGAGTTTGGGTTGAGATTTATGTATTTTGGAGACTAAAAAATCGCCCAAACAGCGCCCCTTGAATAGGGATAATCAATTCGGGCTTAGACCAAATCAATTCGCATAAGGGGATATGTATGGCTCCCTCAGGACGAATCGATTCAGATTTAGACCGAATCGATTTGCCTTGGAGGACCTGCTTGTAGAGCACTTTTCGAATCGATTCGGATTAGGGGACGAATCGATTTCTCAACCCGAATCGATTCGCATTAAAGGAAAATCGATTCGCTTTTGCCAGATTTGTTAGTTTTCTTCCCTTAAGTATATGGGGAGGTAAATCACAATTTGGGGATTTATATGAAGGATCCTATTTATGATATTGGGACTCCTAAATGATGGTTTTGAGGGCAAGTAAACCTTCAAATGAAAGAGAAAACCTTGGATTAATTTAGGTTATAATCCGGGGAAAGGACTTAGTGAATGTTCGGTTGAAAAGGAGTAGGCCCACAATTTTAAAATTTTAAAATCAATTTCCTTGTTGAGATATGCGGAAGCGTACGATGGTTCACAAAAAAAACCAAATTTTAATTCACTTCAAAATTAAAATTAAACCAAGTGAAATAAGATTAAAACACACTTACGTTAATTTCACTTAAACCAAATTAATTAACCCAAGTCCTATAAAATTTGCCTAAGTCATATTTCTCAATATTAGCAAATTAGGCCAAACGAATTTTAATAAGTTAAATTAAAGACTTGAATTAGATTAACTAAACATTACCCAATATTAATTTGCACCAAATTACACAAGTAGTGATTAAATTAAACCAATTTTATCTTTTTACCTAAGCATGCATTCTAGGTGATTTTGCAAAAGATAAAATAGACAATTAATCCACTACGCCGCGATGTACGAGGAAAAACCCACAACGGGAAAACACCTCGGACGGCCCTAGCCTCAAATCCACTAAGTACAGAATTTACAAATACAAGACAGTAGACTTACCACACATGACTCGATCCCTCTCAAGCCCCGATGCTCCTTCTTGTAACACCTCCGCGTAGCGAATAACCATAGAGCTCCACCGCGGTCTCGAAATCCACTGATCAGACTTTATATGGTCACCATCACCCGAACTAGGAGCCTTTATCCAAGTGAGTAAATCAACACAAACATCTTCTTCTTTGTAGGATTTTGAAGCAAACCCAAACATCTCTTCAAAATGGTAGAGATGAAAAACGGATGCCAAAACTCCAAGCAAGTACAAATATATCTATGGACGCTTGAATAAACCATATGGGTGTAAAACTAAAGTGTATAATCAATTTTTCTTGAAAACTTAGACACTTTAAAACATGAACTTTTTCCTTAATCAATTTTTCTCTCAAACTCTCTCTTGGAGATAGTTGTGTATGAAAAAGTTAAGTTATAAACTTTGGTTCCCACACTATAATAATCTGTCAAAAGTTAGTGGGGTAAAGTAGTGGAAAAATTTGGAAAAACTGCTCAAAATTGCCAAATACCTGTTCCCGCCAAATCTCATTCGAACGACATTTTCGTTCGAACGAAATCTCGTTCGAACGAGACTTCTAACGAAGTTCCAGTGTGAACTCATTAGAAATATCATTTGAAGTTCGTTCGAACATCATGTTCGTTCGAATAACACTTCGAACGACATGCCAGTGGCCTTATGGGGAACACGTTGGCAAACTCGTTCGAACGACTTATGGTTCGAACGAAAATCTCGTTCGAACGACACATCGAATGAACTTCTAGAAAGTTTGAAAAATTCGATTTCTACCCAGAAACTTTATATTCTTTATTTTAAAGTTTAAATGAAATCTTTCTGAAATTAAACAACAGTTTTAAATAAATGTTCACCCATTATAAAATTTTCCGAGCTCCTATATATATATATTAAAATGCATTCATACCGTAGGAGCAATGGAACCATGTTGACGACGTAGAAATGAGGCACAAACAAACTTGACAATGTAATGAAGCTTTATACACTTGGGTGCTACGTCTTCAAACATAACACGTCATAGGCTTGAAGGATGATCAATTAACTCTATCCTATGACTCAAACATTTTTGTCCGAAATTTAGCCAAAGCTACAAATGACTCAATTGGAAATTTGTGTCCTTACATTCGAGTCAAACAACTTTCGAGGGGGAGGTTTTCGGTAAATGTGAAGAGATATGTACACGGTTGGAATGTTTTTTGGGCTAAATGCATTCGAGTAAACCCTCGGATGTGAATAGGATGGAAATTAAGGATATGAGCTAGAATTACATGAGTGGTTATCTGGTGTCGGTTGACCACTCAGATTATAGGTAATGCGATACCCATAGGATTAAAATAAGAGGAGATTATACTTATTAAATTATTACAAAGAGGAATATTCAGAGTTGTTGAATATTGCTATATGAGATTGGCAATAATAGTCGTATTTATTTAGAGTAATGATGTAAATTATTTATATACGATGGGGTTACAATATATATAATATATTATGATATGTATAAATATATTTGTGTGTGATTGATATGTTTGTATCTTAGAGGCTGGTTCCACGGGCTTCCCTTTGGAGTAGGGTTGGAACAACCAGATTATATTTCTCTAGTGCGATTCAGGGTAGTTGCGCGATGTGGGTGAATCCCTTGGCTTAAGGAGAAGGGAAAGTATATCCCCAAGTCATCTCGTCCCGCGTTCGGGTGTGATGTGTGTATTCTACTTGAAGAGGTAATATGACCGCTTCCACCATTGTGTATTTTTACCATGACCATGAGTAAGTCTAAGCTTGGTATCGTGGTACAGTGAGTAAGTCTGGCTTGGTAACCCGGATTTGGACAGGCACTATGAGGCTGCATCCTCGAGTTATAGCTCACTGGGATGGTTATTATACTTGTGTGTATAGTATATTACCTGTATACGAGGATGAGATATCATATATCTTTATCTATGGTAAAGAGATAAATGAATAAGGAATTATTCTCATTCCGGGAGATTTATTCAGACTTAAATTGTGATTGATCTATTAAAGTGAGTATTATATGTATATATGTGTATGAGTATATATATATGTTATGTACTGAGGGCCTAATTGATCTGGACGATCGACATTGCCAAGTATTAGTGTATCCCGGGGGGTCCTTGTTTGAATTTCGCTTCGCGAGACACCCCACGCACGAACGTAAAACAGTGTTGGGACTGGGGAGGAGTTTAGCCCTTAGTACTCGGGTAAATTAGGATTTCTAGGGATTAGGTGGAATGAGTTTAATTAGTCAAGGTAGCTTACCTAGGTTGTCTAGAGGGATGCGATAGGTGTTCACTATTAGAAGAGGGGTGAGGGGTATCTCATGGGAGTGCGATACAATTTTAAATATGAGGTAAAGCATATTTTAAAAATATTACAATTATTCACTTGCAAAATATTTTCACAACTCGGGCTCTGACCCGCTTATCTATTTTCGTCTCTTTTACTATATATATATATATATATATATATATATATATATATATATATATATATATATATAGGTGTCCAGACAGAAGGACGCATGGATGATGATTCCTTTGAGTTAGACGTTGCTGCGATAGTTGTGGATGCATGCACGTTCTTTTTTTACGCTTTGATTTTTGCGACCTAGCTATGAAGATTTGTGGTAACACTCGGGCTAAAAGCCCAATTGTATTTAGTTATTCTTTTACCGCATTTTAATTTACGCACTTTCGATTTGGTTGTATTATGTTGAGCCAAGTGTTCGGTTATTTTATTTTTTTAAGTTTCATATATACTTACTGTGTGAATGTTTTATTTAAAGGTTTTAATTAAAAATATTTGTTAAATAAAATTTTTGACGCCAGCCTAATAGGTTATTAGTAATTAAATTAGTTTTGGACAGTGATGCTGAGAATGAACCATATGAGAGTCCTGTTGTAATTTGGTACAAGATTGATCGCCCGGTATTTTATTAGGCGGGGTGTCATAGATGGTATTAGAGCATCAGGTAATCTGTGCGGACGTACTATGCTTTCAGCGTTGCTCTCTATTTGATATAGCGCTATTAGGATTGTTGGCTCCTTTTGTGAGATTTCATTCTCCTACCATTATATAATATTATAGTAAATATTTTGAATGCTCGTTCGAGATTCGTGTGCTGATCGATGCAGGCGACCTCAAGAGGGCCATTTTATAGGAAGCGGGAGTTAAAGGTTTGTTGAAAATATGAGTTGGAGTTAGGGATGAGGACCGTAGTAGGCGTCACCCGCTTTACACATTATCGAGGATTATCGTAACGACTACTAAAGTATAGTAGATATAATCATCCAAGTACTGTTGTAGTAGAGAGTGGTGCTATAGCTGAATTACCCCATGAAGTAAGTTGGGGAAAAAGTTTGAAATGGGTCTTTGATAAGGACCATAAATTGAAGTTAAGTCATGCAAATGCAGTGTAGCTGTATTTAGTGGAAGTAGAAGGCTCGGGAGCTTTGACTTATAGCAGGGTATGGAAATACCTATATGAGAAAATTTGAGGAAAATTTTTCTCTCATGGGAGCAATGTTGGAATAGTTACAAACAGTAGTCACCATGTTTAAGGAAGCGGGATATTTCTCTCATAGAGGGATCTTACAGATTGATATAACTGTTAGTTACTTTGGTTTATCAGGAGTGAAAAGAATGCAGTATGAATTATTCACATATGGATCGGTCAGAGGCCGATAATGAATAAAGAGTGATATGGAGAAGTGAACCTTGTACCGAAGTAAGGCATGTACAATGAAGTGAGAGAGTCTTTCATAAAAATGATAGACTCACTAGAAAGTGTTCCTAACACCTATGGAGAGTTTGTGTTCGTGAAACCCCATTGGTTAACATCCACCCGGGGAGTTCATTGAAATAGGGCTGTTGAGGCCTGTAGTGAGTTTTCTTTTGATAAAAATGTTAAGGGAACTATAAAGGCAATTGTCAGGATCAAGACTATAGAGTTCGAGATACTAATAACCTTAACATGGTCAGGGTGGCTAGAGATGGGGAATGTTGTAAGGTGGAGTGTACAACCACACGCTTTGATCTTGCCTGGTAGGAGTTAAAGGATAGGAATAGGGTGCCGAGTTAGGGAATCGATTAAACTAGTTTTGGTTCAGTTAGGGAAAATGTACCATGTTAGGGAACCAGTCGGAGAAGTTAGAGAGATTGATGAAGTTACTGTTGTGAGTTTCACCTCAGATGAAGGAGGTATATTTTTATGCGGCTACATAGCGTCATAGTAATTTTTTTAGCCCTAGATTTGTGTGTGATTTGAGCTTTGTGGAGGTATCGATAACACTATATAGCGCATTTCTATATGTTTTTTCGCAGTAGTGCGTGTCTATTTCAAATTTTTATCTAGGTTGTACAAATCATTTTGTATGTGTTATACGAGTATGGTACATTTATAAGAGTAATGTTATTGTATTATCGGAGCGATAGTGGGATAGTGATTGCAAGACTATCGTGTCCGCGGTTCTAGGGTGGAACATGTTATTGTTGCAATATCTCACCTGGATGCAGGTCGAGCTTGCTTTTCTATATGTCTAGTTGGAACTTCGTTGAGTAGATGTTTTACTACCATGATTTAAGTGCATGGGGATATGCAGTAAATATATATAATTCTTTCAAATTTTACATTGACATACCTCCACGACCGACATTGTTAAGTAGTAGTGTATTAGAGGGGTTCCTTATTTGGATTTTTCTTGCGAGATGCTCCACACATGAACCTTAACGATGTTGGGAGTGAAGAGATGTTACTTTATACTAGGATATTGATTTTGGTAGAATTATCCAAGAGCCATGTGATGACTAGGGGCTAATAAAAGTTTATGTGCTGTGGAAAAGTACTATAAATGGTTCTCTCACCGCGAGTATGTGGGTGAGAAGGGTATAGGAAATTGATTTAAGTCTTGTAGCCAGGCCTTAATAAAAAGCCAAATTTCGAAGGAATTATGTTCTGGGTACGATGTTTGTAACACTTTTACAGAGAGTAGGCTCCCCGATTAGTTAGACTTTACATTTCGCTTAGATGGAAGCCCAAAGTGGTAGAGGTATGTTAGTAGGCTAGAAAGATAGGACTTAGGACGTCCTGCTGGTGTGCCTTAGACCGTTATATCTCGATGATCGACGACGTGAGGGAGTAGTATAATGGGGGGTTCCTTCTTTGGATTTCATTTTGTGAGACGTCCCACGCATGAAACCGAGAAATTGTCAGAAGTTGAGAGATGTCTTGGGAACTAGGGATATATTTACGATAGTACTCATTTTATGTGTGTAGGAAACACACCAATCGCAGGTTTATTAGGAAATAATGCAAGTAGGACTAGTGGCATCGATATAGAAAGATTGTTGGAAGTTAACCACAAGAAGATTGGTGGGTTAGCCTTGAGAAGGATTGGAATCCCAAGTATAGGAAGAATTGAATATTGCGGGTTAAGAAAACCCATGTGTAGGTATTACGCCGAGGAAATGAGGCCCATTGTTTAGAGAGAGTGTTATGTGTCAGACGTTTACAATGGTTGCACATTTAGGCACGGGCCATTAAGGTGTACGGGCACCTTGGTAAGTTGGTTTTATATACCGGCTCAAATAGAAGGGGCGTAGTATATAAGGGTGAAGTATATGCTGTAAGGCAGTTATACGTGTGATTGAAGGTTGTTGGATGGAACGTCGTAGGAGGCATGCAAAAATCCAAGGATGTAGGTGCAACGAGAGTTAGTACACTTAAGATAAGCGACTAGATGACGGGTGTAGTCAAACCTTAAGGTAATGACCTTTTAGGAAAGAGTTAGATGTCCTGGCATAGATGAGTGGACGCTTGGAGTAGCGAATCTGCGATGGGATCAACAGGTTAGAGCGGCGATTATAGGCCTGTTTTCTTTGGATGCGCTTATAGAAGCACTAGGTACGATGTGACGAGAGAGTCAACCTTACGATCGAGATAACGTCGTAGCATATAGAGATATAGTTGAACTTGTTGTTAAGCGAGTGTGTTAGAGTCTAACCCTTGAGATAAGTGGATACCATTTGGATTAGTACCATTCCACTTTGATGCATAGGATGTAGAGTGATTCACGATCCTAGCTTAGTGTTGGTAGTGTCGATTTTATCTGAATTTCGAGGGAAAAATTTTGTTATAAAGGGGAGAGAATGTAACACCCTGCACTTTATGGATAATTAAAAATTCATAAGTAAGCATAATTTGGAAATTTGAGGAATTATTGTGAATAAAAAATTTTGGAATTTACGCGGGTTAGATGATTTTTTATGAATGTTATATTTACTTTTGGGATTAAGTAAATAAGTCGGATTATTTTAATTACATATCGCAATTGGGTAAAGCGACAAAGGATAATATTTTAATTGGAAAACCCATATCGAGATGTGTTGGGTTTAATTAGTGAATTGTAGTTAAGTGACTCGGATGGAGGTTTCGAGCGCACGGTTAGCTTCGGAATTGCCGAGATAGTCAGAATAGAGTATCCGGGGGTAGTATTTGGGTTCCGGGAATTTTTTGGACCAGTAGGAACTCGTAATTGAGTAAACGAGCCATTTTTGGGTTTATAAGGGACAATCCCTTATTTATCTCTTATAAGGCTCGAGAGAGTAAGAGAAAGGAAAGAAAGAAAATAAAGAAAAGAAAGAAAAGAGAGAGAGAAGAGAAACAGAAGAGAGGAAGGAAAAAGGGAGAGAAAAGGGAGATTACAGCGAAAACTCCGCGGGATTCAACTTGAGGTCGTTAGATTTTATCCTCCAGGCAAGTGTTTACTTGCTTTATTCAATGTAGTGTGTATATCTCATTTCACAATTGGTAAATTATGTGATTTTGGGTTAGAACCCTTAAAGTAAATTTGTGAAAAATTGAGTAAGAGTTTACAAATTAATGTGTTGTAAACTCTAAATGATTTCTAGGGTTAAAACCATGTTAATGGAGTGTAAAATTGAATTGAAATGGGAGAAATGTCAAAACTAGGGTTTTTATGGTTTGAAGGTTTAAACCTAAGAGAAATGGTTTAATACCTCAAATTTATTGATGTGTTGGTTAGATTTCAAGGTTAGGATGATAATAGGGTTGTTTGTTGAGGATAGAAACCATTAAAATGGAGTTTGGGTTGAGATTTGGGTATTTTGGAGATTAAAAAATTACCCAAATAGTGTCCGTCGAATAGGGCGAATCGATTCGGGCTTAGACCGAATCGATTCTCATAAGGGGATATGTATGGCTGCCTCAGGCCGAATCGATTCGAATTTAGTCCTAATTGCTTCGCGTTGGAGGACCTGCTTGCAGAGAACTTTCCGATTCGATTCAGATTGGGGGCTGAATCGATTTGCCAGCCCGAATCGATTCACATTAAGGGCGAATTGATTCACTTTTGCCAGATTTTTTGCTTTTCTTTCCTTAAGTGTATGGGGAGTTAAATCACAATTTTGGGATTTATATGAGGGATCCTATTTATGATATTGGGACTCCTAAATGATGGTTTTAAGGGCAACTAAACCTTCAGACGAAAGAGAGAACCTTGGATTAATTTAGGGTATAATTCGGGGAACGTACTTAGTGAATGTTCGGGTCGAGCAACTTTCGAGGGAGAGGTTTTCGGTAAGTGTGATGAGATATGTACGCGGTTGGAATGTTTTTTGGGCTAAATGCATTCGAGTAAATCCTAAGATGCGAATAGGATGGCAATTAAGGATATGAGCTAGGATTACTTGAACGGTTATCTGGTGTCGGTTGACCACTAGGATTATAGGTAACGCGATACCCATAGGATTAAAATAAGTGAAGAGTATACTTATTAAATTATTAAGAAGAGGAATATTAGGGGTTATTAACCATTGTTGTATGAGATTGGTAATAATAGTCATATTTATTTGGAGTTGTGATGTAAATTATTTATATACGATGGGATTACAGTGTATATAATATATTATGATATGCATAAAAATATATGTGTGTGATTGACATTTTTGTATCTTAAAGGCTGGTTCCACGGGATTTCCTTTGGCATAGGGTTGGAACATCCAAATTATATTTCTCTAGTGCAATCCAGGGAGGTTGCGCAATGTGGGTGAATCCCCTGGCTTAAGGAGCAGGGAGAGTACATCCCCAGTTCATCCCGTCCCGCATTCGGGTGTGATGTGTGTATTCCACTTGCAGAGGGAATATGATCGCCTCCACCATTGTGTATTTTTACCATGACCCTGAGTAAGTCTGGCTTGGTACCGTGGTACAGTGAGTAAACCCGGATTTGGATAGGCACTAGGAGACTTTATCCTCGAGTTATAGCTCAGTGGGATGGTTATTATACTTGTGTATAGTATATTACCTGTATATGAGGATGAGATATCATATATCTTTATCTAGGGTAAAGAGATAAATGAATAAGGAATTATTCTCATTCTGGGAGATTTATTCGGACTTAAATTGTGATTGGTTTATTAAAGTGAGTGCTATATGTATATATTTGTATGAGTATATATATACGTTATGTACTGAGGGCCTAATGGATCTCGACGATAGACATTGCCAAGTAGTAATGTATCGGGGGGGTTCCTTGTTTGGATTTCAGTTCTCAAGATACCCCACGCATGAACGTAGAGTAGTGTTGGGACTGGGGAAAAGTTTAGCCCTTAGTACTCGGGTAAATTAGGATTTCTAGGGATTAGGTGGAATGAGTTTAATTAGGCTGGGTAGCTTAACTAGGTTGTTTAGACGGATGCGATAGGTGTGCATTATTAGAAGAGGGGTGAGGGGTATCTCATAGGAGTGCGATACAAATTTAAATATGAGGTAAAGCATATTTTAAAAATATTTCACTTATGCACTTGCAAAATATTTTCGCAACTCGGGCTCTGACCCGTTTATCTATTTTCCTCTCTCTCTCTCTCTCTCTCTATATATATATATATATATATATATATATGTATGTATACATAGGTATCCAGACACAAGGACGCCTAGATGATGATTCCTTCGAGTTAGACGTTGTTGCAACAGTTGTGGGTGCATGAAGGTTCTTTTTAGATGCTACGATTTTTGTGATCTAGATATGAAGATTTGTGGTAACACTTGGGCTGAAATCCCAATTGTATTTAGTTATTCTTTTACCGCATTTTAATTTACGCCCTTTCGATTTGGTTGTATTATGTTGAGCTGTGTGTTCAGTTATTTTATTTCTTTTCAGTTTCATATATACTTACTGTGTGAATTTTTTATTTATAGGTTTTGATTAAAAATATTTGTTAAATAAAAAATTTGACGCGAGCCTAATAGGTTATTAGTAATTAAATTGGTTTTTGACAGTGATACTGAGAATGAACCATATGAGACTCCTGTTGTAATTTGGTACAGGATTGATCGCCCGATATTTTATTAGGTAGGGTGTCACAAAAATATTTCAAATACCTACAAATCTTGTTTAAACAACACATATTGCGGTAAGTACGAGTATCAATCCAACTTTCAAGGTAAAACAATTAATGTGAATGCTAGCAACTTCAATTTTTTATTAAAATAGTTTGCCATTTTTTTGAAAACAATTTCAAGGGAGAATTAACTAATAAATGCTAAAAATAGGAATTGACTAAATAAAGAAAAATAAACCAAGTGTGATAAATGTGAGAAGGTTCAAGAGATGGGATTACACTGCGTGTTCAGTTATTTTAATTTCTTAATTTATTAATTTGAAATATTTGAAGATAATATTAAATTCATAATCTTACTCTCGTCACAATTATAAATTGATTAAATGTCTTCTCCAGAAAACTAATTAAAAAATGTCATACTATGAAATGTCATGATTTGTACTCTTTTTAATAAATTACTTTCTAGGATCAATTTAATAAAATTTATATGAATTGTCAAACTCTAATACCAAATTAATATTCAAAATTAAGAAAAACCTATCTCTAGTTCGATTCCCAAAATCAAATAGTAAAACAAAATTAATTTACTACTTGTCGATATGTAAACTAATTTGTGATCATTAAAAGTTTATTTGCTAGAAATATAACAATTAATACAATTAATAAATCAAATCAGCATGCTACGTGATTTCATCCCACCCCTTGAACGTGGTGTTTAGCCAAACATTATCATGTGTGCATAAATAACAATCAACAATATGTCAGGAAGGATATAAATTGAAAAGAGTAGGAAGAAATACGATACGCAATTTTTTTCACAAATATGTCTTGAAATGCGCCTTATCATGCGTCCAACTTCTTCACAATTTTCAGTACTTGATTACAACAATAAAAATAAAAACTAAACCTAAAAATTATTCTAATGCTAAACTATTTTTTTAAATTTTTTCTGAATTTTTTTATTTTCCTAAAATGTACAACATATACACAGAACTTCTCTCTTATTTTGTCTTTATGTGTGTGTGAGAGCCCTTTTAATGAACCGCCCCTTCCTTGTTTTATAAACCCGCGAAGTAGGTTGTTTAGAGGGAGAGATTTGTGGGAATTTCTTAGCCAACTCAAGATATGCATGTGGGTATTTTCTTTTGAGATTTGAAGGTCCCATTTTTGTGGGATTATGGCAAATAGATTGAAACCGGGTCAGCAGGTTCAAACCGGAGTTGGGTTGGTCGCGAGTTGAACTCGGGTTAAGATATGGTTTCGAGTTTGTGGCTGGATTTGGGAATCAGGTTTGGGAGATTTCTGGTCCCGATTTGTAGGGTTTAAGATGTCGGGTTATGGGTTAATGGGTTTTGATTTGGTTGTAGGTTTTGCTAATATAATGGACATGGGTTTTGATTATGGTGGTTGATGATGGGTTATGGCTGTGGAGTTTTGTGGAGAGAGAGAAGGGTGAAGGTAAGAGATGAGTTAGGAATGTATTTGGGTGTCTTTAGGTGTATGTAACGGTGTGTTTGTGAGTGTGAGTTATTTGGGTGTGTGTGGGTATATGGGATAAGGGTACAGGTGAGTGAGTAATTAGGTGTAGAAGTGTGTGTTTATTTTATACCTAAAAAAAACTCTATACATATTTATAACTCAATAAAAATAAAATAAAAAATCTAAAATGACTAAAGCATAAAAACAATAATATTAATTCCTAACCTATAAATTAATAAAAGACTTAAATAATATAATAAAATAAAATAAAAGTAAAACTAGACTAATAAAACAACTAAAATAATATAAAGAAAAATACTAAAAATAAATAGAATAACTAAAAATCTAATTGAACACGCACCTGCTATATTTACATAAAAAAATATAAAATACATGACACACAATAAATACATGGACCCTAATATATATATAATCATATGCACACAAATAAATCAGAAAAGTCGTAAAAAAATATAAAATAAATCCTAAAAATTATATACGACTCAAATAAAAATATGAAAAAATAATAAAATTACAAACTAAACACACAAGGGGCTCGGGACTAGTCTAGATTTGGTTTAGGCTTAGGGTAAATGGTGGGGAACTGGGTTAAGGTATCGAAACTCATTAGGGCATCCTCAGAAAGGGACTCTGTCTCCACAATTCTTTGATTTTCTTCATTGAACTCTTTGAACCGCTATTGTGTCGCAATTGACTTGATTTAACACTATTCGAAGCCACGAATACATATTGACCTGCGAAATAATTAAATACGAACATAAGGCACTAAAATGCTTATATTCGGGGTATAAAATATACACTTTTTGGTTCTTATCACATCACCCCCAAATAGAACATTTCTAGTTTTCGAGCACGAATAGAGAGAAAATAGAGATAAGTATCCAAAAGTGTGCCACTTTCGCAGGCACTAGAGATTGCACTTAGCATGTGCAACAAGCCGTTAAACAAATAGATTGCCCTACAGGACGAGTGGTGTCTCGTGAGGGTTTTCAGTGAATGTACCCACGAAATTCAAAATTCTATTGAATGCAGTTTCTTATTTAACGATGAAAATCTATACAACCCAACTTAAAAGGACATCAAGTAACATCATATTCAACTATAAAAGTATGGCATAAAATTACTTAATACCAAAAGTGTAATCCTTCCTAAACTCAGCATGTGTTAGTGTGAAACAATCTTAAGTATCATTTGAGTTATTCTTAGATCGCCTTTATAGAATCAAAGCATTGACTTCAATTCTCAGTAGATATATCTCTCTAAATCGAACTCTCTGAGAATTGAGTAAGTGTATCTTTCTAGTATGTGAGGAGGTGAGTAAATGTAAACAAGTGCAAACGTCTCACACAATTTATAGAACATGACGGATACATGAAAGAAATGTGATCTCATGAACGAATGCTAACCATTATGTAGAGAATGTCGAGTTATTCACTATATATATACTTCTCGTTTTCCCGAACACGTCACCAAGGGTGAAAATGGGGTTTATTTAAGGCATAAGGGGAAAATCAAGAAGATGAGGTAGGGTTTTTGATAAGAGTAAAACACACTTTGACTAACTAATGTCTTCATCTTTTGAATTTATGATCGCAAGCTTTCTTTTTCCACTTTTCTATTTTTTTTTTCTATGCTCCTTCTTTAATTTTATTTTCTTTTTCTCTTTTTTTTTATTGCGATACATTTTTCTTTTCATAACACAAATGAAGACAATTTACATTTAAAATTTCAAACACTTTTTTTTCTCAAAATCGATGGTAGTGATGGGAAATAATAAATGGATGTTGTCTAGAACATATATGGATAAGGAAAACATGGGTGAAATGAATGGTAATATGAGAAAATGGTAAGTGTATGGTCAGAAATGGTTTAGTGCTCGAGACAAACTACAAGACACATGTTTCTTACAACTCGAAGGTAATGCCATTCTCAGTGATTAAGCCAAATTTTAAAAATAATGAGACCATGCAATGACTAACTGTGGTACCCAAAGAAAGTTGAGTCAACTTGTGAATCGGAGATACATAAAAACCCTCAAAAAGGTAAAAAGCTCAAATCTTACGGGTTTAAGCCCCCAGTAGTGATATTATAAAGCTCTCTTGAGAATATAAGCACTCTTCAACTTTTGATTATAAAAGTGATAGTGAAAATTGTTGAGTCTAGAAACTCATAGTGCAAGTAGGCTTTAAGAAGTATTAGTTAATTGTATGTTAAAAAGCGTAATTTTAGGGTTGAGCACGGGTATTCCGAGAATTCTAAAGGAGGGATGATAGACAGTTCATGTCATAACAAATTTTGCTAAAATGCACAAAAAAAAAGCATTTAAAATTACTTATTTCTGAATTTTTTTCAAAAGAGGTACAATTTTGATAAATTGCTCACCCCCAAACAAAAGAGAACACCGTCCTCGATGTGTAAAACTATATATAAAAAATGAAAAGCATAAGGTAGGAAGATATTACCAAAAAGAACTGCTAATGAAAATGTATCGCATAATGGAGCAGAGATGGAACCTGAAGAACATATGTGACACAAAAATATATATATAAGTCTATAAAGAATGTGAAAAGTAGTGGGCGATGTGAAACACTAGCCCCAAACAGGATAAGACTCATACTTAGAAACAAGAAACGACGAGCTGCTTCCCGGTAGCGCTAAGTTTAACGTCTTCATCCAGACCGATCGGAACACACCTTGAGAATATGAACTAGGAAAGCGCGTGGTGACAGAAAAATGGGGTGATTATAATCACCCCCAAAACAAGATTGAAGCGTCAGCCTTGTTAAACTGGATCAACAAGATCAATTCACTTGTATGGTAATGTTCTTTACGCTATGCAAAGCATCGGTGGACCATGAGTGGGTAGGTAGAAAGGAAAGGGTGAGGATGAACAGGCATCAATCATAGGCCTTATTGAGCATAAAGGTGAGGGCAACAAGTGACCTGTAAGAATGGTTCTCCAATTGGATAGGGAGGAAAAATGGTTTAGTAATAGTGATAGGGTGGGCCTCATAGAAAGCGCACGACCATTTAATAAATGGACGACGATAATGATCGTACCCTGACACATCAATGAGCTGGCAAAAATAAAAATCACTAAAACATGATAATGGAAATCTTTAAAGAACAAGTTAATGTCACAAAAGATTAGAGTATCATAAATACTCTCATAGATATTGGGGTGGAAGAAAAATGCAAGAGTGGGATCATGATAACTAGGGTGGAGGGTGGGTGGAGGTGAGGACCTATATGGTTCGATGTGAATAGGAAAGGTAGAATAGCAAGGTCCAAATCAAGTGGTGGATGAGAGGTGACAAATGGTGGGTCAGGTGGGAAAAATGGTGGAGGAAGATGATCCAACTCAAGTGTAGGGCTCACACACTTGTTGGAAGGAGGAAATGAATATTAATAAGGGAGTTTGGTATCTAAAGAAGGAATGGTCAACTTCTCTACCAATGTGTCACCATCCATGGTGGTGAGAAAATAAAATGAGGTATCCAAAGCTGAGAGATAAGAATCAACATGAATTTATGACTCAAAGGGATCCAAATATGGTGGGACAGGATCCGTATTCGGAGAGGAAGGAACTAGATCAGATTCAATCTTAGGACAATGGTAAGCACTCGTAGCCGGAGCTAACCTATATTGAATTTGTGCCTCGGGAACACACATGATTATCTCGATAGGTGTAAATTCGGGCATAATGAAGGATTCTATGAAAGGGGAAATGTGAATCTCGGTGATTGGTTCGAGAGGATAGGGCAGTGTGGGACCAGTCTCACAGTTAGTGGGGAAGTCAACAGAATTATCTACTTGAGGCATGCATCATGAGGTGGTCTCAACTTCAAGACTCTCGGGATGATAGGGTTGGTCACACTCAAAATTAGTGGCATAAGACGATACATCATCGCTCCATATGGGGGAAATAATGGGTTGAAGTTTGGTGAAATTCGACTCGTTCGCACACTCAAATTCATTTAACCTTTGTTCAAGATGTTGAAGGGCTTCATTTTGAGATTTAAGAGTGTGATCGTGTTCGAGGACGAACTTGTGCAAGAAGCTCTCGAGAGCTTATGCGCAAGGTGGTGTTGAACTGTCGATGGGTGGCGGTGGTGGTTGAGGTGGACACAACTCACTATAGATACTAGGGTGAGGAGAATGCCCATATGAAGTGTGGGGAATGGGGTCAAGGTCATTATACATGAGATGAGTGTCTTCGTGAGAGAAAAAAGGTTGATTAGCATGAGGGGCATAGTAAGGGGACTTATCGAGATGAGGGGGGAGGGCATGAGCAGGTGATGTTGACTATTGGATATCATAAGGATCCACAACATGAGGTTGGCATTTTTATTGCATGAAAAGGTGATTAGGCATCCATGAATAGATTTGTAATAACCCTTATTTTTTGAGAAATTTAATTTATATTAATTTGATATGAGAGGTAATTATATAAAATAGTAGATAAAGGTGGTAAATATTATTTTAAGTGAGTTAAAAGATAATATTTACTGGATTTTGCATATGTACTATTATGTGAATGTAAATAGCATTATGTTACGATTTATGGTGTCGTTGTGCTTTAAATGACATTTGTGGTTTAAATGAAGTTTGAACTTGAAATGATTTATATTATTCTGGATGCCAATTTACAGGGTGCGGTTAGTCCCAAAATAGTCGAGATAGTCAAAATAGGTGCCATATTGTATTTTTGGGTTCAGGGTACTTTTGATAGGTTATGACTTAAATATGTAGTTGCGAGTCATTTTAATGGAGTATTAACATTTTAAGATGGAAGCTAATGTTAATGGAGTATTACATTGTGGAGAAAAAGAACAGAAAGAAGGAGAATTGAAGATTGAAGCTTGGATTTGTTGCTACCGGAAGAAAATCTGAGATTGCAAACTTAAGGCAAGTTCTAACTTACTAGTATCTGATTTAATATGAATAATTTGTTGTGTATTTGAATGAATTGACCAAATTCTAGGTTTTGAGGATCTTAGTGTTTAAACCCTTAAAATGGCATTAGACTTGACTTGATAGGGTCTTTATAAGTGTTGTTGGCTTATAAATGGTTTGGGGTGAAGACAAGTTGATTTTGTGGAGGTTTGAGAAGAAGAAGTTGAGATTTGGGTAAATTAGGGTTCATAACCCGTAGCCCCCAACATGGCAAATTCACTAGGGCGAATCGATTCGCCCCATAGCGAATCAATTCGCTAATGGGGTAGACTACAGGTCTGGGAAGTCGAATCGATTTGGGAAAGGCCTAATCGATTTGGCTAGAGACAGAATGCTAGCTTCCTCTACCGAATCGATTCTCTTTTGGGAAAATCAATTTGCTACATAGGGCGAATTGATTCGTCCCTATGGCGAATCTATTCGAAATCCTGCTATTTTGGGGGATTTTTCCAACTTAGTTTTTAGCTTTTCTTTTTAGACCTAGGGCCTAGGAACTTTCTCTTTAGATGAAATAAAGTGTACTATAGTCTTTTATTAAATATGTAACTACCCTAGATTAGAAAAGGGATACTTAGGCCTATCTTGGGGATTAGTTAATAGACATTAGGGTAGCTCTTTCTTGTGTATACTAGTGTGAGACTAGGGAAGAATAGGATTGTATAATAGGGGAAATTTATAGATATGAATGATGTATACTATAACTGGTGTCTTAAAGTAACGTCATTGTTTCTCGGAGACTAAATTGAGGAATTATTGAACATTAACGTTTATAGTGATGACATTAAACGCGAATAGCTCCGGATAAAAATGTAATGCATACTTTAAAATGGGAATAACTTATGAATGATGATTTGTTTATACAAACCTCTCTAAATGCTATCATAGGAGAAGTTACGTGCATGAGGTGAAGCCCCCTGGCTAGTGAATGCCGGGTGAATATAGTTTTCGGCCTTAGGACCGGTTATTATATATTGTGTGATTATTATTCGAAGTGAGGTAATTACGTGTGTGGTTTTGACTCACTGTTGAAGGTATATGGGCGCTTCTCGACGTTATGCGATGTAGGATGCCCATGTTGTCTTGGTGATAGGCCCTGTAAGATGATAGCTATTTAGGGGCACGTCCAGTGGGGAAACTCAGAAGGACAGTCTTAGAATCGTTATACGTTGTGTAATATAACTATTCTTATTAAAGTGGAATCTTAGTGATTTTATGACACTTTATGAAATAAATTTCTTTGAATACGTTACCTAATGAGAAAAGTAATGGGGAAAAGAATTGTGTATAAATGGAAATGGAACCTCATTAAGTATTAGATTATCAATTTTCTCCTGCATAATTGAATTGTGATGATTGTAATTATATTGCGTTAGGTTATGCTTATAGATTGAGTAATTAGATTTCTTATCATTACTTATGGTGAACGAAATGAACTTATTCTTGATGATTTAACTGTTCATAACTGTCATGCATTTTATTCACATGGTAAACAAATCAGACAGGGCCCTGACCCGTTTATGTTTCTCTGTTTTGCATGAATCTTTTATTCAACCTGGTGTTTCGCCGTAAGGACGCCCGTATTGACCTTTCTATTCCTGTGTCCTAGAGCTGTAACACTTTGCGGATGTTATGGGATATTTGATATAGACGCTTTCATATTTTTGTATTCTTGTTATGATCGGTTTCACATTTGGGTGTGTGCCTAAGTTTTGTACTTGTATTGTGTTGGGATATTGTACTTTAATACTCGGTGTAACCTAGTAGTAATTGTCTGTTAACCGACACCTTATTCGGTTATTTTTCTGTATATAGTTGTCGATTTATTATTTGTCGTTATCTCTATCCACCTTCTTTTAAATAGGCTTGTTTAAATGTTTTCATTAACTTACTAAATAAATTCTGACAATCCGTTTTCTAAAATAATGGGTGGTTATCTCGTGTATTTATGGAATTACTGTGATGCTAAGGATGGACCATCTATGATTCTTGTAATCATTAGAGTATCGGGCTGGCCACCTCTTATTTTAATAAGAGGGGTGTCACAGATGGTATCAGAGCATCAGGTTCTAGAGTCTTTAGGGTCTATGCGAACTTGTCACGTTCTGTCGTAGCGTTCTTTGATATAGAGCCTTATTGTTAGGACTGTTTTGTTTTCCTATATTTACGATCTTTTGCTAAGATAAATTGTTCTTACTAGTATTCTAATTCAGTTGTTTCTTCATCTCAGATGTCGCCTAAGAGAGGCCTCCCTGTGAGAAGAAATAGAGTTGTAGAAGATGATGTAGGTCCTCCACCACCACAGTAAGGAACTTAACATGCCGATGATGTAGCTAATATTGTGGCCCAGGCGGTCAATGCTACGATAACTGCCGTGGTTCAGTAATTTTCCCAAGCCCAACAGCCGAGGGTTCAGGAGGTGCAAACCCCCACGGGACCTTCTCTGTGGGAAAGATTCAGAGAATCCTTCTTAAAGGGTCATCCCCCAGAATTTTAGGGTGGCTCCGACGTGATAGTAGCTAACCAATGGAAAAAGGATATGTATCACCATCTTCACATGGTGGATTGTAGTGAGGAACGAAAGCAAATCCTTGCTACTTTTAAACTAGTTGGAGCAGCCTTACACTGGTGGGAGTCGATGACCACTCCCAAACAAAGAGACACAATGATGATATCTGACTTTTAGGCTTTGTTTGATTGAAAATATTTTCCTCTGGAAGTCCAAAGGGAAATGGGGAGAAAACTTCAAGACGTAGTTCAAGGTGAATGTTCGGTGGCAGAGTATGAGGAGGAATTCACTCGTTTGTCTAGTTTTGTGCTGAATGATGTGACTCCAGAGGAAAGGAGAATATCAAAGTTCATTGGAGGTTTACATTGGAGGATACAACATTATT
Organism: Sambucus nigra; assembly: GCA_949130495.1. Taxonomy (NCBI): domain Eukaryota; kingdom Viridiplantae; phylum Streptophyta; class Magnoliopsida; order Dipsacales; family Adoxaceae; genus Sambucus; species Sambucus nigra. The sequence goes on from OX422213.1 coordinate 121,814,563, forward strand.
TGCTGGGCAATCCATATTTACAAACTTTCGGGGATGTGATGAACGCCGCTTTACTCCATTGTCAAGATCATCGTTTGCATGTTCAAGGTAGTAAGAAAGTTTCAGTTATGGGACAATCGGGTAAGCCGGGAGGCAATGGTGGCGAAGGATCACTACCCTCGTCCCAATCATCGGGAGGTAAGCAAAAGGAAAGGGACACCCAGCAAGGGGATTTTTCTAAAAGACAATGTTTTGGTGGATTCAATTTAGATGGCAGTAATTTCAGGCACGGTCAAGGTGCCCAACAATAGCAACAGGCAGGTCGGGGTAACAATGGGGGTCGAGGCCAACCGGGCCAAGGCTTTGGGCAATTCAGAAATAACAGGGGCCTTAATCAGGAAAATATAGTGGGTCGTTGCTTTCAATGTGGGGAGCCGGGTCATTATACGAAGTCGTGTCTGTAGTTGATTAGGGGACAGTCTTGAAATTTCATAGAATTCCATATCATCAATAGGAACAACTACCACCACCAGTGCCTAATCCAGTCGCCCCTCCACAACAGGGACAACTACAGTATGGGGGTGATTATCACATGCATGATGCTATGCTTTCTCCAACCCCACCAGCGCCACCTGCTATTGAGGGTAAGTTTCCCATTCATGGGTATATGGGTCGTGTATTGTTTGATACGGGTGCGACACACTCATTTATTTCTCAGAGTTTTGCTCAGTCTACGGAGTTAATTAAATCTGCAGAAAGTACTTTCACTAGTGTCGAATATTTTATGGGTGATGGTTCACTTATTTTCTTTGTTTGTAAACAAGTAGAAATAAATCTTGGTAATTTGTGTTTTGAGGCCGATTTGCTCGTCCTTGATAGGGTCGGGTATGATGTAATCTTGGATATGGATTTGTTACTAAAGTACTATGCGATAGTAAATTGCGATGGAAAGAGTATAGTTTTTGCCACTCTGGGGCAAGAGATGTTTTTAGTGGTTGGGCCCCATTCCGAGGGAGGTTCTAGTACTTATTTGTATTGTATTGTGAAGGAGACCTATCGGGATGTAGTCATTTCCTTAGATTCAATTCCGGTTGTTAGAGACTTCGAAAATGTTTTTCACGAAATACCGAGTTTACCTCCAAGTAAGGAGATTGAGTTTGTAATTGATTTACCACTGGGAACACGCCCGATTGCTAGAGCTTCGTAATGTATGGCTCCTATTGAGATGAGGGAGTTAAGAGATCAGATTCAAATGTTATTAGAACAGTGGTTTATTAGGCGTAGTATGTCGCCGTGATGAGATCCTGTATTGTTTGTGAAGAAGAGAGATGGTTCCCTCCAGTTGTGCGTAGATTATTGGGAGTTGAATAAAGTTACCATCAGGAACAAAAACCCACTACCTCGGATTGAAGATTTATTCGATCAACTTAGCGGAGCATCTAACTTCTCTAAAATAGATTTGAGGATAGGGTATCACCAATTGCGGATACGAGAATAAGATATGTCCAAAACTGCATTTCTGACTAGATATGGGTCCTATGACTTTTTGGTTATGCCTTTCGGGCTAACCAATGCTCCTGCAGTGTTCATGGACCTTATGAATAGAGTGTTTTGATACTTCCTGGACCAGTTTGTTATCGTGTTTATTGACGACATCCTAGTGTATTCTCAAACGGAGGCCGATCATGCTAATCATTTATGGTTGGCCCAACAGATGTTGAGGGATCATCAATTGTATGCTAAGTTTGATAAGTGTGGTTTTGGCTACAGGAAGTACAGTTTTTGGGTCACATTGTTACCGTTGAGGGTATTTTGGTAGACCCGAGTAAAGTTATTATGGTAGGGGAATGGGGTCAACCCACGATACCTACAGAGATTCGTAGTTTTCTGAGTTTGGTTGGTTATTACCGCAGATTTATCAAAGGCTTTTCTAATATTTCTAGCCCTTTGATAAATTTAACTCGGAAGGGGGTGAGGTTTGTTTGGGATGATTATTGTGAACTGGCTTTTAATGACTTGAAAGATAAGTTGACTTCTACTCCAATACTTGCGTTATTGAAGTCAGGGTTGGAATATTTGGTCTTTACGGATGCATCTCTGCAAGGGTTGGGAGGTGTGAAACAGCAAGAGCATCGGGCTATTTATTATGCTTCTTGCAAACAAAATCCCCATGAGAAGAATTATCCGGTTCTTAAGTTGGAACATGCTGTTGTGGTTTTTTACTTAATGATTTGGAGACATTACCTCCTGGGGGAGAAATTAGTCTTTTCACGAACCACAAATCGTTGTAATATTTATTTTCACAGAAGTATTTATATATGCGTCAATGTCGATGGTTAGAGTTTGTGAAGGACTATTAATTTGATATTCATTATCACCCGGGTAAGGCTAATGTAGCGGCGGATGCATTGAGTCGGAAACCCGACGGGGAGTTAGACACAATATGGAAGGCTAAATGGAAGGAACATAGCCAAGAGGATGCTGTTGCTAGGGTGCTTATGTCGGTGTTGACCGTTATGCCTACTATAGTGTCATGGGTTGTGGAAGCTCAAGGAAGGGACAAAAGCTGTCTGGACCGTATACACCAATTGTTAACCAACGGAGCGGAATCCTACTATATAAGTTTTGAGGTTGGTCTACGTTTCCACGAGAGACTTATTATTTCGGATAAAGGAGATTTAAGATGGGCCATAATGACAGAATCTCATGGGTCCAAATTTGCAGTACGTCCTGGTGGGGACAAAATGTACTAAGACATGCGCCGTCAATATTGGTGGGCGGGTATGAAACGGTACATTTCTGAATTTTCTTCCCAATGTTCTACCTATCAACTGGTGAAGGTAGATCATCAACGACTGACGGGATTGTTACAACCCTTGGAAATACCTGTATGGAAGTGGGAAAGCATCTCAATGTATTTTATCACGTGGTTGCCAATGTCACAAAGCGGCCTTGATTCCATTTGGGTTATCGTCGATCGCTTAACTAAGTCGACACATTTCTTACCGGTATGTACAGACTACAATATTGCTCATTATGCTCGACTATTTATTGCGGAGATTGTTAGACTCCATGGGGTCCCCATTAATATAGTCTCTGATCAAGACAAAAAAAAAATTCCCAATTTTAGCGAAGTTTTCAAGAAGCTATGGGAACCAAGTAGAAGTTAAGTACCTCATATTACCGTCAAACAGATGGGAAAATGGAAAGAGTTAACCAAATGTTGGAGGATATGCTCTGAATATGTGTGATTGATTTAAAAAGAGGTTGGTAACAATACCTTCCCTTGGTCGAATTTGCTTATAATAATTTGTACCAATTCACTCTCGGGATGGCACCCTATGAAGCATTGTATGGCCGACTATGTAAATCACCTACTTATTGGTTGGAAGTAGGGGATAATAAATTTCTTGGTCCAGGATCGAACTTATTTGCAATTGCATTCGAATAACTCAAGATTGTCAAAAGAGTTATGTCGATGCTAATAGAAGGCATGTGGATTTAGAGGTTGGAGACCAAGTTTTGGTGCGAGTATCGCCAATGAAGGGTATAAAGCGATTTGGGAAGAAAGGAAAACTTGCACCGCATTACGTAGTTTCTTTTCCTATTATTGCTAAAGTAGTCCCCGTAGCTTAGCAACTTGCCTTGCCGGAACACTTACAACAGATTCATTATGTGTTTCATGTTTCATCCTTGAAAAAGTATAAGAGGTGTGAAGTATCTCACTGGCACATTCCTTTGGATGATATCGAATTGCAACCCGATATTTCATACGAGGAATAACCAGTTGCAATCTTAGATCACGGGGAGCGTAGGCTAAGATCTAGAGTGGTGCCCTTTGTTCGGGTCCAATGGGGTCATCACAATGCCGAGGAATCAACGTGGGAGCGTGAGGACAATATGAGAGAAAAGTATCCACATCTCTTTTTGCAAGGTACGCCTAATTTTGAGGGCAAAATTTCCTTATAAAGGGGGGGGGAGTATGTAATAACCCTTATTTTTTGAGCAATTTATTTTATATTAATTTGCTATGAGAGGTAATTATATAAAATAGTGGATAAAGGGGGTAAATATTATTTTAAGTTAGTTAAAAGATAATATTTACTAGATTTTGCATATTTACTGTTATGTGAATGTAAATAACATTATATTACGATTTATGGTGTCTTTGTGCTTTAAACAGCATTTATGGTTTAAATGAAGTTGGAACTTTAAATGATCTGTATTATTCTGGATGCCAATTTAGAGGGAGCGTTTAGTCCCGAAATAGTCGAGATAGTCAAAATAAGTACCATATTGAATTTTTGGGTTCCAAGCACTTTTGAGAGGTTATGACTTAAATATGTAGTTACGAGTCATTTTAATGGAGTATTAACATTTTAAGATGGAAGATAATGGTAATTGCATGTTTCGGTCTTGCAACCCCTCTTATTTCCTAAGTGTGTACTTTCTAAACCTATAGAGAGGAAGAGAATTGTGGAGAAAAAGAAGAGAAAGAAGGAGAATTGAAGATTGAAGCTTGGATTTGTTGCTACCGGAAGAAAATATGAGATTTCAACCTTAAGGCAAGTTCTAACTTGCTAGTATCTGATTTAATGTAAATAATTTGTTATGATGGTTGTGTATTTGAATGAATTGACCAAATTCTAGGTTTTGAGGATTTTAATGTTTAAACCCTTCAAATGGCATTAGACTTGACTTGATAGGTCTTTATAAGTGTTGTTGGTATATAAATGGTTTGGGGTGAAGATAAGTTGATTTGGTGGAGGTTTGAGAAGAAGAAGTTGAGTTTTGGGTACATTAGGTTCATAACCCGTAGCCCCCAACTTGGCAAATTCGCCAGGGCGAATCAATTCACCCCTTAGCGATTCGATTCGCTAAGGGGGTAGGCTACAGGTCTAGGAAGTCGAATCGATTCGAGTAAGTTGAATCGATTCGCTAAGGTGAGAGACCGAATGTTGGTTTCCCCTATTGAATCGATTCTATTTTCGGCGAATCATTTCGCTACCTGGGTCGAATCGATTCGTCCCTATGGAAAATCGATTCGAAATCCTGCTGTTTTGGGAGATTTTTCCAACTTAGTTTTTAGCTTTTCTTTTTAGGCCTAGGGCCTAGGAACTTTCTCTTAGGATGAAATAAAGTGTACTAGAGGCTTATATTAAATATGTAACTACCCTAGATTATAAAAGGGATACTTAGGCCTATCTCGGGGATTAGTTAATAGACATTAGGGTAGCTTTTTCTTGTGTATACTAGTGTGAGACTAGGGAAGAGTAGGATTGTATAATTGGGGAAATTTAGAGACATGAATGATGTATACTATACCTAGTGGCTTAAAGTAACGCCATTATTTTTTGGAGACTAAATTGGATAATTATTGAACGTTAACGTTTATAGTGATGACATTAAATGCATATGACTCCGGATAAAAATGTAATGCATACTTTAAAATGGGAATAACTTATGAATGATGATTTGTTTATACACACCTCTCTAAATGCTATCATAGGAGAAGTTACGCGCATGAGGTGAAGTCCCCTGGCTAGTGAATGCAAGGTGAATATAGTCCTCGGCCATAGGACCGGTTATTATATATTGTGTGATTTTTGTTCGAGGTGAGGTAATTACGAGTGTGGTTATGACTCACTGTTGAAGGTATATGGCCACTTCCCAACGTTATGCGATGTAGGATGCCCAGGTTGTCTTGGTGATAGGCCCTATAAGATGATAGCTATTTAGGGGTGCGGTCAGTGGGGAAACTCGGAAGGATGGTCTTAGAATCGTTAGATGTGGTGTAATATTACTATTCTTATTAAAGTGGAATCTTAGTAATTATACGGAACGTTTTGAAATAAATTGCTTTAAATACGTTTCCTAATGAGAAAAGGAACGGCGAAAAGAATTGTGTATAAATGGAAATGGAACCTCATTAAGTATTAGATTATCAATTTTCCCCTACATAATTGAATTGTGATCATTGTCATTATATTGCATTAGTTTATGCTTCTAGGTTGACTAATTTTAACAAACTTATTCTTAATGATTTAACTTTTCATAACTGTCATGCATTTTATTCACATGGTAATCATATGAAACCGGGCCCTGACCCGTTTATGTTTCTCTATTTTGCATGAATATTTTATTCGACCAGGTGTTCCGCCGTAAGGACGCCCGTATTGACCTTTCTATTCCAGTGTTCTAGAGCTGTAACACTTTGCGGATGTTATGGGATATTTGATATAGACACTTTCATCTTTTTGTATTCTAGTTATGATCAGTTGCACATTCAGGCGTGTTGCCCAAGTTTTGTACTTGTATTATGTTGGGATATTGTACTTTAATACTCGGTGTAACCTAGTAGTAATTATCTGTTAACCGACAGCTTATTGAGTTATTTTGTTGTATATAGTTGCCGATTTATTATTTGTTATTATCTCTATCCACCTTATTTTAAATAGGATTGTTTAAATGTTTTCATTAACTTACTAAATAATTTCTAACAATCCGTTTTCTAAATAATGGGTGGTTATCTCGTATATTTATGGGATTACTGTGATGCTAAGGATGGACCATCTATGATTCCCGTAATTATTTGAGTATCGGGCTGGTCATTTATTATTTTAATAAGCGGGGTGTCACAAGCTTATGTGCTCATACCCCTCAGCTGGATAGTTCATGACAATGCACCGAGGGTGGTTCCAAAATAGTGTCATATGGAAGAACTTGGGCCATGGTGGGTTCAGATGGATAGGTAACATATGGACGCTCATGGGACAAGTGATCGACAAGAAAGCAGTATGTGCACGATGAAGCATGGGAAGTGTTGACACTCATCACCGGAGGAGGTGGACTATGAGATGTGTATGTGGATGATGCCAGAGTATCAACTGTTGGTGTTTCAGAGTTAAATCCACGAAGTAATGTATGAAGGTTCGATTCGGTCTCACATCAAACAAACTTCGAGATAAGGGGAAATGGCTAAAGTATTCCCATAAAAGATGTTATTCGGCCATGACGAGAGGAATATTTTTGGATTTTTAAATGTTTTTCAAAAGAAAAGAAAACTATTTTTGTGATTTTTTAAAATTAGAAAAAGAAAATACTTTTGGAATTCGGAATATGGAAAAAATATATATTTTTGGGATTTTGGGAAATATTTTTAACAATGGAGGAAAATATTTTTGGGATTTTTCAAAAAAAGGGAGAAAATGGACTCTTTATGAAACTCAAAAGGACGGAGCAAAAAAAAGACTACCAAAAGAGATGAATTGGACATGTACGAGAAAAGAAAAAATCCGAATGAGCATGTAGCCAATTATTATCTTCAATTAAATGACAGGGTAGTCAAATTTTAAATTAATTCGTGGGCGAGAAAAACACGGAGCTGTACATCGCCATTGAAAAAATATATGCTCCTACTTTCTTCTTGGGAGGACAATAGGCTTACTAGTTAAGGCTCATCACACTAGTTACTACAACGATCGACAATCCGGTACCACGTCGAGGAAAGCACAAACCCGTTTTACTAGGCGGACTCATTTAAAACCTAGTTTCCCTGGACAAAGTATTAAAAAAATTGATTGAAAGTTTGCAGTGGTGGAAAGGAATCACTAGAGTATCCTTCGAGTGTCTCGGTCCCAAAGGGTCCTAATGAACACCGATCCTAATGGGCTTGCTAGTTGATTGATTTTAATTTAAGTAATAGCACGGGTAACAAGTAAATGGATAAGTGATTCAGTGGGTGATGAAATCCCAGCTCGTTGCAATGATCGAGTCTAGGTCTTAGTTAGATTAATTCATCAAACCATTCAATTTAAGTGCGGTGAAAAAATTAAAAGTTCACAAGAGAAATTAATCACACTAAAAATGAACTCGCTTCCAGGAGATTTACGAGTGATAAAGAAATTTACCTCCCACAGTTTTTACACATGTGGGGTGAAGACCGAGTTGAGTCGACCAGGGGGAAGCTTGCCTAACTTCAGTCGTCCTTGGGATTCCTACTGACCCAAAATAGAGAGGCTTCAAATTTCCACTCTAAGGGTTCTCTGTCTATTTTGTCCCGTTTCCCTTTTCGCTTGTGTTTTTGTTTGAATAATTATTACAAAAAATAGGTGTGAAAATGCACCAAAATAAATACAAGGCCTCAATAATCCTATACAACAAGTCTAAAAAAAGGAGGGGGAAGGAATAATAACTAAAAAAATTACAAGTCTTCAACGTTGTCTCCACGTCAAGAAATTGGGAAAGGCGCCATTTGATAAGAAGATTTATATGTACTACCCAACAACGACATCATTTCATAAAGAGCTTTTTATGTACTCCCTGGCAACAATGTCATTTGATAATAAGGCTTTTTGTGTATCTCTCGTTGTCTTAAAAAACCTAGTCTAAAAATCCCTTGAATACCTACAAATTTTTTTAAACTACTCGTATTACAGTAAGTACGGGTATCAATTCAACTTTCAAGGGGAAACAATTAATGTGAATGCTTGCAATTTCAATTTTTTATTAAAATAATTTTTCAATTTTTTATTTTTTTAAACACAATTTCAAGGGATAATTAAGTAGTAAACGCAAAACATATGAATTGACTAAATAAAGAAAAATAATATGTAACCGAGTGCGATAAATGTGAGAAGGTTCAAGAGATGGGATTACACCACGTGTTCAGTTATTTTAATTTATTAATTTGAAATATTTTGAGATAATATTAAATTCATAATCTAACTCTCGTCACAACTATAAATTGAATAAATACCTTTTTCAGAAAAGTAATTCAAAAACGTCACATTATAAAATGTCATGATTTATATTATTTTAATAAACTACCTACTGTGATATATTTAATAAAATTTATATGAATAATCAAATTCCAATACCAAATTAATATTCGAAATTAGGAAAAAACCTATCTTTAGTTCTATTCCTAAAATCAAATGTTAAAATTAAATTAATTTAAAACCTCTCAATACGTAAATTAATTTGTGATCATTAAAAATTAATTTTTCTAGAAATATAACAATTAATAGAATTAATTAATCAAATCAACATCCTACGCGATTTCATCCCACCCTTTGAACGAGGTGTTTAGTCAAACATTCTCATGTGTGTTTAAACAACAATAAATAATATGTCAAGAAGGATATAAATTGAAAAGAGAAGGAAAAAATACGATATGCAATGTTTTCCACAAATATATCTTGAAATGCGCCTTGACATGCGACCAACTTCTTCACAATTTTCAGCACTTGATTACAAAAATAAAAATAAAAAACTAAAGCTAAAACTTATTCTAAGACTAAACTATTTTTTTTTATTTTTCTGAAATTTTTTACTTTCCTAAACTGTACAACATATACACAAAACTTCCCTCTTATTTCGTCTCTATCTGTGTGTGAGAGTCCTTTTAATGAGCCGTACCTTCCTTATTTTATAAACCCATGAAGTATGTTGTTTAGAGGGAGAGATTTGTCGAATTTTCTGTGCCAATTCAAGATATGCGTGTGGTTATTTTGTTTTGAGATTGCATGTCCCATTTTTGTGAGATTATGGCAAGTATATGGAAATCGGGTGTAACACCCCGTGTTTTTATTTATTATTTTAATTAATTAATTAGAATTTTTGAGAAAAATAAAATTTTGAATTTAATAATTTTTATTGGCTAAATATGTTGCTTAAGATTTTAGAAGAATAAAACTTCAAGCGGAATTAAAATCGGAGTTAAAACGGATTTTATATTGATTTTATAATATTTTGCCTTATAGGCATTTTTTAGGCAAACTGTCAGTTTTTTCGGGGTTATTGATCGATCGACCCCTGGGGGTAGATCGATCGACCCTCCCAGAAAACGTGCGCTGTAAGCTGTTTTTAGAGTTTGTGTAGGATTAGGACTCCTAATCACTATATAACCTTGTTAATCCGTAGGGGGACCTCTCATAATCACTTTTTCTCCAGTTTTTCACCAGAGAACACTTCCAAATATTTTTTCTCTCACTCATAATCATCAACCTTCAACAAAATCAAGTTTTTGTCACAAGTTTTGGCACAAGTTTTTGAAGGCTTAATTGGGGTTTAATCAAGACCGTTCAAGAACCCACTTTTGCTAATTTTTCGAGAGGAATCCAGATTTCTAATCAGATTTTCAACACGATCTTTACAGGCATGACTACTCTATTTTTTTTCCTTTTGTATTATGTGTTTTAAGTGTCGTGCAAACACTTAATTACATGTTTTCTAAAAATAAACTACTCACTTAATTAGGAAAAGTGGACACTAATTATGGAGCTATTTTCATAAATCTTTTAATCTGAATAATATTCATAACCCTTGGGTACGTAGGATTGATGAGTGATTTTGGGTTTTATTGGTGTAGGTTACATGTAGAAAAACCCTAACTTTAAAATAAATGATTTTTGGGTGCATATAACTCATGTAATACACGTAGAGATAATAAAATTTGGTTTCGATGAATATATGATGAAAACTTGGTATATTTATTTAAAATAATTAAATGAGATTAATTGGGTATTATTGACGAGGTAATAATTAAATTAAGAATTAATTGAATTGGACTATCATGCGTAGTTTTATATGTTGAATAATTATGCTTGTTTGTGCAACTTTTTGCTATTATTATATTGCCTTGTGACGACGGGTTGTGGGGTAATTTTTCTCTCCCTATATTTTAGAATTCCTTCTAGGTATGGGACTAGTGAGTATGCCTTTTGATGATTTACGCCTTCTAGGTATGGGACTAGTGAGGGTAGATTATCGTGTTTTTATCATCTTGATGGTGGGCTGATTTTTTAATACTTTATCGTCGTTACGCTAGCCTAAGCATGAGACTAGGTCGAAATTTAAGTTATAAATTCATCCTATAAATAGGTTAGGACGTATTGATAACTTGGGGACCCTTAGTTATGGGACTAAGGGGTATTTTTAGGATCTCACATCGATTAAAAGGGTGGGGTAATTTATAAATTGTGAAATTGAGAAATTGAGAACTAATGCCTGAGATAAAAACGGGTATTAAAATATATTGGCGACATAATGTGTCGGGGCCGACAGTTTAAACGACCCAGAGGGCGATTTATGTCATGTCGTGTGTGGAACCTTGTCATGTGTCGGGGAGGACAGTTTAAATGGGTCAGAGGGCAATTGACAAGGGAAGTGTATTTTGGTGGAGAAATCACCCGAGGCGGGAGGACCACTATAATGAATTTTGGTGAATTATCACCCGAGGCGGGAGGAACGCCATACCTAATAATTATTGAAGTAAGAAAATAAATAATTGAGAAATTTGATAATTTCGGTCAATGAATAAAAGATTAACTCCGCGGGACTTGAGAATTTAAAATCATATTGGTGTGCCTTTATAAATGGGGATTTCTGTGGGTAGTTAGTGATTTATATTTATCGCGTTTAATTATCCCGTTTAATTTAAAATATTCTATTGTGATATTTATTGCATATAATGCTATTATCTGGATTAAAGGATCCTATTTGAGGGGAGTAGTGTGTATTCTTGCTCAGGGCTTTGGCTCTGACCTATGCATTGACTAGTCTTTTTGAAGATTTGATTTGGAGAAGCTACATAAGTTTATCGGAGTTATCGTTGGAGGTGCAGCTGGAGTTATTTACTTTATGGCATAGTTTAGTTAGACTTTCTTTTCCAGTCGTATTTTGAGACTTCATTGGAGTTTTATTGAGCCATTAGGTTCCAAAGTTGTTTAGAGGATTTCTTTTGGGATCATTTCATATTTTATTTGATCATTATTGGAGAATGGATTTTTGGAGTTAGCAAGTCATGGATCTTTTATCGCTTAGTTGTTTATGAGCATTTGAGTTTGATTCAATTATTTATCTTATGGACTGATTTATTTATGTCTCATATCTGTCTCATGCTGAGAATGGTATTTTATTTACTCTCGCCCGACTTAGTTTTGGTGGCGGCTGACGCCAGAATTAGGCGGGGTGTGACAGATGGTATGAGAGCATGGTCTTAGGTCTCATAGGTTATGAGTCTGTTTAGCTTCCGCGTTGTCGATCTTTTATTCCCTTTGTTGATTCGTACTTCTTAAGGAGAGGGTCTAGCATACATGTTAGACGTGTTTCTTGGAGGTGTGAAGTTTTGAGTTAAGGACGTTGTACACATTGAGTTTAGAATTAGTAAGCTTGATGTGGGGATCCTTAGAATGGATTTTTGAGACAATAATTATTTTGGAGATTTTAGTACAAATGTTAGGTACCGTACGTATTTTTGATGTTGAGATTTAATTTGAGGAAGTTAGAATTTTTATGACTTTCGAATATAGGATCGAGTGGGGGATTTGTGAGAGCATGTGGTATGCAGTTATTTTCATAGTTATGTATATGTATATAGGCAATATATATTATTTTGTTGCTCGTGGGGTAGGTGCGCGTAGAATTGGGTGTATGGACGCCTAATTATGGAATTCTACGGGTAGGCATATATTAGCCTTATTTTCTTTTTGCGAGATTTACGTGTTGATGTGTATGCTTCGTCTAATTTTGAGGAAGAGTTTCTTTGCTAGTTGGGAAGTATGTAACACCCCGTGTTTTTATTTGTTATTTTAATTAATTAATTGGAATTTTTGAGAAAAATAAAATTTTGAATTGAATAATTTTTATTGGCTAAATATGTTACTTATGATTTTAGAAGAATAAAACTTCAAGAGGAATTAAAATCCGAGTTAAAACGGATTTTATATTGATTTTATAATATTTTGCCTTATAGGCATTTTTTAGGCAAACTGTCAGTTTTTCGGGGTTATTGATCGATCGACCCCTGGGGGTAGATCGATTGACCATCCCAGAAAACATGCGATGTAAGCTATTTTTAGAGTTTGTGTAGGATTAGGACTCCTAATCACTATATAATCTTGTTAATCCGTAGGGGGGGCCTCTCATAATCACTTTTTCTCCAGTTTTTCACCAGAGAACACTTCCAAATATTTTTCCTCTCACTCATAATCATCAACCTTCAAAAAAATCAAGTTTTTGTCACAAGTTTTGGCACAAGTTTTTGAAGTCTTAATTGGGGTTTAATCAAGACCGTTCAAGAACACACTTTTGCTAATTTTTTGAGAGGAATCCAGATTTCTAATCAGATTTTCAAAATAATCTTTACAGACATGAATACGTTTTTATTTTCCTTTAGTATTATGCGTTTTAAGTGTCGCGCAAACACTTAATTACTTGTTTTCTTAAAATAAAGTAGTGACTTAATAAGGAACAGTGGACACTAGTTATGGGGCTATTTTTATTAAATCTTTTAATCTGAATAGTATTCATAACCCTTGGGTACGTAGGATTGATGAGTGATTTTGGGTTTTATTGGTGTAGGTTGCATGTAGAAAAACCCTAACTTTAAAATAAATGATTTTTGGGTGCATATAACTCATGTAATACACGTAGAGATAATAAAATTTGGTTTTGATGAATATATGATGAAAACTTGGTATATTTATTTAAAATAATTAAATGAGATTAATTGGGTATTATTGACGAGGTAATAATTAAATTAAGATTTAATTGAATTGGACTATCATGCGTAGTTTTATATGTTGAATAATTATGCTTGTTTGTGCAACTTTTTGCTATTATTATATTGCCTTGTGACGACGGGTTGTGGGGTAATTTTTCTCTCCCTATATTTTAGAATTCCTTCTAGGTATGGGACTAGTGAGTATGCCTTTTGATGATTTACGCCTTCTAGGTATGGGACTAGTGAGGGTAGATTATCGTGTTTTTATCATCTTGACGGTGGGCTGATTTTTTAATAATTTATCGTCGTTACGCTAGCCTAAGCATGAGACTAGGTCGAAATTTAAGTTATAAATCCATCCTATAAATAGGTTAGGACGTATTGATAACTTGGGGACCCTTAGTTATGGGAGTAAGGGGTATTTTTAGGATCTCACATCGATTAAAAGGGTGGGGTAATTTATAAATTGTGAAATTGAGAAATTGAGAAATTGAGAACTAATGCCTGAGATAAAAATGGGTATTAAAATATATTGGCGACATAATGTGTCGGGGCCGATAGTTTAAACGACCCAGAGGGCGATTTATGTCATGTCGTGTGTGGAACCTTGTCATGTGTCGGGGACGACAGTTTAAACGGGTCAGAGGGCGATTGACAAGGGAAGTGTATTTTGGTGGAGAAATCACCCGAGGCGGGAGGACCACTATAATGAATTTTGGTGAATTATCACCCGAGGCGGGAGGAACGCCATAGCTAATAATTATTGAAGTAAGAAAATAAATAAATGAGAAATTTGATAATTTCGGTCAATGAATAAAAGATTAACTCCGCGGGACTTGAGAATTTAAAATCATATTGGTGTGCCTTTATAAATGGGGATTTCTGTGGGTAGTTAGTGATTTATATTTATCGCGTTTAATTATCCCGTTTAATTTAAAATATTCTATTGTGATATTTATTGCATATAATGCTATTATCTGGATTAAAGGATCCTATTTGAGGGGAGTAGTGTGTATTCTTGCTCAGGGCTTTGGCTCTGACCCATGCATTGACTAGTCTTTTTCAAGATTTGATTTGGAGAAGCTACATAATTTTATCGGAGTTATCGTTGGAGATGCAGCTGGAGTTATTTACTTTATGGCATAGTTTAGTTAGACTTTCTTTTCCAGTCGTATTTTGAGACTTCATTGGAGTTTTATTGAGCCATTCGGTTCCAAAGTTGTTTAGAGGATTTCTTTTGGGATCATTTCATATTTTATTTGATCATTATTGGAGAATGGATTTTTGGAGTTAGCAAGTCATGGATCTTTTATCGCTTAGTTGTTTATGAGCATTTGAGTTTGATTCAATTATTTATCTTATGGACTGATTTATTTATGTCTCATATCTGTCTCATGCTGAGAATGGTATTTTATTTACTCTCGCCAGACTTAGTTTTGGTGGCGGCTGACGCCAGAATTAGGCGGGGTGTGACAGATGGTATGAGAGCATGGTCTTAGGTCTCGTAGGTTATGAGTCTGTTTAGCTTCCGCGTTGTCGATCTTTTATTCCCTTTGTTGATTCGTACTTCTTAAGGTAGAGGGTCTAGCATACATGTTAGACGTGTTTCTTGGAGGTGTGAAGTTTTGAGTTAAGGACGTTGTACACATTGAGTTTAGAATTAGTAAGCTTGATGTGAGGATCCTTAGAATGGATTTTTGAGACAATAATTATTTTGGATATTTTAGTACAAATGTTAGGTACCGTACGTATCGATTTTTGATGTTGAGATTTAATTTGAGGAAGTTAGAATTTTTATGACTTTCGAATATAGGATCGAGTGGGGGATTTGTGAGAGCATGTGGTACGCAGTTATTTTCATAGTTATGTATATGTATATAGGCAATATATATTATTTTATTGCTCGTGGGGTAGGTGCGCGTAGAATTGGGTGTATGGGCGCCCAATTATGGAATTCTACAGGTAGGCATATATGAGCCTTATTTTCTTTTTGCGAGATTTACGTGTTGATGTGTATGCTTCGTCTAATTTCGAGGAAGGGATTCTTTGCTAGTTGGGAAGTATGTAACACCCCGTGTTTTTATTTGTTATTTCAATTAAGTAATTGGAATTTTTGAGAAAAATAAATTTTTGAATTTAATAATTTTTATTGGCTAAATATGTTGCTTATGATTTTAGAAGAATAAAACTTCAAGCGGAATTAAAATCCGAGTTAAAACGGATTTTATATTGATTTTATAATATTTTGCCTTATAGGCATTTTTTAGGCAAACTGTCAGTTTTTCGGGGTTATTGATCGATCGACCCCTGGGGGTGGATCGATTGACCCTCCCAGAAAACGTGCGTTGTAAGTTGTTTTTAGAGTTTTTGTAGGATTAGGACTCCTAATCACTATATAACCTTGTTAATCCGTAGGGGGGCCTCTCATAATCACTTTTTCTCCAGTTTTTCACCAGAGAACACTTCCAAATATATTTTCTCTCACTCATAATCATCAACCTCCAATGTAACAACCCGCCCTTTTGGAGACAATTAAATTCCATAATTAAATATAAACTGGCAATTTGGGGAATTTCCTAAAATAGTAATTTTTGGGATTTTCGAGGATTAAATGATTTTCGAAGGATGTTGTGATTATTTTTGGGACTATATAGGTCGAAATATTTTAATTATATATCGTCGTTGAGTAAAGCGACACGAGGTAAGATTTTTAATTGGAAAACCCGCATTTATTTATTTTGGGTTGGAATAGTGATTTGCGGTCAAATACCTCGGATGGGAATTTTGACTGCACCATGATTCTCGGAATGGCCGAGATAATCGAAAAAGAGTGTCCGGTTGTCGAAAATGAGTTTCGGGAAATTTTAGAGGTAAAAGTAACTCGTAATTGGGTAAACGAGTCGTTTTTGGGTTTTAAGGGGTATAACCCTTTTTTCTTCTTTTATAAAGAGGGGGATAAGGAGAAAAGAAGAAAGAAAGAAAGAAAAGAGAGAGAAGAGAGAGAGGAAGGAGAAAGAGGAGGAGAAATGAAGATTCGGTCCAAACTCCGTCGGATTCGACTCGAGGTCGTCGGATTTTATCCACGAGGCAAGTGTTTACTTGCTTTATTTATCTTTTTGCATAAATATCTCATACCGAAGTTTGGTATAAACAAACCCTAAAGATTTTGGGGTGGGTTATCGTGGATAAAATTGATTTTTGGGAGTTAAAATAATTAAACCCCAATAATATTTCAATTTATGGAACTTAGGTTTTAACCTAAATTAATTGATGGTTTTGGGTTATAGGATGTTTAGAACCCTTAATATATGTGTATTTGTAGTTGGTTGAGGTTTTAGGACGTTGGGTGAGGCGACAAAAGCTTGGGAGAAGCTTTAATGGCCGAAATCGTCTCGGAGAAGATGATGAATAGTAACCTGTGACCTTAGGGGGCCATTTTGGCCAGGAAAATAATTGATTTAGCTCTCAACCAAAACACGAAATTGTAGATCTTTTCGATACGGTCGCGCGAACGCCAATCGCGTATTTTTCTGATTTTTCTACGATTTGATATGATTTTTACAAGATGGCAGCTCCGGGTTGAAATCATCAACTCGGAAATCAAATCGGGAATTGGAAAAATTACGGCTAGAATTAATTGCGTAGATGTTTGGGATAATTTTTGGGGTAGTTTAGAAACCCCGATAATGAATTTGGGTTGTTGGATAATGGATTTGAGGAATTTAGTTTTGGGGACCTGGTGTGACCGGTCGACCGCGCCCCTAAGGCCGGTCGACCGCGTCAAGAAGAAATGACCTACTGCTTTATTTCGTAGGCTTATTTGCAATCCGCGGTCGACCGATGCCCTATTTTCAATCCAATATTTTGGAGATTAGTATGACTTCTCCTCTTTGAGATTAAAGTTTAAGGGCCTTCTAAATTAAAGTATTATAGAGGGTTATGTCCTAAGGGACTTGTGGATTTGGGAATATATATATATATATATATATATATATATACACTTAGAGTGAATAAGTATATTTGGAGATATCCAAATGATCCATAGATGGGACTTAAGTGTGTATTACTTATTAAAGTAAGAATATACTTTGGCTTTAGTATTATGCATATATGAATGCATGATTATGATTCTTTGAGAGAATCTTTGGGATTATCAGTCATCGTTAGATGAGATTGACAAATATGGCCATATATATATATATATATATATATATATATATATATATATATATATATATATATATATATATATATATATATATATATATATATTCTAGGACGAATATACGGTATATGTATATACTATGTGATTAAAGTATATATATAATTTGAGATAAAGGATTTTGAAAATAAAATATGAATATTTTCAAAATAGGAAAAAGGTAAATGATTTTCATAAATGATAAAAATGAGGATACACACCTCTCTAAATCGCTATCATAAGGGAAGTTGCGTGCGTATGGTGAAGCCCCCAGACAAATTAACGCAGGGTGGATACAATCCTATAGGCCATATGAGCGTTTGTTGTATTTTTCTGCGCTGGTTAGGAGATTCCGGGGGTGGTCTTGACTATCCTGCAGGCATATGGCCGGTTCCCGACGTCTTGCGATGTAGGATCCCAGGTTGTCTTGATGATAGGCCCTGGAAGATGATAGCCATTTAGGGGCGCGCACAATGGGGAAACCCGGACGGGCGGTCTTAGAACGCGTTATATGTTAAATCAATTTATGATAAAAAAATTATCGTTAATTTATATTTCCTCGATGGAAAAAGGGAAATGGGATAAAAGGTTTTGGCTTCGGTAACACTCTCGGATGGAAGAAGGGATGTGGAAGCATATGATATGATCAAAGCATTTTTATGATAATGAAAATGTATTTGAATACATTTCCTGAGTATAAAAAGGGAAATGGGATGATATAAAATGGAAAAGCATGTTTATGATAATAAAACTGGCTTTTAAAAGTATATGATTTGTTAAAGCAATTCATGATAATGAATTGGCTTTTACATTTACATTTCCTGGATATGAGAAGGGAAATGGAAAGTTTTAAGAAAAATGAAAGTATTGATAAATACTTTGTATATGGATTCTCATTCCGGGAGATAGATCCGGATGGTTATGGTAAAATATGTATATGTATATATGGATGAATCGAGTACCGAGGGTCTAATGGATCCCGACGATCGACCTTGCCTCATAGTAGTGTATCGGGGGGGTTCCTTGTTTGGATTTCGCTTTGCGAGACACCCCACGCACGAATATGGCAATGTGTTGAGACTGGGGAGAAGTTTAATCCTTAGTGCTCTAATATTATAAATGCTTATGGTATATACTTATATATATATATATATCTTTCTGTACTGAGGGACTGCGGATCTCGATGATCTACCGTGCCGCGTAGTAGTGTATCGGGGGGGTTCCTTGTTTGGATTTCGCTTCGTGAGACACCCCACGCACGAACATGGCATAGCGTTGAGACTGGGTGAAGTTTAGCCCTTAGTACATTGCTTGGACTATCTAGGATTGATAGTGGGTTGGTGATAGACTAGTTTAGCAGGATAGCTTGACTAGGATGTTTAGAGGGACGCGCTAGGAGTGCACTGTTAGAAGAGAGGTGAGGGGTATCTCATGGGAGTGCGATACCAAACTTAAATATGAGATAAAACCTTTTTCAAAATAATAAGGCATTTATGCACTTGCTAAATATTTTCAAAACTCGGGCTCTGACCCGTTTATCTACCTTTCTTTCTTGCTATATAATATATATATATAGGTGTCCAGACACAGGGACGCCTGGATGACACTTCCTTCGAGTCAGACATCAGCTGCAGCAGCTGTGGATGCGTGCAGGTTTTGATAGTCGCTTCCATCATTGTACTCTAGATAGGAGGTACTGTATAAACATTCGAGCCAATGGCTCAATTGCATTTATTTATTCTTTCAGTACAGCATTCGATATGGTTGTATATTTCGACCGAGTGTTCGGTTATTTTATTTCACTTCAGTTTTATTTCCGTAAAACTGTGTGGATGTTTTATTTACAGTTGGTAAAAAGAGTAGTAAAGTTAAAATTTTGACACCGGCCTAATAGATTATTAGTAATTAAATGGATTTTCGACAGTGATGCAAAGGATGATCCATATGTGACTCCTGTTTTAATTTGATATAGGAGTGACCGCCCGGTATCCCATTAGGTGGGTTGTTACATTCAACAGAATCAAGTTTTTGTCACAAGTTTTGGCACAAGTTTTTGAAGGCTTAGTTGGGGTTTAATCAAGACCGTTCAAGAACACACTTTTGCTAATTTTTCGAGAGAAATCCAGATTTCTAATCAGATTTTCAACACAATCTTTACAGGCATGAATACTCTATTCTTTTCCTTTAGTATTATGCATTTTAAGTGTCGCGCAAACACTTAAATACATGTTTTCTTAAAATAAAGTAGTGACTTAATTAGGAAAAGTAGACACTAATTATGGGGATATTTTTATTAAATCTTTTAATCTGAATAATATTCATAACCCTTGGGTACGTAGGATTGATGAGTGATTTTGAGTTTTATTGGTGTAGGTTGCATGTAGAAAAACCCTAACTTTAAAATAAATGATTTTTGGGTGCGTATAACTCATGTAATACACGTAGAGATAATAAAATTTGGTTTTGATGAATATATGATGAAAACTTGGTATATTTATTTAAAATAATTAAATGAGATTAATTGGGTATTGTTGACGAGGTGATAATTAAATTAAGATTTAATTGAATTGGACTATCATGCATAGTTTTATATGTTGATTAATTATGCTTGTTTGTGTGACTTTTTGGTATTATTATATTGCCTTGTGATGACGGGTTGTGGGGTAATGTTTCTCTCCCTATATTTTAGAATGCCTTCTAGGTATGAGACTAGTGGGTATGCCTTTTGATGATTTACGCCTTCTAGGTATGCGACTAGTGAGGGTAGATTATCGCGTTTTTATCATCTTGGGGGTGGGATGATTTTTTTAATACTTTATCATTGTTACGCTAGCCTATGCCTGAGGCTAGGTCGAAATTTAAGTTAGAAATTCATCCTATACATAGGTTAGGACGTATTGATAACTTGGGGACCCTTAGTTATGGGACTAAGGGGTATTTTGAGGACCTCACATCGATTAAAAGGGTGGGGTAATTTATAAATTGTGAAATTGAGAAATTGAGAACTAATGCCTAAGATAAAAACGGGTATTAAAATATATTGGCGACATAATGTGTCGGGGCCGATAGTTTAAACGGTCCAGAGGGCGATTTATGTCGTCTCGTGTGTGGAACCTTGTCATTTGTCGGGACCAACATTTTAAACGGGTTAGAGGGTGATTGACAAGGGAAAGTGTGTTTTGGTGGAGAAATCACCCAAGGCGGGAGGACCGCTATAATGAATTTTGGTGAATTATGACCCGAGGCGGGAGGACCGCCATACCTAATAATTATTGAAGTAAGAACATAAATAATTGAGAAATTTGATAATTTCGGTTAATGAATAAAAGATTAACTCCGCGGGACTTGGGAATTTAAAATCATATTGGTGTGCCTTTATAAATGGGGATTTTTGCGGGTAGTTAGTGATTTATATTTATCGTGTTTAATTATCCCGTTTAATTTAAAATATTCTATTGCGATATCTATTGTGTATAATGCTACTGTCTCGATTCCAGGATATTATTTGAGGGGAGTAGTGTGTATTCTTGCTCAGGGCTTTGGCTCTGACCCATGCGTTGACTAATCTTTTTCAGGATTTGATTTGGAGAAGCTGCATAAGTTTATCGGAGTTATCATTGGAGGTGCAGCTGGAGTTATTTACTTTATGGCATAGTTTAGTTAGACTTTCTTTTCCACTCTTATTATGAGACTTCATTGGAGTTTTATTGGGCCATTCGGTTCCAAAGTTGTTTAGAGGATTTCTTTTGGGATTATTTCATTTTTTATTTGATCATTATTGGAGAATTGATTTTTGCAGTTAGCATGTGATGGATCTTTTATCGCTTAGTTGTTTATGAGCATTAGAATTTGATTCAATTATTTATCTTATGGACTGATTTATTTATGTCTCATATCTGTCTCATGCTGAGAATGGTATTTTATTTACTCACTCCCGGCTTAGTTTTGGTGGCGGCCGACGCCAGAATTAGGCGGGGTGTGACACCGGGTTAGCAGGTTCAAACCGGAGTTGGGTTGGTCGCGGGTTCAACTCGGGTTAAGGTATGGTTCCGAGTTTGTGGCTGGATTTGGGAATCAGGTTTAGGAGATTACAGGTCCCGATTTGTTGGGTTTAAGATGTCGGTTTATGGGTTAATTGGTTTTGATTTGGTTGTAGGTTTTGTTTGTATAATGTATATGGGTTTGGGTTATTTTGGTTGATGATGGGTTATGGCTATGGAGTTTTGTGGAGAGAGAGAGAGAGAGAGGTGAAGGTAGAAGATGAGTTAGGGATGTGTTTGGGTGTGTTTAGGTGTATATAATTATGTGTGTATGTGTTTGTGAGTTATTTGGGTGTGTGGGGCTACATGGGATAAGGGTGAGTGAGTAATTAGGTGTCGAAATGTGTGTGTTTATTTTGTACCTAATAAAAACTCTATACATATTTATAACTCAATAAAAATAAAATAAAAAGATCTAAAATGACTAAAATTTAAAAACAAAAATTTAAATTCCTATCCTAAAAATTAATAAAAGACTCAAATAATAAAATAAAATAAAATAAAAGTAAAACTAGATTAATAAAACAACTAAAATAAAATAAAGAAAAATATTATAAATAAATAAAATAACTAAAAATCTATTTGAACATGCACTTGTTATATTTACCTAAAAATGTTATAAAATACTCGACACATAATAAATACATGGACCCTAATATATATAATTATACGGACACAAATAAATTCAAAAAGTCCTAAAAAATATAAAATAAATCCTAAAAATTATATACGACTTAGAGAAAAATATAAAAAAATAATAAAATACAAACTAAACACATAGGGCTCGGGACTGTCCTGGATTTGGTTTAGGCTTAGTGTAAATGGCGGGGAACATGGTTAGGGTATCGGTACTCATCAAGGCATGCTAAAAAAGGGACTCTGTTTCCACAATTCTTTGATTTCCTTGATTGAACGGTTTTAACCACTATTGTATCTCACTTGACTTGATTTAACACTATTTGATGCCACGACTGCATATTGACCTGAAATATAATTAAATACGAACATAAGGCCATTTTTAATTAAAACGAGTGACAAATGCTTCTATTCGTGGTATAAAATATTCACTTTTGGGTGCTTATCATTATTTTATTAAAAAAATGTTTTTAAAGTGTTTCAAAAGTTTAAACTTCGTTTATTCTGAGATAGAGATGGTTTAGAGTTGATTTAAAACAAACTCTATTTGAACAATCGTTCAAACGACCTTAACAGTCGTTCGAGCGAGATACCATTTTCGTTCGAAAGACAAGTGTATTTCATTCGAGCGACAATAAGATCTCGTTCGGATGATCCAGCGCCTCAACATTTCTATATAAGGCATGTTTCTCTCAGAATTTCGTAAGTTTTCAGTCCAGTAAATTTGTTTACATCTAGTACATTTTCTCTACAATGTTTCTAAGGATTTTCAAAGTCTAAAATATCCTTAGAGTTTCAAAGATTTGAACTTTCATTATCATATGCAATTGTGATCTTTGTTTGCACCATAATGGGTTGTTCTACACTTGAGCATCATTGGGTTTGTGGTGAATAAGTGAAGGGGTTCGTGTTTCCAAGCTACATCGGTGGACACCGAGGCATTCGTGGATGCAACTGTTGTGGATAGGTGTCGCAAAAGGATTCACATGGGCACTGTGGAGGAGTTGGTGTAGATTCAGAGAAGCTTCAAGAATTGGGGGGATTGAGTCGTTGAGTAAGTCTATCTTTATACTTTTTAATACCACGTCAAAGTGATTGTCTGGCTTGGCTCGTCCGAGGATTTTTCCCTTAATTGTTTCCTCGTGCATCCGACGTTGACTTTTGTGAGCTTACTTTATTTTACTTTCTATAATCACTAGATGCATATTAAGGATTAATCAAGATAAAATTTGGTTAAGTTAAAATTGGTTCACAACCTGGTACGGTTTAAAATTTGGAAAAAGAGTCTTTTTTTAAAAGAAAGTTGGTTTTTGTCATCCTTAAAACACATTTGAAAGAAAAAGGGGCCTACAATATATATATATATTTGAATTATGTGAACATTCCATAAATCGTGGTGAATCTATCGATCGGGGTTAGATCGGAGGTTGTAACCATGTACCACACACTTGCATGTTGACACAAGATGTCATGGAGGTCTTATATTTTAATAATGAGTTGTTCAAAACCTTAAGATAAGAGTGTTTAATGATCCAATCCATCTGTTGAGTTTTTGTATGGGACGACCTGGTGATGTGATTGCATATTGACCCCCATTCTCATATGTGTGTATTGATATTATTGATGTCTAAAAATCGAGTGATCCAATTTTATAATCACAGATAAATAATAAGAGAAATCTAATAAAACACACAAGAGGCCAAAAAATTTAAGGTTCGGCTATGAAGAAAGCCTACGTCCATTGTTAGTTTTATTTACGTTAATTACAATAGCTGAGTATGGTGTGCTTGAAACTGATTAAGTTGTCCCTTAAGCTGAGGGAGTATGTATTTATAATGGTGTGAAATCCTATAGACAAAATGAATTTATATCTCCAGGCATTTACATATGTATATAATGATTGGCACTCTTGGAATCAAGTGTTGGTCACCATTCCGTCCGAGTAACCATTACTATTCCTAATGGTTCACATTATGTGTTGGTCGATATTCCAGCCGACTAGGTTCCTCTAATGTTGATCAATATAGATAAATGGACACCTAGTATGACATGTGTATGTCGTTCATTAGTCCACGTGGGGATGTAATTTTTACATAAAACAAAATTCCCCACTGATCCATACTTGATGATTGATTGAAAGTATGGAGTATTTGTTCAAAATGTTGCTCGACGTGTAACCTGAGCTTTGGTCAGCAATCGACGTTTTGGACCTGTAAATGTTTTTTTCTTTGAATAAAAAGGAATTGTCCTTGAACCACGAGTTGGAGAATGCCCGATCAGTTATTTCTATGTTGGAGAAGGAAAATATGCATTGAGGGATGAACTTGACAGTTTGAAGAAATCAACCACCACTGGTTCAGATGAAGGGATTTCATTCTTGGAAGCTGAGAATGACAAACTGTTAGAGGAGTTGGAAGCTTTGTAGAGGAAGAAAACTATGCCTAGTCAAACCCCAAGGCAAGGTATAATTATTCGACTAACTATTGATGAGGAAAGAACAAAAAAAACTTTGGCTGACCAAGCTGCTAAACTCAAGGAGAAAAATAAGGCCATCAAGAATCTTCAAAATAACGTGGAACGACTTACCTTCCATTTCCATAAGAAATCCCAATCTTTCTGGATGGATGGGTATGATGAGTCCCTAACTTACTTGGACAAGCACATGGAGTAAGCTAGGAATGAGTGCTACAAATGGGGTTGGATGAACCTGCTTACTTTGATGAAGATCCCTAAGTAAAATGAATTATGGTACTAGCATGACCCAAGACTCTTTGATTAACTTGATCCTCCCTTGTCTATTAATTTCAGTTGGGTTCCTCTTGATTCCATCCTCAGAGCCTGATTAGAAAATACCTTAGGGATTTTGGCCTAGAATGAGAAGTGGCGTAACTTCATCCTTAACATTTTCTTAATCTACCGAGAAGCAATATGAGTACTAGGAGGAGAGATTTCAGATCTATCAATCATCCAAGTACCCTTTATGAACCACCTATTGGAATGAACAAGGACGATGGCAAGATCCCAATAGAAAAACGTGTATATTGTACTTACTCGATCTTTTATTTGTAATACATGTTTTTTGGAATGAAGTTCTTTGAGGCATTTTTGTCCTTTCTTTTTATGCTTGTTATTGCTATTAATCTTGTTTTCGACAAGGTAGTCTGTACCCTGACTAGTTAGCCAGCTTAGTGATGAAATATCCTTCTTAAATGTTAGATGTTTAATTTGTGATTAAATTTGATTGTAAAGCCTTAGATTCTAATAATGTCATTCTTCGATAAAACTGTAACTAGTTTTGTTGAACTAATTTGTAGCATTAGTTATCAATGGCGACCAAGTAAATTAAGATATATAAATATCCATGTACTTTAACTTAGTTGGGTAAAATCTCATGGGTATGACTTTGATTCATACAGGAGATTTTAATAACTTTTAATTTGTTATTTGTTGAAGACAAAATTATACATGAAGGTGTTAATGATAAACTTTTTTGAGGTTGGAAAAGTTTGTTAAAGATAAGGAGATTTTATGATGCTGGAAAAGTTTGGCAAATAACTTTTCTAAAGTTGGAAAATTTTTACCAAAAACCTTTTCTGAAATTGGAAAAGTTTGATAAAGATAAGGGAATTTTCTGAAGTAGGAAAAGTTTGATAAGGATCTTTTCTGAAGTTGAAATATCTTGACAAAGAACTTTTCAAAGATTGACAATGAACTTTTCTGAAGTTGGAAAAGTTTTATATTAAATTTGGCCTTTAATTTAAGGTGGTGTACCATATCATACTCCGAAAAACAAAACATAAAAAGTTAGTATAATGAGGAGAAACATGAAATTTTATTAACTTAAATAACTAATTACAGCGAAAAAAAATCACTCATAATATTTGAAAAATTTCTTAAACCCCTCGCCTTCCAATGTTTCCAAGCGATATGTTATTGGTCAAATTTTCGAGGAGATACGGTAAGGACCATGCCATTTGGGT
Source organism: Sambucus nigra (assembly GCA_949130495.1). Lineage (NCBI taxonomy): Eukaryota > Viridiplantae > Streptophyta > Magnoliopsida > Dipsacales > Adoxaceae > Sambucus > Sambucus nigra. The sequence goes on from OX422213.1 coordinate 121,840,906, forward strand.
TCTAACTTGTTGTTTTTATGAATCATCGTCTTCAATATGAGGCCTCCCTATCTCAAGTATATTTTCTTGACACACCGATAATAGAATCTAGTAGTCCATTATTGGTAGGCAACCATCCGAATCGCATCATCTTCTCTGACTTCTTCAACTATGTCCAAATCTAGTAACCTCATTAGATAACTCTTGGGGGAATAAAAATTTATCACCCTGTGTGTTAGCATACCGATTTCAGTTCGTACAACTTCCTCACTGCCAAAAGCCAGTATATAGGGAATCTCTTAAATTACAGTTCTTGGTGTAGTTCTATAATCCTAAATAACGTTATGAAGCTCACTGATCTAATTTCTCTTGGCATCATTTAATATCTTTTTCAATCCATTGAGGAAAGTTTTATTAGTTATTTATGTCTGATCATTACATTGTATATGTCCTAGTGCTGAGTTTAGCTTCCGTATTTTGGATCTGATGCAATACTCTTCGAACTCATTATTATCACTGGAACACTCTTTGATAGGACATATAAATCAAGGGCTCAACCTCCACACATTTGGTTTAGTAATCCACTATGATGACTAAATACTTAAACCTTCCCTTGGTGGTCAAAAATGGTCCAACCAAGTCTATTCCCAAAATTGGAAAAGGATAACTAGAAGTAACAAGAATTAAGCAAGCTCCTAGATTTATGTGAATAGTAGCAAACCATTGACAATTTTACACACCTCTTGGAAAGTGAAATATAGTTTGTCTTCATTGTTGGAAAATGGTATCCTTGAGTGGCTATACTTTGTACCAAAGATCTTCCAGTTAAATGGGCACCACATAAGCCTTCATGTACCTTTTAATCATATCGTTTACCTCAGTTGGATGGACACAACAAAGTAAAGATACTGTAGAGCCCCTTCTGTATAGAATACCTTTTTTTAGGATGTAGTTAGTTTCCTTATATTTCAATTTCATTTCTTCATTTTGGTCGGCTAGTAACAGTCCCTTCTAAATGTAATCCTTGATTGGATCCATCTTGGAAGGAACCAATTCAATAGAAATGATGTTTACTACTTCCTTATCAATGATCCCGCTGGTGAGAATATCCACCAAAATAGTTCTTCTAAGCTCCATTGGAGTTGTTGAGTCTAGCCGAGCAAGAGCATCATCTCGGGCGATGTCCACTCTTTGAATCTAAACCATCCTAACTATAGGAAATGAAGAAATAACTTCCTTGGTCTTGTTCTTGTATCTCACCATTTCCCCCATTTAACTACATATATTTTAAGTAACTAATGGACAATAAGGTGAGGGTCACTATGCGCGATTACCTGCTCGGTTGCTAGTGATGAGGCTAGATACAAACTATTAATTAATGGTTTATATTCATCTTCATTATTGGAAGATAAAAAATGAAATCTCAATGCATACTCTATGTCCAAATCATCTAGGCTTTTGAGAACGATTCCATTCCAGTTTCCCATCGTGCACAAAGATCCATCTATATAATATTTTCAAATTGGGACGTCACTGTTGAAGTCTTCGTCCATTAATACTCTGTATTTGAAAACCTTCATGTATTTCTAGACAAGTCGGAGAGCAATTTCTTGAATAGCTGATGATTCTAGTTAGTCAACAACCATCTTAGTTTGCTTTTGAACTGAGCACTCCTTCAGATAAGTCTTCTCGGTACGAAAACTTAGTGCACTAGGTACCTTTGAATAAGTGAATATTTCTATGAAATTAGCCACTGCTTCCCCTTTTAATAAAGTTCTTATCTCGTACAAAATTTCATACTCTCCCAGTTCAATCACCCAAGACATTGGCCTTCCTAACTTTTCATGCTTATGCAAAGGTTGTCACAAAGGTAGGTCGGTGTACACTATAATGGTATGAGCCTAAAAGTAGGATCTCATTTTTCTAGCTGCTTCAATGAGTCCCAATTCCAATTTCTCCAAGCATGGGTATCTGATCTCGGCTCCTCGGAATGCTTTACTGGTGTAATACACTAGCTTTTGAACATCTTCCTGTAATCCTATCAAGGATGACCTTACAGTGGAATTTGAAATAACAAAATATAAGTACAACTTCTAGCCCAAAACTGGTCATGAGAGTAGTTGAGGAGACCCCAAGTCTTTCTTCAAGTCCAAAAAAGCTTTCTCACGTTCGTCGTTCCATTCAAAGGTCTTTTTAAGCTCCTTAAAGAATGGAAGACATTTATTTGTAGCCCGAGATACGAAATAATTCAGTGTTGCTACTCTTCCTAATAGCTTTTGCACATCCTTCTTAGTAGTCAGGGATTACATCCCTAATAAAGCCCTTATTTTAACAAGGTTAGATTCAATTACCCTTTAATTAAAAATATATCCTAGAAATATACCTTCCTGTACTCCGAAGATACATTTGGTCAGATTGATCTTAATTTGATGTTTTTCCAGCTGGTCAAATGATTAGGCCCGATCAACAATGTGGTCCATGGCGAACTTGCTTTCGGTGAGCATATCATCTACGTACACCTCCATGTTCTTGCCAATTTAGGCTTCAAAGACATTATTTACCAACATTTGATGCGTTGCTCCAGCATTATTGATCCCAAAGGGAATAGCATTGTAGCAATAAGTTCCTCGATTGGTGATGAGGGATGTCATCTCCTTATCCTTCGAATTCATCTTAATCTAGTTATAACCAAAATCGACATCCACGAAGCTGAGTAATTCATGAACTACCGTGTCATCTACCAATTTATCAATCCTTGGTAAAGGAAAATGATCTTTTGGGCATGCTTTGTTATGGTTAATAAAATCCACACAAATTCGCCATTTGTTGTTCTTCTTGACTATTACTACATTAGCAAACCAAGTTGGATATTTGACATACTCAATAAACTGTGCTTTATGCAATTTTTGCACCTCTTCTTGGATTGCCATATTCTTATTTGGTATGAAAACTCTTTGCTTCTTGTTGATCGGTCTTACATCTATGTAAATGTTAATTTCATGGAAGATGAAGTTGGTATTCATCCCTGGCATATCCTCTTGACTCCATGCAAACAAGTTCTTCCTATCTCTAAAGAATGTAATTATTTCTTATTTGATAGAAGTTGTTAGTCTTAAGCCAATTTGGATGGCCCTTTATTAATCTCATCATTTGGCATAATAAATTATTTTTGTTCCATGACCTACCCTCTCACCAAGTCATCTTCTTAGAGAGGATCCAAAATGTCAATGTGGAAAGTAGTTATGCCTCTTTTTATCTCGTATTTGTCGGCTGAGGTAATATTATTCTCGTACTTCTATCTGGTTACCGCTTACTATGTCGACTCCATAGTAGGTATGGAATTCCATTCATTGATTCACAGTAGATGGAATAGACTTTAGTTGCTTCGTCCTTACTCAGCCAAGGGTTATGCTGTGGGATAAAAGTACATTTGTGTCCAGTCTAAAGAAGTGAATTTGTTGCATCCTTCTCGCCGTCCAAGTATTGACCAGTACATCCAACATCACAGTTCCCATGGCACATACACTTTCTCTTAAAAAATTTATAATAGGTTTATGATACGATTCCAGATTACTACCCCGCAACCCTAAGCTTTGAAAAACATCAACCGAACATCCATTGTCGACCAAAACTCTGGAAACTCTACCATGGTGAACTCTGCATGTAATGACTAACGGATCATCATGAGGATAAAGTACCCCACTTAGATCATTTTTAAATAAACTTGATCACCAATTTATCTTTGTTGACATTTCTAGGACGATCATCACTTCTCTCAGACGTATTAATCTGCCTAATAGTGGGACAATCTTTGTCTTCATTTAAGTATGCCTTTCTTTCAGCAAGTCCATATCCTCCACATGCGTCCCCTCCTGCAATAAAATGATAACCAAAGGAACTTATACCTACATCCATTTCCGGATCGTCAGGCTTCTTCGACAGGCCGTGGTCATCCTCACAGTCATTATTGCGTGTCGTCTTAGTATTATCTTTTCCTTGATCGGGTGATTCAGATCTTCTCTTGGTATCTTGGTTAGCATTCTTATTAATAAATTTTTCCCACTTTTCTTATCCAATAATAATTTTAACTTTATTCTTTAGAGCTCTGCAACTATCACTGATGTGTCTGTAGGAGGATTGAAGGTAATCTCTAAATTAGACAATTAATAGAAGAGACTTAAGAGAAGGAATTAGCATGAAGACAGTGAGGCAGCTCAGTGAAGTAGTTCAACGAGGCAGCTTAGTGATTGAGCCCAGCGAGGATACTGGCCGAGAGAGCTCTTCTTTATCTTCCTTTCTTACTTAGTCAAATTATATATTTTAAATATATTATTTTTAATGTTATAACGATTGTAGTATTGAGTGTGAGTTCAAATGGTACTCGCGAAAAACTAGGCATGGCAGGTCTTGGGAGAGTTTACATGCTCTATCAAATGATCTTGTCATGGGAACTTCAAAGGGACTTGGTTTAGAGGATTGAGAAGTGATTCAGTGTTAGGTCTTATCATGACCATCTTAGATACACCTGGTAAAACATCGAGAGGTATTTACCGTGGAAGCTTGTGCAGAGTAACCTTGAGTTCCATTGTATGTTAAGTTTCGAACCAAACAACTGTCTACCAAATGTCACATCCACTTTAGGTGATTTCACCAGCACGCTAAACACTGTCTAATCCAAACTCGAGTAAACCACTATGGTATAGGTACTATCAAATAGTTTGGTGAGCCACCTCTATGGTGATAGTCCTCTGACGCAGAGTGGTTAGGAAAAAGGCATGTGTTGTCATTTAATGTTTATGATGTAGGACAGGCTGGCTCATTATGCATTTAATTTTTGTGACATAAAGTATGAGGGGAAGTCTTTCACAACTGTGAAGGACTGAGACATCTCATGAGGGATGTGGGGCTATTTATTGACCTCAACCACTTCTGAGATGAAGAGAGTTCTGTCTAGAGATTTATGGCTATAAAAGGAATATATCAGGGAGAAATTATGGACACCTCCCAACAAGAGAGACAAGTCCAAGTATTATCAGTTTTATCATGAACATAAACAATTGTAAGAATGTTTATCCCCTTAAAGACTTGGAGGATAGTAATACCGGTTGAGGTGTAACCCCTATAGATATGGTGACAAGTGATAACCCAAGGGCCCTTTAATAATTATAAAAGAACACACAAAATTGTATATCAACACTCATATTTAACTCACAAGTCTATCGTGTATGCCTGAAATAATAATAAAAGAAACTCATAAGCAACTCATTGAAAGGGAGAGAGAAGTAAGCACCATATATACACCTTGGCAAGCAACCAACACACCAACAACCTCTGAAGGATCTTTGGTTAGCTTAAAAACTCACCCACCATTGTTATTTACTATGATGTTTTATAACTGGAGGTAGCCTAATTTAAAGATTGAAGCCCTAGAATTTGAAAAGTTTTGCTCAAGAACGCCAAGAACATAGTGATATATTTTTCAAATCCTGAAACTCAAAAATCAAAAAATTGCATCCTACGCAAGTCAGTTAGGTTACATTTATTGACTTAACATGAATTTAGAAGTTTATTTCATCAATTGAAGATTGATTCAATTTAGTAGAAAAATGATTTCATTTCAGCATGAATATTAACAGAATCAGTACAAATCAAAATTAGTTGTTCAACAAAGAAAATGGATTTGTGTGGTTTATTTACAAAGAGAAATCGGGAGGAACAATCAAGAAGAACAAGTAGTCAAAGAAAGGAAAAATCAAGGAGTTCTAAGTTGTTACCTGGAAACCAATGAGAAAAGAAGACCTGGGTGTTTCTCAACCATGAACCACCAGTTACTCAGCCTTGAACCGCTTGAGCAACCTCCTAAAGATCATCGAAAAGCTCAAAGGAAGAAATTGCAAGACTTTGATCTCGATATGATCTTAGAAGAATTAGAAAGGTAATGAAGGCCACGACTGGTTACCATTTATATAAGAGGCCACAGGAAGATGAAGCGTCGTGTTTTAGTTGCCGTAACAGCTTTGTAAGAAGACTTAACTACTCAGTTGTAGCCTTAATCGTTATCTCTTAACACTTTGACTTGGGGGCTTATTGATATGACAAATATAACACCCTGCCACAGAAGGAGTACAATTGGCATGTGCCGAAGAAGTTCCACCACAACTTATCATTTACAGGATGTGGCTTTACCTATATATGCCTCATTGGCCTACTTTTGCAGCCCTTCTATCACAATATGTGGTACCTTACATATTATAGGGTGCGACCCCCGTTTCTCCACTCAACTGGCCACAACCCCAATCCATTATAGCAGCGATGTAGCACACACCTCCTGTAAATAAATTTTCACACCCTGAGATTTCGGGGTCAGGATTCGAATACATTTCAGAAAATGATATCCATTCCAGAGGCTACTACACTCGGGGAGTAATTGTTAGACACCCCACATCTCTTGGTACACTTCGGAGGCTACTCATCGGTAATACGATCATCTCTTCAGCACTCCTGGAATCATCATAGATATGTATTATCTCCTCTCACTTGCATTGTATGCCTATTAGGGCATTACAATCTGTACTACACCACATATAATGAGAATGAGGCACCAAAGTGGATGTAGGCTCATTTTAATAGCCGAACCACTCTATATGTTGTCTTTTATCTTTCTTTACTTGCTTTATCTACTTATTATGTATTTTACACTTGACTTGCTGGTAGGAGAACAATAAGTGGATGATTTCTCATATCGTCAAGCCCCACAAGAGAAATTACCGCACGCATGTCTTAGAGTTAGCAGAAGTTATGTTTTCTTTAAGGATTTGGAGGAACTATCTGTTGGGGGAGAAGTTTTCTTTATTCAAGGACCATAAATCACTTAAGTATTTTTCATGTACAAGGATCTGAATATAAGGTAGATGAGATGGTTACAATTTATGAAGAATTACCAGTTTAATCTTCAGTATTATACTGGGAAGGCTAAGGTGGTGGCAGGTGCATTGAGATGACAACCTGCTCGGGAGATAACAGAGGTTTGGAAGGTTAAGTGGAGAGATCTTCGACACGATGACGAGGTTGTCAGAGATTGTATGTTCATATTGGCTATCATGCCTGAGATTGTTATGAGGATAGTGAAAGCCCAGTAGGGGATCGGTATTTCTAGGACAGAGTTCACCAGCTGTTAGCCGATTGGACAGAGTCTTATTCGATCATTTTAGAGGGAGATTTGCATTTGAATAGGAGATTAGTGGTTCCAGAGGATGAGGATTTAAGACATGCAGCGATGTCAGAGTTTTAGGGGTCTTTAATTGTTGTATATCTCGATCGGGATAAGATTTACCATGATATGCATAAACAATATTGGTGGTCGAGGATGAAGTGAGACAGAGAGGAGTTTGTCTCGAAGTGTGTTACTTGCCAGGTAGTGAAGGTAGACCACCAGAGACTGAAAGGGATGTTGCATCCACTCGAGATTCCTATCTAGAAGTGGGAGAGTATCTATATCCATATGGGTTATAGTGGATAGATTAAATAAGGTGGCCCATTTTCTTCCTGTTCGTACGAATTTTGAGACGAGGTAGTATGCACAATTTTTTATCGCTGAGATAGTGAGGTTACACGAGGTTCCGATTAATATTTTTTTGATCGGGATAAGATCTTTGTATCCAATTTCTGTCAGAACTTTCAGGAGGCCATGAGCATGAATTCACGATTGAGTAGAATGTATCACCCACAAACAGATGGACAGACAGGGAGAGTTAATCAGATTCTTGAGGATATGTTGCAGATGTGCATACTTGACTTCAGGGGATGATGGGAGAAGTATCTTCCTTTGGTGGAGTTTGCGTATAATAAATCCTACTAGTTCACCATCGGCATGATACCATTTAAGGCACTGTAAGGTCAACCTCACCGTTCACCCACTTTCTAGTTAGAGGTTGGGGGCAATAAGCTATTAGGTCTAGAGATGATTCAGGACACCACTGCTAAGATTGAGCTGATTCGAGGGCCCATCTGTATAGCTCAGGTTAGGCTGAAGAGTTACATCAATGAAGATAGGAGGCATATAAAGCTTGAGGTTGGTGACGAGGTGTTAGTGTGGGTTTCTTCTATGAAGGGGGTTATGATTTTCAGTAAGAAGTGGAAGATAGCTCCTAGATATGTGTGACCGTTTTCGATTATCGAAAGGGTGGGACTAGTGGCTTATAGGTTAGGACTACCAGAGCACTTACAATGGATTCATGACGTGTTCCATATGTCATCGATAAAGAGATACCAGATGAGTAAGGGGGCTTCTGGCATGTTCCATTAGAGGATATCAACTTGCAGGTAGATATCTTGTACGAGCAGAGACCGGAGGCATTACTTAATCGTAGTGAGTGTAAGTTGTGGTATAAGGTGGTACCCTTAGTTAGAGTTCAGTAGGGGCACCACAATGTGGATGAGTCCACGTGGGAGTGGGATGATGACACGTGTGAGTAGTATCTAGAGATATTCTCTACAGGTACATACTAATATCAAGGGCACAATTATTTTGTAACGGGGAAGTATGTAACAACCCGTATTTCTGAGTATTTAAAAATTGAATTAATTGAGTTAATTTTAAATTACACACATGACGTAATTTAATGAAATTAAATATTATGTGTTGATTAAAATATTAATCGGATAGAAAATGATCAATGTTTATTGAATATAATTACTAAGTGAATAGTAAATAATTATTTTTACATCATAGCGAGTGACAACTACATGATAATGATATATCTCAAACGGATCTCATGTGTTGACTATATGAGGTCGAGATAGGAAATTATTTTTGCTTGACCTGAAAGGTGATTTTGAGGTCTCGCTTGATTCCAAAAGGGTCGAAATAGTCAGAATAGTATACTCGAGCATATTGATTAGGTCCCGGGGGGATTTTAGACCAAACTGACACCAGAAGAGGACATTTTGGTCATTCGGGAGTTTATGGTAGAGAGAAACCCAAAAATTTAGGAAGTATATCAGCTCATGGGAGTGTGAGGCTAGGATTATTAAGATCTTAAGTGGGAGGAGGCCACAAGAGAGGGATAAAAGAGATTTCTTGGAGATGCAACACATTTTCTCTCCACCAAGTTGCCGAAAATTGTGATTGGAAGGAAAAGAAGGCATTCTCATCACACAACATGAAATTAGACCTATAATTTATAAGACAGGTGTTTATTTTGCCTGTTTTTAATGAGTTATCATACCCATGGTAGGATTTGATGAAATCTAGCATGAACATGTATTTTTGTGATAAAATAATGGGAAAAATTCATGTGGTTTTTGAAATACACATTAAAGATTTGATTCTGGGTTTAAGATTTACGAAATCTTACATTTATGATGATATGAGATAATTATTTATGGGTTTTATGAAGATAATACAATAAAAGAGGAAACTAGGGTTTGTACAGAAAAACCTTAATGAAATCTTGAGAATGTTAGATTTAATGATGTTTAATGATAGAGATTCATTAGAACTTATGGATATACTCTTATTTGATGTTATCATAAATCATGTTGGAGTTTGGGTATGTTGCATGAAGATTTTTTGGGTTAAAAATGGTGGGAAAATGTAACAGTTAAACGAAGGAGACTACCTGTGCCATTTCAAATTACTTAGGCTTAGAAAATGAATCGATTCAGTATCTTCATCGAATCGATTCGGTTACCCATATTTGACTAGTTTTTTTTTATTTATGACCAAATCTACAGATAATTAATTGAGAGACTTTTTGTTAATTATTAAACTATAATGAGGGACATAGTGAATTCCAGTAGGCCTATAGTGGGGTTGAGGTTTACCTAGTTGAGAGGAATTAAGGCTAGGAATTATTGGGCACATGTTCATAGTTAATCCATTCGTGAGGTTTGGAACGGGTCACGGAAAGATAAGTGAACCTATGATCCCGGCCAGTAGGTATGAGTTTATTAACTCCTAATATTTAAAGGGGTAACTAGGACCCTACGGGTAGTGAGTGATATCGGGAATATATGAAAAGAGGTTATAATGAGTACGTTTACTATGCGAGAGATATATACTACGTAGAGGTTGATATGATGGGTTGTGTGTATACCTACTTAATAATAAGTATATATAGGTTGTTTGAATGAATATTATTATGATTTGATTATATGTGTGAACATGCCTGTTGTTGATGCAAAAAACTGGACTGAATCCCATTTTTATGATCACAGATAAATTGATAAAAGCAATCCAATCAAGCACATGAGAGACAAAGATTTTTAAAGTGGTTCGGCTATGAATAAAGCCTACGTCCACTATTATTTTATTCCCAGGGGTTTACAATAGCACCATAGGGTGTAGAGAGAGAAAGGATGTGTATCTTGTGTATGGGGTTTCTAGGTTCTCTTGGATCTCTTCCGGATCTCCCCTGGATCTCCTTCGGATCCCCTTTTTGGCTAAGGGGATACATGTATTTATAGTGATGGGAGATCAAGAGATTCATTGTATGTAGACATTTATGTCTACATTCAACGAATCTAATTGTTGAATTGCTTGTACATTAAGGCTTATTAAATGCGCTGCCATCTTCATTAATGCACATTAAATGCATAGTTATCCTTTGATCTTCGTGGTTGGTATGCCGACCAACTCTCCTCGGGTGCCGACTAACTCTCTTCGGGTGCCGACCAACTCTCCTCGGGTGCCGACTAATACTCCTCGGGTGCCAACTAACTTTCCTCGGGTACTGACCAACTCTCCTCGGGTGCCGACTAATACTCCTCGGATGTCGAATATTGCCACGTAGGATGGCATGTGTCCCTTTCTGATTGGTCCTCGTAGATGGAGAATTGTTGCATTAACAGAAGCCCCCAATGCTCCATGCTTGATGGTTTACTTGAAAGGATGGAGTATTTATTCTGCAGTGTTGCTCGGTGCTCGTGAAATTCTTGATCTACCTTCTTGATTTGTTCAACATAAAGTGCATTATCTCCTGGACGACATATTATGCATGTTGATCGATGGATGCTAATCTTTCTTTTGAGGAACTCCATATGCTATATATCACCCCTGGGAATTTGGATACAGCCATGCCAGAGTATGCAGCTTGTAGCTTGTCATAATCTTCAAGTATGTTGATTGGTTTGCTAGCCGACCAACTGCCTCCTGTGCCGAGCAACTGAGTGCTAACTTTACGTGCTTGATTCTTCTGATTTATGATCCTCCGAATACTTTGTCGAGTAACATACCATCTTTGGAACCCAACTCTTCAATCTGATTAGTACCAAGCTAGTGATGGACTTCGAAACATTTTCATACAACTTCTTCTTCAATGTTGGTCGGGACAGTAGTAGTAAAGATCTCAATGCTATAGATGCTAAATTTGACTTCTGAACTTCAATAGCATGTGCATAATAACTCCTGAATATGCCTTCTGAATTCACCTCCTGAACTTCTGAATACCTCCTGAACTTTAATAGCCTCCTGAACTTCAATATCAAAACTAATTCTCGAGCAAGAAAAATAACTTCTGAATGATAATTGGTTGGGGCCCCGACCGTGTGAGTTTGTGGAGTTGAACTTGATGCTCGACTGCATGATGTTATAAGAATGTGCCGCAAAATGAACAAATATATCTGTAATAGAAGCCCCCAAGTGTGGAATGTGAACTTTGAATGCTTTTTGCTTGATCTCTTTCACATACTCATACTTTGTTTCCGACCAACTGTAGTTGACAGCTTCTTATTTTCGACCAACCTGAGTTGGTGGTTTTTTTCTTAACGAGCAACTTTGACACTTTCTGGAATAATTTTACCTCCCGAGGAATACAAAGTTTTACTTCTCGTAGGAATACATAGTTTTACTTCTCGTAGGAATACATAGTTTTACTTCATGGAGGAATACAAGTTTTACTTCCCGGAGGAATACAATTTTTACTTCCCGGAGGAATACAAGTACCTTTACTTCCCGGAGGAATACAAGTAGCTTTACTTCCCGAAGGAATACAAGTTTTAATTCCCGGATGAATACAAGTATCTTTACTTCCCGGAGGAATACAAGTTTTACTTCCCGGAGGAATACAAGTAGCTTTACTTCTCGGAGGAATACAAGTAGCTTTACTTCCCGGAGGAATACAAGTTTTACTTCCCGGAGGAATACAAGTAGCTTTACTTCCCGGAGGAATACAAGTTTTACTTCCCGGAGGAATACAAGTAGCTTTACTTCCCGGAGGAATACAAGTAGCTTTACTTCCCGGAGGAATACAAGTTTTACTTCCCGGAGGAATACATTTACTTCCTAACCAACATAAGTTGGCATTTTTAGGAATACATTTTTGATAATAAATGATAGAGACTTCCTCGGAGCTGACCAACAGATTGTTGAAAATAAGATATAATAAATGCATGCTGGAGACCTCCTCGGAGCTGACCAACAGATTGTTGGGAATAAGATATAATAAATGCTGGAGAACTCCTCGTAGCTGACCAACAGATTGTTGGGAATAAGATATAATAAATGTTGGAGATCTCCTCAGAGCTAACCAACAGATTGTTGGGAATAAGATATAATAAATGCTGGAGACCTCCTCGGAGCTGACCAACACATTGTTGGGAATAAGATATAATAAATGCTGGAGACATCCTTGGAGCTGACCAACAGATTGTTGGGAATAAGATAATATATATGTTGGAGACCTCCTTGCTGAAATAAGAATAGAATATGCATCCAAATAGATATAAAGAATAATTAAAAATAATAAAGTGCCTCGTTGATCTGTCGAGGTAGAATTATATAATGCCGAACAAGAATAAGATCTTCCCGAACATAAGAATATGGCCAAGAACATTGTCAGGCCTGAATATAAATAAGAATTATCCGACCAACTATCCATTGGGGGTCAAATACAACGAATGTTGTAATTCTCCTTAAAGCTGAATAAGTTTCTTGTCGAGGCACAAGTGCATAATGCCGAATAAGAATAATACTTTTTAGAACATAAGAATATGGCCGAGAACTTTGCTGGGCCTGCATATAAATAAGGATTACCCCGACCAACTATCCGTTGGGGGTGACATATAATAAATGTTATAGTTCTCCTCGGAGCTGAATATGATAATAAGTATCTCGTCGAGTTCCATGTTGAGATGAATATAGAATATGAATCCCAAGGGATATATAGAATAATTTGTGCTTGAGACGATATCTGGGCCTGAATATAAATAAGAATTGCCCCGACCAACTATCCGTTGGGGGTGAAATATAATAACTGTTGTAGCTTTTTCTCGGAGCTGAATATATATAGAGAGAAGAAATTTTTCGAGCTTCATGCTGAGATAAATATAAAATATGAATCCGAATGGATATAGAATAATTTGTGCTTGAGCCGATATCTCCGAGTGAAATGATAATAGTTTCCAGATTGTTTCCGAGCATTCGTCGGCGTTGAATCTTGTACCTGTAAAAATTAATAATTTGCTCTACCATATGTGTAGGCTGAATTGATTAGTCATGAGAATAATTTACTCATCCAATCAATATATGATATGTATATGCTTGAGAAATAAAAATATTAATTTCAAAAAATGAACTAATATATGTTGGCTGATATGTCGAGGCAAAATTGCCTGATGTCGAGCAATAATAGTTTCCAGAGGTTTAAGATTGTGGCTGAGCTTTCGTCGGGATTTAATATCGTCCCTCTGAAATTTTAATAAGCTGCCCGAGCACCTGTCGAGACTAGATAAAATAATTATTGTCATGAGAATAATTATTCAGCCAAACAATATGTGATGTGTATCAGCATAAGGCAATACAAATTTCAAAATATGAAATAATATGTTTTATGCCAAATGTGTGTGAGATGGACAAATTGTTATTAGATATTCGCCATAAATAAGACGTAGAGTTTTTTGTAAAGTTATTTAATCTCCAACAACTAATCAGGTATAACTTGCTGTTTGAAAATTATTTATCACTTGGTTTTAAAAATATTTTTGGGGTGATCACAAGTTAAAAAAGATTTAAGCCCCCTGTTTGTTCCTGAGCTGAACTCGTGTTTAAAGAAATATCTGGGGTGCTTCGCATTTTTTAATACCCCAAGATTCTACTGCTGCCGAGAAACGGCATGGATGTTACCGACCAACATTTAAGGATATCTCAAGTTATAGAATATATGGTATCGACCAAGAAGCAAATGGCCCCGACCAGCTGAGTAATTTCGCCGATCAACAAAAATGGTGCATTGACAGCACTGAACAACATTAGATGTCACCGACCAAAAAGTGGATGGTTGGATAGTTGCCGACGAGTAAATTGAATCCTCCGAACAAGACTGAGATGTCGCCGATCAAGAAGTACATGATCGTCGACCTGCAATTGGTTCCATCGAGCTACAATAAGAGTCTCTGACCAACAATAAGATACTTCGTAGTTGGATAAAATTATTTCAACGTTGCTGATGGATCTTCACATCTTTTCTCCGACAAAAAAAAATTATTTGGTTAAGCTTCCCTTTAATAAAAGATGGCCCAAGATGATGCCGACCAACAATATGTATGGCTGACCAGAAATAGAGGTTGTAAGTGGATGATTTCGAACAACCATATGAGCCGCGATGAATAATTTTTCATGAGGTTGCTATGTCCCAAAATATCTTGAACCAATAGATCAGAAAAATAACATTCGATGTAAAATTTAAGCATTAAGAATGTTAATTAGATGAATAATTATATAATCCACTAGATCGTGTGATTTCGACAAAGAAACCTTGTGATGTGATGAACTAGGGGCCAACATATCAAATTTGTGCCCATAGTCTTGATATGGTCATGATTGTTTTACTGGTCATCTTTTACAAGAGGTGGGTAATGATTTTTCAGGTGACAGAAAATAATTTTTTATATTGATCCCTTCCTATTCCCTATTTGGAGAGATAAAAATATGTTGAATGATCGAAGTTATTACCAAATTTATATCAAAAAAGCAATCAATGAGACTTTATTGACATAGATGGAAGACAAACCAAATTAAGTATATAGTTCATAAAAATGAATGCAAAGAGACTCAAACTTGAAGAGAGAGAAAATAGATTTGGGTCATGATTTCCATGAGAAAACTTTTTATTGTCTTTAACCTTTTCACATTCTCTGATTAAAAATATGATGGGAATTTGAATAGACATTAAAGATCTTTCAAAAATTATTTCAAAATCAACAATGAAAATTATCATTATCAATCTTATCATCGTCGTATGTATTGGTATATGTAATCATTTAAAATATTTATTCCATGATATAAAATTGAAACTTGAGAATAGAGTAAAAAGTTATGATTTATGAAATCCACTATTTTTCAGATTTCTAAATAAGAATTAATCTAACAGTTATGATTTAAAAATCATGATATGCAACATTTTGCAGATAAAAATTGGACAATTAATTTATGTATATAAACATAAAAATCATAATTGAATCAAAAGATGTATGTATAATTGATTATACATAGAGAAAATAAAAACTTAGCTTTTGATGAGAACAATTCTTGTAACACGTTCCCACAGACGGCGCCAATCTGTTGATGCAAAAAACTGGACCGAATCTCATTTTTATTATCACAGATAAATAGATGAAAGCAATCCAATCAAGCACATAAGAGACAAATATTTTTAAAGTGGTTCGGCTATGAATAAAGCCTACGTCCACTGTTATTTTATTCCCAGGGGTTTACAATAGCACCATAGGGTCTAGGTTCTCTTCGATCTCCTGGATCTCCTCCCTTTTGGCTAAGGGGATACATGTATTTATAGTGATGGGAGATAAAGAGATTCATTGTATGTAGACATTTATGTCTACATTGAACGAATCTAATTGTTGAATTGCTTGGTATGCTATGTGTTGTCATCTATTAATACAATATAAATGTACATCAAGGTTCATTAAATGTGCTGCCATCTTCATTAATGCACATTAAATGCGTAGTTATCCTTTGATCTTCCTGGTTGATATGCCGAATATCACTCCTCGGGTGCCGACCAACTCTCCTCGGGTGCCGACTAACACTCCTCGGGTGCCGACCAACTCTCCTCGGATGCCGACTAACACTCCTCGGGTGCCGACCAACTCTCCTCGGATGCCGACCATCTCTCCTCGGGTGTCGAATATTGCCACGTAGGATGACATGTGTCCTTTTCTGATTGGTCCTCGTAGATGGAGAATTTTTGCGTTAACACCTGCGTTGCCTTCTATCAGAATGTTTCCACGCAGAGGGCGATCCCACCTTGACGATTCTAGAGAAGTCTGGATGTGTACCCCGAAATATGGAACTTAGAGCGGCACATTGTGTGCACTGTATTAATAGGACTAGCTTATCGTTTGAGTACATGAGGTATGTGCGTATACCAAAGGCTTATAACCATGTTCACCTCTATTGTGCATTGATTAATTTTGGGTTCTAGGAGACATGTTGAACTAATAGTCCTTGATTTTGTACAGGAGGTATATGGACTTGATAGTAGAGTATGTCTGCATCACGAGGGGAAATTCCAGGGATGTTATAGTTATATATATTATATGTGTGATAAATATATACAAGTACGATTTATCTACTTATGTGTGATAATAGAAATAAATTATGTATCTCAGTAATTCAAGTGGAGAGACTTAAATAATCGACTTAATAATAATACGTGGGTAATATCTATTATTGGTATTATGCTAGCACTTCGTATGTGTAAAACACGGGAATTAGACCTTTTGTGGATAGTTAGGTACATTGTCTCGTTAGGCAGGGTAACATAACTAGGTAGGAGACGTTAGGCTTTCACATTAGTTGAGAGGTGAGGAACTGAAAGGAGTGTACATTAAACAAACATGTGTATGTAATAACCGATTTAAATTGTGATTTAAATACTTGCGATTTTTAAACGCTTTTCTTGGGCTCTAACCCACGTCAAATCCATTTTCCAAAATATTTTATGTGTCCAGACACAGGGATGCCAAGCTTGATGAATCTTTCTAGGGATGCGTAGTTGTAACACTTGTGGAGGCTTACAGGAGTTGCTTTAGACGATTCAGTTTATTCATTTCTAGTTAGGATTTTATTTCAGTATTTTTATTTGGGAATTTCTCCCCTTCAGACTATTCAGTTCTTCAGTTTAATAATAAGATTTTATTCAGGTTTATTTGTATTTACTTCAGATTATAGTTGAATTATTTATTTTCGGAACCGGTAGTTTATTCGGTGTTATTTAATTATATACTTGTCGTGTGATTGTTCAGACTATTATTGTGTGGATGGTTTGTTTAATTTATTTTAGTTCCGCTTGTTGAAAAAATAAATGAAAGATAAAATATGGCACCATCTTAATTTGACATAGGTGATTAGTAATTAAAACGTTTTTCGGCAGTGATGCTAAGAATAAACCAAATGAGATTCCTATTGTTTAAATAAAGGATTGATCACCCGTGGTTAAAATAGGTGGGATGTCACAGGAACGTGGCAACATGGTATCATAGTATCTTACCTAAAGAGACCTAAGTTTATTATTCCTATGCAGGACACATTTAGGGATATTGTTATTTTATGCTTTCCTCACTACTTTAGGATAAGTTCGATACTAATTATCTATCTTGCAAAATGAATGTTTGGGACAATATTTACTTGAACACCGAGGGTGGTGATTTAGAACAACTTAGACAAACAATATGAGAAGAGGGATATAGCATGTTATGTGAAGCAATTGGGGACATTGATCAGGAGTGGGCGATCGTGATGACAAATATAAAGCACCATCTATTAACATGCCATTTATTAGGGAAGGAACAGAAGATCAAAACAAGCTCGACAATTGACCAAAGATGAAAAGTTTATGCAGCAAGTGATTCATTTTTCTTGGAACAATGCATATAACTCCACTAGTATATCCCAATGATTGTGAGAGAGATTTTTCATCTCTCGATTCTACTACATCTTCATCCGACTCAAGAACCTAAGATTCTGAGAGGAGGATCAGGAGGATGGACATTTTATTAATAACTAAAAAGGCTCAAAATCATTATAAATTAAATAAATGAGACTGTGTAGGAGTAGTGTGATAATAGAGTGTTACATTACTAATATAGGGGACTAGAAACTAATCAGAAAATTAGGATGTTTTCACCATCACTTTTATGAAATATATATATATGCTAATGTTTCCTTAAAACACTTGAAGGATATTTCTCTTACCTCGTTATGTTTTATGAATTGTTTTATGATTAAGTGCACTTTAATTATTCTTAACTTTTATAGGATAGTGAATACTTGCAACATTAATGTAACCCCTCGATCAAAATCTAAACTAGTTCATAAATGACCATGGAAAACATAGCCACATGCTTACAAAAACTCACTGGGCTGACACAAACAGTCAAAATCATATACCCTGGATTGAGGTATCTACAGATGTTCGCCAAATGAATTCTTTAAAAGAATTTATACGACAAATACCCTTGCTTTTCATAAGAAACATGGATCATCATAAGCCGAATGGTGGTATTGGTAAATTTGAAGGTTCTGAATGAAGATGAAATAGTACTTGAACTTCGAGCGGATTTAGACACTTATTTGTTTGAAAGCGAGGTCGATCACTAGTGGCAATCGATGAAATGTAGCCAGAGCGTGACATGGACACAATTTGAAGAATTTTTTTCAAAAAGTATTTTTTTGAATCCTTACGTGATTAATTGACGGTAGAGTTTTTGAGAATCCAATAGAATAACATGATGGTGGCACAATATGAGCCTCACTTCACAAAATTTTCCTATTAAGCTCAGGAATATATTGATACTAATATTAAGAAATGTAAACATTTTGAACGAGGACTTAAAGCCAATGTCAAGAGTTCCCTTATTCCTTTGTAAATTCGTGAATTTGGTAAAATGATCAAAGCAGCCAACCTTATTGATAAAAATCCAACTCCCATTCAATTTAATAGTAACTCAAAATATTTCAATTAATAAATTAAGAAATTAAAATAACTGAACACGTGGTGTAATCCCATCTCTTGAACCTTCTCACATTTATCACACTCGGTTCCATATTATTTTTATTTATTTAATCAATTCATATTTTTATCATTTATTAGTTAATTCTCCCTTGAAATTGTTTTTTTTTAAAAGATTTGAATAAAAAAAATTGAAATTGCAAGCATTCACGTTATTTGTTTCACCTTGAAAGTTAGATTGATACCTGTACTTACTGCAATACGAGTTGTTTAAACAAGTTTTGTAGGTATTCAACGGATTTTGAGACTAGGCTTTTAAAGGCAACGAAGGATACGCTAAAAGTCAGTTATCAAATGGACATCTCATAGTAATTTTCCTATTTCCTAAAATAAATCTAATTATACAAATGATGGTAGTATCATTCACCCAGATTCAACACCGAAATAATGGTAGTACCATTCATTGTCATGAATGCAATACTCCTAGAAACCTC
The DNA here is from genome assembly GCA_949130495.1 of Sambucus nigra. NCBI lineage: Eukaryota > Viridiplantae > Streptophyta > Magnoliopsida > Dipsacales > Adoxaceae > Sambucus > Sambucus nigra. The sequence continues at coordinate 121,860,347 of OX422213.1, forward strand.
AAACCTAAGTGTCCCAAGCTTTTCTAACCAAATTATAATCATAGACCCGATACAAATACCGAAAGAAACCTCAAACCACGATGAATTGTGGGAAGACCTCCAGCTACATTAGGAAAATTTGTTCCTAAAATTTCACCACGAATGCCAGTAATAATGGATTTATGCCCAACAATGCAACTCAAGGCCCATCTTTTGTACTTTTAACACAAATGGACAATCACGATGTTAATGAATGTACTTTTTTACTTCATGACCTTACAACACATGTATTAATTGATGTAGGGTCATCTCACTCATTTGTTAGCCAAAATTTTATGACCTTAGCAAATCATATTTTAATTTCTTTAAAACATCCGATTACTTTAGGTATGGCCATAGGTAGCATCACCAGAACACGACAGGTTTGTAAAAATTGTAGGGTAAAACTTGAGTAGGAACACTTATTGTTCATTTTGTGGTATTAGAAATAGTAGGATTCGATATCATTATTAGGATAGATGCATTACCTCCCAATAATGCATATATTTATTTCTCATTAAGGAAGGTGATTTTTCAAAACTCTACCACCCGAAATAGTAGATTTTAGGGAAAACATTCTTGGACTTTCTTAAATATATCCTCTTATTATTTAAAATTTCTTGGAAATTATAACAATGTATTAACTGAAGAATTACCTAGAATTCAACTATCTAGAGAAATTGAATTTATAATCAATATTTTTCCTAATACTGCTCCCAATTATATACCACCTTACCAAATAGAACCTCTAGAACTATGAGAATTTCGAACTCATCTTGATGAATTATTATCCAAAGCATTTATTTAACCAAGTTCATCTCCTTGGGGTGCACCAGTACTATTTGTAAAGAAGAAAGACAATTCATTCCGAGTATGTATTGATTATCGTAGATTAAATCAGGTCACCATTAAGAATAAATATCTTCTACCTAGAATATATGATTTATTTGATCAAGTACAAGGAGCGAATGTATTTTTGAAAATAAATTTATATTCCGGATATCACCAATTAAGGGTAATGGAAGAAGACAAACCAAAAATAGCTTTCCAAACTCGGTATGGACACTTCGAATTTTTAGTAATGACTTTTGGACTAATGAACTCCCCATATGCTTTTTATGGACCTAATGGATCATGTATTTCAACAATTCCTATATTAATTAATAATCGTATTCATCGACGATATTTTAACATATTCACAAAATAAAAAGGAGCACGAACATCATTTACAAATAATATTGGATACCTTACGACATCATCAATTATATGAAAATAAGAGAAAGTGTGAATTCTTATTGAAAGAGGCAAAAATTTTAGGACATTTTATTATGGAACTAGGAATCCAAGACGATCCATCAAAAACTGTCGCAGCTATGGAATGGCACAACCCATTACTGTAACTGAAGTTTCCACTTTTCTAGGATTAGGTGGTTATTACCGAAGATTCATAGAAGGATTCTCCATTATTTCTCTACCTCTCATGATATTAACCTAAAAGGATATACGATTTGATTGGAATCCAGAATGTAATGGAGACCTTTTACTCTAAATAAACGTTTAACTACCACCATTGTACTTACAATAACTTCTAGTACTATAAGCTACAATATATACAATGATGACTCCTTACAAGGACTAGGATGTTCACTCATGCAATCAAGCAATGTAATAGAGTATGGGTTACGACAACTGAAAATATCAAACGCAATTATCCATTTAATGATCTAGAATTAGCCGCTAACTTTTTTTGCAATAAAAAATTGGCATTGTTATTTTTACGGAGTAGAATTTAAATGTTTTGAGATCACAAGAGTTTAAATTATATTTTTACCCAAAAGATTTGATTTTTCGATAAAGCAGGTGGCTGGAATATTTAGAAGAATATGACTTTCAATTATAATATCATTTAGGTAAAGGAAATAAGGGGAACTGGCACTTTAAGTCGTAAAACTAATGGACGACCAGCAAGAAAACTTGCATATCAAATTATTCTTACATTGACATACTATAATACACAAAGTAAAACCTCCTGTATTACTCATAACATCATAACATATCTATCTCTTCAATGAAGGATAAGTAAACAGCAAGCTACAGACAAATTCCTGACTATTCAACGTCGAAAGATTGAATATGGAAAAGCAAACACTAAATGGACATATCACCCTACGAAAACGAATATGTTTACCTTTGAACCCCAAGATAAAGGAATAAATCTTACAAAAAGGTATTCAAACCTCAATATAAAGGAAGAAATTTTAGAAGAAGATCATCATTCAAAGTTTGTTATCCATCCAGCAAACACTAAAATGTATCAGACATCCAAAAAAAATTTTGATGGGAAGGAATGAAATGAGACATTCGAAGTTTTATTGCCAAATGTTTAACTTGTCAACAAGTCAAGGTTGAACACCAAGAACAAGATGGACTTTAGCAACCTCTTCCCATCCCAACCTAGAAGTGGGACCATATTAAGATGGACTTTGTTAGTGGTTTACATCCTACAACCCAACGATATAATTCAATTTGGGTAATCATTGATCGACTCACAAAGTCATCACACTTTTTATAGTTCACACCACCGATTAATTTCATTGACTAATCAACTTATATTGTCATATTATATGGAAATCATTTATCTATAGCATTAGACAGAGATACTCGATTTTCAGGACATTTTTGGCAAGCTTTATAGAAAGCCATGGGAACTAAATTACTTTTTAGTACCGTATACCATCCTTAAACTGATGGATAATCCGAATGATTAATTCAAATATTATAAAATATGTTACGACCATTCACATTAGATTTATCGAAAAATTGGATTGATCACTTGGCATTAGTAAAATTTTCTTATAACAACAGTTATCAAGCTAGTATTCAAGATGCTCCATATAAATCACTCTATGGAAGACCTTATCGCTCTCCACTTTGTTGGAAGAGTTCCAAGAAAATCAACTTTTTGACCTAGATACTATAGCAGAAACCACCGAGAAAGTACATCAAATCGGGGAAAGATTTATTGAAGCTCCAAGTTGATAAAAAACTATGCCAATAATCATAGATGACCCCTTAAATTTCAAGATTGAGACAAAGTTTTCTTAAAATTATCACCTCGGAAGGTAATCATTATATTTAAAAGAAAATGAATACTCTCACCACAATAAATTGGACCTTTCACCATTATAGAATGTATTGGCCCAGTAGCCTATCGACTCATATTACCCCCAGAGTTAGCCCAAATTCATAACGTATTTCACGTGTCTAATTGAGAAAGTATATGTTTTATTCAAACCACGTCAACACACGAGAAGGACTATTAATACAACCTAACCATGATTTTGAAGAACAACCATTTTAGATATTAGATAAACAAGATCGAATACTTCATACAAAGACCATTACTTTAGTGAAAGTTCTCTGGCAACATCATGGTCACGAAGAATCAACTTGGGAACTTAGAGATGCGTATACCAACAATATCCCTAACTATTCAAAGGTAATTTCGAGGATGAATTTTTTTTTGGTAGGGAGAATTGTAAGACCCATGTGTGGAATCCGTCCATATGAAACTATATATCTGCAATAAAATCAATGAATAGAAAATGCTATGCTAACATATAAATATTATAGTAAGAATTTTTGGATTCTTTGCACCTTGAACCACCCCTAAATTATTCAATTCACTTTTAAATCATCCAAATGACATATTAAACCATCCAAATGACATATATATTTCAAATTTTCTTTGCGAACACTCTCATTACCTTTTAAAATTAAAAAATATCCCTTCACAAGACTTTCCTAACTTTTAAAAATTACACAAAGACCCCAAAAGTTTGAATATAAAGAAAAAAACACCTTAAAATTTAATCAAAAAGTTTTAAGGACTACAACTAAATACCCTACCATCTTCCTTACCTGCAAGGCAGATAAGAATTACACCAAACCTCTATGGGAAACAATGAAAGACTAGGGTAAACCTACACACTTTATTATCGTATACTTCCTTTAAAGTTTTCTCTTATTAGACCAACCTAACTACTACCCCAAATTAGAACAATAGTCTCCCCATCCCATCCCTTATATAAATCCTCTCTCAGTTCAGAGAATTCTGTACAAATATTAACTCAAATACAAACCTAAATGTTGGCATTTTCGGGTATATTCTTTCAATTCAACTATGTTTTTACAGTAGAGTAGAATTCATTTATGCTTTTACATGTAAGATTTTACGTAGGAATCATGAGTTAAGGGTCAAAATCAGAAAATCACCATGGAAGCTTGAGCTCTAATTGTGGATTTTGAGTTCCTACCTTTAAACAAATGTTAAATTGGGAATCATTTTCCTTGTACTTACAGTAATTCAACCATATAGTTTAATTTCAATATAGTATCCATTATCGTTCATAATTCAAGTTTTACTGTTTCGATAGTTAAAATTTCAAAATAAAAATCCGTCTTGTATAAAATGAATTAAACCTTCAAACCAAAACCATTTTGTTCTAAATGAACAAAGAAACCAGATTATACTAATGACATGCTTTAATTTTCACTACAAATCCATGAATGTTAAAATTAATTTTTTGATATTTTATAGTTCTTGAAGAAGGCTCTACAGTTAACCCCAACCATTAAAAGTTATATTTTTGGAATCCTTAAAATTAGAAAGAATTGCTTTTGAATTACCTCAAATGATATTCTCTAGAGAATTTAATCGAAGGTCAAAGTTTTTAAAACCCTAAGTTAATATTCGAGATGTTGAAGATGCATGTGGTCAAGCGCGGAATGAAGTCAAAATCACCGTTGTAACTTGGTCGTTGTTCGTGAGAGTTCGTGCCTAATTAGAAAATTCTAACAAAAATCCAAAAATTTTATTTTATTTTTCTAGTCCAAATGATATATTATAACATATTGTTTGGATAACCAGAAAGAAAACTTTACAGAGCCCCTAAAATGGTATTTAAATATTTTTGCACATAAACCCCTAAAGTTTTTAACTTTTGTATTTCACCACAAACTTATTCTATTACATTTTAAAATAATTGAGAGCAAAAAAGTCTCTTAGAACAAAACATGAAAAGTTAAGGAACTTGAGTAATAAAATTAAAACTTTATTTATATTTTTACCCTAATATTTCTTTTTCTATGCAATTTTTAAACTTTAACACACTTTCAAATATTTCATAAACCTTATTCTTACACCAAAATGCATTTTTTTCTTTGTCAGACTTACACGGACTACCACCTTGACATAAAATAACTCCACATAACTTTATAAAAACCTTAACAACAAGTAGGTGATTTCTTGTTTAGTAGTTTTTCACGCAATGCTTTTCATTATGCCCTTTTTTTGATATCACTATGTGATCGACCTAATATATCATATTCTCAATGATGAACTCATTTAAGCAGTTAAACTGTTTATGTATAATTGATCTAGATTTTTAATGATGATTATGCAATCATAGTATTTCATATGATGTAATTTTACTCGGTTCTATTATAGCTTACTGTATAACTAGGGATCAATCTTTCATTACACCTATGACTGTATTATTTGGCCTGTAGGACTCAGATGATTGAGGGCCTAGTTATTTCTACCACATGGAATGTCTTTAATTGACATATCATGATTACTTCTATCTCCAGTATCTAGATTGATTGCCTCCAACGATTATTAGACTGTCGTTGTTATATGTATGACTATTACCCCAAAAAATCTATACATATAATTTTGGGCTAATTGTTTAGAAAGCATTCCTAACTATTATCAGTTTTAGATATATCATTCTAGAAATGAACTTTTTATCTTATCCTAATGTTGAATCAATTTCATATTGATCTTCTTGTACTGACTCATCAAAATCATATTTTGAACAATATTTAATAAGAAGTATCTACTTGGCAACTTTTCTGAGGTTTTTGAAATTCTAAATGGACCCAGGATATAGAGAAGGAAACATGTCCTCGGGGATGAACAAATATAATGCATCACCTCGTTTTACTCTAGCAATTATATAAGCCTCAAAAATTAGTCGCAGCACCGAAGACCCCATTATAATTTCCAATGCTTGTACATATAAATAGTTGCAATTGATAATGTATCAAGGCACATGTAATACATTTTAAGTTTCTTTATTTTTTATTTTCTTTTGTGGATTATGTAATAAGAAATAGTTCCTCTATTTAGTACGAGTGTAAGAAATAATGTTATTCGATACTTTACTTCATATTAAGGAATATTAATATTATTTAGCTATGTGTTATCATTATTGTCTATGCTTCTATTATTTAAATTATTTTCTACTTGAACCTATAAACCTAATCATCACTCCAGTCAGGGTGTGGCATGTGTTTTCTACCCCATATTTATTGTGAGTGTGCAACCTTGTTTTTGCGATTGCAGCTATAGTCAATATCATTTGTTGACATGCTACCGCACAAAAAATTGGTATCAGAGCCTAGGTCCCACGATCTAGGTTTCAATTTTGGTGGAGAATTTTATGTTTTGTATTCGTGTGGTACTATTCATACACACGCTATACATATGGTATTGTTCATATGCACGGTTACTATTTACATCCCGAAAAAAAATTATTTTATTTTTCATTAATTTTTTGTGACCTTGACCATTTTGTTTTGGCACCCAAGATGAGGTATGATGTAAAAAAAGTTGATAGGAGGAATTAATTTGGCCTTAGGAAAGTGGAGTTGACGGATACTCTTGTTAAATAAGGCTTGATCCTTGCTATAGAGGGAAAACCTGACAAAATGAAGGATGGGGAGTGGAAGAAGATAGATAGGGATGCATGTTCCTCGATGCAGTTATGTTTTTCTAAGGTTATTAAACACAATATTATGACAAAGACTTACATTATGGTAATTTTGGTAAATCTTTAAAAGCTTCATTTAGAGAATTCTTTGACAAATCAGATTAGTCTCAAGAAGCAATTCTACCGATTCATTATGGATCCGATTACACCATTTCAAGACGACTTAAATTACTTTAATATGATTTTCTTGAAACTATTAAACATGGAGGTGAAGATGGAGGAAGAGGACAAGGTTGTTGTTTTGTTTGCTTATCTTATTGAGATGCACGGTCATTTGGTGACTACGATGGTGTGAGGGAAAAAGACTATCATTTTGGATTAGGTCACATCAACACTTCTCTAGAACAAAAATAGGAGGAAAGTCATTGAGGGTGATGGTGCTTTCGTAGGCCTAATCATTTTTTGAAGACCAACGAATAGAGGTTTTAAGAGCTTAAGGTCCAAGTAAAAGGGGCACAAGAACCGAGAGTGTTACTGTTGTGACAAGATTCGAAGCATTATTACTTCTTGTCCCAAACATAAAGGCAAGAATGGGAAAGGAAAAGAGAAGGTTCAAGATGGAACTATAGTAGTGGTGGATGCAAGTGATTTAAAAGATGACATTTATACCCTCATAGCAACCTAATTTAGTGAGTCATTTAATGATGTTTGTATTCTTGATTTTGGTTGTTCAATTAATTAGTGACCTAATATGGATTATTATTCCTTCCATAGTTGGTTTAAAGTTGGTTCTGTTTTGATGGCCGATGGGAGTGACTTCAAAATTTTAGGAATTGGTTCAATAAAAATCAAGACATGGGATGGATTAGTGAGAACTATGTATAGTGTGCGAGATGTTGTTGGTATTCAATTGAACCTTATGTCACTGGTTGTGCTAGACACCATGGATTACATGGTGATAACATTAGGTGGAGGTATGAGGGTCGTGGAAAGTTATATCGTGTTCTATAAAGGAATCAAGGTGAAGAACTTATATGTTCTCCAAGGGAATACGTTAATAAGTGAAGCTCTTATTTCCATCTTGGCAACGGAGGAGTAGGCAAGTGAGGCTTGCATTTTGGGAAGGCTGATGATTTTTTCTCTCATTCAAGTTTTGATGCGACTAATAACATTATGGGAGAGTGAGATCCATTTTGAGGTGGCAATGAACATAACAACAATCCTTAAAGGGAGGTAGAATTGTGTGGACAAACATGGCATTGGCTTGCGGTAATATTGATGGAATTATGATAGTCCATTCAAGTGATATTAATATGCATGGGAGGCAAGAAGTTGGCTTTGATAAAGATGCGAGGGAAGGTCGGGGACAAACTACTCTCTAACGGAAGGAGAAGATGACTTTCAGGGACTAACCGATGGTTAGACAATGGTTGGAAGTGGTTGCTATATGTGAGGTCGAACCAGTCATTTTCCAACGGTGTTATGGAGCATTATGGGTTTGACTAATATGTTGGAGGAATTATTGTGTCTGTCGATGATATGCATCGGTGAAAAGGTAAGCTGAAGGTCAGGTCAGAGAAGGCCTCAAACCTAATCACATACCTTCATTAGTCTTTTGGTGGTAGCGATCGTGTATTTTGGTGATATCCCTCACTTTATGTTGATTTTCCGGAAGACTCATTTTGGTATGGTGGTTGTGCCTACCAAAGTGCAGTAGTCGATTTTTGGCTGACAAAAGTTTGACAAGAAGAGGTTATTGAAAGCTTTGACACGTATTTTCCCAATCTGATCCTTAAATTTCACCAGTCCCCCCCCCCCCCCCCCCCCCCCCCAATCCTATATTAAGGAGGTGCATATGTAAGAATCAAAACACATAAAAATGCAACAATCAAGAGAGAGATAGAGAGTTTCAAGTCTTGTATTCGAAATTAGAGAATATTTGTGTTGAGTCAAAATTTAAGGGGTCACTCTTTTGTGTAAAACTGGTTATTTTAGCAACCAGTTTTACGTATTCTATATTGAGGATTTGGGTAGTTTAAGATCCTTTTTTTATGATGAGATTAATTAATTTTCTTGTCCTCTAATATTTATGTGAGGGGTTATTTTATTTGTGATTAGAGATATTATTAGTGTGTGAGGAAGGAACATATTGTCCTTCCATTTGTAATCTTCTTTAATTAGTGTCACGGATCGCTTGTGGACGTAGCCAAGTTGGTGAACCACATAAATATTATTTTTTATCGTATGTGTGTTATCTACTCCATATTTATTGTGTGTGTGTGCCTCTTTGTTTTGGGGAGTACAATTATAGTCAATGGCATTTGCTGACACACTTATTCATAACGGACTGTCTACTAATGTTTTATATAAAAGCAAGAACAAGACACTAGATTTTCGGAAACACGTTGTTGTTCTATGTTGACACTAAGCCTTAGAGGCCTACTACTAATTCTCAAATTTATTTTGATAAAATTGGATTTAAATTAATAATAATAAGTTCATATGTTTGATCATATGATATAAAGAATTGGTGGATATAGGGGGGTTGGTTATCACCCATGCTGTATGGGCAGAATGCTATAGCCACAAATGAGTTCCTTGGGAGGAGTTGGAGACATGTAAGTGTCATTTCTAGAATGTTGAATATATATACATATACATATACATATACATATACATATACATATACATATACATGTATATATATATAGACACACACACACACGAACACACTAGGGTATGCCCGTGTCTGAAGGCACGACTATAATTTCCCAAAGTATCAATTGTGGTCATAAAAGTTTTGTATTATAGTATCAATAATAGTTAATTTTCCTGAAATCAAGACAAATACTTGCAAAGTATTGAATCGAATAATTTTAGGAATAATTTCCGTTGTATATATAACTATCCACCTATTTTAAGGACAAAAAATAACCCAAAGTAGTGAATGTGTAAAAAAATTAGGTTACGAAGTTTTTTTCACAACACAAATGTGTGAACATTTTTAAAAAAATTGGGCAAAATTCTCTTTGTTTATAGGACTATCCACCATGTTTACGGAAAAAAAATACTCCAACAATAATACTCCAACATTTTAGACATCAAATACAAATTTCAGTCATAAAATTGTTTTTACAACAGAAATGTGTTAATAATTTTAAAAAATTAGAGAGAAATTCATTTGTTTATAAGATATCCAACCTATTCAAGACAAATAAAAACTTCAACAACAATACTAATAGTATACAATGTACCAACAATGGTGTTTTAATTCTTATGATCCGTAATATACTTGAAAACAGATTAATTTGGTATTTTCTTGTCATAGTGATAACCTACATATCAAAAGAAAAATAAATAGTTAGATGAAGGAAAAACTAATTAAAATTTACAAACTAAAAGAAGTAAATTAAGATAAAGCGAGCTTGGCAAATAAAGGCAAAAACTTAAATGAAATTCATTTCAAGCTTAACAGTTAAAACATCAATATGAAACAAATTTCCAAACATAAGTGAAACTCATTCCAAGCTAATATCAGTGTGTGTGTGTGTGTGTGTGTGAGAGAGGGGGGTTGAGATGAATTTGATTTGAAATTTCAAAATAGAATGGCCCTTGGGATTTTAACAATGTCATTAGGTGACAACATACAACCCTATAATATATTACCTCCCCACAATCAAGTCAATAATACTTTCATACGAACTCAAAACATATTAAAGCATTCGTTTTATGGTGACAATAACCTTGAATACCTTGTATAACCAAACTATGTAGTTATAGTGTATTCCAGAAGAATAAGAAAATAGAAAAAAGTCCCACAACAAATATAAATGGAATTTTAAATTAGATATAAGAGCAACCTTTCTATTCTCTTCTTCCTTCATCTCTGAATTTGTACATATTCGTTATCTATTTTCCTTTTGTTTGCCTTCCTTAAGCCTTTTCTTCGACTCCCCATACTTCTATCAATCGAAGCCCATATTTGATTCATTATAATCTCCCTATAGCATCTTTACCCAAAGCCCGACCATCGGTTTTGCTGTCTCAGAGTTCATTTGTTCAGTCGGCGGTCAGTAGGTGCTTTAACCAATTTTTTGGAGGAACGCAGGTCAACTATTTCCTGTTGTAGTTTCTCAATCCTTCGTCTAACCTTTCCCAACTGTTTAGACAAACATAAATCGAAGCTCACATTTAAAATCAAATCCCATTGTAAAGACTGAATATATGAAGACTATTATTTTAATTTTTTCATTTAAAAAAATTATTAATACTCACCTTAATTATAAAATATTAGCGGGGTTCCGTCAATAACAAACATTCATAGAAATTGAAGTGAAAACTTAAAACTCATAAAAATGATGCCTACTACCTTGATTATAAAATATTAATAGGATGCCAATGCCTTGTGAGGAATACTTGTGAACCGACACTTCCTTGTAGAGTAATTCCTTCTCGTGTGTGTGATTTCCAATAGAATATCCCGACCGTCTTAGACTATTCCGTACAATCCCTTCCAATGCCATTCTATGATCACCTCTAAATTACAGCAATTTCATCTTATTAATATGTTTGAATATAGCCTAATATCAAAAGGTGTTCTAAGTGAATTGTACCTTTAAACTAAAGCTATATGAATTTTTTGATGTATCGAAAATAATATTTTAGGAAGTCCTTTTCTCCAAACAATTGTGAAGGTAAATATAATAGTAAGAACAATTACTGAAAAAGGACATGAGTGAATGTAATAGAACATGACAGCTATGAATTCCAAGACCATAGCTCAAAAACAAAATCAATTTAGTCTTGCTTATACAATCAGTAGGAGGAGCAGAACAATAGAGAATAGTGACTCAATAATGTAACACATCAAGGTGAAGCCAAGAAAAAGAGAGGCAGAGAGAGCTTATTGAGTGGTGTGACTGAGATTTCTGTCGTGTGACGACAGCGCTGAAAGAAAGAACTGATTGTTTATTGCATATAAATCTCTCTCAACCTCTCTTTTTTTTTAAAACATACAAAAATTGAACAAATGTTTAAGGAAAACAAGCATAAAAGGCATAGATTATACCTTTTTTAGCTTTTGTTCAGAGATTATACCTGCAAAATAAAAGGGAACAAATTTTACTTGTTAAACCTCGAAATGCGTAGATTATACCTTTTAAATACACAACTCACACACCAAATGGTTCTATAATGACTCAGATATGTAAACAGACCTTATTCTAATCCATCAAAACCCAGATAAAAGGTTAGAAATGGATAAAAAAGAAAAAAAATGTTTTGAATCCAATATTAGTTGTGAGATCGGATGCTGGATACTACAGCTATAAAAATGATGATGCATACTATAGAAAAATAAGCTATAGAGCCATTAAAACATAAACAGAATAAATCAAATTATTCATGCACACATAAAAGCTCGTAATATACAAACACATAAAACGAAGTTATATCTTATGATTTGGGAGTAAATCTGATGGAAATCAATCCTAAAGCTACTTAGGAAGTTCAAGGAGCCATCTCTACTGAAATCAGACAGTTATTTGGTTAAGGTTATACCAAATTTTAGAGAGGTTACAGTGATATGTCCACACCATTACCTACTGCCCAATAGGCAATTGATAGCACGTCCAAATAAAGGATATTTTATAAGCACAACAACCTCAGAGCATAACTTCAAATCCTTTCTTCCTAAATGTGTTTGATTATATATATATATATATATATATAGAGAGAGAGAGAGAGAGAGAGAGAGAAGGATCATCATTATAGGATCATGCTTGCTCAGAACTCAAAAGTTATAAAACAAAGAACCAAATTTGTTGACAGTTTTATCTTATAATTTTTGGATAGATTAATACTATAATCTAGAACCCAAGTCATTATCTATATAACCCCAAATAAGGACAATAAAGTACAACACACAAATATAAACACGCACGAAAGAGGCATGTACGTTTCATAAATCCCACCATTTACATAGTTGATGTGTTTCTATTTGAGTAAGGTTTTCAATCAAATTTAGGAACGGGCTTCTAAAAAAGACCAGACTCTAAAAGCATATGGTAATTTTAATATTAAAACTCTAGCTCACAATCCACTTAGCCCAAAATATCGTTAAGATGGCAAATAAGTAGAAAAGCATATATATAATTGATATAATATTAAATTACGCACAATACGAACCTTAACTAAGAGAAGTAAGCCTTCAACATTATAGACCACCGAATGAAATAATTAGAAAACCTAATTATAGAATTGCATTAGTATTTATAATGTTGATCACAAATTGGAATAAGTTGATAAAACATATAATCAAACAATCATTGTGTTGGTATTGGACAATTTGAAATGCCCAAAGTAACTTCTACATATGTTACTTAAATCTTGTTCCCCTTTTCAAATGTATGTCACTCCATTATGCATATAAAAGTATTTTCTGGAGGAGAAAGAAAATATCAATTAGAACCTCCTGATATACCAATAACAATTTCAAAAAGTAAACCATCACATAAATATAACTTTCTTGAGGAATAAAAGGATAACTACATATTGAGGTAACCACAATTAACAATTAAAAGAAGTTTCAAACATTAAGTCTAAAATCTAAGAATCACTCAAATATAAGACACCAAATCAGCAAAAATAAAAGGCAAGGGTATCATTATCATACCTGATACTTAAGACCTTTGAGCTTTGGCATTAGATTACCAACCTCTTTTTTCTTGTCATTTTTTCCACAAAAATAGGACATCATGTTTTTGATAAATAGCCAAAAATTAGTGCTAACAAATTATATTAACACCAAAGATTAGCAATTTTCATTATGAGAAAGATAAGAAACCTTGGGGTGATAGAGATAAACCATGATTTCCCAGTACTTGAAAAATTAATGAATTGGTAAAACACATAAACAGACCTTTTTAGAAAGACTCACCACTTTCTTCCAAATATGTACATAGGCCATATCTAAAAGGCCACTACAATTATACTAAACCCCTCTGATCACTACATATGAATAGAAGAACACCAAACACAAAAAGTCACAACCACTTTCAAGTACATAGTTACCCATAAAGATAGTCGTTAACAATATCATTTTTTGAAAATCATAAAAAAACTGGATTAAAAATAGGAACCCGGAGATTATAGACTTATTCTTACTTGACAATGCAAAAAATAATCATCATCGTCACTACCCTCTTAAAAACCCCTGAATTGAACTACAACAATTACAAGAAACATGCAAAAAAAGGTACCCACACTCCAGTAACAATCCCATAATCATTATATTTAAATGAGCAGTAGTCTACATCATGCTAAATTATTATTTTTAACCACAACTTCAGTTATATATGATTTTCTATAATATGGCCCTAACTTGAAAAGAAAACACAAAGAGCTAATAACCAATGTGGTTATTCTGACATAACCAAATTCAAAGAAGAACACAAATCGTGGATGCTTTTTTTCCAATAGCTAGAATAGTAATAATATAAGCATGAAAAAGTGTGATATCGTCATTTTTAATTCAATCCAATCTTGAAACGATTTAAATCCATCACTATCTACTTCTAAAAAACCTACTGTAAAACAGTATAGATAAAAAAAATTACCTTGATTGGTTAAACACTACCATTTTTGGCATCTTCACTTTCTTGGTATCATTTAACCTGTGTAGATAAACAAAATTTTATTTGTTTTAGGTTCCTAACTCTTACAAAATAGAGAACTATCACGTAGTACCTTATTTGTTTTCAGTATAACAGAGCATTATAGGTGACTTCCCTGCATGAAGTACAAAACCAAACATACCATTGCAAATTGTTATTAAATTAAAGACTTCTTATCAAAAATAAAGAATTCAAGTAAAGGGAAATATAACCTATTATTGAGAAGCTAAGATAATTTTTTATAAGTAGCAACGAAAGGGGGGGTGAGGACGGAGAGTGAGAAGCCAAGTATGTAAGAAATTGAAAACCATAATCAAATTTTCTAAAAAAACTCAAAATAGAATAGAACTTATATTGATAAATAAGAAGTAGAAACAATATTCGAATTTCTAACTGTTAAATATCAGAATACAAATGTATACACCCCTATTACATTAAGAAAACTTTAATTTTAGGAATAGAAATATCAACAGGTGGGATTTTTTTTCTGTACCTAAAATATTTTCTTTTCAAGGAGAGAAAATTCATTAAGAATATCTATATGAAATCAACAGATTGATATCTCCACGAACTCAACATATTGTATCTTTCCTTTCACCATAAATACAAATAGCTGAAAATCAATATTTAGTGACTAAATCTACATAAACTGAACTAAATCTGCATAAATTGAACTAAATCAAGCAATTAATGAATTAGCAAAACATAAAAACACATCTTTTTAGTAAAACTCGTTACTCTCTTCCGAATATGTAGATAGCCCATATCTAAATGGCCACTACAATTAGACTACACCCCTTTGGCCACTACATATGTGACTAGAAGAACACCAAGCACACAAAGGCAAAACCACTTTCAAGTACATAGATATCCATACAGTTCATAAAAAATCTGAATTAAAAAGAGGAACCCGAAGATATGTAACCCATAAAACACAAAATGCAAACAAAACAACCCCCAACCTAAAATCTATAAAGAAACACTGAATAAAAATATAAAAGAGTACCTATAAATAGGGTTTTGAAGTATAGAGTTTTGAAGTGCAATCATATCTTCATCTGTAAGAAAAAAAAAACAAAAAATAATTAGATCCCAATATATAAACATAACTATAAACAAATCTTAAACAAAGCCCTAATTTATCATCGTATATTAGCCAAAATCACAATAAATAAATTATATAGTACACAAATCGCAACATATATTCAGATGTACGTAAGAAATGAGCAACATATCTTCACCACATCATCAAATCTCAAAACCCTAGATAAAAACACAAATCAAAGATCCATAAACTAAAATATTAAATAAATAACTAAATAGAGATAATATGAGGGAGAGAGAATCTGTAAGATTAAAAAACAAATCTATACGTATACTTGATTCAAAATATATACATGTTGTAGATCTAAAAAAAATTGTGTATATACGTTTGAGAGATAACTCCTTTGCCCCAAAGCAGAAGTTGATGCGATGGAAACTTATTTTATATGTCAACTCTCTAGGTAGAAACTCATCGATCTTAGAACCATTCAGGTAATATTTTTTCTCTGATAATTACCTTGCTTTGTGACTTTGGCATCTCCGGTGCTTTTCATCTGTCTTCGCCCCTTCATATTTGGTTATCCTGCATATATCTTGGTCTAAGATGGTGGTCCTGTCTGTAGATCAAGTGCTAGTGGTAGTGGAATGTTTGTAGTGAGAAGTGGGTGAGAGGAGAGATGAGGGAGGGTGTAATTTTTGGGCATTGGTAGGGGTGACGGCGGGGAGAGGATCGGGTGTATGTTTTAGAAATGAGAGGGTTTGAAGAGGGAAGGGAGCATGGGGTGCATGTAAGAGAAACGAAAGAGGGTTTGGAAAGGGTTTGGTGTGTATTTACCAAAGTAGTCCTTCTATTTGAATTAAAGTGAAAGAGGAGGATTAATTAGTGAAAAAAATAGAGGGAATTCAAAATTATCATGGTCCAAATAGGTATTGTAGGATAAAATCAAATTTATGACATCATCTTTTAATCTTATGACATACATAAATTATATATATATATATATATATATATATATATGAAAAATTATGTAGGAATACCATCTAAACTATGTTGCAATTTTATCCTATAGGTTCCCCTGAATTCTACATAACCACTAGGAGTATCCTCATTAAAGGCATTTGGAAAGCCTCAAGAAGTTTTATTTGAAGAAACCTTGGGTAAGAGAAGTGACATAAAACCAAATTATCTATTAAAAGCTCTTATGGCGGCCATCTAGCTCCTAGTTATTGAATCCATACGTATAACATTAAATTGCCATTTATTGTATTTCTAACTGTTACATTCTTAATTTGAAAATTTGTATAAAGGCCAAATGATGTAAAAAAAAGTGCTTCATCGAAACCAATTGGAGAGAAAGTGGGCAATATTACTGAAGTGGAGAAAACTAGGAAGTGTGGCTTTGAGTCCCTTTCCAGTATTTTTGAGGATATTCAATATGCAGTGGACAGATACTTCATTGGGTCCTCATCTAATACATGTCTAAGGTGTATCTGAAACAAAAGGGAGAGGGTATATGGACACATTCATGTACATATCCATGTATCCTGAGGGGGTATGGCAAGATATGTGGGAGATAAGACAAGGGACAACTTTGCAATTAATAAATAATATTTTTTTTTTGTAATTTAAAAAAAAGTTGTATACAATAAATTTTCTTTTCATGAACAAAACCCAAATTAGTCATTTATGTTTTTAATGTATAGTATGTAAAGTCAACAACTAAAATAACTCGCCTCTCTTCCAACAGTGTTGATGCTCTACAAGTAAGCAATCAACATATGAATATCACGAAGATGAATTGATATTTTTTAGCTTTTATACAATTGTCTTTAGTTAAAAAAATTTATTACTCATAATCCATAGATTTGTTCAACTGGTAAATGTTTATACAATTAATGTATATTATCTTATTACCACATTGTATACTAGTTTTTAATTTTTTTTCAAATCCTCATGCCCATTTAATATTATAAAATTAATATATATTAGTGTGACGCTGAAGAATGTCCAATGATACTCATGGTACCATGATGATAGTCATATGATAATGTTTGTCACTTTTACGAAATAAGATAAAAGACATAATTATTTTGACTGTTATGATAATTAGGGATGTAAATGAATCGAGCCGAGCCAAGCAGTAAGATATTCAAACTTGATTTGAAAAGATTACTGAGATTAAAAATGGTTCAATATTTGTTCGTTCATTTCATAAGCTGAACCCAAACATGATTTTATCCTAACAAAAACTAGCCGAGATTTATTATCTTAATGTCATTAACGTTTATGTAAAATTATTGGTTATGGATTCAAGATCAATAAGGTAACGATAAAAATATGTCTGTGCTCGGTTCAATTATTTTAAGGGACAAAATTCAACGAGAGTTTATCTTAACAAAGATGAGATGAGATTGAGTGGCTCGGTTCCTTATACAATCGTATGACGTTATTTATAGGCATAGACAAATCATAAATCTAGTTTCACACAAATCCTAATCCTAATATGATTATATAAATATTATTAACATTTACATTAAGTAGTGTTGAATTTAAATAAAACCTAAAACAAATCTATATTTGAAGGAATTAATGCCGAAGGTATAGTCAACCTATTGTTAGAGTAAAATTTAATATATGGGCTTATATATAAAATAAATATGAATTATAGGCTATCAAATAAAAGTAGGCCAATTAAAGTGATTAATTTAAGTTTTGGGGCCTTACTAATGTATTATTAAAGTGTGGGTTTTATTGTGTAGAGACAAGCGTAATTTTTAATTTTATGATGGGTTAAAATAGAAATATACGAAATATGAAAATACATGATTGTGTTATAAATGGGGGTCATGGTCCCCAGATCACACAACACCAATCTTCTGATTCTCATTGTCAGAGAGAAATTTAGAGAGGAAATAAAATTGTTGATCTGGAAGAGCATAAGACCTCAGACTCAAATATTTTAACTTTCGGTCATGGATTCAGGTACGCTTGCTGGATGCCAAGATAGCATGAAATCTACTTCAGGTTATATCTACTTACTTGCTGGAGGTGCTGTATCGTGGAAGAGTGTTAAGCAATCTATTATAGCTTCTTCCACCATGGCAGTTGAGTTTGTAGCTTCTTATGAGGTGTCCAATCAAGGAATATGGTTGCGAAATTTTGTCACGGGGCTGCGTATTGTGGATGACAATAAAAGACCACTTAAGTTATTTTGTGACAATAACTCAGCAGTACTTTATTCCAACAACAACAACAGGTCTACGAAGTCAAAGTTTATTGCAATTAAGTACTCGAGGTATTAAAAGAAAATTAACCAATGAGAATTCTGCATCATTATGGCATGAGAGATTAGGTCACATCTCCCAAAGGAGAATTGAAAGACTTGTGTCAAATGGAATTCTAGATTCCCTTGATTTTTTAGATTTTAAAAATTGCATAAAGGGAAAATAGACAAACATAAGGAGATCTGGTGTTAATAGGGCTACAGACGTCTTAGAATAGATATATACAGATATTTATGGTCTATTCCCTATGGTTTCATGAAACGGTCAACAATATTTTATCACATTCATAGACGATTTTTCACGTTATGGCTACCTTTATCTCATCTATGAAAAGTCCCAATCTCTGGACGTGTTAAAGTCATTCAAGGCTGAAGTTGAAAATTAACTCAGCAAAAGGATTAAAAGCGCCAGATCTGATCATGGTGGTGAATACTAGGGTAGGTATGACGGTTCAGGTTAACAACGCCCATGACCATTTGCTAAATTCCTAGAGGAGTGCGGTATTGTCCTGCAGTACACCATGCTAGGTTCTCCAAGAATGAATGGTGTCGCTGAAAGGCGAAACAGAACGCTTAAAGACATGGTAAGAAGTATGATCAGTTACTCTAACTTACCATATTTACTCTGGAGTGAAGCATTAAAGACTGCATTGCATATTCTTAATATAGTACTAACTAAAGCAACTGCTAAAACTCCTTTTGAACTTTGGGAAGGCAATAAATCTAGTCTGAAGCACCTTCATATTTGGTGATGTCCAGCTGAAGCGAGGCCTTATAGGCCACATGAAAAGAAACTGGATTCCAGAACAGTTAGTTGCTATTTTGTTGGATACTCTAAAAGATCTAGCGGTTAAAAATTTTATGATCCTACTATAAAAATAATTTTTGAGATTGGAAATGCCCGGTTCTTTGAGGATGTTGAGTTTGCCGAGGGGGATAAGGTTAAGGATTTTGGTTTTGAAGAGGAATATGTTGATATTCCCACAGCTGTTATTAACATTGATCAGGATCCAATTCCTGACATTGTTCAAGAAGCAGATCCTAATCAAAACAATATCCAAGAATCTCCCATTCTAGAAGAACAAACACTACCACCTCCAGAACCTATGCCATTAAGGAGATCCACTAGAGAATGAAGAAGTGCTGTGCCAGATGATTACATTATATTTCTCCAAGAACATGAGTTTGACATTGGTGTGGTGGAAGATGATCCGATCACCTTCCGCCAAGCCATGTAAAGTTCTAAATCTCAAGAGTGGATTGATGCCATGAATGAGGAGATAAAATCCACGAAGGACAGTGACGTTTGGGATCTTATCCCATTACCTGAAGGTAAAAAACCCATTGGTTGCAAATGGATATTTAAAACCAATAAGGATTCCAAAGGTGATGTGGAGAGATACAAAGCTCGTCTTGTCGCTAAAGGCTTTACACAGAAAAAAGGCATCGATTATAAAGAGACTTTCTCTCCAATCTCATAGAAAGACTCTTTAAGGATAGTAATGGCACTTGTGGCACACTTTAACCTTGAGCTTCATCGGTTGGATTTTAAGACTGCCATTCTCATTGGTGACATTGATGAAACAATATATATGTTGTGACCAGAAAACTTTGTGTCGGGAGATGCAAAGAAAACAGTTTGCAAATTAAAGAAATCCATTTATGGGCTTAAGCAAGCTTCTCGTCAATGGTATCACAAGTTTCATAAAGTTGTCATCTCATTTGGTTTTGAGATGAATCTGGTTGATGATTGTATATACCACAAGTTCAGTGGGAGTAAGCATAATTACTTGGTTTTATATGTTGATGACATTTTTCTTGCCACCAACGATATAGGTATGTTGCACGAAACCAAGAGATTTCTTTAAAAGAAATTTGAGATGAAAGATCTTGGTAATGCTTCTTTTGTGTTGGGTATACAAATACACCGAGATCTCTCTCAGAGTACACTTAGTTTATCACAAAAGAGCAATATCGAGAAAGTTCTTAATATATTTGGCATACATGATTGAAAACCAGGTGACACCCCTGTAGCTAAAGGAGATAAATTTAGTCTCAGTCAATGTCCCAAGAATAATTTTGAGATTCGGTAGATGCAAAAAATTTCTTATGAGTCAGCAGTAGGAAGTCTTATGTATGCTCAAGTATGTACGCGTCCGGATATTGCGTACATTGTTGGCATGTTGGGAAGATACTTAAGTAATCCTGGAAAAGATCATTGGATAGCAGCCAAGAGAGTTATGAGGTACTTACAGAGAACAAAAGACTACATGCTCACCTATAGAAAGTCAGAACAGTTAGAGATCATCGGATATTCTGACTCCGATTTTACTGGATGCCAAGATAGCATAAAATCTACTTCAAGTTATATCTACTTACTTGCTGGAGGTGCTGTATCATGGAAGAGTGTTAAGCAGTCTATTATAGCTTATTCCACCATGGCAGCTGAGTTTGTAGCTTGTTATGAGGCGTCCAATCAAGGAATATGGTTGTAAAATTTTGTCACGGGGCTGCGTATTGTGGATGGCATTGAAAGACCACTTAAGTTATTTTGTGATGATCAATCAGCAGTACTGTATTCCAACAACAAAAGGAGTTCTACGAAGTTAAAGTTTATTGACATTAAGTTCCTAGTAGTAAAAGAAAGAGCTCAGAGTGGACTTATATCTATAGAGCACATTGGAACAAACTCCATGATTGCGGATTCGCTGACTAAGGGATTACCACCCAAGGTCTTTCATGAGCACATTGCTCATATGGGTGTAATTTCTTTTCAGGATATGTAAGTTTAGTGGGAGTTTGTATTTTATATGCTTTCATAGACATATTTGATTTAATGGATATTGTATTGTTATTTACTGCAGTAAAGTATTAAGTTTATATTCACTCTGATTTTATATGGTTTGATCTCACTAAGGTTTAAGGTGGACCAGTTGGAAATAGGCATGTTAAGATCACATTGCATGAAATTTCCATGCTACACATCCACACTTGATCTTTGTCATTAGTTGCATTGATATATGTGATCATTGATGGGTCTACTTACGAAATGTGTAATGACGATCGCTTTGATTTTATATTGGTGCAATTAATGGACAAGATTGTTAAGATACATAAAGTTTTGATAGCTAAAACTCATAAGCTCATAAAGTATAATTCAAATTTATAAAGTTACATATATATATAGCCCAAGTGGGAGATTGTTAGAGTAAAATTTAATATATGGGCTTATATATATAAAAAATGAATTATATGCTATCAAATAAAAGTAGGCCAATTAAAGTGATTAATTTAAGTTTTGAAGTCTTACTAATGTATTATTAAAGTGTGGGTTTTATTGTGTAGAGATAAGCGTAATTTCTATTTTTATGCTGGGTTAAAATAAAAATATACGAAATATGAAAATACTTGATTGTGTTATAAATAGGGGTCATGGTCCCCAGATCACACAACACCAATCTTCTGATTCCCATTGTCAGAGAGAAATTTAGAGAGGAAATAAAAGTGTTGATCTGGAAGAGCATAAGACCTCAGACTCAAATATTTTAACTTTCTGTCATGGATTCAGGTACGCTTCCGCAAAATCAATATTTATATTTCTTGATAATTCAATATGAGTGTTCCTGTTTGTGTGATAGTTTTCACAAAATAGAAATGAATCCATTACCTATTTCTTTAATTTAGTTAGGTGGATAAATTAAATGAAGGATCACAATACTTGCGTATCCAAAAAGCAATAAACATTCACTTACATAGAAGGATTTTATGAGAAAATAGATGTTCAATCTCCTCATGTAAGAGTATACGAGTCATTAGTGTATTATGCATGTCATTGGATGACATCAAAAGTTAATAGGGTAGCCTGAAAGTGACCATAGATACATGTATGTATTTTATGTTTGTTCACAATAATATTTAATGGTCTATCCATATCAAGTTAAGAGTCCTTGTTCAAAACTACAAACTTTAGGGATTTAAAAAAAAAATTAGCCCCTCAACTTTGTCAACGCATCATATCAACAGCACGAGCTTCTCCACCCCAAAGGGATACGATTTTAGGAACATGACTCTTAATTCGAAACAACCTAAAAAAGATTTAAAGACCGCATTATTTGGAAATTTTGCGATAGGGAGTATTTGACTAAAAATTAGGGATGACAATCAAGTCGTGTGGAGTACCAACAACCTTCAACCAACCCTTTTAATATGTCATGGCAAGTGCACTGACACTAACATGATTAATTTATTCATTAGGTTCTCCGATTAACACATTTAAACCCAATATTAAATTATTTTTCCTCTCAATAAAGAACATCTCTAATGACTCCCATTAAAGAGAAACTAACATATTTTATCTACACACCATCCCTTAGATAATATATTCGAGTCATAATTGGGATTTTCAAGCTAGACACTAACCTGACTTGTTTACTATTTGTGAGATGCAATGCAGTTATGAAGAGATTTTCTGTACACCTGAGTGATAAAAAAAAAAGAATTTTCTCTAGATATGAAAATAACATGTTTACTTGTTCTTCAAAATCAAATACTGAGGCTTCAAAGTATACCTTATATGCTCAAAACTGAAGATTACTCACTAGAAATGGGAATAATGGAGAAAAATCAAAATAATTTAAGAAAATGTGTACTTACTAAAAAAGAAAAAACAAATAGGAACCTCTTTAGTTTATTGGCCAACGGGATTTGGTATATTTCTTTAGCATCCTAATTATCTTGTTGGATTTGATACCATGAAATAAAATAGAGAAAAATACCTTCCAGAAAATAAAGAAAGATAACAATTTTCAAGAGACCAAATTTGTACAAACCAAAGACATTTACATAAAAATTAATGTATATATTTAAAATATTTTCCTTTACATTATGAAATTTATGTATACATAAAACTATTTGGTATACACTTCTCCACTGATAGTAAATACCAAAATACTTATATATCGAAAGTAAATCTGAAAATATTAATTCCCTTTTCTAAATGTTAAGCAGAAGACACTGAATTTTAGCTGAGTAAAAAAAATATAACTCTTCACAATGGAAGAGCTTGAACACGTACATACAAACCACCCTCAAATGAGTTCTGAAAAATGTTCCAAAATTTAAAGATACTATGGTTTAAAATCAAGTGATTGCCTTATTTTGTGAGTAATGAAATTACTTGTGAAAGCCATCTCTCGTGGCCTTTTTAAGACTAGCCAAGTAGAGGCAAAATTTTATATATATATATACACATGCATAATAGCATACATATGTAGACTCTTTTTATAATGTTCAAAAATGCTTTCACATCTGTGATTGCACATATTGTCATATTTTAAGTTTTTATTTCACGTTAGTTAAATTTTGTTTCTCTTGGAATCATCTCAATATTTGTGTTTGTGGTATTTGATTGTAATGTCTTTGATAAGCACCATTGATTGTTAAGAAAATATTGAACTACTTACGGTACTCTAGTTTTGGGATTGAAAAAAATATTAAGATGTGTTAGATACTAAGCATGGAGATATGTTTTGGTGATGACTAATGAAGATGGCTCTTTTATTTATGCTTGTCAAAATTTAAGATAACTTTTAATGAATAATTATTATAAGGAAATGATGACTTAATATAATTGAAGTAAGATTGAATTGAATATCTCAAACACACAAATACATGATCACTTGAGAAAATCACAAACTCAAGCACATAAAAGTCAATGTGTATATTACTTTGCTTGAGTTTATTTTCTAGAGAACTGTAAAGATGATGTTTGGAATGATTTAATAGTAACTTTATTGAACATTAGGTAATATATTTCACGAAGGCATATTGGCAAATAAAAGTTAACCTATATCTTTATTTTGGTTGTAACTAGGGGTGGTAAACGGACGGATACGTATCGGATACCATGTTTTCTATATCCGTATCCGCTATCTGGATGCACTATCCATATTCGTTTTTGTATCCACCCAGATAGTGAAAGCAACTATCCATATCCGTATCCGTTCGGATACATCGAATTCGAATAATATCCATATCTGTTTACATTGTTTAGCCATCACAAAAAATAACTATTAAAATATCCAATCCGATGAAATCCAATCTAATACAAATAAATATATAACAAAATTACTACCTCCTAACATAAATAATTACATCTTTCATATTAATAGTATGATTCCATAATGATAATATGGCTCAAAGTCATCCATACTTTACAACCATATGAGCTTAAAGCCATCCAAAAAAATAATAATAGCATTCCATAGCAGTAGAAATAAATATGCACCTTTTAGATTAAATCAAATTTATTGAGAATGATAACCTCATGAATCTTCTAGTCTTCAAAACGTACTAATATTTCTATTTAATAAGTATACATTTTTATTTTGTATATAGTATACCTGTTGTTAACTTCAATTATCATCACAATCAAAACAATATCTTTACTTTTTTTTTCTCTCTGATATTTATTTTTAACTAAGGAAACCAATGAAAAACCACATGAATAATATACAAATAAAGTTGTATATTTTTATTTTCATTTTTATTTTGTATATATCTGTTGTTTCTAACTTTATGTTGTAGGAGGAGGGGATGCACAACGGCAGAGCGGCGGAGTTGATGCGCAATAGAGGGGTTGATGCGCAGCGGGGCGCTGAGGCGGCGGAGGGGGAGGTGGTGGACTGAGGGATTTTTTTGGAGTGAAATGAGGGTTTCATTTATCTTATTTTGTACGAAAGAGAAATTAAATTAAATTTCAAGGTTTTTTTATTTTGAGTGGAGTATATGTTCTTTAGTGGGTGTATGTTATGCGTGATAGGGTGTATTATAACTTTAGTGTAACTCCATGATAATATATCCAATAAAATAATAAAACAGAGTATTTTATAATATACCCGGTAAAATAATAACTTTAGGGTATTTTTGTTTTGAGTAGAGTATGTGTTTGTTTTGTATTAGGGAATAAACGATTAAGTTTTTTTAATATTATTTTATTAGTAATACAAATACTAATATTATTAGTATTATTTTAAACATATATTTAACGGATACGGATATCCGGTAAAACGGATATCCGGTAAAATGGATACTCCGCATCGGATACGGATTACTATCCATATCCGTATCCGTTTTCTCGGATATTTTTATAGAGTATCCATATTCGTATCCATTTCCATTTTTCAGATAAATATTCGCAAATTCGAATTCGGATATCGGACGAATACGAATTTTCGAATATCCGTTTACAGCCCTAGTTGTAACAACAAAGATTTTTTGTTAGATGTGGAAAATTAGGGAATAAATCACATGAAGGCACATGTATTGACAACATAGTGGAACAAGTTAATGACGAGAGCCATCGTAATAGTAAACTATTGAAGAAAGCAATGTAGTTGAACAAATTGTCAATGCAGTGGGATTTACATTAAAACTTTTTCATTATTTTTCGACATTTTAGTCTTGCATTAATGAATTTTAAACTTAAATACCTTCATGTAATCTAAACATTTGGTTATTTCAAATAAGCCTCATATTTCAAGATCGAATTATTTCTTTAATTTAGTTAGCATTTCGAACTATAATAAAGACATAAATATGTACAGTACAATGCTGTCGACACTTATTCCTTTCATTGTCTAGTTGGATTTATATTACAGATTTCAATATCGATTAGCCATTTATTTTTACAAAAATGACTTTCATTTATGATCAAATAATGTGTCCTAATTACATATTGTATGGAAATGTAGTTTCAAACATCGATTTTCTGTTGCACGTGTGCACCAACTAGTAAAAACAAAGGGTGAAATAATAATATTTAATGACTGAGCATGATTTTATTACTGAGTTATGTAATAAATAAAAATTATTACATATGGCAATGAGTCTTTCACTAGGAGAAAGGATTCCTCTAGGAGGTTGCATGTGACGTCCCTTCGGTGCAGTAGTTTGAAACTAAAACAATACAATAATTAATATCTTAATTTGTTCAGCCACATGTATTACACAACCATAAATGAAACATGAATTCGGTAGCTAAAGATAAATCTATATCCAAAACCACAAATATCTTAAAAGCAACACGCGATCTGCTAGTGTTCTTAATCCTCATATCACTTTTCACTTGCTTACTCCTATCATCTTGAAGAGTCAAAACCCCAAAACAAACAATCAAGAAAATAAAATAAAAATATAACGCGTAAAGGGGAAATTTATGTGCGCCTGCGTAGTATAGTGAATAATATTGAGTTTTGGTTCCAATGCAACCAAAGGAGTAAAAGGAAAAAAATATAAGTAAATTCCATAACATTCAATGAAATTTGTTTTTTTCCGTAAAGGTCAAAAGGATCGAAGTTTGAGACATAAAGAAGAAAATTAAAGGTAATTATGTAAAGAAAAACAGATGCACATGGAAAGTAGAGGTTATTAGGTGGATCATAAACTCTAGCAAATAAACTATATAGAAAGATATCGTGTTTTTCCAATGATCTATGATGTTTACATCAGCACCGAACTCAATCTATCATTTAGCGACATCGATCTAACCGTGAAATGAAGCCACATGGAGCGGAGTAGAGGTTGTCTAGAGTCATTCGGAAGAAGGTTGGAGATGGAAAATCGAGCAGAGGTTTGGTGCACTAAAGGGAGAAGGAGAACGATAAGACAGAAGAAGGATAAACAAAGGTTTGGCCGAGGTGGGGTTTTTACGAAGTGGTGGAGGCTTTTTTGGGGAGAGAATCATCTGTATCGGGGAGGTGTAGTGGGAGGTTTTTCGAGGGTTTTGTTTATTTCTGTTAATTTTAAAATATTAAAAATATACTAGTAACAATTATAAGTTATTACTAACACTATAAGAATCTTACACATATTAAAGGTGTCGTAAAATAAGTCAGTTACTTCTATCAAAGGATCCGATTGGTTGAGTATGAGTTCTTCGTATTCTATTGGCAATTTTTCTAGATCGTTAATGTTTAAGGGTTTTACTTATCTCTGCCTTATTTGAATATATATTCATCCTAATTTGTAGTCCCCTTCTCACTCATTTTATTCATAAATACAGGTCTCTAAATTTGTATAGTACTATTGATAAGGTTTCGTTGGCCTTTTCTAGTTTGAAGGGAGTGCTACCAATTAAACAACCATTTTTTTTCTTTTTGAGTTGGTACTAGTATATCAAAATATAATTCTTCTTATGCTTCCTCTAAAACAACTTCTCATGGCGTCTAATATATCAATGCGTATACTTTAACATGTTCCACATATTCCTAGTAAAGATCTACTTCAATATAGTTGGAACTGGTATGTAATGACAGTGGGTATACTTCCACTTCATCCACATTCCCATCTTCCGTCATCATCAATAATTTCTAGTGAATGGAAGAAGGAATATATCTGATAAAATGAATCTAATCTCTACCAAGTAAGGCATTAAATCTTCATTTTCATTCAATTATAAAGAAGGAAATTATTTACTTTTTTTGTTAACTTCAATAACAATTAGTAATATGACTTTGGTTGGTTTTTTATCATCGATAAACCCAAAGATTATTATTTTTGTTTGAATCAATTTAGGATGTTGTTTACCTGTTTTATAAATCATTGAACACAACGTTTTATTAACTTTAGTGATGTTATCTACTTATATTTTTATTTATTAGGACTCCATTCACCTAAGACTTTATAAATAAGGTCTTGATGTGATTAGTCATGTCTCTAGTATATTCTTCGAACCCATAAACGAGATATAAGGTAGATACAAACAGGCTAAATTGGTCTATCTTTGATCCATCATCTTTATCTATTCTTGGCTCTAAAACTTCTTGCCCTTCCTCACTTTTGGACCTATGTGGGAGGACAATTGATATATTAATTGGAACCTTATATGCAAGAATAAAAAATGGATGAATTGGTGTTGATTAAGTCCTTGAGTCGGTCTTACTTCATCCACAACTTTCATTTTTTTTTCTTGGAAAATATAAGAACCATTATTACTTGCCCTTCCTGCATCCTCACTCATGGCCTTCTCTAATTCATTTATGTTTACACCCAACACATCTGAAGAAGGTTTTCTTCCAGTGGTTTATCTTCGAAGATAAAGACATAATATCCTTAGATCCATTTAGTCCCAAAACCTATGAGGCCTCTTGCCAGGCCTTATATTTCCATTGGATCTTCTATTATTGGGTGCGAGAGATAACAATTGATGGTTCTCTTATCTTCGATTTGGGTAGCTGCACCATGTATCACATACATGAATCAACTTTTTGAGGCTTTATGGCCTTTTTCATCCAAGGCATCTCGTTTAATTGTTGAGCGAGCTTAGGTACTTGTGACATAAACCAATATGATACTCCTTTAACGATGGGTGTCGGTTTGTCAACCCTTATGGGCCTTGGGGTCTCCATCTACTAGTTGTACTGAACTCTTTGAAAACCTAGTTTGATATATTGGAAGTTCCTTTGCAAATTTATTTCACTTCATAGATGATAAGGCACATAAAAAGGTCTGAGTTTCCCGGGGTAGATGACTTAGAAGTTTCCTTAGCTCGCTCGCCCTTGAGGTTCAAAAGCATGACTACCATTGCTTCTTAATCTTTTTATGTTTATTTCCTTTCAAAGAAATAATTTGACACATCTCAGTATATTGTTCTCCACACCTAATGCATAGGTGCTTCAGGATATTTTTGTTTAGATCATTAGTTGTCCGAGGCTTCAAATCCTTTCTGTCTACTTTGTTTTCATTCCGAACTCAACATCGCCTATGTTCCTTGGCAATTCAATAAACTATATGTTTGCTCCCATTTCTTTGACTTTGGGAAATTGGTAGTAATCAATCAACATAGTGTTGCCTTATCTATCTAGGAACTCGATTTTCCCTCTCCTATATAACTCCTATATCATGTATCAATAAATACAACAAAAGTTATTTAAGTGAGAGAAAACATTATGCCACTTGCAATAATTTTTCCTTCTATTTCATTTTCTCTTGGCAGTTTTACATCATTGTGTAGCTTTATCATGTTGACTATTAAAAGGTAATTAAAAATTATTTCAGCCATAGATATGTCAAAAGGGTATTTCTTAATCCTTCCCTTCGACTTATGTGCATATTATCCTTTGTCGTGTTATTTCAAACCAAAGGTTCACCTATTATTGACTACATCCCAAGAACTTCGATAGCATCTATTTCCAAATTTGGATCTTTATAACATGCTTTAAGAGAGGAAGTGGTTCTTCATGTTCTTCCTCTAACAACACTTCGTATCTAGACACTTTGACAATCATTTCCACCATATCTATGACTTTTGTTGTATTAAACTTCCTATGAAGCCTAAATTCTAGCCCACTTTGGGCTAGTTTGAGAAGATGAGACTCAAGCAATATTATTTTGCATTTATTCCTAGCCCTTTCAACTATACTTATGAAGTTGGTTTCCTTTTCATCTAGCCTTTGATTATCCGAGACACGTCATCCATTGATACTTTTCATTCAAGTTAGAAAACCTGCGCAAGGAATAAGTCTTCCATTTTCTTCTAATTACGAACACGGTTAGGCGGTAGGATAGTAAATCAAGTGAAAGTTTCATGTAAGAATGAATTGTAGAACAAAGGTAGTTTAAGATACTCATTGGTCCCTCCATCATTGCATTGAATGGTAATTTTTTGTATATATTCTTCCATGGATTAATTCCCATCCCTTGAGAATACAATGACGCTTGTGAAATTTAAACTCTATGTGAGCTCAGTCATATCTATCCGTTCAGGGTATGAATTTATATACATTTGGGTCTACACCCCTTAGTCCATTGGTATTTTGGAAAGACATGGAATAAGTAAGAATAAAAAGTACAAAAAGTCTTTTTAAGTTATTGTACATGTATTACCCTAACAGTGGATTAGCAAAAATGAGTGGATAGTTAGAAACACTAAGGTATACCAAGGATTTGAAATAGATATTATGTAAGTTATTCAATAAGATTTCATACCACATGGATGTAATCGAAATGGTTAAATTGATTGGGACGAATCATTGCATAGAAATATCATTATTTGATTGATCGAAGTTCGTGCAATTTATTATTTATGAATAATTTTTTTTGGTCAATCATTGGTTCTATATTTATACGAATAAAATGCTTAGATAATTCTATGTGTCAAACCAGAAAATCCCCAAAAATCTCATGCATGAGATGCATAATTTCATTTATCCCACATCCACCATGTAGCTTCCTATATGGTTGGCCAACTTATTGTTTTGCCTTTATCATTAGTTACAATATTGGAGGTTTGCATTATGAAAGGTATTGAAGGAGGTGCCTGAGGTATTTAGTTATTTGTCCTTTAGAATGGGTCATTAATAAATCTCTTGTTAGTTTCCAACCCCACAGATTCATATCGAACATTGGATTGGTGACTAATCAACAGTTCGAATCCCCAATAAAATGTAGAGAGGGATCATTGAAGTATGTCGTTAGCCTATTCACCTCTAGAAGCAACATTATTCCTATTGGGTTATGTTTCCCCATTTTGTTTATAAATTATATCCATTCTAATAAAATATATTAGGTTACTGACTGTAAATTCGATATTGTTGGTTTGATTTCCCATTCTTAGGTTTGAAACGAGTTTGTTTCTCCATTATTGGGCTTACAATAAATGGGATGAAATCCATTAGGTTGTGTAGTTATTTTTACACCACTTTGTGGTGATAATTCTTTACCATTTGGTACTGTGACAATAGGATATTATAGCCTATGTGTTACTGTTATGATCATTTTGTTGATATTCTGCACGCTATTACCTAGATGATTAAACATCAAATTTATTTGATCCATTAATTGATCTTTGATGCTTAAAGGCAAACCAACAACTAGTGGGACACTTCGATTTCCTACCCTCGAAGTTGTTATCGCATACAATTATTATTTTTGAGTGTCTATTGTTTTCTCTTGACAAGTTTCCACAATTGTTTTGTCTGTGGTTGTGGTAGTTTGGATTTTTGAACTAATTTCACCAATGTTTTCAGTTCCATCATCATTCTTTCTTCTTTTAGACATGATAAACACATAAATCTCACTATAGTCCTAACGATATGTTTTGATGGCTTGGTCGGTGTCTGTTTTTTTTATTAGGTGTAAGCTTACCTTATAATTAAGGTTATGGTCTAGTCAACAATTGATCGTCTTAGTCTGTGATAATTAGGCGATTGTGAACTGTTCGATTCCTCAATTAAGAAGACTTTCTAGCAAGTGACAATTAAGTTTATAAATCAAATAAACGAAGAATAAGAAAAGGTTGGAAAATGGAAAACTATGGATAAAAATAATTCTTGAAGTAATTAAATAGTGGGAGCGATTAATATAACATGAAAGATAATAAAATAATAAAAAACTAATGAAAGTAAAGTGAGTTAAACTAAGGAAAGAAGATAATATTAAAATTAAGCAATGTAAAACCATATGAAACTAAGGCAAAGGAACTTTATATTAAATTGAAAGATAATTACAATGGATCAAACTTATAGATTACTTTGAGGAAGAAATTTTAAACTACACCCAAAAAAGAAAATAAAAGAAATTTGTTTATACTAGAAAAAATGGTTTTTATGGGTTGAGAGTCCTCCTATGGATTTTCCTTTAGTCGATTATTTATAGAGTCTTTTTCCTTTGCAACTACCACTCTAACTGTTAGGTGATTACATATTTTATATGTTCTCGCCATGATGTTATTATTCCTAAAATAGTTAAGTGAGATTACACCACATTTTTTGCTTTGATATGTGTTGCTATCTTGTTAACCCAATATATCATTTTATATTTTGGGGATATAATGACCATTTATATTTCCACGTATTGGGACCTCGTTGTCTGGAAATTGCTAAGTGTAGACATGATTCACTAACCACATAAAGTTAATGTGATCTACAACTAACATGAGAACCCTTAAGCTTGAAGAAAAAATCCCTAAGGTATTCATGTTTTTGAAAAAAAAAAGTGTAGACAAAAGGTTTATATCGCACATCCTTAGAAAGATAATTAGGAGAACCTTTTTGTTTTCATTAGATCTTATTAAATTTATATAACATTCTTAGATAATGAATGTGAATCATCTTTTGAATTTTTTAGCATATTTATTATTATTTAGGACATTCTCTTTCACTTTTTGTTCCTCATCTTTTTCTTCAAATGCGATTAATCGATCTCATCAGAGTCACGTAATATAGAAGAACTCTAAAAGATGTAGTGTCATGAGATGAGGATGACATGTTTTCTATAACCTTATATGAATCAAGTTCATCTTTTAAATATGTCATTATCTTCTAAAGTTCATTTTTTGAAGCTTCACATGAACGGAGTTCCTTTTCTAGTTTCTTGATTTCCAAAGTCAAATCATTATTTTCATTCTCAATAACCTTAATGTTTTCCAAAGCATTTTCATCTGAATCTTTAAATTTTCTGAAATCTTAAATTTCTTTCTTTAAGGCATTATTTTAATCTTTCAAGGTACATGTTAATCTTAATAACTCGCCCTTCTAATTTCCAAATATTTTAAGAATTTCTCTTAGAAAACCCCTTTGAATGGCAAGTTGGCTAGTCTCATCGAACTCACTCTTCATAAGATCTTTTTATTTTTTATGGAGCATGAGTATGTTATCAAAATTAACATTCAACCTTTTCAGTTAAATAATTTTAGTGATTTGAACCTCTCATATTCACTACAATTGTCAAAATCAACATCAATAAAAATTGATTTTTCGAATATATGATAAGATTTTAATTCCCCTTTATCAACATTGACTTTCAAATATTTTTACCAATCATTGAGAAGTATGGTCTTATTACAATTAACATTAGGGAAATTAGTAAAGAAATTATTTAATTGATAATGAACGGAAGGAACTATAATCACAACAAGAAAATAGATCAACTCATATTACATCTCAAATCCCAATCACAAAAATCACAAAATATAATATTAACTCTAGCTCGTGAATGAATGAAGAGTAACCCTCTATATTACCAATTGGAAATGGAGTTTGATATAAAATCTAGGATTAAATAAAATTCATTGAGGAGGGGAATAGGATTAACTCAAAATTATAATTAATTTTTGTTTAATATAAAATTTAGCACCCTAGATTTGAAAAATTAAGTTTATAAGTTGATTAAATTCCATTAGGTCTTCAACTGAACATGCATGAGATGAAATGAACTCCAAAAACAAATTAATTAACAAATTGAGCCTAAATTAAACACACACAAGAGTATATATAAGTTCATTAGTAATATTAACTGAATTTAATCCCTTAAAGTTCAATTTCACTACATCTAATAAGATTAACCTCGGATAAAACGTCTATAAAGTGTGAACGGTCTGTTGGAAACTAGACCAAATTACAATAAAAAACATAACACAAGATCTATAAGGTAAAACCCCATTTGCTGGGAAAAGACATCAACGCCTTCATATATATTATTCAACGTTAAATGTATATATGGAAGATGTAGGAAAGTACCTCTCAATTGTTCCATAATAACTGGTTACCTACACACATCTTAAGTCCCCCCATTACATATATGAGATCTTCCTGAAGCTCCATCAATAATATAAGGAAGTTGAATTCTCCTCCTAAACATCATGTCGTCACCAAATTCTCCATTAATATGCTTAGGTAGAATAGATTTAATGAGAGATCCAATGTATATCTCAAATTCTTGTTTAGAAATTAGTTTGAATCTCAGCTATTGTGGTTTTAAAAAAATTCACTCTTAAAAATTTCCTCCTAGTGTAATATTAGGTATAAATTTAGCAAAATAATAATTTTGATCGTGAAAATTGAAATTATAATAGAATCAAGGTTATAAGATCTTAAAAATGAAAGCTCTCAAGAAATATAAATAGTATTTTGAATGATATGAGTTTTGATTTTAAATGGAGGGAAACAAAATCTATTTTTTATGGACTTTTTGAAAATTTACTACGTAGCTCTCATAACAGAAAACGCTCCGTGCGCATGGCTTATAAAAGAGCACAAAAACCTCCAAAATGTGCTCAATCGTGAGAATGGATGCCAATTTGCACGGTGCACATGGATTTGCGCAGAGGGAAAAATGACACAAGCTAGTTTATATATTAAATAACAATCTCTCAATTTTAAGCTTAAAGATAAATTTTGTGACACTCCGTAAAATCCATAAATAGATTGGTCAAGTCTAATACAAAAATCATGGGAATTAAATGTAATACCCCGCACTTTTATGGGAAATTAAATTCAATGATTAAGTGTATTTGGAAATTTGAGAATTATCGTGAAGAGTAAATTTTTTGGAGTTTTTAAGGATTAGATGATTTTCGATGGGTGTTACATTTACTTTTGGGATTAAGTAAATAAATCAAAGTATTTCAATTATATGTCGCAGCTGGGTAATGCGACAAAGGATAATATTTTAATGGGAATACCGCATTGAGTTACGTTGGGTTAACGTAGTGAGTTGCGGTCAAGTACCTCGGATGGATATTTCGAGTGCGCGGTTAGTCTCAGAATGGCTGTGATAGTTAGAATAGAGTATCCGGGGGAAGAAAATGAGTTTTTGGAATTTTTGGACCCGTAGGGACTCGTAATTGAGTAAACGAGCCATTTTTGGGTTTATTAAGGGATAAACCCTTTTCTTCTCTTATAAGGTCACGAGAGAGAGAGAGAAAGAAAAGAAAGAAAAAAGAGAGAGAAAGAAGTAAGAGGAGAAAAGAAGAGAGAAATGGAGGATTTCATCCAAACTCCCCCGGATACGACTTGAGGTCGTCGGATTTCATCCTCCAGGCAAGTGTATACTTGCTTTAATTCATTTTGTGCATTTATTTCATATTATAGTTGGTAAACTATGTGATTTTGGGTTAGAACCCTTAAAATAATTTTGAAAAGAATTTGAATATGAGTATATATATTGATGTAATGTAAACTCTTAATGATTTCTAGTGTTAAATCCATGTAAATGGAGTAAAGAAATGGGTTAAAATGATAAGTTGGGGTTTTTATGGTTTTAGGATTTAAATCTAAGAGAAATGTATTAATACCCCAAATTAATTGATGTGTTAGTTGTAAAACATAGATTAGATGTTTATTGAGTTGTTGGATGAGTTTAGAAACAACAAAAATTGAGAATAATGGAGGTTTGGATTTTTGGAGAAGTAGGTGAATAATGACCCGCGTCTTATCAGAATCGATTCAGCCAGGGCGAATCGATTCAGCTCTTGGTTAAAAAATGAAAATTGTAGAACTTTCGATACGGTCGCGTGGGCTGCGACCGCGTATTTTTCTGATTTTTTTTGGATTTATAGTGATTTTTCTACGAAAAGTTATCCGAGACAGAAATAGTTAGTCAGAAATTAAGGCTAGAATAAATTGGAGATAAATATTAGGGGTTATCAAAGAGAATGTTAGGACCTCTAAAGGACTTGAGGAGATAGGAAAACTTTGGGTTCGTTGAAATAAATCCGAGTTATAATTTAAATGGAGATTAAATTAAGTTTTGGGTTTTTTGGGATATATATAAAACCTAAGCATATTTGAGGAGTTCGGACCGACCAAATCAATTTAGACAGGCCAAATCGATTCGATAAGAGACAGTTTGAAAGTATAACCATTTCGAATCGATTCGGACAGGCCGAATCGATTCGGTCCTGGCAAATTTTTGAGGTTTTCCCCTTTAAGTTTAGGGAGACTTAAATTATCATTTTGGAGATTTTTATAAGAGGTTCTAAATGGGATGTTAGGACTCCTAGAAGATTATTTGGGGATAGGAAAACCTCTAACTAATATAGAGTACAATCCGGGGTAGGGATTTTGTTAATGTCTTAATACAAGAGGCATTCGAGAAAATCATTCAGTAAGCGTGTATAGATATAATTATGCACGTAAAAAACATAATCATAACAATTGTGGTTGAGTACCTCCCGCGAGACTATTAGGATGAATTTTGAAAAAGGCGTATTTACTTAGTGTGAATGGGTATACTTCGAGAAATTGTATAAATCCTTAAGTGTGAATAAGGTACACGTTATTTACCAAGCGAGGGTATACTTTTGGGTTTAGTATCATGAGTGTGCGAATACTCGAGTAGTATTTATTATGAGACTCTTTGGTATTATCGGTCATTGCTATGTGTGATTGGCAATTATGGCCATTTATATTTGTTTAAGGAACAATGTGGATTATATATATACTATGTGAGTAAAGTATATATATTATATGATATAGTTATGTATATATTTCTATGTGTGGATGGTATATATATATGTGAAGCATACCCCCTTTAATGCTATCATTAGGAAGTTGTGCGATGAGGGTGAGCACCCTGGCTCGAGGAGCAGGGTGTGGATATTCCCCAGGTCATAGCGTCCATTGTGATATTGTGTGACTTTTATTAGGGGTGAGACGTTGTGGGTATGTTTCGTCTCATTACCGTGGAGGAACTATGACCACTTCCCAAACGTTGTGTGCCTGTGTTGGTCGTGATGTCGGTGATATTGAGTCGGACCGCTGGTCCCCAAGATGGTATGTGAGTGATGCCCTAGAAGATGATAGCATTGAGAGACCGCATCCTCGAGTTATAGCTCATTGGGATGGTTATTGTACTTATGTGATAGTAAATTACATGTGTATGAGAACAATATATAATATCTCTATGAGAGTAAGGAGATAAAATGAAAATGAAATGTAAAATAATGAATTCTCATTCCAGGAGATATATCCGGAAGTGTAACATGATACGTATGTAAATTTGAGTATGAAAAATAAAAGATGAATATGGTAATGAATATAATTATATGTGTGTGTGTGTGTATATATATATATATATATATATATATATATATCATTCATGTATTGAGGGTTTAATGGATCTCGATGATCGACCTTGCCAAGTAGTAGTGTATCGGGGGGGTTCCTTGTTTGGATTTCGCTTTGCGAGACACCCACGCACGAATATGGCATATCGTTGAGATTTGGGAGAAGTTGAGCCCTTATTACTTGGGTTGTTTATGATTTCTATAGCTTGGGGTGATGGATTAGTTAGGCAGTGTGGTTTGACTAGGATGTTTAGAGGGATGCGCTAGGTGTGCACTATTAGAAGAGGGGTGAGGGGTATCTTACGGGAGTGCAATACCAATTTAAATATGAGATAACACATATTTTAAAAAATAAAGCATTTATGCACTTGCTAAATATTTTCACAACTCGGGCTGTGAACCATTTATATATTTTCCTCTCTTGCTATATCTATATATATATATAGGTGTCCGGACACAGGGACGCCTGGATGATGATTCTTTCGAGTCAGACGTCTGCTGCAGCAGCTGTGGATGCTTGCAAGTTTGATTTTGACGCTTCTATTTTTGCGATCTAGACAGGAAGCAATGTAGTTACTCTTGGGTCAAAAGCCCAATTGTATTTATTTATTCTTTTATCGCCTTTTAGTGCGGCATTCGATTTGGTTGTATCATATTTGAACCGAGTGTTCGGTTATTTTATCTCTTTCCAATTTCATTTATATAGACCGTGTGAATGCTTTAATTGTATAGTTTGTTTAAAAAGATTATTTAAGTAAAATTTTGACGCCAGCCTAGTAGGTTATTAGTAATTAAATTGCTTTTCGACAGTTATGCTAAGAATGATCCATATGCGACTCCTGTTTTAATTTTATATAGGAGTGATCGCCCGATATTTTATTAGGCGGGGTGTCACAAATAATATTAGAGCATCAGGTTCTAGTGTCCTTAGGAATCTGGGTGGACGTACTACGCTTTCAGCGTTGCTCTCGATTTGTTATAGAGCCTTATGACTAGGATTGTTGATTCCTCTTGTGAGATTTCATTCTCCTACGATATTATAAGATTATAGTAATCTTTTATGTGCTCATTCTAGATTCGTGCGCTGATCGAGGAAGGCGGTATGAGGTGGGGCTTAGCTGGAGCAGTGAGTTGAAGTTGGAGACTAGAACCGTAGTAGAGGTCATTCTTCTTGTGGCATTTGCTAAGAATTGTGGTAACGACCACTATAGAATAGTAGTTATGAGTACCCCAGTACCGCCGTAGTAGAGAGTGGTACTAAAGTTGAATCACCCAGTTAAGCTAAGGGTTCGAAAGGGATCTTACGAATAGTTTTAACCGTGAGTCCCCATGATTTAGCAGGTTTGAGAAGAATGAAGTTTTAAATTATTCACATAAGGTTCAGTCAAAGGCCGACAGTGAATAAAGAGATTTATGGATAAGCAAATTTTGTACTGAGACGAGGTAAGTACAATGAAGAGAGAGTCCTTCCGAATAATGATAGGCTCACTAGAGAAGTGTTGCTAACACTTATGGAGAATGTGTATGTTCGAGGACCCCATTGGTGGACATCCACCCGGGTAATTGGTTAAAATGGGGTTGTTGAGGCCGGTGGTGGAGTTTCCTTTTCATGAAGAAGTTAAGGCGAACTACTAAAGTGATTGTCAGCATTGCGGCAATGGAGTCCAAGATACTGATAACCTTGAAAGGGTCGATGTGACCCGAGATGGGGCGTTGATTAAAGAAATATTTTGTTCCGTTGCGATAAGTGTATTAAGTTCGAGAACCTTTTGAATTCTCTAGGGTGATAGGCGAAGTTGTTGTTATTAGTTTCACCTCAGTTAAAGGAGGCTCGTTATTTGTGACGAGATAGAGTCACAGTGTTTTATTAGCCCTAGATTCATGTGTGTGATTTGAGTTTATAAGCAGTATCGATAACGTAATGTAGTATATGTTTATGTGCTTTTCCGCGATAGCGGGAATCTATTTTTTTTCATTTGCTGAGAAGAGCGGGTGTTAGTATTTTAAGTTTATAGCAGATCGACAGTACTCGTTTTGTGTGTGTTATACGAGTATGGTGTTATTTTGAGTATGATATAATATTCGTTGTTCGGAGAGATAGTAGGCTGATGATAGCAAGACTATCGTGTCTGTGGTTCCAGGGTGGAACGGGTTGTTATTGAGATATATCACCTGGATACAGCTGAGTTCGCCTTTATTATGTACATCGATGGAACTTCGGTGAGCAGATGTTTCATTATTGTGATTCAAGTGAGTGGAGACCTTATAGATGTGATTTAAGGTATGCAAGGTTAATTATTGAGCTGTGAGTTTAAGCTCATTCTTGATTGCGCAAGGACTGAGTGTAGTGCGAGCTCTTAGTGGTGTAGCTCGTAGTTAGAGATGGGAGTTCAGACCACATTTTGTTGAGAAAGGGGATAGGGTTATCCTGATTGCATATTTGAAGTTAGCGGACCTCTACGACCGACAAAGTTAAGTAGTAGTGTATTGGAGGGGTTCCTTGTTTGGATTTCGCTTGCGAGACGCTCCACGCATCAACCTTAACGACGTCGGGAGTGGAGAGATGTTATAGGATGCAAGGATGTTGGTTTTGTGGATAAGTCACATAGTGTAGAGGAAACACTATAGGCTTTGAGCCGTACGATGATGGTATACTTATGGGAATATTGTGCTATGGAAAAGCACTAAAGTGGTCCTCTCACCATAAGTGGGTGGGTGAAGTAGTACTTAGAGAAATTGATTTGAGGATTATAGCCAGGCCTTAATGAAAAGGCAAATTTTGAGGAAGTATGCTTTGGGTATGACGTTTGTAATGCTTTTGCAGAGAGTGGGAACCTCGATTAGTTAGACTTTCTTGTTCGCCTAGGTGGAAGGATATAATAGTACAAATGCGTTAATAGGTTAGCGAGGTACGATTTAGGACGTCTCGCTGGTGAGCCTTAGGCCGTTATATCTCAATGACCGGCGACGCGAGGGAGTAGTGTAACGGGAGGGTTCCTTGTTTGGATTTCGCTACGCGAGACGTCCCACGCATGAAATCGAGCAAACGCCGGGAGTTGAAAAAGGTCTTGGGCACCAGGGACACAATTTAGGATAGTCCTATTTCCCGTAGGTAGGAATGTTTCGATCTTAGAATTATTGGGCAGTGAAGCCAGTGGATTTAGTGGCACCGATATATAAGGATTGGTTGGTTAGCCTTGAGAAGGATGAGATTTTACGAGTTGGGAAGACCCATGTATGAGTATTATGCCGAGGAAATAGGGTCCATTGTTTAGAAAGTGTGTACGTGTCGGATGTTTGTGTTAGTTGTACATAGAGGCACGGGTTAAAAAGGTGTATGGGCACCTTAGTAAGTTTGTTTTATATACCGCCTATGATAGAAGGGATGTAGTATATAGAGTAGAAGAGTATGCCGAGATGGTAGTATATATTGAGAATCTCACTTAACAGTTCACCAACAGGGCTTAGCTCCACGTGCTTTGGCATTCAAATATAGTCAGTTCGGTGTATATATTTGTTCCTTATGAATAGGTCTTAGTTGTTATACATTAGTTAGATTCTGTTACAATTTTACGAGATAATATCCCACATTGCATTATGTAAACCATCTATTTAAAAGCTCTCCAGCTATGCTATTAGCTATGATGAAATAATACAAAATAGAAATCTATTCATCCTATTTATCTTTAGTATAATATAGTATAAACCTTGTTATAGGTGAGTGGTTATTGAGTACGGTTAAGAGCTATTGGGTAGAGCCATTCCACTTTGAGGTATTAGGATGTGGAGTGATTCATGATCTTAGGTTAGTGTTGGTAGTATTTGTTATATCTGAATTTCGAGGATGAAATTCCGTTGTTGGGGGGGGGGGGGGGAGTATGTAATACCCCGCACTTTTATGGAAATTAAATTAAATAATTAAGTGTAATTTGGAAATTTGAGAATTATTGTGAATAGCAATTTTTTTGGAGTTTTTAAGGATTAGATGATTTTCGATGGGTGTTATGTTTACTTTTGGGATTAAGTAAATAAATTGAAGTATTTTAATTATATGTCGCAGCTGGGTAAAGCGACAGAGGATAATATTTTAATGGGAATACCGCATTGAGTTGTATTGGGTTAAAGTAGTGAGTTGCAATGAAGTACCTCGGATGGAGATTTCGACTGTGCGATTAGTATTGGAATGGCTGAGATAGTCATAAAAGAGTATCCGAGGGAAGAAATTGAGTTTCTAAAATTTTTGGACCCGTAGGGACTCATAATTGAGTAAACGAGTCATTTTTGGGTTTATTAAGGGATAAACCCTTTTCTTCTCTTATAAGGCCACGAGAGAGAGAAGAGAAGAAAGAAAAGAAAGAAAATAAAGAGAGAAAGAAGGAAGAGTAGAAAAGAAGAGAAAAATGGAGGATTTCATCCAAATTCCGCCGGATCGACTCGAGGTCGTCGGATTTCATCCTCCAGACAAGTGTATACGTGATTTATTTCATTTTGTGCATTTATTTCATATTATAGTTGGTAAACTATATGATTTTAGGTTAGAACCCTTAAAATAAATTTGAAAAAAATTTGAATATGAGTTTACATATTGATGTAATGTAAACTCTTAATGATTTGTAGTGTTAAATCCATGTAAATGGAGTGAAGAAATGGATCAAATGGGTTAAAATGATAAGTTGGGGTTTTTTATGGTTTGAGGATTTAAATCTAAGAGAAATGGTTTAATACCCCAAATTAATTAGTGTTTTAGTTGTAAAACATAGATTGGATGTTTCTTGATCTTGATACCAAATTTAGTTTGCTGACGTGGACCATTCACTTGAAGACACGTGTTAACCCACGTGACAATTACAAACACTTTCAACAAACAACATACTGTCACCAAGCTACTCAAGCGCCCCGAGCAACTCAATCATACTGAGCAGCTTAAGCGCCCCGAGTAGCTTAAGGCCCCGAGGAGCTTAAGTGTAGCGAGTAACTCAGGCGGTCCGAGCAACTCAACGTACAGAGCATCCAAATCAGGAGAATCAAAAAGACAACTGAGCATTAAATGCTCATTATTATCGTACAAATTTATATGTCTACTAGATAACAGCGCATTGTCCTTTCACATGTACAGCCTCAAGGCTATAAATACATTGTAACTTCCTCATTAGAAGGGGACTCTGGATTTCTTGGTAAACTCACTTATCAAGAATTCTAGGCAAACAGTCAACAATACAAAAATAGTGGACGTAGGCCATTCTCATAAGGCTGAACAATTTTAAAAATCTATTGTCTCATTTAATTATTCATTTTATCTGTGATTAAAATAATTAGATCAAAATCTAGTTTTTTACATCAATAGATTGGCGCCGTCTATGGGAAACAACTATACTTATCATTTTCACCAAAATAATTCATCATCTATGGTTGATAATCCTGAATCCAGTAATCGAAACACTGGGGTCCCTCCGAACCTTTCTACTCCCCCAAATGCTCAATATCTGGATGTTATAATGGCTAATTTCGCCCAAGGCTAGACAACCATGCAAGAAACCACGCGACAACTTATATAAATTATTCAAGGTGGAGTGCCGGCCTAATCAGGACAACGAAGTGTTCAGAGAAATATCTGTTTACCCTCTTCGCGAACTAGGCGAATGCTATTCCTAGATAAATCTCGATCTAGATGTACCGATTCATATCGTATTGAGAGATCTAATGATCCTTCTTGTCATCCTGGTCGAACTTCCTCAGTACGAGCTACGAATTCTCAACGAAATGTTACTCTATCCCCGAAAAGGACTAGTGCTCTAGAAAGGTTGAGTAGAGTCTCTCCTTTTGATCGTTTGGGCCCTAGGAGGAATAGAAGTCATCCTAGGATTGCATCGAGGAACTCTCGACGACCATCTGATCTAAGGGAAGGCTCTGCCCAATCACGACCAACTACTCATAATGAAAGATCCCAAAAGGCAAATTCAACCAATAGGCCCG
The DNA here is from genome assembly GCA_949130495.1 of Sambucus nigra. Lineage (NCBI taxonomy): Eukaryota > Viridiplantae > Streptophyta > Magnoliopsida > Dipsacales > Adoxaceae > Sambucus > Sambucus nigra. The sequence continues at coordinate 121,903,959 of OX422213.1, forward strand.
AGGAGGGAAACGATGCATGGAAGGGATATATTCAGAGGTTGGAGGAAAGATTAGGGGAAATGGATAAGGCCAAGAATCCTCTACAAAGAACTTTCGTCCAAGGGACACCATTTGTACAGGCAATTGTGGATTTTCCCACACCATCAAAATTCAAAGCTCCTATGCTGACGCCTAAATATGATGGAAAAACTGACCCTGTCCTTCATATAGAACAATACCAAGCTGCTGTCGATATCTTTGCAGTTCCAGATGAGATGAGATGCAGGGCATTTTCAGGAACTCTTACCGGATCAGCTCAGATATGGTACAACAACCTTCCTCGGGAGAAAATTACAACTTTATTTCAACTAGCAGAACTCTTTATTGGGAATTTCTGTTCTGGAGCGAAACCAGTCAAACGAGTAGCACACTTATTGAGTGTTAGACAAAAGACAGGTGACTCGTTTTAATAACGAGAATCTTGAAGTAATTGATTACGAGGAGAAAATAATAATTACTGCTCTGATGAGTGGATTATTGCCCGATAAGTTGTACTACACTCTAAACAAAGACTCGCCTAGGACCATGGCTGAATTGATGGCAAAAGTAGCCAAAATCATTAATGCCGAGGAAGCTATGGCTGCGAAGAAGACTGCAGACACTAAGGAGACCAAGATTGAAGATGGTAAAACTGAAAAGAAGGATCAGAAGAGTAATGGTGGCAACAGGAAGTCGAAAGGAAAGCAAGCACTGGAGTAGATGAAGAAATTTGGAAATTATACTCCTTTGAAGGTAGATATAAACCATATTCTGGAGGAGATCAAGAACAGCGAGGAGCTAGCTTGGCTAGCGAAAATGAAGGCAGGTCTTGACAGAAGAGATAAGTCTAAATATTGTGAATTCCACAAAGACCATGGTCATACGACCAAAAGTTGTATAGATCTTAAGAATGAAATTGAAGCACTCATCAGACCAGGAAAACTGGATAAGTATGTTGATCGCCAAAATGGTGGAAAGACCAACGACCGAGGAAGGCAAAGGTTTAGGTCTCCTCGGCGAGTAAACGAAGACAAGAAGAGAAGTCACGAAGAAGATCCAGAAAATGACAAAGATGACCCCGATCTCCCCAAAAGACTAAGGTAACCAGAACGTGTTGTATTTTCAATCAATTCTGGATCATTTGAATATAATGTTATTACATATGGAGATGCAGGAGGAGGAGATCTGACTGCGGAGAGAAAAGCTTACCTCAATGAGGCTCAAGCTTGCTCGTACATTTAACGAATAAACTTGGTAGAAGATGATCGCCCGAGGAAGGTGAAGAAAGACAAACTAGTCATTGGTTTTTCTAAGAACGACTTGACATGTGTACTATATCCTCATGATGACCCATTCGTGATCAAGATGAGAATGAAAGAAGTGGTGATTTCACGAGTACTGGTGGATAATGGCATCTCGGCAGATATGATGTTATATCCATGCTTTGACAGTTTGAATCTGAAGCTAGCCCAGTTGGAGCCCTATAATAGGCCCCTCTTTGGTTTTACTGGAGAAAAGGTTTTTCCACTTGGAACGATCAAGTTGGATATGCTTATTGGTACATGGCATGCTTGTCGAACATATAGAGTACACTTCTTCGTAATGGATAAAAATGTTCAATCATCTTATAATATCATCATGGGAACGATAGGTCTAAAGATGTTCGAGGAAGTACCATCTACTGTATATCAATGTTTAAAATTCCCAACCAATTTTGGAGTGGGAGTTATGAAAGGCGACCAGAAAGTAGCTCGGGAATACTACTATTCATCTGTCGAACAAGAGGAACGTGAAGAATCCAGAAAGAAGACTACTACCTATCAAGTGGATGAAATAGAAGATGCAGAGATTGAAACGTTAGACCCTAGAGACGAGTCTCATCTCGTGAAAGGCCAGGTCATGGAGGCTACAGAAAATATCATTCTGGACGACGAGCATCCAGAACGAACAACTCAAATTGGTGCGTCACTGGATGTATCGATAAAACAAGAATTGAGAGCATTTCTAAGGCGCAAAAAGCAGACTTTTTCATGGAGTCATGAAGAGATGCCAGGGATAGACCCGAGTTTCCAGTGTCATGAGCTCAACGTGAACAGGGAAATCAAGCCAGTGAAGTAGCGAAGAAGAGTGTTCAGTCCTGAAAAGAACCAAACTATACAGGAAGAAGTAAAGAAAATACAAAAGTCTCTTTTATTTAGGATGTCAAATATCCTGATTGGCTAGCAAATATGGTGATGGTAAAGAAGAAAAATAACAAGTGGAGGATGTGTGTAGACTTCACTGATCTTAATAAGGCATGCCCAAAGGATCATTTTCCTTTGCCCCGAATCGATCAACTGGTGGATGCTACCTCGGGGCATGAATTGTTAAGTTTCATGGATGCTTATTCTTATTACAACCAGATTAAAATAAAGCCTGAGGACAGGGAGAGTACCACTTTTATCACCCCAAGGGGAACTTATCGCTATAATGTTATGTCTTTTGGACTTCAAAATGCAGGTGCGATATATCAGCGCGCCGATGAATAAGGTGTTTGCAGAGCAAATCAGTCATAACATGAAGGTTTATGTTGACGATATGCTGCAAAGGGCAAGAATGCTGCTGATCATCTAGTTAACCGAGGTCAGACCTTTGATCAACTAGAGAAATATCAAATGAAGCGAAATCCCACCAAATGCATATTCGGAGTACGGGAAGGCATGTTTCTCGGATATATTGTTAACCAATGAGGAATTGAGGCGAACCCGAAAAAGATCAAGGCTCTATTGGAGCTACAATCTCCAACTACGGAGAAGGAAGTGCAAAGTCTCACCGGGCGAGTTGCAGCGCTTAATAGATTTGTGTCACGAGAAACGAAAAAATGCCTCCCATTCTTCAAAACACTTTGAAAAACTTTTGAGTGGAATAATGAGTGCGAGGAAGCCTTCAAGAACTGAAGAGATATCTGGGGATGCCTCCATTGTTATCTAGACCACTGGTGGGAGAAAAACTATACTTGTACCTGGCAGTTTCAGAAAATAGAGTGAGCTCGGCATTGATAAGAGTGGAGGACGGAGTATAAAAACCAGTCTGTTACACCAGAAAGGCTTTTCGAGGAGCAGAAATCAGATATCCAAGGTTGGAGAAGTTAGCACTAGCACTGATTGAAGCAAGCAGAAGGATGAGGTCATACTTCCAATCCCATACTATAGTGGTGTACACCGATATGCCATTAAGACAAGCTCTGCATAAATCGGCGAAATTAGGAATATTGATGTATTGGGCAGTAGAACTTAGTGAATATGATATAGTCTATGAGCCTAGATCGTCGCTCAAAGGGTAGGCAGTAGCAGATTTTATCGTAGAGTTTACTCGAGAAGATGCCTCCGAAGAATAGGAGTTGAATATAGACCAACCTGTGGATGTTACAGGATCATCAAATTTTAACCCCGACCAACTCACGTCGGTAGATGAGCAAGAGAAGATGATCAACGAGAAGTGAGAAGTGCCGAAGGAAGACAAAAGGAAGCACTAAATATTCCACCGAGGAACTCTGTCTGATTAAAAATTTGATGATGAAGTACCTATATGAAATTTGTATGTGGATGGCTCTTCGTGCACTACAGGCAGTGGAGCAGGGATTGTTTTAAATAATTCGAATGAGATTGATGTGGAGTATGCTCTGCGCTTTCAATTTAAGGCTTCTAATAATGAGGCCGAATATTAAGCAATGATTGTGGGTCTAAATCTAGCCAAAACCATTAAGGCAGAGCAAGTCATTGTATTCAATGATTCACAGTTAATCATAAATCAAATTCTGGGGGTGTATGTGGTAAAAGGAGAATTAATGATGAGGTATCATGCAAAAGCAATGGAGGTTGTATCAAGTTTTACTGCAGTTCAGTTGATTAGAATACAAGATTGGAAAATGCAAGAGAAAATGCCCTAGCTCGATTAGCATCAGTCACACGCACCGAGCTACGAAGAACAATCCCAATAGAAACCCTAGTTGTGCGGAGCATAGACGAAGATCTGATGATGAACTTCATTTCCCTCGAATTGGGACCATCTTGGCTGGACCCCATCAGGGCCTATATTAAAGAGGGAGCTTTACCAACTGATAAACTCGCAGATAAGAAACTAAAGTTTAAAGCTGCTCGTTATGTATTGACCAATGGCATTTTATATAGACGAGGAGTTATAACAGGGCTACAAAGATGTGTCCATTCCTACGAAGTGAAGGATTTGATCGAAGAGGTTCATGAAGGGTCTTGTGGAGCCCATATAGCAGGTCGGACGCTTTTGTGGAGAATAACATCACAGGGGTATTACTTGCCAACGATAAGAGCTGATTGCGTAGCTTATGCTAAGAAGTGCGATAAATGCAACGCTTATCTTCCATCCGAAGAACTCCCCAAGCTTTGTTAACACCCATAACGTCCCCTTGGCCATTCGACATGTGGGGGATAGACTTGGTAGGACCACTTCCAATGACCAAGGGAGGATTCAAATACCTCGTGGTTGTTGTGGACTAATTTACCAAATGGGTGGAAGCTGAGCCTCTCCTTCATATGACATACGACAAAGTCTATCAATTTATTTGGAAGAATATTATTTGCAGATATGATCTCCCACATGCATTCATTACTGAACATGGAACCCAGTTTGATAACGAGGAGTTTGCTGCGTATTGTCATCAATCCATTGTACTAAAGATCCACTATGCACTAGGCCATCCCTAGAGTAATGGGCAAACTGAGGAGATAAATAAAACGCTACTATATGGTTTGAAAAAACGACTGGATGATGCAAAGGAAAATTGGATTAATGAGCTACACTCTGTGTTGTGGGCTTATCGCACCACACCACGAACAGCAACAGGAGAATCCCCATACACGCTAGAATTTGGGAGTAAGGATGTCATACCTGCTGAATTGGGTCTACCTACGCATAGGGTGCTTAATTTCAATTCTCCTGTCAGTGATTTGATGAGAAGATTAGACCTGGATATGCTCGAAGAAGTTAGGGAAGAAGCAGTAATGAGGAATGCATCATAGCAACAACGAATAACTTTATTCTATAACAAAAGAGTGAAGAAGTGTGATTTGAAGGAAGGGGATTATGTGCAAAAGAAAGTGATCCAAAAGCATAACAAACTGGAAGCCAACTGGCATGGACCCTACAGAGTAACAGAAGTTGTTCGTCCAGGGACATACAGGATTGAAACCTTGGATGGAGAATAATTTAAGAATGCATGGAATGCAGAGCATCTGCGCAAGTATTATCAGTAGTTGAAATTCCTATGTAATGCAGTTTCTTCAGTATGAATAAAATGATATTTCACCGAGTTTCTTTCTTTGTTGAAAGTTTTCTGAATATTAGTGCTACACACTACACATCAAATTCAGAGCAGTTACCACCAACTCCGGTTGGTCGGGAATCAATTACCACAAACTCCAGTTGGTCGGGAATCAATTACCACCAACTCCAGTTGGTCAGGAATCAATTACCACCAACTCCGGTTGGTCGACAAATCAATTACCACCAACTCCGGTTGGTCGGAAATCAATTACCACCAACTCCGGTTGGTCAGGAATTAATTACCACCAACTCCGATTGGTCGGCAAATCAATTACCACCAACTCCGATTGGTCGGGAACTAATTACCACCAACTCTGGTTGGTCGGGAATCAATTACCACCAACTCCGGTTGGTTGAGAATCAATTACCACCAACTCCGATTGGTCGGAAAATCAATTACCACCAACTCCGGTTGATCGAGAACTAATTACCACCAACTCTGGTTGGTTAGTAATCAATTACAACCAACTTCAGTTGGTCGGGAATCAATTACCACCAACTCCAGTTGGTCCGGAATCAATTACCATCAACTTCGGTTGGTCGGCAAATCAATTACCACCAACTCCGGTTGGTCGGGAACTAATTACCACCAACTCCAGTTGGTCGGTAAATCAATTACCACCAACTTCAGTTGGTCCGCAAATCAATTATCACCAACTCCGGTTGGTCGGGAAATAATTACCATCAACTCCGGTTGGTCGGCAAATCAATTACCACCAACTCCGATTGGTCGAAAATCAATTACCACTAACTCCGGTTGGTCGAGAATCAATTACCACCAACTCCGGTTGGTCGGCAAATCAATTACCACCAACTCTGGTTGGTCGGGAAGTAATTACCACCAACTCCGGTTGGTCGGTAAATCAATTACCACCAACTCCGATTGGTCGATAAATCAATTACAACCAACTCCGATTGGTCGGGAACTAATTACCACCAACTTCGATTGGTCGGAAAATCAATTAAAATGAACTCCGGTTGGTTGGTACTAAACTAGGAAAGAAGTTGGACGACCTCCCGGGGCATCCACTGTCTAGGTAACAAGGTAATCCATACGATATTACTACAACTAAGCAGAAACATGGGATGCAAATCATTCCATTGCTTAGGCCCGAAGAATGACAAGTTACTATAATCAAACAACAAATGGGATAAGTATAATATATACATATATATTTACCAACCAACAAGCAAGGACATTCTAAAAATTATTTAGAAGAAAATAAAATGGCAAAAGACTTAAAATTTCTTCATTCAAATCAAGTAGAATTACATATGATGTGAAAAATATACTTCATTATATAAAAAACCCTATTCTATTGGTTTTTTCCCTTCTGCCTTTGAAAGAAGTTCTACCACAGCACGAGGATCATCTAATGCATAAGGGGAATCTATAAAATTTAGATCTCGCAGCATTCGAACATTCATCACGGAGGGCCGATCAAGCAAGTGCTCTGGGAGAGATATCTCAAAGTTTGCATGAAGACTGTAATCACCGAGATACTTGGAGATCAAGCATTGAGATACTGCCCGAGTAGGAATCTAACTAATGTCAAGCTTTAAAGCAGGCAAGGCAAATCGAGCACTCTAGGGTCATAATAATCCCATAAGAAATGGCCCTGCTCCAATTTTAGCACTCACAGTGCATTCAACCACCCTTGCTTGTACCCCTCATTATTTGACTGCTGGATTCGAGCATCAAGATGGTAAAGGGATTCATTATACCCAGCCATCCAAAACTCTCTGGGTTGTTTATGGAATTGATAAGTTAACCTCTCCAATTGCTTGTGGAGACTTTTCACCAGAATTTCCTTATTTTCTAAAGCAGAACTTTGGGAAGAGAGTTGGTCAGTAAAATTCAGAATCTTCTTGGTCATTTCTGCCAAAGCTTGATTCTTCGCCATCAATTGAACTACCTAATTCTCCAAGGCTGATTGAGTTCTCGCTTCTTCAATAGAAACCCGACTAGTCCTTGCTCGTCCACGAGAAGAAAATCTTGCTCATCCACGAGTAGATGTGGAGGGTCCAGCTCTTTTCAAAGTTTTCAATTCATCTCATAAGTTGGCATTTTGTACCTCCAAGAAAGAAAAACCTTCATCATTAACAGGGACCAAGGCTCCCAAAGAAGATACAGCAGATTTGAGTTATTTTATCTCTTCTTGCAAAGCAATGTTCTCCTACTCCAACAACTTAGCGATATGCCTGTGCTCTTCAACTTCAAGCTTCAGAACACTCTCTTTCTTCTCACGAGTAGAGATGAATTTATCATACCCTTTGTCAGCACCCAATTGCTGATATTTCTTCTCGTATCCTTGATGTAAAAGTGTGGAGGACTCTTTGTACTGCTGCTGAAGTTCCTCGATCATTCCTTGGAGATCTTCAATCATTTTGTAGTAGGCCACATTATTGGCAATAGCACGATCGAGCAAGCACTTTAAGTATTATTAAGCTTCAACTGCTCGTTCAGAAGCATCTGAACCAAGGATATCAATGATTTGAGCCTCATTAAGATCTGCATGACCATCTTTAAAATAGTCATTGCATTTCTTCATCAATTTTGTGTTATGAGCTGATAAGAGCTCCATCCTGGCCATAAACTAACAAAGAGAAGAAATAAAAAGAATCAATAATGATGCAGATAGAGCAAGTAAAAGAGAAAATCAAAACGAACAACCAAAGTTCAAATTTTTATTCATCATAAGAGGAGATACATAGTCCAAGGTTGCATTCAAGAAAGCAATAAAAAAGCCCAAATAACTTTACACCTTCTCCTTGTTTCCTATGACTTCCTCAAAAAGTTTGGAGGAAGGGACTGGTTGCTCGAAGGATAAGGGTAGCTTCTCGACAGAAGTGCTGGTTGGTTGGAGTTGCTCAGGAGGTTGAACAACAGGAACAACAGGGACCTGATCTCCAGTCATCATAGAAGATTCATCTGAAGCAGCTTCATCCTCTTCTTCTTCTCCAAGAGAGGGAGGAGGGCCATGAGTGTGCTGCTGGAATAACTTGAAATTATCAGCAACCTTCAGCTCCCGCAAGGCTGCTACCCATCCATCCCCAAAATATTTGACGTTGGCATACTCCATTTAAGAAGACATAGTATCTAGGCCCTTGTTCCAGCCTTTGTCCCAATCAGCACTGAATGATTTTTTAACTGCATTTTTCCTTTTCGCCTTCTCCGAGGAGGTCCTTTCCTTAAGGAGCTCCTCGGCAGCTTTCAGCTTCTCTCCCACCTTCATTTTCTATCGCTCGACATCTTGAAGTTTAACAACTTCCTCTTCAGTAGACTTGAGCTTAGCCTTAAACTCCTTATTACTCTGTCCAAAATCTGTATTGCTCTATTCAAACTCCTTCAATTTCTTCTCCAATTCCTTGGAGGCTTTCACTGCTTGATTTCCCTCTAGCTCAATGGACTTGAATTGCTTCTCCCAAAAAACTTTATCTTTCTTGTACTTTTGACAAGAATCTTTCAAAGATTGGGTCAGCCCAACAAAAGCTTCATGTACTCCACTCGAGGAGCTTGAAGCCCTAATAGCTTCATCCTTCTTCAAAATGCTGTTGAAACACATCACCGGCTAAAAAAAGAAATAACTTTAAGTCAATACATGAACATAATAGTAGAAAGTAAAAGACTCAGTCCAATAATACTTACTGAGGCAATGTGTTAAGCAGCCAAGGTAGTGATTCTCTCACGAGAAAGAGTATTTTCAATGCCTTGGACGTCTCGGATAGTCCAGGATTTTACCAAGCCCACAGCAGAGCTCGGAGGAACAAAAGTTGGAACACTACCTTCAATATTTAAAGGTTGAGAGATAGGTTCAGCAGGTCTCTCAGAAGAGCTTATCTTTAATCTCCTCAGAGGAGCTGGAGCATTTTTAATTAAGGAGGTTGTCTTTATTGGTGAGATGACAATAACATCACTCGAAGGAGAAACAACAACAGTCTTGCTCAGATCTACAGGGGGCTTCTTGCAGCCTTCTTGGCAGCAGGAGGAGGAGGAACATTTATGGTTTTTGTCCCTTCTTATCGAACATCTTGTTTACTTTTCTTTGCCTCCACAGTGGCAGAGGCAGAATTGTCAAAAAAGGTAGGAGCTCTTCTCTTCTTCATCAAATCACTGATGGGAATACTCGACTCAGAGGAAGAACCTTCCACACTAGTCTCAGAGGCTGGTACCTAGTCAAGATTAACTAGCACTGGACGAGGACAAGAAGTGAAAGATAAAGTATAGCTTTTGTATTACAACAAGTAAGAAGCAGACCTAATATGCTCCTCAACAACAGATTGATGCAAATCCCAGATAAGTTTTAAATGCTTTAAATTAACATCAGCCACTTTTGGAGGTTTTCTTTTACTGTCAACTGTAACAAATAAAAACAAATGTCAGTGATGCATTTTATCGAACACAAAGAAAACAAGATTTCAAAAAATAAAAATAACCTATTCCATTGCCATAAGGTGGACACCTGGGACCTTGATATACATCATCTCCATTTAATGGAGGGTGTTGCCAATTTTTCATAACAACCCCATGATCAACATAATCCCTATTGGCATCAGGAAGATTGACAACTAAAGCTCTATTCAAAAACCTAGTTTTTTAATAGAATGTGGTGTCACTGACAACCCATCTATAGCAGTACTTAATCTCTGGAATCCCTAATCGAGTTCCATGAAGTTGATTGAACCTATGTACGCCATTAACTATCCTCCATGTATTTGGAGCTATTCTTGCAGGTACAACATAAAAATATTGGCAGAACTCCAAATACAGGGGATATGGCGGGAAAGAAAAGCCCCATTCGGCCACAAAAAGACTTAGGAACCAATGTCCCTCACCCAAAGAAAAATAATCAGAAGGTTCAAAAAGTTCTTCCAAAATAACCCACAAAGGGATTGAAAATTCAGATCAAAATTTTTCCTGCGACTCAACAAGATAAACCATGATGAACAAAGTAAATAAAAGAAAGGGAAGAAAATCTTACAGAAAAAGAGTGATCAGTTGACAATGAACAATGGAAATAACGAAGACACAAGATAGAGATGAAATGAAGAGTTCAAAGATACATATTTGAAAAGTGAAAGACGATAGGATTTCGGCCACGCTTAAATACTTTATCTCGGGAATAGAGAAAGGCAATGATTACAAGGGAAGAAGTTTGCGTTTTCGGCGGCTAAAAGAATCGAAGGGCATAAATATCGAAGTGGTCATGAAAATTCAAAATATTTATGAAACCTGATACTCTGCGTTCAAAAAGGAGTTATATACAACGAAAATTTTCCTAAAACCCTTAAAAAACAAATAATCTGAGCAGTTATCGAGCAAAATATTTCACACTTTTCTTCAACCTCAAAGTGCGAAACACTGGAGGCTTCGATTGATACCAAATTTAGTCTGCTGACGTGGATCATTCAATTGAAGACACGTGTCAACCTATGTGATAATTACAAACACTTTCAACGAACAACATATTCTCATCGAGCTACTCAAGCACCCCGAGAAACTTAATCATACCGAGCAACTTAAGCGCCCCAAGGAGCTTAAGGATCCGAGATACATAACCATATCGAGCAACTCAGGCGGTCCGAGCAGCTCAACGTACAGAGCATCCAATTCAGGAAAATAAAAAAGACGACTGCGCATTAAATGCTCATGATTATCGTACAGATGTATATGTCGACTAGATAACAGCGCATTGTCCTTTCACATGTACAGCCTCAAGGCTATAAGTACATTGTAACTTCATCATTAGAAGGGGACTCTGGATTTCTTGGTAAACTCACTTATCAAGAATTCTAGCAAACAGTCAGCAATACAAAAATAGTGGATGTAGGTCATTCTCATAAGGCTGAACCACTTTAAAATCTATTATCCCATTTAATTATTCATTTTTATCTGTGATTAAAATAATTAGATCAAAATCTATTTTTTTACATCAATAATTGAGTTATTGGATGAGTTTAGAAACAACAAAAATGGAAAATAATGGAGGTTTGGATTTTTGGAGAAGAAGGTGAATAGTGACCTACGTCTTATCCGAATCGATTCGGCCAGGGTGAATCGATTCGGCTCTTGTTCAAAAAATAAAAATTGTAGATCTTTTCGATACTATCGCATGGGCTCCGATCGCGTATTTTTCTGATTTTTTTTTTATTTATAGTGATTTTTCTACAGAAAGTTGTCTGAGATCGAAATTGTTAGTCAGAAATTAAGGCTAGAATAAATTGGAGATAAATATTAGGGGTTCTCAAAGAGAATGTTAGGACCTCTAAAGGACATGAGGAGATAGGAAAACTTTAGGTTCGTTGCAATAAATTCGAGTTATAATTTAAATGGAGATTGGATTGAGTTTTGGTTTTTTTGGGATATATATAAAACCTAAGCCAGTTTGGGGATTTCGGACCAGCTGAATCGATTAGAACAGGCCGAATCGATTCGTTAAGAGACAATTTGAAAGTAGAATCATTTCGAATCGATTCGGACAGGCCGAATCGATTTGGTGGCCAGAGAATCAATTCAGACAGGCCGAATTGATTCGGTCCTGGTAGATTTTTGAGGTTTTCTCCTTTTAAGTTTAGGGAGACTTAAATTGTTGTTTGGGAGATTCTTATAGGAGTTTCTAAATTGGATGTTAGGACTCCTATAAGATGGTTAGGGGATAGGAAAACCTCTGACTCATATAGAGTACTATTCGGGGTAGGGATTTTGTTAATGTTTTGAGACAAGAGGCATTCGAGAAAATCATTCGGCAAGCATGTATAGATATAATTATGCGCGTAGAAAACATAATCATATCAATTGTGGTTGAGTACCTCCCGCGAGACTATTTGGATGAATTTGGAAAAACGCGTATTTACTTAGTGTGAATGGGTATAGTTGGAGAAATTGTATAAATCCTTAAGTGTGAATAAGGTACACGTTATTTACCAAGCGAGGGGATGATTTTGGGTTTAGAATCATGAGTGTGCGAATACTCGAATAGTATTAATTATGAGAATCTTTGGGATTATTGGTCATCACTATCTGTGATTGGCAATTATGGCCATTTATATTTGTTTAATAAACTATATGGATTATATATATACTATGTGAGCAAAGTATATATATATTATATGATACGGTTATGTATATATATCTATGTGTGAATGGTATATATATATATATATGTGAAGCAAACCCCCTCTAATGCTATCATTGGGAAGTTACGTGATGAGGGTGAGCACCCTGGCCCGAGGAGTAGGGTCTGGATATTCCCCAGGTCATAGCATCCATTATGATATTGTGTGATTTTTATTAAGGTTGAGACATGGTGGGTATGTTTCGTCTCATTGCCGAGGAGGAACTATGACCGCTTCCCAGACGTTGTGTGCGTGTGTTGGCCGCGATGTCGGTGATATTGAGTCCAACCGCTGGTCCTTAGGATGGTATGTGAGTGATGCCCTGGAGGATGACAGCTTTGAGATATCGCATCCTTGAGTTATAGCTCGTTGGTATGGTTATTATACTTGTGTGATAGTACATTACTTGTGTATGAGAACAAGATATAATATCTCTATGAGAGTAAGGAGATCAAATGAAAATGAAATGTAAATGAATGAATTCTTATTCCGGGAGATATATCTGGAAGTGTAACATGGTACGTATGTAAAATTGTGTATGAAAAATATAAGATGAGTATGGTAATGAATATAATTATATATATATATATATATCTTTCGTGTACTGAGGGTTTAATGGATCTCGACGATCGACCTTGCCAAGTAGTAGTGTATCGGGGGGTTCCTTGTTTGGATTTTTCTTTGCGAGATACCCCATGCACGAATATCGCATACCGTTGAGATTTGGGAGAAGTTGAGCCCTTAGTACTTGGGTTGTTTAGGATTTCTATAGCTTGGGGGTGATGGATTAGTTAGGCGGTGTGGTTTTACTAGGATATTTAGAGGGATGCACTAGGTGTGCACTATTAGAAGAGAGGCGAGGGTTATCTCATGGGAGTGCGATACCAATTTAAATATGAGATAAAATATATTTTTAAAAATAAAGCATTTATGCACTTGCTAAATATTTTCAAAACTCGGGCTCTGACCCATTTCTATATTTTCCTTTCTTGCTATATCTATATATATATAGGTGTCCGGACAGAGGGATGCCTGGTTGATGATCCTTTCGAGTCAGACATCTTCTGCAGCAGTTGTGGATGCTTGCAGGTTTGATTTAGATGCTTTTATTCTTGCGATCTAAACAGGAAGCATTGTAGTTACTCTCAGGCCGAAATCCCAATTGTATTTATTTATTCTTTTACCACCTTTTAGTGCGGCATTCATTTTGGTTATATCATATTTGAACTGAGTGTTCGGTTTTTTTATCTCTTTCCAGTTTCATTTACATAAATTGTGTGAATGTTTTAATTGTACAGTTTGTTTAAAAAGATTAGTTAAGTAAAATTTTGACGCCAGCCTAATAGGTTATTAGTAATTAACGTTGTTTTCGACAATGATGCTAAGAATGATCTATATGCGACTCCTGTTTTAATTTGATATAGGAGTGATCGCCCGATATTTTATTAGGCGGGGTGTCACATGAAAATCATTTGGTTACATTATAAGCATAATGAAAAGAAAAAAAAGTAAATAAACATAATACAATAGATTGAACTAATTAAACAATTGCATCATCTATAATACTAATCTCATCCATAAGATAATGAATCCAATGCTGAACTAAAATCCCAATGATACAAAATCCATCTATGAATACATATACGACATGTGGAATCTTTGAATTGGGATAAAATGAAATAAATATGACGACTTGCAGAAATATATATAAATACAAGAAGGAAATAAGATACACTTGTCAAATTCTATATCCTAAGAGTGATGAATAAAATGTCACTGGAGATACTCGTTCGAGGATTAACTTAGGTCTATGGAAATAACAATGACCTAAGGCGTGTAAAAATAGATCAACAACAAATGTTACAGAAAATATACAAGGGTAAGAATTTAAGAGAAATTAGGCCACAATAATAATAATGAAACTTTTTCCCATGTTAAGTAGATTTTTAAGTTATTTAAGTTACCCAACACAAACAACATTAAATGAACATGCGTATCCACTCTTAAACCCCATGAGTTCCATATGATAAATGTATAAATCTTAATTAAGTATTCTTCGCTTTCACATTTTGAACTCATTTCTTAATTTAAGAATTATATACTAAACTTTTACCTCTTATATTGAAACTAACTTACTTATTAATCGTAGCATCAATGCCTTTAGCTATGATTTCCAAAAGAATGTCTCAAGTATAATATTCTAAAAAAGTCACAAGCCTCTAATTTAGGACATATATCTCTAGTATATACCTTACATTATTCACAAGTCATAAGTTTTTCTAATTACAGTTCTATAACATGAATCATAAACCGGTCCATATCAAACATCATAAAAAAGAATTATCGCAAAAGACAAGTTTCTATACTACCATATCAAAGTACCCTAATACAAATCACATAATACAGAATATCATTGAGTAAAAATAACCCACAAGAAATCTTGTGGGCTATACTTGATCCCTCAAATAAAAGTACGAAGACCTATCCTTATTGCCTTGAGGGATCCTTTATCCATAGTCGTTATAGTTATAGGGAACCCCAAACCTATAGCCTCACAACATTAACACAGGAAAAATCACTACGCCTTCACACCAAATATACGGGCCATATTCCTAAGGATGTACGAGAGGATCCTCTCATTAGTCCCACTCGAAAGATGAGCACTTTCATTACATTGGATCGGGATAAAATAATATATAGCTATATCAGATCACATCACAAGGAAATGCCAGGTGTGGTCAATGTCGTACACACCCCATCAAATCACTCTGACTACGCCTCCATGAGTACAGACCCCAACTCGGTCTAATTCCACACAAGTCACTCAAATAAGTAAGACCTTACACAAATGGGTCAACAAACAAATACAAACCCTACTCACTAGGTTACACATATAGTCTCTTAGTATTATTAGTTAATAAACACTTTAATTATAGTCAGTTATATAAATATTATCCAAAACTCCCAAGGCTCTCCATATAGGCACATTTTACACCTAATTTTACATGAATCATCACTACCCTACTCAATGGGTTATAAGACTTTCTAATCTATCAGGTGATTTACTTACTAGCCATATCTTGATCTCATAAACAATCACAATACTTGGCCCTATAGTGAAAGTGGTTAAGCTACATGAATCCAATATACTCTGGAATTACTAAAAGTGTCATAGATTAAGAATCTATATATTCAATTAATAAGAACTAATCTTCAAACTTGCAAACATCAATTGAAATAAAACCCCACATTCTATTTCAAAACAATCTCTTAATATCTCCCCTATGATTGACTTGAACCTTCAACCATCATCACTACAAAAAACTGCAACATAAAACCTTCATTCCCCATAATGATATAGTGGATAATTCTTGTCATGTACATGGCTCCATGAAAATAGCGATACTAAGCCATGTGTACGTACATCGTAATCCATATTTGCAATTGTTACGGGTTTTTTAACCTCAAACCCCAGAACACCAACCTAAAAACCCTAATCCACCATTGATGAATTAACAAAGGTTCTAAAAACATCAAGAACGATCTTTTATGATATTCAAACCGTTATGGATCATAACTTAACATCTTAAATTCATAAATTATCAATTTATCTCAAATTTCATTTATTTATGAAATTAACAAGAGAGCTTCAATAAATTATCAACTATAGTAGATTTACATGTATATAAACGAAATATACAATTTCATGTTCTAATTTAAATTTTGTATCATTAAACTACTCAAGTAGCTAACAAAATTAGATATTAACATCCAAATTAAGTCAAATTACAACAATGATGAATTATCTAACTAAATCTTAAATTTATATAAGTTTTATTGTAGATTCCGACGACTATTACTACTATAACACAACTCCTCTCAAATTCTTAATCGATATAAACTTTCCTCGGACCAAATGTATAAATTCAAGCCTCAAATCCCCAAATCTTCTTCCTCTTGATTTCCTCTTCCCTCCTTAGCCTTCTAGGATTTCTCAAATGCATCAATTGTGCTTTAGATACTACTAATTAATCTTAGCACGAAATTGGGTTTGGTCCTCACTTGAGACCAAAACATATGAAACCTAATAACATTCCAAATGGTCCAAAAATCTTCCGTAGTAATCTACCAACTCAATGAACTTAAACCCTACTATTTTAAGTCAAAATGGAGATTTTAACCTTCCAGAAGTCAATTATGTTCGGTGCAAATCTGGTAAATTAAATGTCTCATTAACTTAAGTTATAAACTAGTATAAGTTAAATTAATTAAAATCTTATTATTAATTAAGTTTGTGTGACTTGGTATTATAAGAATCTACTTCACAATCAGTGGGAACCGATACTGAGATGATAATCCAAACAAGGTAACAATCGATACCTAGTCCCTGACTATTTCGTAGTCGCTCATAATATTAAGTCACTTTATATATTTAATTAATAAATTACTGTGTATTGTTGTGTTAATTAATGGAACACTAATACAATCAAATATAAGTGTCACAACCCAACATTTAAAAAATATAATGAGTGACGTACCACATGTCACCTGCAATTATAATTAATATAAAAATTAAATAAATACTATATAAATATGGGGAAGTAACACTTCATATTTCCATTTTCACTTATAAGTCCAAAAGCAATGTCATAATAATTGAATACATACATATATATATATATATATATATATATAGGCAGGCTCCTATGCACATTAACTTTGCACACTAACTTTGCACATTAAATGAAACTACAATACACATAGTCGTTTTAACACAAAACATCTGCCAGCGTTTTAAAACATATACCAAACATCTCAAAGCCCAACAACGACTTTCAGCCCCCAAATCGAAGCCTGCCTCGCCGGCGATTTAAACCCCAGCCAACTCCGGCGTTCCACTCGCAAACTCCGGCCCCCAAATCGGTATGTTAGTGTGATTTTTTTTCCGGTGCTTTTTAACTCCTTTCGCAAACTCGCAAACTAATAAAACCTAATCGATTTAGAGAAACTCATATACATATATAGGGTTTTTAGATAAAACATTGTTTAGGGTTTATTACCTGCTTAGATTTCATTGATTTTGATTTTGATTGATTTTTTATTTCCAAAATCTACTTTTCATTAACATTGTTTAGGGTTTATTACCTGTTTAGATTCAACATTGTTTAGGGTTTATTATTTTTCCAAAAAATATAAATTCATTATTTCGTTTTATGTGTTGGGTTTTCTAATTTTTTTCCAGAAATTATTACACTTAAGTTAATTGTTTTCATCTAATTTTGTTGTGTCTTTTTATTCTTTTTAGAAGGTATGGCATCAAGTGGGTCATGTAAGTCACATGCTGTGTGTTACTGTGGACTTCCCGTCGCGTTGCTTACATCCCGCACGAGTACTAATCCGGGGCGAAGATTTCTGTCGTGTCCAAAGAACAGAGCTGCGTCTTGTGGATTTTTTGAGTGGGTTGATGGCAATATGACTACCGGTGATAAATACTACGAGTTGTTGTTGAAGATTACGGAATTGAATGACAAATACGACAAAATGGATAAGAAGTTTGATGATTTTAAGTTGGGATGTATTTTCGCTTATTTGGCACTCGTTGGTTTATTTTGTTATTTCTCGATGTAATTTTTATAATGTTGGGAATGAAAAGTGTACTTTTGTTGTTTGGCAAGTGTAATTTGTTGTTTGGCACTCATTGGATGTAATTTCCGTTTTGTCTATCGTTGGGAATGAAAAATGTAGTTTTGCCACATTGTTGTTTTTCCGTGTTTGCAATTGTCGGTTATATTTTGCAATTGTCGGTTATATTTTGATTGATCCTTGATAAAATTAATAGTTTAGTCCGCTGATCACAAAATAGTGTTGGTTATATTGTCGGTTATATTTTGTCGGTTATATTTTGCAAAGTTTGATTTAATAGTTTAGTGTATAATAGTGTTGGTTATATTGTCGGTTATATTTAATAGTTTAGTGTATAACAATTGTCCGTTATATTTTGCAATGTTTCAATCACGGTTAATAGTGTTGTTAATCAAGTTTGGAAATCAACTTGCTCTTATACCATGCAAACTTTGATCACAAAATTAAAAGAGAGAGAGACCTTATGGTCAGAATAGCTACAAAGTGTAAACATATTGCAGTGCTCAGTACCATTTCCTCCTGAATGTATACTACTGTCAAGCCTAGTATGGGAGGTGTTGGTCCCAACTTAACATACTGCAGTGCAAAGTTAGTGCTCAGTACCATTTCCTTCTTGCCTCTTCTCTGTATTTCCTTCGTCTGAACTACAACTTCAATATTAATTACTTAATATTTGTTTATTAATTAAAAGAAAAATCCATTTCATGTCAATAAAAATCCTCCACCTGAAATGACTCAAATTTATATCGATAAATGTTAAAGTAATTCATGACTTAGAATTGAAATTACAACAATATGTTGTTAAATTTTGATCCAAAACATGAATTCCCAAACACAGGCTTAATGATTATGCATTTGGTGTTGTTAATGTGTTGGTCATTTTTTCAGTGGGACTCCTAGCCAGAACTTATCTGGCACTCTTGCTCCCAGCATTGGCAACTTAACAAATCTTCAAGTTGTTACAGAACAATAATTAACCCACCAAACTGATATCATCACCATGAAAGCAACAATTAACCCACCAAACTCATATCATCACCATGAAAGCAACAATTAACCCACCAAACAGACCCATTCACCTTCCATTAATAATCATTGTTAGACAAACTACAACAAGTGTTATACAAACTACAAACACTATTTTTTCCCCATTACATCAAACTTAAACAATAAACCTGCATTACATTAAAATTGGAGAAAGCTCCATTACAAACTTAAACATTGAAAAAATGGAAAAATCTCCATCCGAACTCCATCTTGTACTTCTATTTCGACCACTCCAATGATGAGCATCCTTCCACACTCGTCGCTTGACTTGCATCCATGGACCAACAAACATAACATTTAAAATATTTAAGTTTCATTATGGTTGTTGGTCCGCGCCAGCGGCACTAATATTTTTTATTAAAATACACATAACATGAAAGCTTAAATAGAATTAAGTCGAGGACAATTCCTTTTATCATGCGATTGTCCAACCAAGCCACACCCATTGCAGCGCCTCTCTTTAAGCTTCGTAACAATCGCTTTCTCTTTCCCTCCTTTAAGTCTCTTACCACATCCTTTGGCCCTTACTTGTTGCGGTTCGTTATAAATGTGCTTGCGATTACTACCCATGTTAATTGAAAAACTCTCACTTGCCTCACCAAGTGTCGGAGTAGATTTTCGCACCTCGGTAGAACCTCGTACATTTACTTCCAGTTGATTAATTTTCTCAATTGCCACATCCAAAGCATCATTATAGATTTTTGTAGCTAACGAACTTGTGAGGGCTTTATCCACCACATCTAATGACCTTTGGATGAGTCGACTACGTTGAAGAAAGTACGACCTGTCATCTGTTATCTCTATTCCAACCGAATCTGTAACCGTTAAAGATTTAGCTCTTTTAGTCCACCGCATCAAGATGTATTGACTCGGTAAGCTATCAAAATCACGAAACTTTTGTAAATATGCCAACACATGTCTACATGGAATTCCGGTGCTCTCAAACATCTTGCAAGTACATGAGGCAAAGTCCAAACTCTTATTGTAAAGAATTTTTCGCTCCATTTGTGCTACACCTACACCTTTTGTCTTTCGAATTTTGTAAACACTTTGAATTTCATCATTATTCACAGCTTCAAACTTATAATTCAACATCTCCCACATTTCATCTTGAAATTTATAAAACATTTCGCGGGTATAAATCTCAACCATTTGCACCAAAACATAGTGCATAAGTTTTAACTTTGGCTTCTCCGTCGAATCTTTGTGATTGGCAAGTAGCTCGTCATGCCGTTGTCTCATAATCCCCCTACCAAACTGGATCATAAAATCCATTAGAGAGTTGTTCTTCGAGACATATTTTTTGAAAAATGAATGGGCGCTCTCGGCCCATTGACTAGTCGACATATTTGCCGAAAAAACATGATTCACATATGCTGGGATCCATCTTGAGCGAATTTCGAATATCGAAGTAATCCACTTATTTTCCTTTAACTCGCTCCTCTCGACATGATCAATCCACTTCGAGTCGAATTCCTCCTTTGTCTCTGAGTTCAAAATGCAATTTGAGAACTCCTTGTAATAGGCACTATACTTCACAGCATCAATTTTTTCTGGAAATTTCATTACAATATGCCAACTACAATACCTATGATATGTGTCAGGAAGAACCTCCTCGATAGCTCTACTCATGGCCGGATCCTGATCGGTGATAATCATATTTGGTGGATCTCCCGGCATGGCTTCCAAAAATCGATTGAATAGCCAAATGAACGAATCAATGGTCTCGTCACCCAAAAAAGCGCATCCAAATATGATAGTTTGGCCATGATTATTAACTCCCATAATCGGCGCAAAAATCAGCCCATACCGATTAGTGTTGTATGTCATATCAAATACAATCACATCACCGTAACAACTATACGCACGTCTACTAGTCGCATCAGCCCAAAAATAGTGTTTAATCCTTTCTTCTTCGTCCTTTTCAATTTGGAAATAGAAATTCGGATGCCTTGCTTGTTCATAACTCAAAAAATCATAGAACATATCACCATCGTTGTAACACCCCGTATTTTTGTGCATTTAATATTTAATTAATTCGGGGATTTTAAATTACTTGTGTGTTGTAATTTTAATTGAATTAATTATGACAATATATTTATTTAAATATTAATCGGGGAGTGAATGGTTAATGTTTAGGAAAATTTATTTACTAAGTGAATAGTAATAATTTAATTACGTCATTTCGAGTATTAATGACGAGGTATACACTTATCCCAGTCGGGAGTCGGTATAGACTAAAGGGGGTGTGAGATAAGAATTTTTATAAATTAATTCGGATGTCAATTCTGACTGCGCGGTTGAGTCCGGATGGGTCGAAATAGTCAGAAAAGAGTACCCGGGGATAGTAATTGGGTCTCGGGGTATTTTTGGGCATAGCCGGGCCCACACGGGGTGAGTTGGGCCACTTTAATTAAGACCATTAGGTGAAAAACGGGATTAAGGGTTTTTAACCTAATGGGGAGATTAGAAAATCAGCAGCCGTCAAATTCTAAACCTAGGGTTTGAGAGGGGATTTGGGGAAAAACAAATCAAGAGCAAATTGGAGGTGTTTGGAGCCAAATTGAGGGACTACGCCAACGGATCAGACACTACGAACACTTTTAGGCAAGTGGTTAACTGTTTTGATTCTTAAAGCATGATAATCAATTTATATTATAGTGATGTGGGTATGAAAATCCATTTTTTGGGTGTAAATGGGTACAAAATGGGGTTTTTGTTTTTGAAATACTTGAATGAGATTCAAAGTAAGATTTAGATGGGTAATTGAAATCTGAATATGTATTTATGATTTGAACGAGATATCCAGAACATAAGAGAGTGGAAATCGAATCTGGAAATTTGGATTTAAAACAGATAATTGAATTTTGTGGAGAAAGACCCATTTCGAAAATTTGTGAGATAATTAGAGAAGTTGATTATCTTAATGATTTCTATGATGAATAGGATGTGGATTAACCATGTGTAGATGATGGGATGATGTAAACAAAGGTTTAAATTATGGTTTAAAAAGCTTTAAATTCGTTAATGGTGGAAAACAGGGAGAAGAGGAGCAGTAACGAAGGGGTCGATCGATCGATCGGGGGCATCGATCGATCGACGATGGAAAATTCTGGGTAGTTCGGCCTTGGGTAAAGTATAAGGGGAAAGTAAATTAAATTTAACTCCCAAGCATTTATTTAGTGATAAATAAATATGAAACAATTATTCCTAGCAATTATGGGGGAAAGTAATTGGGACTAGGATGAATTTATGTGGGGCATTTAACGGATGAATTTGAGAGATTTTATTCCAAAATAGTGAGGTACGGATCAAGTGAGTGAATCCGGGTATATTGGTAAAGTAACCCATGGTAGTGAATTAAGTTTGGTGATAAACTAAGTAATTTAGAGTCGGGGTATGGACTCGGGAAATATTTAATTTCGGGCCAAGTGAATCGAGTCCGGGTATGTTGTTAATTATAAGCAAATATAATTGGGAAAAATTCTAGAAATAAAAGGTGTGTCACATTGTAGGCAAAAATGTGGGTATTATATTATGAGATGTAAATTGGACCAAGTGAGTGAGTCCGGGTATATTGGTTAAGTGATATCAAGGTGTTAAATTAATTATAGAGAGGAAGTAATTAGTTTGGAGTCGGAACATTGACTTGGAAATGTGGAGGTAAGGGCCAAGTGAGAGAGTCCGGGGATAATGGTTGGGTGACACCAAGTTATTAAATTAATAAATGTATTAATTAATTTAATTAGAGTCGGTTTGTAGACTCGGGTAGGATTAAATTAATATGGGTATTAATTAATTTAATTAGAGTCGGTTGGTAGACTCGGGTAGGATTAAATTAATATGGGTGTAAATTAATTTAATTAGAGTCGGTTTGTAGACTCGGGTAGAATTAAATTAATATGTGTGTTAATTAATTTAAGGAGAGTCGGACCATAGACTCGGGGAAAGTATTATATTAATTAAGGTGTGAATTAATTATATTAGAGTCGGACCATAGACTCGGGAAGAGGAAAAGTTATTAAGTGAGAAAATTAATTACATTGAGTCGGGCCACAGACTCAGGAAATTACAGGCAGTGTACGGGATTTTGAGTACACGGTAAAGCCGGGTTTATATTATATATATATACGGTGTCGTGATAGTATATATATATGTGTGTATTTATTGTGCGTGATACTAAATATCAGTGATTAGATATTTATTAAAATTATATACTCTAATGCTATAAAGGGAGGTTGCGCGATGTGGGTGAATCCCCTAGCTTGAGGAGTAGGGCGAGTATATCCCCAGGTCATAGCATCCGGTATATATGGGTGAGGGACTTATCTCACTTTCAGGGAAGTAATATGACCGCCTCCACTACGTTTATAATTTTGGGCCAAGTTGGTAAGCGATTCCAACTTTGGGAACTAGGTTTTGTGAGCACACCTAGTGAGATAGCATTTTAGAGGGAATCATCCGGTGAGGGTATACTCGGAAGGATGGATACACGTATGATATATGTGTGATTGTTAGTAAAGGGACGTATAATATGGTAGCAGATATTATATGTAGGAGATAATACAGTGTGTGATGTATTTACTTTATATAACTCGGGTTACAATTATATGCTGTTAATTAATGAGAAATTAATTAAGTTAATCATTTGTGGGGATAATACAGTGTGTGATGTATTTACTTTATATAACTTGTGAGACGGTTATATGCTAATATTTAAGAGGAATTAATTAAGTTAATTGTGAAATAACTTATAATTCAAGGATCATTATACTCGGGTTAGAGTAGTATGGCAAGGGAAGGTTATACCAGGACTAGTTGGACGGGGTAGTACAACTAGGTGGGGTTAAGGTAATCGGTAGGTGTGCACAATAGTGGAGGGGTGAGAATGTCCACAAGGGAGTGCGACACTAACTTAAATATGAAGCGCATTCATGCATTTTAAATTACTGCAGTTAATTCACTTGCTAAATATTTTCAAAATGTTTTGGGTTCTAACCCTTGCTATAAAACTATTTTCAAAACCTTTTAGGTGTCCTGCCACAGGGACGCCAGGATTGATATTCTATTCCAGGGACACGGAGCTGCAGCATATGTGGATGCTAGCAGGAGTTTGGATTAGACGCATCATTCAGTCATTCCTAAACTAGGAATCTTGTATCAGTTTCAGTTTTATTTAGGGCTTGTCGCCCAGACTTCTCGGTACAGTTTTCAGATGTTGAATATTTGTATTTGGATTATTTCTTTGGTGGCCGGTGATTTATTCGGCATGTTGTGTAATTATGACTCAGTTCTTTTTCATTAAGTTGTGTGAATGGTTTATATTTTTCCGCATGTATTGTTTTGTTTAATTAAAAAGTTAAAATTGGCACCAGTTTTTGGAATACTAGGTGGTTAGTAAGTTTTTAAAAAGTTTTCGACAGTGATGCTAAGGATGATCCAACTGGGATTCCTGTTTTAATTTGGTATAGGACTGATCACCCGGTATTTTATTAGGCGGGGTGTCACAGATGGTATCAGAGCATCAGGTTCTAGTGTCCTTAGGATCTGTGCGGCTTTTCACGCTTCGGCTTAGCAATCTTTGATATAGAGCCCTATCATAGGATTGTTGTATTCTCATACGTATACGCATATACGTTCTTCTGCGAAATTTATATTTGAAAGTGAACTCATACAATTCGATTCTCATTCCAAATGACGCCCAGGAGAGGGAGAGCAGCTAGGGAAGCATGGGGAGGTGAGACGAGGGAGGCTCGTCAGGAGTAAGAGTTACGGCAGCAACTGCCAAAGATAATTTTGGCAGCACAAGTAACCGAACTAATGGCACGGGCGATTGAAACGACGGTAGTCACAAACGACAAGGTACTTTCCACGGGATCCGCCACAAGTGCTAGTGGCATTGGATGTTCAGACTCACGCGGTGTCGTTGGGGTGCAAACAAGAAAGAGAGGTATTCAGCGTCACCTACGCATGGGAGATTGCGATGGAGTGAAAAAATAAATGCTAACCACTTTTAAGTTAGTGGGAGCGGTGCTACAGTTGTGGGAGTCGACCACCACAGTCGAGAAAAGGGACACACTAATTACTGCAGAGTTTTGGGTGCGGTTCGACCGCAAGTATTTTCCTCAGCGGTCGAGACCGAAATGAGGAGAAAATTTTGTGAGGAGACTCAAAGGGAGACCGTTAAGTGGCCGATTGCGAGGAAGAATTCACTCGTTGGCAAAATTTTGTACCTGATGAGGTAGGCGAGGATAAGGGAAAGAAAGCAAAGTTTATGGATGGGTTAGTCTGGAGGATCTGACAACATTTAACTGATAATTACGCATTAGTAGATTATATTGATGTCATTAACGCAACACTCCGGCACTATTGGGAATATCGCTTCCACGCGAAAGGAAGTGGGAGGGGAGTGGGGATTAGCCAGTCGGATGAGGCAGAAGGGAACACTACCAGTGGGGTATCCTAGCAGCAGACTGGGGGGAGATCAGGGACCGGATTTCCGGTAGGGAAATCATGCTAAACGATCTACAACTGGAGGCTATCGGCGGGATGGCTAGGAATTCCAACAAGGTTGGCATGGAAGGAATCAGTGACAGGGTGAACATGTTAGAAAGTGTTTCGTTTGTGGGAAAAGCGAGACACGTGAAGAGATATTACCTTAAGTGAGGCAGGGGTCAACTACAGGACGAGGTCTTGGATGTACAACCACTAAAGCGAGACACGGGTGCATTCGGGCAGGTAGAAACTCCTCCGGAACCCGAGAACCAGCCGTTGCAGCTGGAGAATAGAAGTAATTATTTTACCCTAGGGGCATGGGGTATATTGTTGAGTGACAAAGAGGATGTCACAGTATAAGACTTATTTTTTCACTAGAGTTTGCAGGCGAGTCGAACTTAGTGGGTGCGTTGGCGGTAGCAGCCATAGCATGTGGGTAAACTTTTCGTAGGGTAGCGGAGTTCCTTAGTGTTCTTCACGGGAGAGTGGAGGTGTACACTGAGTGATTGGTTGAATTATGCGAGGAATGACTACTTTCGTGAATAATGGGAGTAGGGTTGATAATACTTTTTAAACATCGGCTGGATAGCGACGGAATTTAACTATTGTGGATAGTGGAGTTAAATTTTGGTGTCCGTGACACCAGGGTATGGTTGGTACTAGGTATCACCGGGGAGGGCGTATAGCTTATATATATGTGGATATATATGTTGTATTTCGTGGTGCGATGGCACATAGTGAGGTTTTGTGTTCTCACATTTTATCCCGGTAAGTGGGGATGTTTACTGAAGTGAATCAGGGTGGTTAAATTGATTTTCGAGCAAAGAGAGATAGCTCGGGGTTTATTTTGCGCAAGGACTAGTGATAGTAAGGGCGCGGCATTTTACGCTGTCTTTGGTAGCATAAGGGTAAGCGTATATTCTTTGTGTTGAGAGATAAGTATTTATGGGGAGATAGTTGGACGTAGCATGGGTTGAGTACCCGGGCATTAATTATATATGTATATATATATATATATATATATATATATATATATATATATATATATATATGTAATATGACTACGGGTTCGAAGTTATATTACGGGTCACGACTAGCATAGTCGGGTAACTTTCGTGCGATAGAGTGCGGGGATAGGGTGTATGGGCACCTGGGGTGATTAAGGCAAAATTTTGTGCGGTTAAGCACGGGTATAGGGTGTATGGGCGCCCTGGTAAAGTTAAATGCATACTTGTGTAATGTATGGTTAGAAGCGGATGGGATAGATATAGCGGGCTTGGAGGCACTTGACTAGTGAGTAGTATGTGAATACCGGAACACTAGGTTAATCTTAATTTCGAGGACGAAATTCCTTTGTAAGGGGGGAAGTATGTAACACCCCGTATTTTTGTGCATTTAATATTTAATTAATTCGGGGATTTTAAATTACTTGTGTGTTGTAATTTTAATTGAATTAATTATGACAATATATTTATTTAAATATTAATCGGGGAGTGAATGGTTAATGTTTAGGAAAATTTATTTACTAAGTGAATAGTAATAATTTAATTACGTCATTTCGAGTATTAATGACGAGGTATACACTTATCCCAGTCGGGAGTCGGTATAGACTAAAGGGGGTGTGAGATAAGAATTTTTATAAATTAATTCGGATGTCAATTCTAACTGCGCGGTTGAGTCCGAATGGGTCGAGATAGTCAGAAAAGAGTACCCGGGGGTAGTAATTGAGTCTCGGGGTATTTTTGGGCATAGCCGGGCCCACACGGGGTGAGTTGGGCCACTTTAATTAAGCCCATTAGGTGAAAAACGGGATTAAGGGTTTTTAACCTAATGGGGAGATTAGAAAATCAGCAGCCATCAAATTCTAAACCTAGGGTTTGAGAGGGGATTTGGGGAAAAACAAATCAAGAGCAAATTGGAGGTGTTTGGAGCCAAATTGAGGGACTACGCCAACGGATCAGACACTACGAACACTTTTAGGCAAGTGGTTAACTGTTTTGATTCTTAAAGCATGATAATCAATTTATATTATAGTGATGTCGGTATGAAAATCCGTTTTTTGGGTGTAAATGGGTACAAAATGGGGTTTTTGTTTTTGAAATACTTGAATGAGATTCAAAGTAAGATTTAGATGGGTAATTGAAATCTGAATATGTATTTATGATTTGAACGAGAAATCCAGAACATAAGAGAGTGGAAATCGAATCTGGAAATTTGGATTTAAAACAGATAATTGAATTTTGTGGAGAAAGACCCATTTCGAAAATTTGTGAGATAATTAGAGAAGTTGATTATCTTAATGATTTCTATGATGAATAGGATGTGGATTAACCATGTGTAGATGATGGGATGATGTAAACAGAGGTTTAAATTATGGTTTAAAAAGCTTTAAATTCGTTAATGGTGGAAAACAGGGAGAAGAGGAGCTGTAACGAAGGGGTCGATCGATCGATCGGGGGCATCGATCGATCGACGATGGAAAATTCTGGGCAGTTCGGCCTTGGGTGAAGTATAAGGGGAAAGTTAATTAAATTTAACTCCCAAGCATTTATTTAGTGATAAATAAATATGAAACAATTATTCCTAGCAATTATGGGGGAAAGTAATTGGGACTAGGATAAATTTATGTGGGGCATTTAACGGATGAATTTGAGAGATTTTATTCCAAAATAGTGAGGTACGGATCAAGTGAGTGAATCCGGATATATTGGTAAAGTAACCCATGGTAGTGACATAAGTTTGGAGATAAACTAAGTAATTTAGAGTCGGGGTATGGACTCGGGAAATATTTAATTTCGGGCCAAGTGAATCGAGTCCGGGTATGTTATTAATTATAAGCAAATATAATTGGGAAAAATTCTAGAAATAAAAGGTGTGTCACATTGTAGGCAAAAATGTGGGTATTATATTATGAGATGTAAATTGGACCAAGTGAGTGAGTCCGGGTATATTGGTTAAGTGATATCAAGGTGTTAAATTAATTATAGAGAGGAAGTAATTAGTTTGGAGTCGGAACATTGACTCGGAAATGTGGAGGTAAGGGCCAAGTGAGAGAGTCCGGGGATAATGGTTGGGTGACACCAAGTTATTAAATTAATAAGTGTATTAATTAATTTAATTAGAGTCGGTTTGTAGACTCGGGTAGGATTAAATTAATATGGGTATTAATTAATTTAATTAGAGTCGGTTGGTAGACTCGGGTAGGATTAAATTAATATGGGTGTAAATTAATTTAATTAGAGCCGGTTTGTAGACTCGGGTAGAATTAAATTAATATGTGTGTTAATTAATTTAAGGAGAGTTGGACCATAGACTCGGGGAAAGTATTATATTAATTAAGGTGTGAATTAATTATATTAGAGTCGGACCATAGACTCGGGAAGAGGAAAAGTTATTAAGTGAGAAAATTAATTACATTGAGTCGGGCCACAGACTCAGGAAATTACAGGCAGTGTACGGGATTTTGAGTACACGGTAAAGCCGGGTTTATATTATATATATATACGGTGTCGTGATAGTATATATATATATGTGTATTTATTGTGCGTGATACTAAATATCAGTGATTAGATATTTATTAAAATTATATACTCGAATGCTATCAAGGGAGGTTGTGCGATGTGGGTGAATCCCCTAGCTTGAGGAGTAGGGCGAGTATATCCCCAGGTCATAGCATCCGGTATATATGGGTGAGGGACTTATCTCACTTTCAGGGAAGTAATATGACCGCCTCCACTACGTTTATAATTTTGGGCCAAGTTGGTAAGCGATTCCAACTTTGGGAACTAGGTTTTGTGAGCACACCTAGTGAGATAGCATTTTAGAGGGAATCATCCGGTGAGGGTATACTCGAAAGGATGGATACACGTTTGATATATGTGTGATTGTTAGTAAAGGGACGTATAATATGGTAGCAGATATTATATGTAGGAGATAATACAGTGTGTGATGTATTTACTTTATATAACTCGGGTTACAATTATATGCTGTTAATTAATGAGAAATTAATGAAGTTAATCATTTGTGGGGATAATATAGTGTGTGATGTCTTTACTTTATATAACTTGTGAGACGGTTATATGCTACTATTTAAGAGGAATTAATTAAGTTAATTGTGAAATAACTTATAATTCAAGGATCATTATACTCGGGTTAGAGTAGTATGGCAAGGGAAGGTTATACCAGGACTAGTTGGACGGGGTAGTACAACTAGGTGGGGTTAAGGTAATCGGTAGGTGTGCACAATAGTGGAGGGGTGAGAATGTCCACAAGGGAGTGCGACACTAACTTAAATATGAAGCGCATTCATGCATTTTAAATTACTGCAGTTAATTCACTTGCTAAAAATTTTCAAAATATTTTGGGTTCTAACCCTTGCTATAAAACTATTTTCAAAACCTTTTAGGTGTCCTGCCACAAGGACGCCAGGATTGATATTCTATTCCAGGGACACGGAGCTGCGGCATATGTGGATGCTAGCAGGAGTTTGGATTAGACGCATCATTCATTCATTCCTAAACTAGGAATCTTGTATCAGTTTCAGTTTTATTTAGGGCTTGTCGCCCAGACTTCTCGGTACAGTTTTCAGATGTTGAATATTTGTATTTGGATTATTTCTTTGGTGGCCGGTGATTTATTCGGCATGTTGTGTAATTATGACTCAGTTCTTTTTCATTAAGTTGTGTGAATGGTTTATATTTTTCCGCATGTATTGTTTTGTTTAATTAAAAAGTTAAAATTGGCACCAGTTTTTGGAATACTAGGTGGTTAGTAAGTTTTTAAAAAGTTTTCGACAGTGATGATAAGGATGATCCAACTGGGATTCCTGTTTTAATTTGGTATAGGACTGATCACCCGGTATTTTATTAGGCGGGGTGTCACAATCGTGACCCTTCAACGCATTACGTCTACCTCGTTCTTGGTTCTTCAAATCATTCTGTGTGAATCCAAAGTTTTCAAAGCCACCCGCTTGGACTCCAAGAAAATTGAATTGTTGAAGCTGTGGAATATTAATAGTGGAGAGTTGATGGGTTAAACACTTTTGAGCATTTGACACACTACGGTGCGACCTCAGGAAATGAGTTTTACGCGGGGTTGACAACGAGTGGGTATGAGCCTCCATGAACAAACTTACCTTGAATTTTCCATTGTCTGACCTCAGTACCGCAAGTTTAGCATTACATGACTGCCTTACCGATCCACGGCGTCTTATCGCATCCTCTTTCATTATATCCATACCCTTACCCTGTTTGAAACACACCCATTGCTTTCTAATGATTTCATTTGATATCCGAGACCTTTGAACATTAGAATTCCGCACACTAAATCTAGAATGTTTAGCATATTCATTATAAAAATTTCGCACATCATCTAGTGTTTCGAATTCTTGGCCTACTTTCGGCGTTATGTCGGTGGAAACTTGCAGAAGAAAAACATTAGCAACTTCATTCAAATTCGTTTCAGTCAGACCATCTTCATTCACATTTTCCCCAATCTGAATCTGAAACTCCATACTATCACCAACCCATTGTTCTATGTTTGGGTCGAAAGGTGGATTATCCATCAACCCTACACAAAAATGGTAAAACCTCAATTAATTGGAATAAAAATAAAAATTTAAAGTTGGAGGAAAAAAACTGAATTGCAATTTGAGGGGAATAAACATTACAGGTAATGAACTTTTGAGGAAAAAAATCAAATATTAAATAACTCAAAATCAATATTAAACAGGTTTTGTAGAAAACAGGTAATCAATCTTAAATAACTGGTAATCAATATTAACTTAAGTGTAATAATTTCTGGAAAAAAAAATTAGAAAACCCAACACATAAAACGAAATAATGAATTTATATTTTTTGGAAAAATAATAAACCCTAAACAATGTTGAATCTAAACAGGTAATAAACCCTAAACAATGTTAATGAAAAGTAGATTTTGGAAATCAAAAATCAATCAAAATCAAAATCAATGAAATCTAAGCAGGTAATAAACCCTAAACAATGTTTTATCTAAAAACCCTATATATGTATATGAGTTTCTCTAAATCAATTAGGTTTTATGAGTTTGCGAGTTTGCGAAAGGAGTTAAAAATCACCGGAAAAAAAAATCACACCAACATACCGATTTGGGGGCCGGAGTTTGCGAGTGGAACACCGGAGTTGGCTGGGGTTTAAATCGCCGGCGAGGCAGGCTTCGATTTGGGGGCTGAAAGTCGTTGTTGGGCTTTGAGATGTTTGGTATATGTTTTAAAACGCTGGCAGATGTTTTGTGTTAAAACGACTATGTGTATTGTAGTTTCATTTAATGTGCAAAGTTAGAGTGCAAAGTTAATGTGCATAGGAGCCTGCCTCTCTATCTCTCTCTCTCTCTCTCTCTCTCTCTATATATATATATATATATATATATATATATATATATATATATATGTGTGTGTGTGTGTGTGTGTGTGCATAACCGTAGATGTTAAAACAATGGTAAAACATATAATCTTCATAAATGCAATCGAATAATTTTAGATGTGCTAAATGCACTTAATGCCAAAATATGTTAGTGGAAATTTAAATATGCATCACACGACTCATATACCTATACCATCTACATAAATATTTAAATAAATGGTTGATAAATGTTGATTCAATAATAAGGCAACTATAGAAAATTGAAATACATTACATTTTCAGTATTTGACTATTCCATGTAACAATTACTTAAATAACTCAAAGCTACAGATAATATAATCAAGCAAAAGGGTGGTCTATAGGTTGTTGAGAGAGACCCCTCATCCTTGGTCCTAAAAGGTAGGAATAAGGGGAAGGATGAGGTACAAAATGTGGTTGTGTAAACAATTCCTACACCTAAGGTGGGATGGAAACTAGAATACGTAATTCTCAATATTATTCTCTAAAAAGAGGAATGTAAATCATCAAGACAAGTTTTGTGATCAAATATATTAGAACTGGTATAGAGATTCGAGAGACACTAATCATTTTTAGAAATTTTTGTAAGAAATCTTAGTAACCATGAAGCTCAATGCGGGACAAATATTTCTGTTCATGGGTGATCATAACAAAGAGAAAATATTAGTTTTAGTACATCTATCTTTATATTTCAGTCAAGATAAAAAATAATAATATTCGGGACATACCCATTATTAAGAAGAAATTAATTTTTTCTTCAATATTAATGATGAATGGATATTATGATTATTTTAATAAAGATATTCTTATCGAAAATGGAATATCTTTAATCTATTTTGGTACATTGGCAATTGATTTGTATGTAACAAATAATATCTGGCCATTACTACTAAATAATGAAGTGAATAACTCAAATGTAAATAACCTAAAGAGAAATAAGCCTTTTAGGTTGAACTGAACATGTCTTTGGTACCTAAGACTATGTCATATTAATATATAAATCAATCAAAGATTTGTTTCAAATAGACAATTAATTTAATTGACAGTGGATGAACATCCAATCTATAAATCCTAGTTGGGAGTTAAAATGACACGATGCCCTTCACAACCAAAAGTTATAGTGATACAACTATATTAGAATTGGTTCATTTTGATTTATGTGGTCTTCTGAATGTTGATATGGTGATGAATAATTTATCATTTTATTGATGATTACTGAAGTTATGAATATATTTACCTAATGCACCAAAGTTTAAAGCCTTTGATAATTTCAAAGCCTACAATGCTAAGGTTGAGTGTACACGTGGAAAACAAATATAAACCCTAAAAAATGATTGTGAGGGTGAATACCTCTTAGGAGAGTTTTTGGAATTATTTGTTGGGGGTAGAAATTACATCCTAGTTATCTCCACATGGAACTACATAGGAAAATGCTTGTAACACCCCGTGTTTTCGGGAATATTTAAATTACACGTGTCACAGTAATTTAAAAAAAGAAATTAATTAAAGTGATCTGAATAAGTATTAATTAGAGAATAATGGGCTAGAATTTATGTGTTATTATCTATACTGGTGTCATAATTAAATGAAATTGTATTATTTTTTTTATCACGTCATCAGTGGTTAAAAGCAACGGGTTGACATGATCTTATTTAGGGATGTTCGTGTAGAGTTATGTAAGGAATAGGATTGCAAATTAATGATAGGTGACTCAGATGGTACTTTCAAGTCCACGGAAGATCCAAAATGGGTTGAGATAGTCAGAATTAGGTACCCAGGGGTTTAATCGGGTTCTGAGGACTTTTTAAGCTATATGTGACTCGTACGGGGGTTTTCGGGTCATTTTAAGGTTACTAGTTGATTTAAAAATAGAATTATGAGTATATTAAGGGGTTTTGAATGAGGCAGTCATCCCAATTTATCATTCTAGTCATGTAGGCTTGAGAGAGAGGCAAAAGAGAAGGGAGAAAACTCAAGAGAAGAATCAATAAGGCAACTCGGGGAGGAAGTTGACAATTTTTGGGCTAAGATTCTTGGATAAAGAAGATCAATAACGAAGGATCAGTACCCTATATTAATCCAAGTCAACTCTTTAACTTTATTTAATCATATATATTGTGTTTTAAATCATATTATAGTTTGTGGAAACAAATATGAATGTTTGGGTGGGATTCATGTATAAAAATATGAATTTTATGAATAAAATTATAAGACAACAATTGGTTTATGACCCTATGTAGAATCTGATATTTATTCATGTAGAAAATTGTGATCATGAATGATTAGTATAAGGTTTGATTCAATCTAGAAGTCAAATTAAGGACATGTATAATTCTTGATTAACTATGTTGAATCCCAGGAATTTAAGATTTTTATCGGGTGAATTAGAATGTGAAAATAAGTGTAATATTGTTTAGAATTAATAAAAGCTTTAAATTTTGGGTTAGATTGGTGATATATGTGGGATTGTTGATGAATCCAAAATAAGAAAAAGGGTTAAAATGCAAATATAGTTAAAAGCTAGTTTGAACGAGTTAAGATTCTAGTTCAAATGAGGTAGGCATTTCGTTTGAACTATCCTTAGGTTTTGGATAAGGAGATAAAATTTTTTGTTATGAACGCGTGGCTACCACTTTCGTATTTTTTTGAATTTTTTAATTAGTTATGAATTTTCTACGAAAGGGTGTTCGAGACTCAAATCTTTAGTTTGAAATCAAATGAGGGTATGGATGCAAGGGTATTTTAGGTTGAAAAACACTCGGGTTCTGTTTTATGAAATCAGGTTAGGATTTCAGAAAGAGTTAGGTTACGAGCCTATTTGAGATAGGTTTAGTGTCTGAAATAAAATATAAACGTGATATATATAAATAATAAGTGACTACTTATGAATTTCAGAGTCAAATTTAGACACAAAGTTTATAGGCTAGTGCTACGAGTGACATGCATGATTAGCTAGTTATATTTAATATATATGTGGGTATAGAGAAAGTATATGTATATGTGTGAAAATATCTTTGTGTATGATATTTATGTGAAATATACCCATCCTAGAGGATATGCTATCAGTGGAGGTTACGCATCGCGGGAGGTCACTCTGGTGAATCTCAATAGAGATAGTACTATTTGCCAAGGTCATAGGTCTGTGCGTGCCCACGTTGCACAGAGTTAAGTCCATGACTGCCTCTAGCATTAATTTTTATTTTTTCGGATCGGTGGTGAGATTTCGATCCGGTTGCCTAGATTTTGGTGGATTTTCGGGAGCTTGATAGCGTGCTAGTAATTTCGCATGCAGTGAGTTATTACTCCGAGGAATTACATTTATACATATATAGTGAGTGATATATATGTAGGTATACTTAATGTGATGTTTTTTTTGTGTGTGTGTATTGGCCAAAACACTAACATCATCCACAAGATTCTTAACATTTTCATCAACTTCTCGAATATAATTTCTTACACCGTTCGAACACGTTGCAGTTTCAATCGCAATTCTTCTAACTTAACTGAGAGTGATGCTGCTATACTATTTATTGGACGATTTTCAATGAATTCCTCCAATTTTTACACATTTTCTATGCACTACTTCTCCCTGCCATTTTTGATAGAAATCAAGAAAAACTTTCCAAACTCGTATTAATCTTGAAAAATTCTGATTTTCCCTTCAAAAATGAGGTTGATCACACCATAATTTTAACCAAAACACGGATGTAATGCCAGTTCATGTAGTGAACTAAAGAAGGAATTACGGGATCAACTCTTGTCGACAAATTCAGGTTGGCATGTGAGGGAAGCATTGTGACGCCTGAAGCACGGCAAAACTGTGGGGTATTACGTGAAAGAGTTCAGGTTGGTGATGCTGGATGTTAAGGGAATGTTCGAGGAAGATAATGTCTTTAATTTTGTTTCCAATCTTCATCCGTAGGCACAAGATGAATAGTGGAGACAAGGTGTACTTGATTTTTAGTAAGCAGTAGCAGTAGCAGATAGCGCAGTGGATCTTAAACTTGACTGGTCAGACGCTGTTTAATCTAAGTCCAAAGGTAAAGACAAAATCATTTCAGAATCGGGCAAAGATGAAGGGATAAAAAATGACAAGGGAAAGGGGGCTGACGGACAACCAAACAATGACAAATGTAGCTATTCTGGGTGTTTCATTTGCAAGGATTCACACCGGACAAAGGATTGTCCAAAGTGGGAAAAGCTTGTTGAAATTCAAGTGAAAGAGTCAAGAGATGCTAACTCAAGTTTAGGTGGGGAAGATACTCGTGTCAATCCCCTGGTTTTTTCGGAAGACTCCAAGCATTGGAGTCTAAGGTAAAATAGGCGATTAATGCCTTGGTATGCACTAGTTGCAGGAACCAGGCATTACAAAGAAAGACTTCTACGTTGGGGGTAAAAACGTGGAGGTTATGGTCCTGCATGGAGGAATTGAATCGAAATGAGTTTAGTTTTCTGTTACACTTGGATTGAATCGAAGATTTTAGTTGTTGTTCTCAGTAAAGTCCAAGTTATAATTGGGAAATTTTCAGTGGAGTTAGAATTTTCTTGATATTGATGAGGTCGTCGAATTCTTTTCGGGGTGGAGGGTTTTTCACACCCTAATTTCATCATGAAGTTATGGGTATGGGAAATCCTCAAAACTAAGGGAAAATTTCTTAGTTCACTTAGGCTAAGGCATTCATCTGAGACAAAGTGGTCATGCAATTCGATGTTGTTAGATTATGGGTGATGGATTCTTTTGATCATTTGGTAGTTAACATCTATTGCTACCACTATGCATTTTTTGTTAAGAACATATATAAGGGGGAGGGTCCTTCGAAAAAAAAATCGGTCTTTATCCATGATTGCTCCTAGGCTCATGGGAACTTCATGGTCATGTTTGGGTTATCTATAGATTGAATGTGGGTTTAGTAATGCATGGATTTCGGGGCGTGATCAGGAAAATTCTCAAATCATCCCTATTTTATAACATCGGTGGGCTGAGGTGCTTATAATTTTGAGGTGGCGTTGTATTAATTTGTGGGTTATTACTATTTGACTTCAAAAAATAGTTGTGCTTGTCCTAAAAATGGATTTGGGTGGTTTTCATGGGGGTTATTAGGTTGAATAGGTGTAAAAACATGATTGCATCAATTGGGCATATGTGGCTCATCGAATAACTCCTTGGACACATATTGGGATGGTAATGCAACAGTTTTGGAATAGTTCAATGAGAATTACTGGGCAAAACAGGTGTAAAAAGGGGATTGCATCAGTTGGGCACATGGAAAACTTGGGATAATTCTCTAGACACCTGTTGGGAAGCTAATATAGTAGTTTGAAGATTGTTTCGTGGAGAAATCTGGCAACATTATAATTGAGACACATGTCCTAGCAGTTGGGGATGTCAACTGCATTTGTAACCTCTATTTAAATTATTTGCACCTATAATTTCTAGGTAGGAAACCTTAGGCCTAAATTTAGTATTCCTTTGTAATCTTTTGAGTGATTAATAAAGGTTGGGAGTTGAGTTCCTGTAATTTTTTGTCTTGGGTGCATGTGCCTCATATATTCTGATTTTATTTGTTGTTTTACTTGCTATTAACGTATAAAAGTAGGTTGTTCGAGTGAACCTAGAGTATTGGTTCGCTGATCAGTTTTTGTCGAGAAAACTTGGTACCTCACCGGAGAATTTTGAAAAAAAAAATTATTCGCATGGCAACTGATTGTATTTAAGCATTGTAACCTAATAATCTAGGCATTCAGAGAGACCTAGATGATTTTATAAAGGTTCCTTATATTTTGTGAGCAATATTGGGTTGGGGAGTTTTCCCCCTAAATATCGCGTTGCCTTACTATTTGTGATTGTGTGTATATTTATTTAGATTATTGTTGGTTTACTCGGTTGTAAACACATCACATGCATGTGATTTTTGGAAAAAAAATCAGACCCGTAACATTTTTGAATATATATATATATATATATATGTGTGTGTGTGTGTGTGTGTGTGTGTGTGTGTGTCAATATATATATGGACATGTTAAAAGATATTATGACCAAATTATAGGTATTTGAGAGGACAGCTCAGGGATGCTATGTGTAAATATGTGTATATAAATGTTTGCGTGAAGAAAATTATATACGGGAATATGACATTAAGTGTGAATAATTATTTAATAACTATTGCAAGTTATTGGAAACGAATTATGTGATAATAACTGGTGAAAATTGAATTAATAACTAGTT
Source organism: Sambucus nigra (assembly GCA_949130495.1). NCBI lineage: Eukaryota > Viridiplantae > Streptophyta > Magnoliopsida > Dipsacales > Adoxaceae > Sambucus > Sambucus nigra. Next base: position 121,942,260 of record OX422213.1, read on the forward strand.
AAAATTAGTTGAAATGAATTGATTTAACTATAATTGAGAATTATAATTCATAAGCGGATGTTAAAGATAATGATATAGAATACGCGTGATATAGGGTAGCATATATGACTAAGATTAGTGATAAGGCTAGTTAAGCAGGGTAGCGTAACTAGGGTGTTTGAAATATACGCGTTAGGCATGAACAATAGATGAGGGGTGAGGAGTATCTCCTGGGTGTGTGACACTAGTTCAATTATAAAAGATTGCATTGCATATTTATCAATGTATTTTAAACACGTGAAAAATATTTTGAAAAGCTTTTGGGCTTTGACCCATGTCAAGAATATTTTAATAATTTTTTAGATACTCTGTCACAACGACACCTGGCTTAATCATCTTTTTAGTTAGACGATGTTCCACCAATTGTGGATGCCACATGGATTGATTATATATGGTTGTCACCTATATATATAGTACCAGTTGGCTACTTTTTATGCAAAAAAGAGAAAACATGATTGGATTTCCAATCACAAGGAAGGAACATTCTATATCTTTGATAGAGTTACATTTTCAGTTGAAATGTTAGAGAATTAAAGAACCCAAAATTAAAAAATCTTTTTCCATTGAGAATCGTCTTTGTTACGATATTTAGCGAATGGACTTTCAAATTGCATTCCAAAACGGTAGTTTTGATGAGTGTATCTATGATCTGACCCAAGTGATTCAGAATACATATCTAGGAAAAAAAAGTGAAAGATTAAGAGGTCCATTTATGAACTTAAGAAAGCGTCAAAGTATTGGAACATTTAGTTTGGTCTATGTTCGAACCAAAAATTATTTGTATAAGAAGCATGATGAAAATATGTTTGTACTCCTAATTGATAATGATGTGGTTGTATAATTTAACATAAGAGTGTGGTTGTACATCTATTTAGATATGAAGGACTTAGGATAATCCAATAACATCGGTGGGATCAAGTTTTTATGAGATCTAAAAAAATTTAATTTTGGTATTAACCCAAACCATTTATATCAATGATAAGCTCACAAATTTTATGATGCAGGACTCTAAGAAATTAATTCTTCCTTTTAAATAGGGGATCACATTGTCTAAGGATCATTGTCGTTCAACACCTCATTAAAGTGAGAGGAAGGTGAATATACCTTATGCTTTATTGGTAAGAAACCTAATATATGATCAGTCGTGTATTAGATTGGATATATAATTTTTCATTAGAATCATCAATAAATTTTAGTCTAACATAGGAGAGGATCGTTGATCTGTACAAACCAGAATATCAAGTATGTGTTAGTTAAGTTAGTGACTAGTCTAGCATAATTAGGGACACAAACTTGGATTTTCAGTCAAATGCAGATTTTAGAAAATTTACCTCAGTATATGTGTTTGCTTTAGGAGGTAGATCCATGAGATGGATGTGTACGAAAAAGTGATGTATTTTTAATTCAACCATGGAAGCCATATATGTTATCTCTTAGGAGGAAATAAAGGAGGTTTTTTTATCTTAGCAACTTCTCAAGTAACTCTAGAGTGGTTGTTTTAGTATAACAGTCTATTAGAATCTATTATGATAATATTAGAGAAATTGATATGTCAAAAGAACAATGATTCATTAGGTTTAAGAACATTGAGAACATGTATCACTTGATAAGGGATATCATAAAAAAGGTGACATTATTGTGACTGATATTGCATGTCATGATAACCTTTCGAGTCCTTTTACAAAGAGCTTACAATTTTAGGCATTTAATAGTCACAGAAAGGGAATGAGTGTTAGATGAATACACATATGGATTTATGATAAACTGTGGGATTTTTTGGGTTTTATTCTTAAGACCATGGTATACTATGACATAGATAGCAATAAGGTTTATCATGAATATGGGAGACAAAGCGCCTTTTTAAAAGGAAAAAGGGTTCTCTTTTGATTTTTTTTTTGCTTGTAGCCGTAGAGATTATAGGACTAAAGCCTTGCAACTAATAGATATATGTTGGGTATTTGAAGATATTATCTATATCAAGAATACATATATAGAAATTTAGTTATGAACATACGATTTTTTGCTATAAGCGTAGTTATTTTCTTGTTGGCTTAAAAACAAAATTCAATGAGGATAAAGTATAACTCGAATAGATATGATTCAGAGTTACTATAGATCCTTGTAAGGCTTATAGGAAAACTCGTTGTCAATCTTGATTAATCACACCCCTCCTAATCTAATGGCCAAAATAGCACTTTTGTCTAAGTACCGTTCACATACAACCTTTTGGTAAACCCAGAACACAGTAAACATGGATTGTCTTAGCTTATTTTTAAATCTGAATGTCTTATATTTGTTTATAGATATCTCATATATTTTCATCAATTATACTTGGTGTAAAGACCACATTCTAGGGGCCTCCTATGCATCTACTTATGTCCCAGCCACTTCATCCTTGACCATAAATCCTAGTTTAGTGTAAGAACAAATTTCTAATCGAGTCATTTTTTTTGTAATTGGCTTAATTCCAGACAAAATAAATTGAGTCTAGGCTAGTTTTAATTTGATAATAATTGAAGCCTATGATAATTCAGGAATGAAGAATTTGCAATTAAGAGTTGTGAAGAAGAAATCAAGTAAAGTTGCATTTTTAATAATCAGTTTGTTCTAAGATGAAGAAGGTATGAATACTTAAGAGAATTCAAGTGATTTAGAATTTTGATAAAGTACTGGATGAGTTAAAAAATTTAAATATTGGGAATTAAAACTAAAATTTGAGAAAATGCATTTTAAATATTTCTGAGCTAAAATGATTTTTGAAAAATCGAGGATTTAATTTAAATAAAAAAACCGCATTTTTACCCTGTCGCTCGAACGAAAACATTGGTCATTCTAACGGCATGTCATGTCGCTCGAACGACATGGCATATCGCTCGAATGACATGGCATGTCGCTCAAACGAGATGCCACCTCGATTTTCATGTTTTGTTTTTGTTGGACTCTTGTTTGCTCAGATATAAATACAACTCTGCTTAGAAGCTTTTCAGCAGATGAATAGTATCAAAAAATTCCCACATAGTTTTCATTCATCCAAAGTTTATTCAAGACTAAATTACACAATTCCAAAGTTTTTGATCTTAAACACATTCATTAGAAGATATTCTACACAATTGCTAACTGCGATCACTGAGGTTTGTTGCGTATAGATCTTTGTTAAGACAAGAACTCCGTATTCTTGTAGAGCTGCTACAGTTGTTCCATTACTGACGACAACGACCGATGCCTCTGGGTATTCGTGTGTCACTGTATTTCATTGCAATCCATGTAAGTTGCGATTTACAAATTATAGTGAAATAAAAAGGTTTTACCCGAAATGTTTTTTTTCCTTAAATTGTTTCTTTTACCGCATGCTTTAATTATTCAATCGATTAAATCACTTAGATGCATGCTTAGGGTCTAAGAAGTTAAAATTGGATTTAACTAAAATTGAAATAGTTATTTTACCTAAATTACACACTAAAGGGTCATCTCAAATTGGTATTAGAGCTTATTACACTATTTTATTGTGTCTGTGATCCCGTGACTTTAGTTATGGATTTCTATAATCTTAATGATATTAGAACTCAGGTGTTTGAAATTCTAATTGGAAATTTCATATGAAGTCTGCTCTTAAAAAATTTCTTAAAAACGATAATTGTGAGCAGTGTCTTTGGTGCGAGGAGTTTGGCCATAAGCTAGATAAGTGTCCTACTAAACTTAGGGAGAATTTTAATAAACCATTAAAATGTGTTTATACCCTTTGTGAGAATGACCCTGAAGAAGAAAATTTTTATGCTACTAAGCGATATCTTCCCACCATTGTGGCTAATCATGTAAGTGATGACGACATACCTTTGCATGATCATTCTGCAGTCACAGGTTGTGATACCATTGAAAGTGAGTGTGAGGTGAGTGATGGTGAGAATGAGGATAAGAGAGACTTGCAAACTTCTTTTAATGAGTTATACGAAGAAACCTTAAAAGTTAAGAAGGAAAATTTTAAGTTAGAAGAAAAATTGAAAGAACGTGTAATTGAAAATAATAATTCCGATTTTTTAATTAAGGAACATAGGGTGTGTGAGAAGAAAATTAGAGATAAACTAGAATATGTTGAGGGTGGGAGAGATAGTCTTAGAGGGTTGATGGAGGGTATGAAAAAGGAACTACTTGAGTTTGAGGATTCTAGGCATTTACTTGAGTCAAGGATATGTGAGATTGAGGAGAGATTGAGAGATTCGAGCAAGGTTAAATTTGATTTGGAAGATAGGTCCAAAAATTTAGACAAAATCTTAGGAACCGTTCAAATCAAAGATAATAGGCGTGGTATTTTCTTCGATAAACATGTTTCGCCTATTCCTAAAGACAAAACCATGAAAGGGAGAGAGACACATAGGAATGTTAAGAAAAATCGTCCCATAGCAAACACTCCCCGTCGTATCTACACTTGCACTCATTGGGGTAGGAGAGGTCATCTTAGACGGTTTTGCTACAATCTTAAAAATGTTCCTAGAAAGTCTAAGAATAAAGTCATTCCGGTTCCTAAAACCCCCGCTCTTTATTTCACACTTATTTGTGTTAGGAAATCGGATTTAGAGGCATCAGATATTAGACTTGGTGACATGCGTATCATTGCCCGTGGTTCTCCCCATGTTTCATCTTTCTATTGGGCATGTTCGTCAATCTGTCATTCGCTAGTATTTTCATCATGATTTATTATTTTGTAGTGTTATGACTTGTATTGCGTTGTAATTTTTTTGGTCTTATTAAAAATAAAAAAAGATTTTATTTTGGGTCAAAAATATTTTTGAAAAACTCAAAAAGATTTTCTTTTTCTTTGTGTGTCACATGTTTGATGTGGCATATTAGTGTGGTTGGACTCTATTCCTTTCATTATCCATGTGTCTAGGACATTTGGTCATAATCATTTATGCTTAGAATGATCTTAACCATTGTTGTAAATAGGGTTGTTTTGAAGTTGATATGCATCTTGATTCGACTTTGTATATATGCCATCTTTGCACACATGAACAGGTTTATATGAATGTTTGAAATCTCTTTCATATTTGAGTTTGGTGAGATGTTCTTATCTCAATTTTTTCATCTATACGTAAATAAACACAAGGAGGAGGTGTACATGTAAAAACTGTTTTTCGTGAGGATTGCTATTTATAAAATGATGAGTGTTCACGGGAAAGGGCTGCGAGAGTGAAAAATTGACTTATTGTGAAAGCCATCATTTAAAAGAGCCCTAAAAAATTATAAGGTAATAAAAAGTGTCTTATGCCAAAATTGCTCAATTAGCTTATATTCATTCCAAAAGAATAATATGTTATATTTGAGGGTGTTCAGATGGATAATTAAACGGGTTCGCACCTCGAATCGTAACGTCGAAAGATCTATTATTTGTAGAATCGTCAAAATTCTAGAATTATGTGCAAATTTGATTGTTTAGTTCATTTAACTCACATTTTTATCGTCACATGAGGCTAAAATAAAGTATGATGATATTTCGCTATCAATTAGAGCTTCTTGAACATTTCGACATGTTAATATTGTGACTCATTTGTTGTAGTTCACGCCCATGCATTCCATAACCATGCTTGAGAACATTGGTACTATGTTAGCACGTAACTCACATCCTTTCTTCTTTTATTTCATTTTTTGTTTGTTTTACGTCTGTTTTGCCTTTCTAGTATGTTTTCTATGAAAAATATTTCACCGGGTAAAACCTTATCATATGTTGAGTCTTTTAAGTAGGTTTTGGTTTTGTCACTCAAACAAACGACACTTCTTTTCATTCAAATGACATCAGTTATGTTCAAATGAAATTAGGGTTTTCTTAAACCTCATTCAGTCTTTTAAACTCAGTTTGCCTGTTAACCCCCTCTCTCTCGCTCGTCCTCTCTAAGAAATCGAACGCCATTTTCGTCCAAGTATTTCCATTTTTGCTCACTGATTTTGTGCCTAACCTCATCCTAATTTAATACAATGATCATTCTTCCTTATCACATGTAATTTTCTCTTGTTTTTCATGGGATTTGGGTCAGTTGGTTTTAGACTCCAACCATGGTGGAAATGAATATACACATTGTTTTAGGCATGGTTTTATGTTTTAGGAATGATTTTACACTCTTTGGACACTGATTTCATGTACTATTCATTCTCAGTTTTGTTTGGGATCGAAAACTCACGTTTGTGTTGTTGTGTGTTTGATTTTTTGGGATTAAAACACATAGCCACTGTTGACATTGTTTATTCTACTAATTCTTTCAAACTTAAATCAGCGTGTAGGGCGATTCTGTGTTTTTGGTTCAAAAATTTCAAACGATTTTGGTGTCGGGCTGACAACAGTGACGTTTTAAGCTTTATTTGATTTTTTTCCCCTGTGAGTATCTCAAAAAGGTGAAGAAATCTTTTTTTAAAAAATTTATTGATACATATTTTTTTTCTTTTCACTTTTTGGGATACCCACACTCATGTCAGTTTTTTAGTGGCTTTATTGGACTATATCTGATTATTTTTACTACTCTTGTGGTTGGTTCTCGCGGTGGTTCGGTTGGATTTATGTATGGAGATAGGTTCTTAGTTGTCAATGTTTCGGTATCAATTACACTCCTTTCTCTACGAGATATTTTTTTACAGTTATACCTTTTAGTCGTAGGCGTAGGGATCCCCTATCTGGCCATTTATTTGAGTTACCTACTCCACCTCGTGCTCAGCGAGCCAGGAGTCACCGTCCTTCTTTTATCTCATGTGAGATGGGTGAATACGATCGAGTATGAGCACTACTGTATGTTAGGACAACATATACGTGAAGTAGTTAGGGAGCGAGTTTTCTGTGTCTCTCAGTTTGAGGATGTATCCATCCCTCTCTGGATGATGGGTAGGGGTTGGGACACTTTATTTGACGCTCATGGTATGGTTTACCCCGACATTGTCAGAGAGTTTTACTACAGAGCTATACACACACCTATGGGGATTCAGTTGACTGCTCCTGGCGTCCCTCTTTTTATCATGGCGGACCAAATATTCCAAACTCTTCAGATTCCTCTCATCCCTGACGCTGTTTTTTTACAATTTACTAAGGATGGTGCCTTTGCTGAGGCAATTTCCCATCACTGTTTCTGGGAGATCCTTCCTACCGGCACCACTATTTTCCATTGATAGCTTCATACTACCTTCCGTATATTTAATGTGATACCTCGCTTAATAAAATACTGGGTGATCAATCCTATATCAAATTAAAATTGAAATATCATCTCGTCCATTCTTAGCATCACTCTCGAAAACATTTTTAAATTTACTAACCACCTAGTTTCCAAAAAGATGATGTCAAAATTTATATTTTCATTAACATGCTGAACAACCACAAAAAATGATCGTGCTAAAAATTCAATCACATCACAATAAGGTCCAAACCACCAATCATGCAAATACAGTCTTGCCGAATAAACCATCGGATAAATCCAAAACCAAAATGACTAACAGAGAGTAATAAATCCCATACAATCTGAAAGGAAAAATTGAATAAAAATTGTGAGTGACATGCTCGAGATAAACTGAGACAACATCCTTAAAAAGCGTCAGCCCAAGTCTTGCAGCCTCCACACATGTTGCAGCTGCGAGTCCCCGGAATGAAATCAAGCCTGGCATTCCTGTGGATGGACACCTAAAAGGTTTTGAAAATATTTGATAGCAAGGGTTAAAACCCAAAACGTTTTGAAAATATTTAGCAAGTGATTAAATTGCAGTAATTTAAAATGCATGAATGCTCCTCATATTTAATCTAGTGTCGCAGTCCCATGAGAACAAACTCACTCCTTAGATAATGTGCACACATAACACTTTATGTATCCAACCTATCCCTCTACCTCATAACTAGAGACTTAATATAATTCCTGTCAACCACCCTAATCAAATCTGAGTATGTTTAATATATGATTTATAAATTATTTATCAGCTTAACATAATTAATCATTTTTAATCTTAAAATCCGTGTAAAATTCACTAGTTATAAAAGTAATACAATTTTCTTTATGTATTAAATTACTTGTATATAATTATTTATCCCATTATATACGTAAAACCATATTACAAAATTCACACATATATTGAATATATAAGTAATATATAAGTAATATATATATATATATATATACTCCCGAGTAATACCTCACCGAACGTATTCTCTAAAGTGCTATCATCCCAGGTATACTCAATCCCACCTGGAGTTCCGAGACAATTATGGACTGCCGAATCGAAACATAAATAATAACCCTAATGGAGCTTGTCATATTCTCCCGAGTATGAGGACATCATCTCAATGTTACACCTCTATAATTGGATGAAATGACTTGGGGATATACTCTCCCTACTTCTAAATCTAGGGGATTCACCCACGTCGCGCAACCTCCCTTAATTGCACTAGAGTATATAATTTAATTAAATATCTAATAACTGGTATTTATAAGCGCGCACACACACACACACACACTATATATATAAATATATATATATATATATATATATATATATATATAGAGAGAGAGAGAGAGAGAGAGGCCCCCTCCTATAAGGACTTCTTATGGTGCATATCCCGGTACATACCATTTTTTTTAAAAAGTAAAAAATGATTTTTTGATGAAACTTCATAGATATGATCTCTACGATGAGAAGATCATCTCCAATTTATTTCATCAAAACATTCAATAAAAAAAACGTTGAGATTAGCTTATATGTGAAAAAATGGTATAAATATGCATTTTTGACCGTTGAAATGTTGACGATCATCTCACCCACTTTTTCATTGGTTTTTTTTACGGAACTTCATGGCTATGATCTCGACATTGAGAAGATCATATCTATGAAATTTCATCAAAAAATTTAATCAATAAAGTTGTCGGCCCTGACCCAACATTTTAACGGTTGAAAATGAATATTTATACCATTTTTTGCATATCACCTCATCTCAACAGTTTTTTTTTATTGAATTTTTTATGGAAAAAATTGGAGATTATCTTCTAACCGTGGAAATCATATCCATGAAGTTTCGTCAAAAAATTCATTTTTTTTGTTATTATTTTAAAAAAATCGTATGTACCGGGGTCTGTACCATAAGGAGTCCTTACAGGAGACTTTCTAAGTGTGTGTATATATATATACTAGGGTATGCCCGTGCCTGAAGGCACGCTAATAATTTTAAAAGCATAAAGTTTTGCCTTGGTGCGATGGCAAGTGCCCTCGCTAAAGCTATAATTGGACTCGGGTTCGAAACACGGGAGCAAACTCTTCATATATGGGGGTAAGCAAGCCGACATCCGCCTATTGAAGATCCTACAATTAAGCGTATTGCCCTTTGACTGAAGGAACCAAGAATTTTTTTCAAAATATCAAGTCATGTATAATTTAAGTCTAATGTTTTTATATAAAATAAATAATCGTAAACAATTTAAAAAATTTGGGTAGAATTTCTTTTATTTATAGGATTATCCGCCCTGTATAAGAAATAAGGACATCAACAACAAAACTTATAGAATTCATGAGTCCTAGATTGAGTTCCAAAAAATTAAAGATACGACTCAAAATGTATAATATCATTGTCTATAAAGTACAAAAGAGAGCCTTGCTAACAAAAGTAAATATACGACTCAAAATGAAAACAACCGTAATAGAATTCATGAGTCGAGGACTTGGGTTGCTACACCTAATGAATACTGAGGTCTCCACATTCATTGATGCAAACCTATTTCCAGATTGTCGCTTACCCCAGTAAGTCCTTGATTGAGTTCCACATATATGCACCACATTTGCTTCCATGGGTTGAAGCATGATTCATTTCAGATTTATTAAAATCTCCTGGTGATGAAAAAACTGGCCTTTGCGTGTTGCCCCAAAGGAAGCCAACTTTTCTATTAGAGTGCGCTCTGACCCACTGACATGCTTTGGAATCTTTAAGTCCCCCCTTATAGTGTCTTTGGCTTCTAAATCACACCCTACCCTCAGCAAAACCTTTGAATTGAAGACAAAAGATCTTCCAAATCCTGGAAAATGCTCCTTCTTTGTATAAAATTCTTCAGTCACCAAAGCTGAAACATAGACTTCCTTATCAAAATGCTGAGTCACTTTGCGTTCCAAAATATGTAGAAACAATCCAACCTTCTGCAGAAGACAGACATCTAAGATAGATATCTGACATCAAAATATGATTCAAAGTTAGTACCAATTTGTCTAATTTTCCTTGTCAAAAAAAGGTAAGCAACTAATGCACAAATAAGCAATAGACATGGGTGTGTGCCAGAGAAAATAATGCACAAATAAGCAACTAACATCGAGTTTAATTCATGTATTCATCCTATTTCAGCAGACATGGGTTTGTGCCGGAGAAAATAATGCACAAATAAAAAAAAAGTTTTAGCAGGCTTCAACTAAAACACTGTTAAATATCAAACAGAGGCAGCCATGGGTTGCTTTTGTTTCTTCCCTTTTACAAACAAACCAATGCAAGAGGCTGAACTGACCAAGTGTATCTAGTGTAGTTCATTTACTGATTTGAAATGAAAAGTAAAATAAAAAATCACTTGCACATTTTTCTTTAAATCTTCAAAAGGAAAAAGGAAAAAGGAAAAACTCACTTGCACATTTTTCTTTAAATCTTCATAAGGAAAAACTCACTTGCACATATGTACTTCCCTTGACAGGGGTTCCATATGGCCATCATTGAAAACGGATCGAATGGGATGCTGGGAGGCCTAACAACCATTGCGTTATATTGTACTTGTGAGGGTGAGTTCTTCTCTCTCTGCACCTGTTCGACTCCTTAGGTAACCCTCTATGGTTGATAGGTATCCTGACTGGTGTCCTGAGGAATTAGACAACCACTCATTAACGACAATCGTTTAGGTATTAAGAATTATTTGACTGGCCAATTCTTTGTTCCCACGATGGAGTCACCTGCGGGACAATTCATATCATTAGAACTACTGAAAACATTGAGTACGCAAAACATAACACATTTGAGTTACTCAGCATTCTAAGCAATGACCGACTCTTTATCCGTGTAGTCTAACATTGAATGTGTCATGTAACAGAACATTAATAAATGTACTAAAGTAGCTTCCTCCTATGTTCCGGTACGATATGAATCAAATAATGAACTAAATTACTGTAAAAAACTCATAGTTGTAAAAAGCACACGAACCATATTGGTACCACAAAATTGGAAGTAATTGAATTAGACATTCACCAAAAAACATATGATAAGTTTAGTCTTCACATACCATGCCTCTTTTATATAATCCTCTTCATGCCTCTTTTATATAAAACATATAATAAGTTTTCATCACTAAACCTGCACATACCATGCCTCTTTTATATAATACATATCATAAGTTTGAAATAAACATAAGTTCCACACTAAACCTGCTGCTAGATATGGACATTAGTTTATTCAGGAGAGAGAGTTCTCTTTCGAATATGGAAGAATGAAGGATCATTGAAGCTCCAACCGGCCTGGAAAAAGGGAAAAAACATTAAGAAAAATTATAATTCTAAATTCACTGTTTTCTATTCAGGTAATTGTGAACAAATTGGTGACTTTGATAAGATCCCTCAGATTTTAGATGATATAAAGAGCATGCCCAGAACAAATTCAAATGTCTTCTTGGAAAATGAGGCGCCATATTGTTTCCTGTCTCGAGTTGAAAGATCATATGCAGAACTGACTATTGGATGCAATCTAAGACACTATCTATGGAAAGAGAGGCACCATTTGTTTTTTAGGTAGAAATGCAAGGAGTGAGCCATAGATAATATCATTTAAAGAGGCGCCATTTGTTTTTTAGCAGCCCTTATGTAGCAGCCACGTCCATTACCAAATCCACCACAACAAATTACCAAGGAGGGTTTCTGCTTCTATAGTAGCAGCCCGTGTAGCAGCCACAATCATGCTCCTATAGTAGTAGCCCCTGCTGGAGGTGATTAGTCTTCTATAATCAACCATGGGTTGAGGATGCTGTTATTCATCAGTTGGACCGCAATCCTGCTGCTGGAGTTCGAAATAAAAATCATTTGTCATTAGTCAAGAAGATTTGACTCCGAAATAAAAATCCAAAATTTTGTTTCGAGTTTCATCTTCTAGGAAAAGTTGTACTCCCTTTGACAAAATCGAATCCCCAAATAAACCTAAAGATTATATCTAAAATCACAAAACATAAATCAAGAAATGTATAAGAATAAAACTTAAAGTTCGAATAAATAATAGATCTTTAAATAGGCCAGTAACACAAAAAAATAAAGGAAAGGCATCGTTTGAACAACAATAGAAGTTATCACTATTAATTTAACCTACTCAAGATTATAAAGAGAGACAACCAAAATTCATGGCTTCCATTAAACGATTCAGTGTTTAAAATTGATTCACTGCGTTCAAATAATGTTATATTTCAGTGTTCAAAATTGATTCACTGCATTGAACTGCCATCAAACGATTCACAGTTGTGATATTTTCAATGTTGAAAATTTCAGTCAACAATGTTGGCTCTCTACTTTAGCTAAAATGGCGGCGAAGAAACTGTTGGAGTCGTACTCCAAGAGCCTCATCGATGAGGTCCAGCGATGGGGCGCTATGAAACGGATCGGCGTTAACCTCCACTACATGATGGAGTTCGGGTCCAGCGATGGGGCGCTATGATTTTACCATACTCTTCCCTGCTGATGATAATATATCATCTTGTTTACTGAGCTCTTCATAATTCCATCGCTATTGTTCCTGGAATTTTGATTATAAACAGACTTGTGTGTGTGTGTGTTCATTTATAATGTAAGTCAAAGTAGTTTACAAAAGTAAGTAAAACAAATTAGATCAACAAATGTAAGTTAAACAGTTAAAAACCTAATGCATATGTGTGTATGTGTGTGAGACAGAGGCAGGAAGGCAGAGATTTGTGTGTGTGTGTGTTCATGTGTGTGTATGTGTGTGTGAGAGAGATCGAGAGAGTATACATGTGTAAGAGGGTGTCATACACTACCTGAGGTGGCAGTGGAGAGTGGCAGCGCCTATCCTTAGCATATCCCTGTCAAAATTCGCAAATAAAAAGAAATTACTTTCAGTTTTCACATACCACATAATCACATTTAAAATAGCTGACCATCAAATGCAAGTCACCTTTATTGATCCTCCAGCTCCTTAGCTCATTAGTCGTGAGATATTAACACATACGGAAATAAAAAAAAGGTCAATCAATTGAATTGAGAAATTTTCACCTTCACTTTTGTGTTCAGTAATGGTAAGATAAAGAAAACAATAATAAAATAGAGTCCAAGCCAAAAATTTTGGCAGTGAACCATTTCCTCAATATTATATGTGGAGGATCAATGTAACGTCATCATTTGTTGCCACCTGCCATGATCCCCCCCATACATCGTATGTGCAGAAGCACAATCTAAACATCATTTTTAGTCCTATTTAATTCCAATGAAGAAGACTACCATATAAGTGACGGCGAAAGATTAAACGTGGGTGAGGGAACATAAAAGATTCAAATGGGTGACAATAATTTACAATTATGAAAATAAATCAAATATGTTTAAACAAATATTCAAGATTTATAACTTATTATAATTTACAAAAAAATATAAATCAAATAGGTTTAAACTTTAAACAACTGTCCAATCATTTTGAATCAAACAGACAATTTTATCACCTGGGGATGCACTACCAGGGTTAGGAGTCTTTTGTTTTCATTCCTCTTCTATCATGAGTGTCTAAACATAATAGGCATCCCCCAAACCTAATGATAGTTATTTGGTCAATAATAGGAAGCAACAATGTCATGAGTATAATTCAAACACTAAGTATAATTGATCCTCAATTGGGGAAGGACCAAGGCTTAGGATTTTCTGGTTTTGTTCAACTAAATACTTGAGGCTACAGATGGACTCTTGAGTTCAAGAACACGGGTTAGGCATTGCATCAGGATAACCTCTTACACTCATAAAAGAAACTCCAAAGTCAAGTACAGAGTCTTACGTACTGCAATATTAACATCAACATTATAAAAGCTAACACCAACAACAATAACCAGTTTTACATTGTAAGAACAATCATTTTCTATTTAGTTTCTAAAGAAATAATAACCAACTAAGTATAGAGTCCTACCTACTATCATTATACATGGTTGCATTGTAAAATTGTCTCAATGTTTGTGCTCATACGTACCTTATTTTTTCCAAATTTAGAATTCCATTAGAGATGTCTCTAAGATCATGATAGATGGATCCATAAATCCAAGCTACATTTGATTACAAAATTGGAAAAGATGGAAAAATAGTTTATTTTTAAGGACATTTGAAGAGATTGGAAAAAAGAGATGAGTGGTTAGTCAATATTCCTCTTACTTTTCGAGTTTTACATGGAATTCAATTCTTTGATGAAAGGTATTTTCACTTTTTTGGAGTTAAATTGGGTTAACTCAAATCATGACCTAAATATTGCAATAAAATTACCAATAAACATTCATTTATAATGAAGCTGAACGTAGCTAATCACATGAACCTCAATATAGATAACCAACCATATGTTTAGTACTCGGAGAACCTAAAACCAACGTAAAGCACCAGCCATATGGTAGTTGTGTTATTCATAACAATGAAATAAAACGAAAGATGATAACTTTTGTAACTTTAACCATAAAAAGGTTCAGAAAATAAATGCCCAAAAAAGACCATTTACTAACTTAGAAACCCCCGAATAAGAATCATCCTTAAGGGATTGTTACTTATGCTTCCACAATAGCACAATAGCACTTTGATCTTCAAACAACCGAATATTTTGAGTTAATGCTTTCTAAATGGTCCAAGTAGTGTGCATAACATCTAAGTAAAAATAAAAAGTCTGAAAAAAATGAAACACTTAGTTAGGACAATAATCAAACAACCAACAACATAGAAAAAAATAAAGCATAAGCATACCTAAGTGATTCACCACCAAATTCATCAAAATGATAAGCCTACAATCACAAAATGAAAAGAGAATCTAAACATTAAAACCCATGATACAACAGCTCATCTCCTCATTGAGTTAGCATCATCCAAACAAAGATCAATTAAAACCCACGATACATTATACAACCCCATGTGAGTTAGTGTAAATATATTACCCAAAAGAGAAATGTATTGAACTAAAAATAATTTGAAATAAAAGAATAATAATCTGAAATTAAAACCCCCATAAATGTATTAAGAACATGTAAGAACAGTATATTAAACCTTAGCTTCTTGTATACAAAACCCATAACTTCTTGATTCCACCTCAACCTCTAGCATACCTGAAAATTATAAATGATAAACATAAAAGCCCCCAAAACACAAAATGAAAATAAGAAATACATTAGAAGACCTTCGTACATGATTTTTTCAAGAGGGGATCCTCCATTTGAAGAAAACCTAGATCTAAAATCAAGAAAACCCGAAACCACTGATGTGTAAAGAGAAGACGTGGCGAGAGAGATAGAGAGAGAGAGAGAGAGAGAGGCGAGCGACGAAAGAGAGAGAAAGAGGTGGTAGGGTTTTTTTGGGCTCGCTGAGGAGAGAACGGGAGAATGAGAGGTTTGTGTGAGAAATGAGAGGACGTGAACAAATTGAGGGAGTGATTTTGACTAAAGTACCCTCTATTTTGAATTGAAGTGCAAATTTGGTAAGGAAAAAAAGAGGGGGAAGTCAAAGAATTGAGGGCAAAATAGGAAGTACAAAAAAAACAAAAAAAGATGACATCATACTTGAAGCTTATGACATACATAAGTTTCCTACCTTATTATATAGATATATATATATATATTCCATACTCCCAAGTCATACCTCACCAAATGTATTCTCTAAAGTGCTATCATCCCAAGTATACTCAGTCCCATCTCGAGTTTTGAGACAACTATGGTCCACCGAATTGAAACGTAAATAATAACCGTAATGGAGGTTGTCATATTCCCCAAGTATGAGGACATCATCTCAATGTCTCACCTCTATAATTGGATGCTTTGACGTGGGGATATCCTTGAAGCAACCACAAATGTGTCTAATGTGTGTGATATGTAGGCTGAAGTGCAAGCCTGTCGCTCAAGTAATAATCCTAGTAGGTCCGCTACTAATCCTCAGGGAAACAGGACGAACGAAGTCATGACGACGTTGGACAGATTGAGAAATCCTAACTACGACTCTAAAAAGAAAGAAAATATGATTTGGATTACGAAATAACTACAACTAAATGCAAATATGAGAATTATTTAGCTGATGAAGCTATGAATAAAATGCAACTACACTAATTAACCGAAAAACTAATGATGATTGGACTGAAAAACTTAACTATGAAATGAAAACAAATAGGTCGGGTTACAATCCCCCGCACCCTAGTAATTCACTTCGTAGGATACTAGATTTGGAAATACAATTTTAAATGAACCTGGTCTTTAGTACTCCTAAGTATTACACATATGAGGGATCATAGCCCGCACAATATGTAAGCGAAGGGCGAGTAAAGCTATGTCGCATGAACCAGTACGCGCGTCGCACTCTTAAGCATCCTGGTTACCTAGGACAAACGAGATAAAAAGTCTTACTACGGTTGCACCAGTCATGCAACATGATTAATCTAATATTTTAATTCAAAAGTCTATTTCCATTCTCGTGAATTACATCGGGTGGGGTTCATGCACCGCAACCCTTAGAAAATTAGCTAAACATAATTAACTTAGAGAAAGACATGGTTTTTAAGAAAGAAAACATGATATCTAAAGAAACTAATTGAAAAGAGAATTTTAAATTTGTAGAGGGGGCTTGAAGGTAATCTTGACATTAGGGAAAAATCCCCAGTTAGCAACAGAGTTTTGAGATTATGCAACCGAGGTAGCTCAAGCGTGGCAACTCAGCAAGGTAGCTCGGCCTGGCAGCTCATATTTTAGCTTGTTGTATTAGTCATATTGTATCTTTGTTTATATTGACTGTAAGCTATAACGGTTGTAATGACGTAACGATAATAACAAAAGAGTTTGTATGAGGTCAAACGGTACTTGCGAGAGACCAGGCTTGGCAGGGCCTGGGAGAGCTTTCATGCTCTATCGAATGACCTCACCGTGGGAACTTTAGAGGGACTTGGTTTGGAGGATTGAGAAGTAAGGAACCGTTGGGGCTTGTCCTGACCATCTTAGATACACCTGGTAAAACACCGAAGGACCATGACTGTGGAACCTCAAGCGGAGCAGCTTGAAGTTCCATCGGGCATTGAGTTATGGACCAAGTAGCCCTCTACTTAATGTCACAACTACTGTAGGTGATGTCACTAGCCAGCTAAATAATGTCAGACCTACACTTGAGTAAACCACCGTGGTATTTGGGGCCATCAGGCAGTTGGTGAGCCACCTCTGCGACAACAGCCCCCTGACACACAGTGGTTAGGCAAAAGGCATGTCTTGGCATTTAATGTTTATGACGTGGAGATAACTAGTGCATCAGGCATTTAATGTTGCGACATAAAGTATGAGGGATGTCTTTTCATAGTTTAAATGACTGAGTTGCCTCGGGGGTGGTGTGGAGGGCTATTTAAGGACCCCAACCACCTTTGAGGAAAGGAGAGAGACTTTTGGAGAGTTCATAAGTTATTGCAAAACCAGAGAGTTTACTCACTCACCATTGTCATTTATTATAAAGCTTTTAATACTTGACAGAGATTATTGAGGGTGTTTGGTGTGTTTCTACCTGCCTGCTAAGGTGTATCTAAGGTGCTTACTTCTCTCTCCCTCTAGCTAAGCCATTTCTAAAGTTCATTATCATTCCCTGAGTTATACATGAGAGACTTTGTGAGTTTAAGCTGAGTCTATCTTCATTAGGCTCGTGTTTATGTGTTCTGTCATTAATCCAAAGCTTTGGCCAACTAACTTGTCATTACCATACTCAATAGGGGTTACGCCTCCATATATAATCTAAAGTACCCTCCTACATTTGGCGACTCTGCTGGGGAAAGCAACGGAGGAAGGGACAACGACTGCATGCCGTTGATACTCGGCATTTATTCGGTCTAGTTCTGCTTGGCCCTCCCTCCTTACACGCTCAGCCATCTCAGCAGGAATGGGGGGTGGAACGAAGGCTATGGGAAGAGCCGCCACGGGAGTTTGGGGCTTCTGGGACTTCGGCTTTGATGACACACTCTTGGCCATTTTTTCCCTCTTGGCAGGTGGGGGAGAAGCCCCCTCGTGGGTAGTAGCTGCAGTAGAGGGGGCAACCTTCTTTGGAATAGCAGGAGTCCTCGGCCGTGGCGTTGCAACGGGTACCATGGGGCAAAGTGGGGGAAGCTCGGTAGGAGGTGCTTTGTGGGTTGAACTTAGGGGGAATTCTATCCCAAGCACAGAGTTGCCTTTTAGCCCCAACTCTAGGGTAGAAAATGAAGAAACGGGAGGGTACACCGGCTCTCCCTTAACGAACTTAGCAATTTCAGCTAGTTGTTTCAGCCAATACTTGGTGGCAAACAAAGGGGTCACATCCCCATGTCTAGTAATACTGGGAATGGTGACACGCCCAGCCATTATTGAATAAATCCCCCACGCAGCAGTTGAAGAAAACAAGGAGCATGCCTCGCCAAAGGATACCTTGGGGTTTGATGACTGAAACACTGGACGTGGCACCCCCTGGTCAAACCCAAACTGACGACTGCATCGATTGGGATTATAATGCTCGCTCGTTTATCCCCACTCGGTGTAGGAGGGCAGATATCCAGGAGAAAGAAGAAGAACCACGGCAAGCGAGGGATCCTCAATGTCGGGAGAAGGGTCCTGTATCAATCTGGCATCATGATGAAAAAATTCACAAGTGTGAGAAAAGGCCTCTTCCTGATAGGGCCTCATAATGAAATTCTCAAAACGGTCAATCACAGAAATCAACTCCTTTCGACTTTGTCTCTTATGATAAATGAAAGACCGAGGAGGCAAAATTGTTTCACCCGAAGGAGGACTGTTGGGCTTGGCCGCTACGGCAGGAAAGCGGAAGTAGAGAAAGCTGGTCAGAGGAACGCTGTTGGAAAGATTGGCCAAGTTATAACGACCAATAGAGCGTTCCATGTCAAATAAATCCCTATCCAACCAGGTGTACAGGGATCCCAAGGCAATTGCAGCCAGGGGAAGCTTTATGCCTCGAGCTAAGCGAAGGGAAATGTTGATAAGGCCTCTTCGGGGCTGGTCGTTGGGCTTGCCCGTCAAAAGGAAATGGGACAGAATTACAAGAATGTAAGCGGGAAGTTCCAACGGCGTACCTTGACCAGGGGCAGTTGATGAAGAACTGCCTTTTCTAGAACTCTTGAAGAAATAATTGATCAAGGGAGAAAAAGTGGCTTTGTTGGAAGAACCGATGCAACTTCGGCATATGCGATCCAACTCCAAACGATCTGCAGTCTCTTAAGCATCAAGAGCCTCATCGCTGTAAGGCTCATGGACTGTTGCATCGAGTCCCAGGAGCTCACACACGTCCTCCAGAGTTATAGTAAACTCACCCCACGCAGCGATGAACGTATGAGTATCCACGTTCCATCGAGAGACCAGGACAGGAAGGGAAGCGTTGTTCTTTGATAGAGTAAACTCACCAAACCATCTGGCCCATTGCAGCCGGATCTTAGTAAGGACATCAGCATAGGAACTCTGCATGTGAGAGTTCCAGGCAACAAAGTGCGCGGGGGATCCCCCAGGTGCTTCGAAATCAATATGGGACCATGGAAAGTCCCCTCGCTCCAAGCGAAATCTGAGAGTTCCTTCTGGAGGCAGAAATCCCCACTAAGACAATTCTTCATCCTCATCACCCAACATTAGGGCGTCAAACTTGGAAGAAAAACACACATCCTTACAGGCAACAGCAAAGCCATCACCATCCCCAAAAATGGGAGAGCGACGGTAAAACCTCAGTTGTTCCTGGCGAGCAGCACCCAGGGCGGAGGCAGCAGTGGTGGTGGAAGACGGAACACTGGTGGCAGACACGGTGGGGTTGCTTGAAGACGCCATGGCAAACAATGAAACCGTAAAAGAGAAAGCTTCTAAAAAAGGGATTGAGAGCGAGAATGGAGAAGCACGATCACAAGTAGTGGTATGGAAGATGAAGAATAAATCTCTTGTAATAATGGAGTCTCTCTCTCTCTTTCTAAAAATGAAATGCCGGTCTGAAGGAGATAATAACGGAGTAAGAAAAAACAAAGGAGAAGGTTCAAAGTATTTTGAATATGGCTGTTTGAAAGTCTCGAGTTTTGGCGTTTAGATTTCCTAACCCTCGCACGTGCACGGCCACCTATAATCATTTCACATGAACACATGGCACCTTGGGAAGTGCTTTGACATTTGAGAGGACTGCGCCATCTCATTAATGAAGTGACGTCTGGGGAAGACTAATCGTTTCCTTCCTATACAAGCTTGAGTTTTGGCGCCAATAAAATTTCTTGTCAGACTTATCCCTTAAAGCCCCAACGAAGAAGATGTCCCAACGGTTCTACATAAAGGAAAAAGGCCTGAATATTTTCACACAAAGAAAGGTCCATCGGTTTAAAACATTTCGTATAGACATTTCTTATTCCAACAAATCCCTCCACGAGGGGGCAAATGTAGAGGGGGCTTAAAGGTAATCTTGACATTAGGGACAAATCCCGAGTTAGCAACAGAGTTTTGAGATTATGCAACCGAGGTAACTCAAGCGTGGCAACTCAGCAAGGTAGCTCGGCCTGGTAGCTCATATTTTAGCTTGTTGTATTAGTCATATTGTATCTTTGTTTATATTGACTGTAAGCTATAACAGCTGTAATGACGTAACGATAATAACAAAAGAGTTTGTATGAGGTCAAACGGTACTTACGAGAGACCAGGATTAGCAGGGCTCGGTACAGCTTTCATGCTCTATCGAATGACCTCACCGAGGGAACTTTAGAGGGATTTGGTTTGGAGGATTGAGAAGTAAGGCACCGTTGGTGCTTGTCCTGACCATCTTAGATACACCTGGTAAAACACCGAAGGACCATGACCGTGGAACCTCAAGCGGAGCAGCTTGAAGTTCCATCGGGCATTGAGTTATGGACCAAGTAGCCCTCTACCTAATGTCACATCTACTGTAGGTGATGTCACTAGCCAGCTAAACAATGTCATACCTATACTTGAGTAAACCACCGTGGTATTTGGGGCTGTCAGGCAGTTGGTGAGCCACATCTGCGACAACAGCCCCCTGACACACAGTGGTTAGGCAAAAGGCATGTGTTGGCATTTAATGTTTATGACGTGGAGACAACTAGTGCATCAGGCATTTAATGTTGTGACATAAAGTATGAGGGATGTCTTTTCATAGTTTTTATGACTGAGTTGCCTCGGGGGTGGTGTGGAGGGCTATTTAAGGACCCCAACCACCTTTGAGGAAAGGAGAGAGACTTTTGGAGAGTTCAGAAGTTATTGCAAAACCAGAGAGTTTACTCACTCACCATTGTCATTTATTATAAAGCTTTTAATACTTGACAGAGATTCTTGAGGGTGTTTGGTGTGTTTCTACCTGCCTGCTAAGGTGTATCTAGGGGCTTACTTCTCTCTCCATCTAGCTAAGCCATTTCTAAAGTTCATTATCATTCCCTGAGTTATACACGAGAGACTTTGTGAGTTTAAGCTGAGTCTATCTTCATTGCGCTCGTGTTTATGTGTTTTGTCATTAATCCAAAGCTTTGGCCAACTAACTTGTCATTACCATACTCAATAGGGGTTACGCCTTCATATATAATCTAAAGTACCCTCCAACAAAATTCAAAACCAGCAATTAAAACTAATGAGAAATTAAAAATTAATGGAAAAGTGTTACTTAAATTTCAAAAATTAAACTTTATTCCTTACAGCAATGATTCTTATTGAAAACTAGGTTTTTGACTACAAAAACCCTCTACTTCTACTTAGCTAGCCTAAAAATCAAAATCCTCTGTCTAACAATGACTAGAGATTAAATACAAAAAGAAAAAATCCAAAGTTGTAGCTGAATCAAACTCTAAAATCGAAACATGAAAATGAATTTTATCCTCGGCGGATCGGTTCTTCTTCAAATCCAGATCGATCCTTTTATTTAAGAAATGGGATCGGTCCGCTTTAGAGATTTTTCCAGTGAGTTATAGGAAGCCGGATCGATCCTTTTTTCTAAGAAATTGGACCGGGCCGCTTTGTGATTTTTTTCTTTAGGTGTAGAGGGGTCGGACAGGTCCTATTATTTTGGAAAAGGGATCGGTCCGCTGTTGATCTTTAAATTCTCTTCAATTTCTCCTCAATTTCTCTTATCTTTAGAATATCATAACTTCTTCCATGGAACTCAGAATTGGACGCCGTTTCTTCCTATGCACTCGTTGAATTGAAATATTCAACTTTCATGTTGGGTTTTCTTTCGGATTTCAGATGTAAATTACGTTTTTCCCTTCTGTATTTTCTTCTATGACTTATTCTTTTTCTTTGACTTTCTCCTTTCTTTCCTTAGCAATAAATACGTGGAAAAGACCTAGAAAAAGAACAAAACTCGCAATACTATATAGACGGGTCAGTATCATGGAAACCAGATAATTCAAGTTGCATTATTCGGGATGTTAAAAGATACTAAATTAGGGAGTAATAATGGAAGAATGACTACCTAATCAAACCCCCTTAACTTAGCGCTTTGCGCATCCCGAGCAATATAAAAGGATTCAGCTACAACTCAACTCATGAAAATCATTATATAAGGATAGAGTACCACTTTCGTGGGCAAGCGATTGCATTGATCGTATGCAACAAGCCTTTAAACCCATAGGTTACCCTAATAGGACTAGTTGTGTCTCGTGAGGGTTTGCAGTGAATATATCCACAAAATTCGACTCACAGAAAACTCAAAATACTAAAAAATTGTATAATTCAAACTTTTCCAGAAAATAGTCATCATCAATTCATGTTCAAGAGTCTCAAACCATAGTGCGTGTGTGTGAAGCTAGAATTTTAACTGCGAATTTCCACCGGTTGATCACTACGTTACTTATTCAAAAATTCGTCTTGATTCAAATTCTCACAGGGTTCTCTCACAAAGGAATCTCTCGTAGGAGTGGCTATTTCTCTCGGTGTGAGAGATATAAAGAGTAAAATGCATTGGAACCAAGTTCACGTACACAAATTGAAAGACTAAATTCTAGGGTAATTGGATCTCATCATCGGATTACGATTATAGGGAAATGGGAACATCGCCTATAATTCACGCATTTAATATCTTTTATTATCTTTTTGTGTTTTAGCTCTCCATGCGGTAACCAATTTCGCAATTTGGACTCGGTTAGGACTTTCTCGTGTTTTAGGTATAATTGGGTAACATGGAAATGGTTGGGAAATCTGGAATTGAAATTTTTCCTTATGATGTCCGTTAGTTCTTTTTCAAGCTTTTCCTATTTTTTTTTCTATTTATCACACTTTTCTTTTCTTGCTAATTTTGTTGAGCATTTTTCTATATTGTTTTTGCCCTTTTTATGCACTTTTCGGACTTTATTTCTGGGATTTTCAACTTTTACAATTTCGGGTCCATTTGGTGTTTTCGAGTTGTCAAGCGAAAGGAAAATTTTTATTCGGCTCAAAACGGGTTGCAAAGAGGGGTGCTTTTTCACGACTTTTTTTGGCCAACATTTTTGGGTGACAAACGAGGACATACTTCATTGTCCAATTGCGAGTTGTTTTACCATATGCATTTCGAGGTTGTTTTAATTTAGAGATTTTTAGCACATTTTTCAAGGCAGTCATCACACACATTTCCCATAACCGATCAAAACAAGGGTATTGAGATCGCGACAACTTTACGCTGAATTAGAACTTTCAATTAACCATTAACTCAGATTGATTTATAAACTTACAAAACTGAAAGGCTCGAATCTCATCGGGTTGGTTAATCTCCACATTTATTTGTTAACTCGTCTATGTTCCCTTAATTTCCATCTTTGGTCAATTTCGGCTTTGTGTACTATGTTTTCACAATTTGAGACTTTAAAGCGAATTTTAATGATATTTTTGAAAATTTTGAATTCTAATTTTTATTTATTTTGATGATTTTTTTTTTGGTTTTATGAGTTTTTCATTTTTTTTGGCATTTTTGAAAGTGTGTGAAGTTTTATAAATACGCACTCGTCACCCCCCTAACTTAGACTTTTGCATTGTCCTCAATCAAATAGGACTAAAATCTAAAGAAGGCAAAAATAAGCAGTGCGATAAATAAAACCAACAACTATTTAAAATGCAGATTTGTTATTCAAAAGGATTGTGTTACATCATAAGGGAAAAGAAAAACAAAAATACAACAAACAGGCAAAACAAGACACAAACACAAGCACCAAGCAAATATATCACTAGGGTGGAGGGTTGGAGCTACCGGGCGCGCTAGGGTCATATGGGTCATAAAAGTAGGACGGGGGAGGTGCATTGAAGGACATCTCAAACATTAGAGCTTAACGCCTATGCATCATGCTCGTGTCGCCCCTATAAGCGCGTTGCTCCTCCGCCCTTTTAGCATCATAGCCCGCTATGAACCCCGACAATTGTGTTTTAAGTGCAGAGATGCGTGCATCAAAGTTGCTTCCCAGAAGCTCATAGTCGGGATCCTTCTCTTCCACATAGTGGAGCTCCTCGCCCTCGGCCATACTCACGTCATCCGCCACCACTTCATCATCCGAGGACACGTCGGCGGACTCCTCCTTATCGCTATCGTCACTACCAGTAATAACTTGCTAGCTTGATGAATGGCTTGTTGCGATGCACTTTTGCTGGGGGTAAGTTGTCCAAAAGGATTGCGCAGACGCAGAAATCCGGTTGGAGGTTGAATGCCAGCGTCGACGAGAAGAGATGAGATGAGCCGGGCAGAAGTAAGTGGGGAAGAACCTTTTTTATTCGTCGTAGCATGAAAAATGTCTCGATATATGGTGCGGGCCAGGTGGATAGTGAAGTTAGGGTCATATAGGTGGTATACAAGGGTGGCTTGACGAGGGTGCATAATGGAATCATTTGAAATTTGGATAATGTTGGCGCAAATGATTTCGAAGGTGATGCGCACTTTGTCGTCCAGTTGGCCGACAGGAAAAGGTCCTTGGAGCCATTGATGGAAAGGGGTGATACGATCCATGCATACATCCTTGTCTAGGGGCGGGTTGTTATTAGGGTATTGGAATGGGGATGGGTGAGGGACATTGTTCTATGTCAGTTTGTGAATGAGGATGTCGACAGAGAATGGGATGGGTGTTTGGTCAACATATGCCTCGACTTGAAAATTATCGGTGCACACGAGGGACCTATAGAAAGAGCGTACCTCGTTGGCCCATACGGTATCGAACAGTTCATTGAGGAAGCAGAACCACCCCTTTGCGATGAAGAGGGTAGTGATGTTGGCAGGCAGCTCTTCCCACTGAACCTGTCGCTCAATGTGGAGCTTGCGTGCATGACTGAAAAAGTGGTGACACAAACATTGTTCAACGAATGAAGGGAACGGGAGCGGTCGATTTTTGGCGATGACAGTGAAGTTGTATTTTTCTGGGGGTGGTTGGTTGGCCATGAGTGGGAGTGTTGGTGGAACTAGAGGGTGGAATATAAAAGGAGAGAGTTTGGGTAAATGAAAGGTGGGGTGAAATATGATGGAAAAGGGTTGTATTTATAGGTGGGCAAAGGTGAAGGGTTAGGATTTTTGGAGGGAAGAGTTTGGGAGGGAAAAGAGTTGGTTTTTGGGAGGGAAATAGGGTTGGGAAGAGGGAAGGGATGAAATGGACGGAGATGAATGGATTGGAGGAGTGAATCTTGGGATTTGAAGAGTTTCAGGAACCGAAACGGTCCACGTCCCTAGGGGCGGATCGGTCCGTGTCCTATTTTTATATTTCTAAATTACTCCCATGCGGACATGTTTGCATGCCGAGGGGCGGATCGGTCCGTCTTCCCTGGATTTCCAGAAACCTCTATCTGCATGAATGCCCTTTGAAAGTGGTGCTTACTGCTTACCCTTAACTTCTCAAAACACAAAACTACGACTCTAATGACCCTAACTTACTCACCTCTATGATATACAAGAATTCACCCCATACATATCGGGGGGGGGGGGGGTGACGACTTTGCAATTTTATGTCACTCTACCCCGTAAACAAGGTTCGATAACCAAATGGTGTCGATCTCTTCTATGCACGCCTCTACATATAGCTTTCGGCATTGTCCACTGAATTTGAACATGTTCCCCCCTTTTGGATCATCCAACTCCACAGCTCCGTGGGGAAACACGGTCTTAATAATGAATGGGCCTCTCCAATGGGACCACAATTGACCCGAAAATAGATGAAGCCGAGAGTTATAGAGGAGTACCTTTTGTCCAAGTTGAAACTCTTTCCATCGAATAATCCTATCATGCTTGAGTTTCATCCTTTCTTTTGAAATCTTGGTATTCTCATACACATCATTACATAGCTCCTCCAACTCATTTAGTTGAAGCTTGCGAACTTCACCGGCTTTACCCATATCATAATTTAACCTCTTGATGGTTTAATATGCTTTGTTCTCCAACTCAATAGTAAGATGGTAAGTTTTCCCATACACAAAATGGAACATGGGCATTCTGAGTGGGTTCTTTTACGTGGTGCGTTAGGCCCATAGGGAAATCTAAGGGACCAATCTTTCTGATTAGGATCGACGGTTTTCTCGAGGATGTTTTTGATCTCATAATTCGCCAACTTGCCCTGCCCATTCATTTGTGGGTGATATGTCATTCCCACCTTGTAAACGAAACCATACTTTTTCATGATTTTCTCAAACGGCTTGTTGCAAAAGTGTGAGTCGTTATAACTGATTATCGCTTTCGATGCACCGAAGCGAGAAAGTATGTGTTCTGGTAGGAATTTTATCACCACTTTATTGTCATTAGTCTTAGTAGCTATAACTTCCACCCATTTAGAAACATAGTCTACCGCGACTAGGATGTATAGATAGCCAAATTATGGGGGAAAAGGGCCCATGAAGTCAATACCCCAGCAATAGAAAACCTCAATGATGAGAATTGAGGTTAATGGAATAATTTCTCGTCGGGTAATCACCCCCATTCGTTGACACATATCGCAAGATTCGCAATAATTGTTCACATTCAGGAACATTTTGGATGAATACAAACTGCTTTGTAGAATTTTAGTGGTTGCCTTTTTCGCGAAAAAGTGGCCTCCACATGCTTCCGAATGACAGAATTGGATGACTTTCAAAATTTCGTCATCCGAAATGCATCTTCAGATGATTTAGTCAACACAGTATTTAAAAAGGAATGGATCATCATAGAATATCATGTGCGGCCAAGTGATGAACCTCTTCTTATTTTGAGGTGTCCAATTGGGAGGCACGACTCCCCTGACAAGATAGTTCACTACATTCGCAAACCAGGGCAAAGGAGAGGTGTTAAATAATTGCTCATCCCGAAAATACTCGTCTATGGGTGCACGATCACTAGGTACGTCGGACGAAAGCCGTGATAACTGATCATCAACGATTATTTCTACTCCTTTTTGTATCTTTGATGGAGAGGTTAAACTCATGTCGGAGTAGGATCCACCTTATGAGGCACTGTAGACACCCCATTCTGTTACCCCTTAAACTCTCATTAGGTCCTTAGCACCTCCCTTCATCACTACAAGCCCAGGTCATACCCCGAGCACTAACCTAGAAGCTATAGGGAACTCCCAGGCTCCCTTTAACCAAAATTTGAAGTCTTCATCTCGATTGAGACTAAATGAATCTTCAAATCTCCCTAAATCGCCTTTCCAACGGTCCTCTCCGTGCGTGATTATGACATACAATTTGGATGAACGATCCGTTTTACTCCGAAAGGTCACTGAATGCTTCAAGGGTCCGGTTGAAAAAATTCAACTCCCTGAACCAGATCAAACTCTTTAGAATGTAGAATTAAATATCCTAACCTTTCCAACGATCCACCCCGTGCGCGATTCGGACTTACCATGCGGACGAACGATCCGTTTGCGTCCGACGATTCTCCGTCCAATGGATCGACGAATGCTTCTGATCCACATTTGACATAAAGTCAACTACTGAACCTGGGAGTAGTCAAAATGACTTTCGAAGGTCTCTTAATTACCATTCCAACGGTCCACCCTGTGCGTGATTCAGATCAACGATTTGCGCTCTGCGATAGATTTTCTGAAAAGGCCTGAAAGACACTGCCAAATGGCAGGTCCCAGACCCTGCCTATCGGTAGTGTGCCTAAACGCACCTGCCGATTGGAAGGAACAGGGATATGCTGATAGGCAATGCCCTGGGCCTATAAAAATGAGGCCTTGATCTCATTGCAAAGAGGAGCCCAGATCAGAAACATATCACTCTCTGTAAATCCAGAAAACCTCTCACGAAGTCAGCGCGATTTCCACATCAAAATCCCTTTCCAAACATCACTTTTCCTCATCCTTTACATCAAAATTGGTTAATTTATCACTCCCCATCATCATCCAAGTGCAAGGTCTGCTCTCAAACATTCAAGATCAAGATCTTCAAAAAGGTCAAATTGCCTCAACTATCTCCTTAAATTCTCATAAATTCGTATCAACTTGTTTTATTAAGGAGAACTTTTATTCTCTCATATCACATATCCTAATATACTTTTTACTTAGTATTATTGCACATATATTATTTTCATACAAATAAAAAGCTCAAAAAATAAGAAAAAGAGGGTTTGCTCATAAATTCCAAACGAGAATTCTCACACTTTTCTTACACTTTTCTCACAACTAAAACACTTTTTCTACACACACACAAACAAATAAGACAAGTACCCGATTGGATTTATGGGATAAACCCCACCCCTAATTTTTCATGCGAACTACGTGGACTTTGATGCCTCTATAGGCTACGTAGGCATCTGGGGGTAAAATCCGAGATTCGAGTCCTATTTTCACTTTTTCTTTCATCTCATATTCTCTATAAATTCAACTTTTCTAGGTTACATGTATATACATATATTTGTTCTTAGTGGTGTATTATCCCATATGCGTTATCGTTCCATCGTAATGATCAACGTAAGGATAATCGCGTAAATCCTATCTTAAAAGATTTTTATACCTTCCTACGGATGACTCACTTTACCCCTTCCATGGTACAAGTCAATAATTCCTATCTCCACTATATATATACACATGCACACATATCACGGGGAAAATAAAGGAAAATAGCAAAAACCCATGAGAGACCGTAAGGGCGGAATGGGTGCCTAACACCTTCCCATTTCGTAACTTAGCCTCCGGACCCTTTTCAAATCATTTTGGTTTCGTATGCATCAATATGTTTTTGGATGTTGTCCTTAGGGATGGATCCCCTTCTTTTGTCTGTTTTGAGTAAAATAGACTGGCGACTCTATCTATCTACATTTTTCACCTCACCCAAATGACGCCGGCCAAAGCGCTCCTGAGAGGGATGCACGGGACCTAGGATCCTCCATCATACCGCTGGCCCGTCGCAAGGGTCGAGGATGGCCATAATGGCAACTCTACTGGGGAATTATGAGGGCTAAACTCTATTTACATGGGTGTATGTTTGTTTATATTTTCCCCCTATTTGCATGTTACCCCTTATTACTCATGTGCACCCTATGCTTATGCTTCTATTCACACACTTGTAGAAAATTCTCCATGTACACTTCGCACCACGTGCACCTGGGGTCACATATAGCCACATGTTGCACGCACACCCATCTATACTTGGTGTACCATTGGTACTTGTACTTTGCTCCCTGTTTGGCATAATCAATAAATACATTCTCATAAGATACTAATAAGAGGATCATGCATGATTCACACGACATCACCAAAGAGAATTGTGATTGACCAAATTTTACCCACTAACTGGAGGGTCACTTCGTGATGGGCACTGGTCCGACAGGGCGCAGTTAGCCTAAGCAATATGACTCTCACCTTCCATTGGCCAAGTACCTTCGACGTATATCGAACGGTTCCACCGCATTGTACCGCTTGACCGAATTCATGACGGGAGGTATATCGTAGGGAACTTGTTCACGTACGTCGAGTATGTTGAATTCGCTCTTACTGTCCCCACAAGGTATATAGTGAGGAAATTCACTTATACTCAGGTATATCAAATGGATTGTCCACACGTACCGATTGCCCGCAAGAGCAAAATGTATATCGTGGAAGTCATGCCAAAGGGGGCAACCCTTTCCGATTCACCAAACAAACTGCATACCCACTTATAGGTGTCAAGCCTAGGTCACACATGTTAGATTATCGATTTCTACCTGAAACTCTGTCAAAATTCTTGGTCGTCCTGTCGTCCGAATTCTCGCGCATTTTTAAAACGGGACCCTGTCCGTGAGCTTGGTCACAAGTCTAGCCACAGACTTGCATATATTACAAACCCAACTGTTCCAGGATCGGGTCCCGTTAGGCATTTCATTTTTCATTTAGGAGAATTAATACAAGTGAAAATATAATAATAATCATGCAAATGTCGTCTCACCTTTCTTTATTAAAAATCCAAAATAAAATAAAATCTTTCTCCGTTCTTTATCCGAAATCCAAAAACATTTTTCCCCTCTTTATCAAAAATCCAAAAACATTTATCGTCTCTCTATTAAAAATACAAAAAAATTTTTTCTTTCCATTTTGAAAAAAAAAAATCACCCCTTTTTCTAAAAAATAAATCCCATTTTGTGCCTTCTCAAGTCGATCGCAAACCCTTGTCCTGGCTCCTTATTGGCTTCGATCTTCAGTCAAATCACCATGAAGTTCCGTCCGTTACCCTATTACTTCTTCCAAGTTTGGTATCCATCTTCTTTCCATGGAGAACACAGATCAAGTCCCTGTTGTGCAGTCGGATCCGACGGCAGTCCTAGTTCAAATCGTGTCAAAGATTGATAACCTCCAAACTGAGGTCCAAGAAGTACAACGAAACCAGATTCCTATTCCTCGAGAGCCTGAGGACCTATTCCCTCGTGCTATGGATCCACCCGATCCTATTTGGGTTCCCAAAGGGTGTTAGCACGCTCCACGTGCCCCTCCTGCTAATGGGCTGCTACCTGCCCATCTTCTGATGTCGAATCTTGCCCAACATGGGGATAGCTTACCTATGATCGTTGGTCCGAAAGAGGAAGAATTGAACAAAGTCAAAGAGGACCTCAAGATTCTCACCAAGAAGTTTGACCAAGTCAAAATATCGGGGAATTACATGGAATACACCCACATGTCTCCTTATCCTAAAGCGAGGTTACCCGAGAAGTTCAAGATGCCAAATATCGAGAAATTTGGTGGAAGTGGACCCCCGATTGTTCATCTCCGCAGCTATCACCATTCCATTACTCTACTAGGGGCTTCTGAAGAAGTATTGACCCAATTGTTTTAGCAAACTCTGAAGGATAGTGCCCTTCGATGGTTTTTATCTCTCGATGAGTCCAGAATCCGTAGCTGGGAGGATGTAGCCCGAGAATTCATGTTGCAGTACAAGTACAACGAAGATCTTGAGGTCACCCGTCGGGATTTAGAGGTGCTCAAATAGAACTCTTGGGAATAAGTCAGTAACTTCATAGCCCGATGGAGGGAAAAACCAGCAACCATGACCAATCGTCCTTCCGAGGAAGAACAAGCTAGTATATGAAGAAGAATTTGTTACCCCACGTCCGAGCAATGATGGGAGGATAATACTATCCCCATTTTTGTGCTCTCAGGGAAGCAGGAGTAGAAATCGAGGAACGTCTTGCTAAAACATATATCGAACCAAAGAAGGTGTCCGGACAGTTCACCCCCGTGAAATATGATAAGCTTGTCAGTGTTGCAGTCTCAGCCATCAACAACATCTCCCAACCCACCACATCATGGGTTTCGGAAAGCAGTCCTATCCCAGTTCGAAAGGAATACACAGAGCTCCATGCTCCCCTCTCCAAAGTCTATCAAGCCCTATTAAGCCGAAACCTTGTCAATCCCTTGGATCCTCGTCCATTGCCAAATCCACTCCCAAGAAACTTCAAGGCAAATGCCCATTGCACCTTTCATCAAACATCTGGCCATACCACTAACTAATGATTTCACCTCTGAAACATAATCCAAGGTCTAATGGACTGGGGTACCATCGCTCCACCAGCTAATCCTAATCCAAACACTCACAACCCACTCCCAAATAATGCCAATGCCATCTTTATAGAAGCGAACCCAGAATTCGATCCCTCAACTCAAATCACACAAATACACTCTCCCAAACCTCTCCAAAATTTCCCATGTTTCCTCCTACACCCTACTAGCCTCGCTGATCAGGCAGTGTCACTCCTTACTAGATCATGCATCGCCATCCGTATTCGTTCCGAAAATTGAAGTATGAAATTATCAGAAGTCTTAAACCAACTCCTAGAGTTCGGGTTGAAATTTCCCTCACCGATGATCATTGATTGCCAATGGTTCAATACACTGTTCTTAGAAGCACAGAAATGGGCCCGAGAGTTAGATAGTTGGATAGTACCGATCGATGAAGTCATCCTAGATGATGTTGTCCGGGTTATGGAAGAATTATTCAGACAAACCAATAACATTTGTAGTATCACCAAGTTATTCGATGCTTTGAAGCTACAAGGGCACCTGGTCCCTTCACCCTTACACATCCCCACCGATTGGGAAGACCTGTATGAAGAAGTCGTTTAAGTTGTGTAATGTATCGACTTTACATGGAAAGACAAAATTGTTGCCACCGGATGGGGGGAAGAGTTTGAAGATTCAAATGAAGAGCAAGCTTCAGAAAAAACTTATCCGGTAACCGACATGTATGGGATGATATCATTTAAATAACTCCTCAGAGAAATGAGCAAGGTGGCAGAACAACCCAAGGTTGACAAGGAAATGGGATTCATGTTCTTCCCTTCTTCAGTAAATCACATGACCAGGTCAGGGAGGCATTACCGGATCCCAAGCTCACTACCAGCCAATGACAAGGGGAAGGGCGTGGAAAACCTTCCTATGCCAGAGATGACCCTCGAGGAGAGAAAGATCCTCGACCAACTTAAGAAAGCTCAAGCTAACTTCACTCTATGGGGGCTTCTCATGTCTTCTCATCTGCACAGAAATGCTTTGATCAAGTTTCTCACTAGACACACAGTTCCTCCTTCTACCACACTAGAAGAAGCGATAAATTTGGTCGGGTCCTTGACTTCTACCCGAATGCTATCTTTTTTTGAAGAAAAAATCCCCAAGATTGGGCCAAACCACAATCATGCACTCAACATCTCCGTTGAAGTTATGGGTAAGGTTGTGCCACTCTCTTTTGTCGATAATGGATCCGCCTTGAATGTCTGACCACTGAGAACGTTCAAATGTTTAGGACTGAAAGAAAGTAACCTCCCTCCAACCTCTCCTGTTGTGTGTGCCTACAATAATACCCGTCGGGAGGTGATGGGTTCCCTAAATCTTGTAATAGGGCATGGCCCTATAAACCCTGTCGTCAAATTCCAAGTTATTGACATCCCAACTTGTTTCAATTTGTTTCTAGGAAGACCTTAGCTCCACAGTATCAAGGGTGTGTCTTCATCACTCCATAAAAAATTGAAGTTCTTCACCAACGGACAGGCCATCACCATTTTGGGTGACGCAGACAATGTCAAGGGTGCAAGTACCAGCAGTCTAATTCTTGAGATAAAGTACAGGTCAAACGATATGCTCCTATCAGGATTCCAGGTTGAACCACTCATACTCCCGGCATAGGACAACTTCAAAGAAAGGGTTTGTCTAGAATATGACCCTCATGGAAACGTCAATGTGATTTAGATGTTCAGAAACATGCACTTCATGCCCAAACTGGGGCTAGGACAAAGACAACAAGGTATACTTGAGCCGATTGAACTGAAGAAAGATTTCCCTCCTTGTGGTTTGCGAAATCAACCATCAGAATAAGAGCTTAGAATAATCCGCCAGTCTCGACCAAAAAGAGGACTAGACTGCATCCAAACTATCCCAGGTGACTCCTTGAATGGACAATTCATCAAAGAGGGCGAAGACTTCCCATTTTGTGGCTTTCCTTAACCATGATATAACCATACAGATAAGAAGATGAAGCCTAGAATGGAGATCTTCTTCTAAGACAGATACCGATGGGCCAACAGTTCCCAACACCATGTACAACCGCTCATTAAAGATACCAAAGAGAATGAGGAAAGTGACTCCGAAGATCCCTTCAACTTACAAACACTAGGGCTAACACTCGGCATGGTTCATTCAGGCACTACACCATCGGATCCATACCACCTGATTAAAGTTGCGAATACACCTCTCCTCCACTGGCATGCTGCACCAGTTCTACCTGCTAAGACCTCCCCTAATCCCAATGTTTACCCTATTTCTTCTTCTGTTGTCTATCCTTGCTCAAATGTAATCGAGACCTCCTTTGATGAGGTTCTTAATGATGTTTTTCCTATGAATTAAATAAACGAAGATTTTGAGTATCTTGTTATTCCTTAAATTAATTATTTAGATTCTAATCAAACTTTTGATGATGATGATTTTGTAATTCTTAACTGATCTAATTAAGGTTAATAATAAACAACATAACCGCGTTTAAGTTAATGAAGAAGAGACTGTTGTTATTAACCTCGATTCTAGTAGCCAACTACGTGAGATTAGGATAGGGGCTACCCTTGACGAGAATGAGTGTGCACAACTCGAAAAATTACTAAAGGAATTCGTGGATGTCTTCTCATGGTCCTATGATAATATGCCCATCATTGATCCTGAAATAGCTCAGCATGAGATTCCCACTCTCCCAGATTGCAAGACGATTAAACAAAAGTTAAGAAAGCTCCGCACCGCATGGTCACTCAAGGTTAAAGAAGAGGTGGTCAAACAGTTGAACATAGGTTTCATTCGTGTGATCTAATATCCTACATGGCTAGACAACATAGTGCTTGTGTTGAAATCAGGAGGGAAAGTTCGGATGTGTGTAGACTATCGGGACTTGAACAAAGCCTCTCCAAAGGATGATTATTCGTTAACCAATATCGACATGATCGTGGACAACATAACTTATCATGCTCTCAAGTCATTCGTCGATGGGTTTGTCGGATACAACCAAATCAAAATGCACCCAGACCACCAAGAAAAAAATGCATTCATTACCCCATAGGGAACCTTTTACTACACTGTCATGCCATTTGGTCTCAAGAACATTGGGGCTACCTACCAGAGGACTGCCACAACCATCCTGCATGATCTGATTCATAAAGAAGTTGAGGTCTTTGTGGATGATATGATTATCAAATCCAAGACTAGAGAAGGTCATGTTCCCACTCTCTGAAAGTTTTTCGAACGACTGCGGCAGTATCAGATGAGACTCAATCCGTAAAAATGCATCTTCGGCGTTACAAAGGGAAAACTTTTAGGATTCATGGTTAGTGAGAAAGGGATATAAGCATATCCTGCCAAGATGAAAGCCAGACTTGAGATGCCACCTCCCCGAACAGAGAAAGAAGTTCGAGGTTTCCTTAGGAAATTATAATACATCAACCGGTTCATCACCGAGCTAACCTCCGTCTGCGAACCTATATTCAAACTCCTCCGAAAGGATTCAACTAAAGTTTTGAATGAGGCCTTCCAAGAATATTTTAACCGAATCAAATAATATCTAACCCAATCCCCAGTACTCATGCCACCACAGCCTGGTCTCCCTTTTCTCCTATACCGAACCATAACCGACACTGCAGCTGGGGCATTTCTAGCCCAATACCTTAAAGATTCTCGCAAAAAAAAGAGCCATCTATTATGCTAGTCGTAAATTGGACAGGTACGAAGTCAACTACACTTTTTTAGAAAAGGCATGTGTCGTGCTTGTTTGGGTTACCCAAAAGCTGTGGCAGTACATGCTCGCCTTTCCCATTAAACTAGTATCCCGAATGGACCCCATCAAATGCCTGCTTGAGAAACCCGCCTTGTCCAGCCGAATGGACCGATGGTTTATGCTCTTAGCCGAGTTCGATATCGTGTACATCACATAGAAAGCCATGAAAGGAAAATCCATCTCTAACTACCTCGCTGATTACCCCATGGATGAAGCCTATGTATGGATCTCTGAATTCCCAGGTGAAAACATCCTCTGCGCTGCCTAGGACAATCTACAATGGCAAATGTTCTTTGACAACACTGAAAACAAAAGGGATATGGAATTGGGGTACTCCCGATCTCCCCAGATAACTCCCACACTCCAATCGTCATCAAGATGGATTTCCCTTGTACTAACAACATGATTGAATACGAGGTGTGCACAGTAGGCCTCAAAGTTGCTCTCGAGAAAGGTATTCAATACCTAGACATCTACGGGGATTCTTCCCTCATCATCGGTCAAGTGCTCAGAAAATGGAGAGTTACGGATGAGAAAATCCAACCCTTCCATGCCCACCTAGAAGAGCTAGCCTCCCAATTCCAAGACATCATTTTCCATTACCTACCTCGAGCAAAAAATAACCTAGTCGATGCCCTTGCTACCTTGACCTCTATGGTCGACATGCCCAAAGGAATCACAATGACCGCCTTCCTTGTTCAAAAGAAAGACAAACCAACCCTCTCCTACCACATTGAGCTCATAACCAAAGAAGATCCCGAGCTAGCCAATTACTGGTACTATGATATATGGCACCTCCTCAAGCATGGTAGGTATCCCGAGGGTTCCAATAAGAACGATCGAGAAACCCTTTGAAGATTGCCCGCCCAGTACATCATCTGTCATAAAGCACTGCTCAAAAGGAACTTCGATGGAACTTCTCTGCACTGTATCGCATGGGCTGACATTGAAAAGATAATGCCGAAGATCCACAACGAGGAATACAGACCCCACATGAACGGTCACATACTTGCCAAAAAGATCATCCGATAAGGCTACTGCTAGACCACCATGACACAGGATTACACTGCCTATGTCTAGAGATGCCTCAAATGCCAACAATTCTCCAACCTTCGGCATCTGCCTCCGCGAGAATTATATAACATGACTTCTCCCTGGCCATTCTCCACCTGGGGCATCGACATCATAGGTAATGTTACACCGAAGGATTTCAATGGGAATGAGTTCATCGTAGTTGCCATTGATTACTTCACCAAATGGGTCGAAGCTGAGTCATACGCAGTGCTAAACGCTAAGAAAGTGGCCAAATTCATCAAGAAAAACATCATCTGCTGATATGGGGTCCCGCACGAGCTAGTATCAAATAACGTCTTGAATTTAGAGGTAGAAGTTGCAAAAGTGGTCAACAAGTATAGGATTTAAAGACACAGATCTTCTCCCTATCGACCTCACACCAACGGTGCAGTTGAAGCCGCCAATAAGAACCTTAAAGCCATCATCAACAAAATGATCGAAGGCTGTCAGGATTAGGCCGATCGGATCTCTTACGCCCTCTGGGGATACCGAACCTCAATTAGAACCTCTACTGGGGCTACCCCTTACTCTCTAGTCTACGGCATGGAAGCATTCCTAACCGTGGAGATGGAAATACCCTCATTACGTGTCATGCTTGAGAGCAAGGTCATCGAAGAAGACTGGTGCCAAAGCTGTCTTAACGAGCTGAACCTCCTAGACGAAAGGAGACTAAAAGCGCTATACCATATAGAAGGGTACCATCGCCGAATAGGGCGATCATTCAATAAGAGAGTCAAGGATCGCGATGTTCGAGAAGGGGATCTAGACCTCAAAGAGACAATAAAACCCATTTGGGACCCCTAAGGGAAATTCAAGCCCAATTGGACCGGCCCCTACATTGTTAAGAAAATCTTGTTCGGCGGTGCTGCCATGCTCACTAATTTAGATGGGGAAGAAATGGCTCGTCCAGTCAACCTAGGCTGTCTCAAGAAGTTCTACCCCTAGTTCGAAATCTCGACGTGCTATGACTCTTATTCTATCCCTTCTATTCTAAAAAAAATATCTCTTCATTTCCTTCTACCCAGAACTACGTGGGCCTGATCCTATACAAAAACCATTTTCAAACAAATTAAAACTTTTCAAAGACCCCAGAGGTACGTAGGCAGCTCATACACCTTATATGAGCATGGCCATTTCTTTTTCACAAAATACTATTCTTTTCTTATCTCCGAGAACGAAAGTTCATTCTAACATACACTTGAACAAAAGGATTATGTATGTCTTAGCGATCGGTATATATAAAATACAAAACTCATCAAAAGGCACACCTGGATGATTAAAAACATGTTTATTTCACTAATAAGAAATTGCAGTGCAGTTACATAAAGGAACGGATAACTCCCTTCCACCTTCTTAGAAAAGCCGAAATAAAAACCCCACATTTATTCCCCATTACAAAATAAACTCTCCAAGAGTCCTATTCGCAATAACATTAGGATTTGTACCCAGCATGGCAGAAAATTCCTCGTAGGTAGGACAAACTTCATCCAACCCAAAGTGGAATACATGGTCTTCGGGGTACCAAAATTGTACCACCACCATCAGCATGGTCCACTCAATGGGCAGGTTGTGCCACAAAGAAACCCGACGCATACTGAAAGCATCGTAGTCAACATTATAAGATCACATTGCTTCAAAGTATTCGAGGTAGTTAGCAAACTCAATGCTACCAGGGAGAGCCATCTTGCAAAACAAAGAAAGAAGTAGACAAGTGATGGTATGATGAAAACACCCCACCCTTACCTGTTTTTACACTTGAGAACCCTCACAAAAGGCATGACCCCTGTAGAAATTGGAGGGAATCCTACCCCAAAAAGTACAAGAGGCTGAAGAGGGAACTAATGAAAACTTTGAATTGATGGGATAGGACTTGACTGCCGATTGGCAGGACAAGGTTCTTGCCAATTGGCAGGACAAGGTTCTTGCCGATCGGCAACCCCCTATTTTTGGAAATTTTCCTTTTTCCTCGTGTCAAAATCGGAAGCTCAATAAAAAATAAATTGATTTTCTCAACAAAATTTCAAAAATCCTCTTCCACCCCTATATAATTTCTCATTTTTAAAAAACCTTCCTTCAAAATCCCAAAAATATCTCTTTTTACGGTCTCAGCAACAAAGTAAAAAGAGCATGTGCATGCATTCACTCATTCATCATTAACACAAGATAATGAAAAAATACTACATTGCATTGCATATATATTTGTTCCCTGTGTTACATCAATATTGCAGGAAATAAAAGAAAAGAAAAAAACAACGGGACTCACCCTAACCCACATTCTCTCTCTCTCTTACTTACCCTTAACCCCTCTTTCTAAGAGATCCCACCCCTATGACGCACTGTCTTTCTCCTGCATCGAGACAACACACCACCACTACCTGGGACAGAGTCCTCCCCGGAAGAAGCAAATGACACCAAGAAAGAAGGAACCAGGACCGCATCCCAAATATGGGCAGTCACCGAAGTTATCCAGTCTCTAATGTCCCTCAGCCAAGTGGTTGACACTCGGACTTGCTGCAAGTAAAAGGAACAATCAGTATTAAAGCGAAAAGGATCAAAACCGAAAAGAAAGAGAGAGAGGAAGAGGAAGAAGGTATAACGTGGGACGAAGAAACTCCTCTGTCAAACCCAACTCCTCTGGATCCATCGCATGAGGACAGTGCAACATAGCCACCATCCCTCCATCAGCCTGCCGAATGATGTATGAAGGGGGATGCAATCGCACGAAGGGGATCACTGAAGTTATCACTGCCGTAGACGCAGACGAACTACCGCCGCTGTGGGAAGACCCCACCACCCGACTTGAACCCACAGACGGGAAAGTCAAGCCATTATATATGCTGGGCGCCATCAACCAGCTTGTCACAAAGTCCATATAGTCATACGACACAGCCGTATCAGTATACAACAGGTAGGACTCACCGATCATCGCCGCGATCCTCGCATCCTCCGACAATAGCCTCTCCTGCCTCATTGACGTAGGAGGCTACGCAGGTGGCACTACCACCTCCTCCTCTATAATCTGTCAAACCACCCTCTCCCTCAGATACCAAAAATGGTCAAACTCATGCACCAACAAATGCCTCATTTGCGCGTAACCAAAGAAGATCTCGAGCTTGCCAATTACTGGTACTATGATATCTGGCACCTCCTCAAGCATTATAGGTATCTCGAGGGTTCCAATAAGAAAGATCGAGCAACTCTTTGAATATTGCCCGCCCAGTACATCATCTGTCATAAAGCACTGCTCAAAAGGAACTTCGATGGAACTTATTTTCACTGTATCGCAGGGGCTGACATTGAAAACATAATGCAGAAGATCCACATTGAGGAATACGGACCTCACATGAACGGTCACATTATTTCCAAAAAGATCATCCGACAAGGCTACTATTGGACCACCATGACACAAGATTTCCTTGCCTATGTCTGGAGATGCCTCAAATGCCAACAATTCTCCAACTTTCAGCATCTACCTCCGGGTGAATTATATAACATGACTTCTCCCTGGCCGTTCTCCACCTGGGGCATCGACATCATAGGGAAGGTTACACCGAAGGCTTCCAATGAGATGAGTTTATCCTAGTTGCCATTGATTACTTCACTAAATGGGTCGAAGCTGAGTGATACGCAGTGCTAAACGCCAAGAAAGTGAACAAATTCATCAAGAAAAACATCATCTGCCGACATGGGGTCCCGTACGAGCTAGTATCAGATAACGTCTTGCATTTCGAGGTATAAGTTACTAAAGTGATCAATAAGTATGGGATTTAAATACATAGATCTTCTCCCTATCGACCTCGGACCAATGGTGCAGTTGAAGCCGCGAACAAGAACCTCAAAACCATCATCAGCAAAATGATCGAAGGTTGTCGGGATTGGGCCGACCAGATCTCGTACGCCCTTTGGGGCTACCGAACCTCAATTTGAACCTCTACTGGGGCTACCCCTTACTCTCTAGTCTACGACGTGGAAGTAGTCCTACCTATGGAGATGGAAATAACCTCATTGCGTGCCATGCTTGAGAGCAAGGCCAGCGAAGAAGACTGGTGCCAAAGTTATCTTAACGAGCTGACCCTCCTAGAAGAAAGGAGAGTAAAAGTTCTATACCATATAGAAGGGTACCATCGCCGAATAGCGCGATCATTCAACAAGAGAGCCAAGGACCGCGATGTTCGAGAAGGGAATCTAGCCCTTAAAGATAAAATAGAACCCATGTGGGACCCCAGATGGAAATTCAAGCCCAAGTGGATGGCCCATATATTATCAAGAAAATCTTATCCGATGGTGCCGCCATGCTCACTGATTTAGATGGGGAAGATATGGCTCGTCCAGTCAACCTGGACTATCTCAAGAAGTTCTACCCCTAGTCCAAAATCTCGATGCGCTACGACTCTTCTCATCTCCCTTCTATTAAAAAAAATATCTCTTCATTTCCTTCTACCCAAAACTACGTGTGCCTGATCCTCCATGAAAACCATTTTCAAACAAATTAGAACTTTTCAAAAACCCTAGAGGTACATAGGCATCTCATACTCCTTACATGAGCACGATCCTTTCTTTTTCACAAAATACTATTCTTTTCTTATCTCCGAGAACGACAGTTCATTCTAACATACACATGAACAAAAGGATTATGTATGCCTTGGCGATCGGTATAGATAAAATACAAAACTCATCAAAAGGCACACCTGGATGATTAAAAACTTGTTTATTTCACTAATAAGCAATTGTAGTGAAATTACATAAAGGAAGGTATAACTCCCTACACCTTCCTAGAAAAGCCAAAATAAAACCCCCACATTTATTCCCCATTACAAAATAAACTCTCCAAAATTCCTATCCGCAATAACATTGGGATTTATCCCCAGCATGGAAAAAAATTCCTTGTAGGTAAGACAAACTTCATCCAACCCAAAGTGGAATACATAGTCTTCGGGGTACCAAAATTGTACCGCCACCATCTGCATGTTCCACTCAATGGGACGATTGCACCACAAAGAAACCCGATGCATACTGAAAGCATCGTAGTCAACATTATAGGAGAACATTGCTTCCAAGGCTTCGAGGAAGTTAGAAAACTCAATGCTACCAGGAAGAGACATCTTGCTAAACTAAGAAACAAGTAGACAAGTGATGGTATGATGAAAACACTCCACCATTACCTCTTTTTATACTTGAGAACCCTCACAAAAGACATGACCCCTGCAGAAATTAAAGGGAATTTTACCCCACAAAGTACAATAGGCTGAAGAGGGCACTAATCAAAACATTGAATTGATGGGAGTGGACTTGACTGCCGATAGGCACGATAAGGATCTTGTCGATCGGCAACCCCCTATTTTTGAAAATTTTCCATTTTCCTCTTGTGTCAAAATCGGAATCTCAATTAAAAATAAATTGATGTTCTCAACAAAATTTCAAAAATCCTCTTCCACCCCTATATAATTTCTCATTTTCAAAAAACCTTCCTTCAAAATCCCAAAAATATCTCTTTTTACGGTCTCAGCCGCAAAGTAAAAAGTGCATGTGCATGAATTCACTCATTCATCATTAACACAAGATAATAAAAAAAAACTCCATTGCATTGCATATATATTTGTTCCCTGTGTTACTTCAATATTATAGGAAATAAAAGAAAAGAAAAAAGAAATTGGACTCAACCCGAACCCACATTCTCTTTCTCTCTCCCTTACCCTTCACCCCTCTCTCTAAGAGATCCCACCCCTACGATGTGATCTCTTTCTCTCTCCCTTACCACATGCCGAATATGGGTAGTCGCCGAAGATATCCAGTCTCTGATGTCCCTTAGCTAAGTGGTCGACACCCGAACTTGCTGCAAGTAAAGGGAAAAATCAGTATCAAAGTGAAAGGGATCAAAACGGAAAAGAAAGACAGAGAGGAAGAGGAAGAAGGTATAATGAGGGACGAAGAACTTCCTCTGTCAAACCCAAATCCTCTGGATCCATCACATGAGGAGGGTGCAAACATAGGCACCATCCCTCCATCAACCTGCCAAATGTTGTATGAAGGGGTATGCAATCGCACGAAGGGTACCATTGAAGTCGTCACCACCATATACACCGATGGACCACCGCCACTGTGGGAAGACCCCATCGCCCGACTCGAACCCACAGGAGGGAAAGGCAAGGTGTCATATATGATGGGCGCCATCAACCAGTTCGTCACAAAGTCCATATAGTCATACGGCCCAGCCGTATCAGTATACAACAGGTAGGACTCACCGATCATCGCCGCGATCCTCGCATCCTCCGTCAAGAGCCTTTACCACCTCATAGACATAGGAGGATATGCAGGTGGCACTACCACCTCCTCCTCCATAATTTGTCTAACCACCCACTCCTCGAGATTCCAAAAATGGCCAGACTCATGCGCCAGTAAATGCCTCATCTGTGCGTTCACCCCGATCTCCTTCGTATCCTGAATGGATGTCCCCCAAGGGTAAAAACTCACCTGAAAATCCACAGCAAACATAAGTCAATATAGAATCAGAACATGCAAAAAACCAAGGCTAAAGAGGAAAGAGTCTTACCCTACCACTGGTGAGGCCATTCAAGACCTCACGCACTGCCTCTAAAGAAAGATATCCCTTTGACTGTTGATTGGCCTTGCGCCATCGATCTAATTGGCAAAAGTCCCCAACAGTCTCGTTCTTCAAGGCAATCAACGGGGTATTGCACCCAATCACCTCATAGAACCACGTCTGTCAAAGATAATAATTCACAATAAAAAAGAGACGTGTAAGAAAAA
The DNA here is from genome assembly GCA_949130495.1 of Sambucus nigra. Lineage (NCBI taxonomy): Eukaryota > Viridiplantae > Streptophyta > Magnoliopsida > Dipsacales > Adoxaceae > Sambucus > Sambucus nigra. The sequence continues at coordinate 121,985,987 of OX422213.1, forward strand.
ATGCGAATGCATGAAAGGAAAATACGCAAATTAAAGAATACCTCAAGGAGATATGTGTCTCCAATAAAAGTTTATCGACGGCACCGACTGAATGCGCCCAAAGAAATATAGAGGGTCGCTAAAGTCAGGCTCCCCCAATCATAGAGAGGGATGTTCAAAAACATGATCAAATACGACAATAACCACAAATGGAAGACGTCGTCGCTCGACATCGCCGTTCCACGCCACCATGAAACCTCCCTGCACCAACAATAAGAACAATCGGCTCATTTCCCTCACCTGCAGCACGTCCTCCAAATCAACCTCCCTACTCAGCAAAACATCCTTTACCATGGAAAATCGAATGGAATCCCAAAACACTATCCTCCCTACATCTTCGAGCACCGCCCTCACCGCCTCCGTCCTCACTCGCAGAGAACGATCCAACTCTATCTGCTCCCCATCGTAATCTAACCCCAGCAGTAGCTGCACATCTATGGGAGTCATGGTCATCTCCCCACAGCCAAAATGGAAGGTATGGGTAGTATCCCACAACCTCTCTCCGAAAGCACACAAGACCGTTGTTGAACGAGGCGTCTCATCCATCACAGACGCCAACCTCCCAAAACTCGCTGATGATACCCCCCAATGCACCACATATGGGAGATGCTCCCAGACATCCTTAAGCCCTGTCGTTCCATGGGCACACATGTTCTTCAAAGAGATATCAGACTATAAAAAAAAACTTGTCAAAATTCTAGAAAGACGGAAAAATCACTAAAAAGAGAAGAATGCCAAAAGTCTTTACTTACATAACTGCCATGGTTCACCACCCTTGAGGAGCGATGACGCGACGTCTCCCGTAGCAAGGTCCACTCATTCCCAACCCGCTCGAATGCGTCAAAGGAGTTCTCACTCCCCAAAGCAAGGGGCACCCTGGCCCTCCACTCCACATTCGCCTAGTCATCAACAGTCAATTATTACCTATGCGCCGCAGTGCTCACAAAGGTGGCCATTTCTTAGAGATCGAAATGCTAGAACGATTTTGAAAGGAAAATCGTAGAAAGAAAGAAAGCAAGAAGATATGAAAAAAGAAGGGAATTCGACCCTTTAAATAGGATGCCAAGGGTCATGTCGACCGGCATTGCCCCTACCACCGATCAACATTGACCCCTTACCTTCCCGAGGCAGTCCCAAAGTCTGTGTCACTGCCTAATGTCACCCTCCATACCATGCCGACCGGCACCCCCCTAAAATTTCTTACAAAACTTCCCAGAAAATACCAGAAATCCCTGAGAAATTCTCAAAAAATTCCTAAAAATCCCAGGAAGGATTTAGAACATTTTCACCAAGAAAAATTTCGCACTCCTTCATGCGTAACCCTTATTTCCCCAGTGGAAATCCCAAAAACCAGGTAAAACTCCTCTCGGAAACATCCCCGGAGGATCTCTAAAAATCACCTCCCGAGTGGAATTTTGGCTATTCCTTCAGAGGATACAAAAGATTTCCCCACCAATCGACTCCCCATCCCAAAACAAAACCACAAGATAAATCTCCCCGATAGAGTTCTCCAAGAACATCTCCACTTAAGCTCGCAAAATTGGCTTCGATCCGCATAATTGGTTATCTCTACTTAATCCCGCAGATTTGGCTTCGACCTGCAAAATTTGCCATCTATACTTAAGCCCGCAGAATTGGCTTCGACCTGCAGAATTGGCCATCTCTACATAAGCCTGCAAAATTGGCTTCTACCGCCGAATTGGTCATCTCTACTTAAGCCCGTAGAATTGGTTTCGACCCGCAGAATTGGTCATCGAAACTTAAGCCCACATAATTGGCTTCGACCCACAGAATTGGTTATCTCTACTTAATCCCACAGAATGGGCTTCGACCCACAGAATTGGTCATCTCTACATAAGCCCGTATAATTGGCTTTGACCCGCATAATCGGTCACCATCATCCTCAAGCCCACAGAATTGGCTTCAACCCACAAAATTGGTCATCTCTACTTAAGCCTGCAGAGTTGTCTTCGACCCATAGAATTGGTCATATCTACTTAAGCCCGCATAATTGGCTTCGACCCGCAGAATGGGTCAACCTCATCTTCAAGCCCTCAAAATTGGCTTCGACCCGCAAAATAGGTCACCCTCAGCCTCAAGCCCGTCGAATTGGCTTCGGCCCACAGAATCTGTTTCCCTCATCTTTAAGCCCGCAGAATTATCATCGACCCATAGAATCGGTCACCCTCATGCTCAAGCTCGCAGAATTGGTTTTAACCCACAGAATTGGTCATCTCAACATAAGCCCGCAGAATTGGTCATCTCTACACAAGCCTGCAGAATTGTCTTCAACCCACAAAATCGGGCACCCTTATGTTCAAGCCTTCAGAATTAGCTTCGACACACGGAATCGGTCATCCCCAGCACCTCCTCAGGAATTGGCCTAAACCTTTCTTCCAAACCATCCCTTCGGTCCTCAGAATCGAGCTCGACCCCCTAAATTGGTCATCCTCGCTCCCTAAGGTCCTAAGAATTGGACTCGACCCTCTGAATTGGTCATATTCCCTCAAAAGCATCATGCGGTGTGTATTCGATGGCTATCATTTCTTCCAAACTCACCCGTTGAGGGGATCTATAGACACCCCATTATGTTATCCCTTAAACTCTCCTTAGGTCCTTAGCACCTCCCTTCATCACTACAAACCCAGGTTATACCCCGAGTATTGACCTAGAATCCATCGGGCACTCCCAGGCTCTGTTTGACCAAAATTCAAAGTCTTCAGCTCGACAGAGACTGAATGAATCTTTTAAGGGCCCTAAATCCCCTTTCCAACGGTCCACTCCGTGCGCGATTCGGACTTACGGTACGGATGAACAATCCATTTTACTCCAAAAGGTCATCGAATGCTTCTAGGGACCAGTTGACCAAATTTAACTCCCCAAATCAGAAAAAACTCTATGGAATGTCGAATTACATCTCCTAACCTTTCCAACGGTCCGCCCCATGTGCGATTCGGACTTACCATGAGGACAAACAATCCGTTTGCGTCCGATGATACCCCGTCCAATGGACCGACGAATGCTTCCGAGACATATTTGACCCAAAGTCAACTCCCGAACCCGGGAGCAGTCCGAAGGAATTTTGAAGGTCTCTGAATTACCTTTCCGAAAGTCTTCCCCATGCATGATTTGGATCAACGGTTTGCACTTTGTGGCATATTTTCTGAAAAGGCCTAAAAGACACTACCAAACGGTAGGTCCCAGACCCTATCTATCGGCAGTGTGCCTAAACGCACCTGCCGATTGGCAGGAATGGGGATATGCCAATCGGCAATTCCCTGGGCCTATAAAAAGCAGTCCTTGACCTAATTGCAAAGAGGTTCCCTGATCAGAAACATATCACTCTCAGCAAATCCAGAAAACCTCTCTCGAAGTCAGCGCGATTTCCACATCAAAATCCCTTTCCAACCTTCACTTTTCCTCATCCTTTTCATCAAACCTGGCGAATTAATCACTCCCCATCATCATCGAAGTGTAAGGGCTACTCTCTAACATTCAAGATCAAGCTCAAGATCATCAAGGTCTAATTTCCTCAACTCTCTCCTTAAATTCTCATAAATTTGCATCAACTTGTTTTATTACGTAGTTGTTTTATTCTCTCATCTCACATATCCTAATATACTTTTTACTTAGTATTATTGCACATCTCATATTTTCATACAAATAAAAAACCCAAAAACTAAGAAAAAGGGGGTTTGCTCATAAATTCCAAACGGGAATTCTCACACTTTTCTTACAACTTTCTTACAACTAAAACACTTTTTCTACACACACACACACACATACAAATAAGACAAGTCCCCGGTTGGATTTATGGGATAAACTCCACACCTCATTTTTCATGTGAAATACGTGGACTTTGATGCCTCTATAGGCTACGTAGGCGTCTCGGGGTAAAATCCGAGATTCGAGTCCTATTTTCACATTTTCTTTCATCTCCTATTCTCTATAAATTCAATTTTCCTAGTTTACATAGATATACATATATTTGTTTTTAGTGGCATATTATCCCATATGAGTTATCGTTCCATCGTAATGATCAACGTAAGGATAATCGTGTAAATTCTATTTTCTAATATTTTTATACCTTCCTACGGATGACTCGCTTTACCCGTTCCACGGTACTAGTCGATAATTCCTCTCTCCACTATATATATACACATGAACCATATCACGGGGAAAATAAAGGAAAATAACAAAAACCCATGAGAGACCGTAAGGGCGGAATGGGTGCCTAACACCTTCCCATTTCGGAACATACCCTTGTGACACCCCGCCTAATTAAATATCGAGCGATCACTCCTTTATTAAAGTAAAATCAAGGTGAATAGTTGGTTCATTCTTAGCATCACTGTCCAAAAATACTTTTCCAATTTAAACACCCTAAATAATTAAGCTAAGTGTCAAAACCATTTTAGACTTTACTTTCCAAATTTTATTTTATATTAACCAACATTTAAAACTTTGCATAATACACAATTTAATAGTCACACCACAACTATACTGGAACATACAATCCAAATAAGCAAACATTCAACTAATTGAATCCAACATTTAATACTTTAAATGAAAACATCCTGGCAATAATAAATCCCAAAGTGCAAGTACTGGAAATAAATGGATTACAATATCCAATAAAACAACTGAATAATGGAAAGGGCGACACAAGCCCAACAGAAAGAAATAATAGAATCAAATGAATGAGGTCGTCTAAGCAAGAGGCCTGCAACTCCCACCTAAGCTGCAGCACGTTCCTTCCAAAGGATCCTATGCAAGACGCCCCTGTGGCTGGGCACCTGTAATATATACATATATATACAAGAGAGAAGGGAAAATAGAAACGGTTCAGATCCCGATTGTGAAAATGATTTAAAATTTGTTTAGCAAGTATTTAAAATGTTTACACGCCAATGCAACAACCAATTAGTGCGGCACTCCCTTGAGAAATTCTCACCTCTCTTCTAATGTGCACTCCAATCGCACTAACCTTACCAACGGTTTAACTTATCTTAGGTTACTCATAAGATTCAAACCTGAACAATTGAATTGTTTAAGAGTATAATTTCATTTAGTAACAAAGCTCTCATTTTTAACTTTATTTATTAATAAAGTTTCCCAGTGTCCTATTATACTTTTCAAAACAAGCATTTCCAATTTGAAGTCATTATTCATTTCTTACTTACTATAAACACAATAGGAAGTTCCAAATTTCATAAATTCATATATATATTAAATACTCGCATTATATATATTCTAACAGCACCCCACATAAAAATTATGGTGCGGGCATATTCTGCTATCCAATCCCCGTATCACTCGTACTAAGGGAAATACAAGTTCAGAATCACCCTCGAATTGTATTAATACATACACAAACAATATTGAGGCGAAGCATAGTTTCCAAGTCCAAGAGGTCAGCACATACCCTCGCGTCTCTTAGGACCGTGACTATCGAAACGATAGCCTGTACCTAGGATTCCTATCTTCTTGGGTACAAGTCAATATCCCCCGTAAAGGTCACATCGATATAAGACTGTCCCAACGCGGTAACCTCAGGGATAGCAAGTAGAGCGGGCATGATTTTTACACGTATATAGTATATGCATAAACACAGACATATAAATATACTACTTTTACCATATCAAATTTAGGTTCATCTCATAACCCAAAATTATAACATTTATCCTTATTTCTCATTATTTAGTTATCGCTTATAATGGTTCATCTCTTACTTTAATTTGAGGGATTATTACAACTCACTACGTAACACTCATGGACTCTATCCTCCCAAGTGTAGAATTCCATAGGTACTCATCTATTTTCCATCGTAACTATCTTACGCGTATCTTCCTTTAATACATAATTCTATCGTCCCTTATATGTAAACATCCTAAAAATGCAAATCTCATCTTACATTGAAGGTCTCATTATTATTAATAAGTCCTACTCGTCTTCTTTATCTCCCAAAATATTTTAATAAGGATGTCCAAATATTTTTACTCATTTAATTTGAATTTAAATATTTAAAAAGGGGAAATATGAGTCTGCCAGAAGGGGTCGATCGATCGATGGCAGTGGCTCGATCGATCGACACTCCTGGTTCGATCGATCGATCAAACAGGTATGCGAATTCTGCAGATTAACAGTTACGGGTTCTATCATCCAACCTCAACCAAATTCAGATTTTTCATACCCAAACTCCCAAAAATTCGTACTACAATCATTATAAACCCAAATTAAACATCTTCTACATAAAGCATGTGATTTTTCATTAATAACCATGGATAAAAAGGGGTAAAACTTATATAAACCTTATGAACCCTAGAAATTTATTTAGCTTTGTTCTAATCAATCTTTTTCCAGAATTTCTTCTTCTAAAACATCATAAATTCGTGGTTCAACCTCTACATATGAAGGGGGATTTCCAGATTTCCATTTATATCATTACTACATGCAATTTCCTATCTCCAACATGATTTTTCTTCCACAAACTCATCCTAATCAACGCTAAACTAACATGAGTGATGCATTAACGAAAATAAGCAAGATAAACACTTTCCTGGAAATTTCAGAGTTCTGATATGTGGACGAATTCGGTGTGGTTGCGTTCCCTGTCGCGCGATCTACGCGTTGGTGGTGGTGGCAGTGCAACCGGGTAAATTTTCGGCCTAGAACACCTTGGTAAACTCTCTCCTTCCCTCTCCTATGGCCGTAATTTGTCTTTGGTTGTGTTAACCCTAGAAGACAACCTTAGATATCTGTTATAACCCTTGAAAATTCGTGGGTTTAATTTCCCAAAATTACAAAATGTCCAAAATGCCCTCCTGGGGCGCTAAATAAGCCTAAAAATGCCCCGAGACCCAAACTAAAACCTCGGGTACACTTTTCTGACTATCTCGACCCTTCCGGACACTTTGGCGCACTCAAAATGACCATACAAGAGACTTATAATTTATTCACTTTTATTAATCAATATTTAATCCCGACGCGACACGGGCGCATCCTGACTCAAATTTCTAAAATTGTCATTTTATTCACTCTTGACATTTAATAGAACCAATATTATATATTACACTGCTAATTAGTAATATTCAACAAGTTTCCCATAATTACGAACTCACATCACATTAATAATTATAAAGTAATTAATTTTTGGATTTATATTAAATTAATAACTCACATTAAATTTAATAAATCCCCAAATTTATAAAGCATAAAAATACGGGGTATTACATACTTCCCCCCTAATAACTGAATTTCGTCCCAAAATTCAGAAAATAAGGTATACCTGGTAAGAATAAATCTGGATATCTCTCGCGCATATCTGCCTCGTGCTCTTAAGTGGATTCCTTCACATTATGATGCTTCCACTGGACCCGTACAAGTGGAACTACCTTCAACCTCAATCTTCTCTTGCTATGGTCTAGGATAGCCACCGGTCTCTCATTGTAAGAGCTGTCAGGCTGTAAGTCTATCTCCTCTATCACGATGTGAGTATGGGACATATCATCCCGAAGGTATCGTCTCAACGACGAGATGTGGAATACATCATGGATGCGATGCAAATGCTCTGGCAGACCCAATCTGTATGCTACCGTCCCAATCCTCTCGATAATGGGAAATGGTCCTACGTACCTCGGGGCCAATTTCCCTTTCTTCCCGAACCTCATTACTAAGTTCATAGGAGATGCTCACAGTAATACTTGGTCCCCCACATTAAACTCTCGGAAGAACCGTTTCGCATCGGCGTAGCTTTTCTATCTATCCTGGGCTACTCGAATGCGACTCTTGATCATCTCAATCCTAGCGGAGGTTTCCTGAATCACCTCTGGTCCTAGAAACTTGTTATCTCCCACCTCTAGCCAACAAGTTGGGGAACGATAAGGCCTTCCATACAAAGCCTCAAATGGAGCCATGCCAATCGTGAACTGATAAGATTTATTATAAGCGAACTCTACTAGTGGAAGATGTTGCTCCCAACCTCCTCCAAAATCAAGGACACACATACGTAGCATAGCCTCTAGCATCTGATTAGTACGCTCTCTTTGTCCATCAGTCTGTGGGTGATAAGCTGTACTCAACCTCAACTCAGTACCCATAGTCTCCTGAAAGCTTTCCCAAAAACATGACACAAAAATCTTGTCTCTATCTGACACAATATTCAGGGGAACCCCATGTAATCTGACAATCTCAGCAATAAACAACTGAGCATATTGACCCATGGTATAATCTGTCCGCATTGGCTAAAAATGAGCCACCTTGGTCAAACGGTCCACAATCACCCAGATGGAGTCGTGGCCCCACTGTGATGTAGGCAACCCTGTAATAAAATCCATGGAAATACTCTCCCACTTCCACGCGGGTATTTCCAATGGCTGAAGTAACCCTGACGGTTTCTGATGGTCCACCTTTACCAGCTGGCAGGTATAACACTTGGACACGAACTCAATAATTTCCTTTTTCATCCCACTCCACCAGTACTGCCGCCTCATATCCTGGTACATTTTATCTCCCCCAGGATGTCCTACAAATTGGGACCAGTGAGACTGGGTCATCACTGCATGACGTAATTCTGATCCTTCTAGGACCACCAATCTCCCATTAAACCTCAAACCCCCATCAGAACTAACAGAATAGGACTCAGCACCCTCAGCTAGAAGTCGTACAATCTGCTCTTAGCAAAACGGGTCTGCGGTCTGTGCCTACATCACCCTCATAACAATCTCGGGTGTCACTGTCATGACAGATATGAAGGAACGGGCTACTGCGTCTTGGTGACCCAACTCCTTCCACTTTGCTTTCCACACGTCCGCTACATTGTCTACCGGTCTACGGTTCAACGCATCAGCAACTACGTTGGCCTTCCCCGGATGGTATTGTATGTCGAACTGATAGTCCTTCACAAACTCTAACCATCTGTGCTGACGCATATTCAGCTCTCGTTGAGTGAACAGGTACTGCAGTGACTTGTGGTCAGTGAACAAGTGGAATTTCTCTACCAATAAATAGTGCCTCCAACTCCTCAATGTGAAAACGACCGCTGCTAACTCCAGGTCATGGGTGGGGTAATTCTTCTTATGTGGCTTAAGCTTGCGCGAGGCAAAAGCTATAGCCTTCTCCTCCTGCTGAAGTACTCCATCAAGTCCCTGCAAAGAGGCATCGGTGTAAATCAGGTACTCCACACCCGGCTTAGATAAAGCAAGGACCGGTGCTGAAGTAAGCTTATCTTTCAGCTCATCGAAAGCCAATTGACAAGCATCATCCCAAACATATGGTACACCTTTGAGAGTAAGGTTCGTCAATGGACCCGCTATTTTGGAGATTCCCCGAATGAATCTCCTGTAGTATCCGGCTAACCCCAAGAAACTATGCACTTCCGTCGGTGTCGGGGGCTATCCCCACTCCCTCACCGCTGACCCTTTACTCGGGTCAACTGCTATCCCCTGTTCAGAAACAACATGTCCCAAGAACTTCACTTCCCGTAACCAGAACCCGCATTTCTCGTACTTAGCATACATCTGATGCTCTCGTAGAGTCTGAAGAACCTGCCTCAAGTGCTCGGCATGCTCCTCCTTGGAGTGTGAATAAATTAGGATGTCATCTATGAAGACGATGACAAACTGATCCAAGAACTCTCTGAACACTTGGTTCATTAAGTCCATGAACATGGATGGAGAATTTTTGAGTCCGAATGGCATCACTCTGAACTCATAGGACCCGTATCTTGTCAACAAAGCAGTCCTTGAAACATCCTGCTCTCTAATACGTAGTTGATGCTACCCCGACCTCAGATCTATCTTCGAAAAGAAAGTTGCTCCCCTCAGCTGGTCGAACAGATCATCGATTTGAGGCAATGGATACTTATTTCATATCATGACCTTGTTCAACTCCCGATAATCCACACATAGCCTCAGTGAACCATCTCTCTTTTTCACAAACAAGACTGGAGCACCCCAAGGTAAGGTACTCCTGCGAATGAAGCCCTGACCTAACAGCTGCTCTATCTGATCTCGTAACTCTCACATATCCGCCGGAGCCATACGGTACGAAGCGCGTGCTATAGGTCTAGTATCCGATAATAAATCTATGACAAAGTCTATCTCTCGACTGGGGGGTAGGCCTGGTATCTCCTGATATACATCGAAATACTCACGAACAACTGGGATCGAGTCTAAGGGAATCACAACCTCCTTAGAGGTATCCAACTCTATATAATACAAATGAGTGGTCGAGCCTCCCTATGGGCGAGGCATCGCCACTACAAACATCTCTTGCCCCGGAATGACAAAGACAATACTCCCACCAAAACAATCTGTCATGGCCCTGTAAGCAGTGAGCCAATCCATACCGATAACAATGTCATGCTCATGAATATCTAAGACTAACATGTCTGCAGGTAATACCAAGCTACCAATCTCTACCCCCACACCCTGGCACGTAAAGAAAATAAGCGAACCATTTCCCAGTGGTGAGTCTACACACGTCACAGTGCTCTCTGCTATGGCTAATAACCCTAAGGCCTTCGTAAAATGAGTAGCTATAAAATAGTGTGTCGTCCCAGTATAAAATAAAACTTGACCCATAGTACCATGGATAGGAAACATACCCTCAATCGCGGGTGGTGCCTGTGGAGCTGCTCCCTGGTGGACGTTATAGACACGTCCATACTGTAACTGCCCCTGCTGCACTGGAGCTGCTAGAATGGCAGGTAGGGCTGGTGCTGGGAGGCTGGCTAGAAAAAGTGGTCTCTGTGGCTCATTACAGGCACCCTGCTGCTGTGGGTCCCTATCAACCTCTGGGAAGTCCTGGCGCTTATGGCCATGCTTGCCGCACACAAAACATCGGCCTCTGAAGTTACCTCCCCTCTGACCCTACTGACCACGACCCTGCTGGCCGTTACCACCCCGCCACTGGCCCTGATGAAAATGTTGTTGGCCCTGCTGCTGACCCTGCTGATTAGGCTGGCCCTGCTGACCCTGCCTATAACCCCCAAATCCCTCCCTAGAATCACCTGATCGAAAGCGCTTAGCAGGGTCCCCCTAATGGGAACTCTGCTCATGCTGACGAGTCTATCCCTGGGATGTCGGTGCTCCACCAGCGCCACTAACCCCTGTCCTGCCCTGCTGGCCAGACTCTCCTGCTCGTTTTCTTCCCTGCTGATGGAAGTGGTGATCCTGGCAGTGTACTAAGGCAACATTGAGTACATCTATGAAGGTACTCAAAGATAAATTCCCTATAAGATGTTGACGGATCCTCCAAGCTAAACCGTCCAAAAACAACATTATCTTCTTACCCTAAGTAGGTGCCTCATCTGGCACTATGGTCATAAGTCTCGTGAATTCCTCCTCATACTCAGCAACGGTAGAATTCTCCTGCTTCAAGTTCAGTAACTTCCACCTCATCTCAGTTTGCACGGCGGGTGGAAAGTACTTGCGGTCAAACCTCTCCCAGAACGACTGAATCGAGATCGTATCCCTCTCCTCCAATGTGGTGGTGGATTCCCACCGCTGTAAAGCGGCCCCCACTAACTTGAAGGAAGCCAACAACTATTTTTGCACATATGTGCACTCATACATACGAAGATGCCGCTAGATATCTTTCTTCCATTGGCTGACGATGATGATATCTGAACTACCCGAGAACTCAGGGGGATGCACCTTCTGAAAGGCATCCCTAACTCGCTCCCATGCTGATGGAAGCAGTGCAGGTACTGGAGCCACTACCTGAATCTGGGGTGGATTCTGCTGTACTACTGCTAACGCGACACTCACCACTTGAGCAACAATAGCGGCTACCTCATTAGCATTCATCGTACCCTGAGCCGGAGCTACTGGATGCTCGGCTTGGGCACGCCTATCCTTTGGTGCACGTCTCGGAGGCATCTGAAGAAGAATTTTATAATCTACAGTCATTATCAAATCTTAAATAGTTGAAGACATAATCGTAAAAGTAAGAGTACAACAATCCTAACATAGGGCTCTATAACAAAAAATGCTAAGCTGAAAGCAAAATAAGCCGTACAGATCGTAAGGACACTAGAACCTGATGCTCTGAAACCACCTGTGACACCCCGCCTAATTAAATATCGAGCGATCACTCCTTTATTAAATTAAAATCAAGGTGAACAGTTGGTTCATTCTTACCATGACTGTCGAAAAATACTTTTCCAATTTAAACACCCTAAATAATTAAGCTAAGTGTCAAAACCATTTTAGACTTTACTTTCCAAATTTTATTTTATATAAACCAACATTTAAAACTTTGCATAATTTACAATTTAATAGTCACATCACAACTATCCTGGAACATACAATCCAAATAATCAAACATTCAACTAATTGAATCCAACATTTAATACTTTAAATGAAAACATCCTGGCAATAATAAATCCCAAAGTTCAAGTACTGGAAATAAATGGATTACAATATCAAATAAAACAACTGAATAATGGAAAGGGCGACACAAGCCCAACTGAAATAAATAATAGAATCAAATGAATGAGGTCGTCTAAGCAAGAGGCCTGCAACTCCCACCTAAGATGCAGCACGTTCCTTCCAAAGGATCATATGCAAGACGCCCCTGTGGCTGGGCACCTGTAATATATACATATATATACAAGAGAGAAGGGAAAATAGAAACGGGTCATAGCCCTATTGTGAAAATGATTTAAAAAATTTTAGCAAGTATTTAAAATGTTTACAGGCCAATGCAACAACCTATTAGTGCGGCACTCCCTTGAGAAATTATCACCTCTCTTCTAATGTGCACACCTATCGCACTAACCTTCCCAACGGTTTAACTTATCTTAGGTTACTCGTAAGATTCAAACCTGAACAATTGAATTGTTTAAGAGGATAATTTCATTTAGTAACAAAGCTCTCATTTTTAACTTTATTTATTAATAAAGTTTCCTAGTGTCCTAATATACTTTTCAAAACAAGCATTTCCAATTTGAAGTCATTATTCCTTTCTTACTTACTATAAACACAATAGGAAGTTCCAAATTTCAGAAATTAATATATATATTAAATACTCGTATAATATATATTCTAACAGCACCCCACATAAAAATTATGGTGCGGGCATACTCTGCTATCCAATCCCCGTATCACTCGTACTAAGGGAAATACAATTTCGGAATCACTCTCGAATTGTATTAATACATACACAAACAATATTGAGGCGAAGCATAGTTTCCAAGTCCAAGAGGTCGGCACATACCCTCGCGTCTCTTAGGACAGTGACTATCGAAACGATAGCCTGTACCTAGGATTCCTATCTTCTTGGGTACAAGTCAATATCCCCCGTAAAGGTCACATCGAGATAAGATTGTGCCAGCGCGGTAACCTCAGGGATAGCAAGTAGCGCGGGCATGATTTTCACACGTATATAGTATATGCTTAAACACAGACATATAAATATACTACTTTTACCATATCAAATTTAGGTTCATCTCATAACCCATAATTATAACATTTATCTTATTTCTCATTATTTAGTTATCGCTTATAATGGTTCGTCTCTTACTTTAATTTGAGGGATTATTCCAACTCACCACGTAACACTCATGGACTCTATCCTCCCAAGTGTAGAATTCAGTAGGTACTCATCTATTTTCAATCGTAACTATCTTACGCGTCTCTCCCTTTAATACGTAATTCTATCGTACCTTATATGTAAACATCCCAAAAATGCAAATCTCGTCTTACATTAAAGGTCTCATAATTATTAATAAGTCCTACTGGTCTTCTTTATCTCCCAAAATATTTTAATAAGGATGTCCAAATATTTTTACTCATTTAATTTGAATTTAACTATTTAAAAAGGGAAATATGAGTCTTCCAGAAGGGGTCGATCGATCAATGGCAGGGGCTCGATCGATCGATGCGTCGATCGATCGACACTCCTGGTTCGATCGATCGATCAAACAGGTATGCGAATTCTGCAGATGAACAGTTACGGGTTCTATCATCCAACCTCAACCAAATTCAGAATTTTCATACCCAAACTCCCAAAAACTCCTACTACAATCATTATAAACCCAAATTAAACATCTTCTACCTAAAGCATGTGATTTTTCATCAATAACCATGGATAAAAATGGGTATAACTTATATAAACCTTATGAACCCTAGAAATTTAATTAACTTTGTTCTAATCGATATTTTTCCAGAATTTCTTCTTCTAAAACATCATAAATCCGTGGTTCAACCTCTACATATGAAGGGGGATTTCCAGATTTCCATTTATATCATTACTACATGCAATTTCCTATCTCCAACATGATTTTTCTTCCATGAAACTAATCCTAATCAACCCTAAACTAACATGAGAGATGCATTAACAAAAATAAGCAAGATAGACACTTGCCTGGAAATTTTAGAGTTCTAATATGTGGATGAATTTGGTGTGGTTGCATTCCCCATCGCGCGATCTACGCGTTGGTGGTCGTGGCGGTGCAACCGGGTAAATTTTAGGCCTAGAACACCTCGGTAAACTCTCTCCTTCCCTCTCCAATGGCCGTCACTTGTCTTTGGTTGTGTTAACCCTAGAAGACAACCTTAGGCATCTGATATAACCCTTGAAAATTCGTGGGTTTAATTTCCCAAAATTACAAAATGTCCAAAATGCCCTCCCGGGGCGCAAAATAAGCCTAAAAACGCTCTGAGACCCAAACTAAACCCTCGGGTACACTTTATTGACTATCTCGACCCTTCTGGACACTTTGGCACACTCAAAACGACCATACGAGGGACTTATAATTTATTCACTTTTATTAATCAATATTTAATCCCGACGCGACACGGGCGCGTCCCGACTAAAATTTCCAAAATTGTCATTTTATTCGCTCTTGACATTTAATAGAACCAATATTATATATTACTCTGCTCATTAGTAATAGTCAACAATTTTCCCATAATTACTAACTCACATCACGTTAATAATTATAATGTAATTAATTTTTGGATTTATATTAAATTAATAACTCACATTAAATTTAATAAATCCCCAAATTTATAAAGCATAAAAATACAGGGTATTACAACCCTCCGGACCCTTTTTGAATCATTTTGGTTTCGTATGTATCAGTATGTCGTTGGGTACTGTCCTTAGGGATGGCTCCCCTTCTTTTATTTGTTTTGAGTAAAATAGATTGGCGACTCTATCTCTTTACATTTTTCACCTCACCCAAATGACGCCAACCGAAGCGCTCCCGAGAGGGACGCGCGGGACCTAGGATCCTCCATCAGGCCGCCCGCCCACCGCGAGGATCGAGGATGGCCATAGGCGTAACTTTGCGTCTTTCTTTGCAAGGAGATATTTTAAAGTCGTGTGGTCTGTGAAACAAGTGATGGGGGAATCGATAAGATAGGACCGAAACTTGTCAAGAGCAAAAACTACCGCTAGCAATTCCTTCTTCGTGGTGGATTAGTTAAGTTATGGTCCGGTAAGAGTCCGGCTAGCGTAGTAGATGACATGAGACTTGTTGTCTTTTCTTTCGCCCAAAACAGCCCCTATTGCATAATCGCTAGCATCACGCATAAGATGGAATGGTAAGGACCAATCCGGAGCTTGCATGATGGGAACAGACACAAGCATGTTTTTCTATTTTGCAAAAGCACTATACCATGCTTCCATCCACTCGAATGGGGTGTCCTTCATAAGGAGGTTGCTTAAGGATCGAGTGATGGCGCTAAAGTCCTTAATGAACCTTCTATAAAACCCCGTGTGGCCCAATAAGGAGTGAACGTCTTTTAGCGACTTAGGTGGGGGTAGGTCAGTTATGACCTCTATTTTTTTTCTATCAACCTCGATCCCTTTGGATGACACGATTTGTCCAAGAACTAGACCCTCAGTTACCATGAAATATCATCTCTCCCAATTCAGCACTAAGTTCTTTTCCACACATCGGGCTAGTACTTTCTCAAGATTGGATAGACATAGGTCGAAAGAGGTGCCAAAAGTACTAAAGTCATCCATAAACACCTCTAGCCCTCTCTCTACCATGTCACTGAATAAGCACAACATGCACCTTTGAAAGGTCGTCGGTGCATTACACAAGTCGAATGGCTTACATTTGTAGGCAAACATTCCAAAGGGGAAAGTGAAGGTTTTATTATCTTGAATAAGGACATCTACCTCAATTTGGTTATATCCGGAATAACCATCCAAGAATTAATAATAAGGGTGCCCCACTACTCTTTTAATCATTTGATCGATAAATGGCAAGGGGGAATGGTCTTTTGTAGTTCCCACATTAAGTTTCCAATAATCAATGCAAACGCGCCACCCAGTAGTGGTACGTTGGGGAACTAGATCTCCCTTGGAATTTTCAATCATATTCATGCCCGAATTCTTCGAGATGACTTGAATGGGGATCACCCACTTTCTATCCGAGATTGGGTAGATAATCCCGACATCCAATTACTTTATAATTTTAGTTCTCGCCATATCTTTCATTGTGGGGTTTAACCGTCTCTGCATTTCTCTCGAAGGATTAACATCATCCTCGAGGTGAATCTTATGGGTGAAAATCAGAGGGCTTATCCCCTTTAGATCATCTATGCACTAACCAAAATCAATTTGGTGCCTCCTCAGAATTTTTAATAGTTTACCCTCCTGCTCTTCATCTATGTTAGAGGAGACTATAACCGAAAATGTCTTACCCTCTCCTAAGAAAGCATATTTAATGTTGGAGGGTAGTTTCTTCAATTCGGTAGTCGAGAATGTGTCCCTAGAGGGCACCATGCGTGCTTTTTTTAGCGATAACTCTTCGAATCGAGAAACCCAATTAACATCTCTCGCGTCCTCGTCCGATTCTCTCTCACTGAGTAAGCCTCTCAACTCCTCTATCTCCCTCTTAAATTCGATGTAAGCTCCCTCACTCTGATGACAAGAAACTAGGCAAGCTTCTAAGGCATCTCCACAGTAATTTTCCTCAAAGTGATCTTCTACGATCTCATCAATTAAGCTCACCGCGTGAAGATCATCTTCTTCCCCTACTTATTGGGCTATGTTAAAGATATTGTTTCTAAAGTCATATTCCCAAAAGTGAATTTTATCTGCCCATTTCAAGTATTGATCAATGTGTTGGCCGTAGCTAAGAATGGCCATCCAAGGATGATGGGAACATCAGTTTTTTATGCGAAGGAGGCTTTTGTGTCCCAAATGACAAAATCTAATGAGAAATAGAAAGTGTCCATTTGGACTATCACGTCCTCAACTATACCCCTTGGTATCTTCACGGTTCGATCCGCTAATTGGAGAGTGGAAAATACGACAATTATGATATAATAATTATTGCTGAGAGTGGAAAATAATTATTGAGAGTGGAAAATACGACAATTACGATAAATTTAGTCGGGATGTGCATGCCAGTCGTGTCAAAACATAATTTGGGAAACAAAATATAATTTTACTTTTGATATTTCAAATGGTCATTTCGAGTGCTCCAATGTGTCCGGAAGGGTCAAAATAGTCAGAAAAGTGTACTTGGGGGTTTAGTTTTGGTCCCGGGATAATTTTAGACCAAACTAACACCCCAGGAGGATATTTGGATGTTTTGCAATTTTGAGGAAGGAGGGCTACGAAATTCAAAGGATTATGTCATCTGATAAGTTAGGTCTTTGAGGTTTAGAATTTACCTAGTTACAAAGAGGTCATAGGAGTAAGGAGGGAGGAGTCCCATAGCTTGTCCTACTTCTCTCTTGCACCAAAACACCGATGTTACGTAGATCGGGAAGAGAGGATCACATCCATACCATTCCTCTATAGAGATTCATATTAAATCATGATTCATGGGAATAAATTGTAGTTCATATGTTATCCATGTTAGTGCAGGAATGATTTTATGAATAAATAAAGGAATTTGGATTAAAATCGCACGATTAAATCATGATTCTTGGGGAGAAATTGTGTTAGGTTTAATCTAATATACATGCAGAACGAATCTGAAATATTAATGATGTAAACTTATGAAGAAATATGAATCTTTATTGAAGTTCTTGTACAAATATGGAAATAGGGTTTTTTTAATATTTATTATTGGAATTATTTTAATTCAAAGGTGTTTCATGTGGTTTAAATGATTCTATGACGTTGGAACTCATTTATATAAGTTACAAGGATGTTGGGTATACATATTTTGGACTTTGTGAAGGTGTAACAATGGAGGATTCCCGTAACAGTGTAGGTAAGAAGATGATAACTGCTACGTCGAATCGAATCGGCTCCCTGGTCGAATCGATTAGGAAAGCGAATCGTTCTGACCAAAGCCGAATCGATTCGATTTCCCAAATAATTTGTTTTACTTTGTTTTTACTTTGATGAACTAATATTTTTCTTTTCACCCCGGTGTGCCTTTTATAGGGTAAGTTAAGGAGAGTTAATTGGTTGAAAAAGAGATGAGTTCAGCTCAAATTATAGATGTCTTTTCTGGAGGTAATTGGCGATACATGTGAAGTCATATTCTACCTTGTTGTTATTAAATCTAGTGGTAGTTTGTGTGACATTGTCATTATATAGGCTAATGAGGATTAAGTTAGGATGTTATGTTTTGGTCCTTGGAAAGTTTTGGTTTAGTTTTCAGTTCATTTTCCACACTTTTTCAATATTTAACGTCTTTTGGGTAATTTTAGAAACTAAGCAAAGTATTTATATGGGTTGTTTGTAAAGTATAATAGGTTCAAAGCCATGTATGGAAAAAAATGGGGTTTAACTCACTTAGAGAGTTTAAAATTTGAATAAAATGTTAGGGGCTAATTTATAATATTTAAAACTTTACGATAATTCCTTAATTTAAGTTTTTTTAAGGTTCATGTAGTCAGTATTCAAATCTTTTAATTTCAAGAATTTTATACTTAGGTAAGGGTATCTAATAAATATAAGTGTGTGTGTGTGTATTTAAGCTACGTATCATTTTTTCGGATCTTACGATTCTCCCCACCGGAAAAAAAAATCCTCGAAATTGCCTTCGAAGAGTTCATGATATTGTTGTTTCATGGCATACTTAAGTTTCCAGGTTGCTTCTTCCACTATGTGGTGTTACCAAAGAACTTTAACCTGGGGGATGTTTTGGTACAAAAATTCGGCCTTGAGAATCTAAAATTTGAAGATAAATTCTTCAAAATTATGGATGTATTAAAAGTCCTTCCCATGAAATGACAAGATTAGGATTGAGAACGTATTTCTGCAGCTAAGATACATGATTAAATTGTGCATATGTGATAAATTTGGGGGTAGAGTCAATCGATAGGCTACTGGTTCAACACGATCGATAATGGAAAAAGGTCCTACATATCGTGGTGCAAGTTTACCTTTTCTTTTAAGTCTTAAAATTACATTTTCGTGTGATAGTTTTAAGAAAAATTGATCCCCTTCTTTGAATTCTAATTGTTGCATCTGATGATTTGCATAACGTTTTTGTCGACTATGAGCTTTTTGTAGCTTTTCCCTGATTAAATGTATCTTTTATGTAGTCTCTTCTATTATCTCGGGGAAGAAAATATGATTTTCCCTTAATTTGTCCCAACAAAATAGAGAACTTCACGATATTTTGTAAGTTGCTTCATATGGAGTGGCATGGATAGTAGCTTGATAACTATTGTTATGCAAACATTATACCAAGGCTAGATGGTTCCTCCATCTTTTTAGTTCACATGCATGCAACATATCCTCGAGTGTATAAATTAATCGTTCAGATTATCCATCTTTTTGCGAATGAAATGCAC
Organism: Sambucus nigra; assembly: GCA_949130495.1. NCBI lineage: Eukaryota > Viridiplantae > Streptophyta > Magnoliopsida > Dipsacales > Adoxaceae > Sambucus > Sambucus nigra. Next base: position 122,005,756 of record OX422213.1, read on the forward strand.
TGCTATGATGTAACTTGGTACCGATGGATTTTTGTAAAGCTTGATAAAAATTCTCACAAATCGAGGGTTACGGTCTGATATGATGGAAAAAGGTTCTCCATGCAATCAGAAAATTTCCTGAATATAAAAAGTACTATGTTTTTTTAATGAATCGGTAGGCCGTACTTTAAGGAAATGTGCCAATTAATTTAGTTGGTCTATGATTACCAAAATTGATTTATAACCTTAGGCTGTAGGGGTGATCCACTAACTAAATCCATTATAACATGATCATATTTCCAAGTAGGAATTGTAAGAGGTTGTATTAATTCACCTGGGTGTTGTGCTCAATTTTGACTTGCTGACAGGTGATACATTTGGTATTAAATGTTATAATATCTTGTCTCATTCCTGTCCACCAGTAACATTTTTTGAGATCACGATACATTTTTTTGTTTCGAAGATGTATAATAAATTTGGAGTGATGGTATTGTTGTAAAATGTCTTCCTTTAACGTGACATTAGAGGGTACACACATTCGATTCCTAAATTATATACAATTTTCAAGGTGATATGTCAAATCTTTACTTATTTTCCCTTCTTTGATTTTCCGACTTTGATAGAAAATCATATTTGGATCGTTGTTCCACTACTCTCTTTTGAAGTGTAGGATAATGTATAACATTATGAAGAATACAATGGGTTTTTCTTTTTAAATTGTAGTCCTCCAAAGTAGTTATAATATAATAAGCAGTGATTCCAGCTAATCTTCCACTGGTTTTATGATTTAAAGCATCTGCTACAACATTTCCTTTGCCTAGATGTAATTGCAACAAAAAATTATAATCTTCTAAAAATTCGATCCATCGTCGTTGGCATAAATTCAGATCTTTTGTGTTAATATATATTCGAGACTATTGTGAGAAGAAAATATTTGAAATTATGTACCATGTAAATAACTTCGTCAAATCTATGATTCAAAGACTATTGCGCCTAGTTCCAAGTCATGGACTGGGTAATTTCTCACGTGACTTTTCAATTGTCGAGAACCATATTATAATACTTCCCCTAACTGCCTGAGTACACAACCAAGTCCTTGTAAAGAAGCATTAGTGTATACATCCTAACTAACATCACTTGAAGGTATAGTGAGTACAAGGTTATAGTTAAGAATTCTTTCAAAGTATGAAATGCTTGGGTACATTCTTCTCTCCTTTCAAAATGTATATCCTTTCGAGTTAGCTTATTAAAGGTAATGAGATCGTGGACAAACCCTCCACAAAATTTTTGTAATATCCGACTAATCCAAGGAAACTACGAACTTCTGTTACTGTAGTGGGATGTGGAAATTCAATAACAGCTGCAATTTTCGCTGAATCTACCTGAATTCCATGTTCAGTGATGGCATGTCCTAGAAACTTTACTTATTTCATATGAAAGTCTCATTTACTTTCTTAGAATATAATAGATGACATTGAAGTGTTTCTATTACTATTTGTATATGAGTTTTATGATCATGCTCGCTTTTCGAATGTAATAGGTTATCTTCTATGAATGCAATTATGAACAGATCCATATATAGTTGAAATAGTCGGGGCATTAATTTCATAAAATCTACTCGCACATTAGTAAGTCCAAAAGACATTACTAGGAATTTAAAATGTTCATAGCAAGTCCTAAATGTTGTCTTTGTCATGTCTAGTTCTCTTACTCATAATTACCGATATCCTGATCTTAAATCAATATTTGAAAATATGTTCTCTCAACGTAGATGGTAAAATAACTCCCATATTATGGGTAACGAATATTTATTTTGTATGGTAACATGGTTCAGTCTATGGTAATTAACACACAATGAAAATGATCCATCTTTCTTTTTCACAAATAGAATTGGGGATCCTTAGAGGGATGTACTGGGTCGATTGAATCCTTTGGCTAGCAGTTCATCTAACTGAGTTCTAAGATGTCATAATTCTAAGGGGGCCATCTGATAAGGTGGTATGAAAATAGGAAAAGTATTGGGAAATAGGTTAATTACAAACTTGACTTCTTTTGGTGGAGGATTTTTGGGTAAGTATTTAATAGCTACATATTGAAACTCCTCAAGAATTTAAATAGAGTAAGAAGATATGCCGTATGTATCTCTGGAATGCTTCCCTTATAATTCATATTTATTGGTTTGGAAATTTGTAAAGGTAATCTTTCTGGATTAAGAATTGATATAAGCTTTGTTTGTTGATAACTCATATATCCCATTGATTATGTCAAACCCTACTATATCCAATACTACTAAATCAATGATAATTGTTCCTACATAAAGTTTTATTTCACAAATATTACAAACATGGTGTGTTTTTGATATAGTATTGCTAGGCATACTTATTGCTAAATAATAGGCTACATAAGAAGAAGTAAGATTTTCTAAGATCATAAATTTGGAACTAATAAATGAATGTACAGATCCTGAATCAATCTGTATATGATCTATAAGATTATTAAAAGAAATATTACCTTAGATCATATCGTTACTACAAGATTGTGTTTGGAGAGAAAAAGTTCGACCTTATGTTTGGCCATCTACCGATCTTTTAGAATTCCTTGGAGGTTTGTTATATATAGCTTTTCCTCATGAAATTGGGGTTAATCCTAGAGGTCATTGAGTTTCAGTGGGCCTTTCTACATTCATGGTTGGTCTTAGATTAAAGATGGGTTTACGAAGTTTGAGGCATTAGGGTCTAATATGTCCAGGAGCATTACGTTCATGGCAATGAATTATATGCCATTATTTTGATGAAGAATTGGACGGTATGATCGACCTTCGATATGTTTAAAATTGTGATGATTTCTGATTGGAACATTTATGGAGAGAATATAGAAGTTATTCCGAGAAATTGGGGTGATGTTTTGAGAACTTCCACTTAGGTATAGGTTTCTTTCAATAAGATTAGCTACTTTAATCATTTTTTTGATTTCGTGAATTTATAGGGGAATAAAAGAGGTCTTAATATTGGCTTTACTTTGTGGTCAAAGTTTTTTAAAGTCCGTATCTATACACTCCTGAGTGTAGCGAGATAAATCGGTAAATTGAACCTCGTATTGTGCTACTGTCAGATTATGTTGTTGCAATCCCATAAATTCTATAATTAACTGGTCACATAAATCTTCAAAAAAATATTTCTAGAATACATGTCCTCAAATTGTGCCTATTTCAAACATATATGTTGCTAAGTTCACTCTCAGTTTCGGTATTATTTATACACCATTTAATACTTTTAGTGTAATCCTAAACCATCGTTATGCTTCTAAATCTCTGAGTTTTCTGTGAAAGGCTGGAGGGTATTGGTGGAGAAATTCTTTCAAGGCATTCATCCTGCGAGTTGTGGCTAACATTTTGATCCCTGGAGTAGGTAATGGATTTTGACATGGATAATTTAACATCGTGAGTTCTTGAATACACTGAGTTATATTTTCCATAACTATGGGTGTATCCGTTCAGGTTTATTTTGATCGCGATGTTGTTTGTGCTAATATGTTGGCGTTGCTTGTTTTAACCATCCTATAGGAATCAACAAAAATTAAAGCATGTATAACAAGAGTTTTTTTTATAGAAATATTAATTATATTGAGACTTTTTAATGACTGAAACTAGTCACTAAATCTATAAAATATAGGGGCTTTACTTCTAAAATATTAATGTTAAGATTAACATTCCTAGGGTATTATGGTTGTAACAGTAGTTCAATATGTTAACTTAATATGATGCTTACCTTACACTTCCATTCTTCACACTACACACCACACGTGCTCCGTAAGAGGTTATTTATATATTGTTTTATCATATTTTCAAGGTTCTCATCTCACTTGAGATAATAGTGGGTCTTCTTATTCCTCTTCCTCTTTCGAGCCTCTAGGGCTCGATCCTAGAAGATGTCGTGTCATCGAGATATCGAAAATCTAGCTCGCAGTCATCGAGAGACATAGGTGGAGTCACGCATAGTTTTTTCCATCTGAATTCCAGGCCAAGTGAATTTCTTATTTTAGGAATTCCTCGACTTCCGCAAATTGACGAGCTTGCTTCATGGCTTGTTTTTTATCCATTAACCGATATGTCAATAAGTGATGTTTGATGCCAGGGGCGTGATTGATCATTCTCGATCGATATCCCGAGCTATTTTACATATCTTAATGTATCTTTCATCCCAAATGGTCTGGAAAAACTGAGTTTGACCGATCCCTTTAGGCTTCCGATATATATGGTCCCAGGTGTTCATAAGTGCAAGACAAGTGGTTAGTATAAATATAATATAAAGAAGTTACAAAATTAAAAATATTTCCTAAATAATTACCGCCTAGGAGTAATAAACTTAGCACTCGCTCTGATACCATGTTGTCACATCCTGAGTTTTTAGGGCGACTAAGAAATTGATAGATAAAAAAATAATTAAATACATGCATAAATAAGATAATAAAGGTTGTATTATATTCCATCGGCTAAGTATAGTGATGAGTCACTTTATTCTTTATACCCATACTGGGTAATAATATTGTTCCCACATCACATAAAAAAAGAAATAAAGGAAAACGAAAATAAAAGAAAAGTATAACATAAGGTTACATTAGCTTTTAGGTGTTAACATATGTAATTATGAAGGGTTTATCGGAACGACTACTTGATTTCTATGAGTATATTATGGCTAGTGATACGTGATATGATGTATTAAATGTTTTGGGGTTAGGGGAGAATATTGCCTTCCATATGATTGGGGTCCATCTAGAATTTTTAAAGAATAAGAAAAATTATCCGGAAGATAATTCTCATTCTATAAAGTTTATAAAACAAAATCAGAGTTTAGAAATATCAGAGGTATCATAAGAAATGCGATATAATAGTTAGAGGGAGATAAGCACAATAATATATGATGGTATTGCTACAACTAGAAATATCAGGGCTAGAACAAATTAATGGCTATTGACGGTTTCTTTAAAAATAGCCCATAATTATCTGTTTAGCGGCTTTAAGTTAATAATCATACATACAACAAATCAATCCAAATAATTAGAGACAATCAATAAAGAGAATTGGAGATAAAGTTACCGTGCTAAGTTAATCACAAACATTACATATGATAGCAATAAATAGGCCCTTTATCATCTGAGTCCTAACGACAAAATAATACAATAGTGGCTAAAACGATATATTATTCCCTAGTCATAATGTATGAAATAATAGAACAAGTTCAAAATGAATCAGATTAAATGATATCATTGCATAAGTACTAACAAAGGTTTTTAAAATTAAGCAATTGTACGTAAATGTTTGAATTACTCAAATGAGTTCGTCAATGAGAATTAGATAAACTGGGACTATCATGTAGTGATATCAACATTAGGCGTAGTCAAAAGAATTGTGTGAAAACAATACTAAATAAGAAATCACCTACTTGTGTTTAGGGCTTCTCGAAAATAAGTTCATTTTATTTGATTTAAGGTGGGGGTCAAATAATGTTTAAAAGGTGAAAAGTATCTAAGTAAGGTGGTTTTTAAAACGTTGCGTATGCTTAAAACTTCTTATAACTTAACTTTTATGGGTTTAATATGTAAATAAAAGTTTAAATTTATTTCTTACAACTCCTTAGGTTTTCAACTTTAGTGGTAAGAGACTTGTTTCTTCATAATGGTGCCAAAAATAAGTAGGTAAAGTTTGGGGTGAAAAATTCGTAGTTAAAAAACTTCAGGAGTTTATGCGAAAAAATAATTAAAAGTTTTAAAGTCAAAGTTTTGGTCAAACAAGGTGTTCTAATAAACCATTTTGACCAGAAAAATAAAATTAAAATTCAAGAAATATTTTTGGAAATTTTTTATTGGACTCCGCGCCCTCATGCGCCCAATCAAACTTACCATGCATTGACTTTGAACTCATTCGCACACGTGTTGACCAATTCATCTTCAACATTCGTACTTTTGACTTTAGGTTTATAAACTTTGACCTTCATTTAAATCCATTATAGAATATCATTTAATATGATTCAACAACCATTCTATTCAATTTTTCACAAGGAAGAAGAAAATATAACTTTTATGGATTGAGATGGAATGTAGCCTCATCTTCATGGACTGTAAAATTATGAGAATTTAAGTCTTGTATTCGTGGATTTATAGTGAAATTCGTCCTATTGTAGTAATACTGTTTTGTTTCTGTGTGAATTTGGTGTAAAATAGTTTTACTTGAAGGTTCTAATTCATAGTATATAAGGAGAATTTTAACTGTCGAAATATAAAAATATGATTTTGACTTATTCGGATATACTATAATCAAATTAAGCAACATGGTTAAGTTCTTAAACGTCAAAGGACAATTATTCCCACCTTCAAACTAGTTCAAGGTCACGAACACATAATTCACCATTAAAGCACAAGCTTTCATGGTATTTTTTTTTAAATTGACCACTGGCTATGTATTTATACGTTAACTATTACATATGAAAGCATGATTTGATTATAAAATACTCGAGAAACTAAGTTGAATCAATAAAAGTGAGATCTTTTTATAAAATAGGAGGATACCAAAAATTCTCAAATTTTTATGTTGGTTTTTACTCTATTGTACTAAAGGTTTTCTTTGTACCCTAGTCTACCTTTTATAAGATAAGTTGAGTAGAGTTAATTGGTCAAAAAAGAAATGAGTTTTATCTGGTATTAGAGAGGTTTTTGTTGAGGTAATTGGTGATACATGTGAAGGCATGTGCTACCTTGTCACTATTGGCTATAATGGCACCTTGTGTGGCATTCTCATATTTTTTGTTAATGAGGATTAAGTGAAGATTTTGAGTTTTGGTCCTAATGATGTTTTGGTTTAGTTTTTAGTTCATTTTCTACACTTTTTCCAATTTTAGGGCCTTTTGTGTAATCTTCAAAAGTAAGTAAAGTATTTTTAAGGGATGTTTTGTAAAGTTGAATAGTTTCAAAGTCAATTATGGAAAATAATTGGGATTTATAACTCGTTTAGAAAGTTTAAAATCTAAATAAAAACTTTAGGGGCTATTTTGTAATATTTAAAACTTTGGGTAATTCCTTAATTTATTATTTTCTAGGGTTCATGTAGTTAATATTCAAAGTTTTTAATTTTGAGAATATTATGCTTGGGTAAGGGTATCGAGAATATATATATATATATATATAGGGTTTGAGCTACGTTTCGTTTTTTCGGATTTTACATTTTTTTATCCCAAATTCACATGGTGTAATAATAAAGATGGAGATGGTCTTATTTTTCCTAGGCTTGATCGAGATCTAACTAATCATAAGTGGTATGAGATTTTTCCTAAAACTTGTATGAATCATATAAATATAAATTATTCATATCGTGTCCAATTGTGGTTTCCATCAATTTTGAGTTAGACTATTTCCCCAAACCATTCAAATTATAGAAAACATGGTGCAATCATAAATATATTCATAATTTGGGGCTAATTCTTGGAGTTTCCCCATTCAGTATCCCTAATGGAGTTGCTTTCTAAGAAGTTGCAAAGGGTAAGAAATGTTTTGTAGATTTGGAAAATAGAGTCCTTTAAATATATTTTTTATAGTGTCAACATTCTTAAGGATAATTTAATTGCTAGGGAGATAAGTTTGTTCGAATAACCCCCAACTCCTCTAATAACATAGTTAGGAATGAAGTGAAGTCAATATTTAATCAGGCTTTGAAGATAGAGAGACCTTTTGGCAACAAAAGTCTAATATCAGGTGGCTTAAAGAAGATGAACATTAAATTCTTCCATTCTACTATCAAAGACAAGAGGAAAAAGATAAGCGTTTAGAGAATTCAATTCGAAGATCATTAGTGGGTGGAATCTCATCAGAACATACAGCAAAATTTTATCATTTTTTCCAATCTCTTTTTTCTTTTAAGCCTACCGCTATCAATGTCGAGTTACTAGAATTCATTCCCAACTTTTTAAATCCTGATCTAAATCCTTCTCATTCTGGCTTTCCCTTAGTGGAAGATATTTTTACAGTTGTAAAGAAATATAAGAGTTCACGTGATCTAATGGACCAATTTATATAATAAAATGCCAAACAAACAATTTAATTTTTAATCAAATTTTATCTTTAATTAATTTTCATGTGCATATGAGATGATTTTAAATTTTTATTTCCAAGAAAAGCATGCAAATGAAAACGAGATGAGCAAAAGTCAATAAGAAGGCCAAAACATTTTTATTTCATCAGTATTGAGAGTTTTGAATATAATTGACTGACGAAACACTTACCTACAGTAAGTTAGACACATAAAACATCAAAATATTCAACTCATCTCCATCTCCATCCATAGGTAGAGATCTACCCTTGGTATCCACTTATCAGATTCATCTTTTCTTCTACTTGTTCCACAATCTCAATAATAGAGAAATACTCTACAAAATTATTTCAGCAAGAATCCTTCTCGTGATAGGTAAAGTGATCTTGAATAATTCCTTAGGGGTGAGTAATATGATATGAGGTACTTGATCACAAAAAGAGAACTCAAAAATGTATGTTCTTCATGAAAAGAGTTCTTCAGGTATCTGATACCATTCAATCATTTTGTAAAAGGGTTAAATAAAGGGATAAACACAAAAGATTTGGGACGAATATCATTAACAAATAAAAAAATTCTTGATCTTTTGAATGAAATGGGATGGCATTAGAACAACATCCGGAATCTCGTTAGAACGAATTCAAATGAGAACTTTAAATGATATTCTAGCGGACAAAGGAAAACTCTTCGTTTGATTCTTGTTCCAATGATTATCAGCCTCATTCGATCCAGACTCTAGTGAAGTGAAGTGTAAGTGTGTGAAATGTACAAGTGAGTGGAAAGTGACATATACCTGAGAGAGAGAGATTCAAAAAGGTAAATATACGGGAAAAGAGAACATACAGTTAGGTGCTGTAATAGCCCGTATTTTTATGGCATTTAATTATGGGATTAATAAAATTAAATCGGGGTAAATTAATTTAATATTAATGCGGATTTTAAAATAAATATTTACTAGAGTGATGAGAGTTAGGAATTATTGATAAGAATTATGTTGAATATTACTAGATGAGTAAAGTAGTTTATGAGATTGAATGTATTAAAATTGTCGCAAGTAAATAATATGATAATTATAGAAATTAAGTCAGGACACGCATGTGTCGTGTCAGAACAACATTAATGGAACAAAAAGTAATTTAATTATGAGTCACCCATATGGACGTTTCGAGTGCACTAATGTGCCCAAAAGGATTGAGATAGTTATAACAGTGTACCTGGGGGTTTAGTTTGGGCCTTGGGATGTTTTTAGGCCTAACCGGTTACCAGGGAGGGAATTTTGGTAATTTCCCATTTTTGGCCTTAATTAATGACGAAAATGGAGACTTTATATCTGTGGTAAGAGGAACTCCTCGAGGGTTAGAAACTCTAGAGTTGCAGAGGGGATAAGGAAGGGATATGAGAGAAGGATTCCAAGGGAGAGAACCACCTACCCAACACTATATTTACCAATTCAACCACCAACGCCTAGATCGGGGAATTAGGACCGAAACGATACCCATCATCATCAACGATTCAGACTTCCATTTCTAAGGCAAGTATCTAACATGTTGTTATTTAGTTGATATCGCCTCCATGCTAGCATAGGAGAAAAACTATTATTGTTTCAATGAAAATTAAATGATGTTTGGGAAAGTTATGTTGAATTATGACCCCCTTATTGTATGTAGATTGGTGAACATGAAATTTGGATGCCCTTTAGAGATAGGAATCTGAATATCAATGGAATTCTTGTGAAATAAAACAAACTAGGGTTAAAGGATAAATGATTGAATTAATTCATTTGATGAATTAATGAAAGTATTACATTAGAAAGCATCTATAAGTGTTTATATCATGTTCCTAATGTTTGGTTAGTAGTTTGGGACTTGTTAATGGAGATTTGGAGAAGTTAAATGGAAGAAAGCCGTAGGTATAGAATTGAATAATCTGGGTAAGAACTGCTCGATCAATCGATCGATTCAAGAATGTCGATCGATCGAGTGGATCGATCGAGTGGATCGATCGATCGACTCCTCCTGAAAACTAAAACTTTCTCCCCCTTTAACATTAATCCGATTCAAATATGTGAGGACCCTTAGACATAATTTTTAACATCATAATGGGACATGGGAAGGACTGGTAGGGTATAAGTAGGGTTCGGGTATAGTGACTTTATATGAAATTTAATCGTGGGAATTCGGGGGGTATAAATTGGAATGGAAACCGTGTGTACAATAAATTAAGTTTTGTGAGAATCAAGGGCTTAGACCGGTAGGGTAATGAGTGTACTCCTACTAATATTACATTTAATCAAGGTGAAACACTTCGAGAGATGAGAGTTTCTTTGAATGTGGCGGTAATTGAGGATAAAAAGGAAGGGTTTAACTATACGTAGGACTCGGACGTTACGTGCCACGTACGATTAGAATATTATTATTATGGGTCATGGGAGTAGCTAAATGAACAATGTAAATATATATATATTACACCCGCGCTACTTGCTATCACGAAGGTTTGCACGCCGGAACAGTCTTATCTCATTTGGACCTTTATGGGGGATATTGACCCGTACCCTAGAACATAGTGTCCTTGGTACCATCCATCTGAGAATGATAGTCAGATGATCGTAAGAGATGTGAGGGTATGTACTGGCCTCTTAGTGACCTGGAACTATGCTTCGCATCTAATATGTGTGTTTTATGTTAATACTGTTTAAGAGTGGATCCAAACTAGTATTTACCTTATTGTACGAGAGGTACAGGGACTAGATAGCAGAGTATGCCAGCACCATAGATTTATATGAGGTTCTCTATTGTATATATATTGTGTGTCATAAATATATGTACCGACGATTCTTCTACTGTGCGTGTAAGTAGATAAAATTGAATAAGTGCTCCTAAATAAATTATGTGCATGTAATCCCAGATCAGTATTGAGATATACTTAACTGACTTGATTAATTCATGAGAAAAGTTATTGTAGACACCCCATTATATTATCCCCTAAACTTTCCTTTGGTCCCTAGCACTTCCCTTCATCATTGCAAACCCTGGTCATACCCTGAGTACCGACCTAGAGGCCATCGGACGCTCCCAGGCTCCATTTGACTAAAAGTCAAACTCTTCATCTCGATCGAGACTGAATGAATCTTCAAAGGGAACTAAAACCCCTTTCCAACGGTCCATCCCGTGCGCGATTCTGACTTACCATGCAGACGAACGACCCATTTTCTCTCGAAACCTGATCTAGAGGCCACAGGACGCTGCCGGGGTTCGTTTGACCAAAGTCAACACTTCAGATCGATCGATACTGAATGAATCATTAAAGGGCATCGAAACCACTTTCCAATGGTTCGCTCCGTTCACGATTCTAACTTACGTTACAAATGAACTATCCGTTTTACTCTAAGGGGTCACCAAATGCTTCTAGGGACCAGTTGACCAAAGTCAACTCCCTGAACAAGATCAAACTCTTTGGAATGTTGAATTACATCTCCTAACATTTCCAACGGTCTACTCCATGCACAATTCTGACTTACCATGCGGACGAACGATCCGTTTGTGTCTGAAGTTTTCCCGTCCAAAGGACAGATGAGTGTTTTCGAGCCACATTTGACCTAAAGTCAACTCCCGAAACCTAGAGAAGTCCAAAGGAGTTTCGAAGGTATCTGAATTACCTTTCCAATGGTCAACCCCATGCACAATTCGGATTAACGGTTTGTGCTCAGTGATCAATTTTTCCAAAAAGTCCTGAAAAACACTACCAAACGGCAGGTCCCAAACCGTGCCTATCGTTAGTGTGCCTAAACGCACCTATCGATTGGACGGACCAGGGCTATTCTGATAGAGAATGCCCTAGTCCTATAAAAAGGAGTCATTGACCTCATTGTAAGAGGAGCCCAGATCAGATAGACACCACTCCCAGCAAATCTAGAAAAACCTCTCTCGAAGTCAACATAATTTCCACATCCAAATCCCTTTCTAACCTTCACTTTTCATCATCCTTTTCATCAAACTTGGTGAATTCATTACCCTCCATCATCATATAAGTGCAAAGGCTGCTCTCCAACACTCAAGATCAAGATCTTCAAGAAGGTCCAATTTTCTCAGTTCTCTCCTTAAATTCTCATAAATTGGCATTAATTTGGTTTATTATTTAGCGCTTTTATTCTCTCATCTCACATATCCTAATATACTTTTTACTTAATATTATTTCACATCTCTTATTTTCATACAAATAAAAAACCCAAAAAACAGGAAACAGAGGGTTTGCTCATAAATTCCAAATGTGAATTCTTACACTTTTCTGACAACTAATACACTTTTTTACACACACAACACACAAATAAGAGAAGTCCCCTGTTGGATTTATGGGATAAACCCCACCCCTCATTTTTCATGCGAACTATGTGGACTTTGATGTGTCTATAGGCTACGTAGGCGTCTCGGGGTAAAACCCGGGACTCAAGTCCTATTCTCACTTTTTCTCTCATTTTCTATTTTCTCTAAACTCAACTCTCTTAGATTACATATATTTATATATGTATATATTTGTTCTTAGTGGAGTATTATTCCACGTACGTTATCGTTCCATTATAACGATCAACGCAAGGATAATAGCATATATCCTATTTTCTAATAATATTTCTATGAACCTTCCTATGGATGACTCGCTTTATCTCTCCCATAATAAAAGCCGAGGATTCCTATCTCCACTATATATACACATGCACACATATCACGGGGAAAATAAAGGAAAATAGCAAAAACCCATGAGAGACCGTAAGGGAGGAATGGGTGCCTAACACTTCCCATTTCGTAACTTAGCCTTCGGACCCTTCTCAAATCATTTTGGTTTCGTCTGTATCAGTATGTTCTTTGATGCTATACTTCGGGATGGCTCCATTTCTTTTGTCTGTTTTGAGTAAGATAGACCGGAGACTCCATCTCTCTACATTTTTCACCTCATCAATGACGCCAACTGAAGCACTCCCGATTGGGATGCATGGGACCTAGGATCCTCACTCTCCCGCCCGTCGCGAGTATCGGGGATGGACACAGTGGCAAATCTGCTGGGGATATTATTGTGAGGGCTAGACTCTATTTACATGGGTGTTATGTGTGTTTATATTTTCCCCATTTTCACATATTCCCCTTTTCCATGTGTCCCCCATACTTATGCTTCTATTCACAAACTTGTAGAAAATTCTCCATGTACACTTTGCACCACGTGCACCTATGATCACATATATTCTCATGTTGCACGCATCACCCATACTTGTTATACCATTTGTACTAATACTTTGCTCCCTGTTTGCCATGATCAAAGAAAGACATTCTCATAAGATACTAATAAGAGAATCATGCATGATTCACACGACATCACCAAAGAGCATTCTGATTGACCAAAATTTGTCCAGTAATTGGAGGGTCACTTCGTGATGGGCGCTGGTTCGATAGGGTAAAGTTAGCCTAAACGATATTACTCTCACCTTCCATTGGACAAGTACCTTTGAGATATATCAAATGGTTCCCCCGCATCGTACCGCTTGACCGAAGTCATGACAGGAGGTATATTGTAGGGAACTCATTCACATATGCTGAGTATATTGAATTCACTCTCACACGTACCATCCCCATGAGGTATATATTGAGGCAATTCATGTAGACTCAAGTATATCATATGGATTATCCACACGTACCGATTGCCCGCGATAGCAAGACGTATATCGTGGAAGTCACGCGAAAGGGGGGAACCCTTTTGGATTCACCCAACCAACTGCATACACACATATAGGTGTCAAGCCTAGGACACACATATTATATTTTCGGTTACAACCCAAAACTCTGCCGAAATTCTGGGTCGGCCTGCCGCCCAAATTTGTGCGCATTTTTAAAACAGGACCCTATCCGTGAGCCTGGTCACAAGTCCAGCCATAACTTTGCATAAATTACAAACCCAATTTTTCCAGGCTCGGGTCCCATCCGACATTTCATTTTGCATTTAGGAGAATTTAATACAATTGAGAACATAATTATAATAATCATGATGAGTTCTGTCTCCATAAACATTTCTCCTTTCTTTATATAAAATCCAAAAAAAAATTCCTTTCTTTATCAAAAATCCAAACACATTTCTCCTTTCTTTATCAAAAATCCAATAATATTTCTCCTGTCTTTATCAAAAATTCAAAAACATTTCTCCTTTCCTTATCAAAAATCCAAAAAAAATTCTCCTCTCTTAATCAAAAAGACAAAAATATTTTGTCTTCCAATCTAAAAAAAAGGTCAGAAATATTTTCATTCTTTCTCTCAAAAGTAAATCCCGTTTTGCGCCTTCTCTGGTCGATTGCACGCCCTTGCCCTGTCTCCTTATTGGCTTCGATCTTCAGTCAAATCACCTCAGAATTCTGTATGTTCCTCTGTTACTTCTTCCGAGACCGGTATCCATCCAGTTTCCATGGAGAACACAGATCAAGTACCCGTTGTGCAGCCGAATCTGGTGACAGTCCTAGCTCAGCTCGTGTTCAAAATTTACAACCTCCAATCTGAGGTTCGAGAGATGCAAAGAAACCAAGTTAATGTTCCTCAAGTTCCCGAGGCACTATTCCCTCGCGCTATGGGTCCACCTGATCCTATCTAGGTTCACAAAGAATATCAGCACGCTCCACGTGCCCGTCCTGTTAATGGGTCGCCACCTGCCCAACTTTCGATGCCAAACCTTGCCCAACATCGGGCCAACTTGCCTATGATCATTGATCTGAAAGAGGAAGAGTTGAACAAAGTCAAAGAAGACCTCAAGATGCTCACTAAAAAGTTTGACCAAGTCAAAATCTCTGGGAATTACATGTACTACACCCACATGTCTCCTTATCCTAAAGTGAGGTTACCCGAGAAGTTTAAGATGCCAAATATCGAGAAATTCAGAGGAAGTGGACCCCCGATTGTTCATCTCCATAGTTATCACCGTTCTATGACTCTACTAGGGGCTTCAGACAGTAAACTTTGAACAATAGCACCCGTTGATGGTTTTTGTCTCTCAAAGAGTCTAGAATTCGTAGCTGGGAGGATGTGGCTCGAGAATTCATATCACAATACAAATATAATGAAGAGCTTGAGTTCACCCATCGTGATTTAAAGCTACTCAAATAGAACTCTAGGGAATCAATCAGTAACTTCCACTACACCAAAATGTTAATTTTGTGACTGCCTTTTTGTGACTGCCAATAGGGGTGACAAACTAGTCACTCCCGGGAGCAGTCACAAAATTATTTGTGACTGCCATTAGGGGTGATAAAATTAATTGATTAAAAAAAAATTGAGTCAATTAGTTTGTTACCGCTAATGCGAGTCACAAATGTTACCATATAATTAATTTGTGACTCCTATAAGCAGTCATAAATTTATAACTGTCACAAGCTTATTAGTAGACATAAGTTATGACTCTTATGAGCAGTCACGAAATTATAACTGCTATGAGGAGTCACAAATTTTAGTCTTAGATTTAATTTATGACCGCTATTAGCGGTCACAAATTTGTAACTGCTATTAGCGATCACAAATTTTGGTCTAAGACTTAATTTATAACTGCTATTGGCAGTCATAAATTTGTAACTGCTCCCAGCAGTCACAAATTTTGATCTTAGACTCAATTTGTGACTGCTATTAGCAGTCACAAAATTTTTCACCTACTTTAATTTCCCTCTATTTGTACGTGAAGAGCTCCCGCTTTAATTTCCCTCTCTCTTTCATTTGCCAAAACCTCAAAATATACCTGTTTGTTATGTGAAGAAGCTATTGATGTGTATAAATTTTTCTTAGCTGTGAAGCAGCCGTTGATGTGAAGAAGCATTTGCGATTCTAAAACCCTAATTTCTGTGAATCAAACAGGTATATTTTTGGGTGTTTTTATTGTATAATTGCTGTCTAAAGACCTAATTTCAATTCTCGTTGTGTGTGTGCGCATTTCGATTCTTATTATGTGTGGGTATGTGTGTATATTTGTGTGTATGTAGAGATTTCTGTTTATATGTGTGTGTATGTATAAATTTATGTTTACATGTGTGTGTATGTATGTGTATGTATAGATTTCTGTTTATATGTTTGTTTATGAGTGTATCTATATACAAATTGTATTTTATGTTAATAAGCCCTAGAAATTGTATTGAGGTTATTTTTTTGACAAAATATTATTCAAAAAGTCTAGACATTATATTTTTTTGACAAAATATAATCAAATGGATTTTTAATATTACGAGTTTTGCCCGAGCTTTGTGGTCAACATTCTCTAAACAAAATATAATCAAATCTGATTATTTTGTTGTGAGTATATCTACACATCATTTAACCTCTTTCATTTTTTGAATATTATCTTGTTTGGGAATATGTTAGATTTTTTTCAATAATCAATTTATACTATTCATATTTATTTTATCTAAAAATTAATTAAATAACCATTGTTTTGTGCTCGTTGAAGTTTTGACGTTTTGTGCTTGGTTGGGTTTTCCTGTGAGTTTTAATGCAATGATAGTATTAATGCAATGATAAGTCAGAGATTATGTTCTAAATATTAGCTCAAACTTCATTTAGTTTTATAATTTACTGAGTTTCTATTTGTTTGTATTGTAGAATTAATGGGGTTTCCACAATATAAAGAGTGGATGGGTGAAAGTTGTAGAGTGGGGCAAGTATACGTTAATGGGGTTAAAGACTTTATGAATTATGCAATGAAGAATCTCGAAACTGATATTATCCCATGCCCGTGCAATCGTTGTAAAAATGGGAAACGCTTGAAAGGGGTAGATGTAAAAGTACATTTGTTTCAATGGGATATGCAAGCTGACTACACGTTTTGGCATTTCCATGGGGAGAGGGAATTTAAGTATATTTCAGAAGAAATACTTTTCAATGAAACCGTTCACACAAATGGTGACCCATTAGTACATGCTAGGTTAAACGATCTCATAAATGATACGTATGAAGTGCACGCAGCACAAGAAAAGCAAGATAGTAGAGGGAATGCTTTAGGATGTGAGGATCATATTGGCAACGATACAGACCAATTTAAGGATTATATATGATTAAAAGCAGCAGCCGCAACACCATTATACCATAACTCCAACCCCGACCACATAAAGTTATATGCCATGGTTGGGTTGCACAACTTAAAGAGCAAATTTGGCTTGTCGGGAAAAGTGTGACGGCAATACTCCTCTGGGCGAAGGATTTTCTCCCCAAAGAAAATACACTGCCAGTCAATTATCCGATCATGAAGGATAATTTGAAAGGTTTGGGTATGAAATACAAATCAATTCATTGCTACAAGTATGACTGCATTTTATACTATAAGGAGCATAAGGACAAACGGGCTTGTCCTGTATGTAAGGAACCTAGTTATGAACAAAAGATGATAGTACATAATAAACGTTTGTTGAAAGTAGATACGCAAATACCTAAGAAGGTGTTAAAGTATTTCCCTTTAGGTCCTCGATTGAAGAGACTTTACACTATACCTTGGATAGCAGAGGCAATGACTTGGCATGGTCGAGCGGAGGTGGGTGAGAATCTCATGCGACATCCGGTTGATTCATCTGTGTGGAAATCTACAAATCAACGATACCCGGACTTTGCTACAGAAATACGCAATGTTCGCCTCGGAGTATCAACCGATGGGTTTAACCCGTTTGGCAAATTGAGCACATATAAGAGTATATGGCATGTGTTTACGGCGCCATTAAATTTGCCCCCGTCGTTGTGTATGAGAAAGGAGTTTTCAATTTTGTCGTTGTTGATACCAGGTCCAAAAGCACCGGGTAGTGACATTGATGTTTTCTTAGTGCCACTAATAGATGAATTAAATGAGTTATGGGTTGAAGGTGTGAGAGCATTCGACTCATACAAAAAAGGAGGAATTCATTTTGAGAGCTATGTTGATATGAGAAATTCATGATTTTCCTGCTTATGGGACCTTATCTGCGTGCAATGTACATGGTTACATAGGTTCTCCTATATGTGGAGAAGAGACTGAAGCCAGCTGTCTTAAGAAAAGTGGAAAACTTTTTTATCATAGTCATCGAAGATTTCTGCCCCAAAGTCACAAATTCAGGTCAATACGAAGCAATTTTCTCCCAGAAGGCACCGAGACGCGACCACCTCCACCAAGACTTTCTGGTTTGGAAATTGAAGAAAGGTCATTAAAGGCTGATCAAAAGTTGAGGGGGAAACACCCCATAATTTTGGCCCAAAAGCGTAAAAGAAAGGATGTTGATGTGAAAATGGTGTGGTCCAGGAGATCGATAATGTTTGATTTTCCATACTGGAAGGAACATCCTGTCCGACATGTGATAGACATAATGCACGCTGAGAAAAATATCATTGAGCATCTCGTAAGCACATGCATTGGTGGTTCTCATTCCAAGGATGGAGAAAAAGCCCGTGAAGATCTTCGTGATTTGAAGATTAAAAGATCATTATGGTTGAAAGAAAATACAAACACTGGAAAAAAGCATATGCCAGTTGCATCTTATACTTTGAGCATTGAAGGAAGAAATATGTTCTTAAAAACATTAAAGGGCTTGAAGGTCCCTTCTAATTTCTCATCCAACTTACGCAGGATTGTCTGCGACGTAACAAAAGATTTGAAAAAGTGCAAGTCCCACGATTGACATGTGATAATGCAACTTATCCCTCTGTTGTTCGGACACTGTTTTTCGGAACACAAGGATCTTCGAAGGGCCATTCTACAAATTAGCTTATGTTTCTCCCTATTGTGTGAGAAAGTTGTCAACAGGACGCACATAATGGCAGCGAAAGAAACTTTGGTCGAGGCTATATGTATTTTGGAGAAGCACTTTACTCCCTCATTCTTTGACATAAGCATCCACCTTTTAGTGCATTTGTGCGATGAAGAACTTTTATGTGGACCAATAAGGTACCGATGGATGTATCCGTTCGAACGATTAATGAAATTTTTTAAAGATTACGTTAAGAATACACGGTACGTTGAGGGGTCCATTGCTGAGGAGTACATTATGGAAGAGGCTTCCTTGTATGCAAAGGAATATATGCCTAACCCAAATGTTGGAGGTCGTGAACGCTTTATTGATGAATTAGAAGAGTTTGCTGATGAGGAGGCCCTAGGGAAAGGTAAGGTAGTGAAGCTAACAAGTACACAATATAACCAGGTGGCTTGATATGTATTCGAGACGCATGAAGACATAGATAAATGGAAAATGTGAGTTTATTTAAAGTGTTTTGTAAAATAATGTAATATGTTCGATGTTATATTCATTAGAAATTAATATTTTTAGTATTTTAACCTAGGCAATATAATGAGTGCGGGCATGCCAAGAGGAGGAAGGGAGGCATGAGCGCAGACAATGACTTTAGGCATTGGGTAGCTTCTGAGGGGACTACTGTAATACCTCACTTTTATTTACTGTCTTTGCAACATATTCACAATGCAAATACTTTCTTGCTTTTAGTTATTAAAAGCTGGTGAAGTATCGACGAGGCTTGCACGTCTAGCAAATGGGCCTAGTTTTTTAGCCAAGGAGTTTGGACAATATCGTGTTAATGGTTTTGTGTTCTCTTCAAGCACACACGAGTTAAAACTCATTGGAAAACAAAACAGCGGCATTTCATATAAAGCATTAACTCATTTCAGGGCAAGCGCGAAAGATAAAAACTTGATAGAAGCTGAGATGACGTATTATGGGATTGTAAAACAAATTATCAAGCATACCTGTATTTTACTGTGATTGGGTGAGAGTGGAGGACAAGAATGCATGTATGGTCGACCCTGACACCCACATGGTGAAGGTTGATTTGGCCAAGTTGAAGAGTAAAGACAATGTTAATGATGAGCCATTCGTTTGTCCATTCCAAAACTTAAGCAAGTGTTTTATGAAAAGATCCCCAACAATGATCCATGGTCTGTTGTTTTACATTCTCCTAAGCGCTTGACTACATCGGTAGACGATATAGAGGCACCTATCGAGATTCAGTCTATTCTGGATGACAACCCAGAATTAAAGAAATTATTAAACGCATTAGAGGAGTAGATGTTTAATTGTGGCATGTTATGTTGGTTTCAGTTATCAAAACTTTTAGAATATGTTGAAAAGATATAAATTATATTATATTTTTTATATTATTTCCTTACTCTTGTAATAACATATGAACTAATGCATAAATATAAAAATGCAGAAAATAGCGTTCGAGAATAAAATTCCATCATCCAGGCCAGAAAGTTCAAGTCATGATGAACATTCTGCCATTGATTCTCGTGCTAACGTTTCCCTTAACCTATTTGGTTTGCCAATAGGTGGAAAGAATCCTTTTAAGTCTCGAGCCTTGTCTTTGTTAAAATCTTGTATTGGCTTAAAATATGAGAGTTGGGATACAGTTGAGCAAGTAAAAAAGTACGACTTGTGGGATACGCTCATGAAAGAGTTCAATCTTTCGGCCGACCAGAAGGAGGGGTCCATGAAAGCCATTGGTATTCAATTGAAGACTTTTA
The DNA here is from genome assembly GCA_949130495.1 of Sambucus nigra. Classification (NCBI taxonomy): domain Eukaryota; kingdom Viridiplantae; phylum Streptophyta; class Magnoliopsida; order Dipsacales; family Adoxaceae; genus Sambucus; species Sambucus nigra. Next base: position 122,026,310 of record OX422213.1, read on the forward strand.
GAAGTAACCTCCACTCGACTTATTTTAAGGGATTGGACAGTGATGGGATAAAGGCCCTGAAGGATCAAGTACCGGAGAAAGAGCATATCCCTGTTCGTGAGTGGAATGAATTCGTCTTGCACAAAGCATCTGAGGCAAAATTAAAACAACGACGCCAAGGCCGGGTGAACAGGGCTAAAAAGACTGACGTCCATTGTCTTGGTCGGAAGTCGTATGCTGAGAAAACCGAGGAGTTGTTATAAACCCTTTCTTATTTTAATGTGTATATATATTATATGTCTTGCTCAAATAGTTAATGGAAAATTAATTTATAGGTGCTTAACAATAAACGACCTGTTGATCGTTCGAAAGTGTATCTCGAAAGTCGTAGGCAGAAAACTGGGGAGTTTCACCCAAAGGTAGTTGATGATATGGTGAGTTTCGTAATCTTAGTTGTAATAATTAAATTCCTTCAAGTTTCGTCGTTCAATGGTTTTAATCGATTCATAAATAATTTTTGCAGAAAAAATTGAGTGAGCTGAGAAGTAGTCAAGGTTCTTCAAGCCAAAACAGTATTGATACAGATGCATTGACTGCCTTGAGAGGAAAAGATAATAGGGGGGCGACTCGTGGTGTTGGACCCGTGTCCAAAAGTAAACTTAAGGCAATTTCTCGTATAGTATCACAGTTGACTAGAGCAAAGACACGAGAAGAAAAACATGATGAGGATATGGCATTTCTCAAATCATCTGTTACCATGCTTTTAAGTGCTTTTGAATCGAATGGATTGAAAATACCAAATCCAATTCCTCGCAATTATACTCATGTCCCACATCCAAGTTCTCGTAATTACACTCCAGTTCCGCATTCAAGTCCCCATGATAACACTCCAGTTCCGCATTCAAGTCCCCATGATTACATTCCTACCCCCCCCCATCAACTGAGACAAACTTTGGAGATTCAACTGAGCCAAACTTTAGAGATTCAACTGATCCTCCACATGATCCATATGTCGATTTATTAGATTTTTCAAATCAGAGAAAGATTGCAAGTGGACAAGTTATTGCTTCATCTGCTACTGGAACGGTGGTGCATGGCCATCAATTGCTGATATTTGAACGTAAGGTTTACGTTAGTAGTGTTGAGCCAGGAGAAGAGAATCATCCGTTGTATCGTCGAAGTCATGGGGCCGACACTATTAAGGATGTCGAGAAATCTTGGGTGGTTTGGTCGTTGCTTTGTCTTATCCTTAAGTGATCCAGAGTAATTTGTCTTGAGAAATTTGAACAAATTGTCAAAGTGAACAAGTAGTAGTGTTTGAACTCTATTTTAAATATTAGTAATCTATTTTGAATCAATTAGTAATCTGTTTTGAATGTCTTCCGATCTAGAACCCGACATAATTGTTAAGTGTGTGAACTTTAGTTGGAACGAAGTCGGAAGAATGGGAAGAATAGGTGTTCACATTGTGAATTACGTCCTAATTATATCTGCGGATTTACATCCGGACATCGTACGCAGCAGCCCCGTTAGTAGGGCTAATTGGGTTCGATAAATTCTCAATTTTGGTTCCGAGCATCCCCCGGCACCTGTGGGGTTGCATTTTTTGGTTCAGGACCTGTTACATTCATTAGATATACCATATGGGTCCAAGAAATCTAGTTGAAGGTGGCCCAATGATCAAATTTCATGAGATTTAGGAAATCAGCAAAGCAGAAAGTTGGATCCCAGCATCCGAATCGATTCGGTTTATCATCGAATCGATTCGACCCCTTCCAGTAGCCAATTAAGGGTTTGTGAATCGATTCGGGTTACTTCCGAATCGATTCGGCAAACCAAAAGTGTCAGGTCTCTACATCCGAATCGATTCAGTTTATCACCGAATCGATTCGCCCTTAGACAGTGTTGAATTCGAGAGTGTCGAATCGATTCGGTTTAACTATTGAATCGATTCGGTTCACCTGGTCACTTAAAATTCCCTCATTTGTTTAAATCAACTTCTCATTCTCTCTTCTCCCTTAGCCGAAGACCTCCTCCTCTCCCATATCATTTCCTTTATTTTATTCATTTTCACCCTCATGGCTTCCTCATCCAGGGCATCCTCATCTAAGGTTACTAATTCAACCCTCTTAAATTGTTTTCAAATCTTATTTAGTGTTCTTTGTATAAAAGTAGGGTTAAATGCATTCTTGTAAAATCCACATTTTCTTCAGGAAACTTCATATTTTCTCATTGTTTGTGATGTGAATCCAACAAATACAACTTGTTTATGCTGCTTTGATGATTAAGTTGTATTTGTTGGGGTTGTTTCACTTTGAAAATGCCATTTTCACCCTACTTTCTATACATTGCACGCTATATGTTCGATAAAATGCCTCTGTGAAGGTTTTGTGCGCTAAAGCTCCATCTTCGCACCTTTTATCGCACATTCTTGTTGAATTATCGTTGTTTGAGTGTGGTGTGCGTCGATTACGTCTACTCGACCAATTTTTCCCAGCACGCACCCTCCGAACCTAGTTTCCCCAAATTTCACGATTACTTTGATTTTATGCATCGCACTTACGGTGTGTGTATTGAATTAATGTTTTTTAGGTTCCTTTGATCACCAAGCCATCATCCAATGCGGTTACTGGATGGGGAGGAGCTGGTTTTGAATCTTTTCGTTCCAAGGATGAGATGGAGTGGTATCGGGCCATGTTCAAAACCAGTCGCCCGATTGCTATTGAGAAGGAGGTGATTTTAGATGAGATGTTGGCTTCTATAAGACGGTATTTAGCCAAATTCAATTAGGAGGCCCATCTGTCCATGAGAGGGGAGGTCAACGAGGACCACGTGCGCCGTTTTTATGCTTCTCTAGTATCTACGCGCGGCGGCACGTATGAAGCGTATGTGAGAGGGAGGCGAATTACTATTTCTAAGCCCATCTTGGTTGCGCACCTTAGTGGGGATTCTAAACCCGAGCTATATCATTACCTGGTCCTCGCAGATGCGCCTCAACTTCCACAAGAGGTACTTATTGCGCATCTTGCACCCGACAAGATTTGGGCGGGGGAGACTTTCCCCTCTTCGGGCATGCCCGATGTACATCGTATCCTCCATCTCATCGCCATTAATTCCATCATTCCAACTTAGACCAAGGCCGTCCTCTGTTACAAGCAGACCCTCTTCTTATACAGTCTTTTAGGGGATGACATGGTCATCAGTCTTCCCGCCCTCATGTTGCATCAAATAGTGAACGCTGCCTATAGAGAGAAGGGAATCACAACTCTTCCTTTTGCGCGACTGATATCCCGAATTTACAGGGATAACGGATGTGAGGTCTTGGGCAGCGACAAGATACCTAGGCTACCCATGGTGTTTAATGATAGGACCATTGCTAAAATCTTGGGGCAAGATTATTGGGAGAGGAGGAAAAAGCGTATGTTGGATGCTCCTGATGCCCCTGATGCTCCTATGCCGGATATTTCGGAAGTGCCTCATCTAGTCCCACCTCCTGTGCCTCCTACTGTTGACCCCATTACATATCTCGGGGTGCGGATGGATGAGTTACAGGCTAATTTTATTGAATTTCGAGACACCTATATCGAAAACTTTGCATCGTTGCAGGATGATTTTACCGAGTTTCGGGACACTTATATGACGAACTTCGCATCCTTACGGGCTGACTATTAGCGAGATACTTCCATGATTGCCCGGGCACAGATGGATTTGTTTGCTCATATTTGTGTGGACGAGGCTGCTGTCCCTCCTTACCTTTATGGTCCCTATGCCCCTCGTGACCCCACCGCGCCCGAGTCCTCGAGCCGCCATCCGAACCATATGTAGGGCGTTGTCATCCCACTTTATTTGCAGCTAACTTTTATGGTTATTTATTTTGATTTTTGGGTTTGTAACTTTGTATTTTTGTAGTGGTGTGGGGAAGAGAGAGTACATTTAGTCTATTTTCTAATTTTGGTTTTTGTGCCCCATGTATTAATGAAATTACTCATTTACTTCTTCTCTACTTGTTCTACTAGATTTAATTTGCATTTAATTCCATCTCTTGTATTGGTTTGTGTTTAAACTAGATAACTAACTTAATTATGTTGTTAACTAGCATGTTTAGTGTAGTTTCAATTATGAGTAGCTAGACTTATGATTGGGGATCATAATCCCACCTTGGATGCTTGAACTTCATATTTAAGGTTTGGTTGAAAATTGTTCTAATGGAACTTCATGTGTTGGTATTGGAGTATCATAGTTTCTTAACTTCTCTTGTCATGTAAGGGTTAGTGTTTGAAGCTCTACTACAAACCCAACCCATCTAGCAATAACTAACTAACCCCTTATCCTCCATTGTTGAGTTTAGTCTCTACATGGTTGATGTTCGGACTTAATTAGTTATGCTCGATTAGAATTAATTTCAACCAAGCCCTATAATCCCCTTCTTTGTGAATACAAGGTGGGAGAATGATCCTCGATCCCTTTAATTTCTTGAACTCAAGCTTATCTTAGTTCTTTTCATAGGTCCGTAATTATTAATTAATTAACTGATCATCAATAGTATGTTAGTTTAGAGATTACTCTCAAACACTTTTCCAAACTATTAAATCATCTTTTATACTTTAACTTTTGTGACGTTTAGAGAATACCTTTAACCTACTCATGTTCTCTTAGCAGTGTTTCAATCCCTGTGGATAACGATTCCGTACTTACCGAATATTACTTGTTGTGATAGATTTGCACTTGAATCACAAGCTTTATTTAGAGCGCACCAATGCGTCATGTATGAAACCTGTATTACTTCTTAAATATGTACTACCTTACCGAGGTCTACTAATCAGCAAACCATCATGTTCACAACTTTGTAGTCGTTTGGTACCAGTAACTGTTTATTTCTATGCTGCTAAACTCTCAAAGACAAGATCTCTATTAATTATATGACAGGTATGTGAATTACTATTTCATAAGGTTTATTTGATTGTTGTATTAATAGTCTGGGGGACTTGATTGAAAATATTCAAGAATGGTTTTTATGTACCTATAAATTGTCACATATGCATAGAATGCTTCTGTTTTACAATGATTTTTGTATTCAAGTAAAATGGATGGTTTTTGGTTCAAGTTGTGATATCATTTTTAATTATCAATTCACATGTCTTATTTCAGGTGAAGGAGTAGGTAAGATATAAGTGAAGCTATCATTTAACGATGAGAAAAGGTAAGATGATGGTAATGAAATTCATATATGTTTACCCAACTATGGGGAAGTTGTTTGTTGTATCATTCCTATCATATCCACCACCACCCCTTATATATGGACCTCGAGTATTGTAGTATTGTTGTTGTTGAGTATTTTTATTTTTTTAAACAGGGTGGATAGTCCTATAAATAAAGGGAACTCTGCCCAAATTTTTTAAAATTAGAATAGAAATATTGTACATTTATTTCACTTTGTTGTCGGGTAACGATTTTTTTTTGCAATTTTCGTCGTGCCTTCAGGCACGGGCATACGCTAGTATATATATATATAAGCTATGGTAGTTTCTTTACCACAAAAAATGAATGTATATATATATATATATATATATATTAATCACATTTTATTATTTGCAGGCATACACATGGCATATCCGGCATACGTAGTATTCAAAGGCCTAAATCCAGGAGTTTACACTTCGTGGCAAGCAACACAAGCACAAGTTAATGGATACCAAGGCGCCGTATTCAAAAAATTTGAGTCCATTGAACTTGCTCAACAGGCATACTCCGAGTACACGAGGGAGGATGTCACTGCATCAATACCCCCCACGGCTGATATACCTAGACTTCACGAATCGTATCCACTGCGTGGTGACTCCTAGTCTAGATTTAGAATGATTTGTTATATGTTCATGGCATTCCATGTCATCGAAGTGTTGTGTCGTTACTTTTTTTAGTTTATTTTTTATTCTATGTCCATTTTGTACTTGGCGCCCACTTAGGGATTGTTTGATGTTAAATTAAGTTTAACAAGTTTTATGTGTACTGCATATTTGGAATATGAGAAATATAAATGAAATGTTGTCAAAATTTTTAGACTTGTTATCATGATATTTATTTTACTTTCATTATTTCATCATTTTGTGAAAATATAAAGATATTTGTAATAGCTTTTACAACATTTAACAAATTTAATTTTGTAACTCCTAATAGGAGTCGCGAATTTGTCACTACTATCAATTTTGTAACTGCTAACAGCAGTCACAAATATATTATTCATAACTGCTGTCAGCAGTCACAAATATAACATTCGTAACTGCTCACAGCAGTTACGAATGTTATATTTGTGACTGCTGACAGCAAATACGAATAGCAGTTACAAATTGGGGTCACCAGTCATAACTCCATAGGGGTTATAAAAAATTATGACTACTGTTAGGAGTTATAAATTTTATTTTGTCACCCCCTAAATTATGAAGGTAAATAGCAGTTATAAAGGTCATTTGTGAGTGCTAACAGCACTCACAAATATCCAATTTTGGTGCAGTGTTCATAGCCTGATGGAGGGAAAAAGCAGCTACCATGACCAATCGGCCTTTCGAGGAAGAACAAGTCAGCACAATGAAGAAGAATTTATTACCCATGTCCGAGAAACCATGGGAGGACAATACTATCCTCACTTTCGATCTGTAAAAGAAGTGAGAGTAGAAATCTAGGAGAGTATGGCTAATACAGATGTTGAACCAAAGAAGGTGTCCAGACAGTTCACCCTCAAAAAATATGACAAACCTGTCGGTGCTGCAATCTCAACCATCAACAACATCGCTCAACTAACCACCTCATGGGCACCAGGAAGTCGCCCTGTCCTAGTCCAAAAGGAATACACCGAGCTCCATGCTCCATTCTCCAAACTTTATCAAGCCTTGTTGAGCCGAAACCTTATCAAACCCTTGGATCCTCGTCCATTGCCAAATCCACTCCTAAGAAACTTTGAGGCAGATGCCCATTGCGCCTTTCACCAAACCACTGGTCATACTACCGACCAATGCTTCCACCTTCGAAATGTAATCCAAGGTCTAATTGACCGGGGTAACATTGCCCCACCAACTAATCCTAAGCCAAACACTACTCACAACCCACTCCAAAAGCATGCTAATGCCATCCTCTTTTAAGAAAACCCAAAATTTGATCCCTCAACACAAATCACGCCCATATACTCTCCTAAACCTCTCCAAACCTGCCCATATTTCCTCCTATGCCCTACTAGCCTCGCTGATTAGGCATTATCACTCCTTATTAGAGCATGCATCACTGTCTGTACCCGTTCTGAAAATGGAGGTATGGAATTATCAAAAGTGTTAAACCAACTCTTGGAGTTCGTGCTGAAATTGCCCTCACAAATGATCATTGATTGCCCGAGGTTCAACACATTGTTCTTAGAATCAAGAAAATGGGCTCGAGAATCAGACCATTAGCTAGTACCGATCGATGAAGTCAGCCTAGATGATGTCGTCCAAATTATGGAAGAATTATTCAGGCAAACTAATGATATCTGCAGTATAACCGAGTTACTTAATACTCTAAAATTATAGGGCGCCTGGTCCCTTCACCCTCACATATCCCCACAGAATGGGAAGGCCTGTATGAAGAAGCTGTCAAAGTTGTGGAATGCATTGACTCTGCATGGAAAGACAGAATTGTTGCCACCGGATGGGGGTAAGAGTTCGAAGATTCTAATGAAGAACAAGCTTCAGAGAAAATTAGCCCGTTAGCCGACATGTGTGGGATGATATCATTTGAAGAAATCCTCAGAGAAATAAACAAGGTGGCACAACAACCCGAGATTGACGAGGAAACGGGATTCATGTTCTTCCCTTCTTTAGTAAATCACATGACCAGATTAGGGAGGCATTACCAGATCCCAAGCTCACTACCAGCCAATGACAAAGGGACGGGCATTAAAAACCTTCTTATGCCAGAAATGACCATAGTGGAAAGCAAGATCCTCGATCAACTAGAGAAAACTCAATGTAACATCACTCTATGGGGGCTTTTCATGTCTTCTCAGCTGCATATAAATGTTTTGATCAAGTTGCTCACTAGACCCACAGTTCCTCCCTCTACCATATCGAAAAAAGCAGTAAATTTGGTCCGATCCTTGACCTCTACCCGAATGCTATCCTTTTCCGAAGAAGAAATCCCCAGAATTGGGCCAAACCACAATCATGCACTTAACATCTCCGTCAAAGTTACGGGGAAGGTCGTACCACTCTCTCTTGTCGATAATGGATCTGCCTTGAATGTTTGCCCACTAAGGACCTTCAGATGTTTAGGTTTGAAATAAAGCGACCTCGCTCCAACCTCTGCTATTGTACGTGCCTACGATAATACCCATCGGAAGGTGATGGGATCCATAAAGCTTGTAATAGGGACTGGCCCAATAAACCCTATTATCGAATTCCAATTTATTGACATCCCATCTTGCTTTAACTTGTTGCGAGGACAAACTTGGCTTCATCATAAATTTAAGTTCTTTGCTAACAAATGAGTCATCACCATTTTGGGAGACAATGACAATGCCGATGGTGCAAGTACCAACAGTCTGATCCTTAAGATACAACATGGGTCAAATGATATGCTCCTATCAGGATTCCGAGTTGAGCCACTTCTACTCCTGGCAGGGGACAACTTCAAAGAATGGGTTTGTACAGAATACAACCCTCATGGTAACGTCAATGTGATTTAGATGTTCAAAAACATACGCTTCATGCCCGGACTGGGGTTAGTACAAAGACATCAAGGGATACGTGAGCCTATTGAACTGAAGAAAACTTTCCCTCCTTGTGGTTTGGGGTATCAACCATCATAACAAGAGCTCAAAATGATCCATCAGTCTTGACCAAAGAGATTACTAGACTCTATCCAGACTATCTCAGGTGACTCCTTGAATGGAAGATTCATCAAAGAGGGCGAAGACTTCCCCTTTTGCGGCTTTTCGAAACCATGGTATAACCATACAGATAAGAAGATGAAGTTTGAAATGGAGATCTTTTTCCAAGACAGCTACCCATGGGCCGAAAGTTCCCAACACCATGTACAATCACTCATCAAAGATACCGAAGATTCTGAGGAAGGTAACTCCGAGGACTCATTCAATTTGTAGACCCTGGGGCTGACACTCTGTATGGTTCACTCAGGCACTACATCACTCGATCCATCCCACATGATTAAAGATGTTGATACACCTCTCCTCAATTGGCACACTGTGTCGATTCCACCTGTTCAAATCCCACCTAACCCCAATGTTTAACCCATTTCTTTTTTTGTTATCTATGCTTGCTCAAATGTAATCAAGACCTCCTTTGATGAGGTTCTCAATGTTATTTTTACTATAAATGAAATAAGCGAAGTTTTTGGGTATCTTGTCGTGCCTTACATTAACTTCTTAGATTCTAATCAAACTTTTGATGATGATGATTCGACAAATGACAAATTCTTAACTGATCTAAATAAGGTTCATAACAAAATAGCATAATCGCGTTCAAGTTAACAAAGAAGATACTATTGTTGTTAACCTCAGTTTTAGTAACCAACAACGAGAGATTAGGATAGGGGCTACCCTTGACGAGCATGAGCGTTCACAGCTCGAAGAATTTCTAAAGGAATTTTTTGATGTCTTCGCATGGTCCTATGACGATATTCCCGACATTGATCCCGAAATAGCTCAACATGAGATCCCCACTCTTCCAGATTACAAGATGATTAAACAAAAGTTAAGAAATATCCACACCGAATGGTCTCTCAAAGTCAAGGAAGAGGTGGTCAAACAGTTGAACGTAGGCTTCATTCGTGTGATCGAATATCCCACGTGGCTAGCTAACATCGTGCCTGTGCCGAAATCAGGAGGGAAGGTTCGGATGTGTGTAGACTACGGGGACTTGAACAAATCCTCTCCAAAGGACGATTATCCACTACCCAATATCGACATGATCGTGGACAACACAGCCAGTCATGATCTTAAGTCATTCATCTACGAGTTTGCCAGATACAACCAAATCAAAATGCACCCAGATCACCAAGAAACTACCATGTTCATCACCCCATGGGGAACCTTTTGCTACACTGTTATGCCATTTGGTCTCAAGAATACTGGGGCTACCTACAGAGGGATGCCACAACCATCCTGCACGATCTAATTGACAAAGAGGTTGAGGTCTATATGGATGTATGATTATCAAATCCAAAACTAGAGAAGGTCATGTTCCCGCTCTCCAAAAGTTCTTCGAACGACTCCGACAGTATCAGATGATACTGAATCAGTAAAAATGCGTCTTCGGCGTTACAAAAGGAAAACTTTTGGGATTCATGGTCAGTGAGAAAGGGATAAAAGCATACCCCGCTAAGTTGAAAGCCATACTTGAGATGACACCCCCCTGAACAGAGAAAGATGTCTGAGGTTTCCTTGGAAATTATAATACGTCAGTTGCTTCATCAGCCAGTTAACTTCCATTGACGAACCTATTTTCAAACTCCTCCGAAAGGATTCAACTAAGGTTTAGAATGAGGCCTGCCAAGAAGCCTTCGACTGAATCAAACAATACCTGATTCAACCTCCGGTACTCATGCCACCGTAGCCTGGTCTCCCTTTTCTCCTATACCTAATAATAACTGATACTGTAGCTGGGCCTTTTCTATCCCAATACCTTGAATATTTCCATAAAGAGAGAGCCATCTATTATGCCAAAAGGCATGTGTCGCGCTTGTCTGGGTCACCTAAAAGTTACGACACTACATGCTCGCCTTCCCCATTAAACTTGTATCTCGAATGGACCCCATCAAGTACTTTCTTAAGAAACCCGCCTTATCCAGCCGAATGGCTCGATGGTTGATGCCCTTATTCGAGTTTAATATCATATACATCACACAAAAAGCCGTAAAAGGAAAATCCATCTTGGACTACCTCGTTGATTACCCCATGGATGAAGCCAATGTTTGGATCTCCGAATTCCCAGATAAAAACATCCTCTGCACTGCCCAGGATAATCTCCGATGGCAAATGTTCTTTGACGGCACTACTAACAAAAAGGGATATGGAATTGGGATACTTATGATCGCCCCAGATGACTCCCACACTCCCATTGCCATCAAGTTGGATTTCCCTTGTACCATTAACATGACTGAATATGAGGCATGCATAGTAGGCCTCAAGGTTACTCTCAAGAAATGTATTCAATGCCAAGATGTATACGAGGATTACTCCCTCATTATCGGTCAAGTGCTCAGAAAGTGGAGGGTGAAGAATAAGAATCTCCAACCCTTCCATGCCCACTTAGAAGGATAGCCTCTTAATTCGAAGATATCACATTCCATTACCTACCTAGAGAAAAGAATAACCTAAACGATGCCCTTGATACCTTGGCCTCCATGGTCGATATGCCTGAAGGAATAACAATGACCCCCTTCCAGATTCAAAAGAAAGACAAACCAACCCATTGCTACCACATTGAGCTTGTCTCTACAGGAGATCCCGAGCTAGCCAATTATTGGTACTATGATATCTGGTGCCTCACCAAGCATGGTAGGTATATCGAGGGTTCCAACAAGAAAGACCAAGAAACCTTACGAAGACTGTCCGCCTTGTACATCATCTATCATAAAGCACTGCTCAAACGGAACTTCAATGGAACTCACCTACACTTCATCATATGGGCTGATATTGAAAAGATACTGCAGAAGATCTACAGCGAGGAATGTGGTCCCCACATTAATGGTCACATGCTTCCCAAGAAGATCACCCGACAAGGCTACTACTGGACCATCATGACCGAGGATTGCACCACCTATGTCTGGAGATGCCTCAAATGCCAACAGTTATCCAACCTTCAGCATCTGCCTCCGCGAGAATTATATAACATGACCTCTCTCTGGTTATTCTCCACCTAGGGCATCAACATCATAGGGCATGTTACACCAAAGGCTTCCAATGGGCATGAGTTCATCCTAGTTTCCATTTATTACTTCACCAAATGGGTCGAAGCTGAGTCATATGCAGTCCTGAACGCCAAGAAAATGGACAAATTTATCAAGAAAAACATCATCTGCCGATATGGGGTCCCGCACGAGTTAGTGTCAGATAGCGAGTTACATTTCGAGGTAGAAGTCACAGAAGTGGTCAACAAATATGGGATTCAGAAACACAAATCTTCTCCTTACCAAACTCAAAAAAATGGTGCAGTCGAAGTCACCAATAAGGACCTAAAAGCCATCATCAACAAGATGACCGAAAGTTGTTGAGATTGGGCCGATCGGATTCGATACGCCATCTGGGCTAATGAATCTCAATTCGAACCTCTACTGGGCTACCCCTTACTCTCTAGTCTATGGCATGGAAGTAGTCCTACCCGTGGAGGTGGAAATATCCTCGTTGCACGTCATGCTTGAAAGCAAAATCAGCGAAGAAGACTGATGCCAAAGTCGTCCTGACGAGTTGATCCTCCTAGATGAAAAGAGATTCAAAGCTCTATACCACATACAAGGGTACCATCGACGAATAAAGCATTCGTTCAATAAGAGAGTCAAGGACCGCGGTGTTCGAGAGAGAGATTTATCCCTCAAAGAAATAGTAGAGCCCATCTGGGACCCTAGTGGGAAATTCAATCCCAATTGGAGCGGCATATGCATTGTGAAGAAGATCTTATCCGGCGGTGCCACCATGCTCACCGACTTACATGGGGAGGATATGGCTCGTTCAGTCAACCTGGACCGTCTGTAGATGTTTTACCCCTAGTCCGAAATTTCGGTGTGCTACGATTCTTCTCATCTCCCTTCTATTCAAGAAAAAAAATATCTTCATTTCCCCCTACCTAGAACTACTTGGGCTTGATCCTCTACAAAAAAAAATCATGTTCAAAAAAATTTAAAATTTTCAAAACCTTAGAGGTACGTAGACAGCTCATACATCTTATATGAGCACGACCATTTATTTTTCACAAAAAAGTATTCTTTTCTTATATCCGAGAACGACAGTTCATTCTAACATATACTTGAACAAAAGGATTATGTATGCCTTATCGATCAATATAGATAATTCAAAAATACGAAACTCATCAAAAGGCACAGCTGGATGATCAAAAACTTATTTATTTCACTAATAAGAAATTACGATACATATTACATAAGAAATTGAACGGTTAACTCCCTTTCCCCTACCTTCCTAAAAAGCCGAATAAAATCCCCACATTTATTCCCCATTACACAACAAACTCTCCAAGAGTCCTACCCACAACTATCAGAGGATCCAGCTCCATCATCATCGTCTACATCCTGGGGTCCCCATGCTTCCCCTGCCTGAACAGAATGCCACAGACGCTCCATGGACCGATAGGATCGAACCAGCGTCGGAAAAACAACAACGCCTCCTTCCATGGTATTAAATAAAACAAGCCACCTTTGTCCAGTCTCCACTACAAACATCTTGCTGACTACTCTCCTCGACAACCACTTCATATAATCCTCAAGGACGTGCCAAACTCTCCCAATGGCCTGAGAGGTACGGGTCGACGGATGGCGACTCTCCCACAAAGAACCAAGCTGCATGCGTAGATGCTCAGACAAATCTTCTACCCGAAAGAAGTTTAATGTTCGAGGGGGCATGATCTTCTCCCAACCAAATTGACGCCGAAGCCGCCAAGGGAAATAGAAAGAGGTATGTCTGAGACCAACAAACCGGATATACTAGTATTCTCCCAGTTTCAGCATAGGCAGTAACTATCCCCACTAAAGCACTGACCAATACAGATTTAGAGCCCCATGCTCCACAAACCAATTCTCCCAGTTCTCAATATCCAAGCCAACACTGATGAAACAGTGCGAAAAGAAATTAGGTACAGCCGTTAAAGGGTACTCTAGAGGAGTCACCAGGCAGAGTCTTTCAGATAACCACATGAGCAACATCACGAGGCTACCCCTTAGGAAGTCAGACCGACCTTCTTGCCAGGCAGCTAGGACATTAAAAGTCTCTTCAGTATCACCGTCATCGATTTGCGATGGTATGACATCAATGAAGTAATGGCTGCAAGTTGTGGGTCCGCCAGCAGTTCCCCAACACCAGTAATAATTTTAAAACCAAGCCCAAAACAACTTCTCCGACATATCCAACATCGCCAAACTCCTGCAAATGCACGGATTGTAACATCACCCAAAGAAAGATCATTACCCTAGCAACCAGTGGTCTAGCCGTCGAAGGCAAAATACGAAGAAGCCCGACCAATAAATCCCTAGGAGAATGGGAAAACTTAGGCAGAGCTGCGACAACACTAGGATTTATCCCTAGCATGGGAGAAAATTCCTCATAGGTAGGATAAACCACATCCAACCCAAAGAGGAATACATGGTCTTCGGGGTACCAAAATTGTACCGCCGCCATTAACATGTTCCACTCAATGGGCCGGTTGTACCACAAAGAGACTCGACGCATGTTGAAAGCATCGTAGTCTACATTATAAGATAACATTTCTTCCAGGGCTTCGAGGAAGTTAGCAAACTCAATGCTACCAGGGAGAACCATCTTGCAAGACTAAAAGATAATAGGCAAGTAAGTAAGAATGTGAAGGTGTGATGAAAACAGTCCACCCTTACCACTTTTTATACTTGAAAACCCTCACAAAAGACATAATCCATGCAGAAATTGGAGGAAATCCTACCCCACAAAGTACAAAAGGTTGAAGAAGGTACCAAATTAAAAATTTGAATTGATGGGACTGGACTTGACTGCCGATAGGCAGGGCAAGGGGCTTACCGATCACCAACTCCCTACTTTTGGAAATTTTCCTTTTTCCTCTTTTGTCAAAATTAGAAACTCATTTAAAATAAATTGATATTCTGAACTGAATTTCAAAAATCCCCTTCCACCCTTGTATAATCTCTCATTTGTAAAACTTTCCTTCAAAATTCCAAAAATATCTCTTTTTACGGTATCAGGAGCAAAGTAAAAAGCGCATGTGCATGCATTCATTCACCTTTAACATAAGATAATAAAAAACTCCATGCATATATATTTTTCTATTTTAAATCAATGTTATTGTAAATAAAAGAAAAGAAAAAAAATGGGTCTCAGCCCGAACCCACATTCTCTTTCTCTCTCATCTACCCTTCACCCCTCTCTCTAAGAGCTTCCACCTATGCGATGCGGTCTCTTTCCCCTATGGTGACACGACGCACCACCAGTACCCGAGACAGAGTCCTCTCCAGACGAAGCAGATAGAAACAAGTAAGATGGAACAGGAATCGCATCCCAAATATGGGCAGTCGTCGAAGAAATCCAGTCTCGGATGTCCCTTAACTAAATGGTCGACACCCGGACTTGCTACGAGGAAAAGGAAAAATTAGTATCAAGTAGAAAAGATCAAAATAGAAAAGAAACCAAAAAGAGGAAAAGCACAGAAAAGTATACTGCAGGATGAAGGAACTCCTTTGTCAAACCCAGCTCTTCCGAATCCATCGCATGAGGACGGTGCAACATAAGCACCATCCCCCATCATCTCGACGAATGTTGTATGAAAGGGTATTCAACTGTAGAAAAGGAACCACCGAAGTCGCTGCGGTCACAAACATTGACGGACCACCGCCATTGTGGGAGGACCCACTACCCCACTCGAACTCACAAGAGGGAAAGGCAAGACATCATATATGTAGGGCGCCATCAGCCAGCTCATCACAAAGTCCATGTAGTTATACGGCGCAACCGTATCAGTATACAACAGGTAGGACTCGCCGATCATCGCCGCAATCCTCGCGTACTCCGACAGCAGTCGCTACTGCCTCATAAACATAGGAGGCCTCATAGGTGGCACCACCACTTCCTCAATAATCTGTTAGACCACCCTATCCTCGAAATACCAAGAGTGTTCAAACTCATGTGCTAGTAAATGCCTCATCTGTGTGTTCACCCTAATCACCCCCGTGTCCTGAATGGTCGTCCCCGAAGGGTAGAAGGTCACCTGAAAATCCCCACCAAGCATAAGTCGATACAGAATCATAACATGAAAAAGACCAAGACTGAAAAGGAAAAAGTGTTACCCTACCACTGGTCAGGCCATTCAAGACCTGACGCACTGCCTCCAGGGAAAGAGATCCCTTCGACTGCTGATTAACCTTCCGCCATTGGTACAACCGACAGAGGTCCCCAACAGTCTCATCCTTCAGAGCCATCAGCTGGGTATTGCACCCAATCACCTCATAGAACCACGTCTGCCAAAGACAAGAACCCATAATAAAAAAAGACACATAAGGAAAGTGCGAATGCATGAAAGGAAAGTGCACAAATTAAAGAATACCTCAAGGAGACATGTGGCACTAGTAAAAGTTTTCCAGTGGCATCGGATGAATGCATCCAGAGAAAAATAGAGGGTAGCCAAAGTCAGGCTCCCCCAATCGTAGAAAGGGATGTTAAAAAAAACCCTCAAGTACGGCAAAAACCATAAATGAACGATGTCGCCGCCACCACGAAGCCTCCCAAAACCAAAAAAATAAACAACCGATCCATTTGCCTCACTTGCAGCTCGTCCTCCACATCAACCACCATACTCAGAAAAACATCCTTTACCAGGGAAACCGAATAGAATCCCCAGACACTATCTTAGCTAAGTCACCAAGCACCGCGCACACAGCCTCCGGCCTCACCGGTAGAGAACGATCCACCTCTATCTCCTCCCTATCACAATCCAGCCATAGTAGCTGTTGCACATCTATGGGAGTCACGGCCATCTCCCCGAAACCGAAATGGAAGGTGTGGGTAGTATCCCACCATCTCTCCCCCAGAGAACACAAGACCGCTGTGAAACGAGGCACCTCATCTAGCGCAGATGCCAACCTCCCAAACCCCACTAAGGATACCACCCAATGCACTAGAGGTGGAAGATGGTCCCAAACATCCTTAAGCTCCGTCGTCCCACGAGCACGCATGTCCTTCAAAGAGATTTCAGACTGTCAAAAGAAAAAACCTTGTCAAAATTCAAGAAGAAGAGGAAAAATCACCAAAAAGAGAAGAATGCCAAAAGTCAAGTTACTTACATAACTGCCAGGGTTCACCACCCTCGAAGAGCAATGATGCGACGGCTCCCGCAGTAAGGTCCTCTCACCCGCAACCGGCTCGATTGCATCAAAGGACTTCTCGTTCCCCAAAGTAAGAGGCACCCTGGCCCTCCACTCCACGTTCGCCCAGTCATCAACGGTCAACCATTCTCTATGTGCTATAGAGTTCAGGAAAGCGGCCATTTTTTAGAGATCATAGAGGAAAATCACATAAAGAGAGAAAGCAAGAAGCTGTGAAAAATGAAAGGAATTCGCCCCCTTTATATAGGATGCCAAGGGTCATACCGATTGGCACTGCCCTTTTACCTTCCCAAGGCAGTCCAAAAGTCCGTGCCACTGCCGAATGGCACCCTCCATACCATGCCGACCATTACCCCCCTTAAAATTTCGTACAAAAACTCCTAGAAAATACCCAAAAATTCTGTAAATTCCTCAAAAAATTCTTAAAAATACTAGGAAGGATCTAAAAGAATTCCACTCTCCCTCAAGCGGAACTCCCATTTCCCTAATGGAGCTCTAAAAAGCCAAGTGAATTCCCTCTAGGAAACGTCCCTAGAGAATCTCTAAGGATAACCTCCTATACCCCAAAGGTCTCAAACCTCCCCGAGCAATACTTCCAATACCTGGACCACCTAATCACTCCCCCAACGGAGTTTTTAGCATCAAATTTGCCTTTCCTCCATGGAATCTCCAAAATCACAAGGATTTCCCCAGCATCGGCTCCCTAGATCAAATCAATATCATAAGTTAATTTTCCCTGGAAGAATTCCAAAGAATCATTCTCCCTAGGTAATGTATCCAAAAGACACAAGGATTTCCCTAGCAATCGGCTCCCTAGCTCATTCACTATTCCCGAGCGGAACCCAAAATCCAATCTTTATCCCCAGCAGAATACCTGATTTTCTCAAAGGAAATGTACACCTTAGTTAGGTCAAAATTGTCCTCGGTCTTGGATCGTCACCGTAATTAGATCAGAATTGACCTCGGTCCTCGATTGTCACCTCTGTTAGGTCAGAATTGACCTCGGTCTTATATCATCACACTGGTCATAATTGACCTCGGTCCTCGGCCATCACCTCTCTTAGGTCTGAATTGACCTTGGTCTTGGATCGTCACCTTAATTAGTGTAATACCCCATAATTTTATTGATTTTATTTAAGGGATTAATTAAATTAAATGAGAATTAATTGAGAATTAATCCGGATATAAATACTAGTGGGATGTGAGTTAGTATTTGATTATGATATTAAAATTGAATATTTCATGAGTATTGAAAGTATTTAAATTGTCAAGAGGCAGAAATGCGACAAGTTGGGAAACTTAGTTGGGACGCGCGTGTCAGTCGCGTCAGGAACAAAATTATTTAAATTAAAAGGTGAATTATATTTTTATCAACCGAATGGTCATTTTGAGTGCACTAAGGTGTCCGTAAGGGTCGAAATAGTCAGAAAACACTAGCCGGGGGTTTAGTTTGGGTTCCGGGGCACTTTTAGGCCAAACCGACTATCTAAAGGGGTATTTTGGTAATTTTAAAAATTAGGGAATTAAAACCCACAAAAATTAGAGTTTATATTTATAATTTTAAAGGGGCCACTAAGGCCATTACCAGCAAAAGATAAGAGAGTGGGCTACGGGACTTTTGAGAGATGTTGGTGAGAGGTTATTAGAGCCAAACCAAAGCCATCAACCATCACCACCATTCTGGAAGGATTTGTGACCGAAAGAAGAGAAATTCAGCCTAGAATCAACGACAACAAATCTGGGAAACGAATCTAAGGCAAGTGATTTGATATTTTTAAGTGCATTGAATATTTCTTCCATGTTTAGTGTAGGAACTATTTTGTCTTGAAAGTTTTGACGAAAACTAATGAAATTGTTAGAGAAACTCTAAATTTGCGATAGGATTTGAATGTAGATTCAATTAAAATTGACAACTCACTTTTTAAATATTAGGTGGCTAGTAACTATTTAAACGTTTTCGACAGTGATGCTACGAACTGAACCAACTTGACATTTTGAATTAATTTGAATAAAGGAGTAGCTAACCGGTATTTAATTAGTCGGGTTGTCACAGGTGGTATCAGAGCATCAGGTTCTAGTGTCCTTAGGATTTGTACGGCTTATTATGATTCCACTGAGCTTTCTTTAATGTAGAGTCCTATATTTTAGGATTGTTGTATTCTTTTGAGTATGCTTCACTCTTCAGCTATTTTTAGATAATAAATGTGAACTTATAAGACTTTACTCTCATTTCAAATGCCTCCACGACGTGCACAGCGAGTTCCTAGGGATGCTCAGCCCGAGCCACAGCCTGCACTAGTCTAGGGCACCATGAATGCCGTAGAGATTGCTGCTATTGTAGTCCAAGAGGTAAATGTCGCCCTCGCAGTTGTTTAGCAGGCACCACCCCAGGCTCCAGCAGTAGCGCCAGTTCAGGCTCATGCATTCCCATCTGCTTGGGAACGTGTTTGTGATTCTTTTCATAAAGCACACCCTCCGGAGTTTGCAGGTAGCTCCGATGTTGTTGTGTCCAACCAGTGGAAAAAGGACATTCAAAGACATTTGAGGATGTATGAGTACACGGAGGTACAGAAATAGATACTAGCTACTTTTAAGCTAGTAGGATCAGCATTGCAGTGGTGGGAGTCCATTACCACCCCGGAGGAGAGACATGCCCTTTTTATACAGGAGTTCTGGGTATGGTTCGACCGCAAATATTTTCCATTAGCCATTCACACTGAAACGAGGAGAAAGTTAATGAACCTCAAGAAGGAGGGGATGACCGTGGCCGAGTATGAGGCTGAATTCACTAATCTCTTGAACATTATTCCCGATGAGATTTCGATTGAGGAGAAGAAGATTCAAAAGTTCATGGATGGGTTGACTTGGAGGATCCGTCAGCACTTGTTGGGAAATCTCTCGTTGGCCACTTATTCTGATGTGGTGAACGCAACACTCCTTCACTTCCAGGACCACCGCTTTCACATGTCAGAGAGTAAGTGATCAGGAGAGTCCAGCCATCAGGGCAGGACAGGGGGAAATGGTGCCAGTGAGGCACAATCTGCTCAAGGTCAGCATAGGCAGGGAGATCAAGGTTCCCAACAGGGGGATTTTAAGAGGTTCAGATCTGGGGGTTTCAGAAATGGTCATGGAGGTTTTTTTCAGGGCGAGCAGGGTCAGCACGGCCCACAGGGACAGCACGGCCAACAGGGCCAACAGCAGCAGTTTCAGCAGGGCCAGCACGGCCAGGGGAGGAATGGCAACGGCCACCAGGGCCGTGGGCATCAGGGTCACAGAGGGGGGAACTTTCAAGGGAAATATTTCATTTGTGGCAAGATTGTCCACAAGCTCCAAGAGTGTCCTGATAGGGGCAGGGCCCCACAGCAGCAGCAGCAGCAGGGTGCTCGACAGGAGCTCCAAAGGCCTATGTTTCCCGCCACCCTCCCAGCAGCACCATAGATGCCAGCTTTGCCACCTATCCCAGTAGTCCCAGTCTAGCAGGGACATCTACAGTATGGGCGAGTTTATTAACTCCAGCATGCCGCAGTCCCACGGGATCCACCTTCCATTGAGGGTATGTTCTCTATTCAGGGGACTATGGGGCATATTTTATTTGATATGGGGGCCACACATTGTTTCATTACCATGAGATTTGCATGAACTTTGGGGTTGTTAGACACTGCTGAGAGCACAGTTACTTGCGTAGATTCACCATTGAGTAGGGGTTCCATGATTTCCCTTATTTGTAGAGGTGTGGGTATAGAGATAGGGAGATTTACTTTAACCGTTGATATGCTAGTATTATAGATTACTGAGTACAATGCGATTGTTGGTATGGATTGGCTAGTTGCATACCGAGCCATGATTGATTGTTTCAGTAGGAGTATTATTTTTGCCATTCCCAGGCAGGAGATATTTTTAGTGGTGATGTCTCACCCCGAGGGAGGATCGTCCACACACTTGTATTACATAGAGGATGAGACCTCTAAGGAAGTGGTAATACCACTTGATTCGATTCCCGTTGTTAGTGAGTTCGTGATGTATTTCAGGATATACCTGGATTACCTCCTAATAGAGAGATATATTTTGTTATTGATTTGACGCCGGGCACTCGACCCATTGTCCACGCACCTTACTGTATGGCTCCAGCGGAGATGAGAGAGCTAAGGGATTAGATAGAGCAGTTATTGGGTCAGGGGTTTATCCGAAGGAGTACTTCGCCGTGGGGTGTCCCTGTGTTGTTCGTAAAGAAGAGGGATGAATCGTTGAGATTATGTGTAGATAACCGAGAGTTGAATAAAGTTACGGTACGGAATAAGTATCCGTTTCCCCGAATCGATGACTTATTTGACCAGTTGAGAGGAGCTTGCTTCTTCTCGAAGATTGATTTACGATCGGGATACCATCAGTTGAGTATCAGGGAACATGACGTCTCGAAGACTGCTTTCTTGACTAGGTATGGTTCTTATGAATTTTGGGTTATGCCTTTTGGCTTGACCAACGCTCCAGCTGTGTTTATTGACTTGATGAATAGGGTGTTCAGAGAGTTCCTACACCAGTTCGTCATTGTCTTTATTGGTGACATTCTGGTTTACTCCTAGACATAAGAGGAGCACGCCGAGCATTTGAGGTAGATTTTGCAGATGTTACGTCAGAATGAGCTATATGCAAAGTACAAGAAATGTGGATTTTAGCTGAAGGATGTTCAGTTTTTGGGGCATAACATTTCAAATCGGGGGATATCTGTGGATCCGAGGAAGGTATCCACGGTGAGGGAGTGGGGACAGCCCATGACACCGATTGAGATTCGTAGTTTCTTGGGCCTAGCAGGATACTACAGGAGGTTTATTCGGGGTTTCTCAAAGATAGTGGTTCCCTTGACACATGTGACTCGCAAGGGTGTTCCATTCATCTGGAGCGATGCCTGTCAATTGGCATTTGATGAGTTGAAGGACAAGTTGACCTCAGCGCCTATGTTAGCATTGCCCAGACTGGGAGTTGAGTATCTAGTCTACACCGATGCATCCTTACAAGGACTTGGAGGTGTGCTGCAACCGGAGAGTCAGGCCATGGCTTATGCTTCCCGTAAGCTTAAGCCTCACGAGAGCAATTACCCCACACACGACTTGGAGTTAGCAGCAGTCGTATTCGCTCTTCGAATTTGGAGACACTATCTCCTGGGGGAGAAATTTTGGTTGTTCACAAATCACAAGTCTTTACAATACCTCTTCACACAGAAGGAGCTGAATATGCATCAATGTCGGTGGCTTGAGTTTCTGAAGGATTATCAGTTCGATATCCAGTATCACCCAAGGAAGGCTAATGTGGTAGCATAAGCGTTGAGTCGTAGGCCAGTAGATGAGGTGGCCGAGGTGTGGAAAGCTAAGTGGAAGGAGTTGGGACACCAGGATGTAGTGGTCCGATCGTTCACGTCTGTGATTATTATTACACCTCTGATTGTTACGAGAGTGGTAAAGGCCCAAGCAAATGACTCGTTCTGTCAGGAGCAGATAGTTCAATTACTAGCAGACGGAGCCGAGTCCTATACTGTTAGCTCAAATGGGGAATTATGCTTCAATGGGAGACTGGTCATTCCGGAAGGGGAAGACTTGCGACACGAGGTAATGACAGAGTCTCATGGTTCGCGATACACCCTAGTGGGGATAAAATGTACCAAGACATGAGATGACAGTACTGGTGGAGCCGGATGAAGAGAGATATCGCCATATTCATTTCTAAATGCGCCACTTGTCAGCTAGTAAAGGTGGACCATCAAAAACCGGCAGGACTTCTACAGCCGTTAGAGGTTCTGATGTGGATATGGGAGAGCATATCCATGGACTTTTTCACGGGGTTACCTATGTCACAGAGGGGTCACGACTCCATATGGGTAATTGTGGACCGGTTGACCAAATTTGCTCATTTTCTACCCGTACGGACAGATTACACTACGGGACAGTATGCCCAGATTTTCATTGCAGAGATAGTGAGACTTCACGGGGTGCCTCTATATATCGTGTCTGATCGAGACAAGATATTTGTTTCATGATTTTGGGAGAGTTTCCAGGAGGCCATGGATACAGAGTTGCGGCTGAGTACAACATATCACCCGTAGATTGATGGGCAAACAAAGTGAACAAATCAGATGTTGGAGGACATGTTACTTATGTGCATCCTAGATTTTGGAGGTGGTTGGGATCAGTACCTTCCACTGGTGGAGTTTGCTTATAATAAATCCTAGCAGTTCACCATTGGCATGGATCCATTTGAGGCGTTGTATGGTAGACCTTGTCGTTCCCCATCATGTTGGTTAGAGGTGGGGGATAACAAACTCCTTGGGCCGAAAGTGATTCAGGATACTTCGGCAAGGATAGAGATGATAGGGAGACGTATTCGGGTAGCTCAGGACTGACAGAAGAGCTATGCTGATGCCAAGAGGTTCTTCAGAGAATTTAACGTGGGGGACCAGGTGTTACTCAGAGTATCTCCTATGAAGGGGATTATGCATTTTGGGAAGAAGGGGAAACTGGCACCAAGATATGTGGGGCGGCCATTTCCTATCATCGAGCGGATTGGACTAGTTGCGTATAGACTCGGGTTACCGGAGCACTTGTATAGGATTCATGATGTGTTTCATATTTCCTCGCTAAGGAAATATCTTAGGTACGGTTTGGCCCATACCCACATTGCTTTAGAGGACATCGATCTTCAGCCTGATAGTTCCTACGAGGAGGGGTCGATTGCTATTCTAGACCAAAACGAGCGAAAATTGAGGTCAAAGATAGTACCACTAGTACGTGTTCAATGGAGGCATCATAATGCCGAGGAGTACACAAGGGAGCGCGAGGATTATCCAGAGTTATTTTTACTAGGTACTCTCTAATTCAAAATTTTGGGATGAAATTCTGTTATTAGGGGGGAGTATGTAATACCCCGTAATTTTATTGATTTTATTTAAGCGATTAATTAAATTAAATGAGAATTAATCTGGATATAAATACTAGTGGGATGTGAGTTAGTATTTGATTATGATATTAAAATTGAATATTTCATGAGTATTGAAACTATTTAAATTGTCACGAGGCAGAAATGCGACAAGTTGGGAAACTTAGTTGGGACGCCCGTGTCAGTCGCGTCACGAACGAAATTATTTAAATTAAAAAGTGAATTATATTTATATCGACCGAATGGTCATTTTGAGTGCGCCAACGTGTCCGGAAAGGTCAAAATAGTCAGAAAACACTAGTCGGGAGTTTAGTTTGGGTCCCGGGGCACTTTTAGGCCAAACCGGCTACCTAGAGGGGTATTTTGGTAATTTTAAAAATTAGGGAATTAAAACCCACGAAAATTAGAGTTTATATTTATAATTTTGAAGGGGCCACTAAGGCCATTACAAGCAAAAGATAAGAGAGTAGGCTACGGGAGTTTTGAGAGAAATTGGAGAGAGGTTACAAGAGCCAAACCAAAGCCATCAACCATCACCACCATTTTGGAAGGATTTGTGATCGAAAGAAGGGAAATTCAGCCTAGAATCAACGACAACAAATCTGGGAAACGAATCTAAGGAAAGTGATTTGATATTTTTAAGTGCATTGAATATTTCTTCCATGTTTAGTGTAGGAACTATTTTGTCTTGAAAGTTTTGACGAAAACTAATGAAATTGTTAGAGAAACTCTAAATTCGGGATAGGATTTGCATGTAGAATGACAATGGACGAATTTAGTATTCGAAGACTTAAATATGATGATTTAAAAACGGATTTATGATGAGTAATTGGGCACAATAAAATTCTGGATTCATGTTCATAGGGTTTGGGTAAAATTTGGGGATTAATGATAATTACATGTTGTTTAGGAGGATTTGACCCCAAAAATATGTTAAGAAACGACCTAAGAGGGTTTAGAGAGGTTTAAGTACATTTAAATGCTATTTTATTGATCTTAGGATGAGTTTAGAGAAGAGAAAAATTGAGAAAAATGAATTGGAAATTTTTTGGGCGTATTCTGCCATCTCGTTAAAAGACCTGTCCAGGTCGTTCGAACGACCTCTTTCGAACGAGACTTCTAATGAGATGACAGTACCCCTTGTAATGAGTTTGTATTTCTTTCGAAGTATTTCGTTCGAACGACACTCGTTCGAATGACCTCGTTCGAACGAGATTTCTAACGAGTTGACAGAGTGGCCTTTTAGGTCTGATTTTATTTCAAACCTCCAGAAGACTTATATAATTGAGTGTAACCCTTCCCTTGTTGATTTGTGGATATAGTTGTGAGATTAGAAGTATGTCAAGGATTAAATCTTAGAGTATTGTAGTAAACCGGATGATATTTATTGGTTATGATATAAGTATCTAAAAACTTCGACGCAAGGAGAGTTCATAACTTTAATGTATATAAATCGGGGAACTTGTAAACGTTTAACATGAAATGACGGTATATGAATGGGAAATATACCTCTATTAATGTTATGGGATACCGAAGATGTGTGAATGCTTCGTATATGTAGTTAGTTATGTATAACATACCTACCATACTTGTTATCACGGGAGGTCGGCGTTCGATCAGGGTCATCTTATCTTTGTGTGCCTACGGGGGAGGGGGGGGGGGGGGGGGGATTTAGATTGGTACCTCAAGGACATAGGTAAGAGAAGGACTTATTGAGAAGTTAATAAATTTGTTGATCTTAGGAACGTAGGTATGTGCGTGACCCGTGTGATGTGAACTGTGTTCGCCTCCATTATGTGTGATTGTTGTATATTGAAAACGATTCCTGAGAGATTCGGAATACATGGTCCTTATGTACGTGATGTACTGGGATTGGATAGCAGAGTATGTGTGCACCGCAGCTATGACTCGGGGTGCTAGTATTGTATATTTATGATGAGAATAATATACTGCTAATTGAAATGAACTGTCATGAATAAATGTAAGTGTGAATAATAGCAACCTTTTTGTAGAGTTAAAAATGGGAAAATCTCTAGTGAATAGCATGACTAACATGGGAACTAAGAAGGAAAGTAAAACTCTTTGTTTAAATGAAGATGTCCGGACTTAAATCGTGAATCGTATACAAATGTTATATTGCGCATTGGGCTAGTTAGATATGGGAATAACTAGAATGGGTACGGGTACGATTGGAGTGCACAATTAGTTGAGAGGTGAGAAACTCATGTGAGTGCACGCACTATCATGTACTTTATATTCACTGTTTAATTATATTAAACCACTTGCTGTATTTTAAACTATTTTTCACAATCGTGCTGCAAATCTATTTTTGTAAAAACCTTTTTAGGTCCCCGGCCACAAGGACACCAAGCATAGGAATTCTATTCCCATGACGTGCTGTAGCTACTGTGGAAGTTACAGGACCTCGATAGTAGACACCTCCACTTTATATCTTGACTCTACTTCAGATTCATTCATCGGTAGGGTATGTCGCCCCTTTCCTTTCAGAGACATCTTATTTACTCAGTTTTTATTTTATATTTTGGGTTGTAATTAAATTAATGATTCAGGCTTGTATTGGTTTATTTTAGTATTCGGATTGTTGTCAGGAGTATTCTTCGAGATTCAGTTTATTACATCGTTATTTATTTTGCAATTGTGATGTGGTTGTGGTTTCAGTATTTCATAATTTAAATGAATTGCATGTTAATCAGATTCAATTAAAATTGACAACTCACTTTTTAAATATTAGTTGGCTAGTAACTATTAAAACGTTTTCGACAGTGATGCTACGAACTGAACCAACTTGAAACTTTGAAATAATTTGAATAAAGGAGTAACTACCCGGTATTTAATTAGTCGGTGTGTCACAGTTAGGTCAATATTTGACCTTGGTATTTTATTGTCACCTTAAGCCCTTATAATTAGCTTCAACCTACAGAAATGGTCACCCCAACTTATGCCCGCAGAATTAGCTTTGACCCGTAGATTGGTCACTCCCATCTTCAAGCTCGAAGAATTAGCTTCAACCTGCAGAATTGGTTACCCCAATATAACCCCGTAGAATTGGCTTCAACCCGTAGAATTGATCACCTCAACTTAAGCCCGCAGAATTGGCTTCGACCCACATAATTGGTCATCTCAACCTCAAGCCCGCAGAATTGGTCATCACATCTTCAAGCTCGCAAAATTGGCTTTGACTCGTAGAATTGGTCGCCCCAACTTAAGCCTGTAAAATTGACTTCGACCCGCAGAATTTGTCACCCCAACTTAAGCCTCCATAATTGGCTTCGACTCGCAAAATTGGCCATGACATCTTCAAGCCCGCAGAATTGACTTCGACCCGCAGAATTGGTCATCACATCTTCAAGCCCGCGAAATTGGCTTCGACACACAGAATTGGTCATCATATCTTCAAGCCTGTAAATTTGCTTTTACCTGCAGAATTGGTCATCACATCTTTAAGCCCGTATAATTGGCTTCGACCCGTAGAATTGGTCATCTCATCTTCAAGCCCACAGAATTGGCTTTGACTCGTAAAATTGGTCATCTCTCCAAAGCCCGCAAAATTCGCCTTGACCCGCAGAATTGGTCATCAAAATCTAAGCCCTCAGAATTGGCTTCGACTCATAGAATTGGTCTCTCCCATCATTGCTTTGGTCATCACTTCCTTTGAGACCATCCCCAGCATGTTCCTTCAAGCTCGTAGAGTTGGCTTAAACCCACAGAATCAGTCACCCTCATCTTCAAGCCCTCATAATTGGCTTTGACCCACAGAATCAGCCATCCTCATCCTTAGGTCCTGATAATTGACCTAAATATTTCCTTTAAGACCACCCCCAACATGCCCCTTTAAGACCTCAAAATAGGCTTTGACCCGCATAATCGGTCATCCTCATCTCCAGCCTCCAAAATTAGCTTTGACCCGCAGAATCGGTCACCCTCATCTCCAAGCCCTCAAAATTGGATTCGACCCGCTGAATCGATCACCCTCATCCTTAGGTCCTAATAATCGACCTCGACCCTCTGGTCATACTCTCCCAAAGGCATCATGCGGTGTCTATTCGATGAATATCATTTGTTCCAAACTCACCCGTCGAGGGGCTCTGTAGAAACCCCATTCTATTACCCCCTAAACTCTCCTTAGGTCCCTAGCACCTCCCTTTACCACTGCAAACCTAGGTCATACCCCGAGTAGTGACCTAGAGGCCATCGGACGCTCCCAGGCTCCGTTTGACCAAAATTCAAACTCTTCAGCTCGACCAAGACTGAACGAATCTTTAAAGGGGACTAAAACCACTTTCCAATGATCCATCCCATGCGCGATTCTGACTTACCATGCGGACGAACGACCCGTTTTCCCTCGAAACCTCATCTAGAGGCCACGAGGCGCTCCCGGGCTCCGTTTGACCTAAGTCAACTCATAAGCTCGACCAAGACTGAATGAATCTTCAAAGGGCACTAAAACCCATTTCTAATGCTCCAGTCCATGCATGATTCTGACTTACGGTACGGACGAACGATCCATTTTACTTTGAGAGGTCACCAAATACATCCAGGGACCAGTTGACCAAAGTCAGCTCCCCGAACCGGATCAAACTATTTGGAATGTCTAAGTACATCTCCTAACCTTTCCAATGGTCTACCCCATACACGATTCTGACTTACCATGTGGACGAATGATCCGTTTGTGTCTGAAGTTTTCCCATCCAAAGGACCGATGAGCGCTTCTGAGCCACATTTGACCCAAAGTCAACTCCCAAACCCGGGAGTAGTCCAAAGGATTTTATAAGGTCTCTGAATTACCTTTCCAATGGTCTACCCCGTGTATATTCAGATCAACGGTTTGCGCTCAGCGACCGATATTCCAAAATGTCCTAAAAGACACTGCCAAACGACAGGTCCAGAGGCAGTGTGCCTAAACTCACCTGCCGATTGGTAGGACCATTTCTATGCCGATCGAAAATGCCCTGGTCTTATATAAAGGAGGCCTTGACCTCATTGCAAGAGGAGCCCAGATCAGATAGACATCATTCGCAGCAAATCAAGAAAACCTCTCTCAAAGTCAGCGTGATTTCCACATCCAAATCCCTTTCCAACCTTCACTTTTCATCATCCTTTTCATCATCCTTGGTGAATTAATTACCCTCCATCATCATCCAAGTGCAAGGGCTACTCTCCCACACTCAAGATCAAGCTCAAGATCTTCAAGAAGGACTAATTTTCTCAATTCTCTCCTTAATTTGTCATAAATTCGCATTATTTTGTTTTATTATTTAGTGCTTTTATTCTCTCATCTCACATATCCTAATATACTTTTTACTTAGTATTATTGGACATCTCTTATTTTCATACAAATAAAAAACCCAAAAAATAAGAAAAATAGGGTTTGCTCTTAAATTTCAAACGGGATTTCTCACACTTTTCTTACACTTTTCTCACAACTAAAACACTTTTTTACACACACAATACACAAATAAGAGAAGTCCCCGATTGGATTTATGGGATAAACCCCACCCCTCATTTTGGATGCGAACTACGTGATCTTTGATGCCTCTATAGGCTACGTAGGTGTCTTTGGGTAAAACTCGAGATTCGAGTCCTTTTCTCACTTTTTCTCTCGTTTTTTATTTTCTGTAAACTCAACTCTCTTAGATTACATATATTTATATATGCATATATTTGTTCTTAGTGGTGTATTATTCCACATACGTTATTGTTCCATTTTAACGATCAACGCATGGATAATCACGTAAATCCTATTTTCTAATATTATTTCTATTAACCTTCCTACGAATTACTCGCTTTATCTCTCCCATGATACAAGCGTAGGATTCCTATCTCCACTATATATACACATGCACACATATCACGGGAAAAATAAAGGAAGATAGCAAAAACGCATGAGAGACCGTAAGGGCAGAATGGTTGCCTAACACCTTCCCATTTCGTAACTTAGCCTCTGGAGCCTTCTCGGATCATATTTATTTCATATGTATCAGTATATCCTTGGATGTTGTCCTTCGGGATGTCTCCATTTATCTTGTCTATTTTGAGTAAAATAGACTAGCGACTCCATCTCTCTACTTTTTCACCTCATCAACGGCGACGGTCGAAGTGCTCCCGAGAGGGACATGCGGAACCTAGGATCCTCACTCTCACCGCAAGGATCGGGGATGGCCACACTTATCTTAAATAAATCACAGACATATGGTCACAAAGATCGAATTGATGAGAGAGGAGAATTGGGTTAGACTAGTGCATTAAGTCAATCTTATGAGTCATTATAGGAGTACGTTAGGTGTAGACACTAGTTGAGAGGTGAGAATTCTCGCGTGAGTGTTGAGTTACTAACATGGTTGTAATATCAACTAGTAAGCATCTTATATACTTGCTAAACTATTTTTAAAGCTATTTTATACTCGGGCTCTGACAAGTTTCCTGTTACTTTTCCTTTCTCTTGTATATATATATATATATATATATATATATATATATATATATATATATATATATATATATATATATATATATATATATATATATATATATATATATATATATCATAGATGCAGCCACAGGGGCGTCAGGCGTAGTTCATTAGACACTGGGCGTGCTGCAGCTTGTGTGGGAGTTACAAGACCTTGCAGTAGACGATTACTTATTAGACTTCTCAGCTTCCCATTTAGTCTTTTTAGTTAGGGTATGTGTCGCCTATTTCCATGTTTTGTTTAAACTTGTTAGAGATTTTCTAATCTTTTATTATTTTAGTATTCAGTTTTTATTTGGGATTGATTCATCTATTATGTTGGCTTTAGATGTGGATACTTATTTTGATTGATTAATTTAGTTGTCTCATCTCACTTGGATGGTTTGATTTTATCATTAGCAGTATTCATTAATTTTTTTATGCATATAAGATTTTAATAATGGAGTTTAATAAATAAAATTAAATGTTTTGACACTTAACTTAATTATTTATTATGTGATTAATAAAGAAAATTATTTTACGACAGTGATGCTAAGAATGAACCAACCAGACACTTTGATTTAGTTTAATAAAGGACTGATCACCCGGTATTTAATTTGGTGGGGTGTTATATGTGGCATCAAAGCATCAGGTTCTAGTGTCCTTTAGGATCTGAACGGATTATTATGCTTCCAACTTAGAATCTTTGATATAGAGCCCTATTGTTGGGATTGTTGTATTCTTGTTCATACAATTACATTTTGAATTATTTAAGATTTAATAATAGCCGTGGACTAATAAAATCCCTTCTCATTTCAGATGCCTCCGGGATGAGAACCTCGAGACAAAAATTCCCAGCCCGAGCATCCACCAACTCAGGCTCCGGGAATGATGAACACAACTAAAGTCACCGCTATAGTTCCTTAGGTGGTGAATACAGCATTAGTGGTGGTGTAGGAGGCCCCACCCCAGGTTCAGAAAGTAGTGTTAGTGACAACACAACTTCCCACAGCATGGGAGAGGGTTAGGGATGCCTTTCAGAAGGCACATCGTCTGGAATTCTCCGACAGTTCTGACATTGTCATCACTAGCCAATGGAAGAAGGACATCCAGAGGCATCTATGCATGTTGACTTCTCAGATGTTCAGAGATAGTTATTGGCTTCCTTTAATCTGGTAGGAGACACCTTACAGTGGTGGGAGTCCACTACCACCTTAAAGGAGAGAGATAGTATGCCGATTGAGACTTTTTGGGTGCGGTTCGACCGCAAATATTTTCCCTCGACCGTGCAGATTTAGATGAGGCAAAGATTGATGAATCTTAAGAAGGAAAGTATGAATATTACAGAATATGAGTATGAGTTCACGAGACTTCTCACTATAGTGTTGGATGAGGCACCTACTTAAGAGAAGAAAATCTTGATGTTCTTGGATGGAATGACCTGGAGGATACTTTAGCACCTCATAGGTAATGTGTCGTTGGGTACTTACACTTATGTACTCAATGCCACTCTGTTGAATTGCTAGGATCACTTATTCCAATAACAGGGAAGCTATAGAGAATGGGATTCCATCCAGTAGGGCCAGACATGAGGTAGTAGTGCCGGTGGGGCACCAGAAGCTCATGGATAGGTCCGTTATAGTGAGCAGATTCCCATCAGGGGGACCCTGCCAAGCGATTTTGATCTGGTGACTCCAAGAAGGGATATGGGGGGTTTAGATAGGTCCAATCTAGTCATCATGTCTAGTAGCGCAAGCATCATTACCAACAGGGTCAGTCGGGCCAGCAGGTGGGCCATTAGGGCTAACAACTTCATTAGCAAGGCCAATGAAGGGGTGGTAATGACCATCAGGTCTGAGGTCAGCAGGGAAAGAGGCAAGAAAACTTCAGGTGCAGGTATTTTGGTTGCGACAAGAATTTCCATAGGCTCCAGGATTGCCCAGAGGGGGATAGGACCCCAAAATACTAGATTAGATCGTCCCAGTGCGGAAACCTCAGGGATAGCATGTAGCGCGGGCATGATTTTCACAAGTGTATAATATATGCATACACAATCATATAAATATACCACTTTTATTATATCAATTTAGGTTTATCCAATAACCCACATTCACAACATTTATCTTTATTTTCCCATTATTATTTATCAAGTATAATGGTTCGTTTCTATCTTTAATTCGAAGGGTTTTTCCAACTTACTACGTAACCCTCATGGACTTTATTCTTCCAAACGTACAATTCAGTAGATATCCATTTATGTTCCAACGTAACTCTCTCTTACGTGTCTCTCCCCTTTAATATATACTTACATTATCCCTTATGCAAAATATCCCAAAAATATATATTTCACCTTACATTAAAGGATTTTGAATTTTATTTTCAAAGATGAGAATTTCAAATGGTTTTGAAATCGGAATTAAAATGGAGTTTTAATTGAATTTTTATTATCTCTAAGAGTCCTCAAAACATAAAACTGTCTAGCAAAAAAAATATTAAAAAATATTCAACGGTCCGATCGAGCTGAATTTTTTTCTGTAGCTTCCTCTCGTCTTCAGCTAATTCTCTGTAAAATTTCATCCAATTCCAACGGTCCGATCGTCCAAAATAAATGTTTTAGTATTTGTATCTGATTAGAACTCTTTTCTTAATCAAACTCTTAATCCTTTACATGACAGGGTTTCCAGAATATCATATAAATTATCACTACATGAAAATTTCTCATCTCAAATTGGGTTTTTCTTCCATAAATCTCATCCTAATAACTCCTAAACTAATATGGATTATGCATCAACGAAATAAGCAAGATAAACACTTGCCTGGGATTTTCAGAAATCTGGTTTGGGGTTGAATTTGGTGTGGTTGCGTTCCCCGTCTCGCGATCTACGCGTTGGCGGTGGCGGCGGTGTAAACGGATGAGTTTTGAACCTTGGAATGCCTTGAGAGCTCTCTCCTCTCCTATCCAATGGCCGTTCTAGTGTTTTAAGTTATCTAACCCTAGGAGATAACCTAAACATCTGATATAACCCCTTTAATTTTCGTGGGTTTAATTACCCAAATACAAAATGACTAATTAGGCCTAAAAACGCCCCGAGACCCAAATCAAACCCCCGGGTATACTTATTTGACTATCTCGACCCTTCCGGACGCGTTGGCGCACTCAAAACGACCATACGAACAACCTATACAATATTCACTTTTATTAATCCACATTTAGTCCCGACACGATACAGGCGCGTCCCGACTTAAATTTCCACAATTGTCATTTTATTCACACGTGACAATATTATAAAAATAAATCTCATATATTACTATACTCATCCAGTAATATGCAACAAATAATATATTTCCAATAATTACTAACTCTTGTCACGCTAGTAAATATTTAAAACAACATTTCGGATTAAAATTAAATTAATTTATCTCAATTAAATTTAATAAATCCTTAAATTTAAAGGCCATGAAAATACGGGGTATTACAATGAGGAGGTGGGGTTTAATCCATAAATCCCACTAGGAACTTTATTATATGTGCATGTATAGAAAAAGGTATTTTAGTGTGAGAAAGTGTGATGAGAAATCCTCGTTTGGGATTGGCAAGTGAACCCTATTTTCTCGTGTGTGGGTTTTTCTATGAAAATAAATATGTGTGAATACTAATAATAACACATAGAACTAAGATGTGTGATATGATGAAGTAAGATACTAAAAATAAAATGAAGTAACTATTTCAAAATTAAGAGAGGTTAAAGATAAAGTGGAAGAAATGGACCACCTTATGATGACTTGAAGTAGATCTTCCTTTTAGATTTGCTAACCTTAAGGTGAAGTTATGGTGGTTTTAGGAGGTGGGTGGGAATTTACACAAAAGATTATGAAAATATTGGAACAAACGGGGGATATAGGCTTTTAGGAAAGAAAAGCTCTGAATTCGAGGGAATTATCTTTGTATTGTTGAGAGAGATGTTTAGGTGTCACGAGGTGTGTCTTACAAAGTGAGGTCATGTCCTCTATTTATAGGGCCAAGGGGGGGTGTCGAGCCGTATGGTCCTTAACCTGCCTATCCGCATGGAACCCTAGGAACACGGTCGTTAGGCACGAGGTTTTTCAAAAAAATGGCTATAAAATGAGAACCACAATTTATTATTATGCATGGGGTAGATAGATGGAAAGGCTATTCAATTCCGTTAGAGAATCCATTAAGCCACTCCCGAGTTTGGGAGTTGACTGAGGTCAAACGAGGCCCAAAAGTGCCCATTGGTCACTGGACAACAAATTCCTGGAAGAAAACGAATCATTCGTCCGAACCGTAAGTCTAAATCACCCACAAGATCGACCGTTGGAAAGTTTATTCAGTGACCTTTAAAGATTCATTTAGTCCCGTTCGGTTTGAAGAGTTGACCTAGTCAAATGGGGCCCAAAAGCATTCGGTGACCCTTAGGAGTAAAATGGGTCACTCGTTCGTACCGTAAGGCTGATTCATACATGGGGGACCATTGAAAAGGGTATTCGGAGGCCTTCTATGATTCTTTCAGTCTCATTCGAGATGAAGAGTTGACACCACTCAAATAGAGCTCAGGCGCGCCCCGTGGCCTCCAAATCAATTTTTAAGGTAAAATGGATCATTCGTTCGAATCGTAAGTCTGATTGTTGAAGGTGCGATCTATTAGAAAATTAATTCAGATCGCTTAAAAGATTCATCGAGCATTTGCTCAAGCGAGGAAGTTGACTAGTGTCAAAACGGTGCCCGAGAGTGGTCGATGGACTCCAAATAAATTTTTAATAGTAAAATGGATCGTTCGTCTGGCTCATGCACAATTTGGACCATTGAAAAGGGAATCAGAGCCCTTCAAATATTAATTGATTTTTGTCTCTAATGAGAAAATTGATCGCAGTCAAATGGGGCCTGGGAACGCCCAGTGGCCTCTAGATCAATACTCGAAGTATGACCTAGGGTTTGAGGTGGATGCGTGAGTGGGTGTCTACACTTACAAATCTTCCCTTTCGGTTATTCTAGTATGAAACACAAACTTAAGCATTGGATCCTAATAAATAAATACCCTCCCAAAATTATAAAAAGTGGAACGTATAAATCGCGTAAATCATATCTTTCCTTTGTCTTCATCTTATGTGAGTCCAAATGACCAACATCCAAGCGGAGCCAAACAAAGATATTCTGATGCATAAAGTTTTAACCATAAAATAAACCCTTAATTTCTTCTCCCCCTTTTTGTCCGTTATTGACAAAGGATCAAAACGAGTCGATAAATATAGGCATCATGCGAAGAGTTATCATCACAATAAAAAATCAAATAAGCAAATGTAATGATAATCTCAAAAGCATTGTATCAATCAATTTTTTTTGAAATATTTCATTTTTCCAAAAAATGTTAAGATGTCAAAATACAACACACCGTGAATACTAAAATATCTTAATCATGAATGTATAAAGTTGTCTTTTAAATATTTGACAAGGTTAATCAACACATATAGTCATAATATGTGTGCACAAAACTTTTAGACTCTTGTAACGAAAGTTATCTAAGTCTACCTTAGGATTATAAATTTATGAACTTGTGTGAAATTATTCAACTTGATCAACACGTCATGAACATAAATGATTTTCACACCAATGATGCCACACTATGTGTTATTTTCCCAAGACATTTGAGATGTGCAAGCCCATCGATCTTCTACTTTATCTCCCTCAAAATATCACGTATATGATGATCAATTCTCAATGATTTTTGAAGAAAGTAATGCTCATATGTTGCGAAGCATCAATGAATCAAAAATTGGCCTAGCACTTTTATTTTTACGTGCCTGTAATCTTTTTAGGCTCATTTATGAAAGTGGCATTTTTTCACGCAAAGATATTTGATCATGCATAGACCATTTCCATTAGAACATTTAAAAATATTTTTCAAAAATAAAGGTAATCCAGGCAGTGGATCTTACATGCACAGTTTTTTAATCTCGTTTTTACATTTAGTTCGTTATAAAACAAAATTGAGATGAGAACATCGTAATCGACAAGTTACAAGTAAGTGGAATGATCATACAAGTTAGTGCATATGTCCATTAAAGGAGATTGTTAGTCAAACATGTAGAAAGTAGTCATCTAATAGCGAAGTAAGGACTCCGCACATTATTAAGAACATTATAGATATGGTTTCATGTCTCAAAAAACTATGAAAAGTCTTGTGGAAATATGGAATGAATGGGTGATCTGGACATCTTAAATGTTCATCCATATATAGTGACAAGAAATGAAAAACTCTTTTTGCCTTTTCCAAAAATTTTTTCAAAATAAAATATTTTTACCTTTTTCACTTTTTCTTAAAACTTAAAATGTTTATGTATTTTTTAAAGTTTTCGAGAAATAATTCCTTTTGAATTTTTCTAATAACATTAAAATGTAAAAACGTAGATGCAATGATAATACAATGGTAATACAGTTTAGTAATAGGAATATAAGATATGAACGTGATAATTCTAGAAAGAACTCTCCACCTCAATCATTAGGCCCAGAGGAGTTCTCAAAACAAGAATCCATATTATGTAGCTACTCCATCAAGCATTGTGAAGTTTTTACTAAATACTTTACTTGCTCTCGAAAACTCTCAAAATCTCTATGGTGGAGTATCAGATGTGGGAGTGAGTACGGGAATATGTGTAGGAGCTCGTGTGAGAGCATACCGGGGAACACACATATGAGAAACTTTCCCTAATTTAAAACATAACTCTCTAAGGTGACCTCTTTGTTTGAAATGCGTACACATATAAATCGGTTTGGGTCCACCTTGCTCAAATGTCTAGGGAAATCTCTTCCAAGTGGGTTAGGATGAGGGCTATATTCATCCATCTCAAAGTCGGGAACTAGTTCGGGTGTGGCTTTGGAAGCATAGACACCATCATAACCTATTCCTTTCCTCTTAACGTTACCTAATGTGGGACTAAGGAGAATTTTCCAACCTTCTTTTATGTGTCCCCTAAAGTGACATTTACCTCCCGAGAACGTTAGAGATCAATATCTAGTTAAGAAACACAGGATTTATGTTTCTCAAGAGTCAGCTTTTGTAAGACTAGCCATGGTGTTGACCAAATCGGTCTCTCTTTTCCTAAAATAATCAAGTGATCACACAAACAAATATTTACTTTCTCGAGTTGACTCGGCATAACCTCACACTCTCTCAAGAATATCACCTCCTTTTCCAAATATAACACCATCAGAGACAAATCTTTATTAAGCTTCTTCATTTTTAAAGTCTGGGAGTAAAGATCTTTAAAAGCTTTTTGGAGTCCACCTTTCCTGACTTAAATTCTCATTCTCACTCTCATTTTCTCTAGAATGACTCAAAATATCATCGAGGAAATCATGTTTATAAATGTCCTCGCCACCGTGGGACAAAATGGAAGTACTAACATGGCTAGCCACGAAGACATTGCAGGGTTCATATGGTGATTCACCCCCTAAATCAACAAACTCGGTGTGACTATCGCTAAGACTAGCCTTATTAGCAACAATCTTGCCTTATCTCTTAAGCCTAGTAGTACATTCATGCACCCTGTCGCCTTTCCTTCACACTCTTTCTCACAACCCTTCTCGCCCTTATTCTTATTTTTATTTTTCTCAAAAAAAAATTCTTGGGAAGAATTTTCTTTGCAAAAATTAAGAATTTTTTGGATTTTTTTTTTGTAAAAGGAGCTAAATCACCAAACTCAAAATCAAATTTAGGCTCGGACACACAAACTTTATCGTTCTTCTTTTTCTTATTTTATTCTGTCAAGGAAATCTTTATTTCCTTAGGTTCAATAGTTTCTAGAAACATATCTATCTCATACATTTGAAGGTCTCTTACGATTTCTTCTGACCTAAAAGTATCTAGTATCCAAAACGAATTTAGCGTGTAGCCCTAGGAATAAAAATGGGTGGGTAAGGATCTCAAAATTATTAACAACTATTGTTTCAGGAATTTTCTAACCTAAATTAAAATTGGAATTAACTATGTTCGAGTAACGTGCATCAAACTCATCGAAGGAGTCAGACTTTATCATCATAATATTCTCAAACTGTGTGGTGAGGTTCCGTAGCATTGAACACTACACCAAAACAGGAAAATGGTCACATCCAAAATTACTAACCAAGGTTGTGGGTTGAGGACTTGGGCCATGATGATTTTGGGCACGCCCAATTTTTAGGTCGCCGCCTAAGTCCGTGACCAATCTCGTGGTCACGGCCCGGAGGGTTCATGACAGATGGTCGCGGCCTACAGCCGTGACCCAAAGGTAGATCTTGTCACGAAGAATGATCGCGACCCATCCTTTAATACATTCAAATGGTCACGGACCTGGTCTAGACTCAAGGCCTTGACTCCCACATTTACTTGCATGGAACTAGTCACGACTCATGGTCATGACCAACACAATTCGTACTTGGCACTAGTCACGACCATGAGCATTGACCCACTCTTTTGAATTGTCCAATATAGTCACGAACCTAGCCCGTGACCCTTTATATGCGTGACAAAAAATAGATAAAAGTCATGGACTTTGGCCGTGACCATTTTTAACTATATTAAAAAAAATGGGTAGAAATTTCTCTGTTATGGGTCGTTTTCCCAAACTCAGGGTCCTGTGATCATGCGGTCGGTTCCTACGAGTTACATTAGACCCGTACGAGGTG
The DNA here is from genome assembly GCA_949130495.1 of Sambucus nigra. NCBI lineage: Eukaryota > Viridiplantae > Streptophyta > Magnoliopsida > Dipsacales > Adoxaceae > Sambucus > Sambucus nigra. The sequence goes on from OX422213.1 coordinate 122,065,438, forward strand.
TTGGTGCTTCTCACGGGAAGGTTTAGGGGGAGCTAAGGGTATTCGCCCCCCCCCCAACAGCACATTTTCAAGCCTAAGTGTCGATTTTCTCAAATTTTGGCCATGCTCTCAAATCGGGGGTCTCGGGACCATGTAGTCGGTTACTACGAGTTACATTGGACCTGTGCGAGGGGTTAGCTCCGCTCACGGGTCCGTTTTCATGGTGGGAAGGGGTTTCTCCCCCAAATGGCATGTTTTCAAGCCTAAGTGTGGATTTTCTCAAATTTGGGTCGAGCTCTCAAGCCGGGGGTCCCAGATTAGTTCCTACGAGTTACATTGGACCCGTGCAAGGTGTTGGTGACTATGACGGGATGGTTTGGGGGAGCTAAGGGGTTTTTCCCCACCAACGACATTTTTTCAACCCTAAGTGTGGATTTTCTCAAATTTGGGTCGTTCTCTCAAACCGGGGGTCCCGTGACCACGTGGGCGATTCCTACAAGTTACATTGGACCCATGAGAGGTGTTAGCACCCCTCACTAGGTGGTTTAGGGGGAACTTAGAGGTTTACTTCTCCCCCCCCCCCAACAACACATTTTCAAGACTAAGTATGGATTTTCTCAAATTTGGGTCGTGCTCTCAAACCGAGGGTCCCGTGACTATGCGATCGGTTCCTACGAGTTACATTGGATCTGTGCGAGGTGTTGGCATCGCTCATGGGGCCGTTTGGGGGCCGCCAAGGGCCTTCTCACCCCAATGGCACATTTTCAAGCCTATGTGTGGATTTTCTCAAATTTGGGTCACACACTCAAAATGGGGATCCCATGACCACGTTGTCGGTTCATACGAGTTAGATTGGAACCGGGTGAGGTATTGGCGCCTCTCACGGGATGGTTTGGGGGCACTAAGGTGCTTCGTCACCCAATCACATCTTTTCAAGACTAAGTGTAGATTTTATCAAATTTGGGTCATTCTCTCGAAATGGGGGTAACGTGACCATGCGGTCAGATCATAGGAGTTACATTGGACCCGTGCGAGGTGTTGGCACTGATCACAAGGCAATTTGGGGGACACTAAAAGATTTATCCCCACCAACAACACGTTTTTAAGCCTAAGTGTGTATTTTTTCAAATTTGGGTCCTGATCTCCAACCAGGGGGGTCGTAACCACGCGGTTAGATCATACGAGTTACATTGGATCCATGCGAGGTATTGTCACTGCTCACAGGGAGGTTTGGGTGGAGTTATCGGTTTTAGCCCCCCTCCTAGCGGCACGTTTTCAAGCCTTAGTGTGGTTTTTCTAAAATTTGGGTCATGCTCTCAAATCGAGGATCCCGTGACCACATGATAGGTTTAGACGATTTACATTGGACCTGTGCGAGGTGTTGACGCTTCTCATAGGGTGGATTGGTGGGCACTAAGGGTTTTTGTGCCCGCACCGCACGTTTTTAACCTTATGTGTGGATTTTTTAAAATTTGGGTCGTGCTCTCAAACTGGGGTCCCATGACCACACAGTTAGTTGCTACGAGTTACACTGGACATGTGCAAGGTGTTGGCGCCGCTCACAGGGTGGTTTGGGGGTGTTAAATGGTTCCGTTTCCCAAAGACACATTTTCAAAACTAAGTGAGGATTTTCTCAAATTTGGGTTGTGCTCTCAATTTACATTGAACCCGTGCGAGGTGTTAGAGCTGCTCACAGGGCGGTTTGGGGGCGCTAAGGGTTTTCTCACCCCAATGGTACATTTTCAAGCCTAAGTGTGGATTTTCTCATATTTGGGTTGTGGTCTCAAATTGTGGGTCCCGTGACCATGCGTCGGTTCCTACGAGTTACATTAGACTCGTGCGAGGTATTGGCTTTGCTCACAGGGTGGTTTGGGGGGCGCTAAGGGGTCTCACCTCCGAATGGCATGTTTTCAAGCCTAAGTGTGGATTTTCTTAAATTTGGGTCGTGCTCTCAAAACAGGGGTCCAGTGACCAGCGGTCGATTACTATGAGCTACATTGGTCCTGTGTGAGGTGTTGGTGCCTCTCATAGGCAGTTTGGGGGTGCTGAGGGGTTTTGCCCCTCAACGGAACGTTTTGAAGCCTTTGTGTGGATTTTCTCAAATTTGGGCCATGCTCTCAAACTGAGGGTCCCGTTACCACTCGATCGGTTCCTACGAGTTACATCGGACCCGTGTGAGGTGTTGGCGCTACTCACGGTGCCGTTTGGGTGGCACTAAGGGGTTAGCCCCCCAATAGCGTGTTTTCAAACCAAAGTGTGTTTTCTCAAATTTGGGTCTTGCCCTCAAATCGGGGGTCTCGGGACTATGGGGTCGGTTCCTGTGTGTTACATTGGACCTATACGAGGTATTGGTGCTGCTTACAGGGTGGTTTGGGGCTCTAACGGGTTTCTCCCCCAAACGGCATGTTTTCAAGCCTAAGTGTAAATTTACACAAATTTGGGTTGTGCTCTCAAACCAGGGGTCCCGTGGCCACGAGGTCAGTTTTTACGAGTTACATTGGACCCGTGCGAGGTGTTGGCTCCGCTCAGGGGGAGGTTTGGAGGGTGCTAAGGGGTTTCTCCCCCTAACAGAACATTTTCAAGCCTAAGTGTGGATTTTCTCAAATTTGGGTCGTGCTCTCAAAATGGGGGTCCCATGACCACGCGATCGATTCCTACAAGTTACATGGGACTCGTGCAAGGTGTTAGCGTTGCTCACGGGGTCGTTTGGGGGGCACTAAGGGGTTTTTCCCCTCAACATCACATTTTGAAGCCTAAGTGTGGATTGTTTCAAATTTAGGTCGTACTCTCAAATCTGGGGTCCCGTAACCACGTGGTTGATTCCTAAGAGTTACATTGGATCCGTGCGAGGTGCTGGCACCGCTCACGGGGTGATTTGGGGGGCGCTAAAGGTTTTTCCCCCAAACGACACGTTTTCAAGCCAAAGTGTGGATTTTATGAAATTACGGTTGTGCTCTCGAACCGAGGGTCCAGTGACCAGGCGGTCGATTCCTACGAGTTACATTGGACCCGTGCGAGGTGTTTGCAAATTAATGGTGCTGTGCATTTAAAATTTGCCAGATGGGTGAATCAAATGGATATGACATCATATTCCCACCCACCTCACATTGAGCATGCCATGTCTTTGCCTTCGCTATCCCCGGTGTAGTAAATAACCATTTTAACCGAGGCCCAACTGGAAAAAACTTTAAAACCTTTTGTGGGACTTGCGAGAACTTGCATTTTTTTGTAGCTTTGTCCTTTCCATTTTCACAACCATATATTTAGGTTCACTGCATACAGTACATTTATCCTTCTCTTCATGCTCATTGTGGTACAATATCTAATCATACTTGCATGCATGAATAATTTGTATTTCAAACCCAAACCCTTCAAGTTCTTCTTCAAGGGAGAATAATTTTTTGGTAACATGTTCTCTTTTGGGAGAATATCTTTAACCCATTTAAGAATTTCACTTACGCTATTCCCAAACAAACCAAATTGACTCTTCAAATTATGTAAACCAATTATTGCATATAATACTGAGTGATCTTCATCACAATCTTTATATAACGGTCTAGTAGCATTGTCTTTCAACCATATGTATTCCCGATCTCCTAGAAGTTCAACACCATAATTTTCACTTACTTGGCCACAATGCACATTTTTCGTATCCATAGCTTGGTGGTTTCGAAAGTTGTGGATTCCATAACCATCATCAATTACCTCGTTCAATGGACAACATGTTGGTGAATCATGTAGCACTTACACTCGTTCGGGTATCGTTACATGGTCGGGAACCAACAATTCTTCCAAAACATAAGGCATTTTTTTTCATCATGGTATGTCCATATTTTATAGTCTTGACAAATTCCTTACTGTATTAAATGCAACTCAACGTATTCCAATGACTTGTATTTTTTGTTCTCACAACGGGTGCATGAACATGAATCTTGTCACCTTTGGGATTTTTGAAAGAATATTTAACAAATTCTTGAACGCCATTTACATGATTATTTAAAATTCGGCCAGTCTCTCCCATCCACTCTTTGTATAGTGGGAAATCCATGTAATAATCTACAAATTTCAGTCATGTGGGTATAGGTTAAAATTGAAATCCAAGTAAAAATCTATAACTAAATCAATAAAAAATTATTATTAAAACTCAAACAAAACCAATATTCTTAAACGAAAACAAAACAAATATTATTAAACTGAAACAAATCCAATATTCTTACAACTGAAACAAAAAAATGATATTACAACTGAAACAATAAAAAATTATTACAATTTAAACAAAACAAAATATTATCAGATCTTTTCCAACAGATAAATTGCCCAAGGAAGAAAAGAGTTGTGCACTATTTTAATAGATCCAGCCCATCCCCGCCTGCCGTGAACACATGTATATCTCCACATCCATTGTATATTTCATCGACTAGTATTTGAGCCACACCCATTTCCAATGGTCGGTTGTGTACTTTAGTTCCAATAACCTTGGATATGAGTGTGGACACCCCAACAAACCTCTTATTTCTCAAGTCTTTGAAATAATACTTTTCGCCATAGTCACCGTGAGTTGTTGATGATGATTTAAGTCCCATGATAGGCGGAGGTACATGGAATGATAATGTTGGATGAGGCGACATTTGGGAGGGGAATGTTGAATGCAGTATCATTTGGGAGGAGAATGTTGGATAAGGTTAGATAAGGTGGCATTTGGGACACAAGTTTCCCAATTTGATTCGTCAACATTCCCAGGTTATTTTTTATATCCTAGACATCCCCGTCGGTCTTGGACTGTTGTTCCTCATTGGACGAGAAACGATTATCAATTGAAGAAAACTCATCCATGAGAGGTGCGATCTATTGAAATTTTATTTTTGGAATATGTGAGCCAACACCTATCATCCTCCCCCTGTTTTCCTTTCCAAAGTGTGGCCATCGCCGGATATATCCCCTCACGGCGCAGCGAGAGAGGATCCCTCTAGGTCTCGCGCGTCCTTCTTGGGAGCGCTTCGGTCGGTGTCGATGAATGAGGTGAAAAATGTATAGAGATAGAGTCGCCAGTCTATTTTACTCAAAACAGAAAAAAGAAAAGGGAGCCATCCCGAAGAGCAACATCCAAATACATATTGATACATACGAAACCAAAATGATTCGAAAAGGGTCTGGAGGCTAAGTTACTAACTGGAAAGGTGTTAGGCACCTATTCTGTCCTTACAATCTCTCATGGGTTATTGTTATTTCCTTTATTTATCCGTGATATGTGTGTATGTGTATACGTAGTGGAGATAGGAATCATCGACTTCAATCATAGAAGAGATAACACGAGTCATCCATAAGAATGTTCCTAAAAGTAATATTAGAAAATAGGATTTATGCGATTATCCTAGCGTCGATCATTATAAGGGAATGATAATGCATGTGGAATAATATGCCATTAAGAACAATATATATATATATATATATATATATATATATATATACACACACACACACACACACACACACATAGAATTTAAGAGAGTTAAGTTTAAAGAATATAGAAAAATATGAAAAGAGTAGAAAAAGGACACGAGTCTAGGGTTTTACCCCGAGATGCCTATGTATCCAATAGAGTCAAGAAAGTCCATGTAGTTCGTATGCAAATTGAGGGGTGGGATTTATCCTATAAATCCAATTGGGGACTTCTCTTATATGTGTGTGTGTGTGTGTGTGTGTGTAAAAAAGTGTTTTAGTTGTGAGAAAAGTGTGAGAATTCCTGTTTGGAATTTATGAGCAAATCCTCTTTTTCTTGTTTTTTGGGTTCTATTTATATGAAAATCAGAGATGTGAAATAATACTAGATAAAAATTATATTAGGATATGTGAGATAAGAGAATAAAAGTACTAAGTAACAAAACAAACTAATGAGAATTTAGGGGAATTTATGGAAAAAATGGAGAAAGTTGGACCTTCTTGAAGATCTTGAGCTTGATCATGGATGTTGGAGAGCAGCCCTTGAACTTGGATGATGATGGAGGGTACTTAATTCACCAAGTTTGGTGAAAAATGTGATGAAAGGTGAAGGTTGAACAGGGATTTGGATGTGGAAATCACGCTGAATTCGAGAGGGGTTTTCTGAGCTTACTGAGAGTGATGGATCTTTGATTCCTCCTCCTTTTGGAATGAGGTTAGGCCCTCCACTTTATTGGCCCATGGAATTTCTGATCGGCATAACCCTGGTCCTGTCAATCGACAGGTGTGTTTAGGCACACTGTTCGATAGGCAGGGCTTGGAACCTACCGTTTGGCAGTGTGTTTCAGGTGCCTTAAGAAAATCAGTCATAGAACGCGAATCGTTGATCCAAATCGTGCACGGGGAAAACCATTGGAAAGGTATTTTAGAGACCTTCGAAAGTAGTTGAGCTAATCCTGGGTTCGGGAGTTTCTTTGGGTCAAATTTAGCTCAGAAGCGCTCATCGGTCCTTTGGACGTGGAATTGTCGGACGTAAATGGATTGTTCGTCCACAGAGTAAGTCTGAATTGCACACATGGTGGATAGTTAGAAAAGGTTAGGAGATGTACATCGACATTCCAAAGAGTTTGACCCTATTTGATGAGTTGACTTTGGTCAATCGGGTCCTCGAAGCATTCGGTGACCTTTCGGAGTAAAACGGATCGTTCGTCCGTACCGTAGGTTAGAATCATACACGGTGCGGACCATTGGAAAGGGGTTTCAGTTACCTTTGAAGATTCATTAAGTCTCAGTCAAGATGAAGATTTTACTTCGGTCAAGCGGAGCCTGGGAGGGTCCGGTAACCTCCTGATCAAGTTTTACGGAAAAATGAGTCATTCATCCGCATGGTAAGTCAAAATCATGCACGAGATGGACCGTTGGAAATGGGATTCAGTGCCCTTCAAAGATTCATTTAGTCTCGGTCGAGCTGAAGACCTAGAATTTTGGTCAAACAGAGCCTGGGAGTGCCTGATGGCCTTTAGGTCAGTACCTGGGGTATGACTTGGGTTGGCAATGATGAAGGGAGGTGCTAGGGACCTAAGGAGAGGTTGGGGGGTATTAGAATGGGGTGTCTATATATCCCCTCGACGGGTGAGTTTGGAATGCACGATAACCATCAAATAGAAACCACATGATATCTTTGAAAGAGGATGACTGGAGGGTCGAGGTCAATTATGAGGACCTAAGGATGAGGATGACCGATTCTAAGGGTCGAAGCCATTTTTGAGGGCTTGAAAATAAGGGTCATCGATTCTGCGGGTCGAAGCCAATTCGGAGGACTTCAAGATGAGGGTGACCGATTCTGTGGGTCAAAGCCAATTATGCAGGATTGAAAGGGCATGCTGGGGATGGTCTTAAAGGAAATTTTTAGGTCATTTTTGAGGACTTACGATAATGATAGGGGTGACCAGTTCTCCAGGTCGAAGCCAATTCTGAGGGCTTAGGTTGTGATGATCGATTCTGCGGGTCGAAACCAATTCTACGGGCTTAAGTAGAGGATTACCGATTTTGTGGGTCGAAGCCAATTCTGTGAGCTTAAGTTGGGGATGACCAATTCTGTGGGTTGAAGCCAATTATACGGGCTTAAGGTGAGATGATAAATTATGTGCGTCGAAGCCAATTCTGCAGGCTTAAGGTGAGATGGACAATTCTACGGGTCGAAGCCAATTCTTTGGGTTTAAGGTGAGATGGCCAATTCTACGGGTCGAAGCCAATTCTATGGGCTTAAGGTGAGATGACTAATTCTGCGGGTCGAATCCAGATCTGCGAGTTTAAGGTGAGGTGGCCAATTCTGCGGGTCGAAGCCAATTATGTGGGCTTTAGGCGAGAAGTTCTTCGGGAACTCTGCTGGGAAAATTACCTCGTGATTTTGATTTGAGCTAAGGAGCTGATTGTTAGGGAAATCCTTGTGTTTTTGGAGACTGTACCTATGGAACGACCAATCTGATGCTGGGGAAGTGATTAGATGGTCCAGGGTTTTGATGTATTTCTCGGGGAGATTTAAGACCTTTGGGAAATATGATATGATCCTGTAGTTTTGGATATTTTGGAGGTCCTCTTGAGACGTCTCCGAGGAGAGATTCTCTTTGGTTTTGAGAGTTTCGCTTGGGAAATAGGGGTTCCTCTTGAGGAGGTGCGAATTTTTCTTGGTGAAAATTCTTTAAATCCTTTTTGGAATTTTAAGGAAATTTCTGAGGATTTTTCAAGATTTTCTGGTACTTTCTGGGAATTTTTGTACAAAAATTTAGGGGGGTGCCGGTCGGCATGGTGTGGAGGGTGCCATTGGGCAGTGGCGTGGACTTTTGGGCTGCTTCGAGAAGGTAAATGGGAAGTGCCGATTGATAGGTGAGGGTCAATGTTGATCGGCATGACCCTTGGCATCCTATATAAAGGGGGCGAGTTCCCCTCAGTTTTCACAGCTTCTTGCATTCTCTCTTTCTGTGATTTTCTTCTGTGAATTGTTCTAGAATTCCGATCTCTAAAAAATGGCCACTTTTGTGAGCACTGCAGTACATCGGGAATGCTTGGCTGTTGATGACTGGGCAAATGTGAAGTGGAGGGCCAGGGCGCCTCTTGCTTTGGGGAGCGAGAATTCTTTTGACGCATTCGAGCCAGTTATGGATGAGTGGAACTTTCTACGGGATCCGTCGCATCATCATTCCTTGAGGGTGGTGAACCCTCACGGTTATCTAAGCAAAATGACTTTTGGCATTCTCTCTTTTTGTGGTTTTCCTTTTTTCTTGGATTCTGACAAGGTTTTTCTCTTTTGGCAGTTTGATGTTTCTCTGTCAAATATGCGTGCTTAAGGATGTTTGGGAGCATCTTCCACCTATGGTGCATTGGGTGGTGTCCTCATCAGGCTTTGGGAGGTTGGCCTCAGTTCTATATGAGACGCCTCGTTCGATGGTGATTTTATGCGCTCTGGGGGAGAGGTGGTGGGACACTACCCACACCTTTCATTTTGGCTTTGGGGAGATGATTGTGACTCCAATAGATGTGTAGCAGCTAATGTGGCTGGATTGCGATGGGGAGAAGATAGAGGTAGATCCCTCTTTGCGGGTGAGGGCGAAGGCGGTGCGCACGATGCTTCGTGATGTGGGGGGGATAGTGTCTGGGGACTCGATTCATCTGTCGCTGCTGAAAGATGTTTTATTGGGCATAGTGATCGATGTGGAGGACTGGCTACAGGTGAGGCAGATGGTCCGGTTGTTCATTTGACTGGTGTTAGGGGGATTTCTATTGGCGTCGAGCGGCGATGATGTCCACTTATGGTTTTTACCATACCTGAGGATGTTTTCGAACATCCCTCTCTATGATTAGGGGAGCCTGACTTTGGCGACCCTTTATTTTTCCTTGGATGCATTCAGCAGGTGCTGCCGGTAGTCTTTCACTACAACCATGTATCTTCTTGAGGTATTCTTTAATTTTGTGCATTTTCCTTTCATGCATTTGCATTTTCCTTTCATGCATTTGCATTTTCCTTATGTGTTTCTTGTTTATTGGAATTTTTTTGTCTTTGGCAGATATGGTTCTATGAGGTGATTGGGTGTAATACCCAGCTGATTTCTTTAAAGCATGATGGTTTAGGATTATTGTCGGTTGCATTGATGGCGCAAGGCCAATCGGCAGTCGAGGAGGTCTCTCTCTCTAGAGGCGGTGCGTCAGGTCTTGAATGGCCTGACTAGTGGCAGGGTAAGACTTATTTCTTCTTCAGTCTTGGTCTTTGTGTACTCTAATTCTTTATTGACTTATACCTGGTGGGGATTTCTTGTTCAGGTGACCTTTTACCTTTGGGGGATGGCTATTTAGGACACGTGGTAGACTAAAGTAAATGCACATATGAGGTGTTTGTTGGCGCATGAGTTTGGCCATACTTGGTTTCTTTGGGAGAGGGTGGTCCGACAGATTGTTAAGGGAGAGGTGGTGGTGCCACCTGCGAGGCCCCCTATGTCTATGAGGCGGGACTGGCTTCTGCTAGAGGATGCGAGGATCGCGGCAATGATTGGCGAGTGATACCTATTGTACACCAATACAGCTGTGTCGTATGATTATATGGACTTTGTGACAAGCTGACTGATGGTTCCCAGCATATATGATGCACTGCCCTTCCCTCCTACTGGTTCGAATCCTCCAGTGGGTTTCTCCCACAGCGATGGCGGTCCGTCGAGATCTGCGGCGGCGGCGACTTCGGAGGTCCCCTTTGTGAGTCTTCATATGCCCTCATACAATATTCGGCGGGATGATGGAAGGATGGTGCCTATGCTGAATAGTCTTCATGCGAAGGATCCGGAGGAGTTGGGCTTGACATAGGAGGTCCTTCGTCCTATGGTATACATTTATGTTCTTTTCTCTTAGTTTTTTTTTTTATCTTTTCTGCTTGATACTGATTTTGTCTTTTCTTTTGGCAAGTTCGGGTATCCACCACTTGGCTGAGTGACATTAGGGACTAGATATCTTCGGCGACTGCCCATATTGGGGACAAAGTTCCTATTCCTTCTTTCTTGGTGTCGTCTGCCTTATTCGACGAGGAATCTTGTTATAGTAGCGTTGGGACGTCATCTCGCCGTAGGGGAAAGAGGGCGCATCACAAGGGTGGAAGCTCTTAGGAGAGAGAGGTGAAGATTTGGTGAGAGAGAGAGGGAAAATGTGGGTTCAGACTGAGTCCCGTTGTTTTTTAGTTTTCTTTCCTGCAAGATTGATGTAACACAGAGAAATATCTATGCAATGTAATGAAGTTTTCTGATTATCTTGTGTTAATCATGAGTGAATTCATGCACATGCGCCTTTTACTTTGCTGTTGAGACCGTACAAAGAAATATTTTTGGGATGTGAAGGAAAGTTTTATTTCAAATGAGAATTCATATAAAGATGGATAGGGTATTTTTGAAACTCTGTTTGAGAATATCAATTTATTTTGAGTATTCTGAAATTTGATAATAGAGAATAAAGAAAAATTTCCAAAAGTAGAGGGTTGTCGATCGGCAAGCACCTTGTCTCGCCTATCGGCAGATCAGTCCAGTCCCATCAATTCAAAGCTTTGATTGGTACCCTCTTCAGCCTTTGGTACCTTGTGGGGCAGTATTTCCTCCGATTTCTGCAGGGGTTATGTCTTTTGTGGGGGTTTTCAAGTATAAAAAGGGGTAAGGGTGGAGTGTTTTCATCACGCCTTCACATTGTCCTTCTCTTATTCTGTGAGATGGCTCTCCCTATTAGTGTTGAGTTTGCCAACTACCCCCGAGACTTTGGAGGAGACGTGCTCCTACAACGTCGACTACGATGCTTTCAACCTGCGTCGAGTTTCTTTATGGCGTAATCAGCCTATAGAGTGGAACATGCTGATGGTGGTGGTACAATTTTGGTACCCTGAAGACCATGTATTCCACTTTATCTTGTAAGAAGTCTGTCCAACTTATGAGGAATTTTTTGCCATGTTGGGGATAAATCCCGACATTGCTGCAGCTTTGCCTGAGTTTTCCTATTCTCCCCGGGAGTTGTTGGTTGGGCTTCTTTGTATTTCGTCCTCAGCGGATAGATCACTGGTGGATGGATGTATGATTTCTCTTCTGGCGGTGTTGCGGTCTATGCATTTGCAGGAGGTGGGTGATGGTGGATATGCCGGAGCTGTTGTTCGAGGCCTAGTTTCAAAATTGATGCTGGTGACTGGGGAGCTGCTGGTGGACCTACAACTTCCAGCTATTACTTCATGCTGCAGTGATACTGGCCATGACTCAAAATGGCCTGGATGCCTGGCGAGAAGGTCATTCTAACTTTCTGAGGGGTATCCTTGTGATGTTCTTCATGTGGTTGTCTGAAAGATTCTGCCTGGTGACTCCTCTGGAATACCCTTTATCGGTTGTACCCAATTTCTTTTTGTGTCATTTCATCAGCGTGGGCCAGGATATTGAGAGCTGGGAGAACTGGTTTATGGAGCATGGGGCTCCAAATCTATACTAGTCACTACCTTGGTGGGGACATCTGCTGCCTATTCTGGAACTAGGAGAATACCCTTATGTTTGGTTAGTTGGTCTCAGACAGACCTCTTTCTATTTCCCTCGACGGCTTCTGCGCCAATTTAGCGGGAAGCAGATCATGCCACCTCGGACACTAGACTTATTTTCGGTAGAAGATCTGACAAAGCATCTGCACATGCGTCTTGTCTCTTTTTGGGAGAGTCGACGTCCATCGACCCATCCCTCTTAGTCTGTTGGGAGAGTTTGGCACATCCCTGGGGATTATATGAAGTGGTTGTGGAGAAGAGTAGTCAGCAAGATGTTGGTAATGGAAACTGGACAAAGATGGCTTGCCTTATCTGATACCATGGATGGAGGTATGGTAGTTTTTTCGAGGCTGGTTAGAGCCTATCGATTTATGGAGCGTCTGCGGCACTCCATTTAGGCAAGGGAAGCTTGGGGGCCCCAGGATGTATATTCTACAAAATTACCATTTTACCATCTATTTTGCCAACACGTGAAAAATATATTTTCACCATTATAACATTATAAATTATCATTTCTATTCAAAAATCATATCTCATGATTTTTCTTCAATAAAATCTCATTTCTTCACATTTGTTTAACAAGAATTTCATCTATCATTACGAAGGTCATTTTTATCAAAATTTCCTCATTTTATCAACATTTTAAAACACCTTTAGGGGATGAATTTTTTAACTTTAACATTTCATCTTGAAACTCATTTTAATTTTCATCTATCATGTTTATGTGCCCTCTACTAATATAAAATAAGATTATTAACATGTGAGGATGATTTAAACCTAGAAATCCGATAATATGAGTTCAAAAATGAATTAATATGAAATTATATTTTATGTTCGTATTCATCATATTCCAAGATCTAAAATGACATGTGTTCTTAAAAAAAATCCTCCCATGTTTACTTTTCTTTAAAGCATATATTTTTAATAAGAAAACTTTAAATAAACGTACTAAAAATAACTTTGTAAGATTATATACATTCTAGCATGTATCCTAACAAGTAACTTTGGCTTCAAACTTAAAAACATAGTGAGGAAGACCCTTCCTTGAGTTTGAAGAGGTAAAACTAACAAATGATGACTTGAAAGTTCTTAAAACACTAAGAAATCCTCGAGAAAGCTCCTTGCAACTCCAAAACCTCCAAGAAATACACTAAATCCTATTGAAAAATCAACGAACAATTCTTTAACCTAACATATTCATTGGATAACCCTTTAAATGGGTCTTACAATCTTGAAATGGCTAGAAAAATGCTTGGAATGGAGGTATAAATCTTGGAGATGGGTGGAGGAAGGTTGGAAATGGAGCGAGGTATATGGAAATTGTAAAATATAGCATAAAAATAAAATTGACGAGTGTTGTATTAGTTCCCACCATTCTCACTGTATTATTTGTACCCACAAACCCCCTAGATTTTTAACCTTTTGGTCCGCTAAATCCCTTGACCCCGTTTGATATGCTCTATTGGGAGCTTGATAGATCAAACAATCTAAAGGTTCTCATCAGTCTCGTTCAAAGGATATTAGAACTCGTTAAAATGAAAACACATCTTATTCGAATGAGGTTCCAATGAGAATCTAACGAGACTAAAAATGCAAACGTGTATTTTTGTTCGATGGTCATTTAAAGCACCTGTTCTAACAAGATTTGAATCTCATTCAAACGACTCAACATTTTGTTCGAATGACCCCAAACTTTCTTATCTTAAGTTTTAGGTCATTCCATCCCATTTTAATTGCAAAGGCCATAAGAACAATTTAAAATAGACGACCATCCATTGTACAATGTCCATCGACTATTGGCAAGAAAATTACAGGAAAAAGAGGTACAAATCTCGGGAACAGACATTACTTTTTTTCCTCTATAGGAGATTTCATCCCTAAAATCAACACAAATAAGCTAGGCAAAGAGTTCCAGGTGCTTCTCATGTATTTATAACTTACGCTCTCATGTTGCACCTTCTACACTGTGGAACTGCCAAAGCACGTTCACTAATGGGATGACCTTGTAGTGAGGGAAACTATCCTCGTGGTCTAAGATGGACACATGTCTCATATGAAACATAAAGTCTTCTTCTAACTTAGAGTGGTTCTAATTGATGATGTGCCGAGGGTTCGGGACATACTTCTTCAGCATAAATACGTGAAACACACAGTGAACATGGGAAAACTAAGGAGACAACACCAAGCAAGAATATATTTCTCACCAAACCGTTGACTTCCTCTTCAACAGTACATGGTTAGCCACCTCAAGCTCTAGAGGTACTCGCTGATTGTCAGCATAATTTGTTTATCGACTCTGAGCCATCATGAGATATGCTGAATCACCTGAACTCTATTTGTCATCTCCCTGATAATGTACGAGTTCGTGAGATGCTTCTCACCCACTTTAGCCCAACTGAATGGAAAGCGACACCGACTCCCATAAAGAGCTTCAAATGGAGATATACCAATGCTTTCCTAATAACTATTGGTCTAGGAAAATTCTGCCAGATGTAGATTCTCTGACCAACTACCCTAGAATTCAAGTGCACAAGCCCATAACATATCTTTCAGAATCGAAATGTTCCGTTCTAATTGCCTATCTATCTCGGGATGGTAAGTTTTACTCATATTCAAACCAATACCCAATTCCCATTGAATCTTCTTCTAGAACTAAGTCACAAACAAAGGATCCCTGTTTTAGACGATTAAGAGCGATACGCCATGAAGGTAGACTATCGCTCAGACATACAACCTTGTAAACTTAGCCATGTTGTCCATTCCGCTAATCGAAAAAATGTGCCGACTTCATAAGCTAATCCATGAAAACCCAAATCATATGAGGATTTGAAGATTTGAAGAATGAATGGGAGACTAGGATAAAAGATGGTCCAGATGCTGGTAAAAACCCAAATCGGTCCAACTTATTCCTTCATGCTCGACGGGACAAAGATAATAAATTCCCGCTTCACTTGGCTAAGACACTAGATTCAATAGAGGCCATCAACAGTCAATCAAATTCGAGCCCTACTGATGACTTTGACCTTGAAAATGATGCCCTGACAAAGACCTTTGGGAAGGACAAAAGGGGGAGGACGAGAGGTGTTGGCTCACATAAGCCAAAAACAAAACTTCAACACATTGCACCTCTTGTGGACGAGCTTTCTTCGGTCAAGAATTGTATCTCATCCCAAAAGGATCACCAGTTGAAGACCAAAGGGGATGTCCATGAGATTAAAAATTCCCTGGGATTATTGATAAATCAAATTGGGAAACTTGTGAATCTTTTTGAAAGTTATAATCCCCCAATGCCTCCTCAAGGTTACACTTACCCTACTCCTACTCAAGGTTTCACACATCCTTCCCCTCCAACATTCCCCTCTCAAATGCCTCATCCTCCAACATTCCCCTCCCCTACACCTCTGCCAATCACGGGGCTCGGATCATCGTCAACAACTCACAGTGACTATGGTGAAGAGTACTATATCAAGGACATGAGAAATTCGAGGTTTGTTGGCTTGTGCATACTCATCTCCAGGGTTCCTAGGACTCTAGTACATCACCGACCTTTGGAGAAGGGTGAGGCTAAACTAATGTTCGATGAAATATACAACGGCTGCGGAGATGTACCTGTGTACATTAACAGTGGGGATGGGATGGAATTGAGGAATTATGCAAAATCTTTTATTACTTGGCCACTTGATCTGTTGGCCAAGATTTAATAATATTTTCTTTCGTTTCAGTTGTAATAATTTTTTTTTGTTTTAGTTGTAAGAATATTGGTTTTTCTTGAGTTGGAATGATATTTTTTTGTATCAGTTGTAAGAATATTGGTTTTGTTTTGTTTGGAATGATATTTTTTTTGTTTCAGTCGTAAGAATATTCTTTTTGTTTCAGTTGTAATAATATTTTTTAACCTATTACCACAGGACTGAAATTTGAAGATTATTACATGGATTTCCCACAATACAAAGAGTGGATGGGAGAGACTAACCAGATATCAAATAATCATGTAAAGGGCGTTTATGAATTTGTTAAATACGCTTCCAAAAATCTTAAAAGTGAGAAGATTCCGTGTCCGTGCACTCATTGTATTAACGGAAAATATAAGTCATTGGAAGTTGTTGAGTTGCATTTACTAAAGTGGGGAATCTGTCAAGACTATATAATATGGACATACCATGGTGAAAAAGTTGTACCTTATGTTCCAGAATATTTACCGGGACCCGACCGTGTAATGGAACCTCAAGGAGTAGAAGTGGTACATGATTCACCAACACATCGTCCATTGACCGACTTAATTGATGATGCTTACGGACTCTACAACCAACAAAACCACCAACCTATGGATACAAATAATGCGCATTATGACCAAGTAAATGAACAAATTGATGCTGAACTACTAAGAGATCGGGAATGCATACGGTTGAAAGCCGATGCGGCTAGACCGTTGTATATAGATTGCGATGAAGATCACTCGGTATTATATGCAATGATTGGTTTGCATAATTTGAAGAGTCAATTTGGTTTGTCTGGAAACAGCGTAACCGGAATTCTTAAGTGGGTTAAAGAAATTCTCCCAAAAGAGAACATGTTACCAGACAATTATCCTACCATAAAGAAGAGTTTGAAGGGTTTAGGTTTGAAATACAAATCTATTCATGCTTGCAAGTATGATTGCATATTGTACCGGAATGAGCATGAAGAGAATGATGAATGTCCTGTATGTAGTGAGCCTAGATATATGGTTTGTGAGAATGGAAATGACAAACATGCAAAAAATTGCAAGTGCTTGCAAGTCCCACAAAAGGTTTTGAAGTATTTTCCACTTGGGCCATGGTTAAAACTTTTTTTTACTGTGCCGTGGATAGCGAAAGCCATGCATGACATGCTCGATGCGAGGTGGGTGGGAATTTGATGCGTCATCTGGTTGATTCACTCATCTGGCGAATTTCAAATACACAACTCCATGAATTTGCAAAGGAACCGTGCAACGTTCGTCTTGCAATCTCAACCGATGGGTTTAACCCTTTCGGTAATTTAAGTACTAGTTAGAGTTATTGGCCAGTTCTTATGGCGCCTTTAAGTCTTCCTCCAACATTATGCATGAGAAAGGAGTTCACATTGTTATCTCTGTTGATACTCAGGCTGAAGGCTCCCAGTGATGATATTGATATATTCTTAGCACCATTAATCGAAGAACTTAAAGAGTTGTGGGATAAAGGCGTGACGACTTTCGATTCTCAAAAGGGTGAAGAGTTCACACTTAAAGCAACGGTGATGTGGGCGATCCACGATCTTCCTGCTTATGGTACCTTGTCCGGTTGTAATGTTCATGGTTATTATGGATGTCCCATATGTGGGGAGGAAACTTAAGCCTGTTGGTTAAAACATAGTGGTAAGTTGAGTTACACGGGTCATCGTAGATTTTTGCCGACCAGTCACCCTTTTAGGAACGACAAGTCTAGCTTTTTGCCTGTCGGTCACGAGTGAAGAACGGAACCTATTCGACTTTCTGGTCAGTAAATTGAGGAGAAAGCGGTGGCTGCGACTGCGGGGAATAGGTACGTAGGCAAACACCCCCAGTTTGTAAACCTGAAGCGTAAATCTAGGGAGGATCCGAACGACCCTAGTAAGGCGAAGCCATGGTCCAGGCGATCAATATTTTTTGATTTGCCGTATTAGAAAGATCATCGTGTAAGGCATATAATTGATGTGATGCACACAGAGAAGAATGTTGCAAAACATTTGATAGGAACATGTCTAGGTGGATCTCATTCCAAAGATGGAGAGCGTGCCCGCCGAGATCTACAGGATATGAAAATAAAGAAGAGACTGTGGTTAAAAATTGATCTAACGACAGGAAGAATTTATATCCCCCCGACTCCTTTCACTTTGACTACTAATGAGAATAAGATCCTCTTAGACACGTTGTTCTACTTGAAGACTCCAACTGGTTATTCTAGTAATTTACGTTGGGTAGTAAGCTACCAAGCAAATGACTTGAAACAGTGCAAGTCTCACGACTGGCACATAATCATCCAATTAATCCCGTTGTTATTTCGGCATTGCTTATCTGAACACAAAGATCTCCGTCGGGCAATTATGCAAATCAGTTTGTGTTTTACCCTACTTTGTGCAAAAGTGGTAAACATAAGGCACATTAAAGCTGCGAAATCAACTTTAACCGAGGTAGTTTATGTATTAGAGAAATATTTTCCTCCGTCATTCTTCGATATCAGTATCCACCTGCTTGTGCATTTATGCGATGAAGCTTTATTATGTGGTCCCGTGAGGTATCGTTGGATGTATCCTTTTGATCGCTTGATGAAAAACTTCAAATATTATGTAAAGAATACACGGTATATTGGAGGGTCAATTGCTGAAGAATATGTAATGGTGGAATCATCTCTATACGCTAGGGAACATATGCCAGAACAAGAGGTGAGGAGGTTTAATCCTCGTGGAGAACGAATGATAGAGGAACCTGACGAGTTTGAGGACGAATTATCCTTTGGGAACCCTAAAGAGGTGAAACTCACCAACCTACAATACGAGCAAGCAACTCTTCATGTCTTCGAATCGCAAGATGAAGTCTAAGACTGGAGAGAGTGAGTATCTACTGAATTCTTCTTCTTTGATTATATGTATTTTTTATTTTATGATCTAAACTCTATAATTTTTCGATAGGAAGTACGAGAACAAAATTATCCAAAATCAAAGGTGAAATTGGACGACAACTGACTTTAGGGCATGGGTGTCAAAAGAGGTACTTTTCACATCTTATGTGTGCGGATATTTATTCATGTGTGGTAAAAACATGCCCTAATACAAATTCATTAATAAATGCAGCTTTTAAAATGAGGTGATGTCTCTTCCAGACTTGCACACCTAGCAAAAGGTCCTAATTTTCGTGAAAAAGAGTTTAAGAAATTTCGCACCAACGGTTTTGATTTCATTTCATATCCATATGACGAAAGCTTTTGACTCAAAACAGTGGAATATCAATTTCTGCCTTGACCACCTGTATCGCTAGCAAAAGTGATAAAAATCTAAAGAATACGGTGCTAACCTATTATGGAATAATTCAACAAATCATAGAACTTGATTACTTGGATTTCACAGAAACCGTATTCTATTGTGATTGGGTAAAGGTGGAGGATACAACGAATGCTTGCAAAGTTGATCCCGACTCCAAACTTATTATGGTAGATTTATCAAAGCTTAAGACTAAATACCGCATAGTCGACGAGCCTTTTATTTGTGCCTTTTAGAATGTAAAGAAGGTCTTCTACTCGAAGTGCATAAACGATGGCAATTAGTCTATTGTTGTGCATGCACCAAAGGGTATGACTACTAAAGTAGACACATTAAAGGCTCCAAAAGAGTTCCAGTCAGCTCTTGATGACAACCCTAATTTGAAGGATCTTTTAGTTGATTTAGAGGAAGATTGAGTATCAAAATATTATATTATCCTCATCAATCTTATTTGTATCCTATTATGATATTGACATTGTATTAGCACTTTACATTAATTTATGAATTTCATCTCCCTTTAAGTGTAATGTCCCGCTATTTGTGCAAATGGTAGGTGATTTATCGGTTCTTTTGTTTAGAATAGATATGTTTTCATTTATTTATCTCTATCGTTTAGCTTTAGAGGGCGAAAACCCGAAACAGCCCCCGAACGGCCCCGTGAGACCCCGTGGGTGGTACCAACACCTCCCACAGGACCAATGTAACTCGTTGGGACAGTGAGTGACGAAAGAACTAGCCCTGGTTTTCTTCCTTTGGTTTTGAATTTGATTTTTTGGTTCTACCATTTTTTAATTGAACATAACTGTTTGCAAAAAATTCATTATTTTTTCACTGTCATAGGATACATTGATGTTGGGGTCGAACTACTATCAAACATAATCTGAAATTGCATCGCTGCTGGCATAGAGAAGCTTCTGATTGGCGTTGGGTGTAACAAAATATCCAGGTAATGGATAGACCTATGATGAACTTTATTTTAAGGTTAAATATGCATTGATTCAATTTTTTAATTATTTTGGGTTTGGATCCTATTTATGTCTAAACCCAATAATTTTAATTTTTTTGTGCCCCCTGTAGCTTGGGTATTGTTGGAGCATTTGTTTCTTGTCCTTCCAGGGGGGGGGGGGGGGGGGAGAACATAACTTTTGAACAAAGAATAGTTAGAGTGAACACTAGAAAAAGAAGTCATTATCCAACAGATTGCCACTTTCTAGGTTTAAGGCGCTCCCGGTTTGATTGTACGATGTAAATTTGCAAAAAATTAGACTTAAGCATAAAAACATGTCATCGAATGGTGAAAACATAAAATAGCCACAAAACAGTCCCGTAAGAGTCACGAACCCCTCGCACGGGACCAATGTAAATCGCAGGAACTGACCGTGTAGTCACGGCGCTCCCGGTTTGAGTGTATGACGTAAATTTGCAAAAAATAAACTTAAGCATAAAAACGTGTCATCGAAGGGTGAAAACGTAAAACAGCCTTAAAACGGTCCCGTAAGAGTCATGAACCCCTTGCACAGGACTAATGTGACTCGTAGGAACCGACCGCGTAGTCACGGGGCTCCCCGTTTGAGTGTTTGACGTAAATTTGTAAATAGTTAGACTTAAGCATAAAAACATGCCATCGAAGGGTGAAAATGTAAAATAGCCATAAAACAGTCCGGTAATAGTCATGAACACCTCGCACGGGATTAACGTAACTCATAGAAACCGACCGTGTAGTCACGGGGCTCCCGGTTAGAGTGTACGACGTAAATTTACAAAAAAATAGACTTGAGCATAAAAACATGCCATCGAAGGGTGAAAACGTACAACAAGCACAAAACGGTCCCGTAAGAATGACGAACACCTCGCACGGG
Source organism: Sambucus nigra (assembly GCA_949130495.1). Classification (NCBI taxonomy): domain Eukaryota; kingdom Viridiplantae; phylum Streptophyta; class Magnoliopsida; order Dipsacales; family Adoxaceae; genus Sambucus; species Sambucus nigra. Next base: position 122,086,270 of record OX422213.1, read on the forward strand.
ACAATGTGACTCGTAGGAATCGACCACATAGTAACGGGGCTTCCGGGTTGAGTGTACGACGTAAATTAGAAAAAGTTTGACTTTCATGCCATCGAAGGGTGAAAACGTAATACAACCTTAAAACGGTCCCGTAAGAGTCACGAACACCTCGCACGGGACCAATGTAACTCATAGGAACCGACCGCGTAGTCAAGGCGCTCCCGGTTGGAGTGTACGACATAAATTTGTATAAAAATAGACAAAAGCATAAAAGCATGCCATCGAAGGGTGAAAACATAAAAAATCCACAAAACGGCACCGTAACAGTCACGAACACCTCGTACGGGACCAATGTTAATAGTAGGAACCAAACGGGTAGTCACAGGGATCCCAGTTTGAGTATACGGTGTAAATTTGCAAAAATTTAGACTTGAGAATAAAAAAGATTCCATCGAAGGGTGAAAACGTAAAACACCCACAAAACAGTCCCGCAAGAGTCACGAACAACTCGCAGGGGACCAATGTAAGTCGTAGGAACCGACCGTGTAGTCACGGCGCTCCCGGCTTGTGTGTGTGTGTGTGTGCATGTTTGTGTGTGTGCGCGTGTGCGTGTGTGTGGGAAAGGGGGGAGGGGATGGGCAGGGGTTGCGTGTGTGCGTGTGTGCATGTTTGTGTGTGTGCGCGTGTGCGAGTGGGAAGGGGGGAGGGGACGGGCAGGGGGCGCATGTGTGCATGTGTGTGTGTGTGTTTGTGTGTGTGTGTGTGTGTGTGTGTGAGTGGGGAAGGGGGGAGGGGATGGGGCATGTATGCATATATGCAATCTGCATATATGCATATTCATTTATGTAGTAAGAGTGTGTGCGTGCGTGTGTGCGTGCATGTGTTTGTGTGCGCGTGTGAGTGTGTTCATATTGATGATAAAATCCAAAATAAAATAGAGATTATACCTGATCTAGGGTGAATCCAAGAGTGGGATCTACAAAACAAACCTCCTGACACTCATATTTAGTCATCTGATCCATTACGGTTGCCTCCGATTCCGGTATCACGTAGGACATTAAATAATTGTCACCTGAAAGAGAAATAACATATCAGAATTATATAATTATTAATATGAAACTAAATGAGAGATTTAGAAATAAAACATACCATATGCTCAGTGCATCCTACTTATCAGGCCATCCATTACAATAGTGATGAGAAGCTTCACAGTGATAAATCATACTTGCTGAAAAAAATTCGTGAGGTATACCTCATTTTTGGTAGCAACATGAAACCCCCAATCAAAAAACTTAACAAATATGCCAGTATAAATATGTTTGTGTGTGTGTTTGTGTGCGCGTGTGTGCGTGTGTGAGTGGGAAAGGGGGGAGGGGACGGGGCAGGGGGCGGGGCGGGGCAGTGTTGCATATATATGCAGTTGCATCTACATATATATGCAGTTGTTGCATATATATGCAAGCATATATATATGCAACTGCTGCATATATATGCAGGCATATATATGCAACTGCTGCATATATATGCAGATGCCACTTACAATCGACTTTTGATGAAGGTTTGCTTGCGTATAGAACGCAAGTTCACGTGCCAGGTCATCATTCACGTCCACCTCTTGCTCTTGGTCAATGTTAACAGAAAGGTTGTGTATCCAATCCACGTTATCAGTAGACCATCCTTGTTGTATAGATCTAATAAATATTTATAATGTGCCTACCTCTATTCAAACTGTCCGAAATTGCACCCTTGTTGTGACAAAGAAATCCACATTGACCGGGGGCTTTATCCTCCACATTTGCCTCCGTGGGTACATAATATACCTCCTACCAATAAGCACCGATGGTACGCTTATTTAAAGTAATGAAAAGTAATTATTTGTCACTGAATCGAAATACCTGGAAAATAAAACCAAACAATCATGTCAAGTTTGCAATGGGTTTGAAATCTTAAATGCTTTCGAGACTATCCACTATCCTAACCAGCTGCAATAATTAAGGCTCTAAATCAATCAACCATCCATAACCGCGGGTGAAAACTCGAAAACTCAAAACAGCCCCCGAACATTCCCGTGGGTAGCATAAACACCTCCCACGGGACCAACACAACTCATAGGAACTGACCCCACAGCCGCGGGTCTCCCGGTTTGAGAATACGACCGTAATTTGCATATTTCTAGACTTAGGCTTAAAAACATGACGTTAGAGGGTGAAAATTCGAAACAGCCCCCGAACGGCCCCGTGGGTGGCACCAACACCTCCCACGGGACCAAGGTAACTCGTAGGAAGTGACACCGCAGCCGCGGGTCTCCCGGTTTGAGAATACGGCGATAATTTGCGTATTTTTAGACTTAAGCAAAACATAGCGTTAGAGGGTGAAAACTCGAAACAGCCCCCGAACGGCTACGTGGGTGGCACCAACACCTCCCATGGGACCAATGTAACTCGTAGTAACTGACCCCGCAGCTGGGGGACTCCCAGTTTTAGATTGCACCGATAATTTGCATATTTCTTGACTTAGGCTTAAAAACATGGCGTTAGAGGGTGAAAAATCGAAACAACCACTGAACGGCCCCTTGGGTGGCGCCAACACCTCCCACGGGACCAACGTAACTCGTAGGAAATGACCTCGCAGCCGCGGGTCTCCCAGTTTGAGAATACAACGTTAATTTGTGTATTTTTAGACTTAAGCAAAACATGGCGTTACAGGGTGAAAACTCGAAACAACCCTCGAACGGACCCGTGGGTGGCACCAACACCTCCCACGGGACCAACATAACTCGTAGGAACTGACCCTGCAGCCGCGGGACTCCCGGTTTTAGATTGCGATGATAATTTGCATATTTCTTGACATAGGCATAAAAACATGGCGTTAGAGGGTGAAAACTCGAAACAACCCCAAAACGGCCCCGTGGGTGGCACCAACACATCTCACGGGACCAACGTAACTCGTAGGAACTGAACCCGCAGTTGTGGGTCTCCCGATTTTAGAATACGATGGTAATTTGCGTATTTTTAGACTTAAGCAAAACATGGCGTCAGAGGGTGAAAACTCAAAACAGCCCCCGAACGTCCCCGTTGGTGGCACCAACACCTCCCACGGGACCAACGTAACTCGTAGGAACTGACCACGTAGCCGCGGGTCTCCTGGTTTCAGAATACGATCGTAATTTGCGTATTTCTAGACTTAGGCTTAAAAACATGACGTTAGATTGTGAAAACTCAAAACAGCCCCCGAACGGCCGCGTCGGTGGCACCAACACCTCCCATGGGTCAAACGTAACTCGTAAGAACTGACCCTGCAGTCGCGGGACTCCCGATTTGAGATTGCGACGATAATTTTCGTATTTCGAGACTTAGGCTTACAAGCATGGCGTTAGATGGTGAAAACTCAAAATAACCCCCGAACAGCCCCTTGGGTGGCACCAACACCTCCCACGGGACCAATGTAACTCGTAGGAACTAACCCCGCAGGCGCGGGTCTCCCAGTTTGAGAATACGACGATAATTTGAATATTTCTAGACTTAAGCAAAACATGGTGTTAGAGGGTGAAAACTCGAAACAGCCCCCGAACGACCCCGTGGGTGGCACCAAAACCTCCCATGGGACCAACGTAACTCGTAGGAACTGACCCCGCAGCCGCGGGACACCCGATTTGAGATTGCGATGATAATTTGCGTATTTTTAGACTTAGGCTTAAAAACATGAAGTTAGAGGGTGAAAACTCGAAACAGCCCCCGAACGCCCTGTGGGTGGCACCAACACCTCCCACGGGGCCAACGTAACTCGTAGGACTGACCCCGCAGCCGCGGGACTCCCGGTTTGAGATTGGCACAATAATTTGCATATTTCCCGACTTAGGCTTAAAAACATGGCGTTAGAGGGTAAAAACTCGAAACAGCCCCCGAACGGCCCTATGGGTGACACCAACACCTCCCACGGGACCAACGTAACTCGAAGGAACTGACCCCATAGCCGTGGGTCTCCCAGTTTGAGAATACGACGGTAATTTTTGTATTTATAGACTTAAGCAAAACATGGCATTAGAGGGTGAAAACTCGAAACAGCCCCCAAACGGCCCCGTGGGTGGCACCAACACCTCCCACGGGACCAACGTAACTCGTAGGAACTGACCCCACAGCCGCGGGTCTCTCGGTTTGAGAATACGACTGTAATTTGTATATTTCTTGACTTAGGCTTAAAAACATGATGTTTGAGGGTGAAAACTCGAAACAGCCCCCGAACGGTCCCGTGGGTGGCACCAACACCTCCCACAAGACCAATGTAACTCGTAAGAACTGACCCCGCAGCCGCGGGACTCCTGATTTGAGATTGCGATGATAATTTTCATATTTCTAGACTTAGGCTTAAAAACATCACGTTAGAGGGTGAAAACTCAAAACAGCCCCCGAACGGCCCCGTGGGTGGCACCAACACCTCCCAGGGACCAACATAACTCGTAGGAACTGACCCCGCAGCCGCGGGGCTCTCGATTTGAGAAGACGACGATAATTTGCGTATTTTTAGACTTAAGCAAAACATGGCGTTCGTGGGTGAAAACTCGAAACAACCCCCGAACGGCCCCGTGGGTGGAACCAATACCTCCCATGGGACGAACGTAACTCGTAGGAACTGACCCCGCAGCCGCGGGTCTCGCGGTTTGAGAATACGGCGATAATTTTTGTATTTCTAGACTTAAGCAAAACATGGCGTTAGAGGGTGAAAACTCGAAACAGCCCCCGAACGGCTTCGTGGGTGGCACCAACACCTCCCACTGGACCAGCGTAACTCGTAGGAACTGACCCCGCAGCTGCGGGACCCCCAATTTTAGATTGCGAGGATAATTTACATATTTCTTGACTTAGGATTAAAAACATGGCGTTAGAGGGTGAAAACTCGAAACAACCCGTGAACGGCCCCGTGGGTGGCACCAACACCTCCCACGGGACCAACATAACACGTAGGAACTGACCCTGCAGTCATGGGACTCCCGGTTTGAGATTACGATGATAATTTGCATATTTCTTGACATAGGCTTAAAAACATGGCGTTAGAGGGTGAAAACTCGAAACAACCCCAAAACGTCCCCGTGGGTGGCACCAACACCTCCCACGGGACCAACGTAACTCGTAGGAACTGACCCCGCAGTCGTGGGTCTCCCGGTTTGAGAATACAATGGTAATTTGCGTATTTATAGACTTAAGGAAAACATGGCGTTATAGGGTGAAAACTCAAAACAGCAGGCGAACGGCCCTGTGGGTGGCACCAACACCTCCCACGGGACCAACGTAACACGTAGGAACTGACCACGCAACCGCGGGTCTCCTGGTTTCAGAATACGATCGTAATTTGCATATTTCTAGACTTAGGCTTAAAAACATGATGTTAGATTGTGAAAACTCGAAACATCCCATGAACGGCCGCGTGGGAGGCGCCAACACCTCCCACGGGTCCAACGTAAATCGTAAGAACTGACCCCGCAGCCGCGGGACTTTCGGTTTGAGATTGCGATGATAATTTGCGTATTTTGAGACTTAGACTTAAAAACATGGCGTTAGATGGTGAAAACTCAAAATACCCCCCGAACGGCCCCGTGGGTGGCACCAACACATCCCACAGGACCAACGTAACTCGTAGGAACTGACCCCGTAGCCGCGGCTCTCTCGGTTTGAGAATACGACTATAATTTGCATATTTCTAGACTTAAGCAAAACATAGTGTTAGAGGGTGAAAACTCGAAACAACCCCCGAACGGTCCCGTGGGTGGAACCAAAACCTCCCATGGGACCAACGTAACTCGTAGAAACTGATCCCGCAGCCGCGGGACTCCCGATTTGAGATTGCGATGATAATTTGCGTATTTCTAGACTTAGGCTTAAAAACATAACGTTGAACGTAACTCATAGGAACTGACCCGCTGCCGCGGGTCTCCCGGTTTGAGATTGGGACAATACTTTTCATATTTCTCAACTTAGGCTTAAAAACATGGCGTTGGAGGGTGAAAACTCGAAATAGCCCCCGAACGGCCCCGTGGGTGACACCAACACCTCCCATGGGACCAACATAACTCGAAGGAACTGACCCCGTAGCCGCGGGTCTCCCGGTTTGAGAATACGACTGTAATTTGTGTATTTTTAGACTTAAACAAAACATGGTGCTAGAGGGTGAGAACTCGAAACAGCCCCCGAACGGCCCCGTGGGTGGCACTAACACCTCCAATGGGACCGACGTAACTCGTAGGAATTGATCCCGCAGCCGCGGGTCTCCCGGTTTGAGAAGACGACCGTAATTTGTATATTTCTAGACTTAGGCTTAAAAACATGACGTTAGAGGGTGAAAACTCAAAACAGCCCCCGAACGGACCCATGGGTGGCACCAACACCTCCCACGGGACCAATGTAACTCGTAAGAACTGACCCCGCATCCACGGGACTCCCGATTTGAGATTACGACGATAATTTGCATATTTCTAGACTTATACTTAAAAACATGGTGTTAGAGGGTGAAAACTCAAAACAGCCCCCGAACGGCCCCGTGGGTGGCACCAACACCTCCCACGGGACAAACGTAACTCGTAGGAATTGACCCCGCAGCCACGGTTCTCCCGGTTTGAGAATACGACGACAATTTCTGTATTTCTAGACTTAAGCAAAACATGGCATTAGAGGGTGAAAACTCGAAACAACACCCGAACGGCCCCATGGGTGGCACCAACACCTCCCACGGGACCAACGTAACTCGTTGGAACTGACCCCGCAGCCACGGGTCTCCCGATTTGAGAATACGATGATAATTTGCATATTTATAGACTTAGGTTTAAAAACATGACGTTAGAGGGTGAAAACTCGAAACATCCCCGAAACGGCCCCGTGGGTGACACCAACACCTCCCACGGGACCAATATAACTCGTAGGAACGGACCCCAGTGTTGCGAGGCTCCCGGTTTGAGATTGCGACGATAATTTGCGTATTTCTAGACTTAGGCTGAAAAACATGGCGTTAGAGGGTAAAAACTCGAAACTGCCCCCGAACGGCCTTGTGGGTGGAACTAACACCTCCCACAAGACCAACGTAACTCGTAGGAACGGACCGCGTAGCCGTGGGACTCCCAATTTGAGATTGCGATGATAATTTAGGTATTTCTAGACTTAGGCTTAAAAATATGGCGTTAGACGGTGAAAACTCGAAATAGCCCCCGAATGACCCCGTGGGTTGCACCAACACCTCTCACGGCACAAACGTAACTCGTAGGAACTGACCCCGCAGCCACGGGTCTCTCGGTTTGAGAATACGATGATAATTTACGTATTTCTAGATTTAGGCTTAAAAATACGGCGTTAGACGGTAAAAACTCGAAACAGCCCCCGAACCGCCCCGTGGGTGGCACCAACACCTCCCACGGGACAAACGTAACTCGTAGAACTGACCCCGCAGCCGCGGGACTCCCGCTTTGAGATTGCGACAATAATTTGCATATTTCCCGACTTAGGCTTAAAAACATGACGTTAGAGGGTGAAAACTAGAAACTTCCCCCGAACGGCCCCGTGGGTGACACCAACACCTCCCACGCGACCAACGTAACTTGAAGGAACTGTCCCCGTAGCCGCGGGTCTCTCAGTTTGAGAATATGACAGTAATTTGTGTTTTTCTAGACTTAAGAAAAACATGGCGTTAGAGGGTGAAAACTCGAAACAGCACTCGAACGCCCCCGTGGGTGGCACCAATACCTCCCACGGGACCAACGTAACTGGTAGGAACTGAGCCCGCAGCCGCGGGTCTCCCAGTTTGAGAATACGACGATAATTTGCATATTTCTAGACTTAAGCAAAACATGGCATTAGATGGTGAAAACTCGAAACAGCCCCGGAACGGCCCAGTGGGTGGCACCAATACCTCGCATGGGACCAACGCAACTCGTAAGAACTGACCCCATAGGCGCGGGACTCTCGGTTTCAGATTGCGATGATAATATTCATATTTCTAGAGTTAGGCTTAAAAACATGGCGTTAGAGGGTGAAAACTCGAAACAGCCCCGTGGGTGGCACCAACACCTCCCACGAGACCAACGTAACTTGTAGGAACTGACCCCGCAGCCGCGAGTCTCCTAGTTTGAGAATACGATGATAATTTGCGTATTTCTAAACTTAAGCAAAACATGGCGTTAGAGGGTGAAAACTCGAAACAGCCCCCGAACGGCTCCGTGGGTGGCACCAACACCTCCCACAGGACTAACGTAACTCCTAGGAACTGACCCCTAAGCCGCGGGTCTCCCGGTTGAGAATACTACTGTAACTTGCATATTTCTAGACTTAAGCTTAAAAACATGACGTTAGAGGGTGAAAACTCGAAACAGCCCCCGAACGGCTTCGTGGGTGGCACCAACACCTTCCACGGGACCAAGGTAACTCGTAAGAACTGACCCCACAGCCGCCAGACTCCCAGTTTGAGATTGCGACGATAATTTGCGTATTTCTAGACTTAGGCTTAAAAACATGGCGTCAGAGGGTGAAAACTCGAAACAGCCCCCGAACGACCCCGTGGTGGCACCAACACCTCCCACGGGACCAACGTAACTCGTAGGAACTGACCCCACAGCCGCGGGTCTCCCGGTTTGAGAATACGATTATAATTTGTGTATTTCTAGATTAAGAAAAACATGGCGTTAGTGGGTGAAAACTCGAAATAGCCCCCGAATGGCCCCGTGCGTGGCACCAACACCTCCCGCGGGAATAACGTAACTCGTAGGAACTGACCTTGTAGCTGCGGGTCTCCCGGTTTGAGAAAACGATGATAATTTGAGTATTTCTAGACTTAAGCAAAACAAGGCGTTAGAGGGTGAAACTCGAAACAGCCCCTGAACGGCTCCGTGGGTGGCACCAACACCTCCCACGGGACCAACGTAACTCGTAGGAACTGACCCCTCAGCCGTGGGTCTCCCGGTTTGAGAATACGACCGTAATTTGTATATTTCTAGACTTAGGCTTAAAAACATGGTGTTAGAGGGTAAAAACTCAAAACATCCCCCGAACGGCCCCGTGGGTGGAACCAAAACCTCCCATGGGACCAACGTAACTCGTAGGAACTGACCCCGCAGCCGCGGGACACCCGATTTGAGATTGCGATGATAATTTGCGTATTTTTAGACTTAGGCTTAAAAACATGAAGTTAGAGGGTGAAAACTCGAAACAGCCCCCGAACGCCCCGTGGGTGGCACCAACACCTCCCACGGGGCCAACGTAACTCGTAGGACTGACCCGCAGCTGCGGTACTTCCGGTTTGATATTTCGATGATAATTTGCGTATTTCTAGACTAAGGCTTAAAAATATGGCGTTAGACGGTGAAAACTCGAAACAGCCCCCGAACGTCCCCGTGGGTGGCACCAACACCTCCCACGGGACCAACGTAACTCGTAGGAACTGACCACGCAGCCGCGGGTCTCCTGGTTTCAGAATACGATCATAATTTGCATATTTCTAGACTTAGGATTAAAAACATGACGTTAGATTGTGAAAACTCGAAACAGCCCCCGAACGGCCGCGTGGGTGGCACCAACACCTCCCACGGGTCTAACGTAACTCGTAAGAACTGACCCTGCAGCCGCGGGACTCCCGATTTGAGATTGCGACGATAATTTGCGTATTTCGAGACTTAGGCTTACAAGCATGGCATTAGATGGTGAAAACTCAAAACAACCCCCGAACGGCCCCTTGGGTGGCATCAACACCTCCCACGGGACCAACGTAACTCGTAGGAACTGACCCCACAGCCGCGGGTCTCCCGGTTTGAGAATACGATGATAATTTGAATATTTCTAGACTTAAGCAAAACATGGTGTTAGAGGGTGAAAACTCGAAACAGCCCCCGAACGACCCCGTGGGTGGCACCAAAACCTCCCATGGGACCAACGTAACTCGTAGGAACTGACCCCGCAGCCGCGGGACACCCGATTTGAGATTGCGATGATAATTTGCGTATTTTTAGACTTAGGCTTAAAAACATGAAGTTAGAGGGTGAAAACTTGAAACAACCCCCGAACGCCCCGTGGGTGGCACCAACACCTCCCACGGGGCCAACGTAACTCGTAGGACTGACCCCGCAGCTGTGGGACTCCCGGTTTGATATTGCGATGATAATTTGCGTATTTCTAGACTAAGGATTAAAAATATGGCGTTAGACGGTGAAAACTCGAAACAGCCCCCGAACGTCCCCGTGGGTGGCACCAACACCGCCCACGGGACCAACGTAACTCGTAGGAACTGACCACGCAACCGTGGGTCTCCTAGTTTCAGAATACGATCGTAATTTGCATATTTCTAGACTTAGGCTTAAGAACATGATGTTAGACTGTGAAAACTCAAAACGGCCCCCGAACGGCCGCGTGGGTGGCACCAACACCTCCCACGGGTCTAACGTAACTCGTAAGAACTGACCCTGCAGCCGCGGGACTCCCGATTTGAGATTCGATGATAACTTGCGTATTTCGAGACTTAGGCTTACAAGCATGGCATTAGATGGTGAAAACTCAAAACAACCCCCGAACGGCCCCTTGGGTGGCATCAACACCTCCCACGGGACCAACGTAACTCGTAGGAACTGACCCCGCAGCCGCGGGTCTCCCGGTTTGAGAATACGACGATTATTTGAATATTTCTATATTTAAGCAAAACATGGTGTTAGAGGGTGAAAACTCAAAACAGCCCCCGAACGATCCCGTGGGTGGCACCAAAACCTCCCATAAGACCAACGTAACTCGTAGGAACCGACCCCGTAGCCGCGGGACACCCGATTTGAGATTGCGATGATAATTTGCGTATTTTTAGACTTAGGCTTAAAAACATGAAGTTAGAGGGTGAAAACTCGAAACAACCCCCGAAAGCCCCGTGGGTGGCACCAACACCTCCCACGGGGCCAACGTAACTCGTAGGACTGACCCCGCAGCTGCGGGACTCCCGGTTTGATATTGCGATGATAATTTGCGTATTTCTAGACTAAGGCTTAAAAATATGGCGTTAGACGGTGAAAACTCGAAACAGCCCCCGAACGTCCCCGTGGGTGGCACCAGCACCTCCCACGGGCCCAACGTAACTCGTAGGAACTGACCCCGCAGCCGCGGGTCTCCCGGTTTGAGAATACGACTGTAATTTGTATATTTCTAGACTTAGGCTTAAAAACATGACGTTTGAGGATGAAAACTCGAAACAGCCCCCGAACGGTCCCGTGGGTGGCACGAACACCTCCCACAAGACCAATGTAACTCGTAAGAACTGACCCCGCAGCCGCGGGACTCCCGGTTTGAGATTGGAACAATAATTTGCATATTTTCCGACTTAGGCTTAAAAACATGGCGTTAGAGGGTAAAAAGTCAAAACAGGCCCCGAACGGCTCCGTGGGTGACACCAACACCTCCCACGGGACCAACGTAACTCGAAGGAACTGACCCCGTAGCCGCGGGTCTCCCAGTTTGAGAATACGACGGTAATTTTTGTATTTATAGACTTAAGCAAAACATGGCATTAGAGGGTGAAAACTCGAAATAGCCCCCGAACAGCCCCGTGGGTGGCACCAACACCTCCCACGGGACCAACGTAACTCGTAGGAACTGACCCCGCAGCCGCGGGTGTCCTGGTTTGAGAATACGACCGTAATTTATATATTTCTAGACTTAGGCTTAAAAACATGACGTTAGAGGGTGAAAACTCGAAACAGCCCCCAAACGGTCCCGTGGGTGGCACCAACACCTCCCACAAGACCAATGTAACTCGTAAGATCTGACCCCGCAGCCGCGGGACTCCTGATTTGAGATTGCGATGATAATTTTCATATTTCTTGACTTAGGCTTAAACACATCACGTTAGAGGGTGAAAACTCAAAACAGCCCCCGAACGGCCCCGTGGGTGGCACCAACACCTCCCAGGGACCAACGTAACTCGTAGGAACTGACCCCGCAGCCGCGGGGCTCTCGATTTGAGAAGACGACGATAATTTGCGTATTTTTAGACTTAAGCAAAACATGGCGTTCGTGGGTGAAAACTCGAAACAACCCCCGAACGGCCCCGTGGGTGGAACCAATACCTCCCATGGGACCAACGTAACTCGTAGGAACTGACCCCGCAGCCGCGGGTCTCCCGTTTTGAGAATACGGCGATAATTTTCGTATTTCTAGACTTAAGCAAAACATGGCGTTAGAGGGTGAAAACTCGAAACAGCCCCCGAACGGCTTCGTGGGTGGCACCAACACCTCCCACTGGACCAGCGTAACTCGTAGGAACTGACCCCGCAGCTGCGGGACCCCCAATTTTAGATTGCGAGGATAATTTACATATTTCTTAACTTAGGATTAAAAACATGGCGTTAGAGGGTGAAAACTCGAAACAACCCCTGAACGGCCCCGTGGGTGGCACCAACACCTCCCACGGGACCAACGTAACTCGTAGGAAATGACCCCGTAACCGCGGGTCTCCCAGTTTGAGAATACGACGTTAATTTGTGTATTTTTAGACTTAAGCAAAACATGGCGTTAGAGGGTGAAAACTCGAAACAACCCTCGAACGGCTCCGTGGGTGGCACCAACACCTCCCACGGGACCAACATAACACGTAGGAACTGACCCTGCAGTCACGGGACTCCCGGTTTGAGATTGCGATGATAATTTGCATATTTCTTGACATAGGCTTAGAAACATGGCGTTAGAGGGTGAAAACTCGAAACAACCCCAAAACGGCCCCGTGGGTGGCACCAACACCTCCCACGGGACCAACGTAACTCGTAGGAACTGACCCCGCAGTCGTGGGTCTCCCGGTTTGAGAATACAATGGTAATTTGCGTATTTATAGACTTAAGAAAAACATGGCGTTATAGGGTGAAAACTCGAAACAGCAGGCGAACGGCCCTCTGGGTGGCACCAACACCTCCCACGGGACCAACGTAACACGTAGGAACTGACCACGCAGCCGCGGGTCTCCTGGTTTCAGAATACGATCGTAATTTGCATATTTCTAGACTTAGGCTTAAAAACATGATGTTAGATTGTGAAAACTCGAAACATCCCATGAACGGCCGCGTGGGTGGCACCAACACCTCCCACGGGTCCAACGTAAATCGTAAGAACTGACCCCGTAGCCGCGGGACTCCCGGTGTGAGATTGCGATGATAATTTGCGTATTTCGAGACTTAGGCTTAAAAACATGGCGTTAGATGGTGAAAACTCAAAATACCCCCCGAACGGCCCCGTGGGTGGCACCAACACATCCCACAGGACCAACGTAACTCGTAGGAACTGAACCCGTAGCCGCGGCTCTCTCGATTTGAGAATATGACTATAATTTGCATATTTCTAGACTTAAGCAAAACATAGTGTTAGAGGGTGAAAACTCGAAACAACCCCCGAACGGCCCCGTGGGTGGAACCAAAACCTCCCATGGGACCAACGTAACTCGTAGAAACTGATCCCGCAGCCGCGGGACTCCCGATTTGAGATTGTGATGATAATTTGCGTATTTCTAGACTTAGGCTTAAAAACATGACGTTGAGGGTGAAAACTGGAAACAGCCCCTGAACGCCCCGTGGGTGGTACCAACCCCTCCCACGGGGCCAACGTAACTCATAGGAACTGACCCGCTGCCGCGGGTCTCCCGGTTTGAGATTGGGACAATAATTTGCATATTTCTCAATTTAGGCTTAAAAACATGGCGTTGGAGGGTGAAAACTCGAAATAGCCCCCGAACGGCCCCGTGGGTGACACCAACACCTCCCATGGGACCAACATAACTCGAAGGAACTGACCCCGTAGCCGCGGGTCTCTCGGTTTGAGAATACGACTGTAATTTGTGTATTTCTAGACTTAAACAAAACATGGTGCTAGAGGGTGAGAACTCGAAACAACCCCCGAACGGCCCCGTGGGTGGCACTAACACCTCCAATGGGACCAACGTAACTCGTAGGAATTGACCCCGCAGCCGCGGGTCTCCCGGTTTGAGAAGACGACCGTAATTTGTATATTTCTAGACTTAGGCTTAAAAACATGACGTTAGAGGGTGAAAACTCAAAACAGCCCCCGAACGGACCCATGGGTGGCACCAACACCTCCCACGGGACCAATGTAACTCGTAAGAACTCACCCCGCATCCACGGGACTCCCGGTTTGAGATTACGACGATAATTTGCATATTTCTAGACTTAGGCTTAAAAACATGGTGTTAGAGGGTGAAAACTCAAAACAGCCCCCGAATGGCCCCGTGGGTGGCACCAACACCTCCCACGGGACAAACGTAACTCGTAGGAATTGACCCCGCAGCCACGGTTCTCCCGGTTTGAGAATACGACGATAATTTCTGCATTTCTAGACTTAAGAAAAACATAGCATTAGAGGGTGAAAACTCGAAACAACACCCGAACGGCCCCATGGGTGGCACCAACACCTCCCACGGGACCAACGTAACTCGTTGGAACTGACCCCGCAGCCACGGGTCTCCCGATTTGAGAATACGATGATAATTTGCATATTTATAGACTTAGGTTTAAAAACATGGCGTTAGAGGGTGAAAACTCGAAAAATCCCCGAAACGGCCCCGTGGGTGACACCAACACCTCCCACGGGACCAATATAACTCGTAGGAACGGACCCCACTGTCGCGAGGCTCCCGGTTTGAGATTGCGACGATAATTTGCGTATTTCTAGACTTAGGCTGAAAAACATGGCGTTAGAGGGTAAAAACTCGAAACTGCCCCCGAACGGCCTCGTGGGTGGAACTAACACCTCCCACAAGACCAACGTAACTCGTAGGAACGGACCGCGTAGCCGTGGGACTCCCAATTTGAGATTGCGATGATAATTTAGGTATTTCTAGTTTTAGGCTTAAAAATATGGCGTTAGACGGTGAAAACTCGAAATAGCCCCCGAATGACCCCGTGGGTTGCACCAACACCTCTCACGGCACAAACGTAACTCGTAGGAACTGACCCCGCAGCCACGGGTCTCTCGGTTTGAGAATACGATGATAATTTATGTATTTCTAGATTTAGGCTTAAAAATATGGCATTAGACGGTAAAAACTCGAAACAGCCCCTGAACGGCCCCGTGGGTGGCACCAACACCTCCCACGGGACAAACGTAACTCGTAGAACTGACCCTGTAGCCGCGGGACTCCCGCTTTGGGATTGCGACAATAATTTGCATATTTCCCGACTTAGGCTTAAAAACATGGCGTTAGAGGGTGAAAACTCGAAACTTCCCCCGAACGGCCCCGTGGGTGACACCAACACCTCCCACGCGACCAACGTAACTTGAAGGAACTGTCCCCGTAGCCGCGGGTCTCTCGGTTTGAGAATATGACAGTAATTTGTGTTTTTCTAGACTTCAGAAAAACATGGCGTTAGAGGGTGAAAACTCGAAACAGCACTCGAACGCCCCCGTGGGTGGCACCAAAACCTCCCACGGGACCAACGTAACTCGTAGGAACTGACCCCGCAGCCGCGGGTCTCTCGGTTTGAGAATACGACGATAATTTGTGTATTTCTAGACTTAAGCAAAACATGGCGTTAGACGGTGAATACTCGAAACAACCCCGGAACGGCCCTGTGGGTGGCACCAACACCTCGCATGGGACCAACGCAACTCGTAAGAACTGACCCCGTAGGTGCGGGACTCCCGGTTTGAGATTGCGATGATAATTTTCATATTTCTAGAGTTAGGCTTAAAAAGATGGCGTTAGAGGGTGAAAACTCGAAACAGCCCCGTGGGTGGCACCAACACCTCCCACGAGACCAACGTAACTTGTAGGAACTGACCCCGCAGCCGCGAGTCTCCCAGTTTGAGAATACGATGATAATTTGCGTATTTCTAAACTTAAGCAAAACATGGCGTTAGAGGGTGAAAACTCGAAACAGCCCCCGAACGGCTCCGTGGGTGGCACCAACACCTCCCATAGGACTAACGTAATTCCTAGGAACTGACCCCTCAGCCGCGGGTCTCCCGGTTTGAGAATACTATTGTAACTTGCATATTTTTAGACTTAGGCTTAAAAACATGACGTTAGAGGGTGAAAACTCGAAACATCCCCCGAACGGCTCCGTGGGTGGCTCCAACACCTTCCACGGGACCAAGGTAACTCGTAAGAACTGACCCCACAACCGCGGGACTCCCAGTTTGAGATTACGACGATAATTTGCGTATTTCTAGACTTAGGCTTAAAAACATGGCGTTAGAGGGTGAAAACTCGAAACAGCCCCCGAACGACGCCGTGGGTGGCACCAACACCTCCCACGGGACCAACGTAATTCGTAGGAACTGACCCGACAGCCGCGGGTCTCCCGGTTTGAGAATACGATTATAATTTGTGTATTTCTTGATTAAGAAAAACATGGCGTTAGTGGGTGAAAACTCGAAATAGCCCCCGAATGGCCCCGTGCGTGGCACCAACACCTCCCGCGGGAATAACGTAACTCGTAGGAACTGACCTCGTAGCTGCGGGTCTCCCGGTTTGAGAATACGATGATAATTTGAGTATTTCTAGACTTAAGCAAAACATGGCGTTAGAGGGTGAAAACTCAAAACAACCCCCGAACGGCCCCTTGGGTGGCATCAACACCTCCCACGGGACCAACGTAACTCGTAGGAACTGACCCCGCAGCCGCGGGTCTCCCGGTTTGAGAATACGACGATAATTTGAATATTTCTATATTTAAGCAAAACATGGTGTTAGAGGGTGAAAACTCAAAACATCCCCCGAACGGCCCCGTGGGTGGCACCAAAACCTCCCATGGGACCAACGTAACTCGTAGGAACTGACCCCGCAGCCGCAGGACACCCGATTTGAGATTGCGATGATAATTTGCGTATTTTTAGACTTAGGCTTAAAAACATGAAGTTAGAGGGTGAAAACTCGAAACAGCCCCTGAACGCCCCGCGGGTGGCACCAACACCTCCCACGGGGCCAACGTAACTCGTAGAACTGACCCCACAGCCGCGGGACTCCCGGTTTGATATTGCGATGATAATTTGCGTATTTCTAGACTAAGGCTTAAAAATATGGCGTTAGACGGTGAAAACTCGAAACAACCCCCGAACGTCCCCGTGGGTGGCACCAACACCTCCCACGGGACCAACGTAACTCGTAGGAACTGACCACGCAGCCGCGGGTCTCCTGGTTTCAGAATACGATCATAATTTTCATATTTCTAGACTTAGGCTTAAAAACATGACGTTAGATTGTGAAAACTCGAAACAGCCCCCGAACGGCCGCGTGGGTGGCACCAACACCTCCCACGGGTCTAACGTAACTCGTAAGAACTGACCCTGCAGCCGCGAGACTCCTGATTTGAGATTGCGACGATAATTTGCGTATTTCGAGACTTAGGCTTACAAGCATGGCATTAGATGGTGAAAACTCAAAACAACCCCCGAACGGCCCCTTGGGTGGCATCAACACCTCCCACGGGACCAACGTAACTCGTAGGAACTGACCCCGCAGCTGCGGGTCTCCCGGTTTGAGAATACGACGATAATTTGAATATTTCTAGATTTAAGCAAAACATGGTGTTACAGGGTGAAAACTCAAAACAACCCCCGAACGACCCCGTGGGTGGCACCAAAACATCCCATGGGACCAACGTAACTCGCAGGAACTGACCCCGTAGCCGCGGGACACCCGATTTGAGATTGCGATGATAATTTTCGTATTTTTAGACTTAGGCTTAAAAACATGAAGTTAGAGGGAGAAAACTCGAAACAGCCCCCGAACGCCCCGTGGGTGGCACCAACACCTCCCACGGGGCCAACGTAACTCGTAGGACTGACCCCGCAGCTGCGGGACTCCCGGTTTGATATTGCGATGATAATTTGCGTATTTCTAGACTAAGGCTTAAAAATATGGCGTTAGACGGTGAAAACTCAAAACAGCCCCCGAACGTCCCCGTGGGTGGCAACAACACCTCCCACGGGACCAACGTAACTCGTAGGAACTGACCACGTAGCCGCGGGTCTCCTGGTTTCAGAATACGATCGTAATTTGCATATTTCTAGACTTAGGCTTAAAAACATGACGTTAGATTGTGAAAACTCGAAACAGCCCCCGAACGGCCTCGTGGGTGGAACCTAAACCTCCCATAGGACCAATGTAACTCGTAGGAACTGACCCCGCAGCCGCGGGACTCCTAATTTGAGATTGCGATGATAATTTGCATATTTCTAGACTTAGGCTTAAAAACATGACGTTAGAGGGTGAAAACTCAAAACAGCCCCCGAACGGCCCCGTGGGTGGCACCAACACCTCCCACGGGACCAACGTAACTCGTAGGAACTGACCCGACAGCCGCGGGTCTCCCGGTTTGAGAATATGATTATAATTTGTGTATTTCTAGATTAAGAAAAACATGGCGTTAGTGGGTGAAAACTCGAAATAGCCCCCGAATGGCCCCGTGCGTGGCACCAACACCTCCCGCGGGAATAACGTAACTCGTAGGAACTGACCTCGTAGCTGCGGGTCTCCCGGTTTGAGAATACGATGATAATTTGAGTATTTCTAGGCTTAAGCAAAACATGGCATTAGAGGGTGAAACTCGAAACAGCCCCTAAACGGCTCCGTGGGTGGCACCAACACCTCCCACGGGACCAACATAACTCGTAGGAACTGACCCCTCAGCCGCGGGTCTCCCGGTTTGAGAATACGACCGTAATTTGTATATTTCTAGACTTAGGCTTAAAAACATGGTGTTAGAGGGTGAAAACTCAAAACATCCCCCGAACGGCCCCGTGGGTGGCACCAAAACCTCCCATGGGACCAACGTAACTCGTAGGAACTGACCCCGCAGCCGCGGGACACCCGATTTGAGATTGCGATGATAATTTGCGTATTTTTAGACTTAGGCTTAAAAACATGAAGTTAGAGGGTGAAAACTCGAAACAGCCCCCGAACGCCCCGCGGGTGGCACCAACACCTCCCACGGGGCCAACGTAACTCGTAGGACTGACCCCACAGCCGCGGGACTCCCGGTTTGATATTGCGATGATAATTTGCGTATTTCTAGACTAAGGCTTAAAAATATGGCGTTAGACGGTGAAAACTCGAAACAGCCCCCGAACGTCCCCGTGGGTGGCACCAACACCTCCCACGAGACCAACGTAACTCGTAGGAACTAACCACGCAGCCGCGGGTCTCCTGGTTTCAGAATACGATCATAATTTGCATATTTCTAGACTTAGGCTTAAAAACATGACGTTAGATTGTGAAAACTCGAAACAGCCCCCGAACGGCCGCGTGGGTGGCACCAACACCTCCCACGGGTCTAACGTAACTCGTAAGAACTGACCCTGCAGCCGCGGGACTCCCGAGTTGAGATTGCGATGATAATTTGCGTATTTCGAGACTTAGGCTTACAAGCATGGCATTAGATGGTGAAAACTCAAAACAACCCCCGAACGGCCCCTTGGGTGGCATCAACACCTCCCACGGGACCAACGTAACTCGTAGGAACTGACCCCGCAGCCGCGGGTCTCCCGGTTTGAGAATACGACGATAATTTGAATATTTCTAGACTTAAGCAAAACATGATGTTAGAGGGTGAAAACTCGAAACATCCCCCGAACGACCCCGTGGGTGGCACCAAAACCTCCCATGGGACCAACGTAACTCGTAGGAACTGACCCCGCAGCCGCGGGACACCCGATTTGAGATTGCGATGATAATTTGTGTATTTTTAGACTTAGGCTTAAAAACATGAAGTTAGAGGGTGAAAACTCGAAACAGCCCCCGAACGCCCCGTGGGTGGCACCAACACCTCCCACGTGGCCAACGTAACTCGTAGGACTGACCCCGCAGCTGCGGGACTCCCGGTTTGATATTGCGATGATAATTTGCGTATTTCTAGACTAAGGCTTAAAAATATGGCGTTAGACGGTGAAAACTCGAAACAGCCCCCGAACGTCCCCGTGGGTGGCACCAACACCTCCAACGAGACCAACGTAACTCGTAGGAACTGACCACGCAGCCGCGGGTCTCCTGGTTTCAGAATACGATCGTAATTTGCATATTTCTAGACTTAGGCTTAAAAACATGACATTAGATTGTGAAAAATCGAAACAGCCCCCGAACGGCCTCGTGGGTGGAACCTAAACCTCCCATAGGACCAACGTAACTCGTAGGAACTGATCCCGCAGCCGCGGAACTCCGGATTTGAGATTGCGATGATAATTTGTATATTTCTAGACTTAGGCTTAAAAACATGACGTTAGAGGGTGAAAACTCGAAACAACCCCCGAATGGCCCTGTGGGTGGCACCAACACCTCCCACGGGGCCAACGTAACTCGTAGGAACTGACCACGCAGCCGCGGGTCTCCTGGTTTCAGAATACGATCGTAATTTGCATATTTCTAGAATTAAGCTTAAAAACATGATGTTAGATTGTGAAAACTCAAAACAGCCCACGAACGGCCGCGTGGGTGGCACCAACACCTCCCACGGGTCCAACGTAACTCGTAAGAACTGACCCCGTAGCCGCGAGACTCCTGGTTTGAGATTGCGATGATAATTTGCGTATTTCGAGACTTAGGCTTAAAAACATGGCGTTAGATGGTGAAAACTCAAAATAGCCCCCGAACGGCCCCGTGGGTGGCACCAACACATCCCACAAGACCAACGTAACTTGTAGGAACTGACCCCGCAGCCGCGGCTCTCTCGGTTTGAGAATACGACTCTAATTTGCATATTTCTAGACTTAAGCAAAACATGGCGTTAGAGGGTGAAAACTCGAAACAGCCCCCGAACGGCCTCGTGGGTGGAACCTAAACCTCCCATAGGACCAACGTAACTCGTAGGAACTGACCCCGCAGTCGCGGGACTCCCGATTTGAGATTGCGACAATAATTTGCATATTTCTCGACTTAGACTTAAAAACATGGCGTTAGAGGGTGAAAACTCGAAACAGCCCCCGAACGGCCCCGTGGGTGACACAACACCTCCCATGGGACCAACATAACTCGAAGGAACTGACCCCGTAGCCGCCGGGACCAACGTAAATCATAGGAACCGACCGCGTAGCCGTGGGACTCCCAATTTGAGATTGCGACGATAATTTAGGTATTTCTAGACTTAGGCTTAAAAATATGGCGTTAGACGGTGAAAACTCGAAATAGCCCCCGAATGACCCCGTGGGTTGCACCAACACCTCCCACGGCACAAACGTAACTCGTAGGAACTGACCCCGCAGCCACGGGTCTCTCGGTTTGAGAATACGATTATAATTTACGTATTTCTAGACTTAGGCTTAAAAATATGGCGTTAGACGGTAAAAACTGAAAACAGCCCCCGAACGGCCCCGTGGGTGGCACCAACACCTCCCACGGGACCAACGTAACTCGTAGGAATTGACCCTGCAGCCGCGGGACTCCCGCTTTGAGATTGCGACAATAATTTGCATATTTCCCCACTTAGGCTTAAAAACATGGCGTTAGAGGGTGCAAACTCGAAACTTCCCCCGAACGGCCCTGTGGGTGACACCAACACCTCCCACGGGACAAACGTAACTTGAAGGAACTGTCCCCGTAGCCGCGGGTCTCTCGGTTTGAGAATACGACAGTAATTTGTGTTTTTCTACACTTAAGAAAAACATGGCGTTAGAGGGTAAAAACTCGAAACAACCCTCGAACGGCCCCGTGGGTGGCACCAACACCTCCCACGGGACCAACGTAACTCGTAGGAACTGACCCCGCATCCGCGGGTCTCCCGGCTTGAGAATACGATGATAATTTGCGTAATTCTAGACTTAAGCAAAACATGGCGTTAAAAGGTGAAAACTCGAAACAGCCCCGGAACGGCCCTGTGGGTGGCACCAACACCTCGTATGAGACCAACGCAACTCGTAAGAACTGACCCCGTAGGCGCGGGACTCCCGGTTTGAGATTGCGATGATAATTTTCATATTTCTTGAGTTAGGCTTAAAAACATGGCGTTAGAGGGTGAAAACTCGAAACAGCCCCGTGGGTGGCACCAACACCTCCCACGTGACCAACGTAACTTGTAGGAACTGACCCCACAGTCGCGACTCTCCCGGTTTGAGAATACGATGATAATTTGCGTATTTCTAGACTTAAGCAAAACATGGCGTTAGAGGGTGAAAACTCGAAACAGCCTCCGAACGGTTCCGTGGGTGACAACAACACCTCCCACAGGACCAACGTAACTCTTAGGAACTGACCCCTCAGCCGCGGGTCTCCCGGTTTGAGAATACGATTTTAATTTGCATATTTCTAGACTTAGGCTTAAAAACATGACGTTAGAGGGTGAAAACTCGAAACAGCCCCCGAACGACTCCGTGGGTGGCACCAACACCTCCCACGGGACCAAGGAAACTCGTAGGAACTGACCCCACAGCCGCGGGACTCCCAGTTTGAGATTGCGACGATAATTTGCGTATTTCTAGACTTAGGCTTAAAAACATGGCGTTATAGGGTGAAAACTCGAAACAGCCCCCGAACGACCTCGTGGGTGGCACCAACACCTCCCACGGGACCAAGGTAACTCGTAGGAACTGACCCCACAGCCGCGGGTCTCCCGATTTGAGAATACGATTATAATTTGTGTATTTCTAGATTAAGAAAAACATGGCGTTAGAGGGTGAAAACTCGAAACAGCCCCTGAATGGCCCCGTGGGTGGCACCAACACCTCCCACGGGAACAACGTAACTCGTAGGAACTGACCCCATAGCCACGGGTCTCCGGATTTGAGAATACGACGATAATTTGCGTATTTCTAGACTTAAGCAAAACATGGCGTTAGAGGGTGAAACTCGAAACAGCCCCTGAACGGCTCCGTGGGTGGCACCAACACCTCCCACGAGACCAACGTAACTCGTAGGAACTGACCCCTCAGTCGCGGGTCTCCCGATTTGAGAATACGATCGTAATTTGTATATTTCTAGACTTAGGCTTAAAAACATGACGTTAGAGGGTGAAAACTCCAAACATCCCCCGAACGGCCCCGTGGGTGACACCAACACCTCCCACGGGACCAACGTAACTCATAGGAACTGACACCGCAGTCGCGGGGCTCCTGGTTTGAGATTGCGATGATAATTTGCGTATTTATAAACCTAGGCTTAAAAACATGGCGTTAGAGGGTGAAAACTCGAAACAGCCCCGAACGGCCCTATGGGTGGCACCAACACCTCCCACGAGACCAATGTAACTCATAGGAACGGACCCCGTAGCCATGGGACTCACGGTTTGATATTGCGATGATAATTTGCGTATTTCTAGACTAAGGCTTAAAAACATGGCGATAGACGGAGAAAATTCGAAACAGCCCCCGAACGGCCCCGTGGGTGGCACCAACACCTCCCATGGGACCAACGTAACTCGTAGGAACTGACCCCGCAACCACGGGTCTCCCGGTTTGAGATTATGATGGTAATTTGCATATTTCTAGACTTAAGCAAAACATGGCGTTAGAGGGTGAAAACTCGAAACAACCCCTGAACGGCCCCGTGGGTGGCACCAAGACCTCCCACGGGACCAACGTAACTCATAGGAACTGACCCCGCAGTCGAGGGTCTCCTGGTTTGAGAATACGACTGTAATTTTTATATTTCTAGACTTAAGCAAAACATGGCGTTAGAGGGTGAAAACTCGAAACAACCCCTGAACGGCCCCGTGGGTGACACCAACACCTCCCACGGGACCAACGTAACTCATAGGAACTGACACCGCAGTCGCGGGGTTCCTGGTTTGAGATTGCGATGATAATTGGCTTAAAAACATGACGTTAGAGGGTGAAAACTCGAAACAGCCCCCGAACGGCCCCGTGGGTGGCACCATAACCTCCCACGGGACAAAGGTAACTCGTAGGAACTGACCCCGCAGCCGCGGGACTCTCGTTTTGAGATTGCGACGATAGTTTGCGTATTTCTAGACTTAAGCTTAAAAACATAGCGTTAGAGGGTGAAAACTCGAAACAACACCCGAACGGCACCGTGGGTGGCACCAACACCTCCCATGGGACCAACGTAAGTCGTAAGAACTGACCCGCTGCCTCGGGTCTCCTAGTTTAAGAATACAACAGTAATTTGAGTATTTCTAGACTTAAGCAAAACATAGCGTTAGAGGGTAAAAACTTAAAACAACCCCCGAACGGCCCCGTGGGTGCCACGAACACCTCCCACGGGACCAGAGTAACTCATAGGAACTGACCCCGCAGCCGCGGGTCTCTCGGTTTGAGAATACGACCGTAATTTGCATATTTTTAGACTTAGTCTTAAAAACATGACGTTGGAGGATGAAAACTCGAAACAGCCCCCGAACGGCCCCGTGGGTGGCACCAACACCTCCCACGGGACCAACGTAACTCGGAGGAACTGACCCCGTAGCCGCGAGACTCCCGATTTGAGATTCCGATGATCGTTTGCATATTTCTAGACTTAAGCTTAAAAACATGGCGTTAGAGGGTGAAAACTAGAAACAGCCCCCGAACGGCCCCGTGGGTGGCACCAACACCTCCCACGGGACCAATGTAACTGGTAGGAACTGACCCCGCAGCCGCGGGTCTCCTAGTTTGAGAATACGACAATTATTTGCATATTTCTAGACTTAAGCAAAACATGGCGTTATAGGGTGAAAACTCGAAACAATACCCGAAACGGCCCCGTGGGTGGCACCAACACCTCCCACGGGGCCAACGTAACTCGTAGGAATTGACCCCACAGCTGCGGGACTCCTGGTTTGAGATTGCGACAATAATTTGCATATTTTTAGACTTAGTCTTAAAAACATAACGTTGGAGGGTGAAAACTCGAAACAACCCCCGAACGGCCCCGTGGGTGGCACCAACAGCTCCCACGGGACCAACGTTACTCGGAGGAACTGACCCCGTAGCCTCAGGACTCCCGATTTGAGATTGCGATGATAATTTGCATTTCTAGACTTAAGATTAAAAACATGGCGTTAGAGGGTGAAAACTCGAAACAGCCCCCGAACGGCCCCGTGGGTGGCACCGACACCTCCCACCGGACCATCGTAACTCGTAGGAATTGACCCCGCAGCCGCGGGTCTCCCAGTTTGAGATTGCGACCATAATTTCATATTTCTAGACTTAGGCTAAAAAACATGGCGTTAGAGGCTGAAAACTCGAAATAGCCTTCGAACGGCCCCGTGGGAGGCACCAACACCTCCCACAGGACCAACGTAACTCGTAGGAACAGACCCCGCAGCCGCGGTTCTCCCGGTTTGAGAATACGATGGTAATTTGCGTATTTCTAGACTTAGGCTTAAAAACATGACGTTAGAGGGTGAAAAATTGAAACAGCCCCCGAATGGTCCCGTGGGTGGCACCAACACCTCCCACGGGACCAACGTAACACGTAAGAACTGACTCCACAGCCATGGGTCTCCCGGTTTGAAAATACGACGGTAATTTGCATATTTTTAGACTTAAGCAAAACATGGCGTTAGAGGGTGAAAACTCGAAACTACCTCCGAATGGCCCCGTGGGTGGCACCAACACATCCCACGGGGCCAACGTAACTCGTAGGAACTGATCCCACAGCTGTGGGTCTCCCAGTTTGAGAATATGATTGTAATTTGCATATTTCTTGACTTAGGCTTAAAAACATGACGTTAGAGGGTGAAAACTCGAAACAGCCCCCGAACGGCCCGTGGGTGGCACCAACACGTCCCACGGGACCAAAGTAACTCATAGGAACTGACCCCGTAGCCGCGGGTCTCCGGTTTAAGAATACGACGATAATTTGCGTATTTCTAGACTTAAGAAAAATAGGGCGTTAGAGGGTGAAAACTCAAAATAGCCCCCGAACGGCCCCGTGGGTGGCACCAACACCTCCTACGGTACCAAGGTAACACGTAGGAACTGACCCCGCAGCTGCGGGACTCCCGGTTTGAGATTGCAACGATAATTTGTGTATTTCTATACTTAGGCTTAAAAACATGGCGTTAGAGGGTGAAAAATCGAAACAGCCCTGGAACGGCCCCGTGGGTGGCACCAACACCTCCCACGGGGCCAACGTATCACTTAGGAACTGACCCCGCAGCGGCGGGTGTCCTGGTTTGAGAATACAATGGTAATTTGTGTATTTCTAGACTTAGGCTTAAAAACATGACGTTAGAGGGTGAAAATTGAAACAGCCCCCGAATGGCCCCGTGGGTGGCACCAACACCTCCCACGGGGCCAACGTAACTCGTAGGAACTGATCCCGCAGCCGCGGGTCTCCCGGTTTGATAATATGATTGTAATTTTCATATTTCTAGACTTAGGATTAAAAACATGACGTTAGAGGGTTAAAACCCGAAATAGCCCCCGAATGGCCCCGTGGGTGGCACCAACACCTCCCACGGGACCAACGTAACTCGTAGGAACTGACCCCGCAGCCACGGGTCTCCTGATTTGAGAATACGACGGTAATTTTCAAATTTAAAGACTTAGGCTTAAAAACATGACGTTAGTGGGTGAAAACTCGAAACATCCCCCGAACGACCCCGTCGGTGACACCAACACCTCCCATGGGACCAACGTAACTCATAGGAACTGACACCGCAGTCGCGTCGCTCCTGGTTTAATATTTCGATGATAATTTGCGTATTTCTAGACATAGGCTTAAAAACATGGCGTTAGAGGGCGAAGACTCGAAACAGCCCTCGAACGGCCCCATGGGTGGCACCAACACCTCCCACGGGACCAATGTAAGTCGTAGGAACGGGCCCCGTAGCCGCGGGACTCTCGGTTTGATATTCCTACGATAATTTCCGTATTTCTAGACTTAGGCTTAAAAACATGGCTATAGACGGTGAAAACTCGAAACAGCCCCCGAACGGCTCCGTGGGTGGCACCAACACCTCCCACAGGACCAACGTAACTCGTAGGAACTGACCCCGCAGCCACGGGTCTCCCAGTTTGAGAATAAGATTTTAAATTGCATATTTCTAGACTTAGGCTTAAAAACATGACGTTAGAGTGTGAAAAGTCGAAATAGCCCCCGAACGGCCCTGTAGGTGGCACCAACACCTCCCACGGGACCAACGTAACTCGTACGAACTGACCCCGTAGCCGCGGGTCTCCCGATTTGAGAATACGACGGTAATTTGATTATATCTAGACTTGAGCAAAACATGGCGTTAAAGGGTGAAAACTCGAAACAGCCCCAGAACGGCCCCGTGGGTGGTACCAATACATCCCATGGGGCCAACGTAACTCGTAGAAACTGACCCCGCAGCCGCAGGACTCCCGGTTTGAGATTGCGACAATAATTTGAATATTTCTTGACTTAGGCTTAAAAACATGGTGTTAGAGGGTGAAAAATCGAAACAGCCCCCGAATGGCCCTGTGGGTGGCACCGACACCTCCCACGGGACCAACGTAACTCGTAAGAACTGACCCCGCAGCCACGGGTCTCCCGGTTTGAGATTATGATGGTAATTTGTGTATTTCTAGACTTAAGCAGAACATGGCGTTAGAGGGTGAAAACTCGAAACAGACTCTGAACGGCCCCGTGGGTGGCACCAATACCTCCCACGGGACCAACGTAACTCGTAGGAACTGAACCCACAGCCGAGGGTCTCCCGGTTTGAGAATACGTCCGTATTTTGAATATTTCTAGACTTAGGCCTAAAAACATGACGTTAGAGGGTGAAAACTCGAAACAGCCCCCGAACGGCCCCGTGGGTGGCACCAACACCTCCCACGGGACCAACGTAACTCATAGGAACGGACCCCGTAGGCACGGGTCTCCAGTTTAAGAATACGACGATAATTTACGTATTTTTAGACTTAAGAAAAATAGGGCGTTAGAGGGTGAAAACTCGAAACAACCCCCGAACGGCCCCGTGGGTGGCACCAACACCTCCCACGGGACCAAGGTAACTCGTAGGAACTGACCCCGCAGCCGCGGGACTCCCGGTTTGAGATTGCGACGATAATTTATGTATTTCTAGACTTAGGCTTAAAAACATGGCGTTAGAGGGTGAAAACTCGAAACAGCCCCGGAACGTCCCCATCGGTGGCACCAACACCTCCCACGGGACCAACATAACTCGTAGGAACAGACCCCGCAGCCGCGGTTCTCCCGGTTTGAGAATACGATGGTAATTTGGGTATTTCTGGACTTAGGCTTAAAAACATGATGTTAGAGGGTGAAAAATCGAAACAGCCCTCGAATGGTCCCGTGAGTGGCACCAACACCTCCCACGAGGACAACGTAACTTGTAGGAACTGATCCCGCAGCCGTGGGTCACCCAGTTTGAGAATACGATTGTAATTTACATATTTCTAGACTTAGGCTTAAAAACATGACGTTAGAGGGTGAAAACTCGGAACAACCCCCGAATGGCCCCGTGGGTGGCACCAACACCTCCCACGGGACCAACGTAGCTCATAGGAACTGACCCCGTAGCCATGGGTCTACCGATTTGAGAATACCACGATAATTTACAAATTTCAAGACTTAGGCTTAAAAACATGGCGTTAGAGGGTGAAAACTCGAAACAGCCCCCGAACGGCCCCGTGGGTGGGACCGACACCTCCCACGCGACTAACGTAACTCGTAGGAACTGACCCCGCAGTCGTGGGTCTCCCGATTTAAGATTATGATGGTAATTTGTGTAGTTCTAGACTTAAGCAAAACATGGCGTTAGAGGGTGAAAACTCGAAATAGCCCCTGAACGGCCCCGTGGGTGGCACCAAGACCTCCCACGGGACCAACGTAACTCGTTAGAACTGACCCCGCAGCCGAGGGTCTCCCGGTTTGAGAATATGACCGTAATTTGCATATTTCTAGACTTAGGCTTAAAAACATGGCGTAAGAGGTGAAAACTCAAAACTGCCCCCGAACGGCCCCGTGGGTGGCACCAACACCTCCCACGGGACCAAGGTAACTCGTAGGAACTGACCCCGCAGCCGCGGGACTCCCATTTTGAGATTGCGATGATAATTTGCGTATTTCTAGACTTAAGCTTAAAAACATGACGTTATCGGGTGAAAACTCGAAACAGCACCCGAACGGCCCCGTGGGTGGCACCAACACGTCCCACGGGACCAACGTAACTCGTAGGAACTGACCCCGCAGTCGCGGGTCTCCAGGTTTGAGAATACGACCGTATTTTCTATATTTTTACACTTAGTCTTAAAAACATGACGTTGGAGGGTGAAAACTCGAAACAGCCTCCGAACGGCCCCGTGGGTGGCACCAACAGCTCCCACGGGACCAACGTAACTCGGAGGAACTGACCCCGTAGCCTCGGGACTCCCAATTTGAGATTGTGACGATAATTTACATATTTCTACACTTAGGCTTAAAAACATGACGTTAAAGGGTGAAAACTCGAAACATCCCCCGAATGGCCCCGTGGATGGCACCAACACCTCCCACGGGACCGACGTAACTCATAGGAACTGACCCCGTAGATATGGGTCTACTGATTTGAGAATACCACCATAATTTTCAAATTTCAAGACTTAGGCTTAAAAACACGACGTTAGAGGGTGAAAACTCGAAACAGCCCCCGAACGGCCCCGTGGGTGGCACCGACACCTCCCATGGGACCAACATAACTCGTAGGAACTGACCCCGCAGCCGCGGGTCTCCCAATTTAAGATTATGATGGTAATTTGCGTAGTTTTAGACTTAAGCAAAACATGGCGTTAGAGGGTGAAAACTCGAAACAGCCCCTGAACGGCCCCGTGGGTGGCACCAAGACCTCCCACGGGACCAACGTAAATCGTAAGAACTGACCCCGCTGCCAAGGGTCTCCCGGTTTGAGAATACGACCGTAATTTGCATATTTCTAGACTTAGGCTTAAAAACATGACTTTAGAGGTGAAAACTCAAAACAGCCCCCGAACGGCCCCGAGGGTAGCACCAACACCTCCCACAGGACCAAGGTAACTCGTAGGAACTGACCCCGCAGCCGCGGGACTCCCGTTTTGAGATTGCGATGATAATTTGCGTATTTCTAGAGTTAAGCTTAAAAACATGGCGTTAGAGGGTGAAAACTCGAAACAGCACCCGAATGGCCCCGTGGGTGGCACCAACACCTCCCACGGGACCTACGTAACTCGTAGGAACTGACCCCGCAGTCGCGGGTCTCCAGGTTTGAGAATACGACCGAATTTTCCATATTTTTACACTTAGTCTTAAAAACATGACGTTGGAGGGTGAAAACTCGAAACAGCCTCCGAACGGCCCCGTGGGTGGCACCAACATCTCCCACGGGACCAACGTAACTCGGAGGAACTGACCCCGTAGACTCGGGACTCCCGATTTGAGATTGAGATGATAATTTCCATATTTTTAGACTTAAGATTAAAAACATGGCGTTAGAGGGTGAGAACTCGAAACAGCCCCCGAACGGCCCCGTGGGTGGCACCAACACCTCCCACCGGACCATCTAACTCGTAGGAACTGACACTGCAGCCACGGGTCTCCCGGTTTAAGAATACGATGGTAATTTGCGTATTTCTAGACTTAGGCTTAAAAACATGACGTTAGAGGGTGAAAAATTGAAACAGCCCTCGAACGGTCTCGTGGGTGGCACCAACACCTCCCACGGGACCAACGTAATTCGTAGGAACTGACCCCGCAGCCATGGGTCTCCCGATTTGAAAATACGATGGTAATTTGCGTATTTTTAGACTTAAGCAAATCATGGCGTTAGAGGGTGAAAACTCGAAGCTACCTCCGAATGGCCCCGTGGGTGGCACCAACACCTCCTACGGGGCCAACGTAACTCGTAGGAACTGATCCCGCAGCTGCGGGACTCCCAGTTTGAGAATACGATTGTAATTTGCATATTTCTTGTCTTAGGCTTAAAAACATGACGTTAGAGGGTGAAAACTCGAAACAGCCCCCGAACGGCCCCGTGGGTGGCACCAACACCTCCCACGGGACAAAAGTAACTCATAGGAACTGACCCCGTAGCCGCGGGTCTCCTGTTTAAGAATACGACGATAATTTGCGTATTTCTAGACTGAATAAAAATAGGGCGTTAGAGGGTGAAAACTCGGAACAGACCCCGAACGGCCCCGTGGGTGGCACCAACACCTCCCACGGGATCAAGGTAACTCGTAGGAACTGACCCCGTAGCCGCGGGACTCCCGGTTTGAGATTGCAACGATAATTTGTGTATTTCTAGACTTAGGCTTAAAAACATGGCGTTAGAGGGTGAAAACTCGAAACAGCCCCGGAACGTCCCCGTGGGTGGCACCAACACCTCCCACGGGGCCAACGTAACACTTAGGAACTGACCCCGCAACGACGGGTGTCCTGGTTTGAGAATACAATGGTAATTTGCGTATTTCTAGACTTAGGCTTAAAAACATGACGTTAGAGGGTGAAAAATTGAAACAGCTCCCGAATGGCCCCGTGGGTGGCACCAACACCTCCCACGGGGCCAACGTAACTCGTAGGAACTGATCTCGCAGCCGCAGGTCTCCCGGTTTGAGAATACGATTGTAATTTGCATATTTCTAGACTTAGGATTAAAAACATGACTTTAGAGGGTTAAAACTCGAAACAGCCCCCGAATGGCCCCGTGGGTGGTACCAACACCTCCCACGGGACCAACGTAACTCGTAGGAACTGACCCCGCAGCCACGGGTCTCCTGATTTGAGAATACGACGATAATTTTCAAATTTCAAGACTTAGGCTTAAAAACATGATGTTAGAGGGTGAAAACTCGAAACATCCCCCGAACGGCTCCGTGGGTGACACCAACACCTCCCACGGGACCAACGTAACTCATAGGAACTGACACCGCAGTCACGTGGCTCCTGGTTTTAGATTGCGATGATAATTTATGTATTTCTAGACCTAGGATTAAAAACATGGTGTTAGAGGGTGAAAACTCGAAACAGCCCTCGAACGGCCCCATGGTTGGCACCAACACCTCCCACGGGACCAATGTAACTCGTAGGAACGAACCCCGTAGCCGCGGGACTCCCGGTTTGATATTGCGACGATAATTTGTGTATTTCTAAACTTAGGATTAAAAACATGGCTTCAGACGGTGAAAACTCGATACAGCCTCCGAACGGTTCCGTGGGTGGCACCAACACCTCCCACAGGACCAACGTAACTCGTAGGAACTGACCTCGCAGCCACGAGTCTCCCCGTTTGATAATATGATTTTAATTTGGATATTTATAGACTTAGGCTTAAAAACCTGACGTTAGAGTGTGAGAAGTCGAAACAGCCCCCGAACGGCCCCGTGGGTGGCACCAACACCTCCCACGGGACCAACGTCACTCGTACGAATTGACCCCGCAGCCGAGGGTCTCCCGGTTTGAGAATACAACGGTAATTTGCATATTTCTAGACTTAGGCTTAAAAACATGACGTTCGAGGGTGAAAACTCAAAACAGCCCCCGAACGGCCCCGTGGGTGGCACCAACACCTCCCACGGGACCAACGTAACTCGTAGGAACTGACCCCGTACGCACGGGTCACCAATTTAAGAATACGACGATAATTTGCGTATTTTTAGACTTAAGCAAAATTGGGCGTTAGAGGGTGAAAACTCGAAACAACCCCCGAACGGCCCCATGGGTGGCACCAACACATCCCACGGGACCAAGGTAACTCGTAGGAACTGACCCCGCAGCCGTGGGATTCCCGGTTTGAGATTGCGATGATAATTGATGTATTTCTAGACTTAGGCTTAAAAACATGGCGTTAGAGGGTGAAAACTCGAAATAGCCCTGGAACGGCCCCGTCGGTGGCACCAACACCTCCCACGGGACCAACGTAACTCATAGGACCCGACCCCGTAGCCGCGGGTCTCCCGGTTTGATAATACGATTGTAATTTGCATATTTCTAGACTTTGGCTTAAAAACATGATGTTAGAGGGTGAAAAGTCAAAACAGCCCCCGCACGGCCCCGTGGGTGGCACCAACACCTCCCACGGGACCAAGGTAACTCGTAGGAACTGACCCCGCAGCCGCGGGACACCCGGTTTGAGATTGCGACGATAATTTATGTATTTCTAGACTTAGGCTTAAAAACATGGCGTTTGAGGGTGAAAACTCGAAACAGCCCCGAAACGGCCCCATCGGTGGCACCAACACCTCCCACGGGACCAACGTAACTCGTAGGAACAGACCCCGTAGCCGCGGTTCTCCCGGTTTGAGAATACGATGGTAATTTTCGTATTTCTAGACTTAGGCTTAAAAACATGACGTTAGAGGGTGAAAAATCGAAACATCCCCCGAATGGCCCCGTGGGTGGCACCAACACCTCCCACGGGGCCAAAGTAACTTGTAGGAACTGATCCCGCAGCCGCGGGTCACCCGATTTGATAATACGATTGTAATTTACATATTTCTAGACTTAGGTTTAAAAACATGATGTTAGACGGTGAAAACTCAAAACAGCCCCCAAATGGCCTCGTGGGTGGCACCAACACCTCCCACGGGACCAACGTAACGCATAGGAACTGACCCCGTAGCCATGGGTCTACCGAATTGAGAATACCACGATAATTTGCAAATTTCAAGACTTAGGCTTAAAAACATGACGTTAGAGGGTGAAAACTCGAAACATCCCCCGAACGGCCCCATGGGTGACACCAACACCTCCCATGGGACCAACGTAACTCATAGGAAGTGACACCACAGTCGCGGGGCTTCTGGTTTGATATTGCGATGATAATTTGCGTATTTCTAGAACTAGGCTTAAAAACATGACGTTAGAGGGTGAAAACTCGAAACAGCCACCGAACGGCCCCATGGGTGGCACCAACACCTCCCACGGGACCAATGTAACTCGTAGGACCCCGTAGCCGCGGGACTCCCGGTTTGATATTGCGACTATAATTTGCGTATTTCTAGACTTAGGCTTAAAAACATGGCGTTAGACGGTGAAAACTAGAAATAGCCCCCGAACGGCCCCGTGGGTGGCACCAACACCTCCCACGGGACCAACGTAACTCGTAGGAACTGACCCCGCAGTCACGGGTCTCCTGGTTTGAGAATACGATGGTAATTTACATATTTCTAGACTTAGGTTTAAAAACATGACGTTAGAGGGTGAAAACTCGAAACAGCCCCCAAAACGGCCTTGTGGGTGGCACCAACAGCTCCCACGGGACCAACGTAACTCGTACGAACTAAACCCCGTAGCCGCGGGTCTCCCGATGTGAGAATAAGACGGTAATTTGCATATAGCTAGACTTGAGCAAAACATGGCATTAGAGGGTGAAAACTCAAAACAGCCCCGTGGGTGGCACCAACACCTCCCACGGGGCCAACGTAACTCGTAGGAACTGACCCCGCAGCCGCGGGATGCCCGATTTGAGATTGCGACAATAATTTACACATTTCTTGACTTAGGCTTAAAAACATGGCATTAGAGGGTGAAAACTCGAAACAGCCCCCGAACGGCGCCGTGGGTGGCACCGACACCTCCCAGGGGACCAACGTAACTCGTAGTAGCTGACCCCGCAGCCGCGGGTCTCCCGGTTTGAGATTATGATGGTAATTTGTGTATTTTTAGACTTAAGCAAAACATGGCATTAGAGGGTCAAAACTCGAAACAGCCCCCGAACGGCCCCGTGGGTGTCACCAACACCTCCCACAGGACCAACGTAACTCGGAGGAACTGACCCCGTACCAGCGGGACTCCCGGTTTTAGATTGTGATGATAATTTGCGTATTTCCAAACTTAAGCTTAAAAACATGGCATTACACGATAAAAACTCGAAACATCCCCCAAACGGCCCCGTGGATGGTACCAACACATCCCACGGGACCAACGTAACTCGTAGAAACTGACCCCGCAGCCGCGGGTCTCCCGGTTTGAGAATACGATGCTAATTTGCGTATTTCTAGACTTAGGCTTAAAAACATGACGCTAGAGGGTGAAAACTCGAAACAGCCCCCGAACGGCTCGTGGGTGGCACCAACACCTCCCACGGGACCAAGGTAACTCGTAGGAACTAACCCCGCATCCGTGAGACTCCCGGTTTGAGATTGCGACGCTAATTTGTGTATTTCTAGACTTAATCTTAAAAACATGGTGTTAGAGGGTGAAAACTCGAAACAGCCTCGGAACGTCCCCGTGGGTGGCACCAACACCTCCCACGGGGTCAACGTAACTCGTAGGAACTGACCCCGCAGCTGCGGGACTCCCGGTGTGAGATTGCAACAATAATTTGCATATTTCTTGACTTAGGCTTAAAAACATGGCGTTAGAGGGTGAAAACTCGTAACATCCCCCGAACGGCCCCGTGGGTGGTACCAACACTTCCCACGGGACCAACATAACTCGTAGGAACTGACCCCGCAGCCGCGGGTCTCCCGATTTGAGAATTTGATGGCAATTTGCATATTTCTAGACTTAAGCAAAACATGGCGTTACAGGGTGAAAACTCGAAACAGCCCCCGAACGGACCCGTGGGTGGCACCAACATCTCCCACGGGACCAACGTAACTCATAGGAACTGACCCCGCAGCCGCGGGTCTCCTGGTTTGAGGATACGACCGTAATTTGCATATTTCTAGACTAAGCCTTAAAAACAAGATGTTAGAGGGTGAAAACTCAAAACAGCCCCCGAACGGCCCCGTGGGTGGCACCAACACCTCCCACGGGACCAAGGTAACTCGTAGGAACTGACCCCGCAGCCGCGGGTCTCCCGGATTGAGAATACGATGGTAATTTGCATATATCTAGACTTGAGCAAAATATGGCGTTAGAGGGTGAAAACTCGAAACAGCCCCGGAACGGCCCTGTGGGTGGCACCAACACCTTGCATGGGGCCAACGTAACTCCTAGGAACTGACCCCGCAGCCACGAGACTCCCGGTTTGAGATTGTGACAATAATTTGCATATTTCTTGACTTCGGCTTAAAAACATGATGTTAGAGGGTGAAAACTCAAAACAGCACCCGAACGGCCCCGTGGGTGGCATCGACACCTCCCACGGGACCAACGTAACTCATAGGAACTGACCCCGCAGCCACGGGTCTCTCGGTTTGAGATTATGATGAGAATTTGGGTATTACTAGACTTAAGCAGAACATGGCGTTAGAGGGTGAAAACTCGAAACAGCCCCTGAACGGTCCCATGGGTGACACCAATACCTCCCACGGGACCAACGTAACTCGTAGGAACTGACCCCGCAACCAAGGGTCTACCGGTTTGAGAATACGTCCATAATTTGACTATTTCTAGACTTAGGCTTAAAAACATGGCGTTAGAGGGTGAAAACTCGAAACAGCCCCCGAACGGCCCAGTGGGTGGCACCAACACCTCCCACGGGACCAACGTAACTCGTAGGAACTGACCCCGTAGCCGCGGGTCTCCAGTTTAAGAATACGACGATAATTTGCATATTTTTAGACTTAAGTAAAATAGGACGTTAGAGGGTGAAAACTCGAAACAACCCCCGAAGGGCCCCGTGGGTGGCACCAACACCTCCCACGGGACCAAGGTAACTCGTAGGAACTGACCCGCAGCCGCGGGATTCTCGGTTTGAGAATATGATTGTAATTTCCATATTTATAGACTTAGGCTTAAAAACATGACATTAGAAGGTTAAAACTCGAAACAGCCCCCGAATGGCCCCGTGGATGGCACCAACACCTCTCACGGGACCAACGTAACTCATAGGAACTGACCCCGCAGCCACGGGTCTACCGATTTGAGAATACAATGATAATTTGCAAATTTCAAGACATAGGCTTAAAAACGTGACATTAGAGGGTGAAAACTCGAAACATCCCCCGAACGGCCCCGTGGGTGACACCAACACCTCCCACGGGACCAACGTAACTCATAGGAAGTGACACCGCTGTCGCGGGGCTCTCAGTTTGAGAATACGACCGTAATTTGCATATATCTAGACTTGAGCAAAACATGGCGTTAGAGGGTGAAAACTCGAAACAGCCACATAACGGCCCCGTGGGTGGCACCAACACCTCCCATGGGGCCAACGTAACTCGTAGGAACTGACACCGCAGTCGCGTGGCTCCTGGTTTGAGAAATCGACGGTAATTTGCATATTTTAAAACTTAGGCTTAAAAACATGGCGTTAGAGGATGAAAACTAAAAACAGCCCCCCAACGGCCCCGTGGGTGGCACCAACACCTCCCACGGGACCAACGTAACTCGTAGGAACTGACCCCGCAGCCGTGGGACTCTCGGTTTGAGATTGCGACGATAGTTTCATATTTATAGACTTAGGCTTAAAAACATGGCGTTAGAGGGTGAAAACTCGAAATAGCCTTCGAACGGCCCCGTGGGAGGCACCAACACCTCCCACGGGACCAACGTAACTCGTAGGAACAGACCCCGCAACCACGGTTCTCCCGGTTTGAGAATACGATGGTAATTTGCGTATTTCTAGACTTAGGCTTAAAAACATGACGTTAGAGGGTGAAAAATCAAAACATCCCCCGAACGGTCCCGTGGGTGGCACCAACACCTCCCATGGGACCAACGTAACTCGTAGGAAGTGACCCCGCAGCCATGGGTCTCCCAGTTTGAGAATACGACGGTAATTTGCGTATTTTTAGACTTATGCAAAATATGGCGTTAGAGGTTGAAAACTCGAAACAAACCCCGAATGGCCTTGTGGGTGGCACCAACACCTCCCACGGGGCCAACGTAACTCGTAGGAACTGATCCCGCAGCCGCGGGTCTCCCGATTTGAGAATACGATTGTAATTTGCTTATTTCTTGACTTAGGCTTAAAAACATGACGTTAGAGGGTGAAAAATCGAAACAGCCCCCGAACGGGCCCCGTGGGTGGCACCAACACCTCCCACGGGACCAATGTAACTCGTAGGAACTGACCCCGTAGTCGCGGGTCTCCGGTTTATGAATACGATGATAATTTGTGAATTTTTAGACTTAAGAAAAATTTGGCGTTAGAGGGTGAAAACTCGAAACAACCCCCGAATGGCCCCGTGGGTAGCACAAACACCTCCCACGGGGCCAAGGTAACTCGTGGGAAATGATCCCGCAACCACGGGTCTCCCGGTTTGAGATTGCGATGTTAATTTTTGTATTTCTAGACTTAGGCTTAAAAACATGATGTTAGAGGGTG
Source organism: Sambucus nigra (assembly GCA_949130495.1). Lineage (NCBI taxonomy): Eukaryota > Viridiplantae > Streptophyta > Magnoliopsida > Dipsacales > Adoxaceae > Sambucus > Sambucus nigra. The sequence continues at coordinate 122,124,284 of OX422213.1, forward strand.
AAAACTCGAAACAGCCCCGGAACGGCCCTGTGGGTGGCACCAACACCTCCCACGGGGCCAACGTAACACTTAGGAACTGACCCCGCTGCCGCGGGTGTCCTGGTTTTAGAATACGATGATAATTTCTGTATTTCTAGACTTAGGCTTAAAAACATGACGTTAGAGGGTGAAAAATTGAAACAGCCCCCGAATGGCCCCGTGGGTGGCACCAACACCTCCCACGGGGCCAACGTAACTCGTAGGAACTGATCCCGCAGCCGCGGGTCTCCCGGTTTGAGAATACGATTGTAATTTGCATATTTTTAGACTTAGGATTAAAAACATGACGTTAGAGGGTGAAAACTCGAAACAGCCCCCGAATGGCCCCGTGGGTTTTCACCAACACCTCCCACGGGACCAACGTAACTCGTAGGAACTGACCCCGTAGCCACGGGTCTCCTGATTTGAGAATACGACGATAATTTTCTAATTTCAAGACTTAGGCTTAAAAACATGACGTTAGATGGTGAAAACTCAAAACATCCCCCGAACGGCCCCGTGGGTGACACCAACACCTCCCACGGGACCCACGTAACTCATAGGAACTGACACCGTAGTCGCGTGGCTCCTGGTTTGAGATTGTGATGATAATTTGCGTATTTCTAGACTTAGGCTTAAAAACATGGAGCTAGACGGTGAAAACTCGAAACAGCCCCCGAACAGCTCCGTGGGTGGCACCAACACCTCCGACGGGACCAACGTAACTCGTAGGAACTGACCCCGCAGCCACGGGTGTCCCGGTTTGAGAATATGATGGTAATTTGCATATTTCTAGACTTAGGCTTAAAAATATGATGTTAGAGGGTGAAAACTCGAAATAACACCCGAACGGCCCTGTGGGTGGCACCAACACCTCCCACGGGACCAACGTAACTCGTACGAACCGACCCCGTAGCCACGGGTCTCCCGGTTTGTGAATACGACCGTAATTTGCATATATCTAGACTTGAGAAAAACATGGCGTTAGAGGGTGAAAACTCGAAACAGCCCCGGAACGGCCCCGTGGGTGGCACCAACACCTCCCATGGGGCCAACGTAACTCGTAGGAACTGACCGCGGAGCCGTGGGACTCCCGGTTTGAGATTGCGATAATAATTTGCATATTTCTTGACTGAGGATTAAAAACATGGTGTTAGAGGGTGAAAACTCGAAACAGCCCCTGAACGGCCCCGTGGGTGGCACCGACACCTCCCACCGGACCAACGTAACTCGTAGGAACTGACCCCGCAGCCACGGGTCTCCCGATTTGAGATTATGAAGGTAATTTGCGTATTTCTAGACATAAGCGGAACATGGCGTTAGAGGGTGAAAACTCGAAACATCCCCTGAACGGCCCCGTGGGTGGCACCAATACCTCCCACCGGACCAATGTAACTCGTAGGAACTGACCCCGCAGCCGAGGGTCTCCCGGTTTGAGAATACGTCCGTAATTTGCATATTTCTAGACTTAGGCTTAAAAACATGACGTTAGAGGGTGAAAACTCGAAACAGCCCTCGAACGGCACCGTGGGTGGCACCAACACCTCCCACGGGACCAACGTAACTCGTAGGAACTAACCCCGTAGTCGCGGGTCTCCAATTTAAGCATACGACGTTAATTTGCGTATTTTTAGACTTAAGTAAAATAGGGCGTTAGAGGGTGAAAACTCGAAATAACCCCCGAACGGCCCCGTGGGTGGCACCAACACCTCCCACGGGACCAAGGTAACTCGTAGAAACTGACCCCGCAGCCGCGGGACTCCCGATTTGAGATTGCGAAGATAATTTTTGTAATTCTAGACTTAGGCTTAAAAACATGCCGTTAGAGGGTGAAAACTCGAAACAGCCCCGGAACGGCCCCGTCGGTGGCACCAACACCTCCCACGGGACCAACGTAACTCGTAAGAATAGACCCCGCAGCCGCGGTTCTCCCGGTTTTAGAATACGATGGTAATTTGCATATTTCTAGACTTAGGTTTAAAAACATGACGTTATAGGGTGAAAAATCGAAACAGTCCCCGAATGGCCCCGTGGGTGGCACCAACACCTCCCACGGGGCTAACGTAACTCGTAGGAACTGATCCCGCAGTCGCGGGTCTACCGGTTTGAGAATACGATTTTAATTTGCATATTTCTAGACTTAGGCTTAAAAACATGACGTTAGAGGGTGAAAACTCGAAACTGCCCCCGAATGGCCCCGTGGGTGGCACCAACACCTCCCACGGGACCAACGTAACTCATAGGAACTGACCCCGCAGCCACGGGTCTACCGATTCGAGAATACGACGATAATTTGCAAATTTCAAGACTTAGGTTTAAAAACATGACGTTAGAGGGTGAAAACTCGAAACATCCCCCGAACGGCCCCGTGGGTGACACCAACACCTCCCACGGGACCAACGTAACTCATAGGAAGTGAGACCGCCGTCGCAGGGCTCCTGGTTTGAAATTGAAATGATAATTTGCGTATTTCTAGACTTAAGCTTAAAAACATGGCGTTTGAGGGTCTCCCGGTTTGACCCCGCAGTGGCACCAACACCTCCCACTTTACCAACGTAACTCGTAGGAACTGACCCCGCGGCCGTGGGTCTTCCGGTTTGAGAAATTGGCGGTAATTTGCATATTTTTAGACTTTGGCTTAAAAACGTGGCGTTGGTGGATGAATACTCAAAACAGCCCCCGAACGGCCACGTGGGTGGCACCAACACCTCCCACGGGACCAACGTAACTCGTAGGAACTGACCCCGCAGCCGCGGGACTCCCGGTTAGAGAATACGATGGTAATTTGCGTATTTCTAGACTTAGGCTTAAAAACATAACGTTAGAGGGTGAAAACTCAAAACAGCCCCCCAAACGGCCCTGTGGGTGGCACCAACAGCTCCAACGGGCCAACGTAACTCGTACGAACTGACCCCATAACCGCGGGTCTCCCGATTTGAGAATACGACGATAATTTGCATATATCTAGACTTGAGCAAAACATGGCGTCAGAGGGTGAAAACTCGAAACAGCCCCGGAACGGCCCCGTGGGTGGCACCAACACCACCCACGGGGCCAACGTAACTCGTAGGAACTGACCCCGCAGTCGCGGGACTCCCGGTTTGAGATTGCGACAATAATTTTCATATTTCTTGACTTAGGCTTAAAAACATGGCATTAGAGGGTGAAAACTCGAAACAACCCCCGAACGGCCCCGTGGGTGGCACCAACACCTCCCACGGGACCAACGTAACTCGTAGGAACTGACCCCGCAGCCGCGGGTCTCCCGGTTTGAAATTATGATGGTAATTTGCGTATTTCTAGACTGAAGCAAAACATGGCGTTAGAGGGTGGAAACTCGAAATAGCCCATGAACGGCCCCGTGGGTGGCACCAATACCTCCCACGGGACCAATGTAACTCGTAGGAACTGACCCCGCAGCCGAGGGTCTCCCGGTTTGACAGTACGTCCGTCATTTGCATATTTCTAGACTTAGGCTTAAAAACATGACGTTAGAGGGTGAAAAATTGAAACAGCCCCCGAATGGCCCCGTGGGTGGCACCAACACCTCCCACGGTGCCAACGTAACTCGTAGGAACTGATTCCGCAGCCGCGGGTCTCCCGGTTTGAGAATACGATTGTAATTTGCATATTTCTAGACTTAGAATTAAAAACATGACGTTAGAGGGTGAAAACTCGAAACATCCCCCGAATGGCCCCGTGGGTGGCACCAACACCTCCCACGGGACCAACGTAACTCGTAGGAACTGACCCCGGAGCCACGGGTCTCCTGAATTGAGAATACGACGATAGTTTTCTAATTTCAAGACTTAGGCTTAAAAACATGACGTTAGAGGGTGAAAACTCGAAACATCCCCCAAACGGCCCCGTGGGTGACACCAACACCTCCCACGGGACCCACGTAACTCATAGGAACTGACAGCACAGCCGCGGGACTCTCAGTTTGAGATTGCGACGATAATTTGCGTATTTCTAGACTTAGGCTTAAAAACATGGCGTTAGAGGGTTAAAACTCGAAATAGCCCCCAAACGGCCCCGTGGGTGGCACCAACACCTCCCATGGGGCGAACGTAACTCGTAGGAACTGACCCCGCAGCCGTGGGACTCCCGGTTTGAGATTGCGACGATAATTTGCATATTTCTGGACTTAGGCTTGAAAACATGACGTTAGAGGGTGAAAACTCGAAACATCCCTTGAACGGCCCCGTGGGTGACACCAACACCTCCCATGGGACCAACGTAACTCATAAGAACTGACCCTGTAGCAGCAGGACTTCCGGTTCGAAATTGCGATGATAATTTGCTTATTTCTTGACATAGGCTTAAAAACTGTTAGACGGTGAAAACTCGAAACAGCCCCAGAACGGCCCCGTGGATGGTACCAACACCTCCCACGGGACCAATGTAACTCGTAGGAACTGATCCCGTAACCGCGGATCTCTCGGTTTGAGAATACGACGGTAATTTGCGTATTTCTAGAATTAGGCTTAAAAACATGACGTTAGAGGGTGAAAACTCGAAACCGCCACCGAACGGTCCCATGGGTGGCACCAATACCTCCGACGAGACCAACGTAACTCGTAGGAACTCACCCCGTAGCTGCGGGTCTCCCTATTTTAGAATACGACGGTAATTTCTGTATTGCTAGACTTAAGCAAAATAGGGCGTTAGAGGGTGAAAACTCGAAACAGACTCGGAACGGCCATATGGGTGGCACCAACACCTCCCACGGGGCTAACGTAACTCGTTGGAACAGACCCTACCGCCGCGAGACTCCCGATTTGAGATTGCCACAATAATTTGCATATTTCTTGACTTAGGCTTAAAAACATGGCGTTAGAGGGTAAAAATTCAAAACAGCCCCCGAACGGCCCCGTGGGCGAGAACAACACCTCCCACGGGACCAACATAACTCGTAGGAATAGACCCCGCGGCCGCGGTTCTCCCGATTTGAGAATACGATGGTAATTTGCGTATTTCTAGACTTAGGCTTAAAAACCATGCCGTCAGAGGGTGAAAAATCAAAATAGCCCCCGAACGGCCCCATGGGTGGCACCAACACCTCCCACGGGACCAAAGTAACTCGTAGGAACTGACACCGCAGCCATGGGTCTCCCGGTTTGAGAATACGACGGTAATTTGTGTATTTTTAGACTTAAGCAAAACATGGCGTTAGAGGGTGAAAACTCGAAACAGTCCCCGAATGGCCCCGTGGGTGGCACCAACACCTCCCACGGGATAAACATAACTCGTAGGAACTGACTCCACAGCCGCGGGTCTCCCGGTTTGAGAATACGATCGTAATTTGCATATTTCTAGACTTAGGCTTAAAAACATGACATTAAAGGGTGAAAACTTGAAACAGCCCCCGAACGGCCCCGGTGGTGGCACCAACACCTCCCACGGGACCAACGTAACTCGTAGGAACTGACCCCGCAGCCGCGGTACTCTCAGTTTGAGATTGCGACGATAAATTGTGTATTTGTAGACTTAGGCTTAAAAACATGGAGTTAGAGGGTGAAAACTCGAAACAGCCCCCGAACGGCCCCGTGGGCGGCACCAACACCTCCCACGGGACCAACGTAACTCGTAGGAACAGACCCCGCAGCCGCGGTTCTCCCGATTTGAGAATACGATGATAATTTTCCTATTTCTAGACCTAAACAAAACATGACGTTAGAGGGTGAAAACTCGAAACAGCCCCGGAACGGCCCCGTGAGTGGCACCAACACCTCCCACAGGACCAACGTAACTCTTAGGAACAGACCCCGCAGCCGCGGGTCTCTCGGTTTGAGAATAAGATGGTAATTTGCATATTTCTAGACTTACGCTTAAAAACATGACGTTAGAGGGTGAAAACTCGAAACAGCCCCCGAACGGCCCCGTGGGTGGCACCAACACCTCCCATGGGACCAACGTAACTCGTAAGAACTGACCCTATAGCCGCGGGACTTCCAATTTGAGATTGCGACGATAATTTACGTATTTCTAGACTTAGGCATAAAAACAGTTATACGGTGAAAACTCGAAACAACCCCCGAACGGCCCCGTGGGTGGTACAAACACCTCCCACGGGACCAACGTAACTCATAGGAACTGACCCCGTAGCCGCGAGTCTCCCAATTTTAGAATACGACGGTAATTTACGTATTTCTAGACTTAAGCAAAATAGGGCGTTAGAGGGTGAAAACTCGAAACAGCCCCGGAACGGCCCCATGGGTGGCACCAACACCTCCCACAGGGCTAACGTAACTCGTTGGAACTGACCCCACCGCCGCGAGACTCCCGGTTTGAGATTACGATAATAATTTGCATATTTCTTGACTTAGGCTTAAAATATTGGCGTTAGAGGGTGAAAACTCGAAACATCCCCCGAACGGCCCCGTGGGCGGCACCAACACCTCCCACGGGATAAACGTAACTCGTAGGAACAGACCCCGCAACCGCGGTTCTCCCGGTTTGAGAATACGATTGTAATTTTCGTATTTCTAGACTTAGGCTTAAAAACATGACGTTAGAGGGTGAAAAATCGAAACAGCCCTCGAACGGCTCCTGGGTGGCACCAACACGTCCCGCGGGACCAACGTAACTTTTAGGAACTGACCCCGTAGTCGCGGGTCTCCTGGTTTTAGAATACAATGGTAATTTGTGTATTTCTAGACTTAAGCAAAATAGGGCGTTAGAGGGTGAAAACTCGAAACAGCCCCGGAACGGCCCCATGGGTGGCACCAACACCTCCCACGGGGCTAACATAACTCGTTGGAACTGACCCCACCGTCGCGAGACTCCCGATTTGAGATTGTGATAATAATTTGCCTATATCTTGACTTAGGCATAAAAACATGGCGTTAGAGGGTGCAAACTCGAAACAGCCCCCGAACGGCCCCGTGGGCGGCACCAACACCTCCCACGGGACCAACGTAAGTCGTAGGAACAGACCCCGCAGCCGCGGTTCTCCCAGTTTGAGAATACGATGGTAATTTTTGTATTTCTAGACTTAGGCTTAAAAACATGACGTTAGAGGGTGAAAAATCGAAACAGCCCCCGAACGGCTCCGTGGGTGGAACCAACACCTCCCACGGGACCAACGTAACTCGTAGGAACTGACCCCGCAGGCATGGGTCTCCCGGTTTGAGAATACGACGGTAATTTGTGTATTTTTAGACTTAAGCAAAACATGGCGTTAGAGGGTGAAAACTCGAAACAGCCCCCAAATGGCCCTGTGGGTGGCACTAACACCTCCCACGGGACCAACGTAACTCGTAGGGACTGACCCCGCAGCCGCGGGACTCTCAGTTTGAGATTGCGAGAATAAATTGCGTATTTCTAGACTTAGGCTTAAAAACATGGCGTTAGAGGGTGAAAACTCGAAATAGCCCCCGAACGGCCCCGTGGGTCGAACCAACACCTCCCAAGGGACCAACGTAACACGTAGGAACTGACCCTGCAGCCACGGGACTCCCGATTTGAGATTGCGACGATAATTTGTGTATTTCTAGACATAGGGTTAAAAACATGGCGTTAGAGGGTGAAAAATCGAAACAACCCCCAAACGGCCCCGTGGGTGGCACCAACACCTCCCACGGGATCAACATAACACGTAGGAACTGACTCCACAGCCGCGGGTATCCCGGTTTGAGAATAAGATGGTAATTTGTATATTTCTTGACTTAGGCTTAAAAACATGACGTTAGAGGGTGAAAACTTGAAACAGCCCCCGAACGGCCCCGTGGGTGGCACCAACACCTCCCACGGGACCAACGTAACTCGTAGGAACTGACCCCGCAGCCGCGGGACTCTCAGTTTGAGATTGCGATGATAATTTGCATATTTCTAGACTTAGGCTTAAAAACATGGCGTTAGAGGGTGAAAAATCGAAATAGCCCCCAAACGGCCCCGTTGGTGGCACCAACACCTCCCATGGGGCGAACGTAACTCGTAGGAACTGACCCCGCAGCCGCGGGACTCTCGGTTTGAGATTGCGACGATAATTTGCATATTTCTTGACTTAGGCTTAAAAACATGGCATTAGAGGGTGAAAACTCGAAACAACCCCCGAACGGCCCCGTGGGTGGCACCAACACCTCCCACGGGACCAACGTAACTCGTAAGAACTGACCCTGTAGCAGCAGGACTTCCGGTTCGAAATTGCGATGATAATTTGCTTATTTCTAGACATAGGCTTAAAAACTGTTAGACGGTGAAAACTCGAAACAGCCCCAGAACGGCCCCGTGGATGGTACCAACACCTCCCACGGGACCAACGTAACTCGTAGGAACTGACCCCGCAACCGCGGATCTGTCGGTTTGAGAATACGACGGTAATTTGCGTATTTCTAGACTTAGGCTTAAAAACATGACGTTAGAGGGTGAAAACTCGAAACAGCCACCAAACGGTCCCATGGGTGTCACCAATACCTCCGACGAGACCAACGTAACTCGTAGGAACTCACCCCGTAGCTGTGGGTCTCCCTATTTTAGAATACGACGGTAATTTCTGTATTGCTAGACTTAAGCAAAATAGGGCGTTAGAGGGTGAAAACTCGAAACAGACTCGGAACGGCCCCATGGGTGGCACCAACACCTCCCACGGGGCTAACGTAACTCGTTGGAACTGACCCTACCGCCGCGAGACTCCCGATTTGAGATTGCCACAATAATTTGCATATTTCTTGACTTAGGCTTAAAAACATGGCGTTAGAGGGTGAAAACTCGAAACAACCACCGAACGGCCCCGTGGGCGAGAACAACACCTCCCACGGGACCAACGTAACTCGTAGGAATAGACCCCGCGGCGGCGGTTCTCCCGATTTGAGAATACGATGGTAATTTGTGTATTTCTAGACTTAGGCTTAAAACATGACGTCAGAGGGTGAAAAATCAAAACAGCCCCCGAACGGCCCCATGGGTGGCACCAACACCTCCCACGGGACCAACGTAACTCGTAGGAACTGACACCGCAACCATGGGTCTCTCGGTTTGAGAATACGACGGTAATTTATGTATTTTTAGACTTAAGCAAAACATGGCGTTAGAGGGTGAAAACTCGAAACAGTCCCCGAATGGCCCCGTGGGTGGCACCAACACCTCCCACGGGATAAACTTAACTCGTAGGAACTGACTCCACAGCCGCGGGTCTCCCGGTTTCAGAATACGATCGTAATTTGCATATTTCTAGACTTAGGCTTAAACACATGACGTTAGAGGGTGAAAACTTGAAACAGCCACCGAACGGCCCCGGGGGTGGCACCAACACCTCCCACGGGACCAACGTAACTCGTAGGAACTGACCCCGCAGCCGCGGTACTCTCAGTTTGAGATTGTGACGATAAATTGTGTATTTGTAGACTTAGGCTTAAAAACATGGAGTTAGAGGGTGAAAACTCGAAACAGCCCCCGAACGGCCCCGTGGGCGGCACCAACACCTCCCACGGGACCAATGTAACTCGTAGGAACAGACCCCGCAGCCGCAGTTCTCCCGATTTGAGAATACGACGATAATTTGCATATTTCTAGACTTAGGCTTAAAAACATGACGTTAGAGGGTGAAAAATCGAAACAGCCCCCGAACGGCCCCGTGGGTGGCACCAACACCTCCCATGGGACAAACGTAACTCGTAGGAACTGACCCCGCAGCCATGGGTCTCCCGGTTTGACAATACGACGGTAATTTGGGTATTTTTAGACTTGAGCAAAACATGGCGTTAGAGGGTGAAAACTAAAAACAGCCCCCGAATGGCCCCATGGGTGGCACCAACACCTCCCACGGGATCAACGTAACTCATAGGAACTGACTCCGAAGCCGCGGGTCTCCCGATTTGAGAATACGACCGTAATTTTCATATTTCTAGACTTAGACTTAAAAACATGATGTTAGAGGGTGAAAACTTGAAAAAGCCCCCGAACGGCCCCGTGGGTGGCACCAACACCTCCCACGGGACCAACGTAACTCGTAGGAATTGACCTCGCAGCCGCGGGACTCTCAGTTTGAGATTACGATGATAATTTGCGTATTTCTACACATAGGCTTAAAAATATGGCGTTAAAGGGTGAAAACTCGAAACATCCCCCGAACGGCCCCGTGGGTGGCACCAACACCTCCCATGGGGCCAACGTAACTCGTAGGAACTGACCCCGCAGCCGCGGGACTCCTGATTTGAGATTGCGACGATAATTTGCATATTTCTAGACTTAGGCTTAAAAACATGACGTTTGAGGGTGAAAACTCGAAACATCCCCCGAACGGCCCCGTGGGTGACACCAACACCTCCCATGGGACCAACGTAACTCGAAAGAACCGACCCTGTAGCCGCGGGACTTTCGGTTTGAGATTGCAACGATAATTTGCGTATTTCTACACTTAAAATTAAAAACAGTTAGACGGTGAAAATTCAAAACAGCCCTCGAACGGCCCTGTGGGTGGTACCAACACCTCCCACGGGACAAACGTAACTCGTAGGAACTGACCCCGCAACCGCGGGTCTCTCGGTTTGAGAATACGACGGTAATTTGCGTATTTCTAGACTTAGGCTTAAAAACATGACGTTAGAGGGTGAAAACTCGAAACAACCCCCGAACGGCCCCGTGGGTGGCACCAACACCTCCGATGGGACCAACGTAACTCATAAGAACTGACCCCGCAGCCGCGGGTCTCCCGGTTTTAGAATATGACGGTTATTTGCGTCTTTCTAGACTTAAGCAAAACATGGCGTTAGAAGGTGAAAACTCAAAACAGCCCCCGATTGGCTCCGTGGGTGGCACCAACACCTCCCACGGGATCAACGTAACTCGTAGGAACTGACTCCGCAGCCGCGGGTCTCCCGGTTTGAGAATACGAACGTAATTTGCATATTTCTAGACTTAAGCTTAAAAACATGACGTTAGAGGGTGAAAACTTGATACAACCTCCGAACGGCCCCGTGGGTGGCACCAACACCTCCCACGGAACCAACGTAACTCGTAGGAACTGACCCCGCAGCCGCGGGACACTCAGTTTGAGATTGCGACGATAATTTGCGAATTTCTAGACTTAGGCTTAAAAACATGGTGTTAATGGGTGAAAACTCGAAATAGCCCCCGAACGGCCCCGTGGGTGGCACCAACACCTCCCAGGGGTCCAACGTAACTCGTAGGAACTGACACCGCAGCCATGGGTCTCCCGGTTTGAGAATACGATGGTAATTTGTGTATTTTTAGACTTAAGTAAAACATGGCGTTAGAGGGTGAAAACTCGAAACAGTCCCCGAATGGCCCCGTGGGTGGCACCAACACCTCCCACAGGATAAACATAACTCGTAGGAACTGACTCCATAGCCGCGGGTCTCCCGGTTTGAGAATATGACCGTAATTTGCATATTTCTAGACTTAGGCTTAAAAACATGACGTTAGAGGGTGAAAACTTAAAACAGCCCCCGAACGGCCCCGGGGGTGGCACCAACACCTCCCACGGGACTAACGTAACTCATAGGAACTCACCCCGCAGCCGCGGTACTCTCAGTTTGAGATTGCGACGATAAATTGTGTATTTGTAGACTTAAGCTTAAAAACATGGAGTTAGAGAGTGAAAACTCGAAACAGCCCCCAAACGGCCCCGTGGGTGGAACCAACACCTCCCACGGGGCCAACGTAACTCGTAGGAACTGATCCCGCAGCCGCGGGACTACCGATTTTAGATTGCCACGATATTTGCATATTTCTCGACCTAGGCTTAAAAACATGGCGTTAGAGGGTGAAAACTCGAAATAGCCCCCGAACGGCACCGTGTGTGGCACCAACACCTCCCACGGGACCAACGTAACTCGTAGGAACTGACCCCGTAGCCGCATGTCTCCCGGTTTTAGGATACGATGGTAATTTGTGTATTTCTAGTCTTAAGTAAAATAGGGCGTTAGAGGGTGAACACTCGAAACAGCCCCGGAACGGCCCCGTGGGTGGCACCAACACCTCCCACGGGACTAACGCAACTCGTAGGAACTGACACCACCGCCGCGAGACTCCCGGTTCGACATTGCGATAATAATTTGCATATTTCTTGACTTAGGCTTAAAGACATGGCGTTAGAGGGTGAGAACTTGAAACAGCCCCCGAACGGCCCCGTGGGCGGCACCAACACCTCCCACGGGACCAACGTAACTCGTAGGAACAGACCCCGCAGCCGCGGTTCTCCCGATTTGAGAATACGACGATAATTTGCATATTTCTAGACTTAGGCTTAAAAACATGACGTTAGAGGGTGAAAAATCGAAACAGCCCCCGAACGGCCCCGTGGGTGGCACCAACACCTCCCATGGGACAAACGTAACTTGTAGGAACTGACCCCGCAGCCATGGGTATCCCGGTTTGAGAATACGACGGTAATTTGCGTATTTTTAGACTTGAGCAAAACATGGCGTTAGAGGGTGAAAACTCGAAACAGCCCCCGAATGGCCCCATGGGTGGCACTAACACCTCCCACGGGATCAACGTAACTCATAGGAACTGACTCCGAAGCCGCGGGTCTCCCGGTTTGAGAATACGACCGTAATTTTCATATTTCTAGACTTATGCTTAAAAATATGATGTTAGAGGGTGAAAACTTGAAACAGCCCCCGAACGGCCCCGTGGGTGGCACCAACACCTCCCACGGACCAACGTAACTCGTAGGAATTGACCCCACAGCCGCGGGACTCTCAGTTTGAGATTACGATGATAATTTGCGTATTTCTAGACATAGGCTTAAAAACATGGCGTTAGAGGGTGAAAACTCGAAACAACCCCCGAACGGCCCCGTGGGTGGCACCAACGCCTCCGACGGGGCCAACGTAACTCGTAGGAACTGACCCCGCAGCCGCGGGACTCCCGATTTGAGATTGCGACGATAATTTGCATATTTCTAGACTTAGGCTTAAAAACATGACGTTTGAGGGTGAAAACTCGAAAGATCCCCCGAACGGCCCCGTGGGTGACACCAACACCTCCCATGGGACCAACGTAACTCGAAAGAACTGACCCTGTAGCCGCGGGACTTTCGGTTTGAGATTGCGACGATAATTTGTGTATTTCTAGACTTAGGATTAAAAACAGTTAGACGGTGAAAATTCGAAACAGCCCCCGAACGGCCCCGTGGGTGGTACCAACACCTCCCACGGGACCAACGTAACTCGTAGGAACTGACCCCGCAACCGCGGGTCTCTCGGTTTGAGAATACGACGGTAATTTGCGTATTTCTAGACTTAGGCTTAAAAACATGACGTTAGAGGGTGAAAACTCGAAACAGCCCCCGAACGGCGCCGTGGGTGGTACCAACAGCTCCCACGGGACCAACGTAACTCATAGGAACTGACCCCGCAGCCGCCGGTCTCACGGTTTTAGAATACGACGGTAATTTGCGTCTTTCTAGACTTAAGCAAAACATGGCGTTAGAAGGTGAAAGCTCAAAACAGCCCCCGAATGGCTCCGTGGGTGGCACCAACACCTCCCATGGGATCAACGTAACTCGTAGGAACTGACTCCGCAGCCGAGGGTCTCCCGGTTTGAGAATACGAACGTAATTTGCACATTTCTAGACTTAAGCTTAAAAACATGACGTTAGAGGGTGAAAACTTGAAACAGCCCCCGAACGGCCCCGTGGGTGGCACCAACACCTCCCACGGAACCAACGTAACTCGTAGGAACTGACCCCGCAGCCGCGGGACTCTCAGTTTGAGATTGCGATGATAATTTGCGTATTTCTAGACTTTGGCTTAAAAACATGGCATTAGAGGGTGAAAATTCGAAACAGCCCCCGAACGGCCCCGTGGGTGGTACCAACACCTCCCAGGGGGCCAACGTAAGTCGTAGGAACTGACCCCGCAGCCGCGGGACTCCCGGTTTGAGATTGTGACGATAATTTGCATATTTCTAGACTTAGGCTTAAAAAATGACGTTAGAGGGTGAAAACTCGAAACATCCCCCGAACGGCCCTGTGGGTGACACCAACACCTCCCACGGGATCAACGTAACTCGTAGGAACTGACACCGCAGCCGCGGGTCTCCCGGTTTGAGAATACGATCGTAATTTGCATATTTCTAGACTTAGGCTTAAAAAATGAAGTTAGAGGGTTAAAACTTGAAACAGCCCCCAAACGGCCCCGTGGGTGGCACCAACACCTCCGACGGGACCAACGTAACTCGTAGGAACTGACCCCGCAGCCGTGAGACTCTCAGTTTGAGATTACGACGATAATTTGTGTATTTCTAGACTTAGGCTTAAAAACATGGCGTTAGAGGGTGAAAACTCGAAACAGCTCCCGAACGGCCCCATGGGTGGCACCAACACCTCCCACGGGGCCAACGTAACTCGTAGGAACTGATCCCGCAGCCGCGGGACTCCCGGTTTGAGATTGCGATGATAATTTGTATATTTCTCGACCTAGGCTTAAAAACATGGCATTAGAGCGTGAAAACTCGAAATAGGCCCCGAACGGCACCGTGGGTGGCACCAACACCTCCCACGGGACGAACGTAACTCGTAGGAACGGACCCCGTAGTCACGGGTCTCTCGGTTTGAGAATACGACTGTAATTTGCGTATTTCTAGACTTAAGCAAAACATGGCGTTAGAGGGTGAAAACTCGAAACATCCCCCGAACTACCCCGTGGGTGGCACCAACACCTCCCATGGGACCAACGTAACTCATAGGAACTGACCCCGCAGCCGCGGGTCTCCCGGTTTGTGAATATGACCGTAATTTGCATATTTCTGGACTTAGGCTTAAGAACATGACGTTAGAGGGTGAAAACTCGAAAAAACCTCCGAACGGCCCTGTGGGTGGCACCAACACCTCCCACGGGACCAACGTAAGTTGTAGGAGCTGCCCCGCCGCCGTGGGTCTCCCAGTTTGAGAATACGACAATAATTTGCATATTTCTAGACTTAAGCAAAACATGGCGTTAGAGGGTGAAAACTCGAAACAGACCCCGAACGGCCCTGTGGGTGGCACCAACACCTCCCACAGGACCAACGTAACTCGTAGGAACTGACCCCACAGCCACGGGTCTCCCGGTTTGAGAATATGACGGTAATTTGCATATATCTAGACTTAGGCTTAAATACCTGATGTTTGTGGGTGAAAACTCGAAACATCCCCCGAACGGCCCCGTGGGTAACACCAACACCTCCTACGGGACCTACGTAACTCGTAGGAACTGACCCCGCAGTCGCGGGTCTCCCGGTTTGAGATTGCAATGATAATTTGTGTATTTCTAGACTTAGGCTTAAAAACATGGCATTAGAGGGTGAAAACTCGAAACAGCCCCCGAACGACCCCGTGGGTGGCACCAACACCTCCCACGAGACAAACGTAACACCACCGTGGGTCTCCCGATTTGAGAATACGACAATAATTTGTGTATTTCTAGACATAAGCGAAACATGGCGTTAGAGTGTGAAATCTCGAAACAGACCCCGAACGGCCCCGTGGGTGGCACCAACACCTCCCACGGGACCAAAGTAACTCGTAGGAACTGAGCCCGCAGCCACGGGTCTATCGATTTGAGAATACGACGGTATTTTGCTTATATCTAGACTTAGGCTTAAATACATCACATTTGAGGGTGAAAACTCGAAACATCCCCCGAACGACCCCGTGGGTGACACTAACACCTCCCACGGGACCAACGTAACTCGTAGGAACTGACCCCGCAGTCGCGGGGCTTTCGGTTTAAGATTGCGATGATAATTTGCGTCTTTCTAGACTTAGGCTGAAAGACATGGCGTTAGAGTGTGAAATCTCGAAACAGACCCCGAACGGCCCCGTGGGTGGCACCAACACCTCCCACGGGACCAACGTAACTCGTATCAACTGACCCCGCAGCAACGGGTCTCCCGGTTTGAGAATACGATGGTATTTTGCATATATCTATACTTAGGCTTAAATACATGACGTTTGAGGGTGAAAACTCGAAACAACCCCCGAACGACCCCGTGGGTGACACCAACACCTCCCACGGGACCAACGTAACTCATAGGAATTGACCCCGCAGTCGCGGGGCTTCCGGTTTGAGATTGCGACGATAATTTGCGTCTTTCTAGACTTAGGCTGAAAAACATGACATTAGAGGGTGAAAAGTCGAAACAGCCTCCGAACGGCCCCGTGGGTGGTACCAACACCTCCCACGGGACCAACGTAACTCGTAGGAACTGACCCCGCAGCCGCGGGACTCTCGGTTTGAGATTGCGACGATAATTTGCATATTTATAGACTTTGGTTTAAAAACATGAAGTTAGAGGGTGAAAACTCGAAACAGCCCCTGAACGGCCTCGTGGGTGGCACCAACGCCTCCCACAGGACCAACGTAACTCGTAGGAACTGACCCCGTAGTCGCGGGTCTCCCGGTTTGAGATTGAGAAAATTATTTATATATTTCTTAACTTAGGCTTAAAAACATGGCATTAGAGGGTGAAAACTCGAAACACCCCCCGAACGGCCTCGTGGGTGGCACCAACACCTCCCACGGGACCAACGTAGCTCGTGGGAACTGACCCCGCAGCCGCGGGTCTCCCGGTTTTGAGAATACAACGATAATTTGCATATTTTTAAACTTAAGCAAAACATGACGTTAGAGGGTGAAAACTCAAAGCGGCTCCGTGTTTGGCACCAACACCTCCCACTTGACCAACGTAACTCGTAGGAACTAACCCCGTACCCGCGGGTCTCCCTGTTTGAGAATACGACCGTAATTTGCATATTTCTAAACTTAGCCTTGGAACATGGCGTTAGAGGATGAAAACACAAAACAGCCCCCAACGACCCCGTGGGTGGCACCAACACCTCCCACGGGACCAACGTAACTCGTAGGAACTGACCCCGCAGCCGCGGGACTCCCGATTTGAAATTGCGACGATAATTTGTGTATTTCTAGACTTAGGCTTAAAAACATGATGTTAGAGGGTGAAAACTCGAAACAGCCCCCTAACGGCCCCGTGGGTGGCACCAACACCTCCCACGGGACCGACGTAACTCGTAGGAACTGACCTCGTAGCTGCGGGTCTCCCGATTTTAGAATACAACGGTAATTTGTGTTTTTCTAGACTTAATAAAAATAGGGTGTTAGAGGGTGAAAACTGGAAATAGACCCAGAACGGCCCCATGGGTGGCACCAACACCTCCCACGGGGCCAACGTAACTCGTAGGAAATGACCCCACCGTCGCGAGACTCCCGGTTTGAGATTGAGACAATAATTTGCAAATTTCTTTACTTAGGCTTAAAAACATGGCGTTAGAGGGTGAAAACTCGAAACAGCCCCCGAACGGCCCTGTGGGTGGCACCAACACCTCCCACGGGACCAACGTAACTCGTAGGAACTGACCTCGCAACCGCGGGACTCTCGATTTGAGATTGCAACGATAATTTGCGTATTTCTAGACATAGGTTGAAAAACATATCATTAGAGGGTCAAAACTCAAAACAGCCCTCGAACGGCCCCGTGGGTGGCACCAACACCTCCCACGGGACCAACGTATCTTGTAGGAACTGACCCCGCAGACGCGGGTCTTCCGGTTTGAGATAATGACCGTAATTTAAATATTTTTAGACTTAGGTTTAAAAACATGTCGGTAGAGGGTGAAAACTCGAAAAAGCCTCCTAACGGCCCTGTGGGTGGCACCAACACCTCCCACGGGACCAACGTAACTCGTAGGAACTAACCCCGCAGTCGCGGGACTCTCGGTTTGAGATTGCGACGATAATTTTCATATTTCAAGACTTAGGCTTAAAAACATGACGTTAGAGGGTGAAAACTCGAAAAAGCCTCCGAACGGCCCCGTGGGTGGCACCAACACCTCCCACGGGACCAGCGTAACTTGTAGGAACTGACCCCGAAGCCGCGGGTCTCCCGGTTTGAGAATACGACAAAAATTTGCGTATATCTAGACTTAAGCGAAACATGGCGTTAGAGGGTGAAAACCCGAAACAGACCCCGAAAGGCCTCGTTGGTGGCACCAACACTTCCCACGGGACTAACGTAACTCGTTGGAACTGATCCTGCAGCCATGGGTCTCCCGATTCTAGAATACGACGGTAATTTGCATATATCTAGACTTAGGCTTAAATACATGACGTTTGAGGGTGAAAACTCGAAACATCCCCCGAACGGCCCCGTGGGTGACACCAACACCTCCCACGGGACCAACGTAACTCGTAGGAACTGACCCCGCAGTCGCGGGGCTCCCGGTATGAGATTGCGACGATAATTTGCGTATTTTTAGACTTAGGTTGAAAAACGTGGCATTAGAGGGTGAAAACTCGAATCAGCCCCCGAACGACCCCGTGGGTGACAACAACACCTCCCACGGGACCAACGTAACTCGTAGGAACTGACCCCGTAGCCCCGGGACTCCCGATTTTAGATTGTGATGATAATTTGTGTATTTCTAGACTTAGGCTTAAAAATATGGCGTCAGACGGTTAAAACTCGAAACAGCACCCAAACGGCCCTGTGGGTGGCACCAACACATCCCACGGGACCAACGTAACTCGTAGGAACTGACCCCGCAACCGCAGGTCTCCCGGTTTGAGAATACGATGGTATTTTGCATATATCTAGACTTAGGCTTAAATACATGACGTTTGAGGGTGAAAACTCGAAACATCCTCCGAACGACCCCGTGGGTGACACCAACACCTCCCACGGGACCAACGTAACTCGTAGGAACTAACCCCGCAGTCGCGGGGCGTCCGATTTGAGATTGCGATGATAATTTGCGTCTTTCTAGACTTAGGCTGAAAAACATGGCGTTAGAGTGTGAACTCTCGAAACAGACCCCGAACGGCCCCGTGGGTGGCACCAACCCCTCCCACGGGACCAACGTAACTCGTAGGAACTGACCCCGCAGCCACGGGTCTCCCGGTTTGAGAATACGATGGTATTTTGCATATATCTATACTTAGGCTTAAATACATGATGTTTGAGGGTGAAAACTCGAAACAACCCCCGAACGACCCTGTGGGTGACACCAACACCTCCCACGGGACCAACGTAACTCACAGGAATTGACCCCGCAGTCGCGGGGCTTCCGGTTTGAGATTGCGACGATAATTTGCGTCTTTCTAGACTTAGGCTGAAAAACATGGCATTAGAGGGTGAAAAATCGAAACAGCCTCCGAACGGCCCCGTGGGTGGTACCAACACCTCCCACGGGACCAACGTAACTCGTAGGAACTGACCCCGCAGCCGTGGGACTCCCGGTTTGAGTTTGCGACGATAATTTGCATATTTATAGACTTAGGTTTAAAAACATGGCGTTAGAGGGTGAAACCTCAAAATAGCCCCCGAACAGCCCCGTGGGTGGCACCAACACCTCCCACGGGACAAACGTAACTCGTAGGAACTGACCCCGTAGCCGCGGGACTCCCGGTTTTAGATTGCAATGATAATTTGTGTATTTCTAGACTTAAGCTTAAAAATATGGCGTTAGACGGTGAAAACTCAAAACAACCCCCAAACGTCCCCGTCGGTGGCACCAACACCTCCCACTGGACCAACGTAACTCGTACGAACTGACCCCGCAGCCGCGGGTCTCCCAGTTTTAGAATACGATGGTAATTTGCTTATTTCTATACTTAAGCAAAACATGGCGTTAGAGGGTGAAAACTCGAAATAGCCCCAGAAACGCCCCGTGGTTGGCAGCAACACCTCCCACGGGGACAATGTAACTCATAAGAACTGACCCCGCAGCCGACGATAATTTGCATATTTCTGGACTTAGGCTTAAAAACATGGCGTTAGAGGGTGAAAACTCGAAACAGCCCATGAACGGCCCCGTGGGTGGCACCAACACCTCCCACGGGACCAACTTAAATCTTAGGAACTGACCCCGTAATCGCGGGTCTCCCAGTTTGAGAATACGACGGTAATTTGCATATTTCTAGACTTAAGCAAAACATGGTGTTAAAGGGTGAAAACTCGAAACATCCCCCGAACGGCCTCGTGGGTGGCACCAACACCTCCCACGGAACCAACGTATCTCGAAGGAAATGACCCCGCACCCGCGGGTCTCCCGGTTTGAGAATATGATCATAATTTGCATATTTCTAGACTTAGGCTTAAAAAAATGACGTTAGAGGGTGAAAACTCGAAACAACCTCCGAACGGCCCTGTGGGTGGCACCAACACCTCCCATGGGACCAACGTAACTCGTAGGAACTGACCCCGCAACCGCGGGACTCCCGGTTTGAGATTGCGACGATAATTTGCGTATTTTTAGACTTAGGCTGAAAAACATGGCATTAGAGGGTCAAAACTCGAAACAGCCCCCGAACGGTCCCGTGGGTGGCACCAACACATCCCACGGGACCAACGTAGCTCGTAGGAACTGACCCCGCAGCCGCGGATCTCCGGTTTGAGAATACGACGATAATTTTCCTATTTCTAGACTTAGGCTTAAAAACATGACGTTAGAGGGTGAAAACTCGAAAAAACCCCGAACGGCCTCGTGGCTGGCACCAACACCTCCCACAGGACCAACTTAACTCGTAGGAACTGACCCCGTAGCCGCGGGACTCCCGATTTGAGATTGCGATAATAATTTGTATATTTCTTGGCTTAGGCTTAAAAACATGGCATTAGAGGGTAAAAACTCGAAACACCCCCCGAACGGCGTCGTGGGTGGCACCAACACTTCCCACGGGACAAACGTAACTCGTAGGAACTGACCTCGCAACCGTGAGTCTCCCGATTTGAGAATATGACCGTAATTTGCATATTTCTTGACATAGGCTTAAAAACATGGCGTTAGAGGATGAAAACTCAAAACAGCCCCAGAATGGCCCCGTGGGTGCCACCAACACCTCCCATGGGACCAACGTAACTCGCAGGAACTGACCCCGCAACCACAGAATTCCCGATTTGAGATTGCGATGATAATTTGCATATTTCTGGACTTAAGCAAAACATGGCGTTAGAGTGTAAAAACTCGAAACAGACCCCGAACGGCCCCGTGGGTATCAACAACACCTCCCACGGGACCAACGTAACTCGTAGGAACTGACGCCGCAGCCACGAGTCTCCCGGTTTGAGAATATGATGGTAATTTGCATATATCTAGACTTAGGCTTAAAAACATGACGTTTGAGGGTGAAAACTCGGAACATCCCTCGAACGGCCCCGTGGGTGACACCAACACCTCCCACGGGACAAACGTAACTCATAGGAACTGACCCTGCAGTCGCGGGGCTCCCGATTTGAGATTGCGACGATAATATGCGTATTTCTAGACTTATGCTGAAAAACATGGCATTAGAGGGTGAAAACTCGAAATAGCCCCCGAACGACCCCGTGGGTGGCACCAACACCGCCCGCAGGACCAACGTAACTCCTAGGAACTGACCCCGTAGCCGCGGGACTCTCGGTTTTAGATTGCGATGATAATTGGCGTATTTCTAGACTTATGCTTAAAAACATGACGTTAGAGGGTGAAAACTCGAAACAGCCACCGAACGGTCCCATGGGTGGCACCAATACCTCCGACGAGACCAACGTAACTCGTAGGAACTGACCCCGTAGCTGCGGGTCTCCCGGTTTTCGAATACGATGGTAATTTTTGTATTGTTAGACTTAGGCAAAATAGGGCGTTAGAGGGTGAAAACTCGAAACAGACTCGGAACGGCCCCATGGGTGGCACCAACACCTCCCACGGGGCTAACGTAACTCGTTGGAACTGACCCTACCGCCGCGAGACTCTCGATTTGAGATTTCGACAATAATTTGCATATTTCTTGACTTAGGCTTAAAAACATGGCGTTAGAGGGTGAAAACTCGAAACATCCCCCGAACGGCCCCGTAGGCGAGAACAACACCTACCACGGGACCAACGTAACTCGTAGGAACAGACCCCGCGGCCGCGGTTCTCCCGATTTGAGAATACGATGGTAATTTGCGTATCTATAGACTTAGGCTTAAAAACATGACGTTAGAGGGTGAAAAATCAAAACAGCCCCCGAACGGCCCTGTGGGTGGCACCAACACCTCCCACGGGACCAACGTAACTCGTAGGAACTGACACCGCAGCCATGGGTCTCCCGGTTTGAGAATACGACGGTAATTTGTGTATTTTTAGACTTAAGCAAAACATGGCGTTAGAGGGTGAAAACTCAAAATAGCCCCCGAACGGCCCCGTGGGTGGCACCAACACCTCCCACGGGACAAACGTAACTCGTAGGAACTGACCCCGTAGCCGCGGGACTCCCGGTTTTAGATTGCGATGATAATTTGCGTATTTCTAGACTTAAGCTTAAAAATATGGCGTTAGACGGTGAAAACTCGAAACAACCCCCAAACGGCCCCGTCGGTGGCACCAACACCTCCCACTGGACCAACGTAACTCGTACGAACTGACCCCGCAGCCGCGGGTCTCCCAGTTTTAGAATACGACAATAATTTGCGTATTTTTAGACTTAAGCAAAACATGGCGTTAGAGGGTGAAAACTCGAAATAGCCCCAGAAACGCCCCGTGGGTGGCACCAACACCTCCCACGGGGACAATGTAACTCATAGGAACTGACCCCGCAGCCGACAATAATTTGCATATTTCTGGACTTAGGCTTAAAAATAGACCTGGCAAAATGAGGCACGACACGATAACACGACACGAACCGACACGAAGTTATAAGTTAATGGGTTGACCCTTAATGGGTTCGGGTCATATCGGTGCCAACCCGATAAGACACGATAGTTAACGGGTCGGGTTAGGGTTGACCCCTTCACCCGTTAATACCCGATAAAACCCGTTATGACCCATTAATTTAAGTAAATGAGATTTTTTTTTGGAACTTATAGATAATTTATGTAGCATAATGTTAATTTAATCATAATGAATTTTACTAAATAAGAGATTTAGTAATGTCAATGATTTAATGGGTCTATTTGGATTCAAAAATGGGATAATATGTCAACTTGAATACAATTAAAAATAATAATTATCTTAATGGGTATTAACGAGTGAGCACGACACGAAACGATAACATAACGGGTCGGGTTTGGGTATGATTTTTTCACACGATAAAAAAGTCACCCGTTTAGACACGAACCCAATAAGACCCGAACACGATAAAAAACGACACGAACACGGCTCGACACGACCCATTGACAGGTCTACTTAAAAACATGGCGTTATAGGGTGAAAACTCGAAACAGCCCATGAACGGCCCCGTGGGTGGCACCAATACCTCCCACGGGACCAAACTAAATCTTAGGAACTGACCCCGTAATCGCGGGTCTCCCAGTTTGAGAATACGACGGTAATTTGCATATTTCTAGACTTAAGCAAAACATGGTGTTAGAGGGTGAAAACTCGAAACATCCCCCGAACGGCCCCGTGGGTGGCACCAACACCTCCCACGGAACCAACGTATCTCGTAGGAACTGACCCCGCAGCCGCGGGTCTCCCGGTTTGAGAATATGATCATAATTTGCATATTTCTAGACTTAGGCTTAAAAAAATGACGTTAGAGGGTGAAAACTCGAAACAGCCTCCGAACGGCCCTGTGGGTGGCACCAACACCTCCCATGGGACCAACGTAACTCGTAGGAACTGACCCCGCAGCCGCTGGACTCCCGGTTTGAGATTGCGACGATAATTTGCGTATTTATAGACTTAGGCTGAAAAACATGGCATTAGAGGGTCAAAACTCGAAACAGCCCCCGAACGGCCCCGTGGGTGGCACCAACACCTCCCACAGGACCAACGTAACTCGGAGGAACTGACCCCGTACCGGCGGTACTCCCGGTTTTAGATTGTGATGATAATTTGTGTATTTCCAAACTTAAGCTTAAAAACATGGCATTAGACGATAAAAACTGGAAACATCCCCCAAACGGCCCCGTGGATGGCACCAACACATCCCACGGGACCAACGTAACTCGTAGGAACTGACCCCGCAGCCGCGGGTCTCCCGGTTTGAGAATACGATGCTAATTTGCGTATTTCTAGACTTAGGCTTAAAAACATGACGTTAGAGGGTGAAAACTCGAAACAACCCCCGAACGGCCTCGTGGCTGGCACCAACACCTCCCACAGGACCAACTTAACTCGTAGGAACTGACCCCGTAGCCACGGGACTCCCAATTTGAGATTGCGATAATAATTTTTATATTTCTTGGCTTAGGCTTAAAAACATGGCATTAGAGGGTAAAAACTCGAAACACCCCCCGAACGGCGTCGTGGGTGGCACCAACACCTCCCACGGGACAAACGTAACTCGTAGGAATTGACCTCGCAACCGTGAGTCTCCCGATTTGAGAATATGACCGTAATTTGCATATTTCTTGACATAGGCTTAAAAACATGGCGTTAGAGGATGTAAACTCAAAACAGCCCCCGAATGGCCCCGTGGGTGCCACCAACACCTCCCACGGGACCAACGTAACTCGCAGGAACTGACCCCGCAGCCACGGGATTCCCGATTTGAGATTGCGATGATAATTTGCATATTTCTAGACTTAAGCAAAACATGGCGTTAGAGTGTAAAAACTCGAAACAGACCCCGAACGGCCCCGTGGGTATCACCAACACCTCCCACGGGACCAACGTAACTCGTAGGAACTGACGCCGCAGCCACGGGTCTCCCGGTTTGAGAATACGATGGTAATTTGCATATATCTAGACTTAGGCTTAAAAACAAGACGTTTGAGGGTGAAAACTCGGAACATCCCCCGAACGGCCCCGTGGGTGACACCAACACCTCCCACGGGACAAACGCAACTCATAGGAACTGACCCTGCAGTCACGGGGCTCCCGATTTGAGATTGCGACGATAATATGCGTATTTCTAGACTTATGCTGAAAAACATGGCATTAGAGGGTGAAAACTCGAAATAGCCCCCGAACGACCCCGTGGGTGGCACCGACACCGCCCGCAGGACCAACGTAACTCCTAGGAACTGACCCGGTAGCCGCGGGACTCTCGGTTTTAGATTGCGATGATAATTGGCGTATTTCTCGACTTATGCTTAAAAACACGACGTTAGAGGGTGAAAACTCAAAACAACCACCGAACGGTCCCACGGGTGGCACCAATACCTCCGACGAGACCAACGTAACTCGTAGGAACTGACCCCGTAGCTGCGGGTCTCCCGGTTTTAGAATACGACGGTAATTTTTGTATTGTTAGACTTAAGCAAAATAGGGAGTTAGAGGGTGAAAACTCGAAACAGACTCGGAACGGCCCCATGGGTGGCACCAACACCTCCCACGGGGCTAACGTAACTCGTTGGAACTGACCCTACCGCCGCGAGACTCCCGATTTGAGATTTCGACAATAATTTGCATATTTCTTGACTTAGGCTTAAAAACATGGCGTTAGAGGGTGAAAACTCGAAACAGCCCCCGAACGGCCCCGTAGGCGAGAACAACACCTCCCACGGGGACAACGTAACTCGTAGGAACAGACCTCGCGGCCGCGGTTCTCCCGATTTGAGAATATGATGGTAATTTGCGTATCTCTAGACTTAGGCTTAAAAACATGACGTTAGAGGGTGAAAAATCAAAATAGCCCCCGGACGGCCCTGTGGGTGGCACCAACACCTCCCACGGGACCAACGTAACTCGTAGGAACTGACACCGCAGCCATGGGTCTCCCAGTTTGAGAATACGACGGTAATTTGTGTATTTTTAGACTTAAGCAAAACATGGCGTTAGAGGGTGAAAACTCAAAATAGCCCCCGAACGGCCCCGTGGGTGGCACCAACACCTCCCACGGGACAAACGTAACTCGTAGGAACTGACCCCGTAGCCGCGGGACTCTCGGTTTTAGGTTGCGATGATAATTTGCGTATTTCTAGACTTAAGCTTAAAAATATGGCGTTAGACGGTGAAAACTGGAAACAACCCCCAAACGGCCCCGTCGGTGGCACCAACACCTCCCACTGGACCAACGTAACTCGTACGAACTGACCCCGCAGCCGCGGGTCTCCCAGTTTTGGGATACGACGATAATTTGCGTATTTTTAGACTTAAGCAAAACATGGCGTTAGAGGGTGAAAACTCGAAATAGCCCCAGAAACGCCCCGTGGGTGGCACCAACACCTCCCACGGGGATAATGTAACTCATAGGAACTGACCCCGCAGCCGACGATAATTTGCATATTTCTGGACTTAGGCTTAAAAACATGGCGTTAGAGGGTGAAAACTCGAAACAGCCCATGAACGGCCCCGTGGGTGGCACCAACACCTCCCACGGGACCAACTTAACTCTAAGGAACTGACCCCGTAATCGCGGGTCTCCCAGTTTGAGAATACGACGATAATTTACATATTTCTAGACTTAAGCAAAACATGGTGTTAGAGGGTGAAAACTCGAAACATCCCACGAACGGCCCCGTGGGTGGCACCAACACCTCCCACGGAACCAACGTATCTCGTAGGAACTGACCCCGCAGCCGCGGGTCTCCCGGTTTGAGAATATGATCATAATTTGCATATTTCTAGACTTAGGCTTAAAAACATGACGTTAGAGGGTGAAAACTCGAAACAGACTCCGAACGGCCCTGTGGGTGGCACCAAAACCTCCCATGGGACCAACATAACTCGTAGGAACTGACCCCGCAGCCCCGGGACTCCCGGTTTGAGATTGCGACGATAATTTGCGTATTTTTAGACTTAGGCTGAAAAACATGGCATTAGAGGGTCAAAACTCGAAACCGCCCCCGAACGGCCCCGTGGGTGGCACCAACACCTCCCACAGGACAAACGTAACTCGTAGGAACTGACCCCGTACCGGCGGGACTCCCGGTTTTAGATTGTGATGATAATTTGCGTATTTCCAGACTTAAGCTTAAAAACATGCCATTAGACGATAAAAACTCGAAACAGCCCCCAAACGGCCCCGTGGATGGCACCAACACATCCCACGGGACCAACGTAACTCGTAGGAACTGACCCCGCAGCCGCGGGTCTCCCGGTTTGAGAATACGATGCTAATTTGCGTATTTCTCGACTTAGGCTTAAAAACATGACGTTAGAGGGTGAAAACTCGAAACAACCCCCGAATGCCCTCATGGCTGGCACCAACACCTCCCATAGGACCAACTTAACTCGTATGAACTGACCTCGTAGCCGCGGGACTCCCGATTTGAGATTGCGATAATAATTTGTATATTTCTTGGCTTAGGCTTAAAAACATGGCATTAGAGGGTAAAAACTCGAAACACCCTCCGAACGGCGTCGTGGGTGGCACCAACACCTCCCACGGGACAAACGTAACTCGTAGGAACTGACCTCGGAACCGTGAGTCTCCCGATTTGAGAATATGACCGTAATTTGCATATTTCTTGACATAGGCTGAAAATCATGGCGTTAGAGGATGAAAACTCAAAACCGCCCCCGAATGGCCCCGTGGGTGGCACCAACACCTCCCACGGGACCAACGTAACTCGCAGGAACTGACCCCGTAGCCACGGGATTCCCGATTTGAGATTGCGATGATAATTTTCATATTTCTAGACTTAAGAAAAACATGGCGTTAGAGTGTAAAAACTCGAAACAGACCCCGAACGGCCCCATGGGTATCACCAACACCTCCCACGGGACCAACGTAACTCGTAGGAACTGACGCCGCAGCCACGGGTCTCCCGGTTTGAGAATACGATGGTAATTTGCATATATCTAGACTTAGGCTTAAAAACATGACGTTTGAGGGTGAAAACTCGGAACATCCCCCGAACGGCCCCGTGGGTGACACCAACAGCTCCCACGGGACAAACGTAACTCATAGGAACTGACCCTGCAGTCGCGGGGCTCCCGATTTGAGATTGCGACGATAATATGCGTATTTCTAGACTTATGCTGAAAAACATGTCATTAGAGGGTGAAAACTCGAAATAGCCCCCGAACGTCCCCGTGGTTGGCAGCAACACCGCCCGCAGGACCAACATAACTCCTAGGAACTGACCCCGTAGCCGCGGGACTCTCTGTTTTAGATTGCGATGATAATTTGCGTATTTCTAGACTTATGCTTAAAAACATGACGTTAGAGGGTGAAAACTCGAAACAGCCCACGAATGGCCCCGTAGGCGAGAACAACACCTCCCACGGGACCAACGTAACTCGTAGCAACAGACCCCGCGACCGCGGTTCTCCCGATTTGAGAATACGATGGTAATTTGCGTGTCTCTAGACTTAGGCTTAAAAACATGACGTTAGAGGGAGAAAAATCAAAACAGCCCCCGAACGGCCCCGTGGGTGGCACCAACACCTCCCACGGGACCAACGTAACTCGTAGGAACTGACACCGCAGCCATGGGTCTCCCGGTTTGAGAATACGAGGGTAATTTGTGTATTTTTAGACTTAAGCAAAACATGGCGTTTGAGGGTGAAAACTCGAAACTGCCCCCGAATGGCCCCGTGGGTGGCACCAACACCTCCCACGGGATCAACATAACTCGTAGGAACTGACTCCGCAGCCGCGGGTCTCCCGATTTGAGAATACGACCGTAATTTGCATATTTCTAGACTTAGGCTTAAAAACATGACGTTAGAGGGTGAAAACTTGAAACAGTCCCCGAACGGCCCCGTGGGTGGAACCAACACCTCCCACGGGACCAACGTAACTCGTAGGAACTGACCCCGCAGCCGCGGGACTCTCAGTTTGAGATTGCGACGATAAATTGTGTATTTGTAGACTTAGGTTTAAAAACATGGAGTTAGAGGGTGAAAACTCGAAACAGCCCCCAAACGGCACCGTGGGTGGAACCAACACCTCCCACGGGGCCAACGTAACTCGTAGGAACTGACCCCGCAGCCGCGGGACTCCCGATTTTAGATTGCGACGATAATTTGCATATTTCTCGACCTAAGCTTAAAAACATGGCGTTAGAGGGTGAAAACTCGAAATAGCCCCCGAACGGCACCGTGGGTGGCACCAACACCTCCCACGGGACCAACGTAAAACATAGGAACTGACCCCGTAGCCGCATGTCTCCTGGTTTTAGATTACGATGGTAATTTGCGTATTTCTAGTCTTAAGCAAAATAGGGCGTTAGAGGGTGAAAACTCGAAACAGCCCCGTGGGTGGCACCAACCCCTCCCACGGGGCTAACGCAACTCGTAGGAACTGGCCCCACCGCCGTGAGACTCCCGGTTTGAGATTGCGATAATAATTTGCATATTTCTTGACTTAGTCTTAAAAACTTGGCGTTAGAGGGTGAAAACTCTAAACAGCCCCCGAACGGCCCCGTGGGCGGCACCAACACCTCCCACGGGACCAACGTAACTCGTAGGAACAGACCCCGCAGCCGCGGTTCTCCTGATTTGAGAATACGACGATAATTTGCGTATTTCTAGACTTAGGCTTAAAAACATGACGTTAGAGGGTGAAAAATCGAAACAGCCCCCGAACGGCACCGTGGGTTGCACCAACACCTCCCATGGGACAAACGTAAGTCGTAGGAACTGACCCCGCAGCCATGGGTCTCCCGGTTTGAGAATACGACGGTAATTTGCGTATTTTTAGACTTAAGCAAAACATGGCGTTAGAGGGTGAAAACTCGAAACAACCCCCGAATGGCCCCATGGGTGGCACCAACACCTCCCACGGGATCAACGTAACTCATAGGAACTGACTCCGAACCCGCGGGTCTCCCGGTTTGAGAATACGACCGTAATTTTCATATTTCTAGACTTAGGCTTAAAAACATGATGTTAGAGGGTGAACCTTGAAATAGCCCTCGAACGGCCCCGTGGGTGGCACCAACACCTCCCACGGGACCAACGTAACTCGTAGGAATTGACCCCGCAGCCGCGGGACTCTCAGTTTGAGATTACGATGATAATTTGCGTATTTCTAGACATAGGCTTAAAAACATGGCGTTAGAGGGTGAAAACTCGAAACATCCCCCGAACGGCACCGTGGGTGGCACCAACACCTCCCACGGGGCCAATGTAACTCGTAGGAACTGACCCCGCAGCCGCGGGACTCCCGGTTTGAGATTGCGACGATAATTTGCATATTTCTAGACTTAGGCTTAAAAACATGAGGTTTGAGGGTGAAAACTCGAAACATCCCCCAAACGGCCCCGTGGGTGACACCAACACCTCCCATGGGACCAACGTAACTCGAAAGAACTGACCCCTCTAGCCGCGGGACTTTCGGTTTGAGATTGCGACGATAATTTGCGTATTTCTAGACTTAGGATTAAAAGCAGTTAGATGGTGAAAATTCGAAACAGCCCCGAAAGGCCCCGTGGGTGGTACCAACACCTCCCACGGGACCAACGTAACTCGTAGGAACAGACCCCGCAACCGCGGGTCTCTCGGTTTGAGAATACGACGGTAATTTGCATATTTCTAGACTTAGGCTTAAAAATATGACGTTAGAGGGTGAAAACTCGAAATAGCCCCCGAACGGCCCCGTGGGTGGCACCAACACCTCCCATGGGACCAACGTAACTCATAAGAACTGACCCCGCAGCCGCGGGTCTCCCGGTTTTAGAATACAACGGTAATTTGCGTCTTTCTAGACTTTAGTAAAACATGGCGTTAGAAGGTGAAAACTCAAAACAACCCCCGAATGGCTCCGTGGGTGGCACCAACACCTCCCACGGGATCAACGTAACTCGTAGGAACTGACTCCGCAGCCGCGGGTCTCCCGGTTTGAGAATACGAACGTAATTTGCATATTTCTAGACTTAAGCTTAAAAACATGACGTTAGAGGGCGAAAACTTGAAACAACCCCTGAACGGCCCCGTGGGTGGAACCAACACCTCCCACGGAACCAACGTAACTCGTAGGAACTGACCCCGCAGCCGCGGGACTCTCAGTTTGAGATTGCGACGATAATTTTCGTATTTCTAGACTTAGGCTTAAAAACATGGCGTTAGAGGGTGAAAACTCGAAACAGCCCCCGAACGGCCCCGTGGGTGGCACCAACACCTCCCAGGGGGCCAACGTAACTCGTAGGAACTGACCCCGCAGCCGCGGGACTCCCGGTTTGAGATTGTGACGATAATTTGCATATTTCTAGATTTAGGCTTGAAAACATGACGTTAGAGGGTGAAAACTCGAAACATCCCCCGAACGGCCCCGTGGGTGACACCAACACCTCCCACGGGATCAACGTAACTCGTAGGAACTGACTCCGCAGCCGCGGGTCTCCCGGTTTGAGAATACGATCGTAATTTGCATATTTCTAGACTTAGGCTTAAAAAATGACGTTTGAGGGTGAAAACTCGAAACAGCCCCCGAACGGCCCCGTGGGTGGCACCAACACCTCCCACGGGCCAACATAACTCGTAGGAAATGATCCCGGAGCCGCGGGACTCCCGGATTGAGATTGCGATGATAATTTGCATATTTCTCGACCTAGGATTAAAAACATGGCGTTAGAGTGTGAAAACTCGAAATACGCCCCGAACGGCATCGTGGGTGGCACCAACACCTCCCACGGGACCAACGTAACTCGTAGGAACGGACCCCATAGTCGCGAGTCTCCCGGTTTGAGAATACGACTGTAATTTCCGTATTTCTAGACTTAAGCAAAACATGGTGTTAGAGGGTGAAAACTTGAAACATCCCCCGAACTACCCCGTGGGTGGCACCAACACCTCCCACGGGACCAACGTAACTCATAGGAACTGACCCCGCAGCCGCAGGTCTCCCGGATTGAGAATACGATGCTAATTTGCGTATTTCTAGACTTAGGCTTAAAAACATGACGTTAGAGGGTGAAAACTTGAAACAGCCCCCGAACGGCCTCGTGGGTGGCTCCAACACCTCCCACAGGACCAACGTAACTCGTAGGAACTGACCCCGCAGCCGCGGGACTCCCGGTTTGAGATTGCGACAATAATTTGTATATTTCGTGACTTAGGTTTAAAAACATGGCATTAGAGTGTGAAACTCGAAACACCCCCCGAACGGCCTCGTGGGTGGCACCAACACCTCCCACGGGACCAACGTAAGTCATAGGAACTGACCCCGTAGTCGCGGGTCTCCCGGTTTGAGAATACGACGGTAATTTGCGTATTTTTAGACTTAAGCAAAACATGGCGTTAGAGGGTGAAAACTCAAAATAGCCCCGGAACGGCCCTGTGGGTGGTACCAACACCTCCCACGGGACAAACGTAACTCGTAGGAACTGACCCCGTAGCCGCGGGACTCCCGATTTTAGATTGTGATGCTAATTTGCGTATTTCTACACTTAAGCTTAAAAATATGGCGTTAAACGGTGAAAACTCGAAACAACCCCCAAACGGCCCCGTCGGTGGCACCAACACCTCCCACTGGACCAATGTAACTCGTACGAACTGACCCCGCAGCCGCGGGTCTCCCAGTTTGAGAATACGACGGTAATTTGCGTATTTCTAGACTTAAGCAAAACATGGCGTTAGAGGGTGAAAACTCGAAATAGCCCCCGAACGTCCCCGTGGGTGGCACCAACACCTCCCACGGGGACAATGTAACTCATACGAACTGACCCCGCAACCGACGATAATTTTCATATTTCTGGACTTAGGCTTAAAAACATGGCGTTATAGGGTGAAAACTCGAAACAGCCCATGAACGGCCCCAGGGTGGCACCAATACCTCCCACGGGACCAACTTAAATCTTAGGAACTGACGCCGTAATCACGGGTCTCCCAGTTTGAGAATACGATGGTAATTTGTATATTTCTAGACTTAAGCAAAACATGGTGTTAGAGGGTGAAAACTCGAAACATCCCCCGAACGGCCCCGTGGGTGGCACCAACACCTCCCACGGAACCAACGTATCTCGTAGGAACTGACCCCGCAGCCGCGGGTCTCTCGGTTTGAGAATATGATCATAATTTGCATATTTCTAGACTTAGGCTTAAAAACATGACGTTAGAGGTGAAAACTCGAAACAGCCTCCGAACGGCCCTGTGGATGGCACCAACACCTCCCATGGGACCAACGTAACTCGTAGGAACTGACCCCGCAGTCGCGGGACTCCCGGTTTGAGATTGCGACGATAATTTGCGTATTTTTATACTTAGGCTGAAAAACATGTCATTAGAGGGTCAAAACTCGAAACAGCCCCCGACCGGCCCCGTGGGTGGCACCAACACCTCCCACGGGACCAACGTAACTCGTAGGAACTGACCCCGTAGCGGCGGGACTCCCGGTTTTAGATTGTGATGATAGTTTGCGTATTTCCAAACTTAAGCTTAAAAACATGGCTTTAGACGATAAAAACTCGAAACAGCCCCCAAACGGCCCCGTGGATGGCACCAAGACATCCCACGGGACCAACGTAACTCGTAGGAACTGACCCCGCAGCCGCGGGTCTCCCGGTTTGAGAATACGATGCTTATTTGCGAATTTCTAGACTTAGGCTTAAAAACATGACGTTAGAGGGTGAAAACTCGAAACAACCCCCGAACGGCCTCGTGGTTGGAACCAATACCTCCCACACGACCAACTTAACTCGTAGGAACTGACCCCGCAGCCGCGGGACTCCCGGTTTGAGATTGCGATAATAATTTGTATATTTCTTTGCTTAGGCTTAAAAACATGGCATTAGAGGGTAAAAACTCGAAACACCCCCCGAACGGCGTCGTGGGTGGCACCAACACCTCCCACGGGACCAACGTAACTCGTAGGAACGAACCTCGCAACCGTGAGTCTCCCGATTTGAGAATATGACCGTAATTTGCATATTTCTTGACATAGGCTTAAAAACATGGCGTTAGAGGATGAAAACTCAAAACAGCTCCCGAATGGCCCCGTGGGTGGCACCAACAAATCCCACGGGACCAACGTAACTCTCAGGAACTGACCCCGCAGCCACGGGATTCCCGATTTGAGATTGCGATGATAACTTGCGTAGTTCTAGACTTAAGCAAAACATGGAGTTAGAGTGTAAAAACTCGAAACAGACCCCGAACGGCCCCGTGGGTATCACCAACACCTCCCACGGGACCAACGTAACTCGTAATAACTGACGCCGCAGCCACGGTTCTCCCGGTTTGAGAATACGATGGTAATTTGCATATATCTAGACTTAGGCTTAAAAACATGATGTTTGAGGGTGAAAACTCGAAACATCCCCCGAACGGCCCCGTGGGTGACACCAACACCTCCCACGGGACAAACGTAACTCATACGAACTGACCCTGCAGTCGCGGGGCTCCCGATTTGAGATTGCGATAATATGCTTATTTCTAGACTTATGCTGAAACACATGGCATTAGAGAGTGAAAACTCGAAATAGCCCCCGAACGACCCCGTGGGTGGCACCAACACCTCCCGCAGGACCAACGTAACTCCTAGGAACTGACCCCGTAGCCGCGGGACTCTCGGTTTTAGATTGCGATGATAATTTGCGTATTTCTAGACTTATGCTTAAAAACATGGCGTTAGATGGTGAAAACTCGAAACAACCCCCAAACGACCCCGTGGGTGGCAACAACACCTCCCACTGGACCAACGTAACTCTTAGGACTCGACCCCGCAGCCGCGGGTCTCCCAGTTTGATAATACGACGGTAATTTGGGTATTTTTAGACTTAAGCCAAACATGGCGTTAGAGGGTAAAAACTCGAAATAACCCCCGAATGGCCCCGTGGGTGGCACCAATACCTCCCTCGGGTCCAACGTAAAAAATAGGAACCGACTCCGCAGCCGCGGGACTCCCGATTTGAGAATAAGACGATAATTTTCATATTTCTGGAGTTAGGCTTAAAAACATGGCGTTAGATGGTGAAAACTCGAAACAGCCCACGAACGGTCCCGTGGGTGGCACCAACACCTCCCACGGAACCAACTTAACTCGTAAGAACTGCCCCCGTAGCCGCGGGTCTCCCAGTTTGAGAATACGACGGTAATTTGCGTATTTCCAGACTTAAGCAAAACATGGCGTTGGAGGGTGAAAACTCGAAACAGCCCCCGAACGTCCCCGCGGGTAGCACCAAAACCTCCCACGGGACCAACGTAACTTGTAGGAACTAACCCCGCTGCCGTGGGTCTCCTAATTTGAGAATACGACCGTAATTTGCATATTTCTAGACTTAGGCTTAAAACTTGACGTTAGCGGGTGAAAACTCGAAATAGCCCCCAAACGGCCCCGTGGGTGGCACCAACACCTCCCACGGGACCACCGTAACTCGTATGAAATGACCTCGCAGTCGCAGGGCTCTCGGTTTTAAATTACGATGATAATTTGCGTATTTCTTGACTTAGGGTGAAAAACATGGCGTTAGAGGGTGAAAACTCGAAACAGCCCCCGAACAGCCCCGTGGGTGGCACCCACACCTCCCACGGGGCCAACGTAACTCGTAGGAACTGACCCTGTAGCTGCGGGGCTCCCGGTTTGAGATAGTGATGATAATTTGCGTATTTCTAGACTTAGGGTTAAAAACATGGCGTTAGACGGTGAAAACTCGAAACAGCATCCGAACGGCCCCGTTGGTGGCATCAACACCTCCCACGGGACCAACGTAACTCGTAGGAAATGACCCCGCAGTAACGGGTCCCCCAATTTGAGAATACGAAGGTAATTTGCGTATTTCTAGACTGAAGCAAAACACGGCGTTAGAGGGTGAAAACTCGAAACAGCCCCGGAACATCCCCGAGGGAGGCACCAACACCTCCCACGGGGCCAACGTAACTCGTAGGAACTGACCCCGCAGCCGCGAGACTCCCGGTTTGTGATTGCGACAATAATTTTCATATTTCTTGACTTAAGAACATGACGTTAGAGGGTGAAAACTCGAAATACCCCCGAACAACATATCCCACGGGACAACCGTAATTCGTAGGAGCTGAACCCGTAGCGCGGGTCTCCCTGTTTGAGAATA
The DNA here is from genome assembly GCA_949130495.1 of Sambucus nigra. Lineage (NCBI taxonomy): Eukaryota > Viridiplantae > Streptophyta > Magnoliopsida > Dipsacales > Adoxaceae > Sambucus > Sambucus nigra. The sequence continues at coordinate 122,160,071 of OX422213.1, forward strand.
CGAAGCTAATTTGCGTAATTCTAGACTTAAGAAAAACATCGCGTTAGAGGGTGAAAACTTAAAACTGCCCCCGAACGGCCCCGTGGGTGGCACCAACACCTCCCACGGGACCAACGTAACTCATAGGAACTGACCCCGCAGCCGCGGGTCTCCCGGTTTAAGAATACGACGGTAATTTGCGTCTTTCTAGACTTTAGTAAAACATGGCGTTAGAAGGTGAAAACTCAAACAAGCCCCCGAATGGCTCCGTGGGTGGCACCAACACCTCCCACGGGATCAACGTAACTCGTAGGAACTGACTGCGCAGCCGCGGGTCTCCCGGTTTCAGAATACGAACGTAATTTGCATATTTCTAGACTTAAGCTTAAAAACATGACGTTAGAGGGTGAAAACTTGAAACAGCCCCCGAACGGCCCCGTGGGTGGAACCAACACCTACCACGGAACCAACGTAACTCGTAGGAACTGACCCCGCAGCCGCGGGACTCTCAGTTTGAGATTGTGACGATAATTTTCGTATTTCTAGACTTAGGCTTAAAAACATGGCATTAGAGGGTGAAAACTCGAAACAGCCCCCGAACGGCCCCGTGGGTAGCACAACCACCTCCCAGGGGGCCAACGTAACTCGTAGGAACTGACCCCGCAGCCGCGGGACTCCCGGTTTGAGATTGTGACGATAATTTGCATATTTCTAGACTTAGGCTTAAGAACATGACGTTAGAGGGTGAAAACTCGAAACATCCCCCGAACGGCCCCGTGGGTGACACCAACACCACCCACGGGATCAACGTAACGCGTAGGAACTGACTCCGCAGCCGCGGGTCTCCCGGTGTGAGAATACGATCGTAATTTGCATATTTCTAGACTTAGGCTTAAAAAATGACGTTTGAGGATGAAAACTTGAAACAGCCCCCAAACGGCCCCGTGGGTGGCACCAACACCTCCGACGGGAGCAACGTAACTCGTAGGAACTGACCCCGCAGCCGCGAGACTCTCAGTTTGAGATTACGATGATAATTTGTGTATTTCTAGACTTAGGCTTAAAAACATGGCATTAGAGGGTGAAAACTCGAAACAGCCCCCGAACGGCCCCGTGGGTGGCACCAACACCTCCCACGGGGCCAACGTAACTCGTAGGAACTGATCCCGCAGCCGCGGGTCTCCCGGATTGAGATTGCGATGATAATTTGCATATTTCTCGACCTAGGATTAAAAACATGGCGTTAGAGTCTGAAAACTCGAAATACGCCCCGAACGGCATCGTGGGTGGCACCAACACCTCCCAGGGGACCAACGTAACTCGTAGGAACGGACCCCATAGTCGCGAGTCTCCCGGTTTGAGAATACGACTGTAAATTGCGTATTTCTAGACTTAAGCAAAACATGGTGTTAGAGGGTGAAAACTCGAAACATCCCCCGAACTACCCCGTGGGTGGTACCAACACCTCCCACGGGACCAACGTAACTCATAGGAACTGACCCCGCAGCCGCAGGTCTCCCAGATTGAGAATACGACGCTAATTTGCGTATTTCTAGACTTAGGCTTAAAAACATGACATTAGAGGGTGAAAACTTGAAACAGCCCCCGAACGGCCTCGTGGGTGGCTCCAACACCTCCCACAGGACCAACGTAACTCGTAGGAACTGACCCCGCAGCCGCGGGACTCCCGGTTTGAGATTACGACAATAATTTGTATATTTCATGACTTATTTTTAAAAACATGGCATTAGAGTGTGAAACTCGAAAAACCCCCCGAACGGCCTCGTGGGTGGCACCAACACCTCCCTCGGGACCAAGGTAAGTCATAGGAACTGACCCCGTAGCCGCGGGTCTGCCGGTTTGAGAATACGACGGTAATTTGCGTATTTTTAGACTTAAGCAAAACATGGCGTTAGAGGGTGAAAACTCAAAATAGCCCCAGAACGGCCCTGTGGGTGGTACCAACACCTCCCACGGGACAAACGTAACTCGTAGGAACTGACCCCGTAGCCGCGGGACTCCCGGTTTTAGATTGTGATGCTAATTTGCGTATTTCTACACTTAGGCTTAAAAATATGGTGTTAGACGGTGAGAACTCGAAACAACCCCCAAACGGCCCCGTCGGTGGCACCAACACCTCCCACTTGACGAATGTAACTCGTACGAACTGACCCCGCAGCCGCGGGTCTCCCAGTTTGAGAATACGACGGTAATTTACATATTTCTAGACTTAAGCAAAACATGGCGTTAGAGGGTGAAAACTCGAAATAGCCCCCGAACGTCCCCGTGGGTGGCACCAACACCTCCCACGGGGACAATGTAACTCATAGGAACTGACCCCGCAGCCGACGATAATTTTCATATTTCTGGACTTAGGCTTAAAAACATGGCGTTAGAGGGTGAAAACTCGAAACATCACATGAACGGCCCTGTGGGTGGCACCAACACCTCCCACGGGACCAACTTAACTCTTAGGAACTGACCCCGTAATCGTGGGTCTCCGAGTTTGAGAATACGACGGTAATTTGCATATTTCTAGACTTAAGAAAAACATGGTGTTAGAGTGTGAAAACTCGAAACATCCCCCGAACGGACCCGTGGGTGGCACCAACACCTCCCACGGAACCAACGTATCTCGTAGGAACTGACCCCGCAGCCGCGGGTCTCCCGGTTTGAGAATATGATCATAATTTTCATATTTCTAGACTTAGGCTTAAAAACATGACGTTAGAGGTGAAAACTCGAAACAGCCTCCGAACGGCCCTATGGGTGGCGCCAACACCTCCCATGGGACCAGCGTAACTCGTAGGAACTGACCCCGCAGCCGCGGGACTCCCGATTTGAGATTGCGACGATAATTTGCGTATTTTTAGACTTAGGCTTAAAAACATGTCAATAGAGGGTCAAAACTCGAAACAGCCCCCGAACGGCCCCGTGGGTGGCACCAACACCTCCCACGGGACCAACGTAACTCGTAGGAACTGACCCCGTAGCGGCGGGACTCCCGATTTTAGATTGTGATGATAGTTTGCGTATTTCCAGACTTAAGCTTAAAAACATGGCTTTAGACGATAAAAACTCGAAACAGCCCCCAAACGGCCCCGTGGATGGCACCAACACATCCCACGGGCCCAACGTAACTCGTAGGAACTGACCCCGCAGCCGCGGGTCTCCCGGTTTGAGAATACGATGCTTATTTACGAATTTCTAGACTTAGGCTTAAAAACAGGACGTTAGAGGGTGAAAACTCGAAACAACCCCCGAACGGCCTCGTGGCTGGCACCAACACCTCCCACACGACCAACTTAACTCGTAGGAACTGACCCCGCAGCCGCGGGACTCCCGGTTTGAGATTGCGATAATAATTTGTATATTTCTTGGCTTAGGCTTAAAAACATGGCATTAGAGGGTAAAAACTCGAAACACCCCCCGAACGGCGTCGTGGATGGCACCAACACCTCCCACGGGACCAACGTAACTCGTAGGAACTAACCTCGCAACCGTGAGTCTCCCGATTTGAGAATATGACCGTAATTTGCATATTTCTTGACATAGGCTTAAAAACATGGCGTTAGAGGATGAAAACTCAAAACAGCTCCCGAATGGCCCCGTGGGTGGCACCAAAACCTCCCACGGGACCAACGTAACTCTCAGGAACTGACCCCGCAGCCATGGGATTCCCGATTTGAGATTGTGATGATAATTTGCGTAGTTATAGACTTAAGCAAAACATGGAGTTAGAGTGTAAAAACTCGAAACAGACCCCGAACGGCCCCGTGGGTATCACCAACACCTCCCACGGGACCAACGTAACTCGTAATAACTGACGCCGCAGCCACGGTTCTCCCGGTTTGAGAATACGATGGTAATTTGCATATATCTAGACTTAGGCTTAAAAACATGATGTTTGAGGGTGAAAACTCGAAACATCCCCCGAACGGCCCCGTGGGTGACACCAACACCTCCCACGGGACAAACGTAACTCATACGAACTGACCCTGCAGTCGCGGGGCTCCCGATTTGAGATTGCGATAATATGCTTATTTCTAGACTTATGCTGAAACACATGGCATTAGAGAGTGAAAACTCGAAATAGCCCCCGAACGACCCCGTGGGTGGCACCAACACCTCCCGCAGGACCAACGTAACTCCTAGGAACTGACCCCGTAGCCGCGGGACTCTCGGTTTTAGATTGCGATGATAATTTGCGTATTTCTAGACTTATGCTTAAAAACATGGCGTTAGACGGTGAAAACTCGAAACAACCCCCAAACGACCCCGTGGGTGGCAACAACACCTCCCACTGGACCAACGTAACTCTTAGGACTCGACCCCGCAGCCGCGGGTCTCCCAATTTGAGAATACGACGGTAATTTGGGTATTTTTAGACTTAAGCCAAACATGGCGTTAGAGGGTAAAAACTCGAAATAGCCCCCGAATGGCCCCGTGGGTGGCACCAATACCTCCCTCGGGTCCAACGTAAAAAATAGGAACCGACTCCGCAGCCGCGGGACTCCCGATTTGAGATTAAGACGATAATTTTCATATTTCTTGAGTTAGGCTTAAAAACATGGCGTTAGATGGTGAAAACTCGAAACAGCCCACGAACGGTCCCGCGGGTGGCACCAACACCTCCCACGGAACCAACTTAACTCGTAAGAACTGCCCCCGTAGCCGCGGGTCTCCCGGTTTGAGAATACGACGGTAATTTGCGTATTTCCAGACTTAAGCAAAACATGGCGTTGGAGGGTGAAAACTCGAAACAGCCCCCGAACGTCCCCGCGGGTAGCACCAAAACCTCCCACGGGACCAACGTAACTTGTAGGAACTAACCCCGCTGCCGTGGGTCTCCTAATTTGAGAATACGACCGTAATTTGCATATTTCTAGACTTAGGCTTAAAACTTGACGTTAGCGGGTGAAAACTCGAAATAGCCCCCAAACGGCCCCGTGGGTGGCACCAACACCTCCCACGGGACCACCGTAACTCGTATGAAATGACCTCGCAGTCGCAGGGCTCTCGGTTTTAAATTACGATGATAATTTGCGTATTTCTTGACTTAGGGTGAAAAACATGGCGTTAGAGGGTGAAAACTCGAAACAGCCCCCGAACAGCCCCGTGGGTGGCACCCACACCTCCCACGGGGCCAACGTAACTCGTAGGAACTGACCCTGTAGCTGCGGGGCTCCCGGTTTGAGATAGTGATGATAATTTGCGTATTTCTAGACTTAGGGTTAAAAACATGGCGTTAGACGGTGAAAACTCGAAACAGCCCCCGAACGGCCCCGTTGGTGGCATTAACACCTCCCACGGGACCAACGTAACTCGTAGGAACTGACCCCGTAGTCACGGGTCCCCCGATTTGAGAATACGACGGTAATTTGCGTATTTCTAGACTGAAGCAAAACACGGCGTTAGAGGGTGAAAACTCGAAACAGCCCCGGAACATCCCCGAGGGAGGCACCAACACCTCCCACGGGGCCAACGTAACTCGTAGGAACTGACCCCGCAGCCGCGAGACTCCCGGTTTGTGATTGCGACAATAATTTTCATATTTCTTGACTTAAGAACATGACGTTAGAGGGTGAAAACTCGAAATACCCCCGAACAACATATCCCACGGGACAACCGTAATTCGTAGGAACTGAACCCGTAGCGCGGGTCTCCCTGTTTGAGAATACGAAGCTAATTTGCGTAATTCTAGACTTAAGAAAAACATCGCGTTAGAGGGTGAAAACTCAAAACTGCCCCCGAACGGCCCCGTGGGTGGCACCAACACCTCCCACGGGACCAACGTAACTCATAGGAACTTACCCCGCAGCCGCGGGTCTCCCGGTTTTAGAATACGACGGTAATTTGCGTCTTTTTAGACTTTAGTAAAACATGGCGTTAGAAGGTGAAAACTCAAACAAGCCCCCGAATGGCTCCGTGGGTGGCACCAACACCTCCCACGGGATCAACGTAACTCGTAGGAACTGACTGCGCAGCCGCGGGTCTCCCGGTTTGAGAATACGAACGTAATTTGCATATTTCTAGAATTAAGCTTAAAAACATGACGTTAGAGGGTGAAAACTTGAAACAGCCCCCGAACGGCCCCGTGGGTGGAACCAACACCTACCACGGAACCAACGTAACTCGTAGGAACTGACCCCGCAGCCGCGGGACTCTCAGTTTGAGATTGCGACGATAATTTTCGTATTTCTAGACTTAGGCTTAAAAACATGGCGTTAGAGGGTGAAAACTCGAAACAGCCCCCGAACGGCCCCGTGGGTGGCACCAACACCTCCCAGGGGGCCAACGTAACTCGTAGGAACTGACCCCGTAGCCGCGGGACTCCCGGTTTGAGATTGTGACGATAATTTGCATATTTCTAGACTTAGGCTTAAGAACATGACGTTAGAGGGTGAAAACTCGAAATATCCCCTGAACGGCCCCGTGGGTGACACCAACACCTCCCACGGGATCAACGTAACTCGTAGGAACTGACTCCGCAGCCGCGGGTCTCCCGGTGTGAGAATACGATCGTAATTTGCATATTTCTAGACTTAGGCTTAAAAAATGACGTTTGAGGGTGAAAACTTGAAACAGCCCCCAAACGGCCCCGTGGGTGGCACCAACACCTCCGACGGGAGCAACGTAACTCGTAGGAACTGACCCCGCAGCCGCGAGACTCTCAGTTTGACATTACGACGATAATTTGTGTATTTCTAGACTTAGGCTTAAAAACATGGCATTAGAGGGTGAAAACTCGAAACAGCCCCCGAACGGCCCCGTGGGTGGCACCAACACCTCCCACGGGGCCAACGTAACTCGTAGGAACTGATCCCGCAGCCGCGGGTCTCCCGGATTGAGATTGCGATGATAATTTGCATATTTCTCGACCTAGGATTAAAAACATGGCGTTAGAGTGTGAAAACTCGAAATACGCCCCGAACGGCATCGTGGGTGGCACCAACACCTTCCACGGGACCAACGTAACTCGTAGGAACGGACCCCATAGTCGCGAGTCTCCCGGTTTGAGAATACGACTGTAATTTGCGTATTTCTAGACTTAAGCAAAACATGGTGTTAGAGGGTGAAAACTCAAAACATCCCCCGAACTACCCCGTGGGTGGCACCAACACCGCCCACGGGACCAACGTAACTCATAGGAACTGACCCCGCAGCCGCAGGTCTCCCGGATTGAGAATACGACGCTAATTTGCGTATTTCTAGACTTAGGCTTAAAAACATGACATTAGAGGGTGAAAACTTGAAACAGCCCCTGAACGGCCTCGTGGGTGGCTCCAACACCTCCCACAGGACCAACGTAACTCGTAGGAACTGACCCCGCAGCCGCGGGACTCCCGGTTTGAGATTACGACAATAATTTGTATATTTCATGACTAATTTTTAAAAACATGGCATTAGAGTGTGAAACTCGAAACACCCCCCGAACGGCCTTGTGGGTGGCACCAACACCTCCCACGGGACCAACGTAAGTCATAGGAACTGACCCCATAGCCGCGGGTCTCCCGGTTTGAGAATACGACAGTAATTTGCGTATTTTTAGACTTAAGCAAAACATGGCGTTAGAGGGTGAAAACTCAAAATAGCCCCAGAACGGCCCTGTGGGTGGTACCAACACCTCCCACGGGACAAACGTAACTCGTAGGAACTGACCCCGTAGCCGCGGGACTCCCGGTTTTAGATTGTGATGCTAATTTGTGTATTTCTACACTTAAGCTTAAAAATATGGCGTTAGACGGTGAAAACTCGAAACAACCCCCAAACGGCCCCCTCCGTGGCACCAACACCTCCCACTTGACGAATGTAACTCGTACGAACTGACCCCGCAGCCGCGGGTCTCCCAGTTTGAGAATACGACGGTAATTTGCGTATTTCTATACTTAAGCAAAACATGGCGTTAGAGGGTGAAAACTCGAAATAGCCCCCGAACGTCCCCGTGGGTGGCACCAACACCTCCCACGGGGACAATGTAACTCATAGGAACTGACCCCGCAGCCGACGATAATTTTCATATTTCTGGACTTAGGCTTAAAAACATGGCGTTAGAGAGTGAAAACTCGAAACATCCCATGAACGGCCCTGTGGGTGGCACCAACACCTCCCACGGGACCAACTTAACTCTTAGGAACTGACCCCGTAATCGTGGGTCTCCGAGTTTGAGAATACGACGGTAATTTGCATATTTCTAGACTTAAGCAAAACATGGTGTTAGAGGGTGAAAACTCGAAACATCCCCCGAACGGACCCGTGGGTGGCACCAACACCTCCCACGGAACCAACGTATCTCGTAGGAACTGACCCCGCAGCCTCGGGTCTCCCGGTTTGAGAATATGATCATAATTTTCATATTTCTAGACTTAGGCTTAAAAACATGACGTTAGAGGTGAAAACTCGAAACAGCCTCCGAACACCCTGTGGGTGGCGCCAACACCTCCCATGGGACCAACGTAACTCGTAGGAACTGACCCCGCAGCGGCGGGACTCCCGGTTTGAGATTGCGACGATAATTTGCGTATTTTTAGACTTAGGCTGAAAAACATGTCAATAGAGGGTCAAAACTCGAAACAGCCCCCGAACGGCCCCGTGGGTTGCACCAACACCTCCCACGGGACCAACGTAACTCGTAGGAACTGACCCCGTAGCGGCGGGACTCCCGGTTTTAGATTGTGATGATAGTTTGCGTATTTCCAGACTTAAGCTTAAAAACATGGCTTTAGACGATAAAAACTCGAAACAGCCCCCAAACGGCCCCGTGGATGGCAATAACACATCCCACGGGCCCAACGTAACTCGTAGGAACTTACCCCGCAGCCGCGGGTCTCCCGGTTTGAGAATACGATGCTTATTTACGAATTTCTAGACTTAGGCTTAAAAACATGATGTTAGAGGGTGAAAACTCGAAACAACCCCCGAACGGCCTCGTGGCTGGCACCAACACCTCCCACACGACCAACTTAACTCGTAGGAACTGACCCCGCAGCCGCGGGACTCCCGGTTTGAGATTGCGATAATAATTTATATATTTCTTGGCTTAGGCTTAAAAACATGGCATTAGAGGGTAAAAACTCGAAACACCCCCCGAACGGCGTCGTGGGTGGCACCAACACCTCCCACGGGACCAATGTAACTCGTAGGAACTAACCTCGCAACCGTGAGTCTCCCGATTTGAGAATATGACCGTAATTTGCATATTTCTTGACATAGGCTTAAAAACATGGCGTTAGAGGATGAAAACTCAAAACAGCTCCCGAATGGCCCCGTGGGTGGCACCAACACCTCCCACGGGACCAACGTAACTCTCAGGAACTGACCCCGCAGCCACGGGATTCCCGATTTGAGATTGCGATGATAATTTGCGTAGTTCTAGACTTAAGCAAAACATAGCGTTAGAGTGTAAAAACTCGAAACAGACCCCGAACGGCCCCGTGGGTATCACCAACACCTCCCACGGGACCAACGTAACTCGTAAGAACTGACGCCGCAGCCACGGGTCTCCCGGTTTGAGAATACGATGGTAATTTGCATATATCTAGACTTAGGCTTAAAAACATGACGTTTGAGGCTGAAAACTCAAAACATCCCCCGAACGGCCCCGTGGGTGACACCAACACCTCCCACGGGACAAACGTAACTCATACGAACTGACCCTGCAGTCGCGGGGCTCTCGATTTGAGATTGCGACGATAATATGCTTATTTCTAGACTTATGCTGAAACACATGGCATTAGAGAGTGAAACTCGAAATAGCCCCCGAACGACCCCGTGGGTGGCACCAACACCTCCCGCAGGACCAACGTAACTCCTAGGAACTGACCCCGTAGCCGCGGGACTCTCATTTTTAGATTGCGATGATAATTTGCGTATTTCTAGACTTATGCTTAAAAACATGGCGTTAGAGGGTGAAAACTCGAAACAACCCCCAAACGACCCCGTGGGTGGCAACAACACCTCCCACTGGACCAACGTAACTCGTACGACTCGACCCCGCAGCCGCGGGTCTCCCAGTTTAGGAATACGACGGTAATTTGGGTATTTTTAGACTTAAGCAAAACATGGCGTTAGAGGGTAAAAACTCGAAATAGCCCCCGAACGGCCCCGTGGGTGGCACCAATACCTCCCACGGGTCCAACGTAACAAATAGGAACCGACTCCGCAGCCGCGGGACTCCCGATTTGAGATTAAGACGATAATTTTCATATTTCTTGAGTTAGGCTTAAAAACATGGCGTTAGATGGTGAAAACTTGAAACAGCCCACGAACGGTCCCGTGGGTGGCACAAACACCTCCCACGGGACCAACTTAACTCGTAAGAACTGCCCCCGTAGCCGCGGGTCTCCCGGCTTGAGAATACGACGGTAATTTGCGTATTTCCAGACTTAAGCAAAACATGGCGTTGGAGGGTGAAAACTCGAAACAACCCCCGAACGTCCCCGTGGGTAGCACCAAAACCTCCCACGGGACCAACGTAACTCGTAGGAACTGACCCCGCTGCCGCGGGTCTCCTAATTTGAGAATACGACCGTAATTTGCATATTTCTAGACTTAGGCTTAAAACTTGACGTTAGCGGGTGAAAACTCGAAATAGCCCCGAAACGGCCCCGTGGGTGGCACCAACACCTCCCACGGGACCACCGTAACTCGTATGAACTGACCTCGCAGTCGCGGGGCTCCCGGTTTTAAATTACGATGATAATTTGCGTATTTCTTGACTTAGGGTGAAAAACATGGCGTTAGAGGGTGAAAACTCGAAACAGCCCCCGAACAGCCCCGTGGGTGGCACCTACACCTCCCACGGGGCCAACGTAACTCGTAGGAACTGACCCTGTAGCTGCGGGACTCCCGGTTTGAGATAGCGATGATAATTTGCGTATTTCTAGACTTAGGGTTAAAAACATGGCGTTAGACGGTGAAAACTCAAAACAGCCCCCGAACGGCCCCGTGGGTGGCATCAACACCTCCCACGGGACCAACGTAACTCGTAGGAACTGAATCCGCAGTCACGGGTCCCCCGGTTTGAGAATACGACGGTAATTTCTGTATTTCTAGACTTAGGCTTAAAAACATGACATTAGAGGGTGAAAACTCAAAACAGCGCCGGAACGGCCTCGTGGGTGGCACCAACACCTCCCACGGGACCAACGTAACTCATAGGAACTGACCCCGTAGTCGTGGGTCTCCCGGTTTGAGAATACGACGGTAATTTGCGTATTTTTAGACTGAAGCAAAACATGGCATTAGAGGGTGAAAACTCGAAACAACCCCGGAACGTCCCCGAGGGAGGCACCAACACCTCCCACGGGGCCAACGTAACTCGTAGGAACTGACCCCGCAGCCGGGAGACTCTCGGTTTGTGATTGCGACAATAATTTTCATATTTCTTGACTTAAGAACATGACGTTAGAGGGTGAAAACTCGAAATGCCCCCGAACAACATATCCCACGGGACAACCGTAATTCGTAGGAACTGAACCCGTAGCGCGGGTCTCCCTGTTTGAGAATACGAAGCTAATTTGCATAATTCTAGACTTAAGAAAAACATCGCGTTAGAGGGTGAAAACTCAAAACTGCCCCCGAACGGCCCCGTGGGTGGCACCAACACCTCCCACGGCACCCACGTAACTCGTAGGAACTGTCCCCACAGCCGTGGGTCTCCCGGTTTGAGAATACGACGGTAATTTTCATATTTCTAGACTTAGGCTTAAAAACATGACGTTAGAGGGTGAAAACTCGAAACATCCCCCGAACGGCCCCGTGGGTGACACCAACACCTCCCACGGGACCAACATAACTCGTAGGAACTGACCCCGCAGCCGCGAGACTCTCGATTTGAGATTGCGATGATAATTTGCGTAATTCTAGACTTAGGGTTAAAACATGGCATTAGACGGTGAAAACTCGAAACAGCCCCCGAACGGCCCCGTGGGTTGCACCAACCCCTCCCAAGGGACCAACATAACTTGTAGGAACTGACCCCGCAGCCGTGGGACTCTCGATTTGACATTGCGATGATATTTGCATATTTCTAGACTTAGGCCGAAAAACATTGCGTTGGAGGGTGAAATCTCGAAACAGCCCTCGAACGGCCCCGTGGGTGGCACCAACACCTCCCACGGGACCAACGTAACTCGTAGGAACTGACCCCGCAGCCGCGGGACTCCCAATTTCAGATTGCGACAATAATTTGCATATTTCTAGACTTAGGCTTAAAAACATGGCGTTAGAGGGTGAAAACTCGAAACAGCGCCCGAACAGCCCCGTGGATGGCACCAACACCTCCCACGGGACCAATGTAACTCCTAGGAACTGACCCCGCAGCCGCGGTTCTCCCGATTTGAGAATACGAAAACAATTTGCGTATTTCTAGACTTAAGCTTAAAAACATGGCATTAGAGGGTGAAAACTCGAAACAGCCCCTGAACGGTTCCGTGGGTGGCACCAACACCTCCCATGGGACCAACTTAACTCGTAGGAACTGTTCCCGCAGCCGCGGGTCTTCCGGTCTAAGAATACGATGGGAATTTGCGTATTTCTAGACTTAAGCAAAACATGGCGTTAGAGGGTGAAACTGGAAACAACCCTCGAACGACCCCGTGGGTAGCACCAACACCTCCCACGGGACCAATGTAACTCGTAGGAACTGACTCCATAGCCGCGAGACTCCCGGTTTGAGATTGCGATAATAGTTTGGATATTTCTTGACTTAGGCTTAAAAACATGGCGTTAGAGGGTGAAAACTCGAAACACCACCGAACGGCCACGTGGGTGGCACCAACACCTCCCACGGGACCAACGTAACTCGTAGGAACTGACCCCGCAGCCGCGGGTCTCCCGGTTTGATAATACGATGGTAATTTGCGTATTTCTAGACTTAAGAAAAACATGACGTTAGAGGGTGAAAACATGAAACAGCCCCCGAACGGCCCCGTGGGTGGCACCAACACCTCCCACGGGACCAACGTAACTCGTAGGAATTGTCCCCGCAGCCGAGGGTCTTTCGGTCAGAGAATACGACGGTAATTTGTGTATTTCTAGACTTAAGCAAAACATGGCATCAGAGGTTGAAACTCGAAACAGCCCCTGAACGACCACGTGGGTAGCACCAACACCTCCCACGGGACCAACGTAACTCGTAGGAACTGACCCCACAGTCGCGAGTCTCCCGGTTTGAGAATACGTCCGTAATTTGTATATTTCTAGACTTAGGCTTAAAAACATGACGTTAGAGGGTGAAAACTCGAAAGAGCCCCCGAACGGCCCCATGGGTGGCACCAACACCTCCCACGGGACCAACGTAACTCGTAGGAACTGACCCCGCAGTCGCGGGGCTCCCGGTTTGAGATTGCGACGATAATTTGGGTATTTCTAGACATAGGCTTAAAAACATGGCGTTAGACGGTGAAAACTCGAAACAATCCCCAAACGGCCCCGTGGGTGGCACCAACACCGCCCACGTGACCAACGTAACTCGTAGGAACTGACCTCGCATCCGCGGGTCTCACGATTTGAAAATACGTTGGTAATTTGCATTTTTTAAGACTTAGTATTCAAAACTTGACGTTAGAGGGTGAAAACTCAAAACACCCCCCGAACGGCCCCGTAGGTAACACCACCACCTCCCACGGGACCAACGTAAATCATAGGAACTGACCCCGCAGTCGCGAGGCCCTCGGTTTGAGATTGTGATGATAATTTGTGTATTTCTAGACTTAGGCTTAAAAACATGGCGTTAGAGGGTGAAAACTCGAAACAGCCCCCGAACGGCCCTATGGGTGGCACCAACACCTCCCACAGGACCAACGTAACTCGTAGGAACTGACCCCGTAGCTGCGGGACTCCCGGTTTGAGATTGCCATGATAATCTGTGTATTTCTAGACTTAGGCTTAAAAACATGGTGTTAGAGGGTGAAAAATCGAAACAGCCCCCGAACGGCCCTGTGGGTGGCACCAACACCTCCCACGGGACCAACGTAACTCGTAGGAACTAACCCCGCAGTCGCGGGTCTATCGGTTTGAGAATACGATGGTAATTTGTGTCTTTCTAGACTTAGGCTTAAAAACATGATGTTAGAGGGTGAAAACTTGAAACAACCCCCGAACAGCCACGTGGGTGGCACCAACACCTCCCACGGGACCAACGTAACTCGTAGGAACTGACCCCATAGCCGCGGGTCTCCCGGTTTGAGAATACGACGATAATTTGCGTATTTCTAGACTTAAGAAAAACATGGCGTTAGAGGGTGAAAAGTTGAAACAGCCCCGGACCGGCCCTGTGGGTGGCACCAAGACCTGCCACGAGGCCAACGTAACTCGTAGGAACTGACCCCGTAGCCGCGGGACTGTCGGTTTGAGATTGCGACAATAATTTGCATATTTCTTGACTTAGGCTTAAAAACATGGCGTTAAAGGGTGAAAACTCGAAACACCTCTTGAACGGCCCCGTGGGTGGCACCAACACCTCCCACGGGACCAACGTAACTCGTAGGAATTGTCCCCGCAGCCGAGGGTCTTCCGGTCTGAGAATACGACGGTAATTTGCATTTTTCTAGACTTAAGTAAAACATGGCGTTAGACGTTGAAACTCGAAACTGCCCCCGAACGACCACGTGGGTAGCACCAACACCTTCCACGGGACCAACGTAACTCGTAGGAACTGACCCCACAGTCGCGAGTCTCCCGGTTTGAGAATACGTCCGTAATTTGCATATTTCTTGACTTAGGCTTAAAAACATGACGTTAGAGGGTGAAAACTCGAAAGAGCCCCCGAACGGCCCCGTGGGTGGCACCAGCACCTCCCACGGGACCAACGTAACTCGTAGGAACTGACCCCGCAGTCGCAGGGCTCCCGGTTTGAAATTGCGACGATAATTTTGGTATTTCTAGACTTAGTCTTAAAAACATGGCGTTAGACGGTGAAAACTCGAAACAGCGCCCGAACGGCCCTGTGGGTGGCACCAACACCGCCCACGTGACCAACGTAACTCGTAGGAACTGACCCCGCATCCGTGGGTCTCACGATTTGAAAATACGACGGTAATTTGCATTTTTTTAGACTTAGTATTAAAAACTTGACGTTAGAGGGTGAAAACTCGAAACACCCCCCGAACGGCCCCGTGGGTGACACCGCCACCTCCCACGGGACCAACGTAAATCATAGGAACTGACCCCGCAGTCGCGGGGCTCTCGGTTTGAGATTGTGACGATAATTTGTGTATTTCTAGACTTAGGCTTAAAAACATGGCGTTAGAGGGTGAAAATTATAAACAGCCCCCGAACGGCCCTGTGGGTGGCACCAACACCTCCCACAGGACCAACGTAACTCGTAGGAACTGACTCCGTAGCTGCGGGACTCCCGGTTTGAGATTGCCACGATAATCTGTGTATTTCTAGACTTAGACTTAAAAACATGGTGTTAGAGGGTGAAAACTCGAAACAGCCCCCGAACGGCCCCGTGGGTGGCACCAACACCTCCCACGGGACCAACGTAACTCGTAGGAACTGACCCCGCAGTCGAGGGTTTACCGGTTTGAGAATATGATGGTAATATCCGTATTTCTAGACTTAAGATTAAAAACATGGCATTAGAGGGTGAAAACTCGAAACAGCCCCTGAACGGTTCCGTGGGTGGCACCAACACCTCCCATGGGACCAACTTTACTCGTAGGAACTGTCCCCGCAGCCGCGGGTCTTCCGGTCTAAGAATACGACGGGAATTTGCGTATTTCTAGACTTAAGCAAAACATGGCGTTAGAGGGTGAAACTCGAAACAACCCTCGAACGACCCCGTGGGTAGCACCAACACCTCCCACGCGACCAACGTAACTCGTAGGAACTGACCCCATAGCCGCGATACTCCCGGTTTGAGATTGCGATAATAATTTGGATATTTCTTGACTTAGGCTTAAAAACATGGCGTTAGAGGGTGAAAACTCGAAACACCATCGAACGGCCATGTGGGTGGCACCAACACCTCCCACGGTACCAACGTAACTCGTAGGAACTGACCCCGCAGCCGCGGGTCTCCCAGTTTGATAATACGACAGTAATTTGCGTATTTCTAGACTTAAGAAAAACATGGCGTTAGAGGGTGAAAACATGAAACAGCCCCCGAACGGCCCCGTGGGTGGCACCAACACCTCCCACGGGACCAACGTAACTCGTAGGAATTATCCCCGCAGCCGAGGGTCTTCCGGTCAGAGAATACGACAGTAATTTGTGTATTTCTAGACTTAAGCAAAACATGGCGTTAGAGGTTGAAACTCGAAACAGCCCCTGAACGACCACGTGGGTAGCACCAACACTTCCCACGGGACCAACGTAACTCGTAGGAACTGACCCCACAGTCGCGAGTCTCCCGGTTTGAGAATACGTCCGTAATTTGCATATTTCTAGACTTAGGATTAAAAACATGACGTTAGAGGGTGAAAACTCGAAAGAGCCCCCGAACGGCCCCATGGGTGGCACCAACACCTCCCACGGGACCAACGTAACTCGTAGGAACTGACCCCGCATCCGCGGGTCTCACGATTTGAAAATACGTTGGTAATTTGCATTTTTCAAGACTTTGTATTAAAAACTTAACGTTAGAGGGTGAAAACTCGAAACACCCCCCGAACGGCCCCGTGGGTGACACCGCCACCTCCCACGGGACCAACGTAAATCATAGGAACTGACCCCGCAGTCGCGGGGCTCTCGGTTTGAGATTGTGACGATAATTTGTGTATTTCTAGACTTAGGCTTAAAAACATGGCGTTAGAGGGTGAAAATTATAAACAGCCCCCGAACGGCCCTGTGGGTGGCACCACCACCTCCCACAGGACCAACGTAACTCATAGGAACTGACCCCGTAGCTGCGGGACTCCCGGTTTGAGATTGCCACGATAATCTGTGTATTTCTAGACTTAGGCTTAAAAACATGGTGTTAGAGGGTGAAAACTCGAAACAGCCCCGAACGGCCCCGTGGGTGGCACCAACACCTCCCACGGGACCAACGTAACTCGTAGGAACTGACCCCACAGTCGCGGGTCTACCGGTTTGAGAATACGATGGTAATTTGCGTCTTTCTAGACTTAGGCTTAAAAACATGATGTTAGAGGGTGAAAACTTGAAACAGCCCCCAAACAGCCACGTGGGTGGCACCAACACCTCCCACGGGACCAACGTAACTCGTAGAAACCAACCCCATAGCCGCGGGTCTCCCGGTTTGAGAATACGACGATAATTTGCGTATTTCTAGACTTAAGAAAAACATGGCGTTAGAGGGTGAAAACTTGAAACAGCCCCAGACCCGCCCCGTGGGTGGCACCAAGACCTGCCACGAGGCCAACGTAACTCGTAGGAACTGACCCCGTAGCCGCGGGACTCTCGGTTTGAGATTGCGATAATAATTTGCATATTTCATGACTTAGGCTTAAAAACATGGCGTTAAAGGGTGAAAACTCGAAACACCCCTTGAACGGCCCCGTGGGTGGCACCAACACCTCCCACGGGACCAACGTAACTCGTAGGAATTGTCCCCGCAGCTGAGGGTCTTCCGGTCTGAGAATACAACGGTAATTTGCATTTTTCTAGACTTAAGCAAAACATGGCATTAGAGGTTGAAACTCGAAATAGCCCCCGAATGACCACGTGGGTAGCACCAACACGTCCCATGGCACAAACGTAACTCGTAGGAACTGACCCCACAGTCGCGAGTCTCCCGATTTGAGAATACGTCCGTAATTTGCATATTTCTAGACATAGGCTTAAAAACATGACGTTAGAGGGTGAAAACTCGAAAGAGCCCCCGCACGGCCCCGTGGGTGGCACCAACACCTCCCACGGGACCAACGTAACTCATAGGAACTGACCACGCAGTCGCAGGGCTCCCGGTTTGAGATTGCGACGATAATTTTGGTATTTCTAGACTTAGTTTTAAAAACATGGCGTTAGACGGTGAAAACTCGAAACAGCACCCGAACGGCCCTGTGGGTGGCACCAACACCGCCCACGTGACCAACGTAACTCGTAGGAACTGACCCCGCATCCGCGGGTCTCACGATTTGAAAATACGATGGTAATTTTCATTTTTCTAGACTTAGTATTAAAAACTTCACGTTAGAGGGTGAAAACTCGAAACACCCCCCGAACGGCCCCGTGGGTGACACCACCACCTCCCACGAGTCCAACGTAAATCATAGGAACTGACCCCACAGTCGTGGGGCTCTCGGTTTGAGATTGTGATGATAATTTGTCTATTTCTAGACTTAGGCTTAAAAACATGGCGTTAGAGAGTGAAAACTCGAAACAGCCCCCGAACGGCCCTGTGGGTGGCACCAACACCTCCCACAGGATCAACGTAACTCGTAGGAACTGACTCCGTAGCTGCGGGACTCCCGGTTTGAGATTGCCACGATAATCTGTGTATTTCAAGACTTAGACTTAAAAACATGGTGTTAGAGGGTGAAAATTTGAAACAGCCCCCGAACGGACCCGTGGGTGGCACCAACACCTCCCACGGGACTAACGTAACTCGTAGGAACTGACCCCGCAGTCGCGGGTCTACCGGTTTGAGAATACGATGGTAATTTGCGTCTTTCAAGACTTAGGCTTAAAAACATGATGTTAGAGGGTGAAAACTTGAAACAGCCCCCGAACAGCAACGTGGGTGGCACCAACACCTCCCACGGGACCAACGTAACTCGTAGGAACTTACCCCATAGTCGCGGGTCTCCCGGTTTGAGAATACGACGATAATTTGTGTATTTCTAGACTTAAGCAAAACATGGCGTTAGAGGGTGAAAACTTGAAACAGCCCCGGACCGGCCCCGTGGGTGGCACCAAGACCTCCCACGAGGCCAACGTAACTCGTAGGAACTGACCCCGTTGCCGGGGGACTCTCGGTTTTAGATTGCGACAATAATTTGCATATTTCTTGACTTAGGCTTAAAAACATGGCGTTAAAGGGTGAAAACTCGAAACACCCCCTGAACGGACCCGTGGGTGGCACCAACACCTCCCACGGGACCAACGTAACTCGTAGGAACTGACCCCGCAGCCGTAAGTCTCCCGGTTTGAGAATATGATGGTAATTTGCTTATTTCTAGACTTAAGAAAAACATGGCGTTAGAGGGTGAAACTCGAAATAGCCCACGAACGGCCCCGTGGGTGGCTCCAACACCTCCCACGGGACTAACGTAACTCGTAGGAACCGACCCCGCAGTCGCGGAGCTCCCGGTTTGAGATTGCGATGATAATTTGCGTATATCTAGACTTAGGCTTAAAAACATGACGCTAGAGGGTGAAAACTCAAAACAACCCTCGAACGGCCCCGTGGGTGGCACCAACACCTACCACGGGACCAACGTAACTCGTAGGAACTGACCCCGCAGCCGCGGGTCTCCCGGTTTGAGAATATGACGGTAATTTGCATATTTGTAGACTTAGGCTTAAAAACATGACGTTAGAGGGTGAAAACTCGAAACATCCCCCGAACGGCCCTATGGGTGGCACCAACACTTCCCACGGGACCAACGTAACTCGTAGGAACTGACCCCGAAGTTGCGGGACTCCCGGTTTGAGATTTCCATGATAATTTGTGTTTTTCTTTACTTAGGCTTAAAAACATGGTGTTGGAGGGTGAAAACTCGAAACAACCCCCGAACGGCCCCGTGGGTGGCACGAACACCTCCCACGGGACCAACGTAACTCGTAGGAACTGCCCCGCAGTCGCGGGTCTACCGGTTTGAGAATACGATGGAAATTTGCGTCTTTCTAGACTTAGGTTTAAAAACATGATGTTAGAGGGTGAAAACTTGAAACAGCCCCCGAATAGCCCCGTGGGTGGCACTAACACCTCCCACGGGACCAACGTAACTCATAGGAACTGACCCCATAGCCGCGGGTCTCCCGGTTTGAGTATACGACGATAATTTGTGTACTTCTAGACTTAAGCAAAACATGGCGTTAGAGGGTGAAAACTTGAAACAGCCCTGGCTCGGCCCCGTGGGTGGCACCAAGACCTCCCACGGGGCCAACGTAACTCGTAGGAACTGACCCCGCAGCCACGGGACTCCCGGTTTGAGATTGTGATAATAATTTGCATATTTCTTGACTTAGGCTCAAAAACATTGCGTTAAAGGGTGAAAACTCGAAACACCCCCTGAACGGCCCCGTGGGTGGCACCAACACTCCCACGGGACGAACGTAACCCGTAGGAACTGACCTCGCAGCCATAGGTCTCCCGGTTTGAGAATATGACGATAATTTGCGTATTTTTAGACTTAAGAAAAACATGGCGTTAGAGGGTGAAACTCGAAATAGCCCCCGAACGGCCCCGTGGGTGGCGCCAACACCTCCCACGGGACCAACGTAACTCGTAGGAACTGACCCCGCAGCCGCGGGGCTCCCGTTTTGAGATTGCGATGATAATTTGCGTATATCTAGACTTAGGCTTAAAAACATGACGCTAGAGGGTGAAAACTCAAAAGAGCCCTCGAACGGCCCCGTGGGTGGCACCAACACCTACCACGGGACCAGCGTAACTCGTAGGAACTGACCCCGCAGCTGCGGGTCTCCCGATTTGAGAATATGACGGTAATTTGCATATTTGTAGACTTAGGCTTAAAAACATGACGTTAGAGGGCGAAAACTCGAAACAGCCCCCGAACGGCCCTATGGGTGGTACCAACACCTCCCACGGGACCAACGTAACTCGTAGGAACTGACCCCCGCAGCCGCAGGACTCCCGGTTTGAGATTTCGATGATAATTTGCATATTTCTAGACTAAGGCTTAAAAACATGGCGTTTGAGGGTGAAAACTCGAAACATCCCCCGAACAGCCCCGTGGGTGACACCAACACCTCCCACGGGACCAACGTAACTCGTCGGAACTGATCCCGCAGCTTCAGGTCTCTCGGTTTTAGAATATGACCGTAATTTGCATATTTCTAGACTTAGGCTTAAAAACATGACGTTAGAGGGTGAAAACTCGAAACATCCCCCGAACGGCCTGTGGGTGGCACCAACACCTCCCAGGGGACCAACGTAACTCGTAGGAACTGACCCCGCAGCCACGGGACTCCCGATTTGATATTGCGATGATAATTTGTGTATTTCTAAACTTAGGCTTAAAAATATGGAGTTAGAAGTTTGAAAACTCGAAACATCCCCCGAACGGCCCCGTGGGTGGCACCAATACCTCCCACGGGACTAACATAACTCGTAGGAACTGACCCCGCAGCCGCGGGTCTTTCGGTTTGAGAATATGATGGTAATTTCCATATTTTCTAGACCTAAGCTTAACAACATGATGTTAGAGGGTGAAAACTCGAAACAACCCCCGAACGGCTCCGTGGGTGGCATCAACACCTCCCACTGGACCAATGTAACTCGTAGGAACTGACCCCGCAGCTGCGAGTCTCCCGATTTGAGAATACGACAGTAATTTGCGTATTTCTAGACTTATCCAAAACATGGTGTTAGAGGGTGAAAACTCAAAACAGCCCCCGAACGGCCCCGTGGGTGGCACCAACACCTCCCACGAGGCCAACGTAGCTCATTGGAACTAACCCCGCAGCCGCTGGACTCCCGGTTTGAGATTACGACAGTAATTTGCATATTTCTTGACTTAGGCTTAAAAATAGGGCGTTAGAAGGTGAAAACTCGAAACAGCCCCCGAACGGCCCCGTGGGTGGCAACAACACCTCCCACGGGACCAACTTAACTCGTAGGAATTGACCCCGTAGCCGTCGGTCTTCCGATTTGAGAATACAATGGTAATTTGCGTTTTTCTAGACTAAAGCAAAACATGGCGTTAGAGGTTGAAAACTCAAAAATGCCCCTGAACGGCCCCGTGGGTAACAAACACCTCCCATGGGACCAACGTATCTCGTTGGAATTGACCCCACAGCCGCGCGTCTCTCGGTTTGAGAATACGACCGTAATTTGCATATTTCTAGACTTAAGCTTAAAAACATGACGTTAGAGGGTGAAAACTGGAAACAACCCCCGAACGGCCCCGTGGGTGGCAACAACACCGCCTACGGCACCAACATAACTCGTAGGAACGGACCCCGTAGCCGCGGGGCCCCCAGTTTGAGATTGTGATGATAATTTGTGTATTTCTAGACATAGGCTTAAAACATGGCGCCAGACGATGAAAACTCAAAACAGCCCCCGAACGGCCCCGTGGGTGGCACCAACACCTCCCACGGGACCAACGTAACTCGTAGGAACTGACCCCGCAGTCGCGGGTCTCCCAGTTTGAGAATATGACGGTAATTTGCATATTTTTAGACTTAAGCAAAACATGGCATTAGAGGGTGAAAACTCGAAACATCCCCCGAACGGCCCCGTGGGTGGCACCAACACCTCCCACGGAACCAACGTATCTCGTAGGAACTGACCCCGCAGCCGCGGGTCTCCTGGTTTGAGAATATGATCATAATTTGCATATTTCTAGACTTAGGCTTAAAAACATGACGTTAGAGGGTGAAAACTCGAAACAGCCTCCGAACGGCCCAATGGGTGGCACCAACATCTCCCATGGGACCAACGTAACTCGTAGGAACTGACCCCGCAGTCGCGGGACTCCCGGTTTGAGATTGCGACAATAATTTGCGTATTTTTAGACTTAGGCTGAAAAACATGGCATTAGAGGGTCAAAACTCGAAACAGCCCCCGAACGGCCCGTGGGTGGCACCAACACCTCCCACAGGACCAACGTAACTCGGAGGAACTGACCCCGTACCGGCGGGACTCCCGGTTTTAGATTGTGATGATAATTTGGGTATTTCTACACTTAGGCTTAAAAACATGGCGTTAGAGGGTGAAAACTCGAAACAGCCCCCGAACGGCCCCTTGGGTGGCACCAACACCTCCCACGGGACTAACGTAACTCGTAGGAACTGACCCCGCAGCCATGGGTCTCCCAGTTTGAGAATACAACAGTAATTTGCATATTTCTAGACTTGGGCTAAAAAACATGGCGTTAGAAGGTGAAAACTCTAAACAGCCCCAACCGGCCCTGTGGGTGGCACCAACACCTCCCACGGACCAATGTAACTTGTAGGAACCGACCCCGCAGCCGCGCGTCTCCAGGTTTGAGAATACGACGGTAATATGTGTATTTCTAAACTTAAGAAAAACATGGCGTTAGAGGGTGAAAACTCGAAACAGCCCTCGAACGGCCCTGTAGGTGGCACCAACACCTCCCACGGGACCAACGTAACTCGTAGGAACTGACCCCGCAGTCGTGGGTCTCCTGGTTTGTGAATACGACGATAATATGCGTATTTCTCGACTTAGGCTTAAAAACATGGCGTTAGAGGGGCAAAACTCGAAACAGCCCCCGAACGGCCCCGTGGGTGGCACCAACACCTACCACGGGACCAACGTAACTCGTAGGAACTGACCCCGCAGCCGCGGGTCTCCCGGTTTGAGAATACGACGGTAATTTGTGTATTTCTAAACTTAAGAAAAACATGGCGTTATAGGGTAAAAAGTCTAAACAACCCCTGAACGGCTCCCTAGGTGGCACCAACACCTCCCACGGGGCCAACGTAGCTCATTGGAACTAACCCCGCAGCCGCTGGACTCCCGATTTCAGATTGCGACGGTAATTTTCATATTTCTTGACTTAGGCTAAAAAATATTGTGTTAGAGGGTGAAAACTCGAAACAGCCCCCGAACGGCCCCGTGGGTGGCAACAACACCTCCCACATGACCAAGTTAACTCGTAGGAACTCATCCCGTAGCCGCGGGTCTCCCGATTTGAGAATATGATGGTAATTTGCATATTTCTAGACTTAAGCAAAACATGGCGTTACAGGGTGAAAACTCGAAACAGCCCCCGAACGGACCGTGGTTGGCACCAACACCTCCCACGGGACAACGTAACTCATAGGAACTTACCCCGTCGCCGCGGGTCTCCTGGTTTGAGGATACGACCGTAATTTGCATATTTCTAGACTAAGGCTTAAAAACAAGATGTTAAAGGGTGAAAACTCAAAACTGCCCCCGAACGGCGTCTTGGGTGGCACCAACACCTCCCACGGGACCAACGTAACTCGTAGGAACTGACCCCGCAGCCATGGGTCTCCTGGTTTGAGAATACGATGTAAATTTTCATATTTCTAGACTTAGGCAAAAAAACATGGCGTTAGAAGGTGAAAACTCGAAACAGCCCCCGACCGGCCCCGTGGGTGGCACCAATACCTCCCACGGGACCAACGTAACTCGTATGAACTGACCCCGTAGCCGCGGGTCTCCTGATTTGAGAATACGACGGTAATTTGTGTATTTTTAAACTTAAGAAAAACATGGCGTTAGAGGTTGAAAACTCGAAACCTCCCCCGAACGACCCCGTGGGTGGCACCAACACCTCCCACGGGAGCAATGTAACTCGTAGGAACTAACCCCGCAGCCGTGGGTCTCCCTGTTTTAGAATACGATCGTAATTTGCATATTTCTAGACTTAGGATTAAAAACATGGCGTTGGAGGGTGAAAACTCGAAACATCCCCCGAACGGCCCCGTGGGTGACACCAACACCTCGCATTGGTCTAACGTAACTCGTCGGAACTGACCCCACAGCCGCGGGTCTCCCGGTTTCAGAATATGACCGAAATTTGCATATTTCTAGACTTAGGCTTAAAAACATGACGTTAGAGGGTGAAAACTCGAAACATCCCCCGAACGGCCCTGTGGGTGGCACCAACACCTCCCACGGGACCAACGTAACTCGTAGGAACTGACCCCGCAGCCGCGGGACTCCTGGTTTGAGATTGTGACGATAATTTGCATATTTCTAGACTTAGGCTTAAAAACATGACGTTAGATGGTGAAAACTCGAAACAGCACCCGAACGGCCCCGTCGGTGGCACCAACACCTCCCACGGGACTAACGTAACTCGTAGGAACTGACCCCGTAGCCGCAGGTCTTCCGGTTTGAGAATATGATGGTAATATCCGTATTTCTAGACTTAAGCTTAAAAACATGATGTTAGAGGGTGAAAACTCAAAACAGCCCCCGAACGGCCCCGTGGTTGGCACCGACACCTCCCACTAGACCAACGTAACTCGTAGGAACTGACCCCGCAGTCGCGGGTCTCCCGGTTTGAGAATACGATAGTAATTTGCGTATTTCTAGACTTAACCAA